>CM022299.1:133504533-138304533 GCA_011799875.1 Thinopyrum elongatum
GCATGATTTGCCATTATAAACCTGTACTTTCATGCATGCCTGTGGTTGACATGTATGCCTACAGTAGCATCTTCATTTCTTGTCTCCAACATGCTATCTATTAACACTCGCTCACACGTATGCCCTGTTTTTCACTGTCATAAAACTGTGTTATAAAGTTGTATTTTGCATGGATCATATTGATTAATCTTGATGGCCTATGAACCTGAATATTAATATCATTTGAAGCTTTACCTGATTACTAAACATCTCCAAATAACCTCTATAACAATGGAAATCATCAAGACAAGTTGCACTCTAATAACAGATTCCCAGACTTGGTCAAATTCACAGGTTAAGGCTAAAATAGATTAATCGATTCAAACTTTGAGGCATGAAAAATATATCCTACAGGAAGCTATCATGGCAACAAAAGGCATGGAAACCATGTACTGGTTACCCTTAACAAACATCCTTACTGAACATATTCATATGAGCCACATATCAATAGGAATCATCACGTCAAAATACACTCGATTAAAACAGACAGTTTCAGACTGAAATCTGGGCATGACAAACAGTAACATGATGATTCTGACTATTGAGGCACATAACAGCAAGCATAGCAATTTTAATAAATATGCAAAGGTCATGAGCATGTAGTAGACAGGCATACTTTCAATTAAACCAAAGGCACAAATTATAAGATGCATAGATTGATTACAATGAGCTTTGCAAAAAGGAACATGCTGTTAACAGATGATAGTTATATTTTTAAGCAATTTGCGAGCATGAAAAAAACAAGCTACATTAGGCTATAATTACAAAAAAGGGCATGGATGGATAGAGCATTACATGAACTTGAAAACACTGCTCACTGGACATCTCCAAATATGCACAGATTTGATGGTAGCATCAAGTAAACATGGCAAGACAATATAAAAGATTCAGACTTGGTAAATTCTGCAAGTCTCTGAAAACAACAAAAAAACGAATAACCCACTTCGCAAGCTTGTGCTAGTCACCATAGGGCATATCATGATAAATTAATTACACTATTTCAAAGAGAACATGATTATGCTCGTAAAACATGTAGACATTATGCTCAAAAGAAAATCACACAAAATGCTATGAAAAAGACAAAAAGACAAGTTATATCAGTTTTCAGCAGTTAACAGCAACATGCACTTTTGCAACAGAGATTAGCATGTCAAAATGCATCCTATATGTATTAAAATGCAACCAACATGTATAGCACAGAGAGATGAACATTTTGACATATCATACACTCAAATCGGACCAAAAATGTACAAGGTTAGTGCCACACACAAATGCTTATATGATTTTTAAATTCAGGGATTGGCATTTTTAACAGCAAACAGAGTGAGCGCGGGATATTACAAGATGCACGGGGCGAGGGTTAGGTGGAGGCTCACCTGGGCCTAACAGGCCGTCGGTGCTGGCTGGGCCCGATTGGCTGGGCGGTGGAGGGGCCTGCGTCGACCAGGCCGGATCTGGCTGGTCTCGCGGTGGGCTCGGCCGAGGCCCACGATGGCGCCTGGAGCTGGGGCCGGCCCAGAGGCGGGGTCAGCGGAGGCATCGTCCTCCTCTCGCTCGCACGAGGAGAGGCAGGAGGCCGATGGGAGGGGCTTGGCGACGGGGATCGGCCGGAGCAGGCCAGATCTGGCGCGGGGGGCACGGATCCGGGCACGGGAGGCCCGTTCCCGGCGGTGGCGGAGCCTATAGCCGGCGGCGACAAGGGGCTCCGGGCGGCTTCCGATCGCGCGGCGGGATCCTGCGAGGAAGGAAGAGAGAGATGAGAGCAGGAGAGGGCGGGGAAGAGGGAAGGAGGGGAGAGGGCGAGAGGGGGCCGGCGCCCTGGCAAGAGATGCTGCATACAAGAATATCACAACAAAGCAAGTTTAAATGAGGCCGGAAACAACATATAACAATTCTGGAAGGACCCCATATGCAAATTTCAAAATTGGTTCAGATCTGAATAGAACATTATGTTGAAGTTGTTAAACGCAAGTTAATATGCACCTAATGATCTACACGTTATTCTAGTCCATTTACTATAAGGTCCTGTGTTAATTCCGAGCTACGGTCTAAAAGATATGATCAAAACAAATTATCTATGACATTGATGCAAGATGCATGCAAATATCACCACAATCACTCCAAACATGGATGCACACAAGAGAATATGAAACTACACACAAATCTAAGCAAGTTTCATATAGAGCATGCTCAAAACGGAGCCACAGTTCAACAATTACAAAGCAATACAAGTTATTACTCAAATCTGTCCAAAAGAGCAACTAGGCATATTGCGAGCATCAAAAAAAACTGCTACAAGAATCATATGAGCACAACATGATATGCACTTACAGTAGAGATAACATGCTTCAAATATATTTAATATTAGGTTCATAGGCATCAAGATTAATCCAATATGATCCATGCAAATACAACTTTATAACACAGTTTATGACAGTGAAAAACAGGGCATACGTGTGAGCAGAGTTAAGATAGCATGTTGGAGACAAGAAATGAAGATGCTACTGTAGGCATACATGTCAACCACAGGCATGGCATGAAAGTACAGGTTATACATGGAAATCATGCTTACTAAAACATCTCCAAAAACCTCTATAACAATGGCAAATCATCAAGACAAGTTGCACTCTATAAACAGATTCCCAGACTTGTCAAATTCACAGGTTAAGGTAAAATAGATAATCGATTCAAACTTTGAGGCATAAAAATATATCCTACAGGAAGCTATCATGCAACAAAGGCATGGAAACCATGTACTGGTTACCCTTAACAAAAACATCCTTACTGACATATTCATATGAGCCACATATCAATAGGAATCATCACGTCAAAATACACTCGATTAAAACAGACAGTTTCAGACTGAAATCTGGGCATGACAAACAGTAACATGATGATTCTACTATTGAGGCACATAACAGCAAGCATAGCAATTTAATAAATATGCAAAGTTCATGAGCATGTAGTAGACAAGGCATACTTTCAATTAAACCAAAGGCACAAATTATAAGATGCATAGATTGATTACAATGAGCTTTGCAAAAAGGAACATGCTGTTAACAGACTATAGTTATATTTTTAAGCAATTTGCGACATGAAAAAAACAAGCTACATTAGGCTATAATTACAAAAAAGGGGATGGATGGATCTAGAACATTACATGAACTTGAAAACATGCTCACTGGACATCTCCAAAATATGCACAGATTTGATGGTAGCATCAAGTAAACATGGCAAGACAATATAACAGATTCAGACTTGGTAAATTCTGCTAAGTCTCTGAAAACAACAAACAACGAATAACCCACTTCGCAAGCTTGTGCTAGTCACCATAGGGCATATCATGATAAATTAATTACACTATTTCAAAGAGAACATGATTATGCTCGTAAAACATGTAGACATTATGCTCAAAAGAAAATCACACAAAATGCTATGAAAAAGACAAAAAGACAAGTTATATCAGTTTTCAGCAGTTAACAGCAACATGCACTTTTGCAACAGAGATTAGCATGTCAAAATGCATCCTATATGTATTAAAATGCAACCAACATGTATAGCACAGAGAGATGAACATTTTGACATATCATACACTCAAATCGGACCAACATGTACAAGGTTAGTGCCCACACAAAATGCTTATATGATTTTTAAATTCAGGGACTTGGTCATTTTTAACAGCAAACAGAGTGAGCGCGGGATATTACAAGATGCACGGGGCGAGGGTTAGGTGGAGGCTCACCTTGGGCCTAACAGGCCGTCGGTGCTGGCTGGGCCCGATCTGGCTGGGCGGTGGAGCTGGGCCTGCGTCGACCAGGCCGGATCTGGCTGGTCTCGCGGTGGGCTCGGCCGAGGCCCACGATGGCGCCTGGAGCTGGGGCCGGCCCAGCGCGGGGTCAGCGGAGGCATCGTCCTCCTCTCGCTCGCACGAGGAGAGGCAGGAGGCCGATGGGAGGGGGCTTGGCGACGGGGATCGGCCGGAGCAGGCCAGATCTGGCGCGGGGGGCACGGATCCGGGCACGGGAGGCCCGTTCCCGGCGGTGGCGGAGCCTATAGCCGGCGGCGACAAGGGCTCCGGGCGGCTTCCGATCGCGGCGGCGGGATCCTGCGAGGAAGAGAGAGATGAGAGCAGGAGAGGGCGGGGAAGAGGGAAGGAGGGAGAGGGCGCGAGGGGGCCGGCGCCCTGGCAAGAGATGCTGCATACAAGAATATCACAACAAAGCAAGTTTAAATGAGGCCGGAAACAACATATAACAATTCTGGAAGGACCCCATATGCAAATTTCAAAATTGGTTCAGATCTGAATAGAACATTATGTTGAAGTTGTTAAACAGCAAGTTAATATGCACCATAATGATCTACACGTTATTCTAGTCCATTTACCTATAAGGTCCGTTTAATTCCGAGCTACGGTCTAAAAGATATGATCAAAACAAGTTATCTATGACATTGATGCAAGATGCATGCAAATATCACCACAATCACTCCAAACATGGATGCAACAAGAGAATATGAAACTACACACAAATCTAAGCAAGTTTCATATAGAGCATGCTCAAAACGGAGCCACAGTTCAACAATTACAAGCAATACAAGTTATTACTCAAATCTGTCCAAAAGAGCAACTAGGCATATTGCGAGCATCAAAAAAACATGCTACAAGAATCATATGAGCACAAACATGATATGCACTTACAGTAGAGATAACATGCTTCAAATATATTTAATATTTAGGTTCATAGGCATCAAGATTAATCCAATATGATCCATGCAAAATACAACTTTATAACACAGTTTATGACAGTGAAAAACAGGGCATACGTGTGAGCAGAGTTAATAGATAGCATGTTGGAGACAAGAAATGAAGATGCTACTGTAGGCATACATGTCAACCACAGGCATGGCATGAAAGTACAGGTTATACATGGTAAATCATGCTTACTAAACATCTCCAAATAACCTCTATAACAATGGCAATCATCAAGACAAGTTGCACTCTAATAACAGATTCCCAGACTTAGTCAAATTCACAGGTTAAGGATAAACTAGATTAATCGATTCAAACTTTGAGGCATAAAAAATATATCCTACAGGAAGCTATCATAGCAACAAAAGGCATGGAAACCATGTACTGGTTACCCTTAACAAAACATCCTTACTGATCATATTCATATGAGCCACATATCAATAGGAATCATCACGTCAAAATACACTCGATTAAAACAGACAGTTTCAGACTGAAATCTGGGCATGACAAACAGTAACATGATGATTCTAACTATTGAGGCACATAACAGCAAGCATAGCAATTTTAATAAATATGCAAAGTTCATGAGCATGTAGTAGACAAGGCATACTTTCAATTAAACCAAAGGCACAAATTATAAGATGCATAGATTGATTACAATGAGCTTTGCAAAAAGGAACATGCTGTTAACAGACTTATAGTTATATTTTTAAGCAATTTGCGAGCATGAAACAAACAAGCTACATTAGGCTATAATTACAAAAAATGGCATGGATGGATAGAGCATTACATGAACTTGAAAACATGTTCACTGGACATCTCCAAAATATGCATAGATTTGATGGTAGCATCAAGTAAACATGGCAAGACAATATAACAGATTCAGACTTAGTAAATTCTGCTAAGTCTCTGAAAACAACAAACAACGAATAACCCACTTCGCAAGCTTGTTCTAGTCACCACAGGGCATATCATGATAAATTAATTACACTATTTCAAAGAGAACATGATTATGCTCATAAAACATGTAGACATTATGCTCAAAAGAAAATCACACAAAATGCTATGAAAAAGACAAAAAGACAAGTTATATCAGTTTTCAGCAGTTAACAGCCACATTCACTTTTGCAACAGAGATTAGCATGTCAAAATGCATCATATATGTATTAAAATGCAACCAACATGTATAGCACAGAGAGATGAACATTTTGACATATCATACACTCAAATCGCACCAACATGTACAAGGTTAGTGCCCACACAAAATGCTTATATGATTTTTAAATTCAGGGACTTGGTCATTTTTAACAGCAAACAGAGTGAGCGCGGGATATTACAAGATGCACGGGGCGAGGGTTAGTTGGAGGCTCACCTCGGGCCTAACAGGCCGTCGGTGCTGGCTGGGCCCGATCTGGCTGGGCGGTGGAGCTGGGCCTGCGTCGACCAGGCCGGATCTGGCTGGTCTCGCGGTGGGCTCGGCCGAGGCCCACGATGGCGCCTGGAGCTGGGTCGGCCCAGCGCGGGGTCAACGGAGCCATCGTCCTCCTCTCGCTCGCACGAGGAGAGGCAGGAGGCCGATGGGAGGGGGATCGGCCGGAGCAGGCCAGATCTGGCGCGGGGGGCACGGATCCGGGCACGGGAGGCCCGTTCCCGGCGGTGGCGGAGCCTATAGCCGGCGGCGACGAGGGCTCCGGGCGGCTTCCGATCGCGGCGGCGGGATCCTGCGAGGAAGAGAGAGATGAGAGCGGGAGAGGGCGGGGAAGAGGGAAGGAGGGAGAGGGCGCGAGGGGGCCGGCGCCCTGGCTGGGCGGCGCGAAGCGGAGCTCACCGGCGGGAGGTGCGATGCGCGGAGGAGTTCGGGATCGAGGGGCTCCTCCCCTAGAGCAGTTGCGGGCGCGGGGGGATCGGGCTCCAGCGGGGCGCTCGGGCTGCGGTGGCGCGCGCGCGGGCCGGGCGGGCCGTGCCTGGGCCCGGCGGGCCGTGGTGGGAGGAGGGAGGCAGGGGGACGCGTGGCGTGCTGGGACTGGGCAGGAGCGGCGCTGGGTGGTGGCGCGGCCACTCAGACGACGCCAAGTGTCGACGGGCGGCCGGGGAGGCATGGATTTTGAGGTGGCGGCGGCTGATCCGAGGGGAAGGCTAGAGGTAGGTGGAGGCTAGGGTTTAGTCCAATTTTGGAAGGGGAATGACTGTATATAGACATAGGGGCTAGGTTAGCGGGGTTTTGGGGGGTTTCGAAGCCCTCCGATCGGGATCGGACGGCACCAGTCGGAGGAGGCTTAGGTGAGGGGGTTAGTGGGCTGGTGGGCTGGTGGGTTGTGCTAGAGAGAGGGTTTGGGCTGAGAGGAGAGAAGAGAGAGACGCCCGGCGGCAATTTTCGGAGACCGAAAGCATCCGACATTTGACCGGCAACGGTGCCGCTATATGTTTAACTGTTCGGGCATCAAACGGACTCCGAATGCGATGAAATTTGGCGGGCGGTCTACCGACAACATAACAACATTGCACGCCAAGTTTCAAGCCATTCCGAGAACATTTTAACACCACCTATAAAATAATATTTTGGAGGTGCCATGGGCGCGTGCGAGTGTGTCTGGGCTCTGGACAGACAACGGAAGGGACGAGGGGACTGCAACTATGGATGGATGCAAGATTTGAAAATGATGACGGCACGAGTGCCGATGCAATGCAGATGATGCAACGATGAATGCGACAAACAAATAATTCACACGGCGACAATGCAAATAAATGAAAGATAATTGGAGCATCAGTCTCGGGGCGTCACAACCTGCCTATCCTTTTTCAGTACATATTCCATCTGTTATCATACCATATTTATCCATTCAAATGTTGTTCTTGTGTATCAGACGTTCAAAAGGAAGAGGGTGATTGCTGATCGCGGAGGAGCACGAACAAAGTATTTGGAAAAGGTAGTGACACCTGATAAATCAAATAGCCCAATAGGTGTAGTTGCAATATCACCAGACCTAGAAAACACGGCCACAACTCTAGCAGACTCTAGCCCTACTACACTGGCCATCTCTGATGCCCCAACTCAGCAGACCCCAACTGCAGCAAACAGTATGATGATGCCAGTTGACATAGCACCAGCTCTACGACACAAAACCCACATTCCAGCAAAGAGTACACCAAATCCAGTTGCCAAATCCCTTTCGAATGGGAGAGGGCCCCAATTGCAGCAAATAGGACCCCTGTTCCACTTATTCCCAGTTTAGAAGATGAAGCTTATATTGTTGTCAGGAACTTTGTGCGCATCTTTCCTTCATGGAAAGATTATACCACAGATACAGAACAATTTCCAATCTTCCTCCGCAACTTACGCGTAAGTAATGTACTAATTTTATTCATGGTAATTACTGCATATGTTTTTGCTGACAGAAGACACAAGATTTCATTCTTTTAAATAGGCGAGGACCAAACTGGATATTCCAGACGAGCAAGGGTTGGTTGCACTTTTCAAGCACACGTAGATGAACTATCGTTCCTACCTGAGGCAAGCGCACTTCGATGGCAAGCCTCTAAATGAAATTTTTGTAAAGTCTCCGGTGCTACATTTATCAGACAGTGACTAGAATAATCTTGTTACACATTGGTCTCGTCTGCAGCGTAACGTACTGTCTATGATATCACATCACAATTTGAACTACATTTCTACATGTGCCTTACCGTCTCACTTGTACGAAAATTATTTGCAGAAGAACAATCATTCTCAAGGGACCACAGAATCTCGCAACTATACTACACACTGCATTGCTCTTGTGAGTACCTCTTGCCCTATATGACCATACTTACTTTCATAGCTGGTTGATTATGTAGCATCACTGCACATGTTAGCCTCGTTATCCTCCATTTGGTGGACATTATAAGATCCGTATCGACTCTTACATAAATATAGAATCAACCCCATGCTTTTGAAGAGGTTTAGCTTTGCAGTCCTCTTGTAAGGATGGAACGTCTTCTATCACTGTACTTACATTAATAGCTACTCCCTTCGTCCCATAATATAAGAGCGTTTTGTACAGTACACCAGTGTACAAAACACTCTTATATTATGGGAAGGAGGGACTGGTTCATTGTGTAGCATTCTGCATCTTATCTCCCTCGCCTACCATTTACTAAAAAATATCAGATCTATATTTAATCTTACCAAAAAGTTGAATACACAGACAATGCCAGTGCAGAAGTGTAGCCCATTGCTCTTGTCAGTACATTTTGTCCTGTAACGCTTGTACTTACTGGGATTGGTAGTTGATTATGTAGCATCAATCTGCATCTTATCTTCATTATCCTCTATCCCTTCCAGTATTATCATATCTATAATTACTCTCTACAAAATGTAGAGTACAGTCAATGCTTATGAAGAAGATTCTGTGCTGAAATTCTTGAGTTATCCTTCCCTTGACATGGAGAAGGGCATTATAAAGCCGGTGTTAACTGTTAATGTAAGTCCGTCCTTCTAAAGCCTTTTATCCTCAACTGCTGTTTAATTTGCTCATACTCCCTCTCATCAACTGCTGTTTAGTTTGCTGTTTCTATCAAAATGCATGTTCGCAACAACTGTAAGTTCCAAGTCTTAGTTGTAAAACCAAATTCCTTATTCATACCATGCACATTACTCAATACTCCCTATATGTATGCTTGTTTTTGCCCTTCATCTATGCTTGTTTTGTTGACATGGTAATCCAGTAGTGTGGTGAAGCTCCCCGCATTATGAACAATGCCAAATTATGCTATTGATATTTTGAACTGACTCTTTATTTTCTAATTTGAAATTGGATGGAATTGACAGCATAGTTACCAACTTTGTTTATACACATGCAAAACCTGTCATCTCTCTGCTTGTTTCAGGGTGATATGCCTGATGGCACGACAAGTCTGCTGAAGACTGTGAGACAAACCCAACATATATTGCAGCAAAGAAGGCAAAATATCTTGAAGATAGCGAGACAACCCCAAAGTCATGTCTTGATGCAGTGTTCAAGTTACTTGAGACTAGCAGTCAGACAAGCTCACAGAATTCGCTGTCTGAATCAGTTCGACTTCTTCAGTCTCCAGTTCAAGCAGAAATGCATTCTGCAACCCAACTTCGACTTGAAGTCCAATCTCTAAGGAAGATCGCGGCGAACAGCAATGAGAACCTCATTTCTAAACAGCTACAGCTGGAAGCTATGACCGACATGCTAGGCCGGTCTCACAGCCTTGCTCAGCAGCTTGCGCAGCAGCTCCCACGCAAGGCTAACCTTTCTTGAACTGTCTTGGAAGTGGTCTTGGTTCAGTATTATTTTGTTATGTGCAATGGTGCCCAGTTTTTATAATCTGCTTCTTTGTTGCGCTTTATGATCACTAGTGGTGAACTTCGATGCCCAATGGATGTAATATACCATAAATCCTTTATTGTATAGTGTAGGTTTATTCTAAGTTACTATGCCGTAATTTCTTTATTGTATACAGTAGGTTTGTTCTTAATTCCTACTAGTTACCGTATATTCCATCATTCGCTATGTGAAAAAAAGGGTGAAAATCTGATTAGTCGACCGGGCCAAAACTTTTGCCTCTAACGGGCCTGCATTTTAGTGGGCCGCAATTGGGCCGGTCCACAACTTTCTTGGGCCTGAAAGGCCATTGTGGCCCTTCACACTTTGCGCCAGGCCCACAACTTACACGGGCCTACCTTCGACCCAATGTTTAGTTGGGCCTTTAGTGGACCCAGCGCTTAGTTGGGCCCATGTAGCTTCGGGTCATTAACAGGCTGAATATTCTGCTGGCCTGTTAAGGCCCAGAAGATACCATGAGCCTTTAGCAGGCCAAAATGCATGTTGGGCCTCAATTTTCTATAGTCGTCCACGGGCCTTTAGCAGGCTGAAATGTAGACCGGGCCATTATTGGCCCAATTATATGATGGACCATTACCAGGCCAAAACATATCTCGGGCCTTAGTTGGCCCACTAATATCATGGGCCTTTAAGAGGCCAAAAGCTTAGTAGTGGCATCAACGGGCCGAATTATACGACAGGCCTTTAACAGGCCCAAAGTCACGTTGGGCTGAACTGTTGCCACCTTGATCACGGGCCGTTAGTGGGCCAAATGTCACGTCAGGCCATATATGGCCCATGGGCAGCACGGGCCATTCCCAGGCCGAAAGACACACCGGGCTGAAATGGGCCCATGTCTACATCAGGCCTCTAACAGGCTGAAATGTCACTGGGCCGTAATTGGGCCCAAATACTCAGCGAACAATTAACGGGCCAGATCTGGCTTTGGGCCGTAAATGGGCCATTTTTAAGCAGGCCGTTGGTGGGCTGGCCCACTAGTACCTGAGTAAATACTATGGGCCTTTGACTGGGCCAGCCTTTTTAACCTATATGAGCCTCTGTTGGGCCCTGCCACATGTCGACGTATCATAGGCACGTCTCCTCCATTGGATGGACGACAACTGGCCCACCGAGGAGCCGGCACGTGTTTCCTGCGGCCAATGATGATTTTACACGTGGAAAATCCCCATTGGCTCGGGTTCTTAACGGGTTATCGGATCCAAACCGGAACCCGATAGCTTAACGGCGACCCGTTACGGTGGATGCCATGTGTCGATTACCCTTGACGAAAACACTTCCATGATGCGCCATTTATCATCATGGAAGTGGACACTTCCGTGATGATAATTTTGGTATTGTCATGGAACACTTCTACGACAGCACAGGTATGACTATCTTGATATTGTCATAAAATCTTCATGGATGTACAAGCATGACAAAAAACATGACCTACTGTGACAAACACATATCATCGCGGAAGTGCTTTTTTTGTAGTGATACATATGCACTTTCCCCGGGAGGAAGCCACCAACAACACCGCAGAGTACGAGGGGCTCCTTGTCGGCCTTAGAATTGCGGTGGAATTGGGAATCAAGAAGTTGATCATTCGTGGTGATTCCCAACTTGTGGTTAAACAAGTGAATAAGGATTACCAGAGCCCGTTGATGGAAGCATATGTGGAAGAAGTGAGGAAGTTGGACGAGCAATTTGATGGATTGCAAATAGAGCGTGTGCCGCGTGCGGAGAATAGCATCGCTGATAATTTATCAAAGTGTGCCATGCAAAAGCTCCCTGTGCAACCAGGAACTTTTGTCCTCCACCCAGCTCAACCATCAGTTTCCCCTTCAACGTTGGCTAGGAAAAGAACGAAGTTGAACACCGGCAAGCATTTCCCAGTAGAGCTCCCCGGAGCTGCTGGTAGAGAGGCTGCCGGGGGCAACCTTACTTCAGGTGGTGAGTAGCACCCTCCTGTCGAACCTCAAGTTCTTGCAGTCGAGGAAAGCGCTCCCATGGACGAGGAAGTGCGTTTAGTCCTTGTTGTCGAGCCACGGGCTCCGGCATGGGAACAACGTATAGTCCATTTCCTGCAGACTGGAGAGCTCCCCGAAGAGCAGGAGGAAGCTGAAAAAGTAGCCCGTCTGTCAATTATGTATCAGTTTCTTGATGACACACTGTAAAGAAAGAGGCCGAACGGTGTGAAATTGAAGTGCATCTGCCGGGAAGATGGACTAGAACTGTTGGCAGAGATACATGGAGGTGTGTGTGGCTCTCATATAGGATCAAGAGCCGTTGTCGGGAAGGCTTTCTGGTAGGGTTTCTATTGGCCCACAGCCCTCCAGGATGCGACCGAGCTAGTAACCAAGTGTGAACCATGCCAGTTCCATTCCAAGAACATCCGTCAGCTAGCTCAAGCCCTTCAAACAATCCATTTATCCTAGCCATTTTCGGTCTGGGGGCTCGATATCTTGGGCCCCTTTCCCCGCTGTCGGATTCAGGGCTCCGCAGACCCAACAAGGTTCAAACACTGGGGCGTGTATGAGGATTCGCTTCTTCGTTGCGCTCCGCTTGCCGAGGCTAATCGCGTGTTGGGATCAGACTAGAGGAAGGGACTCGAGGATTTACCCAGGTTCGGGCCACCTCGCGGTGTAAAACCATACTCCTGCTTTTGGTGGATTGGCCCCATGAGGAGGTTGAGTATGAACTGGTACAGTGGGAGAGCGGCCTCGCGAGGGCTCGGATGAGGTGTGTTGAGTCGATCCCCTTCTACAGTGGGTGCTACCCTCTATTTATAGTGGCCTTGGTCCTCTTCCCTCATAGCTTAGGCGGGAAGGGATCCCACAGCGGCCAATTTTGAACGGGGACAAGAAGTACATCTTATCCTAACGAAAGGTGGTCTTCGCCTGCAATGCTTCTGGCCGTGATGCAGTGATGGGATCGGTGATGACATCATGTCCTGCCGAGCTCGTGGTCTTGGTCTTGTTGCACAAAAGAGGAAACATTTGGCCCTCGCCTCGGTAACTCGCGCTGGGTCTTGTCCCTCTATCACCAAAGAGGAAACTGCTCCTCTGCGCTCGGCGCCCGCCTGGCTTCGGTCGTCACGGCTTACGTCACCTCGCCCTCCTGAGGAGGGCACTTGCATCGGAATCTCCGCTCCTTGGGAGGCCGTCTTGCGGAGCCGTTCCCTAGGAGGTCTTGGCGCAGTTTGCCACGCGGGGGCTCGAACCCCTCGCGAGGGCTCTTCTCGCGAGCTCTTGAACTTGGACCCTGCCGGGTCATCGCAGTGCCGCGCCTTGGGCCACAAGCAGGCAAGTCTGGGTACCCTGGCTCCCAGAACGGCGACAGTAGCCCCCCGGCCCAAGGCGCGTTGGGCCTTGCTCGGAAGCGAAGGCGAGGAGTGAAGGACGAAACGCCGAGGGCCCCAACAGCCTGCGGGCCCTTCTCGACGCGAGGCGCACGACGGGTCGTTGGTGCCTCCACTTCCCCACGTTGCCTCGGCAACCATCCTTGCTGACAAAAAGCCAGGCACGCGCTGCGGAATCATCACCATCCCCCGCGCGCCCGCTTCCTACTCCTTCCTTCCTCCGTAAGCTTCCGTCCGCCTGGTGACCCGCGCTCCGGCTCCCTTCTGCCTTGCCGCCATGGCCCCCAAGAAGAAGAGAGGGAGGGCCCCGACGGTGTCGACGCCCGGAGTGGGACCTGAGCCCACACTAGGCAAGTCCACCGTGGTCAATCTCGAGGGCCTGGACAAGGTCCGGCACGTGCTCGCCGCCGAGTCCAATGAGTGGGGGACGACGAGGGCTTGGCCCACCTCTCAGGCGTCGATGGATCTGTCCGCTAGCGATATCCCTCTTCACCTCCATGCCCTCTTCTCTCATTTGCTGCCGCCTTTCTCGGATTTCTTCAATGTCGTGTTGACGCATTACCAGGTTCATGCTTGGCACTTCGACCCTGGGTCCATCCCCCTCCTTTCCGCCTTCGTGTTCTGGTGCGAGGCCTTCGTGGGCATCGCCCCGTCCGTGGCTCTGCTTCGCCACTTCTTCTCCCTCGAGTTGGTCACTCGCGAGCGGTGCTCTGGGTGCGTGGCGCTCCAGGAGATCGACACAGCGATGGGCACGTGCATTGGTACCGTGCCCCTCCCGAATGCGGGGGGATTTCGCAAACGGTGGGTGTTTGTGGACGCCAACATGCATAGCCCCCTGCTCCAGGCCCCCACAGACCCAGCTATGCCCAGCTCGGGCTGGGGGCACACGACGCTTGAAGATCCACGGCTTGCGTGAATCATGACCAGGTTAGCCAACCTAAAGAAGGTGGGGGTGATGATGATGATGGTGGTGAGGGAGTTCGCTCGCTGCCGGATCGCCCCGCTCTAGCGCCACTCCTGTCTGATGTGGGCCCTCACGGGTCGCGAGGACCAATGAGGCTCTGGAAGCTCTCCCTTCCTCCCAGCACGCTGTGCTGGATGCTTTACTTCCTGACTGGCGGGGAGGTCCCCAAGCTTCCCCAGGGCGGACGCCCTTTGTACGATTGTACAAACGGGGCCCAGTACGCCAAGTCAATGCCGCGCTTCGATGAATGGGGGCTGCTCCCCAAGGGCTGCTCCGGGCCTCGCGACAATCCCCTCTAGGTGGCGCCTCGCGCCGAGAGTCCCGTGACGGTCGATGGGCAGCAAGCCGGGGCGCCCATCCCTCAGCGGTGCGACCCCGCGGCTCCTGTCTTCGGGGGCGACGCCCCTCCTGAGGGCGCGGCTGCGGCCTCCTGCTCGAGAGGCCCCATGCCGGACACCAGCGCCACTCCCTTCGGCCTCTGCATTCCTCAGAAGAGGGGAAAGCACAGGAGCTGCTGCAGCCCTGACGCGCGGGTCCCAAAGAAAAGGAGGTGAATCGTCGTGGATGAGTAAGTCTTCGGCCATCCTTGGTCCTTGCCCTTAAACTCTCCTGAGCTCTCTCTTTCCTCATGCTCCCATCAGGCGGGGAGGCAAGAGCAGCTCCATCATCGTCCTCCGGGGTGCCGGTGTGCTCTGCCACCACGCTTGTGCCCGCGGAAGGGGCTCGGTCCCCCTCAAAGCCGCCTCTGGAAGCTCGCGACCCGGAGGCCTTGGTGTCTTCTGGCGATGGCGGCACTGTGCTCACATGGATGGCGCCGCCGCTTGCCCCCATGGTGACGCCGCTGCTTGCTCCCATGCCATATGGTGGTGCTTCGGGCTACTTAAGGCCAACCAGCAGCCTAACACTGGGCTCGTGTAGGACTGAGCCCCCGGCCTCAGAGACGGACACCGGTTGTGCCAATCCCGGGCACCTTCCCAGCGCCGCAGGGTCCTCGCGAGCCGCCGCCATAGCCGAGGGCACGAAGCAGGCCCTGGGCCAAGCGCCGAGTCCCCGGCATGGCTGCCGTGCCGACCGACGCGGTCTCCTTCAGGAGGCGAGGGGTGCGCTAGACCTTCTTGAGGCCGGGCTTGGAGAAGTGGACACCCAACATGAGGCCGAGCGCCAGCGCCTGGCGCAAGAGTGGCGGCGGCTCAACGTGGCCATCAAGCTTAGCTTCCTTCAGCACGAAGCCACCCGCTCGAAGGACGACGCATCTTCATCCGCGGCCAGAGAAGCCCGCAATCATGCCTTGGAGGAGGCCTCGGCCGCATATCGCCGGCGCGAGGCCACGGAGGCCCACGAGCAGGAGCTCCTTGCAGCGAACACCGCTCTCGAGCGTCGGATGAAGGCGCGCGAGGGCGTCTTGGTCGCACCTGATGGAGGGCCTCCTGAGCGCGAGGCAAAACTTCACGCGCTTGAGGAGGCGCTAACGCTAGAGGCGCTGGAATAGAGTCTGGAGCGCGATAGACTGGACGCCATCGAGGGCCTGGTGGTGACCGCTGAAGACTCCTTGGCCTCTCGAGAAGCAGGGGCCCAGGCAGAGATCGACGAGGAGGTCGCGGCGGTCCGGCGAGCCCTCACCGAAGAATACCGCCGAAGGCTGGGGCTCCAAGAGTCTCGCTTCAGCGCGTGATGCGGCGAGCTCACAAGCGAGATCAATGACCTTAAGGAGAAGTTGGCTGCATCAGAGCGGCGCCGGGGGGTGGAGCTGGAAGCCCAGGCCGCTGCAGAGTCCGAGCTGTCCTCCCTTTACCTGCCGGTAAAGGACGTTGCCTCCCTTGCGGAGCGGATTGAGGACGAGAAGAGACGGGCTCTGGGGCTGCAGCACACTCGCTCCAAGATGTTCCAGGATCTCTAGCGCAGGGCACTTCGCGCCATGGATTGCATCGTCGGCGAAAGCGTCTCCAGCCCGATCGAGGGCAACGACGCTGGTTAGCTTGCCTTCTTCTCCAGGGTCATGGAGCGCCTCGAGAGGGGCACAGAGAAGACGCGCCAGCTGATCGAGGAGAAGAGCCGCACCCTCCTATCATGGGGATATACGCACGTCTTCAGCAACCTCCTTCGCTCGGACCCTCACTTCGATCACGAGGCCTTGATAGCCCCCGTGCCCAGGGTGATCCGAGGCGCCCTGGCGTACTGGGTGGAGGGTCACATGGATGATCTGATCGTGGATCTCACCACCAGCGATCGCGAGGGCCGACACGGAGCCGAGGAGAGCGAGGATGGCAGCGGCGGTCATGATGAAACTGGCGAAAGTGAAGACAACAGCACCAGCAGCAGCGATGGTGGCGACGCATCTCCTTAGATCGCTTTTCCTGTTTACTTGTCAAGATTTTGAATGTGACCCCATGGGGGAGTGAAAGCACTTTTGGAAAAAATTCCCTTATGATGTATGAAGTAATGTAGCGTTCCCTGCTCATATCCTAGTGTTGCGCTGTCGCGGGCTGAAAGGTTCATGGCTAACTTGGTTAGGGTGACTTAGCTTCATGTACTTGCGGTCTTCAACGAGGCCCCTGCCGCGGGGGCGTGCTTCTCTGGTTCCTTTGGCTCCCGGAGCCCCCGAGGAGCCTGCGAGGGATTCGCGGCCTCCGGAGGCGAGGTCGGAGGCCACACGCTCCTGAGGTCAGGCCAGGGGCTGGGCGCCCCTGAGGCCAAGCCAGAGCGCTCCCGAGATGAGGTGAGGGACAGGACGCGCCTGAGACCTGGCCAGGGGCTGGGCGCCCCTGAGGCCAAGCCAGAGCGCTCCCGAGACGAGGTGAGGGACAGGACGCTCCTGAGACCTGGCCAGGGGCTGGGCGCCCCTGTGGCCAAGCCAGAGCGCTCCCAAGACAAGGTGAGGGACCGGGCACAGCGCGCCTGTGGCTCGTGCAAGAGCGTCGCGCGAGGAGTCAGACGCCAAGGCTTTGGCGAGGTGTGCGCGCGGGCGGGCCCACGAAGGCTGGGTCCTGGGCACCACCAGGCTCGCCTAAGCACATATCGTTCCCAGCCCCGCTCGTGGGGCGCTCAAGAGGAAGCGACAGGCAGTCGCCGTGCCCCCAAAAACACGAAAAAGCAGAAGAAGAAACACAGTGCGGATAGAAAAATCCCCTCTTTTTGAATAACGGCACAAAAGCTTCAAATTCACTCAAGAAATGGCAAGTTCGATTACAGAAGAGAGCCAGAAAACACTGCCGTGTCCGGCGCCTATACTAGCCTTCTCACCAGCGCGGAGCTCAGTGCTTTCACTGGGCGTGGGCATAGTCATTTGTGGACAGTGTCGTCAGCCAGCGCGGAGCATGGAGCTTCCACTAGGGCATGGGCGGGAGCCCCCGCGGGGCCGAGGGGTGGCGCACCGGGGACCTCGTTGTGTGTACAGCCCCAGTCATTATTCCGTGAGAGTGTCATAGTAGAACAGTGCAGATGCTCCATGTTTCCTCGGGCGGGGGGCCCATCCTATACCCCAGGCATGCAGCCGCGGTCCTGCAATGGATGCATGCCTGGGCGGGCCCTCCGGCCGGGGGAGAACTCTCCAATGCCCTCCCTGGGGAGGATCGGCTTCTGGATGGGGCGCCCGACCACGCCAGTCCGGAGGCAGGCGCCACCATGGTGGTAGCGCCGAGCGCCTCGCGGCGCGAGGGAAGCCCTGGCGTCAGGCTCCCCCGCCGCGTGTGGGGTCAGCCCCCACGCGGCACCCCGGCGCACCCCGCCTGCCCATGGTGGGGCTGGCATCCATGGGCACGCCGTCGAAGCTCGATCTACCTGCGATCCAAGGTTAGTGCGACATGTTCTAAAGATATTGGCTGTAGTCGAGAGCCGCTATTGTTGCTGTTGTTGATAATGCCGAGGGGCCGACGGATTTGCTCGTGAAGGACCCCAGCCTCGCGCTGTCTTGATGACCTTGACGTCCAGGTCGAGGAGCCAAGCGTGTGCAAGACCCGCCACTGCTCGTACAGCGAGCTTGTTGACGGCGGCATGCGAGCACCGGGGGGCATCGTCCTGAAGCCAACTCCCGGCTCCTCCACTCTGCTGATCGCCATCTCCGGGGCCTGGTCACGCCTGCCGGGGGGCAGCCCACTGTGGTGGCCTCCGGACAAGCCGTCCATCCTGGCCGCACCCCGCGGGCGCACCTCCAAGGCCAGAGATAAGCAGGCGCAGTAGGAGCATGCATGAACCCCTGGCGGAGCCTGTGACTCAGGCGGGAGGTAGAGAGGCCCCGCACCCCCGCAAGCGGCATCGAGCAGCTCGGTGACCCGGCCAAGCAAGGCGTCGTTGTTGCCCTCTGCAAGACGGTAGTGCAGCATCTCACGCGCCATGAAGAGCGCAGCTCACGCGTTCGTCAGCCCATGATGAGCGCGGGAGAACAACATTGCAGCGTAGTTGGAGGACCGCACAGTGGTGCAGTTATGACGCCGCGCGAGGGAGGGCAGCGACTGGTCCCGCTGTCAACGCGCGGCGAAGCCTGTGGCGGTGCTAGCTGCGGGGAGCGTGGGGTGCTGACGTGCTCCACGGCCAAGGGGCGCCACTCGGGCGGTGTGAGCGGCCCAATGCTCGGCGCAAGCTCGGGGTGCTTCTGCCATGGATGCGGCGGAGTGAGGCCAGAGCGCGAGGTGATGACGAAGCGAAGACCATGACACGCCCCTACCTGGCGCGCCAAATGTCAGATTCAGGGCTCCGTAGACCCAACAAGGTTCGAACACTGGGGCGTGTGCGAGGATTCGCTTCTTCGTTGCGCTCCACTTGCCTAGGCTAATCGCGTGTTGGGATCGGACTAGAGGAAGGGACTCGAGGATTTACCCAGGTTCAGGCCACCTCGCGGTGTAAAACCCTACTCCTGCTTTTGGTGGATTGGCCTCGCCAGGAGGTTGAGTATGAACTGGTACAGTGGGAGAGCGGCCTTGCGAGGGCTCGGATGAGGTGTGTTGAGTCAATCCCCTTCTACGGTGGGTGCTACCCTCTATTTATAGTGGCCTTGGTCCTCTTCCCTCATAGCTTAGGCGGGAAAGGATCCCACAGCGGCCAATTTTGAACGGGGACAAGAAGTACATCTTATCCTGACGAAAGGTGGTCTTCGCCTGCAAAGCTTCCGGCCGTGACACAGTGGTGGGTTCGGCGATGTCATCCTGTCCTGCCGAGCTCGTGGTCTTGGTCTCGTTGCACAAAAGAGGAAACCTTTTGCCCTCGCCTTGGGAACTCGCGCTGGGCCTTGTCCTTGTATCACCAAAGAGGAAACTGCTCCTCTGCGCCCACCTGGCTTCGGTCATCACGGCTTACGTCAACTCGCCTTCCTGAGGAGGGCACTTGCATCGGAATCTCCGCTCCTCGGGATGTCGCCCTGCGGAGCCGTTCCCCAGGAGGTCTTGGCGATGTTTGCCTCACGAGGGCTCTTCTCGCAAGCTCTTGAAGTTGGACCCTGTTGGGCCGTCGTAGTGCCGCGTGTTGGGCCGCAGGCAGGCAAGTCTGGGTACCCTGGTTCCCAGAGCACCGACACCAGCACCACCGCGGGCTTTGAATTCTTGTACGTTGCAATCGACAAGTTTACAAAGTGGCCTGAAGTGGAGCCCGCGAGGAAGGTGACTGCGCAATCAGCTATCAAGTTCTTCAAAGGATTGGTGTGCCATTTTGGAGTACCCAACAGAGTAATCACCAACAACGGCACCTAGTTCACGAGCCGCGCCTTCATGCAGTATATCCAGAGCCTTGGAAGGAAGGTCTCTTTCGCCTCTGTTGCTCATCCAAGAAGCAACGGACAGGCCGAGCGGATGAACGCTAAAGTGCTGCATGGTCTCAAATCAAGGACTTTTGACAAGTTGCGGAAGTGCGGCAAGCGTTGGATTGATGAGATGCCAGTGGTTCTTTGGTCACTCAGGATGACAACAAATCGAGCCACTGGCCAGACTCCCTTCTCCCTAGAATATGGGGCAGAAGTAGTGCTCCCCACAAAACTCACATACGGCTCACCTCGAGTACTCTCCTATGACGAGGCAGAGCAAGAGCAGTTGTGGCAGGATGACGCAACCCTCCTCGAGGAGGATTGACTAGGGAGTTGTGCATGTCGCACGTTACCAGCAAGCCTTGCACCGCTATCATAGCCGCAAGGTTCATGCCCGAAGCCTTGAGGAAGGTGACCTTGTCCTTAGGCACGTTCAGTCCGCCAAGGATACAAACAAGTTGATGCCGAAGTGGGAAGGCCCTTACCGGGTAGTATGAGTCACCAGACCTGGCGCAGTCCGTCTGGAGACCGAAGATGGCATCCAAGTGCGAAACTCATGGAACATTGAGCATCTTCACAAGTTCTAGCCGTGAGGCGCGGTTCTCAGGCCCTGTTCCCAGCAACCACCTTTTGTACAAGCCTTGCCGGCAAGGCATATAACCCTTTGTACAAAGCCAGGTGCAGACCCTGTGCGTATGTTAAATAAAGTTAAGTAATGCACAACTCTTGTTGATTCACATGTTTTAATATATGTTTCACATTTTAGTGTTGTTGCATGATAGGATCTGCATGTATAAGTTGATAGATTCCTAAGGCTCTATCACTTCATTATCTCTCCCTTTGTTGCCCTTACTAAGAACAAGCAGGGAAGGTTCTTGTGTTCCGTACCCACGTTGCTGGGAGAGGACAGAGATGAGGATGATGAAGATACGGCAGGAACCAATCAATATCTTTCGTACGAATAGAGCATGACGAGATAAGTAGAAACTTATATTTTGTTATTTCGCTCTAAGTGCTACTTTCTCTGTGCGTCTACTATCTCCTTTTTCTTAACTTGATGCAATGGACACTTATGTACAAGGGAAACATTGCTGAGATAGGTTGCACCCTAGTTCTTGTTTCCAGCCTGCTAAATAAAACTAGATGGTTGCGCCCGATCCGGCAAGGGGCTTGCCGAGGGAAGGATTACTAGCAGGCTGCCAGGGCCTGCCCCTCGAGCGCTCGCGGCTAGTACTAACCCCGGTAGGCCATCTCAAATGACAAGGGTGCATACATTGTACAAGTATTAAAAATAGGAAAATGGGTATTACTCAGAGATGAATAGCATACATTCGTTCGGATACATAAAAGAAAAGGTACATTGAAGAGCATTTTTAATGTTTCTTTATTGGACTTTCTCCCCTAGGGTTTACACCAAGTGCAACCCGAGGGTGAAAGGAGTGCCTGGCTGGGATTCAGCGTGTCCCCGCCAAGACCAGAGAGACACGGCTCCTGGAGGATCAGAGGGACGCTGCTCCCGGCAGGGCAGACGAAGCCGGCAGGGAAGATGGAGCCAGGGGCCAGGTGCAGATGATGGTGCTACCGGCGCCCAGCTGGTGATGACGGTGCTACTGGCGGTCACTCTGTGTCGGAGCTGTTGTCCCCGCTCTTGACGCGTCATGGGTTGCCGCCGCTGCTGTCCTCCTTGTCGCTGCTCGAGGGGGCGCTTTCACTGTCAATCGAGCTCTCCGCGCAGCAGCCTAGACGGAGGCCAGAGACGCCGAAGAACTTCACGGAGAGCATGTTCGCCTCCACAAGCTAGAAGCAGAGAAGATGCCCTTCCGCTAAGCAATGCGTGCGGATGAAGGTCTTCCATCCATGCGTAAGGTACATGGTTCCATGGACGGAGAACTCCGCCGTTGCCCATGAAGGGTCGTTACTGCAACTGCTCACACGCAGCCACAGGCCGCACGGGCGGTCTTCTAACATCACCCTCGAGAAAGGACGTGGACTCCAATGCGGTATCGCCCGTGTGGCCTTCCACCAGAAACGGAGCGGCAGAAGACGTGGCAGCAAGCGCAACCCCACGGCTACCCCTTGCACGGCCGCCGCGCCTTCCGCGCCCCCGTCCAGTGCCTCTCCCACAAGCACTTGGTCGATAGTCTTCGACCAGGGCTGGGGGCTGGATGCGACTGGGGGAAGAATACCTCACAGCAGCGGATGCATGCGCCTGGCTCTTTCCCCTAGCCATTGGGGGGGAGAGCCGGCCCAAGGACCAGAAGAAGAAGGACGAACTACTAAGTCTTGGAGGAATGGAATGGAGAGGAGGATGAATGAGCATCGCCCACTATGGCCTCCAATTTATAGGGAGGGCATGGGGGCTGGCTCTTCCTCGCTCTAGGGTAACCGCCCAGCTCCACCAATCCCACTACCCGAGCTCATGGGCGAGTGCGCTGCTTCAGCAATCGCCCCGCTACACAAATCCACGGTGTTGCGTATTCTGCCAAGCCCACGTTCCCGAGCTGTGCGCGTCCACCACCAACTTCCCGCAATGCATGTTGCACGCGTGGCGGAAACGCAGGAGGAGTGGGTGTGCTCAAATTAAATTGGCGGTTATCCCTTATACCACGCGCATGTGCATAACTTTGGGTCTGACCCAATGTCGCTTGGCAAGCGCGTGCGGGCCAGACCCGGGGGCTCCTGTCGGTACTCTAAGACCTAGGTCCATAGTGCCCCGGACCTATGCACAGGCGGTTGTAGCTGCCCGATGGAACAAGTAAGCACATACCTAAACAAGCTAATAGTCAGACCAAAGATAGGCCAGAGAAGTCGCTCTTTGTGAGATAAAGGAGCGCATCAAGAAGACCAAGTCATCAACATAGCTAAGGATTCTCAAAGAAGCCTCCCCTGCCGGCCAGGCGAGGCCGGTAAGATCGAAACCACGACTAGGAACAAGGACAAGCCACACCAACAGTGTCTCTGGGGCTACCAGGGACCGAAACAAGAAACTCAAGAAGAAGGCCCGGCAAGCTCTGTACCAGCAAGCACTGTCAGTTGCCACCGCTCCACCTCACTGGGTCGCCAGTCACTAATCAGGGCAGTGTCGAGCTCTCAGGCAGCTAGGTGGCTCTTGCCGTGCATGTGGCAACACGCTGGAATGAGGATTACCTTTATTGACACCCATCCCAGAGGCGTGTCAAGCAAATAACGAAGCAGTTAGGCAAGCGGTGGGATGACCTTGCCGGGACTGCCTCTCCAGTGACATCTAGCGATGCATTAATGTGTTTTGTCCAAACCAGCAAAGTTAGGTATGATAACACTGTTAGCTATCTCATCAGTAGATAATGTCTGTTTTTCCACTATGGTCGCCCCTTGAGCTATAAAAGGAGCCCAATGCAACCTAGACAAGGATTCAAACTTTTGATCCCCCAGCACTTGTACGCGCGTAGCTGCACTCCTCGAGCAACCTTGCTGGGCTTGTGCGCTCCATGTCCTTGTGCTCCAAAAAATCAATCCACCAAAGCAAGAGTAGGGTGTTACGGTTCTCAGCGGCCTAAACCTGGGTAAAAACTAGAGTCTCATCGCCGCGCTGCCTCTGCCATTTCTGCTCTTTGTGCAATGTGATCGTCCCCCACCGAACCACAAAGGGGCCCGTGGCCCCATAGGTGTTCGTGATCATCCACCATGACAAATTGTATCACAGTAACATGTAAAAAATTCAGCAATTGATCATGTTCCAGTAACCGGAAACAATTTTGGTTCTGGACGCAAAACTTCTGTTTCTGCACAGTACCAATTTTCAACAATCAATCTAGCCATCCCAAAGGCTTTACTTGGCACAAACACTAAATTAAAACACTAAAACACCATCATAACAGAAGGTTAATGATGTATTTATTATCAAACAGAAAAGAAAAGTATTGGGTTGTCTCCCAACAAGCGCTTTTCTTTAAAGCATTTTAGCTAGGTATTGATAATTTTAGTGATGCTCACATAAAGGACAAGAATTGAAGCACAAAAAGAGCATCATGAAATATGTGACAAACACATTTAAGTCTAACGTACTTCCTATCCACAGGCATTTTATAAGCAAACAAATTATCAAGGCAAGCAAAAACTATCATATGCAAGGAAGAAGAATAAAACCTTGACAATTTAAGCATCAAGAGAGGTAATTTAGTAACATGAAGATTTCTACAACCATAGTTTCCTCTCTAATAGTAATTACATGTGGGATCATATTCAAATTCAACAATATAGCTATCACATAACATATTCTCTAAATGACCCACATGCATGCAAAGTTGACACTCTTCCAAAATAGTGGGATTATCATTAACTAAAGTCATGACCTTTCCAAACCCACTTTTATCAAAAAAATCATAAGATTGATTATTCTACAAAGTAGTGGGATCATTATTACCTAAAGTTGAAACTCTTCCAAAACCACTTTCAATATTATTGCAAACACTATTATTGATATCATGTTCATCATGAGGCTTAAATAGATTTTCAAGATCATAAGAAGAATCACCCCAATCATGATCATTACAATAAGTAGTGGACATAGCAAAATTAGCATCCCCAAGCTTGGGGTTTTGCATATTATTAACACAATTGACATTAATAGAATTTATAATAACATCATTGCAATCATGTTTTTCATTCAAGGACCTATCGTGAATCACTTCATAAATTTCTTCTTTTAACACTTCGTCACAATTTTTAGATTCACGAATTTCAAGCACAACCTCATAAAAATAATTTAGTGCACTCAACTCACTAGCGATTGGTTCATCATAATTGGATATTTTAAAAAGATTAGCAAGAGGATGCGGATCCATAAGCTCTTTGTTCTTCTTGCTTTTTGTTTCTGAATAGGAATAACACACCTTTATGGCAAGCAAACAAGCAAACAAACCAAGTAAGACATAAAGGCAAATGAAAAAGGCAAACGAGAAAAGGCAAATATTTTTGTGTTTTTCTGAAAACGTTTTAGAAGTGGGGGAGAGGAAAACGAGAGGCAAATGGCAAATAATGTAAATGCAAGAGATGAGAGTTTATGACGGGTACTTGGTAGGGTTAATGTAGATCCTCCCCGGCAACGGCGCCAGAAATCCTTCTTGCTACTTCGCGAGCTTGCGTTGCTTTTTTTGTTGAAGAGGAAAGGGTGATGCAGCAAAGTAGAGTAAGTATTTCCCTTAGTTGTTGAGAACCAAGGTATCAATCCAGTAGGAGGAATAAGCAAGTCTCCAATAAGTGTACCTACACAAACAAACAAATACTTGCACCCAACGCAATAAAGGGGTTGTCAATCCCTTCAGGTTACTTGCAAGGATGAGATCTGATAGAGATAGGTATAAAAGATAAACTCAAAATAAAACAAAAGTAAATAAATTGCAGCAAGGTATTTATGTGTTTTTTATTTTATAGATCTGAAAATAATATGATGGAAAATAGATCCGGGGACCATAGTTTTCACTAGAGGCTTCTCTCTTGATAGAAGGCATACGGTGGGTGAAAAAATTACTATTGAGCAATTGATAGAAAAGCGCATAGTTATGACGATATCAAAGTCAATGATCATGAATATAGGCATCACGTCCGAGACAAGTAGGCTGAAACGATTCTGCATCTACTACTATTACTCCACACATCGACCACTATCCAGCATGGATCTATAGTATTAAGTTAACAAGAACAGAGTAACGCCTTAAGCAAGATGACATGATGTAGAGGGATAGATCCAAGCAATATGAAATGAACCCCACCTTGTTATCCTTAGTGGAAACAATACAATACGTGTCATGTCCCTTTCTGTCACTGGGATTGAGCACCGCAAGATTGAAACCACTACAAAGCACCTCTCCCATTGCTAGAAAAAACTATCAAGTTGGCCAAACCAAATCAATAGATCGGAGAGAAATACAAAGCTACCTTAATCATGCATAAAAGAGTTCAGAGAAGACTCAAATAATATTCATAGATAATCAAATCATAAACTCACAATTCATCGGATCTCAACAAACACACCGCAAAAGATTACGTCGAATAGATCTCCGAAGAGAACTTTGTATTGAAGATCAAAGAGAGAGAAGAAGCCATATAGCTACTAGCTATGGCCCCGTAGGTCTGTGGTAAACTACTCACAACTCATTGGAAGGGCAGCAAGGTTGATGAAGAAGCCCTCCATGATCGATTCCCCCTCCGGCAAGGTGCCGACGAAGGCCTCTAGATTGGATCTCATGGTTCTGGAACTTGCGGCGGCGGATATGTATTTTCGGCCTCCTCTCTGGTATAAGGTTTTATCGTGGTATTTATGGAGCAGAGATTAGGGTTATAGGGGTCACGAGGGGCCCACTAGCCTGGTAGGCTCCCCCCTGGGGCGCGCCCCCTGATCTTGCCGCCATCAGGTGGCTGATGACCCACAAGTATAGGGGGTAAATCGTAGTCCTTTCGATAATTAAGAATGTCGAACCCAACGAGGAGCAGAAGGAAATGACAAGTGGTTTTCAACAAGGTAATTTCTGCAAGAATTGAAATTTGTAGATAACGAGTAGTTTGATAGCAAGATAATTTGTAACGAGCAAGTAACGTTAACGGTAAATAATAGGCAACAAGGTAGCCCAATCCTTTTGAGGCAAAGGACAGGCCAAAACGGTTTCTTATAATAGGCAAAGCGTTCTTGAGGGCACACGGGAATTTCATCCAATCACTTTCACCATGTTGGTTTGATTTGTGTTCGCTACTTTGATAATTTGATATGTGGGTGGATCGATGCTTAGGTGTTGTTCTTACTTGAACAAACCTCCTACTTATGATTAACCCCCTCACAAGCATCCGCAACTACGAGAAAAGTATTAAGATAAAATCTAACCATAGCATTGAACATTTGGATCCAAATCGGTCAATTACGAAGTAGCGCATAAACTAGGGTTTAAGCTTCTGTCACTCTAGCAACCCATCATCTAATAACTACTCCACAATGCATTCCCTTAGGCCCAAATATGGCGAAGTGTCATGTAGTCGACGTTCACATGACAGCACTAAGGGAATCACAACATAGATATCATCAAAATATCGACCACATATAAAGTTCACATGATTACTTGCAACAAGATTTCTCCCGTGACCTCAAGAACAAAAGTAACTACTCTCAAATGATAAACATGCTCATGATCAGAGGGGTATTAAATAGCATAATGGATCGGAACATATGATCTTCCACCAAATAAACAATATAGTAATCAACTACAAGATGTAATCAACACTACTAGTCACCCACAGGTACCAATCTGAGGTTCCGGTAAAAAGATTGAACACAAGAGATGAACTAGGGTTTGAGAGGACATGGTGCTGGTGAAGATGTTGATGAAGATTGGCCTCCCAAAGATGAGAGGGTTGTTGGTGATGACGATGGCTTCAATTTCCCCCTCCGGGAGGGAAGTTCCCCCGGCGGAATCGCTCCGCCGGAGGGCAAAAGTGCTCCCGCCCAAGTTCCGCCTCGAGACGGCGGCGCTCCATCCCGAAAGTCCTCCTCTTATTTTTTTTCTAGGTCAAAATGACCTATATACCAGAAGATGGGCACCGTGGGCCGAGGAGGGCACAACCAACCAGGGCGCACCTGGGGGCCCTGGCGCGCCCAGGTGGGTTGTGCCCACCTGGTGGGCCCCCTCTGGTAGTTATTTGCTCCAATAATTCTTATATATTCCAAAACAATTCTCCGTAAATTTTCAGCTCATTTGGAGAAGTGCAGAAAAGGTGGCCTGACGTAGCTTTTTCCAGGTCCAAAATTCCATCTGCCAGCAATCTCCCGCTTGTGTAAACCTTGCATATTATAGGAGAAAATGCATTAGAATTAATCCATAAAGCATTATTATGCATAAAAACATTGTAAATAACAGTAGGAAAACATGATGCAAAATGGACGTATCAACTCCCCCAAGCTTAGACCTCGCTTGTCCTCAAGCGAAAACCGAAATCAAAAAACATGTCCACATGCTTAGAGAGAGAGGTGTCGATAAAAACAAAATACGGACATAGAAACATCATGCAAATTATTATAACAGCAACAAACTTTATCATAAGACTTTATCATATAAATTATCATGAACAAGTAACAGTTCATCACAATATCGAAGTAGAAGCATAAACTCTAATGGAAACCAACAAACTATGTTCTCAGTCAACTTTGCAACTACAATTCATCATTTTTTTCAGGAAGGGTCTTGTATCGGAGCCTTTAGGCCAGTCCACATACTCAACCATCATATAATCTTCTATGATTACTCACACTCACCGCCTACACATGAGAAAAAGGTTTTAACTGGACACATAGAAAGATAGGGGCTTATAGTTTCGCCTCCCAACGTATTCACCTCAAGGGTGATGTCAACAATAATAATTCATGCTCACCCATATCCAACTGGATATATGTGCCTAGATCTTTCCTCGCCACATGATGCTTGCAAAAAGAGAAAAATAAAAAGGAATAGGGAATAATACTTTAACTCTTGCATAAAAGTAAAAGATAGGCCCTTCGCAGAGGGAAGCAGAGGTTGCCATGCGCTTTTTGTTTGTATGCTAAACCCCTTAATGCAAAAGAACATCACGTTATATTTCCCCTTGTGATAGCAACCATTATTATGCGGTATGTTGCTTTTATTACTTTGCCATCACAAGTTCGTACAACGCTCAATTTTCTCTTACACTAAATGATCCAACACATTTAGAAGCAATTTTTATTGCCTTATTGCACCGATGACAACTTACTTGAAGGATCTTACTCAATCCATAGGTAGGTATGGTGGACTCTCGAATGATATTTGGGTTTAAGGGTTTTTGGAAGCACAAGTAGTATCTCTACTTAGTGCGGAATTTTTGGCTAGAAAGGATAATAAGCAAGCACCACATGTTGAAGGATCAATGACAATATAAATTCTATGTGAATATGAACAAACATAAGTCATTAAGTTGTCTTCCTTGTCCAACGTCAACAATTTTGGCATATAATATTTTGGTGGGGGCTCACAATCATAAAAGGTGTCCAAGATAGTGTATTTGCATGTGAATCTTCTCTTCCCTTATTAATTCTTTCATGAATTGCATCATTGACCAATGCTATGTTTGTCAATCTCCAATAAATTTTACTACTTATACTTTTCCTTATGTGATGTCATTACTTAACATAAGATTAGCATATGATATTTTTCATTTATTTTCCTTTATTTTGATTGAGACAAAGAAACAAGGAAAGCAAAAATTCAAACTAAACTTTATTATATATCTTGCACATGATTACATAGATAGATAGATAGATAGATAGATAGATAGATAGATAGATAGATAGATCACTAAGCAAACTCTCGAAGAAAGATCGAAGTAAACTTTTATTCAACTAATTCAAAAGATAACTAAGGATCGAACTAAGAGAAATAAAGGCAAAGATAGTGGTGTGATACGATACCGGGGCACCTCCCCGAAGCTTGGCTCAAGCCAAGGGGAGTGCCCATACCCGTGTACTCAAGTCTCCTTCTTCGGTGGGGAAGAGGATGGTGGTGGTGTTGGTGGTGATTTCAGCCTATCCATCTTGAACTTGAGAAGGAAATTCTCCTCCCTCAATTCATCGACTTCTTGCTCCAGCTTTAAGATCTTGTCACATAATTCCCCTTTGCTTTTCTGCAGAAAACGAGAGGGAATAGATTGGTTTTTAGGCCTGTTAGCTCTTTTGGGGAGACTTCATTCTTGAACTCCACATGCATATCCCCGGGTTGAGGTAGAGGGACATCCTCCTCCTCCGAGCTTGAATCATCGATTCTCATCAGGTGAGCGTCTTCCTCCTCATCCTTAGTCCAATCATAGGGAGATATGTCCCCATAGGTCTTTGGGTCTACAACGAGATGCGAGACATAGCTCTCTCCATCTGAATCTTGGGAAGACATATTTTCATATCTGCGCAGAAAACAGCATGAAACAAGAACAAAGGATTTCTCCACGATACGGTGGTCAATGCGTTTGGGTGGTATATAAAGATTTTTTATCTTGGGAAACAAGCAAAACGAGGGGAATACGGAGTCGGGAAGTGCTTGAGGTGGGCTCAACCCACCTGGGCGCGCCAGGCAAGGCAGGCGCGCCCATTGTGTCTTGTGCCCCCCTTGGGTGCCTTCCTGGTTGTTTCTTATTTTTCTAATTTTTGTAATTTTCCAAAACTGACAAAAAATATTTTTGCGGATTTTTAGGAGTCGGTTTACTTACTGTATCACGTACCTCCTCTTTTTTCATGATTCTGGAGTGTTCCGGAAGGTTTCTTTTATGTGTTCCTCTGGTGTCATGGTTTGGATAATATTGCTTTCAACATTAATAGGCGTACCTGAGATATAATGTTTCATTCTTTGCCCATTGACCACCTTCAGGTTAGCACCTTCGGCATTATTTATTTTGATAGCTCCAGAACGATAAACATCTTAGATGATATATGGTCCTTCCCATTTGGAGAGAAGTTTCCCTGCAAAGAATCTAAAATGAGAGTTGTACAGAAGAACATATTCACCCACTTTGAAATCCCGCTTTTGTATTCTTTTATCATGCCATCTTTTAACTTTTTCTTTGAATAGTTTGGCATTTTCATAAGCTTGGGTTCTCCATTCATCTAAAGAGCTAATATCAAATAACCTCTTTTCACCGGCAAGTTTGAAGTCATAGTTTAATTCTTTAATTGCCCAATATGCTTTATGTTCTAACTCAAGAGGCAAATGACAAGCTTTTCCATAGACCACTTTATATGGAGACATACCCATAGGATTTTTATAAGCTGTTCTATAGGCCCAAAGTGCATCATCTAGTTTCTTAGACCAATTCTTTCGAGACCTATTGACAGTCTTTTGTAATATTAATTTTATTTCTCTATTGCTAAGTTCAACTTGACCACTAGATTGAGGATGATAGGGTGATGCAATTCTATGGTTAACATCATACTTAGCAAGCATTTTATGGAAAGCACCATGAATAAAGTGTGAACCACCATCGGTCATTAAATATCTAGGGACTCCAAACCTAGGGAATATAACTTCTTTAAGCATTTTAATGGAAGTGTTATGATCAGCACTACTAGTTGGAATAGCTTATACCCACTTAGTAACTTAATCAACAGCAACCAAAATATGAGTATACTCATTACAGGAAGGAAAAGGTCCCATATAATCAAAACCCCAAACATCAAATGGTTCAACAACAAGAGAATAATTCATAGGCATTTCTTGATGCTTACCAATATTACCAATTCTTTGACATTCATCACAAGCTAAAACAAACTTACGGTCATCCTTGAAGAGAGTAGGCCAATAAAAACCAGATTGCAATACCTTGTGAGCAGTTCTATCTCCCGTATGATGCCCTCCATAAGCTTCGGAGTGACATTTCCGTAGGATTTGTTCCTGTTTATGCTCAGGTACACAACGTCTAATAATACCATCTACTCCTTCTTTGTAAAGATGTGGGTCATCCCAAAAGTAATGTCTTAAATCATAGAAGAATTTTTTCTTTTGTTGGTATGTGAAACTAGGTGGTATGTATTTAGCAACGATATAATTAGCATAGTCAGCATACCAAGGTGTGTTGTGAGAAACATTTATTGTAGCCAATTGTTCATCAGGAAAACTATCATCAATAGGTAGTGGGTCATCAAGAATATTTTCTAACCTAGACAAGTTATCAGCTATGGGGTTCTCAGCTCCTTTCCTATCACTGATATGTAAATCAAATTCTTGTAGCAAGAGAACCCACCTAATGAGTCTAGGTTTAGCATCTTTCTTTTCCATAAGATATTTTATAGCAGCATGATCAGTGTGAACAATTACTTTGAAATCAACAATATAAGATCTGAATTTATCACAAGCAAACACAATTGCTAAAAATTCTTTTTCAGTGGTAGCGTTATTTCTTTGGGCACTGTCTAGAGTTTTGCTAGCATAATGGATAACATTTTTTTTATCAACTCTGTGTCCTAGAACAGCACCAACAGCATAATCACTAGCATCACACATAATTTCAAAAGGCAAGTTCCAATCAGGTGGTTGAACAATAGGGGCAGAAGTTAAGGCTTTCTTGAGTGTTTCAAAGGCTTCTACACAATCATCATCAAAAACAAATGGAACATCCTTTTGTAAAAGATTTGTAAGAGGCCTAGAAATTTTAGAGAAGTCTTTAATAAACCTCCTATAGAAATCAGCGTGACCAAGGAAACTATGAATACCTTTAGTATCTTTAGGACATGGCATTTTCTCAATTGCATCAACTTTAGCCTTATCCACCTCAATACCTCGTTCAGAAATTTTATGACCCAAGACAATACCTTCATTAACCATAAAGTGGCACTTCTCCCAATTCAAGACAAGATTAGTTTGCTCACATCTCTGCAAAACTCGAGCAAGGTTGCTCAAGCAATTATCAAAATACTTTCCGTAGACGGAAAAATCATCCATGAAAACCTCAACAATCTTTTCACAAAAATCAGAGAATATAGAAGTCATATATCTTTGAAAAGTAGCAGGTGCATTGCATAAACCAAAAGGCATACATCTATAAGCATAAGTTCCAAAAGGAGAAGTAAATGTGGTATTCTCTTAATTAGGTTGTGAAACAGGTATTTGAGAGAAACCAGAATATCCATCGAGAAAACAAAAGTGTGTGTGCTTAGATAGTCTTTCTAGCATTTGATCGATAAAAGGTAGAGGGTAATGATCTTTTCTAGTTTCTTTATTTAATTTTCTAAAATCAATTACCATTCGATAGTCAGTGACAATTCTTTGTGGGATAAGTTCATTTTTATCATTTGGAACAACAGTAATACCTCCCTTCTTAGGGACACATTGAACGGGACTTACCCATCTACTATCAGCTATGGGATAGATTATACCTGCTTCCAGAAGCTTTAATATTTTAGTTCTTACCACTTCTTTCATCTTAGGATTCCGACGATGTTGGTGATCAACAACAGGTTTAGCATCAGGTTCCATATTAATCTTGTGCTGACATAGAGTGGAACTAATGCCCTTAAGATCATCAAGAGTATATCCAATAGTAGCTCAGTGCTTCTTCAGAATTTTCAATAATCTTTCTTCTTCATGTTCTGAAAGGTTAGCACTAATAATAACAGGATATATCTTTTTCTCATCAAGATAAGCATATTTCAAAGTGTCAGGCAATTGTTTTAGTTCAAACACAGGATCACCTTTAGGTGGAGGAGGACCTCCTAGAGTTTCAATAGGCAAATTGTACTTAAGCAGAGGTTGTTGTTCAAAGAAGACTCTATCTGTTTCATTTCTTTCGTGCATATGCATATCATTTTCATGGTCTAGCAAATATTGTTCTAGTGGATCAGTAGGAGGCACGGCAATAGAAGCAAGACCAATTATTTCATATTTACTAGGTAATTCTTTCTTATGAGGTTTTCTATTAAACTTGGAAAAATTAAATTCATGAGATTCATCACCAAAGCTAACACTGAAAGTTTGTTTATGACAATCTATAGTAGCATTGACAGTGTTCAAGAAGGGTCTACCAAAGATAATGGGACAAAAGTCATCTTGTGGGGCACCAAGAACTAGAAAATCAGTAGGGTATTTTGTTTTCCCGCACAAGACTTCAACACCTCTAACAATCCCAAGTGGTGTGAGGGTGTCTCTATTATCAAGTTTAATATTAACATCTATGCCTTCTATTTCAGCCGGTGCTATGTCATCCATAATTTCTTGATATAAAGTAAAAGGAATAGCACTTACACCAGCACCTACATCACATAAACCATGATAACAATGATCTCCTATTTTGACTGAGACAACAGCCATGCCAACTACCGGTCTATGTTTGTCCTCTTTTTCAGGTTTGGCAATTCTAGCGGCTTCATGACAGAAGTAAATAACATGCCCATCAATATTTTCTACCAGGAGATCTTTAACCATAGCGACACTAGGTTCTACTTTAATCTGCTCAGGGGGTTTAGGTGCTTTAATATGAATTTTGAGAACCACAATTGAAACCTTAGCATGTTCCTTTATCCTAACAGGGAAAGGTGGTTTTTCAATATAAGCAGTAGGCACAACTGTATCAACATTGTAAATGATAGTTACTTTTTTAGCAATTACCGGTTCTTTAATTTCTTCTTTAATAGGGGGATGATATTTAAACCACTTCTCTTTAGGGAGATCAACAAGAGTAGCAAATTATTCACAGAAAGAGGCTACTATCTCAGAGTCAAGTCCATATTTAGTGCTAAACTTTTGAAAAGCATCGGTATTCATAAAAGATTTAAGACAATCAAACTCAAGCTTAATACCTGACTCTTTATCTTCATTGAGTTACCAATCTTCAGAGTTGTTTTTAATTCTTTCTAAAAGATCCCACTTGAATTCAATAGTCTTCTTCAGAAAAGAACTAGTACGAGAAGTATCGAGCATGGATTGATCATCATGAGAAAGCCGAGCATAAAAGTTTGGAATAATAATTTCTCTCGAGAGCTCATGATTGGGGCATGAATATAACATTGAATTAAGCCTCCCCCAAGCTAGAGCGATACTTTCTCCTTCACGAGGCCAAAAATTATATATGTAATTCCGATCACGATGAACTAGATGCATGGGATATAATTTTTGGTGAAATTCCAATTTCAATCGATTCCAGTTCCAAGATCCAATATCATCGCATAGCCTATACCATGTCAATGCTTTTCCCTTCAAAGATAAAGGGAAAACCTTCTTCTTAGCTTCATCTCTGGGTAAACCTGCAAGCTTAAATAATCCACAAATTTCATCCACATATATCAAGTGCATATCAGGATGTTCGGTTCCATCTCCTGCATAAGGATTAGCTAGCAGTTACTCTATCATACCCGAAGGAATTTGATAGCCAATATTTTCAATAGGTGCAGTAGGTTGAGGGGCAACTAATTGTGCTTCCGGTCAAGGTGAAGATACCCCGAACAAACCCCTCAAAGGATTGTTTTCCATAGTAACAAGTGGCAATAAATTTCAGCACGTAATAAAAGAATTTCCTTACCGATTTCCACTTACCAAGAGCACTTCAATCCCCAGCAACGGTCCAGAAAAGAGCCTTGATGACCCACAAGTATAGGGGGTCAATTGTAGTCCTTTCGATAAGTAAGAATTTCGATCCCAACGAGGAGCGGAAGGAAATGAAAAGTGGTTTTCAGCAAGGTAATTTCTCCAAGCACTGAAATTTGTAGATAATGAGTAGTTTGATAGCAAGATAATTTGTAATGAGCAAGTAACGGTAATGGTAAATAATATGCAGCAAGGTAGCCCAATCCTTTTGAAGCAAAGGACAGGCCAAAATGGTTTCTTATAATAGGCAAAGCGTTCTTGAGGGCACACGGGAATTTGATCCAATCACTTTCACCATGTTGGTTTGATTTGTGTTCGCTACTTTGATAATTTGATATGTTGGTGGATCGGCACTTAGGTGTTGTTCTTACTTGAACAAACCTCCTACTTATGATTAACCCCCTCGCAAGCATCTGCAACTATGAGAAAAGTATTAAGATAGAATCTAACCATAGCATTAAACATTTGGATCCAAATCGGTCCCTTACGAAGTAGCACATAAACTAGGGTTTAAGGTTCTGTCACTCTAGCAACCCATCATCTAATAACTACTCCACAATGCATTCCCTTAGGCCTAAATATGGTGAAGTGTCATGTAGTCAACGTTCACATGACACCACTAAGGGAATCACAACATAGATATCATCGAAATATCGAACACATATAAAGTTCACATGATTACTTGCAACAAGATTTCTCCCATGACCTCAAGAACAAAAGTAACTACTCACAAATGATAAACATGCTCATGATCAGAGGGGTATTAAATAGCATAATGGATATGAACATATGATCTTCCACCAAATAAACCATATAGTAATCAACTACAAGATGTAATCAACACTACTAGTCACCCATAGGTACCAATCTGAGGTTCCTGTACAAAGATAGAACACAAGAGATGAACTAGGGTTTGAGAGGAGATGGTGCTGGTGATGATGTTGATGAAGATTGGCCTCCCAAAGATGAGAGGGTTGTTGGTGATGACGATGGCTTTGATTTCCCCCTCCGGAAGGGAAGTTCCACGGGCGAAATCGCTCCGTCGGAGGGCAAAATTGCTCCTGCCCAAGTTCCGCCTTGAGACGGTGGCGCTCCGTCCCGAAAGTCCTCCTCTTATTTTTTCTAGGTCAAAATGACCTATATACCAGAAGATGGGCACCGGAGGTGGGCCGAGGAGGGCACAACCCACCAGGGCGCGCCTGGGGGCCCTAGCGCGCCCAGGTGGGTTGTGCCCACCTGGTGGGCCCCCTCTTGTAGTTATTTGCTCCAATAATTCTTATATATTCCAAAACAATTCTCCGTAAATTTTCAGCTCATTTGGAGATGTGCAGAATAGGTGGCCTGACGTAGCTTTTTCCAGGTCCAGAATTCCATCTGCCGGCAATCTCCCTCCTTGTGTGAACCTTGCATATTATAGGAGAAAAGGCATTAGAATTACTCCATCAATCATTATTATGCATAAAAACATTATAAATAACAGTAGGAAAACATGATGCAAAATGGACATATCAGTGGCCTCTCTAACCTTCTCCCGAAGCTTCCTGGGTGTCTAGGTGTCCAAGAAAAATCTTAAAAAAGTTTTGTAGCAATTGGAATCCATTTGGTATTGATTTTCTGCAAAGCCAAAAACAAGGAAAAAATAGCAGCTGGCACTGGGCACTAGGTTAATAGGTTATTCCCAAAAAATGATATAAAATAGCATAATTATGCATATAAAACATCCAAGATTTATAATATAATAGCATGGAACAATCAAAAATTATAGACACGTTGGAGACGTATCAGCACGCTGAGGAAATTGAGAGTTTAAAGGCTCAGTTTGCGAAAACCCAGGAGGAGAACCAGAAACTGAAAACAGGCATGTTTGGTAAGTGCTTCCTGTTGGCCTCGGCATATAGGTTGCATACCTTACTTATTATGCAAGCACACTGTGTTTCTGTGTAGTTCTTCTCACTGGACGCCCCAAAGAGCTGACTGTTGTGCATGAGCGTGCTCAAAAGGCAACGAAGAGCGTGTTTCAGGCGCTATGGCCAGGCAAAGCGGCTCCGGAAGGGATGGCCGAGCTAGCGAGGCGATTTAAAGAAGCTCGGCGACGATTTGAGCTGTGGAAGACATCGTCTTGTCGGGAGGGGGCTCAGGAAGCTTGGGCAATGGTTAAAACCCGTTACACCAAGCTAGAGCCAAAGCAGTTAGCACGAGTTGGGCCGGTAGGGCCGGATGGGCAAGAAATACCACTAAATTGGTGTATGACCAGGTGATGCCTGCTGCTTGGCTTTCCCAAGAGGATTGCCCTTTGGAGACTTTGATAGATGGTCTTGACCAAGAATTGGTTGTTTGATTCTATGTATATATGTACTTTACATCAAATATTCTCCAAACCGAGTTGTAAATGTTGTCATAACCGGCCATTGGCTTTTGCCTCCCTCGCCAGTGGCGGGGTATTGTTTCTTACTGCATTTGTCTGAGAACATCGGAAAACTCTTTGAAGAACCAGGCAATTCGGCCATGTGGTACGAACAGACAAAACGTGCGCAGTGAGTTATTTTATGTTACTGCTTAATGTAAGAAACATCTTCCGTGGAAAATAGTTCCTCCATGGGTTCCTGTCCCCGGGTTGCCATGCTGACCATGGGTTTTAACCGAATACGTGTAAAGTGCGGGTAGTGGTTACTTCGGGAAAATAACCCCAGCATTTGGTGAATACTACCAATTATTTTCAGTTCCATCGTGTCCGACCAATTATATTCTTAAGAACGCTAGCTTTCGGCTTCACCCGTCTGAGGTACGTACCCGGGTGATCCGGTCATAACAATCATAGAGGTGCTCCCTTTACCCCCTAGCCGAACAATCGGGAACATAGGGGGTAAGCACAGGAGCGAGGCAACCCAGCTGGGCCAAATCTTAAGTGAAATTAATGCATATGGTGGCTTAAAAAGATACTGGAAGGGTGCAAACACGACAGAGGCGAATAGATGCACTAAAAAATGTATTTATTGGCTTCGTTAAAAGAAGCCCCCAGGAGTTACCGGGCTGCACATTCAAAATGTATGTCGAGGACTACTCAACGTAGCTCGGTTCAACCGAACACAAACTAGGTAATGCTAACCGAAAAGTGGAAAAGAAAAAATAGCCAAAATTACAAAAAAAGGCTAGTGAGGGTGACGGTGCTGGTCTAGCCGTAGAAGCGCCAAAGCCGAGCTGCATTCCATGGGTTTGCTTCAAGGTGATTGTCGGTTGGGTTGCGGAGGCGATATGCTCCCCCTGCAAGCACTTGATCGGTGATGAAGGGGCCCTCCCATTTGGGTGATAGCTTATTCTTCTGCTTCTCCGGGAGGCATAAGACAAGTTCACCCATGTTATATGATTTTCCCGAACTTCCCTACTCTGGTACCACCGGGCCTACTGTTGGTAAAAGGTAGAGCGGGCCTGAGCTATGTCACGCTCTTCTTCTAAGGCATCCAGGTCGTCTTGTTGATCGAGCTTGGCCTCTTTTTCTTCATATATGCGCACTCGAGGTGCGTCATGGATAAGGTCGCTGGGGAGGACTGCTTCGGCCCCATACACCATAAAGAATGGTGTGTATCCTGTGGATCGATTAGGAGTGGTGGGCAAGCCCCATAATACGAAGTCGAGCCCCTCCACCTAGTGGTAGTCGGACTCTTTCAAGGATTGGACCAGTCTTGGCTTGATGCCGCTCAGGATTAATCCATTGGCCCTCTTGACTTGTCCGTTAGACTATGGGTGGTATACAGACGCATAGTCAAGCTTAATGCCAAAGTTGGCGCACCAGTCTTTTACTTCCTGGGCTGTAAAGTTGGACCCATTGTCCGTTATTATACTGTGGGGGACACCGTAAGGGTGTACCACGCCGGATATAAAGTCGATGACCGGCCAGACTTGGCCCAGGTCATCGGTTTGGCCTCAATCCATTTAGTTAATTTGTCGACTATTACCAGCAGATATTTCTTTTTCTTGGTCCCTCCTTTAAGTGGTCCGACCATGCCGAGCCCCCAGACCGCGAATGGACAGGTAATGGGTATAGTCCGGAAAGCTGTAGGGGGCATGTGGCTTTGATTTGCGAAAAGTTGGCATCCAACACAATGTTGGACAAGCGTGTGGGCGTCTGCACGAGGAGTGGCCCAAAAGAACCCTGCTCGGAAAGCCTTGCTAACCAGGGCCCGAGCTGCTGCATGATGGCCGCCCATGCCGGCATGTATTTCTACCAATAGATGTCTCCCCTCCTCCTCAGATATACATCTTTGGAGCACTCCGGTCGTACTTTTCTTGTACAGTTCTCCTTCATGGATTTTATAGGCTTTAGATTGCCTGATTATGCGCCTTGCCTCGATCTGATCGTCGGGGAGCTCAATACGGAGGAGGTATGTGAGAAAGGGCTCAGTCCATGGCGCGCTTACTGCCATGACTTCATGAGGCGAAGATGTTTCTACGAGGACCGAACCTCCAATAATTTCCTCATCTGGTTCGATGATAGGAGGGATGATCTGTTCTGGACCATTCTCCTCGGCGTCCTTGCCCTTGTCCTGCCACACCACGGAGGGCTTAAAGAGCCATTCTAGAAAGGTGTTCTTAGGTATGGGGTCGCGCTTGGCGCCCATGCAGGTGAGGACGTCGGCATCTTGATTGCTCTCTCTTGAGACGTGATGGAATTCCAGCCTTTCGAACCGAGCGGATATCTTGAGGACGGCTTTTCGATATGCTGTCATCTTTGGGTTTTTTGCGTCAAAATCGCCGTTGACTTGAGAGATAGCGAGGTTCCCCGCACCTCAAGTCTTCGAATGCCCATTGATGTTGCCATCTGGAATCCATGCAGCAGAGCCTCATATTCGGCCGCGTTATTGGAATCCATGTACATGATTTGTAGTACGTACTGAATATTTTCTCTAGTGGGGGATGTGAGAATCACCCCAACCCCCAGTTCGGCCAGCATCTTGGAGCAGTCAAAGTACATCGTCCAATGCGAGTACGTGCTATATTCCTTTGGGAGCTAGGCCTCCGTCCATTCGGCCACAAAATCGGCCAACACCTGAGATTTAATAGCTCGGCGTGGTTTGCATGTAATTTCAATAGGCAGGAGCTCAATGGCCCATTTGTCTATGAAGCCAATGGCGTCTCTGTTGTTGATTATGTCATTCAATGGTACTTCGGAAGTTGCCATGATCGAACACTCTTGAAAGTAGTGTCGGAGCTTTTGCAATGCCATGAAAACTGTGTAGGCAATCTTTTGGTAATGCGGGTACCGAGATTTGCACGGGGTAAGCACTTCTGATATGTAGTAGACTGGCTTTCGCACCTGAAACTTGTGGCCTTCTGCTTCTCGTTCAACGACTAGGACTGCACTGACCACCTAATTTGTGGTCGAGATGTATAGCAGCATTGGCTCACCTATGCCGGGTGCAGCCAGTATAGGGTTACCAGCCAATAAGGTTTTGATTTCCTCTACTGCGGTCGTTGCTTCGTCGATCCATTCAAAAAAATTGGTCCGTTTGACCAACCTGTACAGAGGTCGGGCCTTTTCACCGAGGCGGGAGATAAAGCGGCTTAAGGCCAAGACGCAGCCGGCTAATTTCTGGACGTGTTTTAGCTCAGTAGGAATTGCGAGCTGGGACAGGGCTCGGATTTTTGGCCGGATTGGCCTCGATTCCTCTATGGGAAACGATAAAACCGAGCAGTTTGCCCGCAGGAACCCTGAAGACACATTTATCTGGATTGAGTCCCATATCATAGCTCCGCAGACTGTCGAAGGTTTGGCGGAGGTTGTTTACTAGCTCACTGACGTGCTTGGTCTTAACGACCACATCATCTATGTATGCGTCGACCGTTTTGCCGATTTGTTTCTCCAGACATGTCTGAATCATGTGCTGGTATGTAGCTTATGTGTTCTTCAGTCCGAAGGGCATTGTGTTGAAGCAGAACGGCCCGTAAGCAGTGATGAAGGCGGTGGAAGCTTGGTCGGACTCCTTCATTTTGATTTGGTGGTATCCGGAGTAGGCATCGAGGAAGCACAGTCAGTCATGTCCGGTGGTGGCGTCGATGATCGGATCAATGCGAGATAAAGGAAAGGGATCCTTGGGGCATTCCTTGTTTAGGTCTTTGAAGTCGACGCACAGCCGCCACGACTTATCCTTCTTGGGCACCATCACTAGGTTTGTCAACCACTCGGGGTGTTTGATTTCTCGGATGAATCCAGCCTCGAGTAGTTTTGCTAGCTCTTCGCCCATTTCTTGACGCTTGGGTTTGGAGAATCAGCGTAATGCCTGCTTGACTGGCTTAAAGCCTTTGATTATGTTCAGGCTGTGCTCTGCTAACCTTCGTGGGATTCCTGGCATGTCTGATGGGTGCCAAGCAAATATGTCCCAGTTCTCACGCAGAAATGCGCGCAAAGCCTCGTCAACCACGGGGTCTAGCTGAGCTCCGATGGATGCCGTCTTGTTGGGATTCGTTGGATGTACCTGGAATTTGACGATTTCGTCGGATGGCTTAAAAGATGTGGATTTGGACCTTTTACTAAGGATTACGTCGTCCCTGTCCACTGTTGAGCGGAGCGCGGTCAATTCCTCAGCTGCGAGGGCTTCAGACAGCGCTTCGAGGGCAAGCGATGATGTTCTGTTTTTGGTCTGAAGAGCTCAATCGGGATCACTTATGACTGTGATCACACCGTTGGGCCCTGGCATCTTGAGCTTCATGTACCCGTAATGTGGTATAGCTTGAAATCTTCTGAATGCTCGTCCCAATAGGGCGTGATAGCCACTACGAAAGGGCACAATGTGGAAGAGTAACTCTTCGGATCGATAGTTCTCGGGAGTGCTAAACACTACATCGAGGATAATTCGTCCAGTGGAGTGCGCATCTCTTCCAGGGATGATTCCTCAAAAGGTGGTTTCTCCTGGCTCGACACGAGCTCTGTCGAATGCATTTTGTTCAAGGTGTCCTCATAAATGAGTTTTAGTCTGCTGCCTCCGTCCATTAGCACCTGCGTGAGGACGAGGGCGGTAGGTGCCCGGGAGGGGCGGGACTTCGGCTAGTCTTCTCTGCCGAAGGTAATGGGTGTTTCTGTCCATGGAGTCACAGCCATGTGGTGGACTTGACTGGGCTCTCGAAGGGCTCTCTTCCTTTGATTTTTGGAGGAAAACGTCTCGTAGATCGTTAGGACCTCGGCGCTGTCGTCCATGGGTGATGTTGAGCGTCTGCGTGAGGGTGAACTTCCGAGGATTGCCACTCCGCTCTTTACCACTTGCCTTACTACCCAACAGGCTCGAAGGCTGTGGGTTGGGTTTGTCTTGAGTAAGATGGAATGTATGGGGCATGGCTTGTCCAGCTGTTCATCAAGGACCATTCTGGATCCCGCCGAGGGTTTTTTATCTTTTTCTGGGCTGGCTCGTATTTGGCTGGCCCGCGTGTAGACATGTGTTTCGTCCGAGCTCTTGTGGGCGTCCCGGTGTGGATTAACTCCATTTGCTCTTGTTGAGCTTGCCAGGCACTCTCCATGGCGCAATACTTATGCACCAAATCTGACAGCTTGGCAAAGTTTCGAACGAGGCGGCGGGCAAGCGCGTTAAGGACTCCTTCATCTCGGATGTTGTGCCGGACGTTTGCTAAGATTTCCTGGCTGCCGCAATCTGCCATTTTGTTCTTGACATGAAGGAATCTAGTCCAGAAGTGCTGGACTATTTCTCCAGGCTGTTATTTTATGTACATTAGATCCCATATGTCGGGATTCCCTGCGTAGCTCGGATAGTACTCGACGTGGGGGGTGGGTGGGAGAAAATTTGGTATCCTAGTGGGTTGCGAGTCCGGAATCTTAGCGATGGTATCATGCACTATCGCAAGACGCGGAGCATCAGGCTCGGGGTACGAACTGTCCACCGGGCATAGTTGCGGGGATCCAAGGTCACGCGCTGAGCCAGAGCTAGGTCATGCACACTGCCCAGGACGAGAGTCCGGTTCCGAGCTAGGAGATCGAATCTTCAGAAATCCGAACATATTTCGTCCTCAGCTTAGGTGGTTGTGAGGACGAGCCTTTGGTCGAATCCTCATTGGTGGCGACCAGGTGTGTGATGGGAGGGACATAGATTTCCCTATTGTCAGGTTTACGCCCGATCTGATCATAAACCGAGGGTTGTCCATCGGAGATCCCCGTAGCTTGGATCCGGTCTAGTAACTCGTTCAACGACGAGAGCTCGGCCGGGCCCATGTTCTTGGAGTATTCGGGATCGATCTAAAGTACCGCTGCCCCTGGGATGCTTGAGACCGCGCCGGAGTTGTGTTCGGCCGAAATTGGCTCATGGGTGCTTAAGGGATCCGGGTTTAAGGCCGGCTCTGGTATAGAGGTGATTCCGGTGACGTGGTGCGCCTCGTCTGAAGTCAGAGCCTCAAGGCGTCCGGGCTCCTCGAGGGAAGCTACAGATTTTGTTAGAGTAAGATCCCCCCGGGAGTCGGCGATGAACTCTAGGCTCCTGATGCTGATCTCCTGACCGGGGGTGAGGTTTCTGACCCGGCCGAGGCGGCCGATCGGATCGGCGTGCAGCGCGATGCTGCCGAACGTGAAAAGTTGCCCGGGGACAAAGATGTCCCTGTTGCGAACGTCGTCGCTGATGACTAGACGAGCCATTGATCCTTCCGACAACCCAATAGCGGAACTCTCAATGAAAGCACCAATGTTGGTGTCAAAACCAGCGGACCTCGGGTAGGGGGTCCCGAGCTGTTGGTCTTGGATCGATGGGGAACAGGTGACAAGGGACACGATGTTTACCCAGGTTCGGGCCCTATCGAAGAGGTAAAACCCTACGTCATGCTTGACTATATTGATGTGTGTATGATGGTTACAGAGTTTATCTACCACGAGATCGTATGAACTCAACCCTAGGTGAGTAGTATGAAGGTTCTGCAGCCTCTACAGACTAAACCCTCTGGTTTATATAGACACCAGGGGTACCTAGGGTTACATATGGTCGGTTGCCACCTGAGGATAAACACGTACGCGTCTTGTTCTTGCCTTGGAGTGCACACCAAGCCTTCAAAGCCTTCTGAAGTTCGGCCCTCCTTAGTGCCATCCGGGCCAGCCCACTAGGCCGGCCCACAAGGGATAAGCCGACCACCTGCGGACCCCCTATACAGGACTCCCTCACTGTGGATCCCTATTACCAGCCACTTTCTTGTGCAATGACAAGTGAATAAACACTCATCATGAGAATAACCCGCTTAGCATGAAAGACATTGACCACCCCCCGTCGCTCCATGAGTGGTACGGGCACGCAAAACGTATAAAAATTTTGAATGATTATCTGCACATGCAAATTTACTTGGAACGGCAGGTAACTAGCGCATATAGGTAGGTATGGTGGAGTCATCTGGAAAACTTTAGGTTTAAAGAAGTGGATGCGGAAGCAGTTTTCCCACTTAGTACAGATGGAGGCTAGCAAATAGATTGAGAAGCGACCAACCAGAGAGAGAAAACGGTCATAAATATACATTGAGAATAACTAATACTACATAAGAACCATTCGTAGGATATAACTTCATTGCATAATTATTGACTTTACGTGCATGCATAGGGAATAACAAACCTTAACACCAATATTCTTACTAAACCACAATTACTCACTAGTACAATCCATATATCATCATCTTTTACATCTCAAAACTATTACAAGGAATCAAACTTATCATATTCAGTGATCTACATGAAAGTTTTTATTATATCCTTCTTGAATATCTATCATATTAGGACCGATTTCATAACATGTGCATATTACCATCACTATTTATAAGACTCTCAAAAAGATGTATGTGAAGCATGAGAGTTCAACAATTTCTTTAAAATATAACCACCACCGTGCTCAAAAAGATATAAGTGAAGTACTAGAGCAACTGCCTAGCTCAAAAATATAAGTGAAGCATAAAGAGCATTCTAACAAATCACGAATAATGTGTGTCTCTCTAAAATAGGTGTGTCCAGAAGATATTATTGTGGCAAACTAAAAAGAAGACAAAGAAAAGACTCATATAATACACGACGCTCCAAGAAAAACACATATCATGAAGTGAATAAAAATATAGCTTCAAGTAATACACCGATGGATTGAAGACGAAAGAGGGGACGCCATCCGGGGCATCCCCAAGCTTAGATGCTTTGTTGTCCTTGAATATTACCTTGGGGTGCCTTTGTAATCCCTAGGCTTAGGCTCTTGCCACTCCTTATTCCTTTATCCATCACAATCTCACTCAAAACTTGAAAACTTCAACACATAAAACTCAACAGAAAACTTCGTGAGATCCGTTAGTATAACCAAGCAAACCAAAACTTTAGGTACTTTTGTAAACCCATTCATATTTTATTATTGCATAATACCTATGGTATTCTAACTCCACCATGGCTTATACCCCCCGATACAATCCATAGATTCATCAAAACCAGCAAACTACGCAAAGAAAACAGAATTTGTGAAAAACAGAACAGTCTGTAGTGATCTGAACAAACGCAATAATTCCTGGACTCTAAAAATTCTGAAAAATTAGCACAGTGCGGAAAATTTGTATATCAATCATGTTTAGAAAATTCAGATCAAAAGCACATGCCAGTGATTTCTGGAATTTTCTGGACTGGGCAGAAAAGTTTCTGTTTTTTCACAGAATCAAACCAACTATCAACCACATCATCCCAAAGGCTTTACTCGGCACAAACACTAATTAAAACACAAAAAACACAATCATAACAGTAGCATAATTATGTGTTCATTAAAAAACAGAAAACAAAAATATTGGGTTGTCTTCCAACAAGCTCTTTCTTTATAGCCATTAAGATAGGCTTGAGATTTCAATGATGCTCACATGAAAGATAAGAATTGAAGCACAAAGAGAGCATCATAATACATATGACGAACACATTTAAGTCTAACATATTTCCTATGCATAGGCATTTTATAGGCAAACAAATTACGAAGGCAAGCAAAACCAAGCATATGCAAGGAAGAAGAAGGAAACAATAGCAATCTCATCATGAAGAGAGGTAATTTAGTAACATGGAGGTTTATACAACCATATTTTCCTCTATCATAATAATTACATGTAGGATCATATTCAAATTCAACAATATAGCTATTACATAACATATTCTCTACATGATCTTCATGCATGCAAAGTTGACACTCTTCCAAAATAGTGGGATTATCATCAAGTAAAGTCATGACCTCTCCAGACCCACTTATATCAAAAAATTCACAAGATTGAACACTCTCCAAATATGCGGGATTCTTGTTACCTAGAGTTGACAGTCTTCCAAACCCACTTTCAATATTATTGAAAACATTATTATCAATATCATATTCATTATGAGGCTTAAATACATTTCCAAGATCATACGAAGCATCACCCCAATCATGATCATTACAATAAGTTGTGGACACAACAAAATTGTCATCCCCAAGCTTGTAGCTTTGCATATTATTAGCACAATTGACATTAATAGAATTTATAATAACATCATTGCAATCATGCTTTTCATTCTAGGAGCTATTATGAAACACTTCATCACAATTTTCAGATTCATGATTTTGAAGCAAAACTTCATAAAGATAATCAAGTGCACTCAAATCACTAGCAATTGGTTCAAAATAATTAGATCTTTTGAAAAGATTAGCAAGTGGATGAGGATCCATAGTTATCTTTAATTTCTCTTTTTCCTTTCTGTTCTTGAGTCATGAAGGTAATACAAGCAAGCAAGCAAGCAAAAAAAGCAAACAATTTTTTTTGTGTTTTTTGTAAAATAGTTTTAGAAGTGGGGGAGATGAAAATGAGATACAAAAGGAAAATAAAAGTAAATGCAATGAGATGAAAATTTTATGCGATGGTACTTGTTGACTTGACGTGAATCCTCCCCGGTAACGGTGCCAGAAATTCTTCCTACTACTTCTTGAGCTTGCGTTGGGATTTCCTTGAAGAGGAAAGGAGATGCGGCACGGTAGAGGTAAATATTTCCCTCAGTTATGAAACCAAGGTTATCAATCCAGTAGTAGGTCCACACAAGCCCACGTTGATAGTACCTACACAAACAATTAATCAAATACTTGCACCCAACGCGATAAAGGGGGTTGTCAATGCCCTCAATGGTTAATTGCAAGGATCAAATCTAATAATTATAGATAGATAAATAAGAACACAAAATAAAAGAATGGTAAATAAATTGCAGCAAGGTATTTTTGGATTTTATATATGATAAAGAATAGACCCGGCGGCCATAGTTTTTCACTTGAGGCTTCTCTCTCGAATAAAAGCATACGATGGGTAAATTAATTACTGTTGGCCAATTGATACAAAAGCGCATAGTTATGAAAATATCCAAGGCAATGATCATGTATATAGGCATCACTTCCTAAACAAGTAGACCGACTCGTACCTACATCTACTACTATTACTCCACTCATCGACTGCTATCCAACATGCATCTAGGGTATTAAGTTAATGAAAACAGAGTAACGCCTTAAGCAAGATGGCATGATGTAGAGATAAATCCAAGAAATATGAATAAACCCCATCTTGTTCCCCTTAATGGCAACAATACAAATACGTGTCTTGTCCCTTTCTGTCACTGGGATATAGATCACCGCAAGATTGAACCCATCACAAAGTACCTCTCCCATTACAAGATAAATCAATATAGTTGGCCAAACCAAACCGATAGATCGAAGAGAAATGCAAAGCTATAATAATCACGCATATAAGAATTCAGAAAACACTCAAATAATATTCATGGCTAATCTGATCATAAACCCACAATTCATAGGATCCCAACAAACACACCGCAAAAGAAGATTACATCGAATACATCTCCAAGAACATCGAGGAGAACATTGTATTGAAGATCAATGAGAGAAAAGAAGCCATCTAGCTACTAGCTATGGACCCGTAGGTCTGTGGTAAACTACTCACACATCATCGGAATAGCAGCAAGGTTGATGTAGAAGCCCTCCGTGATCGAATCCCCCTTTCGGTTGAGTACCAGAAAAGGCCTCCACATGGGATCTCTCGAGAACAGAAACTTGCGGCGGTGCAAAAGTGTTTCGAGTGGCTTTCTGTTGGTTTTCCCAATTTTAGAGAATTTATAGAGGCAGAATTAGGTCAAACGGATCCACAGAGGGCCCACAAGGTAATAGGGCCCGCCTACCCCCTGGACGTGCCCTAGTGCCTTGTGGCCTCCTCGTTGCACGTCTGGTCTCCTCCCAAAGCTTCTAGGTTATCTCTTGTCCAGAAAAAAAATCTTCGAAAAGTTTCATGGCATTTGGACTTCGTTTGGTACAGTATTTCTGGAAAACCAAAAACAAGCAAAAAACAGCAACTGGCACTTGGCACTAGGTTAATAGGTTAGTCCCAAAAATGATATAAAATTGCATGGAATTGTATAAAAAACATCCAAGATTGATAATATAATTTGACTAATCGTCATGGAACAATAAAAAATTATAGATACATTGGAGACGTATCAGCCTTCGGCAAGCGTAGTAGTACTGCCCACCACTTTGACTAATCGGCATTCGTGTCGACCAATCTCGTCGCGTGGCTGTTTCATGTGTAGGGGAGGGGTGTGGTGTGGCAGTTTTGTTAAATGCCATGGCATTTCTTTTTTTTTTTACTGTTGTTTTCGTCCAATTACTGCCACCATCGGATGCAGATCTTATGGTTATTGGGGCGTTCGCCAGGAATAGGCTCACGGTGAACTATTGACTAGTCTCTTCACACGCACTGCATTGACACATAAGTATCATCTCTCTCCCGTTTCCCCATGCACACACCTACACTGACGACTCTCTCGGGACTTTTGGCACACACCATCTCTTTATAGGTCGATGTCAACACATACACTTGTACTATAGGTTTAGTACGTACGTACACAAAGAGGAGAGGTGCATGCATGCACTCGTCCTCCCTCACACACACGCGCGGGTACTCTTTCCAACACACACCATCTCTCTCAAGGTCTATTTATACCACTCTCCCTCCCACACACACTGGTGGAGCACGTGCATGAAGAGAAGATGTGCACGCATGCACTCATTCCCTCGCGCACACACACACGCGGGTACACGGTGGAATGCATCTTACATTCTTAAGAAGTTGGTCCCAATTCTCTCAACATGCAAAGTGTCCACCTCAACATCCCACTAAGCACTATGCTACCTATCCACCTCATCATATATGCCATGTCAGCACAGTCTTCACTATCACATTTCTCTGCACTTTCGTGAAGCCATGTCATCATGATCCCTTCTGCAGGCCTGCAAATCCCGTCCCGTCCGCTTCCCCTAGCTGAGTTGCTTCCTTTGTGCAGTTATGATCTAGGAAACCAAACAGTCCCCTTGGATCTGTAAAGGCGACTTGATAACACTACTGGGAAATCAAGAGTCCCTCCATGGCACAACTCATCTTCCGGTTGTCTCCCGGTGTGTACATATGTTTCTCCAAGCTGCCCGTGAAGTCAAAGTTTTCAATCTCTTCTTATCGCTGCTGTTGTTGCAGGTTCTCTTCTTTGGAACCCTATCACTCGATCTCTACAATAAGCTGCGAAAAAAGAGAAAAGGGCTTCGGGCAGCCGAACCTGTTGATCTCCCTCGCTTCCGCCACCAATTCTCGACAGCCGAAGGTGGGAGAGACAATGGAGGTGATGTGATGGAGCAGAGTAGAGTGTAGAGCTGTGTCTAGGGTGTCTCCTGCTGGTGGCGCATCTCAGGTGGAGGAAGGTGTGTTGCAGAGGAATAAAGCCCCTCGATTCCACCCACCGTGGTGGTCGCATGAGATCCAACGAGGCCACGAAGTCAGGGATGGCGTACTCCTTCCTGCAGGTGCTGTCAGGTATGTGGAGAGTATGTACATGAGTCCTATGTGTGCCTCAAGGTGGGTGGACGGCTATATGTATTGTGGTGCAGCGACGAGTAGCCTCTCATCTGTTTTCCGGCGATCGCTGGAGTTGGTTGCGAGACCAAGGTCAGAGGAGAATGGGGCGGTGCCCAGGCTGTCAACTGGAAAACATCCAGCTTTGCTCTGGTGCTTCTTGCGGTCCGATAAATATTCTGATGGTGCTCCTCTTTGTTGTGGTGTCCTGTCAATGTTTTTTCCCTGCTCCGACATCTACACAGGTGATAGCAGAGCATGGTGTGGGGTGGGTACAATTCAGGTATGCGATATTATACTGTACGCTCATGTGGCAATGTAATCATGCAGTACTTTTCTCGTAGAAAAATATCTATGTTATTGTTAAGGATGGTGATGCCTGCCTTTATCGGTTTGGTTGCAGGCCGATGCCTCCACTGCTTAGCTGAACTGCAGGCGATTAACCTACCTTGATTTCATGGTCTACACTTGAACTGTGCAAAGTTGCATTCAGGCTGGTCGTAATGGCGAGTATCATCTATCAGTATCATGCATATGATACTAGTGTATGAGGCTGGTTGTAATGGGGAGTATCATATACTAGTATCATGCATATGATACTAGTCTATGATACTACCTCCCTAATGCATAGTATCATATATTAGTATCATGTAGTACTTTATTTATTGTCATGCATGACACATAGTAGAATAACATTTATTATGATACGGTATCATGATATGATACTCAACCCTCTCTTTCTTCATTTAATTCTATGACACATTATCAACATTGCCTAGTTGGCATGCATGATACTAGCTATGATACTACCATTACAACCAGCACGATACTACATTTGTAGTGCATAGTATCATATGTTAGTATCATAAATGACTTCATTTATTGACATGCATGACACATAGCAGCACAACATTTAATATGATACGGTATCATGATATGATACTCAACCCTCTCTTTCTTCATTTAATTCTATTCCACCTCATCATATTTGCCTAGTTGGCATGCATGATACTACTTATGATACTCCCATTACAACCAGCCTCAACGCCCCAAACACAGTAATAATGCTTCGACACACTCAATCAGATTCAGGTGGTGTCTGCCCTTTATCTTTTGTGCCCCAAGATATCCAACCAAGTGATTTTTGCCGCGTTTGGGCCCTCCAATTGAAGTACGTATACGTATCTTCCTCTTAGCTGCAGGTCAATGGTCAAGTAGTTTGCTTCCCTTGATGAAATTCATGCAAATTTTGGTCTATGGATTCTATCAACTTAATTCACACATAGATAGTGATATTCTTATCATATTTAGTTACACTATAGATTTCATATGTAAATAGGAGGGTAATAGGCTATGCATCATGTTATATCTTTTGACAACAGCAAAATAGAAAATCTTATTTTCTTTGTTCACATTCCTCAATTATAAATTTTTTTACATTCTTTTCTATAATTATAGAGGCCTGATGTTATGGACTCAATGTTTCATATGCAGCTCACATATAGAGGATATACTGTCCTATGTTATTTCCTTATAGAAAAGACAGTGACAATGATGATCTGACATGCTACATCGTCAACCACATACGGCTTCTTCCTAAAATTAGTAATAAAGTTAGAATTGATTATCACTAGAGTGATCACCTCCATTTGTAATATAGTAGAACTTTCATTACTGCATTTTTGGACAGTTCCAATTTCCATGCTAAATCATTAATATATTCTTCCTATCTATATGTAATGACTTTGATATGTATCCCTTAGAGTAAGGGCAAACCGCGTAGACCCTATAACTACATTCTAGAATAGCTTTTATAGTTTCGTTATTTGCCGCTCAACAAATTCTTCTTCAATACTACTACAGCACTACAACACTAGAAAATTCCCGCAGAAACGCGCAGGGTATCATCTAGTTTTTGTACAAAGAGGCACCCCACGTGATAATTTGATGCATGTAGAGTCATTCACTTACTGGATGGTCAATTAATACAACGCATGCAAATTGACTGGACGTGAGGGAGGAAGTAGTTGAGAATGACATTATCATCTATCGCATGCATGCAAGTAGTTAAATCATGGGTTGCTAGAACTACAACATTATCATTTTTTGCCTCGGTTATTGTTGGTGGACTCTGTATTTAAAAATGGATGGAGTGGAGTAGTATCTTTATATTATCCTTGTAGGGCTCTCCCACCGCCTACGCTCACCTCCCCGCCTCGCCCATCGGATTCGGCCATGGATAATCCCTTAGATCCCAGCATCTCGTGGGCTTCCCTCTCGCTGCGGCCCGCAGCGCTGCCACCTTTGAGCGAAACCCACATGTGTTTCAGAGGGGTCCATCACTCTAGAATCACAGATTGGTGGCATCGGAGGACATGCCGGGGATGTGTTGCAGGTGCTGGGAAGCAAGGGCAAATCGAATCGAGTAAGTGTCTCATCGATTGGAGACAAGTTCAAAGGAGTTGCGCGTGACAAAGCACAAGGCGGAGGCACAAGTCAATCTCAGGGGAGAGATGCTGAGGGAAGTCGGCATCTAGCAGTGTCGCGTTGATTTTCAGCTAGGGCTAATGGTAGAGATCATATTCACATAGACAACTGCGGAAGAGAGAACGCGCATGTGTGCAGAATAGCATGAGCAGCTAGTGCAACTGTTCAAATGGATGGTAGGAGAAGCCAAATCGCCCAACCAGCTGCAGCGGTGGTGCTTGGCATGCATCCTAGGCGAGGTGAGCTGCCCTCCTTCCCCGCCAGCGATGTAGTGACCTACTCGGTTGCTGCTGGCCATAGCAGTTTGCAACCGTGACAATCACACCATCTATATGTAATATATTTCCATGAAAATACTTGGTCATTTTAAAAAATATGGTAATTGATTTATCACGAGTTTTTGAATGCTTGATCATGATAATCACATGATAGCCACACGTCTCCATCACGTAATAAGTTTTTAAAATGCAAATTCAAATTGAAAAACTTATAGCCTGTTGCGTTCGTGTCGCACCAACAGACGATCAGGCTGACCCGCATCTCACCAAAGGGACGTTCATCGGCTTGGCACATCACAGAGATGTACGACCAGGTACATCGCTGACATGTGCGACCGCATGTGAGCAGTACTTGAAATTTGTGTTCCAAAAAACTCATCGGCGGCCATTTTGAGCTTCGAAACCAAAACCATCAATAAATTTTGAGCTTGTTTCCCATCACATTCCAAAGTATCATGCTATAATTAATTGCAAACATGTTCACACCGATCAAACCTAAATGCGTTCCCGCTTGCAGCTTATTAGTACTTGGTTATAAAAAGGGAAACTACCTACTCGGAAGTTACTACACATTCCTCCTCATAAGTCTTTCTTGTTTGTCCTTCCTTGCATCTACCATGGCCGGTGGGAAGAGCTCTGGGTCGACACATAACAAGGGAGCAATGACCAAGGCCGCCAAAAAAAGAGAGGGTCTGCCGCACCGTGGAGGCCTCGAAGGGTCTCTCACGGGCAGGCGAGGGCTCTCAGAAGCGCATTCGCCAAGGGGTTGATCGCTGGCTTGGTGAAGCTGCTGAAGGAGAGCAATGCCTCCGCTAAGAAGGCGACCAGCGAAATCGTGGAGGTTGAGGAGGACAAGGCAAAGCTCCGCCATGAGCTCGACTTGCTGAAGGAGGAGATCGCTGGCTGGAAGAAGCTGCATGAGAAGAGCAGTGCCCGGTGAAGATGACGACTGCCCTCGTCATGAAACCGAGGGAGGACTTGGAGAAGCTCCACATCGAGCACATGGCTGCTATCAAGCAACATCATGTGGACGTGAAAGAGATCATGCATGCTCGCCTAGATTAATCCTGCTCCATGGACGCAATGAAGAAGATGGCGGAGGAGAGGCGCGAGGAGATGAAGGTCGTGGAGGCGATGAAGAAGTAGATAGAGGAACTCCGTGCCCAGCAACCCTTCATGAAGTAGAAAGCAGCGACCTAGACCATTGTCTGCATCTTCCTTCTTCTTCTTTTTGTGGGTAATCTTCCTTCTTCTTTTGCCCCTCTGACTTCTTCTTTTGCCACTGTGTCTTTCGGGCGTTGCCGCATGTGTCCTTTTAAATTATCCTTAATAGGTAAGACAATTATTATTCGTTGACATTGTCATCATATTATTTCATTTGTATGTAAATGTATACGAGTCAAAAATGGCCAAAGGTCACATTCTCTGCGATCCACGAATAAAACAATGCTAACGATGAGCGGGGTCATGGGATCACAAGCAAACTAGATCATTTTTTTCGCCATAGGGCTGCCGTGTTTCGCACTCCTACGTCGTACTTGTACTCCAGTGGAAAACTAGAGTATACCACATGGTTCTTTTGCTCCTGCTTAGGTCGTTGGCAACAATTATACTTCCTTGCGCTGACATGTGGGATAGCCAGCATCCGGGTCGACATGTCATGCACCAGATTAGAGTAGGGAACGAAAGGGGAGACTTACCCCCGTCGTAGCGCCGCAGTAATAATGCCTATAACAAGCAGTCAAATCACAAGGCCCCACCTTCCAGCAGTAATGAGCCATCAAATCACAAAGCCCGCTACTCTCCCATATTCCTTGCCTCTCTGTCAAACCGCTCATAGATTATGCCATGGAGCAAAACTAACAAGATGAAATTGAAGAAAAAGGTGGTACATATACAGCACACTCGTTGCATTCGCGTCGCACCTACATGGTCGGTCTGGCACGCCGCTCACGGAATGGAATGCGCGTCATCTTGCGTTTGTACTCACGTGTGGGACCGCAATTGAGCAACCGACCATAGGCACACTCCCCCGCCCCCGCGCGTCGGCTGAGTTGCTACTATAGTAGAAAAGATAGACCAGCAATAGCATGTACGTACTACTGGAGTACTATAACATACTGGATGTGGGACAACCAGCATCTGGATCGATGTTTCATGCACCAAATTATGCATAGTACTACTGACTACAAAAAAACACTTCCGTGATGATACGTATTTGTCATAGTAGGGCATGTTTTTGTCATGCATGTATATCCGTGACGATTTTATGACAGAATCAAGATAGTCATACCTGTTATGTCGTAGAAGTGTTCCATGACAATACTCAAATTATCATCATGGAAGTGTCCACTTCCATGATGAATAATGGCGCGTCATGGAAGTGCTTTCGTCAAGGGTAACCGACACGTGGCATGCACCGTAACGGGTCACCATTAAGCTATCGGGTTCCGGTTTGGATCTGATAACCCGTTAACAGCTCGGACCAATGGTGATTTTCCACGTGTAAAATTCTCATTTGCCATGGGATCCACGTGTCAGCTCGGCGTTGCGACAGATGTCATTCATCCAATGGGCGAGATGCGCTTATGATACGTCGACATGTGGCACGGCCCAAAAGTGGCCCATTTAGGTTTAATGGGCCATCCCAACCAAAGGCCCTAGTGGGTCGGCCCTTTAACAGCCTGTCATGTTTTTGGCCAAATTACGGCCCATATCAGATCCGGCCCGTTAACAGCCTACCATGTTTTGGGCCAAATTATGGCGCATATCAGATCCGTCTCGTTAGAAGCCTGCCATGTTTTGGGTCAAATGACAGCCCATAATAGATCCAGCCCGTTAACAGCCTATCATGTTTTGGGCCAAGTTACGGCCCATATCAGATCCGGCTCGTTAACAGGAACGTGTGCTTTTGGGCCCACTGGAGGACCGGTTTGCATTTTGGTCCGTTAAAGGCCCATTTAACAGTTCGGCCCGATATTTGTTTCAGCATGTTAAAGGCCCGTTCAATAGTTCGGCCAGTTGTTTTGGCCTGTTAGCGGCCCTTGGTTCATATGGGCTGTTGTCGGCCCCGTATCGCTTTTGGTCATTTAACGACCCGTCCTGCATCTGGGCATATTTTCGGTCCCAAGTAACTTTCAGCCTCTTAACGGCCCGTAGTCTTCATGGATAAATTTAGCCCAACCTGACTATCGGCATGTTAAAGGCCCATGATATAGTTGGGCCTAATTATGGGTCGCTTTGCATAATGTGATTGGGCCAACCTAGGCCTGAGATAAAATTTGGGCCAACCTAGGCCCGAGATAAAATTTGGCTTGTTAACGGCACGTCATGTAATTGGCCCAATCATGGGCCGAGGTATATTTCGGCCTGCTATCGGCCCGTGAACTGTTCGGCACAATTCAGGCTCAATCTACTTTTCAGCCTATTAAAAGCCCATTCTATTTTCTGGCCCAACTAAGGCCGGTAGTTTACTCGGCATGTTAAAGGCCTGAAACTACTAGTGGGCCAGTTTACGTTTATGCCTGCTAATATCTTGAGATGATTGTGGGTCCATGTTGCGGCCCATATATAGCTAGTTGCGGGCCAGCCCGTTTGAGTACCGTAATTTTACGTTTTGGCCCGTTGCCCTTTTCATGGAGCGAAGACAACATATATAGTAAATAAATTACAGCATTGTGACTAAGAATAACCCTAGACTATACAACAAAGAAATTATGGCATATTACATCCACTGGGCATTAAAGTTCGCCAACAGTGATAATAAAGCGCAACCAAACAGCATATTACATACAATGGGCATCAAAGGGCGCCACCAATGCAAATAACATGCCGACAAAATAATATACAGAACCGACAACAGTTCAACATGGTTCAATAAAGGTTAGCCCTGCTCGCGAGCTGCGGCGCAACCAGCTGAGCAAGCGGATGAGACTGCGCTTGTTTGACGCTTATATCCTCCAACTCTATCTGCATAGCATCAATGGACGCACTGGACTTCTCGTTGATCTTCCATAGAGATTCGAGTTCGAGTAGGGCTTCAGCTGAACCATGCACTAGAGGAAAAACGGCTAGCCACAACTTTCGCTGGTGGCACGCCATTTTTAATCAACGTCAGCACTATTTTCTTCAAATAGTGCTGGCGTAGGCATAATTGGTACGCCAGCTATATATGGGTAGTCCTGGCGTGGCTATTTTGTGCGATGTCATTATTTTGCTTCGATCCACTTAGTAAACTTGTCTATCATGATGAGTAGATACTTATGTTTTCGTCACCCTCCTTTTAATGGGCCTACCATATCCAGCCCCCAGACCACAAAAGGCCAAGTTATCGGAATAGTCCGAAGTGTTGTTGGGGGCATGTGGCTTTGTTTGGCAAATACTTGACAGTCAGGATAGCGCTGGACTAGCGCTGTGGCATCATCCCCTGCTGTTGGCCAGTAAAAACTAGCTTGGAAGGCCTTGCTGACCAAGGTCCGAGCGGCAGCGTGATGTCTGCTCATGCCGGAGTGTATTTCGCTGAGCAACGATCTCCCTTCTTCCTCGGATATACACCTTTGGAGGACGCCCATTGTGCTCTATCTATACAGCTCACCCTCAAGGACCTTGTATGATTTAGACTTCCTGATGATTCGGCGTGCGTCGGTTTGGTCCTCGGGGAGTTCTTGCGGAGTAAATGCTCAAGGAGAGGCTCGGTCCAGGGTGCATAACTTCCATAACCTCATGAGTTGAGGTCGTTTCCTAGACTACCAGTCCTCCAATGATTTCTTGTTCCACTTCGTCCTTGGATGGGGCATATTGCCTTGCGTCGTTTGACTCTGACGTTCCCTTGTCATCCTGCCAAACCACAGATGGCTTAAAAGCCATTTGAGGAAGGTATTCTCAAGGACCCTGTCCCGTTTGGCGCCCATTCAAGAGAGGATGTCGGCAGCTTGGTTGCTGTCGTGGGGGATGTGATGAAATTCCAGCCCCTCAAACATGGCCGAGATCTCTAGCACTGTGTTTTGATAAGGCGTCATTTTTGGGTCCTTGACCTCGAACTCGCCACTTACATGGGAGATGGAGTGGTTGGAATCGCCGCAGACCTCAAGGCATTTAATGCCCATCGAGACTGCTATCCGGAGTCCGTGTAAGAGGGCTTCATATTCAGACACGTTATTAGAATCGGTGTACATAATCTGCAGTACGTACCGAACATTGTCGCCTGTTGGGGATGTGAGTACTACTCCAGCCCCTAGTCTGGCGAGCATTTTTTGAGCTGTAAAAGTACATGGTCTAGTGGGAGTACGTATTGTACTCTCTAGGGAGTTCGGCTTCTGTCCATTCAGCTACGAAGTCTGCTAGCACCTGAGATTTAATAGCTCGGCGCGGCCGATATGTTATTTCAAGGGGCAAGAGCTCAATGGCCCATTTGGCTATACGCCCTATGGCATCCCTGTTGTTGATTATATCGCTGGGGGGGGGGGGGACTTCAGACGCCACAGTTATCGAGCATTCTTGAAAATAATGCCAAAGTTTTCTCGATGCCACAAAGACGGCGTAAGCTATCTTCTGATAATGTGGGTAATGTGCCTTGCACGGGGTTAAAACCTTGGAGACATAATAGTCGGGCTTCTGGACCTGGAACTTGTTGCCCTCCATATCTCGCTCTACCACGAGTACGGCGCTGACCACCTGATTGGTGACCGAGATGTACAACAGCATCGGCTCGCATGCGCCCGGTGCTGTTAGTATGGGGTTTGTGGCAAGGAGGGCCTTGATGTCCTCTAGGGCAGCCGCTGCCTCATATGGCCACCTGAAATTCTTTGTCTTCTTTAGTAGCCTATAAAGGGGTAATGCTTTTTCCCCCAGCCTTGAGATGAAGCGGCTCAAAGTGGCCACACAGCCTGCTAGCTTTTGTACATGTTTGAGCTCGATGGGCACCTCTAAGCAGGCCAGAGCTTGTATTTTAGTCGGATTGGCTTTGATTCCTCGGCTAGACACAATTAACCCAAGGAGTTTGCATGCCGGTACGCCGAAGACGCGTTTCTCTGAGTTAAGTTTAATTTGGAATTCTCGCAGACTGGAGAATGTGGTGCGGAGGTTATCGACTAATTGCCCGACGTGTTTGGTTTATACAACCACATCGTCAACGTAGGCCTCGACAGTTTTTCCGACGTGTTTTTCCAAGCATGCTTGTATCATGCGCTCACTACTGCAGGATGGTCCAAACGCGAACCTATGATCAGAGACCCTTCGACGAAACTATGTGTGATGCATTAATCGCAAACGGTGATGTAAGAAAACCGTCAAAATGATACGAACTGTTTGCGATGGCGGAGACATAAAACAGGATTCAGATTAGAGTTGTGTGTGTGATATGTGGCATACAGTTGTTCCATACGAACTGTTTGCGATGAGCATAACAACAGAAAAGGTCAACCAGATGAAGGTGTGTGCGATATACGGCATACGGTTCACTCAGAGAACTGTTTGTGATTAGGCAACACAACAGAAGCTGTCAGCCAGATGAAGGTGTGTCCGATATACGGCATACAGTTCACTCGGATGAACTATTTGTGATTAGGCAACACAATAGAAGACAGATCAAGGTGTGTGCGATAGACGTCATACAGTTCACTCGGATCAACTGTTTGCGATGATCCAAAACAACAGAAACGATTCAACTTAACAAGATGTGTGTGATATGCAGCAAACAGACAACTTGGATGAACTGTTTGTGATATAAAAAATAACACAAATGTTTACAGGTGACAATATGTGTGTGATACCAGGCAAACAGGTCACTCGGTAACTGTTTGCGAAGATAAAAAATAACACAAACGATTCGGCGTAATAAGATATGTGTGGTACCCGACGAATAGGTCAGTAATCAGAGTTGTGTAGTAACACGGACCGACAATAACACATATGATTCATGCTAATAAGCACCTGATTCAGAAAACGATTGCACAAATTATCGTTCATACTCATACATAATCAACCAAACAACATAATAGCGGCATTACATATCAGTGAGGGTTCAGAAAACAGCAAAATATAAGCAGTTACTCGTCGGTGTTGTTGCGGGGCTGGCCTGTTGGTGTGACGATGTTGAAATATTCTCGCGCTCCACTTAGTCTTCCTGCGCTCCAGCGAAGACTTCCTGTGCAAGGACCAGCTGCAGGGGTAAATTGTAAAACCCTCAATCCCCTAGCCAGCTGCTAGCTATAAATAACCACAACAATGGCCGGTGGCATTTACTAACTACTGATCCCCTTGCTAGCTAGTTACCCACACATACCGCCATACCCCCAAACGCCGACGACAGGATGGAGTTGGGCGACGGAATCGAGGCTGGCAGCGCGATGGTCAGCTTGGCGGTCGACGGCCATGCCGCCGCCTCTCCCGACGACGGCCAGTGGAAGCAGGAAATGCGGTACGAGCAAGCCGCAAGGTTAGCCAGGGTCGTCCTGAAAGCGGATAGGGATCGCCAGCGGGCAATACTACTGGTTCGGCGCATAGTGCGATGGATGGTGCGGGCGGCGGAGCAGGAACCGCGACGACGCAAGGACAACTACGACAGTGGAGGCCGGCGCACGAGGCGAAGGCTTATGTCCCAAATGGAGGAGGACGCAGCGACGGACGTCGCCGGGGCATGCCTGGGGGCCGTGACGGCAGCCCTGGCGAGAGCCAATGTTTTCTCGCCGGACGTCGCCAGGGCAGACCCGGCGGTCGCGGTAGCCCTGGTGAGCGTTGCGCTCGAGGCAGTACCGGTGATCCCCGATGTCGAGGCTGCCCCAGCCTCGATCGATCAAGGTGTGTTGGTCATTGACTTGGCGGCCTCCCCTCCTCCTGAGCCCAGGATCAACACGCTAATGGACGATGGCAGATGTCCGTGTTGGGTCGGCATCAGGTGCACAGTAGCTCTATTGTGCGTGCGTGGTTCGTTATATTCTTGTAAATTAGCGAGCTAATGGTTTGTAAATTACTCGTCGAGCTAGGCACTGGACCAATAATTTGAGCATATATATTAGGAAATAGTTGTTCTCCTAACACTTTCGAACTGCACGATCAATGCAAGTGCACGTCTTTGTTGAAGCAAGAGTATCGCAGTGCTCAGGCGAGTGCACTTCCCGTCGCAAAAAAACTACACGCAGCTTTTTTGGTACAATTTTTGCTCTAGTTTTAAACCGTTTGTCGAAACGAGGCGTGTAATATACCGTTGGAAAGCTATGGATTAGGCGCAACTTCGCCATGTAGAAATTATTTCGAGATTCCTCACGGTTTAAGAGCCGTTTTGAAAACGGTGCGGCGCACGACGAGTAGCAGCGAGCATTCTAAACCGCTCGTCGGAATGAAGCAAATGATATGCCGTTGGAAAGATATCGACGAGGCGCAAATTTTTCATATATATTACTTTCTCTTATTCGTTACGGTTTAAGAGCAGTTTCAAATTTACTAAATCTCGGAATTGTGATTTTCAAATTTTTTGCAATTTTTCGGTACTGTTTTCGCTCTAGTTTTTTTACCATTTATCGAAATGAGGCGCATGATACGTCATTGAAAAGCTACGGACAAGGTGCAACTTTCATATGTACAAATATTTTTGAGATTACTTACGGTTTTAAGTTAATTTTGAAAATCGTGCAGCGGACGACGAGTGGCAGCGGCCGTTTTTTCGTGAAATTTCTACAAATCGCTGGTCAGTATGATTCATACGATACGCCGTTGGAAAGATATCGACGAGACGCAACTTTTTCATGTAGAACGCTTTCTCTAATTCCTTACGGTTTAAGAGCAATTTTGAAATTAGCGAAATACAGACACTCTGTTTTTTGCGACACCAAAATCGACGAGTGAACCGCATCGAATAGAAAACCGCACTGCATCAGACGGGCAAGCGAGTTGCATAATTTCTTTTGTCGGACATAAATTTTCCAAGACGAGGAAGTGGACCGCACTTCACGTCGGGCGTAAGTGAACCACAACACTACCGAAAGTGAACCTCGACACTACCAAACATGAACCGCATGAGATTTTATTGCTTTTTTCATACTTATTATTTTTCATGCGCGTAGACTGGGCAAGTGGACTGCATGGACTGACCGAGTGAACTACATCTAATAAGAAACGAGCAACTTTTCAGATATTTACCAAGTGGAACTACTTAATTGTTTTGTCCGTTTCTTAAAAAGAATGTAAATTCATCAGGACTTCATGGTCAACGTTAGCGAGTTGCATGAATGGGACGAGTGGACTGTATTTAAAATTACAGTTTGCATCAAAAGAATGTGATCTCTCACCAACATTCTTCGGATTTTTTTAACAAACAAACGAACAGCAGAAAACAAAAACAAAGTACTGCACGACAGAGCTAACCAAACTGCACGCGCACATTTTGTTTTGCGCCTTTGTCTATGGATGCCGATGATGCTCATAGACACACATACATCCATTCGTTGTTTTACAACCACACACATATACCAGCAGAACTGCATTTGAGGGCCAGCAGAACACACATACACGGATGCTTGCCGTACTGCACATGCACGGACACTCGCCAGATTGCACGCGCACGAGCTCTGAACCGCATGGCAAGCGTATCTGAGTTGCATGGCATGGTCGACAGATTGCAAGGGAAGAGATGGCACTTGCCAGACTGCACGCACACAAGCTCCGAACCGCATGGCGAGCGTCTCCGAGCTGCACGCCATGGTCGGCCGACCAGAGGGGAAGAGATGGTGCTCGCCGGACTGCACACGCACGAGCCCTGAACCACATGGCGAGCATCTCCGAGCTGCACAACCACAACACCCGCATGCAGAAGATCTTGGTGCAGCAGGAGCCTGGAAAGGTCAAGGGGGTGAGGGATTCATACCATACAACACAGCAGCAGCCTCCATGCCGTCACCATCAGTCGGCCTGCTGAAAAAAAGTAACCATTTAGCCTACTAAATCCAAGAGGGGAAGTGATAGTTGAAATCGAACAGGGGTTGGACCTCCGTCGATGGCCTTCCATGGGGGGAGACCTCAACGTCACGCTGCTCCTGCTTGTTGAGGAGTGGAAGAGCTCAAGCCTTCCATGGCGTCGCGGAAAGCTGCTTTTGCACTGCCTGGACTGCACGGCGCCAGGGGTGCGGGATCGGCGTGCTGCGTGCACCCACGCAGTGGACTGCACGACGCCGTGCACCAGTGGCTTGACGGAGCAGACCAAAGGGCGCGCGGGGAGGGATGCAGGGAGGACGACCGCCGGGGGTGTGGGATGGGCGCCGTGATCCAGGTGGCTGCTGTGGGGGTAGAAACTCGTCGTGACGGGCAGATCTCCACGAATCCGGTGGTGTTTTGTCGGATCAGGCGAGGATTTCATGATGAGGCTGCAGCGCCAGGGGGGCGTGCGGGCGTGGTTGCCCGGATCTAGCGGTGCGGGGTTGGGAGGGACGATGATGGAGGATGGTGGAGAGGAGGCACCGCGGCCGGGAGCGAGGAGGCGCGGCGGCCGTTGGGCTTGGGTGGGGGAGTGGCGGCGCGGCGTTGTGGGGTGGGGGCGGGAGGCGCGCTAACCGGTAGTGAGAGGGGGTGGTGGGGGGATTGTCTTCCGCTCCGCGGGCTCACCCGCTGTGAGTGGCGGTGGGGTGGGGAGCGAGGCGCGCTCCGGGGAGGGGAGGGGGGGGTGGCGGGTGCCTCGGTGGTCGGAGCCGCCCTCGTGGTCGCCGGCTGCCGAGCAGGTGGTGGTGGGCGGCGGGGCTGGGGGTAGGTGGTGGTGGGGTGAGGCGCCACGGCCGCATGGGGAGGGAGGTTGGCGGAGGTGTGGAGCTCGGGGTAGAATTGTGGATCGAGGGTGGCAGGTGGGAGGAGGGGTGGGTTTTAATTTGTCTTTCAGGTGTTAGGAGAACAAGGAATAAACCCACCATATATATATATATATATATATATATATATATATATAAACACTATTCTGATCATGGGATCAGAATATTATTCTGATCACAACCTGAACTTCCTGAGTTACACGCCTGAACTTCCCTCTGTAGGAACCCGAGTGAATTATTTTGGTCAGTCGTGTTCTATGTGATGTAAGTGTAATCTCCAAACAGTTTTTAGCAACTAAATGACCGTTTTAAATAGGAATCTCGCTCATTGGCGGATTTTGCTCTCGGGTCGTGATGAACATGCGTCTGTTGTAATTTTACTGCCTGAGTTGTTCGACCTGAACTTCTCCAAATGCTAGGTTGAACTTCCGCCAACATTGCTCAAATGGGCTTGCGATATACCGTTGGAAAGCTATGGACACGAGTATCATGACCCAAGTTGAATTTTTGGCAAAATGTATGCGGTTTAAGAGCAGTTTTGAAAACCGTTTTTTCTTCATACAAAAAACATGAATCGTATTTTCGCTCGCATTTCTAAACCGTTTATCGGAATGAGGCAAATAATATGGCGTTGAAAGCTGCTGCAAAACTGCTCCTTCCACATATTGAAAGGTTTCTCTAATTCCCTATAGTTAAAGAGTAATTTTGAAAATCGTAAAATTTTGCAAACCGAACAGCCGAGTTTGTATTTTCGATGTCATTTCTAAACGGCTAATCCAATTGAGGCAAATAATATGGCGTTGGAAAGCTTATGAAAATGCGCTACTTTTTCATGTTAAAATGTTTTTCTACTTTTGAACGGTTTAAAAGTAATTTAGAAAACGGTACAAGTTCCACCGAGTTCGTATTTTCGAGCTAATTTTTTAACCGTATGTCCGAATGCAGCAAATGATATGGCGTTGGAAAGCTTGAACAAATGCGAAACTTTTTCGTATATATTGTTTCTCCCAAATCTTTACGGTATTAAGTCAATTTTGAAAATGGCTAAAAACGTATGTTCATCGTAATTTCTACAAACTTTATCGGAATGGGGCAAATAATATACCGTTGAAAAGCTACGGAAAATGCGAAACTTTTTCATGTTGATCATTTTCTCTGATTCCTAGCCGTTTTCAAGCAATTTTGAAAACAGTGAGATCATGCGTTGTGCGTTTATCACAAAACCGAGTCTTCGAAAATTCACCGCGTGAAGAACTTGAACTTCATCAACACGTCTACCTGAACTTCAGTCTATTTCTTCACGTGTTGTTTTTTGTTCGTAACTCTCCAACTACTTACCGGAATTGAGCAAGTGATATACCGATAGAAAGCTTCATTAAACACGCAACTTTTCCGTCTTGATCATTTTTTTCATACTCGCGACGGTTTAAAAGATTTTCATCTGAAATTCATTCGGTGTAGTAGCTGAACTTCCTGTTGTTTTCACGTTGAACTTTTGTGACGTATTTTCATTTGTAATTTTCTCATCCATTCGTCAGTGTTACACAAATGATATTCGTTTTGTACAAACCTCTCTCACAATAATTTTTTTAACTTTCTCCGACCGAGGACTTGAACTTATAACAACAACAAATTGCACCTTGCCTTTTAATTCATTTTTCTCATATTAAACACACACCATGTAGTACATGAACTTTTCCCATTTTTATAATTTGAATTTTTTATTTTCTTTTTGAAATCAAATTGCTACCAAATAATAACTGAACTTCTTTGTGGATTGAGAGAATTATTTTAAAACGCAAAAAAACACTTTCTTTTTTGTGTTTTTTGAACATGGAAATACAAGGTGAACCTCTCTCGCAAGAATTTTTGAACTTCCCTGGGCAGAGCACTTGAACTTCTTTCAGCAAACCTTTTAAGCTTTTGTTTTTCTATACTTTTATTCTTACCTGAAATGCATTCCTTGCAGTAGTTGAACTTCTCGTTGTTTTCACCTTGAACTTCTATCACGTATTTTTGTTCAACCTCTCTCACAAGAATTTTTTAACTTTCTCGGCCCGAGCACTTGAACTTCTAGCAACAAAACTTTAGGCTTTGCATTTTCATTCTTTTTTTAATACAAAATGCACACCATGTAGTACGTGAACTTCTCTCAGTTATCAATCTGAACTTCTGAGATCATGTGTTCTGCCTTCATCGCGAAAACAGAGTCTCCGAAAATGCACTGCGTGAAGAGGTTGAACTTCTGGAGCAGTTCTATTTGAACTTCACTCTGTTTTTCACGTGTTGTTTTTTGCCCGTAAATCCCCAACCACATACCGGAATTGAGCAAATGATATACCAATGGAAAGCTATTGAAAACACACAACTTTCCCCGTGTTGATCATTTTTCATACTCTTGACGGTTGAAAAGAATTTTTTCAATACATAAAAACATGTTCTAATTGGTATACATGAAACTTTTAAACCGTACATCGGAATGTAGCATATAATATACCGTTGGAAAGCTTATGAATAGGAGCAACTTTTTTCATGTAGACGATTGTTACAAATTCGTTACCGTTTGATAGCAGTTTAAAAAATGGCAAAAACAATATCGTTTTTGCCTTTTTTTAAACCTGTAATTGAAGGTCGGACGTCTCGCAATATAAATTTTGAACTATGCAGGGAGGAGCACATGAACTTTTTGGAACAAACCTTTTAAGCTTTTAGTTTTGTTATGTTTTATTCTCATCTGAAATGCATTTCGTGTACTAATTGAACTGCTTGCTGTTTTTTCCTTGAATTTATGTGCCATATTTTTGTTCGTAATTCCTCATCTGTTCGTCGGAGTTGCACAAATGATATACCTTTAGGAACATGTTAAAAAGATGCAAATTTTTACAATACGGTTACTTTTGTTTCGAACAACATACACCAACTTGGTTTTGCCGTTTTTTTGGAATAGAGCATATGATATCCCCTTTGGGAAAGTTGTTGAATCGGAGAAACTTTTTCATGTAGAACATCTTTGTTTCAAATTTGAAATGGATTGGGAGAATTATATTAAAACACTAAAAAGAACATGTTTTTGTGTGTTTTTGCACAAGTAAACACACGGCGAACTTCCGTTACAAGAATTATTGAATTTCCTGGGCCGGCCACGTGAACTACTAGCAAAACTCTTTTTAGACTTTTGGCTTGTAATTCTTTTTTTTCTTATATGAAACACACTCCATGTAGTAGTTAAACCACTTGTTGTTTTCACTTTGAACTTCTCTCTGCTTTTTATGTTGGTTTTTTTTTGTTTTCTTGAACTTGTAAATCCTAGGCTTTAATATACTTTGAACTTCTGTTTTACTTTAGTTTGAACTTCACATTTTTTATTTTTTGAGTACATAATTACCTTTTTATTTTTAAAAACATCAAATTTGATTGTTGTTTCATTTTGAACTTCATGGTTGATTCTTTAATAACGACGAATATCTAAGTTTTTTTAAAAATGATAAATTTTTAGTAAACATAGATCCACTTCGTTATTTTTAGTTTGAACCTCTAGTTTTTAACAATGGTAAAAATTATTTTTGAACTTATTTTAGTTGTTCCTTTTATTTTAATTTAAACTTCTTCATTTTATTCTTTACTAAGGAGAAAAAATTGAGTTTTTTATAAACTTCGAACTTCTCTTTTTTTTTTAGTTTGAACTTTTTGATTAATTTTAGGAAAGAAGAAACATTTTTAAATAAACACCGAATTTTTTTTCATTTTTTAAATTGAACTTCATACCCTTATTTTTCGTAGAAATAGAAAGAATTTTGTGTTTTCCGTATACATCGAAGTACTTCCGTTATTTTTAGTTTGAACTTCTTCATTTTATTTCTTTGGTAACAAGGAAAATCTATGTTTTTTTATAAACATCGAACTGCTCTATTATTGTAATTTGGACTTCTTGGTTTATTTATTTTAGTAACCGAAAAATCCTAGTTTTGTAATAAAAATTTAACCGGCCCGTTATTTAAATTTGAACTTCTAGAGCTTTTTATATTTTTCCTAGAAACGGGGAAGACTTTGAGTTTTCTGTATACATCTAACTACCCGTTTTTAAAAAAAATTGAACTTCTCAAGTTTATTCTTTTAGTAACGAGAAAATTCTGAGTTTTGTATAAACATCGAACTGCTCTATTTTTAAAATTTGGACTTCTTGATTTTATTTTCCTTCAACGAAAAAATCCAAGTTTTGCAATAAATAAATAAAATATTTTGAACCGCTCTGTTACTTTAATTTGACCTTCTAGATTTTTTTAGAAACGGGGGACATCCTTTTTTATAACTCTTCAACAACTTTTTGTTTTTAGTTTGAACTTCTTCGTTTTCTAATTTAGTAATTGGGAAAATTTGAGTTTTTGTAATAAACATCAACGAATCTCTCTTGACAACAATTCATGAACTTTCTTGAACTTGACATTCTCGAACACAACATTTTTTAACCTTTCACAAAAATAACAATATGTACTCAACATACTTTGACCTTCTCGAACACAACATTTTGAACTTCGCAAAAAAAATACACAGTTGAACAAGCACAACAACAGAGCAATTTCTCTTCTGCTATACTTTTTTCTAAATGACGTCTCGTTCACATACGAGAAAGTAATGCGTCAACTTAGGAGTAGCTTTGTTTCTTTTAACAAACAAGATGTTATGTCTGAAATCCAGTAGCAGTACTCCTCCAAGCATTAACACAAACATGTTGTGGGCAACAAACACCAACAGAAAGAGAGATGGAGCAGCATCAACAATATATAGACGAGAGAGATTAGAACAGCGGCAGTAGCTAAGATGAATATCAAACCGCCGCTATCCCTCACTCTTAACTTTTGGGCACTCTCGTATCTGAACTTTACAGTGAACAAGAGGAAGTTGGATGCCATGGCTCATGGCCACCGTCGTGCCCTGCTTCTTCCTCCTCCTAACCACCACCACCACAAGCGGTGGCCGCTACACCACCACCAGCGGATGTCATCGGCGAGGCACATACAAAGAAGAAGAGCAAGAGGATCTCGCGGCCGCTGCAGGAGGTGGAAGAGGAGCGGGATGCGGTGACCGAGAGATGCATCAAACACTGTGGGCTCCCCACAAGCGGCGCGACCATCACCTGTACCGGTGGATCCGGGAGAGGGTCGCGGGGGTGCGCGTTGTGGATTTGGCAGCAGGTCGCAGGGGCAAGAGGACAAAGGGAGGGACGGGCGCGCGTCGCCACGGCGCAGCACATGGATGGGGGCGGCGGCTCCGGTGGTCAGCAGCGGGTGGGGCGTTGGGGCGAGCGGGCCGGCGGTAGGAGGTGCGTCGGGGACGGGGGCGGCAGTGGGAGGCGCGTCGGGCAGAGGAGTGGGGTGGGCGGCGACGGGTGGCGCGCTTGGGCCAAGGAGGCGGTGGCAGGAGGAGCTCCGGAGCCAGGGCGGCGGTGGCAGGAGGTGAGCCGGAGCCAGGGTGGCGGCGGCGGCGGCAGGAGGATGGGGCAGACGTGGTGCGAGATGTGGTGGTGGTTGGGAAGTTCGTGGTGTGGGGAGTGGGCCGGTCGGAGGGGCTGGATGGGACGGGCCAGGTTTTTCTGTTTTGCGTTTTCGGGAGTTCGGGAACATCCCGTCCGGCCCTATAGGCGCTCCGTGATCCAAATAGTTATTCTAATCCTGGGATTAGAATAGTGCTGTCATATATATATATATATATAACCCATATATATATATGATCGATTGATTTGTTCATGCATGTTAAATATGTCGATTGTATGGGCTGGCCTATCTGTATGTTATCTGAATTTGCAATATGGACAATTAATATGCAAATGCCTTCCGGACATCGGTGCTGATCGCCATGCCAAAAACATGGACATCCTCTACTCTACCGGGCACATGCTTAAACTAAATGAACTGTGTACGAAACTAATACTTTCCATGAAAATTTAAGAACTTGGCAAACAACATTTGAGTAACATATATATAGTGGTGACACTATTCGACAAGGCGAATCTAGGTAACACGGTACTTAACAATTTTGACAACCATATGGTCCATATCTATGAACTTAACATAGTAACAACTAGCACATTTTAAGAGGCAGAGGGCCAACAACCACAACTATCCGCTGGAAGCAGATTGATCACGGCGAATCGGCATCTCGTCAATGAAAAGGAAGAACCCTCCTGTGCCTTGGTAGAGCATGAGTAGAACAGTGTCTCCAATTTTCCAATGTGGATGCATTGCCACGACAAGCGAGAACTTGTTAATTTGAATGGTTCCATTTCTGCGGGGAATGCAGTACCTTGCAATCACTTTGGTGTTATTAGCAGGCACAAGTGTAATTCGACCACGCCGGGAAATCGATTCAGCAATAGCTGCAGCGGACAATTTCTGTTGCAATGTAGAATAAAACCCAATTGTAACATATCGTTGAAGCTATATATATTTTAGGAACATCAACATAAAAATAATACTTTGTACCAGCGTTTTGTGCACACAATTGGTCTTGTTCCATGTGTGCACGAGTGGTAGAATTAATCCCATCCCAAATCTAGCATTCATACGTTGTGTTGTCTCTGTCAGATTATCAACAAATTTTATGACATGCTCCAAATCTTTCCAGTGAAATTTGGTATGCCGAGTAACATACAGATCGTTAATTATGCATCCAACATATCCTGCTTAAAAGGTGGAAAGGGATTATTTATTCAGAACATGGCAGAAGAATAGTGGGCATAAATTGGTAATTAGAATTTGTTACTGCCTAGGAACAGAGTCAGAAAATTAAATCACAATTGGTTGTATAAATAGAGATCAGTTAGTCAGAACAAATACCCCGATTTTGCTAAGTAATATGCCAACATGGAGAAAGTTGAAAGAACACTAACCTCGATCAAACTCTGATCGGCTGATGATGTTGGGGAAGTAAACATCCATGTTAATTAGACCAGGTTGTGGTGCACGCACTAGAATTTTATTGCCAGCTTTCAGTTCATAGAACTTAGAAATTTTTCTCCAAAGGTCCGCATCAAAATAGGAGTGACCATCTTTATCAAGTTTCACCTTAACTGTCATTGTAAATCCATGTTGCGTTGTCAATATGACATCCATGGAGTCATCAACAAAGTAAAGGCCAAGATTTCCTTCTACATGTGTTCTTGCAAAGCAAGGGATGTACTGCTTGAAATGATAATTAAGATCGTTTTTTTACAGTAAAACAGTAGGGGAAGGTCCCTTACTGCATTTGTATTAATAAAGAGAGAATATTTACAGTTTATATGATTACAAAGATCTCACAGACCCCCCATATAGGGAAGTGAGAAAAAAGACTGATAAAACAATCAACTAGGGTGTGGATGTGCTATGGAAGATAGGAAGTCAGTAATAAACTGCTTCTTTCTGTCTGGGGCTCTGTGGGAGGTGTCTGAGTAGTCCTTGGTGAATCTCTGCTTCCAAGAGTCGAAGGTGGGTGCGATCCTTCGAAAATGGTTGTTGTTGCGTTCTTTCCACAGGCTCCAAGCAGCTACAAGGAATACATATATTGAAATCAAAAGAGCAACATGCAAATATGAGAGTAACTGAGAGAACAAAACAATATATAGCTGAAAGAAAAGTACAAAAATAAATAATTAAAAAGATAATGTAACAAAGATTTCAAGCGAATATGAGAATAACTGAATGAACAATACATCATTAATTTGCCTAATTTAGAAGAAGAAAAATCATCTTCGACATCTAGGCTGCATGTGGCACCGTACCTTTTACCCAAATGTAGCAATATACGGTATATGTTCATAAATTTAGGCCATGCCAATCGTGGTAGGGTGAGATTGAACATACCGAGCGCTCCCTGAAGTCATCTGGTATGGTGAGATAGAACTTCGTTTCCGACTAGCCGCAACCACACTGGCTGGATTTCTGCTCGCACTGTGGACACTTGAATGAAAACCCTGTTGGGGAACGTTGCATGGAAAACAAAAAAAATTATAGGCACACGCAAGATCTATCCATGGAGATGCATAGCTATGAGAGGGAAGAGTGTGTCTACGTACCCTCGTAGACCGGAAGCGGAAGCGTTTTATCAGCGCGGTTGATGTAGTCGTACACCTTCATGATCGTCCCGATCAAGCACCGAACATACGGCACCTCCGTGTTTAGTACACGTCTGCTCGATGACGTCCTCGCCTCCTCGATCCAGCAAGAGAGGCAAAGTAGTAGATGAGTTCCGACAGCACGACGGTTTGGTGACGCTGGTGGTGAAAACTATTTCCGCAGAGCTTCGCCGTGCACTACGGAAATTTGATGGAGGAGGAACTAGAGGGAGAGGGGCGCCGCACACGACTTGGGGATTCGTGGTGGTGTGTGGTGCCCCTTCCTCTCATATATATATAGGTGGGGGAGGGGAGGCAGCCTAGGGCGCGCCCCAAGGGGGGAGGCGGCTGCATTAGGCGCTTGCCTTGGCCGCCCCCCCCCTCCTTCCATATTTGCACGCGGGGGGAAGGAAAGGGGAGGTGTGGGAAGGCAAGGGGAGGCCGACTTCCCTCCTTCCTTTTCTGGCCAGAGGTGGGGCGCGCCAGCCCCTTGTGGGCTGGTGTGCTCCCCTTGTTTGGCCCAGTAACCTCCCGGGGCTTCCCGGAACCCCTTCCGGTGATCCGATAAAAATCCAGTGCATCAAGAAACCTTTTCGGAGACCAAATACTATCATCCTATATATCAACCTTTACCTTCGGACCATTCCGGAGCTCCTCGTCATGTCCGTGATCACATCCGGGACTTCAAACAACATTCGGTCACCAACATACATAACTCATATAGTACTATATCATCAACGAATGTTAAGCATGTGGACCCTACGGGTTCAAGAACGATGTAGACATGACTGAGACGCTCTCCGGTTAATAACCAATAGCGGGACCTGGATAACCATATTGGTTGCTACATATTCCACGAAGATCTCTGTCGGTCGAACCTTTATGACAACATACGTAGTTCCCTTTGTCCATCGTTATGTTACTTGCCCGAGATTCGATCGTCGGTATCTATATACCTAGTTCAATCTCGTTACCGGCAAGTCTCTTTACTCGTTCCGTGATACATCATCTTGCAACTAACTCCTTAGTCACTTTGCTTGCAAACTTCTTGTGATGCTGTATTACCGAGAGGGCCCAGAGATACCTCTCCGTCATACGGAGTGACAAATCCCAGTCTCGATTCACGCCAACTCAACATACACCTTTAGAGATACCTGTAGAGCACCTTTATGATCACCCAGTTACGAAGTGATGTTTGATACACACAAGGCATTCCTCCGAAGTCCGGGAGTTGCATGATCTCATGGTCGAAGGAACATGTATTTGACATTAAGAAAGCAGTAGCAATAAACTGAACATTCATAAGCTATGCTAACGGATGGGTCTTGTCCATCACATCACTCTCCTAATGATGTGATCCCGTTATCAAATGACAAGTCAGGCTAGGAAACCTTAACCATCTTTTGATCAACGAGCTAGTCTAGTAGAGGCTTACTAGGGACTTGGTATTTGTTTATGTATTCACACATGTATTTAAGTTTCCGATCAATACAATTATAGCATGAATAATAAACCTTTATCATGATTAAGGAAATATAATAATAACCACTTTATTATTGCCTCTAGGGCATATTTCCAACAGTCTTCCACTTGCACTAGAGTCAATAATCTAGATTACATAGTAATGAATCTAACACCCATGGAGTCTTGGTGTTGATCATGTTTTGCCCGCGGAAGAGGTTTAGTCAACGGGTCTGCCACATTCAGATTTATATGTACTTTGCAAATTTCTATGTATCCATCCTTGACATAATCATGAATGGATTTGAAGCGTCGCTTGATGTGCTTGGTTCTCTTGTGAAACCTGGGCTCCTTGGCTATGAGAATTGCTCCAGTGTTGTCACAAAAGATTGTCATTGGACCTGATGCACCGGGTATTACACCCAGGTCAGATATGAACTCATTCATCCAGACTACTTCATGCGCTGCTTCCGAAGCAGCTATGTACTCCGCTTCACACGTAGATCCCGCCACGACGCTCTTCTTACAACTGCACCAACTGACAGCTCCACCATTTAATATAAATATGTATCCGGTTTGTGACTTAGAGTCATCCAGATCTGTGTCGAAGCTAGCATCAATGTAACCCTTTACGACAAGCTCTTCGTCACCTCCATAAATGAGAAACATATCCTTGGTCCTTTTCAGGTACTTTAGGATATTTTTTACCGTTGTCCAGTGATCCACTCCTGGATTACTTTGGTACCTCCCTGCCAAACTTATGGCAAGGCACACATCAGGTCTAGTGTCGGTCCGGAATACGATCACCTATGGACCCAACGGCCCCTTTGTGGTTCAGCGAGGGGCGGTGCGCATTACGCAAAGAGTAGAAACCATAGCACAGCGCGGCGGCGACGACACGATCAGTTTTACCCAGGTTCGGGCCGCCGTGAGGCGTAAAACCCTACTCCTGCTTTGTCTGGTGGATTGATGGTTGGACCAAGGAGAAGGCACGACGCTCTTGCTCGGCAAGGGTGCCTCGGGGAAGAAGCGGCTGCGTGCGTACAAGTATGTGGGGGTTCTGGTCCGAGGTGTGCAAACCAAAAAAGTCCGAACCCTTGCCTAGGTAGCCATGGGCCTCCTTTTATAGTACAAGGGGTGCTCCACAGTGGCTAAGCTGCCACTATTCACTGATTAGATGGCTAAACAGTGTTATCATACCTAACTCTGGCAGTTAGGACAAAGCGCATTAAATGCGCCGCTTAACGTCACGTCGGGGGCGTGCCCAGCAAGCCTGCCAGGCTGCTTCGGCTGCCACCTTGCTCACATGCATGACACGCCATCTGGACGGGTGTCATTTGCAGGTAAGAAGCCTCCTGGGTGGTCGCCACGTGCTTGATGGATGCCACTTAATCACTTGAGCGCTCGACATCGCACTGATGGGTGACTAGCGTTGTGATGCGGTGGAGCGGTGGAGTCTTGGCGGGGCTGGGTGCCCCGAAGGACCCAGCAAGCCTTGCCGAGGAGGGATCTTGGTCTTGCTTCTGGGAACAGCTTCGACCTTGCCGGGCTCTCCTGCCTGGCAAGGGAGGCTCTTCTAGGCGATGTTGCCTTGGTTTCTTTGATGTGCCCTTGGTGCTTCGAAGAGCTCTTGCTGTCGTGGCATGGCTGCGTTGCATATGTTGATGTAGAATGCAGAGGGCCACCGCGTCTGTGTATAGTTTGGTAAAATGAATGCAAATGTTCATTGTACCAACAGGAGCCCCTGGGCCTGGCCCATACATGCCGCTGGGCATCGTTGGGTAGGCCCCAACAGATACACAGACGTGCACTGGAACCAGACCACCATGGGAGTTAAATCTTCCTTGATGTCTTTCTTTGCTTCTTCATTAAACTGTGATGGAGTCAGTTTCCGCTTCCCGCGTGTGCTGCACAGGGCATCATGGGTAGCCGTTTCAGGTATGGGCCCAGTGATTTCCCATGTCCCGCGCCTGCGAGGGAGGTAACTGCCAGCCTTTCCAAACCGCCCCGCCATTTCCTCCACGTACGCCGCATGCACTGCACGTCGCCAGTGGGCAGAGGCGCAGGGCGTGGAGGAGGACATCGTGGCAGGAAAACTGGATGCCATTAATGGGCGCAGGCGGGCGGTCGTGATTCCACGCGTCGATGGAATCGCAGAGGGGCCGCATTGGTGGAGAAGGGCGGTTACCTACCGAGGGCTCAGCCCCCGGCCGTGATTTCTTCTGTGCGGAGCGAACCCAGCCCCCAGCCTTGTTTCCCTATAAAAAGGGAAGCGTGCGAGGGGCTAATTCAGCCACATCCTCTTCTCTTCTTTCTAGTGCTGCTTCTTCCTCACCATGGTGAGGAGAGGGCGTGGAAGTGCTTCGGCGGTGGCGCGGCTCCCTTTCTACCCTCATACCCATTCCCTGGCTTGGGGTAGGGACCCTGGGTATAGTTTGGGTAGGAAGGGTTCCGGATGGAGGTCCGGGCGGTGCGGCGGCTGCCGGGGCGGTGGCCCTGGTGCACCTGTCATCGGACCGCCTGCTGCTTCGACCTTGGTGGGACGCTGCACGGGCGACACCGCGCCGTAGTTTGTAAAGGGCGCGAAACGCTATGGTCGTTCCTGGCAGACCCCTACTCCGCTCATAGTGATGGAGGGAGGCCACGGGAAAGGACGCTTGCGATGGGCAGGAGACTCTAGAGGTAGGTTGCCACTGATCACGGCGGAGCCCTCCCTCCGGGGGGCTGCTTGCTCTGCCGACGGGCGGAGATCCTTCGTCTTTGTATGCTTCTTCAAGGGAGGGCGGTCCTCTAGCCCTGGGTCAGCGAGGACGACCATGCTCTCTGTTGAGCTCCCCCGGGCGCTCGGAGTTCACCTAGGTCGCCACGGCGGGGGCCCGAAAGGTGGCGGGCTCGCCTCCCTGGGCGAAAGTGACGAGGAGGGCAGCGGCAACCCATGACTAGTCAAGAGCGGGGAAGACTACTGCGACGTGGCGTGATGGCCGGCCGCACCATCATCACCAGCCGAGCCTTGGCGGTAGCTCCATCTGCACCTGCCTTCCGGTTCCTTCCTCCTGGCCGGCAACTCCTCCCCACCTTGAAAGTGGCATCGTCTTGATCTTGGTGGGGAGGCGCCGAATCCCAGCTAGGGTTCCCCTCCGCCTTCTTCATCTTCCTCTGTGATTTCAGGGAGGAAAAAGGGGATTACGGGGCACTTATCTATTTTTAGTTTAAAACTTGTAGGCACTTGCCAAACTTTAGTCTAAATTATGTGATCTTCTTTATCCATGTATGTGTCTTGTAAGATTTGTACTTGATTATCAGCATATTAATGAAAAAGACGAGCCTTGCCGGGTACTTGTGCATGTATGATATCCATGCAGAGGAAAAATACCTCTATACGTCCAAGTAAACAAGTTTTCCCCGGCAGGCTATCCTGCCGGGTCCCTCGGTTTGCTGCCGGGGAGCTGAGCTCGCCGGGCATAAAACCATAAGGAGGGACCAGGCCCCCGCCAATCCTTTTCTGTCAAAGGTCACTGCGACCATCCTGACCGAAGCAATGTTCGAGCCAAAGGATGGGAGCACCTATGTTTCCAGGGTGACGAGGTTTCCGTATGCATAAGTCTTACTTTACAAGACATGCATGGATAAAAAGAAAACTTATATGTTTGGCTTGCCGAGGGATGCTGCGTGGGCTTGTCTTCACTTCTTCTCTTCGGGACCAAGTCCACGGCAAGAGTCCTGCAGCTTAATGCAGATGAAAACAATGCCATATGCGACCTCATCTACATGAACATGCTATGCTCGTGATATACTTATGCATGCATGCAATTTTCTTCGGGGGGCCCCCAACGCTTCGTTTATTTCTCTGGTGCTCAGGGTCTGCTCCTGGCTTTGTACAAAGGGTTAAATGCAACATTGGCAAGGCTTGTACAAAAGGTGGCTGCCGGGCGAGGCCCGGCAGCCGCGCCTTACGGGTAGAACTTGCGAAGATGCTCAATGTTCCATGAGTTTTGCACCGGAGTGCCATCTTCAGTCTCCAGATGGACTGCGCCAGGTCTGGTGACTCGTACTACCTGGTAAGGGCCTTCCCACTTCGGTGTCAACTTCTTTGAACCCTTGGCGGACTGAGCACGCCGAAGGACAAGGTCGCCTTCCTCAAGGCTCCGAGCGCGCACCTTGCGGCTATGATAGCGGCGCAAGGCTTGCTGGTATCAGGCAAGTACTCGAGCTGACCCGTATATGAGTTCCATGGGGAACACCACCTCTGCCCCATATACTAGGGAGAAGGGTGTCTGTCCGGTGGCTCGATTTGGTGTCGTACGGAGGGACCAAAGAACCACCGGCAGCTCATTGATCTAGCGTCTCCCACACTTGTGCAGCTTATCGAAAGTTCTTGTCTTGAGTCCGCGAAGCACTTCAGCGTTCATACTCTTAGCTTGTCCATTGCTCTGGGGATGCGCAACAGAGGCGAATGAGACTTTGCTTCCGAGGGATTGAACATATTGCATGAAGGCGTGGCCCGTGAACTGGGGGCCGTTGTCAGTGATCACTCTGGCGGGCACTCCGAAGCGGCACACCAGTCCTTTCAAGAATTTGATAGCTGACTGTGCTGTCACCTTTCTCACTGGCTCTACTTCCGGGCACTTTGAAAACTTGTTGATAGCGACGAACAAGAATTCAAAGCCCCCGGCACATCGAGGGAAGGGGCCCAAGATATCGAGCCCCCAGACCGAAAATGGCCAGGATAGAGGGATCGTCTGGAGAGCTTGAGCTGGTTGGTGAATGTTCTTGGAGTGGAACTGGCAGGCTTCGCACTTGGTGGTGAGCTCAATCGCATCTTGGAGGGCCGTGGGCTAGTAGAAACCTTGCCGGAAAGCTTTTCCAACCAAGGCTCTTAATCCAATGTGAGAGCCGCACACACCTCCATGGATCTCTGCTAACAGTTCTCGCCCCTCTTCCCGGCAGATGCACTTCAATTTCACTCCATTGGGCCTTCAGCAGTATAAAGTGTCATCGACAAATTGATACATGCTGGCCCTTCGGGTTACTCTTTCAACTTCTTCTGGCTCATCGGGAAGTTCTCCAGTTTGGAGGTATTGGACTATGCTTAGTGCCCAAGTTGGAGCCTGGGGCTCGACAACAAGGACAAATGGTTCTTCCTCGTTCGTGGGAGCGCTCATCTCGACCGCGGGAACCTGGGGTTCGGCGGGAGAAGGCAGCTCACCAGGCGAAGCAAGCTCGAACCCAGCAACCTTTCTGCCGGGGGCTTCGGGAAGCTCTGCCGGGGAAGGCTTGCCGGAGTCTAATTTGCTCCTTTTTCCGGCCGTTGTTGAGGGGGATACGAAGGGCTGAGTCAGGTGGAGGACAAAAGTTCTTGGTTCCACATGAAGCTTTTGTGCGGCGCATTTAGATAGTTGGTCAGCAATGCTGTTTTCCGCACGCGGGACGTGCTCTGTTTGCAAACCATCGAAACGCTCCTCCAGCTTTCTCACTTCCTCGACGTATGCTTCCAGCAACGGGCTCTGGTAATCCTTGTTGATCTGCCTCACCACGAGCTGTGAATCTCCTCGGACTATCAGCTTCTTGATCCCCAGTTCTGTGGCAATTCTGAGCCTGGCAAGGAGCCCTTCATACTCCGCAGTGTTGTTGGTGGCCATCTCTCGAGGAAAATGCATTTGGACGACGTACTTAAGGTGCTCCCCAGTTGGAGCAACAAGAAGCACGCCAGCCCCCGCACCTTGCAGGGAGAAGGAACCGTAAAAGCACATGATCCATTCTTGAGGTGCTTCCTTGCCGGGGATGACTGTCTCCAACACTTCTTCATCTGGGGTAGGTGTCCATTCTGCAATGAACTCTACTAGTGCAATGCTCTGAATAGTTGATGTGCTCTCAAACTTCAAACCAAAGCTGGACAACTCCAGAGCCCATTCCACAATCCTGGCAGTAGCCTCAGGGTTCCGGAGTATACGTTGCAAGGGGAAGCGGGTGACAACTATGATCTCATGGGCTTGGAAGTAGTGGCGCAGTTTCCTTGAGGCCATGATGAGGCCAAAAATCAACTTTTGCATGCCAGAGTACCTCGATCTAGCCCCCTGCAACGGGGAGCTGACGAAGTATACTGGGTGCTGCACCACTTTCTTCCTTGCTGTGACCATGGGGTCGCTCCCACTGCCTTGCTCTTCCATGTCTTGAACTGCCTCTGACCTTGCCGGGACGGGTTCACTTTCTTTCCCAGAGGGGGCTGCGGCGGCTGCTGCTGTATCTTCTACCTCCCGTTGCACCACCAGTGCTGCACTAACCACTTGATTGGTCGCTGCTAAGTATAGCAGCAACGGCTCTCGTGGTTTGGGAGCGACCAAGGTGGGGGCGGAGGAAAGGTAGGCTTTCAAATCTCGCAGTGCGACATCTGCCTCTGGGGTCCACTGCATGGGCCCTGCCTTCTTCAAGATTTTAAAGAACGGCAAGGCGCGCTCAGCGAACTTGGAAATGAACCTGCTCAGCGCGGCAACACATCTGGTCAAATGTCTCATATCCTTAACAGTCTTGGGTGCCTGGATCTGCTCAATAGCCTTGATCTTGTCGGGGTTGGCCTCTATTCCTCGCTGGGACACGTAGAAGCCAAGTAGCTTGCCGGAGGGGACGCCAAACACGCACTTCTCCAGGTTCAACTTCATGTTGAGCTTGTGCAGGTTGGCAAAGGTCTCCTCCGGGTCCTGAATGAGAGTTGACTTGTCCTTGGTCTTGACTACGATGTCATCCATATAAGCCTCAATATTCCTGTGCAACTGAGGTTCGAAACCAATCTGAACTTCTCTTGCAAAAGTGGACCCAATGCTCTTTAACCCAAAGTGCATCCGCACAAAGCAGTACGTGCCACAAGGGGTTATGAACGCTGTCTTCTCTTTGTCCTCCTTCGCCATGAATATCTGATAGTATCTAGAGTAGGCATCCAAGGAGGAAAGCAAATCACACCCTGAAGTGGAGTCCACAATCTGATCTATGTGCAGCAAGGGAAATGGGTCCTTCGGGCAGGCCTTGTTCAGATCCGTGAAATCTATGCAGAGCCGCCATTTCCCATTTGCCTTCCGTACTACCACTGGGTTCGCCAACCATGTTGGATGCAGTACTCCTCTAACCAAACGAGCTGCTTCAAGTTTCTTGATTTCCTCGGCAATGAACTGCTGTCGCTCCAAGGCTTGCTTCCTCACCTTTTGCTTGACGGGTCAGGCATGAGGGCAGACAGCTAGGTGGTTCTCGATTACCTCCCTGGGAACACCGGGGATGTCAGATGGCTGCCAAGCAAACACATCGACATTCGCCCACAGGAAGGCAATGAGCGCGCTTTCCTATTTGCCATCAAGGGTGGCGCTGACGGTAAACGTACCGCTAGTGCCATCCTACCCTGCCGGGACCTTTTTCACAGCAGGCTCGGCAACCTTGGATCTCTTACTAGTGGAGCTCTCAGGCAGATTGTCGATGGGGGCTGCGCACTCCGAAGAGGCGTGCTTCCCGGACTCCTTGCTGGGGCTTCCACTAGTTTTCTTTCCCTTGTTGCTCTTCTTGGCGTGGGTGGCGGCCTCGGCAGCCAAGGCAGCCACTACATCTCTGTACATCTTGTCCACACATATCAGTGCGTCCTTCTTATCTGAGGGGATGCAAATGACGCCCATCGGCCCTGGCATCTTCAATATGTTGTAAGCATAGTGGGATGCTGCCATAAACTTTGCCAGAGCTGGACGGCCTAGGATCCATTGTACGGCAGAGGTAGATCAACCACATCAAACACAATTTTCTCGGTCTGATAGTTCAGTTCTCCTCCAAATGTCACCGGCAGTGTAATCTTTCCCGTGGGTCTGCTCCTGCCGGGTTTGATCCCTTGGAACGTGTCGGTAACCTCAAGCTCTTCTTTGGGAATCTGTAATCTGTTGATTACCTTGGGAGAGATGAGGTTCAACCCAGCCCCACCGTCAACTAGCATCTTTGTGACTCGGAGGTTGCAAATTTTTGGTGAAACCAACAAAGGCAAGCATCCAACCGCAGTAGAGCGGTCAGGATGGTCCTCGTCATCAAAGATGATAGGCGTGCGTGACCATTTGAGCTGCTTCCTCGAGTCAACAGCTGGTTCCACGGCGTTAACTTCCCGCGCCAACTGTTTGAGCCTGCGGTGGGAGGAGTGCAAGGATGCACCCCCGTCAACACACATGGCCTCAGTTGCTCTCTGGAATTCTCGCTCGCTGGTTTCCTCTTCATCCCTCTCATCACTGTCCTCATCCCCTTCTTCCTTTCCTTGCCCTCTGGCTGGCTTCTCTTTTTGCTGCGGGGTCCTGCCGTGACAGCCTCCCTTGCCACCGCGGCCATTCCCGGCAGCACCTCCTTGGCCCCTCTCCTTGTCATGCTTCTTATATTCAGCCTTCTACTTCTTGACGAGCTGCTCAACTTGGTGACATTCTTGGAGATCATGGCCTTTGGTGCGGTGGATCTTGCAGTATGGCCCGTTAGACTTCTCAGCTTTCTCTGTTGCCGCAGTGTCCCGGCAATTAGTGCATGAGGCGACTTCCTTGCTGGGCGCTTCGGCTTTGGTTTTCTTGCCGGTACTAGGGGCACTGGAGCCCTCGACAGCCAATATTGATTTCTCCTTGCACCTCTTATTGCGGTTGCGGCCCTTCTTCTTTGAACCAGCAGTCTCTTCGTCATCGTCTGAATCGACATTGATGACATCTTCATCTCCGGGGAGTCGCCTCCCCTCCTCAGAGTGAGTGCACTTATCCGCCAAGGTGTACAACTCATTGACGGTCTTGGGCAGCCGAATGTTCATCTTGGAACGAATCCTCCTGTTGCGCATGTTCGATTGGAACGCGGCAATCACAGCTGCCGGGTGGATATCTGTAATGTTGCGGTGCACTCTGCTGAACCTCTGTATATACTTCCACAAGCTCTCTCCTTCCTTCTGAGTGAGGACTTGCAGGTCACTGGGCCTTCCGTGCTCCTGGTGGACGCCTGTGAAGGCGCCAATGAACTCACTGCATAGCTCATCCCATGATGAAATGGAGTTCTCCGGCAGGTGCATCAGCCATAACCTGACATTTGGATTGAGAGCCAAAGGGAAGTAATTGGCGAACACCTTTTCATCTCTTCCCCCGGCGGCTTGGACAGCGATCATGTAGATGCTCAAGAACTCTGCCGGGTTCAGCTTCCCATCGTACTTCTCTGGCAGCTCTGGCTTGAAGACACGGGTGGATGGCCAGTGGACTTGTCGTAGCTCGCAAGTGAAGGCAGGGTATCCAACCCCAAAGGGCAGATCCCCGCCGTCATCGGGCGCAGGTTCGTCGACAATTGGGTCGTCACGCCAGTCAGGTTGGCGGCGCGGCTCCCGCCGCCACTTCTTCGAAGCTCGCCGCTGGTCTTGGTGGGCGTGCGGGCCAGACGAGGCCATCGATGCCTCGTCAGCGTCGCTGCCACACCGTCCCCATTGCTCTAGGTCTTGCCGCCGTGGAGAGGACTGCACCGTTGGCGCAGCTTCCCCGCCGTGAGTAGCAACTCGATCCGCCATTGCAGCCCACGCACGTCGTGCCGGTTCCACCTGCTGAGACCTCTCGGCCTCAGTGAAGCCAATCAAGCTCTGAATGGTGGCCCTCCACTCATCCAACTGATCGGCTGCAGGAGGAAATTTCAGGAGGAGTTGGGCTCTCACCATGGCTTCCATCGCCGTGCTTGGCATGGCGGTCGATGAGGAACGCGATGTTGTTCGACCTCTGGTGGTTCCAGGAGGGACGTTGCCGCGTCCTAGCCACCGCGAAGTGGTCGTCAGGGCGGCGGGGCGATGGAGAAGATGCGCTTGGGGGTAGACCGCCCCACTGGGGACTCTGCTCTGCTCGCCTTGCTCCGAGCCAAACGCGTGTCCGGCGGCCGCGTTGGCTGCGGGCGCCGCCGGAGGGTCGTGGCTTGCATTGAAGCGGGCGTCATTGCTATGGCCGCGCCCGCCAGTGTGGCGGGGAGGTGGAACAAGAACATTCCCCTCCCCCCCCCGTCTACGAGGTGTGGCTGCCTGGTCGTTGTTGTTGTTGTTGGCCTTGTCCGGCGCCCACTGCTCCGAGCTCGGCCGTGGGCACCATAACACCGGCGCCGCCTGCGCTGGTGGTGTTTCCCACGGCATCCGCCTCTCCCACCGCCGCGGCATTGCCAGTGGCGTCAGCGTCCGCATGCGGCGGGGCCTTTGAAGTGGAAGGATGAGCTTGTGCACCAGATTTCTTCTTGGGCGCCATGGATGGTGAAGTTGGCGACGAAGAAGAAGACGATGATGAAGATTGACGCGTTGCCTATTGCCTCAGGTTTGCGCAAGCGCAGCCCCCTACCTGGTGCGCCAAAGATGTCGATGCAGAACACGATCACCTATGGAGCCAACGTCCCCTTTGTGGTTCAGCAAGGGGCGGCGCGCATTGCACAAAGAGCAGAAACCATAGCGCAGCGCAGCGGCGATGACACGATCAGTTTTACCCAGGTTCGGGCCACCGTGAGGCATAAAACCCTACTCCTGCTTTGTGTGGTGGATTGATGGCTGGACCAAGGAGAAGGCACGGCGCTCTTGCCCACCAAGGGTGCCTCGGGGAAGAAGCGGCTACGTGCGTACAAGTATGTGGGGGTTCTGGTCCAAGGTGTGTGAACCAAAAAGTCTGAACCCTTGCCTAGGTAGCCATGGGCCTCCTTTTATGGTCCAAGGGGTGCTCCACAGTGGCTAAGCTGCACTATTCACTGATTAGATGGATAAACAGTGTTATCATACCTAACTCTGGCAGTTAGGACAAAGTGCATTAAATGCACCGCTTAACGTCACGTCGGGGGCGTGCCCGGCAAGCCTGCTAGGCTGCTTCGGCTGCCACCTTGCTCACATGCATGACACACCATCTGGACGGGTGTCATTTGGAGGTAAGAAGCCTCCTGGGTGGTCGCCACATGCTTGGTGGATGCCACTTAATCACTTGTGTGCTCGACATCGCACTGATGGGTGACTAGCGTTGTGATGCGGTGGAGCGGCGGAGTCTTGGCGGGGCTGGGTGCCCCGAAGGACCCGGCAAGCCTTGCCGGGGAGGGATCTTGGTCTTGCTTCCGGGAACAACTTCAACCTTGTCGGGCTCTCCTGCCTGGCAAGGGAGGCTCTTCTAGGCGATACTTCCTTGGTTTCTTTGATGTGCCCTTCGGTGCTTCGAAGAGCTCTTGCTGCTGTGGCATGGCTGCGTTGCATATGTTGATGTAGAATGCAGAGGGCCACCGCGTCTGTGTATAGTTCTGTAAAATGAACGCAAATGTTCATTGTACTGACATCTGGTACACAACATGGCATACATTATAGAACCTATGGCTAAGGCATAGGGAATGACTTCCATTCTCTCTCTATCTTCTGCCGTGGTCGGACTTTGAGTCTTACTCAATTTCACACCTTGCATCACAGGCAAGAACCCTTTCTTTGACTGGTCCATTTTGAACTTCTTCAGAACTTTGTCAAGGTATGTGTGAAAGTCCTATTAAGCGTCTCGATCTATCCCTATAGATCTTGATGCCCAATATGTAAGCAGCTTCACCGAGGTCTTTCATTGAATTTTTTTTATTCAAGTATCCTTTTATGCTATCCAGAAATTCTATATCATTTCCAATCAGTAATATGTCATCCACATATAATATCAGAAATGCTACACGACTCCCACTCACTTTCTTGTAAATACAGGCTTCACCGTAAGTCTGTATAAAACCAAATGCTTTGATCACCTCATCAAAGTGTATATTCTAACTCCTAGATGCTTACACCAGTCCATAGATGGATCGCTGGAGCTTGCACACTTTGTTAGCTCCCTTAGGATCGACAAAACCTTATGGTTGCATCATATACAACTCTTCTTTAAGAAACCCATTAAAGAATGCAGTTATGATGTCCATTTGCTAGATTTCATAATCATAAAATGCGGCAATTGCTAACATGATTCTAATAGACTTAAGCATCGCTACAGGTGAGAAAGTCTCATCGTATTCAACCCCTTGAACTTGTCGAAAACCTTTGGTGACAAGTCGAGCTTTGTAGACAGTGATATTACCGTCAGCGTCCATCTTCCTCTTGAAGATTCATTTATTCTCAATGGCTTGCCGATCATCGGGCAAGTCTACCAAAGTCCATACTTTGTTCTCATACATGAATCATATCTCAGATTTCATGGCCTCAAGCCATTTGTCGGAATCTGGGCTTGTCATAGCTTCTTCATAGTTCATAGGTTCACCGTTTTCCTACAACATGACTTCCAGGACAGGATTACCGTACCACTCTGGTGCGGAACATGTTCTGGTCAACCTACGAGGTCCAGTAGTAACTTGATCTGAAGTTTCATGATCATCATCATTTGCTTCCTCTATGTTTGGTGTAGGCATCACGGGAACGGTTTTCTCTGATGTGCTACTTTCCAATTCGAGAGAAGGTACAACTACCTTATCAAGTTCTACTTTCCTCCCACTCACTTCTTTCGAGAGAAACTCCTTCTCTAGACATGACCCATTTTTAGCAACAAAGATCTTGCCTTCGGATCTGTGGTAGAAGGTCTACCCAATAGTTTATTTAGAGTATCCTATGAAGACACACTTCTCCGCTTCGGATTCGAGCTTATCTGGTTGAAGCCTTTTGACATAAGCGTCGCATCCCCAAACTTTAAGAAATGACAGCTTAGGTTTCTTGCCAAACCATAGTTCATACGGTGTCTTCTGAACGGATTTAGATGGTGCCCTATTTAACGTGAATGCAACTGTCTCTAATGCATAACCCCAAAATGATAATGGAAAATCGGTAAGAGACATCATAGAATGCACCATATCTAATAAAGTATGGTTACGACGTTCAGACACACCATTACGTTGTGGTGTTCCAGGTGGCATGAGTTGCGAAACAATTCCACATTGTTTTAAATGAAGGCCAAATTCGTAATTCAAATATTCACCTCTGCGATCAGATCGTAGAAACTTTATTTTCTTGTTACGATGATTCTCCACTTCACTCTCAAATTCTTTGAACTTTTTAAATGCTTCAGACTTGTGTTTCATCAAGTGGATATATCCATACCTTCTCAAATCATCTGTGAAGGTTAGAAAATAACGATACCCACCGCGTGCTTCAACACTCATCGGACCGCATACATCGATATGTATTATTTCCAATAAGTCATTAGCTCGCTCCATTGTTCTGAAGAATGAAGTTTTAGTCATCTTGCCCATGAGGCATGGTTCGCAAGTATCAAATGATTCATAATCAAGTGATTCCAAAAGTCCATCCGCATGGAGTTTCTTCATGCGCTTTACACCAATATGACCTAAACATCAGTGCCACAAGTATGTTGCACTATCATCATTAACTTTGCATTTTTTGGCATCAATATTATGAATATGTGTATCACTATGATCGAGATTCAACAAGAATAGACCATTCACTAAGGGTGCATGACCATAAAAGATGTTACTCATATAAATAGAACAACCATTATTCTCTAACTTAAATGAATATCTGTTTCACATTAAACAAGATCCAGATATAATTTTCATGCTCAACGCTGGCACCAAATAAAAATTATTGAGGTCTAAAACTAATCCTGAAGGTAGATGTAGAGGTAGCATGCCGAAGGCGATCATATCAACCTTGGAACAATTCCCGACGCGCATCATCACCTCGTCCTTAGCCAGTCTTCGTTTATTCCGTAGCTCCTATTTCGAGTTACAAATATGAGCAACCGAACCAGTATCAAATACCCAGGCGCTACTACAAGCACTAGTAAGGAACACATCAATAACATGTATATCAAATATACATTTGTTCACTTTGCCATCCTTCTTATCTGCCAAGTACTTGGGGCAGTTCCGCTTCTAGTGACCATTTCCCTTGCAGTAGAAGCACTCAGTCTCTGGCTTGGGTCAGCTTTAGGCTTCTTCACGGGAGCGGCAACTTGCTTGCCGGTCTTCTTGAAGTTCCCTTTATTTCCTTTGCCCTTTTTCTTGAAACTGGTGGTCTTGTTAACCATCAACACTTGATGCTCCTTTTTTATTTCTACCTCCGCTTATTTCAGCATCGCGAAGAGCTCGGGAATTGTTTTTGTTATCCCTTGCATATTATAGTTCATCACGAAGCCTTTGTAGCCTGGTGGCAGTGACTGAAGAACTCTATCAATAACAAATTCAACCAGAAGATCAATTCCCAGCTGAGTGAAGTGGTTGTGGAACCCAGACATTTTGAGTATTTGTTCACTGACAGAAATGTTCTCCTCCATCTTACAGCTGAAGAACTTGTTGGAGACTTCATATCTCTCAACCCAGGCATTAGCTTGAAATATCAACTTCAGCTCTTCGAACATCTCATATGCTCCATGCCGTTCAAAATGCTTTTGAAGTCCCAGTCCTAAGCCGTATAGCATAGCACACTGAACCATCGCGTAGTCATCAGATCGAGCCTGCCAGGCATTCATAACGTATGCATTAGCTCCTGCAGCAGGTGCGTCACCTAGCGGTGCATTAAGGACATAATTCTTCTACGCAGCAATGAGGATAATCCTCAAGTTACGGACCCAGTCCGTGTAGTTGCTACCATCATCTTTCAACTTTGCTTTCTCTAGGAACGCATTAAAATTCAACGAAACAATAGCACGGGCCATTGATCTACAACATAGATTTGCAAATACTATTAGGACTAAGTTCATGATAAATTATAGTTAAATTAATTAAATTACTATTGAACTCCCACTTAAATCAACATCCCTCAAGTTGTCTAGGTGATACATGATCCATATCAACTAAACCATGTCTGATCATCATGTGAGATGGGGTAGTCTTCAATGGTGAACATCTTCATGTTGATCATATCTACTATATGACTCAGGTTCGACCTTTCGGTCTCCAGTGTTCCGAGACCATGTCTGTACATGCTAGGCTCGTCAAGTTTAACCCAAGTATTCTACATGTGCAAAACTGGCTTACACCCGTTGTATTTGAACATAGAGTCTATCACACCCGATCATCACGAGGTGTCTCGAGACGACGAACTTTAGCAACGGTGCATACTCGGGGAGAACACTTTTTCCTTGAAATTTAGTGAAGGGATCATCTTATAATGCTACCATCGTTCTAAGCAAAATAATATGCAAAAAGGATAAACATCACATGCAATCAAAATATGTGACATGATATGGCCATCATCATCTTGTGCTTTTGATTTCCGTCTCCAAAGCAACGGCATGATCTCCATCGTCACCGGAGCGACACCTTGATCTCCATCGTTGCGTCGGGGTCGTCTCGCCAACTATTGCTTCTACAACTATTGCTAAAGCATAGCGATAAAGTAAAGCAATTACATGGCGCTTAAAGATTGACACGCAGGTCATACAATAAGTTAAAGACAACCCTACGGCTCCTGCCGGTTGTCGTACTTATCGACATGCAAGTCGTGAACTTATTACAAAACATGATCATCTCATACATGAACATATATCATATCATGTCTTGACCATATCACATCACAACATACCCTGCAAAAACAAGTTAGACGTCCTCTACTTTGTTGTTGCAAGTTTTACGTGATTATCAAGTTCTTATTTAACCTTCTGCAAGGACCGCCGTAGTCAAATTAGATTCAACTAAAGTGGGAGAGGCAGACACCCGCCAGCCACCTTATGCAAAACAAGTTGCATGTTAGTTGGTGGAACCGCTCATGTACGTGGACATGTAAGGTTGGTCCGAGCCGTTTCATCCCACAATACCGCCGAATCAAAATAAGACATTGGAAATAAGCAATTTGAACATCACCGCCCACAACTCCTTTGTGTTCTACTCGTGAATACCATCTACACATAGACCTGGCTCATGATGCCACTATTGGGGAACGTTGCATGTAAAAAAAAAATCTACGCACACACTAGATCTATCCATGGAGATGCATAGCCACGAGAGGTAAGAGTGTGTCTATGTACCCTCGTAGACCGAAAGCGGAAGTGTTTTATCAACGCGGTTGATGTAGCCGTACACCTTCATGATCCATCCTGGCCAAGCACAGAACGTACAGCACCTCCATGTTTAGCACACGTTTAGCTCAATGACATCCTCGCCTTCTCGATCCAGCAAGGGAGTCGAAGTAGTATATGAGTTTCGGCAGCACGACGGTATGGTGACGGTGGTAGTGAAAACTATTTCCGCAGAGCTTCGCCGTGCACTACGGAAATTTGACGGAGGAGGAACTAGAGGGAGAGGGGCGCCGCACACGGCTTGGGAATTCGTGGTGGTGTGTGGCGCCCCCTCCTCTCATATATATATATATATATATAGGTGGGGGAGGGGAGGCAGCTAGGCGTGCCCCAAGGGGGCTGGCGCCTGCCCTGGCCGTGCCCCCCTTCGATATTAGCACGCGGGGGGAAGGAAAGGGGAGGTGTGGGAAGGCAAGGGGAGGCCGACTCCCCTCCTTCCTTTTCTCCCCAAGGGCCGGCAGCTAGAGGTGGGGCGCGCCAGCCACTTGTGGGCTGGTGTGCTCCCCTCATTTGGCCCTTTTGGCCCAATAACCTCCTGGGGCTTCCCGGAACCCCTTCCGGTGATCCGATAAATATCCGGTGCATCCCGAAACCTTTCCGGAGACCAAATACTATCATCCTATATATCAACCTTTAGCTCCGGACCATTTCAGAGATCCTCGTCATGTCCGTGATCACATCCGGGACTCCGAACAACATTCGGTCACCAACATACATAACTCATATAGTACTATATCGTCAACGAACGTTAAGCGTGCAGACCCTACAGGTTCGAGAATGATGTAGACATGACCGAGATGCTCTCCGGTCAATAACCAATAGCGGGACCTGGATGCCCATATTGGTTCCTACATATTCCACGAAGATCTTTATCGGTCGAACCTTTATGACAACATACGTAGTTCCCTTTGTCCATAGGTATGTTACATGCCCGACATTCGATCGTCGGTATCTCTATACCTAGTTCAATCTCGTTACCGGCAAGTCTCTTTACTCATTCCGTGATACATCATCTTGCAACTAACTCCTTAGTTACTTTGCTTGCAAGCTTCTTGTCATGTTGTATTACCGAGAGGGCCCAGAGATACCTCTCCGTCATACAGAGTGACAAATCCCAGTCTCGATTCATGCCAACTCAACAGACACCTTCGGAGATACCTGTAGAGCACCTTTATGATCACCCAGTTACAAGCTGACGTTTGATACACACAAGGCATTCCTCTGGAGTCCGGGAGTTGCATGATCTCATGGTCGAAGGAACATGTATTTGACATTAAGAAAGCAGTAGCAATAAACTGAACGATCATAAGCTATGCTAACGGATGGGTCTTGTCCATCACATCATTCTCCTAATGATGTGATTCTGTTATCAAATGACAGCTCATGTCTATGGCTAGGAAACCTTAACCATCTTTTGATCAACGAGCTAGTCTAGTAGAGGCTTACTGGGGACTTGGTATTTGTTTATGTATTCAAACATGTATTTAAGTTTTCGATCAATACAATTATAACATGAATAATAAACCTTTATCATGATTAAGGAAATATAATAATAACCACTTTATTATTGCCTCTAGGGCATATTTCCAACAAACCCTCGAATCAGCTAGAAGAAAAAGGAATCCACGATGATTTCCGCAGGTTGATTAACAGGGACACACGGACTGCGACAAGATATGAGCGAATTTTTCGCTAAATTAATTACCTTCTCCATCAGAAAAATCCCCGCCCAATCCCACAAAAAACCCTAATCGGCCAGAGTCTAGAAAGTTGGTGCAAGTCGGTGCAGATAGGTGGCGGCAAGCGGTTTGGAGCGCGACCACCGCCCGCTGACGACAGCCGTCGAGCTTAGGTGTGGCCGCCGCGATAGAAGTTGGTGAGGTGCAGAGTTGCGGAGGAGTGTGCAGTGAGTGGGCGGGGATGAAGTGGGGAGGGGGTGAGGGCTTTCTTCTTCCTTTTTACGTGTGGGTGAATGCACATGGTTCGCAAAGGCGGCGGAGATGAACCGTGTGTGATAATAAATCACCAAGATTGAAGGGGAAACCAAAATTCCTTCCTCATTTGTCCTTCTTTTTTTTCTATGATCAACTTACCCCCTCCAATGCACCGTGTTCAAATTTGGCATTTTTCAGGGCTCATTTACTATATTTACCCCATTATGTGCATTTTCTAGGCATTAATGCACATAATTCAAATTCAAACAATCGATGCATGAAAAAGTGCACAAAAATGGTCTGGAAAACCATGCTCGTGGTATTTAGTAAATTCTCATGCCTTTTACAAGGAATGGGTAGAGATTTCAAGCATATGTGTGGCAATAGTAAACCATAAACGTGTTGTTTATTGGTTTTTGAACTCTAGAAAATGACAAACATGCTAGGAATAGATGTCCCCTGGCATGGTGCCATGGTATGGCATCACCATGCCCTGTTAAAAATTTGAGAAGGTTTGGCTTATGTCATCATGCACGCTCTTCATAAATTGAACCATCACCGAGGAAGTTTCATGGTTTCGAGAGGGAAATCACCAAGATTCAAGGGAAATCCAAATTTCCTTCCTCGTTTGTCCTTCAGTTTTTTACTACGGTCAACATACCCCCTCCAATGCACCGTGTTCAAATTTACCATTTTTTCGGGCTCATTTACTATATTTACTCCATTATGTACATTTTATAGAAATTAATGCACATAATTCTAATTCAAACTATCGATGCATGAAAAGGTGCACAAAAACGGTCTGGAAAACCATGCTCGTGGTATTTAGTAAATTCTCATGCCTTTTACAAGGAATGGGCAGAGATTTCAAGCATATCTGTGGCAATAGTCAACCACAAGCTTGTCATTTATTCATTCTCAACTATAGAAAATGACAAACATGCTAGAAATAGATGACGCCTGGCATGGTGCCATGGTATGGCATCACCATTCCCTGGTAAAAATTTGAGAAGGTTTGGCATATGTCGTCATACATGCTCTTCATAAATCGATCCATCACCGAGGAAGTTTCGTGGTTTCGAGAGGGAAATCACCAAGATTGAAGGGGAATCCAAATATCCTTCCTCGTTCGTCCTTCAGTTTTTTCTACGTTCAACATACCCCCTCCAATGCACCGTGTTCAAATTTTCCATTTTTTCGGGCTCATTTACTATATTTACTCCGTTTTGTGCATTTTATAGACATTAATGCACATATTTCAAATTCAAACAATCAGTGCATGAAGAAGTGCACAAAAACGGTTTGGAAAACCATGCTCGTGGTATTTAGTAAATTCTCATGCCTTTTAGAAGGAATGGGCAGAGATTTCAAGCATATGTGTGGTAATAGTCAACCACAAACGTGACAAACATGCTAGAAATAGATGACGCCTGGCATGGTGCCATGGTATGGCATCACCATGCCCTGGTAAAAATTTGAGAAGGTTTGGCTTATGTCATCATGCATGCTCTTAATAAATTGAACCATCACCGAGGAAGTTTTGTGGTTTCGAGTGGGAAATCACCAAGATTGAAGGGGAATCCAAATTTCGTTCCTCGTTTGTCCTTCAGTTTTTTTCTACTGTCAACATACCCCCTCCAATGCACCGTGTTCAAATTTGCCATTTTTTCGGGCTCACTTACTATATTTACTCCATTATGTGCATTTTATAGACATTTAGCGTAGATAAATTCAATCCCAGCTATAGCTGCACATGTGTGATGAGAGAGACGTGGATTATCATTCGATTGTGGTGCATCCTACGGTGCACACGCACTATCCGCGTGGACGGGGTTCCGGCCTATCAGAACACAACACAAATAGGGTGAGCGCACACGGTTTCTAGAGGCAACGGAGATGAACCGTGTGCGACAATGAGTGACCAAGATTGTAGGGGAAGCCAAATTTCCTTCATCGCGCTCTATAAAAAATCACCGTCCGGCTATTCTACGCCTTCCCTCTCGAAACCCTAGACTGCTCATCCATCGGCCTACCAGATCCCTTTCACTGCCAGCGTCGTCCACCTCGCCGGATCTGCTTCTGCGGCCGCATCTACCCCTCCCACCTCCCCTAGAAATAGTAGACTACTCATCCACCACGGTACCACAGCCCATTCAGTGTCGGCCTTATCCACGGCGCCGGATCTGCTTCACCGGTACTCTCGTCAACCGCAGCGCATCTGCAGTGTCTCCTTCGTAATACGCACCAGAGCCGCTTCATCCACACCCCAGGAGCCGCCCCACCGACGCCCCCGTGACGGCCTCTGGTCCTCTTCGCCGGCACCGTCCTCCACCCTACCGGAGCCGCTTCGCCGACACCATCCTCAACCCTACCGGTGTAGCTTCGCCTATACCATTCTTAACCCTACCGGTGTAGCTTCGCCTATACCATTCTCAACCCTACCGGAGCCGCTTTGCCAACGCCCAAGTCCACGGCCTCAGATCCGCTTCGTCGACACCCTCGTCCAACCTACCAGAGCAGCTTGTGATGCCCTCGTCCACGGCCGCAGATCTGCATCGTCGACACCATCCTGAACCCAACCACCGGAGCAGCTTCATCAATGCCCTCGTCCACGTCCTCATATCCGCTTCGTCCACACCGTAGGCCACCCTATCGGAGCCGCTTCACAAACACCCTACTCCATGGTTCTAGATCTCCTTACCGGACCCCGACAGCCAGCGCAGCGTCATCACCCTTGACGTCTCTAACCTGATTCCCACCATCTGGCAAGATGCCAAGCACCCGCCGCGGCCTAGGTACTTGTCACCTATAAACCCGTCCAGCATCACATGCCCGATGTACTTCAAATATACTAACAAGTCGCTGTTACATGTTACGCAGCTGGCAAGAACTACAAGGATGATGTTTCTTCTGGATCTAACACCTTGGCCAACCAAGATCTTGGACTGAGGCATTGCTATGATCTTGTAAGTGTGTCTCTCTCTTGTATTGTTGTGTGCCTGCCAGCGTGCTTTGCTAGGATTTTCGACCAATAATCCCTTTGTGCAGCCAGTGATTTCCACTACTGGCTGCTAAATTAGAGATGTAGATGTCATATATGATACTCCCTCTGTTCCTAAATATAAGTCTTTCTAGAGATTCCACTATAGACTACATACAGAGCAAAATGAGTGAATCTCTACAAAGACATATATTTAGGAACAGAGGAAGTACATTACACAAAATCATAGGTGGCATGTAGGAATTCCAGTGCACTAAATTAGGCTGCCTGCTAGTCCGGTACACAGAGTTATGGCTAGTTTATGCTATGCACACAATCGTTAATTGGTGGTTTAAATATGCGCAAGGGATATGCAATGCATTATCATGTAGAGATATCTCAAATTAGCCATGTGAACTTGCAGATGGGGTGCCGCAATGAAAAGGTACAAAATTTCTTAGTACAAGATGTATGTCGCATTTTCATGGAACATCGCAAAAAAAAGAGAGGCATCGGTGAGCCTATACAGTGTGGTATGGCACATCACTCCATTGCAATCATCGGTACATGTTATTTGCATGTCAGTGTTGTTGGCCAGGGTTCTTAGTGACAGTTATTTCGAGTTATCCTAAGAAAATAAGCCCCTTTGAATATAAGCTACAGATAATAAGCCAACTGGTTCTTTTCATTGCCTGCTTTTTCAGCTTATCTGTGGTATGATCAGTGAAAAGTCTAGATTGCATTATACTTTGTCATTTTGCTGCCCATATGAAAATTAATTTGACTTTCAAACATCACGAATTGAACCCAGTGCAGTAATTAATATGATAGCAAAACAGACCATCAATATTTGTTCAAAATGCAAATACAAAGATACCATCTACTTGGCACAATCTACTTTGGCCAATGTCTTCCATAGAGAGCCCATTGCCTAATTTAAATGAAGAACCCATTGCCTAAATTTAGATGAAGAACCATTATTTATCAAAATTTGATAGTCCAAGTGGCTGGTTGTTATCATATAGGAGCACCACCTGAAAGCATCATATAGCAGCAGCAGCTCATAGCAACTCATCATACAGCAGCAGCAACAGCTAGCAATTCATCATATACCAGCAGCAGCTCATAGCAATTCATCATATAGCAGCAGCAGGAGCAGCTCATAGCAATTCATCATACAGCAGCAGCAGCAGCTCACAGCAACTCATCATACAACAGCAGCAGCAGCTCATAGCAACTCATCATATACCAGAAGCAGCTCATAGCAACTCATCATATAGCAGCAGCAGCTCATAGCAATTCATCATATAGCAGCAGCAGCTCATAGCAATTCATCATATAGCAGCAGCAGCTCATAGCAATTGATCATATAGCAGCAACAGCTCATAGCAATTCATCATATAGCAGCAGCAGCTCATAGCAATTCATCGTATAGCAGATTAGAATTGCTATATGAGCTCATCCTTCAATAGCACCACAAGGCCACGGCCTGGGAGGAGGGGAGGGGGAATTAGGTGCCTTCTGCCAGAGTGGGGCATCGGCCGTAGTTGTGCAGCGACTACCGGAGTAGAGCGTTGGACGGACCATAGCGGAGGAGCTGCTGGAGACCATGAGTGAGGTACGGCACCAGAGGGAGGAGCAGCCAGGGAGATTGGGCCCTACCCGCCGGCCATGTATCCTAGCTGGACAGAGCATCATCGAGGAGCAGGCCAGATGGGACCTGTGGCGGCGGCTCGCTGGAGGAACCCTAGCGCTGCAGGCAGGGGATCGAGGTAGAGGGAAAGGGGAGAGGAGATGCAAGGGGGCAGGGCAATGAACGCTTGTGTGTTTGTTTTTACTTGCGGGTCAGGTGTGACGCGGGCGTGAGCAGTGGCATTTTGAGTGTAATATAGGCAAACAACAGAGTCATTTCGCTATTCCCCTTCCCTTCAACTTTTACTGAGCTTCTACGCAAAGCACCCCCCCCCCCCGCACACACAAGCCAAATAAGTTAAGCCCAAGCCCATAACTCAAAAACTAGTTCTTTACATCTTTTATGGCTTATTTTGACAATAAGCTCTCAAAAGGCGGAATAGAATTGGCCCTTAACCTGCAATTCAATTGTGCATGCAATGATGAATCACTCCTGCCTGCTATAGTGTACATTTAGGCATCATATAGAATCTGAAATATGCAATGTTTATGTTTGTTCATACGTTGCACATGATGTTTAAATGCCTCTTAAATCTGGTTAGTCAAGTGATGGTGTTTAAGCCTCCTTCTATTCTTGTTTTCTTGATATGTAATTCAGTGTTGTGCAAGATTTGCTCACACATCTGTTCAATTGCTTGTTTGTATGAGCCAGCCATACTAGAACTATTTGCTTTGATTACTTGCTGTTCTCGACCTAATAGAGCTTGTTAAACACTAAGGGCTACTGTAGTGGGGGCTTGTATAACTCATAGGCGCCATAAAGGTTTGGCTGTACACTAAACTAGGCTCTCCAAGAGTACCTGGAGGCCCAGTTCGAAGGTATGCCTAGTTTTTACATAGCGCACACATAGTAAATGCTCATTTCATTGTGTGCAAGAGATGTGGCATGTTTCGTTATGTGGTGTTGTTTTGTTATAAACTCATCCTTTGGTGTTGTTCACATACTGGAAAGTATGCATATTTATCTTTCAAGGGGACCAGTAACTAGTTTGTGTCACCTTGCAGAGGGGGTGCAATGAAGATAAGATTGAGGATTTCCAAGTACAAGATGTTAGGAAGGAGCCTTGCGAGAGGAGGAGCACTGCTGAGCCTGTTCAACCAGTTATGGTAAGTCACTGTATTACAATTACCAGGACATCCTATTTGTCTGACATTGTGCTTGCGTGGGTTCTTGACCTGTAACCCAGTCATTGGTCCATTGGTTAAAACTCCCTCCGCTCACTACTATATGATGCTCTAACTTTTTTGTAAATCAGATGTATGGAAAAACATTTTGATGTGTTTGTTCAATCATTACGGATGTAGTCTACTTTTAAATATCTAAAACATCTTATAGTAGTGAACAGTGTGAAACTGCTTCCTGCTATGGTAGAGTTGTCGATGTCATAAATGTCATAACCAAATGCATCTTCACATCATTAGACTCCCTATCATTACTAGCATCTTGATTACATACTAGTCGAGATACTTCATAGGGGGCAAACAATATTACATTACTTGTTCCTTTATATAGATGATACATCAGTTGATTCAAATGTAGCTAGGCCAAGGATGTTATTGAGGCGTGCATGTATGCATCCTGCCAACTCAGCAGTTCAATTGCTTGTTTGTTTCAGGCATAGTTAAATTGCTCTTTTCAATTGCTTTATTTGTTCTCAGTTAATGAGATGCCCAAACAATGATGCATGATTTTGTATAACCATTAGTTGACATAATTAAAGGCCTTACCATTTAATTACTCTGGCGAAGTGAGCCTGAAGCTTGGAAGTCTATTAACCAACTATTACTGCATGAGGCTCACAATCTAGTTTATACTAGGCTAATGATTGCATAGTTTTGTTTGCTGTAGTAGGTTTGTATGAATCCCTCTCCAATTCATTATGCTCCCTAAGACTCTTCTGGACATGGCACCCAATGTTCCAGCTAGTTAATTGAGCTACAGAATGCCTAACTGCTTGCTTACTTATATGCAAGATATATATATATAATGTTCAGTAACTACGTGTGGTCTAAATTTGTAACCTGTCTGTGTTTTGGAATTGGCCCCAACATCATGCTCCTCTAGTGAGTTAAGAGAGATTTCTGTACGCGGGCTGCTCAGACTACCATTTTTATAATTTTTAAAATATCACCTGCTTATGCTTCATGACGTGTAACATTATTGTTAGTCCTGTTTTGCCATGTACAAGATAGTCTGTCTTGCTCGCTTCACTGTTTTAACTATATTTTTGATCTAGTCATGTGTACTTATAGAAACATTTCAGGATGAAGTGACATCAACATAAAGATCTGAGAGCAGTGCGGCATGGCCATTACCAAATGATTATGGATTGGAATTGGAATGTGCTGATGTTCTAGAGCATCAAGTAGTGGTGGCAAGACAACGTGTATATGATTCTCAACATGTAATCAACATGTTGAGACTGGAGTTGCAGGTATTAGATGCAGGAGTCAAAAAAATGAAACAAGACACTGAGGCAACCACAAAGGAAATGGAGATTTTGCACACTAAAATTTCTGCTATCTGAATCTGGCCAATCCTATTTTATGAAGGGATTATAGTTCAAATCGTAAGTTCTGTATATGCGCGTCCATGATGTATGAGCTTTATTTGTCCAGTGTATGTAATTTGCTGTTTGTGTATGCTTTCTTATGTAATCTCCTGTAATTTCTTTATTGTATAGTGTAGGATTATTCTTTGTTTCTATGCCTTAGTCTCTTTATTGTATAGTGTAGGTTTTTGAGAGGCGATAGTATAGAGTAGGATAATTCTTTGTGTATGCTATATATCGTTTAAACGGGGGCCAACTCGTCCAAGCATAACCTGGACGCCATCCGAACGAACAAAACATGTGTACTCAAAGCGGGCCTAAATTGGGCTGGACTAATATTTGGTGGATCCTAAACGATGTGGTCTCATCATAATGGCTCAGATGGCCCAATCAATAAGGCCCATTATTAATGGATTTCGGCCCATCCCTGCGGCCCATCCTAACAAGGTCTCTTAGCAGGCCTTCAACAGGCCGAAAGCTAGATAGGGCCGTCTAAATGGTAACGGCCCGCGGGCCTCTAGCAGGCCGAAATAAACGTCAATTTTCTTTCAGCCCTTCTACCTGACGGGCCAGTAAGAGGCCGGAAAGCGTTTTGGGTCAAAAATAGCCCAATTTACAAACTAGGCATTTAACAGGCCGAAAAGCTGCATCGGGCTGAAATTATGCCCTGGATAACGTGGGCCGCTAATGGACCCAAAATCGGGTGGCACCGTCGAAGGCCCAACTGTTGAGCGGGCCGTTAACAGGCCGAAAGACACAACGGGCTACAAGTTGGCCATGTACGTAATGGGCCGAGAAAAGGCTGAAAGTCAAAACGAGCTAGAATTTGGCCCATGTATGGAATGGGCCGAGAGAAGTCCAAAAGTCAAAACGGGCTACAAGTTGGCCCAACTACAGAATGGGCCAAGAAAAGGCTGAAAGACGTACCGGCGGGATATTGGTCCATATCTATAATGGGCTGTTAACAGGCCGAAAGAAGGTCGGGCCGTAATTGATCCCAAAGACGTAGCGGGCTGTTAATGGGCTGGAACTGACAATGGGTTGGAAATTGTGAAATCTAGAATGGGCCATTGATGGGCCAATTCTGTGTAACTCGTATGGGCCTTGGCTGTGAATGGGCCTGACACAAATAGGCCGCTAATGGGCCGGCCCGCTTATTTTAACAGGCCCGGCCTTTTAACCTAAACGGGCCTCTGTAGGGCCATGTCACATGTTGACGTATCATAGGCGCGTCCCGTCCATTGTGGGGATGACATCTGTCCCAACGTTGAGCTGACATGTGGAATACTCCGGCGAATTAGAATTTTACACGTGGAAAATCCCCATTGGTCCGGGCTGCTAACGGGTTGTCGGATCCAAACCGGAACCCGATAGCTTAACGGCGACCCGTTACGGTGGATGCCACGTGTCGGTTACCCTTGACGAAAACACTTCCATGACGCGCCATTTATCGTCATGGAAGTGGACACTTCCGTGATGATATTTTTGGTATTGTCATGGAACACTTCTACGACTGCACAGGTATGACTATCTTGATTATGTCATAAAATCGTCATGGATGTACATGCATGACAAAAAACGTGACCTACTGTGACAAACACGTATCATCACGGAAGTGCTTTTTTTGTAGTGTGGGCTGCCGCTGACAAGGTGATGCAGAGCATCCCATGGTCATCCCCATGGACACTACCCCGACTACACAAGCACCAAGTGGACCCATGACAAGAGCTCGCGCACGTGCAATTCAATCTGAGGTGACACCTCTCCTACTTGAGCTTCCCTTACATTCGAGTGAGAAATGGTTGCTGCCTAAGTCAGAAACACTATGTATGATCAGGTACAACGACCAAGGCGTGGAGCCAAGAGCTGAAGAGGAACGGACGAGCGTAAACACTCTGGATAGCCCGAAACATCTGGCCCCCGGAACCTCCGGCCTGCTCGGACCTTTCGGCCTCCGAAGACCCAGTCGAGCCCGGGCGTGCCAACTCTCTGGTTAGGCCGGAACCCAGCCCGGAACTTCCGACCTTCGGAACCTCCGGCCGACCCGGAACTTCTGGCCCCCAGACTCCAGACCAGCTCCAGCTGTGCCAACTCTCTGGTTAGTCCGGAACCAGCCCGAAAATTTACCCGGAACCTCCGGCGCCCGGAACTTCCGGCCCTGCCTGTGCGCAGGGAATCGGGTCGAGGCCCATGTACCCTTTCGCCCCCGAGACTATATATACTCTTCTTCTACCTCCGTTTTAGGGTCAGCATTGGTTTAGCTCATCTTGGATATAGAGCATCGCTCATCCGCTTGTACCCCTACTCTTTCGGAGATCGAGACCTCCTTTGGAGAAGACATCCCCCAAGTGGATTCAAGACCCCTAACAGGAAGATCCCTCGCAGATTCAAGACCTCCTCACGGAGAAGAACAAGCTACCCCTTTTGTATCCCCTTTGTTGTCTTTGGATCATTGTGACCTCTTGTATATGTTTGGATCTAGCACATGTGTGACCGTTTCTTGTTAATTTCAGTGTTTCCTCTCGTTCCCCTCGTGTTTTCCCCTCGTGTTCTTCGTGTTCCTCGGGATTCCCCACTCCAAACGAGAAAGATCGGCCATCACCGGGTTCTACCCCGTATCATATGGTATCATGAGCCACGTTGATCACGATTTTGGTGTCCCCCACCTCTTTTTATAGCCTAATTCTGCTTTGTTTTGTCCAATTTCGAAAATCCCCACAAAAATAGCCATACTAATTTTTTTGTGATTTGTTGGTTTGATGAGATTTTCTTGGATTTGATCCATGGATTCGCTTTGCCACGAGTGGATCTAGCTTTTCCCCATCATTTCCATCTCTTCCATCCACAAAATTCGCCCAATTTTGTCCCAAATTTTTTCCCTTTCCGCAAATTTCAGATCTAAGATCACCTGTTCCCCGACACCCAAAACTTCCGGCGTACCCAGACCCTCTGGCCCCCGGACCCTCCGTCCTTCCCCGGACCTTCCGGCCCCCAGAACCTCTGGCCTTCGCCCGGAACTTCCGGCCTGGACAGAAAGATTACCGGCCATGGTTTTTCTCCTTCGAACTGTTTTACCTTCGACCTGGTCCAGCGGCATATTCGCCAACGTACTGAAGACCGTGTACCAAGATAGCAGCATCGCGACCACCACTTCCGCATTCCACCAGCATTTCTGCATACCCTACTCCGATAATTCCATCATTTGACCTTTTGTCTTTGCAATTTGAGTTGTGGTTTTACGTTTCCTTGGGTGTTTCGGCTAACTTGGAACAGTTTGACGTCGTCGACACCACCACTCATCTTTGGCAAGGACTCCACACCGACATCACCATCTTGACACCAAACCATAAGCAAGGGCGGTAACTTCAACGACACCTTTGTGTACTCCCTTTCCATTGCATTGCTACTCCATAGCCCATTTTGCATCGCTTTCCTATCGAGACTAGCCATTTGAGTATTGCCGGGCCACGCTACTTGTGCACTTTAGTGAGCATCGATACAAGCATACCATTACATACATACATCATATCATATCTTGTGTCACAAAGTTGTTCCCGCATACACAATAGCTATCTTGGTTCGACAAGTTTGCAAAAGTGGCCAACAAAAGAGCTCAAGTAAGAAAGAGCCACAAGATTTTAAGCAGAAAGAAATCAAAGAAGCTTTTAAGCAAGAGCAATAGAAATCAAACATATAGTATAATACTCGATCATCTTGGATCATCTTGTGCTAAACCACCGGAACATCATACACATAGCATACTTGGGATAGTAGTCGCTACATTTTGTCTCTTATAGGTCGTGCACAAGTTCGTATCCGCCTATTGAGCAATCGTGCTAGCGTCTCTCTAGTATTGTGCAACAAGAGCATTTTCCGTGGATTCCACATTTTCCACTCACCCTTTGGTTGCACAATCCCATTTATCTATCCGTGAGTGTGTTTCCGTATCCCACATATTGCTATTGGTCTACTTGTTGCATTTGCAAATTTGTGAATCTTTTTCAACATTATTGAATTTTTCTAACAATTGCAATTAATTTTGTACCACCATCCTAACCGAGCTCCACCAAAGGCTTTACTTGTGTAGGTGTGAGAATTAACGAGATCTGGTACCAATTATGCTATTTCCTTACTACACTATTGAGTGATCATTGATCCATCTTCAACATCGGAAAGGTACATTTGGTCTAGTTCTTCTCATTTTCCACTCACACTTGCTTCAATCATGATGGATAGGACAACTACATCTATGAACCCGCTCTTCGATTTGCAACAAGAAGCGAACAACTGCGTCACCAAGGTTCACCTATTTGGTGTCCAACGAGCACTACATGAATGGAGTGAAGCTTTGAGCGAGCGCGTCGAGCAACTCGCCACCGGCTTGAGGCATTCGGAAGAACGAACAAGAGATTACTTCGACACATCAATAGCATCTCTCGAGGAAGATCTCAACACCAACATCACAACTCAAATGCAAGAGCTACGCGCCTTGATGATCAGTCAGACTTCTTCCACTTCATCATCACCAAGACGGCGCCACTCAAGTCGACACTCCTATGGTTCAACCGCCGGCTCAAGTACACCTACTTAAAGCTCTCTTCATCGAGCCACGCGTCAAGACCGCCAAGCCAACCAAAATCCATTCCATGCCAATGGTGAACAAGAGCAAATTGAAGAACAAGAACATCGACATCGACAAAATCAAGCAACCCTTGCACAAGCACAAGAACGACAACATCAACGTGAAGAAGAACAAGCCGCCGACGAGCTCCATCAAGAACAACGATGGCGACAACAACAAGCGCTTGAAGCACAACAAGCCCTCCTGGACACAACTCAAGCCGTCGCCGCACGAAGCCGATGTGTTCGCAAAGAAGAAGAAGCACTTCATGGGGAACACCAAGAACGGCAAAATCAAGCAAGATTGCATCACCAAGCTCCACAAGCTCGTCCTTAAGCTCAACAAGTTCCACAAGCTAATCCTCAAGCTCGACAAGAACAACAAGACCCTCAAGTGCAACAAGTGGTCGTGCAACCCCAAGACCAAGAACATCAGGTGGTTGAGAACCCACCTCCATGTCAAGAGCGACATCCTCATCGCGACCACAAGAATGAAGAGAACTGCTATGGCAAGCTCAAGTTTACAATGCCAAAGTTCTCCGGAAGCACCGACCCCGAGGAGTTCATATCATGGGCATTGAAGGTCAACAAGATATTTCGTCTACACAACTATGATGAAGAGAAGAAGATCGCCATGGCATCTCTCGAGTTCCAAGACTACGTTCTTATTTGGTGGGAGCAAGAGATACTCAAGCGATAAGACCGCGGCGATCCACCCATCACGACATGGAAACAAATGAAGGATATCATGTGAGCTCATTTGTGCATTCGCATTACAACCGCGATCTCTTCAAGAAGTTGCAAACACTCAAGCAAAGCACCAAGACCGTTGAAGAGTACTACAAGGAGATGGAGATTGCCATGATCCGAGACAATGTCACCGAAAATGAGGAGCAAACTATGGCACGTTTCTTGAATGGACTCAACTACCCCATCAAGAAGATCGCCGACTTCCAACCATACTCAAACCTCATCGAGCTAGTGCACCAAGCAACCAAGGCGGAGCGGCAAGTGCAAGATGATTTCAAGTACTCCTCCAAGAACTACGGCTCCTACAATCAAGCTTGAACGGCTACACCGCCTTCTACCTCCACCAAGCCCACCCCAAGCAACGGCAATAAGCCAATCTACAAGAGCAACACGACATCATCAAGTCGCCCATCCTCCAACAAATTCAAGCCAAGCGCTTCTTCATCTACTCCTCCAACGAATGACATAAATACAAGTTCTATCAAGTGCTTCACATGCAAAGGCCGAGGACACCAGACATACCAATGTCCAACTCTTCGCACCATGATCATTAATGAAGAAGGCACATATGACTCTATGAGTGAAGGCGAAATGGAAGCCCTAGAGCACGTGGCCATGCACCGTCAAGTGAATGAGGATGAAGATGACCAAGTCTTTTGTGACAATGATTCGAGCCTGGCTCACGTTGTCTCCAAGGTCTTGACACTTCAACAACACCAAGACAAGGACCAACATTGTCACATCTTCCACACCAAGGCCGGTGTACAAGGACGTTCCATCAAGGTCATCATCGACGGAGGAAGTTGTCTCAATTTGGCAAGTGAAGAGCTATGCGACAAGCTACAATTGGTCAAGACGAAGCACCCTCGCCCATACAAGGTCCAATGGCTTAGCGACTCCGGCACCATTCGAGTCGAGCATACCGCTCAAGTTTCCTTCAAGATAGGAGCTTATGAAGACACTTTGGAGTGTGATGTGGTACCTATGACCGTTTGCCACATGCTTCTTGGGCGACCTTGGCAATATGACCGCAACGTCTCACACAATGGTCGGACCAATCACTATAGCTTCAAGATGAAGGGCAAGAAATTTGTGCTTCGACCTATGTCACCAAGTCAAGTCATCGCGGATAACCAAGCTTCAACCCATCATGGAGAAAAAAGTGAGCAAGAGAAGAGTGAGCGAGAGAGCCACTCAAAAGAGAGCGAGTGCCACAAGCCTAAATTGAGCGACTCCACAATGAAGGGAAAGAAAAATCTAGTTCTTTTAGCCACCAAACATGACATGAGGGAAGTGAGAGAAAACCCATCGAGCATCATTCACTTTGTGCTTTTGTGCAAAGGTGAAGCGGAGAAACCTGACACCTCACCACCTCTAGCTTTAGTGTTGTCTACTTTGTTGCAGGAATTTCAAGATGTCTTTCCCGATGAGCTACCTCCGGGTCTACATCCTCTACGTGGAATCGAGCACCGCATCAACCTCATCCCCAGAGCACCTCTTCCTAACAAGGCACCCTACCACGTCAATCCCGAAGAAACCAAGGAGATCCAACGGCAAGTACAACAACTCATCGACAACGGTCATGTACGTGAAAGCTTGAGTCCATGTGCTATTCCGGTCATCCCTGTTCCTAAGAAAGATGGTACGTATCGCATGTGTTCCGATTGTCATCCCATCAATGCTATCACCGTTAGATATCGTCACCCCATCCCATGCTTAGATGATATGCTAGATGATCTTAGGGGAGCCACAATTTTCTCTAAAATTGATCTTAAGTGTGGTTACTATCAAATCCGCATACAAGAGGGTGATGAATGGAAAACCGCATTTAAGACCAAATTTGGCTTGTATGAATGGTTAGTTATGCCAATGGGCTTATCCGAAGCACCCGGTACTTTCATGCGCGTCATTCATTTTGTCCTTAGACCCTACATTGGCGTATTTGTTGTGGTCTATTTCAACGATATCCTTGTGTTTAGCAAATCGCTAAAAGATCATGTCACACACCTTCGCACCATTTTGCAAACTCTTCGATAAGAGAGACTCTATGCTAACATGGAGAAATGCAAATTTGGTGTTGATAAGCTTGTCTTCCTCGGTTTTGTTGTTTCCTCCAAGGGTGTGCATGTAGACGAAACCAAGATTGAAGCTATTAAAACTTGGCCACAACCCAAAAACTTGCAACAAGTGTGTAGTTTCCTTGGTCTAGCCGGATTTTATCGCCGCTTTGTGAAGGATTTTAGCACAATTGCTTCACCTTTACACGCTTTGAGCAAAAAGAATGCACCCTTTGTTTGGGGACCATCACAACATACCGCATTTCATGAGCTTAAGAATTTTCTTACGCATGCCCCTTTGCTTGCATTACCCAACTTTGATAAACCTTTTGAGGTCCATTGCGATGCTATCTGTAATGGCATAGGAGGTGTGTTAATGCAAGAGAAGCGCCCCATAGCATACTTTAGTGAAAAACTCCCGGGAGCGCAACTTAACTACCCCATCTATGACAAAGAGCTATATGCCTTAGTGAGAGTCTTGCATGTTTGGGAGCATTATCTCCGCCCTCATGAGTTCATTCTTCATACGGATCACGAAACGCTTAAGTACCTAAAGGGTCAAACTAAATTGAAGAAGTGTCATGCCAAGTCGAGTGAATTCATTGAGTCATTTCCTTATGTTATCAAGTACATCAAAGGCAAGGAAAATGTAGTGGCCGACGCTTTATCCCGCAAATGCATGCTTATGACTCAACTTGAATTGAATGTCATAGGATTTGAGCACATTAAAGAGTTATATGCACATGATGTTTCTTTTGCCATTCCTTATGTAAAATGTTTAGCACATTGGGAAAGATACTACATCAAGGATGATTATCTAATGAGAGCTAACAAGCTTTGTATCCCCGAGTCTTCTCTTTGTTTGTTGCTTTTGCAAGAATCTCATGGAGGAGGACCTATGGATCACTTTTGATGAGACAAGACATTCGCCACGCTCTCCAATAACTACTATTGGCCCAAGATGTTCCGCGACTTCTCACGCTTTACCAACCGGTGCATCACATGTCGCAAAGCTAAGTCTCATGCTCAATCTCACAGACTATATATGCCACTTCCTATTCCTTATCATCCATGGGAAGACATTAGCATGGACTTTATACTTGGTTTGCCTAGAGCTCAAAATGGAAAGGATTTCGTCTTTGTTGTTGTGGACCGATTCTCTAAAATGGTACATTTTATTCCTTGCAACAAGATAGACGATGCTTCACATGTCGCAAATTTGTTTTGTAGGGAAATCTTGCGCCTACATGGGGTGCCCAAGACTATCGTGTTAGATTGCGACGTCAAGTTCCTAAGTTACTTTAGGAAAACCCTATGCGCCAAGCTCGGAATCAAGCTCCTATTCTCTTCGGCATACCATCCCCAAACCAACGGCCAAACGGAGGTGACAAACTGGACGCTATCCACTCTTCTGCGCGTGTTGATAAAGAAGAAAATAAAGGAGTGGGAGGAGTGCTTACCCATCGCTGAGTACGCCTACAACCGCGCAAGACACTCTACCACCGACAAGTCTCCATTCGATCTCGTCTACGGATTCAACCCATTGTCTCCATTGAACATTCTACCTCTACCACTACAAGAGCGCATCAACATGGACGCAAGCGCAAGAGTGAGCTACCTCAAGAAGGTGCATGAAGATACAAGACATACCATTGAGCGCCAAGTTCAACAACTCGCGACCAAGCACAACGTCAACAAGCACCCCATGGTGTTCAACCCCGGAGATCTTGTGTGGCTTCACCTTCGAAAGGACCGCTTCCCCAATGAACGCAAGTCCAAGCTACTACCTTGTGCCGACGGTCCCTTCAAGGTGCTCAAGCGCTACAACAACAATTCCTACAAGATCAACATACCACGCGACAAGTACAATGTGAGTGATGTCTTCGACGTCACCGACCTTTCTCCCTTCCATGGTGATGAGGCTTTCGATCCGAGGTCGGATCTTTCCCAAGGGGGGAGATGATGCAGAGCATCCCATGGTCATCCCCATGGGCACTACCCCGACTACTCAAGCACCAAGTGGACCCATGACAAGAGCTCGCGCATGTGCTATTCAATCCGAGGTGACATCTCTCCTACTTGAGCTCCCCTTACATTCGAGTGAGATATGGTTGCTGCCTAAGTCAGAAACACTTTGTATGATCAGGTACAACGACCAAGGCGTGGAGCCAAGAGCTGAAGAGGAACGGACAAGCACAAACACTCTGGATAGCCTGGAACCTCTGGCTGAAGCCTGGAACATCCGGCCTGCCCGGACCTTCCGGCCTCCGACGACCCAGATGAGCCCGGGCATGCCAACTCTCTGGTTAGCCCGGAACCTGCCCAGAATCCAGCCCGGAACTTTCGGCCTCCGGAACCTCCGGCCGACCCGGAACTTCCGGCCCCCAGACTCCAGACCAGCTCCAGCCGTGCCAACTCTCTGGTTAGTCTGGAACCAGCCCGGAACCTCTGGCGCCCGGAACTTCCGGCCTTCCCCGGAACTTCCGGCTCTGCCTGTGCGCAGTGACTCGGGCCGAGGCCCATGTACCCTTTCGCCCCCGAGACTATATATACTCTTCTTCTACCTCCGTTTTAGGGTCAGCATTGGTTTAGCTCATCTTGGAGATAGAGCATTGCTCATTCGTTTGTACCCCTACTCCTTCGGAGATCGAGACCTCCTTTGGAGAAGACATCCCCCAAGTGGATTCAAGACCCCTAACGGGAAGATCCCTCGCGGATTCAAGACCTCCTCACGGAGAAGAACAAGCTACCCCTTTTGTATCCCCTTTGTTGTCTTTGGATCATTGTGACCTCTTGTGTATGTTTGGATCTAGCACATGTGTGACCGTTTCTCGTTAATTTGGGTGTTTCCTCTCATTCCCCTCGTGTTTTCCCATCGTGTTCTTCATTTTCCTTGGGATTCCCCACTCCAAACATGAAAGATCGGCCATCACCGGGTTCTACCCCGTATCACAAGGCCGGGAAGGAGAACGACGGCGTCTGGCCATCATGCCCTGTGTAACATCCCAAAACTTAGAATATTGGAATGTTAATTATTTAAATAGGAGTAATTCAAAACTTGCTTGTGTTGCTTGTTCTTAGTTGAGTTTGACTAGGATTTGAAACTTTTTGAGCTTGTTGAATATTTAATTGAGAGGGAATAAAATGACTTTCCCAATTATTTATTTGGGTCTTATTTTGGTTTTGAGAATATTCAGAAATTTCCAATTCAAATATGAGAGAGGATGACATGACTTCCTCAGAGAATAATATTGGTGAATAATTGAATATTCTCTCATTTGGATTTTGAATATTTAGAACAATTCTAACTCAATTATTAAATCATATGAGAGAAGGTAATATGACTCCTTCAATATAAAAGAGTTGGAAATGATTTAAATATTATTTGCATTTTTCTCTGGAGTTCAAAAATATTTAACGGGACATTTTATAAGTGTCAACGTAAAGTTATGAAAATATTATATGTATTTTATATAAGTATTTGGACTGGAAAATGTTCACTAAGCTATATATAACTATATATGTTTTTTTGGATGTTCTGGTATTTTATAGAAAAATGATTTGGATCATTTTGGAGCCACAGTCATTTCCGTAAATAAAATAAATATAGGAAGTCCTAAACCTATTCTACACTAATCCTACCCAGCCACCCTAGCAGCCTAGTTCCTTTCCGCGCCCATGCGCGCAACATAGCGCAGCAGCAGGAGTGGCCTAAGGCCCATCAGCAGCACTGGCCCAGCAACATTTGCAGTGGACCGCATTTCCCCCTCTCCCTTTCTTTTTCCCAAATAATATCGCCCACACGTGTGGCATGTTTGCACTTCGCACACACGCATTGATCCACGTTGATTTTGTTTTGCATGAATCCTAAAGGAATCTGTTAGAATTCCAGTGCCACGTGGGCATCATGAGTGTGGGCGTTGGAGAGTTCACCCACACGACCAGCAACACGCAGTTGCCAGCTGCGCCGTGTGGGCGAACCAGTTTCTGCCTACATAGTCACCACCTAGTCCACGTGTGTGTGGGCGAACTGCTTTTCGCCCACACAACGCTCGTATGTTGTTAGATGGCAACTGCAGTTGCGCGTACGTGGCAACTAGGTAAACACACATGGAAACTATGATTCGTTGCTAGATGGCAACTGCAGTTGCGCGTACGTGGCAACCAGATAGACACGCATGACAACTATGATTAACCATACATGGCAACTCTGGTTGGACCACACATGGCAACTATCCCCGGGTAACTAAAGTGTCAACCCACGGTTAACTATAGTTAACCAAAACAGAGAGAGTTGCCATGCTTTTACAACTAGATTTGCCATCCCGATAACTAAAGTTGCCATCCCAGGGGTAACTAAAGTGTCTTCCCGCGGGTAACTAACGTAGGTGTGCCAGGATGTGTTGGCAGATTTGCTTCATGCCACACACGCGGGGTGGGGATGAGTAGTAGTTGTTGGGCGTGTGCACAAAGTAGTTGCGCCCACACGTGTGGGCAATTCTCATATTCGCCCACACATAACCCGTGTGGGTTGCCTCCTGATTTTGCCACACAGGGCATGTGGGCGCATGTCTAAGATGCCACACACGTGGTGAATATCGGGACACTTCTTTTTCTTTTATATCACTGACAGGTGGAGCCCACTCATCAGCTGCACACCGCCCCCGCACCCGCTGACACCACTGGCATGTAGTTGTCTTTGACCTCTATTCAGTCTCCTACTCCCGCACGTCAACGCGACCATGGTAGGATCGGACCACGCATGATTCGCTCAACCCCCGACCCCCTCTCCAATCCGCGGGCACCGGTAGAATCCCGTCGAGCTCCTCGTCCAATTTCCCCCAATCTCTGCTCCAGATATGCACCGATTTCTTGCTCACCGACCTCAACACATTCGCCACCGCACCCAACTCCGGTGAGCTATTACAGCGACTCCATCGGACCCTTGGCCCTCCTTTTCATCCATCACGATCTCCTTGTTCTCTTCTACCTCTCTCACCTCGCATATGCTGCAGGTGCTTCCGGAGTCAAGCAAACGGAGCTCGCCCCGAAACTCACAGCCACCACCGTGCTCCAGCCGCACATCACGGGCTCCCGAGCTCGGTCCCACCAGCGACGATGACGCTTACGTCGCCACAGTTCACTCCGGTGTCTTGAACAGACATTCCCGAGTACCGATGACCACCGGAGCACTCGTCATCATTGATTTCCGAAGTCACCACCGCCGTCTTCTTCACTCACGATGAGTTTTGCAGCCGTACCCGAGCTCCAGCCGGCGTGGCACAACTCATTGTGCAGCCATGTTTTATTTTCCATTGAACCGGTATTGGCAAATCTTGTGTTGCCATGTGGCACCCACACAGCAATCACAGTAGCAGAACCAGAAGGTTTTGGACGGATTTTGTTCCAGTTTTCATTTTGCTATATCTTGAGATTCACACATCCAAATCAAGCGATTCTTTTTCTTGTGTGTTCATTTAAATGATGACAATCCATTAGAATCACTGTTTTCAACTTTTGAACAATTCAAATTGGACCAATTCAAATTTGAATTCGAATCATCTTTTGCTCATATAATGCAAACTGTATATCCTATTCAATTGTTTCCTTTTGCGTCTGAACCTTTGTACCAAATACGTGTTGGTCATATCCTGTAAACTCAAATTTCAAATACTTTTGACCTATTTGAATTTAAATTTAATTCAAACTCTAATTCGCTATAACTTGACTTGTAGTGCTCCTATTCCGTTCATTCTTTTTGCAAATGAACCCTTATGTTATATGAAACCTATTACACCACTTTTATGTTGTTCCCATCACTTTGACTCCGACTCATATTATATCAAATACAATCTTATAAAACAATATTTCGTTGGTCACTAACTCTTTCGAGTTCATTCCTTCACCCTGTCACCTTATATTATCATCAGAACCTATATTATATATTAAGCCCAACTACATTGATTTTGTTTAACCTTGCCATATTTGTCTTGTTATTCTTTTGATTCTTCTATATGGCATGGTCATTTATTTGGATTCTTTCATTCGCGATAGATTGCTTGGAGCGTGACAAGTAGAATTATCAGGAATTGTGAGTGTGATGAACTACATCCAACGTACCAGGCAAGTTACACCTTGATCATACTCCAACCTATTTTTTATGCATGTAGTTCTATATCACACTACAATATTATGCATGTGTAGGAATATTATGGTAGTATTATATTGTTGTTGGATTTCAGCTTAGTATGGCCTTATGTAGATCTTTGTAGTTGTACTCTTGCTACACTATGTAGATGGGGATTGGTTCATGTATTCATCGAGATTATGTGAGGACTATATATAATATAACTTGAGTAAAAACATAATATATAATTCACCTCTGGACGGACAGGGTTGCATCATGGAATTTCTTGTTCCTTTTCTAAGGACATGGACCATGGCTAAGTGCGCTCAAATGGTATTGCTGGGTGGTTTCAAGAACATCATGGTTTCTACCCTCTGAATGTAAGTGGGTGCTGTCCAGGCTCAAAAAGATCAGATAGACTTAGTGACTAGTAGCTTCCATGTACAGCCACTGGCTATATGGGCTCTGGCTTAGTTGATCAGTTGCGGAAACATTACCCGGATGTGCCAGCAGATGTAGTTATGATAGTTGGGATGGGCCTCCTTTGGGACTAGGTGAATGCTTCTGAAAGACTATGTCTCAATCTACGGGTTGGGTCCAGTGGGCAAAGTGTACTAACCTCTGTAGAGTGTATAAACTAATCATGATTAGCCGTGTCCCTGGTTATGGACGATTTTGAGCAGCTAGACCATTACAGTTGTTGGATGATCTTGACAGATGTGACACTTAATAAATTTGTTGGGAAACTTAATAATGGGTAGGCCGGAGTTGGATTTGCCAACTCAACCTTGTGTATTTAATTGTAGTAATAAAAATTAAAAAATTTGACTATTAGGTAGTTATGAGGACAAAATTAGCTTTCTGCAAAATAACCATCAAGCCTTCCTTTTGTTATATTGTGCATATACATGTAGGTCTGCTTTATTATTACTCCTGTGTAACTTGCCAATACATTCAATGTATTGACCTATACGGCTGCAACGCCTCATGTTGCAGAATATTCAGACGAAGAGTAAGGTACCGTTAGGGTCGCGAGTCTGCACTCAGCATCGCCAGTGGGCTATGATGGGACTCATCGTTATTTTCTGCTACTTTTCCGTTGTTTGATTGAATAAAGCTAGCTATGTGCTATGCAGATTGTTTTATTTTATAAATTCTGGATCATACGATGTAATAAATGATGCACTTGTTATTCTGGTATTCATCTATACTGTGTGTGCTAGCGAGTCGATCCAGGGACTAGCACGGTAAGCACAGAGACTCAAATCCTTCGAGGTTTGGTCGTTACAACCTGATGCCTCCACCCTCCAGGATCGCGGTGGTAGCTACCACGACGCTGATGAGAGCTGGGCAGAGATCCAAGCAAGGTGGGCTGCCGCCGACTAGGCCGGGAAGGAGAACAATTACGCCTGGCCAGCATGTGAGAAGTAGTTAGTGCGTGTGTCGCCCGTAAGTTTGTATAATTAATTACGAGCATCTACCAGTAGTACTTACTCCTACCAGTAGTATCTAGGAATTTATGTTGGTACTATCTATTATTAACGTGCAATGTCGGTAAGTGCATCCTTTTAGGGCTTTGAGAATTGCTTAGCATGTGTTCACTGAAGTTTTGTAGTCATACCTTTGCCTCGCTCATGTACATTCAATAACCCTGCTACAATGAAGATTTTTAAATTTGCAGGTGCGACTGTAGATGCTGATAGATATGAGTATCATTAGAAGATCACAAAACACCCGGTTTCTATGGCGTACCATGTGCGTTTTTTTGTGTTAATGATCCATAAGGGAGTTACATGTGCGATGTTTTGTAATAACGCAAGCGTACGTACCATCACAACCGCCATTGACAGATTTAATCAACTACACATGTATAATTTTTTGGAGATGGGATCTGCCAATTTTCTCTTTTCCCACACACGAGTATTTTACTTGCTTCGTCTGTGTTGTGTGTTTCCCCCGCCCAAGTTTCGAGTTTCACAGTGAAATTTTCATTAGGCGCACGATTTTAGAATTTTTTCCTCCCACCTCCTCCCCACCCATCACATTTTCGCAGTATCTCTCCCCCTCCCCCGCTCCCAGCAGCTCAAACCGTTGTCGCCGCACCCACAGATTCAACCACATCTATGTTATGCCCGAGCCTCGTCGATCCAGTCAGGTAACCCACTCATCTCTACCATGCCCCCGGCCTGATTGCTTAAATGGCGCCCACGAAACATCCTCATGCCTCCAAATCCCCACCGCCCCTACTCCAAAGCATCGCCGCGTAAGCCCAACCACATATCACATGGAGGTCGAGGAGCTGATGACGGTTGATGGAACGATGGCCGCTATGCGTGTCGACCCAGAGAAACACATCGCCTCCGCCTCCACCGTCTTGGGCGGGCTCTGGACCAGATGAAGTGCCCCAGCAACTACCCCTCAGGACTTACCAAGTATGAACTAACTAGTTCAATCTTCCCAATACCAGTTGCAACGGCTATGTTTTGTACGGTTGATGTATTAAGCATGTTTTAGTAACCTTTTTATAGACAACCGAGCCATTCTCTGCTCTAGCAGCACCTGCCTTGTGATGGTTAACTCTGTCAATTTCATTTTTATCAGTACCAGTTTCAATGGCTATACTAGGTTGTCTGTAGTTAAACGTGCCTTGTTTATTTTAGTACTGCACACTGTGTAATGTTAAAGTATGAACTGTCCGGCTCAATTTCACAAATACCAGCTACAAACTTACAATACTTGACTTAGGTTATTGTTAGGCCTGTTGGAGTTAACAGTTATATCCATTTTTTTGTCTATCCCTTTTGTTGGGGATATAACCCCATGGTGTGACCCGCCCAGGAGGGGCCGGGTTACACTGTTGGCGATTCTTAGAGAAGCCCAGACAAGCCCAATAACATGAAGCCTAGAGGCGACTCACGAGATGGGCCAACTGAAGGCCCGATACCCGGAGACGGGCGTGACCCGGAGGTGTGAGCCGCCCGACGGCGACTTGCCCAAGAAGGCAAAGTGATGCAGATCCGGTGTCGGTTATGTTGTGTAAACTGGTCCAGACTCTTGTAAGCCGGGGGCCTCGACCTGTGTATATAAAGGAGAGACCCTTCGGCGGGTAAACCCAAGTGACAATCAATCGATAGCTAAAAAAGCGAATCCATTCCCTTGTAATCGATACTCAAGCAATAGCAACAAAGGTAGGAGTAGGCTTTTACCTCATTGGTGAGGGGCCAAACCTGGGTAAACTCGTGTCTCTCGTCCCGCTCAACCCCTTTAAGCTAATCACCGTAACCATGGCCTCACACCTAAGTCCTTTCACGAGGGCATCTGCCGTGTTAACCCCATGACAGTTGGCACCCACCGTGGGGCCAGTGCACGGTGGTTTCGAGTTCTTGAAGGGCTCCTTCTCAGGGCTCGAGGGATACGCCGTTGGCAGGATGACTAAGAGTCACCGCGGCAAACTCTACATCGACGATGTTGGCTGGGGCCCCGAGGCCGACTCAATCGAGTACGGATACCGGGTCCCCTTCAGTGGTATTCACATCTTCACCGTATCAATCGGCAGATCTGAGCCTGAGCCGGACATCTACACCGACCTCGTCAAGCCGGCTCGGTGCATGCAACCCGCCCGGAAGCGTGCTTTTGTCGGTTTCATGCAAGGCTTGGAGCTTGCGGAAAATCTGCATTTGGGGGAGAGACTCTCGTTTACTCAAGCGACGAGTCCTCAACTGGAGAGACGGAGTCTATCTATCAGCTTCAGGACGGCAGGCTTGGGGGCCATTCCGATGGTCACAGTATTCCAGAGCCTTATGAGCCGCCGAACAGGGCTGCTATCTTCATGGCTGGCACAGGGTCGGCTCTTAACTCTTCAACAGCGGCTGCAACAGCTTTTGAGTCGGCCGCAGCAGGTGCTGGTGGGCCCGGGTCAGGCAGGCCGCCGTCTCAAGTATTGCTAGATCTTACGGACACCTTGACGACTCTGTTAACAACAGAGGTTACTGCAGCTAATCAGGCGGAACATAATGCGGAGGTCACAAGGATTCGTGAGGAGATCACTAAGGTCCAAGCAGATATTGTGGCTGAGAACAATCGAACGGCTGCGCTAAAGGCTTAGATGGACGCGGAAGTAGAGCGTATCAAGGAAGATGCGTGGCGTTTAAGTTTGGATCAGGGTGCATCCAATGCAATTTTCCAGCGGAGGTAGCAGAGTCGCCTGCCGTTGACGTATGATCCGAGGCGTTTGTTTAGCACCCCCGGAGTGGGTCCGAGCACTCCAGAGGTCCGGGTCGATACTCAGGCAAACCCGGAGGTACCAAAGAACCGGGTGATGGCTCAGCATTGTCAGCCTGAGCCGGTACGAAGGGAGAACCGGCGCCTAACCCGCCCCCCATCAGGACACCTCCTCCACGTGTCTTGACACCTCCTGGGCATTTTTCTAACCCGGTGGATAACATGGTAGCGGGAGCGGCCCGGCTTGCAGCAATTCCTGTTACTGGCGAGTCACCCCCCGTGTTGGAAACCCGGAACGCAGTGGAGCTTTTGCAGATGGCCATTGCGTAGCACATGGCTTATTCGTATAGCCGCGACCGAGTACATTCGACTCCCCTCCCGAGTCATAGTTACAACCGACGCATTGAGTCGCCTGCAGTCTCCATCAGTGAATGGCGTCGTCACCCACCCCGTAATCATAATCCGCCCTGTGATGATAACCAGGTGGTCAATGCTCAGGCAATTGTGGATGAAGCCAGAGCCCGCCGTGAGGCATCAGCAGCGGCTGGACAGGGGGCTTATCAGCAGCCTCCGACGACCCCTTTGGCCATAGTTGGGGCAGGGATGACTTCCAGGACAGCCGGAGTGCCATGTTTAGTTCCGGCTCTGTGCAATGAGCATCTGCCCAAGGATTTTAAAGGTCCCCGTAAGGTGCCCAATTACACAGCGGATCTCCCTCCTAAGGCTTGGATTGAGAGTTATGAGTTAGCTATGGAGATGTTGGATGTCAATGATGCTGTATGCGCCAAGTACTTTATATGATGTTGGACGGGCCGGCTCGTACCTGGTTAAAAGGTTTACCTCCTATTTCTATCAGCTCGTGGGCAGAGTTGAAAGCATGTTTTATCAAAAAAAATCAAGGAACATGTAAGCAGCCTCTGACAATTATCGATCTGGATAACTGCGTACAGCGTGATGATGAGTCGGCCCACCATTGGGTCCGGCGGGTCTCGGAGATTATTCATTTGTCAGATAGCATTGCGGCGGGATCGGCGGTTCTGGTTTTGGAGAAGAACTGTCATTTTACTCCATTTAAGCAGAAGCTTGGGTGACTCAAACATCATTGCACTGACATGGGGGAACTCATGGCGGCTCTCATTAAATATGCCGATTCTGATAACACCAAGCATCCTGGATCTGATGATGAGAAATCCAACAAGGGCAAGAAAGGTGGCAATGGCAAGGGTCAGTAGCAGCAGAATGTGGCAGGGCATAATAACAACAACCAGGGTGGCGGTGGAAAGCGCAGACACCCCGATGGCAGGTCAGATCTAGTAGCTAACACCAACACTGGGTACAAGGGTAAGCGTCGCAACGGTAATGGTAAGCCGCCCTTTGGTGCATCAAAACCTTATAATCTGGAGGCAACACTTCATGACCTGTGCCCGAAGCATAGCTTTCTCGACAAGCCGGCTACTCATGCTTGGAAGAATTGTTGGGCTATGCGAGAGTTCAGAAACTATAGCCTTAACCAGCATCATGGTAACGGCAACGGGCCGCTAGTCGGGTCAGGATCCGGCTCTCAAGGGTCTGGCTTTGGTGGTGGCGGCTCGAGCTCTGGTCATCCAGGTCAAGGTGGTTATAATCAGCAATCTGGTCACGGCAACCAGCAGCAGAATAATCAGTCAGGATATCAAAGTAATCCGAAGCAGCTCAATGGGGGTCAATACCACATTTTCACAACAAGTTTTTGCAAGCGAGATCAGAAGGTTCATAAGTGTGCAGTCAATGCAGTTGAGTCGGCAGTGCCTCAGTACTTACGATGGTCAAAACATCCAATCACATGGAGTCGGGAGGATCACCCGCCCCGGGTCGAGAATCCGGGTCAGTTGGCGTTGGTGGTGGCCCCTCAGGTGGGTGGCTATAAGTTCACGAAGGTTCTCATGGACGGTGGCAGCAGCATCAACATCTTATATTATGATACCTTTCGCCGGATGAATCTGACTGACAGGCATCTTAAGCCGTCCTCTATAGTGTTTCATGGTGTGGTTCCTGGTAAATCGGCTTATCCTGTAGGGAAGATATCACTGGAAGTAGCTTTTGGTGATGACCGTAATTACAGAGTCGAGACCCTGTGGTTCGAGGTGGTAAAGATCAAGAGTCCTTATCACGCTCTGTTTGGACAGCCGGCTTATGCTCGCTTCATGGCTCGTCCTTGCTATGTTTCTTTGCAGCTCAAGATGCCAGGGCCAAACAGGATGATTACAGTTTATGGTGATCGGAAAATTGCCCTGGAATGTGAGGAAGGAGATGCAGCCTCTGTAGAGTCAGCTTGTGCTAGTGAGGAGCTCAAGTTCTATAAGGATAATGTTGACCCGGCCGATATGACCCCTCTGAAAAAGCCTAGTACTGAGCAAGACCCTCTGTTGAAGTTTAAGTCGGCGGATGACACCAAGCAAGTGGATTTTGTCCTGGGTGACTCATCTAAGCAGTTCACTGTGCGGGCTAATATGGATCGCAAATAGGAAAGCGCGCTCATCGAGTTCATCCGTGAGAATCGGGACATCTTTGCATGGAAACCTTCTGACATGCTGGGTGTACCGAGAGAATTCGCTGAGCACACTCTTAATGTGGATCCTAAGTATAAACCGGTCAAACAGTTCCTTCGCTATTTTAATGAAGAGCGACGTAAAGCTATTGGAGAAGAGGTAGCCCGGCTCTTGGGAGCTGGGTTCATCGTGGAAGTTTTTCACCCTGAGTGGTTGGCTAACCCTGTGCTTGTGCTTAAGAAAAATGGCACATGGCGTATGTGTGTTGATTACACAGACCTCAACAAAGCGTGTCCGGCTAATCCGCTTGCTCTCCCTCGTATTGACCAGATCATTGATGCAATGGTGGGTTGTGAGAGCTTATGTTTCCTGGATGCTTATTCTGGTTATCACCAGATCAAGATGGCAGTCAAAGACCAAGAGAAGATGTCCTTCATCACGCCTTTTGGAGCTTTCTGCTATGTTTCTATGCCTTTTGGGCTCAAGAGTGCCCAGGCGACTTACCAGCATTGTGTTCAAAATTGTTTTCACAGTCAGATTGGGCGCAACGTTCATGCTTATGTGGATGATATTGTGATGAAGTCAAGGAAGAAGGAGACTCTTTAGGATGATTTGAAGGAAACTATTGATAATCTCCGGGTCTACAAAATGATGCTTAACCCGGCCAAGTGCATTTTTGGTGTACATGCAGGTAAACTGTTAGGATTTCTGGTCTCAGAACGGGGCATCGAAGCTAACTCGGAGAAGATAAAGGCCATCACTTTGCTCTCTAAGCCGACGTGTATCAATGAGGTCCAGCGCCTGGTGGGTCGTGTGGTGGCTCTCAGCCGGTTTATAAGTCGCCTGGGTGAGAAGGCGATCCCTTTATATCAGATGTTGAAGAAGACAGATAACTTTGTCTAGAGTGATACTGCTAATCAAGCATTTTAGGACCTTAAAAAGCAGTTGGCTGAGCCGCCAATCTTGGCTGCTCCCATAGACAAAGAGCCTTTGCTCGTGTATGTGGCAGCTAATAATAAGGCTGTCAGCGTGGCAGTTGTTGTGGAGCGCAAGGAGGCGGGTAAGGAATATCCAGTCCAATGGTCGGCTTATTATGTCAGTGAGGTCTTCACCGAGTCTAAACAGAGGTACCCACACTGGCAGAAATTAGTGTTTGGGGTTCTCATGGCTAGCCGCAAGTTTAAGCATTATTTCCTTGGGCACCCAATCACTGTGGTCAGTTCAGCTCCTCTGGGGGATATCATCCAGAACAGGGAGGCAACAGGCCGAGTTGCTAAGTGGGCAATTGAGCTTGGACCTCATAACTTGAAGAATGTGCCCAGGACAGCCACCAAATCTCAAGCATTGGTGGATTTCATAAATGACTGGACAGAGTTGCAAACACCAGAGGAGAAGCCTGACAATACATACTGGACAATTCACTTCGATGGGTCTAGGCAATTGGAAGGCTCGGGGGCTGGAGTTATTTTGACTTCCCCGCGAGGTGATAAGTTCTGTTATGTTTTAAGGTTAATGTTTCCTTGTACTAACAATGCAGCTGAGTATGAAGCTTTACTCCATGGGCTTCGTATGGCCAAGGAGATGAATTTGACCTGGGTTAGATGTCTGGGCGACTCAGAGCTCGTGGCTCAGCAAGTTTCTGGGAAGTGGGATTCTAAAGAACCACTCATGGCGGCTTATCGTCGGGTGGTTGATATCATTGCTGGACACTTTAAGGGTTATCAGGTGGATCACATTGATCGATGAAAGAATGAGGCGGCTAATGCATTGTCTTGGCTTGGGTCTCAACGTAAGCCGGTGCCCCCTAATGTGTTCCTGGATGTCTTACACAATCCCTTAGTTAAATTACCGTCTGAGGAGGATCTTGCTATACCTGACCCTGAGGGGCAGCTGGTGGCGGCTCTCCATGCTATTCCTGACTGGACGCTGCCTTATCTGGCATATCTTACTCATGGCGAGTTACCTGAGGATGAGAATTTGGCAAGACAGATCACACGTCGCTCTAAGTCTATGACTATTATCAATAGCAAGTTACATTGATGCAGTGTGACTGGTGTTTTCCAGTGTTGTGTTTCTCCTAAGGAGGGTCGTGAAATTTTGCAAGAGATACATGCAGGCGACTGTGGTCATCACGCCGGCTCACGATCATTGGTGGCTAAGGCGTTTTTTCATGGATTCTTCTGGTTGATGGCTCATGCTGATGCAGAAGATATTCTCAGTAAGTGTGATGGGTGTCAGAAATTCGCAAGGCAAGCTCATGTGCCAGCTCAGGAGTTGCGGATGATCCCGATCACTTGGCCGTTTGCGGTCTGGGGGCTTGATATGGTCGGTCCCCTCAAGAGATCTAAAGATAAGAAGACCCACCTTTTGGTGGCGGTTGACAAGTTTACCAAGTGGGTTGAGGCAGAGCCGGTCAGCAATTGTGAGGTAGCTACTGCAGTTCAGTTTGTCAAGAAGCTGATTTTTCGATTTGGTTATCCTCATAGTATCATCACTGATAATGGGACAAATTTGTCTAAAGGTGCTATGAAAGAATTTTGTCAAAGAGAGCACATCCGGCTTGATGTTTCGTCAGTTGCACATCCTCAATCCAATGGTCAGGCAGAATGTGCTAATCATGAGATCTTGAGAGGAATCAAACCCCGGCTCATGGTACCTTGGGAAAGGACTCCGGGTAGTTGGGTGGAAGAGCTTCCTTCTATGATTTGGGGTATCAGAACCACCCCCAACAGATCGATGGGTTATACCCCCTTCTTTATGGTTTATGGAGCAGAAGCAGTTCTCCCAAGTGATATTCATCATGACTCGCCTAGAGTGGTGGCTTATGTGGAGGATGACAATGATACGGCACGTCAGAATTCTTTGGATGCTCTTGAGGAGGAACGTGATCTTGCGGCGGCTCGTTCAGCAATTTAGCAGCAAGACCTACGTTGCTATCATAGCCGTAGGGTTCGAAGCTGAACTTTCCAGGATGGCGACTTAGTACTCCCTTTGATTCAATACCAGACAGGGATGCATAAGCTTTCACCCCCTTGGGAAGGACCTTTTGTGGTCAGCAAGAACCTCAATAATGGGTCTTACTATCTCATTGACATACGAGAGAACAAAGATTCTCGCACATCTGAGGAGGAGACCCGCCAGCCTTGGAACATTGCTCATCTTCGGCCTTACTACACTTGAGTCTTTGACTCTCATCATTGTATATACCTTCGTTGATGTACATACCTTTTCATGATAATAAAGCTGGCACCCCTGCAAGTCAGGGCCTCTTTTGTTTTATCTCAAATCTTCTGAGCATGAGTGATTCTTCAATCATCATCATGTCATTTGGGGGTTTCTTGCTCTATGAGCATAGCGTATAACCCTCTTGATCAGCTTTTATGCCATGTTTGGTCACTTGGGGGCTTCCTGCTCTCTAAGCATAGCGTATAACCCTTTTGATCGGCTTTTATGCCATGTTTGGTCACTTGGGGGCTTCCTGCTCTATGAGCATAGCATATAACCCTTTTAATCAGCTTTTATGCCATGTTATGGGTCGTTTGGGGGCTTCCTACTCAATGAGTATAGTGTATAACCCATTTTGGCCGACTTTCATGCCATGATTGGGTTAAACCTGCCTGTTTGCAACTTGCTACTCCGCCAGGTGACCCGCTGTACTCTTGACAGTTAATCTTTTAAAGACCCTGAACTTGTCAAGGTTCAAACGGCGGCTTATGTCATGTGAGAGCCGGCTTACAGTAAGCTAGGATAAACTCACCTATTGTTGTAGTCTCTCCGCTATGTGGCCTGTTTGTACTCTTAACAGTTAATCTTTTAAAAGACCCTGAACTTGTTAAGGTTTAAATGACAGATTTATGTCACGTGAGAGCCGGCATACGGGATAAACGGCTTTCATGCCAAGCCTCTTTGAGGCAACAAAAAATGTGTTTTTTCAAAAAAAAAACAATCTGTTTTGGTCGTGCCCTGCAAGCCGGCTTAATACCTATTTGAGTTATATATACTCTTTATTTCTGTTTTGCAGAAAAATTTTACAACTGCGAAATTGCAGGGTTATATGGATCCGGGTTATATTGCTTCCTGTTGGGTTCTCTTCGGTTATAAGCCGCCCAAGTAGTCTCTTCAAAGACTGGATGTGATTATAAATCGCCATGGATTGCTGAGATATTTGACATGCCTTGGATTGTGGCTATAAGTCTCCAGTAGAAGATACTGAGGCAGGTTTTGTAAAGTTCATGGTAATTTTCAACCAAGTTGACAAAGTTGAAAGGGCAGATGAACATATATAAATATGGGAGATTATCAAGTTTCAGTCGCCCAATCACAAGTCGACATAACATGCTCGAAGGCATGACACAGCAGATAATTGTGTCTTACTAAGCTATTACAAGGCCACAGCTGGGCCTAAGTTTTTCACTCAAAGTTTTTCGGAGTCAGAATCACTCCTGCAAGTCGGCCTCTGTACCGTCCGGGTTAGACCCTGCCGGGTTAGCATCATCTTGGCGTCCTGTGTTGGAGGCCTTCGGGTCATCTTGTGCCAGGTCTTCGTTGTACTTCTGAAGATCGCCCGATGTCCAGTCGATACCAGTTAAGGCTTCGAAGATGGCTTCATCGTTTATAATACGAGCAGGGTCAATATCAGGAGCGAAAGTATGCTTACGCCTTGGAGGAGTCAGATTTATAATATCATGAGAAGGCGGCTTGATTCGAGCATTGTTGCTGTCGTAAGCCGGCTGGTACTTAGACAAGTCCATCTCATGTGCAAGTTGACATGCCAAGGGGCGCATCTCTTTGACGCACTTAACAAAATCAGCTTCCTCAAAGGTAGACCTATCATCCTTCAACCCGGGGCACCCAGTAGCCATCTCTTCTGGATCTAACTCTGCTTGCCATGCTTTTGCCTGGATTAGCGCTGTAATAGCCCCTAAACGGGCGGCTGACCGTTTAATCTCTTCAATTTGGCCTGGTACTATTGACAGATGCTCCAGGATAGTTTTGATAGAAGTTGGAGGCGTTTTCCCACTTGATATAGCCACAAGTGTCCACTGAGCGCTAGCATACAGTTTTTCGGTCAAAGAGTACACAGCTTTCAGCTTTAACAGCATATCTTGACCAAGATTAGAGCTTCTGTGGCCTGCTCAGCATTATGTATGTGAGTCGCCAGGCGGGTTAGATAATATACTTAAAGACAACAAGCAAAGTCTGGTAGTCAACTTTCAAATTCTGCTTATCAAAGATGGCGGCGGTCATTTTGGAGATATGTTGCTTTAAGCCGGACAGCTCTTGAGTTTTGGCTTTAAGCTCAGCTTCGGCGGTTTCTGATCTTTTCAACAGAGTGGCCTTCTCAGTCTCCCAGGCAGCTCTCTCTCCGCTAAAATCAGACTTGATTTTTTCAATGTCCTCCAGAGATGTTTTCAGCCTTAATTCAGCCATGGCACACTCATTCACTTGAGTCGCCAAGTTCTGTTTTAAGTCGGCGATTTTTGACTCGCCCAAGTTCAAAGCTTCCTGTCAAGGGTTACAAGAAATTGCAAATGTTAAAGCTCAGTTTTAGGTGATCAAGTTCCTATTCATTATTGACATTCAAGTCCCAAGCACATTGCAAGCAATATACTTGGCACTTGGGGGCTAATGTACGATGAAGTTTTTTTAAAGAATCAAAAGACCCAGTTCATCTTTATAAGATAAGTCGGCCCTTGGGGGCTACACCTTTGAAGTTGTCATAAAAGTCTCAAGCATACTCAATGTCTTTCCTATTCTTAAGACTTGGGGGCTAGATGAGTATAAATACAGGCAGAAGTGAAAGGAATTTATAAGTATTCATACCTCATATTTCTGCTCCATCATCTCAACCAGGCCGGCTTCCATGTCGCGGCTTGTGTGAAGGCGGCTCAAATAGCCAGAGTATAACTCATTTGCACTGAAAGCAGTGTAGCCTTCAAGCTCAAGTTTGGCTTTGCCTTTCTCTAAAGGAGTTTCCTCCTTCGCAGAGTGTTTGGCTAACACTCTGGAGACTTCGGGAGCTTTAAAAGCTAACCCGGTGATGGTGATATCGTTAGCCTTGTCAGCATGACTCTTTGCAGTTGATTTGGTGGGCGACATGGGTTAGAACTTGGCGGGTCATGTCTGTCCGCCGGATTGATGTCAGCATCCATGGCCGGCTCAGAAATTCCAGTATCAGCCTGTGGAGGCAGGTCATCTGGTCGGGTTATAGTTTCTTCAATATTTTGGGCCGGGCCTTAGGGGTCTCTGACACCTATTTTTCCGGCTCAGCAGTTTCTGGGACTTTGGAAGAGCCGCCCACTTTCTGCTTCTTGCTGGCTTTGGCCTTGGCTCTGTGACAAAGGAATAAAGCTTATCAGTATATGACAAACAAGTTCTTTATTAACAATGAGCACTTACCCTGGGTTAATCACAAAAGCTGGAAGTTGTGTTCCAGTTGAGTCGCCAGATGATGGAGGTGTTTCCTGATAAGCAGAGTCAGAGGGATTAAGAGGTTGTCGTATGAGGCCAGCTCGTGGAAGAGATAAAGTTGGACTGTGAGGAACCTCGTTGCGACGCTTCCGAGGAGCTGGAGCGTTAGATAAGCCGGCCACAAGATCTTCGTTGCCGCTACTCCGGGTTGCACGTCTGGACTCATGCTGCTGCTTCTTCAAAAGAAAATTGGGATCCAGATAAGCAAGAGGATGAGAAAATCTTACTTTCCGGATGACCCGCCGAGTTTTCTGGCTTGGCAAAGGTTCTGAGTCGGAGGAGACAAAAATTACCTCTACTTCATCAGCCTGGCTTGTATCGGCCTCCTCCTGAGAATAATCGGCATCAATAAGTTGCATAAAAAGAAGTCCGAGGGAGTCAAGTTCTACCTCCGACTCATCCAGACTGAGTAGCTCTTCTGCTGTCTGTTTCTTACGACGACCCAGAGCACGAGCCTTCGTGGCTTTAGTCTGCTTAGGGGGAGCAGGTGGTAGCTTATTTCCCCAGAAAGCAGAGTCGGCCTATGTGATTGTTGGCAAAGGTTCAAAGGTTATGAAATATAAGGATATGAATGAGCAAAAGGAAAATTTTCATACAACACTTACAGCAGGAGCTGGGTTAGAAACACAGAAGGGTAAGAGCCCTATTTGGTGGCAATCTTATTTAGGCCCAACCAGTGTTTTTACCATATCGTTGATCTCTTCATCAGTCAGGGGCATCTGATTATACCTTTGCGGATCTGTTACTTCACCGGTGTGCTGGCACATTAAGCCGTCACGGCGGCTCAATGGTAAAATCCTCCAAGAAACCCAGCAGCAGACTAGATCAACCCCTGTTAGGTCATTGGCAATTAGAGCCCTGATTTTGGAGAAGACTTGAGCATAATTGGCACGCTCGGCAGCTGTGAATTGCTCGGTAAGTGAGTCGATGGTGTTAAGCCGGTAAGGGCGATAACCCGGCGAGGAATTTTCATCAGACGGGGATGTATCTTTGCAATAAAACCAGGTAGCATTCCATCCCTTCGGATGGCTTTGCAGAGCGGGAGTAGGGAAGTTTACATCTCTCCGTCTCTGAATAGAAATGCCTCCCAGTTCCAGGCTCAGCCTATCTATCATCTCTGTCTGGCGGTTGAGGTAAAAGAAATCCTTAGACAGATCAACTGTGGGTTCTTGCTGCAGATACACCTCGCAGAAAACTTGGAAATTGCATAGGTTGGAGATGGAGTTGGGGCCAAGATCCTCGGGGTGAAGTTTGTAGAAGTGCAATGCGTCCCGGAAGAATTTTGACCCCGGGGGGTGAAAAACCACGAAGAAGATGATCTGTAAAGACTACAACCTCTCCCTCGGTCGGATCAGGAGTTTTCTCAGTACCCGGAACCCGCCAACTGATGGTCGCTTGAGCCGGCAGAATTCCAACAACTACAAAATCTATTAGTGTTTGCTCTGTCCTTATGGAAGCCACCCAGTCACAAGAATTAGGGGTCTTCGTCATGATGAGTTACAACTATGTACAAAGAAAGAATAGCATGGCGAGTCAAAATTACGTTAATGAGCCGCCCAAGGTGATTTCATGGTAATGATGAATTGGCTATACTTGCAGGATGGCAATGTGTTATGGTGGGCTATTAAGAAATTATGAGCCGCCTTGACCATGGAGTAAGTGATATTCAAATCATGAGAGCATGGCGGGTAAGGTACAAAAGTATAAGCCGGCAGCAAATTGATGGAATAATTGAAGCAATCTAGAATTCTTGGTGGGTTACAAATTCATTATTAAGCCGCCCAAACAATGACGGGCAGGTCAAGTATCTAAAGATCCAAGGTTGTTGAAATTTTGCTAAGTGTGGGGCAAACAAGTTTTACAGATTACAGCTATATTTTCAGATCTACTGCAGTTCAGAAAAAGGGGATAAATTGCTAAACCTAGAACACGGCAGTGGAAGAACTCGCAGTTGTGTGTTGATTCTAGAACGAAAGGGATCTATCCAAGATGCAAAATAAGGCCTAAAGTCGTTTCCGCCATGGTCCTACTCTGTTTTCAGATTCAAATACAACTCCAAAATAGAGAATGAATGAACTCGAGTGCACTCAGATGAACAGCGATGAACATTATGAACTCGAATGCCCTAATGTGGATCTAGGAAAGGAGAAGAACGGTACCTGACGGTGTTGATGAAGAAGTGGCGAGCGCCGCAGATCTCTGGTCCAAACAGGATGATGCAGCGGCCCTTGACGGAGTTGCTGGTGAAGCTTGGCTTGGGTGGCGAAGCTCCGGTGGCGACGGATGACGCGAGGAGGAAGAAGAGAAGGAGGCGTGGGTTAAAAGTGAAAGGGCAGACCCCCTTGCCTATTTATAAGGGAAGAATGGAACAGTGGAAATTGTAGGCGCGATATACGAGGCGGCGCAATAACTTTTCGGCCTAAGTGATGCCTCGATTTTCGGGATAAAGTGATGTGCTTCAAGATTCGTTATGATGTCAGCATTTGTTTATTGAAAATATCAAGAATGACATCAGCAAGAAGAAGAAATTCTTATAAATTTGGGATGATGATGAGCTGGCATGTGGCGTCTTACAATGAAAAATAAACAGTGGTTTGGCGACTTAAGGAGAGGTGATTTTTCCAGAAGACTCGCCAACCTGATAAGTGAAGATTGACAAGAACAGGTTCAAATCAATCTGGGGCCTAATGTTGGGGATATAACCCCGCGGTGTGACCCGCTCAGGAGGGGCCGGGTTACACTGTTGGCGATTCTTAGAGAAGCCCAGACAAGCCCAATAACATGAAGCCTGGAGGCGACTCACGAGATGGGCCAAATGAAGGCCCGATACCCGGAGACGGGCGTGACCCGGAGGTGTGAGCCGCCCGACAACGACTTTCCCAAGAAGGCAAGGTGATGTAGATCTGGTGCCGGTTATGTTGTGTAAACCGGTCCAGACTCTTGTAAGCCGGGGGCCTCGACCTGTGTATATAAAGGCAAGACCCTCTGGCGGGTAAACCCAAGTGACAACCAATCGATAGCTAGGTCAAGCGAATTCGCTCCCTTGTAATCGATACTCAAGCAATAGCAACAAAGGTAGGAGTAGGATTTTACCTCGTTGGTGAGGGGCCGAACCTGGGTAAACTCATGTCTCTCATCCCGCTCAACCCCTTTAAGCTAATCACCATAACCATGGCCTCATACCTAAGTACTTTCACGAGGGCGCCTGCCGTGTTAACCCCACGACACCTTTGCTACCGTGCTACTCTCCGCAATGAAGATATCACTAGAGATGTTGTCGTTTTATTTCCATTTGCTATTTTTATTGGATGCTAGCCCTGTTGTAGTTAACATGCCTTTCCATGTACTTACGCAGGGCCATAATGTGTGATGTTGTTGTTTACCATCGAGGTTAGCTGCATCCCATGTCTTACAGTATTTTACATCATTTGTGCAATTGCAGTTTAGCTTGTAACATTTACTTGATTCTTGTAGGTACACATATCAGCGGAACTGATCCACGCTTTGACCTGGAGGAACACATCGCCTCCGCCGCCGCCGACTTGGGCCGGGCTCTGGCCCAGATGAAGTGCCCGAGCAACAACGCTCAGGACTTACCAAGTATGAACTGACCAGTTCAATCTTACCAATAACAGTTGCAATGGCTATGTTTTGTACGGTTGATGTATTAAGCATGTTGTAGTAACCTTTTTATAGACAACTGGGTCATTCTCTGCTCTAGCAGCACCTACCTTACGATGTTTAACTCTATCAATTTTTTTTATCAGTACCAGTTTCAATGGATATACTAGGTTGTCTATAGTTAAACATGCCTTGTTTATTTCAGTACTGCACACTGTGTGATGTTCAAGTATGAACTGTCCAGCTCAATTTCACCAATACCAGCTACAAACTTACAATACTTGACTTAGGTTGCTGTTAAGCATGTTGTAGTTAACAGTTGTGTCCATTTTTTAATCTGTCCCTTTGCTACCGTGCTACTCTCCACAATGAAGATATCACTAGAGATGTTGTTGTTTTATTTCCATTTACTATTTTTAGTGGATGTTAACCCTATTGTAGTTAACATGCCTTTCCATGTACTTACGCAGGGACATAATGGGCGATGTTGTTGTTTGCCGTCGAGGTTAGCTGCATCCCATGTCTTACAGCATTTTACATCATTTGTGCAATTGCAGTTTAGCTTGTAACATTTACTTGATTCTTGTAGGTACACATGTCAGTGGCACTAATCCATGCTTTGACCCGGAGGAACACATCGCCTCCACCGTCGCCGTCTTGGGGCGGGCTCTGGCCCAAATGAAGTGCCCCAGCAACTACCCCTCAGGACTTCCCAAGTATGAACTAACCAGTTCAATCATACCAATACTAGTTGCAATGGCTATGTTTTGTACAGTTGATGTATTAAGCATGTTGTAGTAACCTTTTTATAGAAAACCAGGCCATTCTCTTCTCTAGCAGCACCTGCCTTGCGATGTTTAACTCCGTCAATTTTATTTTTATCAGTACCAGTTTCAATGCCTATACTAGGTTGTCTGTAGTTAGACGTGCCTTGTTTATTTCAGTACTGCACACTGTGTGATGTTCAAGTATGAACTGTCCAGCTCAATTTCACCAATACCAGCTACAAACTTGCAATACTCTTAGGTTGTTGTTAAGCCTGTTGTAGTTAACAGTTGTATTCATTTTTTAATCTTTCCATTTGCTACCGTGCTACTCTTCGCAATGAAGATATCACTAGAGATGTTGTCGTTTTATTTCCATTTGCTATTTTTGGTTGATGTTAACCCTGTTGTAGTTAACATTGCCTTTCCATGTACTTACGTAGGGCCACAATGGGCGATACTATTGTTTGCCATCGAGGGTAGCTGCATCCCATGTCTTATACTCCCTCTGTTCCTAAATATAAGTCCAATATAGACTACATATGGAGCAAAATGGGTGAATCTACATTCTAATCTAAACTATGTCTATATACATCTGTATGTAGTTCATATTGAAATCTCTAAAAATACTTGTATTTAGGAACGGAGGGAGTAGTATTTTACATCACTTGTGCAATTATATTTTAGCTTCTAACATTTACTGGTTTCATGTAGGTACATATATCAGCGGTACTGATCCACGCTTCGACCCCTTTTGCGTATGGGGCAATGAGATATTCATGAACAAGCGACAACTCAGGAAATAAAGAAAGATTGTTAGGCGAAAGAGACGATGATCAGAATTAAACTCTTTATTTACACTTTGTCCAAGACAACAGTGAACTTTAGGATGGTAAGTAATGTGTTGCCTTTTCCCCCCGCCCACAACGAGTTACTCTATTAGACATGAATATCTGAAAGTTTTCTCTTTTCAGTGGTTTCCGAAGCAATTTACTGATGATTACCTTGCAAACTACATGACCGGAGTGGAGGCAACTAAGGTTAAAGTATATAATTCATACTACCATGATAATGGTTTAGAAGTCTTCCTGAAGGCGGTGAAGGATGGGCGGGCCATCGTCACAAGGGGTTGGACAAAAGTTGTGCGTGCCTTTGGCATGCAGGAGGGCACATTATGGGCATCCCGCTTCTTCAACACCATCGGCAGCCAAAATGATTTACACTTCTCTCTTCACCTTTACCGCCTCTAAATATTGTGGTTCATCATAGTTAATTGTTGCCTAATCCTGTAATTTCTGAACATATTGTACTGAGAATTTTATTTATGGATTGCTTATTGAACCATTGTGCTGAGAATTTGAATTCCACATTTCATAATCCAAAATCTAAAATTTCAATTTGAATAATAAATTACATGGAAAAATAAAATTAAACAAGAGCGAATAAAATAATGTACACACGGTTAGAAAGAAAATAGTGTGTGCGATGCAAAATATAGAACAGACGATTCTTCGATGGGAAACATTTGTGATGCTCAACGGGCGAACACATGATTTCGTCTCATATGCATGTGCGATTCATGGTAATATGGCAAACGTTTCAAACATGTATGCGTGTGTAATATTGGACAAAAAAAAGACGGTGCATATATGGAGCCCGTGTGTGATAGGAATACCAATCGCACATAGTTATGAAATGGACACGTTGGCGATAATAGAGGCATCGCACACATTTTACATTTTTTAACTGTGTGTGATAACGTACCTATCTCAAACACATTGGTAGATTAAATGTTTGTGATATCCACATTTTCCACACGACTATAGTAGCGTAATCATTTCGGATGTCTCTCGGATCAGGAACGTAACGTCGAGGCCTAACGGGTGGGACAGGCCGCGACTTCTCATACGTTTATTCTATAGAAATCGTTAATAGCCGCTCACCTATCCCCGACGGTTTTTGGGTCGTGTGGTAAGGAACCCCCTATCGCACACACAGCCAAGGCGACGGTTTAAAACTACCTCGCGGAAAGGGGGTGAAACGCGGTTCTATAGCACGTAACGGTACCAGTGGCTGGCACGTTGCGCCTACATTTTTAAGTCCGAAGGGCATCGTATTGAAGCAAGGCCCATAAGGCGTAATGAGTGCGGTTGCCGCTTGGTCGGACTCTTTCAATTGTATTTAATGATACCCCGAGTAGGCATCCAAGAAGCACAGGGAGTCATGCCCTGCTGTGGCATCTACAATCTGATCAATACGTGGCAACCGGAAGGGATCCTTTGGGCAGGCCTTGTTGAGGTCTTTGAAATTGACGCATAGGCGCATGACCTATCCTTCTTGGGCTCCATTACCAGGTTGGCGAGCCAGTTGGGGTGTTTTATGTCTCTTATGAATCCGACCTCAAGGATTTCGGCCAGTTCTTCGCCCATTGCTTGACGGTTAGCCTCGCAGAAACGCCGAAGTGCTTGTTTAATGGGTTTATACCCCTTTAATATGTTAAGGATGTGTTCAGCAAGCCTGCGGGGTACGCCCGGCATGTCTGAGGGATGCCAAGTGAAAATGTCTCAATTTTTCTTAAGAAAGTCGCGTAGAGCCTCGGCGATTTCTGGCTCGAGGTTTGCCCCCAATCGACGCGGTTTTGGCCGGGTCGGTGGGGTGCACTTATATTTTTACTATGTCATCGGCCGGTTTTGAAGGAAGTCGACTTCGGTCGTTTATCGAGGATGATGTCATCACGGTTGACTTCGGCCAATAGTGTTGTTAATTCCTCGGCCGTGAGGGCCTCGGTGAGGGACTCGAGGGCAAGTGATGTTGTCTTGTTATCGGCCTTGAGTGCTCTGTCCGGGTTACTCGAAATAGTAATGATTTTGTTAGGGCCCGGCATTTTGAGCTTCATATAGCCGTAGTGTGGGATTGCTTGAAACCTCGAAAAGGCGTCATGTCCTAAGAGGGCGTGATAGCCACTTTTGAAGGGGACAATGTGGAATGTTAGTTCTTAGGATTGGTAGTTCTCAGGTGTACCGAAGACCACATCCAAGGTAACCTTCCTGTGGCAACGCACTTCTCATCCTGGTATTATACCTTTAAAGGTGGTGTTACTTATTTTGATGCGCGATCTATCGATTTGCATCTTGTTCAGAGTATCCTCATATGTGAGGTTTAGGCTACTCCCTCCATCCATTAGCACTTTCTTGAGCCTACAGCCGCCCACAATGGGGTTGAGAACCAATGAGGTTCGGCATCTGCTCGGGGTGGACCTCGGCTGGTCATTATCATCAAAGGTTACTATTGTGTCTATCCACACCCCCCGAGGTGCTACATGTTGGACGGAATTGACTTCCCGAAGAGCCCGCTTCCTATGGTTATTAGATCTGAAGGTTTCGTAGATCATTAAGACCTCGTCCACCCGAATACTTGTCTGCACGACCGTGTGTGTCATCTAGGATTGTCGAGCCTCCCTTAGCGACCTGCCTTATTACCCAGCAGTCGCAAAGGCTGTGAATCAGGCTGGCGTTTGGTAGCACGGTGTGGATCGGGCATGGCTTATCCAGTAGGCTGTCTAGAGCTGTCCTGGTGTGGCGAGCGGTTTTCTTCCTATTCCGAGGTAAGTCGTCTGAAGTGTGCTGCCCACGTAGTTCACGACGAGGTGCAGCTCGCTCACATTTCGGCTTGTTGACACAGATTGAATTTGTCTGTTTTGCTCGGGTCGGCCAAGCATCTTCGATGGTACAGAATTTCGATACTAGATCGGATAATTCTGGGAGAGTTCGAACGCAGCGGCGAGTCAGAGTGTTCGAGATGCCTTTATCCTTGCACCCGCGTTGAAAAGCTTCTATTATATCCGAGTTTAAAGCCCCGACGTCTTTGTCCCGTGAAGGGTGCGAGGTTCCCAGATCGGCCGAGCTGACTTGAGGGTTAGGCTTATCGGCTACCTCTGGTTGATCGCGATTGGGTCTGTTTTTCGGGAAGTATCTCAGCCCCTCGCCCTTTATGGGGGGTTCGTCTTAGACAGAGGGGAAGTCATGAGGCACTTCTCGCTCATGAGGGAGTAAATATGATCCGACAACAGGGATCTCAACCACGAAGGGAGTGCCCTGAGGATCGGAGTTTTTGACAAATAACTCCATCCATCTCGTAGCGGATCCTGCACCGAAACTCTCAATGAAAGCATCAATGTCGGTGTCAAAACCGGCAGACCTCGGGGTAGGGGGTCCCGAGCTATGGATCTCGGATTGACGGTATCCTAGGTTCGGGCCCGTTCGAAGAGGTAATACCCTACGTCCTGCTTCTGATTATATTGATGGAGAAGTATCGAGTACAAGCTTGATCTACCTCGAGATTGTAGGGATGGTTCTAACCCTAGGGCTAGGTGAATGAGTTTGCGTATGAGTCCCCTCTATGGGCTAAACCATTTCGCTTATATACACGCCAAGGAGGGTATAGGGTTACATAGTCGGTTACAGATCAGGGATGCGTATGGAGGCGGCAGGATTTATCTTGGAGTATACGCCAAGTCTTCGGTTAACGTATTCTTGATGACGTCCAGACATGCACCTTCCGAAGTCCTTCCATAAGCGAATGAGGGCCCACAGGCCCACTTCAAAGTCCGTAGGTGGGCTAGGTTAGCACCCCCTAGTCCAGGACATCATCACTAGTGTGGCTAGAATTCGATGTATGTATGGATGTATGCATGTATGCATATTTAGGAGTATGTATGCATACACAAGTTCGTATGGATGTACGCATATTCAGGAGGATGTATGTACATGGTATTGTTCCATAAGAGAAATCGTCGTCCGATTTTTTTAAAATACCAAAGAAATGTTACGAATAATGACATTATGAGCATAGGAATCTGTAGCCCAAGAAACGTAGAATCCGGTTGTTGTAATGTGCAAATGTTATGTTTCTTGTAGAATGGCCCATCCACCACCATGTGAAATATGCAAGTCAAAGTGCGCCCTCTGCCTTGCAACTGGCGATCTATTCGGCATCTACTTCCAGCAGTGCTATGTTCCTTCGGCGGTAACAACAAACCTTCTATATATGACAGGATATATTTTGTTTTGTTTTGCTATAACCATTAATGTTGTGCGTGTTTCTGTTTCTTGATACATAGATCGTCCCATGCAATGTGAGGTTGGAATTTAATGAGCTGACCAAAGACACTGTGGTCTTTGAGGCCCCCGGGGGCCCCTACTCTTTGGAGGTCAAAAAAGGACCAGCGATGACCCAGCTGGGAGGATATGAATGGGATCGTTTCCTCGCCCACAATCATCTCAATAGGGATGAATTGATCACCTTCTCCTTAAGACGACAAAGACCCAGGCTGACCGTTGTCTATGATGCCGTCTTTGACCAAAGAATGCAGTTGAACGACGAGGAGACCAACAACATGTTGGACAAACTTCCATCCCGTGATCACTACGTCAGGGTGTCATTCGTGACCCGTCTGAGAAGGACTACTGTAACCAGCGTCCATGTCATGGTATGTATTACTTAGTGTAAAATCCGATTGATATGTTTAGTGTGGGATCTGCTAGTGTGCTAATTAGTTGTGTACATTATGATTGATATATATGCTTCGTGTAGAGAATCCAATTCATGCTTAATTAGTGTGGAATCTGATTGATATGCATGTGTGCTAATTAGTTGTGTACATTATGATTGATATATATGCTTCGTGTAGAGAATCCAATTCATGCTTAATTAGTGTGGAATCTGATTGATATGCATGCATGCTTACGTTATATATATAGAAACCAATGATATATATATATATAGGATGGGTCTATTCTAATAACACCCTTGACACCTTATTCTACTAACACATGAGCTTATTCTGCTAACTCCTTCCTTTCCGTCGAGCCCACCCGACCGGAACACACGGCGAAAGAAAATCAACCCACCCCATCTCAGAAACCACTTCGCCCCCACTTTCCACCCCCGCGACCCACCTTCCTCCCAGTGCTACTCAACCCTCCCCTCCTACCTTCTACCTCCGCCGCTGCCCCGGCCGCGTGCCGCCCAGTCCCGCCCCGGCCGCGCGCCGCACCTACCGCACCCTAGCCATGGACCGCCCCACACCTTCTCCCACTCCGCTCCGCCATAGATCTGACTGCTCCCACCATGAGCCGTCGGAGCCCTGTCCCGCCACGAGCCGCCGGAGCCATGTCTCGTCCTACCGGTGCCGCCCATCCCACCAACAGATCCGGCGGGATCCCCACCGCCAGCCACGCAACCTCAGTCGCTGTAGTGGAGCAGCGCCACCACCGTGGCCGTGGCCATGTGCTGGGATGCCAAGGCCAGTGCGGCCATGGCCCGGAGCTCGCCTTTTCTCCCACCGGCTACCACTCAGCCCAGCTACCAACGGATCCCGTGGGATCCCCACCTCCAGCCATGCCACCTCCCGTTGCAGTCCTCCCTCCCCATTGCAGTCCAGGCATCCCGGGCTTGCAGTGCGCCAGGGCACGCGATGCGGTTTGGTGGCGTGGCCGTGCAGCTGGATCACCCCCCCCCCCCCCCCCCCCCCCCACACACACACACACACACACAACCACGAGCAGTAGCGCGACTGGCAATGGACATAGCCGAGCAACCGACATCCATGGAGCTGCGTGTGACATCATGACGGTGAGTTCATTCTCTGGCAGGATGGTGTGCAGTGTCGCATGCGTGTTGAAGAGGTTCACTTGCTGCATTGTTGTATGTTCACTTGTGGCCATACATTGGTTTTTATTTTGTTCGTGTGCAGTTCTGCGGTTGAGGGTGTGCAGCTCAGCGCTCGGGTTGTTGCAATCCGGCGGGTGAGGCGTTGTGGTCTAGTAGGTGAGGTGCCCGAGGATGTGTGAAGGCGGCTGAACCTCCCCAAGAAAAGATCATGGTTGAGGACCGAGGGCAAGGGACAGTTGTGTCGAAGTGGCCGAGGGCAAGAACCCGAGAACTCAGGTGAGTGATCTTTTGCTTGTTTGCCTTTGAACATATCCCTTGCTTCTCATAACAGTTCAAAACTTGGAAATGGCTCAGCTTTGATTGAAGAAAAATTGTTGCAGTATAGGTTTACTCAAGAAGACAAGATGATATTTATCCTCTGTAGTATACATATGTTACTCTTTATTTTGAATAAACAAATTGCAAGCTCAGCACAAACTAGGATTCGCTAACATGGCCAGTTTTGGTTCAACTTTGTTTTCGTTTCAGTTACAACGAAAATCGCTAGCCTGTTAAACAATTATTAGGATATTTAATTCTGCAAAGTTGTGCTACTAGTAAATGTTATGTACAAAGTGGTTCAGGCATTTGTGATGTGAAAAACTGAGATATATGTCTGTTAGTTTTTAGTATATGTTTGTACAAAGTAGTACTAATTGATGGCTTTTGGTTATCTAGAGATTAAGAAGTTCTAAAGATGGATTTGAACATGCAGCTCGCTAGCTCATTGCACGCGGTTCCTTTGGTGCGGGCAAACATTACACGGCCACGCCCGGTGCTCGTGTCTCCGGTAGTTAACAGGTGTATTCGGCGACGACGGCAGCAAAAGCTTGGTCTTCGGTAAGCTCCTTGGACATCTCCCCTGTTTCGTTCCTTGCCTGAATTACTATCTTCAGTTTGGTCAAATTTCATGCTAACATACTCTGTTAACGCCATCAGCCAAAAAAATGATGCCTATGTTTTCTACAGCTAGACTAGAAAAAATGGAACCGATTGCATCTTGTTGCCGGAAAGAGGTAATAATACAAGTTCTTCAGACCGGGTAGTGTTGTCATCTGAGAAGGGGATGGGAGTTCAGACTAAATACTTTTTTGTGGGACGAGTTCAGACTAAAAATGAACATGATGAGTAGTTGCTCAGTTTCAAAAATTGATTCAGTTACAGCCACATCACCAATTCAAATAAATTCTCACAAAAAGATGTCGAACCCAAGCCTATATAATGGTCACGTGCATGCACTATTATGCTGCTAGTCAATTGGACTTCTGGGGCCATGGGATGGGCACGTGAACGTGTCGGCTAACTTGGTTGTGCCCAAACGACACTCTTTTGTTTAGACTAAGCACACTCTTCTTCGAAATTATTGTATTCTCAGCCTCTCGTCTAGAGATGCCCCCACAGTAAGTCGGACCTGATTATATTTTACTGTTATTTTGTTTGTGTGAATCACATTTTGTTCTCTGCGTTGGAGGTTCTTGGTAGCGCGGCATGCGGCATTTGCGTGCCCTCATCTTTGTTGTTTTATTTTCTCTCTTTTTTGGAGATTGTATTTCGCTTCATTCCCTCATATTTGTTGTTTTGCAGTCCAGATTGGGGCAGAAAAAGGTTTGCCTCACAATACTACGCGATTCATTCCTTGTCGGACGGGATGCAGTTCGGCTACTGCGTGCCTGTGGTGCCCAGGCGCGGGAGACGGCGATGCAGTCCAGCTGCTGCTGGCGTGCGGTTCCCAGGTACGAGGCATGACGATGCAGTCCGGCTGCTGCGGGCATGCATTTCCCAGGCACGAGGCACGGCGATGCAGTTCAGCTGCTGCCGGAGTGCGGTTTTGCCCGTGTGCACCGAAGCCCCGTCGGGAGGACCTGTAGTGCACGACAAGAATGATGGCGAGCGGCGTTGACCATGCAGTACTCCGATCATGTCTAATGCAGTTCGGCACACGTGTGAGTGCAGCTGGGCATGTAATTTCTATGGGGGTTGAATTTTTCTTCCTTCTGATTTTGCTGTGCCATGCAATGTGTGGTTGTTGGATGTACTTCTTTTTTAAGTTCTATTGTTTGTGTCCAAAGGTTTGTTACCTACGCGAGAGCGGTTTACTTCCTCGTCATGTGGTTTGCTACTCGTCAGATTTTGGATTTTGGATATGCAGTCAACTGTTGTGGTTCATTAGATTTTTTTAAGCTCACTTAATTTTGTATTGTAGTTCACTGTGGAATAAAAAGAATGGGCCGAGTTTCTTGGCGTGGCATCGGCCGTGGGAAAAAATGTTGAATGCAGTCCACTCGCACCTTTCATGCAGCCCAGACTACTGAATACAAAAATTTAGGAAAAAATGCAAATTTGATGCAGCTCACTAAAAATGACCATGTAGTCCAAATGCGTTTACAAAAAAAGGATAAAAACAAATAGAAGTCAGTAAACGGCAATTTCTTGTCTGCAAAAATTTACATCTCACAAGAAGAATCATGCAGTTCGTTTGCCTGTCTGATGCAGTGCGGTTTTCAGTTTTAAGGAGTGCGTTCTTCTGTCTGATGAAGTGCACACGACGATTTTGGTGTCGCGAAAAACAGAGTATTCGCATTTCGATAATTCCAAAATTGCTCTTAAACCGTAAGGAATTAGAGAGAGTGTTCTAAATGAAAAAGTTGCGTTCCGTCGATCTTAAATCATTCCGACAAGTGGTTTGTAAAAAATTCGGGAAAAAACAGCCGCTGTCACTCGTCGTCCGCCACATAATTTTCAAAATTAATTTTAAACTGTAAGGAATCTCAAAAAAATTTATACATATGAAAGTTTCGCCTCATCCATAGCTTTCCAACGGCGTGGTCGCATTCCTCATTTCGACAAACGGTTAAAAAACTGGAGCGAAAATAGTATCAAAATTTTGCAAAAATTTGAAAAACATAATTCCGCGATTTAGTAAATTTGAAACTGCTATTAAACCGTAACGAATTAGAGAACGAAATATATATATGAAAAAGTTGCGCCTCGATGATATCTTTCCAATGGTATATCATTTGCTTCATTATGACGAGCGGTTTAGAAATAAACGCGAATATACGCTCGCTGCCACTAGTCGTGTGCCGCGCCGTTTCGAAACTGCTCTTAAACCATGACGAATCTCGAAAAGTGTTCAACATGGCGAAGTTGCGCCTAATCCATAGCTTTCCAACCGTATATTACACGTCTCGTTCCGATAAACGGTTAAAAAACTAGAGCGAAAAAAGTACCGAAAAAACACCGCGTGCAGTTTTCTGCGACGCGAAGTTCAGTAGTCTTTGTATTGCAGTACCTTTCCTACAGAAAGTGCAGTCCCCTCGGTTGAGATTGCAGTTCGTTACTGTTAGCAGAATAACACTATTCTGATCACGGGATGAGAATAATATTCTGATAACTACCGGATCTGCCCCAGCAGTAGTAGTTGAACTTCCCCTAGTGTTAGGTTGAACTTCAGCAAACATTGCCCAAATGGGGCTTGCGATATACCATTGGAAAGCTATGGACATGAGTATCATGACCCAAGTTAATTTTTTGGCAAAATCTAAGCGGTTTAAGAGCAGTTTTGAAAACCGTTTTTTCTTCATACAAAAAACGTGAATCGTATTTTCGCTACCATTTCTAAACCGTTTATCAGAATGAGGCAAATAATATGGCGTTGGAAAGCTGCTGCAAATCCGCTCCTTCCACATGTAGAAAGGTTTCTCTAATTCCCTATGGTTAAAAAGTAATTTGAAAAACTATAGAATTTCGCAAACCGAATAGCTGAGTTCGTATTTTCGACGCCATTTCTAAACGGCTACTCCCATTGAGGCAAACGATATGTCGTTGGAAAGCTTATGAAAATGCGCTTCTTTTTCATGTATAGCGTTTTTTCTAATTCTAAACAGTTTAAAAGTAATTTGGAAAACGGTCAAAGCTCCACCGAGTTCGTATTTTCGAGTTAATTTATTAACTGTACATTGGAATGCAGCAAATGATATGGCGCTGGAAAGCTTGAGGAAATGCGAAACTTTTTGGTATATAATGTTTCTCCCAATTATTTACGGTTTTAAGTCAATTTTGAAAATGGTTAAAAATGTTTTTTGGCTTTAATTTTTGCAAACTTGGTCGGAATGGGACAAATAATATACCGTTGGAAACCTATTGAAAATGCGAAACTTTTTCGTGTCTAAAGTTTTCTCTAATTCCCTACCGTTTTTAAGCAATTTAGAAAATATCGAGATCATGATTTTTGCCTTCATCGCGAATGGAAATGCACTGCGTGAAGAACCTGAACTTCTGGGGCATGTTTGTTTGAACTTCACTCTGTTTTTGACGTGCTGTTTTTTGACTGTAACACCCAAACCACTTACCGGAATTGAGCAAATGATATACCAATGAAAAGCAGTTGAAAACATGCAACTTTCCCGTGTTAATCAGTTTTTCATGCTCGTGGCGGTTCAAAAGAATTTTTTGAATACATAAAAACATGTTTAAAATGATATACATTAAAATTTTAAACCGTTCATTGAAATGTACAACATAATATACCGTTGGAAAGCTTATAAATAGCAGCAAGTTTTTCATGTAGACATGTGTTACAAATTCATTGCCGTTTGAGAGCAGTTTTAAAAATGGCAAAAATGATGTTGTTTTGCCTCTTTTTTTAACATGTAATTGAAGGTCGGACGCCTCGTAATATAATTTTTGAACTATGCAGGGTGGAGCACGTAAACTTCTTGCAACAAACCTTTTAGGCTTTTTGTTTTGTAATCTTTTATTCTCATCAGAAACGCACTCCATGTAGTAGTTGAACTGCTCGATGTTTTCATATTGAACTTCAGCCACGTATTTTTTGTTTGTAATACCTCACCCATTCCTCGAAGTTGCACAAATGACAAACCATTAGAGACTTGTTGAAAAGACGCAATTTTTTTAATACGATTAAACTCTTTTTTTCGAACAACATACACCAATTTTTTTAACCGTTTATTTTGGAATAAGAATATGATATACCCTTGGAAATTTGTTGAATAGAAAGAACATTTTTCGTGTCGAGCATTGTGTTTCGAATTTGTAATGGATTGAGAAAATTGTTTTAAAACACAAAAAAAAAATTGTGTGTTTTTGCACAAGTAAATACATTGTGAACCTCCTTTATATGAATTTTTTAACTTCCTGGGCCGACCGCTCGAACTTCTAGTTAAAGTGTTTTTAGACTTTGTCTTTTTATTCTTATATGAAACACACTCCATGTAGTAGTTGAACCGCTGATTACTTTCACTTTGAACTTCTCTCTGCTTCTTACCCATAACTCCTAAAACACTCATTAACATTGAGCAAAAGATATACCATTAGAAAGTCATAAAATGACACTACTTTATGTGTTGAGCAGTTTTTCTAATGCACGACGTTTAAGACCTTTCTTGGATATGTTAAAACTTATTTTTATTGACCGATGTAGACCAAAATTTTAAACCGTTTAACGAAATAGATCATATGATTTTTTTTGTTTGAGAGAGTTTGAATAGGGAGAAACCTTGGCATGTAGAGAGTTTTTCAAAATTCATCGCTGTTTATGAGCTGTCTTTAAAAATGCCCAAAATGACGTTGGTTTTTGTTTTTTGAACTTGTAAATCCTAGGTTTTAATATACTTTGAACTTCTATGTTATTGTAATTTGAACTTCACATTTTTTTATTATCAAGTAAAGAGTTGTTATTGATTTAAAATAAACATCAAATTTGAATCTTTTTTTTAGTTTGAACTTCATGGTTGATTCTTTAATAATAAAGGATATCTAAGTTTTTTTAAATGGAAAAATACTAGTTTTTTTAATAAACATTGAACCACTTCGTATTTTTAGTTTAAACTTCTAGTTTTTTTAAATGGGAAATACTTTTTAACCTTTTTTAGTTGTTCCTTTTATTTGAACTTGAACTTCTTCATTTTATTCTTTAGTAACGAGAAAAAATCTGAGTTTTTATAACATTCGAACTTCTCTCTTATTTTAATTTGAACTTCTTAGAAGAAAATATAGTTTTTAAATAAGCATCAACACATTCTTTTTAAATTGAACTTCATACTTTTATTTTTCTTAGAAACAGAAAGAATTTTGGGTTTTCCGTACACATCGAACTACTTCTGTTTCTTTTAATTTGAACTTCTTGATTTTATTTGTTCGGTAACAAAAAAAACTGATTTTTGTAATAAACATCGAACCACTCTGTTATTTAAATCTGGACTTCTAGGTTTTTAGAAACGGGGAAGTCCATTATTTATAAAAAAAATGGAACTGCTCTGTTATTTTAATTTGACCTTCTAGAGTTATTTTAGAAACGTGAAAACTATGTTTTGGTTACAAACATCGAACTACTATGCTATTATTAATTTGAATTTTTTGGTTATTTTTGTAAAAAAGAAACGGGGAAAATGTATGAGATTTTTTTAATACAAAAATATGTGTGTCCCTTTTGTGTTCTCATTATTTTTTGAACTATCCATATTATTGAATTTGAGCTTCCATAGTTCACATTTTTTTTGCACAGAATTGTCCAAGTGCACACTCTATTTTTCTAACATGAACCCTCACCCACCCATCCACCCCTACGGATTTCATATTTTATTTTGTATTTTAGTGTTATCACAAGTATACAGAACGAGTACTCATTTGACAGAATCTAGCTACTTGCGACAAACATTTTTTTTATCATTTTTTACATTCTCCTATTTTTAAATTTCTTTCCATATCAACTGATGAAGTTTTGGTGGGCGAACCTGTACAGTTTTTGCATTGATTTTCACGTCGAACCGCGTCATCTTTAGAAATTGAACTTCTCCTTTCTTTTAGACGTATACATGTTTTACAACTCAAAAAAGAGACACCTAGTTGGAAAAACTAGTGGTCAGTTCTCAATTGAAAACATGGTGCCTTCTTCGCCACACATTCCAATCTTATCCTCTCAGTGTTGCTATGCGCTCTCATGTTCTCTCTTTCTCTCACTCTCTCTTTGACTTTTCTTTCCTCTTCACTGTACTATGAAATCCACAGCACAAAACAGTAGCAGTTTGATCTGAAAAAAGGGTCTGATGTAATTTCTTGCTGCTGCTTGATACTTTGGTGGATGAAGCAAGGAGCAGCATGCTAGCGGGGGAGGCCATTCGCTCGCCTCTAGCAACAGCCCAAATGACAGCAAGCAAAGCCAGCAGCAGCTCGATGCCATAGCCGCACGAACCGGGGAAGGTGCCAGGTAAACACAAGGAGGAAACCACGAAGCGCCGTGTGCCGCAACAATGAGAGACGTCTGGGAAGGTCAACGACATGCGCCGTGGAAGGTCGATGAGAGACACCCGAGCAGGTCACGAGCAAGTCAACGGAGAATTCCTCCACATTAGGCAAGTACTAACGCACATCAGTCGCACGCATACTCACCATGTACACACAGTTGTTCTGGTGCATGAGCCATGAGAAGGTAGGAGCGCTGGCTTACGGGAAGGTCGGGTTGGGCAATTTTTGCAGGCGACAGCCGGAACCAGGGGCGTGCTAAGAGCCGGGGCGGCGCAAGCAGAGAGAAACGAACTCGTGCGTCAGTTCAAGGGGAGCGCGTGTGGCCGTTCGATGTTGCTTGTTGGCAGTGCGGCAACTAAGCGGTGCCGGATGGAGCACGGCAGCACAGAAGATGGTTAGCAGCAGGGGGAATTCGAGACCCTATAGCTCGAGAGTGAGGGGATCCAGGCGGCGTGGAGGTTTGCTAGATGGGGCACGCCGGGATCCCGCACGACAGCGGGGCACGGGGAGCTGATGGAGCCGATGGAGTCGCCGAGTAGGATCGCACACGGTTGGCGGCACACTGCCAGAGTCGATGGCGATGGGAATTCAAGGAAGCGGACATGCGCACGAGAATCCGGCGATGTGCGCACGGCACCAGCGGGGATGAAGGAGGAGGTCGAGTGGAAGGGAGGGGTGGGCACGGCAGTGGCTGGCGGGAGCTTTGCCGGCTGAGGGCGGCAGCGCGCAGGTGTGGAAGTTGGCCGGCGGTGGCGGGACACGGTCGCGGCCGGAGCTCGATGAAGAAGGTGGACACGGGGGCCGTGGGGCGGGGCGGCGGCGTGCTGGGAGGCGGGTAGGTGGGGCGTCGTGGGCAGGGCGGCAGCGCACCGGGAGGCGGTGCGGCGTGGGCTGAGGTGGCGACGCGCCGCAGGGTGGGGCGATGGCGTGGTCGGGGGAGAAGGATTGGGGAAGACGTGGGTGGGACAGTTTTTTTTCAGAGTTCGGGAACATGCCATCGCGCTCTATATAGGCCCTGCAGTTATCAGAATAACTATTCTGATATTGTGATCGTAATAGCGTTATTATATATATATGTGTGTGTGTGTGTGTGTGTGTGGCATTGAGGCTGATGAAGTAGGCTATGCTGGAGTATGCCTTACAACAACGGGCTCCGTCTCCACTTGTGCATACGTAGCGGACACGGATGTCGCATTATCTTAAGCGCGATGGGGTGGAGGGACTTCCTCGTTGGCAAGAATCTACACGACGGACAAGCTACCATAGGTACTATCAGGAAGACCACACGCCATGACTTGAGGATGATGATCGTCATCGACATCATTTAAAAGAATGTGTGTGGCAGGGCACACGTTGATAATGACTAAGTCTTAAGTAACCTTGTTATACTGCATGTTAACAATGACTAATTAGTAGCTAGAAATGTTTGTGTGAGATCTATATATGATTGTCGGATATGATCTTGTCTATATAATTACGTATGTTTGGCCATTGTGTCGTTGCTGGTCTATATAATTACATATTTGATCATCACCTGCTACATGCCGGTAGATATAATTTTTTGGCTGCAAAAACTGTTGTTGGTGTGCCAGTCAAACTGGGCACCGTGTCACGCCCAATATGCGATCCTATCCTCGAGGAACTCAGAGGTCCCACCAAGGATAGAAGCGCATATTGAAGACGCTTTGCAAGGTGGATATCATTACATCATACCATTACATAATAGGTGAGGATACAGACCACGGTGTACAATCGCCACATGCATACATCAAACATCATACAGAAGAGCGGCATCCAACTACGGATGAAAACAAATGAAAAACACTAACGACATCCACTCTGCTAGCCCAGGCTGCCGACCTGGAACCTATCCCTTGATTGACGACGACGACGAAGAAGAAGAAGAAGAAGAAGAAGAAGAAGAAGAAGAAGAAGAAGAAGAAGAAGAAGAACCTATCCCTTGATCGACGAAGAAGAAGAAGAAGAAGAAGAAGAAGAAGAAGAAGAAGAAGAACTCTGAAACAAGCAAGCATCGCTCTCACGTTAGATCATCGCATTACCTGTACCTACAACTGTTGTTGTAGTAATCTGTGAGCACGGTTACGTGTGTTTTAGTTCGGATTTAGTGTCAAGTTGTCTACAACCGGATATTATAAATTTCCAAGTCGCCACATAACCGCGGAAACGGCTTCCGAAAAGATTTAACCCTGCAGGGGTGCTCCAACTTAATCCACCATAAACTACCACATGCATCCGATGGAACATCCTCACAACGTGAAGAACACGATGCTTACGATAAGGAATCCTGGTGGACAAGACTCTCATCAAAGGTAAAACTAAACTAGCATGACCGCCCGGTGTACCGACAATCCCGATAGGAGTCGCGCGTATATCGTTCTCAGGGCACACGGGATGGGCAAGACGTCGGGTTGGCTGAGTGTCCCAGTTTCCCAGGTAGCGCCGGACATCGTCCAGTTTGGACCAGCACCATCAGCACTGGCCACCTGTATTATGTTGAATTAAGAATCCTCGAGGGGGCGACCTCTATGCGAATTAATTAATTAATAGTATTATTATGTTGGCAAATTTTAAAACCAAAGTTGGGCCTTGCTGGAGGAGTTCTAGCCTAAGACGATTGGTCAGAGGGTTCCCGTAATAGCCCACATGTGTTCGGAGCACTCATCAAGGAACATAACACCGGTATGATGGAAACTAGGGCGGCAAGAGTGGAACAAAACACCAAGTAAAAGGCCGAGCCTTCCAACATTTACCAAGTATATATGTGCATTAATTAAATAAGAGATATTGTGATATCCCATGATATCCATGTCCCAACATGGAACAACCTGCACTGCACCTACAACTAGCAACGCTATAAGAGGGGCTGAGCAAAGTGGTAATTTAGCCAAACAACATTTTACTGGGATGGTGGAATGTTAGAGGCTGTTTCATGGCAATTTGGAAGGCTGACAAACAAGTGATAGGTATCGAGACATAGCGATAGCATCGAGACAACTAGCAAAGCAAAGATAGTAGTGATATCCAAGGTAATGGTCATCTTGCCTGAAATCCCGCTCGGAAGAAGATCGAGTCCATGAAGTAGACGAACAAGCATAGTCGAACGCATCCTCACAACCACAACGGAACTGGGAACTATCAAGAAGAAGCACCACCGGAAAGAAGCAAACAACACGATGAACAAACAAACATACTCATGGCATGATGCACAACCAAGTATGATGCATGTCAAGTTTAATGATGCATGGCATGGCAAAGTGCAAGAATCAAATACTGCATATTAAGTGGAGTGCAATATGCAACGACTTGCATATTGACGAAACTCCACGTACAATTATTTAGTTTGCTCCCGTTTATGTATATGACAAGATTAAATGTTGGTCAAGAAGGCAAGAGGTGAAGCATGATAAAACTACCTAACTAGGCAAATTAAATGAGGCCGGAAACAGCAAACAACAATTCCAAAAAATCCCTATATGAAAATTCCCAAATTGGTACTGTTCTGCTTAAAACTTAATTTTATTGTTGCTAAACAAGATAGATAAGTGCACCATGTTAATCTACACATTTTTTTACACCATTTACATATAAAGTTTATATATTTCGGAGGTACGACTATTTGGTTATGAAATAAACCATTTTAGCATGTCATTTATGCAAATTAATGAAAACAGCAATTTTAAACATTTTTAGCATGGTTGAAAGCTGCAAATTGTGAAACTACATGAAAAACGGAGAATTTTACATATTTAAATCATTTTAATCTGACGCACGGTTGTTTAGTTATGAGCAATGCAAAACAGTGTCATTTCTGTAATTATGGAAGTCCTGGAAATAAATGTTAAGTTCGCAGTGTAGGAAGAAAACATGCATGGGCCGAAACTGGAGTCTGCTAGGCGGCGCTCACCTCGTGGGCTCCGGCCTAGTCGGTGGAGCAGGAGATGGGCGGGCCGAGGCGCTGGGCTGGGAGACGCACTGGGCCGAGTGGAGGCGAGGTCAAGGCCCACGCGCGATGGGTGCAGGGCGTTGCCCTCCTCCCGACTAAGACAAGGCATGGCGGCACTGCAGCATCTCTCGAGGCTGGCGTGGAAGCTGGCGAGGCGGGGACTGGCCGGGATCCTCGGATCACACGCACACAGGGCGGAGGAAGCTTGAGGCGGCGCCATGGCTGCGACGGTGTGCTCCTGCGAGAGGTACAGAGAGCAGGACAACGAGGTGAGATGGAGGAGGAGATGGGAGGGGAGGAAGGAAGGGACGCCTAGTGGTCGAGGTCGCTGGCAGCAGCGGCGCGTGGACGAGAGGAGCTCGGGGGCGACACGTCTCCAGGGACGCTCGGGTGGACGGTGGCGGGATCCGGGCTCGTAGGCGGCGGCGCGGCGCTCGGATGCTCCCGATCCAGATCGGGCGCGGGGACGGGGTTGGAGGCCTTGGGCGAGCAACGGGGTTCGGGCCCGAGAGGGCCAGATCCGGGCTCGTGGGCCTGCGATGGTGGGAGGAGGCTAGCAGGGCGACGTGGCAGCACCCGGTTGGCCGAGGCGACGCCTCAGGTGGCCGCGCGGCCGTTGGGACGGCGCCAAGTGGCGGCAGCGGAGTGGCCGGCACTGAAAACAAGGAGGGAGTGGAGGCTGAGGGCCTAGGGGTTAGGGATTGCCAGTTTTGGAAGGGGGGTGTCTATTTATAGCAGTTGGTCTAGAGATTAGGGTTTGGGGGGTTTTCAGAGCTCTTCGATCTCGATCGGATGGCACCGGCAAGAGGGGGTAGGTAGGTGGGCTAGTGGGCTGGTTTAGTGGGCTGTGTAGGAGGGCTTGGACTGGGGAGAGAGGAAAGATGGCAGACTGGCACAGGTTTCGGAATACCGAAACGTCCGACGAATAAACCGGCTATAGTGTCGCTATATTTAACTTTTCGGGCAACAAACAGACTCCGAATGCGACGAAATTTGGCAGGCGGTCTACCTACAATATAACGAGACCGCACGGCAACTTTCAACCCATTCCGAGAACATTTTTCTCCCACTTATAAAATAATATTTCGGAGTTGCCGCGGGCGCATGCGAGTGCGTTTGGACTCCGAATGGTCAACGAGAGGGGCGGGGAGAACCGGCAACTATGAACGGATGCAGGTTTTGAAAAGAATGATGACACGAGTGCCGATGCAATGTGAATGATGCGACGATGAATGCAACAAACAATTGAAACACACGGCGATAACGAAAATAAATGGAAGGCATCTGGAGCATTGATCTCGGGGTGTCACACACCGGTAGGTGAGAAAATATACTGCTGGCGTTGGGACACGTGGCACGCCATCAACATGTGATATATTGTTGACGTGGGCTCGAACGCCACCACTGTTTTTTAACAATGGCGCCATATTGGTGGCGTCGTGCGTCCACTGCAGTAAGGCCCTTTTTGGCATGCCATAGCTAGGCTTTTCTGCGCAAGTGATGTCTTTCTGCTTGAAGTTGAGACTGAAGAAGTGTAACAGATTCAGGTGGCAACTTCATCGAGCTTGTGTCGCTGCTATGAGCGAGTAACTTCAACACTACATCAAGACATGACTTTGGAGTTGTATCGCTATCTCCAAGATGCGTTGCCTTCTCCCCATATGGAGAACGGAGTTTTCGCTACCTGAGGTTGATGCCTTAGTAGGCATTTATTCATGGCACTGGTTGCCTTCTAGTGGTGTAGCCGGTCACTCCAGTGATATCCTTTTAGGGGTAAAGGATACCACCTTTGAGGTTGGCTCCATGGACCGGGGTACCTTTTTCATGAGTATGGAGATTTGGGAAAGGGTAATCAACTTCAAGTGGTAAGTGATTGTAGTATACGGTCCCGCAGATCATAGCCGATCCCACGAGTTCCTTGTGGAGATTCACGTGAAAGTATCAGCGGTGACATTACCTCTCATTATTGGTGGCGATTTCAACCTCATTCGAATGACGATGGATAAAAGCAATGCCCGGGTCGATATTCTGGGCATGCGGTGATTCAATGATTGGATTGCCGATCTCGGTATCCGAGAGCAAGATAGGGTTGGAGCCAGGTTTACCTGGACCAATCGACAGGCGGCTCCTACTCGGAGCATCTTAGACCAGGTCTTCACGTCCTCAGAATGGGAGCGGCGGTTTCCCCTCGCTACCCTTCAGGTCATCACTCGGATAGGTCGGATTATGTTCCCCTCCTTCTTTCATCGTGCGATGAGAGACCCCGTCCACCCCCACGTTTCCGCTTCGAGTCCTTTTGGCTGAGGCAACCGGGGTTCATCGAGGATGTAAAGGCCCACTGGGTGGATGCCAGGGCGGAACCACATCGATTGATGTCGGCGGTTGATGATTGACACTTCTTGGCAAACCATGCAAGGCAATTCATGAAGGGCTGGGGCGCCAATGTAGGCCGTGATTTCAAGATTAGTAAGGGTTCGCTGCTCTCGGAGATTCAAGTTTTAGACTTGAAAGACGATACCGCAGGTCTCTCGCATGAGGAGTGGGCTTTGCGCTACAGCCTTGAGGACGAGCTCCTCGAGATTTTCTAGAAGAAGAGGAGTAGTGGCGTCAGCGGGGGTCATTTAATTGGGTGCTCTTTGGCGATGCCAACATGGCATATTGATATACGGTGGAACCATAATAGGTCAATCTTTCATGATTGGAGTGGATTCCCGTGAAGAACACGAAGAACACGAGGGGGAAACATAAGAACACGAGAGGAAACACTCAAATCAACACGACCTGATCACACATGGTCTAAATCCACATATCATAGATGGGGAAAACACGATCCAAAGTCAACATAGAGGGTACAAACGGTAGCTCTTCCAAAATCCGTGAGGAGATGAGGTCTTGATGATCGGGATCGATCCTTCCCTCGTAAGGGGTCTTGATATCCACTTGGGATCTTCTCACATGGAGGCCTTGATCTCCATGGGAGAGGTAAGTGGATGAGCAAAGCTCTGTCTCAAATGAGTCTAATCTTTGCTAACCCTAGAGGGAGAGGGGAGAGGTCTATTTATAGTCTTAGTGATAGTTGGGGTGAATGGATGGATACATGGGCCGGTGGCCCGTTACGCTGCGCGTGGGCAGGGGGTTGGACGTCCGGGCGTCGGGCCGGATGTTCGGGCCTTCACTGGGGTGCCGGATGTCCGGGCTCTGGGCCGGATGTCTGGCCTGGCGGGGTCATCGGTGGTGCAAGCTTCTGGAACGGGAGCGCCGGATTTCCGTGGGTCGGGCCGGATGTCCGGTGGCTGGCGTCGGGCCGTATGTCCGAGCCAGGCGAGGCCAATTCCAGACACTATCTGGATAGGAGGGGCCGGATTTCCGGGTGTGCAGGTCAAATGTCCGGGGCCGGCCGGATATTCGGGCCCTGTAGCACTTTGGCTGCTGGGCTGCTGCTGATGTTGACATCTTCAGGGGCCGGACGTCCGGGGCTAGGGCCGGATGTCCGGGTCCTGCAAGCTGTCTCCGGTTCCTTTCGTCGGTCCTCTTCATCCATGTACTTGGGGACTTGTCCATCTTCACGAGCATCTCTGAGAGGGTCTTCTTGATACCTAAGCACATATAGCATTTCCGTTTGAGGTAGTAGCCATGTCTCACATGACTCGTACGGAAGTTCATTAAGGAGAGATGTCACCTCGGTCTCGAGAGCTCTTGTGTGTGCTCATGTCATTGGTCCGCTTGGCACTTGGCGAGACGAAGAGGTAGGTCCATGGGGATGATTGTAGGATGTTCCGCATCATCTCCCCCCCCCCCCTTGGGAAAGATCCGACCTCGGATCGAAATCCTCATCACCATGGAAGGAAGATAGGTCCGAGACGTTGAAGAAATCGCTCACATTGTACTTGTCACATGGAATGTCGATCTTGTAGGCATTGTTGTTGTAGTGTGCGAGCACCTTGAAGGGACCATCAGCGCAAGGTAGAAGCTTGGACTTGCGTTCGTTGGGGAAATGGTCTTTCCGAAGGTGTAGCCACACAAGGTCGCCGGGGTTGAACACCATGGGGTGTTTGTTGACGTTGCGCTTGGTCGTGATGCGGTGCACTTGATTCTCGATCGTTCTTCTTGTGTCTTCATGCACCTTCTTGAGATAAGTTGCTTGTGCAGTCGCATCCATGTAGATGCGGTTTTGAAGAGGTAGAGATAGAATTCCCAATGGGGACAACGGGTTGAAGTCGTAGACGACCTCGAAGAGGGACTTGCCGGTAGTAGAATGTCATGCTCGATTGTAGGCATCCTCAGCGATGGGCAAGCATTCCTCCCACTCCTTGATGTTCTTCTTGATCAACACACGGAGAAAGTGGAGAGGGTCCAGTTGGTGACCTCTGTTTGGCCATTGTTTGTGGATGATATGCCAAAGAGAAGAGTAGCTTGATTCCGAGTTTGGCGCAAAGAGTCTTCCAAAATCAGCTAAGGAACTTGACGTCGCGGTCCGACACGGTCGTCTTGAGCACTCCATGTAGACGCAAGATTTCCCTGCAAAAGAGATTGGCAACATGTGAAGCATCGTCTATCTTGTTGTATGGAATGAAATGTGCCATCTTAGAAAAACGGTCCACAATGACAAATACCGAATCCTTTCCATTTTGAGTTCGAGGCAAACCAAGCACAAAATCCATACTAATGTCTTCCCATGGATTGTGAAGAATAGGAAGTGGCATGTATAATCCATGATATTGAGCATGAGACTTAGCTTTGCGACATGTGATGCACTGGTTGGTGTCGCGGGAGACGTCACGAAACATCTTGGGCCAATAGTAGTTCTTGGAATGTGTGGCGAATGTCTTTTTGTGTCCGAAGTGGCTGTCGGAATCGGGGCTCCACAGACCCAAATATGGTTCGAACTCTGGGGCGTACTAACTTCCGCTCACCTCGCCATGCCAGCTACTCCAACCTCACAGCCAAGCTCCCGCGTGATCGGCTCAAAGAGAAGGGTGGAGAACACAGCGGATTTACCCAGGTTCAGGCCACCATGCGGTGTAAAACCCTACTCCTGCTTCGTGGATGGATTTCCCCGCGAGGGAGGATGAACAAGAGAATACAAGTTGCCTCGGGGGGCTCTCAGGTGGTTCAGAGCTTGAGGATTCGACCTCTTCTAAGGTGGTGGCCTAGCTATACTTATACTGGCCATGGTCCTCTTCCCCCGAAAACACAAGGCAGAAGGGTTGCCACAATGGCCTATTTTGAAGGGGAACAGGTAGCTCATCTTATCCTCATGAAAGGTGGTATTCGCCTGCAAAGCTTCTGTCGATGATGTGCAGGTGGGCTCGGTGATGACCTCCACCCTGACAAGCCCACCGTCCTGGTCTTGTTGCACCAAATAGGAAACCTTTGGGCCTACCTTGGGAACCCGCGTGCTGGCCTTGTCCCTTTATCACCAAAGAGGAAAACCTCACTGTCCGGGCCCGCTGGCGCCGGTCCAGGAGATGCTCGTCGTGACTTGCATCACCCACGTGCAGCCCGAGGCAGGGCTTGGCGACCTCGGTGCATCCGCCCGCGAGGGCCCTCGGGAGGCTGCCTCGGGGCGACTCCACGAAAGGGCCTTGGGAGCTCCTTGACGATGCATGCCTTGCGAGGCAAGGGCCCTCGCGAGGGTCTCACTGGCGTGGCCTTCATGATGGGCCGAGCTGGGCCAGATGCAGCTTCCTAGGCTGCAGGCGGACGGGCCTAGGTACCCCCAGTCCTAGAGCCCCGACAGTAGCCCCCGGGCCCACGGCGAGCACGGCATGCTCGAGGAAGAGAGGGGGGTGAAACGACATGGGCCCTAACCGCCTGCAGGCTAGGCTTGACGCGTGGTGCATGACGGGGCATGGGACAACCCCACTTTCGCACAACGCCTCGGCAACTGCCTAGTGCTGACATAAGGCCTGGCGGGCACTGCACAGTGCCATCATGCTTCAAAGGCGAAGGGGTGCGGACTGACTTCCTTCGTCCACCATAAAAGGGGCAAGGGCCGGACCCCTCGGTTCACTTCTTCCGATCGCACCCCGCTGCTTACATCCACCACAACCACCGCTAAGGCGCCCTTGGGGAGGTTTACTGCCACCGAGAGGGAAAGGCCGCCCTCGAAGGGACAGAGCCACCGCAGCCGAAGAGGGGACGAGGCCGCCCTTGCAATGCCGCCGCCACGCCCAGGGTGCCTCCCCGGGGACGCGGGTGTCGGCGTTCTGGGAACCAGGGTACCCAGACTTGCCTGCCTGCGGCCCATGGGCGTGGCTCCATCTGCGGCCTGGTACGGCCCATCTGCAGCATCAACAAGACAAGACCCTCGCGAGGGGCCAAGCCTCACGAGGCGGATGACGCCAAGACCTCCCGAGGGAGTGGCCTCCTCTAGGCTGCTCCTGAGGAGCGGAGATTCCTATGCAAGCGCCCACCTCATGAGGTTAGCGTGACACAAGCCATGACGACCATGGTCAGGCGGGTGCCAGCGGGCGCAGAGAAGTAGGTTTCCTCTTTGGTGCTAAGGAGGCAAGCGCAGGCGCGGGGTCCCGAGGAACCAGCCAAAGGTTTCCATTCCCGTGCAAGAAGACCAACACCGCCAGGACGGCAGGACGGATGTCATCGTCGAGCCCACCGCAGCGTCACGACCAGAGCTTTTGTAGGCGAAGACCACCTTTTGTCAGGAAGGATGTACAGCTTGTCCCCTTTCGAATTGGCCGTTGTGGGATCCCTTCCCGCCTACATTTCGGGGGAAGAGGACCGTGGCCACTATAAATATAGGTTAGCCACCACCAGGACAGGGGATCGACGCCCAGACAGAGGGAGAGATCTCACCAGCTTACACTCACATCTGGCCAGAACTCGCGAGGCTGTTCATCCCTTGTACTAGTTCATCCTCAGCCCCTCGTGAGGCAAATCCACCACAAAGAAGGAGTAGGATATTACACCACAAGGTGGTCCGAACCTGGGTAAACTGTTGTGTCCATCTTCTTCCTTGTTCATCGAGCTAGGCCGTGGGAGCGACGAGTTGATTAGCTAGGGGAGTAGAGTTCTTCGCACACGCCCCAGAGTTCGCACCTTTCTTGGGTCTGCGGAGCCCTGAATCCGACATTTGGTGTGCCAGGTAGGGGCGTGTCGAGGCTTCTTCTCCACCAACCACTTCATCCTTGCTTCGCCGCTCCGATGGCCGATGCTCGTCGTGTCTGTGCCGAGCGCCGGGCCGTTCTCGCCGCTCGTGTCGCCCAGACCAAGCCCGTTGGCAACGGCGCTCCCCACCGCTCCGCTTCCCCGGCGGCTAACGCCGCCACTGACCCTGCCGCTCAAGAGCAGCAGGATTCATCGCTATCATCGTCCGTGTGGTGTGACAGCCGCACGGCGACTCCGTCGCCGGCTCCGGCCACGACGTTGTCCTCCCATGCGCGTCGCGGGCCAGCGAACCCGCACGCTACGCTGCTCATGGCACGTGAGCTTTTACGTTACCGCCCGACTGACGATCTCTATGAGGACTGGCTGGACCGCATCGCCGAGCTTGTCAGCGCTGCCGGAGGTGCCCCGGCGCCATCCCGCTCACTGCCTCCCCCGGCCCAGGCAGGTGAGGTGGCCCACGGCACACCTCCTCCTCCTCCTCCCCGGCGTGATATCGTCCCCGAGCCTTAGCGCGACGCGCCCCGGCGTGACCCGCCGCGCAGGGCGCCAGCGCGCGACGAAGAAAGCTGCCAGGTGGTGCAGCGGCCCCACAGAGAAGCGCGCGTGCTCCCAACGCCCCCGCGTCATGACCATGCGCCGCCAGAAGCGGCGGCGCGCGGGCATCAGGATCAGGCTCCTCCCGAGCGACCGGCCCCTGTAAGTGCGGCAGGGTGCCGTGCTTTCACCTCGGAGCTGCGCAACGTCGTCTGGCCCGGCAAGTTCAAGCCAGATCTGCCTCCACGCTACGATGGCACCCTCGACCCAGCCGAGTTCCTCCAGCTCTACGAGCTGAGCATCGAGGTGGAAAATGGCAGCGAGAAGGTCATGGCGAACTGGTTTCCCATGGCCCTCAAGGATGGAGCGCGTTCTTGGCTCTTGAACCTCCCTGTGGGGTCGATCTCTTCTTGGGGCAAGATGTGCGAGCGCTTCATTGCCAACTTCCAGGGCACTCGCGACCGTGCCCCAGTGGCAGGCGACCTGCGACGCATCAGGCAGCAGCCGGGCAAGACCTTGCACAAATACATCCAGCGCTTCACCAACATTCGCCTCAAGATCCCGAAGGTGTCGGACGAGGCCATCATCTCGGCATTTTCTGATGGTGTCCGGGACGTCAAGATGAAGGAGGAGCTCGCCATCCATGAGGACCTGTGATCGGCCCTAGATATGTTCAACATGGCTGCCAAATGCGCGAGGGCAGAGGAAGGACGCCTCTCTCTCCTGGAGCCTCCCGAGGCCAATCCTGAGGACAAGAAGGCCAAGGCCAAGGATGTGAAGCGCAAGGGCCCCGCTGTGCTCGCAGCTTAGCCGGAGATGAAGCGCGGCTGCGACCACGCCGAGCCCTCCAAGGGCAGCCGCCCGTTCTGCGTCTTCCACAACGTCCACAGCCACAACACCAACGACTGCCAGGAGCTCAGGGCGATCCGCGACGGGCGCCTGGGCCGCCGCCCCGAGCGCAACGACCATGGCTACGGCCGCGGAGGAGGCCATGGTGGTGGCCACTAGGACAACCATGACCCCCGCCAAGACTGGCGCGACCAGCCTCGTGAGGATCACTGGTAGGGCCAGCCTCGCGACGGTCCCTGGCGTGACCAGCCTCGCGAGGACTGACCTCGGGGCAACGTCGACCTCCCTCCACTGCCGCCGCCTCCAAGGAGGGACGATGATCACCGCCAAGATGATGGGGCTGGGGGCTTCCAAGAGCCTCGTGGAATCGCTTGCATCCTGGGTGGCGCTCAGGCCCCTGCTTCTCATCGCATCTTCAAGCAGTTCGCTCGTAAGGTGAACGGGGCCCTCCCCAAGCTCGAGGCGATGCGTCCGCTCTGGTGGTCCAAGTACGCCATCACCTTTGACTCCTCGAACCAGCTCAAGTGCTCCGCCGCCGTCGGCACGCTCCCACTGCTCTGCACCCCCACCATCAGCAATGTCCTCGACACCAAGACTCTCGTCGACGACAGTGCAAGGCTCAACGTCCTCTCCGTCGAGACGTTCGACACTCTCCAAGTGCCATATGACAAGCTTCTGCCCACCAAGCCCTTCTCAGGGGTGACCGATGGCTCTACAATCCCCATAGGGCAGATTCGTCTCCCAGTCACCTTCGGCGACCGCAACAACTACCACACCGAGCTCATCAACTTCGATGTCGCTCACATTCGCCTGTCATACAACGCCATCCTCGGGTATCCGGCCCTCGCCAAGTTTATGGCAGTGACTCACCACGGCTACAATGTCCTCAAGATGCCGGGGAGTGGCGGCATCATCACAGTCACCTGCAATGAGAAGGACGCGGTGTGCTCTCTTGAGCGCGCTTACCAGGCCGCAGCGGTCAAGAGCTCAGAGGGTGAGGGCGCCGCTCTACCTCCTGAGGCCGCCCCCAAGAAGAAGCAGCTCCTCCCCGATGGACGGCCGGGGGCTGGGGCACCCGGTGACCACGCCTCAGGCCACGCGCCCACTGCTGGGGCACCTTTCCCTCTTACATAGGAAGGCGCGCCCGGCGCCCCTCTCAGGACGGGCTCGGGGGCTCTCATCTGGAGGGCCTCTAACCTGACCAGCATCACGAGGGAGGCATTCGGGCACCATGTGGAGGCATGCTTCAACGCACGCTTCCACGAGCAAGGTGCAAGGCGCAGGGCGCTAGGCGCTTAGGAGTTCATCACCAAGGCGATCGAGGATCTTCAGGGGGCGCGGGCCATGCGTGGCGAGCATCGCCCCGCGTCACCAAGTGCAGCTGCCGCCCCTGACGCGGGCGGTGAGCTGTGCGTCTGCGTCAACATCCCATGCCTCAACAGAGCTGCTTCTCAGGAGCTCTTCTGGCCGTCCCGCATTGGCCGGTGCAGGGGCCCTTCCCACAGCTATGTCCGCATGTCGTTTGGCCTGCCGAACACAGCTACCTTGTACCAGCGCCACATGCGGGGCGTCCTAGCAGCTCACGAGGCCAGTCTCCAGGCGATCCTGATGGAGGAAGTGTCGGAACCTCGCGAGCCCCCTGGACCTCGGGAGCCTCACGAGGCTCGCGAGCCGGCCAGCTTGTGAGGAGCGGCCTCGGCAGCGTGCATCTTCAGCTACCCCAACACTACTACAGCAACGGTGCCAGGTGACTTCTCCGGTTTGTTCAATTGAGGGCGCCCCTCGGGCTGCATTATCCTCAAGCTGTTAGGGTCCGTCCCTGTAGCCTATGTCATTTTGCGCATGTATCAGAACTGGCTTCGCCTTTGATGAATTTCCTTAAGCATTTAAACCTACCTTGTTCGGTGCTTCGCCACCTAAAGTGTCGCCGCGCCCTGACTGTTGTCATCGCACCCTGACTGGAACGAGTCAAGGCGCGCAATCCGGTTCCCTTCTTGCGGTACGGGACGCCTCCGCGGGAACCGTGCGCCGGGGGATCCTCCCGTGGTTTGTTGCATGAAGAAGCCTAGGCACGGCGCCTGTGCTCGGGTCCGTCCCTGCAGCGTCGACAAACCCAAGTGACCAAGCCCTGTCTGGCGCGTCGGCCCCGCTCACGTCACCTCCGGTGGTCCTTGGTGCTCGATCTTCCCATGCAATGATCTCTGGAGGTTCATTTTGGCGCAGGTTACAGCTGTTACTCAAATCATACAAAGCACTAGAAGACCAGGCGCAACCCGCCTTGAGGTAGGGCCTCGTGAGTCCCACGTTGGCTCACGGGTGCCCATATACACATCCTCCCATGGGGTTGTACACGCCCCGGAGTGCTCCCCCGGAGGGACCTCCCACCCATGCATCCAGTGGAAGCCCCATGCTCCGTGCTGGCGGAAGACATGGTCGAGGAGCAGCTATGCCCACGCCAAGTGGAAGCCCTATGCTCCGCGCTGGGGATAAACAACTAAGGGCGCCTTCGGGCTGCACCAACCTCAGGATGGCCTCTCGGCCGACCGTTCAAACTCACCCTGTGATGAGCGCGCGGGGGCTGGACATGGGGGCTGCGCCCAGGCTCGACCTGGGGCATGCCACCTCACCAGGTCCTTGTACCTGGTCCTTGCGCGCCCCTCCCAGGTAAAGGTTGACGGGAAAAGGTATGGAGATCATGAGGGTAACTCGTACGTCAAGGGGGACCCCTGAGCATCGCGACTCAGGGGCCTAACTAGCCTCGTAGCCCCTCACCCCTTGGTCCTGTCCTGGTGATTAGAATGCCCCAACGGCGGTTGAGGTATGCGCGCGGTCGGGCCCTGCCGACGCAGAGCATCAGCGCCCTCATGGCAATCTAACTCGCACAGCATCAAGGCTGCTTGTCTAGACTGTTCGCACATCAATGAGGACCCCTGGGCATCGCGACTCAGGGGCCTCACTGGTCACATAGCCCCTCACCCCTTGGTCTTGTCCTGGTAATCCGGACGCCCCAACGGCGGCTGAGGTATTCGCAGGGCTGGGCCCTGCCGACACAGAACAATAAAGCAAGTAGAAAGAAAATTACGAAGCTCCAGCTAATTATTACAAGCATAAACAGAAGTTTTTACGCCTCCACGAGGCACAGTAATTGTTGCAGGATTAAACTAGGGGAAGGTGCCGCCGTCGCCTTGGTCGCCGTTGTCGCCCGCCTTGGGGAGCCCGTCGACGATAGTGTCGCCGCCACCTTCACCGTGGGCCTCGGCCGCTGCAGCCACGGGGTCGAGGACGCAGAGGAACTTCTCCAGCAGGGCATCCACCTACTTCCCCACGGCCGCAGCAGCAGCGTCACGGGCCTCAGGAGTCACCGACTCGATCAGGGCGCCGAGGTTCAGGTTGGGCTCTCGGAGGTGGAGATGGCTGAAGACGCGCGTCGTGGCCATGGTGAAGAGCGCGCGGCACTCCCCCTCCACCAGGGAGTCCACTCCAGCGGCGACGCCTTCAAGCTCCTCAGCGAGCCTGGAAAGAAGCCCAGCAGGGCCGTCCTTAGGAGTCGCCAGCGGCTCCCCGTACCCCGCTCCATAGAAGGCGCGCAACACCTGGCGGGACCTCAGCTCCAGGGAGACAAAGGCTTCGCACCCCGCTGCCGCTGATTTCTTGGTGGCGGTGAGGGTCTTCTTCCTGGCCTCCAGCCGGGCCGTTGCCTCAGCGACGTCCTGGGTGTGGGACGCCTGGGCCTTGTCCATCTCATCCTTCAGCTTCCCCAGGCGGTCCCATTCCGCAGCTTGCTCGGCGGCCTCCTGGGCCTGTTTGGCTGCACGGGCCTTGAGCTCCTCCTCCTGCCGCTGAAGCCGACGGTCGCGGGCGACCTGCTCCTCGTGGAGAGTCTTCAGCTCCGCCTCCGCCGCGCTGCAGCGCTCCTGGACGGACGCCGGGTCGGCCAGCGCCGCGTGATAACCCACAAGTATAGGGGATCGCAACAATTTTTTAGGGTAGAGTATTCAACCCAAATTTATAGATTCGACACAAGGGGAGCCAAAGAATATTTGCAAGTATTAGCAACTGAGTTGTCAATTCAGCCACACCTGGAGATTAATGTTGGAAATATGCCCTAGAGGCAATAATAAAGTGGTTATTATTATATTTCCTTGTTCATGATAATTGTCTATTGTTCATGCTATAATTGTGTTATCCGGAAATCGTAATACATGTGTGAATACATAGACCACAACATGTCCCTAGTGAGCCTCTAGTTGACTAGCTCGTTGATCAATAGATGGTTACGATTTCCTGACCATGGACATTGGATGTCATTAATAACGGGATCACATCATTAGGAGAATGATGTGATGGACAAAACCCAATCCTAAGCATAGCACTAGATCGTGTAGTTCGTCTGCTAAAGCTTTTCTAATGTCAAGTATCATTTCCTTAGACCATGAGATTGTGCAACTCTCGGATACCGTAGGAATGCTTTGGGTGTATCAAACGTCACAACGTAACTGGGTGACCATAAAGGTGCACTACAGGTATCTCCGAAAGTGTCTGTTGGGTTGGCACGAATCGAGACTGGGATTTGTCACTCCGTGTGACGGAGAGGTATCTCTGGGCCCACTCGGTAATGCATCATCATAATGAGCTCAATGTGACTAAAGAGTTAGCCACGGGATCATGCGTTACAGAACGAGTAAAGAGACTTGCCGGTAACAAGATTGAACAAGGTATAGGGATACCGACGATCGAATCTCGGGCAAGTATCATACCGGTAGACAAAGGGAATTGTGTACGGGATTGATTGAATCCCCAACATCGTGGTTCATCCGATGAGATCATCGTGGAACATGCGGGAGCCAACATGGGTATCCAGATCCCGCTGTTGGTTATTGGCCGGAGAGATGTCTCGGTCATGTCTGCATAGTTCCCGAACCCGTAGGGTCTACACACTTAAGATTCGGTAACGCTAGAGTAGTTATGGGAAATAGTATGTGGTTACCGAATGTTGTTCGGAGTCCCGGATGAGATCCCGGACATCATGAGGAGTTCTGGAATGGTCCGGAGGTGAAGATTTATATATGGGAAGTCATCATACGGTCACCGGAAATGTTCGGGGGTTTTCCGGTATTGTACCGGGACCACCGAAGGGGTTCCGGGGGTCCACCGGGAGGGTCCACCTGCCTCGGAGGGCCCTATGGGCTGTATGGGGGAGGGAACCAGCCCCTAAGTGGGCTGGGCGCCATCCCCCCTAGGGCCCATGCGCCTAGGGTTGGGGGAAACCCTAAAGGGGGGCGCCCCCCCTTGGCATGGGGGGCAAGCCTCCTCCCCCTGGCCGCCGCCCCCCCTCTAGATCTGATCTAGAGGGGCCGGCCCCCTTCCCCCTTGGCCCTATAAATAGAGGGGAGGAGGGAGGGCAGCAGCACCTGATCCAAGGCACAGCCCTCCCCCTCTCCAACACCCCCTCCTCCTCCGTTGAGCTTGGCGAAGCCCTGCCGGAGAACTGCCAACTCCACCACCATGCCGTCATGCTGCCGGAGTTGTCTTCCCCAACCTCTCCCTCCTCCTTGCTGGATCAAGGCGCAGGAGACGTCACCGGGCTGCACGTGTGTTGAACGCAGAGGCGCTGTTGTTCGGTGCTTAGATCGGAATCGACAGCGATCTGAATCGCTGCGTGTACTACTCCTCCAACCGCGTTCTTGCAACGCTTCCGCATCGCGATCTTCAAGGGTATGAAGATGCACTCCTCTCTCTCTCGTTGCTAGTCTCTTCATAGATTGATCTTGGTGATGCGTAGGAAATTTTTTTGATTTACTACTAAGTTCCCCAACAGTGGTATCAGAGCTAGGTCTATGCGTAGTTTCTTGCATGAGTAGAACACAAGTTGTTGTGGGCGTCGATTTTGTCAATTTACTTGCCGTTACTAGTCTTATCTTGATTCGGCGGCATCGTGGGATGAAGCGGCCCGGACCGACCTTACACGTACGCTTACGTGAGACAGGTTCCACCGACTGACATGCACTAGTTGCATAAGGTGGCTAGCGGGTGTCTGTCTCTCCCACTTTAGTCGGATCGGATTCGATGAAAAGGGTTCTTATGAAGGGTAAATAGAAATTGGCATATCACGTTGTGGTTGTGGCATAGGTAAGAAACGTTCTTGCTAGAAACCTATAGCAGCCACGTAAAAATTTTTGCAACAACAATTAGAGGACGTCTAACTTGTTCTTGCAGCATATGCCGTGTGATGTGATATGGCCAAAAGGATGTGATGAATGATATATGTGATGTATGAGATTGATCATGTTCTTGTAATAGGAATCACGACTTGCATGTCGATGAGTATGACAACCGGCAGGAGCCATAGGAGTTGTCTTAATTTATTGTATGACCTGCATGTCAATGAAAACGCCATGTAATTACTTTACTTTATTGCTAACCGTTAGCCATAGTAGTAGGAGTAATAGTTGGCGAGACAACTCCATGAAGACACAATGATGGAGATCATGATGATGGAGATCATGGTGTCATGCCGGTGACGATGATGATCATGGTGCCCCGAAGATGGAGATCAAAAGGAGCAAAATGATATTGGCCATATCATGTCACTTTATGATTTGCATGTGATGTTTATCATGTTTACAACTTATTTGCTTAGAACGACGGTAGCATAAATAAGATGATCCCTCGCTAAAATTTCAAGAAAGTGTTCCCCCTAACTGTGCACCGTTGCGAAGGTTCGTTGTTTCGAAGCACCACGTGATGATCGGGTGTGATAGATTCTAACGTTCGAATACAACGGGTGTAAGCCAGATTTACACATGCAAAACACTTAGGTTGACTTGACGAGCCTAGCATGTACAGACATGGCCTCGGAACACGGAAGACCGAAAGGTCGAACATGAGTCGTATAGAAGATACGATCAACATAGAGATGTTCACCGTTGATGACTAGTCCGTCTCACGTGATGATCGGACACGGCCTAGTCGATTCGGATCATGTATCACTTAGATGACTAGAGGGATGTCTATCTGAGTGGGAGTTCATTGAATAATTTGATTAGATGAACTTAGTCTAAAATCTTTGCAATATGTCTTGTAGATCAAATGGCCCACGCTAATGTTGCCCTCAACTTCAACGCGTTCCTAGAGAAAACCAAACTGAAAGACGATGGTAGCAACTACACGGACTGGGTCCGTAACTTGAGGATCATCCTCATAGCTGCCAAGAAAGCATATGTCCTTGAAGCACCGCTAGGTGACGCACCTGTTTTCCCAGCAACTCAAGACGTTATGAACGCCTGGCAGTCGCGTAGTGATGATTACTCCCTGGTTCAGTGCGGCATGCTTTACAGCTTAGAACCGGGGCTCCAAAAGCGTTTTGAGCAACACAGAGCATATGAGATGTTCCAAGAGCTGAAAATGGTTTTCCAAGCTCATGCCCGGGTCGAGAGATATGAAGTCTCCGACAAGTTCTACAGTTGTAAGATGGAGGAGAATAGTTCTGTCAGCGAGCATATACTCAAAATGTCTAGGTTGCACAACCGCTTGTCTCAGCTGGGAGTTAATCTCCCGGATGACGCGGTCGTTGACAGAATCCTTCAGTCGCTTCCACCTAGCTACAAGAGCTTTGTGATGAACTTCAATATGCAGGGGATGGAAAAAACCATTCCTGAGGTATATTCAATGCTGAAATCAGCGGAGGTGGAGATCAAAAAGGAACATCAAGTGTTGATGGTGAATAAAACCACTAAGTTCAAGAAAGGCAAGGGTAAAAAGAACTTCAAGAAGGACGGCAAGGGAGTTGCCGCGCCCAGTAAGCAAGCTACCGGGAAGAAGCCAAAGAATGGACCCAAGCCTGAGACTGAATACTTTTATTGCAAGGGAAACTGTCACTGGAAGCGGAACTGCCCCAAGTACTTAGCGGATAAGAAGGCCGGCAATACCAAAGGTATATGTGATATACATGTTATTGATGTGTACCTTACCAGCGCTCGTAGTAGCTCCTGGGTATTTGATACCGGTGCGGTTGCTCATATTTGTAACTCAAAACAGGAGCTGCGGAATAAGCGGAGACTGGCGAAGGACAAGGTGACGATGCGCGTCGGGAATGGTTCCAAGGTCGATGTGATCGCCGTCGGCACGCTACCTCTACATCTGCCTACGGGATTAGTTTTAAACCTCAATAATTGTTATTTAGTACCAGCTTTGAGCATGAACATTGTATCAGGATCTCGTTTGATGTGAGATGGCTACTCATTTAAATCCGAGAATAATGGTTGTTCTATTTATATGAGAGATATGTTTTATGGTCATGCCCCGCTGGTCAATGGTTTATTTTTATTGAACCTCGAACGTGATGTTACACATATTCATAGTGTGAGTGCCAAAAGATGTAAGGTTGATAATGATAGTCCCACATACTTGTGGCACTGCCGCCTTGGTCACATTGGTGTCAAACGCATGAAGAAACTCCATGCAGATGGACTTTTGGAGTCTCTTGATTATGAATCATTTGACACGTGCGAACCATGCCTCATGGGCAAAATGACTAAGACTCCGTTCTCCGGAACAATGGAGCGAGCAACCAACTTATTGGAAATCATACATACTGATGTGTGCGGTCCAATGAGCGTTGAGGCTCACGGTGGTTATCGTTATGTTCTCACCCTCACTGATGACTTAAGTAGATATGGGTATGTCTACTTAATGAAACACAAGTCTGAGACCTTCGAAAAGTTCAAGGAATTTCAGAGTGAGGTTGAGAATCAACGTGACAGGAAAATAAAGTTCTTACGATCAGATCATGGAGGGGAATATTTGAGTCACGAGTTTGGCACGCACTTAAGGAAATGTGGAATTGTTTCACAACTCACGCCGCCTGGAACACCTCAGCGTAATGGTGTGTCCGAACGTCGTAATCGCACTCTATTGGATATGGTGCGATCTATGATGTCTCTTACCGATCTACCGCTATCATTTTGGGGTTATGCTTTAGAGACTGCCGCATTCACTTTAAATAGGGCTCCGTCGAAATCCGTTGAGACGACACTGTATGAATTATGTTTTGGGAAGAAACCTAAGCTGTCATTTCTGAAAGTTTAGGGATGCGATGCTTATGTCCAGAAACTTCAACCTGAAAAGCTCAAACCCAAATTGGAAAAATGCGTCTTCATAGGATACCCTAAGGAAACTATTGGGTATACCTTCTACCTCAGATCCGAAGGCAAGATCTTTGTTGCCAAGAATGGATCCTTTCTAGAGAAAGAGTTTCTCTCGAAAGAAGTAAGTGGGAGGAAAGTAGAACTTGATGAGGTAACCCCTCTTGAACCGGAGAGTAGCGCAGCTCAGGAAGATGTTTCTGTGGTGCCTGCACCGACTAGAGAGGAAGTTAATGATGATGATCATGAAACTTCGGCTCAAGTTGCTACTGAAATTCGTAGGTCCACGAGGACATGTTCTGCACCAGAGTGGTACGGCAACCCTGTCCTGGAAATCATGTTGTTAGACAATGGTGAACCTTCGAACTATGAAGAAGCGATGGCGGGCCCGGATTCCAACAAATGGCTAGAAGCCATGAAATCCGAGATAGGATCCATGTATGAAAACGAAGTATGGACTTTGACAGACTTGCCCGATGATCGGCAAGCCATAGAGAACAAATGGATCTTTAAGAAGAAGACAGACGCGGATGGTAATGTGACCATCTATAAGGCTCGACTTGTCGCTAAGGGTTATCGACAAGTTCAAGGGGTTGACTACGATGAGACCTTCTCACCCGTAGCGAAGCTGAAGTCCGTCCGAATCATGTTAGCAATTGCCGCATTCTATGATTATGAGATATGGCAAATGGACGTCAAAACGGCATTCCTTAATGGTTTCCTTAAGGAAGAATTGTATATGGTGCAGCCGGAAGGTTTTGTCGATCCTAATAATGCTGACAAGGTATGCAAGCTCCAGCGCTCAATCTATGGGCTGGTGCAAGCATCTCGGAGTTGGAACATTCGCTTTGATGAGATGATCAAAGCGTTTGGGTTTACACAGACTTATGGAGAAGCCTGTGTTTACAAGAAAGTGAGTGGGAGCTCTGTAGCATTTCTCATATTATATGTGGATGACATACTATTAATGGGAAATGATATAGAATTCTTGGAAAGCATAAAGGCCTACTTGAATAAGTGTTTTTCAATGAAGGACCTTGGAGAAGCTGCTTACATATTAGGCATCAAGATCTATAGAGATAGATCGAGACGCCTCATTGGTCTTTCGCAAAGCACATACCTTGACAAGATATTGAAGAAGTTCAATATGGATCAGTCCAAGAAGGGGGTTCTTGCCTGTATTACACGGTGTGAGATTGAGCACGGCTCAATGCCCGACCTCGGCAGAAGATAGAGAAAAGATGAGTGTCATCCCCTATGCCTCAGCCATAGGGTCTATTATGTATGCCATGTTGTGTACCAGACCTGATGTGAACCTCGCCGTAAGTTTGGTAGGAATGTACCAAAGTAATCCCGGCATGGAACACTGGACAGCGGTCAAGAACATCCTGAAGTACCTGAAAAGGACTAAGGATATGTTTCTCGTTTATGGAGGTGACGAAGAGCTCGTCGTAAAGGGTTACGTCGATGCTAGCTTCGACACAGATCTGGATGACTCTAAGTCACAAACCGGATACGTGTATATTTTCAATGGTGGGGCAGTCAGCTGGTGCAGTTGCAAGCAAAGCGTCGTGGCGGGATCTACATGTGAAGCGGAGTACATAGCAGCCTCGAAGGCAGCACAGGAAGCAGTCTGGATGAAGGAGTTCATCACCAACCTAGGAGTTATTCCCAATGCGTCGGGCCCAATGACTCTCTTCTGTGACAACACTGGAGCTATTGCCCTTGCCAAGGAGCCCAGATTTCACAAGAAGACCAGGCATATCAAGCGTCGCTTCAACTCCATTCGTGAACATGTTCAAGATGGAGACATAGATATTTGTAAAGTGCATACGGATCTGAATGTCGCAGATCCGTTGACTAAACCTCTTCCACGAGCAAAACATGATCAACACCAGAACTCTATGGGTGTTCGATTCATCACAACGTAACTAGATTATTGACTCTAGTGCAAGTGGGAGACTGTTGGAAATATTCCCTAGAGGCAATAATAAAGCGGTTATTATTATATTTCCTTGTTCATGATAATTGTCTATTGTTCATGCTATAATTGTGTTATCCGAAAATCGTAATACATGTGTGAATACATAGACCACAACATGTCCCTAGTGAGCCTCTAGTTAACTAGCTCGTTGATCAATAGATGGTTACGATTTCCTGACCATGGACATTGGATGTCATTGATAACGGGATCACATCATTAGGAGAATGATGTGATGGACAAGACCCAATCCTAAGCATAGCACCAGATCGTGTAGTTCGTCTGCTAAAGCTTTTCTAATGTCAAGTATCATTTCCTTAGACCATGAGATTGTGCAACTCCCGGATACCGTAGGAATGCTTTGGGTGTATCAAACGTCACAACGTAACTGGGTGACCATAAAGGTGCATTACAGGTATCTCTGAAAGTGTCTGTTGGGTTGGCACGAATCGAGACTGGGATTTGTCACTCCGTGTGACGGAGAGGTATCTCTGGGTCCACTCGGTAATGCATCATCATAATGAGCTCAATGTGACTAAAGAGTTAGCCACGGGATCATGCGTTACGGAACGAGTAAAGAGACTTGCCGGTAACGAGATTGAACAAGGTATAGGGATACCAACGATCGAATCTCGGGCAAGTATCATACCGGTAGACAAAGGCAATTGTGTACGGGATTGATTGAATCCCCGACATCATGGTTCATCCGATGAGATCATCATGGAACATGCGGGAGCCAACATGGGTATCCAGATCCCGCTGTTGGTTATTGGCCGGAGAGATGTCTCGGTCATGTCTGCATAGTTCCCGAACCTGTAGGGTCTACACACTTAAGGTTCGGTGACGTTAGAGTAGTTATGGGAAATAGTATGTGGTTACCGAATGTTGTTCAGAGTCCCGGATGAGATCCTGGACGTCACGAGGAGTTCCGGAATGGTCCGGAGGTGAAGATTTATATATGGGAAGTCATCACACGGTCACCGGAAATGTTCGGGGGTTTTCCGGTATTGTACCGGGACCACCGAAGGGGTTCCGGGGGTCCACCGGGAGGGTCCACCTGCCCCGGAGGGCCCTATGGGCTGTATGGGGGAGGGAACCAGCCCCTAAGTGGGCTGGGCGCCATCCCCCCCTAGGGTCCATGCGCCTAGGGTTGGGGGAAACCCTAAAGGGGGGCGCCCCCCTTGGCTTGGGGGGCAAGCCTCCTCCCCCTGGCCGCCGCCCCCCCTCTAGATCTGATCTAGAGGGGCCGGCCCCCTTCCCCCTTGGCCCTATAAATAGAGGGGAGGAGGGAGGGCAGCAGCACCTGATCCAAGGCGCAGCCCTCCCCCTCTCCAACACCCCCTCCTCCTCCGTTGAGCTTGGCGAAGCCCTGCCCGAGAACTGCCAACTCCACTACCACGCCGTCGTGCTGCCGGAGTTGTCTTCCCCAACCTCTCCCTCCTCCTTGCTGGATCAAGGCGCGGGAGACGTCACCGGGCTGCACGTGTGTTGAACACTGAGGCGTTGTTGTTCGGTGCTTAGATCGGAATCGACCGCGATCTGAATCGCTGCGTGTACGACTCCTCCAACCGCGTTCTTGCAACGCTTCCGCATCGCGATCTTCAAGGGTATGAAGATGCACTCCTCTCTCTCTCTCGTTGCTAGTCTCTCCATAGATTGATCTTGGTGATGCGTAGGAAATTTTTTTGATTTACTACTACGTTCCCCAACAATTAATTATCTGCAGCAAAGTGATCAGTAGCACAGTAGTATGATAGTTTTGATGGCAACAGTAACAGCAGCAGTAACAGTAACAGTGACAGTAGTGAGTTTGTAGCAGTAGCAATAGTAACAGCAGCAGTAGTAACTTAGCAAGATCAATATGTAGGAAATTCGTAGGCATTGGATCGATAACTCATTGGATGATATTCATCATGTATCAGTCATAACCTAGGGCGATACAAAACTAGCTCCAGTTCATAAATGTAATGTAGGCATGCATTCCCTAAATAGTCATACATGCTTATGGAAAGAACTTGTATGGCATCTTTTGTCCTACCCTCCCGTGGCAGCGGGGTCCATAAGGAAACTAAGGGATATTAAGGCCTCCTTTTAATAGAGTACCGGAACAAAGCATTAGCACATAGTGAATACATGAACTCCTCAAACTAAGGTCATCACCGAAAAGTATCCCGACTATTGTCACTCCGGGGTTTACGGATCACAACACATAGTAGATGAATATGACTTGCAAGATCGGATCTAACACATGCATAATATGGTGAAATCATAATAGGTTCAGATCTGAGTTCATGGCACCCGGGCCCAAAGTGTCAAGCATTAAGCATAGCAAAGTCATAACAACATCAATCTCATAACATAGTGGATAGTAGGGATCAAGCCCTAACAAAACTAACTCGATTACATGATGAATCTCATCCAACTCCTCACCGACCAGCGAGCCTACCAAGGGATTACTCACTCCCGATGGAGAGCATCATGGAATTGGCGATGGAGAAGGGTTGGTGATGACGAAGACCGAAGGTCCCCCTCTCCGGAGCCCCAAACGGACTCCAGATCTGGCCTCCCGATGAAGAACAAGAGGTGGCGGCGGCTCCGTATCGCGAAACAAGGTAATTCCTTCTCCTTGATTTTTTTCTCCACAAATAGGTATTTAAGGAGTCAGGGTTGGAGTCTGCGGGGCCACCAGGTGGGCACAACCCACCTGGGCGCGCCTGGAGGGGGGTCGCGCCCTGGTGGGTTGTGCTCCACCAGGGACCCCCCCCCTCCGGTAGTTCTTGGCTCCAGTATTTTTCTTTTATTGTATAAAAAATCTCCGCAAAGTTTCGATCCAATCCGAGAACTTTTATTTCTGCACAAAAACAACACCATGGTAGTTCTGCTGAAAACAGCGTCAGTCCGGGTTAGTTTCATTCAAATCATGCAAATTAGAGTCCAAAACAAGAGGAAAAGCATTAGGAAAAGTAGATACGACGGAGACGTATCAACTCCCCCAAGCTTAAACCCTTGCTTGTCCTCAAGCAATTCAGTTGACAAACTGAAAGTGAAAAAGAAAAACTTTTACGAACTCTTTTGCTCTTGTTTACATAAATAAGCTTAAGTAGCACCCAGGTTTTCAGCAAAGATCATGACTAACCATGTCAACAATAACTCTTAGAAATCACATTAACTCATATCAGTAGCATAAACAACTAGAGAGCAATAATAAAGTATTTCAGATGACAACACTTTGTCAAAATAACAATGATATAATATGACAACAGTGGTATCTCGCTAGCCCTTTCTGAGACCGCAAAACATAAATGCAGAGCACCTCCAAAGTTCAAGCAGCGACTAAACATTGTAATTCATGATAGAAAAGATCCAGTCATGCTAACACCCAACATTAACTATACACAATGCATGAGGATGACAACAGTGCTCTCAGGTCTGGTGCTTGTTTAAGAAGGTGATGACTCAACATAAAAGTAAATAGATAGTCCCTTCGCAGAGGGAAGCAGGGATTTGCAGCGGTGCCAGAGCTCAAAGCTTAAAATCAGAGATAAGTATAATTTTGGGAGGTACACCCTCACTGTCAACTTTACGACCAAGAGTTTTCAATATCTTCCATGCTAAACACATTATAGGTGGTTCCCAAGCTGAAAAAGTAAAGGTTTACTCCCCCTTCCACCAACAAACACACTCCACGGCCATCCGAATACATGGGGTACCGTCCATACCAACAACATTCCAGGGGGAGTTTGTTTAATTATTTGCAACTTTTTATTTCGGGACTGGGAATCCCTATTACCAACCTTCTCTCCTGCAATGACAAATGAATAAACACTCATCGTGAGAATAACACACTTAGCATGGAAGATACTGACCACCCCTTGTTGCTCCATGAGCGGCTTGGGCACACAAAACAGATGTTCATTTGAATTTTAGAGGTGGCACATGCAAATTTACTTAGAACGGCAGAGTAATACCGCATATAGGTAGGTATGGTGGACTCATCTGGAATAACTTGAGGTTTAAGAGTTTGGATGCACAAGCAGTATTCCCGCTTAGTACAAGCGAAGGCTAGCAAATAGGTTGAGAAGCGGCCAGCTAGAGAGCAACAATGGTCATGAACATACATTATGCATAATAGACATTGAATATCAGCATGAGTAGGATATGGACACCATGAACATAAATATCATAGAGGCTATGTTGGTTTTGATTCAACTACATGCATGAACATGTGCCAAGTCAAGCCACTCGAAACATTCGAAGGAGGATACCATATCATCATACTACATCACAATCATTTTAACGCAATGTTGACCTCCAAAATAAATCATTATCCACTCCTAGCTATTTAAACATGGTATGAGAAACTATAATCTCTAATTGTCATTGCAAACATGTTTGATCATGATAGGCTGAATCATGGATACTAGGATAAACATATTTACAAAAATAGAACAAGTTGAGTCCATACCCGTTTCTCTCTGCCACGGCCAGTTCATCAAATATCGTCATTATTGCCTTTCACTTGCACGACCGAATGATGTGAAAATAATAATAGTGCAAGAGTGCCGTGGACTAAGCTGGAATCTGCAAACATTTTATACATAAAGGAGAAGACAAGGCAATTTGAGCTCTGTGTTAGATAAACTACAATGCATATGAGAGCCACTCAACATTTTCATCATGGTCTTCTCCTCGGTATGACTCAAAAACCAGAAAAGAAATTCAGAGAAACACACCGAAATATTTTTTGAGTTTTTAGTTTTTCTCAAGAAAGAAACAAACTAAAGGAAGGAAAAACAAAAACGAGAAAATACTATTTACACGGGAAAGCTCCCAACAAACAAAAGAAGAAGCGAGAACTCTTTTTGGGTTTTCTTTTTAATGCAACAACTAATGAAACTAGGAAGAAAAATCGAAAAGAAGCAGGAAATATTTTTGGGTTTTCTCAAAGTTTTTCAAACACACAAAAAGAAGGCGAGAAAAATAATTCTAACATGGATAATACAATGAAAAAGTGTAAACACCGACAACTGAAATGAAATGTGTGATCATGAATATAATGTCGGTGGAAACACGTACTCCCCCAAGCTTAGGCTTTTGGCCTAGCTTGGTAATCACCATCTGTAGTAGCCATCAGGTCCCATGTCGAAGTGCTGTGGGGGTGGCACCTGAGCGTCCCAATCCTGAGGCTCCTCCTCTGCAACCGCCTGGGCGTTCTGGTAGGCGATGATGTCCTCTGGCATAGTCCGGTATCCGCCCCTGGCAACAGAATCAAACAAAGTAGGTGCAGGCAACAGAATAATATCATGGGTAACCACACTGAAAACTAGGTTATAAGGGATATTATGAACAGAGTCGTCAGTATCAATAAATTGGTGATCCTTCATCGCCTGATGATCTAGATGAACTTTAGTCAAACGAAAATCATGTTGGTGCATTTGAACATTAAAGCGACTCGCTAGGCGAGTAGCATAAATACCGCCATGAATTTTACCCTTAGTCCCGTTAAGGTGTAGGCGTCGTGCGATAATGGCCCCTAGGCTATAGGTGTTATCGCCGTATAGTGCACGGCGTAAAATAGCAAGGTCGGGGGCACTGAGTGCACCAAGCTTCTCCCTACCAAGTAAACACTTGGCAATAAATAAGGCAAAATAATGCAGAGCAGGAAAATGCAAACTAGTGGCTGTGACACTCGATACGCCCCTCTCATCACCTACTGACAAAGTGCGATAAAAATCCTCAAACTTTGCAGGTCGAGGTTCTCTAATATCCCCGTCAGAGGGAATCAATCATATATCGCAAAAAATGGTAAGTGGAATCTGATGGGTTTCAGAATATAGATCAAACCGCACCTCAGGTGGATTATTCCTACTCAGAAAATGAAAGTTTTGCACAAAGGAATTTGTAAGGATATGGTATTGTTCACACTCAACTACGATGAAGTCGGTGAGCCCAGCATTTGCAGCAAACTGTGCGAACTCTTGATGAAACCCGGCTGCTTGCATGAAGGGAGTATGCGGCCATTCGCACGGCCGTACTTCTGCCCTTCTCCGGAGATCGCTGTCAGATGACTCTCCAATGACCCCCTTAGCATTATTCTTGGAAGCAAACTTCCTAAAGAAGCTCATCTTATTCGTATAGATAAAATTCTGAAAAAAAATAGTCCACAAAATTTTGGTCAACAAAACTTCACAAAAACGATAGCAACTAGTCATAAGCATGCATAGAGGCCATATTGAGCATTCAAACTACTTAGAACTCTAAGAATTCAACATGCAAACTCATCTACAGCAGCACCAAGAGTAGCTAATTATTCAAAATACAAACCACTAAAGCAAAAACTAATTGGAGCAATGGAGGAGTCACATACCAAGCAACAATCCCCCGAAACAGTTTCGGAAACGGAGCTTCGAGCAAAGAGATCGAAATCCGCGGGTTTGAGAGCAAGAACATGAGAGAGAGAGAGAGAGAGCTATGGTGATTTATTTTCTGGACGAAGGAGAAGAAGTGGGCTGAATAGATAAGTGAGGGGACCCACGTGGGGACCACAACCCACCAGGGCGCGCCTGGAGGGGGTGGCGCGCCCTGGTGTCTTGTGGTCACCAGGTGCACCCCCCTCTGATACTTTTTGCACCAGAAATTCAGATAAATTCAGAAAAAAATCATGTTAAATTTTCAGGAAATTCTGAGCACTTTTATTTTTGGGTCATTTTTTATTGCACGAGAAAAACAGAAAATAGGATAAACATGGCAATTTATTTTATTTAAACTAAAAGAAACAGCAAACAAAGGGTAAAGACAACTTCATACCTCAAAAATGATCCATTAACAAGGTTGATCAAGTCTTATTAACAACCACTTTCAATTGGCATGAAACCGAAGAATTTTCGTAAAACACTAAGTTACCTCAACGGGGATATGCACATCCCCAACAATAAGTATTTCATATTTCTTTTTGGCAGTAGGTAAAGGAATTTGAAAACTTCCAATAATGAGAGCTGGAGAATTTTCAATAACATTAATACCATTCACTTGGAATTGTTTCTTCGGAAAATGCACCGTGTGCTCATTACCATTGATATGAAAAGTGACCTTGCTTTTATTGCAATCAATAACAGCCCCTACAGTATTAAGAAAGGGTCTACCAAGGATAATCGACATATTGTCGTCCACGGGCATCTCAAGTATAACAAAGTTAGTTAAGATGGTAACATTTGCAACAACAACGGGCACATCCTCACAAATACCGATAGGTATGGCAGTTGATTTGTCAGCCATTTGCAAAGATATTTCAGTAGGTGTGAGCTTATTCAAATCAAGTCTTTTGTATAAAGAGAAAGGCATAACACTAACACCAGCTCCTAAATCACATAAAGCAGTTTTAACATAACTCTTTTTGATAGAGCAAGGTATTGTAGGTATTCCCGGATCTCCAAGTTTTTTAGGTACTCCATTCTTAAAAGAATAATTAGCAAGCATAGTGGAGATTTCAGCTTTCGGTATCTTTCTTCTATTAGTGACAATGTCTTTCATGTACTTTGCATAAGGGGCCATCTTTAAAATATCAGTCAAACGAGTACGCAAAAAGACTGGCCTAAGCATTTTAGCAAAGCGTTCAAATTCTTCATCATCTTTCTTTTTAGTTGACTTAGGTGGAAAGGGCATGGGTTTTTGAACCCATGGTTCTCTCTCTTTACCATGTTTCCTAGCAACAAAGTCTCTTTTATCATATCTTTTATTTTTAGGTTGTGGGTTATCAAGATCAACTGCGGGTTCTATCTCAATATCATTGTCTGGTTGTTTATCATTGTCTGGTTGAGTGTCTACATGAACCTCATCATTATTGTTTTCATTATCACTAGGTGAATGTTCATTACCAGACTAAGTTTCAGCATCAGAGATAGAGACATCATTACTATTTTCTGGAGGTTTATCAATATCAGGTTCACTAGAGGTATGCAAAGTCCTATCATTTTTCTTTTTCTTTTTCTTTCTAGAAGGACTAGGTGCATCAGTGTTAATTCTTTGTGAATCTTGTTCAATTCTTTTAGGGTGTCCCTCAGGATAGAGTAGTTCCTGAGTCATTTTACCTCCTCTAGTTGCTACTCTAACAGCAAAATCATTTATATTATTGTTCATTTCATCAATCAATTCTCTTTGAGATTTAGCAACTTGTTCTAGCTGGGTTTGAACCATAGAGGCATGTTTTACTACACCTCTAACATCATTTGAGATTCTGAATAACAAGTCACTCAAGCGAGCAATCATATCAGAGTTGTATTTTAATTGTTTCATAACATTGGCATTGAAGTGATCTTGTTTCAAAATGTAGTTATCAAACTCATAAAGGCATTGACTAGGATGTTTATTATAAGGGATATCACCTTCATCAAACTTTAGAAGATAATTTACCTCTACCACCTTTGGTGGTGGTGTGTTAAGTCCATGTATTTCTTCAATAGGAGGTAAATTTTTTACATCCTCAGCTTTAATACCTTTTTCTTTCATAGATTTCTTTGCCTCTTGCATATCCTCGGGACTAAGATATAAGATACCCCTCTTCTTCGGAGTTGGTTTAGGTGGTGGTTCAGGAAGTGTCCATTCATCATAATTCCTAAATATATTGTTCAATACCTCCTCGGCTTGTTCAACAGTTCTTTCCCTGAAAACACAACCAGCACAACTATCTAGGAAATCCCTAGAAGCATCGGTTAGTCCATTATAGAAGATATCAAGTATTTCATTTTTCTTAAGAGGATGATCAGGCAAAGCATTAAGCAATTGGAGAAGCCTCCCCCAAGCTTGTGGGAGACTCTCTTCTTCAATTTGCACAAAGTTAAATATTCCCTGTAAAGCAGCTTGTTTCTTATGAGCAGGGAAATATTTTTGAGAGAAATAGTAAATCATATCCTGGAGGCTACGCACACAACCAGGAGCAAGAGCATTGTACCAAGCTTTAACATCACCCTTTAATGAGAACGGAAATAACTTGAGAATATAATAGTAGCGAATTTTCTCATCAGAAGCAAAAAAGGGTGGCTATATCATTCAGTTTAGTAAGGTGTGCCACTACGGTTTCATTTTCATAGCCATGGAAAGGATCAGATTCTACCAAAGTAATTAAATCCGGGTCGACAGAGAATTCATAATCCTTATCAGTAACAAAGATAGGTGAAGTAGCAAACTGAGGATTATGTTTCATTCTAGCATTCAAAGACTTCTCTTTCAGTTTGCATAATAATTTCTTAAGATCATCCCTATCATTGCAAGCAAGAAAGTCTCTAGTTGTCTCCTCATCCATAACATAACCTTCAGGTACTTTAGGCAATTCATATCTAGGAGAGCTAGATCTAGCAGGTGTTTCATAATTTTCAGTTTCAAGTGTTTCAGAAGTTTCAGCAGTTTTAGCAGTTTCAATATTCTGGACTCTAGCAAGTTGTTTATCAAGCAATTCACCAAGTGGCACAGTTTTATCAAGCATAGTACTAGCATCATCATAAGCATCATTCATAGCAGAAGTAGCATCATCAATAACATGCGACATATCAGATTGCATAGTAGGTGGAGGTGTCGCAAGCTTACTTATAATTGAAGGAGAATCAAGTGCAGAGTGTGATGGCAGATCCTTACCTCCCCTCGTCTTTGAGGGAAAAATCTTAGTTCTTTCATCCTTCAGATTCTTCATAATGATAGATAGATAATAATCCCAAGTGACTCAACAAATATAGTTGTGCTCCCCGGCAACGGCGCCAGAAAAAGGTCTTGACAACCCACAAGTATAGAGGATCGCAACAGTTTTCGAGGGTAGAGTATTCAACCCAAATTTATAGATTCGACACAAGGGGAGCCAAAGAATATTTGAAAGTATTAGCAACTGAGTTGTCAATTCAGCCACACCTGGAGATTAATTATCTGCAGCAAAGTGATCAATAGCACAGTAGTATGATAGTTTTGATGGCAATAGTAACAGCAGCAGTAACAGTAACAGTGACAGTAGTGATTTTGTAGCAGTAGCAATAGTAACAGCAGCAGTAGTAACTTAGCAAGATCAATATGTAGGAAATTCATAGGCATTGAATCGGTATCTCATTGGATGATATTCATCATGTATCAGTCATAACCTAGGGCGATACAAAACTAGCTCCAGTTCATAAATGTAATGTAGGCATGCATTCCCTAAATAGTCATACGTGCTTATGGAAAGAACTTGTATGGCATCTTTTGTCCTACCCTCCCGTGGCAGCGGGGTCCATAAGGAAACTAAGGGATATTAAGGCCTCCTTTTAATAGAGTACCGGAACAAAGCATTAGCACATAGTGAATACATGAACTCCTCAAACTAAGGTCATTACCGGAAAGTATCCCGACTATTGTCACTCCGGGGTTTACGGATCACAACACATAGTAGGTGAATATGACTTGCAAGATCGGATCTAACACATGCATAATATGGTGAAATCATAATAGGTTCAGATCTGAGTTCATGGCACCCGGGCCCAAAGTGTCAAGCATTAAGCATAGCAAAGTCATAACAACATCAATCTTAGAACATAGTGGATACTAGGGATCAAGCCCTAACAAAACTAACTCGATTACATGATGAATCTCATCCAACTCCTCACCGACCAGTGAGCCTACGAAGGGATTACTCACTCCCGGTGGAGAGCATCATGGAATTGGCGATGGAGAAGGGTTGGTGATGACGAAGACCAAAGATCCCCCTCTTCGAAGCCCCAAACGGACTCCAGATCTGGCCTCCCGATGTAGAACAGGAGGTGGTGGCGGCTCCATATCGTGAAACGAGGTAATTCCTTCTCCCTGATTTATTTAAGGAGTCAGGGTTGGAGTCTGCAGGGCCACCAGGTGGGCACAACCCACCTGGGCGCGCCTGGAGGGGGGCGCGCCCTGGTGGGTCATGCTCCACCAGGGACCCCCTCCGGTAGTTCTTGGCACCAGTATTTTTCTTTTATTGTATAAAAAATCTCCGCAAAGTTTCGTTCCAATTCGAAAACTTTTATTTCTGCACAAAAACAACACCATGGTAGTTCTGCTGAAAACAGCGTCAGTCCGGGTTAGTTTCATTCAAATCATGCAAATTAGAGTCCAAAACAAGAGGAAAAGCGTTAGGAAAAGTAGATACGACGGAGATGTATCATCGTGTCGTGAGCCGCCACGGCCTCGCCTGCCTCCCTCCTGCCCTCTGCGGCAGCAGCCTCGGCCCGGCTCCAGGGCGTCCTGATGGACGCATCGGCCTGAAGCCACCCCGAGAGCAGCCCCATACGGCCCATCACCGCGCACCTATCGGCGCCTTGGATACCGGTCCGGAGCTGATCCAGCGCGACGTAGGCCTCCTCCAGAGCCCCGGGCCTGGCGGGAGGGCCGCTGTCCGCCAGCACGGTGCTACTTCTTGAGCTTGCGTTGGTTTTTCCCTTGAAGAGGAAAGGGTGATGCAGCAAAGTAGAGATAAGTATTTCCCTCAGTTTGAGAACCAAGGTATCAATCCAGTAGGAGAAGAACGCACAAATCACCAATACCTGCACAAACAATCAAACAACTTGCACCCAACACGATAAATGGGTTGTCAATCCCTTCACGGTTACTTGCAAAAGTGAGATCTGATAGAGATAGATAAACAAAAGATAAAATATTTTTGGGTTTTTTGGTTTATAGATCTGAAAGTAAAAGATTGCAAAATAGTAGATCGGAAACTAATATGATGAAAAATACACCCGGGGGCCATAGGTTTCACTAGAGGCTTCTCTCTTGACGGCAAATAATACGGTGGTTGAACAAATTATAGTCGAGCAATTGATAGAAAAGCGCAAAGTTATGACGATATCCAAGGCAATGATTATGTAATATAGGCATCACGTCCATGACAAGTAGACTGACTCCTGCCTGCATCTACTACTATTACTCCACACATCGACCGACTCCTGCCTGCATCTAGAGTATTAAGTTCATGAAGAATAGAGTAAGGCTTTAAGTAAGATGACATGATGTAGAGGAATTAACTCAAGCAATATGATGAAAACCCCTTTTTTTTATCCTCGATGGCAACAATACAATACGTGCCTCGCTACCCCTACTTTGTCACTGGGTGAGGACACTGCAAGATTGAACCCAAAGCAAAGCACCTCTCCCATTGCAAGAAAAACCAATCTAGTTGGCCAAACCAAACCGATAGTTCGAAGAGAAATACTAAGATATCAAATCATGCATATAAGAATTCAGAGAAGATTCAAATAATATTCATAGATAAGCTGATCATAATTCCACAATTCATCGGATCTCGACTAACACACCGCAAAAGAAGATTACATCGGATAGATCTCCAAGAACACCGAGGAGAACATGGTATTGAGAATCAAAGAGAGAGAAGAAGCAATCTAGCTACTAGCTATGGACCCGTAGGTCTGTGGTAAACAACTCACGCTTCATCGGAGGGGCTATGGTGTTGATGTATAAGCCCTCCGTGATCGAATCCCCCTCCGGCGGAGTGCCAGAAAAGGCTCCAAGATTGGATCTTGCGGAAATAGAAACTTGCGGCGGTGGAAAAGTATTTTCGTGGCTTGTTCTGAGGGTTTGGGAATATTTGAGAATATATAGGAGGAAGAAGTAGGTCAGGGGGGTCACGAGGGGCCCACAAGGTAGGGGGGCGCGCCCTACCCCCCTGGGCGCGCTCTCCACCCTTGTCGCCGCCTCGTGGCTCTTCTGACTTTAACTCCAAGTCTCCTGGGTGTCTTCGGGTCCAAGAAAAATCATCACGAAGGTTTTATTCCGTTTGGACTCCGTTCGGTATTCCTTTTCTGCGAAACTCAAAAACAAGGAAAAAACAGAAACTGGCACTGGCACTGGGCTCTAGGTTAATAGGTTAGTCCCAAAAATAATATAAAATAGCATATTAATGCATATAAAACATCCAAAATAGATAATATAATAGCATGGAACAATAAAAAATTATAGATACGTTGGAGACGTATCAAGCATCCCCAAGCTTAATTCCTGCTCGTCCTCGAGTAGGCAAATGATAAAAACAGAAATTTTGATGTGGAATGCTACCTAACATATTTATCAATGTAATCTCTTTATTGTGGCATGAATATTTAGATCCATATGATTCAAAACAAAAGTTTATATTGACATAAAAACAGTAATACTTCAAGTATACTAGAAAGCAAATCATTAAGCTTCAAAAATAACATGGCTAAAGAAAGTTATCCCTACAAAATCATATAGTCTTGTTATGCTCCCTCTTCTCAACACAAAGTATAAATCATGCCCACCCCGGTGTCATTCAAACAATTGTATTCATACTCTTACATTCTAAAACTTCTTCAACTCTTCACGCAATACATGAGCGTGAGCCATGGATATAGCACTATGGGTGGAATAGAAGGTGGTAATAGACAAAAGTAGGGAGAAAGTCTCACATCAACTCGGCAAATCAATGGACTATGGAGATGTCCAGCAATTGATATCAATGTGAGTGAGTAGGGGTTGCCATGTAACGGATGCTCTAGAGCTATAAGTGTATGAAAGCTCGAAAGAAAACTAAGTGGGTGTGCATCTAACTTGCTTGCTCATGAAGACCTAGGGCATTTGAGGAAGCCCATTGTTGGAATATACAATCCAAGTTCTATAACGAAAAATTCCCACTAGTAATATATGAAGGTGACAAAATAGGAGACTCTCTATGATGAAGAACATGGTGCTACTTTGAAGCACAAGTGTGGAAAAGGATAGTAACATTGTCCCTTCTCTCTTTTTCTCTCATTTTTTTAGGATCCTCTTTTTTTTGGAGACCCTTTTCTTTCTTTTTTTGGAGACTCTTTTGGCCTCTTTATTCATAACCTCACTTGGGACAATGTTTTAATAATGATGATCATCACACTTTTATTTACTTACAACTCGATATTACAACTCGATACTAGAACAAAAATATGACTCTATATGAATGCCTCCGGCGGTGTACCGGGATGTGCAATGATCAAGAGTGACATGTATAAAAATTATGAACGGTGGTCAAGCCACAAATACTATGCCAACTACATGATCATGCAAAGCAACATGACAATGATGGTGCGTGTCATAATAAACGGAACGGTGGAGTTACATGGCAATATATCTCGGAATGGCTACGAAAATGCCATAATAGGTAGGTATGGTGGCTGTTCTGAGGAAGGGTATAAGGTGGTTTGGAGCACCGGCGAAAGTTGCACGGCACTAGGGTGGCTAGCAAGGTGGAAGGGTGAGAGTGCGTATAATCCATGGAATCAACATTAGTCATAAAGAACTCACATACTTATTGCAAAAAGTTTTATTGGCTCTCGAAGCAAAGTACTACTACGCATGCTCCTAGGGGAGAGGTTGGTAGGAGTCAACCATCGCGCGCTCCCGACCTTCACGCAAAGATAAACAATCAAGATGTAACACCCCGTGTACTTAACAACAGTGATCACCCTTAGTTAATGCCATGTCAGCAAGTTCAACAGTACCTAGTCATCATTTGCATCATATTGCATTTCAAACTCCTAATTCAAACTTCGAATTAATTAAAAGTGAAAATAAAAGTTGTTCCAAATTGGAAACTAAAATGTTCGGGTCGTGCCAGATAATGCATAAGTGATTATGGTGGTGAAACCAAACTTTTATGAAATGCTTAAATGCACTAAAATGATTTACATAGTAGCAAACCTAATTATTTAAATGCCTTTATTAATTAATAAAATATCAAACTAAATTATTTAAGGACTAGACTTTTTGTGACAATGGACAAAATTGAAATACTAAATTAGATGCTAAGTATATATTTTATTAAAACTAAAATAAAATGTAACTAAAATAAAACAGGAAAAATAAATAAAAAGAAAAAGACAAAACAGAAAGAAAACAAAGTAAAAAGAAAAAGAAAAACCCACTGGCCCAACTGGGCCACGACCCAGCCGAACCGGCCCACCCCGCCCCTCCTACTAACCCCCCCACTACCCCGTAACCCTAGCCCACCGACACCCCACCCCACTCTCCCCCCTCTGTTCCTCCTGATCCAGATCGGGGGAACTGCCCCCAACGTCGCCAGTCGCCGCCCCGCCGTGCCTCTGTCCTCCTTCGCGGAGTCACCTCGCCGGCGCCACCCCTCCCGGCCTCCTGCCTCTCCCTCCTGCACCGCGCCGTCTTCCGCGAGCTCCGCGTGCGCTCCTCCATAGACTTCGCCGTCGCACGCCGCCGTCCCCGACTCTCCATCGCCGGCCATCATCGAGCCTCGCCGACCCCCGTTCCCCTGCAACGCTGGTGAGGCCTCGGCCTCCACCTCCCCACCTTCCCCTTTCCCCCGTACAGGACGTCGCCGCGCCCACCGCCTGCGCCCGCGGCCAACGCGCGCCCAGCACACGCACGCGCCTGCGCCTCGCTGCTGCCTCGCCGCGGCTCGCCCCGCGCGCCCTGGCCGCATCTCTCCCGGCCGCGCCCCGTGCCCTGGCCTTGCTCCCCCCACTGGCCTCCTGCTGCCGCTGCGCTTCTGCTACTGTTGTGCCGTGCTGCCCCCAACGCCCTGCGCCCGCCGCCGCCTACTGCCGCTGCTGCAGCAGCTGCGCCCCGCAGTGACCGCTGCCGCTGCCGTGTTGACCGCCGCGGCCCGCAGCTCCTCGCGCACTGCTCGCCCAGCCTGCTGCACCGCCGCGTGTCGTGCCGCCTGTCTCGCCTCGCTCCCGCCGGCCACCCCTGCGCCACGCGCCGTCCACCGCTCGCCCCGTTCCTCCGCCACCGCTCCCGAGCACCGCCGCCGCCCCACTTCCCCCTGGCCGGTGCCCCCTCGCCAGTCCTGATCGGGTAGGCGCCTACGCCCGCCCCTGTTTCGCCCAGCGCCCGCAAACCCCTACTGGGCCACAGACACGTGGGGCCCAGCCCCTGGTTTAAAAAAAGATTAAAAAATTAGTTAATTAATTACTTAATTAGGTAATTAATTAACCTTGCTTAATTAGCCTAATGAACTAGATTAGTTAATTTAAACATGTTTAATTAACTAAGTCAATGACAGATGGCCCCATGTGCCAGGTTTGACTTAGTCAACCTGTTGACCTGCTGACGTCATGCTGATGCAATAACTCCATTTAGTTTTAATAATAATTTCAGAAAATGTTTAAACCTTTGAAAATTAATATAAAATAATCCGTAACTCGGATGAAAAAGTTTTATACATGAAAGTTGCTCAGAACGACGAGACGAATCCGAATACACAATCCGTTCGTCTACCACACGCCCCTAGCATAGCGAACGTGGAACTTTCCCCTCTCTTTCATTTGTCCAAAAAATGCCAAACTTCGGGAAAACATTCCCGGATGTCTTCCCCTTCGCCAGTATCACGTAGTACCGCGTTAGAACACGCCTAGTGCTGCTTATTGTCATGTCATGCATCTATTTGCTGTGTATTTATCTGTTTCCTCCCCCTCTTCTCTCTCACTAGAGCCCGGTACCGACGCAACTCCGGAGATCGACGACCCATGATGACCCTGCCTTTGCCGCCGAGCAACCAGGCAAGCACCCCCTCTTTGAGCATACCGATATCGCCTATTCTTTCTCTCTTGTGCTTGCATTAGAAATGCTGCTGCTACTGCTTTACCTATTCTGATGCATAGCCTGTTTATTGTAACCTGCTATTGAAACCTTACCTGTTTATCCTAAACTGCTTAGTATAGGCTGGTTAGTGACCCATCAGAGGCCCCACTTTGACCCAACTACCCCGCTGGATTATCAGAAGACCCGATCAACGGGATCGAAGACCAGGCCCCGGCACCGCACATCACCCCCTTAGTTGTAACGACACTGCAGCGTTACTATCGAGTGCCGAGGGTGATACCTCGTGTAGCACTTCTGATGTTAACTCTGTAGAGTAGCTACTCGGTCGTGGTCATCGAGGGTGATTCCTCCTTCACCACTTCCGATAATGACACTGTCGTGCAACACCTCAAGTGTGAACCCATCGAGGGTGATTCCTCCGAGTTCACCATGATGGATACATCGAGTAGAAATCCAACGAGGGTGATACCTCGGATTCCCTTGATGTTATGGACACACGGATACTTGGACTTTACAACTGTTACTTGGAAAGGCGGGTCGACCCTGAGGGGTACCCGCGTGAGCCTAAGTGGCGAGTGACGTGGAGACGGGTTGCCCTGGAGGGTGCCCGAGATATGAATACGAGGCGCGGCTGGGCATTCTTAGCCCTTGCAGCAAGTCCTCGAGACGGGGCGACGGGGTCACATCTTCCATGAGTCTCTGCTCGTTGCCGCACTACCAACACACTAACGGTTTGGATATTTGATCAGAGAGGGCCTCCGGCCTGATAGCACTAACCATCACGTGGGAATAGTTATGGGCACTCTGCATCCTAGCATCAGCCGAAAGCTCTGTCAGACGTCCAGTTCAGCATAGCGGCACGGTCGGATCGTGTCGGCCATCCGAGGCGACGCTGGTATCCACCCTGTGCCCAACGGCCCGGAGTGCGCAGGGCGATGGCCCAAGACCCCTGTGCGCATAGGTTAGTCCGACGGGGACCTCTCTGCTGAGCTCTAGGTACAGTTGCGGTGTATCGTTTGGCCGAGGCCGGGCATGACCCAGGAGGTGTGTCCGGCCGGAGTTAAGCGAGCGTGATGGGTAAGTTGGTGCACCCCTGCAGGGAAGAAAACATCTATCGATAGCCGGTCCTACGGTAAAGGACACTCGTAGTTGTATCCCGATCGATACAACTAGAACTGGAGATGATACCTGGATGTATGGCTCTGGGATTGCTTTCTCGCAGGGAGTCGAGAAAGGATCTCTGGGCGAGGTTGATGACTGTATGGCTTTGGGATTGCTTTCTCACAGGGAGTCAAGAAAGGATCTCTGGGTGAGGTTGATAACACTACTACTACTTTACATTATGCTACTCTGCACTCTTCTAATGCTGCAAGACCACTGAACATGATGAAGATGCTAGTCTTTGATAGGACTAGGCTTTCCTCTCTATTCTGGCATTTCTGCAGCCCAGTCCACATATACAGCCTTCCTTTTGATAATGTTGCATATGTAGTGTAGATCCTTGCTTGCTGAGTACTTCGGAGTACTCATGGTTGCTTTGCTTTCTTTTTCTCCCCATATCAGTTTGTCGTGACCACATGACGGAGCCCCTGAGACAGCTGCCCCGCCGACGACTACTACTACCACCTCGAGAGTGGTTACTTCTATGAGCTGGCCGACGACCAGGAGTAGGTTCGGAGGGTCTCAGGTAGGAGGCCTGCGCCTTTCGATCGTAGTCTTTTGTTTTGCTCCACATTCTAAAGGCCTATCTCTGTTTCTCTTTTATATCTGTACTCAGATATCTGATGCTTCCGCTGACGCTTGTATGCAAGCTTATGTATTCAAGCCCTCGAGGCCCCTGACTTGTAATATAAAGCTTGTATGACTTTATTTATGTTTTAGAGTTGTGTTGTGTATCTTCAAGTGAGTCCTTAGGCTTGATCATGTGCATTTGCGTGTATGATTAGTGCACGATTAAGCCGGGGCGTCACAGGTTGGTATGAGAGCCGACTGCCTGTAGGAATCCCCCCTTCCAACTCCTTGGCCGAAATCAAGTCTAGTCAATGAAAACTATTTTACTAACATGGCTGTGTGGCTTACGGGCCCACATCGCCATTGGGTGGTATTAGGATCTTTTTATTCCTCGTCTTTACTCTGGGACTCTAATCTCTCTTCTATTCGGGTTAAATGAATTTACTAACTACATTAGGTTCTCGTAACAACTTTCCCCGGAGAGCCCCTTCACTACAGATGATCGCTTGCTTCGCCAGAAGATTCTGCAGATACTCCTTGATGTTTCCCGAGACACTTTGCCCACTACTTTTGCAGTTTTCTTACACCGATAATCCCCGTGGATATCTACACATCCTTACCATTGTATCATCATGCCCAGTTACTCCTGTATGTACAAGATACCCTGAAATACTCTTCGTTGTTCCAAGAATCCATTTTGCCTACTGCTTTGCAGTTCCTTGCCACATGAATACCCCTACGGATAATTCCTCACACTTACCGGGGATTCGTTCATCCCCAGTTGTTCATATGTCTCACAAAATTCTTTGAAATGCAATTCGATCTCCCGAAGATCCTCTGCAGCCTAGTGCTCCTGAAAGTCTTGTCTGCCTGCATTATGGATAAATCCATATGTATCGCAATATTCATTAGCATTCCTTGTCATTGTCATTCCGAGTCTATTGATCCAATATGAATAAGAATAATCCCTATCATCCGTCGATTCCTAGAATTCATCTTTTCGGCTCAGACATCATTCTGGATATGAGCTGGTTCTCAGTAAATCAATCCTTGATTGATTGGCCATCTAATTCTATTCAACATACTCATCTTTTTATCAGAGCCGCTGCCTCTGATCCCCCGATTTTGGGATCGTAAACCCTTTGTATTCAATCTTCGGCTTATTCAGATGTTTCCATAAACCGATGCCCTTGCATTTCTTCTTCTTCTGTTTGAGTATCGCTACTCACGTCAGATCCTTTGTCGTCTACCTGATCTTTTGTTGGAATAATATCCGACAGTATCCTTCATATTCAAACATCTTATGAGCTCTTCCCTTGATATTTAGTACCTCCGGTAAATTGTATCATCTGCTTTGACTTCGATACTCTGCTTTCGAACTCGCATCCCTTGCTTTGGTTGATGGTTGTATGGATTCGTAAAATGTCCCGATGGGTTGTACTCTATGCTTCTGCCATCAGCGAGAACCCAGAAAATTCTACGAGTCATACTCTTCTGGTGCTTCACCAGATAAATTTTTAGCACTACAATTTCTTCGAAAACGAGGAGTGAATGAAAGGTTATGCATTGAAGAAGTGGGAGTCGACCTTGAACCTTTGTGTTCATGCTCATGGAAACAATGTAGATCCTATCATGGAAGCTCCTTGTAATAATAGTTATCCCCTTGATATAATACCCTCTCGTACCTGTGTTGTATCCCTTGCAACCATGGAACTGACCATGATTGTTCTTCTTTGATTCCATTTCTTGGACAACTTAAAATACTTGTCTTCTGCAGATCATTTCATCCATCCAATCTCTACTCCGATTTACCTTCCGGTATTACCCCTAGTACTTGTTACTGGGAAGTTTAATACCCCATCACATCATTCCTAGCCTGATCGGCTATATCGATATCGTGCTAAATTTTAACTGTGCTACCTGGTCCTTATTCCCGGAGCACAACTTCCGATGATGAGCTAAGCTTACATCGATCTTCTTCATCTTATCATTTCACCTCGAACAACAAGCTTGATTTAGAGCTTGCGTCGTATCCATGGTTCCCATAGCCATTCGCTTCGGCATTCCTTTTGCTTGATGTCGTCGCTGACCGATTACAACTTCATAAAATCTTTCGACAAATGTGTCGTGATCATCATCAACATTCTGAGCTCTTCCAGGATATCAATCGAATTCATGATGAGGAATACCACCCTTGTCTCTCGATGATTTTTGTTGTCATCGACAACTTTCTTGCACTCCCCCAACACAAACATGATCATATAATGTCGATGGATTGCCGCTGAACCCATCGGCCACATCCTCACCTTTTCTTGATAAAATTGCATGAGGTGTTCTAGGAGTTCCCGATGGATCCTTTGTATTCCCAAGATCCGACCTTTACCTGATGACCATGTCTATGCTACCTCGAAGCATGACTATGGTACTCCGAATATCAACAAGAACATTGGAGGCACATTGCCAAATGCTTCTTGATCCATTATCCGGACACCGTTGTATGGGTAATATTATGATTCCTCCCTCGCCCCTTTATCTAAATGCTTTTGATCTTGCTGGCCTATCAAGTATATCATGCTCTACTTTTCCTTGGGAAAGGATACACTCCTAATTCTTGTGTATAAACACATTTTCCTTTCCATTGGTAGGTTTAACCTTTCTTGTGATCTATATGATATAAGAAGAAATAATTCCCTGCTTATGAAAACACCTCGATGTACAACCTTGTCAGTGAGACCCCGTTACTATTGTTAATGACATTTCGGTAATCACCGATGGACGAGAACTTTGCCTATCGGTTCGCCTCGTTCAACGAGCAGGAAAATGGTTCTCTTCGTCCCTCGCCCTTGGTACCGATGTTGTCGTCGACATAACTGACAGACTATCCTCTGACATGCCTTGCTATCGTGACCGTGCAATATGTCAGCCTCCTTCCTACTTTTAGCCCTCATGGTGGGCCCATAACCCACAGTTCGACAGGATCGAAACCTGACTCTCCTGTACATCCTTGTTTTCCAAAATTGTTTCTCGCGCTTGGCTTCGTAAGTACATCACGAGCCACCCACCTAGTGATCTATTCTGGTATCATACGCAATGCTTATTCCCATTGCTCTGAACCCCTTTCACCCTCTGTTTCAGGCAACGAACGATTGCCTATCCGGATGAAGCTTCTTATTGCACCTCCGTACCTTGCTCTCGATGACTTTCTTGAATTTCAACTCAAGAGATGCCCCTATGCGACGTTCACTGAGATAGCCCCCTAGGTACCTATCTTGTGTTGAGCTTCGTCCTTCCCGAGTCTTTCCCCCTTACTCCAGCCCTTAATTCTCGGGACGAGAATTCTTGTTAGTGGAGGAGAATTGTAACACCCCGTGTAATTAACAACAGTGATCACCCTTAGTTAATGCCATGTCAGCAAGTTCAACAGTGCCTAGTCATCATTTGCATCATATTGCATTTCGAACTCCTAATTCAAACTTCGAATTAATTAAAAGTGAAAATAAAAGTTGTTCCAAATTGGAAACTAAAATGTTCGGGTCGTGCCAGATAATGCATAAGTGATTATGGTGGTGAAACCAAACTTTTATGAAATGCTTAAATGCACTAAAATGATTTACATAGTAGCAAACCTAATTATTTAAATGCCTTTATTAATTAATAAAATATCAAACTAAATTATTTGAGGACTAGACTTTTTGTGACAATGGACAAAATTGAAATACTAAATTAGATGCTAAGTATATATTTTATTAAAACTAAAATAAAATGTAACTAAAATAAAACAGGAAAAATAAATAAAAAGAAAAGGACAAAACAGAAATAAAACAAAGTAAAAACAAAAACAAAAACCCTCCTGGCCCAACTGGGCCACGACCCAGCCGAACCGGCCCACCCCGCCCCTCCTACTAACCCCCCCACTACCCCGTAACCCTAGAACCCTATCACCCCCCATATATCAAATTACTTGATCAAAACAGAAAAACAAAGAAAAAAAAATCCCAAATCCTCACACTAACCTTTCTTTCCCCTCTCTATCCACTCACCATCTTTTCAGACTTCCTTCCACCGGCCCCCCATCCAAACACAACATAATAACTCTACCCCCGACTTCGAAATCGCTACACAGCCTACTCTTCCGCCCAATTCAAAACAATCCTTCTAACCACGACGCCCCATAAACCTTGCTACACCTATTCCCCTCCCGCCACTGGCCTACATACGCCAATAAATCGACACCGCTCTACCCTGGATGAACTAGATCCGTACACCCCCCACATACTCCCACCGGCCTTCTCCTCGATCCACGGATAATCTCCCATCCCAACTCCCCCCAGGACGAACTAATCCCTCTCCCCCCTCTGTTCCTCCCGATACAAATCGGGAGAACTGCCCCCGACGCCGCCGGTCGCCGCCCCGCCGTGCCTCCGTCCTCCTTCGCGGAGTCACCTCGCCGGCGCCACCCCTCCCGGCCTCCTGCCTCTCCCTCCTGCACCGCGCCGTCTTTCGTGAGCTCCGCGCGCGCTCCTCCATAGCCTTTGCCGTCGCACGCCGCCGGCCCCGTCTCTCCATCGCCGGCCATCACCGAGCCTCGCCGACCCCCGTTCCCCTGCAACGCTGGTGAGGCCTCGGCCTCCACCTTCCCACCGTCCCCTTTTCCCCGTACAGGACATTGCCGCGCCCACCGCCTGCGCCCGCGGCTCCACCCGCGCGCCCTGGCCGCATCTCTCCCGGCCGCGCCCCGCGCCCTGGCCTCGCTCCCCCCCCCACTGACCTCCTGCTGCCGCTGCGCTTCTGCTACTGCTGCGCCGTGCTGCCCCCAACGCCGTGCGCCCGCTGCCGCCTACTGCCGCTGCTGTAGCAGCTGCGCCCCGCAGCGACCGCTGCTGCTGCCGTGGTGACCGCAGCGGCCCGCAGCTCCTCGCGCGCCGCTCGCCTAGCCTGCTGCACCGTCGCGTGCCGCCCCACCTGCCTCGCCTCGCTCCCGCCGGCCGCCCCTGCGCCACGCGCCGGCCACCTCTCGCCCCGTTCCTCCGTCGCCACTCCCGAGCACCGCCGCCGCCCCACTTCCCCCTGGCCGGCGCCCCACCGCGCCACCTCGCCAGTCCCGTTCAGGCGCGCGCCTACGCCCGCCCCTGTTTCGCCCAGCGCCCGCAAACCCCTATTGGGCCACAGACACGTGGGGCCCAGCCCCTGGTTTAAAAAAAGAATAATAAAATAATAAAAAATTAGTTAATTAATTACTTAATTAGGTAATTAATTAAATTAATTAACCTTTCTTAATTAGCCTAATGAACTAGATTAGTTAATTTAAACCTGTTTAATTAACTAAGTCAATGACAGATGGGCACCATGTGCGAGGTTTGACTTAGTCAACCTGTTGACCTTCTGACGTCATGCTGATGCAATAACTCCATTTAGTTTTAATAATAATTTCAGAAAATGTTTAAACCTTTGAAAATTAATATAAAATAATCCATAACTCGGATGGAAAAGTTTTATACATGAAAGTTGCTCAGAACGACAAGACGAATCCGAATATGCAGTCCGTTCGTCTGCCACACGCCCCTAGCATAGCAAACGTGGAACTTTCACCTCTCTTTCATTTGTCCGAAAAATGCCAAACTTCGGGAAAACATTCCCGGATGTCTTCCCCTTCACCAGTATCACGTAGTACCGCGTTAGAACACGCCTAGTGCTGCTTATTGTCATGTCATGCATCTATTTGCTGTGTATTTATCTGTTTCCTCCCCCTCTTCTCTCTCAATAGAGCTCGGTACCGATGCAACTCCGGAGATCGACGACCCCTGACGACCCTGCCTTTGCCGCCGAGCAACCAGGCAAGCACCCCGTCTTTGAGCATACCGATATCGCCTATTCTTTCTCTCTTGTGCTTGCATTAGAAATGCTGCTGCTACTGCTTTACCTATTCTGATGCATAGCCTATTTATTGTAACCTGCTATTGAAACCTTACCTGTTTATCCTAAACTGCTTAGTATAGGCTGGTTAGTGACCCATCAGAGACCCTACTTTGACCCAACTGCCCCGCTGGATTATCAGAAGACCCGATCAACGGGATCGAAGACCAGGCCCCGGCACCGCACATCACCCCCTTAGTTGTAATGACACTGCAGTGTTACTATCGAGTGCCGAGGGTGATACCTCGTGTAGCACTTCTGATGTTAACTCTGTAGAGTAGCTACTCGGTCATGGTCATCGAGGGTGATTCCTCCTTCACCACTTCCGATAACGACGTTGTCGTGCAACACCTCAAGTGTGAACCCATCGAGGGTGATTCCTCCGAGTTCACCATGATGGATACATCGAGTAGGAATCCAACGAGGGTGATACCTCGGATATCCTTGATGCTATGGACACACGGATACTTGGACTTTACAACTGTTACTTGGAAAGGCGGGTTGACCCTGAGGGGTACCCGCGTGAGCCTAAGTGGCGAGTGATGTGGAGACGGGTTGCCCTGGAGGGTGCCCGAGATATGAATACGAGGGGCGGCCGGGCATTCTTAGCCCTTGCAGCAAGTCCTCGAGACGGGGCGACGGGGTCACATCTTCCGTGAGTCTCTGCTCGTTGCCGCACAACCAACACACTAATGGTTTGGCTATTTGATCCGAGAGGGCCTCCATCCTGATAGCACTAACCATCACGTGGGAATAGTTATGGGCACTCTGCATCGTAGCATCAGCCGAAAGCTCTGTCAGACATCCAGTTCAGCATAGCGGCATGGTCGGATCGTGTCGGCCATCCGAGGCGACGCGGGTATCCACCCTGTGCGCAACGACCCGGAGTGCGCAGGGCGATGGCCCAAGACCCCTGTGCGCATAGGTTAGTCCGACGGGGACCTCTCTGCTGAGCTCTAGGTAGGGTTGCGGTGTATCGTTTGGCCGAGGCCGGGCATGACCCAGGAGGTGTGTCCGGCTGGAGTTAAGCGAGCATGATGGGTAAGTTGGTGCACCCCTGCAGGGAAGAAAACATCTATCGATAGCCGGTCCTACGGTAAAGGACACTCGGAGTTGTATCCCGATCGATACAACTAGAACTGGAGATGATACCTAGATGTATGGCTCTGGGATTGCTTTCTCGCAGGGAGTCGAGAAAGGATCTCTGGGCGAGGTTGATGACTGTATGGCTCTGGGATTGCCTTCTCGCAGGGAGTCAAGAAAGGATCTCTGGGTGAGGTTGATAACACTACTACTACTTTACATTATGCTACTCTGCACTCTTCTAATGCTGCAAGACCACTGAACATGATGAAGATGCTAGTCTTTGATAGGACTAGGCTTTCCTCTCTATTCTGGCATTTCTGCAGCCCAGTCCACATATACAGCCTTCCTTTTGATAATGTTGCATATGTAGTGTAGATCCTTGCTTGCTGAGTACTTCGGAGTACTCATGGTTGCTTTGCTTTCTTTTTCTCCCCATATCAGTTTGTCGTGACCACATGACGGAGCCCCTGAGACAGCTGCCCCGCCGACGACTACTACTACCACCTCGAGAGTGGTTACTTCTACGAGCTGGCCGACGACCAGGAGTAGGTTCGGAGGGTCCCAGGCAGGAGGCCTGCGCCTTTCGATCATAGTCTTTTGTTTTGCTCCACCTTCTAAAGGCATATCTCTGTTTCTCTTTTATATCTGTACTCAGATATCTAATGCTTCCGCTGACACTTGTATGCGAGCTTATGTATTCGAGCCCTCGAGGCCCCTGGCTTGTAATATAAAGCTTGTATGACTTTATTTATGTTTTAGAGTTGTGTTGTGATATCTTCAAGTGAGTCCTTAGGCTTGATCATGTGCATTTGCGTGTATGATTAGTGCATGATTAAGCTGGGGCGTCACACAAGACATAAAGCGCTTCAATTTAGTTGCATAGTTAGGAGACAATACGTGCATGCTACGGGAATCACAAACCTTAACACAATTATTTCTTTAACTCCACAATTTACTACTAGCATGACTCTAATATCACCATCTTCATATCTCAAAACAATCATAAGAAATCAAAGTTCTCATAGTATTCAATGCTCTATATATGAAAGTTTTTATTATATCTCCCTTGGATGCCCATCATATTAGGACTAAATTCATAACCTAAGCAAATTACCATGCTGTTTAGAGACTCTCAAAATAATATAAGTGAAGCAAGAGAGTTCAACAATTTCTATAAAATAAGGCCACCGCCGTGCTCTTAAAAAGATATAAGTGAAGCACTAGAGCAAAATTGCCTAGCTCAAAAGATATAAGTGAAGCACATAGAGTATTCTACTAAATCACGATTCATGCGTGACTCACTCAAAAGGTGTGTACAGCAAGGATGATTGTGGCAAACTAAAAAGCAAAGACTCAAATCATACAAGACGCTCCAAGCAAAACACATATCATGTGGTGAACAAAAATGTAGCCTCAAGTAAAGTTACCGATAGACGAAGACGAAAGAGGGGATGCCTTCCGGGGCATCCCCAAGCTTAGGCTATTGGTTGTCCTTGAATATTACCTTGGGGTGCCTTGGGCATCCCCAAGCTTAGGCTCTTGCCACTCCTTATTCCATAGTCCATCAAATCTTTACCCAAAACTTGAAAACTTCACAACACAAAAACTCAACAGAAAACTCATAAGCTCCGTTAGTATAATAAAACAAATGACCACTTTTAGGTACTGTTGTGAACTCATTCTAATTTTATATTGGTGTAATATCTACAGTATTCCAACTTCTCCATGGTTTATACCCCCCGATACTACTCATAGATTCATCAAAATAAGTAAACACACAATAAAAACAGAATCTGTCAAAAACAGGACAGTCTGTAGCAACGCAATTTCTATCCATACTTATGTAACTCAGAAAATTCTGAAAAATTAGGACAACGTGGAAAAATTGCATCTCAGTAACATGTAAAATATTCAGCAATTGATCACGTTCCAGTAACCATAAACAATTCTGGCACGGTACACAAAACTTTCTGTTTCTGCACAGCACCAATTTCAACAATCAATCTAGCCATCCCAAAGGTCTTACTTGGCACAAACACTAAATAAAAACACAAAAACACATCTAACCAGAGGCTAGATGAATTATTTATTGCAAAACAGAACAAAAAACTCAAGAACAAAAATAAAATTGTGTTGCCTCCCAACAAGCGCTATTGTTTAACGCCCTTAGCTAGGCATAAAACATAGATCTAGGTATTGTCATCTTTGGTATGCAATTCATAAGTAGCCCTCATAATGGTTTCATAATATAACTTTATTTTCTTTCTAGGAAAGTGTTCCATGCCCTTCCTTAACGGAAATTGAAATATAATGTTTCCTTCTTTCATATCAATAATTGCACCAATTGTTCTAAGGAAAGGTCTACCAAGAATAATAGGACATGTAGGATTGCAATCTATATCAAGAACAACGAAATCTACGGGCACATAATTCCTATTTGCAATAATAAGAACATCATTAATACTTCCCATAGGTTTCTTAATAGTGGAATCCGCAAGATGCAAATTTAAAGAACAATCATCAAATTCACGGAAACCTAACACATCACATAAAGTTTTTGGAATCATGGAAACACTAGCACCCAAATCACACAAAGCATGGAACTCATAATCTTTAATCTTAATCTTAATAGTATGTTCCCACTCATCATAAAGTTTTCTAGGGATAGAAACTTCCAATTCAAGCTTTTCTTCAAAAGATTTCATCATAGCGTCAACAACATGTTTAGTAAAAGCTTTATTTTGATTATAAGCATGCGGAGAATTCAACATGGATTGCAGCAAGGAAATACAATCTATTAAAGAATAATTATCATAATTAAATTCCTTGAAATCCAAAAGAGTGGGTTCATTGCTACTTAAAGTTTTGACCTCTTTAATCCCACTTTTATCAATTTTTGCATCTAGATCTATAAACTCCGAATCATTGGGACACCTTTAACTAAAGTTGACTCATCTCCAGTCCCATCTTTATCAAGATTTATATTGGAAAACAAAGATTCAATAGCAGTCACGTCAATCACTTTAAGATTTTCATCATTATTTTCACAAAAACCAGAAGAACTCGCTTTTACAAACCAATCTCGTTTAGCACGCATCTTAGCGGTTCTTTCTTTAAATTCATCTATAGAAATCCTCATAGCTTTTAGAGATTCATTAATATCATGCTTGGCTGGAATAGATCTAACTTTCAAAGAATCAATCTCAAGAGAAATTCTATCCACGTTCCTAGCCAAATCATCAATCTTATGCAATTTCTCTTCAACCAAAGCATTAAAACTTTTTTGCGAAATCATAAATTCTTTAACACTATTCTCAAAATTAGAGGACATCTTATTATAATTTCAATAAGAATTGTTATAGAAACTACCATAATTATTAGAGTAATTACTAGGAAAAGGCCTAGGATTAAAATTGCCTCTATACGCGTTATTACCAAAATTGTTCCTACCAACAAAATTCACATCCATAGATTCATTATTATTCTCAATCAAAGTAGACAAAGGCATATCATTGGGATCGATAGGATCACTCTTACTAGAAAACAATTTCATAAGTTCATCCGTCTTTCCACTCAAAACATTAATTTCTTCAATCGCATGCACTTTTTTACTAGTAGAAGATCTTTCGGTGTGCCATTGAGAATAATTAACCATAATATTATCTAGGAGTTTAGTAGCTTCTCCTAAAGTGATTTCCATAAAAGTACCTCCCGCGACCGAATCTAAAAGATTTCTAGAAGCAAAATTCAATCCGGCATAAAAAAATTGTATGATCATCCACAAATTCAAACCATGAGTAGGGCAATTTCTTATCATTAATTTCATCCTCTCCCAAGATTGTACAATATGTTCATGATCAAGTTGCTCAAAATTCATAATATCGTTCCTAAGGGAGATGATCTTAGCGGGAGAAAAATACTTGGAAATAAAAGCATCTTTACACTTATTCCATGAATCAACACTATTTTTAGGCAAAGATGAAAACCAAGTTTTAGCACGATCTCGTAGCGAGAACGGAAATAGTTTCAATTTAATAATATCATTATCCACATCCCTCTTCTTTCGCATATTACACAAATCAACGAAATTGTTTAGATGGGATGCGGCATCTTCACTAGGAAGGCCAGAAAATTGATCTTTCATAACAAGATTCGGCAAAGCGGCATTAATTACACAAGATTCTGCACTAGTGGCGCGAGCAATAGGAGTACTAATAAAATCATCATTATTGGTATTGGAAAAGTCACACAATTTGGTATTCTCTTGAGCCATCATGACAAAGCAAGCAATCCAACACACGAGCAAGCAAACGAAAAGACGAACGGAAAAAGGGCGAAGGAAAAAGGCAAATCTTTTCGAAAATCGTTTTAGAAGTGGGTGAGAGGAAAACGAGAGGCGAATGGAGAATAATGTAATGCAATAGATGAGAGTTTTATGATGGGTACTTGGTATGTCTTGACTTGGTGTAGATCTCCCCGGCAACGGCGCCAAAAATTCTACCTGCTACTTCTTGAGCTTGCGTTGGTTTTTCCCTTGAAGAGGAAAGGGTGATGTAGCAAAGTAGAGATAAGTATTTCCCTTAGTTTGAGAACCAAGGTATCAATCTAGTAGGAGAAGAACGCACAAATCACCAATACCTGCACAAACAATCAAACAACTTGCACCCACCGCGATAAAGGGGTTGTTAATCCCTTCACGGTTACTTGCAAAAGTGAGATCTGATAGAGATAGATAAATAAAAGATAAAATATTTTTGGGTTTTTTGGTTTATAGATCTGAAAGTAAAAGATTGCAAAATAGTAGATCGGGAACTAATATGATGGAAAATAGACCCGGGGGCCATAGGTTTCACTAGAGGCTTCTCTCTTGACGGCAAAAAATACGGTGGGTGAACAAATTATAGTCGAGCAATTGATAGAAAAGCGCAAAGTTATGACGATATCCAAGGCAATGATTATGTAATATAGGCATCACGTCCGTGACAAGTAGACCGACTCCTGCCTGCATCTACTACTATTACTCCACACATCGACTGACTCCTGCCTGCATCTAGAGTATTAAGTTCATGAAGAACAGAGTAACGCTTTAAGTAGGATGACATGATGTAGAGGAATTAACTCAAGCAATATGATGAAATACCCATCTTTTTATCCTCGATGGCAACAATACAATACGTGCCTCGCTACCCCTACTTTGTCACTGGGTGAGGACACCGCAAGATTGAACCCAAAGCAAAGCACCTCTCCCATTGCAAGAAAAAGCAATCTAGTTGGCCAAACCAAACCGATAGTTCAAATAGAAATACTAAGATATCAAAGCATGCATATAAGAATTCAGAGAAGATTCAAATAATATTCATAGATAAGCTGATCATAATTCCACAATTCATCGGATCTCGACTAACACACCGCAAAAGGAAATTACATCGGATAGATCTCCAAGACCACCGAGGAGAACATGGTATTGAGAATCAAAGAGAGAGAAGAAGCCATCTAGCTACTAGCTATGGACCCGTAGGTCTGTGGTAAACTACTCACGCTTCATCGGAGGGGCTATGGTGTTGATGTAGAAGCCCTCTGTGATCGAATCCCCCTCCGGCGAAGTGCCGAAAAAGGCTCCAAGATTGGATCTCGCAGAAACAAAAACTTGCGGCGGTGGAAAAGTATTTTCGTGGCTTAATCTGAGGGTTTGGGAATATTTGAGAATATATAGGAGTAAGAAGTAGGTCAGGGGGGTCACGAGGGGCCCACAAGGTAGGGGGCGTGCCCTACCCCCCTGGGCGCGCCCTTCACCCTTGTCGCCGCCTCATGGCTCTTCTGACTTGAACTCCAAGTCTCCTGGGTGTCTTCGGGTCCAAGAAAAATCGTCGCGAAGGTTTTATTCCGTTTGGACTCCGTTTGGTATTCCTTTTCTGCGAAACTCAAAAACAAGGAAAAACCAGAAACTAGCACTGGCACTGGGCTCTAGGTTAATAGGTTAGTCCCAAAAATAATATAAAATAGCATATTAATGCATATAAAACATCCAAAACAGATAATATAATAGCATGGAACAATCAAAAATTATAGATACGTTGGAGACGTATCACACGGCAGCTTGGGAAGAGGACGGCGCCAACACGGAGGATGGTGTCGCGGCAACAGCAAGGGCGGACGGGGGCTCGGGAGTCTCCGAACCCCCCGAGGGCGCGACGGGGGTGGGTGGCTCCAGAGCCAGCGGGCCCGCAGAGGAAGAGGCCTCCTGAGGCCCCGCCACCAAGCCTTGAGGAGCTCGCTCCATCGCGGCAGGGCACGGGGTGACCTCTTCGGCCCGCGCTAGGGCCGCCACAGCCGTGGCAGGTTGTGGAGCCCGCGGCATCCCTGCCTCCTCCTCCTTCCTCTTCTTCGTTGCGGCCTCCAGCCTGGTCATCGGAAGGGGAGTGCTGTAGGCACGGTATCAAGGGCAGAAAACAGAAACAAGGCAAGATACTTACTCGTCAGCTGCAACGTACGCCCTCTTCCTGGCGAGGGCCAGGGCGCCTCCAACCCTCTGGCGCACAGGTGTCGTCCGGCCTAGCCCCTGCTGGGCCGGAGCGGAGGCCCCGGACCTCATCACGACCCCGGTGGAGCGCGGGCGCTCCATGGCCGAGGACCCAGCATCGTCGTCATCAGGAAGGCCGCGGAGAAGCTCACCTCGAGACGGGCGAGAGATCTCCACCGCCTCGTCTGCGGTCGACTCCGAACCATCCTCGTCCCCTTCCTCGGAGTCGTCACCGGAGGACACTGGCACCGACGAGTTGGGGGGTACCCGCGGCACGAGCCCCAGCTCGTCAAAGGTGGGCATGGCGGCAATCAGCTCAGCCCTGTCGGCCCGGCGGTACAGCGGGGCGAAGGCCACCGGGAGATTACCCAGGTCCTTCTCGAGCAGGGTGTGCATGGCCCTGTCCAGCTCCTCGCCCGTCAAGCTACCCCGGCGTAGGCAGATGTCGTCCTCCTCGCCCTGGAACTCCCACATGGGGCGCGTGTGTGCCTGGAGCGGGGCCAGGCGTTGCGTCAGGAATTCCTTGACGAGCATGGCCCCCGTCAGCACCCCGGCCTTCAAGTCCTGCATCATCCTCGTCACCACCGGCGCTGCCCGGGGATCGGTGAGCTTCTCATGGCCCCACCGATCGAGCTTCTCTGGCAGATCAGTCGGCAACTCCAGCCGTGCGTTGAGACCCTTGGTGTCCATGAAGACCCACTAGCGCCAGAAGTTCTCCACCTTCTTGCCGGCCCTCAGGAGCGCGTTGCCGCGGTGGATCGCGGCAAAGGATACGCAGCCGGAGTGCTGGGTCGAGTCGTGCATCCGGAGAATGAAGAAGTGGCGGAGGAGCGCCACGGAGGGCATCACGCCCACGAATGCCTCACAATAGAAGGCAAAAATGGACAGGAGAAGGATGGAGTTGGGCTGGAAGTGCAGAGCTTGGACCTGGTAGTGGTCGAGGACGGCAGTGAAGAAACTGGAGAAAGGCGGGATGAGCCCCGCAAAGACGCTGTGGAGGAAGAAGGGGTAGACCGTCCGCGCCAAGGTCCTGCGCTCGGCGGAGCCGGCCAGGAAGATTGTCTCCTTCCCCTCGTTGTCATCGCCCGCCGTCAGCGGGAGCACAGCAGCAAGGTGCTTCTCCTCGGTGATGGAGGAGCTGCCAAGAGCCGGTGCATGAGAGGAAGAAGAACCTGCGGCCGGGGCGGCAGCCTTCACCTTCCCGGATGCCATCCGCAGATCTTGGGAGGAAGGATGCAGAAGGGCTCGGCTAGATCTAGAGGTGTTCACGGCAGGAGAAAGGGGATCTGAGCAAGGCGAAGGGAGAGTAATGATGGCCTGTCATGGGCGCTAGTCTTTTATCAGCCTGGGCAGTTGCCGAGGCGTCGCGAGGAGATGGAGACGCCCACGTCCCACCAAGCGCCACGCGTCGATTCGGTCCACAGGCAGTTGGGGCCCGCGACACTTCGCCCTTGCCCCTTGTCTTCGCCTCAAAGCCAAGTCCGAGCACGCCTTGGGCCCAGGGGCTACTGTCGACGTTCTGGGAACCAGGGTACCCAGACTTGCCTGCCTGCGGCCCATGGGCGTGGTTCCATCAGCTGCCTGGTACGGCCCATCTGCAGCATCAACAAGACAAGACCTTCGCGAGGGGCCAAGCCTCGCGAGGCGGATGATGCCAAGACCTCCCGAGGGAGTGGCCTCCTCTAGGCTGCTCCTGAGGAAAGGAGATTCCTATGCAAGCGCCCACCTCATGAGGTTAGCGTGACGCAAGCCATGACAACCATGGCCAGGCGGGCGCCAGCGGGCGTAGAGAAGCAGGTTTCCTCTTTGGTGCTAAGGAGGCAAGCGCAGGCGCGGGGTCCCGAGGAACCAGCCAAAGGTTTCCATTCCCGTGCAGGAAGACCAAGACCGCCAGGACGGCAGGACAGATGTCATCGTCGAGCCCACCGCAGCGTCACGACCAGAGCTTTTGCAGGCGAAGACCACCTTTCGTTAGGATAGGATGTACTACTTTACCCTTTCGAATTGGCCATTGTGGGATCCCTTCCCACCTACATTTCGGGGGAAGAGGACCGTGGCCACTATAAATATAGGTTAGCCACCACCAGGACAGGGGATCGACGCCCAGACAGAGGGAGAGATCTCACCAGCTTACACTCACATCTGAGCAGACCTCGCGAGGATGTTCATCCCTTGTACTAGTTCATCCTCAGCCCCTCATGAGGCAAATCCACCACAAAGCAGGAGTAGGGTATTACACCGCAAGGTGGCCCGAACCTGGGTAAACTGCTGTGTCCATCTTCTTCCTTGTTCATCGAGCTAGGCCGTGGGAGCGACGAGTGATTAGCTAGGGGAGTAGAGTTCTTCGCACACGCCCCAGAGTTTGAACCTTTCTTTGGTCTGCGGAGCCCTGAATCTGACAGCGGGCGTCCTCCATTGGCGGTGCGCCCTAGCTCGAGCAGCCGCGGGAAGAACCCTGCCCGCGGGCGCAGCCATGGGGGCCGCAGCGGATGCGGCCAAGGAGGGAGGAGCGGCGCCGGTGCCCGGCCGCCTCCGGCATGGGCTCACACCACCGATTTGGCCCCCGAGTTTGTTGTGTGGATGGCGAACTCGCCCTGCACCTGGCTCCAGCTTCCGGGCTCCTTCGCGGAGGAGTTGGCGGCCGATGCACCCCTGGGGTTGTGGCTACAGCCGGACGGCTGCTGCAATAGGTCCTCCTGGGTGGCGGCCGAGTTCACCCCATTCGGCTACATGTACCTGATGCAGGGGTGGAAGTCGTTCGCCCGTGCCCGCGCTCTGAAGGCGAGGCACACCCTTCACTCCAAGTTCGACGAGGCCGCGACACTCTTCGTGAAGATTTTTGGGAGGCCGGTGGCCGCCTGGAGTGCTGCATGGAGAGCGACAGCAGCGGCGGCGGCTACTCCTCCGGTGACGTCAGCAGTGATGGCAGTGATGCTTCCCCCGAGAGAAGTGGAAGCGACGATGATTCCGACGAGCCCCCGCGCCGCCGCGTCAAGACGGAGGAGGACTTCGACTAGGCGCTGGCGATGTTGGAGCCAGGGCCCGTAAGGTGGTGACCACCTGGAGGAGGTTTCTTTTGCTTTTTTTCCTGCATTTAAACAACATGGGCCCCATGGGGCGTGTAAGAGACTTCTGGCGCTTGCGCCTTTATCTTTAACGCTTTCGCGGTTAGATTTCAAGCTCGATCTCCGCATTTTTTGTTAAGTTCGTCCTCCCCCTCGCAATTGCCATCGCGCTCTGCGTCGCTAGGACCCAGTCTCGGGGAAACCTCAGCCGTCGTTGGTATGTTAGGTCGCGATGCCTGGGACAAGGCGAGGAGGTGAGGGGCCCAGGCCCGGTAAGAGCTCCTGAGACGCGATGCTCAAGAGGTCGCCTTTGACGCGCAAGCAGCCCTTGCGAGAAGAGAGGGTCGTGCCCTTAAATAGATCACGACGAGAGGGAGTGTCGCGAGAGGGTCTCCCGATCGCGTTTGAAAGGGTAGTCAACTTAGCTTTACACTCGCCGCGGGGCGGTCGCCGCTCGTGTCTACACGATGTTGGGACGCGCTCTTCCAAGGGTGGTTCCCTACCGTCTCACCACATAACCCTTGTCGGCTTGCACCTGGGTGTCATGCGAGGAGACTAGACACGAAGGGCCTTGGTGGGGTGACGAGCACGGAGGCAGGCCCGTGAGCCAGAGCCCGATCCCTTGGATTTTTCAGCGCTGCCGGGGCTGACTCGAGCACAGTCACCATGTCCAGCCTCTGCTCGCGTGAGGCCAAGGAAGAGCCATGAGTAGCGCCGTCGCATGGTTGCATGGTTGCCGCAACGGACGTGGTCGTCCTGTGGTCGATGCTGCCCGTGGGGCGAGCTCAACTGCTTTTCCACCAGCGCGGAGCATGGGGCGTCCACTGGGCGTGGGCATGGTCGTATTGGGACCGTTCCGCCAGCGTTGAGCATGGGGCTTCCACTGGGCATGGGCATGGTCGTATTGGGACCATTCCACCAGCGCTCAGCATGGGGCTTCCACTGGGCATCGGCATGGTCGTATTGGGACCGTTCCACCAGCGCTCAGCATGGGGCTTCCACTGGGTGTGGGTGGGAGCTCTATCTCAGAGTCTTCGGGGCATGTACAGCCCTATATCGTTCGTACGCATGACCGGCACGGTAGAACTCAAGGAGGGATCAGACACTCATGAACCAGCGCGGGCCTCAGGAGATCCTACCTTGTTTTTTAGGCGGTTTGCGCCTGCCTTTTGATGCGGATGTGCGCTTATATGATCTGGAGGATGAGGGGCGACACGCGTCGGACAGTCGTCCCGAAGCCATTTCATGCGGTGGTCAGACACCAAGGACCCCAGGAGTTGACGTGTACGGGTCTGGCCTGCCAAACAGAGCTCGGTCACTTGGATTTAGCGATGCTGCAGGGGCGCACCCGAGCGCAGACATCGTGTCTCGTTCCCTCATGGAATGATCACAGGAAGAACCACCAGACCCGCGGCGCCTGAGGTGACGAAACACCCCAACAAGCATATGCATTAAGCCACACCTCCACTGTCGGCGTTCTAGGAACAGGGGTACCTAGACTTGCCTACCTGCGGCCCAATGCGTGGCCCCACCGACGGCCCGGCAAGGCCCAGATTCAAGACTACGCGAGGAAGGCCCTCGCGAGGGCCCCAGCCTCGTGAGGCGAGCGACGTCAAGAACTCCTGGGGAGCGGCTCCTCAAGCCTGCCTCCCAAGGAGCGGATATCTCTATGCAGGTACCCCTCCTCATGAGGCCACAATGGCGTGAACCATGACGACCAAGGCCAGGCGGGCTCCAGCGGGCGCAGAGGGAGCAGTTTCCTCTTTGGTGCTAAGAAGGCAAGGGCAGGCGCAGGTTCCCGAGGGAGGCCCCAAAGGTTTCCTTTCCGGTGCAACAAGACCACAACCACGAGCTCAGAAGGACGAATGTCATCACCGAGCCCACCTCTGCGTCATGGCCAGAAGCTTTGCAGGCGAAGACCACCTTTCGTCAGGATAAGATGTACTACTTATCCCCTTTCAAAATTGGTCGTTGTGGGATCCCTTCCCGCCTAAGCTATGAGGGAAGAGGACCAAGGCCACTATAAATATAGACTAGCATCCACCGTAGAGAGGGGACGGACAAGAGATCGAATCCACACACAACACACGAGCCCTCGCGAGGCAGCTCATCCACTGTACTAGTTCATCCTCAACCTCCTCGTGAGGCCAATCCACCAAAGGCAGGAGTATGGTTTTACGCCGCAAGGCGGCCCGAACCTGGGTAAATCCTCGTGTTCTTCCCATCCTTACGATCATCGCGCTCGGTGAGTTTGAGCCTTGGGCATAGCGAGCGGAGCGTCCTGGTGAAGCGAGATCCTTCGTACACGCCCCAGAGTTCGAACCTCGTTGGGTCCGCGGAGCCTCGATTCCGACATTTGGCATGCCAGGTAGGGGCATGTCGGAGCTCCGTTTCTTCATCAACTGCGCTCCATCCTCACTCTGCCGCATCCATGGCTGAAGCTCGCCGAGCTCGCGCTGAGCTTTGGGCCGCCCGTGCGGCGCCCCTCGGCCGCGGTGCTCCTCGCCACCCCGTTCTCCCCGTGGCTAACGTCGCCTCTGGCACTGTTGCTCGTTGGCGGCGGGACCCATTGCTGCCATCTCCCGTGCGGCGCAGCGGCCGCGCTGCCGTGCGATCCTCCAACCATGCCGCGGCGTCATCCCCCCACACTCGTCATGGGCTGACGGACGCGCGAGCCGCGCTCTTCATGGCGCACGAGTTGTTGCGCTACCGACTTGCCGATGGTGACCATGACGCTTTGCTTGGCCGGGTCGCCGAGTTACTCGATGCCACTTGCGGGGGCGTGGAGCCTCTTCGCCTCCTGCCTGCGTCACGGGCCTCGCCAGGGATCCGCGCTTGCCCTTGTTGCGTCTGCTCGTCCTTCCGGAGAGGACCTGGAGGACCCCACGTTGGCGAGATTGCGAGTGGGATTGCCCCTCCAGCCTAGGAGGTGCTTCCCGGGGGTTCGGTCAGGATAGGCAGCCCCCACGGAAGTCACCACGGCGGGCCACCCCCAGGCCGGCATGACCAGGCGACGGCAATAGCGGTCAACAAGACGGAGGGACCGGGGGCTGACTTCAGGACGATGGCCACTGATGCCTCCATGCCGCCATCGACAAGCTCACCATGTGGGCAGAGGAGGGGTCCGCACACGCCATCCCCGTCGGCTTGGCCGTCAAGATTGTCAAGGTCACGCGAGGCCAGGATCCCTCATGAGCTGATACGGTGCCCCGACCACACCATTAACAACAATGACCCCCTATTACAACCAATCTCTACAGAACATATCGTGCTAACCTTGGATCACAGGTAGATCATGCTTCGGTGGCACGCTCGCGGACACCGGCCCAACCTTGGGCAGGCGGGGTTCGCCAGGATGCTGCGTGGGGGCCAACCTCGCGCTTGGCGGGGGAACCTGATGCTGGGCCTCCCCCGCGCCGCGAGGCGTGTGGAGCTACTGTGGCGGTGGCATCCGCCTCAGGATCCGCAAGGTCGGGCACCCCGTCCTAAAGCGGGTCCTCCCCAAAGAGGGCATCTGTGAGCTCTCGCCCCTGTGGGAGGGCCCGTCCAGGCTTGTCCACACTGCCAGGCCTGACGCTGCATGCCTGGGAACAAGGGATGGGGTCCCCGTCCAGGAAGACATGGAGCATCTCCGCTAGTTCTACCCGTGACACTCTCATGTAATAATGAGTGGGGCTATACATGCCCCGGAGCTCCCGGTGCGCCGCTCCACGGCCCCGCGGGAGCTCCCGCCCACGCCCAAGTGGAAGCCCCATGCTCCGCGCTGCCGGACGACACTGTCCACCAATGATTATGCCCACGCCCAATGGAGGCCCCATGCTCCGCGCTGGTGGGAAGACTAGTATAGGCGCCGGACGCGGCCGTCTTCTATAACCAAATTCGCCATTTCTTGAAATGAAGTTTGAAGTTTTCGCGTCTTTATTAGAAAAGGGGTGGGAATTTTTCTCCTTGCAGTGTTTTTCTTCCTTCGATTATGTTTTTTGAGAGGAGCGGCAGCTGCTAGTTGCTTCCTCTCGAGCGCCCCGCGAGCAGGGGCTGGGCACGGTGTGTATGCTTGAGCCAGCCCCGGCGGCGCCGAGGGCCCCCTGCGGGCCCAGGCCGGGGCCGCCCGTGTGCACTCCTCGCCAAGACTTTGGCGTCCGACTCCTCGCGCGACGCTCTTGAGCGAGCCAGCGGGCACGTGTTGCCTCCAACCCCTGGCTTTAGGAGCGCCCAGCTCCTGGCCTTGCCGAGCATCATGACCCGGCATACCAGCAACGACCGACCCTCGCTCGGGGGCTCAAGACACAAGATGGGCGCCAAGGAAGGGCGGCGAAAGAAAAGAGAGGCCACGGCCCGACTCGTTAACAAGGAATCCTACATCAAGTGCTTTTTACATCTCCGCGAGGCTCGATGCCTGGTGGAGGTGCCTCCGGAGGCCCTGAATCCTCGCGAGGCCCCCAGGGGACTTCGCAAGATTAAAGCTCTAAGGAGCACGCTTCCACGACGTGGGAACCCGCCGAGGGCCACGAGCGTATCAAGCTAAGTTACCCTGATCACGCCAGCCAGGAACCTTATGGTTTATGATAATATGATGCTAGAATATGAGCAGGGAATACAATATTACTTCATGCGTCATAAGGGAGTTTCTTCCAAAAGTGCTTTCACGCCCCCACACGGTTATGTCCAAAATATTGATAGGTAAACAGGAAAAGGACAACCTAGGGAGACGCATCATCATCATCGCTACTGTTAGCCTCGCGCTCCTCAGCTTCGGGTCGGTCCTCGCGGCCATCAGGGGTGAACTCCGCAATCAGGTCATCCACGTGGTCCTCCACCCAGTACGCCAGGGCACCTTGAATCACCCTAGGCACGGGGGCTATCACGACCTCAAAATCGGAGTCAGGGTCTAAGTGAAGGAGGTGACTGAAGACACGCGTTGATGCCCGCACCAGAAGGTCATGGCTTTTCTCCTCGATCATCTGGTGCAGCCTCTCTGCACCCCCCTCAAGATGCTCCACGATCCTGATGAACAAGGCAAGGTAGCCGGCGTCGTCGGCCACGAGCGGGCTGGAGACGCCTTCGTTACAAACGCAGTTCAAGGCGCGAAGAGCCCTTCGCTCAAGATCCCAGAACATCTTGGAGCGTGTGTGCTGCAGCCCCCGAGCCCGGTTCGTTTCATCTTTCGTCCGCTCCACGAGGGAGGCAACGTCCCTCACCTGCTGGTAAAGGAAGGACAGCTCAGACTCAGCTGCGGCCTAGGCGTCCAGCGCCGCCTTCTGACGCTTCTCCATCTCGGCCAACTTCCCCTTGAGGTCGTCAATCTCGCCCTTCAACTCGCCATGCCGCTCGCGGAAGCGGGATTTTTGAAGCTTCAGCTTCCGGCGGTATTCTTCGGCAAGGGCCCGCCGGACCGCCGCGACCTCCTCGTCGATCTCCGCCTGAACCCTCGCCTCCTGAGAGGCTAGGGAAACTTCGGCGGCTGTCACTTGGCCTTCAATGGCATCCAGCCGCTCTCGCTCCAAGCTCTCCTCCAGCGCCTCCAGCGTCAGCGTGTCCTCAAGCGCACGGAGTTTCGCCTCATGTGCCGAGGGCCCTCCTGCTCAGGCGGCCAAGACATCCTCGCGTGCCTTGATTCGACACTCGAGGGAGGCGTTTGCAGCAAGAAGCTCCCGCTCATGATCCTTCACGGCCTCGCGCCGCCGTTCTGTGGCCTCGGCCTCCTCGAAGGCGTGGTCGCGGGCTTCTTTGGGCACGGAGAGGACGCATCATCCTTTGAGTGGGCGGCTTCGTGCTGAAGGCGGCTGAAGTTGATGGCTACTTCGAGTCGGCGTCACTCGCGTGCCAGGTGTTGGCGCTCGGCCTCAAGGTGGGTGTCGACGTCGCCAAGCTCAGCCGCGAGCCGATCCAGCGCGCCCCTCGCGTCCCAAGGAGGCCGCGCCGATCGGCGCCGCGGCCACGCGCGAGTCTCGAGGTTCGGCCAGGAATCTGCTCCGCGCCCCCGGCCGCAACAGAGGCTCCGGCTACATCGGGCAGGGACCCGGGACCAGCCGGCTCGAAGCCCGCTCCCGTGGCCTGAGGCATTGCCCTGCACGAGCCCAATATCAGGCTGCTCACTGGCTCATGGCGACTCCAAGCTTCGCCAGGTGACATAGGGATGAGCGGTGGTGCCACCCATGTAAGCTTGACGCTTCCCTCGTCAGAAGACACCGGGGCCTCAGGGTGGCGGGCCTCCAGGGGCCACCTCGGGAGGAGCGTGACCTCTCCGGTAGGCGCGAGCGCGGCAGCTGAGTGCTCCGGGGTCCCGGAGGGTGGCGATGGGAGTTCCCTTGCCCCTTCTCCTGATGGAAACCTGAGGAGAGGGGGCTCAGGAGGGCTTTATGAGCATAAGTCAAGAAAAGCAGAAGACTTACTCGTCCGTGGCGATCCATTTCCTCTTCTTCAGGACCCGCGGGGCCGAGCTGGTGCAGCCGCTGTGCTTCCCCCTCCTCCGGGGAGCACGGAGGCCGGAGGTTGAACCGCCGGAGTCCGGCGCATGGTCCCCCGTGCTTGGGGCGGCGATCATGCCCTCGGGAGGAGCGTTTTCCCCGCCGATCGGGGCCGCGAGGCTGGGCCGCTGAGGAGCAGACACCCCGGCTTGCTGCCCCTTGGCCGCTCCAGGAGCTTTGACCTTGGGACCCCGGGGCCTGGTGCCACCAGGAGGGGATTGTCGCGAGGCCCGGTGTGGCCCTTGGGGAGAAACCCCCACTCGTCGAAGCGCGGCATCACCTCGGCAAACTTACCCCCGTTTGAATAATTGTACAGGGGGAGCCCTTCCTGAGGGAGCACGGGAGCCTCTCCGCCGGTCAGGAGGCGGGCACCCCGCGCAGCGAGTTGGAGGGAAGGGAAGGCTCCTGAAGCCTCATGGTGTCCTCACGGCCGATGAAGGCCCACATCGGGCGGGAATAGCACTGGAGAGGAGCGATTCGCCGCTGGACAAACTCCCTCACCGCCATTGCCATCGTTACACCTGCCTTTTTCAGGACGGCCAGCCTAGCCGTAACTCGCGCGAACCGCGGGTCGACAAGCTTTGCATGCCCCCAGCCCGAGCTGGGCCCCGCGGGGGCCGTCAAAATCTAGAGCAGGGGCTGTCCACGGTGGCGTCTGCGTACACCCATCGCCTGCGGAACCCCTCCATGTTCGGATGAAGCTCAGTGTCGATGCCTGCGCCGGCCGTCGCATCCGCCGCTCGGAGCGACACGCACCCCGAGCGCTGCTCGCTGGCGACCAGCTGGAGGGAGAAGAAGTGGCGAGGCAGGGCCACGGACGGGGCGACGCCCATGAAGGCCTCGCACAAGAACGCGAAGGCGGAAAGGAGGACGATGGACCCGGGGTCGAAGTGCAATGCGTGGACTTGATAGTGCGTAAGCACGGCATTGAAGAAATCCGAGAATGGCGGCAGCAAACCAGAGAAAAGGTCATGGAGATGAAGAGGGATGTCGGTGGCTTCCAGATCAGCCGGAGACCGAGAGGCGGGCCAGATCTTCATCTCCTTCCACTCGTTGGAGTCGGCGGCGATCACCTGCTAGACCTTGTCCAACACTTCAAGATTGACCACGGTGGACCGGCCCAACGCGGGCTCCGGCCCTGCTTGGGGCACCGCTGCGTCGAAGCCCTACCCCTCTTCCTCTTGGGGGCCATGGCGGCGAGGCGGATTGGAGCGGGCGCAAGAGCTTGCGGAGGAAGGGAGAAGCAGAAGGCGAGCGCGTGGCGGGACAATGATGGTTTCGCAGCGCGCGCTAAGCTTTTTGTCAGCAAGGACGGTTGCCGAGGCAACGTGGGGAAGTGGAGGCGCCCGCGTCCCGTCGTGTGCCACACGTCAAGCCTGTCCTGTAGGCGATTGGGGCCCGCGGTGTTTCGCCCTCTGCTCCTCGCCTTCGCTTCGAAGCCAGGCCTGGCACGCCTTGGGCCCAGGGGCTACTGTCGGCATTCTAGGAACAGGGGTACCCAGACTTGCCTGCCTACGGCCCAACGCGTGGCCCCACCGATGGCCCGACAAGGCCCAGATTGAAGACTACGCGAGGAAGGCCCTCACGAGGGCCCCGGCCTCGCGAGACGAATGACGCCAAGACCTCCTAGGGAGCGGCTCCTCAAGCCTGCCTCCCAAGGAGCGGAGATCACTTTGCAGGTACCCCTCCTCATGAGGCCACGATGACGTGAGCCATGACGACCAAGGCCAGGCGGGCTCCAGCGAGCGCAGAGGGAGCAGTTTCCTCTTTGGTGCTAAGGAGTCAAGGGCAGGCGCAGGTTCTCGAGGGAGGCCCCAAAGGTTTCCTTTCCGGTGCAAAAAGACCATGACCACGAGCTCGGCAGGACGGATGTCATCACCGAGCCCACCTCTGCGTCATGGCCAGAAGCTTTGCAGCATGGATCACCTTTCGTCAGGATAAGATGTACTACTTGTCCCCTTTCAAAATTGGCTATTGTGGGATCCCTTCCCGCCTAAGCTATGAGGAAAGAGGACCAAGGCCACTGTAGAGAGGGGACGGATGAGAGATGGAATCCACACACACCACCCGAGCCCTCGCGAGGCAGCTCATCCACTGTACTAGTTCATCCCAACCTCCTCGTGAGGCCAATCCACCAAAGGCAGGAGTAGGGTTTTACGCCGCAAGGCGGGCCGAACCTGGGTAAATTCTCGTGTTCTTCCCTTCCTTACGATCATCGTGCTCGGTGAGTTTGAGCCTTGGGCATAGCGAGCGGAGCATCTTGGTGAAGCGAGATCCTTCGCACACGCCCCAGAGTTCGAACCTTGTTGGGTCCGCAGAGCCCCGATTCCGACATCCGCTTTTTCGCTCGCGATGTCTCCATGAGAGGGTATGGCACCAAGGACCTCAGGAGGTGACGTGCACGGGGCCGGCCCGTGAGACAGAGCTCGGTCGCATGGATTTATCAGCGCTGCAGGGACGGACCCGAGCACAGACGCCGTGGTGATAGCCCGCGCTCATGGGGTGGTCGGGAGGAGGCTGCAGACGCACATAATTTCAAATAAATCAACAAACGACGCCCTTGTTCATCCGCTCTTGACGTTTCCATGAGGGGGGGCAAGGCACCAAGGACCTCCGGAGGTGACGTGCACAGGGCTGGCCCGTGAGACAGAGCTCGGTCACTTGGGTTTGTCAACGCTGCAGGGACGGACCCAAGCACAGCTGTCGTATCGGCCCCCGGTCATGGAACAATCAAGGGAAGAATCGGGAGGGCGCGTTAAACTTAAGGGCGGCGGAGCGCCAAAAGTGGGGTTAGGCATAAACAATGAACTGGCGAAAGCATGACTTAGTTTGATACACAACCAAAAACCAAGACTGTTGCAGGGGTTGACCCTGGCCCGCCTCAGTATGATGCGGCCGGTCGGGCGCCCTCAATTGAACGAACCAAAAAGTCACCTGGCAACCATGCTGCTGCGGGAATGTTGAAGTGGTCAATGAGGCGTGCCGCGAAGACCGAGCCCTCAGGGGCTGGCCGGCCCCTAAGGCCCTGGGGGCTCGCGAGGAGCTGGGACCTCACGAGACACCAGCGCCGCGCACCGGGCCTCACGAGAAGCCAGCACGAGGCGCGCGAACCACTGGTACCTCGCACCCGCGTTCAGCAACCCAAAAGGCATGCGGATGTAGTTGCTGGGAATGCTCCTGCTCCGGCCGACGCGCGACGGCCAGAAGATGTCCTGAGACATGGCCCTGTTGAGGCCCGGGATGTTGACACAGATGCACAGCTCGCCACCCGCGTCTGGGGCGACGGCTGAGATGGTGGGGCGCGCGGGGCGACGCTCGCCGCGCATGGCCTGTGGTTCCTGAAGCTTGCTGATTGCCTTGGTGATGAACTCTTGTGCTCCTGGCGCCTCGCACCGTGACTCTTGCTCGCGGGGGCGCGCGTTGAGGCACGCCTCCAAGTGGTGCCCGAGCACCTCCCTCGTCGTGCTGGTCAGGTCAGTCGCTCTAAAAACGAAAGCCCCTAAGCCTGTCCTGAGGGAGGTGCCGGGAGCGCCTTCCTATGCAGGAGGGAGGCGAGACCCGATGACGGGGGCGGAGCATTGGGTGCCCTTGCCGGACGGCAGCTTGCTTGCCACAGGACGGCTCTCAAAGAGGAGCTGCTTTTTCTTCGCAGGCGTGGCCTCAGGGGGCCCGACGATGCCCTCACCATCAGAGCTGTCCGCCGCGGCAGCGCAGTAGGCATGCTCCAGAGAGCAAACCGCATCCTTCTCGTTGCACGCGACGGTGATGATGCCGCCGCAGCCAGGCATCTTGAGGACGTTGTAGCCGTGGTGGGTTTCTTCCATGAACTTGGCGAGCGCGGGATACCCCAGGATGGCGTTGTACGGGAGGCCGATGTGGGCCACGTTGAAGTCGATCAGCTCAGTGTGGTAGTTGTCGCGGGTGCCGAAAGTGACCGGGAGGCGCACCTGCCCCAGGGAAGTGGTCGATCCATCCGTCACCCCGAAGAAGAGCCTGGTGGGCATCAGTTGGTCATAAGGTACCTGGAGCGTCTCGAAGGTCTCGATGGAGATCATGTTGAGGCCAGCCCCGTCGTCGATGAGGTCCTTGGTGACGGAGACGTTGTTAATGGTGGGGGTGCACAGCATGGGGAGCGTGCCAGTTGTAGCCGAGCACCTGAGGCGATCCTTAGAGTCAAAGGTGATGGCGTACTGCGGTCACTTGAGGGGCCTCACCGCTTCAAGCCTCGGGAGGGTAGCATTCACTTCGCGAGAGAACTACTTGAAGAAGCAGTTGGATGCGGGAGCATGAGCTCCGCCGAGTATGCAGGCTATCGCACGGGGCTCCTGGTAGCCCCCAACCCCCTCGTCTTGCTGGTTGTTGTCGCTCCTCCTGGGGGTGGCGGCAGTGGTGGAAGGGCCGCATTGTCTTGAGGACGGGCCTCACGAGGCTGGTCACACCAGACATCGTCAAGAGGCTGGTCTCGCCAGGCACCGTCGCAAGGCTGGTCACACCAAGCCTGGCGCTGGTTGCTGCTCCGGTCGTCCCACCTGCCGCCGCCGCGGTCGCCCCCTCGGCCAGAGCCTCGGTTAGGACAGGCGGGGCAGCGACCCAAGTGTTCGTCACGGAGCGCCCTGAGCTCCTGGCAGTCATTGGTGTTGTGGGTGCGCATGTTGTGGAAGATACAGAACATGTAGCTGCTCCCCTCAGGCTCACCGCGGTCGCGGCCGTGCTTCTGCTCGGGCTCGGCTGCCAGGACAGCAAGACCCTTGCGCTTGACCTCCTTGCCCATGGCCTTGCCGTCGTCGTGAACTGCATCAGGATTGTTGTGGAGGAAGAGGCGTCCCTCCTCGGCCTTGGCGCACTTGTCGGCGAGGGTGAACAGCTGCAGTGCCGTACTCAGGTCATTGTGGATGCTGAGCTTCTCGCACATGCGGACGTCCGTGACTCCATTGGTGAACGCCATGATGATGGCCTCATCAGAAGCGCCAGGGATCTTGTGGCGAACCTAGCCGAAGCGCTGAAGGTACTGCCGGAGCGTCTCGCCGGGGCGCTGCTTCACCTGCCGCAGGTCATTCATGGTGAGGGTGCGGTAGTAGGTGCCCTTGAAGTTGGCAATGAACAGCTCGCATAGCTCGCCCCACGAAGAGATGGACTCCTCGGGCAGGTTCATGAACTAGGAGCGCGCGCCATCCTTGAAGGCCATGGGGAACCAGTTGGCCATGACCTTGTCATCACCATTCGCCGCTTTGACACTCAGCGCGTAGAGCTGAAGAAACTCCATAGGGTCAGGGTGCCATCGTAGCGCGGGGGTAGGTCCGGCTTGAACTTGGCAGGCCAAACCACTCGGCGCAGCTCGCGAGTGAAGGCGCGTCGACCCACGCCACACGCGGGGGCACCTCTGTTTGCCAGGGTGGGGCGGTTCTGGCGCCCTGCCGCCGCGACATCTCGGACGGCTTGGTCTTGGCACTGCTGACGCTGCACAGGGAGCGCGCGCGCGTCCGGCGGTGCGTGGCGGATGATCTGGCAGCTGGCCTCGTCCCGGACCGGCGTGGGCGCTTCACGCGGCGGGTCGCGGGACCTTGCCTCATGCAGTGGCTCAAAGATGTCGCCGCGCCTAGGAGGCGGCGGAGGTGCGCCATGCGCGACGTCGCTCGCACGAGGCGGTGGAGGCGCGCCATGTGAGTTGTCGCCCGCTCGAGGCGGTCGAGGGCGGAGCGAGCAGGAGGGCGCCGGGGCCTCGCCCACGGCATTGACGAGCTCGGTGATGCGGTCGAGCTAGGCGTCGTAGCCCTCGTCTGTTGGGCGATAGCGCGACAGTTCTCGCGCCATGAGCAGGGCAGCCTGCGCGTTCACCGGCCCATGACGGGCGAGGGAGGACGAAGCCATGGCCGGGGTGAGCGACGACATGGCGGTGCGGCCGTCTCGTGGCACGGACGGGTCCAATGAAGAGTCCTACTGCTCGGGCGCGGCTGGGTCGGTGGCAGCGGCCGCGTCACCGGTGGAGTGGTGGCGGCCGTTGCATTCCACGCGTGTAGTCTGGGCGACAAGCGCCGCTCGGCGCTCAGCGCGAACATGACGAGCGTCGGCCATGGAATTAGTGCAGCAGATCCCGGAGCGGAACGGAAGAGAAGAAACACGACCCTACTTGGCACGCCAAATTTCGGAATCGGGGCTCCGCGGACCCGAATATGGTTCGAACTCTGGAGCATGCTAACTTCCTCTCACCTTGCCCTGCCAGCTACTCCAACCTCACATCCAAGCTCCCGCGTGTTCGGCTCAAAGAGAAGGGCGGAGAACACAGCGGATTTACCCAAGTTCGGGCCACCTTGCGGTGTAAAACCCTACTCCTGCTTCGTGGATGGATTGCCCCGCGAGGGAGGATGAATAAGAGAATACAAGTTGCCTCGTGGGGCTCTCAGGTGGTTCGGAGCTTGAGGATTCGATCTCTTCCAAGGTGGTGGCCTAGCTATACTTATACTGGCCACGGTCCTCTTCCCCCGAAAACACAAGGCAGGAAGGGTTGCCACAACGACCTATTTTGAAGGGGAACAGGAAGTACATCTTATCCTGACGAAAGGTGATCTTCGTGTTCGAAATATGCCCTAGAGGCAATAATAAAGTGGTTATTATTATATTTCCTTGTTCGTGATAATTGTCTATTGTTCATGCTATAATTGTGTTATCCGGAAATCGTAATACATGTGTGAATACATAGACCACAACATGTCCCTAGCAAACCTCTAGTTGACTAGCTCGTTGATCAATAGATGGTTATGGTTTCCTGACCATGGACATTGGATGTCATTGATAACGGGATCACATCATTAGGAGAATGATGTGATGGACAAGACCCAATCCTAAGCATAGCACAAGATCGTATAGTTCGTTCGCTAGAGCTTTTCTAATGTCAAGTATCATTTCCTTAGACCATGAGATTGTGCAACTCCCGGATACCGTAGTAATGCTTTGGGTGTATCAAACGTCACAACGTAACTGGGTGACTATAAAGGTGCACTACAGGTATCTCCGAAAGTGTCTGTTGAGTTGGCACGAATCGAGACTGGGATTTGTCACTCCGTATGACGGAGAGGTATCTCTAGGCCCACTCGGTAATACATCATCATATTGAGCTCAATGTGACTAAGGAGTTAGCCACGGGATCATGCGTTACGGAACGAGTAAAGAGACTTGCCGGTAACGAGATTGAACAAGGTATAAGGATACCGACGATCGAATCTCGGGCAAGTAACATACCGATGGACAAAGGGAATTGCGTACGGGATTGATTGAATCCTCGACATCATGGTTCATCCGATGAGATCATCGTGGAACATGTGGGAGCCAACATGGGTATCCAGATCCCGCTGTTGGTTATTGGCCGGAGAGATGTCTCGGTCATGTCTGCATGGTTCCCGAACCCGTAGGGTCTACCCACTTAAGGTTCGGTGACGCTAGACTTGTTATGGGAAATAGTATGTGGTTACCGAATGTTGTTTGGAGTCCCGGATGAGATCCCGGACGTCACGAGGAGTTCCGGAATGGTCCGGAGGTGAAGATTTATATATGGGAAGTCATCATACGGTCGCCGGAAGTATTCGGGGGTTTACCGGTATTGTACCGGGACCACCAAAGGGGTTCCGGGGGTCCACCGGGAGGGTCCACCTGCCCCGGAGGGCCCTATGGGCTGTATGTGGAAGGGAACCAGCCCCTAAGTGGGCTGGGCGCCATCCCCCCTTAGGGCCCATGCGCCTAGGGTTGGGGGGAAACCCTAAAGGGGGCGCCCCCCTTGGCTTGGGGGGCAAGCCCCCTCCCCTTGGCCGCCGCCCCACCTCTAGATCTCATCTAGAGGGGCCAGCCCCCTTCCCCCTTCTCCCTATAAATAGAGGGGAGGAGGGAAGGCAGCAGCACCTGATCCAAGGCGCAGCCCTCCCCCTCTCCAACACCCCCTCCTCCTCCGTTGAGCTTGGCGAAGCCCTGCCTGAGAACTGCAAGCTCCACCACCACGCCATCGTGCTGCCCGAGTTGTCTTCCCCAACCTCTCCCTTCTCCTTGCTGGATCAAGGCGCGGGAGACGTCACCAGGCTGCACGTGTGTTGAACGCGGAGGCGCCGTTGTTCGGCGCTTAGATCGGAATCGACCGCGATCTAAATCGCTGCGTGTACAACTCCTCCAACCGCGTTCTTGCAACGCTTCCGCATCGCAATCTTCAAGGGTATGAAGATGCACTCCTCTCTCTCTCGTTGCTAGTCTCTCCATAGATTGATCTTGGTGATGCGTAGAAATTTTTTTAATTTCTACACCGATCCCCAGCAGTGGCATCATGAGCTAGGTCTATGCGTAGTTTCTATGCACGAGTAGAACACAAGTTGTTGTGGGCATCGATTTTGTCAATTTACTTGCCGTTACTAGTCTTATCTTGATTCGGCGGCATCGTGGGATGAAGCGGCCCGGACCGACCTTACACGTACGCTTACGTGAGACAGGTTCCACCGACTGACATGCACTAGTTGCATAAGGTGGCTAGCGGGTGTCTGTCTCTCCCACTTTAGTCGGATCGGATTCGATGAAAAGGGTCCTTATGAAGGGTAAATAGAAATTGGCATATCACGTTGTGGTTTTGGCGTAGGTAAGAAATGTTCTTGCTAGAAACCTATAGCAGCCACGTAAAAATTTGCAACAACAATTAGAGGACGTCTAACTTGTTCTTGCAGCATATGCCGTGTGATGTGATATGGCCAAAAGGATGTGATGAATGATATATGTGATGTATGAGATTGATCATGTTCTTGTAATAGGAATCACGACTTGCATGTCGATGAGTATGACAACCGGCAGGAGCCATAGGAGTTGTCTTAATTTATTGTATGACCTGCGTGTCAATGAAAATGCCATGTAATTACTTTACTTTATTGCTAACCGTTAGCCATAGTAGTAGAAGTAATAGTTGGCGAGACAACTTCATGAAGACACGATGATGGAGATCATGATGATGGAGATCATGGTGTCATGCCGGTGACGATGATGATCATGGCGCCCCAAAGATGGAGATCAAAAGGAGCAAAATGATATTGGCCATATCATGTCACTATTTGATTGCATGTGATGTTTATCATTTTTTTTACATCTTATTTGCTTAGAATGACGGTAGCATAAATAAGATGATCCCTCGCTAAAATTTCAAGAAAGTGTTTCCCCTAACTGTGCACTGTTGCGAAGGTTCGTTGTTTCGAAGCACCACGTGATGATCGGGTGTGATAGATTCTAACGTTCGAATACAACGGGTGTAAGCCAGATTTACACATGCAAAACACTTAGGTTGACTTGACGAGCCTAGCATGTACAGACATGGCCTCGGAACACGGAAGACCGAAAGGTCGAACATGAGTCGTATAGAAGATACGATCAACATAGAGATGTTCACCGTTAATGACTAGTCCGTCTCACGTGATGATCGAACACGGCCTAGTCGATTCGGATCATGTGTCACTTAGATGACTAGAGGGATGTCTATCTGAGTGGGAGTTCATTGAATAATTTGATTAGATGAACTTAATTATCATGAACTTAGTCTAAAATCTTTACAATATGTCTTGTAGATCAAATGGCCCACGCTAATGTTGCCCTCAACTTCAACGCGTTCCTAGAGAAAACCAAGCTGAAAGATGATGGTAGCAACTACACAGACTGGGTCCGTAACTTGAGGATCATCCTCATAGCTGCCAAGAAAGCATATGTCCTTGAAGCACCGCTAGGTGACGCACCTGTTTTCCCAGCAACTCAAGACGTTATGAACGCCTGGCAGTCGCGTAGTGATGATTACTCCCTGGTTCAGTGCGGCATGCTTTACAGCTTAGAACCGGGGCTCCAAAAGCGTTTTGAGCAACACGGAGCATATGAGATGTTCCAAGAGCTGAAAATGGTTTTCCAAGCTCATGCCCGAGTCGAGAGATATGAAGTCTCCGACAAGTTCTACAGTTGTAAGATGGAGGAGAATAGTTCTGTCAGCGAGCACATACTCAAAATGTCTGGGTTGCACAACCGCTTGTCTCAGCTGGGAGTTAATCTCCCGGATGACGCGGTCATTGACAGAATCCTTCAGTCGCTTCCACCTAGCTACAAGAGCTTTGTGATGAACTTCAATATGCAGGGGATGGAAAAAACCATTCCTGAGGTACATTCAATGCTGAAATCAGCGGAGGTTGAGATCAAAAAGGAACATCAAGTGTTGATGGTGAATAAAACCACTAAGTTCAAGAAAGGCAAGGGTAAAAAGAACTTCAAGAAGGACGGCAAGGGAGTTGCCGCGCCTGGTAAGCAAGCTGCCGGGAAGAAGCCAAAGAATGGACCCAAGCCTGAGACTGAATGCTTTTATTGCAAGGGAAACGGTCACTGGAAGCGAAACTGCCCCAAGTACTTAGCGGATAAGAAGGCCGGCAATACCAAAGGTATATATGATATACATGTTATTGATGTGTACCTTACCAGCGCTCGTAGTAGCTCCTGGGTATTTGATACCGGTGCGGTTGCTCACATTTGTAATTCAAAACAGGAGCTGCGGAATAAGCGGAGACTGGCGAAGGACGAGGTGACGATGCGCGTCGGGAATGGTTCCAAGGTCGATGTGATCGCCGTCGGCACGCTACCTCTACATCTACCTTCGGGATTAGTTTTAAACCTCAATAATTGTTATTTAGTACCAGCTTTGAGCATGAACATTGTATCAGGATCTCGTTTGATGCGAGATGGCTACTCATTTAAATCCGAGAATAATGGTTGTTCTATTTATATGAGAGATATGTTTTATGGTCATGCCCCGCTGGTCAATGGTTTATTCTTATTGAATCTCGAACGTGATGTTACACATATTCATAGTGTGAATGCCAAAAGATGTAAGGTTGATAATGATAGTCCCACATACTTGTGGCACTGCCGCCTTGGTCACATTGGTGTCAAAAACGCCCAATGAAGAAACTCCATGCAGATGGACTTTTGGAGTCTCTTGATATGAATCATTTGACACGTGCGAACCATGCCTCATGGGAAAATGACCAAGACTCCGTTCTCCGGAACAATGGAGCGAGCAACCAACTTATTGGAAATCATACATACTGATGTGTGCGGTCCAATGAGCGTTGAGGCTCGCGGTGGTTATCGTTATGTTCTCACCCTCACTGATGACTTAAGTAGATATGGGTATGTCTACTTAATGAAACACAAGTCTGAGACCTTTGAAAAGTTCAAGGAATTTCAGAGTGAGGTTGAGAATCAACGTGACAGGAAAATAAAGTTCTTACGATCAGATCGTGGAGGGGAATATTTGAGTCACGAATTTGGCACGCACTTAAGGAAATGTGGAATTGTTTCACAACTCACGCCGCCTGGAACACCTCAGCGTAATGGTGTGTCCGAACGTCGTAATCGCACTCTATTAGATATGGTGCGATCTATGATGTCTCTTACCGATCTACCGCTATCATTTTGGGGTTATGCTTTAGAGACTACCGCATTCACTTTAAATAGGGCTCCATCGAAATCCGTTGAGACGACACCGTATGAATTATGGTTTGGGAAGAAACCTAAGCTGTCGTTTCTGAAAGTTTAGGGATGCGATGCTTATGTCAAGAAACTTCAACCTAAAAAGCTCGAACCCAAATCGGAAAAATGCGTCTTCATAGGATACCCTAAGGAAACTATTGAGTATACCTTCTACCTCAGATCCGAAGGCAAGATCTTTGTTGCCAAGAATGGATCCTTTCTAGAGAAAGAGTTTCTCTCGAAAGAAATGAGTGGGAGGAAAGTGGAGCTTGATGAGATGACCCTTCTCGAACCGGAGAGTAGCGCAGCGCAGGAAAATGTTTCTGTGGTGCCTGCACCGACTAGAGAGGAAGTTAATGATGACGATCATGATCAAGTTATCACTGAACTTCGTAGGTCCACAAGGACATGTTCCGCACCAGAGTGGTACGGCAACCCTGTCCTGGAAGTCATATTGTTAGACAACGGTGAACCTTCGAACTATGAAGAAGCGATGGCGGGCCTGGATTCCAACAAATGGCTTGAAGCCATGAAATCCGAGATAGGATCCATGTATGAAAATGAAGTATGGACTTTGACAGACTTGCCCGATGATCGGCAAGCCATAGAGAACAAATGGATCTTTAAGAAGAAGACAGACGCGGATGGTAATGTGACCATCTATAAGGCTTGACTTGTCGCTAAGGGTTATCGACAAATTCAAGGGGTTGACTACGATGAGACCTTCTCACCCGTAGCGATGCTGAAGTCCGTCCGAATCATTTTAGCAATTGCCGCATTCTATGATTATGAGATATGGCAAATGGACGTCAAAACGGCATTCCTTAATGGTTTCCTTAAGGAAGAATTGTATATGATGCAGCCGGAAGGTTTTGTCGATCCTAAGAATGTTGACAAGGTATGCAAGCTCCAGCGCTCAATCTATGGGCTGGTGCAAGCATCTCGGAGTTGGAACATTCGCTTTGATGAGATGATCAAAGCGTTTGGGTTTACACAGACTTATGGAGAAGCCTGTGTTTACAAGAAAGTGAGTGGGAACTCTGTAGCATTTCTCATATTATATGTGGATGACATACTATTAATGGGAAATGATATAGAATTCTTGGAAAGCATAAAGGCCTACTTGAATAAGTGTTTTTCAATGAAGGACCTTGGAGAAGGTGCTTACATATTAGGCATCAAGATCTATAGAGATAGATCGAGACGCCTCATTGGTCTTTCGCAAAGCACATACCTTGACAAGATATTGAAGAAGTTCAATATGGATCAGTCCAAGAAGGGGTTCTTGCCTGTATTGCAAGGTGTGAGATTAAGCACGGCTCAATGCCCGACCTCGGCAGAAGATAGAGAAAAGATGAGTGTCATCCCCTATGCCTCAGCCATAGGGTCTATTATGTATGCCATGCTGTGTACCAGAACTGATGTGAACCTCGCCGTAAGTTTGGTAGGGAGGTAACAAAGTAATCCCGGCATGGAACACTGGACAGCGGTCAAGAACATCCTGAAGTACATGAAAAGGACTAAGGATATGTTTCTCGTTTATGGAGGTGACGAAGAGCTTGTCGTAAAGGGTTACGTCGATGCTAGCTTCGACACAGATCTGGATGACTCCAAGTCACAAACCGGATACGTGTATATTTTGAATGGTGGGGCAGTCAGCTGGTGCAGTTGCAAGCAAAGCGTCATGGCGGGATCTACATGTGAAGCGGAGTACATAGCAGCCTCGGAGGCAGCACAGGAAGCAGTCTGGATGAAGGAGTTCATCACCGACCTAGGAGTTATTCCCAATGCGTCGGGCCCAATGACTCTTCTGTGACAACACTGGAGCTATTGCCCTTGCCAAGGAGCCCAGGTTTCACAAGAAGACCAGGCATATCAAGCGTCGCTTCAACTCCATTCGTGAACATGTTCAAGATGGAGACATAGATATTTGTAAAGTGCATACAGATCTGAATGTCGCAGATCCGTTGACTAAACCTCTTCCACGAGCAAAACATGATCAACACCAGAACTCTATGGGTGTTCGATTCATCACAATGTAACTAGATTATTGACTCTAGTGCAAGTGGGAGACTGTTGGAAATATGCCCTAGAGGCAATAATAAAGTGGTTATTATTATATTTCCTTGTTCGTGATAATTGTCTATTGTTCATGTTATAATTGTGTTATCCGGAAATCGTAATACATGTGTGAATACATAGACCACAACATGTCCCTAGTAAGCCTCTAGTTGACTAGCTCGTTGATCAATAGATGGTTATGGTTTCCTGACCATGGACATTGGATGTCATTGATAACGGGATCACATCATTAGGAGAATGATGTGATGGACAAGACCCAATCCTAAGCATAGCACAAGATCGTATAGTTCGTTCGCTAGAGCTTTTCTAATGTCAAGTATCATTTCCTTAGACCATGAGATTGTGCAACTCCCGGATACCGTAGGAATGCTTTGGGTGTATCAAACGTCACAACGTAACTGGGTGACTATAAAGGTGCACTACAGGTATCTCCGAAAGTGTCTGTTGAGTTGGCACGAATCGAGACTGGGATTTGTCACTCCGTATGATGGAGAGGTATCTCTGGGCCCACTCGGTAATGCATCATCGTATTGAGCTCAATGTGACTAAGGAGTTAGCCACGGGATCATGCGTTACGGAACGAGTAAAGAGACTTGCCGGTAACGAGATTGAACAAGGTATAAGGATACCAACAATCGAATCTCGGGCAAGTAACATACCGATGGACAAAGGGAATTGCGTACGGGATTGATTGAATCCTCGACATCGTGGTTCATCCGATGAGATCATCGTGGAACATGTGGGTGCCAACATGGGTATCCAGATCCCGCTGTTGGTTATTGGCCGGAGAGATGTCTCGGTCATGTCTGCATGGTTCCCGAACCCGTAGGGTCTACACACTTAAGGTTCGGTGACGCTAGAGTTGTTATGGGAAATAGTATGTGGTTACCGAATGTTGTTCGGAGTCCCGGATGAGATCCCGGACGTCACGAGGAGTTCCGGAATGGTCCGGAGGTGAAGATTTATATATGGGAAGTCATCATACGGTCGCCGGAAGTATTCGGGGGTTTACCGGTATTGTACCGGGACCACCGAAGGGGTTCCGGGGGTCCACCGGAAGGGTCCACCTGCCCCGGAGGGCCCTATGGGCTGTATGTGGAAGGGAACCAGCCCCTAAGTGGGCTGGGCGCCATCCCCCCTTAGGGCCCATGCGCCTAGGGTTGGGGGGAAACCCTAAAGGGGGCGCCCCCCTTGGCTTGGGGGGCAAGCCCCCTCCCCTTGGCCGCCGCCCCCCCCTCTAGATCTCATCTAGAGGGGCCGGCCCCCTTCCCCCTTCGCCCTATAAATAGAGGGGAGGAGGGAGGGCAGCAGCACCTGATCCAAGGCGCAACCCTCCCCCTCTCCAACACCCCCTCCTCCTCCGTTGAGCTTGGCGAAGCCCTACCGGAAAACTGCAAGCTCCACCACCACGCCGTCGTGCTGCCGGAGTTGTCTTCCCCAACCTCTCCCTCCTCCTTGCTGGATCAAGGCGCGGGAGACGTCACCAGGCTGCACGTGTGTTGAACGCGGAGGCGCCGTTGTTCGGCGCTTAGATCGGAATCGACCGCGATCTGAATCGCTGCGTGTACGACTCCTCCAACCGCGTTCTTGCAACGCTTCCGCATCGCGATCTTCAAGGGTATGAAGATGCACTCCTCTCTCTCTCTCATTGCTAGTCTCTCCATAGATTGATCTTGATGATGCGTAGAAAATTTTTAATTTCTACACCGATCCCCAACACTTCGCCTGCAAAGCTTTTGTCGATGTTGTGCAAGTGGGCTCGGGGATGACCTCCACCCTGACGAGCCCACCGTCCTGGTCTTGTTGCACCGAAGAGGAAACCTTTGGGCCTACCTTGGGAACCCACGCGCTGGCCTTGTCCCTTTATCACCAAAGAGGAAAACCTCACTGTCCGCGCCCGCTGGCGCTGGTCGTGGAGACGCTCGTCGTGACTTGCGTCACCCACGTGCAGCCCGAGGCAGGGCTTGGCGACCTCGGTGCATCCGCCCGCGAGGGGGCCTTGGGAGGCGGCCTCGGGGCGACTCCGCGAAAGGGCCTCGGGAGCTCCTTGACAACGCATGCCTTGCAAGGCAAGGGCCCTCGCGAGAGTCTCACTGGTGTGGCCTTCATGATGGGTCGAGCTGGGCCAGATGCAGCTTCCTGGGCCGCAGGCAGACGGGCCTTGGTACCCCCAGTCCCAGAGCCCCGACAGTGACCCATAAGTCCTCCACCATGAGCTTCTTGCAAAAGCAAAAACGAAGAGAAGACTCGGAGATACAAAGCTTGTTAGCTCTCATTAGATAACCATCCTTGATATAATATCATTCCCAAGATGTATGCGTCAAGCATTTGGCATAAGGAATTGCAAAGGAAACATCATGCGCATACAAGTCTTTGATGTGCTCAAATCCTATGACATTCAATTCAAGTAGAGTTACAAGCATGCATTTGCGGGAAAGAGCATCCGCTGCTACATTTTCCTTACCTTTGGTGTACTTCATAACACTAGTTGACCCGTTGCGCCAAACGGCGCAGAGACCCGCTAAAGCCATGTTGTCGATGAAAATAGTTTCATTTTGCAAGGACATATTCGATACTCGTAGTAGAAATTCCATATGTTAAACCATGCTATTTTGAAAATGTCTATCACATTGCGAAATCCGAGTTTGAAAAAAAATTGTATAACCCATTGCACCAAAAAAAATTCTCTGTCCGGTTGCGCCAAATGGCGCAGAGTCCCATTTAAAACCGTGCACGCGATGAAAATATTTGCATTTTTTCCACTAATTTTATTTTTGAACAAGAGTAGAGTGTCAACCCCAAAGTGTTCAAAATATTTGGCTTCGTCAGTAGAAGTAGGTTTAACCATTAGGAATTAGGGTACTAATATTTAAAGAGCAAGGATACGCACTATTTTCTACTGACAATATGAAGGGCGATTCAGATAGCCCCAGCGTTAACAGCTCAGAAGGGGTTAGGATGAGCTCGCAGGTAAAAGATCCTCCCCTTGTAAACTCAGTTTGTATCGTCTTGAAAAAGGAATTCAAACGCATAGCAAAATGTTTTGCTTCGATCCTGAAATTTGTTGCGACATTGAACGTCATGGCATACAGATTTGGAACTGAATACTTCAAATTTAGACAGTTGCACTACACAACAATGCAGAGAAGAGGGAGAAATACAGGAAATCATTTTATGGAAATTGAAGTCTCTAAAGACGGTTCAGTATACACGTGTCAGTTTGGTTTGTTTGATCATATATGGGCATGGTCTGTCGCCACATTTTGAAGGTGAGCTCACACAATGTTTGAAACATCCTTGATTCCAAGAAAAAAATCAGGGGGTGACACATCCCTTTCAAGAGAAAAAAATGTGAGCGATGATGATTCCTGATCTCACTTGAGTTCGTGCAAGCTGTACAGCGAATCTCCACATAAAACTTGTAGTCGAGTAATTGCAATGCAACCTTCATTGTTCGGCCGGCGGCTATAATATTATTTTGAGAAGACAATGATCATCCTATTAAATGATCTTTCCTGATTATTTGTCACAGTACTACAGCTAATCATCCTAAAAGTCCTTTTTGTAGTAGGTTAAACAAATTTCAGGTTGACCCTCAAACATCCACAATAAAATAGAGTAAATCAGGGACATCATGAGATTGATGTTGAAACTTGTAGTCGATTTCCTTGCTTACAGCAGCAAGCAGCAGGGACATCATGAGATTCAATTAAAACAGCTTTGGCTTCAACCTGTTTGATCAAATAGAGTAAATCATGTCACTATCAGGATTAGATTTCACGAGTTTATAACGGCATCCCACACTGTACTTTTCTGAATCATGCGTATGCAAGGAATCTCTTAAATACTACTCCCTTCGATCCAAAATAAGTGTCGTGGTTTTTGAACTAAAACCACGACATTCTCTCCATTACTTACCCTCGCTCCACTGGGTGGCCTTGAAAAAACAGTTAGAACTGGATGTCACCAAATAATGCACCCAGCTGCGCACTGGACAGCGGCTCATGTCTGAGTTATCCCATGATCTCATAGGTACGCAACAGTTTAGGCAGAAAATATAGTTTGAATTGGATGTCAGGGCGATGTAAAAAATGCAGACCATTTTTGTATGTCTACAAAAAGATGTTCAATTCAAATCTTTACCGAAACTTTGACTGAGCAAAGTGAAACATCATATAATGTGGTAGCCAAATCTACACAAGATGTAGCCTGCGGATGTGGTACCGTGAACTGCACGAACAAAACAGACTGAATGGTTCAAAAATTGCATCAAAACTGTTTTACAATTAAGAAATTCAGGAAAGGCTAAACATCCTTGACTTATAAACCAAAAAATGGAGCAAAAAAGGTGCGCTGCCTACACCTTTATCAACTAAAAATGCTTACTCATTTGTTCACCGCATAGAAGCGGGTAATCAACTAATAATAAGTCAAACTTGAAATGATGAAAAACCGATCATGTGTATAGCTCCCGCTTCTTTCCATATTTAGCATGGTTTAGCTAGCCTTCTCTTTGCTATACACTCGACTTAACCAAACATTTAAGCAAGGCACTTATAATAGGGCAACATCACAACAGTTCTAGATATTAGGACAAGGTTCAAGTGTAGCTTAAAATATGAACAATTAACTGTACTTCTCTTTCTCTTGCTCAAAATCACAATACTGCGTTTGTTCCTACTTATTTGTGATCAGTGGCCATGTGCATGCCTAAACCTGAGATTATGATTCTTTTTTCGCTTCTGCCTACACACCTAAATCAAAACGGTAAGCATGCCATTTATTTACAAAGCAACACCACATCAGTCTAATCTTCCAAGAGCAAGAGCCTAACAATTTTCAGAGATGCGCAATTCAGGGCATGCAGTCACAAATAAATGATATGATAGTAAATCTATCCAATTTGTTGTTCAATCATTTACCTTCCATAATGATTTATCCCCTATTTTAATCTTGCACTGAAATTTGAATACAGTGAGTGACATGTATGTTTATACACCAAGCTTAAAATCGGAAAAGAGCAAAAACACTAACATTAATAAAATATTATTTGGCAAAGTATTACATGGAATAAGATGTTGGCTATCTGTGCATCAAGTGTTGTAAAGCACAAATATGCACTGAAAGAAACATCACATGCTTCAACCCATACGTTGAATCTACCATTAAATAGAGGAGAGGACAATAACGGAACAGAATAAAGGCCAGTCACTTGATTCTTCTCCCCCTTGCACTAATATATAGTTATATACAGATGAAAGACTCCAGTAATGAAAGAATTCCTAGTTAACTTGAAAGGAACTGTTGTTAAGTGAGGAGAAATCAGTATGCTCTGTGGTTGTTTTCAAACAAATCTTTAGATACTCCTGTAGAAGCTTAAAAGTAATATGAGAGTATTTAATTTGTGCATGGATAGTGAACCTAGTTCACAACACATAATATGCTGCAAATTTCCTAACTAATGTACTTCTACTGTAACATGAGAACTATCTCCTAAAGAGACATAAAAAGATTAATGCATGGTCGAAATATGAACAAGTGCAGCCTCACCAAATCTTCTTCAGAAGGCTACATCATCAGATCAACAAAAGCTTCAACAACATGGCACACTGGTAGTTGCGGAGAACTATCATCAATAGCACAAAACTGAATCCTTACATGTCCATGTCATATGAAATTTCCATTTTTAGTCAGGCTACATTTACAGGCTGTTTTTTAGTTACAAAAAGTTGGGAGACACATAATAGAAGCAAGCGCGCAGATAGTAATACATGAGGTAGAACAATTACTATAGTGAGAGTATCCAAGCAATCAACCAATGATAGAAATACCATGAAAATCTTATCCGAGAACACAAACAATAAAAGTTATTAGCACTCTCCCACAGAAATCAAAAGGGGGGGCGGGGGGTATTGACCCTAGGTTTGCATCATCAACTTGAGTGAAGTGTGTTGATGCCATGGACGATCTAAGGTCGGCTACGAAGCTGAGGCACAATCAATGATACCTATGACATTCAGGAATAAAAATCATTAGTTTTCCAAAATGAAGTATGGAGGCAGGGAGGATGGGAGCACAATTACTATAGTGAAGTATGGAGGCGGGGAGGATGGAAAAACAATTTACCACTCGAAAAACTTTGCAAGTAGCAAAATAGCATTAAAAATACTCAAAAGTACATTTTGTATGCCATGTTGAAAAGACCAAGCTCATAATTTAAAAAAAGAATTTTCTAACAAATGAAGAGCCATCACTGAAAGCTGCTGAAAATGGGAATTAGCAGGAAAAAATGGCACTTGAATCTCCATGTTCTTTCTAACAAACGAAGAGGCATCTCCGAGAGCTGCTGAAAATGAAATCGGCAGGGGAAAATGACACTTGAATCTCCATGTTTTTCTAACAAATGAAGAGGCATCTCTGAAAGCTGCTGAAAATGGAATTGGCAGGAAAAACGGCACTTGAATCTCCATGCTTTTCCTCGGAAGTCAGGTCAGTTTGCACCATAGCAACACGAATTTAGATCTGCTATTGTCGCCGCGGGATCATTTGGCCCCATTTCATCTCAACCCCCTCCTAGCTGTGCAGACAACGTCAGATTCAAGACAACTCATAATTTCGCAAAAATAAACATACTGATTGTGACCAGAAGATTCACAGCATATCAAAGTACATCTAAGAAAAACTAAAAACCCAAATTTCTCATGAGATCAACATAAGAGAGAATCAAACTGCATCATTCTTCCAGCCATCTGTTCTCAAAGTAAACTATGTAATATACTAAATACTAAAGCAGAATACATACTGCACACACACACACAGAGGATTAGGCGAAGTTCACCTTGTCACCGGCATCCTCTCCCTCTTCCTCGGAATGGACCACCTCGGCGAGCCCCTACTGTCCAGCAGCCGCATCGTTGCCATTCCCCCTACCGCCAAGACCTCTCGGTGAGGTGGACCGGGGCCCTGTCGATGAACGAGGGAGGGGAACGGTGGCATGAGAGAGAGAGAGACTGGCGGCGCCACTTAAGGCTTAGCCGCCAAGGCTCCGGTGCGGTGGCCAGAGGAACGCTTGGCGGCCGTTCCTCGCCTGTGGATCACCTCGTCCAACCCCGTGCTCTGCCGCCTCCATCTTTACTCCCTGCATGGGGTGGAGATCCGGAAAGGAGGAACGAAGCAGAAGAGAGAGGAGGAGAGGGAGGGATGCGGCGGCGGGCGAGGGAGGGAGGAGGAGGGGGCATGTGGCTTTGTGGATTATAGGTGGCCAAACGGGCCAGGATAGCTGGGCCGGCCCGGTAGCACGGCCGGCACGGCACGGCCCAGGCCCAGCACGGCACGTGCTAAATGGGCCAGGCCCGGCACGCGGCACGCCACAGGCCGTGCCTGGGCCTGAAGGCTGAGCACGCGGGCCGGCACGGCACGGCCCGATTATCTTTTTTTAATGTTTTTTATATATTTCTATATGGCCCAATAGGTAAAATAGGCTAAAAAAACGCTCAGTGCGTCAAATAGCAGGCACACTAGCGGGCCTGGCGTGCCGGTGGGCCGGCACGATTAGCAGCTGGGTCGTGCCTGGGCCGCAGGCTGCCGCACGCGGGCCGGCACGGCACGGCCCGTATAGTAATCGTGCCTAGGCGGGCCGGGCCGGCCCGTTTGGCCAGCTTATATTGTGGATTGGGTGCTAGGGTTCCTGGGTCGTGCCCAATGTGTTGCAGCGACACCCATAAGGCCACCGCGTCCGCAAGACGCGCGGCACGCGAGGACAGGTCCACTCGCACCCGTGAACGGTTCACACAGCCAACAGGAAGGATGGACGAGCCCACCAGTCATGAACGCGCTGAAAAGTAACGAAGCGGTGAAAACCTGAGGCTTAGATCGGGCGGCTGAGAAACATGAGTTGACCAAAACGAGCTCAATCGAACGACCAACGAAGCTTGCCATCAAGGGAGCGCCCTGGGAGCGAGTTGCCCAGCCAGCTTATTGGTTTAAATAAGGAAAAGACTTAATGAATTCACTTCATTTAGCATGTCGTTTATTCAACTTGGTTTGACCTTTAAGATACTTGAGAGTTTCATGGTTCGTGTGAAGGACAAACTCACGCAGTCGGAGATAATGCTCCCAAACATGCAAGACTCTAACCAAAGCATACAACTCTTTGTCATATATGGGGTAGTTAATTGCGCTCCAGATAGTTTTTCACTAAAGTAAGCGATTGGGTGCTTCTCTTGCATTAACACACCTCATATGCCATTACCACTAGCGTCACAATGCACTTCAAAAGTTTTATCAAAATTATGCAAGGCAAGCAATGGAGCATGTGTAAGCAAATTCTTAAGTTCATCAAAGGCGGTTGCTTGAGAAGATCCCCAATTGCATGGTGCATTTTTCTTACTCAAAGCATGCAATGGCGAAGCAATTGTGCTAAAATCCTTCACGAATCTATGATAGAAACCAGCTAATCCAAGGAAACTACGCACTTGTTGCAAGTTGGTTGGTTGTGGCCAAGTTTTAATTGCCTCAATTTTAGTCTCCTCGACTTCCACTCCCTTAGAGGAAACAACAAATCCCAAGAAAACAAGCTTGTCAACACCAAATTTGCATTTCTCTATATTAGCATAAAGGCGTTCATTCCTAGGGACTTGGAGTGCATCTCTAAGGTGTGTCACATGATCCTCTAGAGTCTCGCTAAAAACAAGGATGTCATCAAAATAGGCCACAACACATATGCCAATGTATTTTCAAAGAACATAATGCATGACACGCATGAAAGTGCTAGGCGCTTCGGATAAACCCATAGGCATAACGAACTGAAAGTGCAACTAATCCCCGGGTGGTTTTGGTAATTCATAACAACATATAGCTCATTGGACTAATATCCTTTCAAGATAAATATTTCAGGAAGTTCAATGAGTGGCATGGCATGGACTAGGAATGTGGACCCCTCAAAATGCTAAGAACACATATTGGCAAAAGCTCAAGACTCTTCATTTTATTTTTAGTGATCCAAGATCACATTGAGTCCATAGGAAAGCCAATACTATTAAAAGGGGATGAGGTGTTGCTTAATGACTTACTTGCTCAAATGCTTAGTGATATTGCTCCACAGTCCTCAACCACTTTCTCATTCCAAATATGACAAACCCTAAACTCCAACTCGGCCCCACCGACTCATTCTATCCAGAGCCACCGAGTTCATATGTCATAGCCACTGCCAGAAACCATAGCAATTCGGTTTCACCGATACGGATCTCGGTCTCACAGAGATGGCCCTGCCAAACTCTCTGTTTCCCTTTGTAACATTTCGGTCTTACCGAGATGAGCAATCGGTCCCACCGAGTTTGCTTGACCAACTCTCTGTTTGCTCTTTGCTGAAATCGGTCTCACTGAGTTCACGCAATCGGTGCCACCGAGATGAGGTTTTTCCCTAGCCCTAGCACATCGGTCTCACCGAGTTGTTCCAATCGGTCCCACCGAGATTCCTAACGTTCACATTTTGAACTAAATCGGTCTCACCGAGTTCTTCTATTCGGTCTGACCGAGTTGGGTCAAATGTGTGTAACGGTTGGATTTTGTGTGGAGGCTATATATAACCCTCCACCCCTTTCTCCGTCTGTGAGAGAGCCATCAGAACGTGCCTACACTTCCACCATTCATTTTCTGAGAGAGAACCACCTACTCATGTGTTGAGACCAAGATATACCAATCCTACCACAAGAATCTTGATCTCTAGCCTTCCCCAAGTTGCTTTCCACTCAAATCATCTTTCCACCATATCCAAATCTGTGAGAGAGAGTTGAGTGTTGGGGAGACTATCATTTGAAGCACAAGAGCAAGGAGTTCATCATCAACACACCATCTATTACCTTTTAGAGAGTGGTGTCTCCTAGATTGGTTAGGTGTCGCTTGGGAGCCTCCGTCAAGAGATGTGGAGTTGAACCAAGAAGTTTGTAAGGGCAAGGAGATCGCCTACTTCGTGAAGATCTACCCGAGTGAGGCAAGTCCTTCATGGGCGATGGCCATGGTGGGATAGACAAGGTTGCTTCTTCGTGGACCCTTCGTGGGTGGAGCTCTCCGTGGACTCGCGCAGCCGTTACCCTTCGTGGGTTGAAGTATCCATCAACGTGGATGTACGATAGCACCACCTATCGGAACCACACCAAAAATCTCCGTGTCTCCATTGCGTTTGCACTCTCCAAACCCTTCCCTTTACCTTCGTATGCAATGTTTTACGTTCCGCTGCTACACTCTTAGAATTGTATGTGTAGGTTGATTGCTTGACTTGTGATAATTGCTAAAATCTGCCCACAACTAAAATTGGGAAAAGGCTAGATTTTTATTTGGTCAAGTAGTCTAATCACCCCCTCTAGACCTACTTTCGATCCTACACCAACCATTCATATAAGCCAAATTTAGTTTTAAATGCCGTTTTCCATTCATCGCCCTCTTGAATGTGAATTTGGTAATAGCCACTTTTAATGTCAATTTTAGAGAATATGGTGGCTTCGCTAAGCTCATTTAGAATATCATCTAGGCGTGTAATGGGGTGACGGTATCAAACGGTGATAGAATTTATAGGATAACAATCCGAGCACATGCGATACGTACCATCTTTCTTGGGCACAAGGATTACCGGAACGGCACATGGGCTTAAGCTCTCGCGTACATGTCCGTTTTCGATGAGATGTTGAACTTGCCGTTGTATCTCTTTCGTCTCGTCGGGGTTGACGCTATAGGGTGCCTTGTTAGGTAGAGGTGCGCCAGGGATGAAGTCGATGCGATGCTCGATGTCGCGTAGTGGAGGTAGACCCGGAGGTAGCTCGTCGGGATACATGTCTTGGAATTCCAACAATAAACAAGACAACACTAAAGGAAGAGGTGGAGAATTTTTAGTTGGCTCCACTTCATCTTTGCACACAAGTACAAAGTGAAGAACACTCGATGGGTTCTCACTCACATCCCTCATGTCTCTTTTGGTGGCTAAAAGAACCAGGTTTTTCTTGCCGCTCATCGTGGAGTCACTCAATTTTGGCTTGTGGCTCTAACTCTCTTTTGGGTGGCCCTCTCGCTCACTTTTCTCTCCACGGTGGCTTGAAGATTGCTTGTCGGCCATCACTTGACTTGGTGACATAGGTCGAAGCACATATTCCTTGCCCTTCATCCTGAAGCTATAGTGATTAGTCCGACCATTGTGGAAGACATTGCGGTCATATTGCCATGGTCGTCCAAGAAGCATATGGCACACGGTCATTGGAACCACATCACACTCCAAAGTGTCTTCATAGGCGCGATTTTGAAGTTGATCTCAAGGGTGTGCTCAACTTGTATGGTGCCGGTGTCGCTCTACCATTGGACCTTGTAAGGACGAGGGTGCTTCTTCTTAACGAGTTGGAGCTTGGAGCACAATTCTTCACTTGCCAAGTTGTGGCAACTTCCACCGTCGATGATGACCTTGATGGAACGTCCTTGTATGCCCGCTTTGGTGTGAAAGATAAGGCAACGTTGGTCCTCATCTTGTTGTTGTTGAAGTGTCAATATCTTCGAAACAACGAGAGCTGGGCTCGAATCATTGTCACAAAAGACTTGGTCATTTTCATCCTCATTAACTTCATGATGCATGGCAACATGCTCTAGGGCTTCCATCTTGCCGTCACTCATAGATTCATAGGTGTCGTCTTCATTGATGATCATTGTTCGAACAGTGGGACATTGATATGTCTTGTGTCCTCGACCTTTGCAAGTAAAACACTTGATGGAACTTGTCTTTATGTCATCCGCTGGAGTAGTAGATGAAGAAGCTCTTGGCTTGAAGTTGTTGGAAGGTGGATGACTTGATGATGTTGTGTTTTTCTTGGAGCTTTACTTGTCGTTGTTGCTTAGTGAAGCTCTTGTCATCGATGGAGAAGGTGTCGTGTTCGTTGAAACTTGAGTGTATGAGCCGTAGGTCTTGGAAGAGTACTTGAAGTCATCTTGCACTTGCTGCTCCGCTTTGGTCACTTGATGTACTAGCTCGATGAAGTTGGAGTAAGGTTGGAAGTCGGCAATTTTCTTGATAGGATAGTTGAGGCCATTCAAGAAGTGTGACATTGTTTGCTCTTCGTCTTCCGTGACATTGGCTCTTATCATGGCAATCTCCATTTCCTTGTAGTATTCTTCAACGGTCTTGGTGCCTTGCCTTAGTGCTTGCAATTTCTTGAAGTGGTCGCGGCTATAGTGTGAATGCACAAAGAAAGCTCTCATAGCATCCTTCATTTGGTTCCATGTCGTGATTGGTGGATCACCTCTTGATTGGCGCTTGACGATCTCTTGCTCCCACCAAATGAGGACATAGTCTTGGAACTCAAGTGATGCCATAGCAATCTTCTTCTCCTCTTCATAGTTGTGTAGACAGAATATTTAGTCAACCTTCAATGCCCATGAGAGGTATACTTCGGGGTCCGTGCTTCCGAAAAACTTGGACATGGTGAACTTGAGCTTGACGTAGCAGTTTTCTTCATTGTTGTGTTCACGAGGGCGATGTCACTCATGGCATGGAGGTGGGTTCTCAACCTCTTGTTCCTCTTGTCGAACTTGACGATGTTGTTGAGGTAGATGTGTTTGGTTCCACCTTTCTTGTTGCTCTTCAACTCGTGCGTCGTCGTCTTGTCGTGCATGGTGAAGGGCCTCTTCTTCTTGGCGCACTTGTTGGTTGCGCGTGTCTGTGACGCCCCCGGCTCAATCGTGCACTAATCATACATGCAAATGCACACGATCAAGCCTAAGGACTCACGGGAAGATATCACAACACAACTCTAAAACATAAATAAAGTCATACAAGCTTTATATTACAAGCCAGGGCCTCGAGGCTCGAATACATAGCTCGATGGCATACAAGCATCAGCGGAAGCATCAGATATCTGAGTACAGATATTAAAAGAGAAACAGAAAGGCCTTTAGAAAGGCGGGGCAAAATAAAACACTAAGATCGAAAGGCGCAGGCCTCCTGCCTGGGACCCTCCGATCCTACTCCTGGTCTTCGGCCAACTTGTAGAAGTAACACCCTCGAGGTGGTAGTAGTAATCGATCGACGGGACATCTATCTCAGGGGGCTCCGTCCTCTGGTCACGACAAACTGATATGGGGAGAAAAGGAAAACAAAGCAACCGTGTGTACTCAGAAGTACTCAGCAAGCAAGGATCTACACTACATATGCAACATTTTCAAAGAGAGGCTGTATATGTGGACTGGGCTGCAGAAATGCCAGAATAGAGAGAAGGCCTAGTCCTATCGAAGACTAGCATCTTCAGAGGTCTTGCAGCAATAGAAGAGAGTAGAACAGTACAATATAAGGTAGCAGTAATGATATCAACCTCACCCAGAGATCCTTTCTCGACTCCCTGCGAGAAAGCAATCCCAGAGCCATACAGTCATCAACCTCGTCCTGAGATCCCTTATCGTCTCCCGGCGAGAAGCAATCCCAGAGCCATAGTATCCAAGTATCCAGTTCTAATTGTATCAATCAGGATACAACTCCGAGTGTCCGTTACCGAGGATCCGGCTATGCATAGATTAGTTCTTCCCTGCAGGGGTGCACCAACATACCCACCACGCTTGCTTAACTCCGGCCGGACACACTTTTTCGGGTCATGCCCGACCTCGGCCAAACGACACACCGCAGCCCTACCTAGAGCTCAGCAGAGAGGTCCCCGCCGGTCTACATCCTAAGCACTCAGGGGTCTTGGGCCATCGCCCTGTGCACTCCGGGTCGTTGCGAGCAGGGTGGATACCAGTGCCAACGGCACGATCCGACCCGGCCGCAATGCTGAACTGGACGTCTGACAAAGCTTTCGGCTGATACCACGATGCAGAGTACCCATATTTATTCCCGCGTGATGGTTAGTGCTATCGGGCCAGAGGCCCACTCGAATCAAATATCCAAACCGTTAGTACCTTGGGCTTGCGGTAACGAGCAGAGACTCACGAAAGATGTGACCCCGTCGCCCCGTCTCGAGGACTTGCTGCAAGGCCTAAGAATGCCCGGCCGCGCCTCGTATTCATCACTCGGGCACCATCCAGGTCAACCCGTCTCCACAACACTCGCCACTTAGGCTCACGCGGGTACCCCTCAGGGTCGACCCGCCTTTCCAAGTAACAGTGTAAAATCCAAGTATCCATGTGTCCATAACATCAGGGGAATCCGATGTATCACCCTCGTTGGATTCCTACTTGATGTATCCGTCAAGGTGAACTCGGAGGAATCACCCTCGAGGTTCACACTTGAAGTGTTGCGTGACAGGGTCGTATCGGTAGTGGAGAAGGAGGAATCACCCTCGATGACCACGACCAATTATCTACCCTACAAGGTTATCATCAGAAGTGCTGACGAGGCATCACCCTCGGCACTCGATAGTAACCCAGTAGTGTCGTACAACTAAGGGGGGTTGATGTGCGGTGCCGGGGCCTGTTCTCCAATCCCGTTGATCGGGTCTTCTGATAATCCAGCGGGGCAGTCGGGACAAGTGGGGTCACTGATAGGTCTCTACCCAGCCTATACTAAGCAGTTTAGGATATGCAGGTAATTATCAACAGTAAGTTACAATAAACAGGCTATGCATCAGAATAGGTAAAGCAGTAGTAGCAGCAATTCTAATGCAAGCATGAGAAATTAGAATGGCGATATCGGGATGATCAAAGGGGGGGCTTGCCTGGTTGCTCGGCGGCAAAGGCAAGGTCGTCAACGGTGGCGTCGGGCTCCTGAGTTGCGTCGGTCTCGGGGACGACGTCGGTGTCAGGGTCTACCGAGAGAGAAGAGGGGGAAGAAACAGTAAATACAAAGCAAACAAGAGCATATTATGACACTACGCAGAGCTAGGGGTGTTCTGACATGGTGCTACACAATTTAGGTGAAGAGGGAAAACATCTGGGAATGTTTTCCCGGTTCCGGACAGTTGTCAGACAGATGACCAGAGGGGAACGGTTCCATGTTCGGGTAGCTAGGGACGTGTGACGGACGAACGGACCGCGTATTCGGATCCGTCTCGAAATTCTGAGCAACTTTCATATATAAATTATTTTCATCGGAGTTACGGTTTAAAAGATATGATTTTCTAAAGTTTTTATTAATTTCTGGAATTTCTGGATTTAATTAAATCAACATTATCCAGAACAGTACAGGGTGATGTCATCGTGACGTAAAGCTGATGTCAGCAGTCAACGGTCGGCTGACTAGGGTCAAATCTGACCTGTGGGACCCACCTGTCATAGATAGTGGGCTAACTAACTAATTAACAGGGTTAATTATCTAGGTGGGGCCCTATGTCAGTGAGTAATTAACTTAATTAGCATTTTAATTAGGATTTCTATTTATTTTAAAACATTTTATGGGGTGGGACCCGCGTGTCAGCGACACGGGCTGCCCAGTCAGCAGCGCTGACTGGTCAACGGACCCCACGGGACCCACAGTCAGCGGCACAGGGGCGGCCCCACATGGTGCCACGTGGGCGCCCGGTCAGCGCCGGCCGCCGGAGCTCTCCGGCGAGCCCGAACGACGGCGACAACTCCGGCGAGCTCGAGTTTCCGCTACGGTGCATCATTTCGCGCGTGGTTTCTTGCTTTCTGTGACGACCCCGGCTTAATCGTGCACTAACCATACACGCAATTGCGCACGATCAAGCCTAAGGACTCACTTGAAGATATCACAACACAACTCTAAAACATAAATAAAGTCATACAAGCTTTATATTACAAGCCAGGGCCTCGAGGGCTCGAATACATAGCTCGATGGCATACAAGCGTCAGCGGAAGCATCAGATATCTGAGTACAGATATATTACAGAGAGAGAGATAGGCCTTCACAGAGGCGGGGTAAAATAAAATACTACGATCGAAAGGCGTAGGCCTCCTGCCCTGGACCCTCCGATCCTACTCCTGGTCGTCAGTCGGCTCCTCGTAGTAGTAGTACTCGCCAGGCTGGTAGTAGTACTGGTCGTCGGCTGGGGCGTCTGGCTCAGGGGCTCCGTCGTCTGGTGGCACCAATTGGAGTATGGGGGAAAAGAAAATAAAGCAAACGTGAGTACTCATCCGAAGTACTCAGCAAGCAAGGATCTACACTACATATGCAACATTGTCAAAGGAATGGCTGCATATGTGGACTGGGCTGCAGAAATGCCAGAATATAGGGGAAAGCCTAGTCCTATCGAAGACTAGCATCTTCAACAATCTTCGACAATCTTGCAGCAATAGAAGAGAACAGATGAACATAATGTAAAGTAGTAGTAGTAGTATCATCAACCTCGACCTGAGATCCTTTCTCGACTCCCTGCGAGAAAGCAATCCCAGAGCCGTACTATCCAGTTCTCATCACATGTTCTAGTTGTACCGATTGGGATACAACTCCGAGTGTTCGTTACCGTAGGACAGGCTATCGATAGAAGTTTCTTCCCTGCAGGGGTGCACCAACTTACCCACCACGCTCGCTTAACTCCGGCCGGACACACTTTTCTGGGTCATGCCCGGCCTCGGCCAAACAACACGCCGCAACCCGACCTAGGCTCTAAAGAGAGGTCAGCACGCCGGACTAACCTATGCCCCCGGGGGTCTTGGGCCTTCGCCCCGGGAACCCTGCACGTTGCCAGGACGTTTCGGAAGCAGACCTAGCAACCCCTTAATACAAGCACAGTTGCGTTCCCAGTCCAATCCAAAACGGGCCGCTCCTCGCTGACGTCAATAGAGCTTTGGCTGATGTATACGACGCAGAACGCCCATACTATGCCCACGTGATGGTTAGTGCTATCGGGCCAGAGGCCCCTCGGATCAAATATCCAAACCGTTAAGTGGTTTAGGATCGCACGGAAACGAGCAGAGACTCACGATCGATGTGACCCCGTCGCCCCGTCTCGAGGACTTGCGGCAAGGGCTAAGAATGCCCGGCCACGCCTCGTGTTATCTCGCGGGCACCATCCAGGTCAACCCGACTCCACATCACTACGCATTAAGCTCGCGCGGGTACCCCTCAGGGCCGACCGGTCTTTAGTTTCATGGTTTAGTGCAAGTCAACTCAACAACAGTATCTGTGTGTCTGACACCAGGGGAGCCCTGAGGAATCACCCTCGATGGAACCCCACCTGATGTTAAAGTCAAGGTGAACGAAGGAGGAATCACCCTCGAGGTCCACACTTGAGGAGTTGCGCGACGATGTCGTTATCGGGGGTGGTGTAGGAGGAATCACCCTCGCTTACCACGACCGAGTAACTAACCTACAAGGTTAACATTAGAAGTGCTGACGAGGTATCACCCTCGGCACTCGACGGTAACCCAGCAGTGTCGGCAACTAAGGAGAAGTGATGTGCGGTGCCAGGGTCTGGTCTTCAATCCCGATGATTGGGTCTTCTGATATCCAACAGGGCAGTCGAGATCAAGTGGGGGTCTCTGTCGTGTTTCTACCCAGCCTATACTAAGCAGTCTAGGATAACCAGTAAGGTAGCAAGGCAGGTTACAATAAACAGGCTATGCAGCAGATATAGGATAACAGTAGCAGTAGCAGTTCTAATGCAAGCATAAGAGAGATGAGAGTAGGCGATATAGGCATGCTCAAAATGGGGGTGCTTGCCTGTTTGCTCTGGGGCAAGGGCAAGGTCGTCGGTGGTGTCGTCGGGGACGTAGTCGTACTCCTGAGCTGCGTCTGCCTCGGGAGTTACGTTAACGTCGGGGTCTACCGAGAGAGAAGAGGGGGAAGAAACAGGTAAACATAATGCAGACAAATGCAATACGGTGCGTGTGATGCTATGATGCAGTGCAGGGTTGCCTAATTATGCATCTAAGTCATTTTAGTTATTTTTAGAATTTTTCTGGGATTTAATAACCAGGGTGTGTGCACTATTCATCTGCCGGATACGGGTCCGGAGTTACGAGTTCTTCTACGTAGGGGGTTCCGATGGAGAAACTGAGGGCACGATCAGACTCAGCTCGTCGTTCTGAGCAAGTTTCATGTTTTAACTTTTTCGATCCGAGCTACGGTTTAAAAGTTATGAATTTTTAAAGTTTATTTGGATTTCTGGAATTTATTTATTTACAGAAAATGAATTATGACGTCAGCATGACGTCACTGTGATGTCAGCGGTCAACAGGCGCTGACCAGAGTCAAATATGACATGTGGGTCCAGTGGGACCCACATGTCAGCCTCTGTTTAGGCTAATCAGTGGATTACACTAATTAACAGATTTAATTAGCCAAGTGGGGCCCTTCTGTCAGTGTCACATTAACTTAACAAATTAACTTTTATTTTTTTAACAGTGCTTAATTAGTCTAATTATCGAATGGGACCCACATGTCAGCTACAGGGGTGAACAGTGCCCGCGTTGACTATGATCAACGGGGTCAAACGGGCCCAGGGGGGACCCACTATCAGTGTCACTGGGTGGGCCCCACGCCCAGCCACGTCGGCGGCCGGCGGCTAGTCGCCGGCGTGCACAAAACACGGCGGAGGGCTCGGGCCTCCGTCGGAAATCGCCCACAGGCGACCATTTTGCACGCACGAGGGCGCGTTCGAACGAGTCGAACGGGCCGCATGCAGTGGTGGTGGTGGTTTCGCCGGAACCGGCCGGAATCCTCGCCGGCGTTGAGCAGCAGCGGCGCCGGAGTTCGGGCCTCGTCGGGTTCTAAGCTACACAGCGCGGGGAGGAGTGCTAGGGGTCTTGCCAGACTCGCACGAGCCCCAGGAGCTCGATGCTGGGTCTGGACGAGCACGAAGGCGTCTGTGGCCGCGGCGGCGAAGTGCACAGCGGCGACCCGTGCTCGGCAATGACGACAGCTAGCTACAGAGCGCTCGGGGATCAACGAGGAGCAGCAGGGGAAGGAGAGGCTCACCGTGCGGCACCCACGTAGGCCCTCGACAGTTTTGTAGCAGCAGTGGGCGTCGAATTCGCCGGCGGGCACCGGGGTTGGGGAAGAAGGGGACGACGGTGTTCGGCAGCTACAGGGCCTCCTAGCACCAGCTGGGGCCTTCAATCGACGAGGAAGACGACGGCAACCCCTTCGGCACCATGATGACCCGAGGCGATGGCGGTGGCCGCGGCTGCGACGGAAATGCGGCGACGACGGCGCTCTGCTCCGGATCTGGAGAGGGGAGAAGAGGCGAGGCGAGCGAGGAGAGGACGGGGAAGTGAACGAGGGAGCCCGGGGGAGTGGCGGAGCTCGGCCTTATCCCCTCCCGCGCCCTGTATCGTCGGTGGGCGGCGACGTGTCGGCGCCGCGCCGGCGCGCGTCGACACGATGACGGAGAGAGGTGAGGTGGGCCGGCTGGGCTGGGCCAGTGCACTGTGCACTTGGACCAGTCCAGCTTTAGCCTTTTTCTTTTTCTTAATTTTCTGTTTTTCTTTTCTTTTCTGTTTTGCTAATAGTTAGGCCTCTTTTACTATTTTGTAAAATATGGGAGTTGACCCAAATAACACCATGCAGCATTGCCTTTCACCAAAAATTGGTTTGGGAAATGTTGGAACTCTTTTGAATTCGAAATGATTTTAAATGGATTTAAATATTCTGTTTTGGTGCTGTTTCAAATGGTTTGAGCCAATTATCTAACTCCAAATATTTTGATAATGATTTTACAAATGTTCCTGGATTATTTGCCATTTAATGAACATTTTCCCATCAGAATTTGAACAACTCCATATTTCACTTTTGAATTTGAGTTGATTTTCAGATGTGAATTTGAATTGGATCATTAACCCATATGACTTCGCACTGCAAATGATCCTGACTTGGCAAGATTAACAGAGTGTCACAGAGCTTATTACAAGGGGGTGTTACACTTTCGATCGGCCACTCCCAGCCGCGTCGATCTGGGCAAACGGCGCAAGCTCCGATGGTCAGAAACGATGGCTACGGCGAGCGCGGGCGGCGGCCGGAATACGGGTCCGGGCGGAAACATTGCTAGAGGCGTCGGGGGGCTGTGTGCGTGCGTGCGTTGGGCTCCTGGGAACCCCAGGAGCACGTCGCCGTGCTCTGACGCGAGTGTGAACAGCGGTGGCCGCGGCGACGAGGCCAACGGCTGCGGCTGGCTCGGCAATGACGGGAACGGGGCCTACAGCGCGAACGGGGCGGCGTAGAGATAGGGGAAAGAACGGGAGGCTCACCGGGAGCCTGAAGAGGAGCAACGCGGGCTCGAGGGAGGCTTGGTGTGGCCGGATTTCGACGGCGAGGGCGTCGGTGCCCGAGGTGGAAGAAGATCGCCTCCTCGTCGTTGCACGGGAGCTGGGCTCGAACCGATGGTCGAGGTCGACGAGGCAGACGATGGAGGGGCTCGCGGACTCGACAGGAGGGCGCGGGAGTGTCGGTTGTCACGGTGGTGCACGCCGGCGACCACAGAAGCGGTCGGGGTGAAGGGGATCTGAGGAGGGGGCGCGGGCGAGAGAGAGTGAGGGAGGGAGAGAGGAGTGCGGCCAGGGGGGGAGCCAGGGCTTGCCCTTATCCCTCCACGGCGGGCGCGGGATCGCGTGGTGTCGAGCGAGGAGAGGGGGGGCCGGCGCGCTGGCTGTGGTGGAGGCGACAGCGCGCGTGCGAGAGCAGTAGGAAGGGGAAGGTGGAGTGGGCTGGGCCGGCTGTTGCTCACTTGGGCCCAGTCGCTGCGCCCTTTCTCTTTTCTTCTTTTTCCTTTTTCTGTTTTCTCTTTTCTTTTCTCTGTTTTCCTTTTTCTTTTCTATTTTGTATTTTATTTTTAATTCTAATGACTTTTGTATTTTATGGCACTTGCCCATGTAACATCAGTGCAATATCCAACCCTGGTATAAAATGGTTTTGGGGCCAAATGTTTTCATATGGATTTTATTTAATAAAAAGGTATTAACCAACTCTGTTTTCCTATTGTTAGAGTCACTTAGTTAATTTATTAATTGTTGATTATAATTTTATAACAGTCTCTAGAATATTTGCTATTTATTGAACATTTTAGTTTCTATGTTAAGCAACTTTTATTTTCCACTTTCATTTAAATTTGAATTTTGACTTAGGAGTTGAAATGCATTATGATGCAAATGATGATCATGCACTGTTAAACATGCTGACATGTCATTATCAAGAGGTGATCACTGTGGCTAATGACTTGGGGTGTTACAGTGTCGACGTCTCGAGTCGCATCTCGGAGGGCATGTTTAGCTTCACGAGCTTGTTCTTCGCGCTGTTGTAGTTCTTAACGAAGCCTGTCGGTGGTTTGCTCTTCTTGTTGTTGGCATTGGCGTTCTTACGCTTGCTCAAGTGGCTTGATTTTGTCGATGACGACATTCTTGCGCTTGAAGTTGATATTTTAAACCATTGCCATGAAATAGGTTTTGGTTGTCTTGGCGTTCTTGGCGCATGGCTCGACGATGAGAGTTCGAAGTCGGTGTACTTGAGCCGAAATGAGAGTCATAAGAGTGACGATTTGGGTGGCGCCGTATTGGTGATGACGAAGTGGAGGAAGAACAGTTAGCCAACAAGGTACGTATCTCCTCCATCTTGGAGTCGAAGTAGTCTCTTGTGCGCTCCTCCAAATGTCGCAAGTCGGTGGCGAGTAGCTCGATGTGGTCGCTCAAATTTTGACTTTCTTCACGTAGTGCTCGTTGAATGCCAAATAGATCCACCTTGGTGACGAAGTTGGTAGACTCTTGTTGTTCGTCGAAGAGCGGGTTTGATGATGTACTTGGCCTATTCATCATGATCTAAGCAAGTGTTAGTGGAAATGAGAAGAACTAGACCAAATGTACCTTTCCAATGTTGAAGATGGATCAATGAACACCCAATCTTACCTACTAATAAAGAAATGAGCTATTGCTTCTGCCCGTTCACCGTCATTAAATTACCCCTAAAACTTGGCTAAAAATTACCCACCATGCCATCCATTAGTTAAAAAACGGTTCGCTAAAAAAAGGAACCTTACGAAACCATCATCACTACATTGGGCCTATTTCAGCCTGCCCTATCCCTAGCTCTTCGGCCCAGCCCCATCCTCGTGCGGTGATCCAATAGTCCTCTCCACTCTCCACTCGCCGCCGCCGCCGCACGTTCTCACCACACCGTCGCTGCCCTGCCCCGGTGCACAGCGAGCGTGCTTGCTCGCATCGACGTCGGTCGCTCCACTCGCCGCCTGCTACCCTCGCCACTGCACCATAGCCCTCGTTGCCCACGCGCCTTGGTCGTGTCAACCTCGACTTCCCATCTCCTCTCCCCAAATCTAGGAAACATAGGCATGACGACATCCATGACAAGGTGGCCGGCGGCTAGCAAAGGTCAGGCTGAGAAGCTGGGATCTGGTGGCCGGCCGGCGAGGCACCGGAGGCGGACGTCCCCGCCTCAGGAGTGCGGAGGCGAGGTCAGGTGGCGGCTCGGCGAGCTACAGCAAGAGGCATCAGGGTGCAGGACTAGCCGGAGGAGGTCGGTCCATATCCGGGGCCGTGGAGGGCGGCCGATACAGGGCGGCCCAGGCCTGGCGGGGCGACCGGCGATGGGATTCGATGCAGAGGAGGCCTTCGCCATGGCTGGGTAGGATGGTGGTGGCGTCGCGTCCCAAGATCGCCATAGGCCAACGAGTGGCGTGGTGGATACCGGAGTGTCCATCAGGGGCGGCAAGTTTGTGAGCCGCTGAAGCATGGCACAAGGGCATCATCTTCTTGAACAAAGTTGATGCTGTTGAAGATGAAGAGCTACTAGAACTTGTGGAGATGGAGCTTTGAGGTATTCTAGCATTTTTCAGCTGTCCGCATAGTTTTTGGTTGGTCGATTATATTCCTACTGTAATGGAAATTTGTTGTCTTCCTTCTATCTGCAAAGCTCCTCAGTTTCTACAAGTTCCCAGGTGATGATATTCCTATCATCTATGGATCTGCCTTATCAGCCTTGAACGGAACAAACAAGGAGATCGAAGAGGATGCTATTTTGAAACTGATGGATGCCGTCGATTCGTACATCCCTGATCCTATGAGGGTGCTTGATAAGTCTTTCTTGATGCCAATTGAGGGCATTTTCTCAATCGAGGTGATTATATTTTCTGATTTGTGCACTAACCACTGTGATATAGAGTTATTGATGTTACATTTTCACTCTGATGTTTGATTGTTAGAAAGCCTAGTGAACTATTATGTATAAGAATTAAGACATCTCCATTGTTTGCTGATAGGTGTACTACGCAATGTGGTGTTAGGCTACTTATGTCAGATTACACAGCAGTCTATTGCCTATGTTCTATCATGTTATGGCTTGTTCCATAGATGATTTTTTCCCAAGGTGGCATTTGCACTAAATTATGCATGATCAGACTATTGTAATTTTTTTCTATAATATACTTTTATCTTGGCTATTCTATTTGCTTAATAGTTGACCTTAATTGGGGTATCTATGGTTGTCAGTCTGATTAACTTAATCAGACCCTACGTCACCCTGAAACATTGAACTCAACAATCTCGGGCAATATTTCTGTGTACTCAATTTCTGAACTTCAGAATTGTCCGTTTGTAGTCATTATTTCTGTGTTAACTACTGGTATAATCTGGAATATTAATATCCTTAAGAAGGTAAGATCATCAGCTCCATAAATAAATCATAATGACGAAATCATACGTTTGTCTTACCTGATCCTATCATTGGTAGCTAATTCTATAATATCATCATTAGTTACCTGAATTTTATCAACCTGCAAGAACATGATATGACTTCCTCTTCCCTGTTCTCTATGTAATGTATCAATTTGCTGCTTAGTTAGGAAGAGAATGAATTGTGTTGGATTTGCGGCAAGAGTAAGTTGTTGACACGATGAACAGGGTAGTGTTTACTGAGTGTAGGTGGGCAAGGAAGAGACTAGATGTTTGTCGTTCACCTACTTTCAAAGTGAAACCAATATGACACAACTTTTTATTGGGGTATCATTTGATTGAGATTCTTAGCGTAAAGGATCCATAAGTTTTTATGCTTTTCTATTTAGGTACTAAGGCTGAAACCAATAACAAACAAGATGCTTTGTTTGGTCTGATGCGAATTCGTTATTCCATCTTATAGACCATTCTATAGCATGCACTCCCAATTTATGAGTGCATGGACAGGACATGATCTATTCGATGTTGTACCTTCATGCTTCAAAGAAAAAATATATATCAACATTTGTGTATAGACTAGACAATTATGCACTTCTTTAGAAAACCATGATAATACTAGCGAGTTATATATGGATTGCTGCATTTGCGATATTTCTGTTTGTAGTTTGTACTGTGATTCTCTGCAGTCCTGCTAACAATTCACACATTTGATGGATGCATGTGAGCTGAGGGGAAAGGAATCATATTTGCTTTCATAGTCATGTTCTCTCATATACACATTTTTCTTTAGGTCCATGTTTTTTGGTGGGATCTGTTTAATTTGAAGTACTTTCTACAGAGACAGCTTGTACACAAGGAGTGTGCTTCCTTCTACAGAGACAGCTGGTACACATGGAGGTTGGGAAACGCGTTCAGAAACAGTTAAAATATTAGCTGCATATTGTATTTTTTAAGCTGGTGATAGTTGTTATTGTTTTTGCTTTTTAGATCCTTCTATTTCATGCCAAGTTATATGCACACATTAACAGCTGGCAAACTCTCAGCGCCGATTAATTAGTGATCTCTAGCCAGTTTAGTGATAGAGATGTAATTGGTGGTATCTTGATATTGAACAATTCCATTTTCTTTCCACAATTACCACTGCCCCGAACTGAATTCCTTGCCTAATTATAGTGCAACTAAATTGAGATATTTTTTCCTTTTATATTCTGGGTCATGTATCCTAAAATAAGTAGCCAAATTATTTGTACAGGGTGGTCAAGGCAATATGTATTAGTTGTTGGGCCAATATGGGTTTTTGTTCTTTGGTATTGTACTATTTTGTTCAATGAAATACTTCAGAATGACAATGCGACAACATATATAAACGTTCTTTACTACTTTCTCAGTCCGTGATGAAATCATTGGAAGTTGTTTTAAGCATAAACCCGTCATTAAAACACTGCTCCTGATCTACGAAAGGAAACTAACTTTTTTGCCTAATCCATCTGACTGAGGGTTTTGACTTCTGTAAAAGTCTGCGCATTTTTAGTACTTCTACTTCTGCAGTATTCTACGTAGTTTTTCCATACAAATATCACAGTGCAGGGCAAAGTGGGCTCCCCTTGCAGTTCAGGAACGAGCAGTTTTTGTCCCTGCTATAGTTTTTTCCCTAGCGATCGCTGTAGTTTTTTCCGTGATGCCTTGCGAGTATCTCTGTCAGTATAATCTTGGTTGCCTGAATACGCTAAATCATGGATCTAAGCATTGTGGGTGATGGGGATCAGGTATGGCGTGGTTGAGTTATTCTGGGAAAATACTGCTCTTTATGAACCAGAGTTTGAAATTGTTAAATATCTTGATTCTTGAATGACCTCTCAACCTCTATTTGTTGATAATAATTGTGGCATTGAATGTAAGACTACTCTTCACAGTTAGTTCGTACCACTTTTTCTGTTGATGTTGGTTCTTGTGATGCAGAAATTTCTCTGTCCATGACTTTGTTCCATCTCTATTTTTTGGATTTCAAGCACAGGGAATGGCATACAATATTACTAAGCATAAAAGCTAAAGTGCTTCGTCTGTATTTTTGCTTCCCAGCATATAGTAAGGTTCAACTATGAAAAAAATCATCACAACAGCCGTATAGTTTTGGGGAATCATGTATTGACATGCCATATTTCTAAAAGTATGCGAGTTTGCAGCATGATCTTGCATGCACACAGTAGTTCATAAAGCAAATGCTTGAGAAATCAGAACTCAGCATGTTGTTTTTCTTATGAATGTCCGGTGTACTTTGGCTGTAAGAGCGAATGTAGATGTCTGGTGTACAACTTAGCTAATCAACTATTCTATTTTTGCATATGACGATGTCTATTATCAGGAAAGCTCTTGACCCAAGCATCAAGTAATGGGCCTGCCCCGTAGCAACGCACGGGCTTTTTACTAGTATGATACTATGGAAGTAGCACAACTGGTACCGGATCTTGTCGATTCTCACACCTACACAAATAAAGCCTATGGTGGGGCTTGGTAAGGATGGTGGCACAAAATTTGATGCAATCATTAGCAAGTTTCAATAATGTTGAAAGAGAATCACAAATTTGCAAGTGAGACAAATAGATCAATAGGAATCAACTAGCACACGAAAACACACACACGGATAGATAAATGGGGTCGTGCAACAAACAGTGGAGCTCAAAATGTGATAGCCCACGGAAAATGCTCGTTGTTGCACAACTCTAGAGAGACGCTAGCACAATCGCTTAAAATGGGTGTGATACGATGACTTGTGCACAACCTATAAGAGACAAAATGTGTCGCCTTCTATCCAAGTAGCTATGTATGTATAGTTTCCGGTGTTTCTTGTAATGATCCAAGATGATCAAGTATGTCAATTTTGTATGCAATGTGGCAATCCTATGACTATTGTTCACAAGCTCTTTGATTACTGTTTGCTTAAAAGCTTTTTTGTATGGCCACTTATGCGAAGATGCAAACCAAGATTGCAATGATGTATATGCGGGAACAATGTGTGACACAAGAGATGATACGATGATATATGCATGCTATAGAAGCTATGCAGAACAAGTATCACTAACATGCACAAGTAATATGGCCCAACAATACTCAACGTCTAGTCTCGGTAGGAAAGTAACGCAAAATTGGCTCGGGGTTAACAATGCAATGGCAAGGATGAATGTACAATGATGTCGTCGATGTTACCGTCCTTGCTTACGGTGGGGCGTCAAAATGGTGAAGATGGTTGATGTCGAAGTCGAATGTCGAGTCCTTGTCGAAGATGTGCGGTGGTGTCATCGATGTCGTACCGTTCCAAGTTAGCCGAAACACCCGAGGAAACGGAAAAACCACAACTCAAAGTCGCAAAGACGATCGATTGTGAAAAAATGCTATGGTGGACAATCAAAGTAGGCTAGGCGGAAGTGGTGGTAGTATGCGGAAGTGCAATGGTGGGTTGTCGCGTTGCAATGCGGAAATGGCGGTGCCATGCGGAAGGTATGGTGGGAAACCAGACAAAAATCGGTGAGGGTTGGGGTTTTGGCGGTGTTGGTGGAGGCTGGTGGCTGCGGCTGCCAGGGGCCGAATGTACGGGCCTGGGGATCCGTGGATGAACTCCTTCGGGAAGTGGTGGGAAAGAAAAAAATGGTCTAATCCGGACGAATTCGTGGAGGAAACTGATGGGGAAGATGGGGGAAAGCTAGATCCACTCGTAACACAGCAAATCGAAGGATCAAAATCAACAAAATCTCATCAAACCAACAGATCACAAAAAAAATTGGTATGGCTCTTTTTGTGGGGATTTCCGAATTTGGACGAAAAACAATAAAATTATGCTAGAAAAAGGTGGGGGAAACTCCAAAATCATGATTAATGTGGCTCATGATACCAAGATGATGTAGGGTGGAACCCTAATCGGCCGATCTTTCACGATTGGAGTGGATTCCCGCGAATAACACGAAGAACACGAGAGGAAACACTCAAATCAACACGATCCGGTCACACATGGTCTAAATCCACATATCATAGATGGGGAAAACACGATCCGAAGTCAACATAGAGGATACAAACGGTAGCTCTTCCCAAATCAAGATGAGGTCTTGATGATCGGGATCGATCCTTCCCTCGTAAGGGGTCTTGATATCCACTTGGGATCTTCTCGCATGAAGGCCTTGATCTCCATGGGAGAGGTAAGTGGATGAGCAAAGCTCTATCTCAAATGAGTCTAATATTTGCTAACCCTAGAGGGAGAGGGGAGAGGTCTATTTATAGTCTTAGTGCTAGTTGGGGCGAATGGATGGATACATGGGCCGGTGGCCCGTTACGCTGCGCGCAGGCAGGGGGTCGGACGTCCGGGCATCGGGCCGGATGTTCGGGCCTTCATTGGGGTGCCGGATGTCCGAGCTCTAGGCCGGATGTCCGGCCTGGCGGGGTCGTCGGTGGTGCAAGCTTCTGGAATGGGATCGCCGGATTTCCGTGGGTCGGGCCGGATGTCCGGCGGTTGGCATCGGGTCGGATGTCCGGGGCCACGGCCGGATGTCCGGGCCAGGCGATGCCGATTCCAGATGCTCTCTGGATAGGAGGGGCCAGATTTCCGGGCGTGCGGGTCGGATGTCCGAGGCCGGCTGGATGTCCGGGACCAGGCCGAATGTCCGGTCCCTGTAGCACTTCGGTTGTTGGGCTGTTGTTGTTGTTGTTGACATCTTCAGGGGTCAGACGTCCGGGGTTGGGGCCGGATGCCCGGGTCCTGGGAGCTCTCTCCGGTCCCTTTCATCGGTCCTCTTCATCCATCTACTTGGGGACGTGCCCATCTTCACGAGCATCTCCGAGAGGGTCTTCTTGATACCTAAGCACACATAGCATTTCCGTTTGAGGTAGTAGCCATGACTCACATGATTTGCATGGAAGTTCATTAAGGAGAGATGTCACCTCGGTCTCGAGAGCTCTTGCGCGTGCTCGTGTCATTGGTCCACTTGGCACTTGGGGAGTCGATGGTAGGTCCATGGGGATGATCGTAGGATGCTTCACATCACATAATTTCAGGCTATTGCGAACGGTCGGCGATGTAGATGCACCATCCCCCTATTGTGGGAGGGGGGGGGTTGGTTAATTCAGGACCCGAACAAGGTTCGTGAACACGTAGACTGATTCTATAAATCATTGTTCGCAGCTCATGACCGCGGAGGGGCCGCCCTGGCAGCTTCGATCTGGGAAGGGCCGCAACTGGTACCCGGGCTGAGAATGCGGCGCTCACCGCACCTTTTGAGGAGGATGAGGTGGCGATCATAATAAAAGGGATGAACCCATCCTCGGCCCCTGGCCCAGATGGCCTTCCGGTCTGCTTCTTCCAAGTATTTTGGTAGTCCGTCAAGAAGGAAGTTCTGGCGTTGTTCCGAGAATTTTCTCAAGGCGTGTTGGATATTTCCCGATTGAACTATGGCATCATCTAACTAATTCCCAAGGTACCGAGAGCATCCGATATCCGGCAGTTTCGGCCTATCACAGTTATTAATGTGATTTTCCGGGCTTTGGCCAAGGGGTACGCAATTAGGGCAGCCCTGCTTGCACCTAGATTACCCATCCGAATCAGACTACTTTCATCAAGGGTCGGTTCATTCTTGATGGGATCCCTGGTTCTGCATGAGGTTATCCATGAAGTCAAGAGGAGACACCTCAAAGCGATTTTCTTCAAGATTGACTTTCACAAGGCTTACGACACATTTCATTGGTCCTTCCTTCGGGGAGTATTGATTAGGAAGGGCTTCGATCCACATTGGATCGCCAGGGTGATGCAGCTGGTGATGAGTGGTCGTTCGACAGTCAATATTGATGGGGAGGTGGGTCCCTACTTCCAGACGGCACAAGGAGTGCGCCAAGGGGACCCACTATCCCCCTTCTTATTCAACCTAGTGGTGGATGCCCTAGCATGCATATTAGACTTGGCGAAGAGGGCCAGTCATATCAGGGGGATCTGCCCACATCTCTTGGGCTCGAGAGGGATTAACCACCTCCAATATGTTGATGACACGATCTTGATGTTGAGGGTTCTGACAAGGACATTCAGCACCTCAAATTCCTTCTATTATGCTTCAAAGAGATGTCCGGTCTGACGATCAACTTCGCCAAGAGTGAGGTAATGGTATTAGGCTACTCCGATGAGGAGAAGCGTCGAATAGCAAACTGGCTTAACTGGCGGCTTGGGTCCTTCCCGACAACATACCTTGGCATGTCGATTAGTGATTCGCGTATACTTGAGAAGGACCTTCGGCCAACGGTGACCAAGGTCCAATACTGGTTTGAGCCATGGCAGGGTCAATGCCTCTCCAAGGCTGCCCGAGTATTCTGACTAACTCCTCGCTGACGAGTTTACTGATGTATATCATGGGATTCTATAGTTTGAATGAATCCCTGCACCATGACATCGCCAAGTATCTATCCCGCTTCTTCTAGGGTGGAAAAGGTGACAAGCAGAAGTACCATATGGTGAAATGGTCCGAGATCTGCAAACCCAAGGACCAAGGTGGCCATGGGGTTATCTCATCTAAAAGGATGAACATAGCCCTCTTATCCAAATGGCTATGGCATATCACCTCTGGTGAGGGGGGACGCTGGCTAGATATTATCCGCGCAAAATATTTGCGCGGCCAACCATTAGCATCTTCTCAGCGGACTGGTGGCTCCCGATTTTGGCAGACGATCATTCAGCTAATGCCCACTCTCCGCCTAGGTTCCTTAATTCGGTCGGTTCTGGAACCAGTACCTTGTTCTGGTTGGACCGGTGGTCGGGTTCCCAACCCTTCACTACCCGTTTCTAACCATTGTTCAACATTTGCTCGGACCAAGACCTAACCATGGCCTCGGCATTAGCCGACCTCGGTGGGATCTCCTTTCGGCGAACCTTCGGTCCCGTAGAGCGAGACCTTTGGGAGGAGCTTATAGTGTGTTTGACGCTGCACATACACCTTTCCTCGGCCGCGATGAGGCGCGTTGGGATCTTGAGCCTAACGGGCGATTGTCCTCAAAATCGCTATATCACGCAATAGTGGCCACCCCAGGGCCAGTAGAGCTTAATCTCCTTTGGGAGTTTAAATTGCCTCTGAAGATTAGAATCTTCCTATGGCAATTGGTTAGGGGCCGCCTTTCGTCCGGTACTAAGGTTCTCAAACGCAATGGCCCTTCCGATGGCCTTTGCCCTCTGTGCGCGGTGCCTGAGGACATGAACCACATTTTCTTTGCATGCCCCTCTGTGAGGTTTCTGTGGAGCTGCCTCCGCGAGGTTGTGGGTGGCAGTTGGTGCCATGATAACCTCCCTGACATGTTCTCGGAGGTTCTCGGCCTTCCCACAACTATGGATCCATACCTTTGGGTTACTGTGGGTACCCTGGTTTGGACCTTATGTGTTGTCTGTAACAAATTAGTGATTGAGCACATCATACCTCTCCGTGTGACTGACGCCACATACAAAATGTGTGGCTTTCTGGAGGCCGCTTAGCAAGCGGCAAGATCGCACCTTCATCGACAGGACAATCGCCGACCTCCGGGCCACGGCCACTTCGCTCGCTCCGGCGTCACCTCCGCCTCCTCCGGACCCGGATTACTTAGCCTTGTCGGTCTGTTTTCTTTGTTTTGGGGATTGTTGTGTTGTTCCCCCAGCAAGACTTCCGTTGCTTGTTGTTGCTCCTGTTGAACCCTGCTATGGACGTGTGTTGTATCCTGCTACTTGAACTGTGTGGTTATTGCTGTGGTCGTTGCTTTATAATATAAAGCGGGGGGAAACCCTTTTTCATCATGATGTGTTGCCTTCTTCCCTGCAATATTCGTTAGAGGGATAAGCAATGGGTTCTTCTCACTATCATTGTGGCAGTTCATCCCATTTCTTAGTGGCAAATAAAGAGACACGGTTTAAAATAGCATTAACATAATATGACACTGTTCATAGTTAAGACATGGCAGGAAATGGCATTGTGCAGGAGTGGCCAACTTCACCACACCACTGGATTACAAGAACATAAGTATACATGTAGTGTTAAAGAACATATAAGAATCAATGGTCAGTGTACTGTCATTTTATCCCATTTCAGATTGGCAAATAAACAGACACGATTTAAATAACATTAACATAATGTGGCATTGTTCATAGTTAATACATATCAGGATAAGACATTGTGTTGGAGTGGGTAGTTTCACCACACAACTAGATTAAAGATCAAGAACACAACCATACATGCAATGCACAAGAAGATCACTTGCTCTGTTTAGTTTAATTTACATGGTATGAATAAGGAACTTGGTGTACAACTAAAATTGAAATTGAGAAGGACAAACTTATGTTTCTGAACTTCATAATAATCTTTAAACATGCAATTTGATGCAAACACCAAAAATAAACAGTAGTTGGATTCATGCCTATCCAAATATACACAACAAAGTTTGAAGGCTTGAGAAGGACAAACTTACATTAGTAGTGAATACCGGCTCTATAAAGCCCTTGTCCATGTTGATGGGGGGGGGGGGGGCGCAATTCAAGAAGTTTACCACAGAATCGTCTTCATAAGCATTGACTTTAATCTACAATTTGTTAAGAGTAAATATAGATGTGATAATATAGGAAAAATAGAGAATATTTAAAATAAGATGCAGAGTGATGCTACATAATCAACTAGCTATAAATGTAAGTACAGTGATACAGGCAAAAGGTACTCACAAGAGCAATGCAGAGCTAAACTTCTTTAGTAGCATTGGTTTTATCCAACCTTACAGGAAGATTAAATATAGAACTGATGTGTAGAAAATGGAGGTCAAGGGAGAATAAGCTGCAGAGCGATGGTACATGAACAACTAGTGGCCAATATAAGTACAGTGATAAAGGACAACAAGTACTTACAAGAACAATGCAGAGCTAAATTTCTTCATAAGCATTGGGTTTATTCTATACTAATGTAAGCATTAATGCAGATCTGGTAATTTTGAGCGAACATTGGATAAGCAAGCTATCATGCACATTGATATCACATAATCAACCAGGTATGAATGTAAGTACAGTGATACAGGACAACCGGTACTAACAAGAGCAAAGCAGTGTAACACCCCTAGTGTCATGCTACAGTAACCCTCCTTAATTAGACTAATCAATTTGCTAAAATAGTGCTTAGTCACCTTTGATCAATATCTCATTTGAAATTTCACTTTAATTCCAAATTCAAATTTTAAGTGAAATAAAGAAATTCACAAACATGAAAATAAAAGTGTTCAAAGTGTTGCAAATATTCCACAACCAATTATGGTGGTGAACCAAGATTTTTTATAAAGTGTTTTAATGCCCTAAAATAATCAAAACAGTGGCCTAAATAATGATTTAATTGCTTTTTAAAAATTATAAAAAATGCTAACTAATTTACTTAAGGGCCAAACTTAAATGTGGCAGAGGCCTAATTTGTGACACTAATTTAGGTGCAAAAATTGTATTTTATAAAACTAAAACAATATGAAATAAATTAGAAAACAGATAAGAATAAAAAGGAAGACAAAAAAAGGAAAACTCCCCCATTGCCCTGGGCCTTAGGCCACAGTGGCAGCCCCGACCACTTCCCCCTCACTCGGTCGTCCTGTTCATCAGGCGCACCGACCGCGTCCGCGGTAGCCACCGCACCTTGTTGTCGGCAACACCGCGGGAGGGATAAGGGCGCCCTCGGCGCCTCGAGCTCTCCCCACTCCCACCACCCCACTCACTGCCCCCTTGGCCTCGATCCCCCCTCTCCCTCTCGTTCTCTACATCGAATTAGAGAAGCGACCGACGCCGCCGTCGTCGGCGCCCGCTTTAGCCACGGCCACCAAGCTCCCCACCACCCGGTGACGTCTGGGGGGACGACCGCGCTCTGCTTCATCGACCACAGCTCTGGATCGAGCCCGGGAAGCCGCACCGACGACGCCCCGCTCATCTTCCTCAGGTTCAATTGCTACACGCGCCGTTGCGTCGATTCACCGCCTCTGGCCACCCCCAGGCCCCCTCGACCTCGCCGTCTACTCCACGGTGAGCTCCCCTTCCCCCTAACCTCCCCGTGCTCCTCCTTATACCCCGTAGCCTCGACTCGGTCGAGCTTCGGCTTTGGTCCGCGCCCGTACCTCCCCTGCCCGCGCCCTCTCGCCGCTGGCTACGCTCGTGGCGAACCCCTGCCACGCCCGCGCACGCCCGTGCGTGCCCTGCGCCCGCGCTCACATGCTAACCGCCGCGCCCCGAGCTCCGTTCACCGCTGATGTGGTCACCACCGCCGCTACAGGCCATCCCTGGCCACCCCGTAGCCACCGTTGGATGCGTTGCGCTGCGAGCGTTCCAACGAACCCAACCGCGCTTGCAGCCGATGCCTAAATCGGCCGGTCGATGATCTTCGGCGTGCCCTGTTTATGCCGGTGGCTTAACCCCTCACGTGTCGATGTGGCCCTGTCATTAGTGGCTAATGACGCCCCTAATTAACCCCCAGAGCCACAGACATGCAGGCCCCACCGCCTAATTAAGCTTCGATTTAAAATAAATCTAATAGTTAGAACAGAAACTGACAACATGGGCCCACACCCTAAATAAACTTAATTAGCCTAGTTTAAACAATGTTAAAGAAACAATGTATGACATACGGGTCCCCCTAGGCCCATTGACCAGTCAACGTGGACCAGTCAACTACTGGCTGGGCAGTTGACTCGCCCCACATGTCAGTCTCAGCAGCACATCTGTGGGTACACAGCATAGCATTTTCACCTTTATTTTCTATTTTAATTAAATTCCATAAATTGTTTAAAACTTTGGAAATTAATATAAAATTATCTGTAACTTGGATGAAAGTACTTTGTTGAAAGTTGCTCAGAAAAATATGACGAATCTGGATATGCTTTCCGTTCGTCTGTCACATGCCCCTAGCATAGCGAACATGGAACAGTCCCCCTCCGTTTCATCTGTCTGAAAATTCCTAACACCGGGGATACTTTCCCGGATGTTTTCCCCCTTCACCGGTATCGTGTAGTAATGCGTTGGATCACCTCTAGCACTGCTTATTGTCATGTCGTGCATCTGTGTTGCATCTGTGCGCTTTACATTTACTGTTTCTTCCCCCTCCTCTCTCCGGTAGACCCCGAGACCGCTGCCGATGCCACTGTGATCGACTACGTCGACGACGGCCCTTCTTCCCTTTCAGCAGAGCTTCCAGGCAAGCAAACCCCCCTTGATCATTCCGATATCGCCCATTCTGTTCTCTCTCATGCTTGCATTAGATTTTGCTATTGTACTTGATTGCTTCTATTCTGATGCATAACCTTAGCCGCTTATCCTAAACTGCTTAGTATAGGTTGGTTTGTGATCCATCAGTGACCCATCACTTTGTCCCTGTTGCCCCCGCTGGATTACCAGATGACTCGGTCCATGTGATCAACGACCAGAGACCGACACATCACATCACACACCCTTTAGTTGTACGACTCTGCAGAGTTACTATCGAGTGCTGAGGGTGACACCTTGTAACGCACTCCTGATGATATCTCTGTATTGTAGCAAATCGGTCGTTGATTACGGAGGGTGATTCCTCCTTCACCACTCCCGATGCGACTCTGTCATGCAACCCCTCAAGTGTGAACCTCGAGGGTGATTCCTCCTAAGTTCACCTTGACGATTACATCAAGTGGATTCCATCGAGGGTGATTCCTCGGGTTTCCCCCATGGTGTTATGGACACACGGATACCTTGGCTTTACCCCAGGCCCATGTTAAAGTCGGGTCGGCCCCGAGGGGTATCCGCGAGGTATGTGAAGTCAGGTTGACCGTGAGGGTACCCGCGAGAGTTACTGTTACTGTGGGACTGAAGGGACATGCGGTACTAGCCTGGTAGAGGTGGACCTAAGTTCCCGATAGTCTCTGGATAGTCGGGTTGACCTGGAGGGTACCCGTGAGTTAATTACGAGGCATAGCCGGGCACGTAGACCGCACTAGAGAGAGAGGGTTGGGCCTGGCCCTTGCCGTATTTCAATGAGACAGGGCAACATGAGTACTGATCGTCACCCCGAGCTCCCAATACACTAAGGGTTTGGGTATTTGATATGAGTTGGCCACTGGCCTATACGCACTAACCGCCACACGGGAACAGTTATGGGCACTCGGCGTCGTACGTTTCTTCCGAAAGCTCTGTCAAACGTCCAGTTCAGCATTGTGGCATAGTCGGATCGTGCCATCCAGGAGAGAGGTGGTGCTGGTATCACCCTGCACACAACGACCTGGAGTGCAAAGGGCATTGGGCCCAAGACCCCTGAGCGCTTAGGATGTAGACCGGCGGGGACCTCTCTGCGGAGCCTAGGTAGGACTATGTTGATCTTTCGAGGTCGGGCATTATCCAGGAAAGTGTGTCCGGCCAGAGATGATCGAGCGTGTTGGGCAATGTGGTGCACCCCTGCAGGGAAGTTTTCTATTCGAATAGCCGTGTCCACGGTAATGGACGCTCGGAGATGTATCCCGATCTATTACAACTAGAAATGGATACTTGAGACATGAGATGGATATGATGGCTCCAGGATTGCTTTCTTGCAGGGAGTCGAGGAAGGATCTCTGGGCGTTAATACTACAACATGCTTGTTAATTATAATATGCTATTCTCTACTCTTATAGATGCTGCAAGATGCTTGAAGATGCTACTCTTCGATAGGCTAGGCTTTCCCCTCTATTCTGGCATTTCTGCAGTACAGTCCACAGATACAGCCCCTTCCCTTTGATAGTGATGCATACTTAGTATAGATCTGATGTAAGTCTTGCGAGTACTTCAGATGAGTACTCACGGTTGCTTTGCTACCCCTTTTTCCCCTTCCTTCTTTCTTTCCGGTTGTTGCGACCAGTTGGTGGATCCCAGGAGCCAGCTGCCACCATCGACGGTTACTACTACCCCGGGGGTGCCTACTACTACGTGGAGACCGCTGACGACCAGGAGTAGTTAGGAGGCTCCCAAGCAGGAGGCCTTGCCTTTTTGATTGATGCTACTTTTGTGCTAGCCTTCTTAAGGCAAACTTGTTTAACTTATGTCTGTACTCAGATATTGTTGCTTCCTCTGACTCGTTTGTATTTGAGCTTCTGTATTCGAGCCCTCGAGGCCCCGGCTTGTAATATAAAGCTTGTATGACTTTAATTTGTGTCTAGAGTTGTGTTGTGATATCTTCCCGTGAGTCACTGATCTTGATCATACACATTTGCGTGTATGATTAGTGTACGATTAAATCGAGGGCGTCACAAGTTGGTATCAGAGCCGATTTCCTGTAGGTAGCCCCCTTTCCAACTCCTTGGCCGAAGTCGAGTCTAGTCTTTGGAAAACTTTGACTAACATTGTTGTGTGGCTTACGGGCCCACATCACAAATGGGTGGTATTAGGATCTTTTATTCCTCTCCTTTACTCTGGGATTCTGATCTCTCTTCTATTCGGGTAAATGATTTTGCTAACTCTAACTCTAGGTTCTCGTAATTACTTTCTCCCGGAGAGCCCCTCATTCCAGATGATCGCCTACTTCACCAGATGATTCTGAAGATACTCTCCGATATTCCCTCGAGAACTTTATGCTCTCCTCCTTTGCAATTCCCTATCACCAATATATCCATGTGGATAATGACATACACTTGTCATTCATACAATCATTCCCAGTTGCTCTTGTTACTACAAGATGCCCCGAAATACTCTCCATTGTCCCGAGAATGCTTTGAGCTTGCAGCCTTGCAGTTCATTACTGCATGAAAGCCTTACAGATAATTTCTCACACTTACCGGGGATCCGTTCATCCCTAGTTGTTCATGTGTTTCACAAAATTCTTCGATATACTATTCGACCTTCTGAAAATTCTCAACAACCCATTGCTCCTGTATTTCTTGCCTTCCTGCATTATGGTTAATTCCATATTTCTAGTAATCTCCATTGACATCCTTTGTCACTATCATTTTGAGTCCCTTGATTCAGTATGTTGCGAATGCTCGCAATCCTCAGTCAGATCCTAGAATTCATCCTTCCATGCTTAGACCTCATTTTGAATGTGAGCTGGTTCTCGATCGATCAAATTGCCATCGATTGTACCCCTAAGTCTATTCAACTTATCCATCCTTAATCAGAGCGTTTGCTTCTGATCCCTTGATTTGGAAATTATAATTCCTTTGCATTTGACCTTTGAATTAGTCAGTTTTTTCTATAATAGGTTTCCTTGCGTTCCTTCTTCTTCTGGTTGGGTACCGATACTCGCATCAGATTCTTTACAGTCCGCCAGATCCTTTGGTGGATTATTATCCGACCGTTCCTGTATATTCTGAAAACCTTGAGTCCTTCCCCTGATACATAATGCCTTTGGTAAATTGTATCCCTTGCTCTTGTCAACCATGCTCTTCCGAGCTTGAGTTAATTACCCATGAAGTTTGTGTTATATGTTCCTAAGATGCCCCGATGGGTTGAACCAATGCCTTCCCGAATCTGTGGAACCCGGGAACTTCTACGGGTCATACTCTACTGGTGTTATGCCAGATAAATTTTCAACACTACAACTTCATTGAAAGCGAGAAGTGAATGAAAGGTTTTGCATTGGAGAAGTGGGAGTCAGCCTTGAACTTTATGTTCATGCCCATGAAACAATGTAGATCTTATCATGGAAGCTTCTCGTACTAACAGTTATCCCCTTTTTATAAGCCTAGCTTTGGTTTGATCCTTTGCAACCGTGGTTCCAACCATATTGTTCTTCTTTGATCTCATTTCTCGGACAAGCTAAAGTACATGTCTTCTGTCGATCAATACACATGTCCAATGTCGGCGTTCTGGGAACCAGGGTACCTAGACTTGCCTGCCTGCGGCCCACGGCGTGGCTCCATCAGCGGCCCGGTATGGCCCACGTTCAGCATCAATGACTCAAGACCCTCACGAGGGGCCAAGCCTCGCGAGGCGGACGACACCAAGACCTCCAGGAGGGGCAGCCTCCTCAGGCTGGCTCCTGAGGAGCGGAGATTCCTATGCGCGCCTCACCTCGTGAGACTTCAGATGATGTGAGCCATGACAACCAAGGCCAGGCGGGCGCCAGCGTGCGCAGGACAATAGTTTCCTCTTTGGTGCTAAGGAGGCAAGCGCAGGCGCGGAGTCCCGAGGAATTAGCCAAAGGTTTCCATTCCTGTGCAACAAGACCAAGACCGCCTGGACGGCAGGACGGAGGTCATCACCGAGCCCACCACGGCGTCATGACCAGAAGCTTTGCAGGCGAAGACTACTTTTGTCAGGATAAGATGTACTAGCTGTCTCCCTTCGAATTTGGCCATTGTGGGATCCCTTCCCGCCTTCATTTGGGAAGAGGACCAAGGCCACTATAAATACGACCTAGCCACCACCGTAGAGGGGGACGGATCTCGATTCGAGTCCTAGAGACCATCCTCTCTCCCACCAGCTCAAGAACACACCTCCTGAGGTTGTTCTCCCACTGTACTAGTTCATCCTCAGCCCCTCGAGGCCAATCCACCACAAAGCAGGAGTAGGGTTTTACACCGCAAGGTGGCCCGAACCTGGGTAAACTGCCTTGCCATGTTTCTTTCCTGTTCGTCGAGCTAGGCCGTGAGATCTTAGAGTTGGCGAGTAGACTGAGGAAGTTGAGTTCTTCGCACGCACCCCAGAGTTTGAACCTCTCAAGGGTCTGCGGAGCCCGAAATCCGACATTTGGCGCGCCAGGTAGGGGTGCGTCAGAGCCTCTCTTCTTCCAGCCGATCCGCCACCACCCCGTAGTTCTCATGGCCGACGCTCTGAGGGTTCACGTCGAGCACTGGGCTGCTTGGCCGGCCCGGACGGCGCCGTCCGCCCAGGAGGATCTCCACTCCGCGCTCCTCGCGGCCTGCGCGCCGCCCGGTGTCGTCGGCCGCGGGCGGCGCGGGCCACCGCAGCCCGCCCTCGTGCCACGCCGAACCCGCGCCGCCACACGATCTTCAAACTACGCCGCGGCGACGACGCTGTACACTCTCCGGGAGCAGCCGAACATGCGGGCCGCACTCGTCGTGGCACGGGAGCTGCTGCGGTGCAGGTTGGCGGAAGGCGGCCGCGATGCCCTGCTGGAGAGGGTCGCCGAACTACTTGACGCCGCCTGCAGTGGCGTGGCGCCTTTCTGCACCCTGCCAATGTCGCAAGCTGTGGCGGGGGCGCGTGCTGGACCCCGCCACGCCCGCGCGCCTCTCCCTGAAGCGCCTGAGGGACCCAACGGCGCCGACCTAGCCCGCTGCGCAGCTCGTCCTACCCCAACTATGCTACCCCGGGGCAAGGCAAACTCGGGCAGCCCCTCTTGGGGCCGCACCGACGCGCCACTCAGCGGCCATCAGAACCTGGCGCCGAGCCTGGAGGCCAGCGACGCGGGGCACCCAGGCAACGACCCTGGTGTGGCAACACCGGATGCTTACGTACCTCCCATGATGGACCTGCTGTACGCATCAAGCGAAGACCCCGACGCGTTCCCCTCACCCGGCTGGGTGTTGGGGGCACCCGAAGCTGAGGCCCCTCGCAAGCCACCCCAGAGCTTCACCAACGCCTTCATCGACAACAGCCGCTGGGTACAATCGATATCTCAGGAGCACCATTACGCTAACCATGGACCGCAGGTGAACCAGGCCGCAGCAGCAACCAGGGGCCCCAGGATGACGGCCCTGCCACACACGGACGGAGTGCGCTGAGAGCGGCGCGGGGGGAGCTCGGAGCCAGGGCCTCCCCCGCGCCCCATGGAGCAAGGCGCTGCACGGAGGTAGGTCCTCTGCCGGGGAAGGCGCCGGCGAGCCCTTCCCCCCGGCGGAGGGCCTACGGTCGCCGAGGGCACCGCTAGCGTCCCCCTTGCCCCTTGGTCTCTTCCTGGTTTCCGGACGCCCCAATGGTGGTCGGGGGAGGTGCAGGGCGGAGCCCTCGTCAGGCGCCATGAAGCAAGGCCTCGTGCCTGTGAATGTCTCCGCTCGTGACACTCTCACGTAATAATGAGTTGGGGCTGTACACGCACCGGAGTCTCCTGAGTGGCGCCCTCGGGCCTCACGGGGGCTCCCGCCCACGCCAAGTGGAAGCACTTAGCTCCACACTGGTGAGAAGACAGGAAGACTAGCTAGGTGTCGGACGTGGCCGTTTGCTTTCGCTCTCTTTTTGTAGCCCAACTTGTAGTCTTTTGGAACGAGATTTGGAGTTTCGTTTGCTTATCAAAAGAAAATGGGGGGAATCTTTCTTGACTCGTGGCGGTTTCTGGCTTTCTGTTTAAGAGTGAGGCTCACGCCTGCTACCCCCCTGCGAGCGCCCCGCAAGCAGGGGCTGGGCGTACGCGCGCATCAAGCACGTTCGGGCCAGCCCAGGTGGCGCCGAGGCCCCCCCGGGGTCAGGACTGCAACCGCCGCAGGATCACCGCACGCACACCTTGCCGTAAACTGGCAATCGGCTCTTCACGAGGCCCTCACGGGCGGGTCAGCAGGCCCCTCGAGAGGCTTAAAACTTCGCGAAGGGCTCGCCTCGGAGAAGGGTGCTCCCGCAACTTCAGGACCCGCGCAGGATATACGAAACCAAAGATAAGTCGCAACAATTACTACGTTCGGGAGCCCCTGGGCTCGCGACGGCTCGTCTCAAATCCTACTTTAAAAGCATACCATCGTTTCATACATTATAGGGGCCCCCCCCTTTCAAAATGCTCTCACACCCCGCAAGGCAGTGTCTAGGGTCTTTTGCGTACAGGTCAGAGCAGGAAGGAAAATGCAGGCCTAGCCGCCAGCGCTGCTGTCGGCATCATCATCGTCATCCGTGCCACTTGCGCCGCCGCTGGCTTCATCCTCATCGCTGTCGCCCGCTCCGGCTTCTTCGGCCGCGATCGTGACCGTGTCATCCTCGGGAGCGAACTCCGCGACCAGGGCGTCCACATGATCGTCCACCCAGTGCGCCAGGTTGTCCTGGATGGCCCTGGGCATGGGGGCTATGGCAGTGTCAAAGTCAAAGAGAGGGTCAAGGTTGAGGAGGTGACTGAAGACACGTGAGAACACACGTCCAAGAAGGCCCCGGCTTCTCTCTTCGACGAGCTAGCGAGCCCTCACGGCCCGGTCCTCTAGATGGGTCACGATCTGGGTGAAGAAGCGGAGGTGGCCGGCGTCATCATCCTCATGTGGGCGAGGGACGCTCTCCTCATAGATGGTGCCCAGGGCCCGGTTGGCCCTGATCCTGAGGTCCTGGAGCATCGAGGAACGCGCGCGCTCCATCGTCAGGCGGCTGCGCGCTTCGTTTGCGTTCTTATCAGCGAGGGATGTCACGTCCTCAACCTGCTGCTGAAGTGAGGACAGGTCGGCGCGAGCAGAGGCCAGTTCGGCTTGAGCGGAGGCCTGAGCTTCCTTGGCGGCCCTCTCGCGTTGCTCCGCCGCGTCCAACTTTGTTCTGAGGGCGGAGGTCCTGCCCTCAGGCTCGGCCTCCAGGAGCTCAAACTTCAGGCGGTACTCGTAGGCAAGAGTCGCGCGAGCCTTCGCCACCCTCTAGTCGACCTCCTGCTGGATTCTGGCCTCCCGGGCGGCGATGGCGTCCTCGGCCGTGGCTACCTGGCGCTCCCTCACCTCCAACCGATCGAGCTCCAGGCTGCGCTCCAAGACCTCCAGCGCCAGCGCCTCCTCGCGTTTCTGGGCCTCCTTCTCATCAGAGGGGGCTTCACTCAGTGAGGCTGCCAGGGCAGCCCTGCACGCTTCGATCTGCCGCTCGAGGGCGACGTTCGAAGCTTGAAGCTCTCGCTCCAGCTCCTCGGCCACCTTGCGGCGGCGGTTAGCGGCCCTGGCCTCCTCTAGGGCGTGGGAGCGAGCCTCATGAGAAGCTGCGAGGGATGCCGCGGCACTTGCGCTGGCGCGCTCATGCTGAAGATGCCCAAGGTTGATGGCGACCTTCAACTGATGCCACTCGTGCGCCAGGCGGAGGCCCTCCGTCTCAAGGTGGGCGTCGACATCGTCAAGCTCTCCTCCAAGCTGGCTCAGCGCACTCATCGCCTCCCGGAAAAGCTCATGGCGGACAGCGCCGCACCCATGTGCGAGCTCCAGCGCGCGGCCAAGCCCGTCCTCCGCGCCTGGGGCTGTCGAGGAGGTGCGGGGTGGCTCGCCTACCCCCGGCAGGGGGCTGGAGGCCAGCGTCTTCCAGGCCGCTCCCCGGGCCTCGGCAAAGGCACTGGGCGGCGTGGTCTCGGTATTCGAAGATGAAGCTGACGCCAGGGTTGCCCAACCACTGGCGATGATCAATGGAGGAGGCCTCGGCACGCCTCTCGCACCCCAAGGCCGACCAAGGAGAAGAGACGCTTGGGGCGCAGACCCATCGCCTCCCAGTGGCACGCCCGCCTCGTAGACGAGCCCCGTGGCCCGCGTGGGTGTCCGAAGGCTTCGCAGTCGCGGCCAGTGGCGTCCTAAAGAGCCAGGGTCAGGAGGAGAGGCGACACGAGGAAAACCACTAAGATAAGGCACTTACTCGTCTATGGCTATGTACTTCCTCTGTTTCAGGGGCCGATAGGCGTCGCCGTCGCAGCTCGGGAGCCCCTTTCTCTTGTGGAGTGCTACAAGGTCCAGACGGAGCAGGCCAGGGGTCGAGGCATGACCCTTGGCGCCCGGGCAGCTCGCTCCTATATCCGGAGCATTGGCCCGGGCTTCAGGGGCGACGATCTCAGGAGCGTCGGACCCAACCAGCTCATCAGCCGCGGCCTCAGGAGCGTTGGGCCGTGCTGGTTCTCCAGTGGCCGCCTCAGGGGCTCCCGACGGAGCCTCAGGAGCGGCCATCTCCGGAGCACCTGACGATGTCCGCCCCGCAGCAGTCGCCCCTGGGGCGCCCTGTGGAGTTCGCCCCCCTGCACCCACGTTTGGGGCGCGCGCCACAGTGTCGGCAAGCTCAGGAGCCACCAAGATGGGATTCTTGCGAGGTCCTTCAAGACCCGCTGGGCGTAGCCCCCACTCATCAAAGAGGGGCATCTGCTTCACATAGGCCTCCTTGTTCGTGCATTGGTACAAGAGGTAGCTCTCCTTCGGAAGCGTGGCAGGTACTGGGTCGCCCGTCAGGAGCTCAAGCATCGCGCGCAGTGTCTTGGAAGGGAGTGAAGGCACCTAAAGCCTCATGGGATCCTCGAGGCCGGTGAAGGCCCACATTGGGCGAGAATGGCGCTGGAGCGGGGCGATGCGCCGCCTGAAGAACTCCCTCACCACCATCGGCGCCGTCACCCCAACCCTCTTCAACTTGGCCAGCCTGGTCCAAACGCGGGTGGCCCCACGATCGACAAGATTCGTGTGCCCCCAGCCGGAGCTGGGTTCTGCCGGCGCCCGCGGAAGCTGGAGCAGGGGGCTGAACGTGGTGGCATCCACAAACACCCACTGCTTCCTGAACCCCTCCACATTCGGGCGGAGGGTGAAGTCGATGCCTGAGCCAGCTGTCGCTGCCACAGCCTGGAAGGCCACGCAACCCGACCGTTGTTGGTCGTCGACCAAGTGGAGCGAGAAGAAATGGCGGAACAAGGCGACGGTGGCGAGGAGGATGATGGACCCAGGGTCCAGATGCAGCGCCTGGATCTGGTAATGCGAGAGCGTGGCATTGAAGAAATCGGAGAAAGGAGGGACCAAGCCGGCCAGGAGGGCATGAAGATAGATGGGGATCTCGGTGGCCTCCATGTCCGCCATGGACCAGGAGGCGGGCCAGATTATCATCGCCTTCGACTCATTGGAATCGGCGGCGAGAGCCGGCCGGACCTTGTCCAACCCCTCCTGGTTGACCACCGTTGACCGACCGAGAGCGGGCTCCGGGCCCGGCCGGGGCTCGGCAGGAGCATGGACTTTTCCCTTCTTCTTCAACCTAGGGGCCATGGCGACGAGAGAGGATTGGCATTGGCGTTGAGTCTGGGAGAAGAGCCACAAGTTCGCAAGAAGAAAGAGGAACCAAGTCTGAGCGCGACGGTCAAGTCTGGCAGGGTTGCACTTTCAACAGGCGGCCGTCGAGTCGGGCGGTTGCCAAGGCTGCGTGGGGAAGTGGAGGCGCCCACCTCTCGCCAATCGCCACGCGTCGACAGAGGCCGCAGGCGGTTAGGGCCCGCGGCGCTCCGCACTTGCCCTTTGGCTTCGCCTCGAAGCCAAGTTCGAGCGCGCCTTGGGCCCGGGGGCTACTGTTGGCGTTCTGGGAACCAGGTACTCAGACTTGCCTGCCTGCGGCCCACGGCGTGGCTCCATCAGCGGCCCGGTAGGGCCCACCTTCAGCATCAATGACTCAAGACCCTCGCGAGGCGGACGACACCAAGACCTCCAGGAGGGGCAGCCTCCTCAGGCTGGCTCCTGAGGAGCGGAGATTCCTATGCGCGCTTCACCTCGTGAGACTTCAGATGACGTGAGCCATGATGACCAAGGCCAGGCGGGCGCCAGCGTGCGCAGGACAGCAGTTTCCTCTTTGGTGCTAAGGAGGCACGCGCAGGCGCGGAGTCCCGAGGAATCAGCCAAAGGTTTCCATTCCTGTGCAACAAGACCAAGACCGCCAGGACGGCAGGACAGAGGTCATCACCAAGCCCACCATGGCGTCACGACCAGAAGCTTTGCAGGCAAAGACTACTTTTGTAGGGATAAGATGTACTAGCTGTCTCCCTTCGAATTTGGCCGTTGTGGGATCCCTTCCCGCCTTCATTTGGGAAGAGGACCAAGGCCACTATAAATACGACCTAGCCACCACCGTAGAGGGGGACGGATCTCGATCCGAGTCCTAGAGACCATCCTCTCTCCCACCAGCTCAAGAACACACCTCCTGAGGTTGTTCTCCCACTGTACTAGTTCATCCTCAGCCCCTCGAGGCCAATCCACCACAAAGCAGGAGTAGGGTTTTACACCGCAAGGTGGCCCGAACCTGGGTAAACTGCCTTGCCTTGTTTCTTTCCTGTTCGTCGAGCTAGGCCGTGAGATCTTAGAGTTGGCGAGTAGACCGAGGAAGTTGAGTTCTTCGCACGCACCCTAGAGTTCGAACCTCTCAAGGGTCTGCGGAGCCCGAAATCCGACATCCAACCTCTAATTCCGATCTACCTTCGAGTATTGCCCCCTGTTAACTCGAGGATATTGTCCCATTGCACTATCTCCTATGTATTCTTGTTGGAACAATGCTCTCACCGCTTTAGTCATTCCACAGGTTTGCATTTCCGTCACCCGAGAACTCTGACAAGTGACCCGGGTCCGCATTGAGATCCAATAACTCTTAGTAATCTTGGTTTCTTATGAGTTTGTACTCAACCATGTCTTCCCTAGCTGAATGTCTATATCATCCTCATCTTTTCCATCCTGAAATTGGATGACTTGTCCTAGAAGTTCCTGATGGATTCTTTGTGTTCCCAAAGTCCGATCTATACCTGTTAACATTGTCGATGCTACCTCGAAGCATGACTGCAGTATTCCGATCATCAAAAGGAACATTGTAAGCGCAATGCTAAATGTCTCTTGGTCAATTATTCGAACACCGTTGTATGGGTAAACATCATGAATTTCTTTACCCCTTTATCTCAATGGTGGTGTACTTGATGTCCTCTCATGTATATCATGCTCTGCCTTCTTTTAAAGGATATACTCCAAATACCTGTGTTTACACACATTTTCCTTTCCGTTGGTTTGTTTAACCTTTCTCGTGATTTATATGATCTAGGCAGTAATAATTCGCTGCTTATGTAAACACCCTGGTGTACAACCTTGTCAGTAAGACCGTGTTACTATTGTTGATGACATTTCAGTAACCACCAATGGACGAGAACTTTGCCTATTGGTCCGCCTAGTTTCAACGAGCAGGAAAATGGTTCTATTCGCCCCTCGCCCTTGGTACCAACGATGTTGCCGACATAACTAACAGGCTATCCTATGACATGCCATGCTATCTTGACCGTGCAAGATGTCAGCGCCTTTTCTACTTTTAACCCACATAGTGGGCCCATAACCCACAGTTCCACATGATCGAAACCTGACTCTCATGTACACCTTCCTCACGCGTGGCTTCATAGGTAATTCACGAGCCACCTTCCTACGGATCTATTTTGGTATCCACTGTAATATTATTCCCGTTGCTCTGGATCCCCTTTCACATTCTGTTTCAGGCATTGAACGATTACCTATCCGCATGAAACTTCTTATTGCACCTTCTTAATTTGCTCTCGATGTCTTTCTTGGATTTCAACACGAGAGATGCCTCTATGCCTCGTTCACTGAGATAGCCCCTAGTAACCTAACATGTGTCGAGCTCCGTCCTTCACAAGTTACCCCCTCTTATCCTTTTCGTAAGTACGGTGAAGATCCTGAAGGAAGGACGACGACTTCATCATGATGCATTGATGCAGAGAAATGAAGACTTCAACGCTATGAATCAACTTCTTCGAGAAGAGCAACTAAGATCAAGAAGACTCGTTAGAATTTCATAACCAATTCCTTCCCCTTAACTGTACCTCTTCAATCTCGGGACGAGATTTCTTATAGTGGAGGAGATTTGTAACACCCCTAGGGTCATGCTACAGTAACCCTCCTTAATTAGACTAATCAATTTGCTAAAACAGTGCTTAGTCACCTTTGATCAATATCTCATTTGAAATTCCACTTGAATTCCAAATTCAAATTTAAGTGAAATAAAGAATTTCACAAACATGAAAATAAAAGTGTTCAAAGTGTTGTAAATATTCCATAACCCATTATGGTGGTGAACCAACATTTTCTATAAAGTGTTTTAATGCCCTAAAATAATCAAAACAGTGGCCTAAATAATGATTTAATTGCTTTTTTAAAATTATAAAAAAATGCTAACTAATTTACTTAAGTGCCAAACTTAAATGTGGCAGAGGCCTAATTTGTAACACTAATTTAGGTGCAATAATTGTATTTTATAAAACTAAAACAATATGAAAGAAATTAGAAAATAGAGAAGAATAAAAAGAAAGACAAAAAAAGGAAAACTCACCCACTGCCCTGGGCCTTAGGCCACAGTGGCAGGCCCCGGCCCACTTCCCCCTCACTCGGTCGTCCTGTTCATCAGGCGCACCGACCGCGTCCGCGGTCGCCACCTCACCCCGTCGCCGACAACACCGCGGGAGGGATAAGGGCGCTCTCGGCGCCTCGAGCTCTCCCCGCTCCCACCACCCCACTCACTGCCCCCTTGACCTCGATCCCCCCTCTCCCTCGTGTTCCCTGCGTAGAATTGGAGAAGCGACCGACACGGCAGTCGCCGTCGCCCGCCGTAGCCACTTCCACCGAGCTCCCCACGCCACCCGGTGACGTTCGGGGGGACGATCGCGCTCTGCTTCATCGACCACAGCTCTGGGTCAAGCCCGGGAAGATGCACCGACGACGCCCCGCTCGTCTTCCTCAGCTTTGGTTGCCGCACGCGCCGCCGCGTTGATTCACCGCCTCCGGCCACCCCCAGGCCCCCTCGACCTCACTGTCGACTTCACGGTGAGCTCCCCTTCCCCCTGACCTCCCCGTGCTCCTCCTCGTACCCCATAGCCTCGAGTCGGTCGAGCTCCGGCTTTGGTCCGCGCCCGTACCTCCCCTACCCGCGCCCCGTGTGGCCCCCTTGGCCGCACCCGCTCGCCGGTGGCCGCGATCGTCGCGAGCCCCTGCCACGCCCGCGCACGCCTGTGCGTGCCCTGCGCCCGCGCTCACACGCTCACCGCTGCGCCCCGAGCTCCGGTCGCTGCTGATGTAGTCGCCGCCGCCGCTACAGGCCATCCCCGGCAACCCCGTAGCCACCGTTGGACGCGTCGCGCTGCGAGCGTGCCAATGAACCCAACCGCACTTGCAGCCGACGCCTAAATCGGCCGGTCGGCGATCCCCGGCGTGCCCTGTTTACGCCGGCGGCTTAACCCCTGGCGTGTCGACGTGGCCCTGTCATTAGTCTCTAATGACGCCCCTAATTAACCCCCAGAACCACAGACATGCAGGCCCCACCGCCTAATTAAGCTTCGGTTTAAATAAATCTAATAGTTAGAATAGAAAATAACAGCCTGGGCCCAAACCCTAAATAAACTTAATTAGCCTAGTTTAAACAATGTTAAAGAAACAGTGTATGACATATGGGTCCCCCTGGGCCCATTGACCAGTCAACGTGGACCAGCCAGCTGCTGACTGGGCAGTTGACTGGCCCCACATGTCAGTCTCAGCAGCACATCTGTGGGTACACTTCTATGTACCCATAGCATTTTCACCTTTATTTTCTATTTTAATTAGATTCCAGAAATTGTTTAAAACTTTGGAAATTAATATAAAATTATCCGTAACTCGGATGAAAATACTTTATACATGAAAGTTGCTCAGAAAAATATGACGAATCCGAATATGCCTTCCGTTCGTCTGTCACATGCCCCTAACATAGCGAACATGGAACTGCCCCCCTCCATTTCATCTGTCCGAAAATGCCTAAAACCGGGGATACTTTCCCGGATGTTTTCCCCCTTCGCCGGTATCGTGTAGTACTACGTTAGGTCACCTCTAGCACCGCTTATTTTCATGTCGTGCATCTGTGTGCTTTATATTTACTGTTTCTTCCCCCTCTTCTCTCTGGTTGACCCCGAGACCGTTGTTGATGCCACTGTGATCGACTACGTCGTCGACGACCCTTCTTCCCTTTCAGCTGAGCTTCCAGGCAAGCGAACCCCCCTTGATCATTCCGATATCGCCCATTCCATTCTCTCTCAGGCTTGCATTAGATTTTGCTATTGTACTTGATTGCTCCTATTCTGATGCATAGCCTGCTTTTGTAACCTACTCTTGTACCTTACCTGCTTATCCTAAACTGCTTAGTATAGGTTGGTTTGTGATCCATCAGGGACCCATCACTTTGTCCCTGTTGCCCCCACTAGATTACCAGATGACTCGGTCCACGTGATCGACAACCAGAGACCGACACATCTCATCACGCCCCCTTTAGTTGTACGACTCTGCAAAGTTAGTATCGAGTGCCGAGGGTGATACCTCGTAACGCGCTCGTGATGATATCTCTGTAGTGTAGCAAATCAGTCGTGGATTACAGAGGGTGATTCCTCCTTCACCACTCCCGATGCGACTCTGTCGTGCAACCCCTCAAGTGTGAACCTCGAGCGTGATTCCTCCTAAGTTCATCTTGACGATTACATCAAGTGGATTCCATCAAGGGTTATTCCTCGGGTTTCCCCCTTGGTGTTATGGACACACGAATACCTTGGCTTTACCCCAGGCCCATGTTAAAGTCGGGTCGGCCCCGAGGGGTATCCGCGAGGTATGTGAAGTTAGGTTGACCGTGAGGGTACCCGCGAGAGTTATTGTTATTGCGAGACTGAAGGGACAGGCGGTACTAGCCCGGTAGAGGTGGACCTGAGATCCCGACAGTCTCTGGATAGTCGGGTTGACCTGGAGGGTACCACGAGTTAATTACGAGGCACGACCGAGCAGGTAGACTGCCCTAGAGACAAAGAAGGTTGGGCCTGGTCCTTGCCGTATTTCCTCGAGATGGGGCGACAGGAGTATTGATCGTCACCGCGAGCTCCCAATACACTAAGGGTTTGGGTATTTGATCTGAGTTGGCCATTGGCTTATACGCACTAACCGCCATGCGGGAACAGGTATGGGCGATGAATAGGAGCAGTGTTGTAGGGGGGGTGTTAGGAATTAATTAGCTAATTAATTAGCACATAGCAAAGTGTGTGTCCAACCCCGAACAGTCATGTCCCTTCTCTCTCTAATGCCAACACACGCCTATTCTGAAGGGATGCCTCCGAACTTGCACCTCTTCTTCCTACCTCTTCCAGATGTATATATACTTGAGAATCAATAGAAACCAGGATTAATTATCCATTCACTTTCATAAATCTTGTTTTTACTCTGACACGTTATCAGCAGTGATTCCATCGGCGCGACGGTTCCCGTTTACTGCATCGCTGGCTCGAGGGTTCCACGGCCACAGCCCTCGGTTCGGCGTGGCGGCGCCGGACCGACGCCCTTGAGTGGCGGGGCACCGACCTTCCATCGCTGCTTTCCCCAGGCCCGAATCGTGGCTTCTCGCGAACGGTAGAGGCTACGATGGTGGCCAACAGCCAACGAAGCTCAGCTCGCGGCGATGCCAGGCCCATCTCCACACGGCATGGCCCCTCATAGCGCAGCAGTCGGCACCCCTCCGCGTGGCGGCTGCGCGGTGCATGGTCCGGCCCTGTGCTGAAGCAAGGCGGCGACGTCACGCAAGGCTCCCCGGCCCTCCAATGCGCGTGCGCGGCGACTGACTGCCGGAGCCTCCGCACAGAACCGCAGCGGCCGGCCCAAGCGGGGCGCCCCCCTGTAACTGGTACTTACACAAGGCGCAGTGGCCAATGGCGCCCTCCACGGTTGTCAGGTCCCAGCGCGACGCGCAGAGCACAAGCACAGGGGTGCCCTCTGGCGTGGCTGCTCGCTATCACGGCCTCTCCCACAGCGGATACGACGGCGTGGCTGCTAGAGCAAAGCTAGACAAATCGAATGATTCGTATGCAAGACCACATGAAGCGATAGAGAACCTTATCTCTTCGTCATGTTTCGTCTTAACCCTTACCTTTTATGTTATTTACGAAATGCTCCATAGATTTCCGAGTAAGTCCCTGCACTTCTCTGTTAAGCTGGTAGGCTACAATAAATTGCAAATTGGACTATATAGATCTGCATTTAGCCTATTTTCTGCTGAGTTTTAAAATTCCAGAAATATGTGGCTGTTAATAGTTAACAAGTTCGACGTTTTTGCTAATTTGGCAAATCATATAACATGTCTATTTGGTACAAAAATATTGATTTGCAATTGAGAATTTTTTTTCTCTCGCAAAACAATCCCATTGCGATTGAGATTAATTTTCTCTCGCAAAACATTAATTCACCCCGCTGAATTTTCTTGCAATTTGATACAAGATCATCTCATTTAATTTGAGGTCTATACAATTCAAGTTTTCCACTTGAGCATCAAGTTTGCAACATCATTATTATTCATTACATTAGTAGTGTATATCTGTAGAGTACCTTGTATTCCAGAATAAACTATGATGAAATATATTTTCATGTTATTCTACATGTTGAGATTATTTACATCCACTATTTGCAATTGATATTTTAATTTCTCTCAAATAAAGTCAATTCATCTTAATGGAGCCTTTCGGCTTAATACGAGTAAGAATTGATATGCAAAGTTCCAAGTGATTTTTCATATTGATGTTTTAGTATCGCGTGGTAGACTGTAGATCTACTGCATTGCAGATTATCTATCTTTAATAGTTAAGCCTACATTTTGTCATTCTTGACATTATGATTGCTAAAGTGCTGTCCCATACAATTTATTAAGCCATGAAATAAGGTATTTGAAGTGTGAGTGTCTACCAATTTCATCGGACTATACTCTCTAATGCTTCTAGATATACTCCCAATTTTTCTTTTGGAGATTATCTACAAAGTGTTACACTTAATACTTTGAAGTTCACACTAATGGTTTCAAGCCAACTTCTTGAAATTTCAATAATTTTGCAAAGATCATTACAACATCAACCATGATGGTTCTTAGTTTACCGTCTATAAATTAATTATCTCTGGTTTATCCATGTAATTAACCGATGGCTAAATAATTTGAGGCACTCACCCTTAATGGCCACAACTAGCATACGTGGGTCATGGACATCAAGATCTATCTTGTGTCCCTTGGGATAGCGCGAGCAATCCTGGGACACCAGAACACGTTGGTTGAGAATGCCTAAATATGTTTGGAGACTTCAGCTAGTCTCTAAATCCATTTCTGATGTTGTAATAAGAACATACGTATTGTTGTCATCATATATTTTATATCACAATATATTGTATCAGCACTTTGGTACAAATACATTAGTATGTATTCTATATATTTGATAAAGGTTTTCACACCGACAATCTTCAAGTCTATATATACATTTTTACGGGGTCAATCTGATGAAAGGATGTGTGGCTTGTGGAAATATGCACCACAGACTCCATACTTAGGGAATTGTTTCCACTTTTACTAAGAGAAAGGGGATATTTTAAAAGTCGCAAGACGCGATGAGGTAATTGTTGACTCAACTCGGGTCGTATTACTATCCCTATGGGTACTCGAGTGTCGTCAAGGATGCTTAATTGTGTCTTGGTTCAACTCGTACCCTACTGAACTATGGAGATTTCTGTCAAAATAGTTTCCATAGCGAAACTTATAATGACAACAAAGAGGAATATTTTCTCTTCACCATATACGGATATGGCAAGCACATTGTCTACCCATCATCAGGATTGCACTACACATACTACAAAACCCGTAGCACATGTTGCGTACAAGATAGTTTTCCAAAATGTCTTTTACATGACAAACTTGACATACTCGCCTTGGTCTTCCAGACATTGGGTTGAAACCGAAACTATCAGCAGTTCCATTGGTTTATGACTATTATGATGCTATATTCTAACAATATTTGGATTTTGTGTGCACTACATGTGACACAGGGAAGCTAATTTTAAGGCTCGCGCACCTTAAAGTCTACGCTGAACCACTTAGACTCCTTGAATGCAACAAGTCGAGGTAAGTGCTCTTCCAAACCATTAACTAGACTATTTGGATATTCCATGGTTCTAAAAGACACATCTACAAGATGATCTCAAGTGTGATTTATCCACGCGAAACCATTGGCTCATTATCCTGACATCGGTTTCAATCAAAATCGAATGGACAACGTTGCAGAATTCTCTTTGTGTGCCTTCACTTTGGCCCTAGGATTGAAGTTTAGCACTTTGTCCTAATGTCTAGACTCAAGATGGTTTGGTAGAATCCTATATCCAAAGAGTTAAGCTCATTGCATTATCTTTCCTTTGGAATTGCAACTTACCAACTTTATGTTGGATTCCTGCAATTTTACATCCTCATGACCAAACTGCATAATATTATTCCCCTCTATCTTTGATACGTGGAAATCTACCAAGTATTTCCCATCCACGGTAATTCAGTTTCATACCGATATCACCACCCCAGGATACATCATTGGCCCCTCAACATATATTTGGGATCTATGTGAGGAATAAGTATATTTCTATCAATACCTCAAGCCCCTCACATGGGGAGTTATTTATGGCCAGTATGTTGATTCAATGAGGAACATTTCCAGGCATTAGGGGGAGATTTCAAGTACCATAAAGAATGACAGGTAATTAGTGGAATGCTCAACACATCTCTGCCTCAAGTCCACATACTCAAAGATCTAAACCATGCATTCAGAAGATTTGCAACTCATTGCAAATAACCTGCCAGATTCATTTACTGAATATAAAGGTGTCACACAATCCTACAATCCTGCAAATATGCCTGAAAGAGTGGAGGTACCAACAAAAATCACTCAACTTCCCGTTCACAACAACAGGGGGAGAAGTATGCAATAGTACATCAGGATTCTACTTCCCACAAGCAAGGATATCAAGGCCTCTGAATTAGTAAATGCAAATCAACTTCACATTGACAGACACCTAATGGGTAGTATACACCCAGTGGATGGGTAACCTCCACCAACCCAGGTCATAGTGCACACAATGACCGGGACATCGAAATACCCGACTCAACAACACTGGGAAATCGCGAGCAGTCACCATGGGGAACGATATTTCCATCAACTCTATATTGTTATATAGAGTCTGGAGAAACATATAACCGGAAGTCTACAATTGTCGACATACATTTCTCAACTAGATTGCAAAAACCTTTCACATGATGCAAGTCCAAAGACCATGGCCATGGCAAAGTGTGAACAACACTCGGACTGAAGTCAAGCAAAGGGTATAATCTAGGTAGAAATAATCTTGCTCAATAATGGGAAGGTATTCACAAACCAATACCTACACCAGTTTTCTTCTGGAAACATAATGAGAACAACGAGGTGGTGAAACATAGAGCAAGTATTGTAGCACAAGGGTTCACGCAGATACCCAACTATTTTCCAGAGGTGGAATCTGTTTCCATAAATTCTATCACTGGCAGTACAAAATCATCTATCTATGTAGTTGATAGATGTAGTGGTTACATATCCATGTGGATCACTAGATTCAGACATAGATGGTTCCCAATGGAATCTCACTTCTGAATCAAAATGCAAAACGCAACATACAATGTGTAAAAAAATAGTAAGTCACCATACGGCTTATTGTTGTCGGTACATTTTGGTACAACCGACGTAGTGAGTTCCTTATTCACAAGGATTACTCCTACAATGATGATTACCCATGAATGTTAAGCACGTGATCATCTCAATGACGGAATGTGAGATGAAGGAGTTAGAAACCTCGAGCACCTTCACTCATACATTATGGTACACTATGTTGTCTTTATCCAAAATATATTGGAGAAATTCATAATGGACAAATCTTATGCATCAATAACTCGCATGGATTCGTTCCCTGGACATAGAGAAAGATCCATTAAAACTACGAGTTAATGGAAATGCGATATTGGGACACAAAGTTCCATATCCTAAGTGTCATTGGACTCAAGCTGGCAATGGTTAACCGTTACCTGCATCCCCGTGGGTAATTACTCTATTAGGGGACAGGGATGTGCCATCTTCAATGCCCATGAGGAAGCTGGTGGGTCAAATACGTTACCCGGAGCACAAGACAGGGATGGGGATGGGATAGCAATACCCGTGCCCGTTACTCACCTTACCCGTGAAGGCCTTACATATGGGCTCTAAAATTAGTAGACCCCATGTAATTCCCGCCCTTACCCACCTAAATTTTCACCCATCCCACCCCTTTGGCCAAAAAGCCCTAAGAAAACCCTAACCTGGCCACAACATATTATTTATTAAGTTGAAATGCTATTTTTTCTATTGAAATGCTATCGAAGGTTGTTGTTGATTGCGTGTATGTTTTTCCCCACGGGGATAAAAAACCTGACGGGGATGGGGATGTGAATATTTTTATCCCCGTAGACGGGTATGGGGAAAGGGACAGGCAAGGAAAGGTCGTCACGGGGACGGGGATGGGAGTCCAATACCTGCCTGGGTAATCCCCGTTGCCAGCCTGACATTGGACCCATCAAACACAATTGGTTGGGACTCAAGAATATCTTTCTATATCTCCAAGGCATCAAACATCTTGTCCTGGTTTTCCAGTTTCAGAGAAATTTGGACACCAATATCATTGGATAAATCGATCAGATCCCCACTATGTTAGATCATAGACAAGCTTTGTGTTCCTCCTAGGTGTGGTAGCCATACCATGAATGTCTTCGAAACAGACCTTAGTGGCTACATCCACCAACCATTATCTCAAAGATAATGTTGCTTGTGTTGTCTGGATGCAAACAGGCTAATAGTAAGCAATATCATTATATTGTTCATCTTGCAAATATGCAATTATCAGGGGGAGTATCTTCCCAAATTACTCCTATTCAAAGCACCATATTATACACTTTTTCCCTTTATGAGTTTACTTTTACAGGTTCTCATCAAGGTTTTTAATGAGGTAATATCAACATGAGATCATATGTCATACTTTATGTTTTCCCCATCGGGTTTTTTAGAAAAGTAAACATGACATATTTATTGTCCTCTAAACTCTATGAATTTTCCTTTATTGAGTTAAAGAGTCAATTATCATGATATGTCATATCATTTTGTCCTTATATTTTCCCACTTGGTTTTAAAGGAGTTTTCAATGACATATCAGTTTGCACTCTTTTCCCTTATGAGCTTTCTCTCGAAAGTTTCCCATAAAAGGTTTTAATTAGTGGATTAATTAGTGGGAGTGTTAGGAATTAATTAGTGGATTAATTAGCACATAGCAAAGTGTGTGCCAACCCCGAACAGTCATGTCCTTTCTCTCTCTCTAATTCCAACATACACCTTTTCTGGAGGGATGCCTCCGAACAGGCACCTCTTCTTCCCACCTCTTCCAGATGTATATATACTTGAGAATCAATAGAAACTAGGACTAATCGTCCATTCAATTTCATTCAATCTTGTTTTACTCTAACAATTTCCAGTGCAAGGCAGATTCTATAGACCATAATCTTACCTCAGAGCATTGTAACACCCCCTGTGTAATAGCCACTGTGACACTCTGTTAAGTATGCCTAGTCATCTCCAGTTGTAGTGCCTGATCACTATGGTTAAGTATTCAATTCAAATTCTATTATGAAAATCAACTCAAAATTCAAAAGTGAAATATGAAATGGCTCAAACACTGTTGAAAAAATGTTCATTAAACAACAAATAATCCAGAAGCAATTATAAAAATATAAGCAAAGATAATTGAGTTAGCTAAGTGACTCAAACCACATGAAACAGCACCAAAACAGAATTATTTAATCCATAAATAATAATATCAAATCCAAATAAAATCCTACTTTGCCCAAACAAGTTTTTGGTGAAAGGTAATAATGCACTGTAATATTTGGGCCAAGTATCATATTTTACAAAAGTGCAAAAGTGGCCTAAACAATTACCTAACCGAAAAGAAATAAAGGAAAAGCAAAACCTTAAACAAGAAAATAAAACGAGGCACTGTGCACTGGGCCTAAGTGCACAGTGCCCCGATCCAGCCCACTGGCCCATCTCTCTTTCTCTCTCATTCGTCGTGTCGGCTCGCCCGTGGACGAGCGCGCGCGCGCCGGCCACGCGTCGACACGCCGACGGCCACCGACGCCCTGCCGCCGAGGGGATAAGGCTGAGGCCTCGTTCCTTCCCCCCTGGCCTCTCTCCGTCACTCGCCTCACTCTCCCCCTCCTCTCTAGCTCTCTCCCCCTCGATTACTATGGTGCCCGAGCGCAACCATCGCCGCCCTTCCGCCATTCTCGTGGCCACCGGTGTCCCCGCGGGCCGCTACTGTGTCTGGGAGGAGCGCCGTGGCCGACCTCGTCGTCCACGCCTACCAGCCGGAGCCGGAGAAGCCCTGCCGTGGCCGCATCGAACTCCGCCCTTCTTCTGCATCTCCGGCGCGACTCCGACGAGTTCGAGCCCGTCTGCAGCTACTATGCCTATCGCCGGGCCTCCGTGAGCCTGCTCGGTGAGCCTCGCCGCTTTCCCCTCTGCTTCCTTGCTATTTCCGCATACGTAGACGCCGTGTCCATCGCAGTCGAGCTCGCCGCCATGCGAGCCCGTCACCGGCAGGTTTTTGGCGACCTTTTGGTCACGCGGTGTTGCCCATCGTCTTCGCCGCGACGAGGAGGCCCTCCCTAGTTGCTTAGTTGGCTCGTGCGCGCGCTGTACCGCCGTTTGCCTCCACGCCCGAACGCCGCTGTCCGCTACCGTGCTCGTCGTCGCCGCTCCGATGCGACCCCGGCGACGCCACCACCACCAGCAGGTGCAGCCCAGCCTCCTCGTTCGAACGCACTAGGCCACGCGTCGAATGGCCGCCTGAGGCCGTTTTCCGGCGAGATCCGAGCCGCGCCACCGCGTTTGGCGTCACCGGCGACGTGTCGCCGGCCGCCGCTGACGTGGCGCACCTGGGGTCCACCCCTGGGTCGCTGCCAGCGGGCCCCATGGGCCCCGTTGGCTGGGTTGACCCAGTCAACATGCTGACTGGGCACCCCTATGCCACTGACACGCGGGCCCCACCGCCCTTTTAATTAACTAAAACATTTTATAAATAAAAATAAATTAATTAAGTTAATTAGTCTATGACATGTGGGGCCAGCTGCCTAATTAACACTATTTAGTTTAAGTTTAAACCCTGTTAACCAACACAGGCTGACATGTGGGCCCCACTGGACCCACATGTCAGGTTTGACCTGGTCAGCTGACCAGCTAACTACTGACGTCAGCATTGCATCATGCTGATGTCATAATTCCCTTTTCTGTTAAATAAATAAATTTCAGGAAATGTTTAAATCTTTGAAAATTCGTAGAAAATAAACCGTAGCTTAGATCGAAAAACTTAAACATGAAAGTTGCTCAGAACGACAAGACGAATCTGATCGTGTCGTCTGTTTCTATGCCGGAACCCCCTACGTAGGAGGACCCATAACTTTCCGTCCGTATCCGGTGTATGAATAGTGCATAATCACCGGATAATAAATCCCGCGTTAATCCTAAAATAACTAAAATGACTTAGGTGCATCTTTAGGCAACCTTGCACTGCATCTTAGCATAACATGCCCTGTATTGCATCATTTGCTGTGCATTTATATGTTTCTTCCCCCTCTTCTCTCTCGGTAGACCTCGACGTCGATGTAGCTCCCGAGACCGACGCAGCTCCGGAGGTCGACTACGCTCCTGACGATCAGTCCCTTGCCGCCGAGCTTCCAGGCAAGCACCCCCCCCTTTTGAGCATTCCGATATCGCCCACTCTCTTCTCTCTTATGCTTGCATTAGAGGTTACTGCTGCTACTGTTATCCTATATCTGCTACATAGCCTGTTTATTGTAACCTGCTATTGTTACCTACCTGATTATCCTAAACTGTTTAGTATAGGTTGGTTAGAGACCCATCAGAGACCCCACTGTATCCCGACTGCCCCGCTGGATCATCAGAAGACCCGATCAACGGGATCGAAGACCAGGCCCCGGCACCGCACATCACTCCCCCTTAGTTGTTCGACACTACTGGGTTACTATCGAGTGCCGAGGGTGATACCTCGTCAGCACTTCTGGTGATAACCTTGTAGGTTAGTTAATCGGTCATGGTCAGCGAGGGTGATTCCTCCTACACCACCCCCGATAACGACATCATCGTGCAACTGCTCAAGTGTGGACCTCGAGGGTGATTCCTCCTTCGTTCACCTTGATGTTTACGTCAGGTGGGAATCCAACGAGGGTGATGCCTCGGATTCCTTCTTGATATGGTAGCCACACGGATGCCTTTACATTACTGTTGATACTGTTTATTCTGGATAAAGACGGGTCGGCCCTGAGGGGTACCCGCACGAGATTATGATGAGAGTGATGTGGAGTCGGGTGAACCCGGATGGTGCCCGAGAGTTGAACATGAGGCGTGGCCGGGCATCCTTAGCCCTTGCCGCAAGTCCTCAAGACGGGGCGACGGGGTCACATCTTTCGTGAGTCTCTGCTCGTTACCGCACTACCAACACACTAACGGTTTGGATATTTGATCCGAGGGGCCTCTGGCCTGATAGCACTAACCATCACGTGGGCATAGTATGGGTGTTCTGCGTCGTATACATCAGCCGAAGCTCTATAGACGTCAGCGAGGAGCGGCCCGCTTTGGATTGGACTGGTTAAGCCTGCGCTTGTATTAAGGGGGCTAGGTCTGCTTCTGGAGCGTCCTCGCAACATGCAGGGTTCCCAGGGCGAAGGCCCAAGACCCCTGGGGGCATAGGTTAGTCCGGCGTGCTGACCTCTCTTTAGAGCCTAGGTCGGGTTGCGGCGTGTTGCTTAGCCGAGGCCGGGCATGACCCAGTAAAGTGTGTCCGGCCGGAGTTAAGCGAGCGTGGTGGGTAAGTTGGTGCACCCCTACAGGGAAGAAACAATCTATCGGTAGCCTGTCCTATGGTAACGGACACTCGGAGTTGTATCTCGATCGGTACAACTAGAACTGGTGACTTGAGATGAAATGGATAGTATGGCTCTGGGATTGCTTTCTTGCAGGGAGTCGAGGAAGGATCTCTGGCCGAGGTTGATGACACTACTACTACTTTACATTATGTTGCTCTGCACTCTTCTAATGCTGCAAGACTGATGAAGATGCTTGAAGATGCTAGTCTTCGATAGGACTAGGCACTTCCTCTCTATTCTGGCATTTCTGTAGCCCAGTCCACATAAACAGCCTTCCTTTGAAAATGTTGCATATGTAGTGTAGACCCTTGCTTGCTGAGTACTTCGGATGAGTACTCATGTTTGCTTTTCTTTCTTTTTCTCCCCATATCCAACTGTCGCCGCCAGATGAAGGAGCCCCTAAGATAGCTGCCCTCGTCGACGACTATGGCTACTACTTCTACCCTCCAGGCGAGTACTACTACGAGGAGCCGACAGACGACCAGGAGTAGGATTCGGAGGGTCCTAGGTAGGAGGCCTACGCCTTTCGATCGTAGTATTTTATTTTGCCCCGTCTTTCTAAAGGCCTATTTGTTTCTCTGTAATATCTGTACCCAGATATCTGATGCCTCCGCTGACACTTGTATGCCATCGAGCTATGTATTCAAGCCCTCGAGGCCCTGGCTTGTAATATGAAGCTTGTACGACTTTATTTATGTTTTAGAGTTGTGTTGTGATATCTTCAAGTGAGTCCTTAGGCTTGATCGTGTGCATTTGCGTGTATGATTAGTGCATGATTAAGTCGGGGTCGTCACAGGTTGGTATCAGAGCCGACTGCCTCTAGGAGTCCCCCTTTCAAACTCTTTGGTCGAAATTGAGTCTAGTAACCGAAAAAACTGTTTTACTAACTTGACTATGTGGCTTACGGGCCCACGTCGCCAACTGGGTGGCATTAGGATCTTTTATTCCTCGTCTTTACTCTGGGACTCTGATCACTCTTCTAATCGGGTTTAATAAATTTACTAACGCTGACACTTAGGATCTCGTAAATCCCGTCCACCCGGAGAGCTGGATATCTGTGCGATTTCCCTGTCATTGATCTGATTAGACTGATAATCATTTTCCTTTCCATTGTTTTGTTTAACCTTTCTCTTCGAGATCTATTATACTTCTCATCGTCGTATGACAACTCTGAATTTCCTCTGTTTCAGATGGATCGTCTGTTTCTACCGCGCCCTACGACGCAGCTTGTGCTTCGCACTTTGGCTCGAGATGCCCATGGTTTTCCAGCTGTCCTGATCGCCCTCCTGACCAGACTGGGTTACCGCTGGTACCCCGAGTACATGGTCTACGAGGTTTACCGCGAGTTCAACCAGGAGCAGTATTATGTTGATGTTCGCATCCATGATCATCAGGATGACTCAGACACTAAGCTGTACCTTTTCCACGGTTATTCTCATAACACTTCCGAACTGCACACCCAACGCAAGTGCACGTCATTGTTGAAGCAAGAGCACTGCATTACTGATGCGAGTGCACTTCCCGTCGCAAAAAACTGCACACAGTTTTTTCGGTACTGTTATCACTCTAGTTTTAAAACAGTTTGTCGGAACGAGGCGTGTAATATACCGTTGGAAAGCTATGGATTAGGCGCAACTTCGCTATGTAGAATTTTTTCGAGATTCCTCATGGTTTAAGAGCAGTTTTGAAAATGGTGCGGCTCACGACGAGTGACAGCGAGCGTATTTTCGCATTTTTTTTCTAAACCACTCATCGGAATGAAGCAAATGATACGCTGTTGGAAAGATATCATCGAGGCACAACTTTTTCATCTATATTACTTTCTCTAACTAGTAAATACGCACGTGCAACACACGTGTAATCTTGAGTTTGTTTTTATTATTCCAGTTAGCAGTCATATATTTATGTTATAATAAGCCAGATGACAACTATAATAAGCTTATATGAAAATATTAAGACTAAAATAGGATGCCAAAAATGTGATGGTGATAAACCAGTCAGTTATTATAACTTAATCATGGAATCCTTTTTACCCTGGAATTTAAACATGTATTTGAAAATAGACGGATTAGTACATGATACAAAGGAGCAAAACCGAAATCTACCAACCATGTGGCGTCCTATCACCAGGGTGTGAGGCAAGTGCATGTATTGTATCAATTTGTTAGTTCCATCTTCCAAAAAGAAGACGCTAATTACATTTTTTAAGGGAAAGTCGCTAATTCCCGCTGAAAAGGTGCGCTTCCTTGCCCAGTCGGTCAATCACCACTTGACCATTCGCGTTGATTGATCCTAGAAAAAGATCAGCCCAAGACCCATTCCACTAAAGCCTAAACGCAAATAACACATTATCTATCTTCTTCCTTGAGACACAGAACAACCTTTGGAGCTCTAATGGCGGCTCCAATGGCTTGGATTTAGGGAAGGAGTGCTCATTCATATACCTGGTAGGGGGTTCCGAGGCGGCCGCCCTCGTGCCGGCCCTGGTAACCGTCGAGAGGCGCGACGACGTCGAGATCATGGTGTCCGCGCTAGTAGATCAGCCAGGACGGTGATGGCGTTAAGGCCGTGGACCGTCAGTGGCCGTGTCCAGGCGGTCGATCAGACTGGTGAGGCCGCTAGCGGCGTCGAAGTGACGGGAGTGGCAGACGCAGTGAAGGGCGACGGCGTTGGATGGTTGGGAGGCAACGTTGGCAGACCTGGATGCTCCCGGCGAGGTGCAGTGCGGCCCATGTCAAAGATGAGGTGAGGCGGCGCTGGTGTCTAGCGGTTTGATGACGATTCTGCGATCGTGATGACTCACGGGCGGAGTAGGGGGAGGCTGCGGGGTCGTGGGTCGAGCGCTGGTCGTTTCTACGTCATTGGAATAATCTTGTTCTTCGCAATTGGAGATTAAGGGCTATGATTAGAGCACTAAATGTGTTGACGTGGGCTGTTAGATTAGCGTGGACTGATGGCCGTGATTCATTGTATCTGCTCCTTTGGGTCTTTCTATATTGGTATAGATTCGCTACGATTTAAGAGCAGTTTCAAATTTAGTAACTCGCGGAATTCTGTTTTTCAATTTTTTTGCAAATTTTTGGTACTGTTTTCGCTCCAGTTTTTTAACCGTTTGTCGAAATGATGCATGTGTTACGCCGTTGGAAAGCTACGGACAAGGCGCAACTTTAAGATGTACAAATGTTTTCGAGATTCCTTACGGTTTCAAATGAATTTTGAGAATCATGCGGCGGACGACGAGTGGCACCGGCCGTTTTTTTGTGAATTTTTAAAAACCGCTTGTCAGAATTATTCAAATGATATGCCATTGGAACGATATTGATGAGATGCAATTTTTTCATGTAGAACACTCTCTCTAGTTCCTTATGGTTTAAGAGCAGTTTTGATTTTACCGAAATGCGGACACTGTTTTTCGCGACACCAAAATCGACGAGGGAATTGCATCAGACAGAAGAACGCACTGCTTCAGACTGAAAACCGCACTACAATGTCTACAAAGGGAACTGCATTATTAACATTCTTTTCTAACATTTTATTTTGTAGTTTCATCTAAACTATTAGGCCAAGTGTAGTGAACCACACGCGACGACGAAGTGCACTGCAATTCCCGATGCATTTTGCTTATTTTGAAAACACGAGTGCAATTTAATTTTTCGGGAGAAGTGAACCATGGCATAAATCAAAGCCAGCTGCATAAATCAAGGCATTTTGGACTACACGAATGAAGCCAGTGAACCCATGAACTGTTCAAGTGTTCTGATTTTTTTAAATTTTGCATAGTGAAACACAGATTTTACGAAGCGAACCACACAGATTTTTAACAATGATCTACAATACTTTGAAAAAATGTAGTTCTTCGGTTCACCGAGCGCACTGCTTTTATAAAGAAAGATTTTACAAACTGAGTAATAACCTACAATGTAGTGTAACAAAATTGCATCCCTTTCTTTTGTTCTGTCTCCACATTACAATCATCACACACAAAATATGACCCACTGCACATTTTAAAATGCACTGAACTGCACGAAATGACACAATGCGGTGCCTGCCCCGCTGAACCGCACGCACTCTTTGGACGTACTGCAAGCACATGGTCGCTCGAACTGCACGGCTGCGTTGTGCATGTCCTGGACCAGCCAGTGAGTTGCACCACAAACACCGGTGAGCCGCACCACTAACGCCAGTGAGCTTCAGAGAGAACCCCCTCGCCAAAAGGAAACTGGCGTAGCCCCCAGCGCTTTTTTGGAGTATTTGTGTTTTTTCCCATCCTCAATGGTGAACAAAACGAATTGCAACCCAATCCAACTGTGCAGCCACAACGGCGGAGCCATGCGCCACAAGCCAGTTAACTACAACTGCTAGTGAATTGTTGTGCACTACCACAACAAAATTCGAAACACAAAAAAATGTTGAACTACAGACGGAAGCACCCCAAAACAAACTGCACAGCTGCGACTTTCAGCAAAAAATTCAACTGCACAGTGATCACCGCCTCGGATCCCAGGGCAAACTGCACGGGCGGAGCAACCAAACCGCACCCTCCTCGTGTTTCTATCACCATTCTTCATGATAGCACATCTCGCTGGTGGTTTTCGAGCTGACCAATGACGCCGGCGAGTTCATGGAGGAGATGGGATGAAGGTGCGCGGGGCGAACTGATTAGGGATGAAGATGAGAGTAGCGCCATGCCACTGAAAAGACTGCACGCACGCTCTTCGCGAACTGCACACACTGGAGCAGTTGTGGATTGCAGGCCGTCGTCCACGGTCCGGTGGTCAGGGAGGGCCGAATCTGTGGCCGGATGAACTGCAGGGGGACGTGTGGAGCTGGAGGAGGAAAGGGGATGGTAAGTGGAGCTCCACGGGCGAAATGCACGAGCGTCGTTGCCGGACTGCAGCCGCATGCTGCCTGACCGATGAGTAGAGGAAGTATGGGGAGGATGGGGCCGGCGAGTTCGAAGGGAGGGGAGCTCGAAGGCCGCGACGGTTGATGGGGCAGCCGCTGATGACCCACAAGTATAGGGGATCAATCATAGTCCTTTCGATAAGTAAGAGTGTTGAACCCAACGAGGAACAGAAGGAAATGACAAGCGGTTTTCAGGAAGGTATTTTCTGCAAGCACTAAAATTATCGGTAACGAGTAGTTTGATAGCAAGATAATTTGTAACGGGTAACAAGTAACAAGTGTAGCAAAGGTGTAGCAAGGTGGCCCAATCCTTTTTATAGAAAAGGACAAGCCTGGACAAACTCTTATATAAGGTAAAGCACTCCCGAGGACACATGGGAATTTTCGTCAAGTTAGTTTTCATCATGTTCATATGATTCACGTTCGCTACTTTGATAATTTGATATGTGGGTGGACCGGTGCTTGAGTGCTGCCCTTACTGGGACAAGCCTCCCACTTACGATTAACCCCTCTCGCAAGCATCCGCAACTACGAATGAAGAATCAAGATAAATCTACCATAGCATTAAACATATGGATCCAAATCAGCCCCTTACGAAGAAACGCATAAACTAGGGTTTAAGCTTCTGTCACTCTAGCGACCCATCATCTACTTATTACTTACCAATGCCTTCCCCTAGGCCAAATCATGGTGCGGTGTCGTGTAGTCGACGTTCACATAACACCACTAGAGGAAAGACAACATACATATCATCAAAATATCGAACGAATACCAAATTCACATGATTACTTATAACAAGACTTCTCCCATGTCCTCAGGAACAAAAGTAACTACTCACAAATCATCTTCATGCTCAAGATCAGAGGGGTATTAAATAGCATAATGGATCTGAACATATAATCTTCCACCAAATAAACCAACTAGCATCAACTACAAGATGTAATCAACACTACTAGCAACCCACAGGTACCAATCTGAGGTTTTGATACAGAGGTTGAATACAAGAGATGAACTAGGGTTTGAGATGAGATGGTGTTGGTGAAGATGTTGATGAAGATTGGTCCTCCCATGACGAGAGGGTTGTTGGTGATGACGGTGGCTTCGATTTCCCCCTCCCGGAGGGAAGTATCCCTGGCGTAATTGCTCCGCCGGAGAGCAAAAGTGCTCCTGCCCAGGTTCCACCTCGAGGTGGCGGCGCTTCGTCCCGGATGTCCTCTCCTTTTTTTAGGTTAAATAGGCTTATACACTAGAAGATGGACGTCGGAGGAGGGCCAGGGGCCCCACAAGCCACCAGGGCGCGACCTGGGTGTGGCCGCGCCCCGGTGCCTCATGGGCACCTGGGTGGCCCCCTCTGGTACTTCTTTTCACCAATATTTTTTATATATTTCAAAAGAATTCTCCGTGAAATTTCAGCTCATTTGGAGATGTGCAGAATAGGTATCTCTGACATAGCTTTTTCAGGTCCAAAATTCCAACTGCCGGTAATCTCCCTCTTCATGTAAATCTTGCAAATAAAGAGAGAAAAGGCATTAGAATTGCTCCACAAAGTATTATATTGATCAAAAACATCATAAATAACAATAGGAAATCATGATGCAAAATGGACGTATCAACTCCCCCAAGCTTAGACCTCGCATGTCCTCAAGCGAAAGCCGAAATCGATAATCATGCCCACATGCTTAGAGAGAGAGAGGTGTCGATAAAAACAAAATACGAACATGGTAGCATCATGATCATTATTATAACAGCAATATATCATCATAAAACTTCTCATGAAAAAGTAACAATTCATCACAATAGAGAATTATAAGGTATAAACTTTCTTGGAAACTAGCAAACTATGTTTTTAGTCAACAAAGCAATTACAATTCATCATCTTTTCAAGAAGAGTCTCATGTAGGAGCTTTTTATTTAGCAAGTCCACATACTCAACCATCTTCTATTCTTCTATGATTGCTACCACTCATGACATATATATGGCGCAAAAACCTTCAGCCAAACACATAGAAAGATAGGGGCTTATAATTTTGCCTCCCAACTGATGCGTCTCCAACGTATCTATAATTTTTGATTGTTCCATGTTGTTATAGTATCAATCTTGGATCTTTTATATACATTTACAAGCAATTATATATCATTTTTTGGGACTAACCTATTAACTTAGTGTCCAGCGCCAGTTGATGTTTTCTGCATGTTTTTGGTTTTACAGATTATCCATATCAAATGAAGTCCAAATGCCACGAAACTTTTTGGAGATTTTTTTCTAGCAATAAGAGACACTGGAAGCTTCTGGAGGGGACGATAAGATGGAGCAGTGGCCCACGAGGCACCAGGGCGCGACCCACGAGGCGCGCCCTGGTGGCCCGTGGGGCCCACGTGGCTCAGTTTTACCTAACTCCGCCTCTATAAATTCTCTAAAATCGTGAAACCAATAGAGAGACAGACGCAATACTTTTTTCGCCGTCGCAAGTTCCTGTTCTTGAGAGATCCCATCTGGAGGCCTTTTCCGGCACTCTGCCGGAGGGGGAATCGATCACGGAGGGGCTCTACATCAACCTTGCTGCCCTTTCGATGATGTGTGAGTAGTTTACCACAGACGTTCGGGTCCATAGTTAGTAGCTAGATGGCTTGTTCTCTCTCTTTGACCTTCAATACAATGTTCTCCTTGATGTTCTTGGAGATCTATTCGATGTAATGACTTTTTGCGGTCTGTTTGTTGGGATCCGATGAATTGTGAGTTTATGATCAGAACTATCCATGAATATTATTTGAGTTTTCTATAAACTCTTTCATGCATGATTGTTATAGCTTTGTATTTCTCTCCGATCTATTGATTTGGTTTGGCCAACTAGATAGATTTTTCTTGCAATGGGAGAGGTGCTTTGTGATGGGTTCGATCTTGCGGTGCTCAATCCTAGTGACAGAAGGGGACATGACGCGTATTGTATTGTTGCCATTAAGGATAAAAAGATGGGGTTTGTTCATTTTGATTGGATCTATCCCTCTACATCATTTCATCTTGCTTAAGGCGTTACTCTGTTCTTGTCAACTTAATACACTAGATGCATGCTGGATAGCGGTCCATGTGTGGAGTAATAGTAGTAGATGCAGGCAGGTGTCGGTCTACTTGTCTCGGACGTGATGCCTATATACATGATCATTGCCTTGGATATCATCATAATTATTTGCTTTTCTATCAATTGCCCAACAGTAATTTGTTTACCCACCGTATGCTAACTTCAAGAGAGAAGCCTCCAGTGAAAACTATGGCCCCCTGGTATATTTCTATCATATTATTTTCAGATCTATTAAACCAAAAATACAAAAATACTTTGCCGCAATTTATTTACCTTTATTTTATTTGCATCTATCTATCTTCTATTTATCAAACACTACAATTTAATCTTGCACGTAACCTTCGAGGGATTGACAACCCCTTGTTGCGTTGGGTTGCGAGGATTTGTTGTTTGTGTGGAGGTGCTGCTAACGAGGTGTTGCTTGGTTCTCCTACTAGATTGGTAACCTTGATTCTTAACTGAGGGAAATACTGATCTCTATTGTACTGCATCATCCTCTCCTCTTCGGGGAAATCCCAACGCAGTTCACAAGTAGCACCAACTCATTTACCTCAAGGGTAATGTTAACAATAATAACTCATGATCACCTACATCCAACTGGATATATATGTTTAGATCTTTCCCCACCACATGATGCTTGCAAATGAGAAAATTAAAAAGGAATAGAGGAGAACACTTATAGACTCTTGCATGAAAAGTAAATAAATAAAAGTAAAGGATAGGCCCTTCACAGAGGGAAGCGGAGGTTGGCATGCGCTTTTTATTTTTGGATGCGCAAGCGCTTAATGTAAAGGAACGTCGCTTTATATTGCCCTTGTGATAGCAACCTTTATTATGCAGTCTGTCGCTTTTATTTCTTTACCATCACAAGTTCGTACAAAGCTTATTTTCCCTTACAATAAAAGATCAAACTTATTTAGGAGCAATTTTTAATGCTTTATGCACCGATGAAAACTTACTTGAAGGATCTTATTCAATCCATAGGTAGGTATAGTGGACTCTCATGGCATGAAATTGGGTTTAACGTTTTTGGATGCACAAGTAGTATTTCTACTTGGTGCGGATTTTCGGCTAGCAAAGATATTGAGCAAGCACCACATGTTTGAGGATCTATAACAATATAACTTCTATGTGGGTATAAGCAAACATAACTCATTACGTTACCTTCCTTGTCCAACATAAAAAATTTGGCCTAAAATACTTAATGGGGGCTCACAATCATAAAAGATGTCCAAGATAGTATATTTATATGTGAATCTTCTCTTCCTTATTAATTCTTTCATGAATTGCATCATTGACCAATGCTATGTTTGCTATCCTCCAATAAATTTTACCACTTACACTTTTATTTATGTAATGTCATTACTTTCCATAAGATTAGCATATGATCTTTTCATTATTTTCATAACCATGCTTGCAACATAAAAGTAAAGAAGCAAAACTCAAACTACTCTGTATTATATAACTCTCAACTCGATTACATAGATAGATAGATCACGAAACTAACAATCGAAAATAGAACATACTAAACTTTTATTCAACTAAATCACGAAATAACTAAGGATCAAAGTAGAAATAAGTAAAGATAATAAAAGTGATGGTGATACGATACCGGGGCACCTCCCCCAAGCTTGGCACAAGCCAACGGGAGTGCCCATACCGGTGTACTCAGGTTTCTTTCTTTGGAGGTGGTGGTGCAATATTCTTGGCGATGATGCCCTTTAGTATACGATTCTCCTCTTCGAGCTTGTTGTTATGACATGTGAGATCCAAAATCTCCTTGCAGAGTTTCCCTATGACGATTAATGCTCCTTCCACCCAAGGATTCATCCTGGTTGTAGAAGAAGAAGCAACATTCTTTTTCAAGTTACGGTAAGAGATAAACTTAGCATCGGGAGGTTTAACCGAATCTGGCAGGCCTGAATTCTCGAACTCCATAGGCATATCTTCAGGTTGAAGGGGGTAGGTTTCTTCTTGATCTTCGCCAATAGATTATTATCCTCATCAGATCGGCCTCCACCTCGTTCGAATTTTGTGAAGACATAGTGTCGAATCTGACAAAAAAAGAGCACGAAACAAGAACAGAAGTGATTGTCGCGATACGGTGGTCAAAACATCCGGGAGTATATATAAGGAATTTTTATCTTGTAAAAAAAGTAACCCAAAAGAAAACAGAGTCAGGAAGGCGCACGAGGGGCCGACGAGCCACGAGCCACGAGTCGTGTACACCTCATGGGTCTTCTCGGATACTTTTTATTTTGGTATTTTTTCTAATATTCCAAAACTGACAGAAAATATTTTTACGGAATTTTTGGAGTCGGTTTACTTACCATATCACATACCTCTTCTTTTTCAGGGTTCTGGAGTGTTCTGGAAGGTCTCTTTTATGTATTCCTCCGGTGTCATGGTTTGGATAATATTGGTTTCAACATTAATAGGTGTACCTGTGATGTAATGCTTAATTCTTTGTCCATTGACCACCTTCGGATTACTGTCTTTGGGGTTATTGATCTTTATAGCTCCGGAACGGTAAACTTCTTCTATGGCATTCTGTCCTTCCCAATTAGAGAGAAGTTTTCCTGCAAAAAATCTGAAACGAGAATTGTACAATAGAACATATTCACCCACTCTAAATTCCCGTTTTTGGATTCTCTTATCATGCCATCTTTTAACTTTTTCTTTAAATAACTTGGCATTTTCATAAGCTTGGGTTCTCTATTCATCTAGAGAGCTAATATCAAATAACCTCTTTTCACCAGCAAGTTTGAAATCATAGTTGAGTTCCTTAATTACCCAATATGATTTATGTTCTAACTCAAGAGGCAAATGACATGCTTTTCCGTAAACCATTTTATACGGAGACATACCCATAGGGTTCTTATAAGCAGGTCTATAAGCCCATAATGCACCATCAAGTTTCTTAGACCAATTCTTCCTAGACCTATTAACGGTCTTTTGCAAAGTTAATTTTATTTCTCTATTACTCACTTCAACTTGACCACTAGATTGAGGATGATAGGGAGATGTAATTCTATGGTTGACATCATATTTAGCAAGCAGTTTACGAAATGCACCATGAATAAAATGTGAAGCACCATCAGTCATTAAATATCTAGGGACTCCAAACCTCGGGAAAATAACTTCTTTAAGCCTTTTAATAGAAGTGTTACTATCAGCACTACTAGTTGGAATAGCTTCTACCCACTTAGTAACATAATCAACAGCAACTAAAATATGAGTATACCAGTTAGAGGAAGGAAAAGGTCCCATATAATCAAATCCCCAAACATCAAATGGTTCAATAACAAGTGGATAATTCATAGGCATTTCCTGACGTCTACCAATATGATACGTCCATTTTGCATCACGATTTCCTGCTGTTATTTATAGTGTTTTTGACCAATATAACACTTTTTGGAGTAATTCTAATGCCTTTTCTCTCATAATATGCAAGGTTTACACAAAGAGGGAGATTGCCGGCAGCTGGAATTCTGGACCTAAAAAAGCATATCAGAGATACCTATTCTGCACATCTCCAAATGAGCTGAAAATTTGCGGAGAATTATTTTGGAATATATAAAAATTATTGGAGTCAAGAAGTACCAGAGGGGGCCACCCAGGTGCCCACTAGGTACCAAGGCGTGCTAGGCCCCCCAGGCACGCCATGGTGGGTAGTGGCGCCCTTGGCCCACCTCCAGCATCTATCTTCTGGTATATAGGGTCATTTGACCTAAAAAAATATAGATAGGACTTTCGGGATGAAGCTCCACCGCCATGAGGCGGAACCTGTGCAGGAGCACTTTTGCTCTCCGGCGCAGCGATTCCGCCGGGGATACTTCCCTCCGGGAGGGGGGAAATCGAAGCCACGATCATCACCAACAACCCTCTCATCATGGGAGGACCAATCTTCATCAAGTTCTCACCAGCACCATCTCATCTCAAACCATAGTTCATCTCTTGTATTCTATCTTTGTAACAAAACCTCAGATTGGTACCTGTGGGTTGCTAGTAGTGTTGATTACATCTCGTAGTTGATGCTAGTTGGTTTATTTGGTGGAAGACTATATGTTCAGATCCATTATGCTATTTAATACCTCTCTGATATTGAGCATGAAGATGATGTGTGACTAGTTACTTTTGTTATTGAGGACATGGGAGAAGTCTTGTCATAAGTAATCATGTGAATTTGGTATTCATTCGATATTTTGATGATATGTATGTTGTTGTTTCCTTTAGTGGTGTTATGTGAACGTCGACTACATGACACTTCACCATATTTGGGCCTAAGGGAACGCATTGTGGAGTAGTAATTAGATGATCGGTTGCTAGAGTGACAGAAACTTAAACCCTAGTTTATGCGCTATTCCGTAAGGGGCTGATTTGGATCCACATGTTTAATGCCATGGTTAGATTTTATCTTAATTCTTCTTTCGTAGTTGCGGATGCTTGCGAGAGGGGTTAATCATAAGTGGGAGGCTTGTTCAAGTAAGAACAACACCCAAGCACCGGTCCACCCACATATCAAATTATCAAAGTAACGAACGTGAATCAAACCAACATGATTAAAAGTGACTAGATGAATTCCCGTGTGTCCTCCAGAGCGCTTTACTTGCTATAAGAGTTTTTTCTGGCCTTTCCTTTGCTATAAAAGGATTGGACTACCTTGCGGCACCTTTGTTACCGTTACTATTACTTGCTCATTACAAATTATCTTGCTATCAAACTACTTGTTACCGACAATTTTAGTGCTTGCAGAAAATACCTTGCTGAAAACCGCTTGTTATTTCCTTCTGCTCCTCGTTGACTTCGACACTCTTACTTATCAAAAGGACTACAATTGATCCCCTATACTTGTGGGTCATAAAGTCTCTTTTCTGGCGTCGTTGTCGTGGAGTGAAGCGCCTTTGGTAAGGAAACATTTATATTACGTGCTGAAATTTACTGCTACTTGTTACTATGGAAAGTAATCCTTTGAGAGGTTTGTTCGGGGTATCTTCACCTCGACCGGATGCACAAAGAGTTGGTCCTCAACCTACTACACCTACTAAAAATATTTATTATGAGATTCCTTCGGGTATGATAGAGAAACTGTTAGCTAATCCTTATGCAGGAGATGGAACAAAATATCCTGATATGCACCTAATCTATGTGGATGTTGTTTGTGGATTATTTAAGCTTGCAGGTCTTCCCGGATATGAATTAAAGAAGAAAGTTTTCCCTTTTCTTTGGAGGGAAAAGCATTGCAATGGTATAGGCTATGCGATTATATTGGAACTTGGGTTGGAACCGATTGAGATTGGAATTTCATCAAAAGTTTTATCCTATGCATCTGGTTCATCGTGATCGGAATTATATATAAATTTTTTGGCCTCGTCAAGGAGAAAGCATATCTCAATCCTACGGAAGGCTTAAGTACATGATGTACACATGCCCCAACCATGAGCTCTCTAAAGAAATGATCTTACAAAATTTTATGCTCGTCTTTCTCATAATGATCAAACCATGCTCGATTCTTCTTCTACTGGTTCCTTCACAAAGAAAACTATTGAATTCAGATGGGGTCTTCTGGAAAGAATTAAACACAACTCTGAAAATTGGGACTCAACAAAGGTAAAGAGTCAGGTATAATTCTTGAGTTTGATTGTGTTAAATCTTTTATGGATACCGAAGCTTTTCATAAGTTTAGCACTAAATATGGACTTGACTCTGAGATAGTAGCTTCCTTTTGTGAATCATTTGCTACTCATGTTGATCTCGCTAAGGAGAAGTGGTTTAAATATCATCCCCCTATTAAAGCAAAGATTGAGGAACCCTTTACAGTTAAATATGAAACTATCATTTATAATGTTGATCCAGTTGTGCCTACTTCTTATATTGAGAAACCACCCTTTCCTGTTAGGATAAAGGAACATGCTAAAGTTTCAATTGTGGTTAATGAAAGTAATATTAGAGCACCTAGACCCTCTGAACAAATTAAAGTTGAGCCTAATGTCGCTATGGTTAAAGATCTCTTAGTCGATAATATTGAAGGGCATGTTATTTACTTCTACGATGAAGTTACTAGAATTGCTAAACCCGATCCTAAAGATTAAAAGAAACTTGTTGTTGGCATGCCTGTTGTCTCAGTTAAAATAGGAGATCATTGTTATCCTGGCTTATGTGACTTATGTTCTAGTGTGAGTGCTATTCCATTCACCTTATATCAAGAGATTATGAATGATATTGCTCCTGCTGAATTAGAAGATATTGATGTTACCATTAAGCTTGCTAATAGAGATACTATTTCACCACTTGGGATTGTTAGAGATGTTGAGTCTTGTGTGGGAAAATAAAATACCCTACTGATTTTCTAGTTCTTGGTTCTCCACAGGATGATTTTTGTCCCATTATATTTGGTAGAACTTTCTTGAACACTGTTAATGCTAAGATTGATTGCAATAAAGAAACTATCAGCGTTAACTTTGGTGATGTGTCTCATGTGTTTAATTTCTCTAAATTCCATAGACAACCTCGTGATAAGGAATTGCCTAATAAAGATGAAATTATTGGTCTTGCTTCTATTGTCGTGCCTCCAACTGATCCGTTAGAACATTTTTTTACTAGACCATGAAAATGATATGCATATGCATGAAAGAAATGAAATAGATAAGGTGTTCTTCAGTCAACAACCTATCCTTAAACACAATTTTCCTATTGAAACTCTTGGAGGTCCTCCACCACCTAAAGGTGATCCTGTGTTTGAATTGAAACATTTGCCTGACACACTCAAGTATGCTTATCTTGATGAAAAGAAGATATATCCTGTTATTATTAGCGCTAACCTTTCAGAGCATGAAGAAAAGAGATTATTGAAAACTCTGAGGAAGCACCATGCTGCTATTGGATATACTATTGATGATCTTAAGGGCATTAGTCCCACTCTATGTCAGTACAAGATTAATATGGAGCCTGATGCTAAACCTGTTGTTGATCATCATCGACGATTAAATCCTAACATGAAAGAAGTGGTAAGAACTGAAATATTAAAGCTTCTGGAAGCAGGTATAATCTATCCCATAGATGATAGTAGATGGGTAAGTCCTGTTCATTGTGTTCCTAAGAAAGGAGGTATTACTGTTGTTCCTAATAATAAGAATGAGCTTATTCCACAAAGAATCGTAACTGGTTATAGGATGGTAATTGATTTTAGAAAATTAAACGAAGCTACTAGAAAAGATCATTACCCCTTGCCTTTTATTGATCAAATGCTAGAAAGATTATCCAAGCATACACACTTTTGTTTTCTTGATGGATATTATGGTTTCTCTTAAATACCTGTTTCACAACCTGATCAAGAGAAAACCACCTTTACATGCCCTTTTGGAACTTATGCTTATAGACATATGCCATTTGGTTTATGCAATGCACCTACTACCTTTCAAAGATATATGACTGCTATATTCTCTGACTTTTGTGAAAAGATTGTTGAGGTTTTCATGGATGATTTTTCCGTCTACGGAACATCTTTTGATGATTGCTTAAGCAACCTTGATCGAGTTTTGCAGAGATGTGAACAAACTAACCTTGTCTTGAATTGGGAGAAGTGCCACTTTATGGTGAATGAAGGTATTGTCTCGGGGCATAAAATTTCCGAGCGTGGTATTGAAGTAGATAAAGCCAAGGTTGATGCAATTGAGAAAATGCGATGTCCTAAAGATATTAAAGGTATCCGTAGTTTCCTCGGTCATGCTGGTTTCTATTGAAGGTTTATTAAAGACTTCTCTAAAATTTCTAGGCCTCTTACCAATCTCTTGCAAAAAGATGTTCCATTTGTTTTTTATGATGATTGTGTAGAAGCTTTTGAAACACTTAAGAAAGCCTTAACTTCTGCACCTATTGTTTAACCACCTGATTGGAACCTACCCTTTGAAATTATGTGTGATGCTAGTGATTATGCTGTTGGTGCTGTCCTAGGACAAAGAGTTGATAAGAAATTAAATGGTATCCATTATGCTAGTAAAACTCTAGATAGTGCTCAAAGAAATTATGCTACTACTGAAAAGGAATTTTTAGCAGTTGTGTTTGCATGTGAAAAATTCAGATCTTACATAGTTTATTCTAAAGTAACTGTTCACACTGATCATGCTGCTTTTAAATACCTTATGGAAAAGAAAGATGCTAATCCTAAACTCATTAGGTGGGTTCTATTGCTACAAGAATTTGACTTGCATATTACCGGTAGGAAGGGAGCTGAGAATCCCGTAGTTGATAACTTGTCTAGATTGGAAAACATCCTTGATGACCCACTACCTATTGATGATAGTTTCCCTGATGAACAACTAGCTGCTATAAATGTTACTTGTAACACACCTTGGTATGCTGATTATGCTAATTACATCGTTGCTAAATTTATACCGCCTAGTTTCACTTACCAACAAAAGACATAGTTCTTCTATGATTTAAGACATTACTTTTGGGATGACCACATATTTATAAAGAGGTAGTAGATGGTATTATTAGACATTGTATACCTGAGCATGAATAGGAACAAATCCTACGGAAGTGTCATTCTGAGGCATACGGAGGACACCATGCTGGAGACAGAACTACACACAAGGTATTACAATTTGGTTTTTATTGGCCTACTCTTTTCAAGGATGCTCATAAGTTTGTCTTATCTTGTGATGAATGTCAAAGAATTGGGAATATTGGTAGACATCAGGAAATGCCTATGAATTATTCACTTGTTATTGAACCATTTGATGTTTGGGGATTTGATTATATGGGACCTTTTCCTTCCTTCAATGGGTATACACATATTTTGGTTGATGTTGATTACGTTACTAAGTGGGTAGAAGCTATTCCAACTAGTAGTTCTGATCACAACACTTCCATTAAAATGCTTAAAGAAGTTATTTTCCTGAGGTTTGGAGTCCCTAGATATTTAATGACTGATGGTGGTTCACATTTTATTCATGGTGCTTTCCGTAAGTTGCGTGCGAAATATGAAGTCAACCATAGAATTGCATCTCCCTATCACCCTCAATCTAGTGGTCAAGTTGAATTGAGGAATAGAGAAATAAAATTGATCTTGCAAAAGACTGGTAATAGATCTAGAAAGAATTGGTCTAAGAAACTTGATGATGCACTTTGGGCTTATAGAACTACTTATAAGAATCCTATGGGTATGTCTCCATACAAAATGGTTTACGGAAAAGCATGTCATTTACCTCTTGAGCTAGAACATAAAGCATATTGGGCAATTAAGGAACTCAACTGTGATTTCAAACTTGCTGGTGAAAAGAGGTTATTTGATATTAGCTCATTAGATGAATGGAGAACCCAAGCTTATGAAAATGCCAAGTTGTTTAAAGAAAAAGTTAAAAGATGGCATGACAAAAGAATCCAAAAACGGGAATTCAAGGTGGGTGAATATGTTCTATTGTACAATTCTTGTTTCGGATTTTTTGCATGAAAGCTTCTCTCTAAATGGGAAGGCCCATATGTCATCGAAGAAGTTTATCGTTCCGGAGCTATCAAGATTAATAATCCTGAAGGCACTAATCCGAAGGTGGTCAATGGACAAAGAATTAAACATTATTTTCAGGTACATCTATTAATATTGAAACCAATATTATCCAAACTATGACACCTAAGGAATACATAAAAGAGACCTTCGAGAATACTCCAGAACCCTGAAAAGGAAGAGGTATGTGATACGGTAAGTAAACCGAGTCCAAAAATTCCATAAAGATATTTTCTGTCAATTTTGGAATATTAGAAAAATACAAAAATAGGAAACACCCGAGAAGGCAACCGAGGTTCCCACTAGGCACCAGTGATGGGGAACATTGCCTGGAAAACAAAAAAAAATCTACGCACATGCAAGATCTATCCATGGAGATGCATAGCTACGAGAGGGGGAGTGCATCTACATACCCTTGTAGATCGCTAAGCGGAAGCGTTTATCAACGCGGTTGATGTAGTCGTACACCTTCACAATCTGTCCCGATCAAGCACCGAATGTACGACACCTCCGCGTTCAGCACACGTTCAGCTTGATGCGTCCTCTCCTTCTCGATCCAGCAAGAGGGGCAAAGTAGTAGATGAGTTCCGGCAGCACGACGGCATGGTGACGGTGGTGGTGAAACTATTTCTGCAGGGCTTCACCAAGCACAACGGATTTAGAGCAGAGGAGGAACTAGAGGGGATTAGAGGACCAGCCTAGCTCTAATTAGTCAACTAGGACTAACTAGAACTAGAAAAACTAGAGGAGGCTCCGAAACTTGTGTTCTAGGGGCTAGCCCTGCTCCTCTATTTATATGTTGAGCCCGGGGGTCGTAACTTGGGGAGAGGGCCTCCCCAAAGTCGGTTTGGAATGCAAGGAAGAGTCCTTCTCAGATTCTAGCACCAGATGCCATGGTCCTCGGCGTTTGGCCCAGACGCCATGGTCCTTGGCATCTGGCCCAGGGCCAGACGCCATGGTCCCTGGTGTTTGGTCCCTGATCTCCGTAAAACTTCATTTTGCACCGACTTAAAGCCCCGTGGGCCTTACCCCTTGGACCAACCAAAGTGTCCTCGCACCAGAACATTTCTGGAAACATCCCTATAATTATCCAGTGTATTCTGGAACTCTTCCGGAGACCGAATACTATCATCCTATATATCAATCTTTACCTCCGGACCATTCCGGAGCTCCTCGTTATGTCCATGATCTCATCCGAGACTCCGAACAACATTCGGTGACCAACATACATAACTCATATAGTAATATATCGTTAAAAAACATTAAGCGTGCAGACCCTACGGGTTCGAGAATGATGTAGACATGACCGAGACGCTTTTCGGGTCAATAACCAATAGCGGGACCTGGATGGCCATATTGGTTCCTACATATTCTACAAAGATCTTTATTCATTGAACCTTTATGACTACATACATAGTTCCTTTTGTCTATCGGTATGTTACTTGCTCGAGATTCGATCGCCGGTATCTACATACCTAGTTCAATACCGGCAAGTCTCTTTACTCGTTCCGTAATACATCATCTTGTAACTAACTTCTTAGTCACTTTGCTTGCAAGCTTCTTGTGATGCTCTATTACTGAGAGGGCCCAGAGATGCCTCTCCGTCATACAGAGTGACAAATCCCAATCTCGATCCATGCCAACTCAGCAGACACCTTCGGAGATACCTGTAGAGCACCTTTATGATCACTCAGTTACGAAGTGAAGTTTGATACACACAAGGCATTCCTCCGGAGTCCGGGAGTTGTGTAGGATCAAAAGTAGGTCTAGAGGGGGGTTAGCCTACTTGACCAAATAAAAATCTATTCTTTTCCAAATTTTAGTTGTAGGCAGACTTTAGCAATTAGTACAAGTCAAGCAATCAACCAACACATGCAAGTCTAAGAGTATAGCAGCGGAAAGTAAAACATTGCATATGAAGGTAAAGGGAAGGGTTTGGAGAAGGCAAACGCAATTGGAGACACCGAGATTTTTGGCGTGGTTCCGATAGGTGGTGCTATCGTACATCCATTATGATGGAGACTTCAACCCACGAAGGGTAATGGCTACGCGAGTCCACGGAGGGCTCCACCCACAAAGGGTCCATGAAGAAGCAACCTTGTCTATCCCACCACGGCCATCGCCCACGAAGGACTTGCCTCACTCAGGTAGATCTTCATGAAGTAGGCAATCTCTTGGCCCTTACAAACTTCTTGGTTCAACTCCACATCATGTCGGAGGCTCCCAAGCGACACCTAACCAATCTAGGAGACACCACTCTCCAAAAGGTAATAGACTGTGTGTTGATGATGAACTCCTTGCTCTTGTGCTTCAAATGATAGTCTCCCCAACACTCAACTCTCTCTCACAGATTTGGCAATGGTGGAAGATTGATTTGAGTGGAAAGCAACTTGGGGAAGGCTAGAGATCAAGGTTCAAATGGTTGGAATGGAATGGCTTGATCTCAACACATGAGTAGGTGGTTCTCTCTCAGAAAATGAATGGTGGAAGTGTAGGCACGTTCTGATGGCTCTCTCTCTCTCTGATGGAGAAGGGGTGGAGGGGTATAAATAGCCTCCACACAATATCCAACCGTTGCACACATTTGACCCAACTCGGTGATACTGAATAGATGAACTCGGTGGCACCGATTGGTTCAAACAGGTGAACGTTAGGAATCTCGGCGGGACCGACGGGAACAACTCGGTGGGACCAATGTGCAATGGCAAAGGGCAAACCGCGTCTCGGTGGCACTGATTGCATCAACTCAGTGAGACCGAATGAAGCAATAAGGAAACAGAGAGTTAGTCAAGCCATCTTAGTGAGACCGATTGCAATACACGGTGAAACCGAAATAATTGCAACAGATAACAGAGAATTGGCCAGGCCATCTCGGTGAGACCGAGATCCATATCGGTGAGACCGAATTGCTTAGGGTTTTGGCTGTGGCTATGTCAAATGAACTCGGTGGGTCTGAGTTGGAAATATTGGTGTGACCGAGTTTGGATATGGGTTTAGGACATATTTGGATAGAGAGAGTGGCCGAGGGTTTTGCAGCAATATCACTAAGCACTTGAGCAACCAGGTCATTAAGCAACACCTCATCCCCTTCTAATAGTATTGGCTTTCCTATAGACTCAATGTGATCTTGGATCACTAAAATTGAAATGAAGAGTCTTGAGCTTTTGCCAATCTTTGTCCTTAGCATTTTGAGGGGTCCACATCTCTATCTCATGCCATGCCAATCATTGAACATCCTGAAATATTTATCTTGGAGAAATATTAGTTCAATGAGCTATATGTTGTTATGAATTACCAAAACCACCCGGGGATTAGTTGCACTTTCAATCTCCCCCTTTTTGGTAATTGATGACAACATATAGATCAAAGCTTCGACAAATGATTAAATAAATGAATTGCATCGCCGCTTTGAGAAGTATGTGATAAGCAAGAGCTCCCCCTAAATTTTTGCATTATTTGAAATTTTCATTTGAATGCAAATGCACAATCGATTAGGATCATGGGTCACTCTTCCATGTCACATACATCTTGGTGGAGCGCACAAAATGATAAGAGTGAAATAACATGCACGCATCACCAAAACATACATGAATGATCATACACAAGTAATCATAGGGTTAAGCATTAACCACACAATAACCATAGTATGATCATCCACATAACCAACCAAAGTATCTCACGGGCATAAGCAAACAAGTAGCACGAATAAACTGACAAAGTAGCACTGGCAAACACTGGCAAATAAAGAAACCAAAGAGTAAAAGCGAGACACTCTCTCTCTCGAAGCCTATGATCTATACATTTTCTCCCCCTTTGGTAACAAGTTACCAAAAAGTTCAAAAACCTATAGCACTATACGGCTCTCTAGGCACGATCCTACGGAGCTCCTGAAGGGGTCTTCTTGCTTGATGCTCTAGTGTGCATAGACGGCGTGGAGATAAGTGCATCTGCAAATGCTTCTGAAGAAGTCTGCTGAACTGGTGGAGTTGATACTGGAGGTGGCACTGGTGCAGTAGCAGCAGGTGTAGAGTGAGTAGCCCTCATGTATACAACTGGCACAGCTGAAGATCTTTGTGCCCTTGGCACTGCCTGATACCTCTCTATGGTGAATCTATCATCTCCACTGTCCAAATCTGCAGCTTCAACATCATCCCTTAGCTTCTCTACAATAGTTTGAACATCTATGATCTTTACATCAAGATCATGCATCTTTGTTTCAACTATCCTTTCAAGGCTCTCCTGGTTCTTGGCTAAGTTGGCCAGACTTTGCTTAATTATCAGGGTTGCTTCAAGCAGATACTTCAATTGATCATCTCTTGACTTGATGTTTGCTATGGGGGTACTTGAGACGCTGGCTTTCTTTGATGTCTGTGTTGCCTTTGCTGTTGCTGCTGCTTCAACCTTCTCATGGGCCTCAACTGATGTAGGGTGTGAGGGATCCATCGCCACTACATTATCTTCAAGATCTGGGCGAAGAGGGAGATGCTCTTGGTCTAGCAGATATGTACCTGTCCCAATCTTGGAGTTGATCAACATCTGAATGTGGGGTGCATATCCACATGACCTCTTCTGGTCAGCAGCAGTCCTCTTGATTGTTTCCACAATCAGACTCATCACCTTGAACTTCTGAGGAGTATCATATAAATGCAGCAAGTTGATGGAATGGCCTCTTATCATTCTGTCATCTCCAGACTGGCAAAAGGGTATGCCTCAGTATGGTGTTTGTAATGGCCAAACCAGCAAGCATGTGGTAGATGGAGCCTAACTTGTGAGTTTCCTTGTCCTCATCAGGAATTTCCTTGTACATATTTGCCATGGAGTTATGTCCTTTCCTTGGCTTGGCATAGAGATCTATGTCATCCTCAGCTTCTGCTGGTGCATTGATAAGAGCAGCCCATACAGAGATTGATGACTGATACTTGGAGCCTTCAGTCATCCATACAATTCTACCATCAGGATAGAAATGAGCAGTGGCATAGAATTGCATGATAAGCTCATCATTCCACTTAGTGAGCTTCTGTCCAACAAAGGCATTTGTCTCAGTCAACCTGAAACTCTCATGAACATGGGGGAAGTAATCTTCATTTTCATCAATAAACTTCCAGTCCACCCACTTCATATCACTGACTATTGGCTTCTTGTCAAGCAGCACTGTCTCATAGAAATCTTGCTGTTCTTTGGTGTGGAACCTATACTCACAAGCCGTCCTCCTCCTAGCTAAGTAAGGATCCACCTTCCTCCATTCTCTCAAACCACTCCTTCCTCTACGTCATGTTTTCTGCAACTAGATGTGCATTGTCATGGTCAGGAATCTTGGGCTTCAATCTTCTGAGCACTAGTGGCTCAACATCTTCCTCAGCAGCTTCTGGCACTAGGGCCTTGTTCTTTTCAGTAGCTGAAATGTTCCTAGTGGATCTCTTAGGAGCTTGCTTCTTTGGTAATGACTTGGACTTGGTAGGAGCAGCAGACTTAATGGCATCAGACATGAGCTTCTGTGCCTTAGGAGCAGGTGCATCAGCTGGCTGTTCCTCCTCCTCCTCTGGATCAATCATCACTGTGGCTCTGCCAAGAATTCTTGCAGTGGTCTTCTTGGTTCTCTTCCTTTTCTACTTCTTTTGAGCACCATCATCATCATCTGCAGATTCTTCCATGTTGAGTCTAATGGTCTGCTTAGGTGCAGAAGATTTTCTTGCCTTAGCATTTGCAGCTGTGTCATACTCTTTTCTCAGAACCTTCCTCTTGGAGGTTGCCTCATCTACAACGAAGTCCTCATCCTCACTGTCTGAGGTTTTCTTCTTTCTAGTTCTGGTTGCTGCTTTAGGCAGATTGCTTGGAGTGCTCCTGCTGCCCTCATCAAAACTTTCATATGGGCTTGAGCCCTCACTAAGATCAACATCCTGTCCATACATGTTCTGACTGTCACTTGCATCTGACATCTTGAAGATCTGACCCTGTGAATAGATGGGTGTGGATAGAGTAGATGAGCATCACAAAATGCAGCTATTTTTGCAAAAAGATTGAATCAAAACTTCAGTTCTAGTTTTCTACAAAAACCATTTCGGAGCAACCGAGATGATAGTCTCGGTGACACCGAAGCATTGTCAAAACCTAAACGCACAAGTTCAGCCAGACCGAGTTGTGGTTCGGTGGCTCCGATACTGCTAGGGTTTCACGGAGATGTTACTTTCGGTCTCACCGATTAGTATGTTTCAGTGGTACCAATTTGTACTAAGCGCAATGGCCAGGGCCAATCGGTGGGACCGAAAATTCCATTTCGGTCAGTCCGAGATGACTTTGGCGGAAACCTAAACCTAAAATTTTTCATCAAAACTATTCTAAGGAGTATTTCTGCTGGATAGATCAATTGCAATCATGGCAAGAAGATAGGCATTGTCCTTGCACATTGAATCAGAAGGGGAAAAGCACAAGGGGGTCGAACCGTACCCTAACTCGGTGGCGGTTCGCTATGGCGACAATGGCGGTGAAGATTCCTGTTGACGGTGGCGGATTCCTACGGCGGAGATGCACAGGAGAGAACGGCGAAGATCCGGAGACCAGGGGCGGCGACAATGGGGTTCAGACGTGTGACATTTGAAGAATTTTTCAAGCGTACGGGTCGGCTGGATTTATATACCCATGGTTGTCGGCGGCACCGAATGAATTGAATCTATGGCACCGAGATGCGAAACTGTGTTCAGTTACAGCAACTCGGTGAGACCGAGTCAGTCTAATCGGTAGCACCGAGATGACAACCTAGATCAATCTACAACTTTCGGTGGGACCGAGTTTGAGTGAGTTTGTCAGACCGAAAAGACTATAGAAGGTTTTGGAATGCAGCCCTTGTCGGATCGGTGGCTCTGAGTGCTCCTCACCCGAAGGGTCCGAAAAGAAACTTGTTCAAATTTTGTAATGTAGCATGAATAGAATTTGAGACAAGAAAAGCATAGATAGCTAGAGAAAGTTCTTAGGCATTCTTGTACATCCACTTGGCCAAAAGAACCAAGACAATCATAACAACAAATGGATGTCCTTGAATGAGTAAAATATGCATTCAACATGCTCACACAATAAGATAGCAAATAAATCATGTGTCAAACATGCACAAACAATCCTAGCATCTATCAAGCAATTGGCGATGACTAGGTCATCTATATATGAGTATATTGACTTAGGAGCCAAATGAGAACATTTGATCATAGGTCATACTCATCGTTTAAGCACAAGTGGGGTTACCACTTTTACATAAAGCATTAATGTGTTCACATCATTAGAGTTTCTTTAGCTCATTTTCTTAGAGCAAAGCTCCCCCTATATGTAATACTCCCCCTAAGAGGGATAAACTAACCTTGGGTTTTGTCGATGATGACTTCATGTAGATAGTGAAGATGTGGATGCTCTATATTGAAGTAGATCATTTGGAGCAATCCATTGGAATGTTGCACTTTCAATACCTACATGGGTTAGTCCCACAAGGAACATACAAAGATATCCATAGACAAAGAGTGAATTGCACATATGATGTTTTCCATGAAAGCATTTGGTTACCTTGTCCCTTGTCTTACCAACAAGAGGGTTTGTGACTCCATGAACTAGTGTAAGATATGAAAGTTGATTGCATAAGTCCTTGCCAAAATGAATATGAGTGAAGATTGTTGGCGGAGTCACCCTCAAGAACACTCTAGTTCTTCTTCTTTGGGATCCACATTAACTTGATGGGAATCCTTGGAATTGTAGTTGAACTTGTTGAAGTAGAGCTTGATGAAGTCTTGGGAACCCATTTGACCATGGCCTTAGGAGCTTCTTCAAATGACCCAATCTCCTCTTGAAGCTTGTCCTTACATTTTAGCTTGTGGTATTGTGGTGGAAGATCATATTGAGCTTGTGTTCCCTCAAAAGAAGTGGGGTCATACTTCTCTTGTTGAGGAACAAACTTCGTCTTGGGGTATTGATCTTCTTCCCATTCAACTCCATTGGCATTGAACATTCGTTCAAAACCAACACCTTGATTCTTCCAGTGTCTTCCTTGCCTGCGTACAATTTCGTCAAATTGCTTACTCCCGGCAAGGCTTTTGTAAACACCTTCCTCTATAATTCCCTTCAATAAGCTATTTTGTTGCTCAAGTGTAACTTGGCTAAGAGAATTATTAGTGGAATCAAGAGAACTACTAGAAGTAACAACATTAGATTTAACATGGTTATTGTTACTACTAGAAGAAGAATCTTTCTTACTCTTGTTGCTAGATTTTACTTGTGGCATGTAAGTAGACAAGAGTAAATGTTTGGCAATAGAAGAACTCTTCTTTCGAAGATCGTCATTGATAGCTTTTAGGAACTCATGCTCTTGCTCTAAATATAGCTTCTCGAAGCGTAGCTTCTCATGAGTCCTTAGGAGCTCTCTATGATCCTCTAGAGTAGTTTCATGAGCCAACTTAAGAGTGTTTAGTTCTTTAGTTAGACGCTCAATCTCTTCTTTAGCATTGTCATTCGTTTCATCTTGATTAGCATGATTATCAACTAGTTCATTATATTTTAGATCACTAGTTTTATCAACAAGTAAATCATCGTCACCTAGCAAGTCATCTTCATCACTATCAAAATCAAGATACTCGGGGTATGATACCTTTGGGCCTTTAGCCATGAAGCATCTTCCAATCCCTTCATTTGGTGAGTCAAATATGTCGTAGGATTTGATTGACACTAGAGCAATTCCGGCAACACCTTCATCTTGAGTATATTCGGAGTCGGAGTGATAGCTTCTCTAGGAGTAGTTGTCGAAGTCGGAACCGGACACCCATTCACTAACATGAGCTTGATGTCTTCATCTTGTGTAGCTCTTTGATGACTTGTCCTTCCTTTCCGAATCTTTGCTTCTTCGAGAGGATCTACTTTGATAACGATCATCTCTACTCCTTCTCTCTCTTGGTGGTGATTCATCTCTTCTACTTCTCCTTTTTGGTGAGTCTTCTCTTTTCTTGTGGGGAGCCATACACTCATTGGAGTAGTGTCTGGGTTTTCCACAATTGTAGCAATTATGGTCACGACTAGAAGATCTTTTGTCATTGTAGGACCTTGACTTGGAGCTTGTCTCTTTGCTTCTATTCCTGTAGAACTTGTTGAAGTTCTTCACCATTAGGTTCAATTCTTCATTGAAGACTTGTTTTTCACTTGATGAAGTAGGAGCATCACTTGAAGCTTTGTAGGCACCACTTGACTTGTTGTGGAGCTCTTCCTTATCCTTGAGTGACATCTCATGAGCAACAATTCTTCCAATGACTTCCGTGGGTTTGAGATCTTTGTAGCTTGGCATCATTTGGATCAAAGTGCACACGGTATCATATTTTCCATCCGAGGCTCTAAGAATCTTCTTGATGATGAACTTGTCGGTCATCTTTTCACTTCCTAAGCTGACAATCTCATTTGTGATGAGAGCGAGCCTAGAGTACATTTCAGCGACTCCTTCACCATCCTTCATCTTGAACTTGTCAAGTTGACTTTGAAGCACATCCAACTGGGATTCCTTGACGGACTCGGTACCTTCATGCATATCGACCAAAGTATCCCAAGTTTTCTTTGCATTCTCAAGACAGCTTATTTTGTTGAATTCTTCGGGGCATAATCTATTGAAAAGAATGTCACAAGGTTGAGCATTGTATTGCAACATCCTCATCTCTTCAGCAATTGCTTCACGGTCCGGTTCTCTACCATCTTCAAAGAATTCACCTTGCAAGCTAATACAAACAACAGCCCAAACGGTGGGGTTATGACCAAGAATATGCATTTTCATCTTATGCTTCCAACTAGCAAAATTTGTACCATCAAAATAAGGACCTCTACGATGATAATTACCCTCGCTGGATGCCATACTCTCCTAGGTTGTGAAACCAAGGCTATGATCACCAAAGCTATGGAAATCAAGGCTAATGGAGACCAAAGCTCTGTTACCACTTGTAGGATCGAAAGTAGGTCTAGAGGGGGGTTAGACTACTTGACCAAATAAAAATTTATTCTTTTCCCAATTTTAGTTGTAGGCAGATTTTAGCAATTAGCACAAGTCAAGCAATCAACCAACACATGCAAGTCTAAGAGTATAGCAGCGGAAAGCAAAACATTGCATATTAAGGTAAAGGGAAGGGTTTGGAGAAGGTAAACGCAATTGGAGACACCGAGATTTTTGGCGTGGTTCCGATACGTGGTGCTATCGTACATCCACGTTGATGGAGACTTCAACCCATGAAGGGTAATGGCTGCGCGAGTCCACGGAGGGCTCCACCCACAAAGGGTCCACAAAGAAGCAACCTTGTCTATCCCACCACGGCCATCGCCCATGAAGGACTTGCCTCACTCAGGTAGATCTTCACGAAGTAGGCGATCTCCTTGCCCTTACAAACTTCTTGGTTCAACTCCACATCATGTCGAAGGCTCCCAAGCGACACCTAACCAATCTAGGAGACACCACTCTCCAAAAGGTAATAGACGGTGTGTTGATGATGAACTCCTTGCTCTTCTGCTTCAAATGATAGTCTCCCCAACACTCAACTCTCTCTCACAGATTTGGCAATGGTGGAAGATTGATTTGAGTGGAAAGCAACTTGGGGAAGGCTAGAGATCAAGGTTCAAATGGTTGGAATGGAATGGCTTGATCTCAACACATGAGTAGGTGGTTCTCTCTTAGAAAATGAATGGTAAAAGTGTAGGCACATTCTGATGGCTCTCTCTCTGATGGAGAAGGGGTGGAGGGGTATAAATAGCCTCCACACAAAATCCAACCGTTACACACATTTGACCCAACTCGGTGAGACCGAATAGATGAACTCGGTGGCACCGATTGGGTCAAACAGGTGTACATTAGGAATCTCGGTGGGACCAATGAGAACAACTCGGTGGGACAGATGTGCAATGGCAAAGGGCAAACTGCGTCTCGATGGCACCGATTGCATCAACTCGGTGAGACCGAAATGAAGCAATAAGGCAACAGAGAGTTGGTCAAGCCATCTCGGTGAGACCGATTGCAATACTCGGTGAGACCAAAATAATTGCAACAGATAACAGAGAGTTTGCTGGGCCATCTCGGTGAGACTGAGATCCATATCGGTGAGACTGAATTGCTTAGGGTTTTGGCTGTGGCTATGTCAAATGAACTCGGTGGGTCAGAGTTGGAAATATTGGTGTGATCGAGTTTGGATATTGGTTTAGGACATATTTGGATAGAGAGTGTGGCTGAGGGTTTTGGAGCAATATCACTAAGCACTTGAGCAACTAGGTCATTAAGCAACACCTCATCCCCTTTTAATTGTATTGGCTTTCCTATGGACTCAATGTGATCTTAGATCACTAAAATAGAAATGAAGAGTCTTGAGCTTTTGCCAATCTTTGTCCTTAGCATTTTGAGGGGTCCACATCTCTATCTCATGCCATGCCAATCATTGAACATCCTGAAATATTTATCTTGAAGAAATATTAGTTCAATGAGCTATATGTTGTTATGAATTACCAAAACCACCCAAGGATTAGTTGCACTCTCAAGTTGCATGATCTCATGGCCCAAGGAACATGTATTTGACATTAAGAAAGTAGTAGCAATAAATTGAACGATCATATGCTATGCTAACGGATGGGTCTTTTCCATCACATTATTCTCCTAATGACGTGATCCCGTTATAAAATGACAACTCATGTCTGTGGTCAGGAAACCTTTAACCATCTTTTGATCAATGAGCTAGTCTAGTAGAGGCTCACTAGGGACTTTGGTATTCGTTTATGTATTCACACATGTACTTGAGGTTCCGATCAATACAATTATAGCATGAATAATAAACCTTTATCATGATTAAGGAAATATAATAATAACCACTTTATTATTGCCTCTAGGGCATATTTCCAACAGCCTCCCACTTGCACTAGAGTCAATAATCTAGATTACATAGTAATGAATCTAACACCCATGGAGTCTTGGTGCTAATCATGTTTTGCCCGTGGAAGAGGTTTAGTCAACGGGTCTGCCACATTCAGATCCGTATGTACTTTGCAGATTTCTATGTCTCCATCCTTGACATAATCACGAATGGAGTTGAAGCATCTCTTAATGTGCTTGGTTCTCTTGTGAAACCTGGGCTCCTTGGCTATGGCAATTGCTCCAGCGTTGTCACAAAAGATTGTCATTGGGGCCGATGCACTGGGTATTACACCCAGATCGGATATGAACTCCTTCATTCGCTGCTTCCAAAGCAGCTATGTACTCCACTTCACATGTAGATCCCGCCATGATGCTCTGCTTAGAACTGCACCAACTGAAAGCTCCACCATTCAATATAAATATGTATCCGGTTTGCGACTTAGAGTCATCTGGATCTGTGTGGAAGCTAGCATCGACGTAACCCTTTACGACGAGCTCTTCGTCACCTCCATAAACAAGAAACATATCCTTGGTCCTTTTCAGGTACTTTAGGATCATCTTGACCGCTGTCCAGTGATCCACTCCTGGATTACTTTGGTACCTCCCTGCCAAACTTATGGCAAGGCACACATCAGGTCTGGTACACAGCATGGCATACATTATAGAACCTATGGCTGAGGCATAGGGAATGACTTTCATTCTCTCTCTATCTTCTGCCGTGGTCGGACTTTGAGTCTGACTCAATTTCACACCTTTAAACATAGGCAAGAACCCTTTCTTTGATTGGTCCATTTTGAACTTCTTCAGAACTTTGTCAAGGTATGTGCTTTGTGAAAGTCCTATTAAGCGTCTCGATCTATCCCTATAGATCTTGATGCCCAACATGTAAGCAGCTACACCGAGGTCTTTCATTGAAAAATTCTTATTCAAATATCCTTTTATGCTATGCAGAAATTCTATATCATTTCCAATCAGTAATATGTCATCCCCATATAATATCAGAAATGGTACAGAGCTCCCACTCACTTTCTTGTAAATACAGGCTTCATTGTAAGTCTGTATGAAACCAAATGCTTTGATCACCTCATCAAAGCATATATTCCAACTCCGAGATGCTTGCACCAGTCCATAGATGGATCGCTGGAGCTTGCACACTATGTTAGCACCCTTAGGATCGATAAAACCTTCCGGTTGCATCATATATAACTCTTCTTTAAGAAACCCGTTAAGGAATGCAGTTTTGACGTCCATTTGCCAGATTTCATAATCATAAAATGCGGCAATTGCTAACATGATTCTGACAGACCTAAGCATCGCTACAGGTGAGAAAGTCTCATCGTAGTCAACCCCTTGAACTTGTCAAAAACCTTTTGCGACAAGTCGAGCTTTGTAGTCAGTGATATTACCATTAGCATCCGTCTTCCTATTGAAGATCCATTTATTCTCAATGGCTTGACGATGATCGGGCAAGTCCACCAAAGTCCACACTTTGTTCACCGACATGGATCCTATCTCAGATTTCATGGCCTCAAGCCATTTGTCGGAATCTGGGCTCATCATAGCTTCTTCATAGTTCGTAGGTTCGCCGTTGTCCAACAACATGACTTCCAGGACAGGATTACAGTACCACTCTGGTGTGGTACGTGTTCTGGTCGACCTACGATGTTCGGTAGTAACTTGATCTGAAGTTTCATGATCATCATTTACTTCCTCTCTTGTTGGTGTAGGCATCACGGGAACAGTTTTCTCTGATGTGCTACTTTCCAATTCGAGAGAAGGTACAACTATCTAATCAAGTTCTACTTTCCTCCCACTCACTTCTTTTGAGATAAACTCCTTCTCTAGAAATGACCCATTCTTAGCAACATAGATCTTGCCTTCGGATCTGTGGTAGAAGGTATGCCCAATAGTTTCTTTAGGGTATCCTATAAAGACTCACTTCCCCGCTTTGGGTTCGAGCATATCAGGCTGAAGCCTTTTGACATAAGCGTCGCATCCCCAAACTTTCAGAAACGACAGGTTTCTTGCCAAACCATAGTTCATACGGTGTCGTCTCAATGGATTTATACGGTGCCCTATTTAACGTGAATGCGACCGTCTCTAATGCATAACCCCAAAATGATAGCATAAAATCGGTAAGAGACATCATAGAACGTACCATATCTAACAAAGTACGGTTACGACGTTAGGACACACCATTATGCTGTGGTGTTCCAGGTGGCGTGAGTTGTGAAACAATTCCACATTGTCTTAAATGAAGGCCAAACTCGTAACTCAAATATTCACCTCCGTGATCAGATCGTAGAAACTTTATTTTCTTGTTACGATGATTCTCCACTTCACTCTGAAATTCTTTTAAATTTTTAAATGTTTCAGACTTGTGTTTCATCAAGTAGATATACCCATACCTACTCAAAATCATCTGTGAAGGTTAGAAAATAACAATACCCACCACGTGCTTCAACACTCATCGGACCGCATACATTGGTATGTATTATTTCCAATAAGTCATTAGCTCGCTCCATTGTTCCGGAGAACGGAGTTTTAGTCATCTTACCCATGAGGCATGGTTCGCAAGTATCAAATAATTCATAATCAAGTGATTCCAAATGTCCATCCACATGGAGTTTCTTCATGCGCTTTACACCAATATGACCTAAACAATAGTGCCACAAGTATGTTGCACTATCATTATCAACTTTGCATCTTTTGGCATCAATATTATGAATATGTTTATTACTACGATCTAGGTTCAACAAGAATAGACCATTCACTAAGGGTGCATGACCATAAAAGATGTTACTCATATAAATAGAACAACCATTATTCTTTGACTTAAATGAATAATCGTCTCGCAATAAACAAGATCTAGATATAATGTTCATGCTCAACGCTGGCACCAAATAACAATTATTGAGGTCTAAAACTAATCCCGAAGGTAGATGTAGAGGTAGCGTGCCGACGGCGATCACATCAACCTTGGAACCATTCCTGACGCGCATCGTCACCTCGTCCTTAGCCAATCTTTGTTTATTCCGCAGCTCCTGTTTCGAGTTACAAATATGAGCAACCAAACCAGTATCAAATACCCAGGCACTACTATGAGCACTAGTAAGGAACACATCAATAACATGTATATCAAATATACCTTTGTTCACTTTGCCATCCTTTTTATCTGCCAAGTACTTGGGGCAGTTCCGCTTCCAGTGACCATTTTCCTTGCAGTAGAAGCACTCAGTTTCAGGCTTGGGTCCAGCTTTGGGTTTCTTCATGGGAGCGGCAACTTGCTTGCCTGTCTTCTTGAAGTTCCCTTTCTTTCCCTAGCTAGGTGTAATGCATAGTTTCAAGTGTTCTCATCTTTAGTAGTAGTTCCATAGGTGGCTCTCATAATATATTCATATGGTGGTTTAAATATATTTCTTGGGAAGTGTTCCATCCCTATCTTTAATGGAAATTGTAACCTTATATTTCCTTCTTTCATGTCAATAATCGCTCCTATGGTTAGTAGGAAAGGCCTACCAAGTACTATAGGACAAGATGGATTGCATTCAATATCTAGCACAATAAAGTCCACGGGCACATAGTTTCTATTATCAATAATGAGAACATCATTTATTCTACCCAATGATTTTTTAGTAGTTGAATCTGCTAGATGCAAGTTAAGGGAACATTCATCCATATCGGTGAGACCTAGCACGTCACATAGAGATTTTGGTATAGTAGAGACGCTAGCACCTAGATCACACAAAGCATTGCATTCATAATATTTAATTTTAACTTTAATAGTAGGTTCCCATTCATCATGTAATTTCCTAAGTATTGAAACCTCCAAGTCAAGCTTTTCTTCATGAGCTTTTATTAACGCTTCTATGATATGTTTAGTGAAAGCTTTATTTTATTCATAAGCACTAGGTGAAATTATCATGGGTTGCAACAAGGAAACACATTCAATAAAATAACAATTATCATAATTAAAGTCCTTGTAATCCAAAGTAGTGGGTACATCACTATTTAAAGTCTTGACCTCTCCAAACCCACTTTTGTCATTTTTATCATCAAGATTATCACCCTCCGAACAATTGGGACGCCTTCTAGCTAAAGTTGACTCATCTCCAGTCCCATTTTCATCAAGTTTTATATTACTAAATAAAGTTTCAATAGGAGCGACACCAATCATTTTAATATCTTCATCATGATTACGATAAAAACCGGGTGGAAGCGCTTTTTCTAAGAATCCTCGCTTAGCTCTCAACCTAGTGGTTCTCACTTTACTTTCATTAATAGATATTTGGATAGACTTAATTGACTCATTAATATCATGTTTAGGTGGCATAATTTTAATTTTGAGAGTATCCACATCATGAGCAATTATATCCATGTTTCTAGCCATTTCATCAAATCTATGTAGTTTTTCTTCGACCATAGCATTAAAATTCTTTTGAGAACTAATAAATTCTTTAATTGTGTTCTCAAGATAAGAGGGCATCCTATTATTATTGTTGTAAGAATTTCCATAGAAATTGCCATAACTATTAGAGGAATTAACGGGATACGGTCTAAGATTAAAATTTCCTCTATAAGCGTTGTTGTTGCAATTATGTCTACCAAAAAAAATCATATCAATAGCATCATTATGTTGCTCAATCAAAGTAGATAGTGGCACATCATTATGATAAATATGAGAATTTTTACTAGCAAGCACTTTCATAATGGCATCCATTTTGTCACCCAAAACATTAATTTCTTCGACATAATTTACCTTCTTACTAGTTGGAGATCGTTCAGTATGCAATTGAGAATAATTTGTCAAGATACTATCCAAGATCTTTGTAGCTTCTCCCAAAGTGATTTCCATAAAGGTGCCACCTGCAGTAGAGTCTAGAAGATTTCTCGATCCAAAGTTTAGTCCCGCGTATTTTTTTTGTATAATCATCCATAAACTTAATCCATGCTTGTGAAACATGTTCATGCTCAAGTTACTTAAAATTCATGATTTGAGTTCTAAGAGAAATAATCTTAGCGGGAGGTAAATACTTGGAAATAAAAGCATCCTTACACTTATCCCATGAATCAATACTATTTCTAGGCAAGGATGAAACCAAGTTTTAGCAAGATCTCATAGTGAGAACGGAAATAATTTTAACTTGACAATATCATTATCCACATCTTTTTCTTTTGCATATCACATAATTCAACGAAGGTATTAAGATGGGATGCAACATCTTCATTAGGAGTACCAGAAAATTGTTCTTTTATAACAAGATTTAATAATGTCGCATTAGTATCACAAGTCCCGCACTAGTGGCGGGTGGAGCAATTGGAGTACTAATAAAATCATTATTATTAGTATTTGAGAAATCATACAATTTTGTGTTTTCTTGAGACATGGTGACTTAGACAAGCAAGCAAGCAAACTAACCAGATAAAATATTTTTTGTGTTTTTGATAATTTTTAACGAGGCTAATAAAAAGTCAATAACAAAAAGGAAACAAGTAAAAGATAGGTAGTGTGAAGGTACTTGTAATATTTGGTGATACTCCCCAGCAACGGCGCCAGAAATTCTTCCTGCTTCTTGTGAGTTGCGTTCAATTTATTCCCCGAAGAGGAAGGGAGATGCAATACAGTAGAGATAAGTATTTCCCTCAGATAAGAACCAAGGTTATCAATCCAGTAGGAGAACCACGACAAATACTAGCGAATAGCACTTGCACACACACGAACCAAATACTAGTACCAACGCTTGCAAGAGGGTTGTCCATCCTCTCGTACTCGTTAATACAAGGATTAACTCGTAGTGATAGATAAATAAATTACAAATAAATAAAAATCAAATAAAATGTGCAGCAAGGTATTTCTGTGTTTTGATATATGATAAAGGTAGACCCGGGGGCCATAGTTTTCACTATAGGCTTCTCTCATGATAGCAAACATACGGTGGGTAAACAAATTATTGTTCGGCAATTGATAAAAAAGCGCATAGTTATGACAATATCTAAGGCAATGATCATGTATATAGGCATCACATCCCTGACAAGTAGACCGACTCCTGCCTGCATCTACTACTATTACTCCACCCATCGATCGATATCCGGCATGCATCTACGGTATTAAGTTAATGAAAATAGAGTAACGCCTTAAGCAAGAGGACATGATGTAGACAAAGTAAACCCAATCAATATGAATAAACCCCGTCATTTCGTCCTTAATGGCAACAATACAAATATGTGTCATGTCCCTTTCTGTCACTGGGATTGAGCACCGCAAGGTTGAACCCATCAAAAAGCACCTCTCCCATTGCAAGATAAATCAACCTAGTTGGCCAAACAAAATAGACAGATCAGAGAGAAATACAAAGCTATAAAAATCGTGCATAAAAGAATTCAGAGAAGACTCAATTAATATTCATAGATAATCTAATCTTAAACCCACAATTCATCGGATCCGAACGAACGCACCGCAAAAGAACATTACATCGCTAGAACCCCATGATGATCATGGAGCACATGGTATTGAAGATCAAAGAGAGAGATGAAGCCATCTAGCTACTCACACATCATCGGAAGGCAGCAAGGATGATGTCGAAGCCCTCCATGATCGATTCCCCCTCCGGCAGAGTACCAGAAAAGGCCTCCAGATGTGATCGTGGAAGAACAGAAGCTTGCGGCGGCGGAAATAGTGTTTCGGGTGGCTCTCTGGCATATTGAGAATATTTGTGAATTTATAGAAGCGGAATTAGGTCAGGAGGTGCCACGAGGGGTCCACAAGCTTGGGGGCGCGCCATACCCCCCAGGGCACGCCCCTAGATCTTGTCACTCCCTCGTGACTCCCCAGGTCTTCTCCCAAAGCTTCGAGGGTCTCTTATGTTCCAGAAAAAATCACCAAAAAGTTTCGTCGTGTTTGGACTTCGTTTGATATTGATTTTCTGAAAAGCCAAAAACCTGCAGAAAATAGCAACTGGCACTCAGCACTGAGTTAATAGGTTAGTCCCAAAAAATGATATAAAATAGCATATAATTGCATATAAAACATCCAAGGTTGATATTATAGTAGCATGGAACAATCAAAAATTATGGATACGTTGGAGACATATCATGTACCTCTATTTCCCTCGATCGTGCACACACACACTATCGCCTCATTTTATGTCGATACCTCTTGCACACACACTCTTCGAGTCTCTGTCACACACGCACTCCCTCCTCTCTCTCTCACACCCACACACACATGATCTATCTCGAGGTTGATCTCTCGTATGCATGCTCCCCCCTCTGTCTCGGTTACTTTCTTTCTCAATGTCGACTCTCATGGGCACACACCATTTGTTTGTAGGACGATCCCTTGTAGGAAAAAAATTGGTGCTCCAAGGCCTCCCATGCTCCCATGATACAAGAGCTCTCGCGTCATTGGATCGTGGATACAACCTCTGGACCTGAGCGAAATTTCGAGACTCTTTGAGGTGTTTTCTGCAATTTTTCATGACCTCTACCTGTGTCCGTCTGATCAATGATCCAACAGGCCCCACAGGAACACTGGAGTATTATTATTATTTTTTGGGCATCACACAAACGCTGGAGTACATATACGAAGAGAAGAGGCGCACGCACACAGTCGATCTCTCATTGTCTCGCACACATGAGAGTTATGTAATGCACCGTAAACAAATAAACCCATAGGTGCACGATTGCTGCATGCGCGGGTACCGGGTACGTGGTGGAGCGCAATTTTGTAGGAAGAGTCAGCTCGCGTGATAGTAATTGCGCACACTCTGGGCACGCTCAACGCGGCATGGAGCAATGCCGATGACTAGGCATAAATCTGATGTGGCATCTCTTATAGCCCACCTACGTCACTCTATTGTACTTGCTCTCACACGGTCCCAGAGTGGACACGACCTCTCACTGGTGCATGCATTGAATCGGTGCGCTGGCCGAGAGAGCGTCACTCACTGCACGCCAGGCTGAACACGCCTCCTCGCCGCATTCAACCAGCTTCAGACTGCCCCGCCTACCTCCATTGAACACACGCGTATGCCGAGAAACCTACTCCGGCCACATGTCCATTCGCGAGCCGGCCGGTTGGCTCCTCTCGTCCACCAGCTATTTAAACGAGGCCAGACGCCTGTCAAGAACCGCACCACACCTCCGCTCCCCATCTCCTCCTTGCACCATTTTCTCCACACTCTCCATAGCATCCAACGAGCAACAAGACGAGTTCTCTAGCATAAAAGCCGGCTGGGTGCCCCGACGAGCCTGCTGGATACGAGCCAAGCAACTTGTTGCTCCACCTCCCTCCTAGACCCAGGTCATCAGTACCATGGGCGAGGCTGTAGGTGGGCAAGCAGAGGAGAAAGCCGCCGCTCCAAGCTGGGCTTTGGTGCAGCAACTCGACGCTTGCTACTTGTGAGCTGCGTTGGGATTTTCCCCGAAAAGGAGAGGAGATGCAGCACAGTAGAGATAAGTATTTCCCTCAGTGAGAACCAAGGCATCAATCTAGTAGGAGAATCATGCAAAGCCTCGTGAACAGCACCTGCACACACAAAAGCAAATACTGGCACCCAACGCGGGCAAGAGGGTTGTCAATCCCCTTGAACTCGTTACTTGCAAGGATCAAATCTTGTAGTGGTAGATAGATAAATTGCAAAACAAATAAAAAGTAAATAAATTGCTGCAAGGTTTTGAAGATTTTTTTACATAGGATAAAAGTATACCCGGGGGGCATAGTTTTCACTAGTGGCTTCTCTCTCGAACACGTAGCATACGGTGGGTGAACAAATTACTGTTGGGCAATTGATAGAAAAGCGCATATTTATGACGGTATCCAAGGCAATGATCATGTATATAGGCATCACGTCCGAGACAAGCAGACCAACTCCTGCCTGCATCTACTACTATCACTCCACCAATCGATCGCTATCCAGCATGCATCTATGGTATTAAGTTCATGACAAACAGAGTAACGCCTTAAGCAAGATGACATGACGTAGACAAAGTAAACCCAATTAATATGAATAAACCCCGTCGTTTTACCCTTAATGGCAACAATACAATGACGTGTCTTGTCCCCTTCTGTCACTGGGATATAGAGCACCACTAGATTGAACCCACTAAAAGCACCTCTCCCACTAAAGATAAATCAATCTAGTTGGCCAAACCAAACGGATAGATCGGAGAGAAATACAAAGCTATACAAATCATGCATAATAAAGATCAGAAAGACTCAATTACTTCTCATGAATATTAAGATCATGAACGCACATTCCATCGGATCCCAACAAACACAGCGCAAAAGAAGATTACGTTGGATATAACTCCAAGAACATCAAGGAGAACATTGTATTGAAGATAAAAGAGAGAGAATAAGCCATCTAGCTACTATACATGAACTCGTAGGTCTGTAGTGAACTACTCACGCATCATCGGAAGGCAGCAAGGATGATGTAGAAGCCCTCCGTGATCGATTCCCCCTCCGGCAGAATACCGAAAAAGGTCTTCAGATGGGATCACGGAAGAACAGAAACTTGCGGCAGCGAAAAAAGTGTTTTAGGTGGCTCTCTGGTGGTTTCCCAATATGTGTGAATTTATAGAGTTGAAATTAGGTCAGACAGAGCCCCGTGAGGCCCACAAGGTAACAGGGCGCCCCTAGGCCACGTCCTGTTGCCTTGCTCTCTCCTCGGTTTCTGTCTGGTCTCCTCCCGAAGCTTCTAGGGTCTCTCTTGTCCAGAAAAAATTGCCAAAAAGTTTTGTAGCGTTTGGACTCCATTTGGTACTGATTTTCTGGAAAACCAAAAACAAGCAGAAAACAGCAACTGGCACTAGGTTAATAGGTTAGTCCCAAAAAATTATATAAAGTAGCATATAAATGCATATAAAACATCCAAGATTGATAATATAATAGCATGGAAGAAAAAAATTATAGATACATTAGAGACGTATCAGAGGGTTTAGTCTGTGGAGACACATTCATTCATCATTACCATTAGCCTTAGGGTTCATCCCACAACTCACGATCTCGAGGTAGATCAACTCTGTACTTTGATACACCCGTAATATAAGCAAGAGCAGGACGTAGGGTTTTACCTCCTCAAGAGGGCCCAAACCTGGGTAAAAATGATGTGTCCCTTGTCTCCTATTACCCATCGATCCGATCTCACGGCTTGGGCCCCCCTACCCGAGGTCTGCTAGTTTTGACACCGACAAGGAGCATAACCATTATTTTTCCAGTTAGGATTGTAGCTATTACGAGTAATAAAATTCACATCACTAGTTTCTTCATTAGTGATGGCATTCACATTTAGATCTTCTTTACCTTTCATGACGAAGGTAAGTTCCTCAAGCTTGTCTGTCAACTCCGTGTTACTTTCTTCTAGGGCATTCACTCTCTTGGTGGTTGCTCTTTCCACATGCCATTGGGCATGGTTCTCTTCCATATCATCAAGTAGTTTCTTGACATCTTCTATGGGCTTTCCCATGATTGTTCCTCCTGTAGCTGTATCAAGCATAGTTTTTGACATGTGATTCAAATCATTATGAAACATATGAAGGATTAACCATTCCTCCATTCCATGATTGGGATAATTCCTTATAGCTTCTTTCATTCTATCCCACGCAAGCGCTAGTGGCTCATGTTCCTCCTACTTGAAATGTGTAATTTGAAAACATAATTGCATAATCTTTGCAAGTGGACAAAACTTGGATAAAAATTTACTACAACAATCATCCCATGAAGTAAAACTGCCTCTAGGTAGAGCTAGAAGCCATTCCTTAGCTTTTCCTCTCAAAGAATAAGGAAATAGACGCCATTTCAGAGCATCAGGATCATAATCCTTAATGCGTCCCATGTTGCACAATTCAGTAAAATTATGCAAATGCATACCGGCGTCCTCAGAAGCAGAGCCTCCAAACTGGTCCTGTTAAACCATGGAAACTAAGTTCGGTTTGATCTCAAACTCAGCGGCTGCAACCTCGGGTTGTCCTATAGGATCACGCATGAAATTGTTAATGGGAGTAGCAAAACTCCCAAGATTATGAGCCATAGTAATCTTTTTGGTTTTTTCTCAACTGACAAGGCTTGCAAAAATTAAACTTAAACTAAAAAGAAAAAAAACTGAAAAATTAACTTTAACAAAAACTCTAAACACAAAGACTAGGAGTACTAAACTCCTCCTCGACAATGATGCCAGAAAAAGGGCTTGATACCTCCTTTTATTGATCCGGTAATGGAACAGAAAAGTGTATCCTGCACCTATTTCCCCAGAGGTGACCCTGGGTTATCGAACTCAGGAGAGGAAGATTCCCTTGAAGCAATGGTCTCTAGCAAGCTTTCGTCAAAGTGTCAAATCCAGCTTTTGACCAGATCAAGCAAGCAAATAGTGATTCAAACACTTATAATTAAAAGAGGTACGGGTATGAGGTCTCAATGTTCAAAAAATCGATCGATTCAGTGATTTATCGGCCGATTAATCGCTACTCGGGGTGTGGCCGCTAAGATAAGGCCATATCTTCAGCATTAAACTTTTGGGCTGATTTATCGGCCTGACAACCGATTTATCAATAATATTCCGATTAATCGGTATGGGCCCCTGTGTACAGAAACCTCAAAATGGGCCTCCCTTCCCACGCAAAGCACAAAATGTTGCTGCTCGATAGGGTTTGGGATCCTGTCCACACCGCCGCAATGTTTCCCGTCACTGCCACCTCCATATTCCAGATCCACACTACCGCCGCCACCCTGCTTGCCTCTGGCGGCCGGAGCTGCCCATCCTCTAGATCTTCTGCACCTCGTCCCCAACAGCCCAGTCACCCGCGCCCTTGCCATATTTCCATCTCCTAGCAGCAGGCAGCAACACGAGAGCTTCTCCATGAGCAAGACGCCCGACGCCCGACGGCCGGAGCATCTCGCCGCTGCCACCATTTCCGCCCTTCCTCCAGCAACAACAGAGCACCGCGACCCCTTCCTCGACTCACAAGAGATCGGCGCCACCGTCCCTCCAGGAGCGCTACATCGACGCCACCACTTCCTGCAGACGGACGACGACCGGAGCATCTCGCCACCGCCACCACTTCCTACAGCGGCACACCATCCCTGCCACTTCCTCCTCCGGCAGCAAGAGGGCCAAAGATTGGACCTGCTGCCATCCCTACTTCTTCCAGTGAAAGGCAAGACTGGACTCCCTCTCAAGTAGTAGGGCACTTTTTTCTTTTTACTATTTTTTAGTTTTGTTTCAAGGCATGTGTGCTTGGACTTTCTATGTAAGACGTTTATCTGTTGTTTAGACTTTAGAGTTTAGTACTTTAGAATTTTAGATGCATTTTGGTTGTGCAAGATAAATAGATATACATTGCAGATGGCCTAATGTAGATGAGTAGATGCTAATGTAGAATTGTAGATGAATAGATGCTGCAAGGTATACATGCTGCAGCCCTTTGATTTAAATCGTTATAAATATCTAATGCAGTAATACATGATGCAATTCTTTGATAATTTGCTAATAAAATAATAATGTTGCTGCCATTGTCTAGATTGTAGTGTGTACTATCTACATTCACTTTGTATTGGTTGATTTTGTAGTCTAAAATTCTAAATGTCTAATACTAATATTGTAATACATGTTTCTCCCTTGTGAATTTTGTAGATGTCTGCTTCTGGTACTTCAGAGGTTGCAAGTTCCAAACTTAAGAGAAACTCAAATGACATGACTTGGTAATTTGATGTGTTGACTGACCCAGATGATCTGCAAAGAGTCAAGTGCATTCTTTGCGGAAAAGAGATGTCAGGAGGGGTGACTAGTATGAAACAATACATAACTGGTATCAAAGGGGCGGTAACAAGTTGTATGCAAGCCACACCAGAACAGAAAAGCTCGATGTAAGGCTGCACATGAGGCACCAAAGAAGAGGAAGAGGGAAAAGCAAAAATAAGAAGAAGAAGTAAGAGCTTTGGTGACCATAGAAGCCAATGACAATGAGGATGATCAACAAGAGCTTAATGAAGTTGGCAAAGGTGATTTGAAGAAGGGGCTTATGGATCAATATCTTGCTCCAATCGACCCTTCGATCCCGTTGAACATGATAAAATTTCAGCGAAATATTAATGATAGTTTTGATAAGGAGAGAAGCTACCGAGTAGGGCAACATTTGGCTAGATGGTTGTACAAGAAGAATGTACCCTTTAATGCTATAAATGATGATGACTTCAAACATTTTTGTGAGGCTCTTGGTCGTTATGGTCCTAATTGGAAGCAACCTTCACAATATATGATTCGAGAGAAGATGTTGTTGCAAGAGGTGGAAAGGGCTAAGGATTTGTTGAACCACATGAAGTTGAGAGGGTGGATACCGGGTGCTCTATCATGCTCGATGCTTGGACAAACAAGAAAAAGAGGAGCATCATGAACTTGTGTGTGCATTGCAAGTTGGGGACAGTCTTTCTTGGATCAAAGGAGGCATCAGCCGATGCACACACAAGTCTATACATCTTCAATTATGTGGATGAGTGCATTGAGAAAATTGGTACTAATCTCAACCTTTTAATTTCTCTCATTCATTGCTTTTCAAGTTTTCATCATGTGGTTGTATGCTGATTGTTGTGTTTTGCAATGATGTTTTGTAGGGGCTGATAATGTGGTGCAAATAGTCACCAATAATGCATCAAACAACATGGGAGCAAAGACAATGTTGAAAAGTAAAAGGCCCAAGATATGTTGGACCTCATGTGCAACTCACACGATCAACTTGATGGTAGAAGCAATTGCGAAGTTAAAGTAGTTTGCTCCTGCAATAACCAAAGCCAAGGAGATGACATGTTTCCTTTATGCACATCATGTGACATTGGCATTGATGAGACATCATACAAAAAAGAGAGACATTGTTAGGCTGGGAGTAACTAGATTTGCTTCGGCATTTCTTACCTTGCAAAGTCTTGCTGCTAAGAGGAAGCAACTAACGGATATGTGTTGTAGTGAGACTTGGGAAAATTGCAAGCACACATGAACAAAGAAAAGGAAGGTAGCTCATGCCAAAATAATGAGTAGGACATTTTGGAAAATGTGTCTCTTTGCATCAAGGTATGGGTAGATGAACTACAAATTATGTCTTGTTTCACCATGCCACAGTAGTTAAATTCTAATGTTGTGCTTATCTATGTTTTATGTTGGAATGCAAGGTTTTCGAGCCTTCGGTGAAGTTACTTCGATTGGCTGATAGTGATGGACATTCCATGGCCTCTATGTATGGACAAATAATAGAAACAAAGAAGGCAATAATGCTTGCGCTTGAAAGTTCGGAGAAGGATTACAAGGTGATCACAACAGCCATGGAGAGCAAGATAAATGGGAGGCTAGATACCACATTGCACATGGCAGCATATGCCTTGAATCCTTATTATAGCTATGCTACTACAAGCATCTTTACTGATGTAGAAGTGATGTCCGGGTTGATGAATGTTATTGAACAATTTTATCATGATGATTGACAAGCAGGATAAAGCACTTAACACAGACTTGCCCAAGTTTAAGAAGAAGGAAGGCATGTTTGGGAAGGTGGCTGCCACAAAAGCCATGACCAATGAAAATTACAATGTCGGTAAGCTTGTCCTCAATGATAATTTTGCCGTGTTGCATTTCTGAAAGTTTTGGGCTGGTGCATTATAGTTTCAATTTTCTATAAATGTAGGGGAGTCGTGGGCAACTTATGGACTACAAACTCCTACATTGATGCACATGGCTTTGTGGATACTCAACTTGACCACAAGTTCATCCGGATGTGAAACAATTTGGAGCATTTTTGAACAAGTAATTCTCAACTTGCAAGTACTCAAATCTGATCCTTACTTTGTTTTTGACAAGATGTGAATCTCTAAGCTTCACTTTGTAATATGTAGGTAGATGCAAAGAGGAGAAATAAACTAGATGTGCATTGTAGGGACGACCTAGTTTATATTCAATTCAATGGAAGAATGCTAGAAAAGAAAAAGAAGTACTCATCATCTTGTGATGTCCTTCTTGGTGAAGATGCTTCCACAACCCAAGATTGGATATGTGAAGATGCTTACATTGATGATGAGATGGGGGCAACCGAAGATGACAATGCAATGGAGCCTTGTAGAAGTCTAAGGGTGAGAGAACTACATGAAGTGGAAGAGTTCATTTCCGATGATGAATCTGACACTGTGCCTATCAATGAGGATGAGATAGAGTTCGAGTCTGATGATGATGTGGTTGGGATAGAAGAACCCAATACCAATGGTGAGGAAGACCATATGCAACCTTGAATCCTATGCCAATGATTGTGTCTGATGTTTGCTAGCGGCCTAGCACTTTATTTTGGACTTTTGATTGTGAGTTGTGAGAGAATTAGAGAGCAAAGGACAATGTGATGATTGGTGTTTGGCTGTGTGCTAGCAAAGTAGCAAGAACTATGTTATTTGTGTTTTCTGAACCTTCTTATGACGTTGTTTAACCTTGTTTGAACTTTTCTGGACCTTGTTATCACCTTATTTGCTTGGAAAGCAGCAAGACTAATATGTATTATATGCACTGCTGTACTGTACTACTTTCTACTAGTAAGTGTTATCTGTTATGTAATATCTATTATATATGCACTGTTTGAGACATGCAAAAATAGTACATGTGTTGTTGTAGTGATGTCCTAATTTTGTTTGTTCTGTAATTCTACAATACTATTATATGCACTAATGTAGTATGAACTGCTGCCCTATTTGAACTTTGGAACATGCAAAAAAAGGGCATGTGCTACTGTTATATATTGATGTAGTATTCTGTAGTATTTTCCTATTTAAAGGCCTACTATTTAAGTGAAGATTATTTCTATTTTAATCTTATCAGTGCTTGAAACCTATGACTGGTAGAAAAACTGACCGGTTAATAGTCCACCGATAAAATCGATTAATCATCTGATTTTCTGATTAATCTCTAATCTCCAGCCGACTGAGATGATAACGATAAGCGATATCCTGAACATTGTGATGTCTTAATGCTTATAACCTTGTATTTGCACTGGGATCAAATAGGATATTAATTTGTGCGCTGGAAGTCACCCATTGAGATGTGCTTGTTACGTATCAAAGTGGGGGATGTGTCCAAATAACATCTTGACCGACACGAGTCCTGCATCAAGAGTCAGTTGTCCTACCACAGGCTCTATCCGTCGCGCAAGGTTGCCTCGATAATTAAGATAATGAAATCAGACAAGATCTTTGGGCATTTAATGACTACAGCTCATTTATCCCCAAGGATAGGATCCATGTTACCCTACTAAACCTTACTGTCACCGGTGTTCGGTATAACACTTCAAGGTCTCCTTGCTCCTAGCCTCACTAGTGCTCGATCTCCATGATCCTGGGTACCTGCAGGGATGAAGATATCGGACAAGACAAGAGAAATCTCACGGTACAATTTTATTTCACACATACAGGGCGTTATGCCAAAGACCTTCCATTGATCCCCTCAACAAATACCTCGAGTTGCAAGGCTCATGGCTCAACCCATAACTTAGCGAACTACTCACACATGGAGATCAGATCACGGGAAGAAGACATTGAAGAACACATCTTGAGATTGATTGATTGCAAATATGGCTAACAATGGATGCCTTGTGCGAAGCACGATTACAAGTATGAACTAGATGAGGACGCACTATGGCAGTGGTGATGGCTATGGAGATGGAAATGGCGGCGGCTAGGGTTTGTGGATGAAGATGATGATTGATACGTCTCCAACGTATCTATAATTTTTTATTGTTCCATGCTGTTATATTATCATTCTTGGATGTTTTACAATCATTTTATAGCAACTTTATAACATTTTTTGGAACTAACCTATTGACATAGTGCCCGGTGCCAGTTGTTGTTTTCTGCTTGATTTTTACTTCGCAGAAAATCAATATCAAACGGAGTCCAAATGCAGCGAAACTTTTTGGAGTTTTTTTGGACCAGAAGACATCCAGTGGACCAAAGAAGTACTAGAGGGCCGACCCATGGTGAGCACAAGACACCAGGGCATGTCCAGGGGCCCAGGCGCCCTGGTGGGTTGTGCCCACCACGGTGGCCTCCCGCACCGCCTCTTCGCCCTATAAATACCCAAATATTCCAGAAACCCTAGGGGAGTCGACGAAATAATGATCCAGCCGCCGCAAGTTCCAGAACCACGAGATCCAATCTAGAGCCCTGTTCCGGCACTCTGCCGGAGGGGAACACGATCACGGAGGGGTTCATCATCCTCATTGGTGCCTCTCCGAGATGCGTGAGTAGTTCACCTCAGACCTACGGGTCCGTAGGCAGTAGCTAGATGGCTTTTTCTCTCTTTGTTTCTCAATACAATGGTCTCTTGGAGATCTATTTGATGTAATGACTTTGCACGGTGTGTTTGTCGGGATCCGATGAATTGAGAGTTTATGATCAGATTTGCTTTGATTTAATATCCATTCTTGATTATTATAGCCTCGTATTTCTTCTCCGATATTTGGGTTTTGTTCGGCCAACTTGATCTATTTATCTTGCAATGTGAAGAGATGCTTTGTAATGGGTTCGATCTTGCGGTGTCCTTTCCCAGTGACAGAAGGGGCAGCAAGACACGCATGTATTGTTGCTATTAAGGATAAAAGGATGGGGTCTATTCCTACATGAATAGATCTTGTCTACATCATGTCGTTCTTATTGCATTAGTCCGTTTTTCCATGAACTTAATACACTAGATGCATGCCGGATAGCAGTCGATGTGTGGAGTAATAGTAGTAGATGCAGGCAGGAGTCGGTCTACTAATCTTGGACGTGATGCCTATATACATGATCATTGTCTTGGATATCATCATAATTAATTGCTTTTCTATCAATTGCCCGACAGTAATTTGTCTACCCACCGTTGCTATTTTTCGAGAGAAGCCACTAGTGAAATCTACGGCCCCCGGGTCTATTTTCCTATCATATACTTTCAGATCTACATTGCTATTTGCTTTTTCCTTTATTTGCAACTTTTATTTTCAGATCCATATTATCAAAAACACAAAAATACTTTGCTGCGTTTTATTTGCTTTTATTTGCACCTTTCAATCTACTACAATTTTCTCCCATCCGCGTGCCAATCTCTGGCGCCGTTACCCGAAAGGGATTGACAGCCCCTTTAACACGTCGGGTTGCAAGTATTTGTTCTTTGTGTGCAGGTACCATTTACATAGTGTTGCATGATTCTCCTACTGGTTCGATAACCTTGGTCTCATCACTGAGGGAAATACCTACCGTAGCTGTGCTGCATCATCCCTTCCTCTTTGGGAAAAAACTGACGTAGCTTCAAGCGACATCAAAAGGAATTTCTGGCGTCATTGCCGGGGAGACATCATCAACATCCATCAGGTTCCTAATCACAAATCTCATCTCCTTGCAATTTACATTATTTGCCATTTGCCTCTCGTTTTTCTCTCCCCCACTTCACAACCATTTGCCATTTTATTCGCCTTCTTCTTTTGCCTTTTTATTCGCCATCTTTTTCATTCGTCGTTTTCTTGCCGGATCTATCGCTTACTTGTGATCTTGCTTAGGCAATCACTATGGCTAGCTCCTCTCTCGCTACTTGCACCCCCGAGAACGAAGTTCTCAACTTTAAGCAAAGAGGAGGAGAGAGCCTGAAAGATGCTTGGTTTCGGATTTGCAATTCTCATAATAGATCTATCCATAAGCAATCTACTATCGTTCTTCTTCGGAATTTTTATGTGGGAATCACTACTTGGAATAGATTTGTTCTTGATACGATCACTGGGGGAAATTTCTTAAGTTGTCCACCTCTTGATGCTTTGAATGCTATGGGAAGTCTAGTTGGATCTCCACCTATTATTGTCAATGAAACTATTTTAACTCTTGAGCATGTTATGCAAAGATTAGATGCTATTGAAAAGAAAATGATCACCGAGAAACAAATTGAAAATTTAGATAAAAGAATGCATAATCTTGCTAATAAGATTGGTTCAAAGTTAGGAGAAGCTCTTAAAGTACTAAGGGAAAAACAACCCGTAGCTAACATAATGGTAGAGGAGAGTCCCGCTCGTATTGATAAATTAGAAGAAAATTTTAATAATTTGAGCATAGGTTTTTCTTCTATTAAAACTACTGAAGAAACTCCCCCCAGCAAGAAATCTACCCGTAGAAACAAGGATGGCGCATCTAGTAGCAACCATGAAGATCTTAAGATGATAAGCGTCCACCTCAATCATGTTGATTTAAAAAGGGATCTTACTTGCATGAATGAATTATTTAACTTTATTCCTAGGAGTGTGGTTTCTAAAGATTTCAATAATAGATCTCTAAGGAATTCTGGATGTGTGATTGAGGAATTGGAAAACAAAGATGATAACACTTGAGATCTATGCGTTATGCCTAGCTAGGGGCGTAAAACGATAGCGCCCGTTGGGAGGCAACCCAATACTTATCCTTTTTATTTTTGGTTTTCTTTCTGTTCTTGCATAAATAAATCATTAAACTTCTGTTATGATGTAGTTTTTTGTGTTTTTATTTGTGTTTGTGCCAAGTAAGACCTTTGGGATGATGTGGAAGAAACGTTGGTTTGATCCAGTAAAAAACAGAAACTTTTGCGTCCAGTAGAAAAATCACCAAAAATTACTGGAACGTGATTTTTAATTGATTCTTTTTGTACTGGATTGTTATACAAATTTTTCACGTTGTCATACTTTTTAAGAATTTTTGGAGGTAAGAAAATTTCTAAGTAGTACAGATTACTACAGACTGTTCTGTTTTTGACAGATTCTGTTTTCGTTGTGTTATGTGCTTGTTTTGATGCATCTATGGTTTTTATTGAAGGTTTTGAGCCATGGAAAAGTTAAAATACAGTAGATATAATGCAATAATAAAATATGAATGGGTTTTCTACAGTACTTAAAGTAGTGATTTGTTTTATTTACACTAAGGGATCTCACGAAGGTTTTGTTGAGTTTTGTGTGATGGAAGTTTTCAAGTTTTGGGTGAGATCACAATGGATGAAGGAATAAGGAGTAGCAAAAGGCTAAGCTTGGGGATGCCCATGGCACCCCAAGATAATGTTTAAGAAGTATCAAGCAACTAAGCTTGGGGATGCCCTCGAGTGGCATCCCCTCTTTCTTCTAACAACCATCGGTATTTTACTTGGAGCTATATTTTTATTCGTGGCATATTATGAGTTTTGCTTGGAGCGTCTTTTATGATATGAGTCTTTGCTTGTTTTGTTTGCTATTTTGTCACAATCATCCTTGCTGGACACACCTATTTGAGAGAGCCAAAATTATGCTATGATTTGTTAGAATTGCTCTTTATGCTTCACTTAAATTTTTGCGAGCTATGGAATTGCTCTAGTGCTTCACTTATATCTTTTTGAGCACGGTGGTGCTGTTTATTTGAAGAAATATGCTCTCATGCTTCACTTAGATTTATTTGAGAGTTAGTAAAATTTTGAAGAAATCCTCTCTTGCTTCACTTAAATAATTTTGAGAGTGAAAATTTTAAAAGAAACTTGTGCTCTCGTTCTTCACTTATATTTGTTTGAGAGCTTGTGAATTGCCATGACAATATGCTTTAAAAGAAATTAGTCCCAAAGTGATAGATATCCAGGGAAGATATAATAAAAACTTGCATGAAGATCATTGGACATTAAACTTCATTCTCTTCAGTAATTTTGAGATATGAAGATAGTGATACATGAGTTATGTTATTGAGTAATTATTCTTTAGTTAGAATATTTGCGTTAAGGTTTGTGATTCCCAATGCAAGCAGGTCAAGTCAATAATTATGCAATGAAATTACATCCTACTTGTGTTGCATTGTTCGGTGTTGGTTATGTTTAATGTTCGCTTATGATGGTTTTCGTTCCTTGGTTGGTCGCTTCTCAATCTATTTGCTAGTCTCCATTTTGTACTAAGTAGAGATGCTACTTGTGCATCCAAATTCTTTTAACCCAGTTTTGCCACATGAGTCCACCATACCTACCTATATGCGATATTTCCTTGTCGTTCCAAGTAAATTTGTATGTGCCATCTCTAATTTTCAAAATAATGTTTCTCTTTTGTGTGCCCGTACCGCTCATGAAGCGGCGAGGGGTGGCCGATATTTTCCATGCTAAGTAGGTTATTCTCACGATGAGTGTTTATTCACTTGTCATTGCACGAGAGTATGGCGGTAATAGGGATGCCCAGTCCCGAAATGAAAAAAAAATTACTTTATGTTGTCAAATAATAAATTCCTTGGGAAAGTGTTGGTATGGACGGTACCCATGGGTACGGCTAGCCGTGGAATGTGAAAGAATGGTGGAAAAAGGAATAAACTTTATTTTCTGTTTGGGAACCGCCTATGATTTGTTTAGCATGGAGAATATTGGAAGCTCTTAGTCATTTTCGTTGACAGGAAAAGCATGCCACCCAAAATATTTTCATCTCTCAATTTAAGCTTTGAGCTCTGGCACCTCTACAAATCAATGCTTCCCTCAGCGAAGGGCCTTTCTATTTACTTTATGCAATATTTTTTATTTTTTGAGTCTCCATCTTCTCTTATAAAGCACCAACTACGGAACACTATTATCATACTTGAGCATTGGGTGTAGCTAATATTTGGATGTGTTGCATGAATGGATCAATGATTGAGCATAATGGGCAAGGGATAGCTTTCTTTAGTGTTGATATTCCGAAAAGACATTGTTGCTTGCTAGCATGATTTGATTATTAAAGTTTTCATGTCAATACTAGACTATTGTTTTGAATCATATAAAAGTCCATATGTCCATGCTATAAAGAAAAGAATATGATGAACACGTTAGGCAGCATTCCACATCAAAAATTCTATTTTTATCATTTACCTACTCGAGGACGAGCAGGAATTAAGCTTGGGGATGTTGATACGTCTCCAATGTATCTATAATTTTTGATTGTTCCATGCTGTTATATTATCATTCTTGGATGTTTTACAATCATTTTATAGCAACTTTATATCATTTTTTGGAACTAACCTATTGACATTGTGCCCAGTGCCAGTTGTTGTTTTCTGCTTGTTTTTTACTTCGTAGAAAATCAATATCAAACGGAGTCCAAATGCAGCGAAACTTTTTGGAGATTTTTTTTGGACCAGAAGACATCCAGTGGGCCAAAGAAGTACCAGAGGGCCGCCCCGTGGTGAGCACAAGACACCAGGGCACGCCCAGGGGCCCAGGCGCGCCATGGTGGGTTGTGCCCACCACGGTGGCCTCCCGCACCGCCTCTTCGCCCTATAAATACACAAATATTCCAGAAACCCTAGGGGAGTCGACAAAATATTGATCCAGCCGTCGCAAGTTCCAGAACCACGAGATCCAATCTAGAGCCATGTTCTGGCACTCTGCCGGAGGGGAACACGATCACGGAGGGGTTCATCATTCTCATTGGTGCCTCTCCGAGATGCGTGAGTAGTTCACCTCAGACCTACGGGTCCGTAGGTAGTAGCTAGATGGCTTTTTCTCTCTTTGTTTCTCAATACAATGGTCTCTTGGAGATCTATTTGATGTAATGACTTTGTGTGGTGTGTTTGTCGGGATCCGATGAATTGCGAGTTTATGATCAGATTTGCTTTGATTTAATATCCATTCTTGATTATTATAGCCTCGTATTTCTTCTCCGATATTTGGGTTTTGTTCGGCCAACTTGATCTATTTATCTTGCAATGTGAAGAGATGCTTTGTAATGGGTTCGATCATGCGGTGTCCTTTCCCAGTGACAGAAGGGGCAGCAAGGCACACATGTATCGTTGCTATTAAGGATAAAAAGATGGGGTCTATTCCTACATGAATAGATCTTGTCTACATCATGTCATCATTGTTATTGCATTACTCCATTTTTCCATGAACTTAATACACTAGATGCATGCTGGATAGCGGCCGATGTGTGGAGTAATAGTAGTAGATGCAGGCTGGAGTCGGTCTACTAATCTTGGACGTGATGCCTATATACATGATCATTGTCTTGGATATCGTCATAATTATTTGCTTTTCTATCAATTGCCCGACAGTAATTTGTCTACCCACCGTTGCTATTTTTCGAGAGAAGCCACTAGTGAAATCTACGGCCCCCGGGTCTATTTTCCTATCATATACTTTCAGATCTACATTGCTATTTGCTTTTTCCTTTATTTGCATCTTTTATTTTTAGAGCCATATTATCAAAAACACAAAAATACGTTGTTGCGTTTTATTTGCACCTTTCAATCTACTAAAAATTTCTGCTGTCCATGTGCCAATCTCTGGCGCCGTTACCCGAAAGGGATCGATAACCCCTTTAACACGTCGGGTTGCAAGTATTTGTTCTTTGTGTGCAGGTACCGTTTACATAGTGTTGCGTGATTCTCCTACTGGTTCGATAACCTTGGTCTCATCCCTAAGGGACATACCTACCGTAGTTGTGCTGCATCATCCCTTCCTCTTTGGGGAAAAACCGACATAGCTTCAAGCGACATCAATGATGAAGAGGCTCTGGCTCGACGTTCTGTGCTTGTTCTGTTGACATTTCGATGGGGTCCCCTTTATAAAAGTTGTACGTGTGGACGATTTGTCTCGAAATCCACACCAAACGGGCTCTCATACAGGCATGTATGGAATGTCGTCTTTTGCTCTGGTTCCGCATAGATGCTTCATGTTGGTTCCTTCTTCTTCCATTCTCCTTCCTTTCCATTCCCACAGGTGATTTCTTCCCTTTTTAGCCCATTTCCCGTGGAAACACATCAAAGAGAGGATTTGTGGAATCCTTTGCATTCATTAGTCATTAGTAGCGATATCGGAGCGAATATCTCTTTTTAAATGAAATATCTCGGTTTAAACAAGGGTGAAATGAGTGTAAAAATATCACTCCTCATCCACTGCGTCCACCCGTGCCCTCATCGTCTCCGGCGACCTCTAGAACGCCGACAATGTCCATGTCCGAGCTGCACCCGCATGTGCCACGACGCATCCCAAGACCCCCCTGGAACACCGTCTCTGGCGAGTCCCGAAGCTAGCACCGTTGTCCGCCGCCGTCCCCATGTCTCCGGCAAGCTCCTCCGACGACCTAGCTCCGATGAGGACCCCCTCTATTCTATTTCAGCCATTGGATCATGATCGCACGACACACACACACAACCACTTAAACCGAATCGATATCAGCCAACCAGAACACGCCACTTCATCAACTTTATCCACATCTTTTTTGTTTAATTAAATTAAAATGGTAATTTTGCAGAAAAGCCCTTTAACTTAAAACACTCATAAATAATTATCTACAAGTCGAAATTGAGTGATCCTTTTTGAAAAAGGATCCTTATGAAATATAATTTCACCATGTCCAGAAATATTTCGGATTTGAATTACTTAAAATTTAAATTCAAACAAAATGATTCAAAATTAAAATGGGCATAACTTGCAATTTATAAGTCCAAATTAAATGATTCTTTTTGCAAATTAAACCTAGTGAAGTGTAGTTTCATCTCAGAACACTTAGGTTCAAATTTGAATAATTTAAAAATACATTTTAAACAGAACACAGTAGAGGCCAGAATTCAAATAGAAATAGAACCTAAATTGGTTTAACTTTCAAAAAAATTGTTTGATAAAACAATTAAGATACAAATGAGTTCAGAAACTATAATATGGACTTTAGTAAATATTTTTGGATTATTAGTTGACTTTAGGAAATTCAAATAATATTTGAATTTAATTCAAACATAGTTTGATCATAACTTTGAAACCCTAGGTTCAATTTAAATAAAACTAATGCGATATGGTTTAATGAATAGAATTAAACCTAGTAATTAATTTTGGAGTTAATAGTTGACTTTAGGGAAAGATGAGCTCAAATTAAACTCAAATAAGGTTGAAAACTATTGCACATAGTAAAACATTTTGGATTGATATTGACTTTAGTTCAAATTAAAGAACTAAACTTAGTCATATGGTTGGATTTATATTTGACTTTAGTCTAAAGTAAAACCAAATAATATTGGATTTGTATTTGACTTTAGGGAAAACATTAATTGTATTTGAATTGGAGTGAACTAGCTTAACAAAATATGAAATAGTTCATAATTCAATTTGACTTAGTGAAACCAAATCAATTTGTGAACTCAATTCAATTTGAATTCAAATAAGATGACCCCTAAATCAAATCCAAATTGAATTGCAAGCCATACCAAGCTATCATTTTCAGACCTTAGTGTATTAAGCTCATGAAAGGTTAACAAGTTTGAATCGTCATTCAAACTTGAATATGAACTTGGTTATCTAAGATTCATAGACCATGACTCTGTTGTTAACATTCCTTTCCAGAATGTGACAACCACAACTTGACATCACATACTCCTTATGTGATGAACCCTTATTTGATACTTGCATGTGAACCCTCATGTCACATGTATTCCAATTAACAACCACTATGTTGTTTTCAAAAACTCTTATGAGTTAACTCTGACACATGATCTCACAACACTATGGCACAGACACCATGCACAACACTAGCTGCATGTTTTATTGTATTGTATCGTTGTTTATGAGTGCTCTTTACTTACGATAGATTGTACTGAGAGCGAAATGTAACTTGATCAAGATTGTGAGATTGAAGAGTCGTCAATACAGGCAAGTGGAACCTTTGATCATAACCTATGTTTTCATGCATTGTAGTTGTTTTCAACTAGGAAACCCCTATAGGGTTTTGCTGTATGCTTGATAGAACCCAGTACAAGAAATATAGGTCCACCATTACCCTGACCTTGTAACCACCAAGTAGTTGCTTAGCTGCTAAACGTGGATTGGGAAACACCTATTATTATACCACCATACAACCACATGGTTGACTACTTAACTATTACTTAATTAATGAATCATCTATGCGCAGGGGCGGAGCTAGGCTAATGCAAGGGCATGCAATGCATACCCAATAAATTTTGCAAAAGATTCTCAGTATATAAGCTCCTATATGCATGTATATAATGTACAACAACCTAGTTATACGTAGGAAAACATATGAAACAACGAAAAGAACGATTCAACATCACTTGGGCCTATATTGGGCTGCTACGTTGCTATTACATTGCTACTGGGCCTTATTTTGAGTCTTATGGCTGGCCGGATTAGTCGAAGTCCAAGAGACAGCTCGACTAAGAGACACAGAGCCAACGCCTCGAGCCTACAATTCTGCTGATTCAACACATCGCCGCGCCACATTACCGCATCAGGCATGGGAAGCAACCACCGCATCATCTCATCTTTTGGCCGTCACGGATCGTGGCCTCTTGCCGATCGGTCTACTTCACCTGCCCACACATTTCGCAGTACGCACTGGGCAACGTCATGGTGCGCACTGGCACACGACGCATCTGCCATCTGGAAGATAGGTCGACAACCGCGGCCTGCGGAATTAGGTCATCATTTGATTGACTGATTGTTCTTTGTGAGTGTTTAGTCTTGATTTCTCTAAATTTTTAGTCGAGAATAGAGGATTATTTTCTTTCCCTAATCTTTTTCCCATTAATTTTGTTGGGGAACGTTGCATGGGAAACAAAAATTTTCCTACGCTCACCAAGATCAATCTAGGAGATGACCATCTACGAGAGGAGAGATTGAATCTACATACCCTTGTAGACCGAAAGCGTTAACGATCTAGAGATCGTGGTTGGCGTAGTCATACTCGCGTCGCGATCCAATCCGATCCAAGTATCGCACGTGCGACACCTCTGAGTTTAGCACACGTACGGCTCAGTGGCGTCCTCTCCTTCTTGATCCAGCAAGTGAGGGAGAGGAGGTAGATGAGATCTGAACCAACACGACGGTATGGTGGTGGTGGTGGCAGCGGAATTCCGGCAGGGCTTCGCCAAGCACGTACCGGTGAAACGTGGGAGGAGTTGGGAGAGGTAACGGGCAAGGGTCGAAGGGTTGCTGCCCCCAACGCCTCCCCACCTTTATATAGGCGTGGAGGGGGCTGGTGGCTTGCCCTCCAAGGCCCTAGGGTCATTGGCCAAAGGGGGAGGAAGGAAATCCCTCCTTTCCTTCCCCACCGATCGCTATCCCCCTTTTTAGGGATCCTGATCTTATCCCTTTGGGATATGATACTATTCCTTTTAAGGGAGGATCTTGGTGCGCCTAGACCAGGGTTGTGGGGACTTTCCCCACTACCCACCTTCATGTGGGTCCCCATGCAGGTGGGCCCCACTCCGGAACCTTCTAGAACCTTCCCGGTACAATAACGAAAAAACTTGAACTTTTTCCGGAACCCCGATAACAACTTTCCATATATGAATCTTTACCTCTGGACTATTTCGGAGCTCCTCGTGATGTCCCGGATCCCATCCAGGACTTCGGACAACCTTCAAACTTTCTGCTATTAATATCTCAATACTACCCTAGCGCTACCGAACGTTAAGTGTGCGACCATACGGGTTCGAGAATCATGTAGACATGACCGAGACTCTTCTTCAGTCAATAACCAATAGCGGGACCTGGATGCCCATATTAGTTCCTACATATTCCACGAAGATCTTTATCGGTTGAACCACGATGTCAAGGATTCAGTTAATCCCGTATGCAATTCCCTTTGTCCGGTGATATGTTACTTGCCCGAGATTCTATTGTCGGTATCTCCATACCTAGTTCAATCTCGTTACCGGCAATTCTCTTTACTCGTTCTGTAATACAAGATCTCGTGACTAACTCCTTAGTCACATTGCTTGCAAAGCTCATTGTGATGTTGTATTACCGAGTGGGCCCCGAAATACCTCTCCGTCATACGGAGTGACAAATCCCAGTCTTGATCCATGCCAACTCAGCAGACACCCTCGGAGATACCTGTAGAGCATCTTTATAGTCACCCAGTTACGTTGTGACATTTGATACACACAAGGTACTCCTCCGGTGTCAGTGAGTTGCATGATCTCATGGTCATAGGAACAGATACTTGACATGCAGAAAGCGATAGCAATAAACTTGATACGATCATATGCTACGCTTATAGTTTGGGTCTTGTCCATCACATCATTCTCCAAATGATGTGATCCCGTTAACAAATGACAACTCATGCCAATGGCTAGGAAACCATAGCCATCTTTGATCAACGAGCTAGTCCTTTAGAGGCTTACTAGGGACATGTTGTTGTCTATGTATCCACACATGTATTTGAGTTTCCAATCAATACAATTCTAGCATGGATAATAAACGATTATCTTGAACAAGGAAATATAATAATAACCACTTTATTATTGCCTCTAGGGCATATTTCCAACAGTCTCCCACTTGCACTAGAGTCAATAATCTAGTATTACATGGTAATGAATCTAACACCCATACAGTTCTGGTGTTGATCATGTTTTGCCCTTGGAAGAGGTTTAGTCAACGGATCTGCAACATTCAGATCCGTATGTACTTTGCAAATTTTTATGTCCTCCTCCTTGATCGCATCACGGATGGAATTGAAGCGTCGCTTTATGTGTCTGGTCCTCTTGTGAAACCTTGGTTCCTTGGCCAGAGCAATGGCACCAGTGTTGTCACAGAACAGAGTCATTGGGTCCAGTGCACTGGGCACAACTCCAAGATCTGTCATGAACTGCTTCATCCATACACCTTCTTTCGCTGCCTCCGAGGCAGATATGTACTCCGCTTCGCATGTAGAATCAGCTACCATGCTTTGCTTGGAACTGCACCAGCTTACCGCTCCCCCATTTAGAATGTATACGTATCCGGTTTGAGACTTAGAGTCATCTGGATCAGTGTCAAAGCTTGCATCGACGTAACCCTTTACGACGAGCTCTTGATCACCTCCATAAACGAGAAACATTTCCTTAGTCCTTTTCAGGTACTTAAGGATATTCTTGACCGCTGTCCAGTATTCCATTCCAGGATTACTTTGAAACCTTCCGGCCTTACTTATGGCAAGGCTAACATCTGGTCTTGTGCACAGCATCGCATACATGATAGAGCCTATGGCAGAAGCATAGGGGATGACACTCATCTTTTCTCTATCCTCTGTAGTTCTGGGCATTGAGTCTTACTCAATGTCACACCTTGCAAAATAGGCAAGAACCCCTTCTTGGACTGATCCATTTTGAACTTTTTCAAAATCTTATCAAGGTATGTGCTTTGTGAAAGTCCTATTAAGCGTCTCGATCTATCCCTATAGATCTTAATGCCTAATATGAAAGCAGCTTCTCCTAGGTCCTTCATTGAAAAACTCTTGTTCAAATATTCCTTCACGCTTTCCAAAAGTTCTATATCATTTCCAATCAGCAATATGTCATCCACATATAATATTAGAAACGCTACAGAGCTCCCACTCACTTTCTTGTAAATACAAGCTTCTCCATAAACTTGTATAAACCCAAACGCTTTGATCACCTCATCAAAGCGAAGATTCCAACTCCGAGAGGCTTGCACCAGTCCATAAATGGATCGCTGGAGCTTGCACACTTTGTCAGCATTCTCTGGATCGACAAAACCTTCCGGTTGCATCATATACAACTCTTCCTTAAGGAAACCATTAAGGAACGCTGTTTTGACATCCATCTGCCAGATTTCATAATCAAAAAATGTAGCTATTGCCAACATGATTCTGATGGACTTTAGCATCGCTATGGGTGAGAAAGTCTCATCGTAGTCAACTCCTTGAACTTGTGAAAACCCCTTTGCCACAAGTCGAGCTTTATAGACAGTGACATTACCGTCCGCGTCCATCTTCTTCTTGAAGATCCATTTATTCTGAATGGCCTTTCGCCCTTCAGGTAATATTTCCAAAGTCCATACTTTGTTTTCATACATGGATCCCATCTCAGATTTCATGGCCTCTAACCATTTTTCAGAATCCGGGCCCACCATCGCTTCTCCATAGCTCGTAGGTTCATCGTTGTCCAACAACATGACCTCTAAGACAGGGTTACCGTACCACTCAAGAGTAGTACATATCCTTGTCGACCTACGAGGTTCGATAGTAACTTGATCCGAAACTTCATGATCGCTATCATTAGCTTCCTCTTCAACTGACGTAGGTGCCACAGAAACTTCTTTCTGCGCTATGCTACTCTCTGGTTGATGTAAAGGTTCAACAACCTCATCAAGTTCTATCTTCCTCCCACTCAATTCTTTCGAGAGAAACTCTTTCTCGAGAAAGGACCCGTTCTTAGCGACAAACACTTTGCCCTCGGATCTGAGATAGAAGGTGTACCCAACCGTTTCTTTTGGGTATCCCATGAAGACGCATCTGTCCGCTTTGGGTTCGAGCTTTTCTGGCTGAAGCCTTTTGACATAAGCATCGCAGCCCCAAACCTTAAGAAACGACAACTTTGGTTTCTTGCCAAACCACAGTTCATACGGCGGCGTCTCAACTGACTTAGATGGTGCCCTATTTAAAGTGAATGCAGCTGTCTCTAACGCATAACCCCAAAACGATAGTGGCAGATCGGCAAGAGACATCATAGAACGCACCATATCCAATAAAGTACGATTACGACATTCGGACACACCATTACGCTGTGGTGTTCCAGGTGGCGTCAACTGTGAAACAATTCCACATTGTCTTAAGTGATTGCCAAACTCATAACTCAGATATTCTCCCCCTCGATCAGATCATAGGAATTTGATCTTCTTGTTACGATGATTCTCAACTTCACTCTGAAATTGCTTGAACTTTTCAAACGTTTCAGACTTGTGTTTCATTAAGTAAATATACCCATATCTACTCAAATCGTCGGTGAAGGTGAGAAAATAACGATATCCACCGCGCGCCTCAATGCTTATCGGACCGCACACATCAGTATGTATGATTTCTAACAAGTCACTTGCCCGTTCCATTGTCCCGGAGAACGGGGTCTTAGTCATCTTACCCATGAGGCATGGTTCGCATGTGTCAAGTGATTCAAAATCAAGTGGCTCCAAAAGTCCATCCGCATGGAGTTTCTTCATGCGTTTTACACTAATATGACATAAGCGGCAGTGCCACAAGAAAGTGGTACTATCATTATCAACTCTACATCTTTTGGCATCAATGTTATGAACATGTGTATCATCACTATCGAGATTCAATAAGAATAAACCCCTCACAATGGGTGCATGACCATAAAAGATATTACCCATATAAATAGAACAACCATTATTCTCTGATTTAAATGAGTAACCGTCTCGCATTAAACAAGATCCAGATATAATGTTCATGCTCAACGCAGGCACTAAATAACAATTATTCAGGTTCATCACTAATCCCGATGGTAATCGAAGAGCGAGCGTGCCGACCGCGATCACATCAACCTTGGAACCATTTCCAACACGCATCATCACTTCGTCCTTTGCCAGCCTTCGTCTATTCCGTAGTTCCTGCTTTGAGTTGCAACTGTGAGCAATCGAACCGGTATCAAATACCCAGGCACTACAACAAGAGTTGGTAAGGTACACATCAATAACATGTATATCACATATACCTTGTTTTGCGTTGGCCCCCTTCTTGTCGGCCAGATACTTGGGGCAGTTCCGCTTCCAGTGGTTAGTTCACTTGCAATAGAAGCACTCAGTTTCCGGCTTGGGTCCAGCCTTGGGTTTCTTCACGGGAGGGGCAACTGCTTTGACACTCTTCTTGGAGTTACCCTTCTTGCCCTTGCCGTTCTTCTTGAAACTAGTTGTTTTATTGACCATCAACACTTGATGCTCCTTCTGGATGTCTGACTCAGCGACTTTCAGCATCGCAAATAGCTCGGTGACTGATTTATTCATCCCTTGCATGTTATAGTTCAACACAAAGCTTTTGTAGCTAGGTGGTAGCGATTGAAGAACTTTGTCAGTGATCGCCTCTGGCGGGAGCACAACTCCCAACTCAGCCAGACGGTTATAGTACCTAGACACTCTGAGTATGTGCTCACTGACAGACCCGTTCTCCTCCATCTTGCAAGCATAGAACTTATCGGAGTTCTCGTATGTAACACCCCGGTGGTTAGCCACAGTAATCCCATTTTGATAATGCCATGTCATCATGATCAACAGTGCTTAATCATCATTGGTATCATATCTCTTTTCAAATTCAAATTCAAATGGAAATTCAAAATAAAAGTTGTTCAAATTTGAAAACAAAATTGTTCATCATGTTGCAAATATTCCCAAAGCATTTATAAAAATAATGGCAACATTGATTGAAATACTTAAGTGGCACTATCAACCAAAACAGTACCAAAAAGTAGCATATTTAACCCTTTTTCAATTAAATAAAATAAAGATAAAATCATTTATACTCCAAACCATTTTCTAACAATGTCTAATATTGCATTGTGAATAATTGGGCAAGTTTCATAAAATACAAAAGGTCATTTGAAATAAAAATAAAAGACAAAACAGGAACTAAAAAGAAAACAGAAAAGGAAAAATAAACAAAAGAGAAAAACAAGAAAAGAAAGGAAAAGGAACCCTCCCCCCCCCCCCCCTGGGCCTGGCCCAGCTGGACCGCTAGGCCGCCACCCACTCCCCCCATAACCCCCCCCCCCCCCCGCTAGCCCAAACCCTACCTAACCTAACCGCACCCCATTCCTCCCCCACTCGCTCACCTCTTCCCCTCCCCCCTCCTCTCGATTCCGATCTGGATCGGGAAGGGGATCGAGCCCGACGCCCCCCTTCTCCGACGCCGTCGCTGTGCGCCACCTCACCTTCGCCCGGAGCCGTCCCCGACGCCGCCGGACCTCGTCGCCGTGCCACACGTCATCCCCGTCCTCCTCCTCGACGCCCGCTGCATTAGTCCCTGCGCCCCGCCGTGAGCTCCCTCCCTTTCCCCTCTCACACACCGCGCGTCCCCGCGCGCTCACCGCGCCGCTGCCTGCAATCCCGCGCTCCCCTGTCCGCCCGAGGTCGAGCCCTCGCGCACGCGGCCGCCCGGGCCACGCCCTGCCTCACCTCGGGGTCGATCCCGCCGCGCTCGTTGCTGCACCACGCTCGCCATCGCCGCGCCTAGAGCCTTGCTCCCGCGCGCGCTTGTGCGCCTTCGGCCGCACCCCCGCGTCGCTAGTCGCGCCGGCCACCCCGAGCCCGCTACCTCCTTGTCCTCCCTTTCTCTGCTCGCCACGGCCGGACCGCGCATCGGCTCTGTTTAAATTAACTAATTAAGTGTAATTAGCCTAATGACTAATTAAGCTAATTAACAACTGTTAATTAACTAAACAGTCACTGACAGGTGGGGCCCACCTGTCAGTTTGACACGGTCAACGGTTAACGTTGACTGCTGCCGTCATGCTGACGTCATGATGATGCAATAAACATTTTTGAATTAAATTAAGTCTGTTATTTTCAGAAATTGATTAAATCTTTATAAATTAATATAAAATAAACCATAACTCTGATCGAAACATTTTCAACATGAAAGTTGCTCAGAACGACGAGATGAATCCGAACACGCGGACCGTTCGTCTGCCACACATCCCTAGCATAGCGAACATGCAACTGACCCCTTCCGTTTCATATGTCCGAAAATGCCAAACTTCGGGAAAACCTTCCCGGGTGTTTTCCCTCTTCCCCTATATCGTGTAGCACCGCGTCAGGACACCCCCGGCACTGCATATTGTCATGTCATACTTTGTGTAGCACTTGGTTGCTTTGTATTTACTGTTTCCTCCCCCTCTCCTCTCTCGTTAGACCCCGACGCAGTCCCCGAGACCGACGCAGCTCAGGAGCCCGACGACACTGTTGACGACCTTGCCTTTGCCGCCGAGCAACCAGGCAAGCCCCCCCTTTGCTCATCCTGATATCGCCCCTTCTATTTTCTCATGCTTGCATTAGAATTGCTGCTGCTGCTGCTGCTTTACCTATTCTGATGCATAGCCTGTTTATTGTAACCTGCTGTTGATAATTACCTGCATAACCTAAACTGCTTAGTATAGGCCGGGTAGAGACCTATCAGTGACCCCACTAGTCCCGACCGCCCCGCTGGATTATCCGAAGACCCGATCAACGAGATTGAAGACCAGGCCCCGGCACCGCACATCACCCCCCCCCTAGTTGTAACGACACTGCAGCGTTACTATCGAGTGCCGAGGGTGAAACCTCTTGTAGCACTTCTGATGTTAACTCTATAGAGTAGCTATTCGGTCATGGTCATCGAGGGTGATTCCTCCTTCTCCACTTCCGATATGACCCTGTCGTGCAACACACCAAGTGTGAACCCATCGAGGGTGATTCCTCCTAAGTTCACCTTGACGGTTACATCAAGTAGGAATCTAACGAGGGTGATACCTCGGATTCCCCTGATGTTATGCACACACGGATACTTGGACCTTACACTGTTACTTGGAAAGGCGGGTCGACCCTGAGGGGTACCCGCGTGCGCCTAAGTGGTGGGTGTTGTGAAGACGGGTTGCCTGGATGGTGCCCGAGTGATGAATACGAGGCGTGGCCGAGCATTCTTGGCCCTTGCCGCAAGTCCTCGAGACGGGGCGACGGGGTCACATCGATCGTGAGTCTCTGCTCGTTACCGCACCGCCAAGGTACTAACGATTTGGATATTTGATTCGAGTGGGTCTCTGGCCCAATAGCACTAACCATCACGTGGGCATAGTATGGGCGTTCTGCATCATATGCATCAGCCGAAAGCTCTGTCAGACGTCCAGTTCAGCATTGCGGCATGGAGTGATAGGCGCCATTCACGACAGAGGTGGTGCTTGGATCTGAGCCATGTGCGCAACGACCCGGAGGGCGAGGGGTGATGGCCCAAGACCCCCTTGCGCTTAGGATGTAGACCGGCGGGGACCTCTCTGCTGAGCTCTAGGTAGGGCTGCGGTGTGTCGTTTGGCCGAGGTCGGGCATGACCCGGAAAAGTGTGTCCGACCGGAGTTAAGCGAGCGTGGTGGGTAAGTTGGTGCACCCCTGCAGGGAAGAACTAATCTATGCATAGCCGGATCCTCGGTAACGGACACTCAGAGTTGTATCCCGATCGATACAGGTAGAACTTGAGATGGGACCTGGATATGAGGCTCTGGGATTTCTTCTCGCAGGGAGTCAAGAAGGGATCTCAGGACGAGGTTGATGACTGTATGGCTCTGGGATTGCTTTCTCGCAGGGAGTCAAGAAAGGATCTCTGGGTGAGGTTGAGACTTAATGATACTACTACATTATATTGTACTGTTCTACTCTCTTCTATTGCTGCAAGACCGCTGAAGATGCTAGTCTTCGATAGGACTAGGCCTTCTCTCTATTCTGGCATTTCTGCAGCCCAGTCCACATATACAGCCTCTCTTTGAAAATGTTGCATATGTAGTGTAGATCCTTGCTTGCTGAGTACTTCGGATGAGTACTCACGGTTGCTTTGCTTTCTTTTTCCCCCATATCCTTTTGATGCAACCAGATGACGGAGCCCCGGATACAGCTGCCCGCGCCGACGATAGCTACTACTACCCCAAGGGTGGTTACTACTACGAGTTGGCTGACGACCAGGAGTAGGATCGGAGGGTCCCAGGCAGGAGGCCTACGCCTTTCGATCGTAGCTTTTGTTTTGCCCCGCCTTTCTAAGGGCTTATCTATTTCTATTTCATATCTGTACTCAGATATCTGATGCTTCCGCTGACGCTTGTACGCAAGCTTATGTATTCGAGCCCTCGAGGCCCCTGGCTTGTACTATAAAGCTTGTATGACTTTATTTATGTTTTTTAGAGTTGTGTTGTGATATCTTCCCGTGAGTCCTTAGGCTTGATCGTGTGCATTTGCGTGTATGATTAGTGCACGATTGAGCCGGGGGCGTCACAAGTTGGTATCAGAGCCGACTGCCTGTAGGAACCCCCCTTCCCAACTCCTTGGCCAAAGTTGAGTCTAGTGGTCCAAAACTAACTTACTAACTTGGCTGTGTAGCTTACGGGCCCACGTCGCCAATTGGGTGGTATTAGGATCTTTTACTTCTCGACCTTTACTCTGGGAATCTGATCTCTCTTCTATTCGGGTTAAATAATTTTGCTAACTCTAACTCTAGGTTCTCGTAAATACCTTCTCCCGGAGAGCCGCTCACTCCAGATGATTGCTTGGTGCACCAGGAGATTCTGAAGATACTCTCCGATGTTTTCCCGAGACCCTTGTGCCCTTCGCCGTTGCGATCCCTACCATCGATAAATCCTTATGGGTAACTACCTACATTTGTCGTTCATACCTTCATCCTCAGTTGCTCTTGTTATTACAAGATGCCCTGAAATACTATTCGATCTTACAAAAATACTCAGTAGCCTATTGCTCTTGTTCCTCCTTATCTGCTTGCATTATGGTTACTTCCATATGTCCGGCAATATTCATTAACATCCTTTATCATTGTCATCCTGAGCCTATTGATTCATTATGTTGCGAATACTCGCAATCATCAGTTGTGTCCTACTAATTCATCCTTCCGGCTCAGACGTCATTTATGTATATGAGCTGGATCTCGGTAAATCAATCCTTGATTGGTTGGCAATCTAATTCTATTCATCATACTCATCTTTTTATCAGAGCCTCTGCCTCTGATTCCTCGATTTTGGAATCGTAAACCTTCGCAATTAAGCATCGAATTATTCAGATGTTTCCATAAACCGATGCCTTTGCATTCTTTCCTTCTTCTGATTGAGTACTGATACTCGCATCAGATCCACAGAGGGCCACTGAATCCTTTGTTGGATTATTATCCGGCAGTGTCCTTCATATTCAAAATTTTGTGCGCTCTCCCCCTGATACATATTACCTGTGGTAAATTGTACTCCCTGCTTTGTCAACCTGGCTATGCTGGCGAGCTTGTGATATATACCCCGAAAGTTGTGGTACATGTTCCTAAGATGCCCCCAATGGGTTGAACCTATGCCTTCCTTAATCTGTGTGAACCCGAAAGTTTTCCAGGGTTCATACTCCTCTGGTAAATCACCATGTAGGCCTTCGCACTCAAATCATTTTTTTATATAGAGCAGCGTATGAAAGGTTATGCATTGCAGAAGTGGGAGTCGACCTTGAACTTTGCGTTCATGCCCATGGAAACGATTTATATATAGTCATTAAAGCTTCTCTTAAATTAATTATTCCCTTGGTATAAGTTCATCTTATATCTGGGATCTGGCCTTTTGCAATCGTGGTTTCGACCATGTCCTCCTTTTAATTGCCATTTCTCATGCAAGTTAAACCCTTGACTTCTGTAGAGCAATACCCCAGTCCAACCTCTGCTTTGATCTGTCGTCGAATGTTACCCCCTGGTATCTCGAGATTATAACGGAGCTACATAACTCCTTATGAGTTCTTCATGTACTATTAATTCTCACCGATTCCAATTTTTCCCCGGGTTCTGAGTTGTTAGACACTCAAGGACAGCGATAACGGAATTGAGCCCACATTGCGATTCGACAAGTATTCGAAATCTTCATTGCTTACAAGTTTAATACTTCATAATGTTAACCCTAGCCTGAACGGCTACATCATTATCGTGCTAATACTAACAGTGCTACCTGGTCCTTCTTCCCAGAGCACAAATTTCGACGGTGAGCTAATCTTACGTTGAATTTCCTCGTCATATCTTTTCTCCTTGAACAACAAACTTGATTTCGAGTTTGTGTCGTACTCATGGTTCCAATAACATTTTCGCTTCATCATTTCTTTGACTTTATGTCATCACCGATCGATTACATCTTCATGGAATCTCTCGACAAATGTGTCATGATCATCATCAGCATTCTGAGCTCCTCCAGGATATCAATTGAATTCATGATGAGGAATACCGTCCTTGCCCTCGATGATTTGTGATAATCATCGGCTTGTTCGTGTTTTGTGTTATACCTTGAGTTCCTTGCTATCCAGCATTTGTTCTTCTTTACCTTGGAAAATTACCACCTTTTATGTCAAGAATGTCGTGGGAATTTCACCACCTCTTGAGAATTCTTGATACAAGTGTTACTTCTCACCATCACCATTCCTTCTTGGTCCCCATGTTGTTTATAACCGGAATGCTGACAAATGAACTATGGTGTGTGAATTCGAAACTTCTAGCAACCCTATTGCCTCCTGATGGATCCTTTGTGTATCCAAAGTCTAACCTTTACTGGAAGACCATGTCAATATTATCTCGAAGCATGACTCTGGTACTCCGATCTTCAATAAGAACATTTGAAGCACAATGTTAAAATTTCTTCATCAACTATCCAAACACTGTTGTATGGGTAATGCCATGAAATTTTTCTCCCCTCACCTAAAGGGTTTTCTACCTTTTTATCCTGTCATTGGTATCATGCTCTGCTTGTCCTTGGAAGGATATACCATTGAAATATGTGTTTGAACATATTTTCCTTTCCATTGTTTTGTTTAGCCTTTCTTGTAATCTGAATTAACTGAGCAGAAATAATTCCCTGCTTAGGTAAGCACTTTGTTGTACCACTGTGTCAGTAAGACCCTGTTTCTACTGTCGATGACTTTTCGGTAACCACCGATGGACGAGAACTTTGCCTATCGGTCCACCTCGTTCAACGAGCAGGAAAATGGTTCTCTTCGTCCCTCGCCCTTGGTACCGATGTTGTCGTTAACATAACTGACAGCCTATCCTCTGACATGCCTTGTTATCGTGACCGTCCAATATGTCTGCCTCCTTCCTACTTTTAGCCCTCATGGTGGGCCCATAACCCACAGGTCCCAGGATCGAAACCTGACTCTCCTGTACATCCCTGTTTTCCAAAATGTTTTCTCGCGCTTGGCTTCGTAAGTACATCATGAGCCACCCACCTAGTGATCTATTCTGGTATCATACGCAATGCTTATTCCCATTGCTCTGAACCCCTTCCACCCTCTATTTCAGGCAATGAACGATTGCCTATCCGGTTGAAGCTTCTTATTGCACCTCCGTACCTTGCTCTCGGTGACTTTCTTGAATTTCAACTCGAGAGACGCCCCTATGCGACGTCACTGAGATCGCCCCCAGGTACCTATCTTGTGTTGGGCTCCGTCCTTCCCGAGCCTTTCCCCCTTACTCCACCTCTTAATTCTCGGGACGAGAATTCTTATTAGTGGAGGAGATTTGTAACACCCCCAGTGGTTAGCCACAGTAATCCCATTTTGATAATGCCATGTCATCATGATCAACAGTGCTTAATCATCATTGGTATCATATCTCTTTTCAAATTCAAATTCAAATGGAAATTGAAACTAAAAGTGATAATAAAAGTTGTTCAAATTTGAAAACAAAATTGTTCATCATGTTGCAAATATTCCCAAAGCATTTATAAAAATAATGGCAACATTGATTGAAATACTTAAGTGGCTCTATCAACCAAAATAGTACCAAAAAGCAGCATATTTAACCCTTTTTCAATTAAATAAAATAAAGATAAAATCATTTATACTCCAAACAATTTTCTAACAATGTCTAATATTGCACTGTGAATATTTGGGCAAGTTTCATAAAATACAAAAGGTCATTTGAAATAAAAATAAAAGACAAAACAGGAACTAAAAAGAAAACAGAAAAGGAAAAATAAAACAAAAGACAAAAACAAGAAAAGAAAGGAAAAGGAACCCCCCCCCCGCTGGGCTGTGGCCCAGCTGGACCGCCAGGCCGGCCACCAACTCCCCCATAACCCCCCCCCACCGTAGCCCAAACCCTAACCTAACCGCACCCCATTCCTCCCCCACTCGCTCGCCTCTTCCCCTCCCCCTCCTCTCCATCCCGATCTGGATCGGGAAGGGGATCGAGCCCGATGCCCCCCTTCTCCGACACCGTCACTGTGCGCCACCTCACCTTCGCCCGGAGCCGTCCCCGACGCCGCCGGACCTTGTCGCCGCACCGCACGTCATCCCCGTCCTCCTCCTCGACACCCGCTGCCTTAGTCCCTGCGCCCCGCCGTGAGCTCCCTCCCTCTCCCCTCTCAGACACCGCGCGTCCCCGCGCGCTCACTGCACCGCTGCCTGCGATCCCGCACTCCCCTGTCCTCCCGAGGTCGAGCCCTCGCGCACGCGGCCACCCGGGCCACGCCCTGCCTCACCTCGGGGTCGATCCCGCCGCACTCGTTGCTGCACCACGCTCGCCATCGCCTCGCCCAGAGCCTTGCTCCCGCGCGCGCTTGTGCGCCTTTGGCCGCACCCCCGCGTCGCTACTCGCGCCGGCCATCCCGAGCCCGCTGCCTCCCTGTCCTTCCTCTCTCTGCTCGCCACGGCCGGACCGCGCACGCGCTCGCGCTAGCGCGCGCCCGCGCCCGCGCTCCCACCTTCCCTCACCGCGTACTGCCGAAGCTGCTGCTGCCCCGGTCACCCCGCTGCAGCCGCGTTGCCGCTGCTCTTGCCTCACGCTGCGTCGCGCCCGCAGTCACCCCCACACTTCCTCTGCTGCCTTCCTTCACCGTCGTAGCCTCCCGTGCGCCCGCTCGTTGCCGTGCTACCCACCTCCGCCTCGCGCCGCCGCCTGCTGCAGCTCCGCCGGCCACGCCCGCCTCCGCCCCATTGCCCCGCTGCGCCGCTTGGGGCTTCCAGCGGCCATGCCCGCGTGCCCCTGGGCGTGCGCCCGATCGGGCCGCGCCCGCCCCGTAGCACGCGCCCGTTAAGCCCCTGGTGGCTTAGCTGAGCCACCGACAGGTGGGGCCGAGCCCCTGTTTAAAAAAATGTAATGTAATAAAACAAATATTAATAAATAAAATAATTAATTAATTAATTAAATAATTAACTTAATTAATTCTGTTTAAATTAACTAATTAAGTGTAATTAGCCTAATGACTAATTAACTACTGTTAATTAACTAAACAGTCACTGATAGGTGGGGCCCACCTGTCAGTTTGACACGGTCAACGGCCAACGTTGACTGCTGACATCATGATGACGTAATAAACATTTTTGAATTAAATTAAATCTGTTATTTTCAGAAATTGATTAAATCTTTATAAATTAATATAAAATAAACCGTAACTCGGATCGGAACGTTTTCAACATGAAAGTTGCTCAGAACGACGAGACGAATCCGAACTCGCGGACCATTCGTCCGCCACACGTCCCTAGCATAGCGAACAAGCAACCGACCCCCTCCGTTTCATCTGTCCGAAAATGCCAAACTTCGGGAAAACCTTCCCGGGTGTTTTCCCTCTTCCCCTATATCGTGTAGCACCGCGTCAGGACACCCCCGGCACTGCATATTGTCATGTCATACTTTGTGTAGCACTTGGTTGCTTTGTATTTACTGTTTCCTCCCCCTCTTCTCTCTCGTTAGACCCCGACGCAGTCCCCGAGACCGACGCAGCTCAAGAGCCCGACGACACCGTTGACGACCTTGCGTTTGTCGCCGAGCAACCAGGCAAGCCCCCCCTTTGATCATCCTGATATCGCCCCTTCTATTTTCTCATGCTTGCATTAGAATTGTTGCTGCTGCTACTTTACCTATTCTGATGCATAGCCTGTTTATTGTAACCTGTTGTTGATAATCACCTGCATAACCTAAACTGCTTAGTATAGGCTGGGTAGAGACCTATCAGTGACCCCACTAGTCCCGACCGCCCCGCTGGATTATCCAAAGACCCGATCAACGGGATTGATGACCAGGCACCGCACATCACCCCCCCCCCCTTTGTTGTAACGACACTGCAGCGTTACTATCGAGTGCCGAGGGTGAAACCTCTTGTAGCACTTCTGATGTTAACTCTGTAGAGTAGCTATTCGGTCGTGGTCATCGAGGGTGATTCCTCCTTCTCCACTTCCGATACGACCCTGTCGTGCAACACACCAAGTGTGAACCCATCGAGGGTGATTCCTCCTAAGTTCACCTTGACGGTTACATCGAGTAGGAATCTAAAGAGGGTGATACCTCAGATTCCCCTGATGTTATGCACACACGGATACTTGGACCTTACACTATTACTTGGAAAGGCGGGTCGACCCTGAGGGGTACCCGCGTGCGCCTAAGTGGAGGGTGTTGTGAAGACGGGTTGCCTGGATGGTGCCCGAGTGATGAATATGAGGCGTGGCCGGGCATTCTTGACCCTTGCCGCAAGTCCTCGAGACGGGGCGACGGGGTCACATCGATCGTGAGTCTCTGCTCATTACCGCACCCCCAAGGTACTAACGATTTGGATATTTGATTCGAGTGGGTCTCTGGCCCGATAGCACTAACCATCACGTGGGCATAGTATGGGCGTTCTGCATCGTATGCATCAGCTGAAAGCTCTGTCAGACGTCCAGTTCAGCATTGCGGCATGGAGTGATTGGCGCCATTCACGACAGAGGTGGTGCTTGGATCTGAGCCATGTGCGCAATGACCCGGAGGGCGAGGGGCGATGGCCCAAGACCCCCTTGCGCTTAGGATGTAGACCGGCGGGGACCTCTCTGCTGAGCTCTAGGTAGGGCTGCGGTGTGTCGTTTGGCCGAGGTCGGGCATGACTCGGAAAAGTGTGTCCGGCCGGAGTTAAGCGAGCGTGGTGGGTAAGTTGGTGCACCCCTGCAGGGAAGAACTAATCTATGCATAGCCGGATCCTCGTTAACGGACACTCGGAGTTGTATCTCGATCGATACAGCTAGAACTTGAGATGGGACCTGGATATGAGGCTCTGGGATTGTTCTCGCAGGGAGTCGAGAAGGGATCTTAGGACGAGGTTGATGACTGTATGGCTCTGGGATTGCTTTCTCGCAGGGAGTCAAGAAAGGATCTTTGGGTGAGGTTGAGACTTAATGATACTACTACATTATATTGTACTGTTCTACTCTCTTCTATTGCTGCAAGACCGCTGAAGATGCTAGTCTTCGATAGGACTAGGCCTTCTCTCTATTCTGTCATTTCTGCAGCCCAGTCCACATATACAGCCTCTCTTCGAAAATGTTGCATATGTAGTGTAGATCCTTGCTTGCTGAGTACTTCGGATGAGTACTCACGGTTGCTTTGCTTTCTTTTTCCCCCATATCCTTTTGATGCAACCAGATGACGGAGCCCTGGATACAGCTGCCCGCGCCGACGATAGCTACTACTACCCCGAGGGTGGTTACTACTACGAGTTGGCTGACGACCAGGAGTAGGATCGGAGGGTCCCAGGCAGGAGGCCTACGCCTTTCGATCGTAGCTTTTGTTTTGCCCCGCCTTTCTAAGGGCTTATCTATTTCTGTTTCATATCTGTACTCAGATATCTGATGCTTCCGCTGACGCTTGTATGCAAGCTTATGTATTCGAGCCCTCGAGGCCCCTGGCTTGTAATATAAAGCTTGTATGACTTTATTTATGTTTTTAGAGTTGTGTTGTGATATCTTCCCGTGAGTCCTTAGGCTTGATCGTGTGCATTTGTGTGTATGATTAGTGCACGATTGAGCCGGGGGCGTCACATCATACCTCTCGATCCGGGCATTCTTTTGAAATATAAACTTCAACTCTTGGAACATCTCATATGCTCCATGATGTTCAAAACGCCTTTGAAGTCCTGGTTCTAAGCCATACAACATAACACACTGAACTATTGAGTAGTCATCAACACGTGCCTGCCAGGCATTCATAACGTCCACAGACACTGGAGGGGGTTGCTCACCAATCGGTGCGTCAAGGACATAAGCCTTTTGGGCAGCCGTGAGGATAATCCTCAGATTACGGGCCCAGTCTACAAAGTTACTTCCATCATCTTTCAGCTTAGCTTTCTCTAGGAACGCATTGAAATTCAAGGAAGCTACTGCGCGAGCCATTGATCTACAACATAAATTTGCAAATACATTTTAGACTATTGTTCATGATAATTGAGTTTAATTAATCATATAACTTAAAACTCCCACTCAAATTGACATCCCTCCGGTCATCCAAGTGTAACATGATCCAAATTCACCACCCCAAGTCCGATCATCACATGAGATGAGGTGGTTTCAATGGTGAACATCTCCATGTTGATCATATCTACTATATGACTCATGTTCGACATTTCGGTCTCTTGTGTTCCGAGGCCATGTCTGTACATGCTAGGCTCGTCAAGTTTAACCCAAGTGTTCTGCATGTGCAAAACTGGCTTGCACCTGTTGTATGTGAACATAGAGTCTATCACACCCAATCATCACGTGGTGTCTCGAAACGACAAACTTTCGCAACGGTGCACACTTGGGGAGAACACAATTTTATCTTGAAATTTTAGTGAGGGATCACCTTATAATGCTACCATCATCCTAAGCAAAATAAGATGCATAAAAGGATTAACATCACATGCAAATCATAAGTGACATGATATGGCCATCAACTTGTGCTTTTGATCTCCGTCTCCAAAGCACCGGCATGATCTCCATCATCACCGTCATGACAACATGATCTCCATCATCGTGTCTCCATCGAGGTTGTCACGCCAACCTTGCTTCTACTACTATTGCTACTGCTTAGCGATAAAGTAAAGCATTACATAGCGCTTAATGATTGACACGCAGGTCATACAATAATTAAAGACAACCCTATGGCTCCTGCCGGTTGCCGTATTTAACGACATGCAAGTCGTGATAAACTATTACAAACATGATCATCTCATACATCAAATATATCTCATCATGTCTTTGGCCATATCATATCACAACATACCCTGCAAAAACAAGTTAGACGTCCTCTACTTTGTTGTTGCATGTTTTACGTGGCTGCTATGGGTATCTAGCAAGAACGATTCTTACCTACGCAAAGCCACAATGGTGATATGCAAATTTCTATTACCTTCTACAAGGACCGCCTTTGTCGAATCCGATTCAACTAAGGTGGGAGAGACAGACACCCGCTAGCCATCTTTATGTAATCTAGTTGCATGTATGTTGATGGAGCCGGTCTCATGTACGTGGACATGTAAAGTTGGTCCGGGCTGCTTCATCTCACAATACCGCTGAACCAAAATAAGACTAGGGAAGGAAGCAATCTGAATATCAACGCCCACAAACTCCTTTGTGTTCTACTCATGATGTCATCTACGCATAGACCTAGCCCATGATGCCACTGTTGGTGAACGTTGCATGGGAAACAAAAATTTTCCTACGCTCACCAAGATCAATCTAGGAGATGACCATCTACGAGAGGAGAGATTGAATCTACATACCCTTGTAGACCAAAAGCGTTAACGATCTAGAGATCGTGGGTGGCGTAGTCGTACTCGCGTCGCGATCCAATCCGATCCAAGTATCGCACGTGCGACACCTCCGAGTTTAGCACACGTACGGCTCGGCGGCGTCCTCTCCTTCTTGATCTAGCAAGTGAGGGAGAGGAGGTAGATGAGATCTGAACCAACACGACGGTATGGTGGTGGTGGTGGCAGCGGAATTCCGGCAGGGCTTCGCTAAGCGCATACCGGTGAAACGTGGGAGGAGTTGGGAGAGGTAACGGGCAAGGGTCGAAGGGTTGCTGCCCCCAACGCCTCCCCACCTTTATATAGGTGTGGAGGGGGCTGGTGGCTTGCCCTCCAAGGCCCTAGGGTCGTTGGCCAAAGGGGGGACGAAGGAAATCCCTCCTTTCCTTCCCCACCGATCGCTATCCCCCTTTTTAGGGATCCTGATCTTATCCCTTTGGGATATGATACTATTCCTTTTAAGGGAGGATCTTGGTGCGCCTAGACCAGGGTTGTGGGGACTTTCCCCACTACCCACGTTCATGTGGGTCCCCATGCAGGTGGGCCCCACTCTAGAACCTTCTAGAACCTTCCCGGTACAATACCGAAAAAACTCAAACTTTTTCCGAAACCCCAATAACAACTTTCCATATATGAATCTTTACCTCCGGACTATTCTGGAGCTCCTCGTGATGTCCTGGATCCCATCCGGGACTCCGAACAAACTTCAGACTTTCCACTATTAATATCTCAATACTACCCTAGCGCTACCAAACGTTAAGCGTGCGACCCTATGGGTTCGAGAATCATGTAGACATGACCGAGACTCCTCTTCGGTTAATAACCAATAGCGGGACCTGGATGCCCATATTAGTTCCTACATATTCCATGAAGATCTTTATCGGTTGAACCACGACGTCAAGGATTCAGTTAATCCCATATGCAATTCCCTTTGTTCGGCGATATGTTACTTGCCCGAGATTCGACCGTCGGTATCTCCATACCTAGTTCAATCTTGTTACCGACAAGTCTCTTTACTCGTTCCGTAATACAAGATCCCGTGACTAACTCCTCAGTCAGATTGCTTGCAAGCTCATTGTGATGTTGTATTACCGAGTGGGCCCCGAAATACCTCTCCGTCATACGGAGTGACAAATCCCAGTCTTGATCCATGCCAACTCAGCAGACACCCTCGGAGATACCTGTAGAGCATCTTTATAGTCACCCAGTTATGTTGCGACATTTGATACACACAAGGTACTCCTCCGGTGTCAGTGAGTTGCATGATCTCATGGTCATAGGAACAAATACTTGACATGCAGAAAGCGATAGCAATAAACTTGATACGATCATATGCTACGCTTATAGTTTGGGTCTTGTCCATCACATCATTCTCCTAATGATGTGATCCCGTTATCAAATGACAACTCATGGCAATGGCTAGGAAACCATAGCCATCTTTGATCAACGAGCTAGTCATGTAGAGGCTTACTAGGGACATGTTGTTGTCTATGTATCCACACATGTATTTGAGTTTCCAATCAATACAATTCTAGCATGGATAATAAACGATTATCATGAACAAGGAAATATAATAGTAACCACTTTATTATTGCCTCTAGGGCATATTTCCAACAAATTTATTTAGCAGCCAATCAATTTGGAGGGCAGTTTGCATTGGCTTGCTATAAAGCTTGCGAAGAACAGCATGAAAAAACAGGGTGAAGTTTATGCATCTAAATTTCTGAATTATGAACATTCTAATTTGTAAGACTGTCCACCATATGTCACCATCACTATCCAATACTACACCCGTATCAAAATATAAGACATTTTTGTAGGATCTTACAAAAACGTCTTATATTTTGATACATAGGGAGTATGTATTTTTTGTTGAACATGTAAACATGTATTTTTTTTATTTGTATAGGTGTGAAAAATGAAGAACAAGTGTGGTGATTTGAATAATTTGTGGGACATAGCTTCAAAGGTGCCGAAGATAAGTTCGACATCAACACCAACACTGGTATTTATCAACGTCGAAAACAAGTTCATAATCAAAATTGGAGCAACCACCTTCCAACAAGCTCAGTTGGCACTAGTACAACTAGGTAATAACAACCATGTAATAACTTATAAGTTTCATTGTTATTGTTATAAACTTTTTTATGTATTACATTGTTGTGCATTATTTTTTTACTCCGCATACCCATGTCGAAAATCTTGGCCCCGCCACTGTCTGGGCGGTGCTTCGGTATTGCTTGGTGGCCGCGTGTTTTGTGGGCGACCGCCCAGGCTCAAAGGGATTGTATGACTTCAAAGTTGAGTATCTTCCATGTGTAACCATGAGATAATATGGGCTCTATCTGGACCAAGTAAGTTATGGGAACCCTCCTGGGCATGACCAACATATGTAGTTCTTGCATGTAGGTCGGATTGGGTATGTCGTTTCTGAGGGGGCTACCATTTCCCAAAAGTCTTGTCTTGATCTACCTAGCTACTTCACAAATGAATTTTAGTAGCACAAGGGTGTGGCTGGGAATCACGGGTAAAGTACACGAACCTCTCCAGAGTGTAAAAACTGATCATGACCAGCCGTGTCCCCGGTAACGAAAAACTTTGAGCAACTCTTCTGGGAATTGTCAGCTTGATCTCGTCACCTTTCCTCTAATAAAATTAATGGGTTTAACCAATGGGGAGTGCGGAGCCAGTCTCAGAGGACTGGGGTATACCAGGGTCTCTGTAGAAAGGTTTGGGATAACCGGGGTTTTAGCGGGAGTCCACATGCTCAAGTGCAATGGGGCTACGACCGGGTTTTTACCGAGAGTGTCTCTGACTATGACCGGGGTTTTATCGAGAGTTGTCATATTACTATTAGAGTAGACCACTGCTACAAAGCTAGGAAAACTATTTTCACGCAAAGAAAACCCAGCCGCACCAAATTGCATGTTTATGCTCCACAAAGCCTATCCTGGTGAAGCTTGCCAACACATTCAATTTATTGACCCTTGTGGCTGCAACATATTATGTTGCGGGTTTTCCCTAATGATTGGAAGGTATGAAGTAGGGTTACGACGATATACTCAACTCTTGACTGTGAGTGATTAGACACCACAAGACTAGAACATTAACTCAGCTGTATGACTATATTGTAAGCTAGCCCATGAGCTAACCAGGTGTGTTCTAGATCTATGATGTAATACTATGACATATGGTGTATTCTTAGTATTTCATCGTCAACTATGCATGTCAGCTATTGATCCAGGGACTAACACAGCAAGCACAGAGATTCATGCCTAGCCCTCGGGACCGGGTCGTGACAATAAGCTTGGGGATGCTATGTTTGATGAGAATGACATGTTCGAGAATGTATTTGCTACAAATTATTTTTATCCTAAACTTGGGGATGCTATATCTAATGAAGATGATCTTTTTTGTCCCCCTACTTTTAATGAGAAAATTTATTATGATGATTACATGTCTTCTATTTATGATGATTGCAATAATGATGAAAGTGGGTTTGAAAGAGTGTCAACTTTAGGTAATGATCCCACTATTTTGGAGGGTGTTGAATCTTATTATAATGATAAAAGTGGATTTGGAGAGGTCATGGCTTTATTTAGTGATGATTCCGCTATTTCGGAAGAGGTTTCAATTGATAATGATGAGAACAAAGTTGCTACTTATGATGAATATTGTGATGATACTTATGTTATAAAAAGTAGCGATAATTATTCTTTTGGAACTTGTCATAATTATAAATATCCTTTTACCGAGCATTACTCTTTTAATGTGGAATAAAATTATAGTGTTCAAGTTATATGTGATACTCCCACTATTATGAATGAGAAGAAATTTGCTCGCGAGAGGAGTAATAAAAATTCTATGCTTGTAGATCATGAAAAGAATGCTTTGTGTGACAGCTATATTGTTGAATCCGTTCATGATGCTACTGAAAATTATTATGAGGGAGGAACATAATATGTGTTTTGCTTGGAGTGTCTTTTTGTTTCGTGTGTTGGTTGAAACAATTCCTATATATGAATGTTTTTAATTGGAGAGAGTCTTTACATAGCTACCTACTTACTTAGCTACTCTTTGTTCTTCACTTATGTCTTTTGGAGTAGTTTGTCATTCACTCTTGTGCTTCACTTATATCCTAAGAGTAAGTTGTTGAATGAATTGGATATCATAAATCTAAAATTATATATGTTTCATATGCTTAGTAGTAATTTCACATTGGGTTTAGAAAGTAAAATCTATTGAAATTTGACAATCACAATATTGGTCATATAAGCAATTCATGAAAGATTAGTATAAGGAAGATAATTTCACATACAAATATATTATCTTGGACATCTTGTATGATTGAGAATACCCATTAATTATTTTTAAACTTGATCAAATAAGTTGAAGTTGGACAAGGAAGACAACATAATGAGTTATGTTTGGGTATATTTGCATAGAAGTTATATTGTTATGGATCCTCCAACATGTGGTGCTTGTTTATAATCTTTGCTAGCCAAAAATTTCTATACTAAGCGAGAATACTGCTTGTGCATCCAAAATCCTTGAGACAAGTTTCTTCCATGAGTGTCCACCATACCTACATATAGATGGTATTTCACTGCCATTCCAAGTAAATTTGCACGTGCCACCTCTAAAACATTCAAATGAACATCTGTTTTGTGTGCTCATACCGCTCATGGAGCGATGGGGTAGTCAATATCTTATGCTAAGTGTGTTTTACTCACCGAGGAGAGTTTATTCACTCGTCAAATTTGAGGGAGGCTGGTAATAAGGATGCCCAGTCTTGAATTATTTATAAAAAATGCCCCCTTTGGAAAGTTGAAAGTTGACAGGCACCCATGGATTCAGCTAGCCATGGTTTGTGTTGGTATGGTGGAGGGGGAGTCAAACTTTTTGCATGGGAACCGCCATTAATGTGTTTAGCATGGAAGATATTGAAAACTTTGTCGTTAAACTATTGATAGGAAAAGTACACCTCTCAAATGAAATTATCTCTGCTTTAAGCAGCGAGCTCTCGCACATTAGCAAATCCATGCTTCCCTCTCCGAAGGGCATATCTATTTACATTTCATGTCGAGTCAACTTCTTATTACAACCTCAATTATTCCCCATTTGGCAAACATCGTGTGATGGGGACAGATCCAGACACATATATCCAGTCAAATATATTTGATCATGAATTATTATTGTTGACAATTATCTCTATGATAAGTAAGTTGGGAGGAGAAACATTAAGCCCCTATGTTCCTTTGTGTCCGATGGATGTTGCCTGTTCTAAAAATATGCTTTGGGTACTAGCTATCATAGACGACTATATGATAATCGAGGATGTGGAGCTCTTACTTAGGCTTTTCTAAAAATAATATGAATTGTAATTGTTTAGTGACTAAGAACATAGGTTGTTAAGTTTCAAGAGAGTGCATTGTTTAAACCATAACATGTGAATTGATTGCTATTCTATCATGATGAGTTTTATGAGAAAGAATTATTGTTTGTGATGCTAGAAAAAGCGATTGAAATTATTATTGATCAAATTTGTGCACTATTCTAGCATTCACACTTCATAAATTATTTCTTTTATAATTTACCTACTCGAGGACGAGCATGAATTAAGATTGGGGATGCTGATACGTCTCCAACGTATCTATAATTTCCGAAGTATTTATGCCATGTTTACGATAATTTTATATGGATTTGGTGCACTTTCATATGATTTTTATGGACTAACCTATTAACCTAGTGCCTAGTGCCAGTTCCTATTTTTGGCTATTTATTTGTTTCACAGAAAAACCATACCAAACGAAGTCCAAACGCGATAAAAATTTACGGTGATTTTTTGATGGATAAGAAGAGACCCATGAAGCTTATGGGAAGGACTAAGGTGCTTAGGCCCCCCACAAGCTCAAGGGGCATGCCCTCCCCTTGGGGCTCGCCACTTGAGTTTATGGGACCCTCGGGAACCCCCCTGGCATGATTCCAACGCTGAAAATTCCTATAAATCCAGAAACCCCCGAAAGTTAACCTAGATGAGTTTTTCCACCGCCGCAAGCCTCTGTGCCGATGAGGCGGGAGTAGTTCACCCCCGAGGCTGAGGGTATGCACCAGTAGCTATGTGTTTGATCTCTCGCTCTCGTGATCTTGATAGGACACGATCTTGATGTACCATGAGCTTTGTTAATACAGTTGGATCATATGGTGTTCTTCCCTCTCTATTTTTGTTGTGATGAATTGAGAGTCTTGCTCTTTGAGGTTTCATTGTATCGGATTGAATATTTTGGATTTGAGATCACTCGATGTATGTCTTGCATGTGGATACCTGTGGTGACAATGGGGTATTTTATTGAGTCACTTGATATATGTTTTGGTAATCAACTTGCAGATTCCCATGCTGACATTGGGGTAATCTAGGCACAAAGGTTGATACACGTTTTCATCATACTTTCTCCGATAGGAACTTTGGAGTGATTTTTTGTTGCACGTTGAGGGATGGTTATATGGCCCAATTATGTTAGCATTGTTGAAAGATTGCACTAGTGAAAGTATGAACGCTAGGCCTTGTATCTAAGCATTGATATACCCTTTTGCTTGTTGTCTGCTACTTGTTACCTTGCTATTTTTATTGTTCAGATTATAAAAACCTTTTTCTACAATCCATACTACACTTCTATCATCATCTCTTCGCTGAACTAGTGCACCTATATAATTGACAACTGTATTGGGTGTGTTGGAGACACAAGAGATTTCTTGTATTTGATTGTAGGGTTGTTTGAGAGCGACCATCTTCATCCTACACCTCTCACGGATGGATAAACCTTAGGTCATCCACTTGAGAAAATTTTGTTGCTATCCTACAAAACTATACGCTTGAAGGCCCAACAGAGTCTATACGAACAAAGCTGAGTAGTAGACATCAGTGGACGACACAGAGCTTCTGGCGTGCGGTACGATCGCTGGTACGAGCAGGGGCGCTCCTACCATGCACTCTCTTTTGCTCCGTTACCGTCCCAGTGTTTCCTTCAATGTGATGATTTTCATCCATGTTTGGATCCATTTCGTGCAAAAACACAATAAGCCAAGGATTTCACAATTTTTTGCATTCGTTACTCATTAGTGGCAATATCGAAGTAATTCTCTTGGATATTATCACATGTATCATCTATCATCTCTTCTCATCTCAACCTAACATATCCACCATCTCTTCCCTTCTCCAATATAAAAAAATAAATAAAGATCTTCCCTTCTAAATCCTACCATATACACAATTTCTTATCCTATATCAACCTAACATAGCTAAAAATCACTAAAACTAAATTCTAGTTGTTCCACCAATTATTGAATAATGTAACACAAATACAAGATTTCAACCAAAATAAAATGAAGGAATGGGTGGAGAATACCTCAATGAACTTTTCGAGAATTCGGATCTAGGATTTTGGAAGGGAGAAAGGAAGATCTCGATGGGGATTGCTAGTGGGGGTGAGAGGATTTACCCCATGTTCGTCGACGTAAGAGGAAGAAGAAGCGACTGGGGGTTGCGTCGAGTGGGTTGGGCCCCACCGCCGGTCCCCTGGCGACACTTACCCTGTGGCGTCCGGGTTCAGAGCCAAACGCTAAGGGTCGCGGCATTTTTCTTCGTGCCAGGTCAGCCAGTCAGCTCATGCGACCAATGCGTGGCCAAGGACAACGACCTCCGTGTATCGCAAACACCATAGGGTCAAAAAGGGCTAGATCAGGAAAAATCTTTCGAACTAGGGTCGAAACTGTGATTTGGCCCCGATTCCACATGAAAAAAAAAGAGTTTCTTTCTCACCAAATCATCAGTCTCCAAATACGAGTCCCTAAAAAGCCAAACCGGTTCATCGTGTCTCGAACCTTCTCGCCTTCTTCCCCACCCTAACCATTTCTCGCCGCCGCCGCCGACGACCCCTCTTCCGCTGTTACCGACCTCTGCCGCCTGCCGAGATGGATGACAGTTGCGCGGTATGCGCGGACGCGCTCGAATGGGTGGCCTACGGGCCGTGCGGGCACCGCGAGGTGTGTTCAACCTGCGTCGTCCGCCTTCGCTTCGTACTCGAGGACTCTCTATGCTGCATCTGTAAGACGGATTGCCCCTCCGTCTTTGTCACAAAGGTTCGATGCTATGGTCTGCTTCTGTTCAGTTGGTTATCGATCTGTGGCGTGGTTGGATCTTGGGGTCTTTGATTGGGTAATATACGTACTCGAGCTAGTTAATTAGATGGGCGCTGAGTTTTATTCTACTGTTTGGATGGTGAAAATTCTGAGTAATAGCACACCAGTATGATAGCTTTGATCTCTCGTTTCTTGATGAGGTGAACTTAGGTCACTATCGATTCCGGATTGGTTTGTCCAAAGTTGGAATTTCAGCTGATCTTCTGTTTCATTATGCACGACCGGAAGCTGTTTTTATCATCGTACGCATGATTTATTAGAATTTTGATTTGTCCAATGATTAAGTGGTTTGAGATTTTCATGGTTCCTGTATTTTTTTGTTGATACATGGCATCTGTGTTTCATTGCGTTGCCGATTAAGTGCATTTGCGCTTACAGTATAGCTAGTCAGGAAAAGAGAAATACGTGACTTTATATGTTTATATGCTGATTCAGGTGATTAGTATTCTAGTTTGTGCATAGTGCCAGCCTAAAGGGGATGGGAGTATCTGGAAAGCCCCCTGGAACATGAACTGACGCCTTATTTTATGCATGCTTTCTTCACAACTCACAGGATTTCACCTTCTTCTATGAACATTTTATAGGCCATGGGAGATTACACAAAAGTGATCTCTGATTTCTCTGTTTTGCCCACTGAGGCAAATGAGGGAAATGTGGGGGAGTACTGGTACCATGAGGATACAAAGGCATACTTTGATGATACTGATCATTATAAGATGATAAGGGCGATGTGCCGACTTTCTTGTAGTGTATGTGACAAAGCTGAGGATCAGGTTGGTCAGGCAGCACAAGCAAAGCGCCGAAGCAGGTTCAAGAGCATTGATCAGCTAAAGGGACATTTGTTCCATCAGCATAGGTTATACATGTGTAATCTTTGCTTGGAGGGGAGAAAGGTGAATATCTTGACCACATATACTCTCTTCTCCTTCCTATATTGTCATTCTTGTGTTTCAGAAGGACTAAATCTAGTTACTATTGTGACAGCAACTCTGTTGTATTTGATGGTTTTCTCCCTTGTGAGCAAATTTAGGATGAAAATCAGACCCTGTTTTCAAATTATCTAGCTAGTTTAACTTCATGTCCAACCTTTTTCTCTGTGGGTCACTTTCAGTTTCCGTATGTGGAATCCAGTTAAGGTCAGGAATTTATGGTAGATATTTGTTTATGCTATTGCTTTAACTAAGCGAGTAGACTCATGTAGTGCTGGTGCTTTTGTGCTATAATTCATGATTATAAAACATTAAAACTTGGTAATGGGTGCTTGCTCGGCAAGCTCATTGTGTAGGTAATTTGCCGTGAACTCATTATTTAGGTATTTATATATGGGTATCCATGTAGAATTGAAACCAGCATTTCATCCTATTAGGATAGTTAAACTAGATGAAGCAACAGCAGCTACCTCTGGTAAGGAATATGTAACAGCAGGCAGCAGCAGCCCGCAGCTGCGTACAGAGGTGTAGCAGCAGCAACTTCTGGCGTCAGAGATAAAGGAAGTGAAACTACTGTACTGCTATTTTGAGTACTCACCTGGTTATGCCCCATCATCCTGAGCATTTTCCCAGTTATACCCATCATACGTATTAAGTGCTCGGTTACGTATGCTCGTTCTGCTGACAGCACCTCTAATGAGTATTCAGCCCAGTAAACCTGCTTGAGTGGACCTGTTTCTGTTTTCAAGTTATGTAGTTAAAGTATGGGTAAATAGCGATGGAAGTTTTCATTTCACGTAACATGACAGTCTGTCTGAACCATGGAAAGTAGGTATAAAAACATTTAGAATTCTCAGTATATGTCTGATTATCCTTGTCCATATATGCTATCTTGCTATGTGAAAGTAATCCACCATAAATATCTGTTTTCTTGTAAAATATTATTTATTAAATTGTGTGGACAAACAGTTTGACTGACATGCAAAGCCTGCCTGAGAAGCATGTGGAGCCTGTGTAATCAAATGTTATATAATTAGGCACCTTTTTCTGTTTTATTTTTGTTGAGGAAGTTCAGGTTGTTTTGCTAGCATGCATTTTAACACACCTGGGCTACTGTTATATCCTTCAACCTGCTGACAATTGTGAGTTTTCAATTTTTTCTACTCCCTCCGTCCGAAAAAGCTTGTCCCTCAAATGGATGTATCTAGAGGGACAAGCTTTTTCGGACGGAAGCAGTATTTATTAGGGTGTGGTGTCTGACAGTTATTTTTGATCACTTTGTGCCTTTTTATACCAAGTAGGTGAATCTTGTGGGTTCTTTGTATTACCCAACGCTGAACAGAATCAGTCTATTTTTTTTTCTGTGGCCCCTTTAGCAGATGCTACCTCTGTTTCTAAATGTAAGACGTTTTGGCAGTTTAAATTGAACTGCCAAAACGTGTTATATTTATTAGGAACAGAGGGTGTATATTTTAAATGTGATGCTAGAAAATTATTTCTCTTGGGATTATCATTTGCTGAACGAGTTACTATGTTGAGCAGGTATTCATTTGTGAACAGAAGCTTTATACAAGGGCACAGTTAGCTCAGCATACAAAAACAGGTGACTCTGAGGTGGATGGCTCTGAGGTTGAACGCAGTGGCTTTGCAGGACACCCAGTGTGTGAATTTTGTAAATATCCATTATATGGAGATAATGAGCTTTACACACATATGTCCAGAGAACACTATTCGTGCCACATATGTCAAAGGTATTATGCAACTATGTCCTTAGCTAATTCGTCGTTGCAAACTTATGACATGTGCTGACATTGTAATTGCTTACAGGCAGCATCCTGGGCAGTATGATTATTTCCGGAACTATGATGATTTAGAGGTAATTCGTGACTCCTGTCCAAATTTATCAATCCATATCTTTAGCTCTTATTGATGTCTATGTTTTAGTGTCCTTCCTTTGTTATTTATGTCCTCATTCAGTTGCTTGATGTTAATTCAATTCAGATGCATTTTCGTAAAGATCATTTCCTCTGTGAAGATGATGCATGTTTGGCCAAGAAATTTGTTGTCTTCCAGAGTGACACAGAGATCAAGGTAAGTTTAGTTGAAGCTGTTGTTTTAGTAGTATTAGAGTGTATTACTACCAGGGGGCATGCCACTGGCCCTATGTACTGACCTACTAGTTTATTTCTACAGAGACATAATGCTATGGAGCATGGTGGGCGGATGTCTCGTGCCCAGAGGAATGCCGCACTTCAGGTTTGTTCCTTCTCTTAAGACCTCTTTATTTCTTGCTTTCCTTTTTGTGCTTTAGCTCCCCCATTTATTTAGCCATCAGTTTAGTTCCAATATTGACGAATATCCATTTCTGAGCCATCTATATCTGTTTTCTATTGCTTTGGGCTAAATACTCTTCTGGCATTGTCAGATACCTACCAGTTTTATATACCAAAGGAATGAGCAAGATCAAAGGCGTGGCAGAGGTAGGGGCCGTAATGTTCACCATGACAGACCTGACAGGGATTTCTCATTACCTGTGTGGGATGGCAGTGCAACTGCAGACCACGGCCTTGCAAGTCGAGTTGATAGTGTTGCAGGGCATTTCCAGTCATTAAGTGTCAGTTCCAGTTCTGGTCGAACAGAAACTGCTCGAAGCTTAGGGAATGGTCGCGTGCTCGAGCAGTTGTCTTTTCCGCCACTTCAAGACCAGGATATTCCTGATGCTAGGATGGATGCTGTTCCCTATGAAACCTCGTTTCATCCCGTCTCAGAGCAGCAATCAAGGTATGCGCTGGCTCTTAATCAGAGCTCAAGGGGTTCTGCGAGGCTTGGTGATGAATCATTATTCCCTCCATTGCCTGGGTCAAGTAACAAGGGTTCTGCTTCAACACAACAGGGGCTGCAAAGCCTTGCTAAGAACACACTTGCATCAAGACTGCAACAACGTAGTAAGGGCACCGTGAAGGTACTATATTCTGCTCGGTCTCAAACAGCTGAAAATCCTGAGATAGTACCTCATGTTTCCACTTCCACCCAGACATGGCCTACACCTGACCAGGGGCTTCATCTCTCTGGTTCTTCTCAACTTCGGATTGTAACTCAATCAACAAGAGATAATGGGCTCATGCCATCTGCCTCCAGCGGTTCAGCATGGAATTCCAGAGCTTCAAACAAGATGAAGCACTCTATTTCGACCCCTAATTTTGTTGCTGGTGGGTCCTCTGCCCAGGCATCATCAAGTACAGCTTATGGCAACAAAAAGCAACTGCCATCACAAAGCAGCCAACCTTTGCCTGTTGTGGAGGATGTTCGGCAAGCAAACAAATCCCTTGTGGAAAGAATGCGTGCTGCATTAGGAATGGATGAGGATAGGTTCTCTGCGTTCAAAGAAATTGCTAGTGAATACCGTCAAGGCGTCATTGATACTTCAGAGTATCTCTCGTATGTGGAGCAGTTTGGTATATCACATCTTGTTCCTGAAATGGCTAAGTTGTTGCCTGATCCTCTGAAGCAGATGGAACTTGCTGACGCCTATTACACCAACATGCGCTTTAAAAGTCTCCAAAAAAATGGCGGTTGTGAAACCATTACCAGGAAAGAGAACAAGCTTAAAAATAAGGGGAAGGGAAAAACTCCTGATGCAGAAACAGTTACTGCTAAGGATGCAAGTGAATCGCTAGCTGATAGCTTTATGGACACTGTAAGGAAGCTTCAGTCGAACAACAAGGCTCAAGAAGGAGAGGCTGCAGTGCTTTCGAAGGATGGGTATCGATCTTCCAAGGAAAAATTCCCACTATCAGCTGGAGGGTCATCCTCTGGTACAAATATGGGTCTGGACGGTGATCCAGTTGCCATTTCAAAGGCGTCTGGCACCAGTAGGTATGTGGGCAAGGGTGGAGGAAGCAGCAGCAGCAGTAACAACAAACAATCGAAGAAGACGTCGAAGTTTCTCAGAGCTCGGTTGGGTGACAACTCATTGGCTACACTTGATTTTAGTCATCCTGATGTGAGCCCTGAACGACCTGAAAGGGAGACACAAGTCCTGCAAACTGGGTTGCCTGTGCGAAGCGTTTGGAAGAATGGTGCGGCGCAGAAGCTCTTTTCCAGCAATGGAAAGAAATAGCATCATTTTGTGCAGACGAAATTTGATCCATTGAGCTGGTTGGCAGTAAATGTGCACATTTTGTGATGTGTATTTTGGCTGCTTGGAGAAGGCGTCGTCTATGTAGAAGGCGCTTCGTTCGAGTCTAATTTGGTTTCGTACTGAATTTGCTGGTTGAAAACCTCAAAAGTGAGGATGGAACTTGAATAGCCTGGAGTGGCTAGCTATACTTTGTCAACGTGTAACTGTATATTACATGAATTCTACCAAATGATTTTGTGGCTTGCATGACTTCGATTTCGGCCAGGCTGCGTGACTTTTGTTGCCAGGCTTTTATATTTACTGTGTGGCAAGACGCAGCTGTCAATAAGAGCATCTCCAACACATGATGTAGAACGGTCGCCCTGCTCAGAAAACTGCCATTTGGGGCATTGGAGACAAAAACATTGTTCCAACAGATGTATCTTGTTACAAAACTGCCATTTAGAGAATTTGGAGGCAAAACATTGTTCCAACAGATGTACCCTTTTTTTTTGCTGCAGTACTATACTGAACTTTTGTCCAAGTGCTGCATATTTGCAACACCTATCGGTCGCCACGCTGAAGTTAGCCATCTCACATTGATTTTGGCTGGTTCTCGCTGCCGCCCGCCATCGAGGTGAGTCCGTCGTCTACCCTTGGCCAAGCCGTCACCCTGCCGCCCATTCTCACCGCTCCGGAGCCTGCCAGGCACTGACGTCGATTGGGGTCACCTATCGGTCGCCACGCTGAAGTTAGCCATCTCACATTGATTTTGGCTGGTTCTCGCTGTCGCCCGCCATCGAGGTGAGTCCGTCGTCTACCCTTGGCCAAGCCGTCACCCTGCCGCCCATTCTCGCCGCTTCGGAGCCTGCCAGCACTGACGTCGACTGGGGTTTTGTCGCTGCCTGATTTGCAGCGAATCTGGTCACCCCTTGTCGCTTTGCCGCCCGATATGGCCGCTACAATGCCGAGGCTCGCCGTGGAAGTTGATTAGCTGCTACCCATGTCACCGCCGTGACCGTTGACGAGTCGCTGCTCCTTCTGAGCTCTCAGTTGTCGTCCGGTGAGGCGACAGCTGCTCTGGCTTCAACCCCCGACGGCCCGGCGACAGCAAGAACACTCCCATTTCATTCCTAGTCGGCCCGGCGACCGCCTCGCTCATGACGAGCTACACCGTCCGGAATTCACCTCGGTGCCCACTCGTGTTGACGGAAAACCTTCAAGGTATTTATTTTTTATTTTTTGTTGCGATATAGGAGTGGATTGTGGTGCAAAGTATTGTGTTAATGTAGATGGGTTCGTTTGAATCGTCTTCGTGGGATGACTTCTCCTTCGAGAGAGCACTTGCATCAAGTGTGTGAAGCAATTTGCAAAGTTGGTGGTTGAAAATGTTTGGGCCAACAGTATTTGGGTGGTGGCCTATGCTACCAGCGGAGTGTAAACTCAGGACACCAGGGATCAAGGATACCCTGTATTTGTGAGTCCGACCAGAGGTGATAGGGGCGAGGGTGTCCTGTCTTTTGATGAGATGGTAACTATCGTTCTTAGTGGAAGTTGACTTTGACGATCCAACTACGAACGTGCAAAAATGCCGCGCCTTAGCAATCGCTAAACCAACTCCGAAAGGTTATTGACCACGCTGGAGCACGATCAAGATGACCACGAGGGTCTGTTTCCTGCAGGCAAACGAAGAACAAGCAAGAAACTGAGATTGCAATCTGGATATTATGAATTTAAGAGGAAAGCTTTATTGATCAAAGTGGGGTTCTATAACGTCTTGGTCTGGTCGTTTAACACAAATGAAGGACACGAGTTGCAGCTATGGCGAACTTTAATCTAAACAAAACCCAAGTCTAAAACGACGCCCTAAGGGCTGTATTTATAGGGAGACAGAGGAGAATTTTGTCCACCCTTGTAATGTGGGACTAAATTCTGTCCTAAGTCATTTTCTCTATTAATACGGACTTTAAAAATAGTCTATTAAGTGTATTTCGAAATTACATGGGTCTGGCCCAAAAATAAAGTGGCGCAACATCTATATTAAACTATAGACGAATTTTTTGAAAGGCCATCTTGTATATTTCGTCCATATCCTTGTATGTCATCATGGTAGCTTCAACGTGTTGAAAATTCCACCGAAAACTTCATTCTTTCATCCTTCTTGTCTATGCTGGGCCCTTCGTTCATAAGAACAACAAATGTATCCAATTTAGGCAGTATTATATTCTCATGAACATTAGAATAGTTACCAAGAAACGTAAGTACCTAGTAATTTAATTGGTGTGCACGAGCTCTGGTAATTTAATTGGCATGCGCGAGCTCTAGTATTTGATCCAATATGTGTAGCAGTAGAGGTTGTGGGTGTAACTATAGTAGTGATGTCCTCATCATCCTCCCCTTCTTGAATTGAAGTCATCCTTGACGGAAGCTCATATTCCCCACCTACATAAGGCTTCATCTGCAATGTTAAAAATGAGATTAACCCCAAAATCTACAGGCATCTGAAGTTTATATGCGTTATCATTTATCTCTAACACCTTAAAAGGACCATCAACACATGTCATTAGCTTAGATTTGCGCAAATCAGGAAACCTATCTTTGCGTAAACATAATCAAACAAGATCTTCTGGTTCAAACACAACATGTCTTCTACCCTTATCACCAGCAAGTTTTTATTTAGCATTCATGCGCTCAATGTTTTCCTTAGTTAACTCATGCATTCTTAAGATCAATTCAACATGTTGTTTAGCATCAAAATTAACCTTCTCTGAAGATGGAAGAGACAATACATCAATGGGTGCACGAGGTAGGAAACCATACACAATTTCAAAAGGGCACATCTTAGTAGTAGAATGCAATGAACGATTATAAGCAAATTCAATATGAGGCAAGCATTCTTCTCATATTTTCAGGTTATTCTTCAAAACAGCCCTAAGCATAATATACAATGTTCTATTGACTACTCCAGTTTGTCCATCAGTTTGGGGGTGGCATGTAGTACTAAAAAGCAGTTCAGTCCCCATCTTAGCCAATAAACATCTCCAAAAGTGGCTAAGAAATTTAGTACCACAATATGAAAAAATTGTATTTGGCACACCATGCAAGCGAATAATTTCACGAAAGGACAAATCAACAACATTAGCAGCATCATCGCTTTTATGACATGGTATAAAGTGTGCCATTTTCGAAAATCTATCCACGACAACAAATAAGTTATCCCTCCCCTTCTTTGTTTTAGGTAAACCTAAAACAAAGTCCATAGATATGTCCTCCCATGGAACACTAGATATAGGCAAAGGCATAAACTATGAGGATTGAGTCGTGACTTAGCTTTTTGACATGTAGTGCAGCGAGCAATGAAATGCTCAACAACCCGTCTCATCTTTGGCCAAAAGAAATGTGTAGCAAGTACATCCTCCATCTTCTTCATGCCAAAATGTCCCATTAAACCTCCTCCATGCACCTCCAACAACAACAAAAGACGAACAAAGCTAGCTGAAATGCATAACTTGTTAGCACGAAACACAAATCCATCATTAATGACGAACTTGTTCCATGTTCTTCTTTACAATTCTGCATTACATCTTTAAATTCAACATCGTGCACATATTGATCTTTTATGGTCTCCGAACCAAATATTTTGAAGTCAAGTTGTGAAAGGCATAGTATAGCGACGAGACGAAGCATCGGCAATAACATTTTCTTAACCTTCTTGTGTTTAATGACATAAGAGGAAGTCTCAATGAATTCAACCCATTTAGCATGTCTATGATTCAGTTTTGCTTGACTTTTAATGTGTTTCAAAGATTCATGATCTGAATGTATGACAAATTCTTTGGGCCATAAATAATGTTGCCATGTTTCCAAGGTCCTAACAAGAGTATATAATTCCATATCATAAGTAGAATAACTCAGACTAGGCCCACTCAATTTTTCAGAAAAATATGCAACAGGTTTACCATCTTGTAATAACACACCTTCTAATCAAATTCGACTAGCATCACATTCAAGCTCAAAAGTCTCATTAAAATCAGGAAGTTGGAGTAAAGGAGCATGCGTTAACTTATCTTTCAATACCGTGAAGGCTTCTCCATGTTCAGGACCCCAAACAAAACACACATCCTTCTTTGTAAGCTTATGCGGAGCATCCTACAGTCATCCCCATGGACCCACCTTCGTCTTCCCAAGTGCCAAGTGGACCGATGACATGAGCACATGCAAGAGCTATCGAGACCAAGGTGACATCTCTCCTTAGTGAGCTTCCGTTAATCCACGTGAGACATGTCTATACCTCAATCCGGAATGCTATGTGTGCTTAGGTACCAAGAAGACCCTCTCAGAGATGCTGGGGATCAAGGACAAGTCACCAAGTACACGGACGAAGGAGCACAATAGAAGGAACCGCTGAAATGCTACGGGCCCGGACATCCGGTGCCTGGAGACTGCACCAACCCCAGCAGGCCAGCGGCTGCAAAGCTACAGGACCCAGACATCTGGCCCGACCTGCCCGGACATCCACCCCCCGCCCGGATATCTGGCCTGACCGTATCCAGAGAGCACAGTAACCTGCCACTCCCAGCCCGGACATCCGCCCGAGACCCCGGACATTCGCCTCTTCCTGAAGGCTCGGACATCCGCCCCCAGCCCAGACATCCGACACCTGCGTGTGCGTAGAGACCGGGCCAAAGGCCCATGTATCCCCTCTTTCCCCTCCTATCTCGTGGACTACTATATAAGGACCTCCCTCCTCCTAGCTAGGGTTAGCAAAGGTTAGAGCTCATTAGAGATAAAGCTTTGCTCATCCACTTACCACTCACATGGAGTTCAAGGCCTCCATGTGAGAAGATCCCCCAAGTGGATTCAAGACCCCGTCTAGGGAAGATCCTCTAAGGATTCAAGACCTCTCTCGTTCAAGGATTGGGATGAACTAGTTACCTATCTATCCTCTTGTGTTGACTTTGGATCCTTGTATCTCCTCTATGTGTATGTGGATTTAGCATATGTGTGATTGGTTTTTTCTATTTGAGAGTTCTTCTTGTGTTCTTCTTTGTTTTGCTCTCTTTCCCTCCTCGAAGTGTGAAAAGATTGACCATTAGGGTTCCACCCTACATCATCTTGGATCAGAGCCAAGGTTGATTCACATATTGGAGTCTCCCTTTCCACTTTCTAGCATCAATTTTGTGTGTGTTTGTCCAATTTTGAAAATCCCCACAAAAATAGCCATACCATATTTTTGTGTGATTTGTTGGTTTGATGATGTTTTGTTGATTTTGACCATGGATTTGATGTGTTGTTGGTAGATCAGCTTCCTCACAACTTTTCCCCAATTTCCATCCACGAAATTCTCTAAATTTTGCCCGAATTTTTCTTTTCCCCAATTTCATCTTCGAGTTCATCCACGGATCCAAGGTTGCGGAAATCTGACCCGTGACCCTGGACATCTAGCCCGAGGCCTGGACATCCGGCGCCTCGCAACCACAATCAACACCACCACCCAATTTTGTCCGGTTTCTGCCATTTCTTCCGCGTACCACCACCGACTTCCGCAACCAATCGCAATTTTGCCACTTGAGAATTTGAGTTCGCGGTTTCCATTTCCTAGCGTGTTTCGGCTACTTGGGATAGTTCGTCATCGACAACACCGCTGCTCATCTTCGCCACAACTTGGACATCGACAACGACCACCTCACCATATTGACACCCCAACCATAAGCAAGGACGGTAACCTCGACAACATCATTGTGGACTCTCCCTTGCCATTGCATTGTTAATCCCCGAGCCATCTTTGCGTCACTTTCCTACTGAGACTAGCCGTTGAGTATTGTCGGGCAATGTTACTTGTGCACATTAGTGATACTTGTTCCGCATAGCTATCATTGCGTGTATATATCATCGTATCATCTCTTGTGTCCTACATTGTTCCCGCATATATGTGCTATCTTGGTTTGAGCATTTCGCATAGTGGCCATATCAAAAGAAGGAGAAAGAAAATCTTTTAAGCAAAGAGAAGACAAAGAGGTTGTAAGCAATGGCCATAGCATCATACCACATTGCATATCATGTTGCAACTATTGATCATCTTGGATCATTGTGAGCGATTCACTGGGAACCATAAATAAATAGCATACTTGGGATAGAAAGTCAATATGTTTTGTCTCTCATAGGTTGTGCACAAGTTTCGTATCCGCCTATTGAGCAATCGTGCTAGCGTCTCTCTACTGTTGTGCAACACGAGCGTTGTCTGTGGATTCCATATTTTGTGCTCATTCCTTGTTTGCATGACCCCATTTATCTATCCGTGTGTGTGTTTCCATGTGCCACCTATTGCTATTCTACTTGTTTCACTTTCGAATTTGTGAATCTCTTTCAACATGATTGAATCTTGCTAACAATTGCATCAATTTTGTGCCACTTCCTAACCAAGCCCATCCAAAAGCTTTACTTGTGTAGGCATGAGATTGACAAGATCCGGTACCAATTGTGCTACTTCCATAATACCATATTGGGTGATCATTGATTCATCTTCAACATCGGTAAGGTACATTTGGTCTAGTTCTTTCCTTTCTTCCACTCACAATTTGCTTGAGAATGATGGATAGGGCGAGCACTTCTACCAACCCTCTCTTCGATGAGCAAGAAGAGGAACCGAACAACTACGTCACCAAGAATCAACTATTTGGCGCACATAGAGCATTGCATCAAGAAAATGAAGCTTTGGGAGAACGCATAGAACAACTCGCCACCGACTTGCGACAATCCAAAGCAAGAACAAGAGACTACCTCGACGCCAAGCTTACAACTCAAATGGAAGAGTGCAAGGCCCGTCAAGACGACGCCACTCGAGCTGACACTCTCCGGACACGTCTTCAGATTCAAGTCTTCCACGAGCTCGTTCACATCATTGCCAAGACCATGAGGATCATCAAGCTCCACAAAACCCATTCCATGGCAATGGTTTGCAAGACCGCCTTCGAAAGCACGATCGACACCGTTGTCAAGAATAAGACGCCATGGGCCAAATGCAAGCTCCACGACGCCAACAACAAGAAAACCAAGACGACAACACTCTCCAACAAGAACAACAACACTGCGAGGAACAAGCTCTTGAAGCTCAACATGCTCTACGAGAAGCAACTCGCGCCGTCAATGAGCACAACCGTCGTGTGCACGAGCAAAAAGAGGCCCTACGACACGAGCGACAAGAGGAAGCCGCATGCCTTGAGGAACGTTATGAAATGAGGAACCAGGCACGCATCCCACATCCTCAATGACAAGAAAATCAAGCGAAGCATGAGGAGCAAGCGGTTGAAAACCCACCTCCACGACAAGAGCGACTTCGCCATCGACCCCAACACAATGAAGAGCAACGCTATGACAAGATCGAGTTCAACATGCCTAAGTCCTCCGGAAGCACCAATCCCAAAGACTACCTCCCATGGGCATTGAAGGTCGACAAGATATTCCGTCTTCACAATTATGAAGAAGAGAAGAAGATCGCCATGGCATCCCTTGAGTTCCAAGACTACGTTCTCATTTGGTGGGAGCAAGTCAACGAGCGATGCCAAGAGAAAGGCGAACCGCCCATCACAAATGGAACCAAATGAAGGATGTCATGAGAGCTTGTTTTGTGCCCACACACTATAGTCATGATCTCTTCAAGAGGTTTCTACTCCTCAAGCAAGGAGCAAAGCCCGTTGAAGACTACTACAAAGAGATAGATTGCAATGATACGAGCCAATGCCACGGAAGATGAGGAGCAAACTATGGCACGCTTCTTGAATGGACATAGCCATCCTGTCAAGAAAATCGCCGATTTACAACCTTACACAAACCTCTTCGAGCTAGTGCACCAAGCAACCAAGGCGGAGCGACAAGTGTAAGATGACCTCAAGTATGCCAAGTACTCTTCCAAGACCTATTGTTCATTTATCTCAACCTTCATCGAATACGACACCATCAACCACGACTAAAGCTTCACCAAGCAACGGTGACAAGTCAAGCTACAAGAAACCTTCGACACCTTCGAGTCGTCCTTCAACTACAAGAAACTATAAGGCAAGGGCTTCATCATCAACTACTACAACATATGAGACCACCAAGACATGTTCCATCCAGTGTTTCACTTGCCAAGGCCGAGGCCACAAGACATACTAATCCCACTGGGTGCACCATGATTGCCAATGATGATGCACCTACGACCCCATGAGCGAAGAAGAAATGGAAGCACTAGAGCACATGGCCATGCACTGTCGAGTGAATGAAGATGAAGATGCTCAAGTCTTTTCCAACATTGATCCGAGCCCCGCTCTCGTTGTCTCCAAGGTCTTGATACTTCAACACCAACAAGATGAAGACCACCGTTGCCATATCTTTCACACCAAAGCGGGCATCAATGGACGTTTCGTCAAGGTCATCATCAACAGCGGAAGTTGCCACAATTTGGCAAGCGAAGAGCTATGTTCCAAGCTACAATTGGTCAAGATGAAGAAACCTCACCCCTACAAGGTCCAATGGCTTAGTGACTCCGGCACCATTCAAGTGGAGCACACCGTTCAAGTCTCCTTCAAGATTGGTGCATACGAAGACACCTTGGACTGTGATGTGGTTCCTATGTCCGTGTGGCATCTACTCTTAGGAAGAACTTGGCAATTCGACCGCAGCATCACGCACAATGGGCGAACCAATCAATATAGCTTCAAGATGAAGGGCAAGGAGTACATGCTACGACCCATGTCACCAAGTCAAGTGATCATCGACAAGTAAGCATCTACTCATCGTGGAGAGAATAGTGAGCGAGTAAACTACCAAAAAGAGAGTGAGCGCCACAAGCCAAAACCGAGTGCCTCCATGATGAGCGATAAGAAAAACTTAGTTCTTTTAGCCACCGAAAGAGACATGACGGATGCGAGTGAGAGCCCATCGCGTGTTCTTCACTTTGTACTTGTGTGCAAAGATGAAGCGGTGAGGACTAATACTTCACAACATCTACCTTTGGTGTTGTCTCTTTTATTACAGGAATTCATGGATGTGTTTCCTGATGAGCTACCTCCGGGACTTCCACCACTTCGCGGCATCAAGCACCGCATCAAACTCGTTCCTAGCGCACCACTACCGAACAAGGCACCTTACCGCATCAACCCCGATGAGACAAAATAATACAAATGCAAGTACAACATCTCATGGAAAACGAGTATGTATGTGAGAGCTTAAGTCCATGTGCCATTCCGGTTATTCTTGTGCCTAAGAAAGATGGTAGTTGTCACATGTGTTCTGATTGCCATCCCATCAATGCTATCACCGTTCGTTATAGACACCCCATTCCACGCCTTGATGATATGCTAGATGAACTTAGTGGAGCCACCATTTTCTCAAAAAAATGACCTTAAAAGTGGCTACTATCAAATTCGCCTTCAAGAGGGTGATGAATGGAAAATGGCTTTCAAAACCAAATTTGGCTTATATGAATGGTTAGTCATGCCTATGGACTTATCCGAAGCGCTTAGCACATTTATGCGCGTCATGCATTATGTCCTTAGAAAATATATTGGCATTTCTGTTGTGGTATACTTTGATGATATTCTTGTCTTTAGCCAATCTCTAGACAATCATGTCAAGCATTTTAGAGAAGTCTTGCAAGTTCATAGAAACGAGCGTCTTTATGCGAATATGGAAAAATGCACTTTTGGTGTTGATAAGCTTGTTTTCTTGGGCTTTGTTGTTTCCTCTAAGGGTGTTCAAGTTGATGAGTCTAAGATTGATGCTAAAAACTTGACCACAACCAACCAATTTAGCTCAAGTGCGTAGTTTCCTGGCCTAGCCGGATTTTATCGACGCTTTGTTAAGGATTTTAGCACTATTCCTTCACCATTACATGCTTTGAGTAAGAAGAATGCACCCTTTGTTTGGGGACCCTCTCAAGCTACCGCATTCGAGTAGCTTAACTATTTTCTTACACATGCCCCATTACTTGCCTTGCCTAATTCTGATAAAACTTTTGAAGTGCATTGCGACGCTAGTTGCCGTGGTTTTGTCACGTCAGATGTCCTTGTGAAAGGACTTAGTCGTGAGGCCATCACAGCTAGGCGGTAGCTTGAACGGGGTTGATTGGAATTGAGAGACAAGAGTTTACCCAGGTTGGGCCCCTCACGATCGAGGTAAAAGCCTACATCCTGTCTTGATTGTATTGTTGGTGAAATCGATTACAAGGATGCGAATTCGCTAACCTAGCTCTCGATTGATTGTAACTTAGTCTTTCTACCTCAGGGGCTCCCCTTTATATATAGGTGGAGGCCCTGAGGTTACAACAGAATCCGGGTCGTACAATGACCCCTGACTTAGTCTATTTCCTACTTATCTTGCTCCTCAAGTAAGGGAGATTCTTCCCGACCGCCTTGTCGAGCCGGCCTACGGGAGACCGAGTCATGAGACAGCCTCCTCTTCGAGATGCCTCCTGGGCCTTGGGTCTTGTGGCTCATCATGGCCCAGACAGCCAGGTCATTGACAAGCCGCCAAAGGACGGTCGGGTCATATCCTGGCCGGGTCATACCGTGGGTATATCCCCAACATTAGCCCCCAGTTTAACTTGGGTTTACTCATGTTAAACTTCATCCTGGCCATGTATGACTTGCCGGCTTGTGATGTTCTCACACTTAGCATTTTTCGCTTCCTCTGCTTGATGACGTCATTTCTTCGGTTCCCGCATCTTATGTGTGACATCACAAGGGATCTTTGAAAGGATCTGACAGGCATGAAATTCGAGGCGCCTTTACGCCCCAAATTTACTGTGCCCCCTATGCTTTCGCACTTGCCGTTCCACCTTCTCACCATTATAAATATACATGATGGACCCCGGGATTTATTTTTACCATCGTCTTCTTCCTCGCGCCCTCTGCTCATTGCGATCGAAGCTTCGCCGGGCCTCTTCTAGCTCTCCGACCACCTCAATTGTGTCTTCACCGCTGCTCCAAACGTCGCCGGAGCTTCATCCGTAGTGCTTTGACCGCGTCAGCAGCGCCCCAGCACTCCAAGACCTTGTGCTTCAGATCTGTAAGCGCCCTGCTCTTCCTTTGTAGTTCATCCACAGTTCGTCGGTGCTCATCACCGTCCTCCCTGTATAGACTCAAACCTATTGAAATGGCTCGGATAGACACCCTGATTACCGCAATAATGCCGGTTGAATCATCTAGAATCCCCTTTGTGCTTTCAACAGACCCCATTAGGATGCGCGTTCCTTCCTCTGTGCCATATTTAGGTCTTGAACTTTTATTTTCGGAGAATTTTCCAGATCTGAAGAAGTAGTTGTTCTGTAAAATTCTTGTTTACGAGCTTATCTCCACAGGCTGTCCAACACTTGGTAAAATTTCCAGTACTAGTGAATAGCTAGTGCCGGCTTACTGAATACTTTAGCCAGCTTACTGAATACTTTAGCCGGCTGATGAATACTTTAGCATATTTGCCGTGGCCCACTTAACTCCATGGTTATAAACCAAACAACCTTAGCCGGCTTACTGCATTTCAGCTTATTTTCGTCACAACCTTGAGTAATTTGATCGGCTCATTACACTTGAATGGGAATACGCCGGCTTATTATTATACTTTTCACCCTGCAGTGGAACTTTATTAGAGTCATCATGGCTCCGAGCAAAGCAGTTGGCTGGGCTAAATACCAAATATCCAATCTCATGCTAGATGACCTTGTAAGCCAAGGTCTTTCGTCGGCTCGAGATGTGATTAGTTGGCATGCGCCTGAAGAAGAGATTGTCCCCCAACCTCAAGAAGGGGAGGTCGTCATATTTGCCGATCATTTGCACAGGGATTTCCGGCCGCCCGAGTCAAAAAATTTCCGAGATGTGCTTCATTTCTTTAATCTCAGGACTCAGGATATGGCCCCCAGTTCCAATACCAACCTATGCCAGTTCCAAGTCTTCTGTGAAGTATACCTCCAGATAGAGCCTACTGTCAGTCTTTTCCGGGAATTCTTCTACATCAACCACCAAACCAAGTTTAAGGATGGACTCAGCATGGAACTTGGTCGAATCTCTATCCAGAAGAGAAAAAATAGTGCCTTTCCTGAAGCCAAACTGGTGAGTCATCCCAAGGGCTGGGCCAAGACTTGGTTTTACTGCAAAAATACTGCCCCTCAAGGACAAAATCCCCTGCCGGGTTATAGATTGGAGCGGCTCGATGCCACAGTGGCCTTTCCGAGTTGGCCATCAGAAGAAGAGCGGAAGCAAATAGCTCCTCTTTATCCTAAGCTAAGAGCTTTGACGACTCATGGCCTCACCGGGATCGATCTGACCCGGTGCTGGATAAGCTAGCGGATCCAACCCCTTGGGTTGAGGGGTGCCTTAATGTGTGACTATACTGGTGAGCCGAGGGACGTGCAACGCTTTAGCCAGGTTGATCTGTTTGAAGAAGAAATCAACAAAGCCACCAAAAAGCTGCTGTGTGACCCCAAGGATAAATGTGGTTTAACTGGGCTAGCTCCCCTTTTCCTGACTAATCCCGTGCCTCCAGTAAGTATACTTGCGTTTACTTACTCATTTTACTCATGACCTGCTCTTTTTCTTATGCTTATATACCGGCTCATCATCCCTGCAGGCAAGCTCCAGTTTTTAGAAGAAGTGGGTTCGGAACCCTGCTCCTCCTCCAGTCGAGCAGGCAAACGAGCCGGTTGATGATGATGATGCAACCGTTGAAGAAGCGTCTGAGGTAGAGCTCGACTCACTTGGCCGTCTTTTTATTGCACTTGCTGATGCTCCCTCTTCTCAGGATAACATGAAAACTAGTCGAGCCAGCAATGTTGAGGTAATTTCAATCTCATCCAACTCGGAAACTTTTATCCCGAAGAAAACGAGATGAGCTGTCAGAAAGGTACCATTTTCACATCTAGACGCTCACTTGGACCCGCAATTTATTTTGAAGAAAACTCAACAAGTCGGCACATCGAAGCGCAAGACCCGGAACAACTCTGGGGAGTTTTCTACCGGCTTACCTAATGAGCCGGCCCCTCGCAAGCAACGACTTGAGGTGCCTCATAGTCCAACTTCCTCTCGCCCATGAGCCGGCCTTATTAGACAACCACTTAATCCTTCTGACACAAATTATCAGGAATCGCCGCCCTCCTCTAGAGAGTCAAGCGCCACTCAACTATCAGCTTTCACAATTAAGCGCGGGTAAGTGTTTATAAAATATTTGTCCTTTGCCATTGTAGTCATTCTTTTAACTGAAGTTGCTTATATGGTGCCAGGGCCAAAGCTTTCACCAAGAAGGTTGGCGGGTCATCCACCAACCCTGCCGCTTCTGATACTCAAGGACCACCAATAGACAAACCAGAAATCGAGACTGAGCATGCTGGTCAAGATAACCCGGACCATGGGATTGAAACAATCCATGAGCCGATGAACGTTGATAAGCCGCTAACAGTGGAGGAGTCAGCCAACGTGGATGAGCAGGTCAACCCCAATGGTCCGGCTCACAATGTGCATCCACCAAGTCCTGCTCGCGCCGCTAGCCCGAGACAAGAGGTGGAAAATGTTAATCAAATGGTGATTGACACAGAAGTAATCATCATTAGGGAAAACAAAATATTCCTAAAGCCTCCAATACTTTGGCCAAATTTGCGGCCAAGGATGAGCCGGTTCATCTAGAGAAAGGGAAAGCCAAGTTAGAGCTCCCAAATATGGAAGAATTGAGCGTGGAAGAGCTTCACCAGGGGTACTTGACCCGGCTGTCTGAGAGCCGGGATGCTGAAGCGAGCATGATCAACATGCTCAGGCGAAAATATGAGGTATGAAGTAACCCTCTTTCCATTGCTGTATGTACACTTATGTAGCCCCCAAGTCTTAGGCACATGAAGATATGAGTGTGCTTAAGACTTTGCTTCTGAATTTTGCAATGATATTGTAGCCCCCAAGGTCCAGCTCAGCATACAATACTGGGCTGGGGCTTGTAGAAAAATGGTTAAAAGATTGAAACTCGTACTGTAGCTCCCAAGTGCCGGGTCGTTATGTAAATAATAAGCCAGTGCTTATTCCCAATTCTATCCAAATATGGTATAAAGCATAATGTAGCCCCCATGGACTAGCTTATTTTCTTTGAAATGGCCAGGTTGTCATCCAGTGACCAGAAATGGGTGCATTAGCCCCCAAGTGTCATGTGGACTGCTTGCAGCTGCAAGAGACTTTGCCAAAAAAAATTGATGTAAGACTTTTGAGCTATAGCCCCCAAGTGCCGGGTCATGCGACTTTGCCGGCTTGGGACTGTATTAAATGTACTTAAAATTGCCTTTGTTGCTGCAAGATATGGTAAACGCTACAGAGTCTGGAGCTGCTGGCTTGCAAAAACAGATGAGAAGGGGAAAGAAGCTGTGAGAGATAGCAGAATCAAACTTGCATGACTTGCTGCTTTCCGCCTCATCTGTATTGGATAAAACCAAAGCCACTTTTGAAGAAGAGAAAGCGGTACTTGTGTGACATGCGGAAGCAGCTGAATGGAAACTTGAGCCGGTGACTCAAGAACTTTATGGCTTGAAACGCCATGTAACAAATATGATTGTAGCCATCTTTGGTAAGCATTACAATGACTTAGTTTGTAAGCCACTAGACAATTTATGAGTCAAAACTTAACTCGAAAACCATCTTATAACATCTGGCTGTTCATGTGCAGGCACAAGAGATGATAATGCCCTGTAGCAACCTCTGGTGAAGCTGAAAGCTGTATATACCTTCCTGGAGCAGTTATATATAGGCAGTTTATATGCGACCATGGCTGTGAAGAATGAGAAGTCGCCTCCGCAGCGAATTAAGGATGTTCTAAAACAACTATCAACCTGTGGGGACCCCGACTTATAAAGTCGAAGCCATTGAATGCACGTGTACAGTGATCCCAGAGATCAATGCTCACAGAACACACAGAAGCTGAATAACAAGAGTCTTACATCCATACATACTGTCTTACACAAATTGTGACCATTAAGGTCAAGTCTTACATAGATAAAGCCTCAAGGGCTGGTCATCAAATAAAACACAAGCAGCGGAAATCTTTGTCGATAAGTAGAACCCATGCCATCTGCCTTAACCCTACAGGCATTCTGACTGAGAAAGCGTCCTATTTCGCATGTTCGTCACCGAAGAATTCTTCCTCAAATTCCTGCTCTTCCATGCCTGGCCAAGTAAATAGCCAGGTACAAGCTAGTAAGTACATTTGAATGTACTCGCAAGCAACCTGTGAATGGAAACAGAATAAAGCATGCATGGTAATATCACTATGTTGGCATATCTGTGGTATGTTAGTTTTTCTTATACAAGCATGATCAGCATGTAACGGTGTCATGAATGTGTCTGCAGCATATATCAAGAGGTTATAGACATCAACATCGAGAAAAAGTTAAACACAACTCAGTCTCCACTTATCGTGTCTTCTCATGATTCACATCAACAATTGTACTCAGCCATGTGTGTAAGGATTCCAGACATAGTTTAAGTACCACCACCCAACTGTCCATGACCGAGGACACGACTATTCAAATAGTTTGACACTCTGCAGATGTTGTACACTTTACCCACAAGAATCCGGGAAGCTTTCGTGTCATCCACGATCCCACAGTACCTCAAGTACTCGAGGGAAGCACCCGATCACTATCTTTCCCTAGGCGACACTAACATAGATTCCACTCGTTGGTACACAACCCCCATGTCATGATCATAAAAGATCTTGGGTCTCTGCCCTTTTTATTGTCACACCTACACAAAGGGACCAACGGTGTGTCCGGTGCCCTGTAAAAACAGTCATGGCCGCCTATCCAAGCACACCCCATCCCGAGAGTGAACTCACGTCACCCCCGTCACTAGTAATGTGGGACCATGCCAGCATCGGACTAGGTAATCAATAATGCCCCATCCCATAAGGGGTAGTGTGGTTGTACATGTTTCGGTTGGGACGGTAAACACACCTTAAATCTGATCCGTCTTTTATACACACACCTTCACTTGCTTCGACACACCACTTCTTCATCAAGTGGTGTCCTAGTTTCAACTTTTCTCACGGGCATAAGGGGCACCCGATGGGGTTTCCAAAAGATCGTAACCAAGTAACGATCATGGCATAGATGCAACATCTTGCGTCAACAATAAGTTTTTATCATTGTATCTCTAAGCACAAGGTAGAGCTACGAACATGCAAGTTCTAGCGGGTATGCATCAATGCAACGATCATAATGAACTTATCATCAACAACATCATCATGCATACAGGAAGATATCGATGAACAAGAGAGGGTTATCATGGTCAAAGGGCTGCTTGCCTGGCTCAACAAGGTCTTCTGGGTCTTCAAATGCCTCTGGTCCAACTCCTTCGCCAATCTCGTGATCTAACATCGAAAGGTAACGGACACACAATAAGGCAATAGCACAAAACAGAAAAATAAAAGTACTCAGAAAAATGTCAACTCATTTTTGTAAAATACTAGAGTGAAGACTAAAAATACCATAATTCCTAGTTTGTGGATTTGGAGAGTTAAAAATAGTGAAAAGCATTTTAACAGTGGTTTTAAATGCCTTAAATAGGGTTTTAGATGAAGACAGTACATAAACATCTTCCAAATGGTGCACAAATGGCATAATCAAATAGGTTGGATTTTTATAAGATTTTATGAGTTGGAATTATTGGATTTGGATAAATATTTTGTGCTGTGGAATTTCTACAAGATTCAAAAAAGAAAAGTCAGCAGACTGGCCGGGCAAGATCTGCCCGCAGCTGGGCAGGCCTGCAGCTGAGACGGCCTGGGCGTGCCGAGGCGCGCACCCACCAGGTTTAAACCTGACGCGCGGGCCCCAGGAGCAAGAGAAAGAGAGTCGCGAGAGGGAGTCGACAGGCTGACGAGCGGGCCCCCTTGTCAGGGTCGTCGTCAACCTCTGGCCAAAGGACGGCGGAGCTCACTGGTGGCGATAGGAGGCACGACGAGGTGAGCGGAGGACACCGGCGTGCTCAGCGTCGAGCCGCACGTCGGTGGGTGGTGGAGGCAGTCGCCGGAGACGACGGTGGCGGATGACCCATGCGGCAAGGTCTCGGACCGAGGTCGATCCGCCCGCCCTAAGCTGCAAAAGGCACGGGAGAGAGGGGGAAATGGGTCAGCGTGTCGAGGCAAGGTGGATGGGAGAGAAAAGGGGGCCGGACATGGCCTGTACCACGCGAACGGCGACGACCCGACGCGGCGGCGCCCGAGCTCGATCTCGAGCTCAGGGGTTCCTGGAGACGGATGGGTGGTGCGGGAGGTCGATTGGGAGTGTGGGGAGGCGGCAGGGAGCAAGAGAGGGGCTTGGGGTTGCCTTATATGAGCGGGGTGAGGTCCTCCGTAGGCGCGACCTACGGGTGCCCGCGGGATCAGCTCTAGTGGCCGTTGGAGAGGGAAAGGAGGGCTCGGGGGCGCTCGTGGGGGTGGTCTAGGGTGCCAGGGAGAGAGAGAGGAGGAGCGGGGTGAGCTGCATGCGGGCCACAGGAGCTGCGCAAGCATTGGACGAGCGGGCGGCGCTCTGGTGCGAGCCATGGGAGAGAGAGGAGGGAGCGGGAGCAAGTGGGAGGCCTGCTGGCATGGAGCAGACGTTGAGGCGCCTTGGCTCGCGCGAGGGGGAGGCCCGAGGTGGTCATGGGTCATGGCGTCAACGGTCGAACGCCCTGCCAGGCGCTCCAGAGCGCGACTTTGGCCGACGTCCGTGGTTTTCCAGCGTCCTTGCGTGCCCACTTGTGTCTAGTGGCTGCAGAGGGTGTGGGCAAAAGTGGAGGAGGGCCTCGGATGCCCTGGAAAGCTGAGGGGGGAGAGAGAGAGGCTGAGAGAAAGGGGAATCCCACTGTGCAGGGAAGAAAATTGAAGCTCTGGCCCGCTTCATCATTGCCCCTCGGGCTGGAAATCTTGTAGGAGGTGGAGGGGGACTAGATGAGGTTGTGGGAAAAGTTTCAACTCAAGGAGATTAGTGGAAATGGCCAAAACATGAACTTTAGGTTTCTGCGAGAAGGTGTTTGATGGTGGTTTGAGCTAGCAAAAAGATTCTCCTTACCATGAGATTTAACAGGAGTGAGTGGCATAACATAATAATAGTGCCCACAAAATTTGGGATCAAATGGAGAAAGTGGCCAATGTAACTTTTGTAAACCCTAGAAATCAACAAAAATGTGTTTTCCTAGATCTTGCTATGCAAATCTAGTCTCCTTGATGCACCACTTGGTGTAGTGTCATCATTTGGGAATTAGAACATGTTCACAAAGTTTGAGCATGTTTGGCAATGTAAAGTTGCTCAAATTTGGTTCTGGATAGACATGGTTTTGAGAGGTTTTGATGATGTTATGTTGTTCTCCAAGGCATGAGACTTGGCAAGATCACCAAATATGGCATTTGTGACATGCTAGAATTTTCTTGGAATTTATATAGAATATTTCCTTTGTAAATATTTCAAAAGCTTGAAATATCAAGAAAGTGTTTTTGAGGGTTTTTACCAATATTTTGAACATGACCATGTGTTGAAACTCTTATATATGGACAATATAAATCCAATGAGCTTCCCTAAATTTTCTAAAATATTTTTGAAACATTAAATAATTTTAACCTATTAAAGACCATTTCTGGCCTTAAGAAAAAGCCTTTAAATAAAATAGCAAAATAACTTTTAAAATTATATATTTTTGTTTTATGGGAGTCCTATACCTAATAGGAGTCAAATATACCTTTTGAAAGATTTTTCATTCTCTAATTTAAGTACTTTTAGTGCAAGCCTCAAATCAGGGGTTTTGGAAACGTAATTTAGAAAATACCTTTTGGCCAAATTAATTTTTTGTAGGAAAATACCATTCTGTGCTATACACATGGCATGATCATTTGGCAAGGTTTTGGATCAAGGAGATGAAGTATAGAAGGTGGAGCTATAATATGACTTTCATGAGCACTTGAAACCACAGACAAAAATCCAAATCAAATGAAAACCAAATAATGCAAAAGTTTTTGTTGGACCAAACCTTCATGCTTTATTAATGCAGGAGACATGCTACAAAACACTAGGTGTGACAGACCTACCCCTCTTACCAGAATCTCGTCCCCGAGATTCCTAAACTAGGCTTTAAAGAGGTACAGAAACTCAGATCTAAGGTAGTCCTCACGCTCCCAGGTTGCTTCTGCTTCAGTGTGGTTACTCCACTGAACCTTGAAGTACTTGATGGTGCGGCTTCGCGTACGTCATTCTTCTTCATCCAAAATGTGAATGGGTCTCTCGCAGTAGGTCAGATTGGGCTGAAGGTCAATGGCTTGGTGATCGATGTCCTTGTAGAGGTCAGGCCACTTCTGGAGTTGTGACACATGGAACACGTTGTGCACCTCGGATAGTTCAGGCGGTAGCTCCAACTAGTAAGCCACTTCTCCCCGCCTTGCAGTGATCTTGAAGGGGCCAAGAAATCTTGGGGCGAGCTTTCCCTTAACGTGGAAATGCTTGGTTCCCTTGAGAGGAGTCACTCGCACGTATACATGGTCTCCGACGAGAAAGCTCACTTGTCGGCGACAAGTGTCAGTGTAGCTCTTCTGCCGTGACTTGGCGGCCTTCAGACGCTCTCTGATTAGCTGAACTTGCTCTTCGGCTTTGCGGAGAACATCAGGTCCAAAGACTGGCCCTTCTTCGTTCTCTGACCAATTGAGGGGTGTGCGACACTTGCGTCCATACAACACTTCAAATGGTGCCATTTGGAAACTTGAGTGGTAACTGTTGTTATAGGAGAATTTGGCAAAAGGAAGGCAGTCTTCCCACTTAGCTCCATATGCTAAGACACAAGCTCGGAGCATGTCTTCGAGTATCTGATTCACTCATTCTGTCTGACCTCCGGTCTATGGGTGGAAAGCAGTGTTGAAAGACAACATGGTTCCCGTGGCCTCTTGGAATTTCTTCCAGAACCTTGAGGTAAACTGGGTCCCTCGATCTGACACAATCTCCTTAGGAACACCATGAAGGCTCACGATTCTGTTGATGTAAAGAGTTGCCAGTTGGTTGCCATCGTAGGTAGTCTTGACAGGAATGAAATGGGCCACCTTGGTCAAATGGTCGACTATGACCCAGATGGAGTCATGACCCTTGCCCGACCTTGGTAATCCAGTGATGAAATCCATTCCAAATTTATCCCATTTCCACTCGGGAACCTTGAGTGGTGGAAACAATCCAGCAGGTCACTAACATTCAGCCTTGACCCTTTGGCATACATCACACTTTGCAACATAGGTGGCAACCTCTCTTTTCATCCCGTGCCACCAGAATCTTCCCTTCAGGTCTTGATACATCTTGGTTCCTCCAGGATGGATGGAATACGGGGTGTCATGGGCTTCCTGTAGGATCAAATCCTTCAGATCCTTCTTGTTCGGTACGCAGATACGGTTCTTGTACCATACAACTCCATGTTCGTCCTCGGAGAATCCTGGGGCCTTGCGTTGCTTCATCTTCCTCTTGATGCCTTCAATGCTTGCATGTCCTTTCTGGGCTTCCCTGACGTCATCCATCAAGGTAGGCTTGACTTCCAGGTTGTCCAGGTATCCATACATAACTAACTCTAGGATAAATTACTCCAGCTCTTCAAACAGGGCTGGTTTCCTTTCTTTGATCATGGCATTCAGGGAGCAAGCCTTTCTACTTAAGGTGTCTGCTACCACGTTAGCCTTCCTGGGGTGGTATTGAACACTGAGGTTGTAATCCTTGATCAATTCCAGCCATCTCCTTTGCCTCATGTTCAATTCTTTTTGAGTGTAGGTATACTTCAGACTTTTATGATCTGTGTATATCTCACACCACTTCCCTAGGAGGTAATGTCACCATGTCTTTAGGGCATGAACCACTGCTGCTAACTCAAGATCATGAGTAGCATAGTTCTATTCATGAGGCCACAGTTGCCTTGAAAGGTAAGCTAGCTATGACTCTGCCTTCTTGCATCAGAACGCTTCCCAGTCCGGTTCGAGAGGCATCACAGTATATCACGAACTCCTTGTGAATATCGGGTGTCGCCAGAACTGGGGCAGTGGTTAATCTCCTCTTGAGCTCTTGGAAGCTCTCTTCACACTTGGGCGTCCATTAAAACTTCTTGTCCTTCTTCAAGAACCGAGTCATTGGTCGGGCAATACTGGAGAACCCTTCCACAAATTTGCGGTAGTATCTCGCAAGTCCGAGGAAGCTTCTAACCTCCTTGACGGTGGTTGGAGTTTGCCACTGGGTCACAGCTACAATCTTTGCAGGGTCTACCGACAATCCTTCTTCAGTCAGGACATGACCTAAGAATCCAACCTTGTGTAGCCAGAACTCACACTTGCTGAATTTGGCATACAGTTGGTGCTCTCGAAGCTTGTCTAGGACCATCCTCAAATGTTGCTCATGCTCTTCTTCCGTCTTCGAGTAGACGAGAATGTCATCAATGAAGACGATAACAAACTTGTCCAAATATTCCATGAAGATCTTGTTCATGAGATGCATGAAGTAGGCTGGGGCATTGGTTAACCCAAATAACATGACCGTGTACTCGTACATGCCATACCGGTTACAAATGCCGTCTTCGGAATATCTCGGGGTCTGATCTTCAACTGATAGTACCCAGATCTGAGATCGATCTTGGAGAACACCTTGGCTTTGTTGAGCTGATCAAACATGTCTTCAATCTTGGGGCGTGGATACTTATTCTTGATTGTGACTTCATTAAGGGAACGATAGTCAACGCATAATCGGATGGTACCGTCCCTCTTTTCCACAAATAGAATAGGCGTTCCCCAAGGTGAGGCACTAGGGCGAATGACCCTTTCCTCAACTGCTCGGCCAGTTGCTTCTTTAATTCTGCCAACTCCTCCAATCCCATTCTATAAGGCTTTTTATAGATGGGCCCTGCGCCGGACATGAGCTCGATGTCGCGGTCAGGAGGCATTCTCGGTAACTCGTCAGGAAAGACATCGGAGTACTCGCATACTACTGGCACTTGCTCCAGTCCAACTTCTGACAGACAGTTGACTTGGGTGACTTGAGCAGAGAAGGGGTTGGAAGCAAACTTAACTTCGACTCCTTGGTCATTGGTCAAGGTGACAGTCCGGTTGGCACAATCTAACAAGCCTTGGTGCTTGATGAGCCAACCCATTCCTAAGATCACATCCAAGCCTTGTGATCTCAAGATGATAAGGTCTTCTAGGAATTCTACCCCGTTAATGATGATCCCGACCCCTTTACACCCTATCTTGGCTCTCATCTCTGATCTGGGGGTTTGTATCACCATGGGGCTACTCAGGGGTGTACGGGTCATGCCACTTTCTAATGCAAACTTTTGGGTGACAAATGAATGCGTGGCTCCAGAATCAAACAAGACAGTTGCAGGTGCTGAGTTGACAAGGAACGTACCCAGCACGACGTCCGGGTCTTCCTGAGCTTCTTCTGCAGTGACATGGTCCACACGCCCCTTGCCATTGTTGGGATGGTTGCAAGGGGCTTGGTTCCTCTGTGGTGGTCCAAGACCTTGTCCTTGGTTCTGCGCATTGGGGCACGGAGCATCGAGCTTCTTGTTGGGGCACAGCCTTGAGATGTGTCTTGGCTGACCACATCCAAAGCAAGTGACTTGGTTGGAGTTGTTGCCCTTGTCACCACTGTTATTGGGGTTGTTGTACGCTGGCTTGGGATTGGCGTACCGCTGAGGCTGATAGTTGGTGCGGGGTACAGGGGCTCTTGGCTGCTGATAGGTTGGCCTGACTGGGGCCGATTGCCATTGGCGAGGCTTCTGGTTGCTGGTACTACCCTTGCTGACCATCTTGCGCTTACGTGTATCTTCCAGAGCACAACGCTTGTCTTCAAGCATGAGTGCCTTGTTCACTAGGTCAGGAAAGGTCTGGCAGTCACACACGACTAGTGAGTATTGCAGAGTTTGGTTAAGGCCTTCCATGAAGCGCTCTCTCTTGGCAGCATCGGTGTTGACATCCTTAGGAGCATACCTTGACAAAACACTGAACTTCTGCATATATTCCTTGACAGTGCTGCTTCCTTGCTTCAGGGCACGAAATTCACACTTCTTGATAGCCATGATTCCAGATGGAATGTGGGCCTTGCGGAACTCCGCCTTGAAATAATTCCAAGTGATGGCTTTGCCCAGCATGCATGGCCTTGAATCTATCCCACCAGGCTCTAGCAGTTCCCCCGAGACAGTGAGCGGCGTAAGCCACGCTCTCACGATCTTCAGTGCAGCCGACTAGTTCCAGCAGATCCTCAATGGTGCAGATCCAGTCATCTGCATCCAGGGGTTCAGCAGTCCTTATGAAGGTTGGTGGTGCATGCTTCTTGAACTCCGCCAACATGGAATGCCCATTGCTGTTCCCCGCCGGCTGGCGGTTGTTGATGACAGCTTGAGCAATCATCTGGAGGGCTGCAATGTTGGCTTGGCGTTCCTCTCGGAAAGCTTGGAGAAGCTGAGCCATGTTCATGTTTTCCGGGGGAGGTGGTGGTGGAGCTTGTCCTTGGGTTTGGTCTTGGCTGGCTCCTGCTTGGCTGGATCCTCCGGCTTCTTGCTGTTGGGTAGAGGTACTAGTACGGGTTACAACAGGCATCGTGTTGAAGCGGTCAAGGTGTCATGATTGGAAAAGGCGAGGGGAGCGCAATATAGATGGGATGCCTAGTAAGGGGGTGGGTATGACACAAATTAATTAAGCAAAGGCCAGAAGGGCCAAACTCATGCATTAAAACCAAATGGGTGATGTAGTCGTTTACAAACTCCCAGAGAGAAAGTATGACTTTCATCAAAACACATCGAAAGCAAATGCAACACAACATGGTTTCATTTGAACCATTACAAGGACTCGACTTCACAGAAGGGGTACACAACCTATCCTACCTTAAGGGTTATGGACTGGCCTATACTAGTCTTGAACGGTGCCTAAGTGGTGGAATGCTCGGTCGCATATTCTGGCTGCTCTGGGTCTTCCTCCTCATCTTCATCCGTCTCAGTTTCATCGTCACTTGAGGGAGTGGGGGAGTGGAGGAGCTGAACACGGCGCTACTTCACCGGTGGCATAGTGCAGAGGTTGCGGTAGTCCTTTGCAATCATACGGCATGGCTGAGATGATCCTCCATCCTTGGCAGGTGTAACCTGCGGGGGTCGCCCACCTCGATAGGCGACAGCGGGCTGTCCAGGGGGAGCACCATTCTTGTTGATCCTATATGCCTTTGCTTGGGATAGGCGGAGGAGTTCCTTAGTCTCGTGGAGTTCCTTTTGGACCTCCATCGACTCCGAGGCCAGGTGTTGTGCCAGGCTATCGGCACACAAGATGAAGTAGGTCTGGAAATGGAGTGGAAGCCCTTCCTCCATGGGTGGTGCTGGTGCGCTGCTCTCATCATCATCCTTCTTCCGGTAAGGCAAGTATCGGGTGGCTGGCTCACTCGCCATCTCTGGAAGAAGGTCCCGTAGGCGAGTCAATGCCTTGAGCGTGGCAGTCTCGAAGGCGAGGGTCAGTGTCGCCACCTGGGGTCCTCAAAGGACCAGCTCGTCGGAGAGTCGTTCACCCTCATGACTACCTCCGCGTGATACTCCTTCTTGGTGTCGTTGATCCAGTGCTCATGATAAGAGAAGGTGGGGGCTCGGGTGAACTGGCACTTCTTGAGGCTGTCCTCAAGAAGTACGGGAAATCCAGTGGCCAGGAAGTCTTCGGGTACGACAACCATCTACAAAAGTGGAAGGGAAGAGGTTAATAGGGGAAATATAACAACTCCCTGAGTGAAGCCGATGAAGACGTGCTTCCGGCCGGCTTGAATCCGGCCGGGTCGGGTGTGCCGAGCCGGCTCGATGATGTCGGTGCAGGTGTCCAGCTCAGGCCTTGTTTCGCCGATTCGGTGGATGAAGACGTGGATCTTGCCGAAGGGGACTTGGTACCCGTACTCAATTGAGTCGGCCTCGGGGCCCCAGCCTGCATCGTCGATGTACAGCTTGCCACGACGACTCTTCGTCATCCGGCCGACAGCGTACCCTTCGATCCCTGGGAAAGAGCCCTCCAAGAACTCGAAATCACCATGCGAAGCCCCCACGGTGGGCGCCAACTATCATGGTTTTGTCACGGCAAATGTCCTTGTGAAAGGACTTAGTCGTGAGGCCATCGCTGCTCGGCTGTAGCTTGAATGGGGTTGATCAGAATCGAGAGACACGAGTTTACCCAGGTTCGGCCCCTCAGGATCGAGGTAAAAGCCTACGTCATGCCTTGATTGTATTGCTGGTGTTATCCATTACAAGGATGGGAATCCGCTAACCTAGCTCTTGATTGATTGTAACTTAGTCTTTCTGCCTCAGGGGCTCCCCTTTATATATAGGTGGAGGCCCTGAGGTTACAACAGAATCTGGGTCGTACGGTGACCCGTGACTTAGTCTAATTCCTACTTATCTTACTCCTCAGGTAAGGGAAATTCTTCCTGACCGCCTTGTCGAGCCGGCCTACCGAAGACTGGGTCATGAGCCAGCCTCCTCTTTGAGCCGCCTCCTGGGCCTTGGGTCTTGTGGCTCATTACGGCCTGGACAGCCAGGTCATTGACAAGCCGCCAAAGGACGGCCGGGTCATATCCTGGCTGGGTCATACAGTGGGGTATATCCCCAACACTATTGGTAATGGCATAGGAGGTGTGTTAATGCAAGAGAAGTGACCCGTTGCTTATTTTAGTGAAAAACTTTCCGGCGCACAACTTAACTATCCCATTTATGACAAAGAGTTGTATGCTTTGGTGAGAGTTTTTGCATGTTTGGGAGCATTATCTTCGACCTCATGATTTTGTCCTTCATACGGATCATGAAACGCTTAAGTATATTAAAGGTCAAACTAAGTTGAATAAACATCATGTTAAATGGAGTGAATTCCCTGAATCTTTTCCTTATGTCAATAAATATATTAAGGGTAAAGAGAATGTTGTAGCGGATGCTCTTTCCCGCAAGTGCATGTTAGTTACTAAACTTGAATTGAATGTTATTGGATTTGAGCACATTAAAGACTTGTATGCGCATGATGTTTCATTTGCGACTCCTTATTCCAACTGCTTAACTCACACTTCTTGGGAGAGATATTATCTCAAAGATGGCTATCTTATGCGCACCAACAAATTTGTATACCCAAATCTTCTCTTCGTTTGTTGCTTTTGGAAGAAGCTCACGGTGGAGGACTTATGGGACACTTCGGACCCGACAAGACCTTCGACACGCTCTCTAAGAACCACTTTTGGCCAAAGATGTTTGACGACATTTCACGCTACACCACCCGGTGTTCTACATGACGCAAAGCTAATTCTAAAACTCAATCCCATGGTCTCTATATGCCACTTCCTATTCCATATCACCCATGGGAAGATATTAGTATGGATTTTTTGCTTGGTTTGCCTCGAACTCAAAACAACAAAGATTCGGTATTTGTCGTTGTGGACCGTTTCTCTAAGATGACACATTTCATTCCATGCAACAAGATAGATGATGTTTCACATGTTGCAAATCTCTTTTGTAGGGAAAATCTTGCGTTTACATGGAGTGCCCAAGACGATTGTATCGGACCGCGACGTCAAGTTCCATAGCTACTTTTGTAAGACACTTTGCGCCAAGCTCAAAATCAAGCTACTCTTCTCATCGGCGTACCATCCACAAGCCGACGGCCAAACGGAGGTCACCAACCGGACCCTCTCTACACTTATTCGAGTCTTGATCAAGAAGAACATCAAGGAGTGGGAAGAATGCTTGCCCATCGCCGAGTACGCCTACAATCGAGTACGACATTCTACTACCGGTAAGTCCCCCTTCGATGTCGTCTATGGCTTCAACCCATTGTCCCCATTGGACATTCTACCACTACCACTACAAGAGATCATCAACATGGACGCATGTGCAAGAGCAAGTTATCTCAAAGAAGGTGCATGAAGATACAGGACGCACAATCGAGAACCAAGTGCACCGCCTCGCGACCAATCTCACATCAACAAGCACCCCATGGTGTTCAACCACGGAGATCTTTTGTGGATACACCTTCGCAAAGACCGCTTCCCCAACAAGCACAAGTCCAAGCTACTACCTCGCGCCGATGGACCCTTCAAGGTGCTAGCACGCTACACCAACAATGCGCACAAGATCGGCATTCCACGCGACAAAATACAACATGAGTGACATCTTCAATGTCATAGACCTATCTCCCTTCCATGGTGATGAGGATTTCAATCTGAGGTCGGATCTTTCCCAAGGGGGGAGATGATGTGGAGCATCCTATGGTCATCCCCATGGACCCACCTTCGTTTCCCCAAGTGCCAAGTGGACCGATGACATGAGCATGTGCAAGAGCTATCGAGACCGAGGTGACATCTCTCCTTAGTGAGCTTTTGTACGATCCACATGAGACGTGGCTACCACCTCAATCCGGAATGCTATGTGTGCTTAGGTACCAAGAAGACCCTCTCGGATATGCTCGGGATCAAGGACAAGTTACCAAGTACACGGACGAAGGAGCATGACGGAAGGGACCACTGAAATGCTACAGCGGCCGGACATCTGGCCCTTGGCCCAGACATCCGGTGCCTGGAGACTGCACCAACCCCATCAGGCTAGTGGCTGCAAAGCTAGATGACCTGGACATCCGGCCCGACCTACTCAGACATCCGTCCCCCGCCCAGATATCCGACGCGATCGTATCCAGAGAGCACAGTAACTTGCCACTCATAGGCCGGACATCCGGCTCTTCCTGAAGTCCCGGACATCCGGCCCCCAGCCAGGACATCTGACACACGCCTGTGCGTAGAGACCGGGCCAAAGGCCCATGTATCCCCTCTTTCCCCTCCTATCTCGTGGACTACTATATAAGGACCTCCCCCTCCTCCTAGCTAGGGTTAGCAAAGGTTAGAGCTCATTAGAGATAGAGCTTTGCTCATCCACTTACCACTCCCATGGAGTACAAGGCCTCCATGTGAGAAGATCCCCCAAGTGGATTGAAGACCCCGTCTAGGGAAGATCCTCTAAGGATACAAGACCTCTCTCCTTCAAGGATTGGGATGAACTAGTTACCTATGTATCCTCTTGTGTTGACTTGAATCCTTGTACCTCCTCTATGTGTATGTGGATTTAGCATATGTGTGATTGGATCTTGTCTATTTGAGAGATCTTCTTGTGTTCTTCTTTGTTTTGCTCTCTTTCCCTCCTCCATGTGTGAAAAGATCAACCATTAGGGTTCCACCCTACATCATAAGTTCATTGAGAGGTGCAACAATGGTGCTGAAATGGACGGTGCAAAATACCGCCAGATCCCTTAGTAGTGGTCCAAGCACAACTAGAAGTCATGGATCAGAGATCACACGAGGGGTTTATTCAGGTTCGGTCCTCCAGAGAGTAATACCCTACATCCTCCTGGTTTTGATGATTCATAATGGAGGGATACCTCATGCGAGGGGTTACGATGGTGTATGAGATTGCTACCAAGAGTTTTCCTATCTGTGGATAGATGATGAATGAGTACCCTAGACATCCTTTTATATAGGCAAGAGAGGTCTAGGGTTTACATGTCAGATGTGATCTGAGGCATTGCCGCCCTCTATTCTTGGAGACTAAGAATATCGCTTCGCTTCATAGAGTTTGCTCCTTGCTCTGGGCCTGGTGGGCTCCCTGTCTTGGATGAAGCCGGATGCCTTGGCGTTAGCCACCCCTAGTGTAGGACCCCGTCAGTAGCCCCCGAGTGTGGCGGAGGTCATAGGAAGTAATTGCGAGACCTTTGGCGGTCTCCTGTGCGGTGCCCAAAATTGTCTTTGAGTTCAACCTGGCTGGGAGGCCGGATGATGGCCTGCCTAAGCCCCTGGTCCGTCCGGAGAGCCTCTTGATGTAGGCAAGTGGGTTCTCCTTAGGTTTCCCACGGATCTTGGGGTAGTGATGCCACCGTGACTATCGCACCAATTTCTTTGCAAAAAAGGAACTTTCCGGGACGGAGAAAAACACCCGTTCCAGGTTGGGCGGGCGACGTTTCGAGTTCGGTTATCTATAAAAGAGGGAAGCAAAGGGTTTCAAACCCTACCTTGCTTCAGTTCATTCCATCTCCTTGGTCCACCTTGAACCCTCTGACGCACCACCGCCGTGCTCATCTTACCCCCACCCCTTCGCTGCCGATGGGCAAGACAAGGAGTGAGAAGGGGGAGCAAGCTCCTCGCCAGGAATCATCATCGAGCGCCACCGACGGAAAGCAAAAGTGGGCCACCCCCAAGGGGGAGGCAAAATCAGTGCGCGCCGCCCCCAAGTCCACATGGAAGTGGATTCCCTCTACGGCTACAGAGGGTGAGGTAAAAGGGTACAAGGATGACCTCCTCATGCCGGCGGATCTCGGCATCTAACTCCTCACCGGGGAGGTACCGGCAGAGCCCCACGCAGGCGAGCATGTCTTGTGCTTGGGTTATTTCGGGCGGGGGCTTGGCTTCGTGCTCCATCCCTTCGTGTGAGGCCTTCTGCATTTTTTCAGCTGCCAGCTACACCATATTCCGCCCAACTTGGTGCTCCACATCGCCAGTTTCATCACTTTTTGTGAGTGCTACCTTGGGATAGCTCCCCATTTCGAGCTGTTTCGCTAATTTTTCCAGGTCTGCACTTAGTCGAACGAAGGCGTCGTCTGCGATCTTGGAGGTGCTATCCTGCAGCTCCGCCCCAACTCCACGTTCGTCTCTTTTGACCTCTCAAAGTCTGTTAGGGAGTGGCATAAGTCTTGGTTCTGTGTGGAGGGCCTCGGCAATGACCTGTCGGCCTTTGTGAATGAGCCCCCGCAGAAGTTGCTGTTATGGGCCCGCTGACCAAGCTAACTACGAAGGTTAAGGCTTGGTGGAGGCCACCGCTTGCTTGAAGGAAGGCGGGCTGATGGGAGGTCACATCATGTGCACCTGGATGGCACGCCGCGTCCTGCCGCTGTAGGCCTGGGGGCTTCTGATGTCCCAATATGCGAGCCCAAAGGACCCTACGCGAGTCTCCCAGGAGGAGCTGGACTCTGAGGCCGTTGACGTCTACTTCAATTTCTTGGTGGGGCCGGACGCTATCACCAAGTCTCACAAGGAGGTCGTCCTGCCCTTCTTGGCCGATCTTCTGCCAGGCAACGTAAGCATCTCTCTCATGATACCCTTGCTACTGGAGGCCGGGAGGCTGTGTTGTGATTTTCTTCATTTCTCTTATCAGGGATTAGCCACCTTAGAGGCTTTCTACTCTGAGCCCCTGCTTTCGAGGCAACAAGTGAGCCCCGCCATGGCCAACTTTATGACCATGGCCTCTCCCGGGCCCTCCCGTGCGGAGTCCGGAGCAGTTAAAAAATGGAAGGGAGCTCCGAAAGAAGTCTCGGAGGAGGCCTCAGAGGAATGGGAGGATGACGAGGGCTTGACCTCACCATCAAACGACAGTGGTGGTGGCGAGGGTAGTGATGACGACGATGAGGACAACATGGTCGACGTCGGTGACGACGAGGAGGTCGAGGATGCCGAGGTGGAGATGGCAACGAAGAATTGAAGGAGGCGGCTATCGAGGCACTGCACCAGCCTCTCAAGAAACTTTGTCGCGACATCAGGGAGGATTCCCCAGCCACCATGGACTAGGAGGGGCCGGGTCATACCACTGGCTACTTAAAGATGAAGATGGCTGGTTATGAAGCAAGCTTATTAAAGGCCCAAGACCCAGAGGTGACTTGAGGCCCAGGAGGATGAACCGCCATATGATTAAACTATATTGTCAGGCAAGCTTAGTGAGTCACCGAGCCGGACATGCTGTGTATGAGCCTGCCGGGACTCTGTAAGCCGCCGGGCAGCAACCTGTGTATATAAAGGGGTGACCCGACGGTGGCTTAATCCAGAAAACAATCAATCAAAAGCTAGGTCAAGCGTATTCGCTCCCTGGTAATCGAAACTCCAGCAATACAACTGAAAGCAGGACGTAGGATTTTACCTCATTGAGAGGGGCCGAACCTGGGTAAACTCTCTGTGTCCTTTGTCCCGTTCAACCCCTTCAAGTAACCTAGTTGTGATGGCTCCACACCTAAGTCCTTTTGTTAGGGCATCTGCCGTGTTAAGTCCACGACAGTTGGCGCCCACCGTGGGGCCAGCGCACGGTGGTTTCGAGTTCTTGAAGGGCAACTTCGCAGGGATCAAGGGATACGCTGTGGGACGGATGACCAAGAGTCGTCGTGGCAAGATCTACATCGACGATGCAGGCTGGGGCCCTGAGGCCGGCTCAATCGAGTACGGGTACCGGGTCCCCTTCGGCGGAATCCATGTCTTCATTGGCAAGATCGGTGAGTCGGAGCCTGAGCCGGACACCTGCACCGACATCGTTGAGACGGCTCGGCGTGCACGACCTGCCAAGTTTCAACCCGCCATAAAGCACGCCTTTGTTGGTTGCATCCAAGTGGCGGATCTTGAGGAAGGAACTGTATCCGGTGGAGAGACGACCATCTACTCTGGTGATGAGTCCTCAACCGGCGAGACCGATTCAATGTATCAGTTACAAAATGGCCGGTTTGGGGGCTATTCCAATGGTGACAGCATTTCGGACCACAATGAGCCGCCAAACAGAGTCACGATCTTCATGGCCGGCACTCAATCGGTGCTCAATTCATCAACTGCTGCAGCCATGACTTCCGGTTCAACGGCCGTGGCAGCGGCCGGGGCGAGTAACTCTGCGCGCCCGCTGGCTCAAGTTTTATCTGAGCTCTTGGAGGCTTTGGCGACCTTATTAGCTACGGAGGTAACATCGGAAAATCAAGCACAACATAAGGTGGATGTCGCGAAGCTGCGAGATGAGATAGCTCAAGCCAAGGAGGAGTTTAATGCTGAAAATACTAGGATGGCGACAGAACGAGCCGCCCTAGACGCTGTGTCTCAACGGATTCAAGCAGAGAATTTCCGGTTAAGCCTGGATCAGAATGCATCTAACGCTGTTCTGCGAAGGAGGCACCAGAGTCGTCTACCTCCGGAGTACGATGCAAGGAATCTTTTCAACACACCTGGGGCTGGAACTAGTAACCCGCCCGCGGTGAACCGGGTTGTTGAGGCGACCGGGACGGGAGCGATGGTTCGGCCACGTGCTGCAGACCCGCCCCGTTTGAATTTGACCCCGCCTCGGCATGTCCCAACACCGCCAGGTCATTATTCTAACCCCTTGGAGAATATGATTGCAGCAGCTACGCGATTGGCGGCTCTCCCTGTTGAAGGCGAGTCAGCAGCCACGATGGAGATACAAAGAGCCGGAGAGCTTCTTCAGACAGCGGTGGCACAGCAGGCGGCTTATTCGTATAGTCGGGAACGGATTCATTCAACCCCGCGGCCAAGCCCGAGTTATAGTAGGCATATTGACTCGCCAGCAGTTTCAAGCAGTGAGCGGCACCATAACTAGCCTCGTAGGCATGACCCACCGCGTGCTGGTAATGATGCTCAGACTTTGGTAGATCAGGGCAGGGCACGTCGGGAGGCCGAGCTGGCGGCTCAATTGACAGCTCATCAACAATCTCCGGTTTACCCATCGGCGTCCATGGAGGCAGGAGTAACCTCTAGAACCCTTGGGGTGCCATGCTTAGTGCCGGCTTTACGTAATGAGCGCCTGCCCAAATATTTTAAGGGCCCTCGCAAGGTGCCTAATTACACAGCGGATCAGCCCCCAGAGGCTTGGATTGAGAGTTATGAGATGGCCATGGAGATGTTGGATGTTAGTGATGCTGCGTGTGCTAAGTACTTCACTATGATGTTGGATGGACCGGCGCGCACTTGGCTGAAGGGATTGCCCCCTAACTCCGTCAGGTCATGGGCTGAGTTGAAGACGCGTTTTATCCAAAATTTCAAAGACACGTGCAAGCAGCCTATGTCGATTCTTGATTTAGACTCTTGCGTCCAGGGTGAGGGCGAGTCAACCACCAATTGGGTGCGCCGGATATCGACTATTATTCACTCGTCGGACAGTATCAATGCCGGTTCAGCCGTCCTGATGTTGGAAAAGAATTGCCATTTCCTCCCCCTTAAGCAGAAGCTAGGGCGGCTTAAGCGCCACTGCAATGATATGGGAGAGCTCATGGCGGCTCTCGTCAAATATGCTGATTCTGATAGCACTAAGGACCCCGAGTCCGATGAGGAGAAAATTGGGAAAGGGAAGAAGAATGGCAATGCAAAGGGATAGCAGCATAATTCGGTGGGTCAAGGTAACAATGGTAAGCGCAAGCAGTTGGACGGCGGTTCAGATTTTGTGGCGAACACCAATACGCAGAATAGTAATCAGCGTCGCAAGGGGAAGTCATCAGTGCCCCGGTTTGGCGGGCCAAAGTTCAACATTGAAGCGATGATGAATCAGCCTTGCCCAAAGCACGGTACGCAGGATAAGCCGGCCAGCCATCTATGGAAAGATTGCTTCATCATGAAGGAATATATAAATTCCAGTTTTTTCCAGAATAACCATGGCCCACATGGCGGGTCAGGATCCGGCTCTCACGGACCTGGTTTTGGGCATGGCGGCTCAAGCTCCGGCTTTCAGGGCCAAGGCAATCAAGGTGGTTTTAATCAGCAATCTGGTCAAGGGAATCAGCAGCAACAGTCTGGTTATCAAAGTAATCCAAAGCAATTGAATAGTGGTCAATATCATGTGTTCACCACGAGCTTATGCAAGCGAGACCAAAAACTTCATAAGCGTGCAGTGAACGTGGTTGAGCCGGCAGTTTCTCGCTACTTGCGATGGTCTAAACAGCCTATTGTGTGGAGTCATGAGGATCACCCGCCCTGGGTTGACAATCCGGGTCAATTGGCTTTGGGGGTTGCGCCTCAGGTTGGAGGGTACAAGTTTACTAAAGTACTTATGGATGGAGGCAGTAGTATCAATATCCTTTACTATGATACTTTTCGCCATATGAATTTGACTGACAAAGATCTTAAGCCGTCTTCTACTGTCTTTCATGGGGTGGTTCCTGGTAAGTCGGCGTATCTAGTGGGTAAGATCACTTTAGAGGTAGCTTTTGGCAATGATCACGACTATAGGGCTGAAAAGTTAACCTTCGAGGTGGTCAATATTCAGAGCCCTTATCACGCCTTGTTTGGGCGGCCGGCTTATGCCAAGTTTATGGCGCAGCCTTGTTATGTTTATCTGCAGCTCAAAATGCCGGGTCATAAGGGCACCATCACGGTGCATGGTAACAGGAAGATAGCCCTGGAATGTGAAGAAGGCGACGCTGCTTATGCTGAGTCTGTTTGTGCGACAGAGGAGTTGAAGTTCTACAAAGATAATGTTGACCCGGCAGATATGACACCTTTGAAAAAACCAACCACAGAGCATGATCCCTTGTTGAAGTTTAAGTCGGCAGATGACACCAAGCTGGTTGACTTTGTTCCTGGCGGCTCATCCAAGCAGTTCAGTATCAATGCTAATATGGATCCAAAATAGGAAGGCGCGCTCAGCGAGTTCATCCGTGAGAATCGGGACATCTTTGCATGGAAACCTTCAGACATGCCAGGTGTATCGAGGGAACTCACTGAGCACACTCTCAATGTTGATCCAAAATTTAAACCGGTCAAGCAATTCCTTCATCGTTTTAATGAAGAGAGGCGCAAGGCCATTGGTGAGGAAGTGGCCCGGCTCTTGGCGGCTGGGTTTATTGTTGAAGTTTTTCATCCTGAGTGGTTGGCTAACCCGTTGCTGGTACTTAAAAAGAATGGCACTTGGCGTATGTGTGTGGATTACACAGACCTTAACAAGGCCTGTCCGGCTGACCCTTTTGTTCTCCCTCGTATTGATCAGATCATTGATGCTACGGTGGGTTGTGAGCGTTTGAGTTTTTTGGATGCTTACTCTGGTTATCATTTGATCAAAATGGCTGTTAAGGGCCAGGAGAAGACAGCTTTTATCACTCCCTTTGGAGCCTTCTGCTATGTGTCTATGCCTTTTGGGCTCAAGAGTGCCCAGGCGACTTATCAGCGGTGTGTTCAAAATTGCTTGCATGACCAGATTGGATGCATTGTTCATGCTTATGTGGATGATATTGTTGTGAAATCCAGGAAGAAAGAGACTTTGATAGATGATTTAAAAGAGACCTTTGACAATCTCCGGGTCTACAAGATGATGCTTAACCCGGCCAAGTGTGTCTTTGGTGTGCCAGCAGGCAAGCTGTTGGGTTTTTTGGTTTCTGAAAGAGGCATTGAAGCTAACCCGGAGAAAATCAAGGCTATCACTTCTTTGGCTAAGCCGGTGTGTATTAATGACGTCCAGCGTCTGGCAGGTCGTATTGCGGCTTTAAGCCGGTTTATAAGCCGTTTGGGCGAAAAGGATATCCCTCTATATCAGATGATGAAGAAAACAAATCATTTTGTCTGGAGTGATGCTGCTAATCAGGCATTTGAGGCATTGAAAAAGCAGTTGGCTGAGCCGCCAATCCTTGCAGCTCCTATTGACAAGGAGCCCTTGTTGTTATATGTAGCTGCTAACAGCCGAGCCATCAGTGTGGCAATTGTTGTGGAAAGAAAGGAATCAGGCAAGGAATATCCGATTCAGCGGCCGGTTTATTATGTCAGTGAGGTACTCATTGAATCCAAGCAGAGATACCCACATTGGCAGAAGCTAGTTTATGGCGTGTTCATGGCTAGTCGTAAGTTGAAGCAGTATTTCCTTGGTTATCCCATCACTGTGGTCAGTTCTGCTCCCTTGGGAGATATTATTCAAAACAGAGAAGACACAGGTCGGGTTGCCAAGTGGGCCATTGAGCTTGGACCCCATGGTTTGAAGTATATGCCTCAGACAACTATTAAGTCTCAAGCACTTGTGGATTTCATCAATGACTGAACAGAGTTGCAGATGCTTGAAGAAAAGCCGGATAGCACATATTGGACTATTCACTTCGATGGATCCAGGCAGTTGGAAGACTCGGGGGCTGGAGTTGTTTTGACTTCCCCACGAGGTGATAAATTTTGTTATGTTCTAAGGTTGATGTTCCCTTCTACTAACAATGCACCTGAGTATGAAGCCTTGCTCCATGGTCTTTGGATGGCTAAAGAGATGAATCTAAGCTGGGTGAGGTGTTTTGGCGACTCAGACTTGGTGGCTCAGCAAGTTTCAGGCACTTGGGATTCCAAGGACCCACTCATGGCGGCTTATCGCCGAGAGGTTGATGCTATTGTTGGTGATTTCAAGGGTTATCAAGTGGAGCATGTTGATCGCTGGAAAAATGAGGCTGCTGATGCTCTAAGCCGACTAGGGTCCCAGCGTAAGCCGGTACCACCTAATATCTTCCTTGATATCTTGCATAATCCTTCGGTTAAATTGCCTACGGAGGAAGATCTTGCTATCCCTGACCCGGAGGCACAGTTGGTGGCGGCTCTCCATGTTATTCCTGATTGGACAGTTCCATATTTGGCTTATATGACCCGGGGCGAGTTACCTGAAGATGAAACTTTGGCCAGGCAGATAACCCGACGGTCTAAGTCAATGACTATTGTCAATGGTGAGTTGCACCGATGCAGTGTTACAGGGGTTTTTCAGCGTTGTGTTTCTTCTGAGGAAGGCCGTGAGATTCTACGAGAGATTCATCAAGGAGATTGTGGCCATCATGCCGGCTCTAAGTCTCTCGTGGCTAAGGCTTTTCGTCATGGGTTCTATTGGCTGACGGCTCATGCTGATGCAGAGGATTTGGTTAGTAAGTGCGATGGTTGTCAAAATTTTTCAAGACGAGCTCACGTGCCGGCTCAAGAATTGAGGATCATTCCAATTACTTGGCCGTTTGCAGTCTGGGGGCTGGATATGGTTGGACCATTTAAAAGATCCAAGGATAAAAAGACTCACCTCCTGGTGGCAATTGACAAGTTTATAAAGTGGGTTGAGGCTAAGCCGGTCAGCAAGTGTGATGCAGCGACGGCGGTTCAATTCATCAAAAAGGTGATCTTTCATTTTGGATACCCTCATAGTATCATCACTGATAATGGTACCAATCTGTCTAAGGGTGCTATGAAAGAATTTTGTCAACAAGAGCATATTCGTCTTGACGTTTCATTTGTGGCCCACCCCCAGTCCAATGGTCAAGCTGAAAGAGCCAATCAAGAAATCTTGAGAGGAATAAAACCACGGGTTATGGTCCCTTTGCAGAGGACGCCGGGTTGTTGGGTTGAGGAGTCTCCTTCGGTGCTATGGAGTATCAATACTACCCCCAACAGATCTATGGGTTACACGCCTTTCTTCATGGTTTACGGAGCAGAGGCGGTTCTCCCTAGTGACATCCGTCACGACTCGCCCCATGTGGCGGCTTATGTTGAAGCTGATAATGAAAAAGCACGTCAGGATGCTCTTGACCTTCTGGACGAGGAACGTGACCTTGCGGCGGCTCGTTCAGCGATTTACCAGCAGGACCTGCGTCGTTATCATAGCCGCCGGGTTAAAACCCGGACCTTTCAAGAAGGTGACTTGGTGCTCCGGCTTATCCAGGATCAAACTGACATGCACAAGTTATCCCCACCTTGGGAAGGGCCCTTTGTGGTCAGTAAAAATCTGAACAACGGGTCATACTACCTTATCGATGTTCGAGACCACAAGGACTCACGCACGTCTGAGGAGGAGACCCGCCGACCGTGGAACATTGCTCATCTTCGGCCCTATTACACCTGAGCCACCAGCTCTTGTGATGTACATATTTCTACCAATGTATATATTATTATTAGTATAATAAAGCTGGCATCCCTGATAATTCAGGGCCTCTGTCGTTTCATTTCTGAGAATCTGAGTCTTTATTGTCAATTCATAAGATCACTTGGAGGCTTCCTGCTCACTGAGCATAGCTATGATTACCCTCTTGATCCGGCTTGCACGCCTTGTTACAAATAACATGGGGGCTTCTTGCTCATTGAGCATAGCTGTGACTACCCTATTGCTCCGGCTTATACGCCTGGGTTGAAAGATTACTTGGGGGCTTCTTGTTTAATGAAACAGAGCTTTGTTGTCCCATGTAATAGGCTTGGACGCCAGGTGTATTCACCAAAAATCCGGGTTATCCTGCCTTTGTATACTTGCCACTCCGACCAGGTATTCCTGGAATGACTCACCGTACTCTTGATAGTCAATCTTATAAAGACCCTGGACTTGTCAAAGTTAAAACGACGATTGGTCATGTGAGGCCCGGTTTACAGGTTTGAATGAAGGATTAAATCAGTGGCTGTTCGGCCCTTGAATAGCACTTGATATTCAGGCTTGGCAGCCTATGAAGGCCTTGTTTTATCTGATTTATTTTTGCTTTGAACATTTTTTGGGTTCATCTTTTGTACCATATTGATATATGGTTTGAAATTGATTCATGCCTTATAGCCTTGATCCTTATAACTCATGTTTGAGTATATCCGGAGTTTTGATAACCCGGCCTGGCTTTGGATGATAAGTCGCCAGTGTGTTTTGATTATACGCTTCGAGTTCTGCGCTCTAAGTCCTTGGGCTATTACCCTTACTGCATGTGGCGTGGTAAGCCGGCAGTAGGAACAAATATCATAGGTATGATCTTTACTTGTTATGAGTATATATGGTTTGTATAATCCCGCCCTCGTTATGGACTATACAGTCACCAGTGGATTATGACCCGCCCTGGGGTAAACCGCCAGGGCACATGTTATCTGTTTATGTACAGGCAATATGATAAACATAATCTGCATGATTGACGATATTATGAGCATAAGTGGCAGATCTTCAACATCGGATTGGCGGCTCAAAAGTATTATACATAAACATGCACGATGGCATGGCAGATCATTGTTTTCAACTACCTATTACAAGGCATTGGACGGCCCAAAATAATTAAGTGTTTTTGATGCACACAGCATCCAATGATGTGGATGGTAAACCGGCTTCTGCATCAGTTGGTTTGGTCTTGGCGGATTGAGGCTTCCGGGTCATCCTGCGCCGATTCTTCTTCCTCCTCTGTCGTATGGAAGTTAGGCGATGACCAATCGATCCCAGTCAAAGCTTTGAAAACAGCTTCATCATCTATAAGAGTTGACGGGTCAATGTCAGGAGCGAAGGTGTGCTTACGCGTTGGTGGGATAAGGTCCACAACCTCGTACACCGGCGCCTTCACTTTGGCATTTTCAGCATCATAAACCGGATGATATTTGGAGAGATCAGTCTCTTGGGCTAATTTGCTTGCAAAGGGACGCATCTCCCTTACTATTTTTGTGAAGTCCTCGGCACTGAAGGGAGACCCATCTTCTTTTAAACTCGGGCAGCCGGTGGCTAGTTCTGCCGGGTCAAGCTCTGCTTGCCATGCCTTTGCCCGGCTCAAGGCCGTGATGGCACCGGCTCTGGCGGCTGATCGTTTCAATTCTTCAATTCTTTGTGGCAGCACAGATAGCTTTTCCAACATTTCCTTGATGAGGGAAGGCGGTTGCTTCTTATGGGTGGAGGCAGAGATAGCTCGTTGAGCGCCAGTGTATAATTTCTCTATAAGAGTATAGGCAGCTTTCAGCTTCATGCGCATGTGTGAGCCAAAGTGGGAGATTCTGGAGCCTGCGTTGCCAAAAAGATTGATAAACCGGCTAAATGATTGTTCAAGGCATGGATGATGAAAGGTTGAAATATATTATCGCTTACCAAAGATGGCGGCTGTCATGCTATTGATTTGATGTTTTAAACTGGATAACTCGTCAGTAACCGGCTTAAGGGCAGCCTCAGCATCTTCTGCTCTTTTTTGTAGAGCTGCCTTCTCGGTTTCCCAGCCGTCTCTCTCAGCACTGAAGTCCTTTCTCAGTTTTTCAATATTTTCCAAAGCGGTCTTCAGCTCTGATTTGGCCTTGGAAGTCTCAGATTGCTGGGTCTGAATGTTTTGCCTCAGATCACTGACTTGAGATTCCTTTATGTTCAATTCAGCCTGTCACATAAAAAGGCAGGCACTATGACGTTCTGATGATCATTTTATTTTAAGTCCCAAGCATAATACAAGTATTTTACTTGGCACTTGGGGGCTAATGCACATTGCTCTTTTCTTGAAGACAATTATATGATGACCCGGCTACACTGTTATAATTATAGTCGACTCATGGGGGCTACATACTTGGATTTTATTCACAATTATGGTGATAAGTCCCGGCTTATCGATGCTGAATAAGCCGGCCCTTGGGGGCTACATGCGAAACTGAGTACTACAATTTGAAGTCCCGGCTTAACTTGTCAGTTTAAGCCGGCCCTTGGGGGCTACATATGCGAAGTTAAGAACTACAATTTGAAGTCCCGATTTTAGCTATGCAGCTTAAGCCGGCCCTTGAGGGCTACTCATTTTGATTCTGCAACTCCCAAGACGCTATGACAGTAATGAAAGATTAAAGAGGTTATTTGAAGTCTACAGTATATTCAATTCTATCATATCCAGTAGACTTGGCGGCTGGCAGGGATATATGGAAAAGATGATAGTGGTAACCTCAAAACATTCCTTCATAAGGTTGACCAGGCCGGCTTCAAAGTCACGGCTGGTGTGAAGGCGGTTTAGATAGCCTGAATAAATCTCCTGAGCATTGAACTGGGCATAGCCTTCCAAGTCCACTTTCCACTTGCCCTTATCAACAGCAGAAAATTCTTCCTTGGCGCTGTGCTTGGATAAGACGGTGGGATTACCTGGTGCTGCATAAGCCATCCCAGTGACTATGACATCTTCAGTATCTTGAGCCGGCTGAGCGGGGCTGGGCGGTTTAGCAATTTCTTCATCAACATTCATGGTGTCCATAGTAACAAGGGGCTCTTCTGGTGGCGGGTCATTCATAGCCGTTTCTAAAGTTCGAGGCATGGATTTAGACACGGTCTACTTCTCCGGGTCAGTAGCCTTGGGATCTTCAGCCGGCTTGTTAACTTTAAGCTTTTTGCTGGGCTTGGCCATGGCACTGACAATAACAACTCATGATGAGATTAGTGTATTAATGGAATAAGGTATTAAGGCAAACAGGCTTAAGTATTTCTTACCCAGGAACAGTTTTAAACAAGGGAATTTGAGTCCCAGTTGAGTCGCCAGAGGAAGAATGAGAGGTCCCCTGATAGTTTGAATCAGATGGGTTAAGAGGTTGGCGAAAAAGACCCGCCTTGGGGTAAGCTAAGTCGGAAATATGTGAATCCTCTGGACGACGCTTGCGAGGAGCCGGCGTGTTTGGTAAGCCGGAAGAAAGAATCCCGCCACCACTGTTCCGGGTTGTGCGGCGAGCTTCATGCTGCTGCTTCTTCAAAATAAAGTTGGGATCCAAGTAAGCTAAAGGGTGAGAAAACCTTACTTTCCGGCTTGCTTGATGAATTTTCTGTCTTGGCAGAGGTTCTGGGTCGGAGGAAAGGATAGTTACCTCTTCACCATCTGGGTGGCTGCCTTCCGCATCATCCTGATAGTGATCAATGTCAATAAGATGAACAAAAAAGGAGCCAAGAGAATCAAGTTCTACCTCCGACTCTTCATCAAGAGTAAAAGGATCAACTACTTCTGATTTCTTCTTGGCAGGTTTCTTAGCCAAGATTTTGGTCCTGGTCTTATTGGCTGGTTTATCTTGAAGCCTCTTCTTCCAGAAGGGGGAGTCAGCCTGCAGAGGTTCAAGTAAGAATGAAAAGGCAGATTGACAGATAATGAGTTAATGAAAACTGTTCACAAATACTCACAACTGGCGGCTTGTTGAGGGTGCAAAAAGGGTTCAGCCCCGTCTTGCTGCAAGTGGCCAAGTTTTCACTCAGCAATGTCTTGACCATCTTGTTGAGGCTCTCGTCGTCCAATTGCACTCGGCTGTGGCGTTGTGGATCTTTGACATCACAGGTATACTCGCACATTAAGCCGGTCCGGCGGCTTAAAGGTAAAATTCTCCATGCGACCAAGCATCGAACTAGGTCAACTCCAGTTAAGCCATTGGCCATTAAGGCTCTGATTTTTCCAAAAATGGGCATATATTTGGCTCGTTCTGCTGTGCTGATCCGGTCAGGGAGGGGGTGCCTGTTGCTAAGCCGGCTCGGACGATAACCCGGCAAAGGATTTTCACCTTCTGGAGATGTGTCTTGGCAGTAAAACCAAGTCTGGTTCCAGTCCTTGGGATGACTGGGAAGTGCAGCGGCTGGGAAAGTAGCTTCTTTGCGCCTCTGGATTGAAATGCCGCCTAGTTCTAGGCTGGGCCCATCTGTGAACTCAGTCTGGCGGTTCAAGTAATAGAATTCCCTGAACAGCTCTATAGTGGGTTCCTGTCGAAGATATACTTCGCAGAAAACTTGGAAGTTGCAGATGTTTGAAACAGAGTTGGGCCCAATATCTTGTGGATGAAGTTGAAAGAAGTGCAGCACATCATGAAAGAATTTTGAGCCGGGTGGAGTGAACCCCCGGAGCATGTGATCAGTGAAAACTACAACTTCACCCTCTTTTGGTTCAGGGGTGGTCTCGGTTCCTGGGGCCCTCCAGTGGATCACACTCTTTTTAGCCAGGACACCTTCGTTTACAAATTCAGTAAGGATTTCTTCCGTGACAGTGGAAGCGACCCAGTTGCATGAGGTGACAGTTTTGGTCATTTTGAGGATGAAGGCCTGAAAGGAAAATATTGCCGGTTTAAGATTATGTTGTTAAGCCGGCCAATGATTGAAAAGTAAGTGTTATAAAGGTTGACATGATTAAACCGGAAGGCAGTGCTCGATCATACGAATTGTGAACACGTATTGGCGGCTTAACAAGGGGACTAATGGTACATGGCGGGTTATGGTTTGTCAGTTAAGCCGCCCAAACAGTTGCCATATTTCAGATCTGTAAGTGAGGATTTGCTAAGTGATGGACAAACAGATTCTACAGATCGACGCTACAATTTTGGATCTACAATGGTTCAGAAAATGAAATAAATTCTAAACCTAAGGTGATGGCAGCAGAAGAACTCGTATGCCCAGATGAGATTTTTGTACAGAAGGGTATCTTTTACTATTGGAAACGAATGCTAAAACCATTACCGCATAACTTTGGCACTGTGTTCAGATCTAACTATGTGATCTAAAGAGGAAAAAGAGGAAGGGTGATGAACTCCGATGAACTGAGCAAACCCTAGTGCAGATCTGATGCGAAGCGAGAGGGGTACCTGTTGACGCTGATGGACAGCGGGAGTGCACCGCGTTGCTCTTGTTTGTTCAGGTTGATGCAGCGGCCGGAGTTGAAGACACTAGAGGCGGACGGCGGCGGCAGAGCTCGGGCGCTGTGGAGTCGCAGGAGGAAGAAGATGCAGAGGCAGGGGTAAAAGTGAAGACAGGGGCCCCCTGTCCCTATTTATAAGGAGTTGAATAAATGGCATGCGCGGGAATCGAGGAGGCTGAAAAATGGTTATGTGGCTATGTGAACGCCTCGATTTTCGGGAGGTCCATCAAGATAAAGATCTGTGGAGATATTCTGGGCTTTGTGCAAAATTGATACGCAATGATGTCATGGCGGGTTAACACGATTCTGCGAACTGACGTCATGGCGGGTTACAGAAAAATTCATAAAGTTGATGATGGAAGATCCTGCTAAGTCAGGTACTGAAGATTGATGTGAACAAGTTCAAATCAACCTGGGGCCTAATGTTGGGGATATAACTATTGCGTATGACCCGCCCAGGAGGGGCCGGGTCATACCACTGGCGACTTAAAGACGGGTTATGAAGCAAGCTTATTGAAGGCCCAAGACCCAGAGGCGACTTGAGGCCCAAGAGGATGAACCGCCATATGATTAAACTATATTGTAAAGCAAGCTTAGTGAGTCACCGAGCCAGACTTGTTGTGCATGAGCCAGCCGGGACTCTGTAAGCCGTTGGGCATCAACCTATGTATATAAAGGGGTGACCCGGCGGCCGCTTAATTCAGAAAACAATCAATCAAAAGCTAGGTCAAGTGTATTCGCTCCCTGGTAATTGAAACTCCAGCAATACAACTGAAAGCAGGACGTAGGCTTTTACCTCATTGAGAGGGGCCGAACCTGGGTAAACTCTCTGTGTCCTTTGTCCCGTTCAACCCCTTCAAGTAACCTAGTTGTGATGGCTCCACACCTAAGTCCTTTTGCTAGGGCATCTGCCGTGTTAAGTCCACGACAAGCTCCGTGTGAGTTCGCTGCAGTCTCCTGGCCTGTAGATTCCTCTGTTCGCTCCAACACCAGCGTGGAGGAGGCATACGCCGTTGGCTGCCCCGTGAGCTTTCTCTTTGATTACGAGCCTGCTTCAGATGCCGTTGGTACTGCTGACCTTTTGCCTTTGTTTGCAGGACCGTTCCTTGCGGGTCAATAGGTCCATCAGCAACAGAGCCCGCTGTGGCCAGTGCAATTGCAGCTACGCCCCTCTTGGTGGTGCCAGTGGTGCAACCATCTACGGAGGCCCCTCTCTCTAGCATGGATGTCCGGTCTCGAGGTAAGTTGTGCCCTTGGCCTCGGGCGTCATTACTAGCGCCCTACGGGGCTGTCTCACGTGGGCCATTTTTGGCGGGGGCCGCTGCTACGGAGTCTGCGGCCGATTCTGAAGCGGGGGACGTTGGCAAGGGTGGTGTGCACCAAGCGACCTCCCAAGCTCCGGCCTCCTCACCTGATCTGGGTTTGCCGGCCTTCCCTCTGGTGAGTGTTGCTACCGCGGAGGCGATCATGAAGTTTGCTGTTGGCGGGCCAGGTCGTTCGGCGACCTTGTCGTCCAGTACGCCGCTAAGAGCGTTCTCTTTCTTATCCGGTGGATTCGGGCCTGATGTCCCTCAGGAGGTTGCTGTGCCCTTGAGTACTGTGGTTGAGGCGCCGAGGCCCCCATGGGAGGCCTTGAAGGAGGTCGGGCTGGCTGTGGAGCCAGCTTTCAAGGTATGATACTTTTGTAAGCATGGTAGTAGTAGCCCCCGGGGCCAAGTGCGGCATTGCTGTGCTAGCTGGGCTGGGTCCCTCATGTATTTGATGCGGCCTGTCTCCTTGTGTCCTTCTTTTTATTTGACCAAGAGCTTACTGAGGCGAGCCACAAAGTGCATCGCAGGTCTCCGCACTGGAGTCGCATCTTGCGGCATTACAACATCAGGGTGATGGGCTGCAACATGATGTTGATGCCTCTTCCTGTAAGTTTGAATCTCCGTGCTTGTGCCTGGATGATTCCTTTCATGTCGACAAAGGAATGTGGTTTTTTCTCTTTGCATAGCTGTGGAGACCACAACGACCCTCAGGAAGGACGCGGAGGCCGCTGCACAGGCCCATCAGCGTGCAGAAGAGGCTGAGCAAGTTACCCGAGTGGAGCTGGAGACGGTGCGGACCGCCAAATGTGAGATCGAGACTGCACTTCTGCAAGAATAGGAGGCCTGCCGCGCCCTCCGCACCGATCTCGGGGAAAGCAAGGACCACCTGGCCGTGCTCCAATGATAGTTGGATGCCATGGAAAAGGACGCAGCTCTGCATGTGAAGGCTGCCCAGGAGACCAGGCAGAAAATTGCTCGCTTGGAGAAGGACGGTGAGTATGTCGTGGTGCAGCTTGCCGAGGCCCAGCGGTGCTGCCAAGACCTGGAGGCCACATCCCGAGGTACGTATGATGAGATCCCGCGCACATGCTGGTGCGATCATAAATTGCTCACGTACCAATCTTCTGTTGCTTTGTTTGTGCAGCCCCATTGCCAGCCATCTAGATTGATGATGCAGAGGAGCATCTTCAGTAGGTTGCCGCGGTGGCTGAGCAGATGACCACCGCATTAGGGATTGCTGCTGGGACCTTGTTTGCGGGGCATCCATGCTTGTCCTCTGACCTCGAGGTCGTGCTCGAGTTGCTTGCAGATTCTTCCAACCAGCTAGAGGACTGGATTCATTTTGCGGCCTTTGAGGGAGCTCGTCAGGTTCTGGCCAGCGTCAAGGCTCACCACCCGAACACTAACCTCTGGTCGATTGTGAGGCCTCCTGCTGGAATCCTGATTCCATAGTTGTTCCTGCAAGAGGTCGCCAAGGAGGCTGAATATGCTGCCGGGGTCTAATCCCTACAAAATATCATTAAGAGGCATCCCAGTGCGAGTAGCTCGTAGAGAATAAGTTGAAGAAAACATTATGAAAGTACTTATGTATATCGTACTATGTTAACTTATTTTGTCTTTTTTAGAACCTGCCATTTGCTGTGTTGTATGACTTCTTAATATCCGCTTGGAGAAGGCCCTCGCCCGACCAAATATGCGCATGTTAGCGTTGGCCATATGGACGATGGTCCCTTGTGAGTTCGGCATGCTGGTCTGTGCCCTATTGCACTAACATTGGCCACGAGCTACGAGTTGGTTCTCTACATATGTTAAGACTTGTCTAAATTCTAGCGACTATGTTAGGCCATAAGCCTGTTGACCTTCTGCATTTGTTTTTTGGTTGAAGGTCTATGTACCGTGAATGCAAGCCCCCGTACTTGTACTTTGAAGGGTCACTGGATGCATCCCTTATTGCCGAGCTGCGGGTGGTCCGAAATATGATGCAACCCCCGAGTCGCAAATAATGAGATCTCTTGTTCCATCCGCAAAGAGTTCGAAGGGAGTTTCAATACTTGGTGCCTTGCATACTTAATTTAGTGATCAAAAAGTGTAATAAAACATAAGCGTTTGCGTAACAAATCACTTTATTGTCTGTCTAGTACATGATCAAACTAACTATGATTATTCCACGAAGTCTTACTTATGAAAAGGAAATTCATGTTCCGGAATTGAAATAACAGGAATTAAAACAACTAGTGGTTGGTGTGCTGTGGAGGCCTTGTTGGTTCCGCGTGCTTCGCTGGCCTCCCCTCCTTTGCTAGTGGGGAGGTCTATGACGGAGCAAAATACTGTCAGATCCCTCAGTAGGGTTCATGACGAGATCGGAAGTACCGGGACAGAGTTTGCACACACAGTTTACCCAGGTTCGGGCCTCTGAAGAGTAGTACCCTACGTCCTGCTTGTTCTTGTTATTCATGGTGAGGGGATACCTTGTGCAGAGGATTACAATGGCGTACAGGATGTCTACCAAGAGTTTAGATCTGAGATTGGATGATCGAATGATGACCTATACCTCCCTTTATATAGACATGAGAGGCCTATGGTTTACATGGGGGGTAGATGATATTGGTTATACCATCGCCTTCAAACTTGGAGAGCACGAATATCGTCTCTGCCTCTTTAGGGCTTCCTTCTAGTCATGGGCCTCGCGGGCCCCGTCTTCTACCAAGGCCGGGCTCCCTTTCATCAGGTACCCCGGGTACAGGACCCCCTCAGTCTACCAATAGGTGTTTATCCTCCTCATAGTGGTTTCTCCTAGCGCTCTTCTTGGTCCAGGTACCTTTCTTCTGCTGGATCTACGAGAGGTCTGCACTCCTAGTTGTACCTTGGGAATTTTATGACCGAGAGCGTACGTCATGCCTTTGTGTGCTCTGCGCCCCACCCCGTGACCTCCTCGAGGTTGGCCTTTTATGATATTATTGCTTGCAAGGGCCAACCATGAAGTGGTATGACGACGTGTGGGCCTGGCATCTTCATCTGCATGTATGTGTAGTGCGGGACGACCCTGAATTTTGCGAAGGCCGGTCTCCCCAGGACAGCGTCATACCATGCAACGAATGGGATCACCTCGAAGCTGATGAGCTCACATCTATAGTTCCTTCCATTGCTGAAGATGAGCCCCAGTGTGATTTTCTCCAAGGGCTCTGCCTTCCGTCCCGAGATAGTGCTCCGGAACTCAGTGCTGGAGGGGAGGAGGGCCTCCAATGGTATGGCCATCCGCTCCAGGGTCTTTGTATACAGTACGTTGATTCCGGAGCCTCCATCCATCAATACTGCTGGGATGCAGGGCCTCTGATTATAGAGCTGAGGACGAGTGGTACGCTATCCGACCTCTAGAAAAGGACCAGGTGGCTGGCTTGGCCGAAGGAATTGGTTTGCTCTGACCACTCGAGGTACCTGGAGGTCCTCAGTGCCCTTGTATGATGGTGCATGCACATGATCTTGCTCGGGCTTCACGCCTCAGTGATCATGTTGACTCTTGGGGAAAGCTCGCTGGTTCTGCCCGTGTACCTGCTACTCGGGGTTTGCTGCTGGTACCAAAGGGGCTACATTGTTGCCGCCCTCTTTGCTTGTGGTGGCTCGGTTACTTCTCGCATAGGAGTTGCTCGTTGAGCCCGCAATCCCGTGTCAAGTGCCGGGCCTTGTGATTCCCGTAGCTGTGATATACACAAGGTGCGTCCATTATTTCCTCGCATGTGTCGGGGTTGCATCTGGGCTTGCCGTTCAAGCGCTGCATTTTTGCTCTGGCCTTGTTGGTTTCGTTGGCCGCTGCAACGAGCTCAGAGTCTTGCTCCTCTCCGCGCTTGTGGTGTTCCTTATTCTTGGAGCTTCGTCTCTTAGGAGCTTCTCTCCCTGTGGGCTCGGCAACCTTCGCGCCTGGCATAGGCCGAGGGCCAGCCCAAGCCGTCTCCTATCCCGTGGCAAAGTCATTGGCGACCTTCATTAGTGCGGCTAGAGATGTGAGCTTGCCTTCCCCCTCTTTTTCCAGAGCTTGTGTCGGAACAAGGGGTCTTATGCGCCGCTTAGAAATGCTTCAATGGCTGTCTCGTTGGAGGTGCTCGACAATGTGTTCTACTTTTTGAGCCAGCACGCGACGTAGCCTTAGACCTGTTGGAAATGTGCCCTAGATGCAATAATATTGTATTATTATATTTCCATTATTCATAATTAAGAGTTTGTATTTCATGCTATAGCTGCTATGATCCTGGAATATGCGATTCAGTGGAAAACTCATATGCACGTGTGGAATGATAAATGGTGGCACCCAGTTTGTTCAAATTTGCAAATAAGGAAAGTGCTTGCACATATGATGTTTATGAATCCAGATCGTAGTCCCAAGCTTGAGCATGGCGCTTTCAGTGGTGTATATTTAACATAGGAGGATGGCTCTACTCTCCCATTCCCTCCCCCCTCGCTGGCGCTCACCCCGGCGGGCGGTGCGGGCCGCGTCCCTGCCCCCTGTCTTCCTCCCCCCCGGCTGGCTCTTTTCCTCCTCCCCCTGTCTCCGATCCCGTGTGGCTCCACTCCCTTGTGAGCTGGTGGCGCGCCCTCGGCCAATAGATTCTGGGCTCTCGATGGGTGCGACTCCGAATCTGATGATGAGGTCTCTCCTCCTGCGGTCCACCCTCCTTCCCCCCGCTGCTCTCTCGTGTCTAAGGCTCGGAAATTCGCTCTGGGGGGGGGGGGGGGGGTTGTGTGCTCTCATCGTCAGCGGCGGAGGTTGGCTGGTGTGTCGCTCGTCGTCGTGGTTGTAGATCTGGTAAGTGTCCGCGGTCCCGTGCCTCTTCCCCGAATCTGAGTTGCCTTTTTGCTCCCTTCCAGGCCCTGTGTTAATCCCCGTCGGCTGCTACCCCATTTCCTTCCCGTGATCTGCCGTCGGGGCGGCAGGTTGGGGGGCTGTGCTGCGGTTCCCCGTCGCGGGCTGCGACCGACCGGGCAGCGGCGGCGCCATGCTTGATGAGGGAAACCCTAGGGGAGGCCTCTTCCCTGGTGCGTGCTCTGGGGGTGGGCTGGGTTTCGGATCCTGGGCCTATTGGGCCCGTTGCTGTGTTGGACTTGGACCTGGCTGATGAGTTGGCTTTCCCTCCTCTGGTCCCTGGTGGGTCATGTGGTGGCCAGCCCACTCCTGCTCAGCCTGTTGTCCCAGGCTGCGGGGCTTTATCTGGCTCAGAAAGGGTCTCCTCGACCCTGACCTAGGGTTTCCTGCCTCCCATTTCGACGTGCGCCGTTACCCATTCTTCATCCGCCACATAGTCAAATCCAAATCACCCCCCTTTCGATCCCCTTCGCGGTCGTCCTCTCCATGGATAAGTCTCGTGCTTCCTCTTCAGAGGCCCTCTCCGGCAGCAAGCGCGGACATGAAGGATCGTCGGAGGTGGGGTGCTCCTCGGATCTGGAGTACGAGGCTATGTTGCGGGAGAAGCTGGAGGCGGAGCGCGCTAGCCATGCGCAGATTGGGTTGGAGCATGCGGCGTGGGCGGCGGGGCAGGATTGGCTGCAACGCGACGAGCTGGCGCGTGTGGCAGCGGCTGTGGATCCTTGGGAGGCGGCGACTGCTGGCTCGACGGCGGCCCCCGGGGGGGGGGGGGGGCCTAGGCCCTCCCTTCCCGTAGTCCGGGCGGCTCGTCGCAGGGGGCCGGACATGGGGATGGTCCTGGTTCTGGTTCTGCTGGCCGTGGCGGAGGCAGCCGGGGCCTTAGCAGCGGTCGGGCGATGCAGGGTGGTGGTTTTGGATCTTCTTCCTTCCTTTCCAAAGCTCGTCACCTGTCTCTGCAGGATCCGGGCTCCTCCTCGGCTGCGATTGGCGACGGGATCCTTCCTTCGCCTCCTCCCCTCCCTCAGGGCTTCCTCCCCTCTCACGGTACTGCTCCGACCTCTGGTGGTGGTGCTTCATCCTCGGGCTCTGCTACCCTCACCTGCTTCACGTGCCACAGATCTGGTCACTTCCAGTCATGTTGCAAGTTCCTGCCGTTCTGCCTGATCTGCAGGGTGGAGGGCCACCTCACTGTCGACTGCATTGATCGCTGCCGGTTTCCTTCCTTCAAGCAGTACAGGCTTGGCCTGCCTTGCTGCTCCTTCTTTGGCTTGGATGGTGAGCTTGGCATGCCCATTGTTGCCCCTGTGTCATCTAACGCAGCCGTTATCTCGGTCATCTCGGCCCCGGTCTTGACCCAAGTGATCTCTTCTGAGTTGGAGGAGTGGGGGCTGGATGGGTGGCATTGGAAGATCCACCAAGTTTCCGAATCTGAGTTTGCGGTCACTTTCCCCTCCAAGGAGAGCTTGAGAATGATGGTGTCTTGTTCCAGTTTCACCCTCCCGCTTAACTAGGTTGTGGTCTCTGTTAAGGCTACTGTCGATGGGGCCCGACCAGTTGCTTCCTTAACTGATGTGTGGGTTCTTATCGATGATGCGCCCTCCGATCTTTGCAACCCTCGCTTCCTACTTGCCTTTGGTGAATTGATTGGCAAGCCTATCAAAGTCGACTCTTCCTCTCTGAAAAACTTGGGACCTGCCCGTATGAAACTTTGGTGCCTTGATCCTTTGCGTGTCCAAGGCTCAGTGGACGTCTTCCCGATCAATGATGCTACAGGCTCCGAGTCCGTGTTGAGGGACTGGCGGCTCATCAAGTGCCTCCGCCTCCGCCTCCTCCTCCCCCCAAATCCTCCAAGCCCGATCCTTCTGATGGGGGTGGCAACACCGGTGCTGGTAGCAACGCCAACCCCTTCACTATATCTGAATGGGAGGCCATTGGCTCTGAATCTCGTGGTATGTTTGACTTTGGGGATCCTACTGCTGGTGGGGGCGGAGCGGCCAATGGTGGTGGTGATAAGACAAGGCAACATGACCCATTGGATATGGGTGGCTCTACTCCTCTGTCGGGGGCCTGCTCCAACCTCCCGGCCCGCCCCGCTTCTCCCTCGCTCTCCAACATTGTGGATGTGCCGCCGATGGGTTCTGCGATCCCCCAGTCCCAATAGCAAGCTAACTAAGAAGAAGAAGAAGTCGTCGGTCCGCAAGTTCTCGGCAAAGAGTCGGACATCCTCTGGGTCCAAGAAGCAGGGGGCAGGTCTTTGCCGCCGGTTGGAGGTGGACCTGGGTGCAGTGGTGGGTGGCCTCTCAGGCGGCGACGCCTCCTCCCCGGTGGCCCGGTCCGCTGTTGTGCCGCTTCGGTCTCCGGTTTCGATGGGCAGGAAGGGCCTCCGTCGGCAGAACATTGCTGTCCCCATCCAGGAACGTGCGGAGCGCCAGGCTGTGGCTAAGGGTCTTTGCCCTCCAGGTACCATCAATTCCTCTTCTCCTGTTCCTTTGGTATTGCCTTCCATGCCTGATTCCCACCTCATCAACATCTTATCCGACATCGGGGTTTTGATTGATCGAAATATTGGCTCTCCCACCTCTCTTCTGTCCTTGATTCGTCTTAATGAGGAAGCTCAAGCCGCTCTGGCTAAGGCTAAGGAGTCCGCCGTAGTGGCGGCGGCCGCCCCTGCAGGGGATGATGTTGCGCTGGTGGGGGAGGGTAGTGGCCTTCCTCCCACCACGAATAAGAAAGGTAGGCACAATAGAGCTAAAGTTTGCACGGCCCCGTGCCGGTCGAGTCTCCGTATCAAAAACCTCTCGTTTCGATGAAAGGCGTTTTCTGGAATATTCGTGGTTTCGGTGCTAGGGGGCGCCGTGACCAGCTTCGTGATTTGGTTTGTGAGGTTAATGCTGATTTTGTCGGTCTTATAGAAACCTTCAAGGCCTCTTTTTGCTTTCCTGAGCTATCTTCGATTGCTGGTGAGGATCGATTTTTTTGGTGTTGCCTCCCTGCCTCTGGACACTCGGGTGGCATTCTTATTGGTGCAAGGGTGGATGTTTTTGATTTCGTGGCTTTCGTACCACAAGAGTCTTAATGTGCTTAGGGAAATCATGGTAGTTTATGGCCCGACGGATAATTCGCTTTCTTTGTTCTTCCTGGATGAGTTATATGCCAAGATTGATGCGTGTGCTATTCCCTTGGTTATCGGTGGTGACTTTAACCTTCTACGGTTCCCTGTTGAGAAGAATAACTCTAATTTTTCTTGGGCGTTGGCGGATGCTTTTAACGACTTTATTGTGAATTGCGCGCTTCGTGAATTTCCTAGGACTGGGTTCCGTTTTACTTGGTCTAACCACCAGGCCAACCTGATCCGTTCGGTGTTGGATCGTGTGTTTGCTACGTTGTCTTGGGACATGCTTTTTCCCCGCGCCTCTCTCTCTATCCTGCCCCATGTCAGGTCAGATCACTCCCCCCTCATCTTGGATTTGGGCCTCTCCCCCATGGTTATTTCTTCTAGATTCCAATTCGACGCGTCTTGGCTTTTAGTTGACGGCTTCATTGTTACGGTCACGGAGAATATCTCTTCCCTCCTTAATTCAAGAGTCAGATCCTTATGCCCAATGGATGATTGGCACTGTTGTTCATACCAACTTTGGAAATTCCTTAGAGGCTAGGGCCGTAGTCGCACGGCTGACGCTCTCAGATGTAAACATGATCTTGGGGCAGATCTCGTCCTTAGATGCTGAGGCGGGTTCGTCTGGCCTCTTGGCTGCTGGCTGGCAACACAGTTATGAGCTTGAGGGATCTCTCACGCATTTACACCAGCAGGCCGAGGTTTACTGGAAGCAACATGGTACCATTAACTGGATCCTCAAAGGGGATTCCCCTTCGGCGTATTTTTTTTGCTATTGCCAATGGTCAACGTCACAAATGTTCTATTAACAGCTTGCTCATTGACGGTGTTAGGGTCGTTGACCCTCGTCTGATCATTGATCACGTCCTCAATTTCTTCTCTACTTTGCTAGCCGCCAGACCGGCCTCGGGTTTCACTATCTCCCCCAATCTCTGGGCCCAGGATAGGTGAGTTTTGGAAGAAGAGAATGCGGCCCTCTCGATGCCTCTCTCAGTCGAGGAGATTGAGATGACCATTAATTCGGCTAATGTGAATTCGACCTTGGGACCGGATGGCTTCTCGATTCCTTTCTTTAAACGATTCTGGCCCTCCATCCGCTCTTTGGTGTGTAAGATCATCCAAGGCTTTTGTCTTGGTACTGTCGATATCTTGCGTCTGAACTATGCCGTCCTTACTCTCATTCCCAAAGTTAAGGGTGCCGAGTGCATCTCTCAGTTTCGTCCCATTGCCCTGATTAATAATTTTGCAGAGTTCCCTGCTAAAGGACTGGCGACTAGATTGTCACTTGTCGCTCATCGTATCATTAGCCCTTTTCAATCCGCTTTCATTAAAGGAAGATTCATTTTAGATGGTATCCTATGTTTGCATGAGATTGTTCATGACCTTAGGATGAGTGAAACCAGAGCCATTATTCTTAAGCTCGACTTTGAAAAAGCTTACGACTCGGTCAGTTGGGACTTTCTCCACCACGTTCTTCTGGCTAAGGGTTTTGACCCCGGCTTTGTCCATAGACTCATGTAGCTTGTCTCCGGTGGTCATACAGCGGTAGCTGTCAATGGATCAGTTAGCAATTTTTTTGCCAATGGTCGTGGCCTGTGGCAAGGCGACCCGATTTGGCCTATTCTGTTTAATTTTGTTGACGATGCTTTATCGTGTATGCTCAATCGGGCGACCTCAGCCGGACACATCTCCCCTGTCATTTCCCATCTCCTCCCCCAAGGCATCACTCATCTCCAGTATGCGGACGATATGATCATTCTAGTGGAATTGAACGACGCCTGTATCGCTAATCTCAAGTTTATCCTTCTATGTTTTGAAGCCTTGTCGGGCTTAAAATTAACTTCTCTAAAAGTGAGTTTATTGTTACGGGTGTTGACGAGGGCCAAAGCGCTATGGTTTTCCCAATTGCTCAACTCTTCTCTGGGAGCCTTTCCCTACAAATACCTGGGGCTCCCTATCTCCCCTTGCCGATTATGTTCCAAGGTGTTCAAACCTTTGGTTTCTAAGGTGGGTAATAGTGTCTTACCGTGGCGTGGTAGATATAACACCTCTGTTGGCAAAGTTTCTCTTATTAATTCTTGCCTCTCCTTCCTTCCTATGTGCACTATGGTTTTGTTTTTAAACTCTCTAAAGGTACTCATCGGGCTTCGACAAACACAGAGGGGCCTTCTTTTGGAACTCTGCGGATAACAAATGCAAGTACAAATTTGTTAAATGGGACACTATTTGCAAACCAAAATGCCTTGGGGGGCTTGGGATTTTGAACACCCAGGTGATGAATAGTTGTCTTATCATTAAATGGTGGTGGAGGATTATGACTGCCACTCCCGGCACCCTCTAGTTCGATATTCTCAAAGCTAGGTACTTCCTAGGTGGTAGCCCTATGTTTGCTTCGGTGTCTCGTGGCCCATAGTTTTGGAAAGACCTAGTCAAGGTTAGGGATGTGTTCCGTCTTCATGTTAAATTCGTGGTCAATAACGGTGCCTCTACTCACTTTTGGTTGGACTGGTGGTCTGGGGACGCCCCTCTCGCGACCTCCTTTCCGGTTTTGTTCTTGTACTATTCTAATCCAGAGATCTCAATCTCTGAGCTCTCTCGTAATAACTGGGACTTGGGTCTTCGGAGATCCCTTTCTCCTGAAGAGTTGGGGGACTGGCACTGTCTTGCTGCTCTGTTTCCTGTTCTCTCGGAGGAGGCGGACTCCGTGTCCTGGCCTCATATTGTGTCAGGGAAGTTTTCGGTCAAGTCGTTGTACGGTAGGCTCATCTCTGGTAACACTTCCTCCAAGTTTAGGCAGATCTGGGCGGCCAGGATTCCCCCGAAGATCAAAATTTTCCTCTGGCAGGCCTTCAGGGGCCGGCTACCTTCCGCCGATCAGATTCAGAAATGGAATGGTCCTGGCTCGGCCTTTTGCGCTTTATGTTCTTCCCTTGAGGATACTAATCACATGTTCTTCCACGGTGTTCTGGCCAAACTGGTTTGGGGTTGTGTCCGGTCTTGGCTGAACACCTCCTGGCCCCCCGGTTCCTTTGCCGATGTCCGTCTGTTGACGGCCAATTTACAGGGTCGATCCAGAAGATTATTTGGGGCTGGTTTGGGTGCCCTCCGTCGGGCGCTTTGGACTACTAGAAACAAATTCACCATTGAGGGTGTCTTTCCTAATAAGCCCGCTGACGTCTTGTTTAAAATGTGTAGGTTCCTGCAGCAGTGGAAATTATTGACTAAAACGGCGGATCGTGATGGGTTGGAGGTGTTGATCATCAAAGTGTGGGCGTCTACAAATCTGATGTCATCTCCGTCTGCTGGCGCTTCGTCGTAGCTGCTGGGCCTTTGTGTACGTAGGTGGTGGCCTGCGTGCCCCTTTTGCTTTTATTGAGCCTGCGTGCCACTGAGCTGTTATCCTCTTTCTCTGTTTACCCTGTGTTGGGTGGTCTGTTAACTTTGGTTCGTTTGTGTGGGTTCTGTCGGTCGTTGATACTTCTCCGTATGGCTTTATCTATAAAGTCGGGTGCATGACTTTTCTCAAAAAAAATGATAAACGGTAAACAATAGGTTCTCGGTCTCACCTCTAATATTATCTCAAGTGTTGTTGGTGATCACATTTTCTGGATCTTAGGATATTGTTAAGAGTAACGATAGTCCTAAGAAACATTGAAAGTATGACGTTAGAAGAACGATCATATTGAATCGACCCAAGCTTGTCTGTTATACCTTGTGATTATATCGTCTAAAATCATCTGTTATAACACAGAGTTTTAGCATGTGTTTTTAGTTCCTCAGACCACGAGAGTACCTTGGTTACTTCCTACCAGACGGTGGACTTTGGGGTTGCTCAAATGTCATCTGTAACAAGGTGATCATAACGACAACCTTCAGGCTCACCGGAAAGTTTGACAAGTAACCGGACAGCTCGAGAGTAGGATTTGATCCCCCGACAACGGAGAGATATTCTTAGGGCCCTCTCGGTGTGGTGCCATCCATCATCGTCTGGCCAGACACAGGTGACTACGCCACAGGGATGCCGAAACACGTTAACGATAAAGAAGAACAAAACCGGTAACGGGTGCAATGGTATAGTGGGCATGGTGATGACTCAAGAGGATATCGATGCACACTGGGCTTTGTAAAGTATCGGGAAACAAAGGGAACATAACATGATAACCAAAGGTTCACTCGAATATCATTCGTGTAATCATAGGGACCCATATGGATGTCCACGATTTCGCTATCGGTCATTGAACTAAGAGGTTTCGTTCATGTCAATGATTTATCGAACCTACGAGGTCATAAGCTTAAGGTAATCACGATCTGTTGAGTGTTATTAACACGTGAGTAATGAGAATATATTTGTGGAATTGTTTCATTAATATCCAAAATAGTTCCAAGAGGTTCCGGAAGCGTTTCGGGGTCACCGAAGGGTTCTGGTGAATATCGGGTAATACCGGGTATTACCAACTAATATATATAGGTAAAAAATGTTTCTGGGGATGCTAAATTAAATATATAATGCTCTTAAAATGTTTAGAACAACTATATATTTAATGTAATATCAACGGGCCTAATAAGGCAAGTGATGGAAGACCACTTGGGCCACTTAGGCCCAATAGGGGTGGCGCCCCCTTCTCCCCATGGAAAAGGGAGAGGGAGGCCGAATTGGAGGTGGTTTCTCCCTCCTCTTGGCCAGCCACAAAGGTGAAAATTGTCAGTGTCCTGGGAACTAGGGTACTCAGACTTGCCTGCCTGCGGCCCAATGCGCAGCCCCACGACGGCCCAGCAGGGTCCAAGCTTAAGACTTCGCGAGAAGAGCCCTCGCGAGGGGCCCTTGCCCTCACGAGGTGAGTAGCACCAAGACCTCCTGGGGAGCGGATCCGTAGGACAGCCTCCCGAGGAGCGGAGATTCCTATGCAAATGCCTTTCTCATGAGGGTGAAGTGACGTAAGCCATGACAACCAGGCCAGGCGGGCGCCAGCAGGCGCAGAGGGGGCAGTTTCCTCTTTGGTGATAGAGGGACAAGGCCCAGCGCACATTCCTGAGGAAAGAGCCAAAGGTTTCCTCCCTTGTGTAACAAGACCAAGAGCACGAGATCGGCAGGACAGGACGTCATCGCCGAGCCCACCACTGCGTCACGGCCAGAAGCTTTGCAGACGAAGACCACCTTTCGTCAGGATAAGATGTACTTCTTGTCCCCGTTCGAAATTGGCCATTGTGGGATCCCTTCCCGCCTAAGCTATGAGGGAAGAGGACCAAGGCCACTATAAATAGAGGATAGCACCCACCATAGAGAGGGATCAAATCAACACACCTCATCCGAGCCCTCGTGATGCAGCTCACCCACTATACCAGTTCATACTTAACCTCCTCGCGAGGCCAATCCACTAAAAGCAGGAGTAGGCTGTTACATCGCGAGGTGGCCCAAACCTGGGTAAATCTTTGTCTTCCTTCCTCCCGCACGATCCCAGCACTCGATTATCCACATCTCGAGCCACGGCGAGCGGAGCGCAACGAAGAAGCGATTCCTCGCACACGCCCCAGTGTTCGAACCTCGTTGGGTCTGCGGAGCCCTGAATCTGACATTTGGTGCGCCAGGTAGGGGCATGTTGAGGCCTCGCTTCTCCATCGACCCCGCTCCATTCTCGCTTCATCATCCATGGCGAACATCGTCCCCCAGGTTCGGCGACCCGCGGCATACGGGAATGCCACGGGTTGCCTGGCCTTCACCTCCGGTCTTCGTCAAGTGCAGTGGCCTGAAAGATTCAAGCCGACGCTCCCCCCACGCTTCGACGATGCCGCCGACCCTCGGTGGTTCCTCCAATTGTACACCTAAGCCATCCGGTCAGCGGGTGGCAATGACAAGGCCATGGCGAACTGGTTCCCCCTGGCGCTCACGGGGGTGCTGTCGTGGTTCTAAGTCTGACAGTAGAATAGGGGGTAGGTATGAGGAGGCAAGATCCTAGCTACGGTGAGGTTGTGCACGCAAGATTTATGAGTTCAGGCCCTTCTCGGAGGAAGTAACAGCCCTACGTCTCGGTCGACTGGATTATGCGTGAAGTTACAGGGGGTGCGAACCCTTGTGCCTGAGGAGGGGGTGGCTTATATTGAGTTCGCCAGACCCCTCCAGCCCTCAGTTACACAGGATTTAAGGTACATAAAGATGGGACGTTACTGGTAACGCCAGCAATAAAGGCATATAAATGATCATTAAGACTCCGGAATGAACGCCTGACCGTTGCCGTTCTGAGTGACTTTAGATCTTCTGTCTTCCGAGTGATTTCTGATGTGGTCGAGTGAGTACACTCCGGTCGAATGGAATTGGGTTGTCCGAGTGGAATGCTTCTGGTCGAGTGAATGGTATTGTCCTTTGAATATCCCTGACTTTAAGGTAATGTCCTTGGGAAGGGTGTCTAGGTCAGGCCTATTACCCTACCCCAGGTACATGTCATCGTCATTAGCCCCCGAATGGTTCAGGGTTCGAGTGACAAAAGGAGTTGAAGATGGTTCCGACCCAGTTTTCACGCTTCGGGAGCGTTTTGCTTAGATTAATGAACCACGAAATGACTTCGACTTCATTTTCAGTCGCCTTGATCCATTCCTAAATTGTCGAGTGAATTTTGTTGATAAGCTTCAATTGTGGACATGGTATGAGATCTTTGGCGCGATTGACTGCACTGTCGTTCCCGGATCTCACGGGATTCGAAATTTGGAGAAGAGCGCGGGACGGAGAGGCCTGCAGTAAACGGAACAGATTTGGCAGGGACGCCTTGATCCTCGCGCCACCTTTCTCGCCACGTACCGAGTGCGCGACTGCTGCGGGATTCGATGGGATTGCTTGGGCCCACAAGTCAGTCACTTGGTAACAAGTCCATATAAGGCGTCCGGGCCGGTGCGTTTGGCACTGTGCTCTTTATCCCCTTCTTCTTCCTCTGTTTCTCCACCGCATTCGCCACCACCTTCGACGCCGCCGCCCCGTCCAAGCGCACCCTGCTGCGATGGGAAAGGAGAAAACGGCAGCCCTGGAGCGAGCGAAGAAGGTGACGGTGGCAGCGAAGGGCAAGAAGACGAGTCGGGGCGAGGCGTCATCTAGGTCCGGCCTGCCGCCTGGCTGGATCCAGGGCAACTGGATCAGATCCACGATCCGGAAGGAAGACATGGAGGATCTGGTCGAAGGGGGCTTGATTGCCCACCAGTCCTGGCGATTGCCGGGGAACAAGACCGAGCCGCAGCCGCAAGAGGGTGAGTGCGTCCTCCTTGTGACTCATGTCGACCGTGGTTTCTCCTTGCCTCCACATCCCTTTTTCCGGGCTTTCTTGAATTTCTTTGGAGCTCAACTTCACCACTTTTCCCCCAACACCATCACCTATCTTGCTGCATATGTTTCCCTGTGTGAGAATTTCTTGGGCTGTCGACCGCACTGGGGTCTTTTCAAACATATATTCACATGCCGCTCTCAAGCCGTAAAAAAGTCCAATCCGAGTGATGAGAGAACACATGTGATCCAGATGTGCGGGGGTCTGGGAATTCAGATGAGGGGTAGGAGCACTTTTCCGGCTATGACGCTCCCCGATTCAGTTGGAGGGTGGCAGTCGACCTGGTTCTATTGCAAAGACCAGCCGACTCCTGGTCAGTCGACTGGGCTTCCTCCCTTTTCCATGGATCGAGTCCAGCCGCCCTCTACTTTGAAAGTGAACCCAGAGGAGAAAGTAGAAGTGAATATGCTAGTTGACCGAGTAGTCCAGTTAGTCCGCGATGAGGTGACTGGTATGGACTTGCTTGAAATATTTCTCAGTCGACGCATCCAGCCACTCCAGGCTCGTGATCATCCTATGTGGATGTACTCGGGTATTGATGACACCACTCGGATCCACCCGGAGGAGGTCACCGGGGAGGTAGTGGAGCGGTGGCTGCAAGGCATCACTGGTAACAAAGATAACCCCAGGGGGTCCAAGAGGGTCCCACCATTCGACGAGACCAACGGACCGGATAAGGTACAATCTTCAGTGCCGAATGTCCTTTGCTCTGATTTCCTATTTAGGCTTCAATCCGATTGATATTTGTATGATTCTTTGCTCTGCAGATATATACTAAGATGTACTCGATGCCCAACGAGGAGCAGATCCAGGAAGGAGAGGAGAGCGGAGGCGACAACGGCGATTGGAACTCTGATGACGAGAGTGATGAAGAGCGCGAAGACTCGAGCAGTGGTGAGGAGGTCGATTCTCCACCTCGCGTGGAAAAGCGTTCCAAGCAGAAGCACGACCCAATAAGTATCCGGGGTAAAGTGGCGGCACCGACTGGACAAACTTCGAAGCGCACTCGGACATCTTCTCCGGTGCCGACTGAGAAGGCTCCGAAGCAGCTCAAGACTGCACCATCAAAGCCACGGAAGGCCTTGCCCAAGATCAAGGTTGATGTTCCCGTCGCCTCTGTGTAAGTGTTTCATTTTCACCCTTTGCTCCAAGAATCTTATATCAGTTGTCGACCCATTCTATTGCTTGACCGAGTGAACCTTGAAATTTGCAGTGCTGCTACCTCTGGGACTTCTGCTTACAAAGATGATGATGACGAGGAGATGGAGGACGCGGTCACATCCAATGCGAGTATGACTCCTGTTATCTTGCCCTTTCTTTGCTAACCACTTCTACAGTCGACTGAACTCTTGTGGTTGATTCTTTTGTAGCTCCGCAAAATGTTATCGAACTTCCAGATGACGATGAAGATGTGCCACAGAAGCTCGTGGGAAAGAGGAGCAGGACCTTGGGCAAAAAGGCACCAGCTAGGAAGACGCCTTAGTCGACGCCGGCGGCAGAACTAGCTATCTAGCAGCCCGGGGACCTCAACCGTGCTTCTGATACTTTTGCGATTCCCTTGTCGAGTGGTCGTCCTTCAGCATCGACTGCACAGGCCCCTGCTTCATCTGTGCAACTTCATGCCTCAAGCTCTCAAGCTGCTGCAGCTGATCCACTGTCTCCACTTTTCACCGCCCATCACGTCCCAGAGGACCAAGTGAGTGCTACCAAGGAAGCCATACACTAGGCAGGCATTATGATGGGGCAGATGAAAGTGGTGCGCAAGGCCAGTCAAGCTGCCTATGATGCCAGCTCAGCACTCCAGGCTAATGTCCAGGTTAACTTACTTCCGACTGAACTCCATCTTGACGCTTGTTCTGTTAGGATATGATATTTAGAAACTGCTGCTTTATTATCTGCAAGACGTCCATGGATGAGTGTTTTGGAACCTTAATTGCACACCCATTGTCAGTCTGTACACCCACTGGGTGTCTTAATTTCTGTTGAGTAGTTTTTCCACTTGAGTCGACTAGGTTGTGTCGATTGAATCTCTGAACCAGTGGGGGCACACTGAGTGCACCCACTGGGTGTAGTCCCCGAGACCGCCGTCGAATGTTTGATTCAGCGGGGGTCTTTGAACAGAACTTTTCCACTCGGTCTGAGCAGATCATGTCAAGTGGAACCTGGACCAGTGGGGGCACGCTGAGTGCACCCACTGGGTGTAGTCCCCGAGACCGTAGTCGACTGCGGGCAGTCGGCTATGGTCTGAGTTTTTTTTTGACTGGACGGACCAAGTCAATTGAAAAGTCGAACCAGTGGGGGCACGCTGAGTGCACCCACTGGGTGTAGTCCCCGAGACTATTGTTGAATGTTTGATTCGGCAGTAGTCTTAGAACTCTTAGAACTTGTTACTTTATTGCTCGGAAGCAACCAATCTTTGTGTCTGCCGACTGACTATCTTTTGAACACAGAAATCTTGTGATCTTGGAGCCCGGTTCGCTGACTTGGAGCAGAAGCAGATCCAGCTCAATCTTGATCTGGAGTTGGCTCAGAATAACTTGCAGAAGGCTAAGGATGACGCTGCTGGTAAGGAAAGCTTGTCGACTGGTTCTCTTGCCATCTTTTCTTCTTCTTTTTCTGATTCGAATGTTATTCTTTCTAGAAACAATGAGACAGGCTTTGGAAAAGAAGGACCTTGACCTTGCGGCTGCGAAGAAAACAGCAGAAGAAAAAACAGCACTCGCTGACCAAAAGCTGGCCTCAGTCGGAAAGTTGGAGGGAGAGAATACCAAGCTGAAGGCTGCTCTCGATGAAGCCAACAAAGAGGTAACTCGACTGAAGAAGGATAAAGGGACCCTGACTGACAAAGTGGAAGACATCACCCTCAAGAGGGACGAGCTAGAGAGTTATCTGGGAGGACTCGCCAAGAAGTTATTCCTCATGCTTGAAGGTACTTTTCCCTGTCCGATTGATTTGCTTTCGTTGACTCATCATATAACTGTCGACTCATTATTTCTCTGTGAGTGCGGAATTCTGTCAAAACTTCGAGGAAGAGACTGGATGAGTCAAGACAAGCTTGGACCCCATCAACTCCCCTGTTAAAGATGAAGCTGCCATGAACATGCTCCGACTGGAGTCTCGCCTTGCCAGCGCCATGAATTACCTTGCTCGACTGAAGGTTGCGGTGTCGTGGATCGACATGGCGCTCTGGCCAAGGGAAACACTCCAAAATGATCTCGAGTTTTTGATGACTCGACTCAATGAGATTCCTGGTCGAGTGCAGGATTGGAAGAAGTCCTCTGCTCGATGCGGTGCCGACGTAGCTCTGTCCCTGGTCTGTGTTCATTGCAAGGAAGCCAAAGAAGAGAAGCTAGCAGCAATCAAGGTTGCCAATACCAAGAAACTTGACTTCTAGTCCTTCATGGAGACTTTTATTGGTGCTGCTACTCGAATTGCAGATGGAATCGACCTGGATGAATTCGTCGAGCCTGCCAGCCCTCTTGCGGAGTGAACAAAATTTTTATGATCCGATTAAATTTGCCTCGGTATGCCGAGTGGTTTTGTAACCGTTAAACTCCTTCGGGCCGGATGCCCGAGTACTTTAATCTGCTGTCCGGAACCTCATGGGGATTTGTCCGAACTTAGTTTTCCCTTAAATATGCTTGTTTTTATTTCCAAGTGGAACTTGTATCTTTACTCGGAACAGACTTTTGTTGTTGTCATGCAATTCTGAGGAGAGGATCGCGGACGACCTGCACCTCGTCATTCTTGCAGATCAGGATGGAGCACACATTGTACTTGTGGCGTAGCTCTGAAGAGAAGGTCGCAGTCGACCTGCACTTCATTGTCCTGACGGATCAGGATGGAGTGTGTTTTAACTTAGGCGAGTACAGGACTGCAGCTAAGCCCCCGAGTGAGAGGGTTGCTCATCACTCGGTAGGATTTTACAAACTTAGGCGAGTACAGGACTGCAACTAAGCCTCCGAGTGAGAGGGTTGCTCACCACTCGGTAGGATTTTACAAACTTAGGCGAGTACAGGACTGCACCTAAGCCCCCGAGTGAGAGGGTTGCTCATCACTCGGTAGGATGTTTTAAACTTAGGCGAGTACAGGACTGCACTAAGCCCCCGAGTGTTGAGAGGTTTGCTCATCACTCGGTAGGATTTTTTAAACTTAGGCGAGTACAGGACTGCAGCTAAGCCCCCGAGTTGAGAGGGTTGCTCATCACTCGGTAGGATTTTTTAAACTAAGCGAGTACAGACTACAGCTAAGCCCCCGAGTGAGAGGGTTGCTCATCACTCGGTAGGATTTTTTAAACTTAGGCGAGTACAGACTGCAGCTAAGCCCCCGAGTGAGTGGGTTGCTCTTCACTCGGTGGATTTTTCAAACTTAGGCGTACAGACTGCAGCTAAGCCCTCGAGTGAGAGGGTTGCTCTTCACTCGGTGGGATTTTTCAAACTTAGGCGAGTACAGGACTGCAGCTAAGCCCCCGAGTGAGAGGGTTGCTCATCACTCGGTAGGATTTTTTTAAACTTAGGCGAGTACAGGACTGCAGCTAAGCCCCCGAGTGAGAGGGTTGCTCATCACTCGGTAGGATTTTTTAAACTTAGGCGAGTACAGGACTGCAGCTAAGCCCCCGAGTGAGAGGGTTGCTCATCACTCGGTAGGATTTTTTTAAACTTAGGCGAATCGGATTCGCGGCTAAGCCCCCGATGAGAGGGTGCTCTTCACTCGGTGGATTTTTCAAACTTAGGCGAGTACAGACTGCAGCTAAGCCCCCGAGTGAGAGGGTTGCTCACACTCGTGAGGATTTTTTTAAACTTAGGCGAGTACAGGACTGCAGCTAAGCCCCCGAGTGAGAGGGTTGCTCATCACTCGGTACGATTTTTTAAACTTAGGCGAGTACTGGACTGCAACTAAGCCCCCGAGTTAGAGGGTTGCTCATCACTCGGTAGGATGTTTTTAAACTTAGGCGAGTACAGGACTGCAGCTAAGCCCCCGAGTGAGAGGGTTGCTCATCACTCGGTAGGATTTTTTTTAAACATAGGCGAGTACAGGACTGCAGCTAAGCCTCCGAGTGAGAGGGTTGCTCATCACTCGGTAGGATTTTTTTAAACTTAGGCGAATCGGATTCGCGGCTAAGCTACCCACTGGGGGATTTTGGACACATGTATTAGTAACAACAATCATTTAGGCGACTGTAAAACCATGTCTTTGATAAATGAACTGAAAGGTACTCCTTATTACATCTCATCAGTCTGAACACTTAAGTATAAAAACGGTGGAGTAACTCCGCATTCCAAGCGCGTGGCTCGTCTTTATTCTGCTCCACATTGTAGAGGTGATACGCTCCGTTGTGGAGCACCTTGGTGACGATGAAGGGACCTTCCCAAGCGGGGGCAAGTTTGTGAGGCCGTTGCTGGTCCACTCGGAGCACAAGGTCCCCTTCCTGAAATGCTCGACCCTTCACATTTCTGGCATATAATCGACGAAGGTCTTGCTGATAAATGGTCGATCGGATCAAGGCCATCTCTCTTTCTTCTTCCAGAAGATCAACAGCGTCTTCTCAAGCCCGTTCTGCTTCAGCTTCTGAAAAATTTCTACTCGGGGTGCATTGTGAAGCAAGTCACTCGGCAGCACAGCCTCAGCCCCATAGACCATGAAGAAGGGGGTTCGACCGATCGACCGATTTGGTGTTGTTCTTAATCCCCAAAGGACTGGCGGTAGCTCATCTACCCAAGCGCCGGCTGCATGCTTGAGGTCGCGCATCAATCGAGGTTTCATCCCTTTGAGAATCAAACCGTTCGCTCTTTCTGCTTGTCCATTCGACTAAGGGTGGGCGACTGAAGCATAGTCAACCCGAGTACCTTGGGAAGCGCAGAAAGCTCGGAACTCATCTGAATCAAAGTTTGACCCATTATCCGTGATGATGCTATGTGGAACTCCATATCTAAATGTTAACCCTCTGATGAAGCTGACAGCAGTACTTGCTTCCAAGTTTTTGAGAGGTTTAGCTTCAATCCATTTAGTGAACTTGTCGACTGCTACAAGCACATGGGTGAAGCCACTCCTGCCAGTCCTCAGAGGTCCGACCATATCTAATCCCCAAACAGCAAATGGCCAGGTGAGTGGAATAGTATTCAAGGCTGAAGCAGGTTTGTGGGACATGTTGGAGTAGAACTGACAGCCCTCGCACTTGTCAACTATTTCTTTTGCCATCTCATTTGCCCGTGGCCAATAAAACCCTGCTCGGTATACTTTGGCCACGATGGTCCTAGAGGACGCATGGTGACAACAGTTCCCTGAGTGGATATCATTGAGGATCACTCGGCCTTCTTCTGGAGTGATGCATTTCTGAACGACCTCAGTAACACTCTCTCTGTAGAGCTGTCCACCCATTACCGTGAAGGCTTTGGATCGACGGACAATCTGACGAGCCTCTTCTTCATCCTCTGGAAGCTCTTTCCTGAGAATATATGCAATATATGGCACTGTCCAATCGAGAATGACGACCAAAACCTCCATGATCAAGTCGACCACAGCTGGAACTTCAACTTCAGTCGGATCAGTGGAGCTCTTAGGCTGTGGGGGCTCTTCAGTGAAGGGATCTTCTTGTACTGATGGTGCGTGAATATGCTCCAAAAACACATTGCTGGGAATAGGCTCCCGCTTGGAACCTATTTTCGCCAAGTCATCAGCTGCTTGATTCTTTAGTCGGGGTATATGGTGGAGCTCTAGCCCTTCAAACTTCTTTTCTAACTTTCTCACCGCATTGCAATAACTAGTCATAGCTGGGCTCCTGACGTCCCACTCCTTCATCACTTGATTAACCACTAAATCTGAGTCGCCGTAAACCATTAGGCGACAGACGCCGAGTGAAATGGCCATACGCAACCTGTACAGGAGTGCCTCATATTCAGCTTCATTGTTGGAGGAATCAAAGTGAATCTGGAGAACATATCTGAGGTTGTCGCCTCGTGGAGATACCACGACTACTCCAGCGCCTGAACCATTCAACATCTTGGACCCGTCGAAGAACATAGTCCAATGTTTCGACTGTATCTGGGTCGGTAGCTGCTGTTCAACCCACTCGACGAGGAAATCTGCTATTGCTTGAGATTTGATCGCTTTCTTTGCCTCAAACTTGATATCCAGCGGAAGGAGTTCAATCGCCCACTTTGCCACTCGACCAGTTGCATCTCTGTTGTTCAAAATTTCTGACAACGGAGCGTCGCTGATGACTGTAATCGAATGATCTGAGAAGTAATGTGCAACCTTCTTTGTGGTCAAGTAAATTCCATAGACAAGCTTCTGATAATGTGGATATCTCTGCTTGGATGGGGGTTAAGACTTCAGAAATATAGTACACTGGGCGTTGAACCTTGTAGGTTTGACCTTCTTCTTCCCGCTCGACCGCGAGTACTGTACTGACAACCTGTCTAGTGGCTGCTATATAAAGCAGTAAAGGCTCTTTGCTGATTGGAGCAGCAAGCACCGGCTGGGTGGAAAGCAGGACTTTGAGCTCTGCAAACGCTGCGTTAGCTTCAGGAGTCTACTCGAACTTATCAGATTTCTTCATCAGTCGGTAAAGAGGCAATGCCTTTTCACCAAGACGAGAGATGAATCGACTCAAAGCGGCCAAACAACCAGTAAGCTTCTGAACTTCGTGTACACGCACAGGGCGTTTCATTCGGAGGATTGCACCAACTTTCTCTGGGTTTGCATCGATCCCACGTTCGGAAACGAGGAAACCGAGTAACTTTCCACCTGGAACTCCAAATGTACACTTTGACGGATTAAACTTGATATCATATCTTCTCAAATTGGCAAAGGTTTTAGCAAGGTCAGTCAGCAGGTCGGAACTTTTACACGACTTAACCACGATGTCATCCATGTATGCTTCCACATTTCGACTGATTTGAGTTAGCAGGCACTTCTGTATCATGCGCATGAATGTGGCACCAGCATTCTTGAGACCAAAGGGCATGGTGACGTAGCAAAAGCACCCGAATGGGGTGATAAAAGCTGTTTTTATTTCATCTGGTCCATACAGTCGGATCTGATGGTACCCGGAATATGCATCCAGGAAGGACAATCGCTCACATCCCGTAGTTGAGTCGACTATCTGATCGATGCAGGGGAGAGGAAAATGATCTTTCGGGCAGGCCCGATTGATATGCTTGAAATCAATGCACATACGAAGTGAATCGTCCTTCTTGGGAACCATGACAACATTGGCGAGCCACTCGGAGTGGTAAATTTCATGGATGAACTCAGCCGCCAGAAGCCGAGCCACCTCTTTGTCGATTGCCTTTCTCTTCTCCACAGCGGACCGATGGAGATGCTCTTTCACAGGTTTTGCCTTTGGATCGACTCGCAAACGGTGCTCAGCCAGTCCCCTGGGTACACCCGGCATGTCAGACGGCTTCCATGCGAAGATGTCCTAGTTCTCACGGAGGAACTGGATGAGCGCTTCTTCCTATTTGCTGTCGAGTGTTGTTGAGATATGAGTCGGAGCAGCACTGGGATCGGTCGGGTGAATGTGAACAGGCTTTGTTTCACCGGACGACTGAAATGCAGACTCTGAAGCAGGCTTCTTAGCACGCAACAAATCACTCGGATCTGCAGTCTTCTTATATTCTTCTATTTCTACTGCTGCCATCTGTTCATCGGCTATCTTAGAGCCCTTCTGGAGGCACTCTTCTGCTTGTTGCCGATTACCAGTGACTGTGATCACGCCCCTGGGGCCAGGCATCTTCAGCTTGAGGTACACGTAACACGGTCGAGCCATGAAACGGGCATATGCAGTTCTGCCTAGAATAGCATGATAGGCACTGTGAAAATCCACAACTTCAAATGTCAACTTCTCCTTACGGTAATTCTTTGAATCACCGAAAACCACGTCAAGAGTGATCTGGCCGAGTGAATCAGCTTTCTTTCTTGGAATGACACCGTGGAATCGCATGTTGCTCTCACTGAGCTTGGACATCGGAATGCCCATCCCACGGAGGGTCTCAGCATACAAAATGTTCAAGCCGCTGCCACCATCCATCAGGACTTTGGTCAGTCGGGTGCCCCCAACGACTGGTTCGACCACCAACGCTTGCCTCCCGGGGGTGGCAACATGCGGTGGGTGGTCAGATTGGTCGAATGTAATGGGAGTCTTCGACCATTTCAAATATGTCATCGTTGCCAGAGCAACCATGTTTACTTCTCTGCTGATGACTTTCAGTCGACTTTTGCTTTCAATGTCAGCAAAAATCACCAAAGTGGAATTGACGTTAGGAAAACCGTCATCATCTTCTTCCTTGTCCTCATCCTTGTCAGACTCTTTTTCCTTCTCATTGGGCTGTTTCTCTCGGAACTGCTGGATTAGGAGCCGACATTGTCGAGTGGTATGTTTGGGATAAATCAGTTTACCCTCTTCATCCTTCTTGGTGTGAATGTGACATGGCAAATCCAACACATCATTCCCTGCTTGATATTTCACCTTCTTGGGGATCCAGGGCCCTTTGGGCTTCCCCTTGAATTTTCCTTGAGTTACAACTGCAGCTTCACCAGGACCTGCTGGCTCGGCTTTGCGTTTCTGCTTCCGACCTCCTCCGGTGTCTTGGGCGACTGGCTTGCCCTTTCCACTGTGGAGTCGATCCTCTTCTTCACCATTAGCGTACCAAGTGGCTATTTCCATCATTCGGGTCAGAGACATATCTCCTGTCCGACTGAATTTCAGGGTAAGCTCTCGATACCGAACGCCCTCCTTGAAGGCGCAAACTGCTTGGTGTTGGGATACATTTTCTACTGTGTGATGTAAAGTGGTCCATCTTTGGATGTAATCCCTCAGAGTTTCATTCGGCTTCTGTACACAATGTTGCAATTCTGTCAACCCTGCAGGTCGTTTGCATGTGCCCTCGAATGTCCTGACAAACACTCGAGCTAACTCTTCCCAGCTGAATATACTGCCTGGAGCCAACTGATTCAGCCATGCTCTGGCCGATCCTTCTAACATGAGAGGAAGATGTTTCATAGCTACCTCATCATTTCCACCACCGATCTGAACAGCTACCCGGTAATCTTCCAGCCAAGTGTTAGGCTTCGACTCACCGGTGAACTTACTAATCCCAGTCGCCAACCTGAAGTTGGGGGGATCTCAGCAGCTCTGATGGCTCTGCTAAAACACTCGGGGCCTGAAACATGTACTCTGCTTCCACTCGAGCGATCTCTGTCTTGCCCTTCTCTGTGTACTCGGTTCCTGTCGACCAAACCTTGCACCAAAATTGACCTCGCATCAAACCCTGGCTCTCTTGGGTCGACTGGCACCCTCCGCTCTTCGCTGTACGGGCGCCTGTCATCATAACGCCGGGGCACATATGATCCGCCTCTCAGAGGGGGCGTAGGCACTCAACGGTGGTCACCACGGCCGAGCCGATGATCGTACTGCTCGTGGTTCCGACCCAAGTACTGCTCTTGGCGATGCCCACGTCCCTCACGCCGCGGAGGCGATCTTGGGCTATGAGCCGATTGGACTGTGTCGGCCACCACAGATCTGCTATGGATTCTGTTACGCGACTGAGATACTGCATTGTTTTGCTCTCCTGCTGCCCGGAGCAAAGCCCGGATCTGCATCAAACCTCGTCCAGCCTCCGACTGGGATGGTTGGATGGACTCTGCTATACGAGCTGCGGCCATAAGATTCTGAATAGGAGTGCGGTATACCTGAGGTTGAGGCGGGAACAATTGCCGCCGTCGACTGGACTCAGGAATCTGGTGCCGAGCACGTTCGTTGAGTGCATGCTGAAGGTTCTCCAGTCGAGTGCGTTCAGCCAAAGTGGCCAAGCACGCTGCCTCCAAGGCCCGAGCCTCAGAGGTCTCTCCGACGATGGGCGTGTGGAGTGCCTCCTCGTTGCGGCGGTGGAGTTCCTCCCTCCGCTGCGAAGAGAGGGTTTCGGGGTGATATTCCTCGTGAACATGCGACGGATCGCCACCGCCATCGTCGCCACCGTTGCGACGCATGCCAGGTGGGCCACGAGGTGTGTCGACCATCAGGACCTCTGCTGCAGGGTCGCTGCTGTCGCACTCGGACAGGGTCTCGACGGAGCCAGTCGACAGATCAAATAGGCCGTAGAGAGATTCATCGGGCTCGATTGCCGTGACTTGAGGGGTGGCTGACTGACGCGCCACCGCATGCTTCACCCACCGCTGAAGCCACGACCGACCGGATCGCTTGCAACGACGAATGGCGGGGGACGAAGTTACTGCGGGAGCCGACCGATACTGGGTCGATGGCTGCCGCAGAAGGACGCCGCGGACACACGCGTGAAAGTGCGTCGCCCCGCGGACGGGGAGTGTCTCGACGTCGAGGGGGGCTTCCTGGAGCCAGGCGGAGTCGTCGGCGATGAAGACGAGCGCGCCGAGATGGATCTCGCGGTCCTCAGCCGAACCTCCACCTGAAACCATGATGATGGGAATCGGAAAAAATCGCAACCTCACCATAAAGTCGCTAAGACACCTACCCCACGGTGGGCGCCAACTGTCGTGGTTCTAAGTCTGACAGAAGAATAGGGGGTAGGTATGAGGAGGCAAGATCCTAGCTATGGTGAGGTTGTGCACGCAAGATTTACGAGTTCAGGCCCTTCTCGAAGGAAGTAACAGCCCTACGTCTCGGTGCCCGGAGGCTCGGTCGACTGGATTATGCGTGAAGTTACAGGGGGTGCGAACCCTTGTGCCTGAGGAGGGGGGTGGCTTATATAGAGTTCGCCAGACCCCTCCAGCCCTCAGTTACACAGGATTTAAGGTACATAAAGATGGGACGTTACTGGTAACGCCAGCAATAAAGGCATATAAATGATCATTAAGACTCCGGAGTGAACGCCTGACCGTTGCCATTCTGAGTGACTTTAGATCTTCTGTCTTCTGAGTGATTTATGATGTGGTCGAGTGAGTACAGTCCGGTCGAATGGAATTGGGTTTTCAGAGTGGAATGCTTCTGGTCGAGTGAATGGTATTGTCCTTTGAATATCCTTGACTTTAAGGTAATGTCCTTGGGAAGGGTGTCTAGGTCAGGCCTATTACCCTACCCCAGGTACATGTCATCGTCAGGTGCCGCGCGCGTGGCTTCGCAACCTCCCGGAGGCCTTGATATCCTCTTGGGAGGAGCTATGCCGCCAGTTCATTGTACGCTTCGTGGCCCTGGGACCCCACGTGGTCACCTGCATCGTCGTTGGGTCGCAGTCGCCAGTGTCGGGCCGCCACGTCAAGCAGTTTCTTCGCTGGACGGACGTGGCTCGGCTGCGGCAGGAGGCTTCGCGAGGCCGAGTGAGGCCGGCAACCGACATCACCTTCAACTCCAAAGATCATCCCAGGACCACGGCCGCCGTTGGTACACTCCCCATGCTGTGTACTCCCACCATCAGCAATGTCGCGGTTACCAAGACCCTCATCGATGGTGGCACCGGCCTCAACGTTCTTTCTGTGGGGGCTTTCGACATGCTCCAGGTGCCTCGCGACCAGCTCGCGCCCACCAAGCCATTTTCTGGGGTGTCTAGAGGTTCCACCACCCCCCTGGGGCAGGTGCGCCTCCCGGTGACCTTCGACACCCGCGACAACTACCGGACTGAGTTCATCAACTTCGACGTGGCCCACATCGGCCTCCCATACAATGCCATCCTGGGATTTCTGGCCCTCGCCAAATTCATGGCGGCGACTCATCCGGGCTACAACATCATCAAGTTGCCGGGTAGCAGTGGTGTCATCACTGTGGCGGGAGATTCCAAGGAGGCGGTCCAGACCCTCAAGCTCGTCTACGGGGCCGCCACAACCTCGCGCATCGACGCTGCGAGCACTCCGGGGGTCCCAGAGGCCTCGCCAACGAAGAAGAAGCAGCTGCTCTCTCAGGACCGGGCCGAGACGAAGCAGGTGACTGTTGATGGCGGGGTCTCGGGCCGTACCTTCACCATCGGCGCCAGCCTCCCCACCAGAGTAGGAGCAGGCGCTGGCCAGTTTCCTCCGGGCGAACAATGATGTGTTCGCGTGGGAGGCATCTGACCTAGTGGGCGTCCCCAGAGAGGTGATAGAGCATCACCTGGCGGTGTGCCCCAATGCACGCCCAGTAAAGCAGAAGGCGCGACGTCAAGCACAAGAGAAGCAGGTATTCATCATCCAAGAGGTGCGCAAGTTGCAAGAGGCCAGAGTTATTCATGAGGTCTGGCACCCAGAGTAGTTGGCCAACCCCGTCGTCGGCCCCAAGAAAGGTGGGAAGGAGCGCATGTGTGTGTCAGATTTCGGGCTCCGCAGACCCTTGAGAGGTTCGAACTCTGGGGTGCGTGCGAAGAACTCAACTTCCTCGGCCTGCCAACGCTACGATCTCACAGCCTAGCTCGACAAACAAGAAAGAAATGGGACAAGGCAGTTTACCCAGGTCCGGGACACCTCGTGGTGTAAGACCCTACTCCTGCTTTGTGGTGGATTAGCCTCGAGGGGCTGAGGATGAACTAATACTGTGGGAGAACAACCTTAGGAGGTGTGTTCTTGAGCTGATGGGGGAGAGGATGATCTCTCTGGTTCCATTCGGTCCGGTCCGAGATGCCCCTCTATGGTGGTGGCTAGGTCCTATTTATAGTGGCCTTGGTCCTCTTCCCAAATGAAGGCGGGAAGGGATCCCACAACGGCCAAATTCGAAGGGAGACAACTAGTATATCTTATCCTGACAAAAGTAGTCTTCGCCTGCAAAGCTTCTAGTCGTGATGCCATGGTGAGCACGGTGATGACCTCCGTCCTGCCGTCCTGGCGGTCTTGGTCTTGTTGCACAGGAATGGAAACCTTTGGCTGATTCCTCGGGACTCCGCGCCTGCGCTTGCCCCCTTAGCACCAAAGAGGAAACCGCTGTCCTGCGCCCGCTGGCGCCTGCCTGGCCTTGGTCGTCATGGCTCACGTCATCTGAAGCCTCACGAGGTGAGGCGCGCATAGGAATCTCTGCTCCTCCGGAGCCAGCCTGAGGAGGCTGCCCCTCCTGGAGGTCTTGGTGTCGTCCGCCTCGCGAGGCTTGGCCCCTCGCGAGGGTCTTGACTCATTGATGCTGAAGGTGGGCCATACCGGGCTGCTAATAGAGCCACGCCATGGGCCGCAGGCAGGCAAGTCTGGGTACCCCCGTTCCCAGAACTCTGATAGTAGCCCCCGGGCCCAAGGCGCGCTCGAACTTGGCTTCGAGGAGAAGCCGAAGGGCAAGTGCGGAGCGCCGCGGGCCCTAACCGCCTGCGGCCTTGGTCGACACGTGGCGATTTATGGGATGTGGGCGTCTCCGCTTCCCCACACTGCCTCGACAACCGCTTGACTTGACGGGTCCCTGCTGCATGCAGAGAAAAACCATCATTGCGTGGGATCGTGGAGGCCGGCGGTTGGCCTCCCTCCGGCTATAAATGAGGGGAGGGCGGAGCCCCCCTCGCTCATCTCTGTCTTCTCGCTGCCCGCTCCTTCTTCTTCTCCGTCTTGCCGTCTTGCCATAGAGTCCATGGCGCTGATCAGGAGGTTTTCTGTGGCGGAGAAGGGAAAAGCCCCTCAGGAGGGGCCTGAGCCACTCCCGCCGAAGAAAAGGTTTAGCCGCCCTCGCGACATCGTCGGAGAGCACGAGGTGACGCGGCCTTGGTACGAGCGGACTCCGCCTGGCTTCCCAATCCCTTTGTACGTCCACGCGTACGGCTCTGGACAGGGCGGGAGTGCCCAGCGCTGCACGGTCCGGGACCGCGGTGGACCGGCCGAGGCTGCGCGGTCGGCCGGTCCGCGGTCCCACGCCAAGGACACCCCGCGTGAGTTCGTGCTGTTGGCGGCAATGCCGCCACGCACGTGGATCTGGCTTCCGAGGTTCTTCGCCGAGGAGATGCCCCCGAGGGGGCCACTTGAGCTGTGGCTGCAACACGCCGGGTGCTACAGCCTGGCCACGGGAGCGGAGGTCGAGGTCGTCCGCTCGGGCGACGTCTTCATGACTCGTGGATGGGGCGAGGTCGCCCGCGCCTGTCGCTCAAAGGGGCCCCTCGCCATCCACTTTGAATACGATGGCGCCTCCACGCTATTCTTCAAGGTCTTCGACGAGGATGGCCGGCGCTTGGAGTGCTGCTCCGGGAGAGGCAGCCCACGCGGAGCGACCATGGGCGTTGAACCCGCCCCTATCCTCGCAGGCAGCTCTTCCGGCAGCAGCGATGACTCCCTGGATTCCAGCGACTCTCCCGAGCCCAGCGAGTCTCCGGAGTCCAGCGATGACAGCTACGTGCCACCGAGCTCTCGCCGCGCCTGGAGCGCAGCGGCAACATCTGCTCAGCGTCGTCGGTGATGCCCAGCGGCCGGGGCCCTTCGGGATCTTATCCTTTTGTTTCCCTCCGCGGAATTGTGACGAGCCCCGTGGGGGTATGTAAAAACTGTAGAACTTTTGCTTCCAATATTATCATCCCTAGTATGGCGTTGAAATTGCATATCCCACTCTGGCACGGTTCCCCCTTTTCGTTCTCGTGGTAGCTTAGTGCTCTACGCTGACAGGACCCAGTCCCCAGGCAGGCTTCAACCGTCGCTGGTATGCCAAGTCGTGATGCCATGGTCAAGGCCAGGAGGTGAGCGGCCCGAGGTCCGGTGAGAGCTCCTGAGACATGATGCTCGAGAGGTCCCCTTTGGCGTGCAAGCAGCTCCCTAAAGGCCGAAAAGGAAAGCGACATTGCCCGAGCGAGGTTGCGAGGGTCGAGGGACTGGTTCATGAGGTTGACGTTGGTATGTATGGGTGACTTATCTTAGCGTGCCTGCGGCGATTCCCTTGCGTGGTGCCCGATCGTGCCTTAGTGGTGACACTTCTTGGTAGGGCTCGCGCCGGCCTCCCCTTTTCCTCGCTCATCTAGATGCTCTACGTCCTCGGGTCCTGGCCCTCGAGTGAGGCTTGGCCGCCGCTGGTATGCCAGGTCGCGCTGCCATGGTTAAGGCCAGGGGGTGAGGGCACGAGAGCCAGTAGGAGCTCCTGAGGCGCAATGCTCAGGAGCCCCCCTTTAACGTGCAAGCGACTTGCGTAGAAAAGGGATGGCCGGCGGGCCTTCCCGCAGTTCAGTTCCAGAGATTCCTGCGAGTTAGTCCGCGAAGGAGAATATAACACATAACTGCGCTTGTTGTCCTGCCGTTGATCTTTCCGCGAGAGGATGAAGGCACTGAGGATCTGGTGAGGTGACGTGCGCGGGGCAGGCCGCGAGCCAAAGCTCGATCTCTCAGATTTGTCAGCGTTGCAGGGACGGACCCGAGCACAAGCGCCGTGCCACCATGTGTAGCCCCCGTTGCGGGATTAGCAAGAGGTAGGTCAGCAATGCGGGGAGGTCGCGAAGAGCAATAGAGCACCCGGCAAGCGGGTGATAATCATAAGGAAACTCATGGAACAAGGGAAAGCTAGTTCTGATAGATGCAAGAAGGATACATGACGCAGGGACGGACCCACGCGGCTTGTGGATGATGCAGCCCGAGGGGCGCCCCCAACTGAAAAGACCAAAGGATGTCACCTGGCACCGTTGCTGAAGGGGTGTTGGAGTAGTCGAAGACGCGTGCTGCAGAAGTCGCTCCTCATGAGCCACCCAGGTCCTGAACCTCGGGAGGCTCTGGAGACCCGGGGGGCTCGCGAGGATCCATCACCATCTCCGCCTGGATCGCCTGGTGCCTAGCCTCATGAGCTGCCAGGACGCCCCGCACGTGACGCTGGAATGTAGCAGCCGCGTTCAGCAAACCGAAGGGCAGGCTGACGTAGCTGTGAGGGGGGCCCTTGCATCGGCCAACACGGGACGGCCAGAAGAGCTCCTGAGACGCGGCCCTGTTGAGCCCAGGGATGTTGACGCAGATGCGCAGCTCATTGTCCTCGCCGGGGCAGGGAGCTGCGCCGAACAGTTGGCGTCGGTCGCCCCGCATGGCTCCTGCCTCCTGAAGCACCTCGATTGTCTTGGTGATGAACTCCTGAGCGCCTGGCGCCTCGCGCCCTGCGCTTTATTCATGGAAGCGCGTGTTGAAGCACGCCTCCAAATGGTGCCCGAGAGCCTCCCTTGTGACGTTGGCCATGTCAGAGGCCCTCCAGAGGAGAGCCCCCGAGCCCAGCCTGAGAGGGGCGCCGGGCACGCCTTCCTATGCGAGAGGGGAAAGCGCCCCGTCAGTGGGCGCAGGGCTTGAGGCAGCACCGCCGGACACCCCACCCCCCTGGGGTCCTTGGTGAAGCAGCTGCTTCTTCTTCTTGGGGACGGCCTTAGGAGGGTTGACTGCACCTTCGTCACCTGGGTACTCGACCGCCGCAGCCTGGTAGGCGCGCTTGAGAGAGCACACCGCGTCCTTCTCCTCGCAGGCGACCGTGATGATGCCATAGCTTCCTGGCATCTTGAGGACATTGTAGCCATGGTGGGTGACCGCCATGAACTTGGCCAGGGATGGGTACCCGAGGATGGCGCTGTATGGGAGGCGAATGTTGGCGATGTCGAAGTCGATGAGCTCAGTGCGGTAGTTGTCACGGGTGCCGAAGGTGACAGGGAGGCGGACCTGCCCTATCAGGGTGGTGGAGCCGTCGGTCACCCCTGAGAAGGGCTTGGTATGCTGAAGCCGGTTGTAGGGCACCTGGAGTCGGTCGAACCTCTCGACGGAGAGCACATTGAGTCCCGCACCGCCATCGATGAGTGTCTTGGTGACAAGGACGTTGCTGATGATGGGCGAGCAGAGCATCGGAAGGGTGCCGGCCGCGGCCGCGCATTTGAGCTGGTCGGAAGAGTCAAAGGTGATGGCGTACTTGGACCACCTGAGCGGGCACGTTGCCCTGAGCTTGAGGAGGGCCGCGTTCACCTCACGCGCGAACTGCTTGAAGATGCGATGGGAGGCTGGGGCCTGAGCGCCGCCCAGGATGCAAGCGATGGCACAAGGCTCCTGGAAGCCCCTAGCCCCCTCGTCCTAGTGGTGGTCATCATTTCTTCTTGGTGGTGGCGGCAATGGAGGGAGGCCAGCATTGCCCTGAGGGCGACCCTCACGAGGCTGGTCCCTCCAGGGATCCTCGCGAGGCTGGTCGCGCCAGTCCTGGCGAGGGTCGCGCTTGTCCTAGCGTCCTCCGCCTCGGCCTCCTCCACGGCCATAGCCATGGTCGTTGCGCTCGGGCGACGACCAAGGCATCCACCGCGGATGGCCCTGAGCTCTTGGCAGTCGTTGGTGTTGTGGCTGTGTACGTTGTGGAAGACGCAGAACGGGCGGCTGCTCTTGGACGACTCTGGATGGTCGCAGCCGCACTTCATCTCAGGTTCGGCCGCAAGCACGGCCGGCCCCTTGCACTTCACATCCTTGGCCTTGGCTTTCTTGTCTTCTGGGTCAGCCTCCGGGAGCTCCAGGAGGGAGAGGTGACCTTCCTCGGCCCTTGCGCATTCGTTCGCCATGTTGAACATCTCCAGAGCCGTGCACAGGTCCACGTGTATGGCGAGTTCTTCCTTCATCCTGACATCCCGGACGCCGTCGGTGAACGCTGAGATGATGGCCTCGTCCGACACCTTGCGGATCTTGAGGCGAACGCTGTTGAAGCGCTGGATGTACTTCTGCAAGGTCTCTCCGGGCTGCTGCTTGATGAAGTGCAGGTCACCCGCAGCCGGCGGGCGGTCACGGGTGCCCTGGAAGTTGGCGATGAAGAGCTCTTGCATCTCATCCCAAGAGGAGACCGATCCCGCGGGGAGGTTGAGGAGCCACGAGCGCGCGCCGTCCTTGAGGGCCATGGGGAACCAGTTCGCCATGACCTTCGCATCACCGTTGGCCGCCTCGATGCTCAGCTCGTAGAGCTGCAGGAACTCGGCAGGGTCGGGGGTGCCGTCGTAGCGTGGAGGCAAGTCGGGCTTGAACTTCCCTGGCCAGACGACGCTGCGCAGCTCCGGGGTGAACGCACGGCACCCCGCCGTGGTCACGGGAGCTCGCCGCAGAGGGGGAGCCTGGTCCTGGTGTTCGCGCGCTGCCGCCTCAGGCAGCACGCGGTCTTGACGCGGCGGTGTGGGGAGCGCACGCGCCTCTCCTTGAGGCCTTGGCACCACCTGGCAGGTTGCTTCATCGCGCGCGGGCGCTCTGCGCTGCAGGTCGCGCCGAGGAGCTTCACGCCTTGGGTCGACGATGGCATCCTGCCTGGGAGGTGGAGGAGGCGCGCCGTGGGCTACGTCGCCCGCAGCAGGTGGCGTGGGAGGTAGCGAGCGAGACGGTGCAGGAGAATCTCCGGCGGCGCTAACGAGCTCGGCGAGGCGGTCCAGCCAGTCCTCGTAGAGGTCATCGACCGGGCGGTAGCATAGGAGCTCGCGTGCCATGAGCAACATGGCCTGCGGGTTTGCCGAGCCGCGACGAGCATGGGAGGATGAAGCACCCGCCGGAGTCAGCGATGGAGTAGCGGTGCGACCATCGTGCCGCATGGCTGGATGCAGCGACGAGGCTCGCTGCGGGTGATGGGGAAGGACGAGGGGTGCCGTTGCCTGCAGGCGCTGTCTGAGCAACGCGGGCGGCGAGGGTGGCCTGGCGCTCAGCACGAACTCGACGAGCATCAGCCATGGAAGCGGTGGAGCGGTGGCGAATCGACCGGCGGAAGAGAGGCTCCAACGCACCCCTACCTGGCGTGCCAAATGTCAGATTTTGGGTTCCGCAGACCCTTGAGAGGTTCGAACTCTGGGGTGCGTGCGAAGAACTCAACTTCCTCAGTCTGCCTACTTGCCAATCACACGGCCTAGCTCGACGAACAGGAAAGAAATGGGACAAGGCAGTTTACCCAGGTTCGGGCCACCTTGCGGTGTAAAACCCTACTCCTGCTTTGTGGTGGATTAGCCTCGAGGGGCTGAGGATGAACTAAAACAGTGGGAGAACAACCTCAGGAGGTGTGTTCTTGAGCTAGTGGGGGAGAGGATGATCTCTCTCTATCTATCTATCCCTCTCTGGTTTTCCTCCCTCGGGTTCGAGATCAGATCCCTCTCTATGGTGGTGGCTAGGTCCTATTTATAGTGGCCTTGGTCCTCTTCCCAAATGAAGGCGGGAAGGGATCCCACAACGGCCAAATTCGAAGGGAGACAACTAGTACATCTTATCCTGACAAAAGTAGTCTTCGCCTGCAAACTTCTGGTCGTGACGCCGTGGTGGGCTCGGCGATGACCTCCGTCCTGCCGTCCTGGCGGTCTTGGTCTTGTTGCACAGGAATGGAAACCTTTGGCTGATTCCTTGGGACTCCACGCCTGCGCTTGCCCCCTTAGCACCAAAGAGGAAACTGCTATCCTGCACCCGCTGGCGCCCGCCTGGCCTTGGTCGTCATGGCTCACGTCATCTGAAGCCTCACAAGGTGAGGCGCGCATAGGAATCTCCGCTCCTCAGGAGCCAGCCTGAGGAGGCTGCCCCTCCTGGAGGTCTTGGTGTCATCCGCCTCGCGAGGCTTGGCCCCTCGCGAGGGTCTTGAGTCGTTGATGCTGAAGGTGGGCCGTACCGGGCCGCTGATGGAGCCACGCCGTGGGCCACATGCACGCAAGTCTGGGTACCCCCATTCCCAGAACACCGACAGTGCGTCGACTTCACGAGCCTCAACAAGGCTTGTCCACAGGACCCCTTCCCGCTCCCGCGCATTGACCAGATCGTAGACTCCACCGCCAAGTGTGACCTGCTATGCTTCTTGGACACCTTCTCCGGCTATCACCAAATCAAGATGGCAACAGAAGATGTCGAGAAGACAGCCTTCATCTCCGCATGCGGTGTGTATCGCTACACTTGCATGCCCTTCGAGTTGCGCAACGCTGGCACGACCTTCCAGCGGCTGATCCACATCGCACTGGGGCCGCAGCTGGGGAGGAATGTAGAGGCATACATCGACGACATCGTGGTCAAGTCACGGTAGGCAAGGACCCTGATTGAAGACCTGGAGGAAACATTCGCCAACCTGCGCCGGATCGACCTGAATCTCGACCCTGAAAAATGTGTTTTCGGGGTCCCATCCGGCAAGCTGCTGGGCTCCCTCGTGTCGCACCGAGGGATCGAGGCCAACCTCGAGAAGATCAAGGCCATCGAGAAGATGCGCCCACCTCAGACCCTCAAGGAGATGCAAAAACTAGCGGGCTGCATGACTGCGTTGGGGCGTTTCATCTCCAAGCTTGGCGAGCGTGCTTTCCCCTTCTTTGAGCTCATGAAGAAGAAATGCCCCTTCGAGTGGACCCCGGAAGTAGAGGCTACCTTCCAAGGCCTCAAGAGGTACCTCACGAGTCCACCTGTCATGGTGGCGCCACGTCCTCGCGAGCCGTTGGTGCTCTACTTGGCGGCCACCCCCACTCCGCTAGCGCGGCGCTCGTGGCGGTCCGAGAGCGGCGCGGAGGCATGGACGCGGCTTCGGGTGGTTCACAAGGGAACGCGCCACTGATGCCTCCTCAGGATAGCGCCCCAGGGCCCCCTACTGCTTCGTCGACCAATGAGGCACCTGAGTCCTGCACACCTCTCGACGGGAAGGAAGTCGCCAACACGTCGCCACTCGTCGAGCACCCCGTGTAATTCATCAGCACCGTTCTACGGGATGCACGTGCGCGCTACCCTATGCAGCAGAAGCTCATGCTCACGCTTCTCATCACCTCAAGAAAGCTGCGCCATTATTTCCAAGGCCACCACATCAAGGTCGTCTCTGCATTCCCCCTGGAGAAGGTGTTACACAGCCCCAACGCTGCCGAAAGAGTCGCGGAGTGGAACATCGAGCTGCAAGCCTTCCAACTGTAATTTGGCACCACCAGGGTCATCAAGGGCGCAACCCTCGCTGACTTCATGGCCGAGTGGAAAGACGCTCCCGACTGGGGATTGGGTGCGAACCAGTCCCTCGCGCCCGGAGATGAAGCACCAGAGGGATGGATCATGCACTTCGACGGCGCCTTCACGCGGCAGGGCGCGGGGGCTGGAGTTGTGCTCATATCGCCCACCAAGGACAAGCTCTACTATGCCGTGTATCTCTATTTCCAGCATGGAGAGAAGGTCTCCAACAACATCGCGGAGTTCGAGGGCCTGATCGCCGGCCTCAGGGCCGCGGCTGCCCTGCGGATCAAACGCCTCACCATTAGGGATGACTCACAGCTCCTCGTCAACTTCTCCAACAAAGAATACACGCCGAAGAACGAGCACATGGAGGCATATCTGGAGGAGGTACGCCAAATTGAAAAGCGCTTCTTAGGCTTGGAGCTACAGCACATCCAGCGCGGCGCGAACAAGGAAGCAGATGACATCACCAAGAGGCGTCGCGCCGTGAGCCTCAGAGGCCCGGCGTCTTCGAGGAGAGGCTCTTCAAGCCATTGGCCTTACCCCTGGATGCAGGCTTGGTGCTGCTTTGAGAAGAGCTGTCGCCGGCCCCGTCCTTGGGCACCCCAGCCTGTGGCCTGACCTCAGGAGCTCATTTTCTTCTCACGCTGGAGCCTCCGGAGGATGACTGGACCGAGGAGTTCAAGGCGTACCTACTCCACGGTGCCCTGCCGCAGAAGGAAGAGGATGCGGAGCGCGTGGCCCGCCAGGCTACAACATACTGCTTGCGGGACGACGAGCTGTACCGCAGGCGTCCCAACGATGTCTCTCTACGGTGCATATCCGAGAAGCAGGGGCGCGAGTTGTTGGCCGACATCCATGGTGGGGATTGCAGGCACCATTCCTCTTCTCGCACCCTCGTGGGGAAGGTATTCCGCAACGGATTCTACTGGCCCACGGTGCTCCAAGACGCCACCGAGCTGGTCCGATCCTATGAGGCATGTCAGTTCCATGCCAAGCAGATACACCAACCCGCGCAGGGCCTCCAGACCATCCCGCTCTCGTGGCCCTTCGCGGTCTAGGGGCTAGATATACTGGGCCCGTTCCCTCGAGCGGCCGGAGGCTACCGCTACCTCTATGTCACCACCGACAAGTTCACCAAGTGGGCGAAAGTGGAACCTGTGCGCATCATCCCTGCTGGCTCCGCTGTCAAGTTCATCAAGGGCACCGTGAGCCGTTTTGGTGTCCCCAATCGTATCATTACTGACAATGGCTCCCAGTTCACAAGCAATCTTTTCAGAAAATATGGTGCGAACCTTGGAACGCAGATATGCTACGCCTCAGTGGCACACCCAAGGAGCAATGTCCAGGCCGAGCGTGCCAATGCGAAGGTCCTGAGGGGCCTCAAGACAAGAAGCTTCATGAAGAGGCTCGAGGCCCGCAGCAGGGGTTGGCTCGGCGAGACCCTGTTCTTCCTCGTCTACGGGGCTGAGGCAGTCCTCCCACACGTGGTCAGGCATCGCTCCCCGCGAGTCCTGGCATTCAACGAGGCATGTCAGGATACTTCGCGGGGAGACAACCTCGTGCTCGGGGAGGAGGCTCGCCGCCAGGCCTCTCTCCGTGCCGCAAGGTACCAGCAGGCGTTGCGGTGATACCATTGCTGTGATGGAGAGTCCGGGGATCTCGTCCTAAGGCGGGTCCTCTCCAGGGAGGGCCTTCACAAACTCTCGCCCATGTGGGAGGGCCCATTCAGGGTGGCCCGTGTCTCTAGGCCTGGCGCCGTGCGCCTGGAGACGGAGGATGGGGTCCCCGTCCAGAATGCCTGGAACATCTAGCATCTCCGCAAGTTTTACTCGTGACACTCTCATGTAATAATGATTGGGGCTGTACATGCCCCGGAGTCCCCGATGCGTCGCCCCTCGCCCCCGCGGGGGCTCCCGCCCACGCCCTAGTGGAAGCTCCATGCTCTACGCTGGCAGATGACACTGTCCACCAATGACTATGCCCACGCTGAGTGGTAGCACCATGCTCCGCGCTGGTGAGAAGACTAGCATAGGTGTCGTACGCAGCTGTCTTTTTTGCTCTCTTCTGTAATCGAATTTGCCATTTCTTGAATGAAGTCCAAAGTTTTCGTGCCTTTTCATTCCAAAGGGGTTGGGAATTTTGTCTTGTTTTCTCGCAGTGTTTTTCTACCTTGGTTTATGCTTTGGAGAGACCTGGCAGCTGCCTGCCGTCTCCTCCCGAGCCCCCTGCGAGCGGGGGCTGGGTACGGTGTGCACGCCTGAGCCAGCGCCAGTTCGGTGGTGTCAGGGGCCCCCTGCTGGCCAAGGACACAACTGCCGCATGCCTTGGGCCCGCCCACGCGCACACCTCGCCAAAACTTTGGTGTCTGACTCCTCGCACGACGCTCGCGAATGAGCCAGCAGGCGCATGCTATGCTCAGTCCCCGCCCTCGCCTCAGGAGCGTTCTAGCCCGGCCTCAGGGGCGCCCAGCCCCTGGCCTGGCCTCAGCAGCGTTCTGCCTTCAGCCTCAGGAGCGCTCAACCCCAAGCTTCGGGAGCGCCCAGCCCTCGGGAGCAGTCAGCTCCCGCTCGGGGGCTGCGGGCGCAAGATGGGCAGCAAAAAAAACCCAGCCGAGGCTCGCGAGCATGCAAAGTTAAGTTGTTCTAACCTACGATAGTATGAAACTTTCTGATCTATAACGACACAATATCAGAACAACGAATAAGGAGAACTAACAAAAGGCGCAAGCGCCACAGTCATTACACACCCCCGTGGGGCCTTTCATGGTTTTCGGTGCAGGAAAGGAAGGGAAACAAAACAAAGAGATAACAAAAGAGGCAGCGGCCTCCCGAGGACCGCTGCTCCGGAGGGCAAGACCGGTGTCACTCGCGCTCAGTTAGAGTCGTCCTCCTCCTTGATGGGAGCGCGGTGGTGCGATGGCCCGTCGTCCACCTTGACCCGGGCACGGCTGCGAGGAGGATCACTGTAGTCTTCATCGCTCGAGCTCCCCTCGGAGAAGGTGTCGCTGCTGCTGGAGGAGCCGCGGCCGCCGCCAAGGGCAAGTTCACTGCCGAGGAGACCACCACCGCCTTGACCACCACCGTCGAAGGAGTGGTCATCGTCGCTGCCGTCACTCTCCGGGCAGCACCCCCGATGCTCGCCGCCTTCCTAGAAGATCTTCACGAAGAGCGTCGCCGCCCCGTCAAACTTGAAGAGGAGGATGCACCTCCCCTTCAGGCCGCGGGCACGGGCGAACGTCTGCCACCCATGGGTCAGGTAGGCGTGGCCCGCGGGAGTGGCCTCGAGCTCCACCCACGAAGACTGGCTGCAGCAGCCATCGGGCTGCAGCCACAGCCCCGTAGGCCATCCTGCAGGAAGTTCCTTCAGGAAGGAGCGCGGGAGCTGGATCGGGTCGCGTGCCGGACCATCAATCTGCACAACGAAATCCTGAGCCGCATCGCCCGAGTGCATTCACGAGCGAGGAGGCCGGGCGGCCCTCGCGCGCTTCCTCCCATGACCTCCACCTTCGCGGCCCCCGCGGCCGCGTCCATAGGAGGAGTTCCCTCCGCGACTATCGGCACCGGCGCGGCCCCCCAGGGGAACAAGCCTGGAACACTGGGGCGCCACCATTGGCGTTGCGACGGACTTGCGAGGACGACAGTGCACCCTTTTGGGCGGCGGCGGCTCTGCCTCGTCCCGCGGCATTTTCCCTTTCTCCGTGGCGGGAAACCTCCTTATGGACGTCATGGTCACTCCGACAGGGTTACGGATGGAGGAGCAGGAAGACGAGGATGAACTGGGGTTTTCGTTTCCCCCTTCCCCTTTTTATGGACGGCTGGAGAAGGCCAACCGACGTCCCTTCGCGTTCGTGGCAATGATGGCCCCGCCGCACGCTCTAGCCACTTAGTGGCCCGAGCAGTTGCCGAGGCATCGTGGGGAAGTGGAGGCGCCAACGACCCGTCGTGCGCCACGCGTCAAGCCAGGCCTGCAGGTGTCGGATTTCGGGCTCCGCAGACCCTTGAGAGGTTCGAACTCTGGGGTGCGTGCGAAGAACTCAACTTCCTCGGTCTACTCGCCAACTCTAAGATCTCATGGCCTAGCTCAACGAACAGGGAAGAAACGAGACAAGGCAGTTTACCCAGGTTCGGGCCACCTTGCGGTGTAAAACCCTACTCCTGCTTTATGGTGGATTGGCCTCGAGGGGCTGAGGATGAACTAGTACAGTGTGGGAACAACCTCAAGAGGTGTGTTCTTGAGCTGGTGGGAGAGAGGACGGTCTCTAGCTCTCTGATCGAGATCCTTTGAGCCGCCCCCTGTCTAGATGAGCTCCGGTCAGGTCAGGTCAGGTCCCATTCTACGGTGGTGGCTAGGTCCTATTTATAGTGGCCTTGGTCCTCTTCCCAAATGAAGGCGGGAAGGGATCCCACAACGGCCTAATTCGAATGGAGACAACTAGTACATCTTATCCTGACAAAAGTAGTCTTCGCCTGCAAAGCTTTTGGTCATGACGCCATGGTGGGCTCGGTGATAACCTCCGTCCTGCTGTCCTGGCGGTCTTGGTCTTGTTGCACTGGAATGGAAACCTTTGGCTGATTCCTCGGGACTCCACACTTGTGCTTGCCTCCTTAGCACGAAAGAGGAAACTGCTGTCCTACGCCGGCTGGCGCCTGCCTGGCCTTGGTCATCATGGCTCACGTCATCTGAAGCCTCACGACGTGAGGCGCGCATAGGAATCTCTGCTCCTCAGGAGCCAGCCTGATGAGGCTGCCCCTCCTGGAGGTCTTGGTGTCGTCCGCCTCGCGAGGCTTGGCCCCTCGCGAGGGTCCTGAGTCATTGATGCTGAAGGTGGGCCGCACCGGGCCGCTGGTAGAGCCACGCCTTGGGCCGCAGGCAGGCAAGTCTGGGTACCCCCATTCCTAGAACGCCAATAGTAGCCCCCGGGCCCAAGGCGCGCTCGAACTTGGCTTTGGGGCGAAGCCAAAGGGCAAGTGCGGAGCGCCGCGAGCCTTAACCGCCTGCGGCCTTGGTCGACGCGTGGCGATTGTTGGGACGTGGGCGTCTCCGCTTCCCCATGCTGCCTCAGCAACTACCCGACTTGATGAGTCCCTGCTGTATGCAGAGAAAAACCATCATTGCGTGGGATCGTGGAGGCTGGCGGTTGGCCTTCCTCCGGCTATAAATGAGGGGAGGGGTGGAGCACCCCTCGCTCATCTTCGTCTTCTCGCTGCCCGTTCCTTCTTCTTCTTTGTCTCGCCGTCTTGCTGTAGAATCCAATGGCACCGATCAGGAGGTTTTCTGCGGCGGAGAAGGGAAAGGCCCCTTAGGAGGGGCCTAAGCCACTCCCGCCGAAGAAAAGGTTTAGCCATCCTCGCGACCTCGGTGGAGGGCACGTGGTGACGCGGCCTTGGTGCGTGCGGCCTCCGCCTGGCTTCTTGATCCCCCTGTACGCCCGCGCGTAAGGCTTTGGGCCGGGCGGCAGTGCCCAACGCCGCGCGGCCCGGGGCCGTGGAAGATAAGCTGAGGCTACGCGGCCGGCCAGACCGCGAACCCACGCCGAGAACACCTCGCGCGAGTTTGTGCTGTGGGCGGCAATGCCGCTGAGCACGTGGATCCGGCTTCCGATGTTCTTCGCCGAGGAGATGCCCCCGAGGGGGCCACTTGAGCTGTGGCTGCAACACGCCGGGTGCTGCAGCCTAGCCACAGTGGCGGAGGTCAAGGTCGTCCGCTCAGGCGACGTCTTCATGACTCGCGGATGGGGCGAGGTCGCCCGTGCCTGTTGCTTAGAGGGGGCCCTCGCCATCCACTTCGAGTACGATGGCGCCTCCACGCTGTTCTTCAAGGTCTTCGATGAGGACAGCCGGCGCCTGGAGTGCTGCTCTAGGAGAGGCAGCCCACGCGGAGTGGTCACGGGCGTAGAATCAGTCCCTGACCTCGCGGGCAGCTCTTTCGGCAGCAGCGGTGACTCCCTGGATTCCAGCGACTCTCCCGAGCCCAGCGTGTCTCCGGAGTCCAGCGAGTCTCCAGAGTCCAGCGACGACAGCTACATGCCACCGAGCTCCCGCCGCGCCCGGAGCGCAACAGTGGCGTTTGCTCGGCGTCGCCGGTGAACGCCAGCGGCCGTGGTCCTTCGGGATCTTCTTCTTTTGCTTCCCTGCGCGGAATTGTGACGAGCCCCGTGGGGGAACTTGTGCGCTTAATATTATCCTCCCTTGTATGGTGTTGGAATTGCGTATCCCGCTCCGGCATGGTTCCCCCTTTTCGTTCTTGTGGTAGCTTAGTGCTCTACGCCGACGGGACCTAGTTCCCAGGTAGGCTTCAGCTGTCGCTGGTATGCCAGGTCACGATGCCGTGGTCAAGGCCAGGAGGTGAGCGGCCCGAGGTCCGGTGAGAGCTCCTGAGGCGCGATGCTCAAGACGTCCCCTTTGGCCTGCAAGCAGCTCCCCAAAGGCCAAAAAGGAAAGCGACATTGCCCGAGCGAGGTTGCGAGGGTCGAGGGTCTGGGTCGCGAGGTTGACGCTGATGTGTATGGGTGACTTATCTTGGTGATCCTGCGGCGACTCCCTTGCGTGGTGCCCGATCGTGCCTTAGTGGCGACGCTTCTGGGTATGGCTCGCGCCGGCCTCTCCTTTTCCTTGCTCTTCTAGATGCTCTACGTCCTCGGGTCCCGGCCCTGAAGCGAGGCTCAGCCGCCGCTGGTATGCCAGGTCGCACTGCTGTGGTCAAGGCCAGGGGTGAGGGCTCGAGAGCCAGTAGGAGTTCCTGAGGCACGATGCTCAGGAGCCCCCCCTTTAACGTGCAAGCGAGTCGCGTAGAGAAGGGATGGCCGGCGGACCTTCCCGTAGTTCGGTTCCAGAGATCCCTGCGAGTTAGTCCACGGAGGAGCATATAACATAAGACCGCGCTTGTTGTCCTGCCGTTGATCTTTCCGCGAGAGGATGAAGGCACTGAGGATCTGGTGAGGTGACGTGCACGGGGCAGGCCGCGAGCCAGAGCTCGATCTCTCAGATTTGTCAGCGTTGCAGGGACAGACCCGAGCACAAGCGCCATGCCAACACATGTAGCCCCTGTTGCGGGATGAGCAAGAAGCAGGTCAGCAGCGCGGGGAGGCCGCGAAGAGCAATAGAGCACCCAGCAGGCGGGTAATAATCATAAGGCAACTCATGGAAAAAGGTAAATCTAGTTCCAATAGATGCAAGAAGGATACATGCCGCAGGGACGGACCCACACGGCTTGGGGATGATGCAGCCCGAGGGGCGCCCCCAACTGAACAAACCAAAAGATGTCACCTGTCACCATTGCTGAAGAAGTGTTGGAGTAGCCGAAGACGTGTGCTGCAGAAGTCGCTCCTCATGAGCCGCCCAGGTCCTGAACCTCGGGAGGCTCGGGAGACCCGGGGGTCTCGTGAGGATCTATCGCCATCTCCGCCTAGATTGCCTGGTGCCTAGCCTCATGAGCTGCCACGACGCCTCGCATGTGGCGCTGGAATGTAGCAGCCGCGTTATGCAACCCGAAGGCATGCGAACGTAGCTGTGAGGGGGGCCCTCACATCGGCCAACGCGGGACGGCCAGAAGAGCTCCAGAGACGCGGCCCTGTTGAGCCCAGGGATGTTGACGCAGACGAACAGCTCACTGCCCTCGCCAGGGCAGGAAGCTGCACCAAATGGTTGGCGACGGTCGCCCCACATGGCTCTTGCCTCCTGAAGCTCCTCGATTGCCTTGGTGATGAACTCCTGAGCGCCTGGCGCCTCGCGCCCTGCGCTTTCTTCACAGGAGCGCGCGTTGAAGCACTCCTCCACATGGTGCCCGAGCGCCTCCCTCATGACGCTGGCCAGGTCAGAGGCCCTCCAGAGGAGAGCCCCCGAGCCCAGCCTGAGAGGGGCGCCGGGCGCGCCTTCCTATGCAAGAAGGGAAGGCGCCCCGCCAGTGGGCGCAGGGCTTGAGGCAGCGCCGCTGGACACCCCACCCTATTGAGATCCTGGGTGGAGTAGCTGCTTCTTCTTCTTGGGGACGACCTCAGGAGGGCAGAGCGCACCTTCGTCACCTGGGTACCCGACCGCCGCGGCCTGGTAGGCGCGCTCGAGAGCGCACACTGCGTCCTTCTCCTCGCAGGTGACCGTGATGATGCCGCAGCTCCCTGGCATCTTGAGGACATTGTAGCCATGGTGTGTGACCGCCATGAACTTGGCCAGGGCTGGGTACCCGAGGATGGCATTGTACGGAAGGCGAATGTTGGCGACGTCGAAGTCAATGAGCTCAGTGCGGTAGTTGTTGCGGGTGCCGAAGGTGACAGGGAGGCAGACCTGCCCTATCGGGGTGGTGGAGCCGTCGGTCACCCCTGAGAAGGGCCTGGTAGGCTGAAGCTCGCTGTAGAGCACCTGTAGTCGGTCGAACATATCGATCGAGAGGACATTGAGCCCCGCGCCGCCATCGATGAGTGTCTTGGTGACGAGGACGTTGCTGATGATGGGCGAGCAGAGCATCGGAAGGGTGCCGGCCGCGGCCGCGCACTTGAGCTGGTCAGAAGAGTCGAAGGTGATGGTGTACTTGGACCACCTGAGCGGGCGTGTGGCCCCGAGCTTGGGGAGGGCCGCATTCACCTCATGCGTGAACTGCTTGAAGATGCGATGGGAGGCTGGGGCCTGAGCGCCGCCCAGGATGCAGGCGATGGCACGAGGCTCCTGGAAGCCCCGAGCCCCCTCGTCCTGGGGGTGGTCATCATTCCTTCTTGGTGGTGGTGGCAATGAAGGGAGCCCAACATTGCCCTGAGGGCGACCCTCACGAGGCTGGTCCCTCCAGGGATCCTTGCGAGGCTGGCCCCTCCAGGGATCCTCGCCAGGCTGGTCGCGCCAGTCCTGGCGGGGGTCACAGTTGTCCTAGTGTCCTCCGCCACGGCCTCCTCCATGGCCGTAGCCATGGTCGTTGCGCTCGGTGCGATGACTGAGGCGTCCATCGCGGATGGCCCTGAGCTCTTGGCAGTCGTTGGTGTTGTGGCTGTGTACGTTGTGGAAGACGCAGAACGGGCGGCTGCTCTTGGACGACTCTGGATGGTCGCAGCCGCGCTTCATCTCAGGTTCGGCCGCGAGCACGGCCGGCCCCTTGCACTTCGCGTCCTTAGCCTTGGCTTTCTTGTCTTTTGGACCAACCTCCGGGAGCTCCATGAGGGAGAGGCGACCTTCCTCAGCCCTCGCATACTTGTTCGCCATGTTGAACATTTCCAGAGCCATGCACAGGTCCTCGTGTATGGCGAGCTCCTCCTTCATCTTGTCATCCCGGACGCCGTCGGTGAACGCCGAGATGACGGCCTTGTCCGACACCTTGGGGATCTTGAGGCGCACGCCGTTGAAGCATTGGATGTACTTCTACAAGGTCTCTTCGGATTGCTGCTTGATGCGGTCAGGTCACCCTTGGCCGGCAGACGGTCACGGGTGCCCTAGAAGTTGGCGATGAAACGCTCTCGCATCTCATCCCAAGAGGAGATCGATCCTGCAGGGAGGTTGAGGAGCCACGAGCATGCGCCGTCCTTGAGGGCCATGGGGAACCAGTTCGCCATGACCTTCTCATCGCCATTGGCCGCCTTGATGCTCAGCTCGTAGAGCTGCAGGAACTCGGCAGGGTCGGGGGCGCCGTCGTAGCATGGAGGCAGGTCGGCCTTGAACTTCCCTGGCCAGACGACGCTGCGCAGCTCCGGGGTGAATGCGCGGCACCCCGCCGTGGCCACAGGAGCCCGCCGCAGATGGGGAGCCTAGTCCTGGTGCTCGCGCGCCGCCACCTCAGGCAGCACGCTGTCTTGACGTGGCGGTGCGGGAAGCACATGCGCCTCTCGTTGAGGCCTTGGCACCACCTGGCAGCTCGCTTCATCGCGCGCAGGCGCTCTGTGCTGCAGGTCACGGCAAGGAACTTCGCGCCTTGGGCCGACGATGACATCCTACCTGGGAGGTGGAGGAGGCGCGCCGTGGGCTACGTCGCCCGCAGCAGGTGGCGGGGGAGGTAGCGAACGAGACGATGCAGGAGAAGCTCCGGCGGCGCTGACGAGCTCGGTGATGCGGTCCAGCCAGTCCTCGTAGAGGTCATCGACCGGGCGGTAGAGCAGGAGCTCGCGTGCCATGAGCAATGCGGCTTGCGGGTTTGGCGGGCCGTGACGAGCATGGGAGGACGAAGCAGCCGCCGGAGTCAGCGACGGAGTGCCGGTGCGACCATCGCGTCGCACGGATGGATGCAGCGACGAGGCCTGCTGCTCATGGGCAGCAGGGCCGGTGGCGGAGTTCGCCACAGGTGACGGAGAGTGACGAGGGGCGCCATTGCCTGCCGGCGGTATCTGAGCAAAGTGGGCGGCGAGGGCGGCCCGGCGCTCAGCATGAACCCGACGAGCATCAGCCATGGAAGCGGTGGAGCGGTGGCGAATCGATCGGTGGAAGAGAGGCTCCGACACACCCCTACCTGGCGTGCCAAATGTCATATTTCGTGCTCCGCAGACCCTTGAGAGGTTCAAACTCTGGGGTGCGTGCGAAGAACTCAACTTCCTCGGTCTACTCACCAACTCTAAGATCTCACGGCCTAGCTCAACGAATAGGGAAGAGCCGAGACAAGGCAGTTTACCCAGGTTTAGGCCACCTTGCGGTGTAAAACCCTACTCCTGCTTTGTGGTGGATTGGCCTCGAGGGGCTGAGGATGAACTAGTACAGTGGGGGAACAACCTCAAGAGGTGTGTTCTTGAGCTGGTGGGAGAGAGGATGGTCTCTAGCTCTCTCATCGAGATCATTTGAGCTACCCCCTGTCTAGATGAGCTCCGGTCAGGCCAGGTCAGGTCCTCTTCTACGGTGGTGGCTAGGTCCTATTTATAGTGGCCTTGGTCCTCTTCCCAAATGAAGGTGGGAAGGGATCCCATAACGGCCAAATTGGAATGGAGACAACTAGTACATCTTATCCTGAGAAAAGTAGTCTTTGCCTGCAAAGCTTCTGGTCGTGACGCTGTGGTGGGCTCGGTGATGACCTTCATCCTGCCATCCTAGCGGTCTTGGTCTTGTTGCACTAGAATGGAAACCTTTGGCTGATTCATCGGGACTCCGCGCCTGCGCTTGCCTCCTTAGCACCAAAGAGGAAACTGCTGTCCTGCGCCCGCTGGCGCCCGCCTGGCCTTGGTCGTCATGGCTCACGTCATCTAAAGCCTCACGAGGTGAGGCGCGCATAGGTATCTCTACTCCTCTAGAGCCAACCTGATGAGGCTACCCCTCCTGGAGGTCTTGGTGTCGTCCGCCTCGCGAGGCTTGGCCCCTCGTGAGGGTCTTGAGTCATTGATGCTGAAGGTGGGTCGCACCGGGCCGCTGGTGTAGCCACACCGTGGGCCGCAGGCAGGCAAGTCTGGGTACCCCTGTTCCTAGAACGCTGACAGTAGGCTATTGGGGCCCGCAACATTTTGCCCTCCACTCCTTGCCTTCGCTTCGAAGCTAGGCCCGGCACGCCTTGGGCCTGGGGGCTACTGTCGGTGTCCTGGGAACCAGGGTACCCAAACTTGCCTGCCTGCGGCCCAACGCGCGGCCCCACGACGGCCCAGCAGGGTCCAGGCTCAAGACTTCGCGAGAGGAGCCCTCGTGAGGGGCCCCTGCCCTCGCGAGGTGAGTAGCACCAAGACCTCCTGGGAGCGGCTCCGCAGGACGACCTCCCGAGGAGCGGAGATACCTATGCAAATGCCTTCTTCATGAGGGCGAAGTGACGTAAGCCATGACGACCCAGGCCAGGCGGGCGCCAACAGGCGCAGAGGGGGCATTTTCCTCTTTGGTGATAGAGGGACAAGGCCTAGCGCATGTTCCCGAGGAAAGAGCCAAAGGTTTCCTCCCTTGTGTAACAAGACCAAGACCACGAGCTCGGCAGGACATGACGTCATCACCGAGCCCACCACTACGTCACGGCCAGAAGCTTTGCAGGCGAAGACCACCTTTCGTCAGGATAAGATGTACTTCTTGTCCCCGTTCGAAATTGGCCATTGTGGGATCCCTTCCCGCCTAAGCTATGAGGGAAGAGGACCAAGGCCACTATAAATAGAGGATAGCACCCACCATAGAGAGGGATCAAATCAACACGCCTCATCCGAGCCCTCGCGAGGCAGCTCACCCACTGTACCAGTTCATACTCAACTTCGTCGCGAGGCCAATCCACTAAAAGCAGGAGTAGGGTGTTACACCGCGAGGTGGCCCGAACCTGGGTAAATCTTTGTCTTCCTTCCTCCCGCACGATCCCAGCACTCGATTATCCACATCTCGAGCCTCGGTGAGCGGAGCGCAATGAAGAAGCGATTCCTCGCACACACCCCAGTGTTCGAACCTCGTTGGGTCTGTGGAGCCCTGAATCCGACAAAACTTCCCCCCTTTTGTTGCGCCCTCCTCCCCTCCCAACCTATATATACTAGAGGATTTTCACCCTTTTGTAACACATGTTTTGGAGCCTCTTCTAGTTGATCTAGTCCTAGTTCTAGTTGGTCCTAGTTGACTAATTAGAGCTAACCCTAGCCACCTCTAATCCTCATAATTAGAAGCCCAGTGTGGTGATAACCCACAAGTATAGGGAATCGTTTGTAGCTTTTTTTGATAAGTAAGAGTGAACCCAACGAGGAGCTAAAGCTAGAACTTATATTCTCTTCAAGTTCTATCAACCACCGATACAACTCTACGCACACTTAACGTTTGCTTTACCTAGTACAAGTATGAAACTATTTTTTTAGTGTGATAGGATAGGTTTTCAAGATAATAAAGAGCACGTAAATAAAAGTTAGGGGCTGTTTAGATAAAGAACAATTAAGTTAGTTGTTTAGTAGCGAGCTTTTTGTAACACAAGAGAAAGATTTGTCCCTAAGCAATCGATAACTAGAGCGGTAAGCATTATTGTAATTTTATATGAGGGAGAGGCATCAGCTAACATACTTTCCATACTTGGATTATATGCACTTATGATTGGAACTCTAGCAAGCATCCGCAACTACTAAAGATCATTAAGGTAAAGCCCAACCATACCATTAAGTGGCAAGTCCTCTTTATTCCCATACGCAACAACCCCCTTACTCGGGTGTAAGCTTCTGTCAATCTAGCCACCCACTATAAGAGAATCATGAACATATTGCAACACCCTACAGCGGTAATCCCACACACTTGCGCGACACGGAAGGCACCATAGGAAAGCACCAAAATAAAACATGCAACTTAAATCAATCACGAACATCAATCAACCCATAGGACAAAACGAATCTACTCAAACATCATAGGATAGCCACACATCATTGGATAATAATATATAGCACTGAGCACCATGTTTAAGTAGAGATTACAACACGGAGAAGAGGTGTTACACCGCTGCATAGAGGGGGAGAAAGTTGGTGTTGACGGTAGCGAGGTTGATGATGTAGATCGCCGTCACGATCCTTACCCCGATGGCACTCCGGCACCAGCGGGAGAGAGGGGGAGAGAGCCCCCTTCCTGCTGCTTCTTCCTTGGCCTCCTCCTAGATGGGAGGAGGGTTTCCCCTCTGGTCCATGGCCTCCATTGCCAGGGAGGGGCGAGAGACCCTCCGAGATTGGATCTCTCTTTCTGTTTCCTTCTGTTTCGCGTCCCCGTTTTATGGCCTTCACCGTTTCTTAAATATCCGGACATCCGTAACTCCGATCGGGCTGAAATTTTAACATGATTTTTCCACCAATATAAGCTTTCTTGCGGCCGAAGATGGGAATCAACAGACTTAGGAGGTGCTCATGAGCCACCAGGGTGCGACCACCCCCTGGGGCGCGCCCTGGTGCCTCGTGGCCACCTCGGACACCATCTTGCGTTAAATCTTCTTCACAAAAATCACATATATTCCAAAATAAACCTCCATAAATTTTTATCACATTTGGATTTAGTTTGATATGGATATTCTGCAAAACAAAAAACAAGCAACAAACAGGAACTGGCACTGGGCACTGCATCAATATGTTAGTCCCAAAAATAATATAAAATGTTGCCAAAAGTATATGAAAGTTGTAGAATATTGGCATGAAACAATCAAAAATTATAGATACGACAGAGATGCATTAGCATCACCAAGCTTAATTCCTACTCGTCCTCGAGTAGGTAAATGATAAAAAAAGATAATTTTTTATGTGGAATGCTACCTAGCATAATCTTGACCATATAATCTAATCATGGCATGAATATTAAGACACGAGTGATTCAAAGCAATAGTCTATCAATTTCACATAAAGACATCAATACTCAGGCATCCCAACAAACAATCATGTCTGTCAAAATATCAATGCTAAAGAACGCTATCCCTACAAAATCATATAGCCTTGTCATGCTCTGCTCTATTTTCTTAACACAAAGTATAAATCATGTACTACCCCGGTGTTAGCCAAGCAATTGGTTCATACTTTTTAATGCACTTCAGCTTTTTCAACGTAATACATGAGCGCAAGCCATGGATATAGCACTATGGGTGGAATAGAATGCGGTGGTAATAGACAAAAGAAGGGAGAAAGTCTCACATCAACTAGGCAAATCAATGGGCTATGGAGATGCTCATCAATCGATATCAATGTAAGGAGTAGGGATTGCCATTCAATGGATGCACTAAGAGCTATTAGTGTATGAAAGCTCAAACTGAAAACTAAGTGGGTATGCATCGAACTCTATAATGAAAAATTCTCACTAGTATATGAAAGTGACAACATAGGAGACTCTATATGAAAAACATGGTGCTACTTTGAAGCACAAGTGTGGAAGTGGCATGCCCCTTCTCTCTTTTTCTCTCATTTTTTGTTTTTTTTCTTTTTCTTTTTTTCTTTTTTCCCTTTTCTGTTTGTTGGGCTCTTTTTAGCCTCTTTTTTTATTTCCTCACTTGGGACACGCTCTAATAATGAATAATGATGATCGTCACACTTTCTTTTATCTACAACTCAAAATTACAACTCGATATCTTGAACAATATGACTCTATATGAATGCCTCTGGCAGTGTACCAGGATGTGAAATGATCTAGCATAGCAAATAAAAAAAACAGACAAGCCATAAAAATATCACGCTAGCTATCTTACGATCATGCAAAGCAATATTACAATGAATGCTCAAGTCATGTGTACGATGATGATGGAAGTTGCATGGCAATATATCTCAGAATGGCTATGGAAATGCTGTAATAGGTAGGTATGGTGGCTGTTTTGAGGAAGGTATAGAGAGGGTTTACGCACCGACAAAATTTGCGCGGTACTAGAGAGGCTAGCAATGGTGGAAGGGTGAGAGTGCGTATAATCCATGGACTCACATTAGTCATAAAGAACTCACATACTTAATTTTATTAGCTCTCGAAGCAAAGTACTACCACACATGCTCCTAGGGGGGAGGTTGGTAGGAGTTAACAATCGCGTGCCCCCGACCTTCACGCAAAGATAGACAATCAAGGATAAATTGTGCTCCAACTTCCTATCATAACGTGAGACCATACGTGCATGCTTCGGGAATCACAAACCTTAACACCAATATTCTTAGTAAACCACAATCATTTGCTAGTACCTCCCACATATTACCATCTCTATATTGGAAAACTATTGCAAGGAATCAAACATATCATATTCAGTGATCTACAAGTTTTATGTAGGATTTTATGACTAACCATGTGAATGACCAATTCCTATTGTCTCTCTAAATAGATATAAGTGAAGCAAGAGCGTTTAATTCTTTCTACAAAATACCACACTCTAACAAATATAAGTGAAGCAAAAGAGCATTCTACAAATAATGTTTTTTTAGAGAAACAGGCATCCAAACTTCAAATGATATAAGTGAAGCACATGAAGCATTCTATAAAACCATACTCAAAACATATAAGTGAAGTGCAAAGAGCATTCTATAAATCAAGCAAGGACTATCTCATACCAGCATGGTGCACTATTAAAAGCAAAATAAAAAGCAGACGACGCTCCAAGAATTTACGCATATCATGTGAACAAAACAAAATCCGAGGCATACCGATAATTGTCGAAGAAAGATGGGATGCCTTCTGGGGCATCCCCAAGCTTAGATGCTTGAGTGTCCTTGAATATTTACTTGCGGTGCCTTGGCCATCCCCAATCTTGAACTCTTGCCTCTCCTTATTCTCCTCATATCAATAACTTTCTTGATCTTCGAACACTTCATCCAGACAAAACTCAACAGAAAACTCATGAAATCCGTTAGTATACCAAAACCAATCCTTACTTTAAGTACTGTTGCAAACCCATTGATATTTTATTATTGCATTATTCCTACTATATAACTTCACCATGGCTTATACCCCCCAATACAATCCATAGATTCATCAAAACAAGCAAACAACACAACAAAAACAGAATCTATCAAAAACAGAACAGTTTGTAAAGATTCGAATAATGACTATACTTCTGCAACTATAAAAATTCCAAAAAGTTGGACAAAATAAAAAAATTTGTATATAAGTACTTTGTAAAAATATTAGAAACTTTTGACGTTCCAGTAAAAAATAAAAAATCACGCACTACAGCCAAAGTTTCTGTTTTTGCACCGCACCAAACAAGCAATCTAATCATCCTAAAGGCAAATCTTGGCACATTATTTTTATAATACAATGGATTTGTACAAGGGAATAATTATTTTTGTTGAAAAGTTTCTGTTATTCAAGATTTGCAATGTTTCCATGGGCATGAACAAAGTTCAAGGAGCTCCCCCACTTCAACGGTGCTCGTCTTTCTTACTTTCACTTTTCTTTTTGAATTTTTTTAGGTTGCCCTCTATATTATTTTTGTTTTTAAACATTTAAAAGCACACAACAGAATAAAATGACTCTCTAAAACTTCCGGGTTGTCTCCCTGGCAGCGCTTTCTTTAAAGCCATTAAGCTCAGCATAAAGTGCTCAAGTAATTGAACCACCCGGATCCCAAGGTATATCAAAGCCAATTTTAATTAACAATGATTCATAATTTAGTAGTGAGCACAAAGTAACATATATGATTGGAAAACGGAGTCTAACTCTCTTCCTATGCATCGGCATGTCGTAAAAGAACAATTCGTGCACACAAAGTAAAGGCCTATGCATATCATAAGCAGTTTCTTGCAATTTTATCGTATTGGAAACATAGAGAGGTGGAGATGTAGTTCCTCTCTCATAATAATTGCAAGTAGGAGCAGCAAGCACTGCATATTATATTCATCAAAATCATCATGTGTAGTGGTAAAATGCAACCCATCTATATAATCCTATATAAGCGCAAACTTCTCCGATATAGTTTAGTCGAGAGAATTCAAAAAGATAATAGGAATATCATGTGTGGGTGCAATAGTAACAATTTCATTCTTAACATAAGGAACTATAGCAAGTTCATCTCCATAAGCATAATTCATATTGGCATCTTGTCCACAAGCGTAGCAAGCATCAATTTCATCAAAAAGGGATATTTCAAACGAATCCAAGGGATCATGGCAATCATCATAACATTCATCCTTCGGTAAGCACAAAAGGAAATTAAACAATGTATGAGTTGAAGGGTTACTCTCATGAGAAGGTGGGCACGGGTAGCTAATCCGCTCTTCCTCCTTTTGTTCTTCGCTCTCCTCATCATCTTTTTCATCTAATGAGCTCACAATTTCAGCAATTTCTTCTTCCATAGTTTCTTGCAAAATATTCATCTCTTCTTGGACAGCGGAGACTTTCTCAATATATTGTTTAACATAAGCATTAGAAGCATAGTTTTCATAGCAATACTTAAGTATGACAAATTTTTCAGATTTGTAAAGAGCAGCATCATACTTTTCAAACAAAGAAGAAATTTGATAAGCACCCTCAAAAGCAACAAATTCTTCAATTTGTTTAATATAGTAATTGTCGGAATCGGGGCTCCGGGGACCCTGAGGTTCGAACACTAGGGTGCGCTCGTTCTTCACGCCTCGCACAACCCTGCTCCAATCCACGGTGAGGCTACAATGAGTGCGAGCAAGCTAGGGTGACTGGAGACACAACAGTTTACCCAGGTTCGGGCCACCTTGCAATGTAAAACCCTAGTCCTGCTTTGTGGTTGGATTGCCTTGCGAGGGAGGAGAACAAGCGTACAAGGGGAGTGGAGAGTTAGTGGATTCGGTTGTCGATCGCTATAGCGGCACCCTGCCCTCTTCTTAAACTGCCTCTGGTCCTCTTCCCCCGAAAACACAAGGCGGGAAGGGTTGCCACAACGGCCAGTTTGAAGGGGGACAAGGGGCGCAGTCTATCCTGACAAAAGGTGGTCTTCGTCTGCAAAGCTTCCGTCCATGACATGCTGGTGGGCTCGATGATGACCTCCGTCATGGCGCGCCCTCCGTCTCGATCCTCTTACACTGATCAGCCAAGCTTTGGGGATTGCTTTGGGAACTGGTGTGCTGGCCTTGCCCCCTTAGCACAAAAGAGGAAAGCCTCCTTATCCGAGCCTGCTGGCGCGGCCTCTGCATTGTTCGTCGTCACGCGCGTCACCCATGTGAAGGCGCAGGCCGTGCGATCGGTCTTGAGCAGCTCTTGACTTGTCCGCCTACTCGAGGGACCTCGAGGGAAGCCTCGGGAGACCGCCTCATGAGAGGGCCTCGCGGGACTACTGGTGATGCCTCAATCCCACCTAGGACACTTGCTGATGCATGCCTCGCGAGGCGAAGGCTCCGCGGGGTGCCTTGATCGTGAAGCTTGCTAGTGGGCCATCCTTCAGGCTTCTTGGCACGCGCCGCGTACTGGGCCGCAAGCAGACGGGCCTGGGTACCCCTAGTCCCACGGGCCCAACAGTAGCCCCCTGGCCCGCGGCGCGCATAACTTCGCTAGCTAGGGGGCGAAACGGCGCGGGCCCTAACCGCCTACCGGCCAGGTGCAACGCGTGGCGCGCGATGAAGCGGAGATCGCCCCCATTTCACCCATGATGCCTTGGCAACCGCCCAGGCTGACATAAAGCCTACCCGTGCTCGGTGCGAGGCCATCATTGCTTCCCTTGTCTCATCAAAGGCGGAGAGGCGCAGGTTGCTTCTCCTTCGGGCACTATAAAGGCGAGGGGGAAGGACTCCCCGACCCATCTTTATCCTCCAACACTTCTTTCTTGCCCTATGACCCAAGCCGACCTCTGCGACTATGGTGAGGGGAAGAGGCCGCACTCTTGCAGCTGCTGTGATGCCCAAGTTGCCGCCCCGGCGGCGCAGACACTCTCCTACGGCCGCCGCCGCCGGCCCCAGTGGTTACGGGAGGGGCGCCGCCCGCGGATGCAGACACGGAGGGCAAGGTGCCCACGGTCGGGGTGGTCGAGGCAGCGCGGCTGCCCTGCCTTCCAGACGGGTATCCATTCCGCCGACATGGCCCGTGAGTTCATCGTGGACGTGCACCGCCGGCCCTGCACCTGGCTTCGGCTCCCAGACTCCTTCGCGGAGGAGGTGGCAAACCGCACACCGCTGGGCTTCTAGGTGCAGGAGGATGGCTGCTATGGCGGCCCCTCCTAGGTGGCAACGGAGTTCGGCACCACCGGCTTTTTGTTCCTGAAGCAGGGGTGGAAGTCTTTCACGCTCGCCCGCGGCCTAAAGAGGGGACATGTCCTTCACTTCAAGTACGACGGGGCCTCCACGCTCTTCATGAAGATCTTCGGGCTCTCCGGCAGCCGGCTGGGGTGCTGCATGGAGAGCGAGGACAGCGACCCCTCCGACGAAGATGATGGTGATGGTGACATGTCCCCCTCCAGCCGAAGCAGAAGCAGCGGCGGCTCGCCCCACATCAAGAGCGAGGACGAGGGCTCCAACTAGGGTGCCGCCGGTGCCCGAACCGGAGACTCTTGGGCAGTTGCGCCTGCTTGAAGCCTCTTCCTTTATCTCCTCTTTTTATCCACACTGGATCAATGTAAGCCCCGCGCGGGGCGTGTGAAACGCCAAGGCCCGTGTGCCTTTCAATTTAATGTTTTTGTGGTTTGGATTGCGTGTTCCCTCCTGAAGTTTCATTGCGAGGTCACTACTCTTTTTCTTGCTTGCCAAAGTGCTCTGCGTAATCAGGACCCAGCCCCCGAGCAAGCCTCGGCCACCGGTGGTATGTCAGGTCGCGATGCCTGGAGAAGGCTAGGGGCGAGGGGCACGAGAGCTAGTGAGAGCCTCAGGGGCGTGGTGCCCTGAGAGCCCCCCTTCGACGTTCAACCGGCGTACGCGAAAAAGAAGTGCGACTACCGACGGGGTCGCGAAAGGAGAGAATTTAGTAACGATAACTGGGCCTCCTGGGTCGGTTAGACTTATATTTCATGGCGGGCGATGAGGAACTGGCCACATGTCGCAGAGGGTCCTCGCGACTTTGGTGCGCGCTTCCTGGGGTCCTTGCGTGTGAGGCCTCCTGGACGCTCATCCCCTGGGGTAGCTACATGTTGGCAATTCTCATGTTACAGGGAGCGACGCGCATTTGCAAACTTGCTCATGGTTGTTTCATGATGAGACGAGGAACCAAGGACCTTGGTGAGGTGACGTGCACAGGAGCAGGCCCGCGAGTCAGAGCTTGATCACTTGGATTTATCGACGCTGCAGGGACGGACCCAAGCACAAACGCCGTGCCTGTAGCCCCCACTCACAGAACGATCAGGAGAGGAGTCACGAGGGCGTGTTGCTCTTAAGGCAAAAAATAGCACCAGACAGACATTTGTGAAAGCAACATGAATTTACTAGGGCATAACTAAGATCCATTACACAACCAAAAAGAGGCGTTGCTGCCTTACCTGGCACGGGTCAGCTCGAGGTTGGTGCAGCCCATGGGGCGCCGTCGGTTTGAACAAAAAGTCACATGGCGGATGATGCTGTAGGAGCATCGGGATGCTTGAGGGAGCACGCCGCGGAAGATCGCCTCTCAGGGGCCGATGGTCTCCCGAGGCCCTAGGGGCTCGCGAGGGACTGACGGCTCGCGAGGCGCCATCGCGAGGTGCGCCAACCTTTGGAAGGTGGCGTTGGTCCCCAGGCCATAGGGCATGTAAGTGTAGTTGGTAGCGAGGCCCCTGCTTAGGACGACGTGTGATGGCCAAAAGAGGTCCTGGGAGCTGGCCCTATTGAGGCTTGCAAAGTCAACGCACATGCGGACCTTGCCGTTCTTTTCAGGGGCGGCGACTGGGTTGGTGGGGCGCATAGAGTGGCGCCCTCCACGGATGGATCAAGCTTCCTGGAGCTTGCATATTTCATGGGTGATGAACTCTTGCTGCCCTAGTGCCTGGCACTGTGCTCCTCGCTTGACGGGACGCGCGTCAAGACACGCCTCCAAGTGGTGCCCGAACACTTCCCTCGGCATGCTGGTCAGGTTGGATGCTTTCTAAGCAAAAGTCCCCGAGGCCATCCTAAGGGAGGTGCCAGGCGCGCCTTCCTATGCAGGAGGAGGGCAAGCCCGCGCAACGAGGGTAGGGCTCTGGCTGCTGCCACCAGCCGTCGCCGTCTTCGCTTTAGGGCGGTCATTGGGGAGTAGCTGCTTCTTGCTTACGGGAGCGGCCTTGGGAGGCTGGACAGCGCCTTCTCCGTCCGAGTAGTCGGCAGCGGTGACCTTGTAAGCATGCTCGAGGGAGCAGACCACATCGTTCTCGTCGCAGGTGACGGTGATGACGCCATTGCAGCCTGGCATCTTGTGAACATTGTAGCCGTGGTGGGTTGCCGCCATGAATTTGGCGAGCATGGGGTATCCCAGGATGGCGTCATACGGGAGGCCGATGTGAGCCACGTCAAAGTCAATGAGCTCTGTGTGGTAGTTGTCGTGGGTGGAGAAGGTGACAGTGAGTCACACTTGCCCCAGGGGGAGGGCAGCGTTCACCTGGCGAGAGAACTGCTTGAAGATGTGGTTGGACGTGGGGGCCTGGGCTCTGTCGAGGATGCAGGCCACCGCGCGAGGCTCCTGGTAGCCCCTGGCCCCCTCGTCATGGTGATTGGTGTCATTCCTCCTGGGCGGCAGCAACAGCGATGGAAGGGGAGCATTAGCCTGAGGGCGTGATGCCTGCCTGCGATGCGTTGGTATTTTCCCTGGAGTAGGGGATGATGCAGCACAGCGACGGTAAGCTTTCCCTCAGTGATGAGACCAAGGTTATCGAACCAGTAGGAAGACCACGCAACACTATGTAAATGGTACCTGCACACAAAGAACAAATACTTGCAACCCGACGCGAAGAGGGGTTGTCAATCCCTCTTGGGTAAAAATAATATGATAGATTGGATCTGAGAGATGCAAAGGTAAATAAAATTCAGTGAGATATTTTTGTGTTTTTCATAATATAGATCTGAACGGAAAAGCAAATAAAAATAGAAAGCAAAGGCAAATAGTAGATCAGAACGCAAATATGATGGAAAATAGACCCGGGCGCCGTAGATTTCACTAGTGGCTTCTCTCAGAAAATAGCATACGGTGGGTAAACAAATTATAGTTGGGCAATTGATAGAAAATCGAATAGTTATGATGATATCTAGGCAATGATCATTATATAGGCATCACGTCCAAGATTAGTAGACCGACTCCTGCCTGCATCTACTACTATTACTCCACACATCGATCGCTATCCAGCATGCATCTAGTGTATTAAGTTCATGGAGAAACGGAGTAATGCAATAAGAACGATGACATGATGTAGACGAGATCTATTCATGTAGGAATAGCCCCCATCTTGTTATCCTTCATAGCAATGATACATGCGTGTCTTACTGCCCCTTCTGTCATTGGGAAAGAACACCGCACGATCGAACCCATCACAAAGCACCTCTTCCTATTGCAAGAAAAATCGATCTAGTTGGCCTAACTAAACCAAAGATTCGAAGAAGAAATACGAGGCTATAAGAGATCATGCATATAAGAGATCAAAAAAACTCAAGAAACTCAAATAACTTTCATGGATATAAAGATCTGATCATAAACTCAAAGTTCATCGGATCCCAACAAACACACCGCAAAAATCCATGAGACCATTGTACTGAGAATCAAAAGAGAGAAAGATGAAGCCATCTAGCTACTGACTACGGACCCGAAGGTCTATGGTGGACTACTCACACATCATCGGAGAGGCACCAATGAGGATGATGAACCCCTCCGTGACGGTGTCTAGATTGGATCTCGTGGTTCTTGTCGGATTCAGGGCTCCGCAGACCCAATAAGGTTCGAACACTGGGGCGTGTGTGAGGATTCGCCCCTTCACCGTGCTCCGCTTGCTGAGGCTTTGGATGCAGCTGGGCTAGGTGAGCAACGGGACCAAAACAAGAAGAAAGCACTCAAGGATTAACCCAGGTTCAGGCCACCTTGCGGTGTAAAACCCTACTTCTGCCTTTGGTGGATTGGCCTCGCGAGGAGGTTAAGTATGAACTAGTACAATGGGTGAGTCGTTTCGCGAGGACTCACGTGTGGTGTCTGGGATCGATCCCCCTCTATGGTGGATGCTAGCCCGTATTTATAGTGGCCTCGGTCCTCTTCCCTCATAGCTTAGGCGGGAAGGGATTCCATAGCGGCCAATTTTGAACGGGGACAAGAAGTACATCTTATCCTGACGAAAGGTGGTCTTTGCCTGCAAAGCTTCTGGCCGTGACGCAGTGGTGGGCTCGGCGATGACATCCACCCTGCCGGACTCGTGGTCTTGGTCTCATTGCATGAAAGAGGAAACCTTTAGCTCTTTCCTTGGGAACACGCACTAGGCCTTGTCCCCCTATCACCAAAGGGGAAACTGCCCCTCTGCGCTTGGTTGCGCCCGCCTGGCTTCGGTCGTCATGGATTGCGTCATCCTTCCCTCCGGAGGAGGGCATTTGCATCAGAATCTCCGCTCCTCAGGAGGCCGCCCTGCGGAGCCGCTCCTCAGGAGGTCTTGGTGCTGCTTCCCTCGCGAGGGCTGGGACCCGTCGCGCGGGCTCTTCTCGTGAGCTCTCGACCTTGGGCCTTGCTGGGCCGTCGTGGTGCCGTGCGTTGGGGCCGCAGGCAGGCAAGTCTGGGTACCCTGGTTCCCAGAATGCTGATAGTAGCCCCCGGGCCCAAGGCGCGCCGGGCCTAGCTCGGAAGCGAAGGCGAGGAGCAAAGGGCGAAACGCCGAGGGCCCCAACAACCTGCTGGCCCACCTTGACGCGTGGCGCACGACGGATCACTAGCGTCTCCACTTCCCCATGTTGCCTCGGCAACCATCCCTGCTGACAAAAAGCCGGGCGCGCGTCAGGGAATAACCTCGTCCCATCGCACACCTGCCTTCCGTTCCTTCCTTCTCCCATACGCTTCTGCTCCGCCTGACGAGTTGCGCGCCGGTTGTCATCTGCCTTGCCGCCATGCCTCCCAGGAAGAAGAGAGGGAGGACCCTGGCGGCGCCAGTGCCCCGAGTGGGACCCGAGCCCGCGCTGGGCAAGTCCACCGTGGTCAATCTCGAGGGGCTGGACAAGGTCCGGCACGTGCTCGCCGCCGAGTCCAACGACTGGGGGGCAACGAAGGCCTGGCCCGCCTCCTGGGCGTCGATGGATCTGTCCGCCACCGACATCCCTCTTCATCTCCACGCCCTCTTCTCTGGTTTGTTGCCGCCTTTCTCGAATTTCTTCAATGCAGTGTTGACGCATTACCAGGTTCATGCTTGGCACTTCGACCCTGGGTCCATCCTCCTCCTCTCCGCCTTCGCGTTCCTGTGCGAGGCCTTCGTGGGCATCGCCCCCTCCGTAGCTCTGCTTCGCCACTTCTTCTCCCTCGAGTTAGTCACTCAAGAGTGATGCTCTGGGTGTGTGGCGCTCCGGGTGACGGACACTGCAGTGGACACGTGCATTGGTACCATGCCCCTCCCGGGTGCGGGAGGATTTCGAAGGCGGTGGGTGTTGGTGGACGCCGGGGTGTGCAGTCCCCTGCTCCAGGCTCCCACGGCCCCAGCTGTGCCCAGCTCAGGTTGGGGGCATGCGGTGCTCGAAGATCCACGGCTTGCGCGAATCATGACTAGGTTGGCCAACCTGAAGAATGTGGGGGTGACGATGACGATGGTGGTGAGGGAGTTCGTCCGCTGCCGAATCGCCCCGCTTCAGCGCCACTCCCAACCGATGTGGGCCTTCACGGGTCGCGAATACCCTATGAGGCTCTGGAAGCTCTCCCATCCTCCTAGCATGCTGCGCGGGATGCTTCACTTCCTGACTAGCGGGGAGGTCGCCAAACTTCCCAAAGGCGGATGCCCCTTGTACGATTGTACAAACGGGGCCCAATATGCCGAGTCGATGCCGCGCTTCGACGAATGGGGTCCGCTCCCCAAGGGCCGCTCGAGGCCCCGCGACAATCCCCTTCTGGTGGCACCTCGCGCTGAGAACCCCGCGGTGGTCGCAGGGTAGCAAGCCGGGGCGCCCGCCCCTCAGCGACGTGACCTTGCGGCTCTCATCCTCGGGGGCGGCGCCCCTCCTGAGGACGCGGCCACCCCGCGCCTATTACCAGCGCCACCATCGCTGGCCTCCGCACTCCTCTGAAGAGGGGGAAGCGCAAGGGCTGCTGCAGCTGTGACGCGTGGGTCCCGAAGAAAAGGAGGTGGATCGCCATTGACGAGTAAGTCTTCTGCCTTCCTTGGTCTCTGCCCTTCAACTTTCCTGAGCTTTCTACTTTTCCAGGCTCCCATCAGGCGAGGAAGCCAGCGCAGCTCTATCATCGCCCTCCGGGGCGCCGGCGTGCTCCTCCACCGCGCTCATGGCCGTGGAAGGAGCTCGATCCCCCTCGAAGTCACCTCCAGAGGCTCGTGATCCCGAGGCCTTGATGTCTTCTGGCGACATTGAGGCCATGCTCACATGGATGGCGCCGCCAGTCGCCCCCATCGCGGCGCCGCTGGTTGCTCCCATGCCACCTGGTGGTGCTCCAGGCTTCTTAAGGTCGACCGGCAGCTTGACACTGGGCTCACGCGAGGCCGAGCCCCCAGGCCTAGAGGCGAGCGCTGCTCGCGTTGACCCGGGCCAGTTGGCCAGCGCCGCAGGGTCCTCGCGAGCCGCCACTACGTCCAAGGGCCTGAAACCGGCCCTGGGCCGAGCGGTGAGTCCCTGGCTCGGCTCCCATGGCGGCAGGTGCGGTCTTCTCATGGAAGCGAGGGGCGCGTCGGACCGTCTCGAGGCCGAGCTTGAGGACGTGGACGCCCGGCATGAAGCCAAACATCAGCACCTGGCGGAAGAGCGGCGTCGACTCGGTGTGGCCATCAACCTTAGCCGCCTTCAGCACGAGGTCACCCATGCAAAAGACAGTGCCTCTTCTTCTACGTCCAAAGAGGTCTGCGACCGTGCTTTGGAGGAGGCCGCGGCCGCAAATCACCTGCGCGAGGCCACGGAGGCTCATGAGCAGGAGCTCCTTGCATCGAATGCCGTGCTCAAGAGCCTGATCAAAGCGTGCAAGAGTGGCCTAGCCGCCCCCGCGGGAGGGCCTAGTGAGCGCGAGGAGGAACTTCATGCGCTCGAGAAGGTGCTGACGCTGGAGGCGCTGGAGCCGAGCTTGGAGCGCGAGAGGCTGGGCGCCATCGAGGGCTTGGTGGCGGCCGCTGATGACTCCCTGCCCTCTCGGGAAGCAGGGATCCAGGCAAGGATCGACGATGAAGTCGGAGCAGTCCGGCAAACCCTCACCGAAGAATATCGCCGGAGGCTGGGGCTCCAAGAGTCCCGTTTTAGCGCGCAATGCGGCGAGCTCAAAAGCGAGATCGATGGCCTCAAGGAGAAGTTGGCCGCAACGGAGCGGCGTCGGGGGGCAGCGCTGGACGCCCAGGCTGCTGCGGAGTCCGAGCTATCCTCCCTTTACCTTTAGGTGAAGGACGTCGCTTCATTCGCGGAGCGGACTGAGGATGAGAGGACCTGGGCTCTGGGGCTGCAGCACCATCGCTCCCAGATGTTCCGGGATCTCGAGCGCCAGGCACTCCGCGCCTTGGACTGTGTCATTGGCGAGAGCGTCGACAGCCCGATTGTGGCCGACGACGCCGGCTATCTTGCCTTCTTCCCCAGGGTCGTGGAGCACCTTGAGGGGGGCGCGGAGAGGACACGCCAACTGATCGAGGAGAAGGGCCCCGGCCTCCTGACGCGGGGATTGACGCGCTTCTTCAGCAATCTCCTTCGCCTGGATCCTCACTTCGACCTTGAGGCGTTGATAGCCCCCGTGCCCAGGGTAATCCGAGGCGCCCTAGCATACTGGGTGGAGGATCACGTGGATGATCTTATTACGGACCTCGCCACCAGTAACCGCGAGGGCCGACCCGGAGCCGAGGGGAGCGAGGACGGCAGCGGTGGTGATGATGACGCCGACGGCAGTGAAGACGATGGCACCAGCGGCAGCGGCAATGGAAACACGTCTCCTTAGATTGCTTTTCCTGTTTACCTATCTAGATTTTGAACATGACCCCGCGAGGGAGTGAAAGCACTTTTTGGAAAAAATCTCTTATGATATATAAAATAACGTAGTGTTCCTTGCTCATTTCTTCGTGTTACGCTGAATGGTCCTTGGCTAGCTTGGTTGGGGTAACTTAGCTTCGTGTACTTGTGATCTTCGACGAGCCCCCTGCCGCAGGGGCGCGCTTCCCTGGTTCCCTTGGCCCTCGGAGCCCACGAGGGGCCTGCAAGGGTTCCGTGGGCTCCCGAGGTGAGTTCGGAGGCCAAATGCTCCTGAGGCCAAGCTAGGAGCTGGGCGCCCCTGAGGCCAAGCCAAAGCGTTCCTGAGGCCAGTCCAGGCCAAGGGCTGGGCGCCCCTGAGGCCAAGCCAGCGTTCCTGAGGCCAGGCCATGCCAGGGGCTGGGCGCCCCTGAGGCCAAGCCAGCGTTCCTGAGGCCAGCGCGGGAATTAAGCACAGTGCACGCCTGCAGGCTCACTCGCGAGCACCACGCGAGGAGTCAGATCCCAAAGTTTTGGTGAGGTGTGCGCGCGGGCGGGCCCATGACATGCACACCGTACCCAGCCCCCGCTCGCGGGGGGCTCGGGAGGAGACAGCCGGCAGTTGCCAGGTCTCTCCAAAGTGTAAACCAAGACCAAGAAAGGAGAAACACTGCGAGAAAACAAGATAAAATCCCCAACCCTTTTGAAAAAAGGCACAAGAACTCGAACTTCATTCAAGAAACGGCAAATCCGATTGCAGAGGAGAGCAAAAAGATAGCCGCGTACGGCACCTATGCTAGTCTTCTCACCAGTGCGGAGCTCAGTGCTTCCACTAGGCATGGGCATAGTCATTGGTGGAGAGTGTCGTCAGCCAGCGCAGAGCATGGAGCTTCCACTAGGGCGTGGGTGGGAGCCCCCGCGAGGCCGAGGGGCGGCGCACCGGGGACTCCGGGGCGTGTACAGCCCCACTCATTATTACGTGAGAGTGTCATGGTAGGAACAACGAAGATGTTTCTCGTCCCCCTGTGCAGAGTGCCCGCTCCGCACATACCCCGACCACCGTTGGGGCATCCGGAAACCAGGACAGGACCAAGGGGCAAGGGCCTACGTGAGCGTGGGCAAGGCCGGGCCGCGGGTCCTTTGCTGGGGGGGGGGAGCTCATGAGTGCCCTTCCTCAGGCAGGACCCGCATGAGGCTCACCCTCACATGGCCTCCCATTGTGCCCTGCCTGCCTGAAATAGGGCCGGCGCCCGCCAGTGCGCTCCCGCAGCATGATCTACCTATGATCCAAGGTTAGCCCAACATGTTCCAAAGATATTGGTTGTAACAGTATGCCGTTGTTGCCGAAGGCGCCAACGGGGCACCAGGTTTGCCCACGAGGGGCCTGGGCCCTGCGCGGCCGCGACGATCCTGACGTCCAGGCCGACGAGGAAAACCCGTGCGGACCTCGCCTTTGCCCATACGGCGAGCTTGTCATCGGTAGCGCAGAGGCACCAAGGGTCGTTGTCCTGGGGCCAGCCCCTGGTTCCTTAGCCCTGTCGCCCTCCATCGTCGATGCCTGGTCACACCGGTCTGGGAGCAGCTCTCTGCGACGGCTCCTGGTGGGCCGCCTGCCCTAGTTGCGCTTCGGAGAAGCGCCTCTTGGACCGGGTGGGCGACGTCGCGTGCAAAATTACCGCTGTTGGACCCTCCGGATTCCCTCCAGAAGGGCGAGCAGACGCAGCAGGGGCAGGTGCAGATTCCTGGCAGTACCCGCGGCGCAGGCAGGATGCGGGAGGGCTCGACACTCCCACAGGCGGCCTCAAGCAGCTCAACGACCCTACCGAGTAAGGCGTCGTGGTTGCCCTCCGCCAGCCGACATTATAGCAACTCACGTGCCACGAAGAGTGCTGCCCGCGCGTTTGCTTGTCCTCGACGAGTGTGAGAAGACGATGCCGCAGCGTAGCTGGTGGACTGCGCGGTGGCGCGATTGCAATGCCGCATCTAGGAGGGTAGCATAGGAGCCCGTCGCCGTCGGTCAACTGCACCAGAGGCGGCGTTAACCATGGGAGGCATGGGGTGGCGACGAACCCCGTGGCGGAGGGGCACTGCCTGGGCGGTGAGGGTGGCCCAGCGCTTGGTGCGAGTTCGGGGCGCCTCCGCCATGGGAGCAGCGGAATGGCGAAGCGAGGACCTCGACACGCTCCTACCTGGCACGCCAAATGTCGGATTCAGGGCTCCGCAGACCCAATAAGGTTCAAACACTGGGGCGTGTGCGAGGATTCGCCCTTTCGCCGTGCTCCACTTACTAAGGCTTACAATGCAGCTGGGCTAGGCGAGCAACGGGACCAAAACAAGAAGAAAGCACTCAAGGATTTACCCATGTTCGATCCACCTTGCGGTGTAAAACCCTACTCCTGCCTTTGGTGGATTGGCCTCACGAGGAGGTTGAGTATGAACTAGTACAATGGGCGAGTCGTTTCGCCAGGACTCGTGTGTGCCGTCTGGGATCGATCCCCCTCTACGGTGGATGCTAGCCCCTATTTATAGTGGCCTCGGTCCTCTTCCCTCATAGCTTAGGCAGGAATGGATTCCACAGCGGCCAATTTTGAACGGGGACAAGAAGTACATCTTATCCTCACGAAAGGTGGTCATCGCCTACAAAGCTTCTGGCCGTGACGCAGTGGTGGGCTCGGCAATGAGATCCACCCTGCCGAACTCGTGGTCTTGGTCTCGTTGCACGAAAGAGGAAACCTTTAGCTCTTTCCTTGGGAACACGCACTGGGCCTTGTCCCCCTATCACCAAAGGGGAACTGCCCCTCTACGCCTGCTGGCGCCCGCCTGGCTTCGGTCGTCATGGCTCTCATCATCTTGCCCTCCGGAGGAGGGCATTTGTATCGGAATCTCTGCTCCTCGGGAGGCCACCCTGCGGAGCCGCTCCTCAGGAGGTCTTGGTGGTGCTTCCCTCGCGAGGACTCGGACCCCTCGCGCGGGCTCTTCTTGCGAGCTCTCGACCTTGGGCCTCGCTGGGCCGTCATGGTGCCGTGCGTTGGGGCTGTAGGCAGGCAAGTCTGGGTACCCTGGTTTCTAGAACACCGACAGTTCTGGAACTTGCGGCGGCTGGATCAATATTTTGTCAACTCCCCTAGGGTTTCTGGAATATTGGGGTATTTATAGAGCAAATAGGCGGCGCGGGAGGCTGTCGAGGTGGGCACAACCCATCAGGGCGCGCCCTGGTGGGCTATGCTCCCCTCGGAGCACCCCCCAGGTGCTACCCTGGCCCAATGGATGTCTTCTGGCCCAAAAAAATCTCCAAAAAGTTTCGCTGCATTTGGACTCCGTTTGATATTGATTTTCTGCGATGTAAAAAACAAGCAAAAAACAGCAACTGGCACTGGGCACTATGTCAATAGGTTAGTCCCAAAAAATGATATAAAGTTGCTATAAAATGATTGTAAAACATCCAAGAATGATAACATAACAGCAAGGAACAATAAAAAATTATAGATATGTTGGAGACGTATCAGCATCCCCAAGCTTAATTCCTGCTCATCCTCGAGTAGGTAAATGATAAAACAATTTTTTTGATTTGGAATGCTGCCTAACATATTCATCATATTCTTTTCTTCTGTAGCATGGACATATGGACTTTTATATGATTCAAAACAATAGTCTAGTATTAACATGAAAACTTTAATACTCAAATCATGCTAGCAAGCAACAATGTCTTTTCAGAATATCAACACTAAAGAAAGTTATCCCTAGCCCATTATGCTCAATCATTGATCCATTCATGCAACACATCCAAATATTGACTACACTCAATGCCCAAGTATGATAATAGTGTTCCGTAGTTGGTGCTTTATAAGAGAAGATGGAGACTCAAGAAAAATAAAAATTGCGTAAAGTAAATAGAAAGGCCCTTCGCAGAGGGAAGCATTGATTTGTAGAGGTGCCAGAGCTCAAGGCTTAAATTGAGAGATAAAAATTCTTTGGATGGCATGCTTTTCCTGTCAATGAAAACGACTAAGAGCTTCCAACATCTTCCATACTAAACAAATCGTAGGCGGTTCCCAAACAAAAAATAAAGTTTATTCCTTTTTCCACCATTCTTTCACATTCCACGGCTAGCCGAATCCACGGGTACCGTCCATACCAACACTTACCCAAGGAATTTATTATTTGACAACATAAAGTATTTTTTTTCATTTCGGGACTGGGCATCCCTATTACCGCCGTACTCTCATGCAATGACAAGTGAATAAACACTCATCGTGAGAATAACCTATTTAGCATGGAAGATATCGGCCACCCCTCGCCACTTCATGAGCGGTACGGGCACACAAAAGAGAAATATTATTTTGAAAATTAGAGATGCACATACAAATTTAGTTGGAACGACATGGAAATATCGCATATAGGTAGTTATGGCGGACTCACATGGCAAAACCGGGTTTAAAGAATTTGGATGCACAAGTATTATCTCTACTTAGTACAAAATGGAGGCTAGCAAATAGATTGAGAAGCGACCAACCAAGGAACAAAAACCATCATAAGCGAACATTAAACATAACCAACACCAAACAATGCAACACAAGTAGGATATAATTTCATTGCATAATTATTGACTTGACGTGCATGCATAGGGAATCACAAATCTTAACACAAATATTCTTACTAAAGCATAATTACTCAATAACATAACTCATGTATCACTATCTTCATATCTCAAAATTATTGAAGAGAATCAAGTTTAATGTCCAATGATCTTCATGCAAGTTTTTATTATATCTTCCCTGGATCTCTATCACTTTGGGACTAATTTCTTTTAAAGCATATTGGCATTGCAATTATCAAGCCCTCAAACAAATATAAGTGAAGAACGAGAGCACAAGTTTCTTTAAAATTTTCACTCTCAAAATTATATAAGTGAAGCAAGAGAGGATTTCTTCAAAATTCTACTAACTCTCAAATAAATCTAAGTGAAGCATGAGAGCATATTTCTTCAAAATAAACAGCACCACCGTGCTCAAAAGATATAAGTGAAGCACTAGAGCAATTCCATAGCTCGCAAAAAATTTAAGTGAAGCATAAGAGCAATTCTAATAAATCATGACATCATTTTGGCTATCTCAAATAGGTGTGTCCAGCAAGGATATATGACACAAACTAAAAAGCAAAACAAGCAAAGACTCATATCATACAAGACGCTCCAAGCAAAACTCATGATATGTGACGAATAAAAATATAGCTCCAAGTAAAATACCGATGGTCGTTAGAAGAAAGAGGGGATGCCACTCGGGGCATCCCCAACCTTAGTTGCTTGATACTTCTTGAATATTATCTTGGGGTGCCATGGGCATCCCCAAGCATAGCCTTTTGCTACTCCTTATTCCTTCATCCAACGTGATCTCAACCAAAACTTGAAAACTTCAATCACACAAAACTCAACAAAACTTTTGTGAGATCCGTTAGTGTAAATAAAACAAATCACTACTTTAAGTACTGTATAAAAACCATTCATATTTTATTATTGCATTATAGCTACTGTATTCCAACTTTTCTATGGCAAAAATCCTCAAATAGAAACCATAGATCCATCAAAACAAGCACATAACACAACGAAAACAGAATCTGTCAAAAACAGAACAGTCTGTAGTAATCTGTACTACTTCGAAACTTTCTGACCTCAAAAAATTATGAAAAATTAGTAAAGAGTGAAAAATTTGTATACAAATCTATTAAAAAAAGAATCAGATAAAAATCACGTTCCAGTAATTTTTGGTGATTTTTCTACTGGACGCAAAAGTTTCTGTTTTTTGCTGGATCAAACCAATGTTTCTCCCACATCATCCCAAAGGTCTTACTTGGCACAAACACAAATAAAAACACAAAAAACCACATCATAACAGAATGTTAATGATGTATTTATTCAAGAACAGAAAGAAAACCAAAAAATAAAAAGGATAAATATTGGGTTGCCTCCCAACAAGCGCTATCGTTTTACGCCCCTAGCTAGGCATAACACATAGATCTCAAGTGTTGCCTTTGGAAATTGATCCATAGGTTGCCCTCATGATTGATTCATATAGTGGTCTAATTCTTGTTCTAGGTAAGTGTTCCATACCCTTTCCTAGTGGAAACTGAAATTTAATATTCCCTTCTTTCATATCAATCACGGCACCTATAGTGCGTAAAAACGGTCTACCAAGTAAAATTGGACAAGACGGATTGCAATAAATATCAAGAACAATAAAATCTATGGGCACATAATTCCTATTTGCAAGAATAAGAACATCATTAATTCTTCCCAAAGGCTTTTTAATAGTAGAATCCGCCAAGTGCAAATTAAGAGAACATTCTTCAATATCGGTAAAACCAAGCACATCACAAAGAGATTTCGGAATTGTGGAAACACTAGCACCCAAATCACACAAAGCAAAACACTCATAATTTTTAATCTTGACTTTGATAGTAGGTTCCCATTCATCATGTATTTTTCTAGGAATTGAGATCTCTAATTCCAACTTTTCTTCCAAAGATTTTATTACCGCTTCGGAGATATGTTTAGTAAAAGACTTATTTTGTTCATAAGCATAAGGTGAATTCACCATAGATTGCAGCAAAGAAATACATTCAACCAAAGAGCAACTCTCTAAATTAAATTCTTTGTAATCCGAAAGAGTGGGCACATCACTAGTTAAAGTTTTGACCTCTTCCAACCCATTTTTTTCAACAAAATTTTCATCAAGGTTTTCACCCTCCGAATCATCGGGACGCCTTCTAGCTAAAGTTGACTCTCCTTTAGTCCCTTTATCATCAATTTTATCTTTACTAAACCAAGAAACAAGAGAAGAAACTCCAATCATCTTAAGATCTTCATTATTTTCATGAAAGCAATCGGTAGAAAACGCTTTTTCTAAAAATTCTCTTTTAGCTCTAAGCATAGCGGTTCTTTTCTTACTTTCATCCGTAGAAACATATGAAGCTTTAATTGATTCCTCAACCTTGGGCACAAAAATTTTCAACTTGAGATTTTCTACATCGTGAGAAATTCTATCAATACTTCTAGCCATATCATCAATCTTATTCAACTTTTCTTCTATCGAAGCATTGAGAACTTTTTGAGTATTGATAAATTCTTTAATATTATTCTCAAGATCATAGGGAATATTATTATTATTGTAAGAAGAATTACCGTAGGAATTACCATAATTATTAGAGGAATTTCCAGGAAAAGGCCTAGGATTAAAATTACCTCTATAAGCATTGTTATTGAAGTTGTTTCGCGAGATAAAATTCACATCTATGGCATCACTATTTTGCTCAATCAAAGTAGACAAAGGCACATCATTAAGATTAATAGGAGCATTTTTACTAGCAACCATTTTCATGAGAGCATCAACTTTACCACTCAAAACATCAATTTCTTCAATAGAATTTACTTTTTTACTACTAGGCGATCTTTCGGTATGCCATTGTGAATAATTTGCCATAATGTTATCAAGCAATTTGGTGGCTTCACCCAAAGTAATCTACATAAAAGTACCACCCACGGTGGAATCTAAAAGATTTCGAGAAAAAAAATTCAATCCTGCATAAATTTTTTGTATGATCATCCAAAGATTTAAACCATGAGTTGGGCAATTTCTTATCATCGATTTCAATCTTTACCAAGATTGGGCAACATGCTCATGCTCAAGTTGTTTAAAATTCATAATCTGAGTTCTAAGAGAAATAATTTTTATGGGAGGAAAATACTTCGTGATAAAAGCATCTTTGCACTTATCCCAAGAATCGATACTATTTCGCGGCAAAGAAGAAAACCAAATTTTAGCACGATCACGCAAAGAAAACGGAAATAATTTCAACTTCACAATATCATTGTCCACATCTTTTTTCTTTTGCATATCACACAATTCTATGAATGTGTTTAGATGGGACGTGGCATCCTCATTAGGAGTATCGGAAAATTGTTCTTTCATAACAAGATTCAACAAAGCGACATTGATATCAAATGAATCCGCACTAGTGGCGGGAGGAATCGGCGTACTAATAAAATTATTGTTGTTGGTATTGGAAAAATCACACAACTTGGTGTTCTCTTGCGTCATTTTGACCAATTGTAAACAAGAACACAAGTAGGCGATAGATCCGGCAAGAAAACGGTGAACGAAAAAGAGGGCGAATAAAAAGGCGAAAGAAGAAGGCAAATAAAACGGCAAATGGTTGTGAAGTGGGGAGAGGAAAACGAGAGGTAAATGGCAAATAATGCAAATTGCAAGGAGATGAGATTTGTGATTAGGAACCTGATAGATGTTGATGATGCTTCCCCGGCAATGGCGCCAGAAAACTCCCTTGATGCCTGCCTACGATGCGTCGGTATTTTCCCTTGAGTAGGGGATGACGCAGCACAACGACGGTAAGCTTTCCCTCAGTGATGAGACCAAGGTTATCGAACCAGTAGGAAGACCACGCAACACTATGTAAACAGTACCTGCACACAAAGAACAAATACTTGCAACCCGACGTGAAGAGGGGTTGTCAATCCCTCTCGGGTAAAAATAATATGATAGATTAGATCTGAGAGATGCAAAGGTAAATAAAGTTCAGTGAGATATTTTTGTGTTTTTGATAATATAGATCTGAACGAAAAAGCAAATAAAAATAGAAAGCAAAGGCAAATAGTAGATCGGAACGCAAATATGATGGAAAATAGACCCGGGGGCCGTAGATTTCACTAGTGGCTTCTCTCGAAAAATAGCATACGGTGGGTAAACAAATTATAGTTGGGCAATTGATAGAAAATTGAATAGTTATGACGATATCCAGGCAATGATCATTATATAGGCATCACGTCCAAGATTAGTAGACCGACTCCTGCCTGCATCCACTACTATTACTCCACACATCGACCGCTATCCAGCATGCATCTAGTGTATTAAGTTCATGGAGAAACGGGGTAATGCAATAAGAACGATGACATGATATAGACGAGATCTATTCATGTAGGAATAACTCCCATCTTGTTATCCTTAATAGCAACGACACATGCGTGTCTTGCTGCCCCTTCTGTCACTGGGAAAAAACACCGCACAACCGAACCCATCACAAAGCACCTCTTCCCATGGCAAGAAAAATCGATCTAGTTGGCCTAACTAAACCAAAGATTCGAAGAAGAAATACGAGGCTATAAGAGATCATGCATATAAGAGATCAAGAAAACTCAAGAAACTCAAATAACTTTCATGGATATAAAGATCTGATCATAAACTCAAAGTTCATCGGATCCTAACAAACACACCGCAAAAATTACATCAAATAGATCTCCATGAGACCATTGTATTGAGAATCAAAAGAGAGAGAGAGATGAAGCCATCTAGATACTGACTACGGACCCGAAGGTTTATGGTGGACTACTCACACATCATCGGAGAGGCACCAATGAGGATGATGAACCCCTCCGTGACGGTGTCTAGATTGGATCTCGTGGTTCTGGAACTTGCGGCGGCTGGATCAATATTTCATCGACTCTCCTAGGGTTTCTGGAATATTTTGGTATTTATAGAGCAAAGAGGCGGTGCGGGAGGCTATCGAGGTGGGAACAACCCACCAGGGCGCGCCCTGGTGGGTTGTGCTCCCCTCAGAGCACCCCCCAGGTGCTGCCCTGGCCCAATGGATGTCTTCTGGCCCAAAAAAATCTCCAAAAAGTTTTGCTGCATTTGGACTCCGTTTGATATTGATTTTCTGCGATGTAAAAAACAAGCAAAAAACAGCAACTGGCACTGGGCCCTATGTCAATAGGTTAGTCCCAAAAAATGATATAAAGTTGCTATAAAATGATTGTAAAACATCCAAGAATAATAACATAACAGCATGGAACAATAAAGAATTATAGATACGTTGGAGACATATCAGGGTGCGCCTTGCCAGGCTGATCGCGCCAAGCGCCCTCGCGAGGCTAGTCACGCCAGGCCTTCTTGCGAGGCTGGTCCCGCCAACCCTAGTGAGGGTTGCCGCTGTGGTTGTCCCATCGGCCACCGCCACGGCCCCCTCCGCGAGCAGCGCCACTGTCGTTGTGGTCCCCCCGGTGACCCAAGCGCTCACCGCGAATCAACTTGAGCTCTTGGCAGTCCTCGGTGTTGTGAGTGCGCACATCATGGCAGGCACATAACGGGCGATTGTCCTTCTCGGGCTCGTTGCGGTCGCGGCCGCGCTTTTGCTCAGGCTCTGCTGCTAGCACAGCGGGGCCCTTACGCTTGGCCTCCTTGCCCTTAGCATTGCTATCGTCGAGTGTGGCGTCAGGGTCATTGTGGATGAAAAGGCGGCCTTCCTCGGCCTTGGCACACTTGTCGGCGAGGGTGAACTGCTCCAGCGCCGAGCTCAAATTGTCATTGATGGTGAGCTTCTCGCACATCCTAATTGTTGGAAATATGCCCTAGAGGCAATAATAAATTGGTTATTATCATATTTCCTTGTTCATAATAATCGTTTATTATCCATGCTAGAATTGTATTGATCGGAACTCAAATACATGTGTGGATACATAGACAAAAGGATGTCCCTAGTCAGCCTCTACCAGACTAGCTCGTTGATCAAAGATGGCTATGGTTTCCTAGTCATAGATATGAGTTGTCATTTGATAACGGGATCACATCATTAGGAGAATGATGTGATGGACAAGACCCAAACTATAAGCATAGCATATGATCGTATCAAGTTTATTGCTATCATTTTCTGCATGTCAAGTATATGTTCCCATGACCATGAGATCATGCAACTCACTGACACCGGAGGAGTACCTTGTGTGTACCAAATGTCGCAACGTAACTGGGTGACTATAAAGGTGCTCTACAGGTATCTCTGAGGGTGCCTGTTGAGTTGGCTTGGATCAAGACTGGGATTTGTCACTCCGTGTGACGGAGAGGTATCTCAGGGCCCACTCGGTAATACAACATCACAAGAAGCTTGCAAGCAATGTGACCAATGAGTTGATCACGGGATCTTGTATTACGGAACAAGTAAAGAGACTTGCCGATAATGAGATTGAACTAGGTATGGAGATACCGACGATTGTATCTCAGGCAAGTAACCTACCGATAGACAAGGGGAACTACATACGGGATTAGCTGAATCCTTGACATCGAGGTTTGACCGATAAGATCTTCATAGAATGTGTAGGAACCAATATGGCATCCAGGTCCCGCTATTGTTAATTGACCGTAGAAGTGTCTTGGTCATGTCTACATAGTTCTCGAACCCGCAGGGTCTACACACTTAACGTTTGGTGATGATATAAGTATAGTTGAGTCATTATGGTGGTTACCGAAGGTTGTTCGGAGTCCCGGATGAGATCCCGGACGTAACGAGGAACTCCGGAATGGTCCAGAGGTTAAGATTGATATATTGGACGAAGGGTATTGGAGTCCAGAATTGTTCCGGGGGTACCGGGTGATGACCAGTGTCACCGAAAGGGGTTTTGGGGGGCCCCGACAAGTGTTGGGGGGCCCCATGGGCCAAGGGGAGGGGGCAAACCAGGCCACTAAGGGGCTGAGCACCCCCCTCACCCCATCTCACATAACCAGGAGGGTTGGGGGTGCCCCCTAGGGCTTCCCACTACTTTGTCTTGGGGGCCAAGTCTCCTAGGGGGAAAAACCCATCTAGGGTTTCCCTCTTGTGGCCGCCGGCCCTAGATGGGATCCCCTAGGGGCGCCCCCCTCTCCCCCTTCCCCCTATATATAGAGAGGTAGAGAGAGGGCAGCGGCACCCCTTGAGCACATCTCTATGCCACGGCGCTGCCTCTCCTCTCCCTCGTAGTCTTCTTCTTCTCCATAGTGCTTAGCGAAGCTCTGCTGAGATTTCTCCACCACCACCGCCACCACGCCATCGTGCTATCGGAGGACTCGAGCTACTACTTCACCATCGCTCGCTGGATGGAGGAGGTGAAGGCGTCATCAAGCCGTACGTGTGTTGAACGCGGAGGTGCCGTCCGTTCGGCACTAGATCGGAGTTCGCGGGACGGATCATGATTGGATCGTGAAGACGTTCGACTACATCAATCACATTTCTTAATGCTTCCACTTAGCGATCTACAAGGGTATGTAGATCCAATCTCTCCTCTTGTAGATGGTCATCTCCTAGATTGGATCTTGGGTGTTCGTAGGAATTTTTTTTGTTTCCCATGCAACGTTCCCCAACAGTGGTATCAGAGCTAGGTCTATGCGTAGATGACATCACGAGTAGAACAAAAAGGAGTTTGTGTGCGTTGATATTCAGATTGCTTCCTTCCCTAGTCTTATTTTGATTCAACGGTATTGTGGGATGAAGCGGCCCGGACCAACTTTACATGTCCACGTACATGAGACCGATTCCATCGACTGACACGTGACTTTGTTGATAAGATGGCTGGCGGGTGTCTGTCTCTCCCACCTTAGTTGAATCGGATTCGACAAAGGCGGTCCTTGTAGAAGGTTGAATAGCAATTTGCACATCACCGTTGTGGCTTTGCATAGGTAAGAATCATTCTTGCTAGATACCCATAGCAGCCACGTAAAACATGCAACAACAAAGTAGAGGACATCTAACTTGTTTTTGCAGGGTATGTTGTGATATGATATGGCCAAAGACATGATGGAATATATTTGATGTATGAGATGATCATGTTTTGTAATAGTTTATCACGACTTGCATGTCATTGATTACGGCAATCGGCAGGAGCCATAGGGTTGTCTTTTATTATTGTATGACCTGTGTGTCAATCATTAAGCGCTATGTAATGCTTTACTTTATCGCTAAGTGGTAGCAATAGTAGTAGACGCATGGTTGGTGTGACAACCCCGATGGCGACACGATGATGGAGATCATGATGATGGAGATCATGGTGTCATGCCGGTGACGATGGAGATCATGCCGGTGCTTTGGAGATGGAGATCAAAAGCACAAGTGGATGGCCATATCATGTCACTTATGATTTGCATGTGATGTTAATCCTTTTATGCATCTTATTTTGCTCAGGACGACGGTAGCATTATAAGGTGATCCCTCACTAAAATTTCAAGATAAAATTGTGTTCTCCCCAAGTGTGCACCGTTACGAAAGTTCGTCGTTTCGAGACACCACGTGATGATCGGGTGTGATAGACTCTACGTTCACATACAACGGGTGCAAGCCAGTTTTGCACATGCGGAACACTCGGGTTAAACTTGACGAGCCTAGCATGTAAAGACATGGCCTCGGAACACAAGAGACCGAAAGGTTGAACATGAGTCATATAGTAGATATGATCAACATGGAGATGTTCACCATTGGAACCACCTCATCTCACGTGATGATCGGACTTGGGTTGGTGAATTCGGTTCAAGTTACACTCAGACGACCGGAGGGATGTCGATTTGAGTGGGAGTTCTTAGGTAATATGATTAATTGAACTCGTTATCATGAACAATAGTCTAAACAATCTTTGCAAATTATGTTGTAGATCAAAAGCTCGCGCTGTAGCTCCCTGTTTTAATACGTTCCTAGAGAAAGACTAAGTTGAAAGATATTGTAAGCAATTATGCGGACTAGGTCCGAAATCTGAGGATTGTCCTCACTGCTGCACAGAAGGATTATGTCCTTGATTCACCGCTCGGTGTGCCAACCCCTCTAGCGTGATCTGTGGATGTTGTGGACATCTGGCAGACACGTTCTGATGACTACTTGATAGTTTAGTGCGCCATGCTTTACGGCTTAGAACCGGGACTTCAAAGGCATTTTTGAACATCGTGGAGCATATGAGATGTTCCAGGAGTTGAAGTTTATTTTTGTGAAAAATGCCTAGATCGAGAGGTATGAGACCTCCGATAAGTTCTATACCTACAAGATGGAGGAGAATAGCTCAGCCAGTGAGCATGTGCTCAGAATGTCTGGGTGCTAAAATCGCTTGAATCAAGTGGGAGTTAATCTTCCAGTTAAGATAGTGATTGACAGAGTTTTCCAGTCACTATCACCAAGCTACTAGAGCTTCGTGATGAACTATAACGTGCAAGGGATGGAGATGATCCCAGAGCTGTTCGCGATGCTTAAGGCCGCGAAGGTAGAAATCAAGAAGGAGCATCAAGTGTTGATGGTTAACAAGACCACTAGTTTCAAGAAGGGCAAGGGCAAGAAGGGAAACTTCATGAATGGCAAGCCAGTTGACGCTCCAGTGAAGAAACCCAAGGTTGAACCCAAACCCGAGATTAAGTTCTTCTATTGTAAGGGGAACGGTCATTGGTAGCGGAACTACCCCAAATACTTGGTAGATAAAAGAGCTGGCAACTTCAACAAAAGTATATTTGATATACATGTTATTGATGTGTACCTTACTAGTACTCCTAGTAGCACTTGGGTATTAGATACCGGTTCAGTTGCTAATATTTGTAACTCGAAACAAAAGCTATGGAATAAACGGAGACTAGCTAAGGGTGAGATGACGATGTGTGTTGGAAGTGTTTCCAAGGTTGATGTGATCACCATCGCACGCTCCCTCTACCTTCGAGATTAGTGTTGAACCTAGATAAATGTTCTTTGGTGTCTTCATGGACATGATTGGATCATGTTTATTGCAATACGGTTATTCATTTAAGTCAGAGAATAATGGTTATTCTGTTTACATGAATAATACCTTCCATGGTCATGCACCCAATGTGAATGGTTTATTGAATCTCGATCGTAGTGATACACATGTTCATAATATTGATGCCAAAAGATATAGAGTTGATAATGATAGTACCACTTTCTTGTGGCACTGCCGCTTAGGTCATATTGGTGTAAAACGCATGAAGAAACTCCATGCTGATGGACTTTTGGAGTCACTTGATTTTGAATCACTTGACACATGCGAACCATGCCTCATGGGCAAGATGACCAAAACCCCATTTTCTGAAACATTGGAAGGGGTAAGTGACTTGTTGGAAATCATACATACTGATGTGTGCGGTCCGATGAGTGTTGACGCGCGCGGTGGATATCGTTACTTTTTCACCTTCACCGATGACTTGAGTAGATATGGATATATTTACTTAATGAAGCATAAGTCTGAAACGTTAGAAAAGTTCAAGCAATTTCAGAGTGAAGTTGAGAATCATCGTAACAAGAAGATCAAATTCCTACGATCTGATCGAAGGGGAGAGTATCTGAGTTATGAGTTTGGCAATCACTTAAGACAATGCGGAATTTTTTCACAGTTGACGCCACCTAGAACACCACAGCGTAATGGTGTGTCCGAATGTCGTAATCGTACCTTATTGGATATGGTGCATTCTATGATGTCTCTTGCCGATCTGCCACTATCGTTTTGGGGTTATGCGTTAGAGACAGCTGCATTCACTTTAATAGGGCACCATCTAAGTCCATAGAGACGACACCGTATGAACTATGGTTTGGCAAGAAACCTAAGCTATCGTTTTGTAAAGTTTGGGGCTGCGATGCTTATGTCAAAAGGCTTCATCCAGAAAAGCTCGAACCCAAAGCAGACAAATGCGTGTTCATAGGATACCCAAAGGAAACGGTTGGGTATTCTTTCTATCTCATATCCGAGGGAAAAGTGTTTGTCGCTAAGAATGGGTCCTTTCTCGAGAAAGAGTTTCTCTCGAAAGAATTGAGTGGGAGGAAAATAGAACTTGATGAGGTTGTTGAACCTTTACCTCAACCAGAGAGTAGCGCAGCGCAGAAAGATGTTTCTGTGGCACCTACATCAGTGGAAGAGGAAGCTGATGATAGTGATCATGAAGTTTCGGATCAAGTTACCATCAAACCTCGTAGGTCGACAAGGATACGTACTGCTCCTGAGTGGTACGGTAATCCTGTCTTAGAGGTCATGTTTTTGGACAACGATGAACCTACGAGCTATGGAGAAGCGATGGTGGGCCCGAATTCCAACAAATGGTTAGAAGCCATGAAATCCGAGATGGGATCCATGTATGAAAACAAAGTATGGACTTTGGAAGTATTACCTGAAGGGCGAAAGGCCATTCAGAATAAATGGATCTTCAAGAAGAAGATGGACGCGGACAGTAATGTCACCGTCTATAAAGCTCGACTTGTGGCGAAAGGGGTTTACACAAGTTCAAGGAGTTGACTACGATGAGACTTTCTCACCGGTAGTGATGCTTAAGTCCGTCAGAATCATGTTGGCAATAGCTACATTTTCCGATTATGAAATCTGGCAGATGGATGTCAAAACAGCGTTCCTTAATAGTTTCTTAAGGAAGAGTTGTATATGTTGCAACCGGAAGGTTTTGTCGATCCAGAGAATGCTGACAAAGTGTGCAAGCTCCAGCGATCCATTTATGGATTGGTGCAAGCATCTCGGAGTTGGAATCTTCGCTTTGATGAGGTGATCAAAGCGTTTGGGTTTATACAAAGTTTGCAAGAAACTTGTATTTACAAGAAAGTGAGTGGGAGCACTACAACATTTCTGATAAGTATATGTGGATGACATATTGTTGATCGGAAATGATGTAGAATTTCTGGAAAGCATAAAGGTTTTTTTGAAAGGAGTTTTTCAAAGGAAAACCTGGGTAAAGCTGCTTACATATTGGGCACCAAGATCTATAGAGATAGATCAAGACGTCTGATAAAACTTTCACAGAGCACAAACCTTGACATGATTTTGAAGGAGTTCAAAATGAATCAGGCAAAGAAGGAGTTCTTGCCTGAGTGGTAAGGTGTGAAGTTGAGTAAGACTCAAAGCTCAACCACGGCAGAAGAAAGAGAAAGGACGAAGGTTGTCCCCTATGCTTTAGTGAAAGTGCAACTAATCCGCGGGTGGTTTTGGTAATTAATAACAACATATAGCTCATTGAACTAATGTCCTTTCAAGTTAAATATTTCAGGAAGTTCAATGATTGGCATGGTATGGACTAGAGATGTAGACCCCTCAAAATGCTAAGGACAAAGATTGGCAAAAGCTCAAGGCTCCTCATTTTCATTTTAGTGATCCAAGATCACATTGAGTCTATAGGAAAGCCAATACTATTAAAAGGGGACGAGGTGTTGCTTAATGGTCAACTTGCTCAAGTGCTTAGTGATACAGCTCCAAAAACCCTGAACCACTATCTCATTTCCACATTTGTCCAAAACCCAAAGTCAAACTCGGCCCCACCGATTTGTTCTATCGGGCCACCGAGTTCACTTGACATAGCCACTGCCAGAAACCCTAGACAATTCGGTCACACCGATTGCTATCTCGGTCTCACTGAGATGGCCCTGCAAACTCACTGGTTCCCATTCTTATCATTTCGGTCCCACCAAATTGAGCGATCGGTCCCACCGAGTTTGCTTGACCAATTCTCTAGATTGATCTTTTGCTGAAATCGGTCCCACCGAGTTCATGCATGTGGCACCCCGGCTTAGAGAAAACCGGAATGCCCCGTATTCCAGCCCAGGGACAAGTCTCCTGGAATACGGCACTGTTGGCATAGAACAAATCAGCTTTTTATTACTATGGATAAGGTTACAAGGGTACAATGATTACATCGGCACGGCGATAATACGCCTGCTCAGGATAGCTCTATGCTAACAGTGGATCAACCTGAGGAAGCGGAGTATCTCTCAGCAGCGGAACAACGTCGGCGGTGATGGACTCCACTCCGCAGGGACTCTGGCTGGAACGCGTATCCTAGCTCGCAATCTCAACATCTTCAAGCAAACAAGCAAACATGGCATGACCTGCAAACTGGCATGACACGCCAGGTGAGTACTTTGAATGTACTCGCAAGCTCACAACAAACACCAGCATTAAGGCAAGACAACATCATAGAAATCAAGATTAGGTCAAGATTTACTGTTGCCGAAGGAATGGTTGAAATTAGCAATGACAGGCTACTCTCCCTGCATTCTGGTGACCAACTTGTGATCACTCCAAGAACACGCAACCATAATCCTCGATATTGTTACCAAGACTTGCCACTGGCATGATGTCCAACTGTTTCATTCTTAGACAAGTTCTTCCATCATTATCAACACTACTATGGTTGACCACCTAGTGAGGTCTGGACGGGCTGTCCAATACCATGGACGCGGCTATTCGAATAGATTTTACACTCTGCAGAGGTTGCGCACTTTACCCACACTATGGAGCACTGACCTCGTGATCCCATTCGGGTGGACCAGCGTTGCTCCAACGAAACCCGCCTGACCCGTGACTCTTCCATCGTACCACCGGCAATCACACTCCCTCGGAGTCAAGCCTTGGGTGGCCCCGTGTCACCTCGTGACACCCTGCCACCATCGTGGCCAAACTAAACTGTCCCAAACGGGGACGGGATCCCAAACAACTGAACTGGGCTCACAGGGTTATCGTCGTCTACCTGATCAGGGCAGCACGCACGCATAACCCTCCCTCTTTGGAGGTACCAGTGAAAGAGCACGCGATCAGACCAAGTCAAGGCTGTCCCATACCGGCAAATGTGGTTGCACGAATAAGCCCGGACAGGTGACTCAAGATCAACCAGCTAAGGATTGTATCCCCGAATAATATTTCCGTCATAGCTGACCTTCCGATATCATAGTAATCCAAGTCAAAACATTAATCAACTAGTAATCCAATACCCCTATGCTCAAGCCACTGCTACTAATTCTTATTCACATACTACCGTATGAAATCCAAAATAATCATAGACGGTAATCTCTTAATCCAACCACGACTTAGCATCATCAAGTGGATAAACTACTAGCTCCTAACAAACCAGTCCTCAACATGATAGTTACCGATACAAGAATTTACTCTAGCATTGCAGAATCTAATCCATTATACAAATAAGCATATTTGCTATTAGAATAATTAGTTTAACTATGATATTGCAATGCAATTATGCAGATGAGGGTTGTGGCTTGCCTGGAGATGAAGGAACCACCGGGAAGGAGTGCGGAAAGGTCGCGGAAGAAGTTGCCGGAAACAGTTCTCTCTCGAAGCGGGCTGTTTACGGCAAGGGCAAATGGATCATTTCCACTATGTCAAGACAGTATGAGAATGACACCAACATGACGGGCTCGAAGAGACGAAGACGTGGGCGCTAGAATCACCTCAATCGGAGTTACGGATAAACAGATATAGTGGTTTTTCTGCCAAGGACTTTTATGTAAATATTTTTATTCACAATAGGGTCCCTGATAGTTATTCCACTGATAAGAAGAAATCGCACTGTTCACTTGGGCCGTTCTAGGCCAAAAGCAAACAGCGCCTGAGGCACAGGTCGAGCCGTGCGGCCGATTGCTCCACTTGGGTCGGCCCACAGCTGCCCTGCCTTTTTAAACGTCCGGGCCCGCCTGTAGGGGCATCTCCCTCCTCCCTCGCGCCCGACCAGAACAAAAATAGGAGCGAGGCAGAGGCATGGTTCGGCCTGGCCGGCGAGGGGCTCGGCGGCTCCGGCCATCCCCAGCGAGGGCGCGGACACCGATGGCCTCATGGAGGAGTGCCGCTCCCGCCTGAGCCTACCAGGGCCGCCGGGAAGCAATGAGGAGGGCGAGGCGTCGAACACGGCGGACCGTGGCACCAGGTGCAGGTGGGTTCGCGGCCAGAGGCCGCCGGAGGAGGGGGATGGGCGCTGGGGTGGATCCGCAGTGGAGGTGGAAGCCTCAGGAGGGGGAGGAAGGAAGAGCAGAACCCCGGCTCGCCGGAATTGAGCCGGGCACCGGCGGCGGCCACGGCGGCGATTTGTGGTGAGGAGAGGTTCCGGGGACGAGAGGAGGGGTCGGGGAGGAGTAGTCGAGGATGGGGAGTTCGGTGGTGAGCTAGGTAGAGGCTCGGAAGGCCCTTATATAGACGAGCGACGAGGAGGTCCGGGCACGGCCACGGTGCCACGTGCACCGGTGTCCCGATGCTTCGGGAGCTCACCTAGAGGGGAGGAGAAGCATCCGCGAGCTTCACGGAGGGTGGAGAGGGTTCAGGCGCGGCCGGGGAGGTTAGGGAGGGCTCCATCGACCGGTCACGTCGGCGACAGGGGCGGCCATGTTACGGGCGCGGCTGTGCACTGCGCAGCAAGAGACGGGAGTGAGGGGAGAGGGGTCCAGAGCGAGGGCGATGACGAAACGAAGCCGTTGGACATGATGTGGTGTCGAACGAGCGAGGAAACGGACGAGGCCAAGGGTCCCATGCACAGAGAGCGCGATTTGGCAAGTCAAACACGTGGTCACCATGTGGACTTGATTGGAGAGGACCAGAGAGGCTGGCTCACTATGTCTGGGGTGAAGACCTTGCTCCCCAAGGTAGCCTAGAAGAGAAATATCATCAGAAGAAGCCAAGAATTGACTAGAGGGAGTCTGGTTACAATGCACCAGCAAGGTGTTTGCGCTGTGGTGAGGAAAATCCAAGAGGATATAGAGACTGATCTTTGGCATGGAGTGATCACATGCTAAGGTGATCATCTCTGCAAAGTTTCAGCCTAATTGGATGGAGATAAAGAGCACTTGCAGTTCAAATGCTCTTACTGGCCAGAATTGCAAATCTTGAAGTGGCACTCACCTCAAGTGTTGCCTTAGGCTTAAAATGGGCATAGGTTGATGATTTGGTCATATGAAGATTCTGTAAAATTTTCATACCATTTCGACATGCCAAAATAGTACTTCCTTCACAGACATCCTCTCTGACCAGAATCTAAGAAAAATTGCTGAGGAAAACTGGCTAACTAGATTGATACCAAATTTGGTGGAGAGGAATAATATGGGTAGGAGAAGGCTCTGGTAAATTTTCAGAAATTATGAAGCAATATAAATATAGTTGCTTCACAACAGGAAAATATGACCAGAAACCAAGATTTGATGGTCTGCTCACATATATGATTGGATAGGGTTTAAACTTGGTGGAGAGCCATTATTTGAGCATATGAATGTGCTTGCAAAATTTCAACTCATTTGGATACTCCTAGCTGGTACTTCCTTCATTAGGCCTTCAGTTGGCCAGAAACTTAGGAAATTAGCCAAGGGAGATTTACTAACCAAATGAAGTTGAATTTTGGCATGAGGCAATGATGTGGATAGGAAAGAGTGCACAAAAAGTTTGAGAGCAAGCAAGCAAATATAAAGGGTACTTGCTTCACAAACTGCCAGCTGGGGCAGAATCAGAAAAGGAATATTGGTGGAATATTTTTGAACATGGCAAGGAAGGTTTTGACATATCTGAGGAAGATATGACCCAAAAAATTTATGAGAATTATTTGGGAATCTTTTGAATGATGGAAATGTGGGTTGCTTCACAACCCAGGGCAATTAGGGTTATTCCTTTAATAGAAAAAGGAATATCCCCACGAAAAAGAATATTGGGATTAGTCTAGGATGGAAATGGCGAGGTCTTGAGATGATTTTGAGATTGACAAGCCACTGGGGAGAGGAATCAAAGGTGATCTCTCCAGGTTTCAAGACCACTAAGCCACAGAAAAGCAAAACCAGGCCAAAATCGAAAGAAAAAGCAAATGGGCAAAATCCAGGGTGTTACAAACCTACCCCCCTTAAAGAAATCTCGTCCTCGAGATTTGGTTGCTCAGGGGTCAAACATGAATATTCCCACTTGTGGAAACCGTTTCCAACTCGGGTTTCCTTTTTGCCTTTGTATAATGTTCCCATTAAATTTCATCTGTCTGACTACCTGACTTGAGGGTGGTTTGTTTCACTTGGATCTTCTTTAACTGATTCCCACATATGAGGACATGTGCTTCGAGACTGTTGTTCATCCTTCTGATTACTCGGTCTGTCGGCATTTCTATGTGAATGGTAGGCCGTGTAATGCTTTAACACTGTTGCTGCAATTGATCTGCTGAGCTGACACTTCGGTCTTACCTGAGAAGCTTGAATATCCCCTTCTGGCGATTCTGAGAATATATAGCTGACTGAGCGGGTTGACTCGATATGGGGTCCTTGCAAATGAGATAGACCCCGTGGGTGTGTACTCATGGTGATCGGTATCGAACCAGACTGTCCGGAGTATCTGTACCATGCATCCATTACCATACCTATATGGATGATCTTGTTCTCTTATTGTGGTTTTCTTTGCCTGGATCCTTAGCTGAAAGAGCTTGGCTTTATGTATTCTTGATTCTTCGGGTGACCATGGGTGCTGCCAGGTGCAGTATTCTGGCAGACATATTACTTTACAAGTTGTAGCTGTAGGGTAACGACCGTCTGAAACCCTTGGATGAAACCAGCAAATAAACCAGTAGCCACCAGAACGGTCTTTACAACTCAGATCTGGGACATTACTGGAATAACTCAACCCCGACTCAAGACGGCTGAAAAGCAGCTCAGAGCATGAGACGGTGTCGATAAGAAGAAAGTAGCAGTTCCCTAAGACGGCCGAAAAACAGCTCAGAACATAGGGTCACCGCTACGGAAAGAAATTCAGCAGCTGTCCGAGACGGCCGAAAAGCAGCTCGGGACACGAACAGTTGCTGACAAGAGAAATAAAAATTGGCATCCACCCCGGATGGCTGTAAACAGCTCAGAACACAGGCGTGGTGCCGTTACTAAAGGAAGGCAGGCAAGGGTTCAGTAGCGTCCCATACAGCTCACGGGCTGTCATCATTATATGAGTAACTCGTGTAACCTTGGCAGCATGTTCGCCATATCTATAGAAACATGTGTAGATGGGCATTTGATTTCTGAGGCAGACTTGTGTCCTGACTGAGTCTTGCATCCCGACCAACGGTTGCAGACCTGACTCCTGGGATGCATTGTCATATGCTGCCAACTGTCTGGGGAATATCTTGTACTGCCACGGATATGATGCCTTGCTGACGGAATTGGCATAGCTTGTGCTGGAAACTATCATGAGTATCTTGCACTAGAAGATATCATTGTGTCATATCGAGGAAGACAAAGAAACCTAGCGTCGTAAGCTTCTCTAATAGCTTGTTGAGAAGGACTGGGTTGGTTACGTCTGAAGCTTTCTCTTTGCCATATGCGGACTGAGTGCATATATATACCCCTTTAATGTTTTTGCTGTCAGTTACTTGTTGTAAGCAACAGGGTATTCAGCTATCCTGCTTGCTGAATACCGCACTCATAACACATTCTGGCTTGCTTCCAGGATTTATCAGGGTTCAACCTGTACTCATAGCAGACTCAAACCGTATATGGTAACCATACCTTTAACATGAGGTGTAATGTGGATCGGCACACAATCTGTCGTCTTGCTGATTCGATGATTTCTACTGTGAAGGTTGTACTGATATATGCTTGATACTGATAATCAATCCAGAATACCATTGGTGGTCAGGCCAGGTATTTCCCGATATCAGGCAGTCAGCGAAAAATTCCATATTGCTGAGCTGAGCCTCCAAATAACTGTCTCCTCACTGATTTCTTTGAGTCCGGTGTCGGTGAGCAACTTCCATAAGGGGAAATAAGGTAACACCAAGTGCCCCAAGCAAAAGAAACGACTAAAACAAAAGCACACAAGCATCAAGATCACACACAAACAATGCCATATATTACAGCTATCCACAACAATAATATGCATGCCTACTTAAGCACAAAAATCTCGTAAGAACTTCGGTATTACGGTCTAACATGCTGTGGCGGTGTGCACGAAAGTGAATTCATGGGTGGAAGGAGTTGGTGTAATCAAAGGTACACCAAACACGGGCTTAACACTGGTTGCAGCTGGATGGATACAGAGGCGAGGATGGACTTGATGATCGTGAACCGGAACACCGAGGTCACGACCACATCATCCTCAAGCGTACGGAAGAAACCGTACTTGTCCAGGGAATGGATAACATGGTAGCATAGCGGTGGAAAGAAGGGCTTGCAGGCATTGACCTTTTCTGATAACTAAGATCAGTAAGGGTTGCCACTGCGGCTAGTGGGACAATGGCAAGATCCGGGATAGAAACATGTCTATCACCGAACAATAGGGGTGGCTGAAGAAAATATTGGTGTGGAACCTGTGCATCAACCCTGCAAGGGATCGATACTACTAGGCACCTTGGCATCACTCCGCTGGGACGGAGATGACACCAAACACCAAGGAACAATATGCAACTGGAGGGTACAGGTAGTGGATTGTCACCTATACTCACCAGATCCATCGTTAGTGATAACTAGTCTATATGCATGCTATGCAGCAAACAAATGCAACAAGCAAGTGCAGCAAACCCACTAAGCTCTATTCTACCGCTTTCTAACGTGCACTCGGTCTAGGGCGCCCTACAGCCAGACCTACTCTGATACCAATGCTTGTGGCACCCCGGCTAGAAGAAAAACGAAATGCCCCGTATTCCAGCCCAGGGACAAGTCTCCTGGAATACGGCACTGTTGTCATAGAACAAATCAGCTTTTTATTACTATGGATAAGGTTACAAGGGTACAATGATTACATCGGCACGGTGATAATACGCCTGCTCAGGATAGCTCTATGCTAACAGCGGATCAACCTGAGGAAGCGGAGTATCTCTCAGCAGCGGAACAACATCGGTGGTGATGGACTCCACTCCGCAGGGACTCTGGCTGGAACGCGTATCCTAGCTCGCAATCTCAACATCTTCAAGCAAACAAGCAAACATGGCATGACCTGCAAACTGGCATGACACGCCAGGTGAGTACTTTGAATGTACTCGCAAGCTCACAACAAACACCAGCATTAAGGCAAGACAACATCATAGAAATCAAGATTAGGTCAAGATTTACTGTTGCCGAAGGAATGGTTGAAATTAGCAATGACAGGCTACTCTCCCTGCATTCTGGTGACCAACTTGTAATCACTCCAAGAACACCCAACCATAATCCTCGATATTGTTACCAAGACTTGCCACTGGCATGATGTCCAACTGTTTCATTCTCACACAAGTTCTTCCATCATTATCAACACTACTATGGTTGACCACCTAGTGAGGTCTGGATGGGCTGTCCAATACCGTGGACGCGGCTATTCGAATAGATTTTACACTCTGCAGAGTTTGCACACTTTACCCACACTATGGAGCACTGACCTCGTGATCCCATTCGGGTGGACCAGTGTTGCTCCAACGACACCCGCCTGACCCGTGACTCTTCCATCGTACCACCGGCAATCACACTCCCTCGGAGTCAAGCCTTGGGTGGCCCCGTGTCACCTCGTGACACCCTGCCACCGTTGTGGCCAAACTAAACTGTCCCAAATGGGGACGGGATCCCAAACAACTCAACTGGGCTCACAGGGTTATCGTCGTCTACCTGATCAGGGCAGCACGCACGCATAACCCTCCCTCTTTGGATGTACCGGTGAAAGAGCACGCGATCAGACCAAGTCAAGGCCGTCCCATACCGGCAAATGTGGTTGCACGAATAAGCCCGGACAGGTGACTGAAGATCAACCGGCTAAGGATTGTATCCCCGAATAATATTTCCGTCATAGCTGACCTTCCGATATCATAGTAATGCAAGTCAAAACATTAATCAACTAGTAATCCAATACCCCTATGCTCAAGCCACTGCTACTAATTCTTATTCACATACTACCGTATGAAATCCAAAATATTCATAGACGGTAATCTCTTAATCCAACCACGACTTAGCATCATCAAGTGGATAAACTACTAGCTCCTAACAAACCAGTCCTCAACATGATAGTTACCGATACAAGAATTTACTCTAGCATTGCAGAATCTAATCCATTATACAAATAAGCATATTTGCTATTAGAATAATTAGTTTAACTATGATATTGCAATGCAATTATGCAGATGAGGGTTGTGGCTTGCCTGGAGATGAAGAAACCACCGGGAAGGAGTGCGGAAAGGTCGCGGAAGAAGTTGCCGGAAACAGTTCTCTCTCGGAGGGGGCTGTTTACGGCAAGGGCAAATGGGTCATTTCCACTGTGTCAAGACAGTATGAGAATGAAACCAACATGACGGGCTCGAAGAGACGAAGACGTGGGCGCTACAATCACCTCAATCGGAGTTACGGATAAAGAGATATAGTGGTTTTTCTGCCAAGGACTTTTCTGTAAATATTTTTATTCACAACGGGGTCCCTGACAGTTATTCCACTGATAAGAAGAAATCGCACTGTTCACTTGGGCCATTCTGGGCCAAAAGCAAACAGCGCCTGAGGCACAGGTCGAGCCGTGCGGCCGATTGCTCCATTTGGGCCGGCCCACAGCTGCCCTGCCTTTTTAAAAAACGGTGGGGGGGGGTGTGGAGCCACTGACGTCCGGGCCCGCCTGCAGGGGCATCTCCCTCCTCCCTCGCGCCCGACCAGAACAAAAATAGGGGCGAGGCAGAGGCGCAGCCGGGCCTGGCCGGCGAGGGGCTCGGCGGCTCCGGCCATCCCCGGCGAGGGCGCGGACACCGATGGCCTCAGGGAGGAGTGCCGCTCCCGCCTGAGCCTACCAGGGCCACCGGGAAGCAATGAGGAGGGCGAGGCGTCGAACACGGCGGACCGCGGCACCGGGTGCACGTGGGTTCGCGGCCAGAGGCCGCCGGAGGAGGGGGATGGGCGCTGGGGTGGATCCGCAGTGGAGGTGGAAGCCTTAGGAGGGGGAGGAAGGAAGAGCAGAACCCCGGCTCGCCGGAATTGAGCCGGGCACCGGCGGCGGCCACGGCGGCGATTTGCGGCGAGGAGAGGTTCCGGGGACGAGAGGAGGGGTCGGGGAGGAGTAGTCGAGGATGGGGAGTGCGGTGGTGAGCTAGGTAGAGGCTCGGAAGGCCCTTATATAGGCGAGCGACGAGGAGGTCCGGCCACGGCCACGGTGCCATGTGCACCGGCGTCCCGATGCTTCGGGAGCTTACTTGGAGGGGAGGAGAAGCATCCGCGAGCTTCACGGAGGGCGGAGTGGGTTCAGACGCGGCCGGGGAGGTTCGGGAGGGCTCCATCAATCGGTCACGTCGGCGACAGGGGTGGCCATGTTACGGGCACGGCTGTGCACAGCGCAGGAAGAGATGGGAGAGGGGGGAGAGGGGTCCAGAGCAAGGGCGACGACGAAACGAAGCTGCTGGACATGATGTGGTGTCGAACGAGTGAGGAAACGGACGAGGCCAAGGGTCCCATGCACAGAGCGCGCGATTTGGCAAGTCAAACACGTGGTCACCGTGTGGACTTGATTGGAGAGGACCAGAGAGGCTGGCTCACTATGTCTGGGGTGAAGACCTTGCTCCCCAAGGTAGCCTAGAAGAGAAATATCATTAGAAGAAGACAAGAATTGACTAGAGGGAGTCTGGTTACAATGCACCAGCAAGGTGTTTGCGCTGTGGTGAGGAAAATCCAAGAGGATATAGAGACTGATCTTTGGCATGGAGTGATCACATGCTAAGGTGATCATCTCTGCAAAGTTTCAGCCTAATTGGATGGAGATAAAGAGCACTTGCAGTTCAAATGCTCTTACTGGCTAGAATTGCAAATCTTGAAGTGGCACTCACCTCAAGTGTTGCCTTAGGCTTAAAATGGGCATAGGTTGATGATTTGGTCATATGAAGATTATGTTAAATTTTCATACCATTTCGACATGCCAAAATAGTACTTCCTTCATAGACATCCTCTCTGACCAGAATCTAAGAAAAATTGCTGAGGAAAACTAGCTAACTGTATTGATACCAAATTTGGTGGAGAGGAATAATATGGGTAGGAGAAGGCTCTGGTAAATTTTCAGCAATTATGAAGCAATATAAAATATAGTTGCTTCACAACAGGAAAATATGACCAGAAACCAAGATTTGATGGTCTGCTCACATATATGATTGGATAGGGTTTAAACTTGGTGGAGAGTCATTATTTGAGCATATGAATGTGCTTGCAAAATTTCAACTCATTTGGATACTCCTAGCTGGTACTTCCTTCATTAGGCCTTTAGTTGGCCAGAAACTTAGGAAATTAGCCAAGGGAGATTTACTAACCAAATGAAGTTGAATTTTGGCATGAGGCAATGATGTGGATAGGAAAGAGTGCACAAAAAGTTTGAGAGCAAGCAAGCAAATATAAAGGGTACTTGCTTCACAAACTGCCAGCTGGGGCAGAATCAGAAAAGGAATATTGGTGGAATATTTTTGAACATGGCAAGGAAGGTTTTGACATATCTGAGGAAGATATGACCCAAAAAATTTATGAGAATTATTTGGGAATCTTTTGAATGATGGAAATGTGGGTTGCTTCACAACCCAGGGCAATTAGGGTTATTCCTTTAATAGAAAAAGGAACATCCCCAAGGAAAAGAATATTGGGATTAGTCCAGGATGGAAATGGCGAGGTCTTGAGATGATTTTGAGATTGACAAGCCACAGGGGAGAGGAATCAAAGGTGATCTCTCTAGGTTTCAAGACCACTAAGCCACAGAAAAGCAAAACCAGGCCAAAATCGAAAGAAAAAGCAAATGGGCAAAATCCAGGGTGTTACAATGCAATCGGTCTCACCGAGATAAGGTTTTGCCCTAGCCATTGCACATCAGTCACACCGAGTTGATCCCGTCAGTCCCACCAATATTCCTAACATTCACATTTTGAACTGGTTCGGTCTCACCGAGTTCTTCTATTTGGTCTGACCGAGTTGGGTCAAATGTGTGTAACGGTTGGATTTTGTGTGGAGGCTATATATACCCCTCCACCCCTTCTCCATTGGAGAGAGCCATCAGAATGTGTCTACACTTCCACTACTCATTTTATGAGAGAGAACCACCTGCTCATGTGTTGAGACCAAGATATACCAATCCTACCACAAGAATCTTGATCTCTAGCCTTCCCCAAGTTGCTTTCCACTCAAATCATCTTTCCACCATATCCAAATCTGTGAGAGAGAGTTGAGTGTTGGGGAGACTATCACTTGAAGCACAAGAGCATGGAGTTCATCATCAAGACACCGTCTATTACCTTTTGGAGAGTGGTGTCTCCAAGATTGGTTAGGTGTCACTTGGGAGCCTCCGACAAGATTGTGGAGTTGAACCAAGGAGTTTGTAAGGGCAAGGAGATCGCCTACTTCATGAAGATCTACCCAAGTGAGGCAAGTCCTTCGTGGGTGATGGCCATGGTGGGATACACAAGGTTGCTTCTTCGTGGAACCTTCATGGGTGGAGCCCTCCGTGGACTCGCGCAGCCATTACCCTTCGTGGGTTGAAGTCTCCATCAACGTGGATGTACGATAGCACCACCTATCAGAACCACGCCAAAAATCTCCGTGTCTCCATTGTGTTTGCACTCTCCAAACCCCTCCCTTTACCTTCATATGCAATGTTTTACTTTCCGCTGCTACACTCTTAGAATTGCATGTGTAGGTTGGTTACTTGACTTGTTCTAATTGCTAAAATCTACCAACACTTAAAATTGGGAAAAGGCTAGATTTTTATTTGGTTAAGTAGTCTAATCACCCCCCCTCTAGACCTACTTTTGATCCTACAATTGCTATCAGAGCTTTGTTCTTCATTTTCCTTGATTTCCATAGCTTTGGTGATCATAGCCTTGGTTTCACAACCTAGGAGAGTATGGCGTTTAGCGAGGGAAATTACCACCGTAGAGGTCCTTATTTTGATGGTACTAATTTTGCTAGTTGGAAGCATAAAATGAAAATGCATATTCTTGGACATAACCCCGCCGTTTAGGCTATTGTGCGAATTGGTTTGCAAGGTGAATACTTCGAGGATGGAAGAGAACCGGATCATGAAGCGTCCGCGGAAGAATTGAAGATGTTACAATACAATGCTCAAGCTTGCGATATTCTCTTCAATGGATTGTGCCCCGAAGAATTCAACAAAATCAGCCGCCTTGAGAATGCTAAGGAAATTTGGGATACTTTGGTTGATATGCACGAAGGTACCGAGTCCATCAAGGAATCCAAGTTGGATGTGCTTCAAAGTCAACTTGACAAGTTCAAGATGAAAGATGGTGAAGGAGTCGCTGAGATGTACTCTAGGCTTGCTCTCATCACAAATGAGATTGCCGGCTTAGGAAGCAAAGAGATGACCGACAGATTCATCATCAAGAAGATCCTAAGAGCCTTGGATGGAAAATACGATACCGTGTGCACCTTGATCCAAATGATGCCCAACTACAAGGATCTCAAGCCAACGGAAGTCATTGGGAGAATTGTTGCTCATGAGATGTCACTCAAGGATAAGGAAGAGCTTCACAACAAGTCTAGTGGTGCTTACAAAGCCTCATGTGATGCTCCTACCACATCAAGTGAGAAACAAGTCTTCAATGAAGAATTGAACTTAATGGTGAAGAACTTCAACAAATTCTACAAGAATAGAAGCAAAGAGAGAAGTTCCAAGTCAAGGTCCTACAATGACAAAAGATCTTCTAGTCGTGATCGTAATTGCTACAATTGTGGAAGACCCGGACACTACTCAAATGAATGTACGGCTCCATACAAGAGAAGAGAGGATTCACCCAAAAGGAGAAGTAAAAGAGATGAATCACCACCAAGAGAGAGGAGTAGAGATGATCGTTATGAACGAATACCCTCTCGTAGAAGCAATGATTCGGAAAGGAAGGACAAGTCATCAAAGAGCTACACAAGACGAAGACATCAAGCTCACGTTGGTGAATGGGTATCCGGTTCCGACTCTGGCAACTACTCCGAGAGAAGCTATCACTCCGACTCCGAATATACTCAAGATGAAGGTGTTGCCGAAATTGCTCTTGTGTCATCCAACTCCTACGATATATTTGAATCACCAAATGAAGGAATTGGAAGATGCTTCATGGCTAAAGGCCCCAAGGTATCACACCCCGAGTATCTTGATTTCAATAGTGATGAAGATGATTTGCTAGGAGATGATGATTTACTTGTTGGCAACACTAGTGACGAAAACTATGATGAAATTGCTATAAATCGTGCTAATCAAGATGAAACGAATGATAATGATAAGAAGGAGATTGAGCATTTAACTAAAGAACTAAATACTCTTAAGTTAGCTCATGAAACTACCTTAGAGGATCATCGAGAACTTTTAAAAACTCATGAGAAGCTAAGCTTTGAAAAGCTCAACTTAGAGCAAGAACATTAGTTCTTAAAAGCAATCAATGATGATCTTCGTAAGAAAAGTTCTTCTTACATTGCCAAACATTTACTCTTGTCTACTTATATGTCTCAATTAAAATCTAGCAATAAGTACAAGAAAGATTCTTCTTCTAGTAGTGACAAAAATCATGTTAAATCTAATATTGTTGCTTCTAGTAGTTCTCTTGATTCCACTAATGATTCCCTTAGCCAAGTTACACTTGAGCAAGAAAATAGTTTATTGAAGGGAATTATAGAGAAAGGTGTTTACAAGAGCCTTGCCGGGAGTAAGCAATTTGATGAAATTGTACGCAAGCAAGGAAGGCACCAGAAGAATTAATGTGTTGGTTTGAACGAAAGTTCAATGCCAATGGAGTTGAGTGGGAAGAAGATCAATACCCCAAGACAAAGTTTGTTCCTCAACAAGAGATGTATGACCCCACTTCCTTCAAGGGAACACAAGCTCAAGATGATCTTCGACCACAATACCTCAAGCTAAAAGGCAAGGACAAACTTCAAGAAGAGATTGATTCATTTGAAGAAGCTCCTAAGGCCTTGGTCAAGTGGGCTCCCAAGACTACTTCAAGTTCTACTTCATCTAGTACGACTACAACTCCAAGGATTCCCATCAAGTTGATGTGGGTCCCAAAGAAGAAGAACTAGAGAGTTCTTGAGGGTGACTCCGCCAACATACTTCACTCATATTCATTTTGTCAAGGACAAGTGCGATCAACTTCCATATCTTGCACTAGTTCAAGGAGTCACAAATCCTCTTGTTGGCAAGACAAGGGACAAGGTAATCTAATGCTTTCATGGACATCATCATGTGTGTGTTTCACTCTATGTCTATGGATATACTTGTGTGTTCCTTGTGGGACTAACCCATGTAGGTATTGAAAGTGCAACTCACTCTAATGGATTGCTCCAAATGATCTACATCAACTTTGAGCATCCACATCTTCAACATCTACATGAAGTCTTCATCGACAAAACCCAAGGTTAGTTCATCCCTCTAAGGGGGGATCTCACATCTAGGGGGAGCTTTACTCTAAGAATTGAGCTAAAGTAACTCTAATGGTGTGAACACAACAATGCTTTATGTAAAAGTGGTAACCCCACTTGTGCTTAAATGATGAGTCTATATCTACTAATAAAGCAAGGTGTGTTTCTATAATTTTTTAATCCGTTCACCTGTATTATTATTTTTGAGACTCTTGGCCCATGCGGCTTTGTCTGGGTGTTTCAATTAAAATAGAAAATAAAACAAGTGAAAACTTCTTAGCTGGGTATTTGATCCGTAGAACAAGGGGTTGGAATTGTTTGCTTCTACCAGTCGAGCTGGCTGGGTGCTTCTAATAGATTGGGGTTTCGGCTCCATATGTATTGACTAAAAGCAGCCACGTATGATTTTTTAGTCTGGAAAAACATAGTACAAACTTTCCTGGAACTGCTGCGTGGCTTGCTTGGTCGTGATTTTTCTTTTTTTGGAGAAACTTGGTCGCGATGTGAAGCAGGCAAGAGCAGACGTACCATCCGTACTGAGCAACAAAATTTCTCTTGTGGGCTGGAAGACATGTGAGTGCGCTTCTAAAAAAATTGCATGCATCTTAATTAATAGTCCCACCTTGGAGCTTTGAAACGAATCCCACCAATTTATATACGTCTGTAAGTAGACACTCAACAAGCCACTTCAGAGATAAACAAAAAGAGGGTGAGATGAAAGAGGGGCCTAAAACGAGAATAAAGCGAGAATATGGCCGTTGCTCAAAGAAAGATTTAAAATCAGAGGAGGGGTTTCCGGGATTGAGAGAGAAAAAATAGGAAATTGGGCAGTCCTAATAAGGAAGGAAATGAGGGATTTGGAAAGGTGGGATTTCCGGGGTTGAGAGAAAAAAATAGGAAAATGGGAAACCCTAATAAGAAGGAAAGGAGAGAAAATAAAAAGGAAAGGAGGGATTTCTGGGATTGAGAGAGAAAAATACGAAAATGGAAAGCTAAGGAAGGAAAAGATAATAAAGAAGGAAATTGAGGGATTTGGAAAGGAGGGATTTGCGAGATTGATAGAAGGAACAAGAGAAAAATAAAAATAAGGATACCAAGCGTAGTTTACCCCTTCCATGTCCCATGGACGCGAACTTTTAACTCGAGAGCAAATTATGTTGGAATTGTTTAGCACTTGCAGAACTTAATATTATGTCCAAATCATAATTAAACAAATTGAAAAAGAGAGCACCGGTTAAAAATAGGTGCTAGATTGCTACTTTTAAACAAAAAAAAAAGACTGACCGTATACATCAACTCGAAACAAACAATTGTATAGCATTGGGCATACCCAATGACTTGATTGTTGCTTTAAAACTAAGGATTCTCTCCCGCAAAAAAAACTAAGGATTTCTCAAATGCGAACATTAAAACAAAGGATTACACGACAATTTTTTCTCCCATTGCAAACGGGTTCTCCAAGTTTGACAAAAGTTTTCTTCATACTTGAATCAAGTTTTTTCTATTTCTTCATGTCATATGAGTCGTAGTTTGCAAATCATCTACACACCTCACACAAGCAACATTAACCTGCAAAAATCAAGAAAACCTAACAAAAGTTTGACAAATCCCCCCCCCCCCCACAAAAAAAGAAGAATCTTGCTATTTGTATTTTTTCATTTAGCGAAACAAGTTTACTTTCACAATGTTACTAGACATGAGAGTAATCATATTTGTGACGTTTCTCAGAGTTGGTGGCACATAGTGGCACGTGGTGTAGGTTTTGTGTTTTTCCCACCTGTCACTAAAGCACAAAGAGTCAAACTCGAAGTCTTTGCTGTGTGCGACAGAAACTCCACTCTTTCCTTTGTTATAATAGCCAGGTACGGAGAACCTTTGTACAATGGTCCTAATCCCTTTGGACACAAATAGTGATATGCCATGCATATACCATGCAAATATGTGGATCCGCCGTAGTGAAGCAAAGACATTGTACTAAAATGCACTTTACTATTTTTGTTATAATGCGATATTTATTAGGCATCACTAGGGCGTGAAGAGATACTCGCAACCAGGTAGATATTTCTATGACTTGAATTGCACACACCTTCAGTACACTTATGAAATCCATTCATGTTTATGTTTTTACACAACACATCTTTTCATGGCAGCATGGCGGATTTCAATGAGTTTGTTGATGTCATCACGTCTGGCGGTGGGTCGTGGGAGGAGGAGGAGGGGCGGGTCTTGAGCCATTGGGTTAGAGAAGTGTGGGCTTTTTTTTCACCCGTTGCAAGGCATGGGCATTTGTGCTAGTATGACCTATGATCAAATGTTCTCTTTTGACTCCTAAGTCAATATACTCATATATAGATGACCTAGTCATTGCCAATTGCTTCATAGATGCTAGAGTGCTTGTGCATGCTTTGCCACATGTTTATTTGCCATCTTATTGTGTCAGCATGTTGGTTGCATATTTTTCTCCATTCAAAGACATCCATTTTTTGCTTTGGTTGTTTGGTTTTTCTCTTTTGCCAAATGGATGGACAAGAATGCCTAAGAACCTCCCTCTAGCTATCTATGCTTTTCTCATCTCAAACTCTATTCATGCTACTTCACAAAGTTTGATCTAAGTCGAATTCGGACCCTCCGGGTGAGGAGCACTCGAAGCCACCGATCCGTCAAGGGGTTAAACCTCCAAAACCTCTTAATGCATCTCGGTCAGACCAACTCACTCTCACTCGGTCTCACCGAATACATTAAGTTGATCTAGGTTTTCACCTTGGTGCAACCAATTAGAATAGTTCGGTTACACCGAGTTGCAGTAACTGCCAGTAGTTTTGCATCTCGGTGCCACCGAGTCGTTCCACTCGGTCACACCAACAACGTCTGGGTATATATACTCTTTGTACCCGTACGGTTGAGATTTTCCTCACACCGCACGAGTCCACGCCCCAGCACTGCCGCTCCTTGGTCTCCGGATCATCGCCGTCGTCGCCAGTGCCTCCCGCCGCTAGTCTCCGTCGCCGTCAACGGAAATCTCGCCGCCGTTGTCGCCGTAGCGAGTTCATCGCCAAGTTAGGGTTTGAACTCGACCCGTTTGTGCTTTCTCCCATTCCGATTCTTGCACAAAGGTCAATGCCATGATTCTTACCATGAATGAAATCATTCTATCCACTTAGAAAATTCCTTAGAATAGATTTGATGCAAAAACTTAGGGTTAGGTTTCCGCCAAACCCATCTCGGACCGACCGATCTGGGGATCTCGGTCTCACCGATTGGCCTTGGCCATTGCACTGTGTACCACTCGGTCTGACCGAAGTACACAAATCGGTGTGACCGAAATCACTTTCTCTGTGGAACCCTAGCATCTCGGAGCCACCGAACTGCCTCTCGGTCTGACCAAAATGGTATGTTTAGATTCTGTTTATGCTTCGGTGTCACCGAGTTTGTCAAATCAGTAGCTCCGAAATGCTTTCTGCAGAAAACTAAAGTTAAGTTTTTGTCTCAATATTTTGCAAAAAAACTGTTCTTTGTGATGCTCCTCCACTCTATCCACACCTATCTATTCACAAGGTCAGCTTGCAGAGATGTCAAAAAACAGTGACAGCCAGAACAGGTCTGAAGAGCATATGAACCTCAGTGAGGGCACTAGCCCGTCCACTAGCTTTGATGAAGGTAGCAGAAGCACACCCAGTAACTTGCCAAAAGCTGCTACCAAGACAAGGAAGAAGAAGACTTCTGACAGTGAAGCTGAGGACTTTGTGTCCCAAGAGGTCACTTCCGAGAAAAAGGTTGTAAGGAAGGAATATACTGCTGCTACTGCCACCAAGCCAGGTATGAACAAGAAAGCTCCTGCCAAGAGGATCCCCATGTCCAAAGCCAGAGCTTCATCTCAGGAAGCTGCTGCTGCACCAAGTGGTCCAAAGGAGAGGAAAAAGGGAAGATGGTGCAAAGTTGTAGATCCTATGGCTGAGTTTGAAAGGCACTCTTCTGAGGATGATGAAGAAGAAGAGGAAGAGGAAGCTGCTGCACCCCCTGCCAAGACACAGAAGCTGATGGGAGATGCTATCAAATCTAGGGCTGCTCCATCTAAGCCCAAGACTGCTCCCAAGTCTTCAGCTCAAGCTCAAGCAACCAAGCCTCCAGCACCCAAGAGGTCTACCAGAAACATCCCAGCTACTAAGAAGAACAAGGCCCTAGTGCCAGAAGTTCAAGAACAAAATCAGGAAGAAAGTTCAGATGATGATGAGTCTCAAGTACTCAGGAAGCTCAAGCCCAAGATCCCTGATCATAATGATGATCATCCTGTGGCTGAAAACATGAAGATAAGAAAGGATGCAGGTCTGAGACTTTGGAGACAAACTAATCCCTATGCCATTTGGAGAAGAACTGCTATTGACTACAGGTTCCACACCAAAGAACAACAAGATATCTATGAGACTGCTCTTTTGGACAAGAAGCCCATTGTTTGTGACATGAAATGGGTTGACTGGAAGTACATTGACAACAATGAAGATTACTTTCCCCATGTGCATGAGAGCTTCAGGATGAATGAGGTTGACAAGTTTGTGGGACAGAAGTTGACCAGATGGAATGATGAGATGATCATGCAATTCTACTCCACTGCTCACTTCCACCCTGATGGAAGGATTGTTTGGATGACTGAAGGTACAAGATATCAATCTACTATCTCAGAATGGGCCAAGTTGATCAATGCCCCCAAGGAAGATGAAAATGACACAGATGTATATGCCAAGCCTAGAAAGGATCACAATTCCATGGCCAACATGTACAAGCCTATTCCTGATAAGGCCTTGGAGACACACAAGCTTGGATCTATATACTATCTGCTGCCTGGACTGACCACAATCAACACTATCTTGAGGCACACTCTTTTGCCCAAGTCAGGAGATCATAGGATGATCCGTGGTCACTCAATCAATTTGCTTCATATGTTTGATATACCTGAGAAATTCAAAGTCATGAGCCTGATTGTTGAGACAGTCAAGAGGACTGCAGCAGACCAGAAGAGATCATGTGGATATGCCCATCACATTCAGATGTTGATCAATTCCAAGCTAGCAACAGGGGCATATCTACTTGACAAGAGGCATTTACCTCTTAGGACAAATTTTGAGGACAACAAGGTTGTCATGGATGCATCACATCCTACTTCTGTTGAAGTCCAAGTGAAAATTGAGACAACCAAAGCAGCAAAAGCAGCAAGTACTTCTGGAGCCACCACTACAAATCTCAAGACCAAGCAAGATCAGCTCAGCTATCTGATTGAGGCCACCATGAGGATTGAGAAGAGCTTGGCCAGCTTGACTTAGAATCAAGAGAGTCTTGAGAGGATCATTGAGACCAAATTTCATGATCTTGATGTGAAGATCACTGACATACAAATAGTTGTGGAGAAACTTCAAGAGGATGCAGAGGACAGGGATGATATACCAACTACTGATGCTTTTCAGAGTGTCCCAAGAGGATCAAGATCTTCAGCTGTGCCAGTTGTCGAGCCCAGGACTACCACTTCAGCACCTGCAGCCACTGCCACACTTGTACCTCCAGTGTCAACTCCTCCAGCTCCACAGACTTCTTCGGAAGCATTTGCAGATGCTCTTATCTCCACGCCGTCCACGCATACCGGAGCCACCAGCCAGAAGACCCCTTCAGGAGCTCCTGGAGATCGTGCCTAGAGTGCCGCATAGCACTATGCATTTTCAAGCTTTTTGGTAACTTGTTGCCAAAGGGGGAGAAAGTGTATAGATCATTAGGCTTCGAGAGAGAGAGTGTTTTGCTTCTTTTGATTGGTTTTTTCTCTTGCTACTTGGTTCATTGATTATTGCTACAGTTTGCTTATGCTCATGACATACTTATATGGTCTTGTGTTTGATCATACTATGCCTAATGTATGCATGCATGTTTGTGTATGATCATTCACTTGTTTATTTTGGTGATGAGTGCTTGTTGTTTAAATCTTATCATTTTGAGAGCTCCACCAAGATGTATGTGACATGGAAGAGTGACCCATGATCCTAATCGATTGTGCATTTGCATTCAAAAGCAAATTTTAAATAATGCATAAATTTAGGGGGAGCTCTTGCTTATCACATACTTCTCAAAGCGACGATGTATTTCATTCCTATTATCATTTGTCGAAGCTTTGATCTATATGTTGTCATCAATTACCAAAAAGGGGGAGATTGAAAGTGCAACTAATCCCCGGGTGGTTTTGGTAATTAATAACAACATATAGCTCATTGAACTAATGTCCATTCAAGTTAAATATTTCAGGAAGTTCAATGATTGGCATGGCATGGACTAGAGATGTGGACCCCTCAAAATGCTAAGGACAAAGATTGGCAAAGCTCAAGGCTCTTCATTTTCATTTTAGTGATCCAAGATCACATTGAGTCTATAGGAAAGCCAATACTATTAAAAGGGGATGAGGTGTTGCTTAATGGTCAACTTGCTCAAGTGCTTAGTGATACAGCTCCAAAAACCCTCAACCACTTTCTCATTTCCACATTTGTCCAAAACCCAAAGTCAAACTCGGCCCCACCGATTTAATCTATCCGGCGCCACCGAGTTCACTTGACATAGCCACTGCCAGAAACCCTAGACAATTCAGTCACACTGATTGGTATGTCGGTCTCACCGAGATGGCCCTACAAACTCACTGGTTCCCATTCTTATCATTTCGGTCCCACCGAATTGAGCGATCGGTCCCACCGAGTTTGCTTGACCAATTCTCTGGATTGATCTTTTGCTGAAATCGGTCCCATCGAGCTCATGCAATCGGTCTCACCGAAATAAGGTTTTGCCCTAGCCATTGCACATCGGTCACACCGAGTTGATCCCGTCGGTCCCACCGATATTCCTAACGTTCACATTTTGAACTGGTTCGGTCTCACCGAGTTCTCCTATTCGGTCTGACCGAGTTGGGTCAAATGTGTGTAACCGTTGGATTTTGTGTGGAGGCTATATATACCCCTCCACCCCCTTCTCCATTGGAGAGAGAGCCATTAGAACGTGCCTACACTTCCACTACTCATTTTCTGAGAGAGAACCACCTGCTCATGTGTTGAGACCAAGATATACCAATCCTACCACAAGAATCTTGATCTCTAGCCTTCCCCAAGTTGCTTTCCACTCAAATCATCGTTCCACCATATCCAAATCTGTGAGAGAGAGTTGAGTGTTGGGCAGACTATCACTTGAAGCACAAGAGCAAGGAGTTCATCATCAACACACCATCTATTACCTTTTGGAGAGTGGTGTCTCCTAGATTGGTTAGGTGTCACTTGGGAGCCTCGGACAAGATTGTGGAGTTGAACTAAGGAGTTTGTAAGGGCAGGAGATTGCCTACTTCGGGAAGATCTACCCGAGTGAGGCAAGTCCTTCGTTGGCGATGTCCATGGTTGGATAGACAAGGTTGCTTCTTCGTGGACCCTTCATGGGTGGAGCCCTCCGTGGACTCGTGCAGCCGTTACCCTTTGTGGGTTGAAGTCTCCATCAACGTGGATGTACGATAGCTCCACCTATCGGAACCACGCCAAAAATCTCCGTGTCTCCATTGCATTTGCACTCTCCAAACCCCTCCCTTTACCTTCATATGCAATGTTTTACTTTCCGCTGCTACGCTCATAGAATTGCATGTGTAGGTTGGTTACTTGACTTGTTCTAATTGCTAAAATCTGCCAACACTTAAAATTGGGAAAAGGCTAGATTTTTATTTGGTCAAGTAGTCTAATCACCCCCCTCTAGACCTACTTTCGATCCTACATTTAGCCATGGGCTCGATGCAGTATGCCATGTTGTGTACCGCACCTGATGTGTGCCTTGCCACGTGTCTGGCAAGGGGGTACAAGTGTAATCCAGGAGTGGATCACTAGACAGCGGTCAAAATTGTCCTTAGAGGAATAAGGAAATGTTTCTCGGATATGGAGGTGATAAAGAGTTCGGCGTAAAGGGTTACATCGATGCAAGCTTTAACACAAATCTGCATGACTCTGAGTAGCAAACCGGATACGTATAGTGGAGTAGCCATTTGGAATAGCTCCAAGTGGAGCGTGGTAGCAGCATCTACAATATGACATAAAGATTTGCAAAGTACACACGGATATGAATGTTGCAGACCGTTGACAAAAACCTCTCTCACAAGCATAACATGATCAAACCCCAGAACTCATTGAGTGTTAATCACATGGTGATGTGAACTAGATTATTGACTCTAGTAAACTCTTTGGGTGTTAGTCACATGGCGATGTGAACTAGATTATCGACTCTAGTGCAAGTGAGAGACTGTTGGAAATATGCCCTAGAGGCAATAATAAATTGGCTATTATCATATTTCCTTGTTCATGATAATCGTTTACTATCCATGCTAGAATTATATTGATCGAAAACTCAAATACATGTGTGGATACATAGACAAAAGGATGTCCCTAGTCAGCCTCTACCAGACTAGCTCGTTGATCAAAGATGGCTATGGTTTCCTAGTCATAGACATGAGTTGTCATTTGATAATGGGATCACATCATTAGGAGAATGATGTGATGGACAAGACCCAAACTATAAGCATAGCATATGATCGTATCAAGTTTATTGCTATCGTTTTCTGCATGTCAAGTATATGTTCCTATGACCATGAGATCATGCAACTCACTGACACCGGAGGAGTACCTTGTGTGTACCAAACGTTGCAATGTAACTGGGTGACTATAAAGGTGCTCTACAGGTATCTCTGAGGGTGTCTGTTGAGTTGGCATGGATCAAGACTGGGATTTTTCACTCCGTGTGACGGGGAGTTATCTCAGGGCCCACTCGGTAATACAACATCACAAGAAGCTTGCAAGCAATGTGACCAATGAGTTGATCACGGGATCTTGTTTTATGGAACGAGTAAAGAGACTTGCCGGTAACAAGATTGAACTAGGTATGGAGATACTGACGATCGAATCTCGAGCAAGTAACATACCGATAGACAAAGGGAACTACATACGGGATTAGCTGAATCCTTGACATTGAGGTTCGACCGATAAAATCTTCGTAGAATGTGTAGGAACCAATATGGGCATCCAGGTCCCGCTATTGGTTATTGACCGTAGAAGTGTCTCGGTCATGTCTACATAGTTCTTGAACCCGCAGGGTCTACACACTTAACGTTTGGTGACAATATAAGTATAGTTGAGTCATTATGGTGGTTACCGAAGGTTGTTCGGAGTCCCGGATCAGATCTGGACGTGACGAGGAACTCCAGAATGGTCTGGACGTGAAGATTGATATATTGGACGAAGGGTATTCGAGTCCGGAATTGTTCTGGGGGTACCGGGTGATGACCAGTGTCACCGAAAGGGGTTTCCGGGGGCCCCGGCAACTGTTGGGGGGCCCCATGGGCCAAGGGGAGGGGGCAAACCAGCCCACTAAGGGGCTGAGCGCCCCCCTCACCCCATCTCATGTAACCAGGAGGGTTGGGGGCGCCCCCTAGGGCTTCCCACCACTTTGGCTTGGGGGCCAAGTCTCCTAGGGGGAAAACCCATCTAGGGTTTCCCTCTTGTGGCCGCTGGCCCTAGATGGGATCTCCTAGGGGCGCCCCCCTTCCCCCTATATATAGAGAGGTAGAGAGAGGGCAACGGCACCCCTTGAGCACATCTCTATGCCACGGTGCTGCCTCTCCTCTCCCTCGTAGTCTTCTTCTTCTCCGTAGTGCTTAGCGAAGCTCTGCTGAGATTTCTCCACCAACACCGCCACCACGCTATCGTGCTGTTGGAGGACTCGAGCTACTACTTCACCATCGCTCGCTGGATCAAGGAGGTGAAGGCGTCATCAAGCCGTACGTGTGTTGAACGTGGAGGTGTCGTCCGTTCAGCACTAGATCAGAGTTCGCGGGACGGATCGTGATTGGATCGCGAAGACGTTCGACTACATCAACTGCGTTTCTTAACGCTTCCGCTTAGCGATCTACAAGGGTATGTAGATCCAATCTGTCCTCTCATAGATGGTCATCTCCTAGATTGGATCTTGGGTGTTCGTAGGAATTTTTTTTCATTCCCATGCAACGTTCCCCAACACTGACGTCCGTGGTGCCGTTGGAGAACGCCGAGATGATGGCCTCATATGAAGCGCGCGGGATCTTGTTGCGCACCTGGCTAAAGCGCTAGATGTACTTGCGGAGGGTCTTGCCAGGGCGCTGCTTCACACGCCGTAGGTCGTTGACGGTAAGGGGGCGGTCGCGCATGCCCTTGAAGTTGGCGATGAACTGCTTACAGAGCTTGCTCCATGAAGAGCTCGACTCCTCGGGCAAGTTCATGAGCCAGGAGCGTGCGCCGTCCTTGAGGGCCATGGGGAACCAGTTCGCCATGACTTTGTCGTCGCCATTCGACGCCTTGATGCTCAGCGCATAGACCTGAAGGAACTCTGTAGGGTCGGGGATGCCGTCGTAATGCGGGGACAACTCTGGCTTTAACTTGACGGGCCAGACCACCCGACGCAGCTCACGGGTGAACGCCTGGCAGCCCACGCTGCTCGAGGGGACGCCCCATGCAAGGGCGGCGCTATTTTGGTGCCCAGTCGCAGCGACCTCTTAGAGATTCGGTCTTGGCGCTGATGCTGCTCCTCGAGGAACACACGTGCATCGGGCGGCGCGCAGTGGATGATCTGGCAGCTGGCCTCATCCTGAGCCGGCGTGGGCGCTCCGCGAGCCGGGTCGCATGGACGCGCGTCATGCTGGGGCTCGGCGAGGTCGCTGCACAGGGGAGGAGGCGGAGGCGCGCCGTGCGCCACGTCCCCAGCGCGCGACTGCGGAGGGCGGAGTGAGTGAGAGGGCGCCGGGGCCTCTCGAGCGGTGTTGACGAGCTCGATGATGCGGGCAAGCTAGGCGTCATAACCGGTGGGCGGTAGCGGAGCAGCTCACTTGCCATGAGCAGCGCGGCCTGCATGTTCATCGGCCCACGGCGGACATGGGAGGAAGAGGCCGTAGCGGTGCGGCCGTCACACTGCACCGAGGGGTGCATGGAGGAGTCCTGCTGCTCATGGGCGACAGGGTCGGTGGCGGCGTTGGCCGCGACTCCGGCGGAGTGGTGGCGACCGTCGCGGCCTACAGGCACCATCGAAGCGACACGAAACAACTTAGAACAGAAAATAAAATCTACTGAGTGATAAAGCAAACATGCACACACGAGAATACTCACCCCACACTATTGCTCCCCGGCAACAGCGCCAGAAAAAGGTCTTGATAACCCACAAGTATAGGTGATCATTTGTAGCCTTTTTCGATAAGTAAGAGTGTCAAACCCAACGAGGAGCTAAAGGTAGAATTTATATTCTCTTCAAGTTCTATCGACCATCGATACAACTCTATGCACACTTAACATTTGCTTTACCTAGAACAAGTATGAAACTATTTTGTAGGTGTGATAGGATAGGTTTGGAAGATAATAAAGAGCATGTAAATAAAAGTTAGGGGCTGTTTAGATAAAGAACAATTAAGTTAGTTGTTTAGTAGAGAGCTTTTTGTAACACAAGAGAAAGATTTGTCCCTAGGCAACCGATAACTAGACCAGTAATCATTATTGCAATTTTATATGAGGGAGAGGCATGAGCTAACATACTTTCCGTACTTGCATTATATGCACGTATGATTGGAACTCTAGCAAGCATCCGCAACTACTAAAGATCATTAAGGTAACACCCAACCATAGCATTAAGTGACAAGTCCTCTTTATTCCCATACGCAACAACCCCCTTACTCGGGTGTAAGCTTCTATCACTCTAGCCACCCACTACAAGAGAATCATGAACATATTGCAACACCCTACAACGGTAATCCCACATGCTTGCGCAACACGGAGGGCACCATAGGACAACACCAAAATAAAACATGCAACTCAAACCAATCACGATCATCAATCAACCCATAGGACAAAACGAATCTACTCAAACATCATAGAATAGCCACACCTCATTGGATAATAATATATAGCATTGAGCACCATGTTTAAGTAGAGATCACATCAGGGAGAGAGGTGTTACACCGCTGCATATAGGGGGAGAAAGTTGGTGTTGACGGTAGTGAGGTTGTTGATGTAGATCGCCGTCACGATCCTTGCCCCGGCGGCACTCCGGCGCCACCGGGAGAGAGGGGGAGAGCCTTCTTCATCTTCCTTGGACTCCCCCCTAGATGGGGGGAGGGTTTCCCCTCTGGTCAATGGCCTCCATGGCCACGGTAAGGCGAGAGCCCCTCCGAGATTGGATCTCTCTCTCTGTTTCCTTCTGTTTCGCCTCCCCGTTTTCTGGCCTTTCACCGTTTGTTAAATATCCGGAGATCCATAACTCTGACTGGGCTAAAATTTTAACACGATTTTCCCCCTGATATAAGCTTCCTTGCGGCCGAAGAAGGGAACCAACCGACTTAGGAGGTGCTCACGAGCCACCAGGGCGCGACCACCTCCTGGGGCGCGCCCTGGTGCCTCGTGGCCACCTCAGACACCATCTTGCGTTGATCCTTCTTCCCAAAAATCACATATATTCCAAAATAAACCTCCATAAATTTTTATCGTGTTTGGACTTTGTTTGATATGGATATTCGGCAAAACAAAAAACAAGCAACAAACAGGAAGTGGCACTGGGCACTGGACCAATATGTTAGTCCCAAAAATAATATAAAATGTTACAAAAAGTAAATGAAAGTTGTAGAATATTGGCATGAAATAATAAAAAATTATAGATACGACAGAGACGTATCATGTGGTTCTAAACTCCTCCCTCTAATTCTTCGGCAACGATTAGCTCTGGATGGCGAATCGCTGCCAGATCGTGAAGACTATACGCTTGTAACCAAGTAGAGAGGCCGTGCTTTCGGTCTTTCGTTCGAGGGATCGTTCGACGGCGGTTCGCGGGATCGTCATCAATATTAGGGACTCCAAGTATGATCTACACTGACTCATCTACTTCTGCCGCACTCTGGAGTCGGTAATGATCGTTGATCGGAACCCGTTATGCATCTACATATTGTTCCTGGGTGTTCGTAGGGCGATTTTTTTTTGTTTTCTACTACGTTTGCCAACAAGACCGACTCCTTGTCCTCCTGGATGATATTATGGAGGTCAGCTCCTCTCCCTGGGTGGTGGTAGGTTCTCTCAAAGTTGTTGAAAAACATGATTGAAGTCTGCCCAGTTGTGAATGGAGTTGGAGGGAGCCCTCTTAGCCAGGAGCGCGCGTGTCTTGTTAGGCATAGAGGTATGTCCCAGAGGGCGTTACCTATGTCCCCATTGGCCATCTCGACCGCCATGAGGTCGTTCAGCCAGTGTTCTTGTTTTATGTCGCCTAAATACTTCTCGACGCCGTAGACAACGAAGGGTTGAGGGAACAGGTGGGATATTACTTCCTGCCCAAAGCACGCCGGTGCAATGCTTGAATGAGCGAGTGAATCTTGGTGGAGGAGCCCCCGGGTGTAGCCTATTTGTTTCTGCTCCTGCACATCTGCCATGCTGATGATGCGGTCGTCCGATTGGTGTTGGGCTCGTGGGTGGTAAGGCCATACGTTGTTGTAGGGCTATGACCGATATTGGCTGCCACAAGTGCATGGCTGCGACCGCCAGTGCGACCTCTGGTCGCTGGATTAAATCTTGTCGTTGCTCATGGGCAGGATGGGTGGCAGCAGATAGGAGACTTTCAGTACCTACCAGCTTGTCCCTTGAGCGCGAGATGTTATCCTGGAGCTCCACCATTCCATGGAGCACGTGAGTGAGGTCGACCAGTAGTTTAGGATCTCCTCACGTGGTTTGGAGCCGGTCTACCAATGCTGTTGCCGCTTGGAGACTACGGGCTAGGGTTGTAGGTGAGGTCGTCGAGGGGGCTTCGCGGCTGGCAGCATGGGCGACATATGTGTTCGCACGTCATCGTCTTGTTCCATTGGGCCTCGTGAGCTGAGACCGCTAGCGCTTTTTGCTGGAGTGCGAGCTGTTTGTTTAGCTGGGATACATGGATTGCCTCCAGCGTCCTTGATGCCGGGTCGGTGCCAGCAATGGGTGTCGTGAGGTAGTTTAGGGCGTATCCTGTCACCGGTGGCAGTGTGGATATCGTACTTTGGAGGGCTATCACAGTCATGCTGGGGCCCACTGGTGAGCTTGCCGAGAGGCCCATACTAATTTGTGGCTGGGGCACGAATACAGGGTTGGTGGGCGGTTGCGTCATGGCGACTACCGGTCCCGATGCTGGAGGCTCGGAAGCGGCAACCTTTGTCATGGTTGCAATACACAATAGCTTCGTGGTTAGTTCCGTCATCATGACTTAATGAAGAAAAATCGCTTGTGGGGCCTCAGATTGGACGTCTCCTCGTTGGTGGAGTCATCGGACTCTAAGCCTGGAGGGGATCCCGATTCACCCTAGAGGTCGGAATATGTGACCTCACGGAAGGGCTAGAGGTTGGCGTTCTCGTCCTCGCTTGTGATGCGGAGTGGCACCATGTCGCCCTCTTCGTCGTCTGAGACTGAGGTGATGCTGATCACATCGGCATTTTCACGAGCAACGGGGTCGGTGATGAGGCAGTCCTTCGACGCTTGATTGAGGCGATAGTTGACGCAGACCACTGCGACCAACTGGATCGTTGGCGCAGTTTCCATCTCGTAGGCGGAATAGAGGCGACTCGTGGGTCCCATCGGGTTTGACATCGGTACGCGTCTGCCTGATCGAGCGCAACCATCGCGGGGTCCCTTGGGAGGCCCTGAGGTGATGAGGCTAGCAGGTGTGCTGGTGTCCACTTGGCCCGCCTCATTGGCGGTGAATGTTAAGGAGCCAAAGTTTACGCTCTCTCCCGGTGGTAGCCCACCGGAAGCAGATAAAGATCCAATCAAAGATCGTCACCATCCAGTGCTGCCCGTTCCTGGCATGCCAACTGACGATGCAAATTACCGTGAGATCCCTCGGTAGGGGTCCAAGCGCACCTGGAAGTCATGAATCGGTGGTCACACGAGGGGTTTATCCAAGTTCGGGCCTCTAGAGAGTAATACCGTACGTCCTACTAGTTTTGATGATTCATAATGGGTGGATACCTCATGGAGGGGTTACAATGGTGTATGAGAGTGCTACCGAGAGTTTTCCTATCCGTGGATAGATGATGAATGAGTACCCTAGACCTCCCCTTATATATGTAGGAGAGGTCTAGGGTTTACATGTCAGATGCAATCTGAGGTGTTGCCGCCGTCTATTCTTGGAGACTACGAAGATCGCCTTCGCATCCTAGGGCTTGCTCCTTGCTATGGGCCTAGTGGGCCCCGTGTCTTTCATGAGGCTGGTCTCCTTGGCATTAGCCACCCCGAGTACAGGACCCCATCAGAAATCTCTTACAAAACGCCTATAGCAACCAACCAGTCCAAGGAAAATCCACAATTGTTTGACCATTTTGGGCTGTGGCCAACTCTCAATTGCTTCAATCTTAGCTTTATCAACTTCAATTCCCTTTGGAGTAACAACATAGCCAAGAAAAGATACTCGATCGGTGCAAAGGTACACTTCCCAAGGCTACAAAACAAACATGCATCACCTAGAGCAATAAAAACAACATGCAAATGATCCAAGTGTTCATCCAAAGATTTACTGTCAATCAGTATATCATCAGAATAGACTAGCACAAATCATCCAATGAAAGCATGTAAAACTTTGTTTATTAATCTCATGAAAGTGCTAGGTGCATTAGTTAACCCAAAAGGCATGACTAACCACTCATATAATCCAAACTCAGTGTTGTTTTCCATTCACCTCCCAATTGCATACGAATTTGATGGTATCCACTACGCAAATCAACTTTGGAGAATATGGTAGAGCCACTTAATGCATCAATCATATCATCTAGCTTAGGAATAGGATGACGATATTGAATAGCAATATTATTAATGGACCTACAATCAACACACCTACGCGATGTACCATCCTTTTTTGGCACTAGAGTAATAGGAACAACAAGGACTAAGAGATTCACGCATATAACCTTTGTCAAGCAACTCCTGTAGTTGACGCATAATCTCCTTCGCCTCCTATGGATTGGTACGGTATGGTGCATGGTTGGGCAGTGAAGCACCGGGAATTAAGTCAATCTGATGCTCAATCCCTCAAATAAGTGGTAATCTGTGTGGCACGTCTTATGGAAAGTCGTCAGCGAAGTCCTGCAGAATGTTGGTGACAATAGGAGGCAAAGAGGGAGGCATGTCCTCGAGCGAACATAATGCATGTTTGCATAGAAAAGCATAACAAATAGATTTGCTAAAATCTAGATCAGTAATATTAGATTTGGTGGCAAGTAAACATGGGCTTTTCAATTTAATTTCTGATGCAACACTAGATGATGGTTTGTTATTAGGCTTATTGTATTGCTCAAATTCTTTTGCCACAATCTGATTTTCACTCTTGTTTTGCTCCTGTTTTGCTTTACTAGCTCTATTAAGATCATATTCCAAAATGTGTTCAGGAGACATAGGAAGCAAAGTCATATTTTTTATCCTTATGAACAGGAGTATAATGAATTTTCCTACCATGGTGTACATAATTTTTATTGAATTTCCATGGTCTACCAAGTAATAGGGAGCATGCTTGTAGGGGTACCACATCACAATCAACATAATCATCATATGTAGAGATAGTAAAATGCACACGAACAATACGTGTTACCTTAACCTTGCTATTGTTGTTGAATCATTGTATGTAGTAAGGATGAGGATGTGGTTTGGTGGTGAGAGACAACTTCTCCACCATCTCCATGCTAGCCAAGTTGGTGTAAGTCCCTCCATCGATGATTACGCGAACACAACATTCCTTCACAACTCCCTTTCTATGGAACAAATTGTGCCTCTGATTTTGCTCAGCTTGTGTTACCTGCACACTCGAAACACGTTGAGCAACTAAACTTTCATACCTGTCAACGCCTTCAGCAGTCATGTATTGTGTATCTTGTTCAGAATCATCGCCACCTTGGTCTTCACTCGCAATAAGAGCCAAAGTCTCCTCATCATAGTCACTAGCAGACTCATACCCACCATCCTCAATGGCAATCATCATAGTATTGGATGGGCATTGGCTCGCATAGTAACTTCCACCCTTGCAACGATGACATATAAAATCATGTGTTTTCCTTGTTGATGTCATGGACGATGAAGAGCTCTGTGCGGGACCCGAAGGTGTGCTCTTGGGGGATGGTGATGGTTGTGCCTATTTTCTTGTATCTCGATTGGAGTTGGCGGCTGAAGTAGGTGGTGATGCAGCAGAATGCGTGGAGGTAGAAGACGCACGTGGTGTCCAAGATGAAGTTTGACCTGCAGAAAAGTTAGTCCGCGCCATGGCCTGTCGATCCTGCACTTCACATTCAGCTTTGCAAGCAAGATGGAATAAACTAGTGACATTGTTATAATCCTTATACTCTAAGATGGTTTGAATTCCTCCGTTTAACCCACCCATGGAACATGCAAGCATAGCTTCATTATCCTCAACCATACCACTTCTAATCATTCCAGTTTGTAATTCCTGATAATATTCTTCTACATAATTGTTACCTTGTCTTAAATGCTGCAATTTTTGAAGTAATTCACGTTGATAAGATGGTGGAATCCAACAAGTACGCGGAGCAGTTTTCAGGGCAGCCTAAGTAGTTGGGATATTATCATGATACAACCTACAATGTTCAGACCACAAAACAGAAGCAAAACTAGTGAATTCACAAACAACAGCAGCAACACATCTATCCTCGGGATATTGTAAGCATGCAAAACATAATTTAGTTTCTAAATCCCAAGTATGATATACATTAGGAATATATGTACCCTCAAAAGGTGGAATATTCAATTCCAGTTTAGGGACATGGTCATTATCTTGTACCAAAGGGGGTGGTGCAGCCCTACCGTTGCGATTTTAGGCATGTGGACGACCTGGTGCTGGTGGTGGTTGCACGTAGTGCTGATTTGGATCAACCTTGTCCTTGTAATCACCCTTGTATTTGTCGTACTGCTTGACAGTAGCAGCAGGAGCCGTAGAAGAATCAACAACAATAGCAGCGAGGCCAGAATGTTGGCCTTGGGCAATGGGAATACGCTTCGCTCATCCTACTTGATTAAGAAGGCGACATTGTTCTTGTTGTTGCGGAGGTGCGACAGGTGCAGTCGGTGGTTGTGGTAGACACGCGAGCACTTCATTGAACTTGGCCTCCAACTTGGTGTCGATCGTCTTCTCAATGCCATCTATCCTCTCCATCGCCTTTCCAAAACTGTTCAACACGTCTTGCATCTGTTCACCAAACATTTGTTGAAATTTATCATGCAGCTCCTTTTTCATCATGTTCTCCCAGTCCAGCTTGTTCTCTTGTGATCTTGTCTTGGTTAGCAGCAATAGAAACACACAAGAATATGTCCTATAGACTACTAATAGGATGTGGTGTCATGGACAGTCACAAATATGTCAAGCTAATCACAAATTCTTACTCGTTCTTACCAAGTAGCAGGCGGTGATCGGCAACCGTTGAGGTCAAAGCTCTCAAACTTGGATAAAGCGATTGCCAGGTGGTGTCAAATACACAAAGTAGTTGCATGTGGAGCTGGGATGGCTTACAATATGGTAGCAAAAATGCAAGCAATAATCAATTCAGAGATGAAAAGTTGAATAAAGGCTCAACGACGATACTGTGTTGGTCCTAGGCTAGACCGTACTAGAGACGCGAGCCTAGAACACTAAGAAAATTATGGTGCGATATGCAAACAAGGGAGAAGCACACTCCGAATCTATTTTTTCACATTTTATTTTTCACTTTTTTTCTCCTTTTCTGCTCAACAACAAATTTTTTCTCGGGAAAGTCTACAAATGGTGTAAAAGCTTCCTAGTCAAAATTTTCCAGACTTAGTTTTTTTTAGTTTGGAACTATTTTTCTACTACGGCCGACACAAAAATTGGGGAGTCCAACGAGATCACGACATGTAGTATGGCGTGATTGGGAAATCAATAACAGAGAGACGGATAATCAACTCAAACTAGTATTGGTGCCGAAGATATTATCTGGTGTAACTCGGACTAGTGGCGGAGATGAATCTGGTGGAACTCGGACTGGTGGGGGATATGCGTTGGGGCTGGACTCAGATTGGTCTGATGGCAGTGGATATGTGTTGGAGGTGGACTCGAATTGGCGTGATGGCGGCGGATATGTGGTGGTGTATACAGACTCAAATTGGCGGCGGATATGCGATGATGGTATATGGCAGCAACGGTGTAGATTGTGCGGCGGTGGCGTGACAACCTATGAACATAACTCGAACTCTAAAGAACTAGATGCTAAGACCAGCAACTCGACACAATGACGCAACCGCAAATTCAACAAAGCAAAACATAGAGAAGACTATGCAAAGGCTCAGATTGGTTCAGATATGATGATCTAACCCTAATTTCTTCTGGCTTTTTCGTGGACTGTAGGTATAAAGAACATATGCAAACTAAACTACGAAAAACTAGTGAAATCTCACCGAGCAACCTAGAAATATGGTTACTATCATTTTTAGTGGAAGTCAACTTTGACAATCCAACTAAGAACGTGCAAAGAAGTCGAGCCTTGGCAATCGCTAAACCAACTCCGAGAGGTTATTGACCACATCAAAGAAAAATCAACCTGACCACGAGGGTCTATTTCCTGCATGCAAACAAAGAACAAGCAAGAAACTGAGATGGCAATCTGGATAATGCAAATTTAAGAGGTAATCTTTATTGATCAAAGTGGGGTTCTGTGACGTCTTGGTCTGGTCATTGATCACAAACAAAGGACGCGATTTGCAGCTATGAAGAACTTCAATCTAAACAAAACCCAAGTCTAAAATGACTCCCTAAGGGCTGTCTTTATAGGGAGACAAAGGGGAATTTCGTCCACCCTTGGCAAGGCGGGGCTAAATTCTGTCCTAAGTCATTTTCCCTATTAATACGGACTCTAAAAACAGCCTATTAAGTGTATTTCGAAATTACATGGCCTTGCCCAAAAATAAGGTGGCGCAACACCTATATTAAACTATGGACAAAATTTATGAAATGCCATCTTGTATATTTCATCAATGTCCTTGTATGTCATTATGGTGGCTTTGAAGGGCTAAAAATTCCACGGGAAACTTTGTTCTTGTTTCCCTTGCGCGCGCCATCATCTCCATGCTTGATCATGATCCAATGTTCATCCTTCTTGTCCATGCCGGGCCCTTCATTTTTAAGCAAAAAAATGTATCCAAGTTAGGCAGCATCATATTCTCATGAACATTAGAATCGTTACCAGAAACGAAAGTACCTGGTAATTTAGTTGGCATGCGCGAGCTCTAGTAATTGGTCTAGTATGCTTAGCAGCAGGGGTTGTGGGTGTAACTATAGTAGTGCTGTCCTCATCAAGAGGCTAAAATGCTATGTTTCCTCTAAAAGAAATCCACAAGAGACACATGGTTTTTTATACAGGTTCATGCCGCCATGGATAGCGTAAATTCCTATGTTGTGTTCTTATTGATATCAAAGTGGGAAGTACAACTTCTCAAAAGAGAGGGAAGTACAAGTGCTTGTTGTGTTACAAAAGAGGTGATCGGGGTGTGACTGGTGGTGGTCGGGGTCCTAGTGTGAGTTCCCACGCACTCCTCTCTCTACTTCTCTAAGCTTGCTGATTGATCTTCTTGGGTGGTGCTTGACTATTGCAGTACTAACTATGGTGTGCGTGTGTTTGGTTGTGATATAGTATTAGATGTCCCTCTAAGTGACATCGGACCCCACTTATATAGGCCCGGGGGGTACCACAATGGTCGATGCAAATGTGTGTGAACGGTTACAAGTAGAAGTAGGCGCTGCGTACGTGCAATTGGTCTTCGAGCTTGGTAGAGGATGAGATGACACCGCAGCGTGTCAAGTCCTTGAGTACTCTTGGTGTATGCTCAGCTTGATGTGATGTGACGTACCATCTCTCTTGGTAAAAAAGGTGGGCCAGAGCTCGGGTGTTCTCACCTGACTGATAAGGCCTGCACCTGACCGGTTTGAGGCACCTGTCCAGCCAGGTCTTCATGATGATGAACGTCTATGCCCGTAGACTTGCGGCGAGCTACGTTGAGCAGCCTAACCAAGCATTTAATGCCTAGTCGATGGAGTGTGCGGCAAGGACTACCTGTTCTCATGACACGTGTGCTGGATGCTCGGGGCTTCGGGCTCCAATGGCGTCATGACTGATGTTTTTAACTTACCTTAGGATCGTCTATGGCCCATGTTATGGTAGTTGCCGTGTACTTTAAGATTCATGCATGCGCCAGAAGGCACCGATTTTCACTAATTTGGATGGTAAAAACCGCGACTTTTTCCTTGTCAGATTATGTTTTTTTGAACAGCCCCATTCGATAGGGTTCTATGATGCCCCTATTATGAATATCCTATCAGTAGCCCCTGGGCTCACCCATAACAATTGTGGTTAAAGAATTTAAAAGAGTAACTCCTTTTTCCTCACTATGGGTGGGGCCAAACCATTTAATGGGATGGTTCAGAAAAGTGTTTATCCTCTTCCACAAGTGGGAACATGATGTAGTTTCCTCTGGAACTAGGGAAGCGGTTTCTAGGTTCCGTGTGGAGCGGTAACCCCCGGAGTTATGCGCAACGCAGAGTGAGGCATTAACTCCTTTGCCCGGATTCCCATTTGGCCAAAAAGGAGCCACCCATATTTCTCTTTCACCGCATTCCATTGCAGCGCTTCTCTATCATGTTCCTCCTTGCATCTGCCCCAACCTTCTATCTCCCTCTTTCCTTCGTCATGGTACCATGAAGAGCGCCAAGAACATGGCGACAGATTCTACTCCGGTGGCCTCCCGTCTTCCGAAAAGGACAATATGCCGTGTCACCCGTGCCATGGCCACGGTGTTGTAACCGGATGATTCATCTGCTGATACGGGTAGAACCCGGTGTAGGCCGATCTTTCACGTTTGGAGGGGATTCCCATGAAGAACACGAAGAACACAAGGGAAAACACGAAGAGGAAAAGAGAAGAAACACTCAAATAGACTTGATCCAATTACACATGTGCTAGATCCAACATACACAAGAGGTCACAATGATCCAAAGACAATAAAGGTGATACAAGAGGTAACAAGTTCTTCTCCGGATGGAGGTCTTGCATCCTAGATGGATCTTCCCGTGAGGGGTCTTGAATCCACTTGGGGGATCTTCTCCGGAGAGGCCTCGGTCTCCGATGGAGTAGGTATCAAGTGGATGAGAAAAGCTCTATCTCTAGTATGATCTATCACAATGCTAACCCTAGCTAGAGGAAGGGGAAGGAGTATATATAGTCTAAGTGGGCGAAGGGGTACATGGGCCTCGGACGTCCATCACAATGCTAACACATAGGCGTCGGACGTCCGACCTTTATCGGTCGTCCGGTGGCTCTTGAGGGTCCGGACGTCCGGTAGGGCTCGAACTTCTGACGTTTTGGTTCTGTTGGGTCTTCGCCGGATATCCGGTCGAAGTCGGATGTCCGGTGGAGTGGTCGTCCGGAGATTCCGTACTTCTGATGTTTTGGTTCTGTTGAGTATTTGTCGGACGTTCGGAGTGGGGTCGGTCGTCCGGTCGCTGAAGTGTGTCGGACGTCCGGTCCTTGTCGGTCGTCCGGCCACTGTAGTGTTTGCTGGCTGGTCCTTCTAGCTGGTTTAGCTCCCAGGTGTTGGACGTCCGGTCCGGACCGGTCGTCCGATGGCTGTAGATTCCGGGAAGCTCTACCTCTTGGTACTTGCGCTCGGTGTCCTCGCCGTCTTGTCCACTTGACGTAGTATCTTCACGTCCATCCTCTCGATACCTGATCATGCATAGTGTCTCTGCTTTAGGTAGAAGCCATGTCTCACATGCATCATATGCAAGGTCACAAAGGAGAGATGTCACCTCGGTTTCGAGTGCTCTTGCAGGTGATCTTGTCATCGGTCTGTTTGGCACTTGGGGAGACGGGTCCATGGGGATGACCATAGGATGCTCCTCATCATCTTCCCCCCCTTGGGATAGATCCGACCTCGGATCTAAAGCCTCATCACCATGGAAGGGAGATAGGTCGGCAACGTTGAAGATATCGCTCACATTGTACTTGACGCGTGGGAAGTCGATCTTGTAGGCATTGTTGTTGTAGCGCTTGAGCACCTTGAAGGGACCATCGGCACGCGGTAGTAGCTTGGACTTGCGTTCGTTGGGGAAGCGGTCTTTTCGAAGGTGAAGCCACACAAGATCTCCGGGGTTGAACACCATGGGGTGCTTGTTGACGTTGCGCCTGGTCGCGAGTTGTTGAACTTGGTGCTCAATGGCGTGTCTTGTATCTTCATGCACCTTCTTGAGGTATGTCGCTCATGCGCTTGCATCCATATTGATGCGCTCTTGAAGTGGTAGTGGTAGAATGTCCAATGGTGACAATGGGTTGAATCCATAGACGACCTCGAAGGGAGACTTGCCGGTGGTAGAGTGTATTGCGCGGTTGTAGGCGAACTCGGCGATGGGTAGGCACTCCTCCCATTCCTTGATATTCTTCTTTATCAACATGCGAAGTAGAGCGGAGAGTGTTCGGTTCGTCACCTCCGTTTGGCCGTCGGTTTGGGGATGGTATGCCGAAGAGAATAGTAGCTTGATTCCGAGCTTGGCGCATAAGGTCTTCCAGAAATAACTAAGAAACTTGACGTCGCGGTCCAACACCATGGTCTTTGGCACTCCGTGTAGGCGCAAGATTTCCTTACAAAACAAATTTGCAACATGTGAAGCATCGTCGATCTTATTGCAAAGAATAAAATGTGCCATTTTAGAGAATCGGTCCACAACAACAAAGACGGAATCCTTTCCATTTTGAGTTCTAGGCAAACCAATTATAAAGTCCATGCTAATGTCTTCCCATGGTTGATAAGGTATGGGGAGTGGCATATAAAGACCATGAGATTGTGCACGAGACTTAGCTTTGCGACATGTGATGCACCGATTGGTGAAGCGTGAGACGCCGCGGAACATCTGGGGCCAATAGTAGTTCTTGGAGAGCGTGGCGAACGTCTTGTCGCGTCCAAAGTGGCCCATAAGTCCTCCTCCATGAGATTCCTGCAAAAGCAACAAACGAAGAGAAGACTCGGGGATGCAAAGCTTGTTAGCTCTCATTAGATAATCATCCTTGATGTAATATCGATCCCAAGTGTTATGCGATAAACATTTTGTATATGGAATGGAAAAAGAGGCATCATGTGCATATAAGTCTTTAATGTGCTCAAATCCTATGACACTTAATACTAGTTTAGTGACAAGCATGCATTTGCGGGATAAGGCGTCGGCCACTACATTTTCCTTGCCCTTGATGTACTTGATAACATAAGGAAATGATTCAATGAACTCACTCCACTTGGCATGACGCTTATTCAATTTTGTTTGACCCTTTAGGTACTTAAGCGTTTCGTGATCCGTATGAAGAATGGATTCATGAGGTCTAAGGTAGTGTTCCCAAACATGCAAAACTCGCACTAAGGCATAAAGCTCTTTGTCATAGATGGGGTAATTAAGTTGCGCTCCAGAAAGTTTTTCACTAAAGTATGCTATTGGGCGCTTCTCTTGCATTAACACACCTATGCCGTTATCGCTAGCGTCACAATGGACCTCAAAAGGTTTGTCAAAATTAGACAAAGCAAGTAATGGAGCATGTGTAAGCGAATTCTTAAGCTCATGAAATGCGGTATCTTGTGATGGTCCCCAAACAAAAGGTGCATTCTTTTTGCTCAAAGCGTGTAATGGTGAAGCAATGGTACTAAAGTCCTTCACAAATCTACGGTAAAAACCGGCTAGACCAAGGAAACTACGCACTTGTTGCAAATTTGTTGGTTGTGGCCAAGTTTTAATTGCCTCAATTTTAGTTTCATCTACATGCACGCCCTTGGACGAAACAACAAAACCTAGGAAGACTAGCTTGTCTACACCAAATTTGCATTTCTCCATATTAGCATAGAGTTTCTCCTTGCAAAGAGTTTGCAAGATGGTGCGAAGGTGCGTGACATGATCTTTTAGAGACTTGCTAAAGACAAGAATATCGTCAAAGTAAACCACAACAAACACGGCAATGTAAGGTCTAAGCACAAAATGCTTGACTTGCATGAAAGTATCGGGTGCTTCGGATAAGCCCATTGGCATAACAAGCCATTCATATAAGCCAAATTTGGTCTTAAATGCGGTTTTCCATTCATCACCCTCTTGTATGCGGATTTGATAATAGCCACTCTTAAGATCAATCTTAGAGAAGATTGTGGCTCCGCTAAGCTCATCTAGCATATCGTCTAGGCGTGGAATGGGGTGACGGTATCTAATGGTGATAGCAGTGATGGGACGACAATCGGAGCACATGCGATACGTACCATCTTTCTTAGGAACTAGGATGACCGGGACGGCTCAAGGGCTTAAGCTTTCACGTACGTGCCCATTGTCGACGAGTTGTTGTACTTGCCGTTGGATCTCCTTGGTTTCTTCGGGTTGACGCGGTAGGGTGCCTTGTTAGGAAGAGGTGCTCCGGGGATGAGGTCGATGCGGTGCTCGATCCCACGTAGAGGAGGTAGACCCGAAGGAAGCTCATCGGGAAAGACATCTTTGAAGTCCTGCAACACATTAGACAACACTAAAGGTAGAGGTGGTGAGGCGTTAGTTTTCTTCGGTTCACCTTTGCACAAAAGCACAAAGTGAATAACGCTCGATGGGTTCTCTCTTACTTCTCTCATGTCACTTTTGGTGGCTAAAAGGACTAGATTTTTCTTTCCCTTCATCGTGGAGTCGCTCAATTTGGGCTTGTGGCACTCACTGTCTTTTGGGTGGTTCTCTCGCTCACTCTTTTCTTGCTCACTTTTCTCTCCACGATCGGTTGAAGCTTGGTTATCCACGATGACTTGACTTGGAGACATAGGTCGAAGCACAAACTCCTTGCCTTTCATCTTGAAGCTATAATAGTTTGTCCGACCATTGTGAGAAACATTTCTATCATATTGCCAAGGTCACCCAAGAAGCATATGGCACACGGTCATTGGAACCACATCGCATTCCAAAGTGTCTTCATAAGCTCCGATCTTGAAGTTGACCTCGACGGTGTGCTCAACTTTAATGGTGCCGGTGTCGCTCAACCATTGGACCTTGTAAGGGCGGGGATGCTTCTTCTTGATGAGTTGGAGCTTGGAGCACAATTCCTCACTTGCCAAGTTGTGGCAACTTCCACCATCGATTATGACCTTGATGGAGCGTCCTTGTATGCCGGTCTTGGTGTGAAAGATGTGGCAACATTGGTCCTCGTCTTGGTGTTGTTGAAGTGTCAAGACCTTGGAGACGACGAGAGCGGGGCTCGGATCGTTGTCACAAAAGACTTGGTCATCTTCATCCTCATTCACTTGACGGTGCATGGCCACGTGCTCTATGGCTTCCATTTCTCCTTCACTCATGGAGTCATATGTCCCATCTTCAAGAAGGATCATCGTGCGGAGAGTAGGACATTGGTATGTCTTGTGCCCTCGGCCTTTGCATGTGAAACACTTGACAGAACTTGTCTTCATGTCATCTGTTGGAGGGGTAGAGGAAGAAGCTTTTGGCTTGAAGTTGTTGGAGGAAGGACAACTTGATGATGTCGTGTTGCTCTTGTAGCTTGGCTTGTCGCCATTGCTTGGGGTAGGCTTAGTTGAGGTAGAAGGCGCTAGAGTCGTTGAAGCTTGATTGTAGGAGCCGTAGTTCTTGGATGCGTACATGGAGTACTTGAAGTCGTCTTGGACTTGACGTTTCGCTTTGGTTGCTTGGTGCACGAGTTCAATAAGGTTGGAGTATGGTTGGAAGTCGGCAATCTTCTTGATAGGATAGTTGAGGCCGTTCAAGAACCTTGCCATCGTTTGCTCTTCATTCTCGGTGACATTGGCTCATATCATAGCAATCTCCATTTCCTTGTAATATTCTTCAACGGTCTTGGTGCCTTGCTTGAGTGTTTGTAACTTCTTGAAGAGATCGCAGTTGTAATGCGTGTGCACAAAGCGAGCTCTCATAGCTTCCTTCATTTGGTCCCAAGTAGTGATGGGTGGATCACCTCTTGCTTGGCGCTTGGCGATTTCTTACTCCCACCAAATAAGAACATATTCTTGGAAATCGAGGGATGCCATGGCGATCTTCTTCTCTTCATCATAGTTGTGGAGGCAGAATATCTTGTCGACCTTCAATGCCCATGATAAGAATCCTTCGGGGTCCGTGCTTCTGGAAAACTTTGGCATCGTGAACTTGAGCTTGCCATAGCGGTTTTCTTCATTGTGGTTCTCGCGATGGCAATGTCGCTCTTGACGAGGAGGTGGGTTCTCAACCGCTTGATGCTCTTGGTCTTGGGGTTGCATGACCACTTGTTGCACTTGAGGGTCTCGTTGTTCTTGTCGAGCTTGAGGATTAACTTGTGGAGCTTGAGGACGAGCTTGTGGAGCTTGGCGTTGCAATCGTGCTTGATTTCGCCGTTCTTGGTATTCTTCACGAAGTGCTTCTTCTTCTTCGTGAACATGGTGGCTTCGAGCAGCGACGGCTTGAGTTGCGTCACGTAGGGCTTGTTGTGCGTCAAGCGCTTGTTGTTGTCGCCGTCGTTGTTCGTGAAGTAGCTTGTTGTCGGCTTGTTCTTCTTCATGTTGACGTTGTCGTTCTTGTGCTTGCTCAAAGGTTGCTTGATTTTGTCGATGACGACGTTCTTGTGCTTGAGCTTTCTCTTGGGGATTGTCACCATGGAACGGGTTGTGGTTGCCGTTACGGTCTTGACGCGTGGCTTGGCGAAGAGAGCTTGAAGTAGGTGTACTTGAGCCGGAGGAATGGGATTGGCGACTTGAGTGATGCCGTCTTGGTGATGACGAAGTAGAAGAAGTCCGGTTGACCAACAAGGCACGTAACTCATTCATGTTGGTGGTGATATTGTCCAATTTGTTGTCGAAGTAGTCGCGAGTTCGCTCTTCGGTATGCCTCATGTCGGTGACGAGTAGGTCAATGCGCTTGCTCAAAGCTTCACCCTCTTCATGTAACGCTCGTTGGACACCAAATAGGTGAATCTTGGTGACGAAGTTGGTAGGTTCTTGTTGCTCGTCGAAGAGAGGGTTGGACGAAGTAGTTGTCCTATCCATCATGACCGAAGCATGTGTTAGTGGGAAATGAGAAGAACTATACCAAATGTACCTTCCGATGTTGTAGATGGATCAAAGATCACTCAAGAGTATAGTAAGGAAATAGCACAATTGGTACCGGATCTTGTCGATTCTCACACCTACACAAGTAAAGCCTTTGGAGGAGCTCGGTTAGGATGGTGGCAAAAAATTAATTGCAATTGCTAGCAAGAATTGATAAAGTTGAAAAAGATTCGCAAATTGCACAAGTAACAAGTAGACCAATAGCAATATGTGGCACACGGGAACACACTCACGAATAGATAAATGGGATTGTGCAACAAAAAATGAGCGGAAAATGTGGAATCCACGGAAAATGCTCTTATTGCACAATACTAGAGAGACGCTAGCCGATTGCTCAATAGGCGGATACGAACTTGTGCACTACCTATAAGAGAAAAATGTAGCGACTTCCTATACCAAGTATGCTATATGTGTTATGTTCCGATTCTTTACCGCAATATGATCCAAGATGATCGAGTATGATATGATATGATGTTTTGTGATGCTATGGCACTTGCTTATAAGCTTTTTGTTCTCTTTTTGCTTAAAAGCTTGTTTGGCTCTTTGCTTGTTTGAGTTCTTTTCTTTGGCCACTTTTGCAAAATGCACTCATGAAGGTAGCTATTGTGTATGCGGAGACAACTATGTGACACTATAGATGATATGATGAAGTATGTATGCTCCTAAAGTGCACAAGTATCGTGGCCCGGCAATACTCGAATGGCTAGTCTCGATAGGAAAGCGACGCAAATTGGGCCATGGGGTGACAATGCGATGGCAAGGAAGTACACAAAGGTGTCGTCGATGTTACCGTCCTTGCTTACGGTATTGTCTCAAAGATGGTGAAGATGGTGTCGAAGTCAAAGTCGTCATTGTTGTCCTCTTTGACGATGAGTGGTGGTGGTGTCAATGTCATACCGCTCCAGGTTAGCCGAAACACCCAAGGAAACGTAAAACCACAACTCAAAACACGAAGACAAACAAGTGATCACGAGAATGGCGTAGTGGATGCTAATGCGGAAAGGGTGTGGTGGGTATGGGTGTGGTGTATGTGGAAGTGGTGGTGTATGGACTACACTGAACAAGTTCAGTTTCGTCAGGGTTCGTCGGACGTCCGATGGGGGTTGGTCGTCCGGTGCGCGTCGGACGTCCGGTCGTCGTCGGCCGTCCGATGCCTGGCAGACACGAGCTGCGGGATGGACAAGATGAACTCGTGGGGAAAACAAAAATTTGGCTGATTTCATTGGTGGAAAAGGTAGGAATGATGGGGGAATGCTAGATCCACTTGTAAGCAAGCAAATTCACGGATCAAAATCAACAAAATCTCATCAAACTTGCAAATCACAAAAATTGTTGGTATGGCTATTTTTGTGGGGATTTTTGAAATTGGACAAAACAAAACAAAATTAGGGTAGAAAAAGAGGTGGGGAGCTCCAAGAACGGGATCAACGTGGCTCATGATACCATATGATACGGGGTAGAACCTGGTGTAGGCCGATCTTTCACGTTTAGAGGGGATTCCCACAAAGAACACGAAGAACACAAGGGAAAACACGAAGAGGAAAAGAGAAGAAACACTCAAATAGACTTGATCCAATCACACATGTGCTAGATCCAACATACACAAGAGGTCACAATGATCCAAAGACAATAAAGGTGATACAAGAGGTAACGAGTTCTTCTCCGGATGGAGGTCTTGAATCCTAGACGGATCTTCCCGTGAGGGGTCTTGAATCCACTTGGGGGATCTTCTCCGGAGAGGCCTTGGTCTCCGATGGAGTAGGTATCAAGTGGATGAGCAAAGCTCTATCTCTAGTATGAGCTATCACAATGCTAACCCTAGGTAGAGGAAGGGGAAGGAGTATATATAGTGTAAGTGGGCGAAGGGGTACATGGGCCTCGGCCCAACACGCGGTGCACACACAGGCGTCGGACGTCCAACCTTTACCGGTTGTCTAGTGGCTCGCGAGTGTCCGGACGTCTGGTAGGGCTCGGACTTCCGACGTTTCGGTTCTGTTGGGTCTTCGCCGAATATCCGGTTGGAGTCAGACATCCGGTGGAGCGGTCGTCCGGAGATTCCGTACTTCTGACATTTTGGTTCTGTTGAGTATTTGTCGGACGTCCGGAGTTGGGTCGGCCATCCGGTCGCTGAAGTGCGTCGGACGTCCGGTCCTTGTCGGTCGTCCGGCCGCTGTAGCATTCGCTGGCTGGTCCTTCTAGCTGGTTTAGCTCCCAGGTGTCGGATGTCCCGTCCGGACTGGTCGTCCGATGGCTGTAGATTCCAGGCAGCTCTTCCTCTTTGTCCGTGTGTAACCCGATCACCTATGGGACCAATGGCCCTTTTGTGGTTCAGCGACGGGTGGCACGCATTGCACGGAGAGCAGAAGAGGTAGGACGGCGCGACGGCGATGACACGGGCAGTTTATCCAGGTTCGGGCCGCCGTGAGGCATAAAACCCTACTCCTGCTTTGGTGGTGGATTGATGGAGGGACCAAAACGACGGCGAGGTGCTCTTGCCCGGCAAGGATGCCTCGGGGGAAGAGTAGCTACGCGCGTACAAGTGGGTGAGGGTCCGAACCCCTGTCTAGGTAGCCATGGGCCTCCTTTTATAGTTCAAGGGGTTCTCCACAGTGGCTGGCTGCCACTATTCACTGATTAGATGGCTAAATAGTGCTATCATACCTAACTCTGGCAGTTAGGACAAAACGCATTAAATGCGCCGCTTAACGTCATGTCGAGGGTGTGCCCGGCAAGCCTGTCAAGCTGCTTTGGCCGTCATCTTGCCCTCATGCTTGACACGTCGCCTGAGTGGGTGTCATCTAGAGGTAGAAAGCCTTCTGGGTGGCTGCCACGTGCTCGATGGATGCCACTTAACCATCTGGGGGCTTGACACCACACAGATGGGTGACTGGTGTGGCGATGCGGTGGAGCGGTGGAGTCTTGGCGGGACTGGGCGCCCAGGATGACCCGGCAAGCCTTGCTGGGGAAGAATCTTGGTCTTGTTCCTGAAAGTTGCTTTGACCTTGCCGGGCTCTCCTGCCTGGCAAGGGAAGCTCTTCTAGGCGATGTTGCCTTAGTTTCCTTGGCGTGCCCTTCGGTTCTTCGAAGAGCTGCTGCTGCTGTGGCTTGGTCATCCAACATATGTTGATGTAGGATGCTGGAGATCGCCACGTCTGTGTATAGTTCGGGTGCAAATGAATGCCAATGTTCATTGCACCGACAGGAGCCCCCGGGCCTGGCCCATATGTGCCGCCGGTCATTGGTGGGGTAGGCCCCAATAAATACACAGACGTGCACTAGGACCAGGCCACAACGGGAGGCAAATCTTCCTTGATGCCTTTCCTTGCTTCTTCATTAACCTGTGGAGGAGTCAGTTTCCGCTCCTCGCATGTCGCCGCCCGTGGTGGGGGCTGCTCTGACGTAGCCCGTGAATGACTTTAGTTCATGGGGAGGTAGCTGCCATTACTTTTCCTTTGCTGTGTCTGCCCCTCCTTGCCACGTTTGTAGCATGCGTCGCGCGGGGCAGGTGACAGGTGCGCGTGGCGCATAGAGGGGCATCGAGGCCGGGACCCGGATTCCCCGGATTGGTGCAGGAGGACTGTCGATGGGCACAGCTGTCGTCCCCTTCTCCCTCTCGCCTGGGTGAAGCCAAGCACAGTGGCATTCTCGAGAGCGAGTGGAGTGCGAGCCCCCGGCCCGGAGCTCGCCTACAAAAAGGTGGAGCACCGCAGAGGGGGAGGAGACATCCATTTGTGCTCTTCTCCACCATCTTCCTCTTGTTACGCGGAGGGGAAGGAACCACGGGCAAGCTTCGGCTCCTATCCCAGGAGTGGTGGCATTGAAGGTGGACACTGATCCTTGGGGAGTGAGCTTGGTCCGGGGGAGTGGCGGATGCAACATGGGCCACTCTGGCCTGTGGCGATGCCTTTGTGAACGTTGCACCATCCCCGGAGCGGGAGGCGCTGCGCTCCGTCTTGGTGGGTTCGCAGCCTGGGGGAGGGCCGTCTCCCCCGCCGTAGGCTGCTGGAGCTTGCTAGTTGGTCGGTGAGGCCCCCTGGGGAGCGAGTGCCCATCTGTGGAGTTGCTCCCGGGACCATTGAGGATCTCGGTGTGGCCTCCCCCGGCAAAGCCGGGGACGGCGCTAGATATGGCGGTGTTTTCTGGCCCGCCAAGGAGAGGCGCGACGCCTCTCGTATGCTCCGGACAACGCCGCTACCATTAGCCGCTTCTCTGGGGAAGGTGACGGGCCCTGGGTCCATTGTTCTCCCGGAGCGATGGTGATGGGGAGACAACGAGCCGGGGCGATAGGGCCGGGGAGCAGGCCGTCAGGTCGGAGTACGATGGCACCGACGCCTTCGTCTCGTTTTGCCTGCTCACCGCTCTACTTCCCAGCTCTTCGACATCCCTCCCCACTCTCTGCCAGGGAGGGATGTTCTCTTGGTGCCTTCGCCTCCTCCAGCAGTCCTCCATCTGGGAGCCGGCAAGATCCTCCTGCCGGTGCCTGTGCTGGGAGGCTCCACTGATCTTGGTGACGGCAGTTGGAGGGGCGACCTCGCCGCCCGCTCTGCCACCTCCCTTCACAGCCTCGCAACTCCCCATCTTGTCAGGCTGCTCTTGGCAGCCCCTGGCAGGGTCAGGCTGGGCTTCTGCTTGGGTGTCCCTTCTGCCTTCTCCAATTTCCACGGAAGTTCCTAGGAGGAGAGGGACAAGAAAGGGATTACGGGGCACTTATCTATTATTAGTTCAAAACTTGTAGGCACTTGCCAAACTTTAGTTTAAATTATGTAATCTTTCTTATCCATGTGTTTGCCCTGTAAGGCTTGTACTCGCTTACCAGCATATTAATTGAAAAAGATGAGCCTTGCCGGGCACTTGTGCATGTGTGATTTCCATGCATAGGTGATATGCCTCTATACGTTCGAGTAAACAAGTTACTCCCGGAGACGATCCTCCTCGAGGAGCACGACATCGTCATGGCGGTGCTGCTCCTGCGCTGCTTCATCGTAGGCAAGTACTCGAGGTGACCCATATCTGAGTTCCGTGGTGAGCACCGCTGCTGCCCCATAGACTAGGGAGAAGGGTGTCTGCCCGGTGGCTCGATTTGGTGTCGTACGGAGGGACCAAAGAACCACCGGCAGCTCATCAATCTAGCGTCTCCCGCACTTGTGCAGCTTATCGAAAGTTCTTGTCTTGAGTCCGCGAAGCACTTCAGCGTTCATCCTCTCAGCTTGTCCATTGCTCCGGGGATGTGCAATAGAGGCAAATGAGACTTTGCTTTCGAGGGATTGAACATATTGCATGAAGGCGCGGCTCGTGAACTGGGTGCCGTTGTCGGTGATCACCCTGGCGGGCACTCCGAAATGACATACCAGCCCTTTCAAGAACTTGATAGCTGACTGTGCCGTCACCTTTCTCATTGGCTCTACTTCCGGCCACTTTGAAAACTTGTCGATAGCGACGAACAAGAATTCAAAGTCCCCGGCACATCGGGGGAAGGGGCCCCAGATATCGAGCCCCCAGACCAAAAACGACCAGGATAGAGGGATCATCTGGAGAGCTTGAGCTGGTTGATGGATGTTCTTGGAGTGGAACTGGCAGGCTTCACACTTGGTGGTCAACTCAATCGCATCTTGGAGGGTCGTGGGCCAGTAGAAACCTTGGCGGAAAGCTTTTCCAACCAAGGCTCTTGATCCAATGTGAGACTCGCACACACCTCTGTGGATCTCTGCTAACAGTTCTTGCCCCTCTTCCCAGCAGATGCACTTCAATTTCACTCCGTTGGGCCGCTTGCGGTATAAAGTGTCATCGACAAATTGATACATGCTGGCCCTCCGGGTTACTCTTTCAGCTTCTTCTGGCTCATCGGGAAGTTCTCCTGTCTGGAGGAACTGGACTATGCTCAGTGCCCAAGTTGGAGCCTGGGGCTCGACAACAAGGACAAAGGGTTCTTCCTCGCTCGCGGGAGCGCTCATCTCGACCACAGGAACCAGTGGTTCGGCGGGAGGAAATGGCTCACTGGGCAAAGCAAGGTCGAACCTGGCAACCTTTCTGCTGGGGGCTTCAGCGAGCTCTGCCGAGGAAACTTTGCCGGAGTCCAATTTTCTCCTTTTCCTGGCCATCGTTGTGGGGGATACGGAGGGTTGAGTTAGGTGGAGGACAAAGGTTCCTGGTTCCACATGAAGCTTTTGTGCAGCACATTTCGATAGTTGGTCAGCAATGCTGTTTTCCACACGAGGGACGTGCTCTGTTTGCAAACCATTGAAACGCTCCTCCAGCTTCCTCACTTCCTCGACGTATGCTTCCATCAACAGGCTCTGGTAATCCTTGTTGATCTGTCTCACCACAAGCTGCGAATCTCTGCGGACTATCAGCCTCTTGATTCCCAATTCCGCTGCGATCCTCAAGCCGGCAAGGAGTCCTTCATACTCTGTGGTGTTGTTGGTGGCATCTTCCCGGGGGAAATGCATCTGGACCACATACTTGAGGTGTTCTCCAGTTGGTGCGACGAGGAGCATGCCTGCCCCAGCGCCGTTCAACGAAAAGGCACCGTTAAAGTACATGAACCATTCCTGTGGTGCTTCCTTACCGGGGATAACTGTCTCCGACACTTCTTCATCTGGGGTAGGTGTCCATTCCGCAATGAACTCTGCCAGTGCTCTGCTCTGAATGGTTGATGTGCTCTCATACTTCAAACCAAAGCTGGATAACTCCAAAGCCCATTCCACAATTCTGCCAGTAGCCTCAGGGTTTCGGAGTATGCGTTGCAGGGGGAAGTGAGTGACAAATGTGATCTCATGGGCTTGGAAGTAGTGGCGCAGTTTCCTTCAGGCCATGACGAGGCCAAAGATCAACTTTTGCACACCAGAGTACCTTCACCTAGCCCCCTGCAATAGGGAACTGACAAAGTACACTGGGCGCTGCACCACCTTCTTCCTTGCCGCATCCATGGGTTCGCTTTCCCTGCCTTGGTCTGCTTCGGGCCTTGCCGGAATGGGTTCACTTCCTTCCTCAGAGGGGGCTGCGATGGCCGCTGCCGTGTCATCCACCTCCCGCTGCGCTACCAAAGCTGCACTAACCACTTGATTGGTTGCCGCTAGATATAGCAGCAACGGTTCTTGTGGCTTAGGAGCGACCAAGGTGGGAGCAGAGGAAAGGTAGGCCTTTAATTCTTGTAATGCAGCATCTGCCTCTGGGGTCCACTGCACGGGCCCTGCCTTCTTCAAGATTTTGAAGAAAGGCAATGCGCACTCAGCGGACTTGGAAATGAACCTGCTCAGCGCGGCAACACATCCAGTCAAACGTCTCACATCCTTAACTGTCTTGGGTGCTTTGACCTGCTCAATTGCTCTTATCTTGTCGGGGTTGGCCTCTATCCCTCGCTGAGAAACATAGAAACCAAGTAGCTTGCCGGAGGGGACTCCAAACACACACTTTTCTGTATTTAACTTCATGTTGAGCTTGCGCAAGTTGGCAAAGGTTTCTTCCAAATCCTGAATAAGAGTGGACTTGTCCTTGGTCTTGACCACAATATCATCCATGTAAGCCTCAATGTTCCTATGCAACTGAGGCCCAAACCCAATCTGTACTGCCCTTACAAAAGTAGACCCAACACTTTTTAGTCCAAAAGGCATCCGCACAAAGTAGTACGTACCACAAGGGGTTATGAAGGCAGTCTTCTCTTCATCCTCCTTGGCCATCAAGATCTGATGGTACCCGGAGTAAGAATCCAAGAAGGAGAGCAGATCACATCCTGATGTGGAGTCCACAATCTGATCTATGCGCGGCAAGGGGAATGGGTCCTTCGGGCAAGCCTTGTTCAGATCTGTGAAATCTATGCAAAGTCTCCATTTCCCGTTCGCTTTCCACACTACCACTGGATTTGCTAACCATGTTGGATGCAACACTCCTCTGACCAGACTAGCTACTTCAAGCTTCTTGATTTCCTCGGCAATAAACTGTTGCCGCTCCAAAGCTTGCTTCCTCACATTCTGCTTGATGGGTCGGGCATGAGGGCAGATAGCTAGGTGGTGCTCGATTACCTCCCTGGGAACACCGGGGATGTCAGATGGTTGCCAGGCAAACACATCGACTTTCGCCCGCAGGAAGGCAACAAGCGCGCTTTCCTATTTGTCATCAAGGGTGGCACTAACGGTATAGGTACCGCTAACGCCATCTTGCCTTGCTGGGACCTTCTTAACAGCTGGCTCAGCAACCTTAGATCTCTTGCCAGTGGAGGTCTCCGGCAGATCGTCGACGGGGGCAGCGCACTCCGGAGAGGCGCGTTTCCCGGACTCCTTGCCGTGGCTCGCACTAGCTTTCTTCTTTCTGTCATTCTCCTTGGTGCGGGTGGTGGTCTCGGTAGCTTCGGTAGCCACAGCATCCCGATACATTTTATCCACGCATATCAGTGCGTCTTTCTTATCCGACGGGATGCAAATGACGCCCATTGGCCCTGGCATCTTCAACATGTTGTAAGCATAATGAGATGCAGCCATGAACTTCGCCAAAGCTGGACGGCCCAAGATTCCATTGTACGGCAGGGGCAGATCAACCACATCAAACACAACCCTCTCGGTCCGGTAGTTCATCTCTCATCAAAATGTCACCGGAAGTGTGATCTTTCCAATGGGTCTGCTTCTGCCGGGCTTAATCCCTTGGAACATACCGGTAACCTCAAGCTCCTCTTCTGGAATCTGCAACTTGCTGATTACCTTGGGGGAGATCAGATTCAACCCGGCCCCGCCGTCAACTAACATCTTTGTGACCCTGAGGTTGCAGATTGTTGGTGAGACCAACAAAGGCAAACATCCGACCGCAGTGGTGCGATCAGGATGATCCTCGACATCAAAGACGATAGGCGTGCATGACCATTTGAGCTGCTTCCTTGAGTCAACAGCTGGTTCCATGGCATTAACTTTCCGTGCCCATTGTTTGAGTCTGCGGTGAGAGGAGTGCAGGGACGCACCTTCGTCAACGCACATGGCCTTAGTTGCCATCTGGAATTCTCGCTCACTGGTTTCCTGTTCACCCCCTTCATAACTGTCCTCATTCCCTTCCTCTTTTCCTTGTCCTCTAGCTGGCTTTTCTTTCTGCTGCAGGGTCCTGCCGTGACGGCCTCCTTTGCCGTTATGGCTGTTCCCGGCAACAGCTCCTTGATTCTTATCTTTGTCACGCTTCTCATACTCTGCCTTTTGCTTCTTGGCAAGTTGCTCAACTTGGTGACACTCTTGGAGATCATGACCCTTGGTACGGTGGATCTTGCAGTATGGTCCATCGGACTTCCCAGCCTTTTCCGCTGCTGCAGCATCCCGGCAACCAGCGCAAGAAGCAGCTTCCTTGTCGGTCGCTCATGTCTCAGACTTCTTGCAGGTACTGGGAGCACTGGAACTCTCGACAGCCAACACTGACTTCTCCTTGCGCTTCTTGTTATGGTTTCGGCCCTTCTTCTTCGAGCCAGCAGTCTCTTCATCATCGTCTGAATCGACATTGATGACGTCTTCCTCTCCGAGGAGTCGCCTCCCCTCCTCAGCTCGAGCGCACTTATCTACCAAGGTGTACAGCTCGTTGACAGTCTTGGGCAGCCAAATGTTCATCTTGGAGCGAATCTTTCTGTTGCGCACGTTCGATTGGAACGCGATAATCACAGCTGCCGGGTGGATATCTAGAATGTTGCGGTGTACTCTGCTGAATCTCTGTATGTACTTCCGCAAACTTTCCCCTTCCTTCTGAGTGAAAACTTGAAGGTCATTGGCCCGCCCGGGCTCCTGGTGGCCGCCCGTGAAGGCACCAATGAATTCATTGCACAACTCATCCCAGGACGAAATGGAGTTCTTCGGCAGGTGCATCAGCCACGATCTCACATTTGGCTTGAGAGCCAAAGGGAAGTAGTTGGCAAATACCTTCTCATCTCTTCCTCCGGCAGCTTGAATAGCGATAGTGTAGATGCTCAGGAACTCTGCCGGGTTCAGCTTTCCATCTTACTTCTCCGGCAGCTCTGGCTTGAAAACATGAGAGGATGGCCAACGGACTTGCCGTAGCTCGCGAGTGAAGGTAGGGCAACCAACCCCAAAGGGTAGATCCCCACCGTCACCGGGCACGGGCTCGTCGATGACTGGCTCATCATGCTTGCCAGGCTAGCGGCGTACTTCACGCCGCTGCTTCTCTGAACTTTGTTGCTGGGCCTGACGGGCTTGCAGCCCCGAGGAGGCCATTGACGCCTTGTCAGCATTGTGGTCGTGCTGCATCTGTCGCTGCTCAAGATCTTGCATTCGTGGAGGGGACTGCACCGTTGGCGCAGCCTCTCCGTGTTGGGAGGCAATTCGACCCGCTGTCCCAGTCCGCGCATGTTGCGCTGGCTCTGTCCGCTGAGACCTCTCGACTTCTGTGAAGCCGATCAAACTCTAGATTGTGGCCCTCCACTCATCTAGCTGGTCGGCCACAGGAGGGAACTTCAGAAGGGGTTGAGCCCTCGCCATGGCTTCCGTTGCGGTGCTTGGCATGGCGGTCGACGAGGATCGCGACGTCGTTCGACGCCTGGCGGTCCCAGGAGGAACAGCGTCGCGTCTTGGCCGCCGTGAAGCAGCCACCAAGGCAGCAGAGCGATGGCGGAGAAGGGCTTGGGGGTCGGTCGCCCTACTGCAAACTCTGCTTTGTTCGCCTCGCTCGGAGCCAAGCATGTGCTCGGCGGCCGCGTCGGCTGTGGTTGCCGTCGGATGGTCGCGGCTCACATTAGAGCAAGCATCATGGTTGCAGCCACGCCCACCAGTGCTACAGGGAGGCGGAACAGGGACATTCCCCTTCCCCGCCGCCTATGGGGCGTGGCTGCTTGGATGCGGCTGCTGCTGGTCTTGTCCGGAGCCAACCACTTCGAGCTCAGCCGCGGGTGCCATAGCACCGGTGGCGCTCGCAGCTGCGGTGTTTCGCACGGCGCTGACCTCTTCCAACGCCGCAGTGTCACTAGCAGCGCCGGCATCCGCATGCGGCAGAGCCTTCGAAGTGGAAGGGTGAGCCTACGCGCCAGACTTCTTCTTGGGCACCATGGACGAAGACGTCGGCGACGAAGAAGAAGATGATGATGAAGAACGATGCGTCGCCTACTTCCTCAGGTTCGCGCAAGCACAGCCCCCTGCCTGGCGCGCCAAAGATGTCGGTGTGTAACCCGATCACCTAAGTGACCAACGGCCCCTTTGTGGTTCAGCGAGGGTTGGCACGCATTGCACGGAGAGCAGAAGAGGTAGGACGGTGCGACGGAGATGACACAGGCAGTTTACCCAGGTTCGGGCCGCCGTGAGGCGTAAAACCCTACTCTTGCTTTGGTGGTGGATTGATGGAGGGACCAAAACGACGGCGAGGTGCTCTTGCCCGGCAAGGATGCCTCGGGGGAAGAGCATCTACGCGCGTACAAGTGGGTGAGGGTCCGAACCCCTGTCTAGGTAGCCATGGGCCTCCTTTTATAGTTCAAGGGGTTCTCCACAGTGGCTGGCTGCCACTATTCACTGATTAGATGGCTAAATAGTGCTATCATACCTAACTCTGGCAGTTAGGACAAAACACATTAAATGCGCCGCTTAACGTCATGTCGAGGGTGTGCCCGGCAAGCCTGCCGAGCTGCTTTGGCCGTCGTCTTGCCCTCATGCTTGACACGTCGCCTGAGTGGGTGTCATCTGGAGGTAGAGAGCCTTCTGGGTGGCTACCACGTGCTTGGTGGATGCCACTTAACCATTTGGGGGCTTTACACCGCACCGATGGGTGACTGGTGTGGTGATGTGGTGGAGCGGTGGAGTCTTGGCGTGACTGGGCGCCCCGGATGACCCGACTAGCCTTGCCGGGGTGGAATCTTGGTCTTGTTCCTGAAAGTTGCTTTGACCTTGCCGGGTTCTCCTGCCTGGCAAGGGAAGCTCTTCTAGGCGATGTTGCCTCGGTTTCCTTGGCATGCCCTTCGGTTCTTCGAAGAGCTGCTGCTGCCGTGGCTTGGTCATCCAACATATGTTGATGTAGGATGCTGGAGATCGCCACATTTGTGTATAGTTCGGTTGCAAATGAACGCCAATGTTCATTGCACCGACACTCTTTGTACTTGCGCTCGGTGTCCTCGCCATCTTGTCCACTTGACGTAGTATCTTCTGGTCCATCCTCTCGGTACCTGATCATGCATAGTGTCTCCGCTTTAGGTAGAAGCCATGTCTCACATGCATCATATGGAAGATCACAAAGGAGAGATGCCACCTCGGTTTCGAGTGCTCTTGCATGTGATCTTGTCATCGGTCCGTTTGGCACTTGGGGAGATGGGTCCATGGGGATGACCATAGGATGCTCCGCATCATCTGCCTTGGTGGTGCATTCTCAGGCGGGGTTGTCTCTCGTGGTTACCCCGCCTCCATCACTTCTTCCTTCGTTGATACTCAAGGTGCCACGTCTGGTAGTCAAGCATATCCTTGCCCACGGGGTCCCTCCAGAGCGGCACGTGCTTCCTACCACCAGGGCCAGACCAGGTGACGACTCACATCTGCTCCAACAGGGGGCACTACAAAAAAATCACTTATGTGATAATACATGTTTGTCATAGTAGGTCACATTTTCTGTCGCGCATATACATCTGTGACGATTTTATGATAGAATAAAGCTAGTCGTACCTATGTTGTCGTAGAAGTGTTCCATGACAATACTCAAATTATCATCATGGAATAGTCCACTTCCATGACGATAAATGGCGTGTCATGGAAGTGATTTTGTCAAGGGTGACCGAAACGTGACATCCACCGTAACGGGTCACCGTTAAGCTATCGGGTGCCAGTTTTTGATCTGATACCCCTTAACAGCCCCGACCAATGCGATTTTCCGCGTGTCATTTTATCATTCGCTAATGGAACCACGTGTCAGCTCTACGTTGTGATAGATGTTATCCATCCAATGGACAAGACGTGCCTATGAAACTTCGACATGCGGCACGGCCCAACAGTGGCACGTTTACATAAAAGGCTGACACAGTCAAAATTAGCGGGCCGACTCATTTAGGGCCTACTTGCGCTTGGCCCATACAAGTTCTGCCAATTCTGCCGGTCAATGGCCCATTAATTATTTGACACCATTGCGGACCATCGTCAGTTCGAGCCCGTTAACAGCCCGCTACGTCTTCGGTCTCAATTGCGGTGGGAGGTTCTTTTGGCCTGCTAGTGGCCCATTCTTGAGATAGGCCAATTTGTAGGCCGTACGAATTTTGGCCTTTTAGCGACCCATTCTTGTGTTGGGCCAATTTCCAGCCTGGTGTGTCTGTCAGCCTATTAATGGCCCACACAACACATGGGCCATTTACGGTCCGATCTGACTTTTGGCCTCGTAGCGGCCCATGTTTTCCATAGCACAATTCCAGCAAGGTGTGCCTTTCGTCCTATTAACGGCCCACACCAGAGTTGGGACTTTTATGGTCTGACCTGACTTTTGGCCTCTTAGCGGCCCATGTTCTCCATGGCACAATTCCTTCCTGACCTGACTTTTGGCCTGTTAACGACCCGTGATGTATATCGGCCTACTTACAGCCCGATTGAATTTTGGCCTATTAATAGCCCGACATGGAAATGGGCCAAGCATTAACTGAGGTATAATTCGACCTTTTAATGGCCCGTTTACTCGTCTCAATTATTGCGGGCCAATCAAGCTTTCAGCCTGTTAACGACCCGTCAACTAATTGGGCCCGCTAAAGTTCCTGCATGGCTGTAGGTCCAATCAAGGACAGGGCCCACGTCGATTTTGGCCCGGCTATTACTTTGAGCCTATTTCAAGGACCATTTATGGACAATGGCAAATTCGGTCCATCAAAGGCCCAAGTTAATTTGGCCCAGCTAGTAACTGTGAGCCCATTACAAGGCCCATTATGGGCAGTGAGCCGTTCCCCTCGATGAAGGGCCCATGTCGCTTTGTTCTAGTTATTAATTTCACTGCATATTTTGGCTCGTTTGCCACCAATTGAGCGTTCATCCCAAAAAGCTGGGGCGCGAGCCGCGCTAAGAAAATATACGACATACAAGGAAAATCGTAGCACATCGAAGCATATATTATAGACAATTACATCCACTAGGAAATCAAAGATTGATGCCAGTGCAAATAAATGGACAGATCACAATGATCTACAACATCACAATCTGCAACCTCAACATGGATGATGCCCATAAGCATCTAAGCAAGTTCTTTCTTCTTTGCTATACCGTCAGAAAAATCATCAATCAGTTGTTGTTGCGCAAGAATGTGCACCTCTGAATAATCCATGATTTCCATCATTCCTTCAGCCAGTAATTGGTTCACAAACGTACATATTTACCGTTGGATTCGAGTGTCGGGACCCTGATCCTAAGTCACACCGATCTAGCATATAACACATCATATCACTTTGTGGCCTCATGCACGGTAACCCACGTTGCCGCCTTTACCTTGGCCGGGACCGTTTGCATCTTTTGGCTCACGTATATGATTATGTCTGTAGCATCCATATGACAGAGAACCCGGGTCGACATGACTAGTCACAAACCAAGGTGGCACAAACGTACAGGGACATGCATAGGTAACCCAACAAGGCACGTGTCGGTCATCAACGTATGAACCCAAGTCATAGCAAGCTGCAAGGACTTAAAGGAACAATGCGCGACATTTTCCCATAGGGACAGATACATGAGAAAATAAGGATACATGCCGGTCAATCCATATGTTTCGGAGTAGTCGCTAACTATCAAGACTCAGTGGGAGCACTAGGAGGCATTTCCCTGTAGGAAAGGCTACCAAAGGTAGATAACTAGGTGTCGAATCCCACACATACCAATACATTTCAAAACATACACACAATATGCATGAGATGTGTAGATACAACATGGCATCACAACATAACTCTATGACTCAAAGTATTTATTTAAGAGGCTCCGAGGAGCCTTACATAGCAGGTTTATTACAAACAGGGGTCTCATGACCCTACACACAAAGTCATACAAACAAGCGTAAGCATAAACTTCTCTGAGTACAGACAACTAAAAATATAGAAGGCTAGCAAGCCTGACTATCTACAGACCCTCCATAGGAACCGAATCTCTGTCTGGGATTCCCAAGCTAATCAGTCAATGTCAAACTCATAGTGGAAACCACTAGTGAGACTGAGGTCTCATCTGCAAAAACATAATCAAGCAACTATGAGTACAAAGGTACTCAGCAAGACTTACATTAGAACTATCTACATATGCATCAGTATCAATAATGGGGTTGTGGAGTTCAACTACAGCAAGCCAGCTTTGACTCAGTGGCTATCCTAAACTACGACTACCAGTAACTTCTTTGGGGTCAGAGAGCCCACACGAGTCCACATAGTCGTAATAACCCACAAGTATAGGGGATCAATTGTAGCTTTTTCGATAAATAAGAGTGTCGAACCAAATGAGGAGCTAAATAAAGAATTTATATTCTCTTCAAGTTCTATCGACCACCGATACAACTCCATGCACGCTTAACGTTCGCTTTACCTAGAACAAGTATGCAACTATTTTGTAGGTGTAATAGGATAAGTTTGCAAGAATAAAACTTGGAGTAATTAGCAAGAATAAAACTAGGAGTGATATGCAAGATAATAAAGTTAGTTGTTTAGGAGAAATATTTTTGTAACACAAGAGAAGGATTTGTCCCTAGGCAATCGATTACTAGACCGATAATCATTATAGCAATTTTATATGAGGGAGAGGCATGAGCTAACATACTTTCCGTACTTGGATCATATGCACTTATGATTGGAACTCTAGCAAGCATCCGCAACTTCTAAATATCATTAAGGTAAAACCCAACCATAGCATTAAGTAACAAATCCTCTTTACTCCCATACGCAACAATCTCCTTACTCAGGTATAAGTTTCTATCACACTCGCCACCCACTATAAGCGAATCATGAGTGTATTGCAACACCCTACATCAGTAATCACAGCGCGACACGGAGGGCACCATAGGACAACACAAAAATAAAACATACAACTCAAACCAATCACGACCATCAATCTACCCATAGGATAAAAAGAATCTACTCAAACATCATAGGATGGCAACACATCATTGGATAATTATATGTAGCATTAAGCACCTTGTTTAAGTAGAGATTACATTGGGGAAAAGAGGTGTTACACCGCTGCATAGAGGGGGAGAAACTTGGTGGTGACGGCGGCGAAGTTGTTGGTGAAGATCACCGTCATGATGCTTGCCCCAGCGGCACTCCGGCACCACCGGGTGAGAGGGGAGAGAGCCCCCTCCTTGTTCTTCTTCCTTGGCCTCCCCCCTAGATGGGAGGAGGGTTTTCCCTCTGGTCCATGGCCTCCATGGCGGCGGAGGGGCAGGAGTCCCTCGGAGATTGGATCTCTCTCTCTGTTTCTCTTCTGTTATGCGACTGTTTTCGGACCCATTCACCGTTTTTTATATTCCCGGAGATCCATAACTCCGATTGGCTGAAATTTGGAGGGGATTTTTCTCGGGAAATTATCTTTCTTGGGGCCGAAGGACACCTACAACCGACTTACATGGGCGCCACAAGCCTGCCCGGTGCGCCCAGGGTAGGCGGGCGCGCCGTCTGAGCTTATGGGCTCCTCGAGCATCGTATCGCGTTGATTATTCTTCCCAAAAATCACATATATTCCAAAAAAAATCCGTAAATTTTTATCTTGTTTGGAATTTGTTTGATATGGATGTTTTGCAAAAAAAAACATGCAACAAACAGGAACTGGCACTGGCACTGGATCAATATGTTAGTCCAAGAAAATCATATACATTTCTTCCAAAAGTTTGTGAAAGTGGTAGAATATTGGCATGAAACAATCGAAAATTATAGATATGACAGAGATGTATCAAGTCACCACATCAACACACCACTATGGATCTGCTCCCGTCTCCCTACGGGAAGGCCATCCATAGCACTCACACTTATCTTACACATTTTAAAGTATGCATTTCAACTTGTCTATGAACGATATAGGTCCCCAAGTAGTCCATAACCGAGGATGCGACTACTCGAATAGATCATTAACCCTGCAGGGGTGTACTTCTTCACACATGCTCTCACCACTTAGCACCATATACATGTCATGTATCTTGGCAACCTTCAAGCGAAAGCCTGGCGAGGGTGTCGGCCACAACCTGACTAACCACACAAGACTCTAGTCCAAGTTTATCATCTACTTGAGACTGGACCTGCAAGGAAGTCCGGTTGAAGTTTCCTTTACGGCCCCAAACGATGTGAGCAGGGTTTCCAAGCCCACCAAATGTGTGCCACTTGGTACACCGTGCCATGGTGTCTATACTGCATCATAGCCCACCCCTAAGGTCAGCGCTACGCACGACCTCGAACACATATCCTACATACACCATAAACTAGTTGCAACTCCTGAACAGAGATCAAGTTGATTAAGAAGTTGAGAGGGTTCATTGGTTTCAGGCCCAATGCGTGGTAGTCTTGGATCACATACACGGGACTCAGTTCTTAAGGACGGTTCCAATGAGACAACCCACCATGTACTCCTACATGGCCTCTCATCGCTACCTTTACCAAATCGTGTTAACACACTTAGCTCTCACACAGTAGGACATGAACATAACCATTTCAATTCATCGCCTAGATGGATCAGACCCGACACAACTGTAAGCATAGCAGGCATAACAAGCAAGCATGGATGAGTAGTCACAACATGGCTGTCGGAGTAAATGACCACGGGTAGCCCCATCAGCTCCCTTTGGTATTTCAATACATCGGGGCAGGCTGCGCCCCTTAAACATCAAGGACAAAGGGCCGCCTTCTTGAGGCCGGCTGGTCCAAGCAGCCGGTTGCCAGGAGGCGGCGGAGTCCACAAGACGGCCATGAAGTGGGCCGACTCCTAGCAGGCGGCCTCTTGGGAAGCCGAGTCCTAGCAGGCGGCCCCTCGCACCCTCAGAGTCAGCGCCAACATAAACATGATGAGACAGGGCATGGCTACAGTACAGGCCTGCCACCCCCGAATCCAGGGCAGAACGTGGCCACAGTACAGCGTATCAAGCAGGCATCCTGCGCCCAGCGCAGGATTGTTGCCATGCCGCTCATGACATCATCCATGGCAGAGGAAGCCATGCTCCCGTGACGGGCGGCCAGTACGGCCCGCAAGCGGCGGGCCCTACCTGTCTGTGCCAAGCCAGAAGGCGGCGAGCCCAGACCAGTCGGCTCAGTGGGAGGTCGGCTCCTGGCAGGTGGCCCTCCCCCTTCCTTGAAGTTTGTGCGCCATTAACCAGAAGAGACGGGGAGTGGCTACAGTGAAACGCCCGCCAGGCGGCGGAACTGTAGCCACACTCTCCCCGACCAAGCATGCATCATCAGTGGCACGGCTATAGTGCTGCACAGCTGACAGGACCCGCAAGCGGCGGGCCCAGCTTGTCAGCCAAGTACGAGACCGCCGGGGGGATCCACCAGGCGGTGGGCCCCTGCAGTCGGCGGAGAAGCCGGCGACCAGAGACACTGACGGCCGGGTCCTACGCCTGGCCGGATTACCATTGTATCCCTGGGGGGTACGCCTATATAAACCCCCCAGGTCACCCCATGCAAGGGGTTGGCGGTTGGCACCTTGGCAAACGCCTCGTCGAGCACCCACACACACACACGCAGAGAGAGCGGAGTAGAGCTAGCCTTGCCCTTCTCCCTCCTCTAGCCAAACAGCTCGAGGAGCAAGCTTGTAGCTACCTGTGAAGTAGTGATCATGCAGAGACCCCGCAGAGCAGGACTAGGGGTGTTATCTCCTAGGAGAGCCCCGAACCTGGGTAAGATTCGCAAGCGTACATGGTCTCGCTCACTCCCGCTTCTAGAGCCCGGCGACGTACTTTTGTCCCCATCCACGATAAGCCACCCCCTGGCATATGTCGCACGATATCCCCGACATTTGGCGCCCACCGTGGGGCTGGGTGCACCGTCGTCCGGAAACACGTTCTGGACGGGAACCCTCTTCCTCCCTGGCGTGCGCAGCCAGCCCGGCACGCCTGACGGCGTTTGCGCCGATACGCTGCACGGCGTGGAAGTTGTTTGCACCGCAAGCAGCCTCGCTGATCTCATCGGCGGGATCCGCCTCTTCGACGAGCCCGCACTCGACGCGGGCGCAGCTAGCTCCGAGAGCTGCCTCGTCGACCTCCTCGGCAAGCTTCACATCGCCGACGAGCCGGTCTCTGACCCGGAGTCCGTTGGCTCCACCGACCTGCTCGTCGACATGGTCATCGACGCCGATGTCGCGCTTCCTGATGCCTTCCCCGGTGACGTGGTGATCTTCGATGACCTGCTTCCCGCTGCAGATGGCAGCGCCAGCACCCGCACCGTCACTGAGGTGCTGGCCATCAGCCATGACGGAACCTCCGACCAGGCCGGCCGGGACCCGTTGTAGGCGGCAATGCAGGACCTGTCCGCTCCCGTAGAGCCCGGTGCGAGCGGTGAAACAATGGAAGCATGCCGTATCGCACTTCTCGGCAGCGCCAACAAGTTGGCAGCCATGAGACGCCTCACTGAGGCTTACCACCGCGAGATCGACCGCGCCGTCTGCGGCACGTCGGCTGCGGGCGAACCCAGCCGTGTGGGCACAGTCCGACAGCGCGGCGCCGCCATCGCCAGCATGTTGGGGGCCGACCGCCCGGTCTACACCACGCCCATGGAGAACTTGCGTGCCGCCCAGGCAGTGGCAGACAAGCTGGACCGCCTGGAGGGCGACGAGCGTCGCTGCATGACGGAGCGTGTCCAGCAGCTCCTCGACGCGGCCACCACGCAGCAAGAAGCTGGCCGCCGCATGGTGGAATCCGGCCTACAGGCTGGGAACCTTCCCCCTCGCCGAGAGCACGGCGCGACCTCCCGGACGCCGACAGCCGGCGCCGACGACCAAGAGCCGGTTGCTAGCCGTAGCCGCACCCGCATCTCCATCAAGCGCGACCAAGACGGCCGCCCACGAGCAGTGGAACGGCGGGATGGTCGTCCGCCTCTCCCGCGCAGGGAGAGGCGCGCCTCCCCGCTGCCTGTTGAGCATCCGACTCTCGGAGGCCGGCTGGGCCCCCGCGAAGGAGTCGGAGAGAATGACACCCACAACCGGATCGACTGCTTGGCTCGGTCCCTGGCGTTGGAAGAAGAAGATGCAATCGGCCCGCCTTGTTTCGGCCCCCGCATTCGCGACGAGCCCTTCTCCAAAAGGTTCTCGCTCCCTCGGGACACTCCTAAGTACAACGGCTCTGTGAAGCCGGAAGATTGGCTGGTCGACTACTCCACTGCCATCAACATTGTGAACGGCAACAAGCGTGTCGCCGTGAAGTATGTTTCGCTCATGCTCCAGGGCATGGCCTGGACATGGCTGAACAGCTTCAAGCCCTACAGCGTCAACAGCTGGCTAGACTTCACTGAAGTTTTCATCCGCAACTTTACCAGCACCTACAAGCGGCCGCCCAAGCCTCGCCAGCTCTCCCTGTGCATCCAAGGCACGATCGAGTCCACCCGCGAATACTTAACGTGGTGGGCCGAGCTGCGCAACTCCTGCGAAGGGGTGCATGAGGTGCAAGCCATAGAATACTTCACTGCTGGGTGCCGGGAGGGCACCCTACTCAAGCACCGACTCCTCTGCGACGAGCCGGCCACCCTCGACGAGCTGCTAATCATAGCGGACAAGTACGCCACTGCTGACTCCTCCATGAAGTCGGAGCTCCGAGTGGACGCATTAGGAAAGATGCTCCCTCCGGCCCCTCAGACACCGGCTGGTGATTCCAGTCGGCGCCAACAGTCAAATGACAATAAGCGCAAGACCCCGCAGCCGGCTACTACCAGCCGGCAGGTGGCGACAGTCGAAGACCAGCAGCCAGAGGAGCAGCCCGGCCCCAAACCCCAGAAGGGCAGCAAGCCTGCCTGGTTGCCCGCCTTCTCGTTTGAGGAAACCCTCGATGCTCCCTGCAAGTTCCACAGCGGCGCGAAGCCTTCCAACCACACCACCCGGAAGTGCCACTGGCTCACCCACCTCGCCAGAGGCGAAGTACTGCCTCCGCCGCCTGCTGGCCCGCCACCACCGCCTCCCCAGCAGCCGGCGGTCCGACCAGTCGGCACGATCCAAGATGAGTTTCCTGAAGAACATGGAGCTTACGTCGTCTTCACCAGCGTGACTGACGACAGGCACAGCCAGCGTCAACAGCGCCGAGAAGTGAATACTGTCACCTCTAAAGCCCCAGAGTTCATGCACTGGTCGGAGAAGCCGATCAGTTGGAGCTGAGCTGCCACCCGGAGGTGATGCCTTCTCCGGGTTCCTATGCCCTAGTGCTGGATGCCACCTTTGCAACAGAGAGGCGAGCTGCTCGTTTCTCCCGAATTCTGATAGACGGCGGAAGCAGCATCAACATCCTCTACCGCGACACCATGGAGAAGTTGTGCATCAAAGAGAAACAGCTCCAGCCCAGCCGGACTGTCTTCCATGGCATTGTGCCTGGCCTATCCTGCTCACCAATCGGCAAAATCAAGATAGATGTCCTCTTCGGAGACAAGGATCACTTCCGCCGAGAGCCAATCTAGTTCGAGGTGGTCGACCTTGAGAGCCCCTACCACGCGTTGCTTGGCCGGCCTGCTCTGGCCAAGTTCATGGTGGTCCCCCACTACGCCTACCTCAAGATGAAGATGCCGGGTACCAAGGGCATTATCACCATAGCCGGCGACTACCAGAAGTCCGCTGCCTGTGCCACTGCCAGCAGTCGGCTGGCCGAGTCCCTTGTGATTGCTGCTGAGAGACGGCTCCTTGACCGGGTTGTGGCCATGGCCGGCGAGCAGCCGGACCTGTCGCCAGATCCCAAGGGGTCAGAAGCTCAGGGCTCTTTCCAACCGGCCAAAGAAACCAAGAAGATACCCTTAGACCCGGAGCACCCGGAGAGGTTCGCTGTCAAAGGAGCCCGCCTTGACAGCAAATAGGAAAGCGAGCTCGTCGATTTCCTCCATGAGAATCGGGACATCTTTGCGTGGTCTCCAAAGGACATGCCGGTTGTACCGACGGATTTCGCCGAGCACAAGCTGCATGTCAGAGCAGATGCAAAACCAGTCAGGCAACCCCTCCGCCGCCTGTCGGAGGAGAAGAGAGGAATTGTTGGTGAAGAGATAGCCCGACTTCTAGCAGCCGGCTTCATTATGGAAGTATTCTTCCCAGAGTGGCTTGCCAACCCAGTCCTTGTACTAAAGAAGAACAACAAATGGAGCATGTGTATTGACTACACCAGCCTCAACAAAGCTTGCCTGAAAGATCTGTTTGCCTTGCCTCGGATTGACCAAGTGATAGACTCCACAGCCGGATGCAAGCTGTCGAGTTTTTTGGATGCCTACTCGGGGTACCACCAGATCAAGTTAAGTCTGGCCGACCGCTAGAAGACCGCCTTCATCACACCATTCAGAGCCTTCTGCTACCTAACCATGACGTTCGGCTTGAGAAACACCGGCGCCACGTTTCAGCGTTGCATGCAGAAGTGCCTCCTCAAGCAACTCGGCAGAAATGCCCATGTTTATGTGGACGATATTGTGGTGAAGACGGAGAAGCGCGGTACCCTCCTAGAAGATCTCAAGGAAACCTTTGATAACCTGTGCTGTTTTCAAATCAAGCTCAACCCAGAAAAGTGTGCCTTTGGAGTACCAGCCAGCCAGCTCCTCGGCTTCCTTGTCTCAGAGCGCGGCAAAGAGTGCAACCCTGTCAAGATCAAAGCCATCGAGAGGATGGAGAGGCCCACCCGACTGCGAGACATTCAGAAGTTCACCGGCTGCTTGGCATCCATCAGCCGCTTCATCAGTCGGTTGGGCGAGAAGGCTCTTCCACTGTACCATTTGATGAAGAAAACCACTCATTTCGAGTGGAACGACAAGGCGGACGAGGCTTTCCTCCAACTCAAGAAGATGTTGACCACGCCGCCCGTCCTGGCCGCTCCGGCTACCAAGGAGCCCATGCTTCTTTACATCACCGCCACCAGCCGGGTGGTCAGTACAGTTATGGTGGTAGAGCACCGAGAGGACGGCAAGGCACAGCCGGTCCAGAGGCCCGTCTAGTACTTGAGTGAGGTGCTGTCAGCTTCCAAGCAGAACTACCCCCACTACCAAAAGTTGTGCTATGGCGTGCATTTTGCCGCCAAGAAGCTCAAGCCATACTTTCAAGAGCATCCCATCACAGTCGTCTGCACCGCCTCGCTTGCGGAGATCATAGGCAGCAGAGACGCATCAGGCCGAGTGGCCAAGTGGGCCATCGAGCTGGCCCCCTACACCATCTTCTACCAGCCTCGCGCCGCCGTCAAGTCCCAAGCACTGGCCGACTTCCTCGTCGACTGGGCCGAGACCCAGTACCTGCCGCCAGCTCCAGACTCCACTCATTGGCGGATGCACTTTGATGGCTCGAAGATGCGCACCGGTTAGGGAGCCGGTGTCGTCCTCGCCTCTCCCAAAGTCGACAAGCTCAGATACACGTTGCAAATCCACTTTGCCGCCTCCAACAACGTGGCCGAGTACGAGGCACTAGTACACGGACTCCGGCTGGCCAAGGAGATTGGCATCCGCTGGATTCTGTGCTACGGCGACTCGGACTTGGTGGTCCAATAGTTGTCTGGAGACTGGGACGCCAAGGATGCAAATATGGCGAGCTACCACTTCCTCGTCCAGCAGATCAGCGGATATTTTGATGGGTACGAGTTCCTTCAGGTGCCACGGGCCGACAACGAGCAAGCAGACGCCCTGGCACGGATCGGCTCCACCAGGCAAGCCATACGAACCAGCGTGTCCCTTCAGTGCCTCCGCAAGCCGTCTATCAAGCCTTCCCCGGAATCAGAATCCATCTTCATGCCGGCTGCTCCCGAAGCAGTCGGATCCGACTCAAGGGCTGCAGCAGCCGGCCCGGGGACTTCGGCGAGCGGCACAGGGACTGCAGCAGTCGCACCCAGCCCGGGGACCTTGCAACCCGGCCCGAGGGCTGCAGCAGCCGGCCCGGGGAGTTCAGCAGGCGGCATGGAGACTACAACAGTCGCACCCGGCCCGGGGACTTCGCAACCCGGCCCAGGGGCTGCGGCAGCCGGCCCGAGGAGTTCACCAAGCAGCTCGGGGACTGCGGCAGTCGCACCCGGCCCAGGGGTTCTTCAACCCGGCCCGGGGGCTGCAGCGGCCGTCCCAGGGACTCCAACAACGCAGCAAGACGCGGCCGACTCCCCCCCGCCACCTCCCAACCCAACCGCCCTAGTTTCAGTGGCCGTAATGACAGTGGATGAAGTCGAAGCACCATCATGGGCGCATCCCATCCTCAACTTTCTGGTAAGCGGAGAGCTGCTAGTTGATGAGATCTCGGCCCGGCAGGTGCAACGCCGGGCAGGAGCTTACACGATAGTAAACAAAGAGCTTGTCAGGCGCAGCATGACCGACGTTTTCCAACGCTGCGTCGAACCAGAGAAAGGCAAGGCAATCCTCAGAGACATACACCAAGGTGAGTGCGGCCACCACGCGGCCTCCAGATCCCTTGTCGCCAAAGCTTTCCGCCATGGTTTCTTCTGGCCGACTGCTTTGGAGGACGCCAAGGATCTGGTCAAGAAATGCAAGGGGTGCCAAAAATTCAGCTCCAAGCAACATCTGCCGGCTTCTGCACTCAAGACCATCCCCCTTACCTGGCCCTTTGCTGTCTGGGGGTTGGACATGGTGGGCCCATTCAAGACAGCACGCGGTGGCATGACCCATCTGCTTGTCGCCGTGGACAAATTCACCAAGTGGATTGAAGCAAAACCAATCAAGAAACTAAATGGTCCGACCGCTGTGACCTTCATTGGAGATATCACCGTCCGGTATGGTGTACCACACAGCATCATCACCAACAATGGCACCAACTTTGCCAAAGGTGCCTTTGCCCATTTCTGCGCAACGCAGGGCATCCGACTGGACTTAGCGTCCGTTGCCCATCCGCAGTCAAACGGCCAAGTAGAACGAGCAAACGGCGTCATCTTATCCGGCATCAAACCCCGACTGGTCGAACACTGGAGCGCTTGGCCGGCTGCTGGATCGACGTGTTGTCGGCCGTCCTCTGGAGCCTCCGCACCACTCCGAACAGATCAACCGGTTTCACTCCCTTCTTCCTCGTGTACAGGGCCGAGGCCGTCATCCCAACTGACATCGAGTTCGACTCGCCTCGCGTCACCATGTACACGGAGGTGGAGGCGAAGGAAGCACGAGAAGACGGCATCGATCTGCTGGAAGAAGGCCGGCTGTTAGCACTCAGCCGGTCCGCCATCTACTAGCAGAGCCTGCTCCGCTACTATAGTCGGAAGGTCAAGCCATGATCCTTCCAAGAGGGAGACCTTGTGCTCCGGCTGATCCAGCGAACAGCCGGCCAGCACAAGCTCTCGACCCCATGGGAAGGCCCCTTCATCATCAGCAAAGCCTTGGGAAATGACTCCTATTACCTCATCGACACGCAGAAGCCCAGGGCACGCAAAAGGGACGATTCCGGCAAGGAAACAGAGCGCCCATGGAATGCAAATCTCCTCCGAAGATTTTACAGTTAAATGCAGTATGTACCACGCTACCTTTTGTACTAAGGGCAAAGGCACCGGGTCCCTCGAGGAGCACTCGGGGGCTACCTTTCTTATGTGTATGATAAGTTTCATGCCTGTGAGTATGTTATTTCATTCCTCCGCCCGGCACCGGGTCCGACCGGTCGGCCCGGGGGCTTGCCGCCTTGTACTATGTTGGCTCTACCTGCAGTCGGACAAGTAGTGTGCCAGCATCTAAGCCCACCCTTGCCATAAGCCACAGCTCGCAGAGCGACTGTCTGGCAGCCAAGAGTCAAAGGCAGGAAATGGTGCTCACATGAAAAATGGCTAAGGACGAAAGCACCCACATAGGCCAAATCGGCTCCTCGCCTAGCCGTCCGGTTGCTGAGCAGCCGGCCGGCCGGCTTCTCACTTAAGTTGCTATGTTCTAAGCGGCGAAAGTACTTGTCTTCCCAAAATGGCCAAGTACTTGACCCGGCCAGTAGACCGAAGAATGGCTGTCTGGCCGGCAAGGCGGCAGCCAAGGGAAAGCGGCAAAGGAAAAAGCCAAAAGAACATAAAGCAAGACAAGTCAGAGCTCGGCGAAGCACATTTTGTGCGAGAATTAAATCACATAGCAAGAGGCCCTCGGCCAGCATTCAACAAAGTTTGAATACACCCCTAGCGGGTGGAACTGCGCGAATTTAACAAAGTTTGTTCTAAAGATTACCAAAGAAGGAAAAGATAAGATAAGTTGGCAGCCTAGGCCAAAGGAGCAACAGGCGAGTCTGGCAGGTTGGTGGAGTCGGCGGCGCCAGCTGGTGGAGTGGCCGTCTGGCGAGTCTCGGCTTGGTCGCCTTCAGCAGCAGTCGGTGCACTCGCACGCGGCTCGTTGCTCGAGGCTCGATCAAGCTGAGGCTGGGCGTCTGCTCCACCCTCCGGTGCGTCGCCTTCACCATCCTCATCTTCCTCATCCTCGCCTTCGTCGCTTGAGGCGATTTCTTCTGCCAAGTCCTTGCCATCATCCGGGTTCAGCCCAAACCAGTTCATCGGCACCTCGGCACCCTCCTCGTCCAGCTCGGGGAAGAAGACGCTGGTGTCAGTGTACTCGGCGATCGCCACCGCACGATGGGTGAGCGCAGGCCCCGCTGCCACCAACTCTTCCATGGCCTCCTGCCAGAACGTGGCCAACTAGGCTAGGTTCAGCCCACGATACCACGCCTTGACAAACTCCAAGGCTCTTCGGGCGCCTGCTCGAGCGGAGGAGCCCTTCCAAGCCTCGAAGCGGCCGATTACCGCCTCCAACCAGTCGGCGGTCCAACTTGGGGTGCGTGGAGCTTGGCTGCCTGGCCAGAGGGCGGAAACCAGCTGAGACCCGGCACGCTGAAGGCGGCGGAGTAGACGGTGAATCGGCTGCAAACGCGTCCTGACGGCCAGGAGCTGCTCGTTCATGTTCCGAGGCGCGTCGGGCGGGATCTCCACTCCTTCCCTCCTATGCTGATCGTGCTGCGCCTCGATGGCCTGGCTGACGGCGACGGCGTGGCCAGGAAAGAAGTCTACGCAAAAGAAAAACAAAGATCAGAAGCCGACTCCCGATGCAGTCGGCAGCCATTCAAAAGAAAGAAGTTTACCGTCGATCATGTCCTCAATCTCGTCGTAGCCAGCGGTGAGGATCGCCTCCTTCTCGGCCCACTTTGAGCGTTCGACCTCAAACTCGGCCTGAAGGGCGCCTTATACCTCGTTGAGCTCCTGGAGCTCCGCCTTGTGCTGGTCCACCTGGTCCGCCAACTTCTTGGCCAGACGGTCGCGCTCTAGGGCCACCTTACGACGCTCCTCCTCCTTGACACGTAGCTCGGTCTGGACTTCGCCCAGATGCTGCTGCAATGTGGCGTTGGCTCCTGCAAAAATGAGAAAGAGAGGACAATCAACAAAGATGACCAAAAAAGAAAAGTGGTTGCCAGAAGATCCGGCCCGACTGCTCAGCAGTCGACCCGAATCTCGCGGGCTAAACCCAGCGGGTGCACTGACGTGCCCCCGCGAGGAAGTAGACAGAATGCTTACGCCGGCTTTCGGTGAGGTCCGTGGTCCGCTTAGCCAACTCCTGGACCTGGGAGTTGAAGGCGGCTGCGCGGATGTTGTGGTAGTCCTGCAACGAAGACAAAAGAAGAGAAAACAAGTTAGCACTCGAAACCTACCTTAAAGTTCCGAGCCGCCTGCTCAGCAGCCGGCCTGAATCTCGGGGGCTACACCCAGTGGGTGCGCTGGCGCGCCCCCACGGAAGACTGCAAGAATAAAAAAAACAAAGCAAAGAAGCATATACCCGAACGGCCGTCCGCGTCGCTAAGAACGCCTTCGTACACTGCTGGAGGGCGGCGCCTTGGGCCTGGAGCTGGGCCTGAACATCCTGCGCGGCCTTGTTCAGCACGCCCGTCCCGTCCCCAGGCGTCCATCCTGGTGGGGCGGCACTGGTGGCCTCTGCGTCTGGGGCCGACGAGCTCGCGGCCCCGATCTCCTACGCCCGCGGCGCCGAGGCCGCCTTCGTCGCACGCCGGCGCACCGAAGGGCGGACCACGGGAGTCGCCCCCAACAGCAACTCGCCACTGACCGGCGGCGCCGGTGGCACGTCAGGCCGATTGCCTTGGGCCCCGGCAGTCGGCGCTTGCGGGGGTGCCTCCGCATCCGAGGCGATGGCGTCGCCTCCTCTCCTCTCCACGACCGGCTGGTCATCACCGGCTCCTCCAGTCGGCATTGGGATCTCTGGCACTGGCGGCGCCACGCGCAACGGAATGACAAGTCGCAGGGTCCGGCCGCGCACGGTTTCTTCAGCTTGCGCCCTAGCAGCCGCGTCCGCCTAAGCCTTGGCGGCGGCGTCCGCTTGAGCCTTGGCCACCACATGCACGTCCGCCCACGCTGCCTCGGCCACCTCCGCCTCCTGCCTTTTCGCCTCCTCCCGCTCCTCGTGCACCTCCCGTGCGTTCCTCTCCGTCGCCGCCCGGAGGTCGGCGAGCAGGTCCACACGGCGGGTATTGGCAGAGCCTTCCACCTCCCTGATCACGAAAGCAGCGGCAGACCACTCAAGAGTGAGTGGGGCCCTGATTCAAGCAAGACAGGAGAAAACTCAGAAAAAGTTTGCAAGGAAGAAAAAAGGAAAACACAACCGAGCACTTACGCGGATACCATCAGGGGCTGCTTCGGGGCCCTCTGGAACTGGGCCACTCTTGCGGCGGCCTCTTGCCGCCTGGTCGCGGCGGCCGCGTTCTTGGACTTCTTCGGCCGGCTGCCGAACTGCAACGAGCCAGCTCGGCGCTTTTGCGGGCCGCCTGGTGCGGTCGGCGCGGCTGAGGAGCTCGCGCCCGCCCTATCGGTGCCATGCGGGCGGCGCGGCTCGTTCTCCTCCTCATCGTCATCCGGCCAGTCCTCAAGGCCGCCTCCTTCCCCGGGGCCGCCTGCTCCATCGCCGCCGCCCGTGGCGTCGTCCTCCTCCATGGCGGCCGCCCCCAAGTCGGGGTCTTCCACGTCGCTCCTCGTTCGGTCCGGCATATACTGCTGACCTGGATCCAGAGCACCAGCGGCCGACTGGGCCGGGAGGACCTGCACCATGGCCGACTGGTCAGGTGGCAGAACAAGAACTCAGACCAGCAAAGAGAAAAGAATTACAAGACTCACCGCAGGCGGTGGATGTGCGCGGTCGTACGGCCGCATGCCGAACCGCCAGTCCGCCTCCGACAGCTTGCAGTTGGAGATATAGTTGACCAGCCGGACCACCTCCACGTCCCGCAGGTCCCGTGTGCACATCCGGCATGGGTCCCAATACCCGCTCATGCAGCAGATGATGTGAGGCCAAGCTTGGAGGGGGAGCACCCGGCGCGTCACGAAGGCAGCCAGCAAGTCCGAGCCCTTCAGGCCCTCCCACTCTGTCATCGCCTGAAGTCAGGCAAGGGCGGCGGAGGAGGCGGCCGACAGGGAACTCGGCTTGTACTGCCAGTTGGCGTGCGGCTCGGCTGGCGGGCCGGCTGCGTAGGCCGGCAAGTTGACATAGTCGCTTGTCGGGTGGATGCTCTTGACGTAGAAATAGGATTTCTGCCACAGCTTGGCCGACTGCAGCAGGGAGATGGGCGGGAAGTGGTTCCCGGTGCCCGGGCGCCGCACCGCCATGTAGGCTCCACATTGAGCCGCCTGGCCCTTGGCGGCGGTGCCAAGTTTGAGGTAGAAGCACTCCCCCCAGAGTTCGAGGGTGGGAAGAGTGCCGAGGTACCCTTCGCACATGGTGGCGAAGGCGGCCAGCAGCACCACCGTGTTTGGCGTGAGGTGGTACGGCTGGACTCGGTAGAAGTCAAGGAAGGAGCGGAGGAAGCCGCTTGCCGGAAGGCCGAAGCCGCGAAGGAAATGGGACCGGAAGACGACGCGTTCATCGTCCTCCGGCGCCGGCGAGATTTCTGCTTCGGGGGGAACACGCACCTGCACATTCGCCTCCCGGGGCAGCCGCCGTGTTTGACGGAGGAAGGAGAGGTGATCATCATGGACGTTGGAGCTGTCCCAGTCGCCGGCTCGTGAGCGCGCCATGGATGAAGGTGCTCGTCGCAGGCGCGGCGCGGTGGCGAGCGGGCGAGGCTGCGGTGGAGCAAGGAAGCCGCAACGAGAGGATGCTTGACGACGGCGGGCTGCGGCAGCACTTCGACGGGAGGAAAGGGCGCGGTGGCAGCGGAGAAGATGAAGAACGGCGAAGGGAGAGGAGGGCGCGCGTGAATCTGCCACCCCCCTCCTCCCCGTACTTATTGCCCCAGGCGGCGAAGCTAAGGGGGCGGGGGCGTGGGGGATCGTGGGATTAACTATGCCCACTCCCCCACGTTCCCATGATTGCGGCGCCAGTAAAGGCGTGAATTAACTGCCGCAGGAGCCCAACCGTCCACCTCGGCCGCAGCGGATCCACGCGGGTGCCTAGGCACTGTAGTGGCGGGCCCCGGCCTGCGGCACCATCCCGTCACGCGCGTGGGCCGTCAGGCCGGCTTGACCTGATGACGCCACGTGGCCGACATGCGTGGGCGGCACGCCTAACGTCTGGCTGGCATGCCACCTGGTCCCCACCATGATGTTTCGAAATCGCCAGGCGGCCTGCCTGGTCATGGCCGACACCTACCAGTCGGCACCTCGGAAGACGGACGAAGCAGAACACCAGGCGACCCGAAATATGAAGCTACTAAGGCTTCTCGCCCCTTCAGCCGCAGCGCCTCGTCAGCTTCGGGGACTACTGTCGGAGTAAATGACCACGGGTAGCCCCATCAGCTCCCTTTGGTATTTCAATACATCAGGGCAGGCTGCACCCCTCAAACATCAAGGACAAAGGGCCGCCTTCTTGAGGCCGGCTGGTCCAAGCAAGCGGTTGCCAGGAGGTGGCGGAGTCCACAAGACGGCCATGAAGTGGGCCGACTCCTAGCAGGTGGCCTCCTGGGAAGCCGAGTCCTAGCAGGCGGCCCCTCACGCCCTCAGAGTCAGCGCCAACATAAACATGATGAGACAGGGCATGGCTACAGTACAGGCCTGCCACCCCCGAATCCAGGGCAGAACATGGCCACAGTACAGCGTATCAAGCAGGCATCCTACGCCCAACGCAGGATTGTTGCCATGCCGCTCATGACATCATCCATGGCAGAGGAAGCCATGCTCCCGCGACGGGCGGCCAGTACGGCCCGCAGGCGGCGGGCCCTACTTGTCTGTGATAAGCCAGAAGGTGGCGAGCCCAGACCAGTCGGCTCAGTGGGAGGTCGGCTCCTGGCAGGTGGCCCTCCCCCTTCCTTGAAGTTTGTGCGCCATTAACCAGAAGAGACGGGGAGTGGCTACAGTGAAACGCCCGCTAGGCGGCGGAACTGTAGCCATGCTCTCCCCGAGCAAGCATGCATCATAAGTGGCACGGCTACAGTGCTGCAGAGCCGACAGGACCCGCAAGCGGCGGGCCCAGCTTGTCGACCAAGTACGAGACTGCTGGAGGGACCCACGAGGTGGCGGGCCCCTGCAGTCGGCGGAGAAGCCGGCGACCAGAGACACTGACGGCTGGGTCCTACGCCCGGCCGGATTACCATTGTATCCCTGGGGGGTAGGCCTATATATACCCCCCAGGTCACCCCATGCAAGGGGTTGGCGGTTGGCACCTTGGCAAACGCCTCGTCGAGCACCCACACACACACACGCAGAGAGAGCGGAGTAGAGCTAGCCTTGCCCTTCTCCCTTCTCTAGCCAAACAGCTCGAGGAGCAAGCTTGTAGCTACCTATAAAGTAGTGATCATGCGGAGACCCCGCAGAGCTGGACTAGGGGTGTTATCTCCTAGGAGAGCCCCGAACCTGGGTAAGATTCGCAAGCGTACGCGGTCTCGCTCACTCCCGCTTCTAGAGCCCGGCGACGTACTTTTGTCCCCATCCATGATAAGCCACCCCCTGGCATATGTCGCACGATATCCCCGACAATGGCTCAAGCAATTCCTACTCATGCTAGAAGGTTTTAACTATTTATTGTGGCAAAAATAGGTCATGCAGAGGAATTGGTTCAACTACCGCAACATGTAACAGTTGAATCATTGTTGTCCTAATGCAGTAAAAGAGAGCAAGAGCGAGAGAGTGGGATTGTATAGGAATGATCAAGGGGTGGTTTATTGCCTGGCACTTCTGAAGATAGTATAGTTATTAGCTCTTCATCGGTGTCAACAATCACGATGCCGGAATTGTCTTCTATCGAGAAGGAACAAACACCGACAAATAATGAAGGAACACAATCAATGCAATGCAACAATATGATGCATGATCATGACATGGCAACATGCTGTTGGTTGAGCTAATGCAACTAGCAGCAGATTGGATGGAGTTGGTTTGAACCAGAGATTCAAATTCAAACTCCATATATGGTAATTCAAATACCATTTAAATGTTTTGACCTATTAAGTAGATATAACTTGTTTTGTCATGCATCAAAATGGGACCAATGGATAAATTGGATTTTTCTAATCATTTTTCATATATAAATATTTTTCATCTGAGCTACGGTTGATTTTATATGATTTTTTGAAGTTTATAGCATTTTATGGAATTTCCTAGCTATTTGAAAATAATTTAATTCCAGAAAAAGCATTACTGCGTCAGCTAACATTAGTGCGAGGTCAGCAGGTCAATTGACCCGGTCCAGGTCAAACCTGACCAGTGGGGCCCATATGTTAGTGAGTCAACTAATTAACACAATTTATTAGTATCAAATTAAATCCTAACTAAAATTGTCAGCAGGTCGGGGCCCACATGTCATTGATCTAGTGAGTTAATTAGGTGGGGTAATTAGCCCCTAATGACGGTGCCACGTCGGCAGCCACCGGGGTTAGTAGCTGGCGACCTCAAGTCACGGCAGAGGCGCACCGGAGGCCCCAGGAGCGAGGGAGGAGGGCCGCAGTGGGTAGCTCTCGCTCGTCCGCATCCAAGGGAGCAAGCGGAGGTTCGCGGGGGTGGCCGGAACGATGCCGGCGACAGGCTATGTGGCGGCTGGGGTTCGGTTGTGTGCGCGCGCTGGGCTGTATTGCTCTACAGAGCTGACTGAGGGCCCCATCGACCTCCTAGGAGTTCCAGGAGCTCGGTTGCGTGCGCGGTTGGATCAGGCGGAGCCTACAGTGATGACAGCTACGCGGCGGCGGCGGCGAGCGATTAGACATGGCGACAACGCTAGCTAGGGGACGCGCGGGGAATGGAAGCAGGGGGAAGAGATGCGGGTGCTCACGGCAGGTCTATCGGAGTCGAGGCGAGGCCAGGGAAGCTTGGAGGATGATGTATGATCGGGGTGATCTCCGATGGCCGAAGAAGAGAATGAAGGAGATGGTGGCGATGCGGTGCTTCTGAGCTTGTGTGCTTCGGTGCGGAGAAGCGGACGTCGATGCGGTTCTGGAGGACATGGTGGTAGGGCCGGAGGTGGCCGGTGGGCATAGCGAGTGGCGGCGGTGGCGACGAGCTCCGCGCGGGCGAGCTCAAGATCGAGTGAGGAGAGGGAAGGAGTGAGTGAGAGTGAGAGGGTTGGGTACGGGAGTGTGCGTGGTGCCTCCAGGGCACTGGGGAAGCTAGCAGGGAGGCAGGAGGTGGCCTCGCGCGTGCATGCGCGCCGCGGGCACGCGCCCTTACCTACTGGCCCGAGGTGGAAGATGACGTGGGAGCCCCTGGTGGGCTGGGCCGCTAGCTGGGCTGCCAAGTAAGCCGGGTAAGTTTTCTGTCTTTTCCATTTGTGTTTCTGCTTTCTAATTTGGAGTTTGTTTTTGATTTAGTTTTAATACCAAATCAATTTTATAAATCATGAAAATACTTGTAGCCTATAACTGAATTATTTCGGAGGCCCTCAGTTGTTTTCAGAATTGTTGGAGCACTTAAATATATTTACAAGATTTAAATGCCCCAATTCAAATACAATATGTGGCACCCCGGCTCAGAGAACCGGTTTACCCATGTTTCCAACCCAGAGATCATGTCTTCTGGAAACACACAACAAATTGGAGTAGAACATAGCTGAACTTTTATTGATAATAGTCGGTACAAGCTCACATACATTACATGATCATCGAGGCCAAAAGCATGTCTAGTGCAACGACAATATCTACATTATTTATCCAACACATCAGGGCCTCGGCACTACTACGAAACACTACAGCGAAAGACTACAGCGTAGTGGAACATGATAGAAACTCCATCCACAGGGACACTACTGTGGACACATCCTAGGCATCGCAACATGGACCTCGGGACCTCCGTCTTAGTCTTCTGCTGCATCTGGCATGATACGCCAGGTGAGCACTTTGAATGTACTCGCAAGCACATGACAACCAAATATGCAGCAAGTAATAGCATGGCAATGAACAGGTTAAACTCCAAGTGATTCACTTACTGTTACCAACTTACTCATCTCTGGGTTGCCTCACAACCCTCGGAATACTCGATACCAACGAGTACTTTCACTCGAAAGACAAGTTCTTCGATCATTACTACAGTTGTTACGGTTGATCGCCTAGAGAGTTCTGGTCGGGCTGTCCAATACCGTGGACACGGCTATTCGAATAGATTTTACACTCTGCAGAGGTTGCACACTTTACCCACACTATGGAGCACTGACCTTGTGATCCCATTCGGGTGGACCAGCATTGCTCCAACCAAACCTGTCTGACCTGTGACTCTTTCATTGTACCACCGGCAATCATACTCCCCCGGAGTCAAGCCATGGGTGGCCCCGTCTCACCCCGTGACACCTGCCACCGTTGTGGCCTAACTAAACTGTCCCAAACGGGGACGCCGGCAAACAACTCAACTAGGCTCATAGAGTTATCGCCGTCTACCTGATCAGGGCAGCACGCACGCATAACCCTCCCTCTTTGGAGGTACCGGTGAAAGAGCACCATGCCAGACCAAGTCAAGGCCGTCCCATACCGGCAAATGTGGCTGCACGGGTAAGCCCGGACAGGTGACTCTTGATCAACCAACTATGTTTCACTTAACAAGCATAGTTATTGATCATATCATTCTGAGTTATCACTTTAAACATTTAAATAATTTACTATGAATTATCTGGGTTGAATATATGCACGAAATAATTATGAATTATGCAATGCTGTGAAATGCTTCATAATATGGATGTCCTGGCTTGCCTTGATCAGTTGGGTTGTTCAGAAACTCCTGATCTTCAAATCCACAAGAATCCCCTTCTGAAAATATTTTCAAATAGCAAAAGAAAATGTCACATAAAGCCTTTTTATTCACCAACAATTCTGTGAGTGTTGGAAAAATACCAAACTTGGTGAAAATATAAAGGACTTCAGTATGAACACAATGCAAAAAGAATCAGGTCATTTGGACTTTTCTGTAAAAAGTTATAAGTAGTCAAAGTTCCTGGTCAATTCTGTTTATAAAAATCAAATTAGAAAATTAGAGAAGGGGCCACGTCGAAGGCGTAATTCGCCCGTGCGCCTCCACTTACGGATTCGGTAAGTGGCTGACTGTGGGCCTCCTTCGTTTAAAACAGAGAGGGAGAGAGAGAGCAGGGGGGGCGGCTCACTGGCGACGGTTGCCGGTGATCCCGACGGCGGAGGGGCTTGGAGAGGACTGGGATGGATAGAGCTCGGAGTGGTGGTCCGCCTTGTACCTGCAGCTTTGCCGAAGGTGGACAGACGGCGTCGCCCCCTTCGTCTCCGGCAGGCAGTAGCTACGGTGGTCAGCGTATCCGAGCACTCCAGCAGCAATTGGACTGGCAGAAGGCTCGGGACACACCACGGGGTTCTACTGATCACGACTGAGAGCTTGGGCGGAGCTGGGGTGGCTTGAAGAGGGTGGGCGACAGGAGGGGATCAGCGGCGGAACTCCGGCGGAGTTTGAGGCCAGAGGCCTCTCTGCCTCGGGTTCTTCACTGCTAGCGATCGATATGATGCATGAGTGGAGTGAGGAGCTAGGCAGCGCGGGGCGCGGCTATTTATAGTCAGGAGGAGGGGAGCGGCGATCTCTCCCGAAACAGGTCGATGCGGGCCATGGCACCAGCGACGTACGCCGCGCTGGCGTGGCTGCTTGCGGGTGAGAGGACGGGAGCTAGCAGGCGCATTGAATGCGGAGGGGACGGCTCAGGGAAGAAGACGACGGCGCACCCGCCACTGTGACCGCACGGGTGCCACAGTGCGGCGATGGTGTGGCGGCCGGCGAGGGCTTCTCCAGTGCAGGCGAGAGTTCTGGAGGGGCTAGGTGTCAACGAGGAACGAAGTCGGCATGCCTAGACAACACAACGATGCGCAAGCGATCATCTCCGACGCAACCCGAGCCCTGCGCGGCGCAGAGCGCGGCGACAAGCGTGCCAGCGCCGTGCTCACCACGGTAGCTCATGTCCAAGGGCCACGTTAGTCTGGCAAACTTAGTCCACCTCATCGACCGTCGAACCCTCACTTCACCTGCAGCGTTGGTTTGGCTAGATTCAAGCAGAGATGAGAGGTAGAGTCACCAATAGTTTCGGACAGAGAACTTGGGAGGGATCTGGATAGTTGGAGAGATGGAGGTAGGGCCAATGGAGATGTCCAGAGTGATTTAGGTTGGAAGGACTAGGAGCTGACCAAATTTGAGGTAATTTGGCTTAAGTTTGAGGGTAGTTCATGTACAAACCACATTTCTGGTCCAGAATCAAGATGTTGAAGTGCTGTTCACTAGAATGATCTCCTGGGGTTGAAACTTGGTGGAGGAAGGTTATTTTGGGGTGTCCTCATGCTATAAAAATTTGAGAGCAATTGGACACTCCTAGCATGCACTTCCTTGACAAAGGTCCAGACTGACCAGGAGCTAAAATGAATTATTTTGCAAAGTATATGAAATATTTTATGGAATATTTTTGGATATTGGAGCAAGATATAGTCCAAAGGATTTTTAAGAATTATTTGAGAATTTTCTGAGCATCCAAACTATAGGTTGCTTCATAACCCATAGTGATGCCCTAAATCCTCAAATAAAAGAAAAGGGTTTTGAGAAATAATTTAAATTGGAAATTTGGATCCTTGGGATACTTGGCAGGGTTTTGGTAAGGTGATGGAGCTTTGGATCACTTGGAAGAAGATTTAAGAATGGCCAAGACCAAGTGAAAGATTCAAAAATCCATTCAAATTCCAAATAAAACCAGAAAAAGTTTGAAAAGAAAAAGTTGTCAAAATCAGGGTGCCACAAACCTACCCCCCTTAGGATGAATCTCGTCCTCGAGATTCGGTTGCTCAGGGAACAAATATGGATAGGCGGATCTCAGAAAATCTTCTCTTTCCCAAGTGGCCTCTTCCTCGGTGTGGTGCTCCCATAGCACCTTATCAAAATTTTATCACCTTACTCCTAGTGGTTCTTTCCATCTCCTCCAAGATCCTGACAGGTTTCTCTTCATAGGTCAAATCCTTAGCCAGCTCTAATTCGCTCATATCCGCTTGCTTGGCTGGGGGTGCAATGCATTTCCTTAACTGTGAGATGTGAAAGACATCATGAACGTCTGATAATGCTAGTGGCAATTCCAACTGATATGCGACTCTGCCTTTCTTGGCAATCACTAGAAAGGGGCCGATGTATCTTGGGGCCAACTTTCCTCGGGTGCCAAACCTCTTTACTCCCTTCATAGGAGTTACTCGCAAGCATAGTCTCCAGGCTCGAAAGTTACTTCCCGGTGTTTTGGGTCGTAATAACTCTTCTGTCGGGACTTGGCTGCTCGCAGACGCTCTTGAATATCCTTAACTTGCCTCTCAGCCTCGAGCATCAAGTCCGTGCCAAAAATGCAACTATCTCCTATTTGGGACCAGTTCAGCGGTGTGCGGCACTTCCGTCCGTACAATGCCTCAAAAGGCGACATCTTGAGACTTGCCTGATAGCTGTTGTTGTAGGAGAATTCAGCATATGGCAGACTATCCTCCCATTTGGGTCCATGGGAGAGAGCATATGACCAAAGCATATCCTCTAATATTTGGTTCACTCGCTCAGTTTGTCCATCTGTCTGTGGATGATATGCTGTGCTGTGTTTCAGCATGGTTCCCAAGGCTTGATGTAGTCGTAGCCAGAATGTTGAAGTAAATAGGGAACCCCTATCTAAAGTGATAGATTGGGTACCCCGTGCAGACTGACTACCCGGGACATGTAGAGTTGTGCCAACTGATTTGCGTTGAAAGTGGTCTTTACTGGGATAAAGTGCGCCACTTTCGTAAGGGTGTCTACAATGACCCAAATAGCATCATTGCCTCTCGTGGACTTGGGCAGTCCCACAATAAAATCCATACATATGTCGTCCCACTTCCATTGGGGTACTGGTAAAGGTTGCAGTAGCCCAGCGGGTTTTTGATGCTCTGCTTTGACCTTGTTGCAAATGTCACAGCAGGCGACATAGTATGCTATATCTTTCCGCATTCCCGACCACCAAAAGGTTTCTCTCAAGTCCTGATACATCTTGGTACCTCCTGGGTGGATCGAATATGCGGACTCATGTGCTTCCTTGAGTATTTGTTGCCTCATGTTGTTATGACTCGACACGCAAATTCGTTTCTCAAACCACACGGTACCCTGTTCATCCATGCGGAAGGACTTGGCCTTCCCTTGCTGAATTAACTCCTGGATCTCTCGAATTTCTTCATCTGACTTCTGTGCTTCCTTAATTTCCTTCATGAGGGTTGGAGTGATTTCCAACGTGTCCGGAGTCATTGGGCCGCATAGCACCATATTGAACCTGACAAACTCTTCTTGTAAGCTCGGGTGCATACTCTCAACAAATGTATTCACAGTAGCTTGTTTCCTGCTCAGGGCGTCAGCGACCACATTCGCTTTCCCTGGATGATAGTTTATCCCAACATCATAGTCCTTGACTAGTTCAAGCCATCTTCGCTGCCTGAGGTTCAGGTCGGGTTGAGTGAAAATATACTTGAGACTCTTGTGGTCTGTGTATATCTCACATCGTTGTCTGATAAGATAATGCGTCCAGATCTTCAGGGCATGAACCACAGCGGCTAGCTCCAAATCATGTGTGGGATAGTTTTCCTCATGAGGTCGTAGTTGTCGTGATGCATAAGCTACAACCTTCCCTTCTTACATCAGCACACATCCGATCCCACGCCTGGATGCGTCGCAATATATGTCGAAACTCTTGTGAAAATCTGGAAGAACTAAGACAGGGGCTGTGGTTATCCTCGTCTTTAACTCCTGGAAACTGCTGTCGCACTCAGCTGTCCAGGTAAACCTTTGGTTCTTTTTCAACAATTCCGTCAGTGGCTTGGCTATCTTAGAAAAGCCCTCAATGAAGCGACGGTAGTAGCCTGCCAAGCCCAGGAAACTACGGACTTCAGTCACCATGGCTGGTGTCTTCCAGTTCAAGACCGTAGTAACCTTACTTGGATCAACAACTATTCCCTTCTCTGACAGAATATGTCCAAGGAATCCCACCTCTTTCAGCCAAAATTCGCACTTACTGAACTTGGCATATAAGCGATGGGTTCTTAACCTTTCGAGGACAGCTCTGAGATGTTGCTTTTGTTCCTCTTCATCCTTGGAGTATATCAGTATGTCATCAATGAACACCACTATGAACTTATCCAGGAAGTCCATGAAAACTTTATTCATCATACTCATGAAATAGGCTGGAGCGTTGGTCAATCCAAACACCATCACTGTAAATTCATATAGTCCATATCGAGTGGTGAACGCTGTCTTGGGGATATCCTCCTTTTGGATTTTCAATTCATGATATCCCGTTCTGAGGCCGATCTTGGAGAATACCCGTGCTCCACTTAACTGGTCAAATGAGTCATCAATTCGAGGGAGTGGGTACTTGTTCTTGATAGTGACCTCATTAAGCTGGCGATAGTCTACGCACATTCATAGACTTCCATCCTTCTTCTTGACAAATAATACTGGTGATCCCCATGGCGAGATGCTTGGACGAATATATCCTTTCTGTAGCAATTCGTCTAACTGCTTCTTTAGCTCTGCCAGCTCTGGGCCTGGCATACGATAATATTACTTGTATATTGGAGCTATACCAGGAATTACTTCAATGGCGAACTCCAATTCTCGGTCGGGCGGCATTCCTGGTAATTCCTCAGGGAACACATCTGAAAACTCACAGACTACTGGGATCAGGTTCATATCTATAATAGTAGTCTGGTATGCCATGCCCTTTCTTGTTACCATTTTGCTGGCCAGAAACTGGATGGTCTGTCCGGCGGGGTTCACCAATGTCACCGTTCCGGTGGCGCAATTGATACACACTTGGTGCGGTGCCAACCAGTCCATTCCCGGTATTATATCCAGTCCTGGGGAGTCAATAGCAACAAGGGTAGCTGGAAATTTGACTTCGTGGATTGAGATTTCCATATCCTTGTATACTATATTTGTTCTGAGCATTGAGCCAGGGGATTGTACCACCATGATTTTTTCCAAAAGTGAAGGAGAGAATTTATGCAAGGTGGCAAAGCTCCTCGAAATAAACGAGTGGGAAGCCCCAGAATCAAATAAAATTACTGCAGGTATGTTATGAACAGAAAACATACCAAGGACAACGTCTAGAGCTTCGCAGACTTCTTCGGCAGAGATGTGATGGACGCATCCGTGGTTGAAGTTGCGGTTGGGGCGGCGTCCAAGGTGATTGACTTGTGGCTTGTGGTCAGCTGATTGCTTTCCGTTATTAGTAGGACACTGTTTAGCGTAGTGTCCACTCTGGCCACAGTTGAAGCAAGTGTTGTTGCGACGGCAGTTTTCTATGACTGGCTGCTTGCTAAAGGTCTTGCTCTGGTTGACTGGCTTCTTATTGTTGTTGCCACCATTGTTCCACACCGGTTTGTTCTCAGATGGCCCTGACTGCCAACTGCGCAGCTTTTGTGCATATGGTTCCTTGTTGTCCTTCTTGGGCTTGAACTTCCTCTTACGATCATCATTCCCAGACTTGTGCTCTCGTTCGACGATGAAGGCCTTATCAACCAAAGTCTGGAAATCGGGGAAGTGCAACATGCATAGCTGACATCGGAGGGCGTGATTCAGTCCTTCGAGGAACCGGTCTATTTTTCGTTCTTCGGTGGCCACATCATAAGGAGAGTACCGGGCCAAGTTGTTGAATTTGTTTAAGTATTCTCCCACAGTCATGTTGCCTTGGGTGAGAGCCAGGAATTCTCGCTGCTTTACTTTCATGATGCCCGTGGGAATATGATACTTGCGGAATAGCTCTTTGAATTTCTCCGAGGAAATCTCTTCTGCAGGCCATATTAACTTGGTGTTATCCCACCATATGGCTGCTGGGCCTTCAAGATAATGAGTGGCAAATGGAACTTTATCTGCTTCTTCACAATGAGCGATGTCCAATTTCTTTTCCAGGGTTCTTAACCAGTCATCAGCCTCAATAGGATCCATAGCCTGACCAAAGCTGGGTGGTTTGGTGCGTTGGAAGTCAGTCATTTTAGAACGTATCCCATTGCCATTATTCTGACCTACTATTGTCTGTATACTCTTAAGCATTTCCATGAGGTCTTGGTTTCTCTTTTCCTCAATCATTCTTCTTATCTGATCTGTGGTTGGTGCTTGAGGTGGTGGTGGTGGTAAGTCTTCGGGCGGTTGCCCTGCCTGCCTGGCGGATCGACGGACGGGGTTTCCATCGCCGCCTTGACTGCTACTTCTTCTCTTCATCCTAATTTTTGTTCCCATGGCAAAGACCGAATCGATGAGCAACATCCATAAGGAGAAATCTGTAATATGACATCGACGAAGATCCATAGAAAAAGGCGAATAAAGAGAACAACATAATTATACAATATAACCCAACATCATACATGGCAAGCTAGTAGAGGAATATCATGGCTAAACTGCTCATACGGCAGTTGACATATGCAAATATGCATGCATTGCTACTCAAACTCCAGTCTAGTAGCATCGGTGACATGAACACTGCCCATCTGAAGAGTCCTCATCATCAGATCCTGAGTCGGAATCCAAACTGATGATATGAGTCACCGGGTTAAAGGAGACGCGACGTCGCTGCTGGGATGGCTCTCCTTCCACGGGAGAAAGAGCACGTCGCCTCAGCATCGGCGGAGCATGAGTGGCTAGAAGTGAGGCCCACTCAGCTGGGGTCTCAAATCGATTACCAGACGATAAGCCTGACAGTCCAGAAGAACCAGAAGGGATATCAAGCATGCGCGGAGGTGTATCTGGTGGGGAATACCTAGGTGGAACTACAGGAGGAGGTGCTGGAGTCACTGCTGCAAGTGCCCCTTAGACACGACACAGCTCCTCAGCTAAGGATATGATCATACAGTAACTGGCGTTCAGGTAGCGAGACAAAACACTAGCTGCATGATCACACGCCGGGTCTACAGGTGGGAAAAGAACTCACCCTGTCGTAGGCGACAGAGTGGGATAGTGGAGGAAACCTGGATGGGTCTGCATCTCAGCCTCGTGGAAGCGCAAGTCAGTAATAGCCTCCATGGCAGCAAACTGGATCGCCAGCTCTGGAGTAGAAGCCACTCCGCCCTTGGAAGAGCGAGAAGAGCTTCCTATATCCGAGGTCGCGGTCAGGTAAGCCACTGCATGGTACTCATATACCAACTCGCCCGACTGCTCCCGAAACATCTGATACACCGGGTCATCACCGTAGGGATACAGTTGAAGCCAGATGCTACGAAGCAAAACCGGAAAAGTGTGGGCTTCTGATTCATGATGGTAATGATATGGAACTGGTGCCATCTACACTCACAATGCCAAAGGTTAATAACATAATGGATTATGATGCACGATGCATGGCATGCAACCATCAAATGCAACAAGCAAGATGCACACTCAAGGTCCTATGCTAATCGCAGTCCTAACGCGGTTACCTAGGGTGTCCTACAGTCAGCACGGCTCTGATACCAAGCGTTGTGGCACCCCGGCTCAGAGAACCGGTTTACCCGTGTTTCCAACCCAGAGATCATGTCTTCTGGAAACACACAACAACTTGGAGCAGAACATAGCTAAACTTTTATTGATAATAGTCAGTACAAGCTCACATATATTACATGACATCGAGGCCAAAAGCACGTCTAGTGCTATGACAATATCTACATTATTTATCCAACACATCAGGGCCTCGGCACTACTACGGAACACTACAGCGAAAGACTACAGCGTAGTGGAACATGATAGAAACTCCATCCATAGGGACACTGCTGTGGACACATCCTAAGCATCGCAACATGGACCTCGGGACCTCCGTCTTAGTCTTCTCCTGCATCTCGCATGATACGCCAGGTGAGTACTTTGAATGTACTCGCAAGCACATGACAACCAAATATGCAGCAAGTAATATCATGGCAATGAACAGGTTAAACTCCAAGTGATTCACTTACTGTTACCAACTTACTCATCTCTGGGTTGCCTCACAACCCTCGGAATACTCGATACCAACGAGTACTTCCGCTCGAAAGACAAGTTCTTCATTCATTACTACAGTTGTTATGGTTGATCGCCTAGAGAGGTCTGGTCGGGCTGTCCAATACCATGGACACGGCTATTCGAATAGATATTACACTCTGCAGAGGTTGCGCACTTTACCCACACTATGGAGCACTGACCTCGTGATCCCATTCGGGTGGACCAGCATTGCTCCAACGAAACCTGTCTGACCCGTGACTCTTTCATCGTACCATCGGCAATCATACTCCCCCAGAGTCAAGCCTTGGGTGGCCCCGTGTCACCCTGTGACACCTGCCACCGTCATGGCCTAACTAAACTGTCCCAAACGGGGACGCCGGCAAACAACTCAACTGGGCTCACAGGGTTATCGCCGTCTACCTGATCAGGGCAGCACGCACACATAACCCTCCCTCTTTGGAGGTATCGGTGAAAGAGCACCGAGCCAAACCAAGTCAAGGCCGTCCCATACCGGCAAATGTGGCTGCACGGGTAAGCCCGGACAGGTGACTCTTGATCAAGCAACTATGTTTCACTTAGCAAGCATAGTTATTGATCATATCATTCTGAGTTATCACTTTAAACATTTAAATAATTTACTATGAATTATCTGGGTTGAATATATGCATGAAATAATTATGAATTATGCAATGCTATGAAATGCTTCATAATATGGATGTCCTATCTTGCCTTGATCAGTTGGGTTGTTCAGAAACTCCTGGTCTTTAAATGCACAAGAATCCCCTTCTGAAAATATTTTCAAATAGCAAAAGAAAAGGTCACATAAAGCCTTTTTATTCACCAACAATTCTGTGAGTGTTGGAAAAATACCAAACTTGGTGAAAAAATAAAGGACTTCAGTATGAACACAATGCAAAAAGAATCAGGTCATTTGGACTTTTCGGTAAAAAGTTGTAAGTAGTCAAAGTTCCTGATCAATTCTGTTTAAAAATATTTTTAGAAAATCAGAGAAGGGGCCACGTCGAAGGCGTAATTGACCCGTGTGCCTCCACTTACTGAATCGGTAAGAGGCTGACTATGGGCCTCCCTCATTTAAAATAGAGAGGGAGAGAGAGAGCAGAGGGGGGGCGGCTCAGCTGCGACGGTTGCCGGTGATCCCGACGGCGGAGGGGCTCGGAGAGGACTGGGATGGATAGAGCTCGGAGTGGTGGTCCGCCCTGTACCCGCAGCTTGGCCGGAGGTGGACAGACGGCATCGCCCCCTTCATCTCCGGCGGGCAGCAGCTGCGGTTGTCGGCGTATCCGAGCACTCCAGCAGCAATTGGACTGGCAGAAAGCTCGGGACACACCACGGGGTTCTACTGATCACGACTGAGAGCTTGGGCGGAGCTGGGGTGGCTTGAAGAGGGCGGGCGACAGGAGGGGATCGGCGGCGGAACTCCGGCGGAGTTCGAGGCCAGAGGCCTCTCTGCCTCGGGTTCTTCACTGCTAGCGATCGATTTGAGGGAGGAGGAGTGGAGTGAGGAGCTAGGCAGCGCGGGGCATGGCTATTTATAGCTGGGAGGATGGTAGCGGCGATCTCTCCCGAAGCAGGTCAATGCGGGCCATGGCACCGGCGACGGATGCCGCGCTGGCGTGGCTGCTTGCGGGTGAGAGGACGGGAGCTAGCAGGCGCATTGAATGCGGAGGGAACGGCTCAGGGAAGAAGACGACGGCGCACCCGCAACTATGACCGTACGGGCGCCACAGTGCGGTGATGGCGTGGTGGCCGTCGAGGGCTTCTCCGGCGCAGGCGAGAGTTCTGGAGTGGCTAGGTGTCAACGAGGAACGAAGTCGGCATGCTTAGACAACGCAACGCTGCGCGAGCGATCATCTCCGATGCAACCCAAGCCCTGCACGGCGCAGAGCGCGGCGACAAGCGTGCCAGCGCCATGCTCACCACGGTAGCTCATGTCCAAGGGCCATGTTAGTCTGGCAAACTTTGTCCAGCTCGTCGACCGTCGAACCCTCACTTCACCTGCAGCGTTGGTTTGGCTAGATTCAAGCAGAGATGAGAGGTAGAGTCACCAACAGCTTCAGACAGAGAACTTGGGAGGGATCTGGAGAGTTGGAGAGATGGAGGTAGGGCCAATGGAGATGTCCAGAGTGATTTAGGTTGGAAGGACTAGGAGCTGACCAAATTTGAGGTAATTTGGCTTAAGTTTGAGAGGAGTTCATTTACAAACCACATTTCTGGTCCGGAATCAAGATGTTGAAGTGCTGCTCACTAGACTGATCTCCTGGGGTTGAAATTTCGTGGAGGAAGGTTGTTTGGTGGTGTCCTCATGCTATAAAAATTTGAGAGCAATTGGACACTCCTAGCATGCACTTCCTTCACAAAGGTCCAGACTGACCAGGAGCTAAAATGAATTATTTTGCAAAGTATATGACATATTTTATGGAATATTTTTTGATATTGGAGCAAGATATAGTCCGAAGGATTTTTAAGAATTATTTGAGGATTTTCTGAGCGTCCAAACTATAGGTTGCTTCATAACCCATAGTGATGCCCTAAATCCTCAAATAAAAGAAAAGGGTTTTGAGAAATAATTTAAATTGGAAATTTGGATCCTTGGGATACTTGGCAGGGTTTTGGCAAGGTGATGGAGCTTTGGATCACTTGGAAGAAGACTTAAGAATGGCCAAGGCCAAGTGAAAGATTAAAAAATCCATTCAAATTCCAAATAAAACCAGAAAAAGTTTGAAAAGAAAAAGTTGTCAAAATCAGGGTGTCACACAATATGTGTTAATTCAATAATCCAGAATGACCTAGAAATGAGAGCATCATTTTTGGCAGAGGTTTCACCTTTTTCAAAAATCATGAACTTTTCTGAAGGGCATTTTGGGTTCATTGGAAAGATTTAAAGTTGAACCTAGTTGAAATAATTATCTGCTAGGGTTTTATCATCCCCATTTCAACTTTAATTGAAATTTAAACATGATGCATGGATGAATACGCAACTATTTACAATCAATTTCTATGGCTGTGAAAACTCACCACCACTAAACAAGAATCTCATCCTGAGATTCAAGATGTAGGGTAAGAGGAAGAGGGGACACCAAACTAACACAATCCTCATGATTCAATTGCCCTTCTTGAGGTTGTTGTTTCATTGCATCGTCTTGATCTTGACATCTTTGCTTTGGGAACTTCATCCAATACGATGACGACAGAAAGAAACTCTACATGAATGAATCATTGGAATGATCACACAATCAACTCACGGAATGAGACGTTGAAACATATCTTGAGCTGAAACACACAACACACACCTAGGGTTATGGAAAGAAACAAATGACGAAGGTTCAATTTGGTTGGCAGCAATTCCATGCTTAAGTAAGATGGTGAATAATTGTTGAAGTAGCGAGGAGATAAATTGCCATGATTCCATAATGGGGCACCTTAGGGAAGGTGACTCATTGAATTATTCCCTTATGTGGCAAAAAGAATTATTTTGGATACAGAGATCATTGAAACTCTTCATCCCAGGCTAAGGCAATCCTCAAACGATCGTTTGAAGGAGTTCGAAGAAATGGCATACTCAGTTTGGAGATACTAGAGTTATAAGACAACTCGATAAACTGAAGGCACATTCCAATTGATACCGAGGATATAACCTAGTGTCTGAGCATGCTCTCAAGAACTTGAGCATTTCGAAATTCATCAGGATTTTACCAACATCTGTGCCAAAGATCTTGGTGACACCTCGTACTACCATGATGGATAAAGATGGAGAATGCGGATGCAAAGGAAGACAAGACTTTCTCAAATTTCACCTTGACGATGCCAAGGAAACAAAATCTAGATGATCGGCTAAGAGACATTTAGCACTCCGTTTCTAATGTTCTCCTTGATGTTCTAGGCACAACGATCATGCTTCAGAGTAGCATGAATATGGTCATCAAGTAAATGTTGGACTTCGGGAGCATAAAGCATCCATAAGGAACAACTTCTAAAATAAGTCGCACGGTACCCTCATGGAGAAGATGGCCAAATTTCTCAATCAAGATACAACAATAATAGATCTTCCGGCTAGGTGTGCCGGCCAGAACGTCAACCTTGCCGGAACCTACATCATAGATCTTGTTAAAATTCCAACCATCATACCTGCCTGAGATTCATATCTGGTTGCTAACAGGATATTCTAGACTCAACATGTCTGAAGAGAAAGTTTGCGCAACAATTCGAAGAGATGACGTTGCGAGACTCTCGGGAAATGAACTACGGAAGCAAGCTCCAAAACATAAGCTGGATTGCAAGATACATGTGAATACACTGTCGAAGACAACATGACCACATAGAAGTCTTATAGCAAAACACTACCGAGTTCTGGTTGGGAACCATCATCGAGGATATCGAAGTCCATGCATAAGTCTTGCTCTTAAGAAGGAACTTCTTCTCCTTGAACAATTCAATCAGTGGCTTGGTGTTCTAGGAAATACATATGGAATGAAGGTAGCTAATCTGTCAAACCACAGAATACTTAGCACATGCATGACTGACTTGAGATGATTCTAGAGGAAACAAAAACAAGCTTTCTCGAATTCACGACGAGAACTTACATCAAATAAACGTGAATTAGAGGAAGTCACTTCTCTCATCCAAACATATGCTTCATGAACGGGACACGAAGAAAATGCTTAGACAAATTTCCAACACTAGCTTAAATGTTCAACATGAATTATGGAGAAGATAAAAATGTTGCCGGTGGGCTCAACAACAATTCCTCTAGGTATCCATGTAGATGGAACTCCACAATTATGTAGCATTGGTCAGACCAAAGGATATAATGGTGTATGCTCAAGGAAACAACCATGAGTAAGACAACCTTACAAAAATCATTGGTTCTGATCTTGATTTGGTAATAACCCATACTCAAATCAAAGATTGGATAAGACAATAGATCCAACAACTGATCACGAAGATGAATCAATGAAGATATCATCTTTCTTCAACACACACACAAGGATATTCCTTTGGAATGAACTAAGTCAGGCAAGCTTTTATCTTCCAACTCTCCAAGTTGTTGTTTAGCTTAAACAACTAGCTCAGGGGTATCCCACAAAGATTCCTAGAGAAGGTGTGGTTTATAGGAAAACCAACTTGACCACGAACTCAACATAACTGTCGGGGAACAACCCGGTGATACTTCCGAGAAGATATTTGGAAAATCATGAACTACCAATATGTTAATAAGCTTGAGAACAATCTTGCTTTTCAGGAAAAGACGATATGATCAAAAGATCGAGGGATTGACACAATCCTATCTCATTGATCGAAAGTGCACCAGGAAAGATGGACTAGGTAGCACGATTAATCCTAGGATGATGATTCGATAACCAACATGCTAAGAATGAGACTATTATCCATTTACTACCAGGCAACGGGGTTGCTAGTAGTATTGGTTTCACACATCATGGTTCACTTGTCGGCATTCCGGTTACAACCAGCACGGATATCGAGGAAGGAATTATGATGGTGAGAAGTATCACTACGTCAAGAATTCATAAGAGGTTGTGCAATTCCCATGAAATTCCTGACATGAAAGATGGTGACACTCCAAGGTAGAACATATTAGAAGCTGGATTGACATTCTTAATCTGCGGAATACAACTGTTTCGATCCAATCCAAGAAATGGATGAGGTACTGGAGTTTGTTTCTCCTAGTCATTCTAAAATAGAATGTCTTGGCGGACCATAAGAATAATAGGCACCGACAACATGAATGCATGCCATACTCTTGACTATCAACTAATAGAAGAAGGTCGGAATACAGCTGAAGAGGGACAACTCACAGGAACATATGATTTTCTGAGTTGTGGATGCATAGATTAACATGTGGAACAGGGCTCAGCATATTTCTTTCAGATAACCTATGCAAAAGGAAAGGATTGGCAGATTCACAATGTAGAATGGAGAACTCATGAAGAGCACTCTTGTTGTGATCTTTTGGTTCAAAAGAACTTCTGCCATATTGGTTCATGGTATTGGAATAATGATAAACCACGAACCTTGAAGACTATCACAAAGGTTACTAATATCCTAAAGGAACAAGCAAACTCTATCAGCAGGAATGAACGGAATGAATCATGGGTTCAAGAACCCAGAAATAGAATACCTACTAACTAATTAACATCACAAGATACTTTCGGGAATGATGACCAGAATCATCACACTGGTAACATAAAACAAGGTTGGATCACTGGGTGGTTCACTGAGGTATCCCAAAGGGACAGCGGGAACAGGGAGGAAAGGTGTGCAAATGCATCAGATTGTTTAGAAACCTAGGACACCTCAGACAACATAATGGCTATACGGCCATGAAAAATAAGATAACCTGCAAGACAACTGACAACATAACAACCGAATTCTTATGGAAGCACCGATCCAAGAAGACAAGAACCTTCCTATAAGTCTTCAGCATAGTAACTCGTCATCCAAAGAGATGGACGAGAAGCCTATTTCTTAAACCCCTTTGAAAAGAAGAGGGTGACTTAGAATTAGAAGGACACAAAATGGGGTGTAAAAAGAGCCTTTCTTTCCCTTCCACAATCAGTTTAGTTTGGTAACCCTACAGGCAGTCAGGCTCTGATACCAAATCTATCGGGACCCCGATCTTAAGTCACACCAACTAGAATATAACACATCATATCACTTTGTTGCCTCACGCACGGTAACCCATGGCAGCCGCCTTTACCTTGGAGGGGACCATTTGCGTCTTTTGGCTCACGTATATGATTATGTCTATAGCATCCATATGACAGGGAACTCGGGTCGACATGACTAGTCATAAACCAAGGTGGCACAAACGTACAGGGACATGCATAGGTAACCCAGCAATGCACATGTCGGTCATCAACGTATGAACCCGAGTCGTAGCAAGCTACAAGGACTTAAAGGAACAACGCGTGACATTTGCCCGTAGGGACAGACACATGAGCAAAAAAGGATACATGCCGGTCAATCCATGTCTTCCAGAGCAGTAGCGAACTACCAAAGCTTAGTGGAAGCACTAGGAGGCATTTCCTGTGGGAAAGGCTACCAAAGGCAGATAACTAGGTGTCGAATCCCACACATACCAATGCATTTCAGAACATACACACAATATGCACGATATGTGTAGATACAACATGGCATCACAACATAACTCTACTACTCAAAGTATTTATTTAAGAGACTCCGAGGAGCCTTACATTGCAGGTTTATTACAAACAGGGTGTCGGTGTGGAACACGATCACCTATGGGGCCGTCGGCCCCTTTGTGGTTCGGTTGGGGAGAGGGCGTGTTGCACAAAGAGCAGAAGCCACGGAGCAGCGCGACGACGGGGACACCGGTCACTTTTACCCAGGTTCGGGCCGCCGCGAGGCGTAAAGCCCTACACCTTCTTTTGGTGGGATTGATGGATGGACCGAAGAGAGAGCGCGACGCTCTTCCCCGGCAAGGGTGCCTCTGGGAAAGAGCAGTTAGGCGTGTACAAGTGTGAGGGGGTCCAAATCCTGTTCTAGGTAGCCATGGGCCTCTTTTTATAGTTCAAGGGGTGCTCCACAGTGGCCAGGCTGCCACTATTCACTGATTAGATGGCTAACAGTGCTATCATACCTAACTCTGGTAGTTAGGACAAAGTGCATTAAATGCACCGCTTAGTGTCACGTCAGGGACGAGCCTGGCAAGCCTGCCGAGCCGCTTCAGCCACCATCTTGCTCACATGCGTGACACGCCATCTGGACGGGTGTCATTTGGAGATGAAAAGTCTTCTGGGTGGCCGCAACGTGCCTGGTGGATGCCACTTAATCATCTGGGGGCTCGACACCGCACCGATGGTTGACTGGCATTGTGGTGCGGTGGAGCGGTGGTGTCTTGGCAGGGCGAGGCGCCCCTGAAGGACCCGGCAAGCCTGCCGGGGGGGGGGTCTTGGACTTGCCCTTGGGGGAATGGCTTCGACCTTGCCGGGCTCTCCTGCCTAGCAAGGGAGGCTATTCCCAAGGTGATATTTTGTTGAGTGATGTTGTCTTGGTCTTCTTGATCCGCTCTTTGATGCCTTAAAGAGCTGCTGTCGTGGCTTGGCCTTGCTGTATGTGTTGCTGTAGAATGCAGAGGGCCATCGCGCCTATGTATAGTTCGGGAAAAATGAACGTGAATGTTCATTTTACCGACACAGGGGTCTCATGACCCTACACACAAAGTCATTTAAACCAATGGAAGCATAAACTTGTCTGAGTACAGGCAACTAAAAATATGGAAGGCTAGCAAGCCTGATTATCTACATACCCTCCATAGGAACCAGACCCCTGTCTAGGATTCCCAAGCTAATCTGTCAACATCGAACTCATTGTGGAAACCACTAGTGAGACTGAAGTGTCCTCCACAAAAACATAATTAAGCAAGCGTGAGTATAAAGGTACTCAGCAAGACTTACATCAGAACTATCTACATATGCAACAGTATCAACAATGGGGTTGTGGAGTTCAACTATAGCAAGCCAGCTTTGACTCAGTGGCTATCCTGAACTACGACTACCAGTAACTTCTTTGGGGTGAGAGAGTGCACAAGAGCCCACATAGTCATGATAACCCACTCGTATAGGGGATCAATTGTAGCTTTTTCGATAAATAAGAGTGTTGAACCAAACGAGGAGCTAAAGGAAGAATTTATATTCTCTTCAAGTTCTATCGACCACCGATATAACTCTACGCACACTTAACGTTCACTTTACCTAGAACAAGTATGCAACTATTTTGTAGGTGTAATAGGATAAGTTTGCAAGAATAAAACTAGGAGTAATTAGCAAGAATAAAACTAGGAGTGTTTTGCAAGATAATAAAGTTTGTTGTTTAGTAGAAAGATATTTGTAACACAAGAGAAGGATTTGTCCCTAGGCAATCGATTACTAGACTGGTAATCGATTACTAGGGAGAGGCATGAGCTAACATACTTTCCATACTTGGATCATATGCACTTATGATTGGAACTCTAGCAAGCATCCGCAACTATTGATTTTCACATGACCCACAAACCGTCGGCGATATGGAGTGGGAATGCATACGTTTTGCAGAACCAAGCATATGCGATGTCCACATCCATTGCAAACATGAGTCATCACACAAATATTTGTGATATGTCGAATATCCCAAAAGCTCCATCCTTTGTGACACCCTGGTTTTGAGCTTTTTCTTTTTCTTTCGTTTTGTTGGATATTTCAGTTGTAGTTGGATTTTCTGTCAATTCATTTGGACTTAGCACTTGAAAACACTTCTGATTTTCTTCCTAGTGAGACCTATCACCCTAGACCCTATCAAAATCTCATGTCTAACACTCCCTTGCCATGCCATATTTTATTTTCTATGGCATTTCATTTCATTTTCTCTCAGAAACACCCCTTTCTCTCTCTATGCTATGAAGCAAGCCTCATTTCTGTTGCATATAAAATTCTCAGAAAACTCCCTAAATTTCTTTGCATTATGCCTCGCCCTCCCATGCAAAAATATGCCATGGTCCGTTGTAAATTTTCAGCAAGGGAGAATATTTTTGATTATGGTCGGAAATGGTAGTTTATGAAGCAATTATACTTTTCCTTCACCCAAATGAGCTGAAATTTTTGCCACATTGGGACCTTCCTAAGAGATGCATAACCACCAAAATTCAGCCTAAAATCTTCAGCCATTCGAGCTATACAATAAGCTAATGTTTATGTCTAGAACTTCCTAGCAAGCTCTAGTCACATCCATTGTGCTAGGTATCAAGCCAAGGGTGCATTACAACTCAGTGTTGAAAGGCCTTCACCGTAGACATGGTCTGCGTGGCCCTAAAGTCCCGCGTATGCCAGTACACGCGGTAACCTTGTAGAATGCAGGTGTTTGACATGAAATGCGCGCACTCTGGACGCCAGGGTCCTCGGTCGCCGCCCAGACGCCGCCTTTGCGCCATCGCAGCTTGCCCGTGCCACCTAGCTTGCTCCCCTACTTCCACCTGTCTCGCTCCTAGTACCTCCCGACGCCGGCAAGCGGCTCGCCGGACGCGGACACGGCGCGTTCGTGTGGGAAGAGTGCATGTTAGTGCGTCTCCTACCCCACATCGTGTGCGGCAGCCTTGCACGCGAAGATCTACAGCTCACCCGCACCCCCTAGTCATTTCCCAGCCCGTGGCCGAGCCACACACCTCGACAGATCTCCGGCAGCTTCCTCCACTATAAATAGAGCCCTCCCGAGCTCCTCAAACCACCCAACTCACCTCCACTGGCCACAAATTGATCACCGATGAGCGGGGCAAGGCTAGGAGGGCCTCCTACCTCCGATCATCGCCAGAGTTGGGCCACGGATCCCCGTCAGCCATCCACTCACTCCTACCATCCTCTGCTTCCACTACTGCTTCACGTGAGCTCATGTTGATCTCCTGAGCATGACGGTGTAGCCAGCTGGTTGGAACAGTGCTGGGAACGCCAACTCCAATGAGCTCCGCCGCCAGTCATCTCCGGAGAAGAGCCTAGCCTCGCCATCCGTCCACCTCCGATGAAGCTCCGGGTATGTATGTCCTTCCCATGTTTCCCTGAACCTATCCCGACCATCGTCGGCGGCCGCCGTGGCCTCCTCGCCGAAGAACCACCGGCGACAGAGCCGCCCACCTCTGTTCTCTATCTCTTCTAAACCTGACATGGGTACCCCACCCGTCAGCCTCTCTCTCCCCTTCAAATCATTTTTCTAGTGGACGCGCCTTGGTGAAATATGCCTTCTATGTGGACCTCCCTGGAATTTCTGTTAAGTTCAATTTAATTCAGATTTTGACCATAACTTTGACCAACTTTAATTTCTAAACCATAAGTCCAAATGAATAGAAACTTTTGCCACAATTTTTTCTTGAGCTAAAGTTTCTGTTGGTCCAATTTGAGGTTTTTCTGTGCTATCTAGAATTTCTGGTAATAGAGAAGGCTTTATGTGACATTTTCTTTTTGTATTTAAATTCATTTTCAGAAGAAACCAATTGCGTGGAAGAACACCAGGAGTATTGTAACACTCCTATGAACTACTGCAAGCCACAACATTCATTTGCAAGGATGGCATTGCAATGGCAATGGTTCCACTTGAATATTGGCTAATTATACGCATTATAATTTAAAATATTTACTTCATGCTACTTGTTGCATTATGCTCATTTTCATATCATATTGATGTTGTAGACATTATAGTAAATGTTATATGCCGTGGTTGAGTTATGATGCATTCACCATTTAAGTTTATGATATCATGTTCTCATGCACCCTATTGCATTCTATGGCTCGCATCATTTTTCATTCAAGTTAAACTTGACTATAATCAAACTTGAACAAGCTGTTGATCGAGTCATAAACAAAGATTCCCAGCGTAATAATGCATGTTACTCCTGTGGACAAACATGACACTATGCTAGACAGTGCCCCAAGAAGGGAAAGCCGCCAATGAACCTCAAGCCTCAAGTCAATAATGTGGGGCAGTTCCCCAAACAGTGTATACTCAAGGGTAAGTTCACCATATCTCCGCAGAAGAAGCCCACGAAGCACCAGATGTGGTCCTTGGTATGTTTCCTATTAATAACACACCTGCAATGATTTTATTCAATTCCGGGGCTTCCCATTCTTTTATTTCACGGAGTTTTGTTGCCCAACATCACCTTTCCTATACTCTTTTGGACAAAATTATGGTGGTGCAATCCCCCGGATCCATGCTCAGGACAAATATCATATGTCAAGACTTGGAGATATCAATAAATGGGATAATCTTCCCTGCATCCCTTGTATCCAATGAATCCTCAGGATTGGATGTTATATTGGGGATGGATTGGTTAACGACACATCAAGTCTGTATAAATTGTGCAACCAGAGAAGTTACATTAGTAAACCCATCCGGACAACAAGCTCGGTTCTTTGCCAGTAGAACCATGTCAAAAAGAGGTTTGGCTCACACAGCTACCGCCACATATATGGAGTTGATTCAAGTGGTCAGCGAATTTCCAAATGTATTTCTAGGGATGCCACCCGACCGTGAGCTTGATTTTTCCATTGATATTATTCCTGAGACAACACCAATCTACAAAAACTATAATCCTATGCCTTCTTCTGAATTGGTGGAATTGAAGAAACAGCTAGATGAGTTGCTATGAAAAGGATATATTCGCCCCGGTTCGTCTCCATTGGGGTCACTTGCAATATTCGTCAGCAAGAAAGATGGTAGTTTATGAATGTGTGTTGACTACCGCGCCCTCAATGATGTCATGATCAAAAATAAATACCTGCTTCACTGGATCGATGATTTGTTCGATCAACTAAATGGAGCTCAGGTATTCTCCAAGATTGACTTGTGAACCCGGTATCATCAGTTGAAAATCATACAGGAAGACATTCCTAAGACTTCATTCACTATTCGATACGGGTTATATGAATACACCGTCATGTCATTTGGGCTGACTAATGCCCCCGCCTTTTTCATGCATATGATGAACAAGGTATTCATTGTCGGATTCAGGGCTCCGCAGACCCAATAAGGTTCGAACACTGGGGCGTGTGCGAGGATTCGCCCCTTTGTCATGCTCCGCTCGCTGAGACTTGCGATGTAGCTGGGCTAGGTGAGCAACAAGATCGAAACAAGAAGAAAGCACACAAGGATTTACCCAGGTTCGGGCCACCTTGCGGTGTAAAACTCTACTCCTGCCTTTGGTGGATTAGCCTCGCGTGGAGGTTGAGTATGAACTTGTACAGTGGGTGAGTTCGCCTCGCAAGGACTCGAGTGAGGCGTCTGGGATCGATCCCCCTCTACGGTGGATGCTAGCCTCTATTTATAGTGGCCTCGGTCCTCTTCCCCCATAGCTTAGGCGGGAAGGGATTCCACAACGGCCAATTTTGAACAGGGACAAGAAGTACATCTTATCCTGACGAAAGGTGGTCTTCGCCTGCAAAGCTTCTAGCAATGACGTGGTGGTGGGCTCGGCGATGACGTCCTGCTCTGCCGAGCTCGTGGTCTTGGTCTCGTTGCATAAAAGAGGAAACCTTTGTCCCTTTCCTTGGGAACACGCACTAGGCCTTGCCCCCTATCACCAAAGGGGAAACTGCCCCTCGGTCGTCATGGCTTGCGTCATCCTGCCCTCCGGAGGAGGGCATTCGCATTGGAATCTCCACTCCTCGGGAGGCCGCCTTGCGGAGCCGCTCCTCAGGAGGTCTTGGTGCTGCTTCCCGCGCGAGGGCTCTTCTCGCGAGCTCTCGAACTTGGGCCTTGCTGGGCTGTCGTGGTGCCGTGCGTTGGGGCCGCAGGCAGGCAAGTCTGGGTACCCTGGTTCCCAGAATGCCGACATTCATGGACTTTTTGGACAAGTTCGTGGTGGTATTAATTGATGATATTCTCATATATTCCAAAGGCGAAGAAGAGCACAAACACCATCTCCGTGATGTATTGGCGTGATTACAAGCCCACTATCTTTATGCCAAATTTAGCAAATGTGAATTTTGGCTTAAGGAAGTGGGATTTCTCGGGCATACTTTATCCGCACAAGGAGTGGCCCTAGACCAAAGCAAGGTGACGAAAGTACTGAATTGGAAGGCACCCGTTATAGTGACAAAAGTCAGAAGTTTCTTTGGATTGGCAGGCTATTACCGTCGCTTCATTGAAGGCTTCTCTAAGACTTGCAAGCCAATGACGGAATTACTTAAGAAAAATCAGAAATTCATATGGACAGAAGCTTGTGAGAATAGTTTCAATGAGCTAAAAACCTGATTGACCATCGGCCCAGTATTGGTGCTACCAGATATTTACTGCAACTTCGATATTGATTGTGACGCATCCATGCGCATTGGGTGTGTACTTATGCAATACGGAAAGGCCGTGCCCTATGCATCTCAACAACTGCGGCGCACGAGGAAAACTATCCAATGCATGACTTGGAATTGACAGTGGTGGTGCATGCCCTAAAAATTTGGAGGCATTACATCATCGGGAAAAGATGTCAAATATACACATACCACAAGAGTCTCAAGTATATATTCACACATCCGGACCTGAATCTTCGACAAAGAAGATGGCTTGAATTGGTCAAGGATTACGACCTTGGTATCAATTACCATCCAGGAAAGGCCAATGTGGTCGCCGATGCTCTCAGTCGAAAATCGGCCACAACAACCTCAATAATTATATCCCTGCACCCAACACTTCAAGAAGTGATAGCACAGCTTAATATGATCGTTTATGATGCAACATGCTCAGTTACCTTGGAAATCACCCCTACCCTGGAGACAGAGATTCATAAGGCTCAACCTGAAGATCCAGTCTTGCTCAAGGGAAATAGCCCGAGTGCACACCGGGATGGCCCATGATTTCCACATAGACGATCAAGGTACACTACGATTATGAAATCGAGTCTGTGTACCAGCCCAAGGTGATTTGAAGCAGCAAATATTGAAGGAAGCTCATGAATTTGCATACCCTATTCACCCTGGAGGCACTAAAATGTATGAAGATCTGAAGGAGACATTCTGGTGGGAAGGCATGAAGAAGGATATAGCCTATTACATCGCCTATTGTGATGTCTGCAATAAAGTAAAAGCTGAGCATCAGAAACCAGTCGGACTACTGCAACCATTACTAGTTCCACAATTGAAATGGGACGATATCTATATGGATTTCATAGTGGGATTGCCCAAGACCCCACGAGGGAATAATGCTATCTGGGTTGTGGTCGACATGCTCACAAAGGTGGCTCACTTCATTCTTGTAAGGACCACCTACCGTGCGAACCAAGTAGCTTAACTCTAAATATCAACGATTGTTAGTCTGCATGGAGTACCCAAGACTATCACTTCAGACCAAGGATCTTTGTTCACCTTAGCATTCTGGCTACGGCTCCACCAAGCCTTGGGAACCGCTTTGAAGCATAGCACTGCCTATCACCCACAGACGGATGGCCAGATGGAGCGGGTTAATCAAATCTTGGAGGACATGCTTCGGGCATGCGATCTCGCTTATGGACCCAAGTGGGAAGACAACCTTCCTTACGCAGAATTCTCATACAACAACAACTATCAAGCAAGTCTCAGAATGTCACCTTTTGAGGCCCTATACGGACGTAAATGCTGCACACCCCGATCATAGACCGGAGACAGTCGAATTTTGGGAACCGATTTAGTGCTAAAAGCAGAAAGCAAGTCAAGGAAATTCAGGATCATTTGCAAGGAGCTAAATCTCGTTAAAAGAGTTACTATGATCCTACGCATAGACAAATCAGTTTTGAACTGGGTGAATATGCTTATTTACGGGTAACCCAATGAAAGGAGTTAAGAGGTTTCATACTTAGGGAAAGCTTGCACCGAGATATATCGGTCCATACCCAGTAATGACCAGAGTTGGCAAAGTGGCTTATCAGTTAGAGTTACCTCCAGAACTATCCGAGGTTCACGATGTATTTCACGTATCTCAACTACAGAAGTGCATCACATCGCCCGTGAAGCAGGTAGATATGGCGAAACTAGAGCTCATTGAGGATTTGACCTACGAGGACTAGCCCTTAAGAATCTTGGATGAGATGGAAAGAGTCACCCGCAGTAAAGCTGTAAGGTTTTATAAGGTACAGTGGGAGCATCATACCGAGGATGAGGCCACATGGGAAAGAGAGGATTTCTTGAGGACTGCATATCCATACTTGTTCCCTGAGAAACCGAATCTCAAGGACGAGATTCATCCTAAGGGGGAGGTTTGAGACACCCTGGTTTTTGGCCTTTTTCTTTTTCCTTTGTTTTGTTGGATATTTCAGTTGTAGTTGAACTTTCTGTCAATTTATTTGGACTTAGCACATGGAAACACTTTTGATTCTCTACCAAGTGAGACCTATCACCCTAGATCCTCTCAAAATCTCATGTCTTAGACTCCATTGCTATCGTGGTGCAGGTCCACGAGCACCTATGGGGCCACGGGCCCCTTTGTGGTTCGACGAGGGAAGATCACATTGCACAAAGAGTAGAAATGACAGAGGCAGCGCAGCGATGGGACTCTGGTTTTTACCCAGGTTCGGGCCGCTAAGAAGCGTAATACCCTACTCCTGTCTTTGGGTGTATTGAGGGGTGGAAGCACAGTACAAGGAGTGCTCAACCCCGGCAAGGGCGCGGGGGAGATCATCTACACGTGCAGGTGTGCTTGGGTGTGTGAAAAACGCGAATCCTTGTCTAGGTTGCCTTGGGCCTCCTTTTATAGCTCAAGGGGTTACCACAGTGGCAAAACAGACATTATCTAGTGATTAGATAGCAAAAAATGATATCATACCTAACTCTGCGAGTTAGGAAAAAGTGCATTAAATGCATCACTAGGTGTCGGGTGGAGAGTCAGTCCCGGCAGGGTTCATCCCACCGCTTAGCTAACCGTCTCCTATTAGCATGACACGCCTCCTGGACGGGTGTCAATAAAGGTAATTTATCCTCCGACGAGCTGCCACATACACGGCAAGAGGCACCTAGCTACCCGAGAGCTTGACACCGCACTGATTAGCAACAGGCGTCTCAGTGAGGTGGAGCGGTGCCAACTGGCAGCACTTACCGGCAAGGAGCTTGCCGGGTCTTCATCTCGAGGTTCTTGTTTTGGTCCCCGACAGCCTCGGAGACGCTGCTGGCATGACTTGGCCTTGTACTTGTCGTTGGCTTCGACCTTGCCGGCCTTGCCTGGTCGGCAAGGGAACCCTTTTAGAGAATCTTTGCTGTGTTGACGTCTTGGTCTTCTTGATGCGCTCCTTTATCTTACGAAGAGCGGCTTCTCTGGCTTGTCTTAGGTTTGATAGTTGGTTCATTTCGCGGGGCGGCTACCACTGCCTGTGCATAAGTCTGGGGCACTATGGACCCGAGTCATAGTGCACCGACAGGAGCCCCCGAGATTGGCCTACACGCGCTTGCCAAGCGATGTTGGGTCAGACCCAAAATTTATGCATAGGTGCGTAGTATAAGGGGTAGCTGCTAACTTTAATTTGAGTTTACCCACTACTTCCGCCATTTTCACCACGCGCACCGCATGCATTGCGGGGAGTTGGTGGTGGACGCGCACGGCTCGGAAACATGGGCTTGGCAAAATATACAACGCCATGGATTGGTGCAACGGGGCGGTTGCCAGAGCAGTACACTCACCCGTGAGCTCGGGTAGTGGGATTGGTGGAGCTGGGCGGTTTCCTTAGAGTGATGAAGAGCCAGCCCCCGTGCCCTCCCTATAAATTGGAGGCCATAGCGGGCGATGCTCATTCATCCTCTTCTCCATCCCATCCCTCCAAGCCTGAACAGTTCGTCCTTCTTCTTCTGGTCCTTGGGCCGGCTCTCCCCTCCCCAATGGCCAGGGGAAAGGGCCAAGCGCATGCATCTGCCGTTGGGAGGTCTTCTTCCCGTAGTCGCACACAGCCCTGGTCGAAGACTCTGTACCAAGCGCTCGTGGGAGAGGCACTGGACGGGGGCGTGAAAGGTGTGGCGGCCATGGCAGGGGCAGCCGCGGAGGTGCGTCTGCCGCCGCGTCTTCTGTCGCCCCGGCTCTGGTGGAGGGCCACACGGGTGACACCGCATTGGAGTTCTTCATGGAACTGCGCCACCGTAGTAGGCTGCGGCTTCCACGTCCTTTCTCAAGGGTGATGGAGGGAGACCGCCCGCGTGGCCTATGGCTGTGCGTGAGTGGTTGCAGCAACGATCCTTCATGGGCAACGGGGGAGTTCTCCGTCCAGGGCACCATGTACCTTACGCATGGATTGAAGACCTTCATCTGCGCGCATTGCTTAGGGAAGGGCATCTTCTCCACTTCAAGCTTGTGGAGGCGAACACGCTCTCCGTGAAGTTCTTCGGCGTCTCCGGCCTCCGTCTAGGCTGATGCGCGGAGAGCTCGAGCGACAGCGAAAGTGCCCCCTCGAGCAATAGCGACGAGGAGGACAGCGGCGGTGGCAACCAATGATGCGTCAAGAGCGGGGACAACACCTCCGAGGCGGCGTGATCGCCGGCGGCACCATCATCACCAGCTGGGCATCGGCAACACCATCATCTGCACCTGCTCCCCCGGCTCCATCTTCCCTGCCAGCTTCGTCCTCCCTGCCGGGGGCAGCGTCCCTCTGATCCTCCAAGAGCCACGTCTCTCTGGCCCTGGCGGGGACGCGCCAAATCCTAGCTAGGCACTCCTTGCGCCCTCGGGTTGCACTCGATGTAAGCCCTAGGGGAGAAACTCCAATAAAGAAACATTAAAAATGCTCTTCAATGTACCTTTTCTTTTATGTATCCGAAAGAATGTATGTTGTTCATCTCTGAATATTATCCCTTTCCCTATCTTTCCATACTTGTACAATGTATGCACCCTTGTCACTTGAGATGGCCTGCCGGGGTTAGTACTAGCCGCGAGCGCTCGAGCAGCAGGCCCTAGCAGCCTGCTTGTAATCCTTCCCCTAACAAGACCCTTGCCGGATTGGGTGCAGCCATCTAGTTTTATTGAGCAGGCTCGAAACAAGAATTAGGGCACAACCTAACTCAGCAAGGTTTCGCTTGTACATAAGTGTCCATTGTATCAAGTTAAGAAAAAGGAGAAAGGATACGCACAGAGAGAGTAGCACTTAGAGCAAAATAACAAAATATGAGTCTCTACTTATCTCGTTATGTTCCATTTGTATGAAAGATGTTGATTGATTCCTCCCATATCTTCATCATCATCATCAATGTCCTTTCCCAGCAACGCGGGCATGGACATAAGAGCCTTCCTTGCTCGTTCTTAATAGGGACAACAAAGGGATAGATAATGAAGTGATAAATCCTTAGGAATCTATCAACTTATACATGCAGATACTATCATGCGACAACACTAAAATGTGACACATATATTAAAACATGTGAATTAACAAGAGTTACGCATTACTTAAATTTATTTAACATACGCATAGAGTCTGCGCCTGGCTTTGTACAAAGGGTTACATGCATTGCTGGCAAGGCTTGTACAAAAGGTGGTTGCCAGGAACAGGGCCTGGGAACCGCGCCTTACAGGTAGAACTTGCGAAGATGCTCAATATTCCATGAGTTTTGCACCTGGATGCCATCTTCGGTCTCCAGATGGACTACGCTAGGTCTGGTGACTCGTGCTACCCAGTAAGGGCCTTCCCACTTTGGTGTCAACTTGTTTGCACCCTTGGCGGACTGAATGCGCCTAAGGACAAGGTCACCTTCCTCAAGGCTACATGCATGAATCCTGCGGCTATGGTAGCGGCGCAAGGCTTGCTGGTAATGTGCGTCACGCACAGCGGCCCGGAGACGATCTTCCTCGAGGAGCACGGCATCGTCATGCCACAACTCCTCTTGCTTAACTTCATCGTAGGCAAGTACTCGAGGTGACCGATATGTGAGTTCTGTGGGGAGCACTACTTTTGCCCTATATACTAGGGAGAAGGGATTTTGGCCAGTAGCTCGATTTGGTGTTGTCCCGAGTGACCAAAGAACCACTGGCAACTCAGCAATCCAACGCTTGCCGCACTTTCGCAACTTGTCAAAAGTTCTTGTCTTGAGACTATGCAACACTTCAGCATTCATCCTCTCGGCCTGTCCATTGCTCCTTGGGTGGGCAACAGAGGCAAAGGATACCTTTCTTCCAAGGCTCTGGATATGCTGCATAAAGGTGTGGCTCGTGAACTGGGTGCCATTGTCGGTGATCACTATGTTGGGTACTCCAAAACGGTACACCAATCCTTTGAAAAAATTGACAGCTGATTGTGCAGTCACCTTTCTCACTGGTTCCACTTCAGGCCACTTTGTAAACTTGTTGATTGCGGTAGCACGGGGAAAGGGGCCCAAGATATCGAGCCCCCAGATAGAGAAGGGCCAGGATAAAGGGATCGCTTGAAGGGCTTGAGATGGTTGATGGATATTTTTGGAATGGAACTAGCATGCTTCACACTTGGTGACTAACTCAGTCGCATCCTGGAGGGCTGTGGACCAATAGAAACCCTGCCGGAAAGCTTTTCCGACAAGGGCTCTTGATCCTATGTGAGAGCCACACATACCCCCATGTATCTCTGCCAATAGCTTCAGTCCATCTTCCTGGCAGATGCACCTCAATTTCACACCGTTTGGTCTATTTCTGTACAGTGTGTCATCAACAAACTGATATATACTAGATTGACGGGCTACTTTTTCAGCTTCTTCCTACTCTTCTAGAAGTTCTCCTGTCTGAAGGAAATGGACTATGTGTTGTGCCCAAGCTGGAGCTTGTGGTTCGACAACAAGGACCAAAGGCATTTCTTCTTCCATGGGAGCGCTTGCCGCAACCGCAAGAACCCGAGGCTCTGCAGGAGGGTGCTGCTCACCAACCAAAGCAGAGTTGCTCCCGGTAGCCTCTCCACCAGCAGCTTCAGGGAGCTCTGCTGGGAAATGCTTGCCAGTTTTCAACTTCCTCCTCTTCCTGGCCAACGTCGAAGGAGAAACCAATGATTGAGTCAAATGAAGTACAAAAGTCCCTGGTTCCACATGAAGCTTTTGCGCGGCACACTTTGATAGATGGTCAGCAACGCTATTTTCTGCATGCGGCATGTGCACTGTTTGCAATCCATCGAAGTGCTCCTCCAACTTCCTCACTTCATCCACGTATGCTTCCATTAACGGGCTTTGGTAATCTTTATTGACTTTTTTCACAACAAGTTGAGAATCTCCGCAAATGATCAGTTTCTTTATTCCCAACTCTACTGCAATCCTGAGGCCGGCAAGGAGCCCCTCATACTGAGCCATATTGTTGGTAGCCTCCTCCCGGGGAAAGTGCATCTGAATCACATACTTGAGATGCTCTCCGGTGGGTGCTACGAGCAGCACTCTAGCGCCGGCGCCTTGCAGCAAGAAAGCACCATCAAAGTACATGACCCATTCCATAGGTGTTTCCTTGCCGGGGAGAGCTGTTTCTAACACTTCCTCATCCGAAGTAGGCATCCATTCAGCAATGTATTATACTAGTGCTATGCTCTGGATAGTTGACGTGCTTTCAAACTTCAAGGCAAAACTTGACAATTCCAAGGCCCATTCTACTATCCTTCCGGTGGCTTCTGGATTCCTCGGGATGCGCTGCAGAGGGATGTGAGTAACAATTGTTATCTCGTGTGCTTGGAAGTAGTGGCGCATGTTGGGGCTCTAGGACTTGGGGTACCCAGGCCCGTCTGCCTGCGGCCCAGGAAGCTCGTCTGACCTAGTTCGGCCCATCATGAAGGCCGCGCCAGCAAGACCCTCGCGAGGGCCTTTGCCTCGTGAGGCATGCGTAGTCAAGGAGCTCCCATAGTCCTTTCGGGGAGTCACCCTGAGGCTACCTCCCGAGGCCCCCTCACGGGCGGATGCACCAAGGTCGCCAAGCCCTGCCTTGGGCTGCACATGGGTGACACAAGTCACGACGAGCTTCGCCAGGACCGGCGCCAGCGGGTGCGGATAGTGAGGTTTTCCTCTTTGGTGATAAAGGGACAAGGCCAGTGCGCAGGTTCCCAAGGCAGCCCCTAAGGTTTCCTCTTCGATGCAACAAGACCAGGATGACGGGCTTGTCAGGATGGAGGTCATTGCCGAGCCCAACTACGCATCGTCGACAGAAGCTTTGTAGACGAAGACCGCCTTTCGTCAGGATAAGATGTACTTCCTGTTCCCCTTCAAAATGGGCCGTTGTGGCAACCCTTTCCACCTTGTGTTTTTGAGGGGAAGAGGACCGTGGCCAGTATAAGTATAGCTAGGCCACCACCTTAGAGAGGCATCGAATCCTCAAGCTCCGAACCACCTGAGAGCCCCCCGAGGCAACTTGTATTCACTTGTTCATCCTCCCTTGCGAGGCTATCCATCCAAAAAGCAGGAATAGGGTTTTACACCACAAGGTGGCCCGAACCTGGGTAAATCCGTTGTGTTCTCTGCCCTTCTCTTTGAACCAAACACGCAAGAGTTTGGCTGTGAGGTTAGAGTAGCCGGCAGGGCAAGGTGAGAGGTAGTTAGCAAGCCCCAGAGTTTGAACCATACACGGGTCCGCGGAGCCCTGATTCCAACAGCGCAGTTTCCTCAAGACCATGAGGAGGCCAAAGATCAGCTTTTGCACCCCAGAGTACCTTGACCTAGCCCCCTGCAAGAGGGAGCTGACAAAGTAAACTGGTCGTTGCACCACTTTCTTCTTCGCCAACACCTTCTGACTATCCCTACTCGTCTGCACTCCTTCTCCCTTGTCAATGGCAGGCCCTGCCGGGGCGGATTTTCGTTCACCACTAGATGGTTCTGCTGCTGCAGTTGTTTTGCTATCCACTTCTCTCTATGCCACCAACACAGCACTGACCACTTGATTCGTTGCTGCTAAGTATAGCAGTAACGGTTCCCGCGGTTTAGGTGCGACCAAGGTTGGGGTAGAGGAAAGGTAAGCCTTCTAATCTTGTAGTGCAACTTTTGCTTCCGGGGTCCATTTCATTGGGCCAACCATTTTCAAGATTTTGAAAAACGGCAAGGCGCGCTCAGCATATTTTGAAATGAACCTACTTAGAGTTGCAACACAACTAGCTAAACGCCTCACGTCCTTGATAGTCTTGGTTACTTGGGTCTACTCAATTTCCTTGATCTTGTCGGGGTTGGCTTCTATCCCACGCTGAGACACAAAGAACCCGAGAAGCTTGCCGGATGGGACACCGAATACACACTTCTTAGGGTTGAGCTTCAAGTTGATCTTGCATAAATTCACGTAAGTCTCTTCCTAATCTTGAATAAGTGTGGACCTGTCCTTGGTTTTGACGACTATGTCATCCACATATGCTTCCACATTTCTGTGTAGCTGGGGCTCAAAACCAATTTGCACGGCTCTTGCAAAAGTGGAACTAGCGCTCTTCAACCCGAAAGGCATACGTAGAAAATAGTACATGCCACATGGAGTTATGAACGCGGTTTTCTCTTCATCTTCCTTGGCCATGAATATTTGATGATACCTAGAGTATGCATCAAGAAAAGAGAGCAAGTCACATCTCGAAGTGGAATCAATGATTTGGTCGATGTGCGGCAAAGGGAAAGGATCCTTTGGACATGATTTGTTCAAGTCAGTGAAGTCAATACAAAATCTCCACTTTCCATTTGCCTTGCGGACCACCACCGGATTCGCTAACCAAGTTGGATGCAACACTCCTCTTACTAAACCAGCTGCTTCAAGCTACTTGATTTCTTCAACAATGTACTACTGCTGTTCCAAGGCTTGCTTCCTGGCCTTCTGCTTGACGGGCCAAGCATGAGGACAGACAGCAAGGTGGTGCTCGATTATCTCCCTGGGAACATCGGGGATGTCAGATGGTTGCCAGGCAAACACATCGTCATCCGCCCGCAGTAAGACAACAAGCGCGCTTTCCTATTTGTCATCAAGGTGGAACTGATGGTGAAGGTACCGTCAGCGACATCCTGCCTTGCTGGGACTTTCTTTGTCGCAGGGGGAGTACCCTTAGACCTCTTTCTAGTGGAACTTTCCGGCAGGTCATCGTCGGGTGCAGCGCACTCCGGAGAGGCGCGCTTCCCGGAGTCCTTGCCAGCATCCTTACTAGCTTTCTTCCCTTCTTTCCTTTCTTGGCAGAAGCCAGGGCTTCCATGGCCTCAGCTGCTACCGCATCTCGGTACATCTTATCAACACAGATGACTGCATCTTTCTTGTCTGACGGGATGGAGATGATACCCATCGGCCCTGGCATCTTTAGTGTGTTGTAGGCGTAGTGAGACACCGCCATAAATTTAGCCAAAGCTGGACGACCAAGTATTCCATTGTATGGCAAGGGAAGCTCGACAACATCGAACACAACTTTCTCAGTTCTATAATTCAGCTCCCCGCCAAATGTCACTAGCAATGTGATCTTTCCCTTAGATCGACTCCTTCCCGGGTTAATCCCTTGGAATGTGCCCGTTTGCTTGAGCTCTTCATCAGGAATCTTGAGCTTTTCAACTACCTTTGGAGAGATCAGGTTCAAGCCAGCCCTGCCGTCAACTAACATCTTTGTCACTTTGAGATTGTGAATCGTCGGTGAAACCAACAATGGCAAGCATCCAACCATAGTGGTGTGATCTGGATGATCCTCAGCGTCAAAGATGATAGGCGTGTGAGACACTTGAGTGGCTTTTGGGCACCCATCACCGGCTCTACTGCGTTGACCTCACATGCCCACTGTTTAAGTTGGCGGTGAGAGGAGTGCAAAGATGCACCCTCATCAATGCACATTGCTTCAGTGGCCTTCTGGAACTCTTGCTCACTAGATTCATCTCCATCATCTTCGTCGCTTTCATCTTCTCCTTCTTTCTTCTCACGGCCTCTAGTAGGCTTTTCTTTCTGCTGTTGGGCCTTGCCGCGGTGACCTCCACGCCCGCCGCGTCCTTTCCCGCTAGCACCCTCTTGACCCCTTTCCTTATCACACTTCTCGTATTCAGCTTTCTGTTTCTCAGCAAGCTACTCAACTTTGCGGCATTCTTGGAGGTCATGACCTTTGGTGCGGTGGATCTTGCAGTATGGCCCGTCGGACTTGCCAGCTTTCTCTGCCGCCGCAGCCTCCCGACAATCAGTGCACGTGGCAGCTTCCTTGCCGGGTGCCTCGATTTTGGCTTTCTTGTTGGCACTAGGATCACTGGAGCTCTCAGCGGCCATCACTGCCTTGCCTTTGTGATTCCTGTTGCGTTTCCGGCCTTTCTTCTTTGGGGTGGCAGCATCGTCGTCATCCTCTGAATCGACTTTGATGCCAGCCTCCTCTTCGGGGAGATTCCTTCCCTCTTTAGAGTGAGCACACTTGTCCGCCAACGTGTAGAGTTCGTTGACGGTCTTCAGTAGCCGGACGTTCATCTTAGCTTGCATCCTTCAATTGCGCACATTTGTGTGAAATGCGGCAATCACTACTGCCAGGTGTATCTCTAGAATGTTGCGGTGCACTCGACTAAATCTCTATAGGTACTTGCGCAGGCTTTCCCCTTCCCTTTGTGGGAGAACTTGCAAGTCGTTGGGCTGCCCAGGTGCTTGGTGACCACCCATAAAGGCGCCAACAAACTCATTGCACAGATCTTCCCATGAGGAAATGGAATTTTTTGGCAAGTGCATCATCCAAGATCTCACATTGGGCTTAAACGCCAATGGAAAATAATCGGCGAGCACTTTCTCATCTCTTCCTCTGGTAGCTTGAATGGCGATCGTGTATATGCCCATGAATTCTGCTGGGTTTAGCTTTCCATCTTATTTCTCTGGCAACTCAGGCTTGAGGCTCGGTCGGATGGCCAGCAAACTTGCCGCAGCTCGCGAGTGAAGGCGGGGCACCCAACCATGTAAGGTAGGTACCCACCAGTACTGGGCGCGGATTCGTTAGTGTCTTGATCATTGTGCCTGTCGGACTGACGGCGTGTCTCCCGAAGCCTCTCGATGGTGACACGGGCGTCCTCCTTCTGCCTGTCTTTCAGCACATGGCGCTAGTCTTGGCGGTCCTGTGGGTCGGACGAAGCCATCGACATCTCGTCAGGCTCATCAGCGCGTTGCACCTGCTGTCCTTGTTGTGGCTGCCACTAGCACTTTTTCTGTGGAGGAGACTACACCGTGGGTGTAGTCCCCTCAACATGGCCACCACTCTGGGCTGCCAGCATAGCTTGTGGACACCGCGTGGGTTCTGCTTGCTGGGACTTGCTGGTCTCAGCAAATCCAATCAAACTCTGAATGGTGGCTCTCCACTCATCCATCTTATCAGCTGCTGGAGGGAAGTTCAACAACAGCTGAGCTCGTGCTATTGCCTCCGTAGCCGTCCCTGGCATGGCGTGGGAAGTAGAACGTGATGTCGCTCGGCTCCTTGCAGAGCCAGCGGGTGCACCGTTGTGTTCTTGCTGTCACGTACCGATCACAAGGGCTGTCTGGCGTGGCAGAGGTTGCACTTGAGGGCCTTCCTCTTGATCAACTGGAGTCTTGCCGTGCGGGCGCGGCCGTCCCTGGCCAGCGATGCCGCTCGGTGTCTTGTCACGCTCGCCTTGCATGGGGCGAGGGGTGTGCCTTGTGGTCGTACCTCCGGCCTGGGCGGCCAGAGGGTCTTGACACACACTAGAGCGGGTGCCACCGCTATGATGGCTGCGCTCGCCAGCATGGCGGAGAGGCAGAGGTTGGGTGCCCGCGCCGCCTGCGCCAGCTTGCCCTTGCACACCAGCAGGTTGAGGAAGGTTGGTTGCTCTGCCCTCTCCGCCTCCTCCTCCGTTCGTGGTTAGCATGGCGGTTGCGCTGCCTGCGCCGGCCGTGCCAGCAATGGTGCCTGCGCCCCCCGCCACAGCCGTGGCGGCAGCGGGTGCGTGTGATGGAGCCTTGGAGGTGAAGGGTTGCGCTGCTGCATTGCTCTTCTTCTTCGGCGCCATCGGCGATGAAGAAGAAGATGATGAAGAAGACGATGGAGATCGACGCGCTGCTTGATAATTCACGTGCACACTAAGATTGGCAACATCATGTTCATGATCATATTTCAATCTGTTAATGCCATGTTATTGTTTGTCATGTTTGCTTTGTTTGCTGTGAGCTTGCGAGTACATTCAAAGTACTCACCCGGCATGTCATGCCAGATGCAGGATAAGCCATGCAAGGAGTTGATGTCGACCGGTACTTCGCATTCTAGGCCATGTCCCAATATTGTCCTAGTGGCATGGAGTTCCTCTACCCCGTAGTTGCGCTGCCGAGTTGATGTTTCCACTATCATCGAGGCCCCTGAGATGCATACTAAATAATGTACATAGCGGAGCTGCACATTGTGTGCCGCTTGGGCTCGCTTCCTTATGTAATCATTGAACCTATGTATCCGCAAGAGAACAATAAAGCGGTTATGTCTGTACCAAGTTGTTGTGTGTTGCTAGAAGACTTGATGGCTGGGCTGGCAATGCAAGGTAAACTGGTTGCTCTGAGCTAGGGTGCCACATCCTTGCTACTCGTGTGGGTTGGCATTACCATCACACGTGCTATTCTGTGTTGCAATGTTTATGATGCGCACTCATCACAAACAGTTCATGATTGTAAAGTGTGTATGATAAGAATACTATCACACACATTCGCTTTTCCCGAACCGTATGCGATATATAATTAATAAGATAAGTTAATCATCGTATGAGTGTCGGATGAGTTTACGAAATGTCTGACTATCGTATTAGTGTAGGATGGGATAACTATCGCACACACTATTCTGTGGTGAAATGTTTACGATGCGTACAACATCACACACAGTTTATGATTGTAAAGCATGTATGATAAGGTGACTATCACAAACATTTAGTTTGGTCGCACCGTTTGTGATATTTTCTGACATCACACACGCTTTGCAAACAGAAATTGTGTTCATGGTTGCACACGTTTTCTCTCTATGAAACTTGTCGGATTATGAGGTATATCACATGTTTTCCTTTACAGACAGTGTGTGATGTAATGAGCTAGAGAGCGTATTTTATACCAAATTTAATCGATGCAATTTAAAATTGTACATAATTTGAATTTGAAAGTAGGCAATAACTTTATTCATATCCATCAGGTTCAACAACCAATGCATTATTTGATTGACATGTACATATGTTCAAGAATTACATAAAAAAAGAATTACATCAGTACCAAATAAAGAATGATGAACCAAGGTTGTTTACTTGTATTAAAGACGATAAAGAAAGAGGCAAAATACATTCTGGTTGCTGAACAAGGTGAAGCGAAATGCCCATATTGTGGCCTCCTCCATGCCGAATGCACGCATAACTTTAGTCCAACCCCTTGTGATGGTCGACATCCCATCCTTCAGTGTCTTCATGAGGACTTCTAGATAGTCATTGTAGTCTGGTAGCAATACTTTAACCTTTGCATGTCCACCAATCATGTAGTTTGAGAGGTAGTCTCGAGTAAACTGCTTTGGGAACAACTACAAAGGAAAAGGATTCAGACATTGCCATCTAACAACTCATTATGGGCAGTAAAAAGAAGGCTACAGAGTTCTTACTTACCATCCTGCAGTTCACTATTGTCTTGGATAGAGTGTAAACAAATATTTTAATTACCATCTTTTGACCCATTTTACTGACAATCTTTATCAGTTTCCTGACTTGATGCTGGTTCATGACTATCTCATTGCCCCATACGCAAAAGGGTCCAAGCACGGATCTTTACCAATGACATATGTACCTACAAGCACCAAATTAATATTAGAAGTATAACTGCAATTGCATAATGATGTACTAAAACACTCCCTCCGTCACATTATATAAGATTATTACATCTAATATACTCACATATTGGAAGAATTAACATCTTTGTTGGGCCCGTGGGAACCACGGTACCAGACCCGTCTGCCTTTGGCCCAGGACGTGGCGCCTATCCAAGGCCCAGCAAGTGGCCCATCAGCAGGCGTCGCTGGCTAGACCCTTCGCCAGGACCAGGCCTCGCGAGCCCCGCTCAGGAGGCAAGCGTCCTCAGCAGGCTAGATGACTTTGCCAAGAGCATCGTGAGGCCCTCTAGCGAGGCGGCCTCCCGAAGCGCCGACTTGAGCCGCCCAAGGCAGGCGTCGCCAGGCTCGGTCGCGTGACCTCATGCCCCATCACGCGGGTGATGCGATGATACGTCTCCAACGTATCTATAATTTTTTATTGTTCCATGCTATTATATTATCACTCTTGGATGTTTTACAATCATTTTATAGCAACTTTATATCATTTTTTGGGACTAACCTATTGACATAGTGCCCAGTGCCAGTTGCTGTTTTTTGCCTGTTTTTTTACTCACAGAAAATCAATACCAAACCGAGTCCAAACACAGCGAAACTTTTTGGACAATTTTTTTGAGCCATAAGACACATGATGGGCCAAAGAAGTACCTGGGGGGTGTTCCGAGGGGAGCACAACCCACCAGGGCGCGCCCAGGAGCCCAGGCGTGCCCTGGTGGGTTTTGCCCACCTTGGTGGCCTCCCGCACCGCCTCTTCGCTCTATAAACACCCAAATATTCCAGAAACCCTAGGGGAGTCGACGAAATATTGATCCAGCCACCGCAAGTTCGAGAACCACGAGATCCAATCCAGACACCATCACGGAGGGGTTCATCATCCTCATTGGTGCCTCTCCGATGATGCGTGAGTAGTCCACCATAGACCTATGGGTCCGTAGTCAGTAGCTAGATGGCTTCCTCTCTCCCTTTTGATTCTCAATACAATGCTCTTTTGAAGATCTATTTGATGCAACTCTTTTGTGGTGTGTTTGTTGGGATCGAATGAACTTTGAGTTTATGATCAGATCTATATCCATGAAAGTTATTTGAGTTTTCTTGATCTCTTATATGCATGATTAATTATAGCCTCATATTTGTTCTTCAAATCTTTGGTTTAGTTAGGCCAACTAGATCAATTTTTCTTGCCATGGGAAGAGGTGCTTTGTGATGGGTTCGATCTTGTGGTGTTCTTTCCTAGTGACAGAAGGGGCAGCAAGACACGCATGTATCGTTGCCATTAAGGATAACAAGATGGGGGCTATTCATACATGAATACATCTCATCTACATCATGTCATCATTCTTATTGCATTACTCTGTTTCTCCATGAACTTAATACACTAGATGCATGCTGGATAGCGGTCGATGTGTGCAGTAATAGTAGTAGATGCAGGCAGCAGTCGGTCTACTGATCTTGGACGTGATGCCTATATAATGATCATTTTCTAGATATCGTCATAACTATTCGATTTTCTATCAATTGCCCAACAGTGATTTGTTTACCCACCGTGTGCTATTTCTTAAGAGAAGCCACTAGTGAAATCTACGGCCCCCGGGTCTGTTTTCTATCATATTTGCTTTCCGATCTACTATATGCTTTTGAGATCTATTTTTTTTGCTTTAACTTCCAGATCTATATTATAAAAAACCCAAAAATACCATGCTGTGTTTTATTTGCTTTCACATCTTTTCAATCTAATCTATCATATTATTTTACCCGAAAGGGATTGACAACCCCTTTTACGCGTCGGGTTGCAAGTATTTGTTCTTTGTGTGCAGGTACCGTTTACATAGTGTTGTGTGGTCCTCCTACTGGTTCGATAACCTTGGTCTCATAACTAAGGGAAACTTGCCATCACTTTGCTGCATCATCCCTTCATCTTTGGGGAAATACCGACGCATCTCAAGCACACATCAAAGGAGTTTCTGGCGCCGTTGCCGGGGAGGCATCATCAACATCTATCAGGTTCCTAATCACAAATCTCATCTCCTTGCAATTTACATTATTTTTCATTTGCCTCTCGTTTTCCTGTCCCTCACTTCTACCATTTGCCGTTTTATTTGCCTTCTTCCTTCGCTTTTTTTACCCTCTTTTTTCGTTCGCCGTTTTCTTGCCGGATCTATCGCCCACTTGAGTTATTGCTTGCGCAGTCATTGTGGCTAGCTCCTCTCTCGCTACTTGCACACCCGAGAACAAAGTTATCAACTCTAAGCAAAGAGGAGGAGAGAGCCTGAAAGATGCTTGGTTTAGGATTTGCAAAGCTCATAATAATTCTACTCGCAAGCAAAATACTGTTGTTCTTCTTCGCAGATTTTATATGGGCATCACCACCTGGTATAGATTCGTCTTTTGGGTGCACCACCAATTGTTATCAAGTTACTAAGATCAAGGGGGCCACTTCTAATAGTAACAAGGAAGATCTTAAAATGATTAGCGTTCACCCCAATTTGGTTGAAGTGGTAAAAGATCCCATTGATAAGAATGAATTCCTCAATTTTATTCCTAGAAGTTTTGCCATTTTACTTGCTAAATCCTTGAAGAAATCTGATTGTATGAATGAAGAGTTGGAAAATAAAGATGATAATACTTGAGATCTATGCGTTATGCCTAGCTAGGGGCGTAAAACGATAGCGCTTGTCGGGAGGCAACCCAATATTTATCCTTTTTATTTTTGGTTTTATTTCAGTTATTGAATAAATACATCATTAACCTTATGTTATGATGTTGTTTTTTGTGTTTTTATTTGTGTTTGTGCCAAGGAAAGACTTTGGGATGATGTGGGAGAAACGTTGAATTGATCCAGTAAAAAACAGAAACTTTTGCGTCCAGTAGAAAAATCACCAAAAATTGCTGAAACGTGATTTTTGATTGATTCTTTTTGTACTGGATTGGTATACAAATTGCCCACGCTTTCCTAATTTGTCATAATTGTTGGAGGTCAGAAAGTTACGAAGTAGTACAGATTACTACAGACTGTTCTATTTTTCACAGATTCTGTTTTCGTTTTGTTATGTGCTTGTTTTGATGAATCTATGGTTTTTATTGAAGGGTTTGAGCCATAGAAAAGTTGGAATACAGTAGATATAATACAATAATAAAATTTGAATGGGTTTTAACCAGTACTTAAAGTAGTGATTTGTTTTATTACACTAACGGATCTCACGAAGGTTTTGTTGAGTTTTGTGTGATTGAAGTTTTCAAGTTTTGGGTGAGATCACGATGGATGAAGGAATAAGGAGTAACAAAAGCCTAAGCTTGGGGATGCCCCATGGCACAACAAGGTAATATTAAAGAAGTATCAAGCAACTAAGCTTGGGCCCTCTTTCTTCTAACGACCATCGGTATTTTAATTGGAGCTATATTTTTATTCGTCACATATCATGAGTTTTGCTTGGAGCGTCTTGTATGATATGAGTTTGCTTGTTTTATTTTCTAGTTTGTGTCATATATCCTTACTGGACACACCTATTTGAGAAAGCCAAAATCATGCTGTGATTTATTAGAATTGCTCTTTATGCTTCACTTAATTTATTTTGAGAGCTATGGAATTGCTCTAGTACTTCACTTATATCTTTTTGAGCACGGTGGTGCTGTTTATTTTGAAGAAATATTCTCTCATGCTTCACTTAGATTATTTTGAGAGTTAGTGAAATTTTGGAGAAATCCTCTCTTGCTTCACTTATATAATTTTGAGAGTGAAAATTTTAAAGAAACTTGTGCTCTCGTTCTTCACTTATATTTGTTTTAGAGCTTGTTAATTGCAATGACAATATGGTTTAAAAGAACATAGTCCCAAAGTGATAGATATCCAGGGAGGATATAATAAAAACTTTCATGAAGATCATTGGACATTAAAATTGATTCTCCTCAATAGTTTTGAGATATGAAGATAGTGATATATGAGTTATGTTGGTGAGTAATTATGCTTTAGTAAGAATATTGGTGTTAAGGTTTGTGATTCCCAATGCATGCATGATAAGTCAATGATTATGCAATGAAATTACATCCTACTTGTGTTGCATTGTTCGGTGTTGGTTTTGTCTAATGTTCATTTATGATGGTTTTCGTTCCTTGGTTGGTCGCTTCTCAATCTATTTGATAGCCTCCATTTTGTACTAAGTAGAGATACTACTTGTGCATCCAAACTCTTTAAACCCGGTTTCGCCATATGAGTCCGCCATACCTACCTATATGTGATATTTCCATGTCATTCCAAGTAAATTTGTATGTGCCAACTCTAATTTTCAAAATAATATTTCTCTTTTGTGTGCCCGTACCGCTCATGAAGCGGCGAGGGGTGGCCGATATTTTTTGTGCTAAATAGGTTATTCTCGAGATGAGTGTTTATTCACTTGTCATTGCACGAGAGTACGGCGGTAATAGGGATGCCCAGTCCTGAAATGAAAAAGAAATTTACTGTATGTTGTCAAATAATAAATTCCTTGGAAAGTGTTGGTATGGATGGTACCCGTGGATTCGGCTAGCCATGGAATGTGAAAGAATGGTGGAAAAAGGAATAAACTTTATTTTTTATTTGGGAACCGCCTATGATTTATTTAGCATGGAAGGTATTGGAAGCTCTTAGTCATTTTCATTGACAGGAAAAGCATGCCACCCAAAATATTTTTATCTCTCAATTTAAGCTTTGAGCTCTGGCATCTCTACAAATCAATGCATCCCTCTGCGAAGGGCTTATCTATTTACTTTATGCATTTTTTATTTTTTTTTAGACTCCATCTTCTCTTATAAAGCACCAACTACGAAACACTATTATCACACTCGAGCATTGGGTGTAGCCAATATTTGGATGTGTTGCATGAATGGATCAATGATTGAGCATAATGGGCTAGAGATAACTTTCTTTAATGTTGATATTTTGAAAGACATTGTTGCTTGTTAGCATGACTTGAGTATTAAAGTTTTTATGACAATACTAGACTATTGTTTCGAATCATCTGGAAGTCCATATGTCCATGCTACAATGAAAAGAATATGATGAACATGTTAGGCAGCATTCCACATCAAAAAAATCTGTTTTTATCATTTACCTACTCGAGGACGAGCATGAATTAAGCTTGGAGATGCTGATATGTCTCCAACGTAACTATAATTTTTGATTGTTCCATGCTATTATATTATCACTCTTGGATGTTTTACAATAATTTTATAGCAACTTTATATCATTTTTTGGGACTAACATATTGACATAGTGCCCAATGCCAGTTGCTGCTTTTTGCTTGTTTTTTTACTTCGCAGAAAATCAATACCAAACGGAGTCCAAACGCAGCGAAACTTTTTGGAGAATTTTTCTAGGCCAGAAGACACATGATGGGCCAAAGAAGTATCTGGGGGGGTGCTCCGAGGGGAGCACAACCCACCAGGGTGCGCCCTGGAGCCGAGGCGCCCTGGCGGATTGTGCCGACCTCGGTGGCCTCCCGCACCGCCTCTTCGCTCTATAAATACCCAAATATTCCAGAAACCCTAGGGGAGTCGACGAAATATTGATCCAGCCACCGCAAGTTCGAGAACCACGAGATCCAATCTAGACACCATCACGGAGGGGTTCATCATCCTCATTGGTGCCTCTCCGATGATGCGTGAGTAGTCCACCATAGACCTATGGGTCCGTAGTCAGTAGCTAGATGGCTTCCTCTCTCCCTTTTGATTCTCAATACAATGCTCTTTTGAAGATCTATTTGATGCAACTCTTTTGTGGTGTGTTTGTTGGGATCGAATGAACTTTGAGTTTATGATCAGATCTATATCCATGAAAGTTATTTGAGTTTACTTGATCTCTTATATGCATGATTACTTATAGCCTCGTATTTGTTCTTCAAATCTTTGGTTTAGTTAGGCCAACTAGATCAATTTTTCTTGCCATGGGAAGAGGTGCTTTGTGATGGGTTCGATCTTGCGGTGTTCTTTCCTAGTGACAGAAGGGGTAGCAAGACACGCATGTATCGTTGCCATTAAGGATAACAAGATGGGGGCTATTCATACATGAATACATCTCATCTACATCATGTCATCATTCTTATTGCATTACTCTGTTTCTCCATGAACTTAATACACTAGATGCATGCTGGATAGTGGTCGATGTGTGGAGTAATAGTAGTAGATGCAGGCAGCAGTCGGTCTACTGATCTTGGATGTGATGCCTATATAATGATCATTTGCTAGATATCGTCATAACTATTCGATTTTCTATCAATTGCCCAACAGTGATTTGTTTACCCACCGTGTGCTATTTCTTAAGAGAAGCCACTAGTGAAATCTACGGCCCCCGGGTCTGTTTTCTATCATATTTGCTTTCTGATCTACTATATGCTTTTGAGATCTATTTTTTTTGCTTTAACTTCCAGATCTATATTATCAAAAACCCAAAAATTCCTTGCTATGTTTTATTTGCTTTCACATCTTTTCAATCTAATCTATCATATTATTTTACCCGAAAGGGATTGACAACCCCTTTTACGCGTCGGGTTGCAAGTATTTGTTCTTTGTGTGCAGGTACCGTTTACATAGTGTTGTGTGGTCCTCCTACTGGTTCGATAACCTTGGTCTCATAACTAAGGGAAACTTGCCATCACTTTGCTGCATCATCCCTTCATCTTTGGGGAAATACCGACGCATCTCAAGCACACATCAAAGGAGTTTCTGGCGCCGTTGCCGGGGAGGCATCATCAACATCTATCAGGTTCCTAATCACAAATCTCATCTCCTTGCAATTTACATTATTTTTCATTTGCCTCTCGTTTTCCTCTCCCTCACTTCTACCATTTGCCGTTTTATTTGCCTTCTTCCTTCGCTTTTTTTACCCTCTTTTTTCGTTCGCCGTTTTCTTGCCGGATCTATCGCCTACTTGAGTTCTTGCTTGCGCAGTCATTGTGGCTATCTCCTCTCTCGCTACTTGCACACCCGAGAACAAAGTTATCAACTCTAAGCAAAGAGGAGGAGAGATCCTGAAAGATGCTTGGTTTAGGATTTGCAAAGCTCATAATAATTCTACTCGCAAGCAAAATATTGTTGTTCTTCTTCGCAGATTTTATATGGGCATCACCACCTGGTATAGATTCGTCCTTGTTACGATACCGGTGGAAATTTTTTGGTGTACCCAACTTTGGATGCTTTTAACGCTATGGGAGATCTTTTGGGTGCACCACCTATTGTTATCAAGTTACTAAGATCAAGGGGGCCACTTCTAATAGTAACAAGGAAGATCTTAAAATGATTAGCGTTCACCCCAATTTGGTTGAAGTGGTAAAAGATCCCATTGAGAAGAATGAATTCCTCAATTTTATTCCTAGAAGTTTTGCTATTTTACTTGCTAAATCCTTGAAGAAATCTGATTGTATGAATGAGGAGTTGGAAAATAAAGATGATAATACTTGAGATCTATGCGTTATGCCTAGCTAGGGGCGTAAAACGATAGCGCTTGTTGGGAGGCAACCCAATATTTATCCTTTTTATTTTTGGTTTTATTTATGTTATTGAATAAATACATCATTAACCTTATGTTATGATGTTGTTTTTTGTGTTTTTATTTGTGTTTGTGCCAAGGAAAGACTTTGGGATGATGTGGGAGAAACGTTGAATTGATCCAGTAAAAAACAGAAACTTTTGCGTCCAGTAGAAAAATCACCAAAAATTGCTGGAACGTGATTTTTGATTGATTCTTTTTGTACTGGATTGGTATACAAATTTCCCACGCTTTCCTAATTTTTCATAATTGTTGGAGGTCAGAAAGTTACAAAGTAGTACAGATTACTACAGACTGTTCTATTTTTCACAGATTCTGTTTTCGTTTTGTTATGTGCTTGTTTTGATGAATCTATGGTTTTTATTGAAGGGTTTGAGCCATAGAAAAATTGGAATACAGTAGATATAATACAATAATAAAATTTGAATGGGTTTTAAACAGTACTTAAAGTAGTGATTTGTTTTATTACACTAACGGATCTCACGAAGGTTTTGTTGAGTTTTGTGTGATTGAAGTTTTCAAGTTTTGGGTGAGATCACGATAGATGAAGGAATAAGGAGTAACAAAAGATTAAGCTTGGGGATGCCCCATGGCACAACAAGGTAATATTAAAGAAGTATCAAGCAACTAAGCTTGGGCCCTCTTTCTTCTAACGACCATCGGTATTTTAATTGGAGCTATATTTTTATTCGTCACATATCATGAGTTTTGCTTGGAGCGTCTTGTATGATATGAGTTTGCTTGTTTTATTTTCTAGTTTGTGTCATATATCCTTGCTGGACACACCTATTTGAGAAAGCCAAAATCATGCTGTGATTTATTAGAATTGCTCTTTATGCTTCACTTAATTTATTTTGAGAGCTATGGAATTGCTCTAGTACTTCACTTATATCTTTTTGAGCACGGTGGTGCTGTTTATTTTGAAGAAATATTCTCTCAGGCTTCACTTAGATTATTTTGAGAGTTAGTGAAATTTTGGAGAAATCCTCTCTTGCTTCACTTATATAATTTTGAGAGTGAAAATTTTAAAGAAACTTGTGCTCTCGTTCTTCACTTATATTTGTTTTAGAGCTTGTTAATTGCAATGACAATATGCTTTAAAAGAACATAGTCCCAAAGTGATAAATATCCAGGGAGGATATAATAAAAACTTTCATGAAGATCATTGGACATTAAACTTGATTCTCCTCAATAGTTTTGAGATATGAAGATAGTGATATATGAGTTATGTTGGTGAGTAATTATGCTTTAGTAAGAATATTGGTGTTAAGGTTTGTGATTCCCTATGCATGCACGATAAGTCAATAATTATGCAATGAAATTACATCCTACTTGTGTTGCATTGTTCGGTGTTGGTTATGTCTAATGTTCATTTATGATGGTTTTCGTTCCTTGGTTGGTCGCTTCTCAATCTATTTGCTAGCCTCCATTTTGTACCAAGTAGAGATACTACTTGTGCATCCAAACTCTTTAAACCCGGTTTCGCCATATGAGTCCGCCATACCTACCTATATGTGATATTTCCATGTCATTCCAAGTAAATTTGTATGTGCCAACTCTAATTTTCAAAATAATATTTCTCTTTTGTGTGCCCGTACCGCTCATGAAGCGGCGAGGGGTGGCCGATATTTTTCGTGCTAAATAGGTTATTCTCGAGATGAGTGTTTATTCACTTGTCATTGCACGAGAGTACGGCGGTAATAGGGATGCCCAGTCCTGAAATGAAAAAGAAATTTACTGTATGTTGTCAAATAATAAATTCCTTGGAAAGTGTTGGTATGGACGGTACCCGTGGATTCGGCTAGCCATGGAATGTGAAAAAATGGTGGAAAAAGGAATAAACTTTATTTTTTATTTGGGAACCGCCTATGATTTATTTAGCATGGAAGGTATTGGAAGCTCTTAGTCATTTTCATTGATAGGAAAAGCATGCCACCCAAAATATTTTTATCTCTCAATTTAAGCTTTGAACTCTGGCATCTCTACAAATCAATGCATCCCTCTGCGAAGGGCTTATCTATTTACTTTATGCATTTTTTATTTTTTTTTGAGACTCCATCTTCTCTTATAAAGCACCAACTACGAAACACTATTATCACACTCGAGCATTGGGTGTAGCCAATATTTGGATGTGTTGCATGAATGGATCAATGATTGAGCATAATGGGCTAGAGATAACTTTCTTTAATGTTGATATTTTGAAAGACATTGTTGCTTGTTAGCATGACTTGAGTATTAAAGTTTTTATGACAATACTAGACTATTGTTTCGAATCATCTGGAAGTCCATATGTCCATGCTACAATGAAAAGAATATGATGAACATGTTAGGCAGCATTCCACATCAAAAAAATCTGTTTTTATCATTTACCTACTCGAGGACGAGCATGAATTAAGCTTGGAGATGCTGATATGTCTCCAACGTAACTATAATTTTTGATTGTTCCATGCTATTATATTATCACTCTTGGATGTTTTACAATAATTTTATAGCAACTTTATATCATTTTTTGGGACTAACATATTGACATAGTGCCCAATGCCAGTTGCTGCTTTTTGCTTGTTTTTTTACTTCGCAGAAAATCAATACCAAACGGAATCCAAACGCAGCGAAACTTTTTGGAGAATTTTTCTAGGCCAGAAGACACATGATGGGCCAAAGAAGTATCTGGGGGGGTGCTCCGAGGGGAGCACAACCCACCAGGGTGCGCCCTGGAGCCGAGGCGCCCTGGCGGGTTGTGCCGACCTCGGTGGCCTCCCGCACCGCCTCTTCGCTCTATAAATACCCAAATATTCCAGAAACCCTAGGGGAGTCGACGAAATATTGATCCAGCCACCGCAAGTTCGAGAACCACGAGATCCAATCTAGACACCATCACGGAGGGGTTCATCATCCTCATTGGTGCCTCTCCGATGATGCGTGAGTAGTCCACCATAGACCTACGGGTCCGTAGTCAGTTGCTAGATGGCTTCCTCTCTCTCTCTCTCTTTTGATTCTCAATACAATGGTCTTTTGAAGATCTATTTGATGTAACTCTTTTGCGGTGTGTTTGTTAGGATCCGATGACTTTGAGTTTATGATCAGATCTATATCCATGAAAGTTATTTGAGTTTTCTTGATCTCTTATATGCATGATTACTTATAGCCTCATATTTCTTCTTCGAATCTTTGGTTTAGTTCGGCCAACTAGATCAATTTTTCTTGCCGTGGGAAGGGGTGCTTTGTGATGGGTTCGATCTTGCGGTGTTCTTTCCCAGTGACAGAAGAGGCAGCAAGACACGCATGTATCGTTGCCATTAAGGATAACAAGATGGGGGCTATTCCTACATGAATAGATCTCGTCTACATCATGTCATCGTTCTTATTGCATTACTCCGTTTCTCCATGAACTTAATACACTAGATACATGCTGGATAGCAGTCGATGTGTGGAGTAATAGTAGTAGATGCAGGCAGGAGTCGGTCTACTAATCTTGCACATGATGCCTATATAATGATCATTGCCTGGATATCGTCATAACTATTCGATTTTCTATCAATTGCCAACAGTGATTTGTTTACCCACCGTGTGCTATTTCTTGAGAGAAGCCACTAGTGAAATCTACGGCCCCCGGGTCTATTTTCTATCATATTTGCTTTCTGATGTACTATTTGCTTTTGAGATCTAATTTTTATTTGCTTTTACTTTCAGATCTATATTATCAAAAACCCAAAATTAGCTTGCTGCGTTTTATTTGCTTTCACATCTTTTCAATCTAATCTATCATATTATTTTACCCGAAAGGGATTGACAACCCCTTTTATGCGTCGGGTTGCAAGTATTTGTTCTTTGTCTGCAGGTACCGTTTACATAGTGTTGTGTGGTCCTCCTACTGGTTCGATAACCTTGGTCTCATAACTAAGGGAAACTTACCGTCGCTGTGCTGCATCATCACTTCCTCTTTGGGGAAATACCAACGCATCTCAAGCACACGTCATGTGCGCAGCGACGAACGGCGCCAGAGGCCATGCTAGCAGGCGCAGATGAGGAGCATTGCCTCTTTTGTGCTAACGGAGCAAGGCCAACACGTCGATTCCCAAAGCAATCCCCAAAGGTTTCCCAGCCGGTGAAATAAGACCAGGACGGAGGGCGCGCAGGGCGAAGGTCATCACCGAGCGCACCTGCGCACCATGGATGGAGGCTTTGGAGGCGAAGACCGCCTTTTATCAGGATAGAGTACGCCTTGGTCCCCTTTCAAATTGCCGTTGTGTGGCAACCCTTCCCGCCAATGTTTTCGGGGGAAGAGGACCAAGGCTGATATAAAAGGAGGGCAAGATGCTGCTGTAGGGAGGACCGATCCATCAACCGCAAAACCCTAGTGCTTGTAACCGCCTTCGTGGACCAGAGCAATCCAAAGCCAAGTAGGAGTAGGGTCTTACACTGCAAGGTGGCCCGAACCTGGGTAATGGTTGTGTCGCCGGCCAGCTCGCGCTCGCACGCTCTCGCCGTAGCCTCCCCGTGGTAGTTGCCAGGAAGAGTAAGGCGGAGGAGCAAGCGCACCCCAGTGTTCTAACCTTTGGGTCCCCGGAGCCCCATTTCTGACATTTGGCGCGCCAGCTAGGGGTGCGCCGCTGTTCTTTCGCTCCGTTCCGACTTCCTCTTCATCAACTCCATGGCCGACGCTCGCCGCATGCACGCCGAGCGTCGGGCGGCTCGCGTCGCCCAGACGGAGCCCGCGGGCCACGTGCCGCCACTCTGCCGACACCGCAACTGCTGCTCATGAGCAGCAGGACTCCTTCCTGCACCCCTCTGTGTAGGCAGACATCCACACGGCCACGACGTCGTCCTCCCTCGCTCGCCGTGGGACGCCGAACGTGCAGGCCACACTGCTCATCGCGCGCGAGCTGCTCCGCTATCATCCAGCTGACACCGGCTACGATGCCTGGCTCGGCCGCATCACCGAACTCGTCAGCGTCGCCGGACATGCCCCGACGCCCTCCCAGTCGCTCCGTCCTCCGCCGTCTCATGCAGGGACGTGGCGCATGGCGCCCCTCCACCGCCTCCCCTGCGCACTGATCTCGGTGGGCCTCGGTGTGATGAGCGGGCGCGCGACCTGGCCCGCGAAGCGCCATCGCTGGCCCGAGATGAGGCCAACTGCCATATCGTCCACCGTGTGCCGCTCGACGTGCATGTGCTCCTTGAACAAAAATGCCAGTGCTAGGACCGGGCAGTCCAGGAGGTTGCGTTAGCCGGGTGCCAGAACCATGCCGCCCTCGCAGGAGGCATTCCTTCAGGCAGAGTGGGCTGCCGCGCCTTCACTCGCGAGCTACCACGGGTGGTCTGGCCCACTAAGTTCAAGCAGGAACTACCCCCGTGCTATGACGGCACCCTCGGCGCCGTGGAGTTCCTTCAGCTCTATGCGCCGAGCATCGAGGTGGCGAACGGCGATGACAAGGTCATGGCGAACTAGTTCCCCATGGCCCTCAAGGATGGCTCGTGCTCCTGGCTCAAGAACCTGCCGGAGGCGTCAATCTCCTCATGGAGTGAGCTCTGCGACCAGTTTGTCGTGAACTTCAAGGGCACTCACGATCACCCCCTCACCATCAATGACCAGCGACACATGCGGCAGCGCCCCGGCGAGACCCTCCGCAAGTACATCAAGCACTTTAGTCAGGTGCGCAACAAGGTCCCGCACGCCTCCGATGCTGCCATCAACTCCACATTCTCCACCGGCATCACGGACGTCAGGATGCGCGAGAAGCTCGCCATCAACGATAAACTGAGCTCAGTGCTCGAGCTATTCGACCTCGCCGAAAAGTACGCCAAGGCTAAGGAAGGCCGCTTCTTCATCCACAATGACCCTAATGCAACACCCGACACTGCCAAGGCTAAAAGCAAGGACGTCAAGCGCAAGGGCCCAGCCGTGCTTGCAGCGAAGCCCAAGCCAAAGCAAGGCCGCGACCGCGACGAGCCTGAGAAGGACAATCACCTGTTCTGTGGTTACCACAACGTGCGCACCCACAACACCAACGACTGTCAGGAGCTCAAATCACTCTGCGACGAATGCATGGGCCGCCGTGGAGACCGCAATGACCGCGGAACCGACTGCGGTGGAGGCTGCGGCAGCGGCCGATGGGACAACCGTGAGGGCACGACCAGTGTTGTTAGGGCGCCTGGCGTGACCAGCCTCATGAGGGTGCTTGGCGCGATCAGCCTCACGAGGCGAATCCTCAGGTCAACGCGGCCCTTCCGCCGCTGCCACCACCACCCCAGAGGATCGATTCCAATCAGCTCGACGAGGGCGTAGGGGGCTACTAGGAAGCCCGCGCGGTAGCCTGCTACTTCTTGAGCTTGCGTTGTTTTTTTCCCTTGAAGAGGAAAGGGTGATGCAGCACAGTACAGGTAAGTATTTCCCTCAGTTAAGAACCAAGGTATCAATCTAGTAGGAGGCACAAGCAAGTCACCAATATATGCACCTACACAAACTAACAAACACTTGCACACAATGCACAAAGGGGTTGGCAATACCTTTATGATTATTTGCAAGGGTGAGATATGATAGAGATAGATGTAAAACAAAAGTAAATAAATTACAGCAAGGTATTTTTGTGTTTTTGGTTTAATAGATCTGTAAATAATATGATAAAAGTAGACCCGGGGGCCATAGTTTTCACTAGAGGCTTCTCTCTTGAAGAAAGCATACGATGGGTAAACAAATCACAGTTGAGCAATTGATAGAAAAGCGTATAGTTATGACGATATCTAAGGCAATGATCATGAATATAGGCATCACGTCTGAGACAAGTAGACCGCCTCCTGCTTGCATCTACTACTAGTACTACACACATCGACCACTATCCAGCATGCATCTAGAGTATTAAGTTAATAAGAACAGAGTAACACCTTAAGCAAGATGACATGATGTAGAGGGATAAACCCCATCTTTTTATCCTTAATGGCAACAACACAGTACGTGCCTCGCTACCCTCTCTGTCACTGGGTGAGGACACCGCAAGATTGAACCCATCACAAAGCACCTCTCCCATTGTAAGAAAAACCAATCTAGTTGGCCAAACCAAATCGATAGATCGGAGAGAAATACAAAGCTATCAAATCATGCATATAAGAATTCAGAGAAGACTCAAATAATATTCATAGATAATCTGATCATAAACCCACAATTCATCGGATCTCAACAAACACACCGCAAAAGAAGATTACATCGAATAGGTCTCCAAGAACATCGAGGAGAACATTGTATTGAAGATCAAAGAGAGAGAAGAAGCCATCTAGCTACTAGCTATGGAACCGTAGGTCTGTGGTAAACTGCTCACGCATCATTGGAAGTGCAGCAAGGTTGATGTAGAGGCCCTCCATGATCGATTCCCCCTCCGGCAGAGTACCAGAAAAGGCTCCAAGATGGGATCTCGCGGAAACAGAGACTTGCGACGGTGGAAAAGTATTTTTGGCGACTCCTCTGATGTAGGGGGAATATTTGAGAATATATAGAGGCGGAGTTAGGGTTAGGGGACCCTCAATGGGCCCACAAGCCAGGGGGGCACGCCCCCCCTAGGGCACGCCCCTGAGGCTTGTGGCCTCCTCGGGACTCTCCTGGCCCTCTCCCCAAGTCTTCTGGGTTTCTTCTGATCGAAGAAAAATCATCGTAAAGTTTTATTCCGTTTGGACTCCGTTTGATATTCCTTTCCTACGAAGGTCAAAAACTAGGAAAAAACAGAAACTGGCACTAGGCACTGAGTTAATAAGTTAGTCCCAAAAATAATATAAAATAGCATATTAATGCATATAAAACATCCCAAGTTGATAATATAATAGCATGGAACACTAAAAAATTATAGATACGTTGGAGACATATCAAGCATCCCCAACCTAACATAATTATCAATGTAATCTCTTTTATTTGGCATGAATATTTAGATCCGTATGATTCAAAACAAAAGTTTAATATTGACATAAAAACAATAATACTTCAAACATACTAGAAAGCAAAATCATGAAACTTCAAAAATAACATGGCTAAAGAAAGTTATCCCTACAAAATTATATAGTCTTGTTATGCTCCCTCATTTCAACACAAAGTATAAATCATGCACTACCCCGGTGTCAGCCATGCAATTGTTTCATACTTTTCAATGCGCTTCAACTTTTTCAACTTTTAACGCAATACATGAGCGTGAGCTATGGACATAGCACTATAGGTGGAATAAAAGGTGGTAGTGGACAAAAAGAGGAAGAAAGTCTCACATCAACTAGGCAAATCAATGGACTATGGAGATGTCCATCAATTGATATCAATGCGAGTGAGTAGGGATTGCCATGTAACGGATGCACTAGAGCTATATGTGTATGAAAGCTCAAAAAGAAAACTAAGTGGGTGTGCATCCAACTTGCTTGCTCATGAAGACCTAAGGCAATTTGAGGAAGCCCATCATTGGAATATACAAGGCAAGTTATATAACGAAAAATTCCCACTAGTAATATATGAAAGTGTCAAAATAGGAGACTCTCTATCATGAAGAACTTGGTGCAACTTTGAAGCACAAGTGTGGAAAACGATAGTAACATTGTCCCTTCTCTCTTTTTCTCTCATTTTTTTATTTTGGGCTCTTTGGCCTCTTTTTTTCTCTTTTTTTCCTTTTTTTGTTTGGGCTCTTTGGCCTCTTTTATTTGGGCTCTTTTTGGCATCTTTTATTTTTTAACCTCACATGGGACAATGCTCTAATAATGATGATCATCACACTTTTATTTACTTACAACTTAAAAACTACAGCTCATGGTGAAAACTCATAATGACGGAACGGTGGAGTTACATGGAAATATATCTCGGAATCGCTATGGAAATACCATAATAGGTAGGTATGGTGGCTGTTTTGAGGAAAGGTGTAAGGTGGGTTTAACGCACCGGCAAAAGTTGCGCGGTACTAGAGTGGCTAGCAAAGGTGGAAGGGTGGGAGCGCGTATAATCCATGGACTCAACATTAGTCTTAAAGAACTCACATACTTATAGCAAAAAGTTTATTAGCCCTCGAAGCAAAGTACTACTACGCATGCTCCTAGGGGAGAGGTTGATAGGAGTTAACCATCGCGCGCCCCCGACCTTCACGCAAAGATAGGCAATCAAGGATAAATTGCGCTTCAACTTAGTCACATAGTTAGGAGACCATACGTGCATGCTACGGGAATCACAAACCTTAACACAAGTATTTCTTTTATCCCACAATTCACTACTAGCATGAGTCTAATATCACCATCTTCATATCTCAAAACATTTGCAAGGAATCAAACTTCTCATGTATTCAATGCTCTTTATGAAAGTTTTTATTATGTCCCCTTTGGATGCCTATCATATTAGGACTAAATTAATAACCCAAGCAAATTACCATGTTGTTTATAAGACTCTCAAAATAATATAAATGAAGCATGAGAGTTGTGGCACCCCGGCTCAGAGGAAACCGGAACGCCCCGTATTCCAGCCCAGAGACAAGTCTTCTGGAATACGGCACTCTTGGCATAGAACAAATCATCTATTTATTACTATGGATAAGGATACAAGGGTACATGGAATACATTGGGATGGCGACACTACGCCTGCCCAGGGTAGCTCTATGCTAACAGTGGAACAACCCGAGGAAACGCAGTATCCTAGGCAGCGGAACAACGACAGCGGTGATGGACTCCACTCCGCAGGGACTCTGACTGGAACGCGTATCCTAGTTCGTGAACTCGAAATCCTCGACAAGCAAGCAATCATGGCATGACCTGCAAACTGGCATGACACGCCAGGTGAGTACTTTGAATGTACTCGCAAGCTCACAGCAACCAAAGCAGTCAAGACAAGCAACAGCATGGCATTTACAGGTTAAGCAGGTGTAAACATGATGATGCTAGAACAATATAAGCAGGGCATATGAGCAGGATGCCACTACATGCAACCGGTTAAAACTATCATGATGCAACTTACTCTGTTCGGGGTTACCTCGTAACCACCTCATGTAAGTACTTACCCTCGAGTGTGCCACATGATAGCCTCGGGACCAACCAAACTTGGTATTACAATACCGTAGTGATAACATGATCACAAGGAGCTTGATCTTTACCCGAGATCACCACATAAGACTATCAACCAAATCCGGTATCCATGATACCACGGTGATCCTCTTGTGATCACGATCAACCAACATCGGTATCCACGATACCGCGGTGATCCTCTCGCGATCACATAAAGATCAGCCAACTTCCTTCTCATCGAACCGGGTTGTTATAAACAAGATTATTATACTGTTGACCCATAGTGTGTCCTAATACGAACTGTGCCCATATCCGAGGACACGGCTATCGATAGATTATACACTCTGCAGAGGTTAGTACACTGTACCGACACCACGGAACTCATGGCCTCATGCTCCCATTCGGGTGGACCAACGACGTTCCGACAAAACCCAATCTATTGCATGGCACTCTCCCGGCCACTCCGACAAACTCCCCTTTGGGCTATGTCATGGGTGACCCCTGTGTCCTTCTGACGCCTGCCACCATCATGGCCAAACAAAACTGTCCCAAACGGGGACCTGAGCTCAATACCAAAACTGGGTTCACAAGTTTATAGCTGCCTACCTGATCAGGGTAGCACGCACTCATAACCTTCCCTAGTTGGAGGTTCCGGTGAGAGGCATGACAACAGATCGAATTAGGGTTGCCCCATCCCAGCAAGTGTGGTTGCACTGGTGAGCTCGATTCGGTGGCGCACTATGACTCAGCCAACAGGTGTTCAAGTTCGATTAACATCCGGTTTAACTTGAATGATGATATGCTGAGCCATGATAACAGGATGAACCATAACAACTGATACAAAAACATGCAGACATGTCATCATCTTAGCATGAATTACTACAAGTATTAACCATGAACATAATGCTACCAGCGAGTCCTTGATGACTAGCAGGATGCACATGGACAGAATGTAAAGACAAGCATGAAACAGGAGCATATACAGTATTTCTCAAACAGAATAACATGTACATATTAAATAACTATTCAAGTAGGAAACCGTAGCTACTGCAAATCCGTCATGCAAGTGGCTGTCGTGGCTTGCCTGGGAATGAAGGAACCATCGAGGAGAAGTGCGGACAATCCGCGGATACGATTGCCGGAAACAGTTATCTCCCGAAGGTGTCTGTTTACGGGCAAGGGCAAAATGGTTATTTTCACTATGTCAAAATAGTATGAGAATTATACCAATAGAACGGGCTCGACGAGACGAAGAAGTGGGCTTTGGATTCACCTTGATCGGAGTTATGGTTGAAGAGATGTAGTGGTTTTTCTCCCAAGGACCTTTTTGTAAATACTTTATTCACATTTGGGTCCTCAGTATTTTTTTTCTTTCACTGGATAAAAGAGAAAATGCACTGTGCCCTCGGGCCGTTCCGGCCGAAACTGCTGCTGCTGCCTAGGCGCCGGCTGGGCCGCGCAGCCGCTGTGCTTGCTGGGCCGGCCCCCTGCGCAGCCACACCAGAGGGCAACAGAGAGGGAATGGGTCGAGCCACTGGCGCCTGGGGCCCTCCCACTTATCCAGCGTGGCGGCGACGTGCTGAGGATGACGCGCAGGGCCCGCTTGGCAGGGCGGTCGTCTTCTTCTTCCTCGCCCGTTCCCACACGGAACAGAGGAGGAACAGGGGGCGCGATGCCAGTGATTGTCCGGGCAGCTCCGGCCGTCCCCGATGGAGCTATGGCCAGAGATGGACTCAGAGCGATGCGCCGCCTTCGTCAAGAGGGCTAGCTGGCGCCGGGGCGGACCAGGACGGCCGTGGCGATGGGCAACAAAGAGGGGTCGGGCGGCGGCCGGACGAGGGGCACATGGCCACGGGGCACTCCGGCGAGGGGCGAGGAGTTGGGGAGATGCACTGGAGCATGGGGAAGGCGATGGTGGTGGAGGGGAGAGAAGAGGAGCTCGAGATGGCCGGATTTGCTCGAGCTCCGGCGATGGCCACGACGGACAGAGGAGAGGGAGAGGGGCTTCGGTGGGCTAGAGAGGCAGTGGAGGGGTGGATGAGATGCGGGAGACCTTGGGGCAGCTGTTTATAGCGCCGAGGAGAGCCCGGGAAGGCTCTGGGTGACGCGGGTGAGCGAGTACGGCTGCGGGAGGGGAGAGGCATCCAAGAGCTTCGCGGGAGATTGGAGAGGACTCGGGCGAGCTCGGGAAGGCTCGGGAGAGTTCGAGAACGCTCTGGCCACATGGCAATGGAGGAGCCGAGGAGGTTTTTGACACAGGCATGGCGATGGCGACTTAACCACGGCGAGATAAGGCGGGACAACAGAGAGGAATTGACTACATGAGCACGGGCTAGCTACTGGACATGAAAGGGACGCGAGAGGCAGAGGAAATTGACGATAACAGCGACCGCGGTTTCCAGAGCGTGCTGTTTGGCCTGTCTGACCCGTGGTCACCGCGTGAACGTGGCGATGCCATGTGTTCTGGTCAACCCCACCATGTCAACTCGATCGGTCATTCAACAGATGAGGTCAAGGATTAAAGAAACAAGCATAGTGGCACTTGAGGTGACGACAACTAGCAGGTTTTATCTGGAACAGCAAGGTGTTTGTGCCATGATGAGGAAGATACAAGAAGAGATAGGGACTGGTCTTTGCCAGAGGGTGTCAGGCCCATTTCTAAGAATAAATCCCAGAATAGCCCTAAGTCACACCAGCCCCAAGATCAATACAACTGGTGTACTTCCTTGATACAGATAACCAGTACAAGATAATATTACACAGGGTTGAGTCTGAGGGCTCAACAAGGTTTATTACAAACTCGCCAATATATGGCTGTGGCGGAATATGACAGTGGTGTGGTGGTGATACAATGCTAGTACAATAACATAGAGCCAAGCGTCAGAGTGAGGCTTGACTATTTTATTTGTGTAGCGGAAGCTCAGCGGATGATACATGTGGTAGACTCCTATCTCACAGGACGACTGATTGGGACTCCTCTAAGCGTCGGGCTTGCTAGCGCAATCCTCCTCCACAAGCTTGTCCTCCTCCAAGTCTGGCCAAGTAAATAGCCAGGGACAAGCCAGTGAGTATGTTGGAATGTACTCGCAAACATTATGAACAAAAGATATAAAAGATGCATATGCTCATGCTAACTGAAATTTAAATCATGACAAGTAAGTGACATGAACATGAACATAGCATATTAGTCACTTTCAAACATATTATAAAGCAAATGAATGTCACGGGTAGTCTAGCCAGCCCAAGTGACCTTCAGCAAGTAAAAGAAATGCCAATCGGGTGTCTACAAGAGTAGTGGCGGGACCGCCTGTAAACTGGAGAGATGCCACGAGAGGTCTTGAAGAGAAATGCCAGTCGGGTGTCAAGTGACGCCACTGTCGGACTTGAAGAGAAATGCCAATCGGGTGTCCACAAGAGTAGTGGCGGGACCACCTGTAAACTTGAGGGACGCCACGAGAGGTCTTGAAAATAAAGTTGAGTGCCCGGGGTAGTCTAGCCAGCCCCTGAGACACTCAGGAAGAATTCAAAACAAGAGAAACGGGTTAGTCCTCAATATTTTGCATAATCATAATAATATTTAACAAGCATAAAATATCCATGGTAGCAACGGGGTGTCAATAATCTTCCTGCAAAATATTTCAGGCATATTAAAGTTATTTCCTCTGAAGACCGACACTAAGACCGACACTTGACCAACCCAGACTGTAGTCCTTAACCGCGGACATGGCTATTCGAATAGGCTTAAACTCTGCAGAGGGTGTACTCTTTACACACAAGTAAAGGATTTCTTTAGTCAGTACCGTGACACTGACTAATTCCCATTACGGTCTTTGGGTTGAAAACACACCTGACCAGCACACACCAGATTAACTTTCTGGATGCCAGGAATCACCCAAAGCATCATTCAAGAAAACTCTGAGACGGAGAGACCAACGTCCTGCATGGGATCACTATTAATACGCGCGGATTCCAAGGGGTGCCCCCCTCTCATTCACAACCGGAACACCCATGCCCCCTGACCCGATGACAGGATTTAGTCCAAGGCCTTTGGAAACCCTCATCGTGGCCCTCTGTACGGTGTGTACCTGGACAGGGGTTAACAACTTACTCAGCCATACCTTCCTTGTGGAAGGACTCGTGGCAGCACGGTATTCAGCTAGGTGTAGCGGAACAAGACTCGATCTTGGCCGACTCAGGAGGTGTTAATTATCATCACTGGAATGTTCCACATAGTCACGTGACACCACCGTGTCAACAATAATGGCCCGTGCCCACCGGCACGTCCAAGGCAGGAGACACTCCCCTGGATACTCAAAGCTTTACCATGTTAGAAAGATTCTTTCCTTGAGTAAAGTGCAAGACAATGAGATAGAAAGTGATATGACCAATCATGCATGCACTTGTGATACATATGGTGCAACACCAACGTATGCAAACATGCATATGCAAAACACAATCAGCATATCCCAAGTTCATTAATGCTTGCCTTGTCCAAAGTAGTCAGGTGTAAACCCTTCAAAATTTTCGGCAAAGCTTCCCTCTTCTTTTTCTAAAAATATTCAAATTCAACTCAAATTACAAATTTTGACAAAAGTACAAAAAGTTGTGTCAAAACATTTTTAAATAAATTCTAAAAAAACAAGAGAGAAAAATAAGAATTTCAAAAAAAAGTTCAACTCAAACAGAGTTGTGGTTTAAAAGTTATTAAACTTTCAAAACCAGGGGCTTTTTTGTAAAACAGCAGTCCCTCACAGCTAAAACAGAAAACGCTTCGGCTAGAGTACGTGTTCCAGCAGAGAAGGCGTAAAAAAGCAGAATACGCGTTCGTTTTAAACAGAGAAAAAAAAAAGAAAAGGACCGTGCGGGGTGGGGGCCCACCCGTCAGGTTCAAATTTGAACCCGATCGCGCGTTAGGCAGAGAAGTGACGGCGGTTGCCGGCGGTGATCGCCGGGGTTCCTGCGGCTGGCGATGGTCGGAACATGACCAGGGCGGAGTGCCGCATCGAAGGGAAGTGGTGGTGGTCGCCGGAGAGCACCTGAACGCCGGCGAGGTCTGCGGCGGCGGACGGTGGTTCGGTGGAGTTGGGATCTCGTCGGGGAGAGCTCGGGGAATGGAATTGGAGCGCGGGATCGATTGTTTGGTGGATGAGATGGCTACTGGCAAGATTTGACTGGTGGTGGTGGTGTAATGTCGTCGAACCGAACGGGGACAGAGGCGGCGGAGCGGTGACCAGAGATGAGGGAGGAGACCTCCTCAAGGTCAGGGAAGTGGCATAGGGGTAATTGGGAGGTGGTGGAGGTGATGGGTGAGGCGATTGGAGCTCGGGAGGGCCTTTTATAGGCGATCCGAGGCGGTTCGGCATGGTTCGGATCACGCCAGAGTTACGGTGGTCGGCGAGGTAGGTTTGGGCGGTGGTCAGAGACGGTGAGGGGTTAATGAGGGCGGCGGAGTCTTCTGGAGACGCCAGCGCGATCGAGGTCGAGCGCTTCGTCCTCATCCACGGTACGAGTCCCGTACGGTTGCGGCGGTGAGGACAACTCCGGCGACTGCCAGGAGGGTCCAGAGGTTTGGGGCGGTGCGGCGATGGCGTAGAGAGGGGCGACGCGTGGCCAGGAGGTAGGCGCGCAGACTGCGGCGCAGTAATGGGAGTTGGTGGCCGAGGTGACTCCGCTCGTCCACTGCGGATGAGCACGGTGCAGGGTTTGCACCGGCCAGCCGCCAGCTCACCGGCGAGGAGTGACTGCGGAGTGGGCCAGGGAAGGGCGAGGCATTGATGATCTGGGGGTCGCCGTGAAGGAGAAGGAAGGGGAGGGGTGCACGGCACCGTTTCCCTCTGTTGCCTAAAGACCAAATCAGTTAACTGAATTTCCTTCAATTATGAACAGTGCACTGATACTCATATAATCCTATGACAGAGAGTGCAAGAGATTTTTAGAATTTGTCGCAATTTTTGTGGTGATGTGTTGATACATATGAGAGGGTCTGGCAAAGTTTGGGAATTTTTGGAGTATTTAAAAATATATTTGGATCAGAAATATTGAATCTGGTCCAAATTTGAATTGAGTGGAATTTGAAAATTTTGAACTGTGGTACCCCATGTCTTTGGAGAAATGGGTTGTGGGTTCCATATATTTGTTGGGATAATTTTGGTGGGGTTGGAATTTTTGTAGAAATGGTGGTTCCTTTGTAAACCATAGGAATGATGGATAATATGAATTCCAACTTTGGAATTTATTTGAATTGTGAAAAATATTTTTGTGGGGTAGGAGAGAGTTGGATTATGTCCTAGATGATGTGAGTGACTTGTGGGATAAAGTTGGAATGGAAAAAAATTGTTGGATGGATTTTAGATGGGCTAAAAGGAAGTGAAAAGGTTATTTCCTTTGAAAACTTAATGATTCCCAAAACTCTTCTCGATGAAAATTGTTTGAAAACCTCCAAATTAATTATCCAAATAATTTTAAATCTTTGAAAACAGAACCTCTATAGGGAATTTGAAAACCCATTAAAGTTAAGAAAACTTTTCAAAATAAAAGGGCTATGAAGAGAAAAATAGCAAGAATAATTCAAAAATATTTTATTTTAAGGGAAAGGTTATGGAAGTCCAAAAAGAATTATTTTTGGGGTGCTATAGCACCTACCCCCCTTAAGAAAAATATCGTCCCCGAGATTTTAGCTGTCCCTCAAACAGGTACGGATATTCAGTCCTCAGGTGATCCTCTCTTTCCCATGTTGCTTCTTCCTCGGTGTGATTACTCCACTGAACCTTGTAAAATTTTATCACATTCTGTCAGGTCCTCCGTTCAGACTCCTCCAAAATCTTTATAGGATGTTCCCTATAGGTAAGATCTGGTTGGATGTCCAGGTCCTGATGCTGGACTTGCTTTTCTGGGTTACTGACACATCTCCTTAGTTGTGACACGTGAAACACATCATGAACATCTGATAATTCTGCCGGTAGCTCTAGTTGATAAGCAACCTTGCCTCTCCTTGCGATCACTCTAAATGGTCCAATAAACCTCGGTGCCAATTTTCCTTTGAATTTAAATCTCTGTAGTCCTGTTATGGGAGATTCTCTGAGATACACATATTCATCGGGCTCAAAACTGATTTGGCGGTGCTTTTGATCATAGTAACACTATTGATGGCTCTGAGCCGCTCTTAGTCTATCTTGAATAAGCTTCACTTTTGTTTTTGCCTCCTTAAGAACTTCGGGACCGAAAATTCAACTGTCTCCGGTCTCAGACCAATTGAGTGGGGTACGACACCTTCGTCTGTACAGTGCTTCAAAAGATGACATTTTCAAACTAGCTTGATAACTGTTGTTATATGAGAACTCCGCTATGGTAAACTCTCTTCCCAGCTAACTCCGTAAGTGAGCACACATGCTCTCAGCATGTCCTCTAATATTTGATTTACCCGCTCAGTTTGTCCTCCGGTCTGCAGGTGATATGCTGTGCTGAACGTCAATTGAGTCCCTAGTGCTTGCTGTAGGTGTTCCCAAAATCTAGAGACAAATTGGGTGCCTCTATCAGAGACTATGGTCTTGGGTATTCCATGCAGACAAACAATCCGGGAGAGGTATAATCTGGCAAGCCTCTGTGTGGAGTATGTGGTTTTTACCAGAATGAAATGTGCCACCTTGGTTAAATAATCTGTTATAACCCAGATAGCAACATTTCCGTGTCGTGACCTTGGCAGTCCGACGATAAAATCCATTCCTATTATGTCCCATTTCCATTCAGGTATTCTGAGTGGCTGCAATAGTCCTGCTGGCCTTTGGTGTTCTGGTTTTATACGCTGGCATGAATCACATTGTGCGACATATACGGCTATATCTCTTTTCATCCCGTGCCACCAATAATTTTCTTGTAGATCCTTGTACATCTTTGTTCCTCCTGGATGAATAGAATATGGAGTGGTATGGGCTTCTACCAAAATTTGTTGCTTTAAATCTTCCTTATTTGGCACGCACAATCTTTTCCTGAACCATAAAATTCCCTGACTGTCCACGGTAAATTCAGTCGCCTTGGCCAATTTTATTTTTCTCTTAATTCCTTCAATACATGGATGTCCTTTTTGGGCTTCTTTGATCTGATCCTCTAATGTAGGTTTTATTTCTAGTTGGGCAACGGTTCCTTCTGTGACTAGGACCATATTGAGTTTGGCAAATTCCTGATTAAACTCATGCTGTAAGAATTGCGCACTATTATTGTTGGTGCAGGGATTTCGGCTGAGGGCGTCTGCCACTACATTTTCTTTACCTGGATGATAATGAATTCTGATGTCATAATCCTTTATTAACTCAAGCCAGCGACGTTGTCTTAAGTTTAATTCTGGCTGGGAGAAAATATACTTAAGACTTTTGTGGTCTGTGTATATTTCACATCGCTTACTGAGAAGAAAATGTCGCCATTCCTTGAGTGCATGTATTACTGCAGCTAGCTCCAAATCATGAGTAGGATAATTCTCCTCGTGTCGTCATAGCTGTCTTGAGGCATATGCCACGACTTTTCCTTCCTGCATCAATACACATCCAAGGCCTTTCCTGGACGCGTCACAGTATATCTCAAAAAATTTGTGCACATCGGGCACGAGCAGAACGGGTGCCGTTGTTAGCCTCTTTTTCAATTCTTGGAAACTTTTCTCACAAGCTTCAGTCCAATCAAACTTCTTATCCTTCTTAAGTAATTGGGTCATGGGTTTAGCTATGGTGGAGAATCCTTCTATAAATCTCCGGTAATAGCCAGCCAGACCAAGAAAACTCCTGACCTCTGTCACGTTTGTGGGTTGCTTCCATTTTTGGACAGCCTTTACCTTGCTTGGGTCTACTGCTATCCCATCCTGTGTCAGTACGTGTCCTAGAAAACCAACTTCTCGTAACCAAAATTCACATTTACTGAATTTGGCATATAGTTGATTTTTCCTCAATTCTTCCTGGATTATTCGTAGGTGTTGCTCGTGTTCCTCGGGTGTCTTGGAATAAATAAGTATATCATTGATAAATACGACCATGAACTTGTCCAAATATTTCATGAAGACCTTGTTCATGAGATGCACAAAATAAGCAGGAGCGTTGGTTAAGCCAAAAGGCATCACTGTGAACTCATATAATCCATATCTGGTAGTAAAGGCAGTCTTGGGTATATCAGACGATCGGATTTTCAATTGATGGTAGCCTGACCTCAAATCTACTTTTGAGAAAACTTTGGCTTCTGCTAGCTGTTCAAACAAGTCATTTATCCTGGGCAGCAGGTATTTACTTTTGATGGTGACCATATTGAGTGCCCTGTAATCAATACATAGCCTTAGGGTACCATCCTTTATCTTAGCAAATAAAACTAGCGATCCCCATGGTGATGAGCTGGGTCGAACATAACCTTTTTCCATTAGTTCCTTAATTTGTTTCTTCAACTCAGCCAATTCCGTCGGAGCCATTCGATATGGCTTCTTATAAATGGGTGTAGTTCCAGGTGCCAATTCAATAACAAATTCAATTTCACGGTCCAGGGGCATTCCTGGTAGCTCCTCAGGGAATACATCGGGGTATTCGCAGACTACAGGAACCTTACTTAATTCTGCTGTATCCACTTGATTTAACTTTCCTTGTGTTGCGGAAATCCTCCTTGTGCCAAATTTTATTGTTTCTCCTTGGCAGCTTGTAAGAGTCATCGTGCGGTTATAGCAGTCTATGAAACCTTTATTTTTGGTTAACCAATCCATTCCCAGAATAACATCTAGTTCGACTGCTTCCAGAACAATAAGGTTGGCTAAAAATACCATTCCTTTGATCTCAATATTCACATCCTTGTAGTACCATTGTGTGCTTTGCTTCGATCCCGGGGACAGAATAACCATGGAATTTTGCAAAGGAGAAAAGGAAAATCGATTCTTCGAAGCAAATCTTTTTGAGATACACGAATGGGAAGCTCCGGAATCAAATAAGACTGTAGCATTAATTGAGTTGACAGGAAACATACCAAACACAATATCTGGTGCATTTTGTGCCTCCTCAAATGTCGCGTGGTTGACCTGTCCTTTCCTCTGGTTGTTATTGGGGTTGGAGTTGTTGCGTTTTGGAACTGTGTTTGTACCACGGCCATTGTTGTTGGGCTTGGTTGTGTTATTTCCCTGCTTTGGGCATTGCCTGGAGTAATGCCCTTTGCCTCCACAAGCATAACAGGTGATGCCTGGATGGAATGTCGTATCTTTGGTCCTGTTACTGAAAGCACTGCGATTGTTGTGGTGCTACCATTGCTGGTCGGGGTGTTGTAGGCTTCTGAAATTCATTCTTGGGCCTGTTGTTGCGTACCTGACATGATTGATTCATACGGCGCTTGCGTATTTCATTCATGTTGCGGTGTTTGTTCTCCAGTATAATTTCCTTGTCCAGCAGTGTTTTGAAATCAGGAAAGGTGTGGACTACCAGTTGGCACTTTAAGGATGGAATCAGTCCATCGAGAAATTTTTTCATCTTTTTATCTTCTGTCATGTATTCGTCGTTGGCGTACCGGGCCAGCTGAGTAAATTGGTCCAGATATTGTGCTACTGTGGTGCCTTGCTGCTTAAGATCCTCAAATTCCCTTTTCTTTAATTTCATGATACTGTTAGGAATGTGTGATCCCCGAAAGTTTTCCTTGAATTGTTCCCATGTCATATTGGCTCCGTTGGGATGAGTGTGGCATAAGTTTTCCCACCATGATGCTGCTGTACCAGAAAAATAGTATGGGGTATAAAGTACTTTTTCCCGGTCCATACACTCGGCAATAACCAATTTTCTCTCAATATCACACAGCCAATCATCTGCCTCCAAGGGTTTGTCGGTGTGAGAAAACACAGTAGGATTGGTCTTCTGGAGCTCAGACAATTTAGACCTGTTCTGATTTTGTCCTTGGTGATTTCCCATATTGATTAACTGCTGCATCATCTCTTGGTGTTGTTGCTGGCTTTGTTCGTACAGACGGCATACTTGTGAAAATGCTGAGTCACTGCCTTGTTGACTAGTCTGTCCTTGTGTAAAATTATTTCCCAGTTGTCCATGGTCGCTTTCTGGCGGATTTGGCATCGAATGGGTCCAGGGGCGATGCATTTTCTTTCTGGGGGTATTTGTGTAACACCGATGAGAAAAGAAATTATTAAAGCAGCAATTAAAATTTTTAAGAGACTGGGAATAAATCTCCCCCTAGGATGCAAGTACAACAGGTTATATCATACATGCAGGACTTAATTAAACAAGCATGACATAATTATACAAGATGCTTGCAGAACCTGTATACTACATGACCACTTGTTCAACTAGCGTACTACTTCATCCTCTCAACGTGCTATGGTCTGAATCTGTTACTCGCCATCTTACAAAAAGGAAGAAGAAGAAACAGAAAACAAATATCTTACAACCATGTCTCATAAAAGACTACTGCGGTGCTGACGCTCGATCTGTCCTCACGGGGTGTCTGAGAGACTGTAAGCTCCGCTGAGGGTGAGTCCCAGCTGTGGTCCACGAGACTCAACCTCCTCCTCCTCTGGAATGGTCTCCAGTCGGGTAGAGGTTGATGCAGCGCCTGTCTGGGGTGGCACCGTGTGCGTCGATAGTGGAGCTCTGGTCGGAACAGGAGCAGCCAAGCGACTAGCCTCATCACTCGGGGATGAGTGCTGAACCGCGGGCTGAGTAGGAGAATAGTGTGGTAGAGTCGGAATACGAGGGGCACGTGGTGAAGGTGAACGGAACTCACTCCTGCGAGTGATCCTCGCACGAGCCAAGTCCATCCATGCAGCAAGATGGTCGTCCACCAGTGCGGTGAAAACCGACTCTAGTGCCATGATATACTGAACAAGGGGCTCGATTGCCTCATCCCTTTCTCATGCGGTGCAGGAAAAAGCATAATGGTTGGTATAAGGAACATGGCACGGAAGGTAGTGGTAGGGACGGTTCTGCATGATGGGCAGGATGTCCCTGAGGCGAGCAATAGCCTCACGAGCGGCCATCTGGATAGCATGTCTCTCAGAGGGCATGACTCTCCCCATAAAATGGTAGTTGCGGAAAGACAAGGTACTTCCACCCCGAATATATACCGAAGCCTGGTACATAGTCAGAGTGTCTGTGATCCTGTCAGGAAAAACGGTGTACTCTGGATGGCTCAGAGATCTCATCGCATCTCTAGCGATGGCAGTAAGGAGACGGGAAAATCCCGCAGGCTCGTTGGCGAAAATCTAGGTTGGGCAGCTGCCGCCAGACTTCTACATCAGTAGACAAAAATCCAAATAGTCATACCATGAGCAAATGATGACCACGGAAAAAATGCTACAATGCTTGAGATGCAAGTTAAAAATGTTAGTACTGACTCGAGTGCTAGCGATCGTGCCTAGGGCTTCCTACAGTCAGCCTGGCTCTGATACCAAGGTCTGTCGGGCCCATTTCTGAGAATAAATCCCAGAATAGCCCTAAGTCACACCAGCCCCAAGATCAACACAACTGGTGTACTTCCTTGATACAGATAACCAGTACAAGATAATATTACACAGGGTTGAGTCTGAGGGCTCAACAAGGTTTATTACAAACTCGCCAATATATGGCAGTGGCCGAATATGACAGTGGTGTGGTGGTGATACAATACTAGTACAATAACATAGAGCCAAGCGTCAGAGTGAGGCTTGACTATTTTATTTGTGTAGCGGAAGCTCAGCGGATGATACATGTGGTAGACTCCTATCTCACAGGATGACTGACTGGGACTCCTCTAAGCGTCGGGCTCACTAGCGCAATCCTCCTCCACAAGCTCGTCCTCCTCCAAGTCTGGCCAAGTAAATAGCCAGGGACAAGCCAGTGAGTACGTTGGAATGTACTCGCAAACATTATGAACAAAAGATATAATGGATGCATATGCTCATGCTAAATGAAATTTAAATCATGACAAGTAAATAACATGAACATGAACATAGCATATTAGTCACTTTCAAACATATTATAAAGCAAATGAATGTCATGGGTAGTCTAGCCAGCCCAAGTGACCTTTAGCAAGTAAAAGAAATGCCAATCGGGTGTCTACAAGAGTAGTGGCGGGACCGCCTGTAAACTCGAGAGACGCCATGAGAGGTCTTGAAGAGAAATGCTAGTCGGGTGTCAAGTGACGCCACGGTTGGACTTGAAGAGAAATGCCAATCGGGTGTCCACAAGAGTAGTGGCGGGACCGCCTGTAAACTTGAGGGACACCACGAGAGGTCTTGAAAATAAAGTTGAGTGCCCGGGGTAGTCTAGCCAGCCCCTGAGACACTCAGGAAGAATTCAAAACAAGAGAAACGGGTTAGTCCTCAATATTATGCATAATCATAATAATATTTAACAAGCATAAAATATCCATGGTAGCAACGGGGTGTCAATAATCTTCCTGCAAAATATTTCAGGCATATTAAAGTTATTTCCTCCGAAGACTGACACTAAGACCGACACTTAACAAACCCAGACTGTAGTCCTTAACCGCGGACATGGCTATTCGAATAGGCTTAAACTCTGCAGAGGGTGTACTCTTTACCCACAAGTAAAGGATTTCTTTAGTCAATACCGTGACACTGACTAATTCCCATTACGGTCTTTGGGTTGAAAACACACCTGACCAGCACACACCAGATTAACTTTCCGGATGCCAGGAATCACCCAAAGCATCATTCAACAAAACTCTGAGACGACGAGACCAACGTCTTGCATGGGATCACTATTAATATGCGCGGATTCCAAGGGGTGCCCCCCTCTCAGTCACAACCGGAACACCCATGCCCCCTGACCCGATGACAGGATTTAGTCCAAGGCCTTTGGAAACCCTCATCGTGGCCCTCTGTACGGTGTGTACCTGGACAGGGGTTAACAACTTACTCAGCCATACCTTCCTTGCGGAAGGACTCGTGGCAGCACGGTATCCATCTAGGTGTAGCGGAACAAGACTCGATCTAGGCCGACTCAGGAGGTGTTAATTATCATCACTGGAATGTTCCACATAGTCACGTGACACCACCGTGTCAACAATAATGGCCCGTGCCCACCGGCACGTCCAAGGCAGGAGACACTCCCCTGGATACTCATAGCTTTACCATGTTAGAAAGATTCTTTCCTTGAGTGAAGTGCAAGACAATGAGATAGAAAGTGATATGACCAATCATGCATGCACTTGTGATACATATGGTGCAACACCAACGGATGCAAGCATGCATATGCAAAACGCAATCACCATATCCCAAGTTCATTAATGCTTGCCTTGTCCAAAGTAGTCAGGTGTAAACCCTTCGAAATTTTTGGCAAAGCTTCCCTCTTCTTTTTCTGAAAATATTCAAATTCAAATCAAATTACAAATTTTGACAACAGTACAAAAAGTTGTGTCAAAACATTTTTAAATAAATTCTAAAAAAATAGAGAGAAAAATAAGAATTTCAAAAAAAAGTTCAACTCAAACAGAGTTGTGGTTTAAAAGTTATTAAAGTCTCAAAACCAGGGGATTTTTTGTAAAACAGCAGTCCCTCCATAGCTAAAACAGAAAACGCTTCGGCTGGAGTACGTGTTCCAGCGGAGAAGGCGTAAAAAAACAGAATACGCCTTCGTTTTAAATAGAGGAAAAAAAAGAAAAGGACCGCGTGGGGTGGGGGCCCACCCGTGAGGTTCAAATTTGAACCCGATCGCGTGCGAGGCAGAGAAGTGACGGCGGTCGCCGACGGCGATCGCTGGGGTTCCTGCGGCTGGCGATGGTCGGAACGTGACCAGGGCGGAGTGCCGCGTCTGAGGGAAGTGGTGGTGGTCGCCGGAGAGCACCTGAACACCGGCGAGGTCTGCGGCGGCGGACAATGGTTCGGTGGAGTTGGGATCTCGTCGGGGAGAGCTCGGGGAATGGAGTTGGAGCGCGGGATCGATTGTTTGGTGGATGAGATGGCTACTGGCAAGATTTGACTGGTGGTGGTGGTGTAATGTCGTCGAACCGAACGGGGACAGAGGCGGTAGAGCGGTGACCAGAGAGGAGGGAGGAGACATCCTTGAGGTCAGGGAAGTGGCATAGGGGCGATTGGGAGGTGGTGGAGGCGATGGGTGAGGCGATTGGAGCTTGGGAGGGCCTTTTATAGGCGATCCGAGGCGGTTCGGCGAGGTTCGGATCACGCCAGAGTTACGGTGCTCGGCGAGGTAGGTTTGGGCGGTGGTCAGAGACGGTGAGGGGTTAATGAGGGCGGCGGAATCTTCTGGAGACGCCAGCGCGATCGAGGTCGAGCGCTTCGTCCTCATCCACAGGACAACTCCGGCGACTGCCAGGAGGGTCTAGAGGTTTGGGGCGGTGCGGCAATGGCGCAGAGAGGGGCGATGCGTGGCCAGGAGGTAGGCGCGGAGACTACGGCGCAGTAATGGGAGTTGGTGGCCGAGGTGACTCCGATCGTCCGCCGCAGAGGAGCACGGTGCAGGGTGTTGCACCGGCCAGCCGCCAGCTCACCGGCGAGGAGTGACTGTGGAGTGGGCCAGGGAATGGTGAGGCATTGATTATCTGGGTGTCGCCGTGAAGGAGAAGGAAGGGGAGGGGTGCACGGCACCGTTTCCCTCTGTTGCCTGAAGACCAAATCAGTTAACTGAATTTCCTACAGTTATGAACAGTGCACTGATACCCATATAATCTTATGACAGAGAGTGCTAGAGATTTTTAGAATTTGTGGCAATTTTTGTGGTGATGTGTTGATACATATGAGAGGGTCTGGCAAAGTTTGGGAATTTTTGGAGTATTTAAAAATATGTTTGGATCAGAAATATTGAATCTGGTCCAAATTTGAATTGAGTGGAATTTGAAAATTTTGAACTTTGGTACCCCATGTCTTTGGAGAAATGGGTTGTGGGTACCATATATTTGTTGGGATAATTTTGGTGGGGTTGGAATTTTTGTAGAAATGGTGGTTCCTTTGTAAACCATAGGAATGATGGATAATATGAATTCCAACTTTGGAATTTATTTGGATTGTGAAAAATATTTTTGTGGGGTAGAGAGAGTTGGATTATGTCCTAGATGATGTGAGTGACTTGTGGGATAAAGTTGGAATGGAAGAAAATTGTTGGATGGATTTTAGATGGGCTAAAAGGAAGTGAAATGGTTATTTCCTTTGAAAACTTAATGATTCCCAAAACTCTTCTAGATGAAAATTGTTTGAAAACCTCCAAATTAATTATCCAAATAATTTTAAATCTTTGAAAACAGAACCTCTATAGGGAATTTGAAAACCCATTAAAGTTGAGAAAACTTTTCAAAATAAAAGGGCTATGAAGAGGAAAATAGCAAGAATAATTCAAAAATATTTTATTTTAAGGGAAAGGTTTTGGAAGTCCAAAAAGAAATTTTTTTGGGGTGTTACAGAGGGTGATCACATGCTAAGATGATCATCTCTGCAAATTTTCATCCTATTTGGATGAAGATAAGGAGCACTTGTAGTTCAAATGGCTTCACTGACCAGAATTACAAATCTTGAAGTGGCACTCACACACTGGCTTTGATTGAGCTGAAATTTGGAGGAGATGAGATATATAGTCATATGAAGACACTGTATAAATTTCATACCATTTGGATAAACCAAAATGGTACTTCCTTCACACAGCATCCTACTGGACAGAATCTTAGAAAAATAACTAAGGACAAATTGCTAGATGAAATGGGCCCAAATTTGTTGGAGAGGTGTTATATGGGTAGGGGAATGCTCTGGTAAATTTTCAGGATATATGAAGCAATATAAAATATAGTTGCTTCACAACAGAAAAATATGACCAGAAGCAAAGATTTGATGCTGTGATCACATAGATAATGTAATGATGCTCAAATTTGATGGAGAGCTATTATTTGATCATATGAAGATGCTTGAAATTTTTTAACTCATTTGGATATGTCTAGCTTGCACTTCCTTCACAAGGCCTCTGTTTGAATAGAAACTTTGAAAAATTGCTCAGGAATATTCACTAGGCAGATGAAGTTGAAATTTGGCATGTGGCAATGATATGGATGGGAAAGAGTGCACAAAAAGTTTGAGAGCAAACAAGCAAAGATAATGGGTGCTTGCTTCACAAACTGCCAGCTAGGGCAGAATCAGAAAATGAATATTGGTTGAATATTTTTGGTCATGGCAAGGAAGGATTTTGACATATCTGAGGAAGATATGTCCCAAAGGATTTATGAGAATTATTTGGGAATCTTTGGAATGTTGGAAATGTGGGTTGCTTCACAATCCAGGGCAGACAGGGTTATTCCTTTAATAGGAAAAGGAATATTCCCAAGAAAAAGAATATTAGGATTGGTCCAAGATGGAAATGGCAAGGTCTTGGGATGATTTTGAGATTGTCAAGCCACTTGGGAGAGGAATCAAAGGTGATCTCTTAAGGTGTCAAGACCACTAAGCCACTGAAAAGCAAAACCAGACCAAAATCGAAAGAAAACGAAAATGGGCAAAATCCAGGGTGTTACAAACCTACCCCCCTTAAAGAAATCTCGTCCTCTAGATTTGGTTGCTCAGGGGTCAAACATGAATATTCCCACTTAAGGAAACCGTTTCCAACTCGGGTTTCCTTTCTCCTTGATATAATGCTTATACTGAATTTCATCTGGCTGACTACCTGACTTCAGGGTGGTTTGTTTCACTGGATCCTTATTCTGACAGACCTTACCTCATATATTACTCTGACTTTAATCCTTTTATGTCTGCCGACTTATTTGAGTGCGATGAATTATCCTGACTGAAATACCTGTCCTTCTCGCAAGTTCGAGAGTTGTTCCTCATGGACGTGTTGTAATGAAGTCCAATACGGACGATCGTCCATTGAGTTGTAAACAGATTCTCTAGGTGGACACGAAATCTCTTACTCATTGCATTGGGTGGCTTCAAATGGCTGTGTGTCCTCCAGGTTCAAAACAGTACTGTAAATCGTACCGTTTTCCTGGCGAAATCTGACTTCTCGCACGGTTTGCTGACTCATCTTGGGTATCTCCATTGTCTCGGGTATCACATTCGTACCAAAGACTCGACTGTCACCTGTCGTGACCAGCATAAAGGTGTACGGTCTTTTTATGATATTATCCATAGACCTGACTGACAGTGGTCCTGGCAGTAGAATGTTGTTCACAGCAAGTTATTCTTTAACTGATTCCCATATGTGAGGACATATGCTTTGAGACGGTTGCTCGTCCTTCTGAGTGCTCAGTCTGACGACATTTCTATGTGGATGGTAGGCCATATAATGCTTTAACACTGTTGCTGCAATCAAACTGCTGAATTGACACTTCGGTCTTACCTGACAAGCTTGAATATCCTCTTCTGACGATTCCGAGAATAAATAGTTGGCTGAGTGGGTTGACTCGATATGGGGTCCTTGCAAATGAGATAGACCCCGTGGTTGTGTACCCATGGTGATTGGTACCGATCCATACTGTCCGAAGTATCTGTACCATGCATCCATTGCCATACCTGTATGGACGATCTTGTTCTCTTATTGTGGTTTTCTTTGCCTGGATCCTTAACAGAAAGAGTTTGGCCTTATGTATTCTTGATTCTTCGGGTGACCATGGGTGTTGTCAGGTGCAATATTCCGGCAGGCATATTACTTTACAAATTGTAGCTGTAGGGTAACGACCGTCTGAAACCCTTGATGAAACCGGCAAATAAACCAGTAGCCACCAGAACGGTCTTTACAACTCAGATCTGGGACATTACTGGAGTAACTCAACCCCGACTCAAGACGGCTGAAAAGCAGCTCAGAGCATGAGACGGTGTTGATAAGAAGAAAGTAGCAGTTCCCTAAGACAACCGAAAAGCAGCTCAGAGCATAGGGTCACTACTACAGAAAGAAATTCAACAACTGTCCGAGACGGCCGAAAAGCAGCTCAAAACACGGGCCAGTTGTTGAAAAGAGAAATATAGAGTCGGCATCCACCCTGGACGTCCGAAAGTAGCTCAGACACAGGCGTGGTGCTGTTACTAAAGAAAGGCAGGCAAGGGTTCAGTACCGTCCCATACAGCTCACGGGCAGTCATCATTATATGAGTAACTCGTATAACCTTGGCAGCATGTTCACCATATCTATGGAAACATGTGTAGCTGGGCATTTGATTTATGAGGCAGACTTGCATCCTGACCGATTCTTGTCATATGCGGCCAACTAACTAGGAAATATCTTGTACTGGTGAGGATGTGATGCCTTACTAACGAAGGTTGCTTGGCTTGTGTTGGAAGCCATTGCGAATATCTTGCTGAGGAAGGCCGAATAGCTTGTGCCTGAAGCTTCTGCCGGGATAGCATGCTTGCATCGCAAGATGTCCATGTGTCATGCCGAGGAAGACACAGGAACCCTTGCGTTGTACGCTTCTCAGATAGCTTGTGAAGGAAGACTGAGTTGCTTACATCTGAAGCTTTCTTTTTGCCATATGCGAACTGGGTGCAGATATATATATACCTTGATGTTACTATTGTCGGTCACTTGTTGTAAGAAGAAAGTTGTTCGACTATCCTTCTTGCTGAATTGATCATTACTGTTGTGAAAATTGCACACTGATGTATACTTGATACTGATAATCCATCCAGAATACCATTTGTGGTCAGATCAGATACTCCCAATATCAGGCAGTCGGCGGAAAATTTCCATATTGTTGAGCTGAGCTTCCAAATGTTTGCCTCTTCACTGATTCTTTGAGTCCAATGTCGGTGAGCAACTTCTATAAGGGGAAAATAAGGTAACACCATGGGCCCAAAGAAAGAAGCAAAAGAAAAGACTAAAACACACAAAGCAACAAGATCATACACAAGCAATATCATACTCTACAGCTATTCACAGCAATAATATGCATGCCTACTTAAGCACACAAATCTCGCAAGAACTCCGGTGTTATGATCTAACATGCTGTGGCGGTGTGCACGAAACTGAATCCACGTGTGGAAATAGTTGGTGTAAACAAAGCTACACCGAATAGGGGCTTACACTGGTTGCAGCTGGACGGACACGGAGGCGAGGACGGACTTGGTGATCATGGATCGGAACACAAAGGTCACGACCACATCATTATCAAGCGTATGGAAGAAACCATACTCGTCCAGAGAGTGGATGGCAGGATGGGATAACGATGAAAAGAAAGACTTGCGAGCATTGCCCTTTTCTAACAACAAATATCAGTAAGGGTTGCCGAAGCGGCTAGAGGGATGGCAAGATTCGAGATAGAAACATGTCTATCATCGAAACAATAGGGGTAGCTGAAGAGGATATATTGGTGTGGTACCTGTGCATCAATCCTGCAAGGGATCGACACACCAAGCACCTTGGCATCACTCCGCTGGGACGGAGATGACACCACACCAAGGAACAAGAATGCAACTGGAGGGTCCAGGTAGTGGGTCGAAACCAATACCACCTACACTCACCAGATCCACTGTTAGTGATAGAATAAATATTCTATATGCATGCCATGCACAAACAAATGCAACAAACAAGTGCAGCAAACTGAGTAGACTCTATACTACAGGTTACTAACGTTCGCGCGGTCTAGGGTGTCCTACAGCCAAACCCTACTCTGATACCAACACTTGTGGCACCCCGGCTCAGAGGAAACCGGAACGCCCCATATTCCAGCCCAAAGACAAGTCTTCTGGAATATGGCACTGTTGGCATAGAACAAATCAGCTATTTATTACTATGGATAAGGATACAAGGGTACATGGAATACATCGGCATGGCGACACTACGCCTGCCCAGGGTAGCTCTATGCTAACAGCGGAACAACCCGAGGGAACGGAGTATCCTCGGCAGCGGAACAACGACAGCGTTGATGGACACCACTCCGCAGGGACTCTGGCTGGAATGCGTATCCTAGCTCGCGAACTCGAAATCCTCGACAAGCAAGCAATCATGGCATGACCTGCAAACTGGCATGACACGCCAGGTGAGTACTTTGAATGTACTCGCAAGCTCACAGCAACCAAAGCAGTCAAGACAAGCAACAACATGGCATTTACAGGTTAAGCAGGTGTAAACATGATGATTCTAGAACAATATAAGCAGGGCATATGAGCAGGATGTCACTACATGCAACCGGTTAAAACTATCATGATGCAACTTACTCTGTTCGGGGTTACCTCGTAACCACCTCATGTAAGAACTTACCCTCGAGTGTGCCACATGATAGCCTCGGGACCAGCCAAACTTGGTATTACAATACCATTGTGATAACATGATCACAAGGAGCTTGATCTTTACCCGAGATCACCACATAACACTATCCACCAAATCCAGTATCCACGATACCACGGTGATCCTCTTGTGATCACGATCAACCAATATCGGTATCCTCGATACCGCGGTGATCCTCTCGCGATCACATAAAGATCAACCAACTTCCTTCTCATCGAACCGGGTTGTTATAAACAAGATTATTATACTGTTGACCCATAGTGTGTCCTACTACGAAGTGTGCCCATATCCGAGGACGCGGCTATCGATAGATTATACACTCTGCAGAGGTTAGTACACTGTACCCACACCATGGAACTCATGGCCTCATGCTCCCATTCGGGTGGACCAATGACGTTCCGACGAAACCCAATCTATTGCATGGCACTCTCCCGGCCACTCCGACAAACTCCCCTTTGGGCTATGTCATGGGTGACCCCTGTGTCCTTCCGACACCTGCCACCGTCGTGGCCAAACAAAACTGTCCCAAACAGGGACCAGAGCTCAATACCAAAACTGGGTTCACAAGGTTATAGCCGCCTACCTGATCAGGGTAGCACGCACTCATAACCTTCCCTAGTTGGAGGTTCCGGTGAGAGACATGACAATAGATCGAATTAGGGCTGCCCCATCCCAGCAAGTGTGGTTGCACTAGTGAGCTCGATTCGGTGGCGCACTATGACTCAGCCAACAGGTGTTCAAGTTCGATTAACATCCGGTTTAACTTGAATGATGATATGCTGAGCCATGATAACTGGATGAACCATAACAACTGATACAGAAACATACAAACTTGTCATCATCTTAGCATGAATTACTGCAAGTATTAACCATGAACATAATGCTACCAATGAGTACTTGATGACTAGCAGGATGCACATGGACAGAATGTAAAGATAAGCATGAAACAGGAGCATATACAGTATTTCACAAACAGAATAACATGTACATATTAAATAACTATTCAAGTAGGAAACCATAGCTACTGCAAATCAGTCATGCAAGTGGCTGTCGTGGCTTTCCTGGCGATGAAGGAACCATCGAGGAGAAGTTTGGAGAATCCGCGGATACGATTGCCGGAAATAGTTCTCTCCCAGAGGGGTCTGTTTACGGGCAAGGGCAAAATGGTTATTTTCACTATGTCAAAACAGTGTGAGAATGATACCAACAGAACGGGCTCGACGAGATGAAGAAGTGGGCTTTGGATTCACCTTGATCGGAGTTATGGTTGAAGAGATGTAGTGGTTTTTCTGCCAAGGACCTTTCTGTAAATACTTTATTCACATCCGGGTCCTCAGTAGTTTTTTTTTTCTTTCACTTGATAAACGAGAAAATGCACTGTGCCCTCAGGCCGTTCTGGCCGAAACTGCTGCTGCTGCCTGGGCGCCGGCTGGGCCGCGCAGCCGCTGTGCTTGCTGGGCCGCACCAGAGGGCAACGGAGAGGGAATGGGTCGAGCCACTGGCGCCTGGGGCCCTCCCACTTTTAAGACCCCCGGTGGTTAACTACAGTAATCACCCTTTTGATTATGCCATGTCATCATGTTTAACAGTGCATGATCATCATTAGCATCATATTGCATTTCAACTCCTAAGTCAAAATCCAAATTTAAATAAAAGTGAAAATAAAAGTTATCCAACATAAAAACTAAAATGTTTGATAAATAACAAATATTGCAGAGGCTAGTCTAAAATTGTAACCAACAAATAATAAAATGATTAGGTGGCACTAACATAATTAAAACAGCAAGGATTAATGCATATTAATTATTGTAAAGTTTGTGGGAGCTCCTATTGACTCCAAACTAATTTTTGGTAGTGTTAGGTAATGCCTAGTATTTATTGGAACGTTTGCTATGTTTCACAAGAACCATTTTGAGGCCTAACTATTTACTAAACAGGAGATATAATAAAAGAAAAAGATAAAAGAAAAGCAAAACAGAAAAAGGAAAAAAAAAGAGAAAAAAAACCCCCCCTCTCTCCCCTGGGCCACGGCCCAACAGGCCAGCCCACCACCCCCCGGCCTCCCGCTGCTAACCCTACCTCCCCTTTCTCCCTCTCGCTCGCTCTCTCTCTCACACCCGAGCTCGCCCGTACGTAGACGTCCCCGCCGCTCGCCGTTGCCATAGCCACCGGCCACCTCGAGCCTCTCCAGGGCGTCTGGGAGCACCGCCACCGGCTACCTCTTCTTCCACGACCACCGGACCAAGCCGGACCGCCCCAGGCATCGCCGGCGTCGACCGTTTCCTCCGCCACGGCCAAAGAAGTTCCTGGCCGTCGATCTGCCCCACGCCGTCTTCCCCGCGCTTCTCCGAGCTCGGCATCCATCTTTGTGAGCACGCGCAGATGTTTTCCCCTTAGCCCGAGCTCGATTTCGAGCTCCGGCGCCGTTTGCCCCTTTGCTGATTCCGGCCGCCGCCATTTGTGCTCGCCGTCGGCGTTGTAGCCGTCCGCCAGCTTGAACCGGTTGTGCCATTAGGTTCGTCTCTTCGCGCGCGTGTGCTTCGCGTAGTCGTGGCTCCATTTGGCCGCCGAAGCGCGTCTCCGGTGGCACTCCGCCGTGTCGGGCCTCGCCACCGGCGTTGTGTGCGCGCGCGCGTTGAGTTTGACCCGGCCCTTTCTCACTGACAGTGGGCCCAGGGCTTTAGCTGTTAATTAGGCGCTAAATAGTCTGCTAATAAACGCTGACAGCTGGGCCCCTCTGTTACAAATGATTCAGTTAAAATGTTACACTGACATGCGGGTCCAATTACACTGGAGGAATTAGTTAATCTAATAAAACAATTTAACTGGAATGTCTCTATGACACGCGGGTCCCACAGGCCCTTTGACCAGTCAACCGTGGACCAGTCAACTGCTGACTGGGCAGTTGACTAGCCCCACTGGTCAGTCACCGGTGCACACTGGGTGCAGTGCACCGGGTGCACCTAGCCTTTTCCTGCACTGTGCATAATTCGAATTGATTAAATTCCAGAAATTTCAGAAATTGCTTAAAACTTTAGAAAATCATATTAAATAATCCGTAACTCCGATCGAAAAACTTTATACATGAAAATTGCTCAGAACGACGAGGCGAATCCGAATACGCGGTCCGTTCATCCGTCAACCGTCCCTAACTATCCGAACATGGAACCGTTCCCCTCCGGTCATCTGTCTGACAAATGTCCGGAACCGGGAAAACTTTCCCGGATGGATTCCTCCTTTCTCGGTAACGTGCAACCACATGTTAGAACACACCCGGCACTGCATATTGTCATGTCGTACTTTGTGTTGCTCATGTTTGCTCTATATTTATACTGTTTCCTCCCCCTCTTCTCTCTCGATAGCCCCCGACCTTGACGTCGTCCCCGAGACCGACGCAGCTCCGGAGCCCGAAGACACCATTGACAACCTTGCCCTTGCCGCCGAGCAACCAGGCAAGCCCCCCCCCCCCTTTGATCATCCCGATATCGCCCATTCTATTTCTCATGCTTGCATTAGAATTGCTGCTGCTACTGCTTTACCAATTCTGATGCATAGCCTGTTCATTGTAACCTGCTGTTGATAATTACCTGCATATCCTAAACTGTTTAGTATAGGCTGGGTAGAGACCTATCAGTGACCCCACTTATCCCGACTGCCACGCTGGATTGTCAGAAGACCCGATCAACGGGATTGGAGACCAGGCCCCGACACCGCACATCACCCCCCTTAGTTGTAACGACACTGCAGCGTTACTATCGAGTGCCGAGGGTGAGACCTCTTGTAGCACTTCTGATGTTAACTCTATAGAGTAGCTATTCGGTCGTGGTCATCGAGGGTGATTCCTCCTTCACCACTTCTGGTAACGACGCTGTCGTACAACACCTGAAGTGTGAACCCATCGAGGGTGAATCCTCCGAGTTCACCTTGACAGACACATCGAGTAGGAATCCAACGATGGTGATACCTCAGATTCCCCAGATGTTATGGACACACGGATACTTGGACTGTACTATTGTTACTTGGAAAGGTGGGTCGACCCTGAGGGGTACCCGCGTGTGATGCGAAGACGGGTTGCCAGTGTGGTGCCCGAGTGAGAATACGAGGCGCGGCCGGGCATTCTTAACCCTTGCAGCAAGTCCTCGAGACAGGGCGACGTGGTCACATCTTTCGTGAGTCTCTGCTCGTTTTCCGCAAGCCCCTAGTCCTAACGATTTGGATATTTGATCCGAGCAGGCCTCTGGTCTGATAGCACTAACCATCACGTGGGCATAGTATGGGCGTTCTGCATCGTAGCATCAGCCGAAAGCTCTGTCAGACGTCTAGTTCAGCCTTGCGGCCGGGACGGACCGGCGCCCTCCGGGTGCCTGGCTTCACCCTGCTCGCAACGACCCGGAGTGCACAGGGCGATGGGCCAAGACCCCTGTGCGCTTAGGATGTAGACCGGCGGGGACCTCTCTGCTGAGCTGTAGGTAGGGCTGCGGTGTGTCGTTTGACCGAGGCTGGGCATGACCCAGGAAAGTGTGACCGGCCGGAGTTAATCGAGCGTGTTGGGTAAGTTGGTGCACCCCTGCAGGGAAGAACACTTCTATCGATAGCCGGTCCTACGGTAAAGGACACTCGGAGTTGTATCCTGATTGATACATTTTAGAACTGGATACTTGGATACTATGGCTCTGGGATTGCTTCTCGTAGGGAGTCGAGAAGGGATCTCAGGACGAGGTTGATGACTGTATGGCTCTGGGATTGCTTTCTCGCAGGGAGTCGAGAAAGGATCTCTGGGTGAGGTTGAGACTTAATGATACTGCTACATTATATTGTACTGTTCTACTCTCTTCTATTGCTGCAAGACAGCTGAAGATGCTAGTCTTCGATAGGACTAGGCCTTCTCTCTATTCTGGCATTTCTGCAGCCCAGTCCACATATACAGCCTCCCCTTGAAAATGTTGCATATGTAGTGTAGATCCTTGCTTGTTGAGTACTTCTGAGTACTCACGGTTGCTTTGTTTTCCTTTTTTTCCCCATATCAGTTTGACGTGACCAAGATGACGGAGCCCCCTAAGACAGATACCCCGTCGATCGACTACTACTACTACCCAGAGGATGGATACTACTACGAGTTAACTGACGACCAGGAGTAGGATCGGAGGGTCCCAGGCAGGAGGCCTGCGCCTTTCGATCGTAGTGTTTTTCTTTTGCCCCGCCTTTCTAAAGGCCTTTCTGTTGCTCTTTTAATATCTGTACTCAGATATCTGATGCTTCCGCTGACGCTTGTTCGCAAGCTTATGTATTCGAGCCCTCGAGGCCCCTGGCTTGTAATATAAAGCTTGTATGACTTTATTTATGTTTTAGAGTTGTGTTGTGATATCTTCCCGTGAGTCCTTAGGCTTGATCATGTGCATTTGCGTGTATGATTAGTGCATGATTGGGCCGGGGGCGTCACAAGTTGGTATCAGAGCCGACTGCCTCTAGGGATCCCCCTTTCCAACTCCTTGGCCGAAGTTGAGTCTAGTGGTCCAAAACTATTTTACTAACTTGGCTGTGTGGCTTACGGGCCCACGTCGCCAATTGGGTGGTATTAGGATCTTTTATTCCTCGTCTTTACTCTGGGACTCTGTTCTCTCTTCCTTTCGGGTTAAATTTTTTTACTAACTCTGACATTAGGATCTCGTAATCACATCCACCCGGAGTTCTGAAATATTCCCCCCTTGCTTCAAGATTGTGGGCCAGGTTCTGCTTACAGGATCCTCTTATCGAGGGCACCCTGTGTTGTCACTTGCAGATTCCTCGCTCCTACAGTTTTCTCCGATGTTGATGTAGCCTTTGCTATGTCTTGTTGTGTACTTTCTTACCGCGTGCCTGCGCGCCGCCTAGTTGTCTAGCCTTCTCTTTTCAGCTGTCGTAATGCCGGATTGTAACCGAGGCTATGTGTGGATTTGAATGTCTGGTGCGAATATGATGAAGTATCTATTGCACTTCCTTCTGTTGTGCACCTTACTTCATGAATCATTCCATACACCTGCAGTTTTCTTGCTAAACTGCCCCTGTTGATTTGGCAGGATGATTGACGACCCTCCACCTCCATCTTATATTGCTGAAATGAGGCAGCAGTTTGAACTCAACCGTCAGTTTATGACCGGAGTATTGGCTCAGTTCCCAACTCAAAATGCTCAGCAACAGACTGCTCCAATAACTTTGCCAGAATTCCTGCGCCTCAACCCGTCTGTTTTTCACAGCTCCACCAATCCTATGGATGCTGATGATTGGCTTCGTGACATCATGTTTGAGATGGAGACAGCTAACGTTGCCCCTGACAGTTATGTCACCTTTGCGACATTTCACTTGAAGGGTCCAGCTGCTCAATGGTGGGAAAGCCACAAGAGTATGATGCCTGCTGAATCTGTACCCACTTGGCAAGAATTCCAGTCAGCTTTTCGTGCACGGTACATTCCTCAAGGTCTGATCGACCAGAAGAAGCAGGAGTTCCGTAAACTCACACAGGGCACAATGACTGTGGATGAATATCAGAGGAAATTTCTCGAATTATCCCGCTATGCTAAAGATGATGTCGACACTGACGCACGTAAGCAGGAGAAATTCCGTGAAGGACTACGTTCCGATATACAGCTCGCACTTCTTGTCCATGATTGTGAGGACTTTGCGACGCTTGTCAGTCAAGCCTACCGAGTTGAAACTGGTCTGGCTAAATATCAGGAGTCGCTCAAATGCACTCGTGATGTAGGCTCATCCTCGGGTCAGCCTGTTCAGAAACGTCGGGTTTGGATTCCACACAATATTCATCACCGACCTGCCCCAACACCAAGACCGTCTTATGTTGCACCTCGTCTGCCTCCGCCGCCGAGACAGCTAACGACTCAGAGTGGATAGCTCAATACCATGGCTCCCCCCCCAAATGATGGTTTATGCCGCAAGTGTGGACAATCAGGACACCTTACCCTTGATTGCCTCCAGGGTCAGCCGCAGAATGCTTCTTGTCTTCTTGTTGGTCGAAAGAAGAGCTGCCGAAACCGCCGATTCAGAAACCGTAATGTCTTACCGTCTGCTGTTGCACTTGGCCATGCCAATCACGTCGATGCAGAAAAGGCTCAGAAGGAACCGACTATCGTGTTGGGAACACTCTCTGTGAATTCAGTACCAGCCTCTGTTCTTTTTGATTCTGGAGCATCGCATGCTTTTGTGTCACAACAATTTGCTCAGTCACATGAGTTATACCTGGAAAAAATTACCCACTCCTCTAATGATTCGGTCCCCGAGATCCAAGTGGCAAACCACAATGGTAAGCCCTCACAACCACATCGAGATTGGAGGTCTACTTTTTTCGGTTTCTCTCATTGTACTTGGACCTTCCGACATAGACGTCATTCTTGGTATGGATTGGTTGACAGCCCATAATGCTTTGATTGACTGTGCTACTAAGACAGTCCAGCTCACACACCCTTCTGGCTAGATAGTCAAATACTCAGCCCGAATAGCTCAAGATGCTGAAAGCCAGATATATGTTCTGAATGCATTGAATGCTTCACCTCTTGAAGGCATCAAGAACGTTCCAGTTGTTCGTGATTTTCAAGATGTATTTCCAGAAGAACTTCTAGGGATACCCCCTACTAGAGCTGTTGAGTTCGTCATCGACTTGAAGCCTGGCACAACACCTATTGCGAAGCGTCCTTATAAGATTCCTCCGCATCATCTTCTCGAGCTTAAGGAAGAAATCGACACGTCACTTAAGAAAGGTTTCATCTGCCCCAGTTCCTCTGCTTGGGGAGCACCTTCACTCTTCGTTAAGAAGAAGGATGGAACTAACCGATTCGTTCAGGATTATCGGCCCATTAACCAAGCTACAATCCAGAATAAATATCCGCTTCCTCGGATCAATGATTTGTATGATCAACTTGCCGGTTCCTCAGTATTCTCTAAGCTTGATTTGAGGTTGGGTTACCATCAGATCCGTGTTCGTGAAGAGGATATTCCGAAGACTGCATTTGTTACTCGTTATGGCTCCTACGAGTACACTGTCATGTCATTTGGCTTAACAAATGCTCCAGCCACATTCTCCCGTCTGATGAATTACATCTTCATGGATTACCTCGACAAATTTGTCGTGGTATATCTGGATGATATTCTGGTATATTCAAAGAATAAGGAAGAACATGCTGAACACCTCCGTCTTGTACTGGAAAGGCTCCGAGAACACCAGTTGTATGCCAAATACTCCAAATGTGAATTCTGGCTTTCTGAAGTAACCTACCTTGGTCATGTGATTTCCAAAGATGGCATTGCTGTTAACCCAGAACGAGTTCTGGCTATTCTTGACTGGACTCCTCCGAAGAATGTCAAGCAAGTCAGAAGTTTTCTCGGCCTTGCAAGTTATTGCCGCCGTTTTGTCGAGAATTTTTCTAAGATTGCTAAGCCCCTGATTGATCTGCTTCACAAAGGCGTTAAGTTTGAATGGACAGACAAATGTCAGGAAAGTTTTCAAGCACTCAAAGACAAGCTGACATCTGCCCCAGTACTGTCTCCTCCAGATACCCGCAAAGACTTTGTGATTTATTGTGACGCATCCCGTGAAGGATTAGGCTGTGTCCTAATGCAAGAGCGTAAAGTGATTGCTTATGGCTCTCGTCAGTTGCGCCCACATGAAGAAAATTATCCGGTACATGATCTAGAACTAGCTGCTGTGATCTATGCATTGCAGTTGTGGCGACATTACCTTCTCGGTAATCATTGCGAGATCTACACGGATCATAAAAGTCTGAAGTACTTGTTTACTCAACCATCTCTAAACCTCCATCAGCAAAGATGGATGGAGGCCATTGCGGACTATGATTTGGGTATTTCCTATACCCCTGGCAAGGCTAACGTGATGGCTGATGCCTTAAGCCGCAAGTCCTATTGCGACAACCTCATGGTTAGGCGAGCTCAACCTCGTCTCTTTGAAGAACTGCGCAAGATGAATCTGCGTATTGTTCCACAGGGCTCTCTTAATAACCTTGTGATACAACCAGATCTTGAGAAAGCCGTTCAGAATGCGCAAGCTAAAGATGCTGAAATTGATCTGATGAAGAAAGACCTTCACCTTGTAAAGTACAGGGATTTCTCGCTGTCTGAAGATGGAACCTTGTATTTCAGAAACCGCATTGTGGTACCTCGCTTCGAACTCATGACTGACAAGGTCATGAAGGAGGCACATGATACCCCGCTGTCTATTCATCCGGGTAGCACCAAGATGTATCGTGATCTCCGTCAAAGGTACTGGTGGTCTAAAATGAAGCAGGACATTGCTCGTTATGTTGCTGAATGTGATGTGTGTCGTCGCGTTAAAGCAGAACATCAGAAACCTGCTGGAATTCTGCAACCACTTCCTATTCCTCTATGGAAATGGGATAAGGTTCAGATGGATTTCATTACAGGACTTCCCAGGTCACAGAAGGGTCACGATGCTATACTTGTCGTCGTCGACCAACTCTCTAAAGTTGCACACTTTCTGCCTGTCAAAGAGACTATCACTGCTAGTCAGTTAGCAGAGTTGTATATCTCCAGAATTGTTTCACTCCACGGTATTCCGAAGGAGATTAGTTCGGACCGTGGCGGTCTTTTCACTTCCAAATTCTGGGAAAGTTTCCAAACAGCTATGGGAACTCATATTACCTGGAGTTCAGCTTATCACCCCCAATCCCAAGGCCAAGTCGAATGAGTCAATCAAGTGCTTGAAGACATGCTTCGGGCTTGTGTTATTTCATTCGGCAAGAAGTGGGACGAATCTCTTCCGTATGCCGAGTTATCCTATAACAACAGCTATCAAGCCAGCTTGAAAATGGCCCCCTTCGAAGTACTCTATGGACGTAAGTGTCGAACCCCTCTGAATTGGTCAGAAACTGGGGAACGACCGCTCGTGGGTCCGGATATTATTCAACACGCCGAAGAACAAGTTCGTATCGTCCGTGAAAATCTCAAGGCGGCTCAGGACCGCCAGAAGAGCAACTATGATCGCAAACGATGGGGTTTGACTTATCAACCTGGTGATCAGGCTTATCTGCGAGTCACCCCGATGAAAGGCACTCACCGTTTTGGAATCAAGGGCAAGCTAGCTCCGCGCTACATTGGTCCTTTCCGCATTATTGCTAGACGTGGACAAGTGGCATATAAATTGGAGTTGCCGCCGCAATTCTCTCATATCCACGACGTCTTCCATGTGTCACAACTTCGTAAATGCTTCAAGGAATCTCCGCACCGAGCTGTGGATCACGAAATGCTCGAATTGCATGATGATCTTTCATATAAGGAGCATCCGATCCGCATTCTCGATGAAGCTGAACGTCGGACCCGTCAGAAGGTTACCAAGTTCCTCAAAGTACACTGGTCAAATCATACTGAAGATGAAGCCACTTGGGAACGCGAGGATAATCTTCGTGCAGAATACCCCGAATTTTTTCCTTCTACTTCTTAATTCTCGGGACGAGAATTCTTGTTAGTGGAGGAGATTTGTAACACCCCCGGTGGTTAACTACAGTAATCACCCTTTTGATTATGCCATGTCATCATGTTTAACAGTGCATGATCATCATTAGCATCATATTGCATTTCAACTCCTAAGTCAAAATCCAAATTTAAATAAAAGTGAAAATAAAAGTTATCCAACATAAAAACTAAAATGTTCGATAAATAACAAATATTGCAGAGGCTAGTCTAAAATTGTAACCAACAAATAATAAAATGATTAGGTGGCACTAACATAATTAAAACAGCAAGGATTAATGCATATTAATTATTGTAAAGTTTGTGGGAGCTCCTATTGACTCCAAACTAATTTTTGGTAGTGTTAGGTAATGCCTAGTATTTATTGGAACGTTTGCTATGTTTCACAAAAACCATTTTGAGGCCTAACTATTTACTAAACAGGAGATATAATAAAAGAAAAATATAAAAGAAAAGCAAAACAGAAAAAGGAAAAAAAAAAGAGAAAAAAATCCCCCCTCTCTCCCCTGGGCCACAGCCCAACAGGCCAGCCCACCACCCCCCGGCCTCCCGCTGCTAACCCTACCTCCCCTTTCTCCCTCTCACTCGCTCTCTCTCTCAGACCCGAGCTCGCCCGTACGTAGACGTCGTCGCCGCTTGCCATTGCCATAGCCACCGGCCACCTCGAGCCTCTCCAGGGCGTCTGGGAGCACCGCCGCCAGCTACCTCTTCTTCCAAGACCACCGGACCAAGCCGAACCGCCCCAGGCATCGCCGGCGTCGACCGTTTCCTCCGCCACGGCCAAAGAAGTTCCTCGCCGTCGATCTGCCCCACGCCGTCTTTCCCGCGCTTCTCCGAGCTCGGCATCCATCTTTGTGAGCACGCGCAGATGTTTTCCCCTTAGCCCGAGCTCGATTTCGAGCTCCGGCGCCGTTTGCCCCTTTGCTGATTCCGGCCGCCGCCATTTGTGCTCGCCGTCGGCGTTGTAGCCGTCCGCCGCTTGAACCGGTTGTGCCGTTAGGTTCGTCTCTTCGCGCGCGTGTGCTTCGCGTAGTCGTCGCTCCATTTGGCTGCCGAAGCGCATCTCCGGTGGCACACCGCCGCGTCGGGCCTCGCCGCCGGCGTTGTGTGCGCGCGCGCGTTGAGTTTGACCCGGCCCTTTCTCCCTGACAGTGGGCCCGGGGCTTTAGCTGTTAATTAGGCACTAAAAAGTCTGCTAATAAACGCTCACAGCTGGGCCCCTCTGTTACAAATGATTCAGTTAAAACGTTACACTGACATGCGGGTCCAATTACACTGTAGGAATTAGTTAATCGAATAAAACAGTTTAACTGGAATGTCTCTATGACACGCGGGTCCCACAGGCCCTTTGACCAGTCAACCGTGGACCAGTCAACTGCTGACTGGGCAGTTGACTGGCCCCACTGGTCAGTCACCGGTGCACACTGGGTGCAGTGCACCGGGTGCACCTAGCCTTTTCCTGCGCTGTGCATAATTTGAATTGATTTAATTCCAGAAATTTCAGAAATTGCTTAAAACTTTAGAAAATCATATTAAATAATCCGTAACTCCGATCGAAAAACTTTATACATAAAAATTGCTGAGAACGACGAGACGAATCCGAATACGCGGTCCGTTCATCCGTCACCCGTCCCTAACTATCCGAACATGGAACCGTTCCCCTCCGGTCATCTGTTTGACAAATGTCCGGAACCGGGAAAACATTCCCGGATGGATTCCTCCTTTCTCGGTAACGTGCAACCACATGTTAGAACACACCCGGCACTGCATATTGTCATGTCGTACTTTGTGTTGCTCATGTTTGCTCTATATTTATACTGTTTCCTCCCCCTCTTCTCTCTCGATAGCCCCCGACCTCGACGCCGTCCCCGAGACCGACGCAGCTCCGGAGCCCGAAGACACCATTGACAACCTTGCCCTTGCCGCCGAGCAACCAGGCAAGCCCCCCTCCCTTTGATCATCCCGATATCGCCCATTCTATTTCTCATGCTTGCATTAGAATTGCTGCTGCTACTGCTTTACCTATTCTGATGCATAGACTATTCATTGTAACCTGCTATTGATAATTACCTGCATATCCTAAACTGTTTAGTATAGGCTGGGTAGAGACCTATCAGTGACCCCACTTATCCCGACTGCCGCGCTGGATCGTCAGAAGACCCGATCAACGGGATTGGAGACCAGGCCCCGACACCGCACATCACCCCCCTTAGTTGTAACGACACTGCAGCGTTACTATCGAGTGCCGAGGGTGAAACCTCTTGTAGCACTTCTGATGTTAACTCTGTAGAGTAGCTATTCGGTCGTGGTCATCGAGGGTGATTCCTCCTTCACCACTTCCGGTAACGACGCTGTCGTACAACACCTGAAGTGTGAACCCATCGAGGGTGAATCCTCCGAGTTCACCTTGACAGACACATCGAGTAGGAATCCAACGATGGTGATACCTCAGATTCCCCAGATGTTATGGACACACGGATACTTGGACTGTACTATTGTTACTTGGGAAGGCGGGTCGACCCTGAGGGGTACCCGCGTGTGATGTGAAGATGGGTTGCCAGTGTGGTGCCCGAGTGAGAATACGAGGCGCGGCCGGGCATTCTTAACCCTTGCAGCAAGTCCTCGAGACGGGGCGACGGGGTCACATCTTTCGTGAGTCTCTGCTCGTTTTCCGCAAGCCCCTAGTCCTAACGATTTGGATATTTGATCCGAGCAGGCCTCTGGTCTGATAGCACTAACCGTCATGTGGGCATAGTATGGGCGTTCTGCATCGTAGCATCTGCCGAAAGCTCTGTTAGACGTCTAGTTCAGCCTTGCGGCCGGGACGGACCGGCGCCCTCCGGGTGCCTGGCTTCACCCTGCTCGCAACGACCCGGAGTGCACAGGGCGATGGCCCAGGACCCCTGAGCGCTTAGGATGTAGACCGGCGGGGACCTCTCTGCTGAGCTGTAGGTAGGGCTGCGGTGTGTCGTTTGACCGAGGCCGATCATGACCCAGGAAAGCGTGACCGGCCGGAGTTAATCGAGCGTGTTGGGTAAGTTGGTGCACCCCTGCAGGGAAGAACACTTCTATCGATAGCCGGTCCTACGGTAAAGGACACTCGGAGTTGTATCCTGATTGATACATTTTAGAACTGGATACTTGGATACTATGGCTCTGGGATTGCTTCTCGCAGGGAGTCGAGAAGGGATCTCAGGACGAGGTTGATGACTGTATGGCTCTGGGATTGCTTTCTCGCAGGGAGTCGAGAAAGGATCTCTGGGTGAGGTTGAGACTTAATGATACTGCTACATTATATTGTACTGTTCTACTCTCTTCTATTGCTGCAAGACCGCTTAAGATGCGAGTCTTCGATAGGACTAGGCCTTCTCTCTATTCTGGCATTTCTGCAGCCCAGTCCACATATACAGCCTCCCCTTGAAAATGTTGCATATGTAGTGTAGATCCTTGCTTGCTGAGTACTTCTGAGTACTCACGGTTGCTTTGTTTTCCTTTTTTTCCCCATATCAGTTTGACGTGACCAAGATGACGGAGCCCCCTGAGACAGATACCCCGTCGATCGACTACTACTACTACCCAAAGGATGGATACTACTACGAGTTGACTGACGACCAGGAGTAGGATCGAAGGGTCCCAGGCAGGAGGCCTACGCCTTTCGATCGTAGTATTTTTTCTTTTGCCCCGCCTTTCTAAAGGCCTTTCTGTTGCTCTGTTAATATCTGTACTCAGATATCTGATGCTTCCGCTGACGCTTGTTCGCAAGCTTATGTATTCGAGCCCTCGAGGCCCCTGGCTTGTAATATAAAGCTTGTATGACTTTATTTATGTTTTAGAGTTGTGTTGTGATATCTTCCCGTGAGTCCTTAGGCTTGATCGTGTGCATTTGCGTGTATGATTAGTGCACGATTGGGCCGGGGGCGTCACACCACTTATCCAGCGTGGCGGCGAAGTGCTGAGGATGACGTGCGGGGCCTACTTGGCAGGGCAATCGTCTTCTTCATCCTCGCCCGTTCCCGCACGGAACAGAGGAGGAACAGGGGGCGTGATGCCGGCGATAGTCCGGGCTGCTCCAGCCGTCCCCGGTGGAGCTATGGCCACCGATGGACTCGGGGCGATGTGCCGCCTTCGTCCAGAGGTCTAGCCGGCACCGGGGCGGAGCAGGACGGCCATGGCGATGGGCAACAGAGAGGGGTCGGGCGGTGGCCGAACGAGGGGCACGTGGCCACGGGGCACTCCGGCGAGGGGCGAGGAGTTGGGGAGATGCACTGGAGCATGGGGAAGGCGATGGTGGTGGAGGGGAGAGAAGAGCAGCTCGGGATGGCCGGATTTGCTCGAGCTCCAGCGATGGCCGTGACGGACAGAGGAGAGGGAGAGGGGCTCTGGTGGGCTAGAGAGGCAGTGGAGGGGTGGATGAGATGCGGGAGACCTCGGGGCAGCTATTTATAGTGCCGAGGAGAGCTCGGGAAGGCTCTGGGTGACGCGGGTGAGCGAGTACGGCTGCAGGACACATCGCCGGCATCCCGGAGCTTCGGGAGCACGCCTGGAGGAGGGGAGAGGCATCCACAAGCTTCACGGGAGATTGGAGAGGACTCAGGCGAGCTCGGGAAGGCTCGGGAGAGCTCGCAGGCGCTTCAGGAGAGTTCGAGAGCGCTCTGGCCACATGGAAATGGAGGAGCCGAGGCGGTTTTTGGCACGGGCATGGCGATGGCGACATAACCACAGCGAGATAAGGCGGGGCAGCAGAGAGGAATTAACCGCACGAGCACGGGCTAGCTACTGGACATGAAAGGGACGCGAGAGGCAGAGGAAATCGACGATAACAGCGACCGTGGTTTCCAGAACGTGCTGTTTGGCCTGTCTGACCCGTGGTCACCACGTGAACGCGGCGATGCCACGTGTTCTGGTCAACCCCACCGTGTCAACTCGATCGGTCATTCAACAGACGAGGTCAAGGAATAAAGAAACAAGCATAGTGCCACTTGAGGTGACCACAGCTAGCAGGTTTTATCTGGAACAGCAAGGTGTTTGTGCCGTGGTGAGGAAGATACAAGAAGAGATAGGGACAGGTCTTTGCCAGAGGGTGATCACATGCTAAGATGATCATCTCTGCAATTTTTCAGCCTATTTGGATGAAGATAAGGAGCACTTGCAGTTCAAATGGCTTCACTGACCAGAATTACAAATCTTGAAGTGGCACTCACACACTGGCTTTGATTGAGTTGAAATTTGGAGGATATGAGTTATATAGTCATATGAAGACACTATAAATTTCATACCATTTGGATAAACCAAAATGGTACTTCCTTCACACAACATCCTACTGGACAGAATCTTAGAAAAATAACTGAGGACAAATTGCTAGATGAAATGAGCCCAATTTTGTTGGAGAGGTGTTATAGGGGTAGGGGAATGCTCTGGTAAATTTTCAGCAATTATGAAGCAATATAAAATATAGTTGCTTCACAACAGAAAAATATGACCAGAAGCAAAGATTTGATGCTGTGATCACATAGATAATGTAATGATGCTCAAATTTGATGGAGAGCTATTATTTGAGCATATGAAGATGCTTGAAAATTTTCAACTCATTTGGATATGCCTAGCTTGCACTTCCTTCACAAGGCCTCCGTTTGAACAGAAACTTTGAAAAATTGCTCAGGAATATTCACTAGGCAAATGAAGTTGAAATTTGGCATGTGGCAATGATATGGATGGGAAAGAGTGCACAAAAAGTTTGAGAGCAAGCAAGCAAAGATAATGGGTACTTGCTTCACAATCTGCCAGCTAGGGTAGAATCAGAAAATGAATATTGGTGGAATATTTTTGGTCATGACAATGAAGTATTTTGACATATCTGAGGAAGATATGTCCTAAAGGATTTATGAGAATTATTTGGGAATCTTTGGAATGCTGGAAATGTGGGTTGCTTCACAATCCAGGGCAGACAGGGTTATTCCTTTAATAAGAAAAGGAATATTCCCGAGAAAAAGAATATTGGGATTGGTCCAAGATGGAAATGGCAAGGTCTTGGGATGGTTTTGAGATTGTCAAACCACTTGCGTGAGGAATCAAAGGTGATCTCTCCAGGTTTCAAGACCACTAAGCCACTGAAAAGCAAAACCAGACCAAAATCAAAAGAAAACGAAAATGGGCAAAATCCAGGGTGTTACAAGAGTTCATCAATTTGTTTAAAATAACATCACCGCCGTGCTCAAAAAGATATAAGTGAAGTACTAGAGCAACTATCTAGCTCAAAAGATACAAGTGAAGCACATAGATTATTCTAATAAATTCATGATTAATTTGTGTCCCTCTCAAAAGGTGTGTACAACAAGGATGATTGTGGCAAACTAAAAAGCAAATACTCAAATCATACAAGACACTCCAAGCAAAACACATATCATGTGGTGAATAAAAATATAGCCTCAAGTAAATTTACCGATGGGTTGAAGACAAAAGAGGGGATGCCATCCAGGGCATCCCCAAGATTAGATGCTTGGTTGTCCTTGAATATTACATTGGGGTGCCTTAGAAATCCCCAAGCTTAGGCTCTTTCCACTCCTTATTCCATGGTCCATCAAATCTTTACCCAAAACTTGAAAACTTCACAACAGAAAACTCATAAGCTCCGTTAGTATAATAAAGCCAATCACCACTTTTAGGTACTGTTGTGAACTCATTCCAATTTTATATTGTTGTTATATCTACTGTATTCCAACTTCTCCATGGTTCGTACCCCCCGATACTACTCATCGAGTCATCAAAATAAGCAAACGCACAATAAAAACAGAATCTGTCAAAAACAGAACAGTCTGTAATAACGCAATTTTAATCCATACTTATGCAACTGTGAAAATTCAGAAAAATTAGGAACACGTGGAAAAATTGTATCATAGTAACATTTAAAAAATTCGGCAATTGATCACATTCCAGTATCCAGAAACAATTCTGGCACTAGATGCAAAACTTTCTGTTTCTGCACAGCACCAATTTTCAACAATCACTCTAGCCATCCCAAAGGCTCTACTTGGCACAAACACTAATAAAAACATAAAAATCAACATCATAACAGAAGGTTAATGATGTATTTATTCAAGAACAGAAAGAAAACCAAAAATAAAAGGATAAATATTGGGTTGCCTCCCAACAAGTGCTATTGTTTAATGTCCCTAGCTAGGCAAAAAGCAACGATCTAGGTATTGTCATCTTTGACATTCAATTCCTTAATCAAATCTTCCAAAACCTCTCTTAACAAGTTTATTTTATCTTTCTTTTTCTTTCTAGCAAGAGAACTCAGTTTATGAAAAGGACTTTGATCGGTAATTTTAACATTCATAATTCCGTAATCAGGATCGTCACCATAAATATCCTCATATAAAATACGTATCTCATTTTTAATGGGTTCCCTAGACTTTTCCTCCATCCGCTCATCATCAAACCCTACCTAAATTCCCTTAGTCACCCAATCAAATTTATCATAGTTTTCAAGATAAAGGGCTTGAGCAATTTCTGCATATGGAACTCTTCTTTTAAGATTACTACTGTAAGAATGAAAATCTCTAGATTCGAAACTTCGCAAGGTTTCTTTATCATGAAGAATTCCTTCAATGGGAGGATGCTCAATATTTTTATTATAGAAAGCAAATATTTCCCTAGCTTCTCGTATTATGAAATCAAATTCACGCATGAGGATGATAGTTGAAATCTTTTTAGCTTCAGGATGGAGTATATTAGGTAGTTCGTAAAATATCTTTTGTAAAGCAGGATGGATATGAACGAATTTTCTTTCTAATTTGACAACAAGCATGGCAACGGCATCTGCATAACAGTTTGTCTCAAGAAGAATAGATCTTTCATTAATAGGCAAGACTCTCGTACAATCAAAAAATTCCTGAATAATACTCTTCCCAATGATATTACCATCTCCCACATAAAAAGTTTTTGCATTAAGATTACTTCTTGTTTTTTCAACGGTATCCTCCCCAGATTCAGACATGATAGCAAAAGCGATCTAGCACACAAGAGAAAAGACGAACGGAAAAAGGGCAAATATTTTTGTGTTTTTCCGAAAACATTTTAGAAGTGGGGGAGAGGAAAATGAGAGGCAAATGGCAAATAATGTAAATGCAAGAGATGAGAGTTTGATGGGTACTTTGTAGGCTTGATGTAGAACCTCTCCGGCAACAACGCCAAAGATTGGCAAGTTGACGGGATAGTTCTTGTCTTCACTTGCTATGAAACCTCCTCAGCAACGGCGCCAGAAATTCTTCCTGCTACTTCTTCAGCTTGTGTTGTTGTTTTCCCTTAAAGAGGAAAGGGTGATGCAGCACAATAGAGGTAAGTATTTCCCTTAGTTAAGAACGAAGGTATCAATCCAGTAGGAGGCACAAGCAAGTCACCAATATATGCACCTGCACAAACTAACAAACACTTGCACACAACACACAAAGGGGTTGTCAATCCCTTTACGATTATTTGAAAGGGTGAGATCTGATAGAGATAGATGTAAAACAAAAGTAAATAAATTGCAGCAAGGTATTTTTGTGTTTTTGGTTTTATAGATCTGTAAATAATATGATAAAAGTAGACCGGGGACCATAGTTTTCACTAGAGGCATCTCTCTTGAAGAAAGCATACGGTGGGTAAACAAATCACTGTTGAGCAATTGATAGAAAAGCGCATAGTTATGATGATATCTAAGGCAATGATCATGAATATAGGCATCATGTCCGAGACAAGTAGACCGACTCCTGCCTGCATCTACTACTATTACTCCACATATCGACCGCTATCCAGCATGCATCTAGATTATTAAGTTCATAAGAACAGAGTAACGCCTTAAGCAAGATGACATGATGTAGAGGGATAAACTCATGCAATATGATATAAACCCCATCTTTTTATCCTTAATGGCAACAACACAATACGTGCCTTGCTACCCTTTCTATCACTGGGTGGGGACTCCGCAAGATTTAACCCATCACAAAGCACCTCTCCCATTGCAAGAAAAACCAATCTAGTTGGCCAAACCAAATCGATAGATCGAAGAGAAATACAAAGCTATCAAATCATGCATATAAGAATTTAGAGAACAATCAAATAATATTCATAGATAATCTGATCATAAACCCACAATTCATTGGATCTCAACAAAGACACCACAAAAGAAGATTACATCGAATAGATCTCCAAGAACATCAAGGAGAACATTGTATTGAAGATCAAAGAGAGAGAAGAAGCCATCTAGCTACTAGCTATGGACCCGTAGGTCTGTGGTAAACTACTCACGCATCATCGGAAGGGCAGCAAGGTTGATGTAGAGGCCCTCCATGATCGATTCCCCCTCCGGCAGAGTACCAGAAAAGGCTCCAAGATGGGATCTCGTGGAAACAAAGACTTGCGGCGGTGGAAAAGAATTTTTGGCGACTACTCTGATGTAGGGGGAATATTTGAGAATATATAGAGGCGGAGTTAGGGTTAGGGACCCTCGAGGGGCCCACAAGACAGGGGCACCCCCCCTAGGGCGCGCTCCTGAGGCTTATGGCCTCCTCAGGACTCTCTTGGCCCTCTCCCCAAGTCTTCTGGGTTTCTTCTGGTCCAAGATAAATCATCGTAAAGTTTTATTCAGTTTGGACTCCGTTTGATATTACTTTCCTACGAAGGTCAAAAACAAGGAAAAAACAGAAACTGGCACTGGGCACTGAGTTAATAAGTTAGTCCCAAAAATAATATAAAACATCCCAAGTTGATAATATAATAGCATGGAACAATAAAAAATTATAGATACGTTGTAGGCGTATCATAGCCTGCATCCCCGGCGGAGCCCCAAGCCACCGCGTCCAATCACCTCTTCAAGCAGTTTTCTCGCGAGGTGAATGCCGCCCTCCCGAGGCCTGAAGCTGCGCGGTCCGTCAAGTGGTCGCAGTACGCCATCACCTTTGACTCCAAGGACCACCTCAAGTCCGCTGCTACGGTAGGCGCGCTCCCCATGCTGTGCACCACCACCATCAGCAACAAGTAGTCACAAAGACCCTCGTCGATGGAGGCACCGGCCTCAAAGTGATCTCCATCGAGACCTTTGAAATGCTCCAAGTACCCTACAACCAGCTGATGCCGACCAGGCCCTTCTCCGGGGTGACTGATGGGTCTACCATCCCACTAGGGCAGGTGCGCCTCCCCGTCACCTTCGGTACCTGCCACAACTACCACACCGAGCTCATTTACTTCGATGTGGCGCACATTGGCCTGCCCTACAACGCCATTCTGGGGTACCCGACACTAACCAAGTTCATGGCAGTGACTCACCACGGCTACAATGTTCTCAAGATGCCTAGCTGCAGGGCGTCATCACCATCGCCTGCGATGAGAAGGATGCGGTCTGCTCCCTTGAGCACGCCTACAAGGCCGCCGCGGCCGACCATTTGAGCGGCGAGGACGCCGCCAGGCCTCCTGAGGCCACTCCCGCGAAGAAGAAGCAGCTTCTCTCCCAAGACCGCACTGAGGCGAAGAAGACATCAACTGACGGTAGTGGCTTGAGCCCTGCCCTCACTGTTGGCGCCTGCCTTCCTCCCGCATAGGAAGGAGCGCTCATCACCTTCCTTCGGCCAGGTTTGGATGTTTCCTCTTGGGAGGCATCCGACTTGCCCGACGCGCTAAGGGAGGTGGTCGAGCACCATTCAATGGTGTGCCCTAGCACACACCTCATCAAGCAAGGAGTACGGCGCCAGCCGCCAGGGAACCAGGGGTTCGTTGCCCAGGGGATCTGCAAGCTCAAGGAGGCTAGGGCCAGCCAATAGGAGCTCCGCCCCGTGGGGCCCGCCAGCCTCTTCGTCACCCCCAGGAAGCGTGGCGAAGTACGCATGTGCATCAACTTCGCGAGCCTCGGCAAAGTTTGGCCTCGGCAGGGCTGCACCAACCGGGTTGTGGACTCCACAAGCTCTTGCCCATGTGAAAGGACAGTTTCTGGGTCGCTCATGCCTCCAGGCCGGGCCCTGCCTGGCCGGAAACGAGGGACAGAGTTCCTGCGCCCAGTGCCTGGAACGTCCAACACCTCCACATGTTCTGCCGTGACCCTCACGCGTACGAACGAAATGGTCTGTACACACCCGGGGGCCCTCAATGCGCTCGCTTAATAGGTGCATGGGAGCCCCCACCAATGCCCAAGTGGAAGCCCCATGCCCCGCGCTGGCGGAACAAACGAACCAGGATCATGCCCACGCCCAAGTGGAAGCCCCATGCTCCACGCTGACGGAACGATCAAACCGCGATCATACCCACACCCTGGTGGAAGCCCCATGCTCCGTGCTGGTGGAACAACAAGCAGAGAATGCCCCTCAGGACGCACCAACCTCGAGCTAACCCATGTCAGGAATGGTAGTCGTGTAACTTTTTGGTTGTGTAATGAATCCTGCTTATACCCTGATGAAATTATGTTTCTCGTATAATTCTGTGATCAGTGCAATGCCGCCTCGAGAGCGCCGCATGCTCGCGACTCCTCTCCTAACCGTCCCATGAGCAGGGGATAGGCACGGCGTCTGTGCTCGGGTTTGTCCCTGCAGCGTTGATAAATCCAAGTGATCAAGCTCTAGCTCGTGGGCCTGCTGTGGGGACCCCGACCTGCATAGTCGAAGCCACCGGTTACACATGCACAATGATCCCAGAGAACAATGCTCACTGTACACCACAGACTGAATTATCAAGAGTCTTACATCCATACATACCATTTTACACAAAGTATGACCATTATGGTCAAGTCTTGAGTATAACATCGCAGCGGAAATTTTCGTCGATAGCTTGGACCCATGCCATCTGACTTAACCCTACAGGCATTCTGACTGGGAAAGCATCCTACCTCGCACGATCGTCACCAAAGGACTCTTCATCAAATACCTATTCTTCCAGGCCCGACCAAGTAAATAGCCAGGGACAAGCCAGTGAGTACGTTTGAATGTACTCACAAGCAACCCAAGAGTGATAACAGAATAATCATGAAAGGATCTACTCCTAAATTGGCCTTTTTGCGGAAAGCTAGTTTTTCTTATGCATGTATGATCAACATTTATTAAGGACATGAATGCGTCTGCAACAAGTAGGAGGTTACAGACATCAACATCGAGGAAGAGTTATGAACAACTCATGCTCAAGCTCATCGTGACTTACTCACGAATCATATCAACAATATCACCAAACTGTGTTGTTTGTCGGAAACATATGGACATAGTCTAAGAAGCACCACCCAGCCGTCCTTGACTGTGGACACGGCTATTCGAATAGTTTGACACTCTGCAGAGGTTGCACACTTTACCCACAAGATCCGGGGAACTTCCATGTCATCCACGACCCGCAGTACCTCAGGTACCCAGGGTAAGCACCCGATCACTACCTTTCCCTAGACGCCACCAACATGGAGTCCACTCGATTGGTATCAACCCCCCGTGCCACCATCGTGCTCACATGTTTAATTCTGTGGAGCCATGCTCCGATATTCAACACATAGCACAAGCACGGGGGTACCAACGGTGTGTTTGGTGCCCTATAAAAACATTCTTGGCCGCCTATCCAAGCACGACCCCGTCCCGAGAGTGACCATGCCACTCCCGTCACTAGTAATGCGGGCTCCAAGATAGCAGAGACTAGGTAATCAATAATGCCCTTTCCCATATAAGGGTAGAGTGGTTGCGCATGTTTGGTTGGGACGGTCGACAAATCTTAAATCTAATCTGTCTCTGTAAACAACACATTCATCAAGCCTCGGTACACTACTTCTCCACCAAGTAGTGACCTAGTTCATCATCATCTGCCAGAGGCATTAGTGGCACCCACTGGGGTTATTTGCAAGTATGTCAGACCACACTTGTTTCTTTCAATGAATAATCCTGTCCCGTTTTGCTTAGCCAACTACCATAGCACCTATCTACTTCCCACCCGCATAAACCTCATAGGAAGGTAGGGTCATGCACAATGCAAGTATCAATAAGGAAGTAACGAAGGCAACCCCCAAAGTGGATACCACCTCATCATGATTCCGATGCAATGGTAATAAAGTTCTATATGACATGCATAAAAAGGGTTTCATAGACATGGTCAAAGGCTGCTTGCCTGGCTCCACAAGGTCTTCAATCCTTCTGGCCCATCTCCGAGAATTCTGTCTACTTCGTCAACTAACGTAGGAAACAATCACAATAAGCAACACAACAAGGCAAAAATAAAAGTTCTCTAAAAATTTGTGTTGGACTTTTCTAGGATACCTTTGGTCATATGAAAAATGACCAAGGTGGTTTCATTGGAAGTGGATCAATAGATATTTTTGAACATTTCAATATGATGGAATCAAGGGTTTTATGGATCTCCAAGAAGTCATCAGAAACATTATTTTGAGGAATGAGCAAAGGCACCCATTTAACAAAGCATAATTTTAGAAGCATCTAGGAGTTGGTTTCACTGGATTTGGAGTTGAAATGAATTTCCTAGGAATTTGCAGAGTTGGCTATAGATGGAGAAATGGACCACTATTTGTTGTTGTTCAGAAAGTATTGGGGAAAATGTTCAAAAACTAAGTTATGAACATATAAGCATCTAGGAATTTGAATCAAGGCATTTGGATCAAAAATGGGCTCTCTGTGATTTTCTAAAGTTTACCATAGAAATGAAAAAAATAGGATTTGATGAATATTTGCAAAGAAAATGTTTCTGGAAGAATGTAAAAATTGAACCAAGTGATAGAGCATGAATTTATGAACTACTAGAAATTTGAATCATCAAATTTGGAGTCCATTTGAATTATTTATCAATTTTTGAAGTTCACTGGATAAAGAAAAAGAAAAAGGAATCAACCTTATTGTGCGCTCTGGGCGAGGCTTAGCGCCAGAGCACACTGGGCCTGCCCCAGCTGCCCAGCCGCGCAGGAGGGGAGGGGTGACGTCGAAGACGCCTAGGATGAGTGCGCCTTCCCAGAAGGGAGGCGGAAGCCACAGAGTACGCTTCCACTTAACCCGACGGGTGGGCCGGCTCAACCACCGCTGCCGCTGACAGGCGGGGCCCCTATCAGCTGGCAGGCGGTTGTCCCCTACCTCTCGCCTGAGGCAGAGGAGCGATGGGGAGGGCGCGACCGAGCGGCGCTGACGCTCGCCCCGGCGGCTCCGGTCACCTCCGGTGACGCTCCGCACGCCGATGAGCTCGGTGAAGGATGCCTCATCCAGCCAAGCGACGCGCGCGAGCAGGGGAAGACCGTAGCGGCAATGGCGTGGGTAGCCGCGGGCGGGGCCGGCGACCATAGTTGGGTATGGCGAAATCGTCACAAAAAAAGGGAAATTGGAGCTGGGAGAGCTCCGGGATGGTGGTGGTGATGCCATGGATCAGTTGGATTGAGAGAAGGGGGCTCGGACGACCCAAATTTTGGCGGCGGCCGGCGGTGTTGCTCTGGTCATTGCGGGGGGTAGAGCGCATGGGAGAGAGATAAGTTTGGCCTGGGAGGTGTATGGGAGAGAGAGAGCGAGGGGCGTCCAGAGAGGGGCTCGGGGAGGCTCTATATGGCAAAGCCATGGTGCATCGTGGGCGACGTCCACGGTCGCGGCCAAGGCAATGCCAGAGGCAGAATTGGCACCCGGGGCCTTGTCCAGGGCGTTTCTGGGCGTGGTCTAGGCCAAGGGGAGAGGAGAGGGGGAGCAGAGCGTGCTCTTGGTGGGTTACACACGCGGGCGTGGCACTGGCCAAACGGGGCGGCGACGGATGCGAGCTGCAGAGGAGAGAGGAGGGAGAGGGAGGAAGGGCCCAATAGTGTAGCGTGTTGTGGACGTCGAGGCGGCCTCGAGGGACACAATCCCGACGCCCAATGCTGTCGGGAGCCTCGGGATGGTCAAGCTACAATGCGTGGGGGCACTGTAGTGCGCTCCAGAGCGCGAACTCTACATGCCATTGCATATACTATGTGTTCTGGGCGTGTCCACTAGTGTCTAGGAGCACTAGGGGGTGTAAATAATAGGGGAGAGGCATTGGATGCCTTGGGTGTTCTCTGGAATGAAGAGGTGGAGAGAGAGATGAACCAGGGGCTGTCCAGAGAAGAAATGGAGGGGTTTCACCCACCAATTATTGGTCCATGGCGTCACAAACTTTACTGAAGGTATAAGATGATCAGGCGCCCCTCTGGTAAAAATTTAAGGCAAAGTAGAATAGTGAAAGTGGTCCAAAGGGTGGTTTTGGCAAAGTGCCAGAAGGTGTTTGATGTTGTTTTGTGCAAGTAAATGAATTCCATTTGACATGAAATTTAACAGCATCAAAGGGAATATATAATTGAGGTTGATCACCAAGTTTGAGCTCATTTGAAGAAAGTTGCCAATGTAACTTTGGCAAACCCTAGAAATCAGCAAAAATGGATTTTCCAAGCTTTGGTCATGCAAATCATTTCTCCTTGGTGTACCACTTGGTGTAGTGTCGTCATTTGAGGATTTGAGCATGTCCACAAAAATTGGGGTCATGGGGAGACTGTTGGCAATGTAGAGTTGTTCAAATTTGGATCTGGACAGCGAGGGTTTTGGGGCACTTTGATCAAGTCATCCTTCTCTCCAACTTGTGCCATTTGGTCTAGATCAATAATTATACCGTTTGTGCATGTTTACCAAGTTTGAGAGCATTTGGACATGTTTGGCAATGTAAGGTTGCTCAAACTTCAAAATGTATAGAAATGGTTTTGAGGAGTTTTGATGGGGTTATCTTGATCTTCAAGACTTGAGTCTTGGCAAGATCATCAAATATGTCATATCTTACATTCTAGAATTTTCTTAGAATTTTTAGAGAATATTTCCTTTGTAAATTTCAAAAGCTTGAAATATCCAGAAAGGATAATTGAGGATTTTGACCAATATTTTGAACATGACCATGTGTTGAAACTCTTATATATGGACAATATATGTCCAATGAGCTTCCCTAAATTTTCTCAAATATTTCTGAAACATTAAAATAATTTTAACCTATTAAAGACCACTTCTGGCCTTAAGAAAAAGCCTTTAAATAAAATAGGAAAATATCTTTGAAAATTATACTTTTGTGGTTTATGGGAGTCCTATATCTATTGAAAGATACCTTTTGAAAGATTTTTCACACCCTAAATCAAGTACTTGTAGTGCAAGCCTCAATTCAGTTTTCTTTTTGGAAAACCTAATTTATAAAATACTTTTTGGCCAAATTATTTTTGCTAGAAAATACTATTCTGTCCTATACACATGGTATGATCATTGGGAAAAGTTTTGTATCAAGGGGATGAAGTATAGGGATGGAACCTACTATATGATTTTTAGAGCACTCTGAAAATAACACGGAAATCCAAATCAAAGCAAAAAGTCAAAACACACAAAACTTTTTATTAATCCACATTTTATCATGATTTATTAGCTCAAGTGTTGTGGCATGAAAATCAGGGTGTGACAGAACTACCCCCTTACAAGAATCTCGTCCCCGAGATTCCCAAACTAGGCGTGGAAAGGAATACGGAAACTTGGATCTAGGGTAGTCTTTACATCTACATGTTGCTTCTTCCTCCGTGTGGTGCTCCATTGAACTTGAAGTACTTGATGGTGTGGCTTCGTGTATGACGTTCTGTTTGATTGAGGTTGCTAATGGGTTTCTCGTGGTAAGATCGGGCTAAAGGCCAAAGGTTCGGTCATTGATGTCCTTGTAGAGATCAGGCTTGTCAGGAAGTTGGAAACATTTTCGGGGTTATGACGTGTGGAGAACATTGTGCACATCGGATAACTCAGGTGGCTACTTCAACTGTTAATCGTCTTCTCTTCATCTTGCAGTGATCTCAAAGGGGGTCGATATATCTTGGTGTGAGTTTCCCTTTGACATGGAAATGCTTAGTTCCTTTGAGAGGAGTGGCTTGCAGATACATATGGTCTTCGACACGGAGGTTTACTCCTTGACGACGGTGGTTGGTATAGTCCTTCCTTCTTGACATGGCGGTCTTCAGATGTTCCTCAGACTAGCTGAACGGATCTTCTTCCGTCTTCGGGTAGACAAGTATGTCACCAAACAAAGATGACAACCAACTTGTCCAAGTATTCTATGAAGACTTGCTTACGAGGTACATAAAGCAGGATGGGGCATTTGTGGTGGTCTCGGTTAAGTATTGGAGTCTTCTTGACCCAGAGCCAAAGCCCATGGTCATGATTCAACCATGTTGTGGCTTGGTAGGGCTTAAGGGTTTCAAGGTTTCTAGGGTGCGACTGAACGTTTATCATCTTATGTTGAGCACAGTTTCTGAGATGCCACTAGTTCCATCAAGTCTTCCAAAGCAATCACCTTATACCTACAAAAGCATCGTCTTCTATAGTCAGCTCCAATCATCACTCATGCTATTTATATCTTCATGACTTCCGAGAGGAGGTCTAACAAAATCATACATGTCAACTATCCCCAAACTCACATATGTATGGCTATCCCTATGTAAAAATCCATGTGTATCACATACAAGCTGCTAAGCTTAAATTAATCACCACAATCCAAGTGCTCAGCCTATTGATCCAAGGTGCATGCTAGTGCATCTCTGTCCTAAGGAAACACGTCGTATACCAATCCAAAATCTTGTTTCCTTCCTATGAATCAACTCCAATGGCTCATTAACTACACCAATCATTACATCATCCATTAATTCTACAAATCCAATCTATGGCATTCCACATGATCTTCTAGAGTCCCTATAATTCTCAAATCCTTGCAAGGCTACCCTTACTGTAGTCAGTCCACCAATTTCCATTGTCACAATCTAATAAACTCCAATGTCAAGTTCATACAGACCCCTAAGTTAGTTATTGATAAGAATCCAATTTCTCCTAGTTTATCGTCCACCGAGAAACATGGTATCATGATCGAGATCATCAGACTAATTCCAATCTACTCCGAACCATGTAGTCCCATTTATCATCAACACCCTATTAGGATCACCTATTAAAATCCAAATCTCATATCCAATGAGAATTCCTACTTGTTCTCCAAGTCATTTTCATAACATCACTAGTTTCCTATCAATATCCCCTGGTTAAGTTAAATCCTTATACTTCCAAGAATTTCAGCTTGCGGTCAAAATTGTCCTACTAAATCCAATTTACTCCAGGGTGATGAAAGCTATGCTACTCTATTAACATGATCCCACCAAGTTCATCTATCAACATGAAAGCCTCACAATCCACCAAAGAGTATCAGATATTCCTCAAGCTTACTAGTATAGCCTCATAAAATCATTAGCCTACTAATCATGTATCCTCAAAATGAACTTCCCTATGGCATCGTCAGTTTTAGTGCTATCTTAGGATGATAATGTGCTTGTTCACTATGTCCACTAGTTCCATAATAAACCCAGTGCTGGGAGGAGGTTACTGAAGCTTAACTGATTCTCTAGCAATTCCGTAGGTTAAGCACATGGTTAAGGATTCGAGTGAAGTCTCGAAGGGTCAAGGGACGGATTTCCAGTCTTGAGGGGTAAACATAACTCTACAGGGCTGCACTTGGTCGAGGAGGCTGTAGCAATAGTCTTCAGTGCTAGTTGGTCGCCGAGGTGGAATCCTTGGTGCATCTTGTCTTGCTGGTCTTCAGTTAATGAAAGAGACGAGAGGGAAAAGTAGCATAGAGGGGGATGCAAAAAGGGGTGGTGTAGTGAAAGTGCAATCAAACAAGTGCTGAAAGGGCCAAACACAAACAACAAGATAAGGTAGGTTATACAGTCGTGTACTTGTTGCCTAGGGAAAAAGTGCGACTTATATTAAGGCACAAAAAAATAAAACAAGCAACACACACTCATGGTTCTATTTGAACCATTGCATGGACTCGACTTCGCATAGGGGATACACGACTCATCCTACCCTAGGGGTTCTCGGACTCAGTAGTCGTACTTGCTTCGTGTCTCATGCAGTCTTCTGGGTTTTCCTCAGGTGTCGCTACGTCTCTTGTAGTTGTTCGATGAAACTATCCGGGTTGGGCCTGAAGAATCTTCATCAACTTCTCGCCTGATGAGCTGACGGGGTGAAGGTGGTTCCCCGTGGCTGGCATTGACTCGGTCTTATGTTGTCTTCTTAATCATGACGATCCCTTTTGCCTTCTGTTGCATCGAGGGTACCAGGTAGGCAAACCTTTATGCAATGACACTAACAAGGCATAGTAGAGGTCCAATCTGTCGGTCACATTGTTGACAGTATCGTCACCGAGAGCGGGGGATGAAGAGAACCGTTTTCCTGCTCGCTATAGTGAGGCGGACCAAATGGCGAGGTTCTCATCCACCGGTGGTTGCCGACACAACAACGGTAAGGACGGTGTTGCTCTATTAGTGATGTATATCATGATCTTGCATATCCTATGCCCTGATCATTGTAGGCCAAGGTTCCATCATCCTAGGGCAATGTCGAAGGTGTCACCATCCTCTGGGTCTTCATGTCCTCATTCCTCGAGACGGTCTCTTCTATTGGTATTGTCTTGTCGTGGTGTCGCCAAACTTGTGTTCAGAAGATGTGGGCAAATATCCGGCAAGGCGTCTTCCTTCTACGCTACCCACGCGGATTACAAGGAATCTAATGGTCAGGGGCATAAGGGTAATAGCGACCATTTACAAAAGTTTTGAAGGGGAAGAGATCGAGGAGAATATACCTTAGTTTTCAAAAACCTCAGAAGGGGAAGAGAAGTATAGATAGTTTTGAAAGATTAGTGATAGTTTTGAAAGCAGTTTTACCCTAACTAACGACCATGCTAACTAAGGCTTCCTACAGTCAGGATGGATCTGATACCAGCTCTGTGGGGCCCCCACCTACATAGTCGAAGCCACCGGTTACATGTGCACAGTGATCCCAGAGATCAATGCTCACTGTACACCACAGACTGAATTATCAAGAGTCTTACATCCATACATACTGTTTTACACAAAGTATGACCATTATGGTCAATTCTTGAGTATAACATTGCAGCAGAAATCTTCGTCGATAGCTTGGACCCATGCCATCTGCCTTAACCCTACAGGCATTCTGACTGGGAAAGCATCCTAGCTCGCACGATCGTCACCAAAGGACTCTTCATCAAATACCTGTTCTTCCAGGCCTGACCAAGTAAATAGCCAGGGACAAGACAGTGAGTACATTTGAATGTACCTGCAAGCAACCCAAGAGTGATAACAGAATAATCATTCAAGGCTCTACTACTAAATTGGCCTTTTTGCAGAAAGCTAGTTTTTCTTATGCATGTATGATCAACATTTATTAAGGACATGAATGTGTCTGCAACAAGTAGGAGGTTACAGACATCAACATCGAGGAAGAGTTATGAACAACTCATGCTCAAGCTCATTGTGACTTACTCACGAATCATATCAACAATATCACCAAACCGTGTTGTTTGTCAGAAACATATGGACATAGTCTAAGAAGCACCACCCAACTGTCCTTGACCGTGGACATGGCTATTCAAATAGTTTGACACTCTGCAGAGGTTGCACACTTTACCCACAAGATCCGGGGAACTTCCGTGTCATCCACGCCCCGCAGTACCTCAGGTACCCGGGGTAAGCACCGATCACTACCTTCCCCTAGATGCCACCAACTTGGAGTCCACTCGATTGGTATCAACCCCCCGTGCCACCATCGTGCTCACATGTTTAATTCTGTGGAGCCACGCTCCCATATTCAACACATAGCACAAGCACAGGGGTACCAACGGTGTGTCCGGTGCCCTGTAAAAACAGTCATGGCCGCCTATCCAAGCACGACCCCGTCCAGAGAGTGACCACGCCACTCCTGTTACTAGTAATGCGGGCTCCAAGCTAGCGAGGACTAGGTAATCAATAATGCCCTTTCCCATATAAGGGTAGAGTGGTTGCGTATGTTTGGTTGGGACGGTTGACAAATCTTAAATCTAACCCGTCTCTGTAAACAACACATTCATCAAGCCTCGGTACACTACTTCTCCACCAAGTAGTGACCTAGTTCATCATCATCTCCCAGGGGCATTAGTGGCACCCACTGGGGTTATTTGCAAGTATGTCAGACCACACTTGTTTGTTTCCATGCATAACCCTGCCCTGTTTTGCTTAGCCAACTACCATAGCACCTATCTACTTCCCACCCGCATAACCCTCATAGGAAGGTAGGGTCATGCACAATGCAAGTATCAATAAGGAAGTAACGGAGGCAACACCCCAAAGTGGATACCACCTCATCATGATTCCGATGCAATGGAAATAAAGTGATATATGACATGCATAAAAATGGTTTCATAGACATGGTCAAAGGATGCTTGCCTGGCTCCACAAGGTCTTCGATCCTTCTGGTCCATCTGCGAGAATTCTGTCTACTTCGTCAACTAACGTCGGAAACAATCACAATAAGCAACACAACAAGGAAAAAATAAAATTGCTCTAAATTTTTTTTGGACTTTTCTAGGATACCTCTGGTCATATGAAAAATGACCAAGGTGGTTTCATTGGAAGTGGATCAATAGATATTTTTGAACATTTCAATATGATGGAATCAAGGGTTTTATGGATCTCCAAGAAGTCATCAGAAACATTATTTTGAGGAATGAGCAAAGGCACCCATTTAACAAAGCAAGATTTTAGAAGCATGTAGGAGTTGGTTTCACTGGATTTGGAGTTGAAATGAATTTCCTAGGAATTTGCAGAGTTGGCTATACATGGGGAAATGGACCAATATTTGTTGTGGTTCAGAAAATATTGGGAAAAATGTTCAAAAACTAAGTTATGAACATATAAGCATCTAGGAATTTGAAACATGGCATTTGGATCAAAAGTGGGCTCTCTGTGATTTTCTAAAGTTTATCACAGAAATGAAAAATAGGATTTGACAAATATTTGCGAAGAAAATGTTTCTAGAAGAATGTAAAAATTGAACCAAGTGATAGAGCATGAATTTATGAACTACTAGAAATTTGAATCATCAAATTTGGAGTCCATTTGAATTATTTATGAATTTTTGAAGTTCACTGGATAAAGAAAAAGAAAAAGGAATCTACCTTATTATGCGCTCTGGGCGATGCTTAGCGCCGGAGCACACTGGGCCTGGCCCAGCTACCCAGCCGCGTAGGAGGGGAGGGGTGACGTCGAAGACGCCTAGGATGAGTGCGCCTTCTCAGAAGGGAGGCGGAAGCCACATAGTACGCTTCCACTTAGCCCGACTGGTGGGCCGGCTCAACCACCGCTGCCGCTCACAGGTGGGGCCCCTGCCAGCTAGCAGGCGATCATCCCCTACCTCTCGTCTGAGGCATAGGAGCGACGGGGAGGGTGCAACCGAGCGGCGCTGACACTCGCCCCGGCGGCTCCAGTCACCTCCGGTGACGTTCTGCACGCCGGTGAGCTTGGGAAGGACGCCGCATCCAGCCAGGCGACGCACGCGAGCAGGGGAAGACCGTAGCGGCAATGGCATGGGTAGCCACGGGCGGGGCAATCGCCCATAGTTGGGCACGGCGAAATAGTCACGGAAAAAGGGAAATTGGAGCGGGGAGAGCTCCGGGATGGTGGTGGTGATGCCATGGATCGGTTAGGTGGAGAGAAGGGGGCTCGGACGACGCAAATTTTGGCGGCGGCTGACGGCGTTGCTCTGGTCATTGCGGTGGGTAGAGGGCACGGGAGAGAGAGAAGTTTGGCTTGGGAGGTGTATGGGAGAGAGAGAGAGCGAGGGGCATCCAGAGAGGGGCTCGGAGAGGCTCTATATGGTAAAGCTATGGTGCACCGTGGGCGACGTCCACGGTCGCGGCCAAGGCAATGCCAGAGGCTGAATTGGCACCCGGGGCCTTGTCCAGGGCATTTGTGGGAGTGGTCTTGGCCAAGGGGAGAGGAGAGGGGGAGCAGAGCGGGCTCGTGGTGGGTTACACACGCGGGCGCGGCACTGGGCGAACGGGGCGGCGACGGACGCGAGCAACAGATGAGAGAGGAGGGAGACGGAGGAAGGGGCCGATAGTGTAGCATCTTGTGGACTTCGAGGCAGCCTCGAGGGACACAATCCCGATGCCCAATGCTCTCGGGAGCCTCGGGATGGTCAAGCTACAGTGCGTGGGGGCACTGTAGCGCGCTCCAGAGCGCGAACTCTGCATGCCATTGCATATACTATGTGTCCTGGGCGTGTCCACTAGTGTCTAGGAGCACTAGGGGGTGTAAATAATAGGGGAGAGGCATTGGATGCCTTGGGTGTTCTCTGGAATGAAGGGGAGGTGGAGAGAGAGATTAACCAGGGGCTGTCCAGAGAAGAAATGGAGGGATTTCACCCACCAATTATTGGTCCATGGCCTCACAAACTTTACTGGAGGTATAAGATGATCAGGCACCCCTCTCGTAAAAATTTAAGGCAAAGTAGAATAGTGAAAGTGGTCTAAAGGGTGGTTTTGGCAAAGTGCCAGAAGGTGTTTGATGTTGTTTTGTGCAAGTAAATGAATTCCATTTGACATGAAATTTAAAAGGATCAAAGGGAATATATAATTGAGGCCGATCACCAAGTTTGAGCTCATTTGAAGAAAGTTGCCAATGTAACTTTGGCAAACCCTAGAAATCAGCAGAAATGGATTTTCCAAGCTTTGGTCGTGCAAATCTTTTCTCCTTGGTGCACCACTTGGTGTAGTGTCATCATTTGAGGATTTGAGCATGTCCACAAAAATTGGGGTCAAGGGGAGACAGTTGGCAATGTAGAGTTGTTCAAATTTGGATCTGGACAGAGAGGGTTTTGGGGCACTTTGATCAAGTTATCCTTCTCTCCAACTTGTGCCATTTGGTCTAGATTTATAATTATACCATTTTAGCATGTTTACCAAGTTTGAGAGCATTTGGACATGTTTGACAATGTAAGGTTGCTCAAACTTCAAAATGTACAAAAATGGTTTTGAGGAGTTTTGATGGGGTTATCTTGATCTTCAAGACATGAGGCTTGGCAAGATCATCAAATATGTCATATGTGACATTCTAGAATTTTCTTGGAATTTTTAGAGAATATTTCCGTTGTAAATATTTCAAAAGCTTGAAATATCCAGAAAGGATAATTGAGGGTTTTCACCAATATTTTGGACATGACCATGTGTTGAAACTCTTATATATGGACAATATATGTACAATGAGCTTAACTAAATTTTCTCAAATATTTATGAAACATTAAAATAGTTTTAACCTATTAAAGACCATTTCTGGCCTTAAGAAAAAGCCTTTAAATAAAATAGGAAAATAACTTTGAAAATTATACTTTTGTGTTTTATGGGAGTCCTATATCTATTAGGATTCAAATTAACCTTTTGAAAGATTTTTCACACCCTAAATCAAGTACTTGTAGTGCAAGCCTCTTCAGGGTTTTTTTGGAAAACCTAATTTAGAAAATACATTTTGGCCAAATTATTTTTGCTAGAAAATACTATTCTGTCCTATACACATGGCATGATCATTGGGAAAAGTTTTGGATCAAGGGGATGAAGTATAGGGATGGAAGCTACTATATGATTTTTAGAGCACTCTGAAAATAACACGGAAATCCAAATCAAAGCAAAAGGTCAAAACACACAAAGGTTTTTATTAATCCACATTTTATCATGATTTATTAGCTCAAGTGTTGTCGCATGAAAATCAGGGTGTGACACCTGCCCCAGTGCACGCCACCTCACTAAGGTCTTTGGTGCTTGATCTCCTCACGAAACAACTATGATCAAGTCGGCAGATGCGCGTCGCTCCTTGTGCCCCGAAAACTGTCAACATGCAGTTACCCCAGGAACCAAGCCCTCGGGAGACACGCAGGTGGAGTCTCGTGCGCCAGACGATGACGGCCACTCATCCGGGAGACCTCACGAGCGAAGGCCTCAAGGACCTGGGCCTCGAGAGGCGCACCTCGTGAGTCGCATGGACGCCCCCGCGAGATGTGGCACATTCGGCGCCGCCCACCATGAAAGCTAAGTCTAAGCACCTCGTGAGGTGCAACTATTGTTACTAGAATTCCCTCCTCCCGCGACCTTGGCGAAAGCTGTCGCCTCCTTTTCGCGTGAGCTGCTTGCATGTCAAAGGGGGCTCCTAGAGCATCGCGTCTCAGGGGTCCTCACTAGATTTTGGTGCCCCTCACCACCTGGCCTTGTCTAAGCATCGCGACCTGACATACCAGCGATGGCTGAGGTTCGCTCGGGGGCTAGGTCCTGACGACGTAGCGCACTCAAGCGAGCAAGAAAAAGAGGAAAAGGCCTCACGAGGGAACTTCAGGAGGGAACATATGACCCGAACCGCAAAAGCATCAAATTAAAAACACAGAATCCATAATGTTTTCACTCACCCCACACGGGGCATGCATTGATCTGATACAGGAGAAAAGAAAAACGGAGAAGGGCGCCCAAGGCGGGGCGTTGCTACCCGTTGGACCCCAGTTCAGGCGCCGTCCGCGCCTAATCAGAGCCTTCATCCTCGCTCTTGACGTGGGGGGAGCCGTCGCTGTTTCCGCTTTCGCTGGAGGGAGATGTACTGCCGCCAGCGTTTTCTTCGTCGGAGGAGTCGCCGTCCTCGCTCCCCACGCAGCACCCCAGCCGGCTACCGGTGACCTCGAAGATCTTCTTGAGTAGTGTGGCGACCCCATCGTACTTGAAATGGAGGACGTGCCCCCTCTTCCGGCCACGGGCGAGGGCGAACGAATTCCACCCCTGCTTCAGGAACATGAAGCCCGTGGGGGTGGTCGCCACCCAAGAAGGGCCATTGCAGTAGCCGTCCGCCTACACCCAGGGGCCCAGCAGCGTGCGGTCCGCCATCTCCTTCGTGAAGGAGTCCGGGAACCGAAACCACGTGAAGGGCCAGTGGTGCATGTCCAGAATGAATTCGCGGGCCGCCTCGGCCGAATGACTCCCCGCCTGGGAGGTAGGGCGGCAGCGCCGCCTTGGCCACCTCGGCCGTGGGCGCCTCGCCCTCCGCGCCGGCGCCTGCGACCAGTACCCCTCCCGGGCCACTTGAGCCGACGACAGCGGCCGACGAGGAGCGCCCGCACCCTCGGGGCGGTACCCTGGGCATCACGGCGGTTCCACGAGCCTGGCCTCTTCGCCTCGCCATTGCTGCAAAAGCTTACCTGGACTGTGGAGCAAGAATGAGGAGCTGGAGGAAGAAGATGGGCCGAGAGTCCTTCCCCCCTCGTCTTTGTAGCACTCGAAGGAGGGCGGTCCGTGTCTCTTCGCCTTCGATAGGTGCAGGCAGATGGGGTGCAAGGAAGGAAGCCAATGAAGGCCTCGTGCCACGCGCGGGGCATGCTTTATTTCAGCCCGGAGTGTTGTCGAGGCGTCGTGGGAGAAGTGGGGGCGCCCCTCGTCCCATCCTGCGCCAAGCGCCGCCCTGGCCCGCAGGTGGGTAGGGCCCGCGCCGTTTCGCACTCTAACGAGCGGAGACGAGCGTGCCGCAGGCCCAAGGGCTACAGTCGGGCCGGTGGGAACCAGGGTACCCAGGCCCGTCTGCCTTCGGCCCAGGACACGACGCCTATCCAAGGCCCAGCAAGTGGCCCATCAGCAGGCATCGTTGGTGAGACCCTTCGCCAGGACCAGGCCTCGCAAGCCCCGCTCAGGAGGTAGGTGTCGTCAACAGGCTAGACGGCTTCACCAATGGCCTCGCGAGGCCCTTTCGCGAGGCAGCCTCCCAAAGTTCCCCGTTGAGGAGCCCAAGGAAGGCGTTGCCAGGCCCGATCGCGCGACCTCATGCCCCATCACGAGGGTGACGCGCGCGGCGACGAACGGCACCAGAGGCCATTCGAGCAAGCGCGGATGAGGAGGATTACCTCTTTTGTGCTAAGGGAGCAAGGCCAGCACGTTGGTTCCCATAGCAATCCCCAAAAGTTGACAGTCGGTGAAAGAAGACCAGGACGGCGGGCTCGCAGGGCGGAGGTCATCACTGAGCCCACCGGCGCGTCATGGATGGAGCCTTTGCAAGCAAAGACCACCTTTTGTTAGGATAGACTGTGCCCTTGTCCCTTTTCAAATTGCTGTTGTGTTGCAACTCTTCCCGCCAATGTTTTCGGGGGAAGAGGACCAAGGCTGATATAAAAGGAGGGCAAGGTGCTACTGTAGAGAGGACCTATCCATTAACCGCAAAATCATAGAGCTTGTAACCGCCTTCGTGGACCAGAGAAATCCAAAGCCAAGCAGGAGTAGGGTCTTACACTGCAAGGTGGCCCGAACCTGGGTAACTGTTGTGTCGCCCGCTAGCTCATGCTCACACGCTCTCGTCGTAGCCTCACCGTGGTAGTTTCCAGGAAGAGTAAGGTGGAGGAGCAAGCGCACCCCAGTGCTCAAACCTTTGGGTCCCCGGAGCCCCATTTCTAGCAATCTTATATTATGGGGCGGAGGGAGTATACATAAGCCATGGGATGAAACTAACCTCGATGGAAAACAACAGTTGTTCCCAATATTTTCTAATGTAAGTACATCGAAAGGCATGTTAAGCACAATAGGCTAAACATCAAAAAAAAATATCCATGGTAGACAACATAATCTCCAAATGATAGCTTCAGTGTGTAGGTTTAAGTATGCTAGTTAAGCAAAAAAGAAGCGGAAAGGTGTGTTAACTGCAACATGCCTAACATTTAACAACAACTACATATAGTCATTCAAACTAGTATTGTGCATGTTTAAGTATACTAGTTATTTTTAAATAAAAATGGAAAGGCATGTTAACTACAAAAGGCTTAACAACAACCAAATAAAGTCATTCATAGTGGTATTGTTGAAACTGGTATTGATGAAATTGAACTGCATAGTTCATACTTCCACATATAGAACATCATATTGTGAATAACTGAAATAAACAAGGCATACTACGAACAACCAAATATAGCAATTGAAACTGGACATATGATAACTACAAACAACAGAACAACCAAAAGCCGTTAAAAGAGGCATATGCTCGCTACAAAAGGCTTAACAACAACCAAATATAGTCATTCATAGTGGTATTATTGAAACTGGTATTGACGAAATTGAACTGCACAGTTCATACTTGCACATATAGAACATCACATTGTCAATAACTGAAATAAACAAGGCATACTACGAATAACCAAATATAGCAATTGAAACTAGACATATGCTAATTACAAACAGCCAAACAACCAAAAACTATTAAAAGAGGCATCTGCTCGCTACAATAGGCTTAACAACAAGCAAATATAGTCATTCATAGTGGTACTGTTGAAACTGGTATTGATGAAATTGAACTGCACAGTTCATACTGATATGTCCATTTTGCATCATGTTTTCCTACTGTTATTTATAATGTTTTTTGTCGTTATTTCATTTATGATGCAATTCTAATGCCTTTTCTCTCTTAAATTACAAGATTTATATGCAGAGGGAGATTACCGGCAGCTGGAATTCTGGACCTAAAAGAGCTATAGCAGAGATAGCTATTCTACGGAGCTCCAAATGACGTGAAACTTCACGAGGATTTTTTTATCAAATATATCAAAAATACTGGAATAAAGAAATACCAGATGGGACAACCTACTGCTCACAAATTAACAGGGCGTGACCACCCCATGGGTGCGCCCTGATGCCTTGTGGGGTCCACAGCAGGTGTCCGGTGCCCATCTTCTGCTATATGAAGGGTTTTGCCCTAGAAAAAAAATAAGGAGAGGACTTTCAGGACGAAGCTCTGCTGTCTCGAGGTGGAACCTCGACAGGAGCACTTTTGCTCTTCGGTGGAGCGATTCCGCCTGGGAAACTTTCCTCTAGGAGGGGGAAATCGAACCCATCAACATTAAAAATGATCCTCTCATCATGGGAGGACCAATATTCATCAACATTTTCACCAGCACCATCTCATCTCAAACCCTAGTTCATCTCTTGTATTCAACCTTCGTCTCAAAACCTCAGATTGGTACATGTTGGTTGCTAGTAGTGTTGATTACATCCTGTAGTTGATGCTAGTTGGTTTATTTGGTGGAAGATTATATGTTCAAATCCTTAAGCATATTCAAAACCCCTTTGATCTTGAACATGGATATGAATTGTGAGTAGTTACTTTTGTTCTTGAGGACATGGGAGAGTCTTGTTACATGTAATCATGTGAAGTTGGTATTCGTTCGATATTTCGATGATATGTATGTTGTCTTTCCTCTAGTGGTGTCGTGTGAACGTCGACTACATGACACTTCACCATGTTTGGGCCTAGGGGAAGGTATTGGGAAGTAATAAGTAGATGATGGGTTGCGAGAGTGATAGAAGCTTAAACCCTAGTTTATGCGTTATTTCGTAAGGGGCTGAATTGGATCCATATGTTTCATGCTATGGTTAGTGTACGATCGAAAGTATGTCTAGAGGGGGGGGGGTGATTAGACTACTTGACCAAATAAAAATCTTTCCTTTTCCCAATTTTAGTTGTTGGCAGATTTTAGCAATTAGCACAAGTCAAGCAATCAACCTACACATGCAATTCTAAGAGTATAGCAACAGAATGTAAATCATTGCATATGAAGGTAGATGGAAGGGTTTGGAGAAGGCAAACACAACGGAGACACGGAGATTTTTGTGTGGTTTCGATAGGTGGTGCTATCGTACATCCACGTTGATGGAGACTTCAACCCACGAAGGGTAACGGCTGTGCGAGTCCACGGAGGGCTCCACCCATGAATGGTCCACGAAGAAGCAACCTTGTCTATCCCACCATGGCCATCGTCCACGAAGGACTTGCCTCACTCGGGTAGATCTTCACGAAGTAGGCGATCTCCTTGCCCTTACAAACTTCTTGGTTCAACTCCACATCAAGTTGGAGGCTCCCAAGCGACACCTAACCAATCTAGGAGACACCACTCTCCAAAAGGTAATAGATGGTGTGTTGATGATGAACTCCTTGCTCTTGTGCGTCAAATGATAGTCTCCCCAACACTCAACTCTCTCTCATAGATTTGGCTATGGTTGAAGGAGGATTTGAGTGGAAAGCAACTTGGGGAAAGCTAGAGATCAAGGTTCAAATGGTAGGAATGGATGCACTTGATCTCAACACATGAGTAGGTGGTTCTCTCTCAGAAAATGTATGGTGGAAGTTTAGGCACGTTCTGATGGCTCACTCACAAGTGGAGAAGGGGGTGGAGGGGTATATATAGCCTCCACACAAAATCCAACCGTTACACACATTTGACTCATCTTGGTGGGACCAAATAGTGAAACTCGGTGGCACCGATCAGTTCAAAGATGTGAATGTTAGGAATCTCGGTGGGACCGACGGGAACAACTCGGTGGGACCAATGTGCTAGAGCTTAGGGCAAACCGCGTATCGGTGGCACCAATTGCATCAACTCGGTGATACCGAAGTGAAGCAATAAGGCTGTCGGTGCTCTGGGACCGGGGGTACCCAGGCCCGTCTGCCTACGGCCCAGCGCGTGGCATCGTCATTGGCCCGGCGTGGCCCACTGTCAAGTCGTCACGAGCAAGAACCTCGCGAGGTGAACTACGGCAAGGCTTCCCGAGGGGCTGCCTCCCGAGGGGGGCGAATGTTCCAAGGCTCGCCTCCCAGCCTCATGAGGCAGGGAGACGTGAGCCACGATGGGGAGCCAGAAGAGCGCCAGCGGCCGCAGACGAGGACAGTTACCTCTTTTGTGCTAAGAAGACAAGGACGGACACGGGTTCCCGAGCCATCCTGCAAAGGTTTCCATTCCCGTGCTACAAGACCAAGACCACCGGCTCAGCAGGACGGATGTCATCGCCGAGCCCACCTATGCGTCACGACTAGAAGCTTTGATAACGAAGACCACCTTTCATTAGGATAAGACTTACTGCTTGTCCCCTTTCAAATTGGCCGCTGTGGTATCCCTTCCCGCCTTGTGATTTCGAGGAGAGGACCAGGCCTGTATAAGTATAGCTAGGGCACCACCTTAGCATGCATCTATCAAGCCCGGAGCTGAACCAAGCCCAGAGAGAGAGAGGGATCAGAGATCCCTCCTGAGGCTGTTCATCCTTGTATTAGTTCATCCTCATCCTCCTCGTGAGGCAATCCACCACAAAGCAGGAGTAGGGTATTACACCGCAAGGTGGACCGAACCTGGGTAAATCGTTGTGTCTTTCCTTCCCGAGCTAGTTCGGACATGAGCGAGCATCATCCTAGTACGGCGAGTTGCAAGTTGAGATCGAGCAGAGTAGTTCTTGCACGCCCCAGAGTTCAAACCTCTTCTCGGGTCCGCGGAGCCCCGATTCCGACATTTGGCGCGCCAGGTAGGGGCGTGCTGTTCTTTTGCTACGGTCTTCCCCAAATCCACCATCGCCATGGCTGATGCTCGCCAGGTCCGCGCTAAGCGCCGGGCTGCTCGTGTCGCCCAGACGGCACTGACGGGCCGTGGTGCTCCTCATCGCCCTACCACCGCTGTGTCTGCCACTGCCACCGACCCTGCTGCTCACGAGTAGCAGGATTCCTCCCTGCCGCTCTCCGTGCGGCGCGATGGCTGCATCGCCACGCCTTCCCTCACCCCAGCCATGGCTTCGTCCTCCCACACTCAACGCAGGCCGGCGAACGGGTAGGCTGCGCTGCTCATGGTGTGCGAGCTGCTGCGCTACCGCCCCGCCAACGAGAGCTACGATGCCTGGCTGGCCCGCATCACCGAGCTCGTCAATGCCACGGGCGAGGCCCCGGCTCCCTCCAACTCACTCCGTCCACCGCCTCGCGCGGACGGCGTGGCACACGCCGTGCCTCCACCTCCTCCTCTGCACAACGATGACACCGAGCATCGATGCGAGCCGTGCCCGAATGACCCGCCCCATAGCGTGCCGACACCTGCTCGGGACAAGGCCAGTTGCAAGATTGTACCCCAGCCAAGGCAAGACATCCGCGCACTCCCCGCACCTCCGCTGCAGCACCAAGGCCAGGCCCACCAGGACGTTGACGCGCGCGGGCGCTCGGACCATGCCGTTCCCGCGTGTGCCATGCCCGTGAGCATTGCGGGCTGCTACGCCATCACCCGTGATCTGCGTCGCATGACCTGGCCGGTCAAGTTCGAGCCGGAGCTGCCCTCGCGCTACAACGGCATTCCTGACCCTGCGGAGTTCCTCCAGCTCTATGCGTTGAGCATTGTGGCTGCGAACGACGACGAGAAGGTCATGGCGAACTGGTTCCGCATAGCCCTCAAGGACGGCGCGCGCTCATGGCTCATGCATCTCCTAGAGGGGTCAATCTCTTCGTGGGATGAGCTTCGCGAGCAGTTCATCGCCAACTTCCAAGGCACCCGCGATCGTGCGCCTACGGTCAACGACTTGCGGCGCGTGAAGAAGCGCCCTGACGAGACCCTACGCAAGTACATCCAGCGCTTCACTCAAGTCCGCCTCAAGATCCCCAGGGCCTCGGACGAGGCTATCATCTCGGCGTTTACTGATGGCGTTACTGACGTCAAGATGCATGAGGAGCTTGCCATCAATGATGACCTATGCACAACGCTGAGGCTGTTCAACCTGGCAGACAGAAGCGCCAAGGTGGAGGAAGTCCGCCACTCCCTCATCAAGCATGTGGACGCTGATCCTGAAGACAAGAAGGCTAAGGCGAAGGAGGTGAAACGCAAGGGTCCGGCCGTGCTGGTGGCGGAGCCTGACCAGAAGCGCGATCGTGACCGCGGCGAGTCCTCTAAGGACGCTCGCCCGTTTTGCATCCTCCACAACTTACACACCCACTACACCGAAGACTGCCAGGAGCTTAGGGCGCTCCGTGATGAGCGCCTCGGTTGACGTCCCAAGCGCGGTGACTGTGGATACGGCCACGAAGGAGGCTGCATAGGAGGCCACTGGGATAGTCGCAACCCACACCAAGGGTGGCGCGACCATCCTCAGGACGACGCCTCGCACGATCAGCCTCGCGAGGCCCGACCTCAAGGCAATGCCAGGCTTCCACCTCTTCCGCCGCCACCCAGGAGGAATGATGACAATCCGTAAGACGAGGGGGCTGGGGGCTACCAGGAGCCTCGCACCGTAGCCTGCATCCTCGGCAGGGCTTAGGCGCTGGCCTCAAACTGTGTCTTCAAGCAGTTTTCTCACGAGGTGAATGCGGCCCTCCCGAGGCTTGAGGTTGCGCGCCCCCTCAAGTGGTCGCAGTACGCCATCATGTTCAACTCCAAGGACCACCTCAGCTGCTCAGCCACCGCTGGCGCGCTCCCCATGCTGTGCACTCCCACCATTAGCAATGTGGCTATCACCAAGACCCTCATCGATGGTGGCGCTGGCCTCAACGTGCTCTCTATTGAGACCTTTGAGACGCCACAGGTGCCGTATGACCAGCTCATTCCCACCAAGCCGTTCTCTAGGGTGACCGATGGCTCCACCATTCCTCTGGGGCAAGTGTGCCTCCCCATCACCTTTGTCAATCGCAAGAACTACCACACCAAGCTGATCGACTTCAACGTGGCTCACATTAGCCTTCCGTACTACGCCATCCAGGGGTACCCTGCCCTTGCCATGTTTATGGTGGCTACTCACCACGAGTACAATGTCCTCAAGATGCCAGGATGCAGTGGCATCATCACCGTCGTGTGTGACGAGAAGGACGCGGTCTGCTCTCTCGAGCGGGCCTACCAGGCCACAGCAGCTGAGTACTCCGATGACGAGGGCGGCACCGTGCCTCCTGAGGCAGAGCCAGCCAAGAAGAAGCAGCTCCTCCCCAAGGACCGTTCTGACACCAAGAAGCCCACCGGCGAAGCCTCAAGCTCCGCGCCTGTGGCCGGGATGCCTCCCCTCTCGCATAGGAAGGCGCGCCCCGCGCCTCCCTCAGGGCGGGCATGGGGGCTTCCGTATGGAAAGCCTCTGATCTGACCAGCGCGACGAGGGAGGTGCTCAGGCACCACCTAGAGGCGTGCCTCGCTGCGCACCCTCACGAGCATGGAGCACGGCATGAGGCGCCAGGGGCGTGTGAGTTCATGACCAGGGCGATCGAGGAACTTCAGGAAGCACAAGCCATGTGCAGTGAGCACTGCCATGAGCGTCCCACCGATGCAGCCGCCGCCCCTAGAGCGGGCAACAAGCTACGTGTCTGCGTCAACATACCAAGCCTCAACAGGGCCGCGTCTCAAGGCCTCTTCTGGCCATCACGCGTTGGTCGGAGTGGGGGCTTCCCCTGCAACTACATCCGCATGCCCTTCGGTCTCCTTAACGCGGGCGCCTCGTACCAGCGGTTCGTGCGGATCGCGATGGAGTCTCAGGAGGCCTGGCGCCTGGCGCAGGTGCCTCACAAGGCTTCAGCACCTCGCGAGGCCCCGGAGCCGCCCAGCTCATGAGGAGCAGGCCCCAACGACACGCTTCACCAAGAACTCCGATGCTATGCGGCAGCATTGCCAGGTGACTTTTTGGTTTGTTCAATTGAGGGCGACCCACGGGCTGCACCATCCTTAGGCTATCAGGGTCTGTTCCGTAGCCGGGTCATTTTGTCCATGTATCAGAACTGGTCTGGCTTCTATGGAATTTTCCTTACCAACTTAAACTTCATGCCCGGTGCATCGCCACCATGAATGTCGCCGGGCCCTCGCGAGCCCACCCTCGACCGCCTCATGATTAATGGCCGACACGGTGTCTATGCTCGAGTTTGTTCCTGCAGCATTGCTAAATCCAAGCGACTGAGCTTTGTCTCGCAGGCCAGCTCTCGTGTACGACACCTCCCCGAGGTCCTTGGTGCCTTGTCCTCGCGTGAGCTAATCGGGGATAGGTGAGTAAGGGCGCGTGGCCCGGTTCACATAACCGCAACATTGGCGCTTCGCCCCCGCGGGAACTATGCGTCGGGGGCTCCTCCTCTGGCTGTTGCATAAGAAGACTTGTCATGGCGTCTGTGCTCGGGTCCGTCCCTGCAGCGTCGATAAACCCAAGTGACCAAGCTCTGTCTGGCGGGCCGGCCCCATTCACGTCACCTCCTGGGATCCTTTATGTCCGGCCTTCTTATGCAAGGACCTCTGGATGGCTACTTCGCGCAGGCTGCCCCGATACCTAGGTGGTACAAGCATGCAATCGTGCCAAACTAGGCGCAACCCACCTAAGGTAGGACCTCCTGAGTCCCGTGCTGGCTCACGAGTGTCCAAAAACACCTCCTCAATGTTCTGCCGGGCTAGCCACGCGTACGAACAAAACATGGTTGTACACGCCCGGAGACTGTAGCACAGAGCTCCTACCCACGCCTAGTGGAAGCCCCATGCTCAGCGCTAGCCAATACGGTCGCAACCCGGCCATGCCCACGCCCAGTGGAAGCCCCATGCTCCGCACTGGTGGATAAACAACTGAGCCCCCCCCCCCCCCAACGGGTGGTGATAACCTCAGGTTGGCCGCTCGGCTCTCCAGTGACACCGCTCATAGCCTTCCCATTGGCCTCGTGCGAGTGGTGGCTGGACACGTTGCCTGTGCTCGGGTCAGTCCCAGCAGCACTGAAAAACCCAGGGAGTCTGGCTCTGGCTCATGGGGCAGCCCCGCGCATGTCACCCCACCAAGGCTCTTGGTGTCTAGTCTCCTTGCGCGACCCCCAGGTGTAGGCTCACGAGGAGAAGGTAAAAAGAACCCCAGGTTGGCCTCACCGTCGCCTGCATTCCCTTTACGCGGGCAGCTTGCGCGTCAAGGGGGACTCCTGAGCATCGCGACTCAGGAGCCTCACTAGTCCCGTAGCCCCTCGCCCCTTGGCTCTGTCTAGGCATCGTGACCTGACATTACAATGGTAGCCGAGGTATGCACGAGGCTGGGCCCTGCCGACGCAGAGCAAAAAAGGCAAGTGGAAAGGAAATCGAGCACGAAAAGGAAACTGTGGAGTTCAAGCATTCATTACAAGCACCAAGTGCATCCCAAATTTAAACAAATCTTACGCCTCCACGAGGCACGATCGGTATGTTGTAGTTAAAAAGGAACCTCAGGAAGAAGGGCCATCGTCGCTGGTGTCGCTGCTCGCCTCGATCTTGGCGGACCTGCTGTCGCTGCTGCAGGTATACTTTTCGAGGAGCACGACCACGTGGCCCTGCAGGGCTTCCGCCAAGGCTTCGCAGGACTTGCAAGGAACGGGTCCTATCACCATGTCGAAGTCGAAGTTGGGATCATGGAGAAGAAGCTGGCTGAAGACACGCATCGCCGCCATGAAGAAGAGGTCACAGCACTCCTCGTCCAAGATATTGTCCACCTTCTAGGCAGTGCCTTTGAGCTCCTCAGCAAGCTTGGAGGAGAGCTTGGCATAGCCGGCATCAGGGGCGGCAAGCGGGACCTCGAGCTCCTCCCTGTGTATGCAGCCCAACGCCTGACGATCACGGAGCTCGAGGGAAGAGAAGGTGGCGTGGGCGGATGCCGCCCGCGCTTCGGCGTCGGCCGAAATCTGCTTCTCCCTGGCGTCCAGCTGAGCGTTGGTTTCGGAGACGTTCTTGGTGTGAGCGGCCTAGGCTTCGGTCACCTCCTCCTTCAGCCTGTCCAGGCGCACGCGCTCCGCGGCCTGCTCATTGCTCGCCTTCTTCAGCGCAGACTAATGGCTCGCAAGCCTCGCCTCACGGGCCATGAGGTCGTCCTCCCGTTGCTGGAGTTGGTGCGCACACGTAGCCTGTTCTTCCTTGAGCGCCTGCAGGCTGGTTTCCATCTCGTTGTAGCGCTTGGTGGCTGCCACTGCTTCTGCTAGCGCGCCGTCGCGAGCCGCCCTCGCACCAGCAGCCTCCTTCTGGCTCTCCACGGTGGCAGCCGTGGCTCGGTGCCATGCCGTTTTGGACGACGTGTGGGCCTGGAGCCATCCCGAGGCGAGCCCCAGGCGCTCCCTAGCAAGACACCTATCGGCCTCTTGGAGGTCCGCCCTGAGCTGGTCGAGCATGGCATGAGCATCGGCCAGGGCCCCAGGCCTGATTAGGGCGCCGCAGCTCGCGAGAGCAAGGAACTGGTGCGGGAGCGGCACCGATGCCCCTATTGAGGCCACGACAGTTGGAGCCTCGGTGCGATCCGCCGAGGGCACGAGGGGCTCCGAGTCCTTCCCCGCGCTGGCCCCCTGCAGCATGGGTAGGCCCACTATCTCCCCGGACAGCTGGGTCCCAGAGGCCAGCACCACCGGAGGCTGCGCCCCGGCGCGTCCTGTGGCCGGGTCAACATGCGAAGGGTGAAATGCCACCTCCTGGCCTGTCGTAGGAGCTGCTAGGACTGCAGCTGGAGGCGCGATGGGCTGCATTGTGGCGTCTTCGTGGGCCGGCGCCCCCAATGGCGCCGGTGAAGCAGCGCCAGGAGGAGGGGCACCTACACACCCGGGAGCAGCAACGCCTGCACGCCCTAGGACGACGCCCGGTCAGCGTTGTGCGCCCCCGCGCCTGCCAAAGTTGCGAGCTAGTGTCGAAGCCGCCTTCAGGGTGACGGGCACCTTCATGATGGCGGTAGTCTTTGCCTTCTTCTTTGAGCCGTCGCCTCTGCTCAGTGCGATCGGGGGCCATGTGAGCATGAGAACTTCGAGACCATAGTCACCAGGTAAGGCAGGAATGCTTACTCCTCTGGCGCGGTCCATTTCCTCTTCTTCTCTTCCTCGGGGGCAGCACTACTAGGGAAAACCTTATACACAGAATCTTACCAGCAGCGCAGTTTAAAATAAGGCACTACTGCTACTTAGCAGTAGCACGAGAAAAAGAAACGCACTACTGATAACCACATAGCAGTAGCGCGTCAGGAGGAAACAACGCTACTACTACAATTGCCACGACGTTGCCGCCAGACTAGGTATAGTAGTAGCGCCGTTTTCGTAACCGCGCTACTGCTATTGAACTTAGCAGTAGCGCTTTTCGCCAACCCTTGCTGCGGCTAAGTTTTGGTCCACTCCTTGCAACTAAGTTTAGTCCCACCTCGCTCCGCGAACAGGGTGTTTACCACCTTAAATACGTTACTTCTCTAACCATCACAACCACTTGGTCTTCATTGAACTCTATGTGTAGGATTTGTGGTTGCAATTTGAATCTTCACCGGTTCCTAAACCGGTGAGGATTCATACTGACAATTTAGATTCTACACAGAAAGATCATTGATGACCAATGTATTTTTGATTTTTTTTACATGCTTAACCTTAGCAGTAGTGCGTGTTCCCAGAAGGCACTACTGCTATGGCGTTTAGTAGTAGCGCTTTACCCTAACGCGCGCTACTGCTAAAGCCGTCCTATCTTCTCCACCGGCCGCCCCTCGCTCTCCCCTCTCCACTCCACTCTCACTCTCCCCCACACCCCGTTGTCCGCCGCTGCCGCATTACCGCCAGTTGCTGCCGCTGTCGTCCCCTCCCTCCCTAGCTCCCTCCTCCATCCCGCCGCTGTCGCCCCCTCCCTCCCTAGCTCCCTCCTCCATCCCCTCCCTCCTCCATCCCCTCCGTCCTCCATCCCTCCTCCATCCCGCCGCCGTCGCCCCCCCACCGTCACCGCCACTGAGGTAGCTCCTCCTACCTCCCTCCTCCTCCCTCCCCCCTCCTTCCCTCCTCCTCCCTCCTTCCTCCCCCTCCTCCCTCCCTCCTTCCTACCCCACCTCCCTCCCTCCCTTCTCTCTATTCTTGTAGAATGTAGGTAATTTAAATGTAGGTTTTTAATAGAATAATTTTTTAGGTCATTTGAGTAAATGTAGGTTTTTTTGACTATTTTAGGTGTTTTGAATAGAATAGGAAATTTTAGGTCTTTTGATTAGAAATTTTAGTAATGGAAATTTTTAGTTGGTAGAATTTCAAAAAATGTCCTGTACTTGTTATATTCTGAACTTAGGGCATATTTTTAGGGTTTAGTAAAAAAAATAGTAATTGTGGATGATGATGTAGATGTTTTAGGTATAGAACATTTTGAATAGATGATGATGTAGATGTTTTGATATATTGCATAGATAGACAAATGGATGGATAGATGTTAGGGCTAGAACTAGGGTATTTTTAGTAAATGTATATGTCTTTTCAATTTTTAGGGTTAGAACTAGGTTTAGACAAATGGATGGATAGATGGGCAGTACAAATTTTTAGGGTTAGAACTAGGTTTTACAAATTTTTAGTAAATGTAGGTCTTTTGAATCAGCATAATAAGCTTTAGTTGATAGCTTATAGGGTTTCACTAAGTCCTAAGATGAGGATAATAATGTTTTTGTTTATATTTTGTTTTTGCAGAAATCAAGGAGCCCCTGCATCATTCCCGCCGTCGTCCCCGTCACCGACCCCCTCCGACCTCGAGGTGAGACTAGCCAAATCCCCATGTCGATGATGATGTAGATGTTTTGACAGTTGTAGTAGAGTAGTAGCTACATGAGTAGCTGTGACAATTTTCATGGAATAGAAAATTTCCAATGTAGGTCTTTCAAATATGATGGGAGATTTAGACATGTGATATGTAGTGTTCTGTAGTACTAGTGCTTGCCCAAGTGGCCTATGTTTGCAGGGAACACCTCACAGTGGCCTATGTTTTGCCGGAGTGTTGATTAATTTCCATTCCGGCAAATTTCAGGTGCTCGATATATGTCATTTTTACCAAAGGTCATGCCGGATTTTTCCGTGAATTTTGGCATGACTTGTGCTATAATATGTAGGAAATATCGAGTGGCTCGGATTTTCTAGAAAGATAATTAAATGACATTTCGGGTTGACTTTAAGTCTGTCGGGACTCCACCATATGTGATGAATAATAATGATCTAATTTAGTTTTTGTAGTACATATATTTAATTTTAGAAGTTTAATCATTGAATTATGAACATAGGAAATGTCGTTCGACGACGATAGGCTCCCGGAGTGCGACTGGTGCGGTGACGACCGGGGTCTGTGCGACAGGCCTCACCTGGTAGAAGGTCGGCACTTCAGTACTAAGCTCCAGGAAACCTTCGAAGTTGAAATGGTACGCAATGACGACAAGTGTTTTTTCGTAATTAAGCACAACTTCTGCTTCTTCAACGTGTAATTTTTGTCTTTTACAATTCGACTAGCTTATCCCATGCCATGCAAGACGCTATGTCTTGGAGGGGCTGGATTTTGAAGATCATGAAAACATGGAGACAAAGATAGCTCATCTAAGGACCCATCATGGTTATAATTTTGCTGTAAATCTATACAATTCTGAGAGCATATCCCATTTTGGTTGCCCTAATTGGGAAGCACTTTGCAAGACGTATGATTTCCATGAGGGTATGCTTGTCACCTTGGATCTTGGTGATCCTGACATTGACGAAGAGAATATGGACATTTGAGTCCTTGTTGATACACTTCCAATTCTACCGCTATGTGAGTTTCTCAAACATATTTATTAAGTAATTTATATTGTTTATTTCAAAATAGTTGACCGCTTATTTCCATTAACAGCTTATTTTCATTCTTCAAAAAATGTACGAAAGATGGTAGACAGAACTTACTACACTGATGGCGTAGAATTAACTTATCAGGAGAAAGATCATCTTATCTCATTTATTAATGATCTTGAGAATTACAATATCCATTATCAAACTCCTACACATTATGGTCAATACGTGCCACTAGTGCACGTGTTGAACTACGGTAACATCCATGGAGATGTCATGGTAAGATTTTTTACTATTACGACATCCGTGCATCTTTTGCATAAATTCTTCTAAAACTAAACTACATTGCTAACTACGAAGTTATTACTATGTTTTTCAACAGAAAATCCCGAAGGATTGTGTGCCTAATCTGATGTTTCCGAAAGGTCGCCTTGTTCATACCGGATTTCTAAAATCGATGAAGACGCGACAATCAAAGATTGGAAAAAATGTATGGTCAATCGTAGGGAGCTACTTGGAAGCAACATTGTGCAAAGCGCAAGAATTGGAGACAGGATAATCTCCATTCTCCATAATGGAGAGTCAGGGCCTATCTTGTTTTATGCTATTTTACCTTAGAGAGGGTAGTAGGTCCTATGAGAGAGGAGTAGATCCTAGGTACAATGTGTTATTATGTGCTACAATGTGTTAGAGTTGTTGATGATGAGGAGGAGGAGTTGTGATTATGACTAGTGACCAATTTGTTATATGATGTCTCATTGACGAAAATGATGATCATAAGGAGTTGGTATATGACAATGATGTATTATGATGATAAGTTGTCAATGATACGATGATGATGATGATGATGATGATGTTGATGAGTTATTATATCACTGGGTGAAAGAACCGCGGGTTAGTTTCAAGTGGATGGATCCTACGTGACCAAGTCATGGATTATCACAATAATGAATGACTTAGTCACTTAGGATCCATCCACTTGAAACTAATCCATGGTTCTTTCACCCAGTGATGTAATAACTCATTATGATGTAAAAACAATCTCTAAATTGCTACTGTATGAAAACTTGTATAATGGTGTATGAATACGACATAAAATGAAAAAGAAATAGAATACGTAATAATAGTAGTAGTGCGGGCACAGTGGCGCGCTGCTAGTAATTACCAGTAGCGCTTTCTGAAAAACGCGCTAGTACTAAGTACGTATAGCAGTAGCATGTGTATACCGACGCTAGTGCTAACCTTTAGCTGTAGCGCTGTATTAGTAGCGCGGCACCCCGCGCTACTGATAGGCCAAAAACAAGCGCTACTGCTAGGCTTTTCCCTAGTAGTGCAGGCATGCTCCCATCCTTCTTCCGTGCGGCCTTAGGGGCTCTGGAGTAGTCATCGCCAGGCCTTGCCGTAGTGCCACTACCCACGGAGGGAAGGGGACCCTCCCACGGGGCCTTAGCCAGTGAAGCCACGGCCTCCTAAGTGGAGGTAGCCACAGGCGCCAGTTGCGCATCCGCCGCGGCCGATGCCGTACCTCCAACCATTCCGGCCGAGAACGAAGAGCCATCGGGAGAGGGCGCCATCACCCCTGCACCCGAGGTCGCCTCGCCCGATGCCTGCGTGGCTAGGGGAGCAAGTCTGCCCCCCGGGGCACCTTGGTGAGGTGCGGAGACTCCGCGGCGGGGAGCTCGTCGATATCATCGTCGTCCCCAAGGCCAAGGAGGAGCTGACGTCGCGAGGATGAGGATGTCTCCTCAAAGTCGTCCACCTCCATCTCCTCCGAATCCTCGCCGCTATTGCTGTCACCAAAAGACAGCTCCACGGGCAAGTTGGGGAGTTCACGTGGCACAAGCCCCAGCTCATCGAAGGTGGGCATGGCTGCGACCAGCTCCTCCTTGTCATTGCATCAGTACAGCGGGGCGACGTCCTCAGGGATGTCCCCCGGGAGAAAGCCAAGCAGAGTGACCAAGGTCATTTCTAGCTCCTCGCCTGTCAGGCCAGCAGCGTCCAGCCTCATCATGTCCTCTGCGCCGGAGTACTCCCAAAGGGACTTCGAGTGCAACTGGAGTGGAGCAAGGCGTTGCGTCAGGTACTCCTTCATGATCATCGCCCCTGAGAGAACCTTCATGTGCGAAGATATCTTCCTCAAGGCGGCTTTGCGCGAGGATCGGTGAGCTTGGCGGAGCCCCACCGCGCCGTGTGCTCAGGCAGCGCCACCGGGAGCATCAGGCACGGGTCGATGCCACGGGCATCCATAAGGACCCAGCGACACCAAAAGCCTTCCACTTTCTTCCCAGCTTTCATGAGCAAATTTCCACGGTGCATGGTGATGAAGGAGACACACGCAGATCGCTGGTTCTGGACATGGAAACGCAAGCTGAAGAAGTGGCGGAAGAGCGCCACTAAGGGCATCATGCCCACGAAAGCCTCATAGTAGAACACGAAGACAGACAAGAGAAGAATGGAGTTGGGCTGGAGGTGAAGAGCTTGGATATTGTAGTGCCTGAGGATGGCGTACAAGAACCCGGGGAAGGGGTAGACGGACTCCGCCAAGCTGCCCCACGCCACGGTACCTCGCTAGATCTGGGTCTTCCCCCACTCATTATGGTCACTGGCAGTCAGCGGGAGCACTGGCTCGAGGTCCTTCTTCTCATCAATGGAGGAAGGGGAGAGCGCCTGCACAAGGAGGGGGGAGTCCTCAACCGGGGTGACGGACCTCGCTTTCCCTGCAGGCGCCATTGGCGGAGTAACTGGCGCTAGCAAGGGGCGAGAGTGGCCCGTACTCTGGCTAGATCTGGAAGAGCTTTGCACGGAAGAAGGGGATCTCGGGAGAAGGAGGAAGACTCGAGGAGAAGGAAGAAGTGATGGCCCCGCAGGGTGCGCCAGAGCTTTGTCAGCCTGGGCAGTTGCCGAGGCGTCGTGGGGAATTGGAGGCGCCCATGCCTCATCGTGCGCCACGCGTCAAGCCTGGTCCGCAGGGGATTAGGACCCACGGCGCGTCGCCCCCTCCCCTTGGCTTTCGCTCCCAAGGAGGGCCATGCGCGTCGCGGGCCCGGGGGCTACTGTTAGTGCTCTGGGACCGGGGGTACCCAGGCCCGTCTGCCTGTGGCCCAGCGCGTGGCATCGTCATCGGCCCGGAGCGGCCCAACGTCAAGTCATTATGAGCAAGACCCTCGTGAGGGCCTCTGCCTCGCGAGGTGAACTACGGCAGATGTTCCAAGGCTCGCCACCCAGCCTCACTAGGCAGGGTGACGTGAGCCACGACGGGGAGCTAGAAGAGCGCAACGGGTGCAGACTATGACGGTTACCTCTTTTGTGCTAAGGAGACAAGGACGAACACTGGTTCCCGAGGCATCCTGCAAAGGTTTCCATTCCCGTGCTACAAGACCAAGACCACTGGCTCGGCAGGATGGATGTCATCGCCGAGCCCACCTGCGCGTCATGACCAGAAGCTTTGTAGGCTAAGACCACCTTTCATCAGGATAAGATGTACTGCTTGTCCCCTTTCAAATTGGCCGTTGTGGTATCCTTCCCGCCTTGTGATTTCGGGGAGAGGACCGGGCCTGTATAAGTATAGCTAGGGCACCGCATCTTGCAACCTCGAAACTGAACCAAGCCCAGAGAGAGAGAGAGAGAGAGAGAGGGATCAGAGAGCCCTCCCGAGGTTGTTCATCCTTGTCGGAATCGGGGCTCCGCGGACCCAACAAGGTTCAAACTCTGGGGCGTGTGTGAAGGATCTCGACTCTCCATGATGCTCTGCTCGCTGTACCCTAGGCTCTAGCTCACCAAGTGCGAAGATCGTAAGGAAGGCAAGAACACAAGGATTTACCCAGGTTCGGGCCACCTTGCGGTGTAAAACCTTACTCCTGCCTTTGGTGGATTAGCTTCACGAGGAGGCTGAGGATGAACTAGTACAGTGGATGAGCTGCCTCGCGAGGGCTCGAGGATGTTTGTTGATTTGATACCCTTCTATGGTGGATGTTAACCTCTACTTATAGTGGCCCTGGTCCTCTTCCCTCATAGCTAAGGCGGGAAGGGATCCCACAACGGCCAATTTTGAATGGGGACAAGAAGTACATCCTATCCTGACGAAAGGTGGTCTTCGCCTACAAAGCTTCTGGCCATGACGCAGAGGTGGGCTCGGCAATGACATCCGTCCTGCCGAGCTCGTGGTTGTGGTCTTGTTGCACCGGAAGGGAAACCTTTGGGGCCTCCCTCGGGAACCTACATCTGCCCTTGCCTCCTTAACACCAAAGAGGAAACTACTGCCTCTGCGCCCCTGGCACTCGCCTGGCCTTGGTCATCATGGCTTACGTCATTGCAGCCTCATGAGGAGGGGTGCCTGCATAGATATCTCCGCTCCTTGGGAGGCAGGCTTGAGGAGCCGCTCCCCATGAGATCTTGGCGTAACTCACCTCGCGAGGCCGAGGCCCTTGCGAGGGCTCTCCTCATGCAGTCTTGAATCAGGGCCTTGCCGGGCCGCCGAGTGGGCCACGTGCTGGGCTGCAGGCAGGCAAGTCTGGGTACCCCTGTTCCTAGAACACCGACAGTAGCCCTCGGGCCCAAGGCATGCCAGGCCTGGATCCAAAGCGAAGGCGAGGAGCTGAGGGCGAAACACCGCGGGCCCCAATCACCTGCGGGCCAGGATTGATGCGTGGCGCATGATAGGACATGGGCGCCTCCACTTCCCCATGTTGCCTCGGCAACCGTCCTTGCTGACAAAAAGCCGGGAGCGCGCTGCAGAACCATCATTGTCCCTCCGCGCGCTCGCCTCCTGCTTCTTCCTTCCTCCGCAAGCTCGCACTCCTCTTGCCGAATCTAGCGCCCGCTCCTATCTGCCTTGCCGCCATAGCCCCCAAGAGGAAGAGGGGCAGGGCTTCGACGGTGGTGGTGCCCCAAGCAGGACCGGAGCCCGCATTGGGCTGGTCCACCGTGGTTAACCTTGAAGGGGTGGACAAGGTCCGGCAGGCGACCGCCACCAACTCTAACCAGTGGAAGGCGACGAAGATCTGGCCCGCCTCTCAGTCTTCGGCCGATCTGGAAGCTACCGATATCCCTCTTCATCTCCATGCTCTTCTCTCTGGCTTGGTGCCGCTGTTCTCGGATTTCTTCAATGTCGTGCTTATGCACTATCAAGTCCACGCATTGCACTTCTACCCCGGGTCGATCCTCCTCCTTTCTACCTTCGTGTTCTTATGCGAGGCCTTCATGAGCGTTGCCCCGTCCGTGGCCTTGCTTCGCCACTTCTTCTCCCTCCAGCTGGTCACCAGCGAGCAACGCTTGGGGTGCGTGTCGCTCCAGTTGACAGATGCGACAGCCGGCGCAGGCATCGACACCGAGTTTCATCCGAACATGGAGGGTTTCCGCAAGCGATGGGTGTACGTTGACGCAACCGTGCATAGCCCCTTGCTCCAAATTCCGACGGCCCCTGCGGAGCCCAGCTCGAGCTGGGGGCACGCGAAGCTGGTTGACCCACGGCTTGCGCGAGTTACGGCCAGGCTGGCCATCCTGAAGAAGGAAAGCGTAACGATGGCGATGGTGGTGAGGGAGTTTTTCCGGTGGTGAATCGCTCCTCTCCAGTGCCATTCCCGCCCGGTGTGGGCCTTCACCGGCCGCGAGGACATCATGAGAATTCAGGTGCCTTGCCTTCCCTCCAGCGCTCTGCGCGGGGCGCTCCGCCTTGATACGTCTCCAACGTATCTATAATTTTTTTATTGTTCCATGCTGTTATATTATCATTCTAGGATGTTTTACAATCATTTTACATCAACTTTATATCATTTTTTGGAACTAACCTATTGACATAGTGCCCAGTGCCAATTGTTGTTTTCTGCTTGTTTTCTACTTAGCAGAAAATGAATATCAAACGGAGTCCAAATGCAGCGAAACTTTTTGGAGATTTTTTTGGGCCAGAAGACATCCAATGGGCCAGGGCAGCAACTGAGGGGTGCTCCGAGGGGAGCACAACCCACCAGGGCGAGCCCTGGTTGGTTGTGCCCACCTCGATAGCCTCCCGCACTACCTCTTTGCTCTATAAATACCCAAATATTCCAGAAACTCTAGGGGAGTCGACGAAATATTGATCCAGCCACCGCATGTTCTAGAACCACGAGATCCAATCTAGAGCCCTGTTCCGGCACTCTGCCGGAGGGGAACACGATCAAGGAGGGGTTCATCATCCTCATTGGTGCTTCTCCGATGATGCGTGAGTAGTTCACCTCAGACCTACGGGTTCGTAGGCAGTAGCTAGATGGCTTTTTCTCTCTTTGTTTCTCAATACAATGGTCTCTTGGAGATCTATTTGATGTAATGACTTTGTGCGGTGTGTTTGTCGGGATCCGATGAATTGTGAGTTTATGATCAGATTTGCTTTGATTTTATATCCATTCGTGATTATTATAGCCTCGTATTTCTTCTCCAATATTTGGGTTTTGTTTGGCCAACTTGATCTATTTATCTTGCAATGTGAAGAGGTGCTTTGTGATGGGTTCGATCTTGCGGTGTCCTTTCCCAGTGACAGAAGGGGCAGCAAGGCACGCATGTATCGTTGGTATTAAGGATAAAAAGATGGGGTCTATTCCTACATGAATAGATCTTGTCTACATCATGTCATCGTTCTTATTGCATTACTCCATTTTTCCATGAACTTAATACACTAGACGCATGCTGGATAGCGGTCGATGTGTGGAGTAATAGTAGTAGATGCAGGCAGGAGTTGGTCTACTAATCTTGGACGTGATGCCTATATACATGATCATTGTCTTGGATATCGTCATAATTATTTGCTTTTCTATCAATTGCCCGACAGTAATTTGTCTGCCCACCATTGCTATTTTTTAAGAGAAGCCACTAGTGAAATCTATGGCCCCCGGGTCTATTTTCCTATCATATATTTTCAGATCTATATTGCTATTTGCTTTTTCCGTTATTGCAACTTTTATTTTCAGATATATTATCAAAAACACAAAAACACTTTGTTGTGTTTTATTTGCTTTTATTTGCATCTTTCAATCTACTACAATTTTATCCCGTTCCTACACCAATTTCTGGCGCCGTTGCCCGAAAGGAATTGACAACTCCTTTAACACGTCGGGTTGCAAGTATTTGTTCTTTGTGCGCAGGTACCGTTTACATAGTGTTGCGTGATTCTCCTACTGGTTCGATAACCTTGGTCTCATCACTGAGTGAAATACCTACCGTAGCTGTGCTGCATCATCCCTTCCTCTTTGGGGAAAAACCAACATAGCTTCAAGCGACATCAAATGGAATTTCTGGCGCCGTTGCCGGGAAGACATCATCAACATCTATCAGGTTCCTAATCACAAATCTCATCTACTTGCAATTTACATTATTTGCCATTTGCCTCTCGTTTTCCTCTCCCCCACTTCACAACCATTTGCCGTTTTTATTCGTCCTCTTTTTCGTTCGCCGTTTTCCGGTCGGATCTATCGCCTACTTGTGTTCTTGTTTACAACTGGTCAAGATGACGCAGGAGAACACTAAGTTTTGTGATTTTTCCAATACCAACAACAATGATTTTGTTAGTATGCCGATTCCTCCCACCACTAGTGCGGATTCCTTTGATATCAATGCCGCTTTATTGAATCTTTTTATGAAAGAACAATTCTCTGGTACTCCTAATGAGGATGTCGCGTCCCATCTAAACACGTTCGTAGAATAGTGTGATATGCAAAAGAAAAAAGATGTGGACAATGATATTGTGAAGTTGAAATTATTTCCGTTTTCTTTGCGTGATCGTGCTAAAATTTGGTTTTCTTCTTTGCCGCGAAATAGTATTGATTCTTGGGATAAGTGCAAAGATGCTTTTATCATGAAGTATTTTCCTCCCACGAAAATTATTTGTCTGAGAACTCAGATTATGAATTTTAAACAACTTGAGTATGAGCATGTTGCTCAATCTTGGGGAAGATTGAAATCAATGATAAGAAATTGCCCAACTCATGGTTTAAATCTTTGGATGATCATACAAAAATTTTATGCGGGATTGAATTTTGCTTTGTGTGATTTGGGTGCTAGTGTTTCCACAATTCCGAAAACTCTATGTGATGTGCTTGGTCTTACCGATATTGAAGAATGTTCTCTTAATTTGCACTTGGAGGATTCTACTACTAAAAAACCTTTGTGAAGAATTAATGATGTTCTTATTCTTGCAAATAGGAATTATGTGCCCATAGATTTTATTGTTCTAGATATTGATTGCAATCCGTCTTGTCCTATTATTCTTGGTAGACCGGTTTTACGCACTATTGATGCCGTGATTGATATGAAAGAAGGGAATATTAAATTTCAGTTTCTGTTGAGTAAAGGTATGGAACACTTACCTAGAAATAAGATCAAATTGCCTTATGAATCTATAATTAGGGAAACATATGGATCATCCACCAAGGATGACAATACTTGAGATTTATGCGTTATGCCTAGCTAGAGGCGTAAAGCGATAGCGCTTGTTGGGAGGCAACCCAATAGTTATCCTTTTTATTTTTGGTTTTATTTCCATTCTTGAATAAATACATCATTAACCTTATTTTATGATGTAGTTTTTTGTTTTTTATTTGTGTTTGTGCCAAGTAAGACCTTTGGGATGATGTGAGAGAAACGTTGGTTTGATCCAGTAAAAAACAGAAACTTTTGCGTCCAGTAGAAAAATCACCAAAAATTACTGGAACGTGATTTTTATTTTATTCATTTTATACTGGATTGGTATACAAATTTTTCACGTAGTCCTAATTTTTCAGAATTTTTGGAGGTCAGAAAGTTTCGAAGTAGTACAGATTACTACAGACAGTTCTGTTTTTGACAGATTCTGTTTTCGTTGTGTTATATGCTTGTTTTGATGCATCTATGGTTTTTATTGAAGGATTTTTGCCATGGAAAAGTTAAAATACAGTAGATATAATGCAATCACAAAATATGAATGGGTTTTCTAGTACTTAAAGTAGTGATTTGTGTAACTTACACTAACGGATCTCAGGAAGGTTTTGTTGAGTTTTGTGTGATTGAAGTTTTCAAGTTTTGGGTGAGATCACAATGGATGAAGGAATAAGGAGTAGCAAAAGGCTAAGCTTGTGGATGCCCATGGCACCCCAAGATAATGTTCAAGATGTATCAAGCAACTAAGCTTGGGGATGCCCCGAGTGGCATCTCCTCTTTCTTCTAACGACCATCGGTATTTTACTTGGAGCTATATTTTTATTCGTCACATATTATGAGTTTTGCTTGGAACGTCTTGTATGATATGAGTCTTTGTTTGATTTGTTTACTATTTTTTCACAATCATTCTTGCTGTACACACCTATTTGAGAGAGCCAAAATTATGCTATGACTTGTTTGAATTGCTCTTTATGCTTCACTAAAAAAAAAATCGAGCTATGGAATTGCTCTAGTGCTTCACTTATATCCTTTTGAGCACGGTGGTGCTGTTTATTTTGAAGAAATATGCTCTCATGCTTCACTTAGATTTATTTGAGAGTTAGTAAATTTTTGAAGAAATCCTCTCTTGCTTCACTTAAATAATTTTGAGAGTGAAAATTTTAAAGAAACTTGTGCTCTCGTTCTTCACTTATATTTGTTTGAGAGCTTATGAATTGCCATGACAATATGCTTTGAAAGAAATTAGTCCCAAAGTGATAGATATCCAGGGAAGATATAATAAAAACTTGCATGAACATCATTGGACATTAAACTTGATTATCTTCAACAATTTTGAGATATGAAGATAGTGATACATGAGTTATTTTATTGAGTAATAATGCTTTAGTAAGAATATTTGCTTTAAGGTTTGTGATTCCCTATGCAAGCACGTCAAGTCAATAATTGTGAAATGAAATTATATCCTACTTGTGTTGCATTGTTCAATGTTGGTTATGTTTAATGTTCGCTTATGATGGTTTTCGTTCCTTGGTTGGGCGCTTCTCAATCTATTTGCTAGCCTCCATTTTGTACTAAGTAGAGATACTACTTGTGCATCCAAATTCTTTAAACCCAGTTTTGCCACATGAGTCCACTATACCTACCTATATGCGATATTTCCTTGTCATTCCAAGTAAATTTGTATGTGCCATCTCTAATTTTCAAAATGATATTTCTCTTTTGTGTGCCTGTACCGCTCATGAAACGGCAAGGGGTAGCCGATATTTTCCATGCTAAATTGGTTATTCTCACGATGAGTGTTTATTCACTTGTCATTGCACAAGAGTACGGCGGTAATAGGGATGCCCAGCCCCGAAATGAAAAAGAAAAAAAATAACTTTATGTTGTGAAATAATAAATTCCTTGGGAACGTGTTGGTATGGACGGTACCCGTGGATTCGGTTAGCCATGGAATGTGAAAGGATGGTGGAAAAAGGAATAAACTTTATTTTCTGTTTGGGAGCCGCCTATGATTTGTTTAGCATGGAGAATGTTGGAAGCTCTTAGTCGTTTCATTGACTGGAAAAGCATGCCACCCAAAATATTTTTATCTCTCAATTTAAGCCTTGAGCTCTGGCACCTCTACAAATCAATGCTTCCCTCTGCGAAGGGCCTTTCTATTTACTTTATGCAATTTTTATTTTTCTTGAGTCTCCATCTTCTCTTATAAAGCACCAACTAAGGAACACTATTATCATACTTGAGCATTGGGTGTAGCTAATATTTGGATGTGTTGCATGAATGGATCAATGATTGAGCATAATGGGCTAGGGATAGCTTTCTTTAGTGTTGATATTCTGAAAGGACATTGTTGCTTGCTAGCATGATTGGAGTATCAAAGTTTTCATGTCAATACTAGACTATTGTTTTGAATCATATAAAAGTCCATATGTCCATGCTTTAAAGAAAAGAATATGATGAACATGTTAGGCAGCATTCCACATCAAAAAAATTGTTTTTATCATTTACCTACTCGAGGACGAGCATGAATTAAGCTTGGGGATGCTGATACGTCTCCAACGTATCTATAATTTTTTATTGTTCCATGCTGTTATATTATCATTCTTGGATGTTTTACAATCATTTTGCAACAACTTTATATCATTTTTTTGGAACTAACATATTGACAAAGTTCCTAGTGCCAGTTGTTGTTTTCTGCTTGTTTTTTACTTCGCAGAAAATCAATATCAAACGGAGTTCAAATGCAGTGAAACTTTTTGGAGATTTTTTTGGGCTAGAAGACATCCAATGGGCCAGGGCAGCACCTGGGGGTGCTCCGAGGGGAGCACAACCCACCAGGGCGCGCCCAGGAGCCCAGGTGCGCCCTGGTGGGTTGTGCCCACCTCAGTGGCCTCCTGCACCGCCTCTTTGCTCTATAAATACCCAAATATTCCAGAAAGCCTAGGGGAGTCGACGAAATATTGATCCAGCCGCCGCAAGTTCCAGAACCATGAGATCCAATCTAGAGCCCTATTCCGGCACTCTGCCGGAGGGGAACACGATCACGGAGGGGTTCATCATCCTCATTGGTGCCTCTCCGATGATGCGTGAGTAGTTCACCTCAGACCTACGGGTCCGTAGGCAGTAGCTAGATGGCATTTTCTCTCTTTGCTTCTCAAAACAATGGTCTCTTGGAGATCTATTTGATGTAATGACTTTGTGCGGTGTGTTTGTTAGGATCCGATGAATTGTGAGTTTATGATCAGATTTGCTTTGATTTTATATCCATTCGTGATTATTATAGCCTCGTATTTCTTCTCCGATATTTGGGTTTTGTTTGGCCAACTTGATCTATTTATATTGCAATCATGCGGTGTCCTTTCCCAGTGATAGAAGGGGCAGCAAGGCACGCATGTATCGTTGATATTAAGGATAAAAAGATGGGGTCTATTCCTACATGAATAGATCTTGTCTACATCATGTCATCGTTCTTATTGCATTACTCCGTTTTTCCATGAAGTTAATACACTAGATGCATGCTGGATAGCGGTCGATGTGTGGAGTAATAGTAGTAGATGCAGGCAGGAGTTGATCTAGTAATCTTGGACGTGATGCCTATATACATGATCATTGTCTTGGATATCGTCATAATTATTTGCTTTTCTATCAATTGCCCGACAGTAATTTGTCTACCCACCATTGCTATTTTTCGAGAGAAGCCACTAGTGAAATCTACGGCCCTCGGGTCTATTTTCCTATCATATATTTTCATATCTATATTGCTATTTGCTTTTTCCTTTATTTGTAACTTTTATTTTCAGATCTATATTATCAAAAACACAAAAACACTTTGCTGCTTTTTATTTGCTTTTATTTGCATCTTTCAATCTACTACAATATTATCCCGTTCCTACGCCAATTTCTGGCGCCGTTGCCCGAAAGGAATTGACAACTCCTTTAACACGTCGGGTTGCAAGTATTTGTTTTTTGTGCGCAGGTATCGTTTACATAGTGTTGAGTGATTCTCCTACTGGTTCGATAACCTTGGTCTCATCACTGAGGGAAATACCTACCGTAGCTGTGCTGCATCATCCCTTCCTCTTTAGGGAAAACCAACATAGCTTCAAGCGACATCAAAAGGAATTTCTGGCACCGTTGCCGGGGAGACATCATCAACATCTATCAGGTTCCTAATCACAAATCTCATCTCCTTGCAATTTACATTATTTCCTATTTGCCTCTCGTTTTCCTCTCCCCCACTTCATAACCATTTGCCGTTTTTATTCGCCCTCATTTTCGTTCGCCGTTTTCCGGTCGGATCTATCACCTACTTGTGTTCTTGTTTACAACTGGTCAAGATGATGCAGGAGAACACTAAGCTGTGTGATTTTTCCAATACCAACAACAATGATTTTATTAGTATGCTGATTCCTCCCGCCACTAGTGCGGATTCCTTTGATATCAATGCTGCTTTATTGAATCTTGTTATGAAAGAACAATTCTCCGGTACTCCTAATGAGGATGTCACGTCCCATCTAAACACATTCGTAGAATTGTGTGATATTCAAAAGAAAAAAGATGTGGACAATGATATTGTGAAGTTGAAATTATTTCCGTTTTCTTTGTGTCATCGTGCTAAAATTTGGTCATGACGTGGGGGCGCTGGGAGCGTGCGCGCTTCTCCGTGGGGCCGCTGCACTACCGGGCAGCTTTCTTCGTCATGCGTTGATGCCCTACACAGCGGGTCGCGCCGGGGCGCGTCGCGCTAAGGCTCGGGGATGATATCATGCCGGGGAGGAGGAGGAGGTACGCCGTGGGCCACCTCGCCTGGCTGGGCGGGGGAGGCAGTGACCGGGATGGCGCTGGGGTGCCTCCGACAGCGCTGACGTGCTCAGCGATGCGGTCCAGCCAGTCCTCGTAGAGGTCGTCGGCCGGGCGGTAACGCAGAAGCTCACGCGCCATGAGCAATGCAGCGTGCGGGTTCGCCTGCCCGTGATGCACATGTGAGGACAACGCTGTGGCCTGAGCGGGCAACGGAGTCGCCGTGCGGCCGTCACGCCGCACGGATGGTGGTAGCGACGAATCCTGCTGCTCTAGAGCGGCAAGGTCAGTGGAGGCATTAGCCGCCGGGGAAGCGGAGCGGCGGGGAGCACCGTTGCCAAAGGGCTCGGTCTGGGTGACCCGAGCGGCGAGAGCGGCCCGGCGCTCGGCACAGACACGACGGGCGTCGGCCATCGGAGTGGCGAAGCGAGGATGAAGTGGTTGGTGGAGAAGAAGCCTCAACACGCCCCTACCTGGCACGCCAAATGTCCGATCCAGGGCTCCGCGGACCCAAGGAAGGTTCGAACTCTGGGGCGTGTGCGAAGAACTCTACTCCCCTTGCTAATCAACTCGTCGCTCCCATGGCCTAGCTCGATGAACAAGGAAGAAGATGGACACAGCAGTTTACCCAAGTTTGGGCCACCTTGCGGTGTAATACCCTACTCCTACTTTGTGGTGGATTTGCCTCACGAGGGGCTGAGGATGAACTAGTACAAGTGCTGAACAGCCTCGAGAGGTCTGCTCAGATGTGAGTGTAAGCTGGTGAGATCTCTCCCCTCTGTTCGGGTGTCGATCACCTGCTCTGGTGGTGGCTAACTTGTATTTATAGTGGCCATGGTCCTCTTCCCCCGAAATGTAGGCGGGAAGGGATCCCACAGCGGCCAATTTGAAAGGGGACAAGTAGTACATCCTATCCTGACGAAAGGTGGTCTTCGCCTGCAAAAGCTCTGGTTGTGACGCTGCTGTGGGCTCGGTGATGACATCTGTCCTGCCATCCGGGCGGTCTTGGTCTTGTTGCACGAGAATGGAAACCTTCGGCTGGTTCCTCGGGACCCCGTGCCTGTGCTTGCCTTCTTAGCACCAAAGAGGAAACCTGCTTCTCTGCGCCCGCTGCCGCCCGCCTGGTTGTGGTCGTCATGGCTTGCGTCACACTATCCTCATGAGGTGAGTGCTTGCATAGGAATCTCCGCTCCTCAGGAGCAGCCTAGAAGAGGCCACTTCCTCGGGAGGTCTTGGCGTCGTCCGCCTCGCAAGGCTTGGCCCCTCGCGAGGGTGTTGTCTTGTCGATGCTGCAGATGGGCCGCCCTGGGCTGCTGATGAAGCCATGCTCGTGGGCCGCAGGCAGGCAGGTCTGGGTACCCTGGTTCCCAGAACGCCAATAGTAGCCCCCAGGCCCAAGGCGCGCTCGGACTTGGCTTCGAGGCGAAGCCAAGGGGCAAGGGCGAAGCGTCGCGGGCCCCAACCGCCTGTGGACCGATTCGACGCGTGGTGCTTGGCGGGACGTGGGCGTTTCCACTTCCTCACGACGCCTCGGCAACCGCCCAGGCTGATAAAAGACTGGCGCCCGTGCCAGACCATCATTGCTCTCTCTTCGCCTTGCTCAGATCCCCTTTCTCGTGCCCAGAACACCTCCAGATCTAGCCGAGCCCTTCCTTCCTTCTGCATCCTTCCTCCCAAGAACCGCGGATGGCGCCCGAGAAAGCATAGGCTGTCACTCCGGTTGCAGGCTCTTCTTCCTCTCCCGCACCGGCCCTTGGAATCTCCTCCATCACCAAGGAGAAGCACCTTGCTGCTACGCTCCCGCTGACAGCGGGTGATGACAACGAGGGAAGGAGACAATCCTCCTGGCCGGCTCCGCCGAGCGGAGGACCTTGGCGCAGACGGTCTACCCCTTCTTCCTGCACAGCATCTTTTCGGGGCTCATCCCGCCTTTCTCTAGTTTCTTCACCGTCGTCCTCGACCACTACCAGGTCCAAGCTCTGCACTTCTAGCTTAACTCCATCCTTCTCCTGTCCATCTTTTCCTTCTACTGTGAGGCATTCGTGGGCGTGATGCCCTCCGTGGTGCTCCTCCGCCACTTATTTATTCTCCGGATGCACGACTCGGCCCAGCACTCCGGCTGCGTATCCTTCGCCGAGGTCCACCGTGGCAATGCGCTCCTGAGGGCCGGCAAGAAGGTGGAGAAGGGTCTTCATGGATACCAAGGGCCTCAACGCACGACTGGAGTTGCTGACCGGGTGTCGGAGAAGCTCGATCGGTGGGGCAATGAGAATCTCACCGATCCTCGGGCGGCGCCGGTGGTGACGAGGATGACGGAGGACATGGAGGCCAGGGTGCTGACGGGGGCCATGCTTGTCAAGGAGTTCCTAACGCAGTGCCTGGGCCCGCTCCAGGCACACACGCGCCCCATGTGGGAGTTCCAGGGCGAGGAGGACGACATCCGCCTACGCCGGGGTAGCTTGACCGTCGAGGAGCTGGACAGGGCCATGCACACCCTGCTCGAGAAGGACCCGGGCAATCTCCCATCGGCCTTCGTCCCGCTGTACCGCCGGGTCGACCGGGCGAAGCTGATTGCTGCCATGCCCACCTTTGACGAGCTGGGGCTTGTGCTGTGGGTGCTCCCCAACTCGCCGGTGCCGGTGTCCTCCAGCGATGACTCCGAGGAAGAGGGCAAGGATCGCTCGGAGTCGACCGCGGATGAGGCGGTGGAGATCTCTCCCCCGTCTCGAGGCGAGCTTCTACGCGGCCTTCCTGATGATGACGACACCGGTTCCTCGGCCGTGGAGCCCCCGCGCTCCACCGGGGTCGTGACAAGGTTTGGGGCTGCCGCTTCGGCCCAGCGGGGGCTAGGCCGGGCAATGCCTGTGCGCCGGAGGGTTGCGGGCACCCCGAGCACTGCCAGGAAGAGGGCGTACGTTGCTGCCGACGAGTAAGTATCTTGCTTTGTTTATGTTTTATGTCCTTGATACCGTGCCTACAACACTTCCCCTTCCGATGACCAGAATGGAGGTCGTGGCGAAGAGGAGGAAAGAGGAGGAGGAGGCCGGGATGCCGAGGGCTCCGCCACCTGCCACGGCTGTGGCGGCCCTTGCGCAGACCGAAGTGGTCATCCCGCGCCCTGCCGCGATGGAGCGAGCTCCTCAAGGCTTGGTGGTGGGGCCTCAGGAGGCCTCTTCCTTTGCGGGCCCACTGGCTCCGGAGCTACCCACCCCCGTCGCACCCTCGGGGAGTTAGGAGGCTACAGAGCCCCCGGCTGGCCTTGCTGTTGCTGCAACACCATCTTCCTTGTTGGCACCGTCTTCTTCCCAAGCTGTCGCGCTGGCGGACAGTGGCCCTTCCGCCAGGCCCGGGGCTCTGGAGGAGGCCTACGTCGCGCTAGACCAGCTCCGGACTGGTCTCCAAGGCGCCGACAGGTGCGCGGTGATGGGCCGATGGGGCTGCTCTCGTGGTGGCTTCAGGCCGACGCGTCCGTCAGGACGGCCTGGAGCCGGGCCGAGGTTGCTGCCGCGGAGGGCGGGTTGGAGGCGGGCGAGGCCGTGACGGCTCGCGACGCGGCATCTGTCCAGTAGTGCTGCCGCACAGCGGAGGCGGAGCTGAAGACTCTTCGCGAGGAGCAGGTCGCCCGCGACCGTCGGCTTCAGCGGCAGGAGGAGGAGCTCAAGGCCTGCGCAGCCAAGCAGGCCCAGGAGGCCGCCGAGCAAGCTGCGGAATGGGACCGCCTGGGGAAGCTGAAGGAGGAGATGGAGGAGGCCCAGGCTTCCCACACCCAGCTCGTCACTGAGGCAACGGCCCGGCTGGAGGCCAGGGAGAAGGCCCTCGCTGCTGCAAAGAAATTAGCGGTGGCGGGGCGCGAAGCCTTTTTCTCCCTGGAGCTGAGGTCCCGCCAGGCACTGCGCACCTTTTACGGAGCAGGGTACGGGGAACCGCAGGCACCTCCTGAGGACGGCCTTGCTGGGCTTCTCTCCAGGCTCTCTGAGGAGCTCGAAGGCGTCACCGCTGGAGTGGACTCCCTGGTGGAGGGGGAGTGCCACGTGCTCTTCACCGCGGCCGCGACGCGTGTCTTCAGCCACCTCCACCTCCGGGAGCCCAGCCTCGACCTAGGCGCCCTGATTGAGCCGGTGACTCCTGAGGCCCGCGACGCTGCAGCCGCGACCGTGAGGAAGCAGGTGGAGGCCTTGCTGGAGAAGTTCCTCTGCGTCCCCGACCCCGCGGCTGCAGCTGTCGAGGCCCACGGCGAAGATGGCGGCGGCACCATCGTCGACGGGCTCCCCAGGGCGGGCGACGACGGTGGCCAAGGCGGCGGCAACACCTCTTCCTAGTTTAATCCTGCAACAATTACCGTCCCTCGTGGAGGCGTAAAAACTGATGTTTATGCTTCATGGAACATTTATGCTTGTAATAATTAGCTGGAGCTTCGTAATTTTCTTTCTTCTTGCTTTATTGCTTTGTGTCGGCAGGGCCCAGCCCCGCGTATACCTCAGCCGCTGTTGGGGCGTCCGGATTACCAGGACGAGACCAAGGGGTGAGGGGCTACATGACCAGTGAGGCCCCTGAGTCGTGATGCTCAGGTGTCCCCCTTGACGTGCGAACAGTTTAGAAAGCAGCCTTAATGTTCTGCGATTTAGATTGCCATGAGGGTGCTGGTGCTCTGCGTCGGCAGGGCCCAACCCTGCGCATACCTCAGCCGCCGTTGGGGCGTCCGGATCTGTAACACCCCAAAAATTTAATCATGTTTTTACTAAATAAAATTTGGCCAGAATTAAAATTTTGAATTTTTACTAGGCCTTTTATTAATTTCAGAACCATTTTCTGTTTCTGTTTTTCAAAATCCTTCCCTCCATATAGAAATTTTTGGAAATAATATTGTGGCTTTGGTAGTTTTCTCAAATCATTTCAATTACATTTTAATAACAGTAAGAATTATTTTCATAATAAAAATTGCCCAAACAATTCTTTTAATAGCATTTACAACACTTTAAATGCTTTTGTTGCACTACAACTATTTTAAATAATTCTTTTCAAATCCCACAAAAATTATGAGAGGTCATGTGATGCCTACAAATCACTTTTATGCAAAACCCAACTTGATCTTTTGGGAATTTTGAGTGAAACAAGCTCTTTTCATTTCTGGTCCAGATCCAATTTTTGCACTACAACCTCATTTTTCCTGGCTCCAAAAATTCTGAAATTTTTCCCACTCATAGTCCTCCCAACCAAACCCTTAAGTCCAAAATTTTGGCTCCATTGGAATCTTTTGAGTGCACCAATTACTTCTCTGAACTTTCTGTCCAGAACTAAAAATCAGTAAAACTTGCACTAGCAAGTATCTCTTTTTACCAAACCAACTCTACCATCATCTTTATCATCTAGGGAGACACCAATCTGCCAAATTTCATTTCCCACCAAACCATCTAGATAGCCATGGCATTCTGTCAAGCACCTTGTGTACATGACAAAAAATTTTCCACTTCCTAAACTACATTGGCAATTTGATCGTCTGGCCAAGAAACCATGTCCATCGCTCCTACCAGGTCAATTTTTGCCACTCTTCCAAAAACCAGATCATTTAGATCAGCCTACGACTCCGTGTCATTTTGTCGAGCACCTCGGGTGCATGCTCAGAGCACTCCCAACGCGCGCGCGTTGCACCCCGACGACACCCAAGCCCAGCATCACTGCTGCTGCCTCCCCTAGCCGCTTCACATGCCCCAGCTAGACACCCGCCTCCGCTGCGACCTCCCCCACACCGCAGCACGCTCCCTAGCACCGGTCAGCACCAACCCGAGCCGCCGCCGCCGTACCCCACTCGGGCACGGCACCGACCTGACCACCTGGCACCACTCCTAGCTAGCCAGCACGCCCTCACCTTAACCCCCAACCCCTTGAGCTCATCCGCAACTCCACCAGCCTCGCCACCAACCCCGGGAAGCCATCCATGGCCGACCACCACCGTGTCCCGATTCGGGAAGCCACGACCCTCCCGAGCCACCTGGCAGCCTCGCAAACCACCCGAGCCGTTAGTAGGCGGTGGCCTCCTCCGCAAGCTTGTCAACGTCGCGCTGCCCCCCGCCCCCCAACTGCCGTTTCGGCGCAGTAATGGCGAGGGCCACCGGAGCCGATCTCTGGAAGCCACCGAACCGCCCCGCCGCGCTATAAAACGACCCACCCCGAGCTCATTCCTCCACACTACACCACCTATTCCCCCTCCAAGCACCTCCCTAAGCCACCAAATGGACCATACGGGCTGTCTTCCTCGTCTCCGGCTGAGACGTCCGCCACCACCTCTCTGTCGAATTCGGCGCCACCCATGCCTCCCCTCCCCACATCTCCACGCAAACAGCCTCCTGGAGCATCCACTAGCCCTTTCCTGTCATTAATTTCACCGGGGATGGCCCATAGGCGAAAGCCCTCTTTCCACCCCGCCGGAGCTTCTCGGGAAGACCTCGCCGCCGGCGATCCCGTGCTCCCCGCTGACCAAGCCGTACTTCGGGAGGACCGCCGTGATCCACTGAGCGTGTAGATGGCCTCCGTTCCCCGAGAGGTGCCACCTACCTCCGGCAATCACCGCCGGCGTACGCTCTGCCCACTCACGGGCGGGAGGAAGACGGTGAGGACCGGTCAAACCTGACCAGTGGGCCAGGCGGGCCCATTGTCAATGACCCTGAGCTCCCGAAAGTGGAGACGTATTTCCCCGACACGTCTCCGAAGTTAGCCTCCTGCGCAGCTATTTGACTGGGCTCGGCCCAATGGCTGCTCGTGGTTAAATCCCGCCCAGGGCGCACTGCTTCCCTTTTCCTTTTTCTTTTCCAATATACTTCAACCATTTCCACAGCAGCCAATTCAAATCCAAATTTGATGATTCAAATTTATGTAGACTGATAAAATCATGCTCTATTTATCTAGATTAGGTGAACATTTTTTCCTAAGCCTTGTTATTACTGGATTTATTAAATAGTCCTTTTAATCAATATTTTCAGCTTAGAAACTCTATAGATAAATCATATGAACTCCAAATAATTTAATTCTTTTTCTGGTATCTCTAATTTTCCGTCTATTTTATTTTAGTATTTATTTCAAAAATATTTGAAACAATTTTTGGCACTGTTTTTGAATTACGTGGTAATTCAAATATTTTTGAAAATAGGAAATGGAGGGAAGATAAAGTTTTCAAACTTTTGAAGTGCACCCAATATTTCTGCATGCTCAAGGCAAGCATCTTGAACACTTGATATGGTGAATGCATGGTAGTTTATTTGGTAGAATAATTTAAACATGACTATGTTAAATTCAAACTAAATTGCATATTGCTAGTAGTGCTTGCATGGTTTGAATTCGAGTAAAATTTGCATGCATGTAGTGTTGGCATGTTTCATCGTACCGTGCATCGTGTGTTGCCATGACTAACTTGCAGGAGCAGACATAAGTGAAATATCGTTACCGGTAGGAGGATGATCACGTTGGAGCGTGATCATGCCTTGTTTGTTGTGCATGTTGGAGCATGCAAGGGTTGTGCCCCTGTTGGGATTGCTGTTGAAGGAATACCTTGTTGTGCTAACCGTTGCAGGAAACTTAATGCCTCCTGAGTCGACCATAGATCGAGTCTTGTTCCGGCAACCCCCATACTTGTTTCATGCTGCCACAGGTTCCTGCCACAGGTAGGGTATGGTTTAGTAAGTTGATAACCCCTTTCCATGCACACACCGTACAGAGGGCCACGATGAGGGTTTCCCAGGGATCCGGGACTAAATCCTGTCATCGGGTCAGGGCGCATGGGTGTTTCCAGTTGTGACTGCGAGGGGGGCACCCCTTGTAATCCGCGCGTATTAATAGTGATCCCATGCAGGACGTTGGTCTCTCCGTCTCAGAGTTTTTCTTGAACGATGCCTTGGGTGATTCCTGGCATCCGGAAAGTTAATCTGGTGTGTGCTGGTCAGGTGTGTTTTCAACCCAAAGACCGTAATGGGAATTAGTCAGTGTCACGGTACTGACTAAAGAAATCCTTTACTTGTGGGTAAAGAGTACACCCTCTGCAGAGTTTAAACCTATACGAATAGCCGTGTCCGCGGTCAAGGATTACAGTCTGGGTTGGTCAACTGTCGGTCTTAGCGTCGGTCTTCAGAGGAAATACTTAAAATGTGCATCAATTGTTTTTGCTGAATATTTATTGTCACCCTGATGCTATCATGAATATTTTGCTATGCTTGTTAATAATACTGTGGTTATACATATTATTGTGGACCAACCCGTTTCTCTTATTTTATATTCCTGAGTGTCTCAGGGGCTGGCTAGACTACCCCGGGCACTCAATTTTATTTTTAAGACCTCTCCGTGGCGTCCCTTGAGTTATTAGGCGGTCTGTCACGCCACTACTCTTGTGGACACCCGATTGGCATTTATTTTCAAGACCTCTTCGTGGCGTCCCTTGAGTTATCAGGCGGTTTATCACGCCACTACTCTTGTGGATACCTGATTGGCATTTCTTTTCCTGTCCGACCGAGGTGTCACTTGACACCCGACTGGCATTTCTTTTCAAGACCTCTTGTGGCGTCGCCTGAGTTCTCGGATGGTCATGTCTCGTCCGATTTCTCTTTTATACACCCAATTGGCATTTCTCTTCAAGACCTACCGTGGTCTCACTTGACATCCGACCGGCATTTCTTTTATTTTGTTTCCTTTGACTTTCCTTGTTTATCACTAACAATTTTATATGTTTGCATATGCTAATATTTTATCATGCCATGATTTAATTCCTGTCAGTAGGCATTTAAGTCCATCATGAGCATACGCATATAGTGTGGTTCATCATGATCATATAATTTAATTGTTGCATTCGGTATATCTTTTATTCCTGATGTTTGTGAGTACATTCAAACGTACTCACAGGCTTGTCCCTGGCTATTTACTTGGCCAGGTCAGGATTTCTACAAGGAGTACCACAGCGATGTCCGTGCGGAGCCTAGGATGGCACCCATGCGGGATAGGAATTATCCAGGTCAGCCGTTCCTATGGGAATGGAGCCCCATCGACATTGGAGAACCACGAGTCACTTCCGTCATCCACCACCGGAGTCACTGTTGTATCATTAGACCTGTATGGTCTTGTATCCAATTCTTGTAATAGCTTGGTAATCTGTAACAAGGACGTGTCCACCAGTAACAGTAATCCTGGGCTGGTGATGACACGAGGGGTTAATTTCTGGGATTTCGTGTCCCGGCCCCGGCAGCCTTGGTATCAGAGCCAGGCTGACCACTGGCTAATCCTATCTTAGACTGGTCACTATCCCTAGATTTCCACTCCGTCCACACCCTTCTGTGTCCACAGTGAAGCCCATCCTATCCGATAACCGCACAGTGGCCGGCCGACATCTTTTGATAGTCGGTGCCCAACCTATCAACCTAGCCCATAGGCCGTGTGCCTGTGGCCGACACCTGCGTTGTCCTGTCCGCAAGCGTGCAATGGAAGACTCCGTTGGCTTATAAGAGAAGCCTTGCCTCAACTCAGCACATCATAGCCTCACTCTCTGTTCAATATCCAACCACCAAGATGCCAGGCCCCATCATGCACCACGAAACCACCGCAGTCGAACTTGAAGGCTTTGTAGCCATTCTTGCCAATCTCACCCGTCGTGCTCTCGGCATCGAAGAGCCGCCGGAGTATGTCGTGTACCAAGAGCACGCGAGTGATGCCATCCACCGCTACTGGGCCACGGTGCACATCTATGGGAGGGGCATCACCGCGGAGCGCCCTTACCGGTTCACCGGGAGGACAACCACCGACGAGCCCCAAGCTATCCAACTTGCAGCCTGAGAAGCTATAGTTCAACTCCGGCATCGGTCGCCGAGGGTTAACTGCCGCTCCTTCTACTACTACCCTAGTCGTGAAGGCTATGGTAGGCCGACCCAAGTCGCTAATGGAGACCATGAGACGGATCCTGCTCTAGTGCATCTGGTGCGCTACCTGAGAGCGCAAGAGGCACTCTTCGATCAGGTCACCAATGATCTGATTGAGACCCACAGGACACTTGCTCTCCTGACCCCGGTGGGAAGTGAAGCTGCACCCACCACCGACACCCCAATAGTGCTGTTTGGGAGACCAATAGAGCCTGCGAGGTCTGCCCCTATTGCCCACCCGGGCAATGCATTCGTTTCCCCGGATGAACTCCGTCGTCTCTTTGGGATTTCCTCCAACGGGACAGTAGCCACTACACACCGTATGGGTCATCGTCGCTACCCAAACCCTGCAGCTCCTCATAACACTACAGTCAACTCCGATGTTGAAGCCCCCGGAGAAGCCTCGACGTCCGCAAGACACGCCCGTCTGGACGTCGACGAAGTGGACTGAGTCTGCCAGAGTAGTTGTCATGTCCTTAGCAACCCTGTTGCCCTGCAAATTCCACCGTCGCCGTAGACAATTATGTGTATATTTCTAGCAGTGTGTAGTGTTTGATTGAATGATGTGCTTGCATGTTAATGTCTTGTGCATGATTGCTTGTCTGTTGTGATTTGCATTTAGTTCCTCCGTCCTTAACAAATCTCGAGGATGAGATTTTCTTAAGGGGGGTAGAGTTTGTAACACCCCAAAAATTTAATCATGTTTTTACTAAATAAAATTTGGCCAGAATTAAAATTTTGAATTTTTACTAGGTCTTTTATTAATTTCAGAACCATTTTCTGTTTCTGTTTTTCAAAATCCTTCCCTCCATATAGAAATTTTTGGAAATAATATTGTGGCTTTGGTAGTTTTCTCAAATTATTTCAATTACATTTTAATAACAGTAAGAATTATTTTCATAATAAAAATTGCCCAAACAATTCTTTTAATAGCATTTACAACACTTTAAATGCTTCTGTTGCACTACAACTATTTTAAATAATTCTTTTAAAATCGCACAAAAATTATGAGAGGTCATGTGATGCCTACAAATCACTTTTATGCAAAACCCAACTTGATCTTTTGGGAATTTTGTGTGAAACAAGCTCTTTTCATTTCTTGTCGAGATCCAATTTTTGCACTACAACCTCATTTTTCCTGGCTCCAAAAATTTTGAAATTTTTCCCACTCATAGTCCTCCCAACCAAACCCTTAAGTCCAAAATTTTGGCTCCATTGGAATCTTTTGAGTGCACCAATTACTTCTCTGAACTTTCTGTCCAGAACTGAAAATCAGTAAAACTTGCACTAGCAAGTATCTCTTTTTACCAAACCAACTCTACCATCATCTTTATCATCTAGGGAGACACCAATCTGCCAAATTTCATTTCCCACCAAACCATCTAGATAGCCATGGCATTCTGTCAAGCACCTTGTGTACATGACAGAAAATTTTCCACTTCCTAAACTACATTGGGAATTTGATCGTCTGGCCAAGAAACCATGTCCATCACTCCTACCAGGTCAATTTTTGCCACTCTGCCAAAAACCAGATCATTTAGATCACCCTACGACTCCGTGTCATTTCGTCGAGCACCTCGGGTGCATGCTCAGAGCACTCCCAGCGCGCGCGCGTTGCACCCCGACGACACCCAAGCCCAGCATCACTGCTGCTGCTTCCCCTAGCCGCTTCACATGCCCCAGCTAGACACCCGCCTCCGCTGCGACCTCCCCCACACCGCAGCACGCTCCCTGGCACCGGTCAGCACCGACCCGAGCCGCCGCCGCCGTACCCCACTCGGGCACGGCACCGACCCGACCACCTGGCACCACTCCTAGCTAGCCAGCACGCCCTCACCTTAACCCCCAACCCCTTGAGCTCATCCGCAACTCCACCAGCCTCGCCACCAACCCCGGGAAGCCATCAATGGCCGACCACCACCGTGTCCCGATTCGGGAAGCCACGACCCTCCCGAGCCACCTGGCAGCCTCGCAAACCACCCGAGCCATTAGTAGGCGGTGGCCTCCTCCGCAAGCTTGCCCACGTCGCGCCGCCCCTCGCCCCCCAACTGCCGTTTTGGCGCAGTAATGGCGAGGGCCACCGGAGCCGATCTCTGGAAGCCACCGAACCGCCCCGCCGCGCTATAAAACGACCCACCCCGAGCTGATTCCTCCACACTATACCACCTATTCCGCCTCCAAGCACCTCCCTAAGCCACCAAATAGACCATACGGGCTGTCTTCCTCGTCTCCGGCTGAGACATCCGCCACCACTTCTCTGTCGAATTCGGCGCCACCCGTGCCTCCCCTCCCCACATCTCCACACAAATAGCCTCCTGGAGCACCCACTGGCCCTTTCCTGTCGTTAATTTCACCGGGGATGGCCCATAGGCGAAAGCCCTCTTTCCACCCTGCCAGAGCTTCTGGGGAAGACCTCGCCGCCAGCGATCCCGTGCTCCCCGCTGACCAAGCCGTACTTCGGGAGGATCGCCGTGATCCACTGAGCTCGTAGATGGCCTCCATTCCCTGAGAGGTGCCACCTACCTCCGGCAATCACCGCCGGCGTACGCTCTGCCCACTCACGCGTGGGAGGAAGACGGTGAGGACCGGTCAAACCTGACCAGTGTGCCAGGCGGGCCCACTGTCAGTGACCCTGAGCTCCCGAAAGTGGAGACGTATTTCCCCGACACGTCTCCGACGTTAGCCTCCTGCGCAGCTGTTTGACTGGGCTCGGCCCAATGGCGGCTCGCGGTTAAATCCCGCCCAGGGCGCACTGCTTCCCTTTTCCTTTTTCTTTTCCAATATACTTCAACCATTTCCACAGCAGCCAATTCAAATCCAAATTTGATGATTCAAATTTATGTAGACTGATAAAATCATGCTCTATTTATCTAGATTAGGTGAACATTTTTTCCTAAGCCTTGTTATTACTGGATTTATTAAATAGTCCTTTTAATCAATTGTTTCAGCTTAGAAACTCTCTAGATAAATCATATGAACTCCAAATAATTTAATTCTTTTTCTGGTATCTCTAATTTTTTGTATATTTTATTTTAGTATTTATTTCAAAAATATTTGAAACAATTTTTGGCACTGTTTTTGAATTATATTGTAATTCAAATATTTTTGAAAATAGGAAATGGAGGGAAGATAAAGTTTTCAAACTTTTGAAGTGCACCCAATATTTCTGCATGCTCAAGGCAAGCATCTTGAACACTTGATATGGTGAATGCATGGTAGTTTATTTGCTAGAATAATTTAAACATGACTATGTTAAATTCAAACTAAATTGCATATTGCTAGTAGTGCTTGCATGGTTTGAATTCGAGTAAAATTTGCATGCATGTAGTGTTGACATGTTTCATCGTACCGTGCATCGTGTGTTGCCATTACTAACTTGTAGGAGCAGACATAAGTGAAATATCGTTACCGGCAGGAGGATGATCACGTTGGAGCGTGATCATGCCATGTTTGTTGTGCATGTTGGAGCATGCAAGGGTTGTGGCCCTGTTGGGATTGCTGTTGAAGGAATACCTTGTTGTGCTAACCGTTGCAGGAAACTTAAAGCCTCCTGAGTCGACCATAGATCGAGTCTTGTTCCGGTAACCCCCATACTTGTTTCGTGCTGCCACAGGTTCCTGCCACAGGTATGGTATGGTTCAGTAAGTTGATAACCGCTTTCCATCCACACACCGTACAGAGGTCCACGATGAGGGTTTCCCAGGGATCCGGGACTAAATCCTGTCATCGGGTCAAGGGGCATGGGTGTTTCCAGTTGTTACTGAGAGGGGGGCACCCCTTGTAATTCGCGCGTATTAATAGTGGTCCCATGCAGGACGTTGGTCTCTCCGTCTCAGAGTTTTTCTTGAACGATGCCTTGGGTGATTCCTGGCATCCAGAAAGTTAATCTGGTGTGTGCTGGTCAGGTGTGTTTTCAACCCAAAGACCGTAATGGGAATTAGTCAGTGTCACGGTACTAACTAAAGAAATCCTTTACTTGTGGGTAAAGAGTACACCCTCTGCAGAGTTTAAACCTATTCGAATAGCCTTGTTCGCGGTCAAGGATTACAGTCTGGGTTGGTCAAGTGTCGGTCTTAGCGTCGGTCTTCGGAGGAAATACTTAAAATGTGCCGGAATTGTTTTTGCTGAATATTTATTGTCACCCTGATGCTATCATGAATATTTTGCTATGCTTGTAAATAATACTGTGGTTATACATATTATTGTGGACTAACCCGTTTCTCTTATTTTATATTCCTGAGTGTCTCAGGGGCTGGCTAGACTACCCCGGGCACTCAATTTTATTTTTAAGACCTCTCCATGGCGTCCCTTGAATTATTAGGCGGTCTGTCATGCCACTACTCTTGTGGACACCCGATTGGCACTTATTTTCAAGACCTCTTCGTGGCGTCCGTCGAGTTATTAGGCGGTTTATCACGCCACTACTCTTGTGGATACCAGATTGGTATTTCTTTTCAAGTCCGACCGAGGCGTCACTTGTCACCCGACTGGCAATTCTTTTCAAGACCTCTCGTGGCGTCGCCTGAGTTCTCGGATGGTCCTGTCTCGTCCGATTTCTCTTTTAGACACCCGATTGGCATTTCTCTTCAAGACCTACCATGGTGTCACTTGACATCCGACCGGCATTTCTTTTATTTTGTTTCCTTTGACTTTCCTTGTTTATCACTAACAATTTTATATGTTTGCATATGCTAATATTTTATCATGCCATGATTTAATTCCTGTCAGTAGGCATTTAAGTCCATCATGAGCATACGCATATAGTGTGGTTCATCATGATCATATAATTTAATTGTTGCATTCGGTATATCTTTTGTTCCTGGTGTTTGCGAGTACATCCAAACGTACTCACAGGCTTGTCCCTAGCTATTTACTTGGCCAGGTCAGGATTTCTACAAGGAGTACCACAGCGATGTCCGTGCGGAGCCTAGGATGGCAGCCATGCGGGATAGGAATTATCCAGGTCAGCCGTTCCTGTGGGAATGGAGCCCCATCGACGTTGGAGAACCACGAGTCGCTTCTGTCATCCACCACCGGAGTCACTGTTGTATCATTAGACATGTATGGTCTTGTATCCAATTCTTGTAATAGCTTGGTAATCTATAACAAGGACGTGTCCACCAGTAACGGTAATCCTGGGCTGGTGATGACACGAGGGGTTAATTTCTGGGATTTCATGTCCCGGCCCCGGCAGGATCACCAGGACAGGACCAAGGGGTGAGGGGCTACGAGGCTAGTTAGGCCCCTGAGTCGCGATGCTCAGGGGTCCCCCTTGACGTACGAGTTTCTCTCATGATCTCCATACCTTTTCCTGTCAAGCTTTACCTGGGAGGGGTGCGCAAGGACCAGGTACAAGGACCTGGTGAGGTGGAATGCGCCAGGTCGAGCCTGGGCGCAACCCCTGTGTCCAGCCCCCATGCGCTCATCACAGGGAGAGTTTGATCGGTCGGTCGAGAGGCCATCCTGAGGTTGGTGCAGCCCGGAGGCGCCCTCAGTTGTTTATCCCCAGCGCGAAGCATAGGGCTTCCACTTGGCTTGGGCATAGCCGCTCCTCGACCTTGTCGTCCGCCTGCGCGGAGCATGGGGCTTCCACTGAACGCGTGGGTGGGAGGTCCCTCCGGGGAGCACTCCGGGGCATGTACATCCCCAAGTGAGGAGGTGTATATGGGCACCCGTGAGCCAGCGCGGGACTCATGAGGCCCTACCTCAAGGTGGCTTGCGCCTGGTCTTCTAGCGCTTTGTATGATTTGAGTAACAGCTGTAACCTGCGCCGAAATGAACCTCCAGAGATCATTGCATGGGAAGATCAAGCACCAAGGACCCCAGGAGATGACGTGAGCGGGGCCGGCCCGTCGGACAGAGCTCGGTCACTTGGGTTTGTTGACGCTGCAGGGACGGACCCGAGCACAGGTGCCATGCCTAGGCTTCTTCATGCAACGAACCACGAAAGAAGCCCCCAGCGCATGAATCCCGCGGAGGCGTCCCGTACCGCAAGAAAGGAACTAGATTGCACGCCCTGACTCATTCCAGTCAAGGCACGGCGACACTTTAGGTAGCGAAGCACCGAACAAGGCAGGTTTAAATGCTTGAGGAAATTCATCAAAGGCGAAGCCAGTTCTGATACATGCGCAAAATGACATAAGCTGCAGGGGCGGACCCAAAGAGCTTGAGGATAATGCAGCCCGAGGGGCGCCCTCAACTGAACAAACCAAAAGAGGTCACCTGGCACCGTCGCTGTAGGAGTGTTGGAGTAGCTGAAGATGCGCGTCGGAGAAGTCGCTCCTCACGAGCTGGCCGGCTCCTGAGCCTCGTGGGGCTCCAAAGGTCCGGGGGGCTCGCGAGGCTCCGGCACTTCCTCCATCAGGATTGCCTGGAGCCTGGCTTCGTGAGCTACCAGAACGCCCCGCAGGTGGCGCTGGTACAGGGTGGCCATGCCCGGCAGGCCGAACGGCATTCGGACGTAGCTGTGGGGAGGGCCCCTGCACCGGCCAACGTGGGACGGCCAGAAGAGCTCCTGAGAGACTGCTCTGTTGAGGCCTGGGATGTTGACGCAGACGCGCAACTCGCTGCCCGGGTCAGGGCGGCAGCAGCACTCGGTGACGCGGGGCGGCGCTCGCCACGCATGGCTCGCGCCCCCTTAAGATCCTCAATCGCCTTGGTGATGAACTCCTGAGCGCCTAGCGCCCTACGGCTTGCGCCTTGCTCGCAGAAGCGCGTGTTGAAGCACGCCTCCACATGGTGCCCGAATGCCTCCCTCGTGATGTTGATCAGGTCAGAGGCCCTACAGATGAGAGCCCTCGAGCCCATCCTGAGAGGGGTGCCGGATGCGCCTTCCTATGCGAGAGGGAGAGGCGCCCCAGCAATGGACGCATGGCTTGAGGCATGGTCACCGGGTGCCACAGCCCCCTACCGTCCGTCGGGGAGGTGCTGCTTTTTCTTGGGGGTGGCCTCAGGAGGCAGGGCGGCGCCATCACCATCTGAGCTCTCGACCACCGCGGCCTGGTAAGCGCGCTCGAGAGAGCACACCGCGTCCTTCTCATTGCAGGCGATCATGATGATGCCGCCACTCCCCAGCATCTTGAGGAGTTTGTAGCCATGGTGAGTCGCTGCCATAAACTTGGCGAGGGCCGGATACCCGAGGATGGCATTGTATGGCAGGCGAATGTGAGCGACATCGAAGTCGATGAGCTCGGTGTGGTAGTTGCTGCGGTCGTCGAAGGTGACAGGGAGACGAATCTGCCCTATGGGGATGGTAGAGCCATCGGTCACCCCTGAGAAGGGCTTGGTGGGCAAAAGCTGGTCATATGGCACTTGGAGCGTGTCGAATGTCTCGACGGAGAGGACGTTGAGCCCTGCACCGCCGTCGACAAGAGTCTTGGTGACGAGGACGTTGCTGATGGTGGGGGTGCAGAGCATTGGGAGCGCGCCGATGGTGGTGGAGCACTTGAGCTGGTCCGAGGAGTCGAAGGTGATGGCATACTTGGACCACCTGAGCGGACGCGTCGCCTCGAGCTTGGGGAGGGCCGCGTTCACCTCATGAGCGAACTGCTTGAAGATGCGATGAGAAGCAGGGGCCTGAGCGCCACCCAGGATGCAGGCGATTCCACGAGGCTCTTGGAAGCCCCCAGCCCCATCGTCCTGGCAGTGATTGTCATCCCTCCTTGGAGGCGGCGGCAACGGAGGAAGGCCGGCGTTGCCCCGAGGACGGTCCTCGCGAGGCTGGTCATGCTAGGGACCGTCGCGAGGCTGGCCCTACCAGTGGTCCTCATGAGGCTGGTCGCGCTAGTCCTGGCGGGGATCGCCGTTGTCCAAGCGGCCACCACCATGGCCTCCTCCGCGGCCGTAGCCACGGTCGTTGCACTCGGGACGGCGGCCCAGGTGCCCGTCGCGGATCGCCCTGAGCTCCTGGCAGTCGTTGGTGTTGTGGCTGTGGATGTTGTGGAAGACGCAGAACGGGCAGCTGCCCTTGGAGGGCTCGGCGTGTTTGCAGCCGCGCTTCATCTCGGGCTCAGCTGCGAGCACGACGGGGCCCTTGCGCTTTACGTCCTTGGCCTTGGCCTTCTTGTCCTCAGGATCGACCTCGGGAGGCTCCAGGAGAGAGAGGCGTCCTTCCTCTGCCCTCGCGCATTTGGCAGCCATGTTGAACATCTCCAGGGCCGAGCACAGGTCCTCATGGATGGCGAGCTCCTCCTTCATCTTTACGTCTCGGACACCATCAGAAAACGCTGAGATGATGGCCTCGTCCGCACCTTTGGGTTCTTGAAGCGAACGTTGGTGAAGCACTGGATGTATTTGTGCAAGGTCTCGCCCGACTGCTGCCTGATGCGTCGCAGGTTGCCTGCCGCCGGGGCACGGTCGCGAGTGCCCTGGAAGTTGGCAATGAAGCACTCGCGCAGCTCGCCCCAAGAAGAGATCGACCCCACAGGGAGGTTCAAGAGCCAAGAATGTGCTCCATCCTTGAGGGTCATGGGAAACCAGTTCGCCATGACCTTCTCGCTGCCGTTTGCCGCCTCGATACTCAGCTCGTAGAGCTGGAGGAACTCGGCTGGGTTGGGGGTGACATCGTAGCGTGGAGGCAGATCTGGCTTGAACTTGCCGGGCCAGACGATGTTGCGCAGCTCCGGGGTGAAAGCACGGCACCCTGCCACACTTACAGGGGCCGGTGCTGGGGAGGAGCCTGATCTTGATGCCCGCGCGCTGCCGCTTCTGGCGGCGCATGGTCATGACGCGGGGGCGCTAGGAGCACGCGCGCTTCTCTATGGGGCCGCTGCACCACCTTGCAGCTTTCTTCTTCACGTGCTGGCGCCCTGTGCAGCGGGTCACGCCGGGGCGCGTCATGCTAAGGCTCGGGGACGATATCACGCCGGGGAGGAGGAAGAGGTGTACCATGGGCCACCTCGCCTGCCTGGGCCGAGGGAGGCAGCGAGCGGGATGGCGCCAGAGCGCCTTCGACATCGCTGACGAGCTTGGCGATGCAGTCCAGCCAGTCCTCATAGAGGTCGTCGGCCGGGCGGTAACGCAGAAGCTCAAGCGCCATGAGCAGTGCAGCGTGCGGGTTCGCCGGCCCGCGACGCGCATGGGAGGACGATGTTGTGGCCTGAGCGGGCGACGGAGTCGCCGTGCGGCCATCACGCCGCATGAACGGTGGTAGCGACGAATCCTGCTGCTCTCGAGCGGCAGGGTCAGTGGCGGCGTTAGCCGCCGGGAGAGCGCGGGGAGAGCCGTTGCCAATGGGCTCGGTCTGGGCGACGCAAGCGGCGAGAGCGGCCCGGCGCTCGGCACGGACACGACGAGCGTCGGCCATCGGAGCGGCGAAGCGTGGATGAAGTGGTTGGTGGATAAGAAGCCTCGACACGCCCCTACCTGGCGTGCCAAATGTCGGATTCAGGACTCCGCGGACCCAAGAAAGGTTCGAACTCTGGGGCGTGTGCGAAGAACTCTACTCCCTTAGCTAATCAACTCGTCGCTCCCACGGCCTAGCTCGATGAACAAGGAAGAAGATGGACACGGCAGTTTACCCAGGTTCGGGCCACCTTGCGGTGTAATACCCTACTCCTGCTTTGTGGTGGATTTGCCTCACGAGGGGCTGAGGATGAACTAGTACAAGGGATGAACAACCTCGAGAGGTATGCTCAGATGTGACTGTAAGCTGGTGAGATCTCTCCCCTGTGTTCGGGTGTTGATCCCCTGCTCTGGTGGTGGCTAACCTATATTTATAGTGGCCACGGTCCTCTTCCCCCGAAATGTAGGCGGGAAGGGATCCCACAATGGCCAATTTTAAAGGGGACAAGTAGTACATCCTATCCTGACAAAAGGTGGTCTTCGCCTACAAAAGCTCTGGTCGTGACGCTACTGTGGGCTCGGTGATGACATCCGTCCTGCCGTCCTGGCGGTCTTGGTCTTGTTGCACGGGAATGGAAACCTATGGCTGGTTCCTTGCGACCCCGCGCCTGCCCTTGCCTCCTTAGCATCAAAGAGGAAACCTCCTTCTCTGCGCCCGCCTGGCCGTGGTCGTCATGGCTTGCGTCACGCTATCCTCATGAGGTGAGTGCATGCATAGGAATCTCTGCTACTCAGGAGCAGCCTAGAAGAGGCCACTTCCTCGAGAGGTCTTGGCATCGTCTGCCTCGCGAAGCTTGGCCCCTCGCGAGGGTCTTGTCTTGTCGATGCTGCAGATGGGCTGCACTGGGCTGCTGATGAAGCCATGCTCGTGGGCCACAGGCAGGCAGCACTACAAAAAAAATACACTTCCGTGATGATACTAGTTTGTCACAGTAGGTCACGTTTTCTGTCATGCATGTACATCCATGATGATTTTATGACAGAATCAAGATAGTCATACCTGTGCTGTCGTAGAAGTGTTCCATGACATTACCAAAATTATCATCACGGAAGTGTCCACTTCCATGACGATAAATGGCGCGTCATGGAAGTGTTTTTGTCAAGGGTAACCGACACGTGGCATCCACCGTAACAGGTCGCCGTTAAGCTATCGGGTCCGGTTTTGGATCCGATAACCCGTTAACAGCTCGGTCCAATGGGGATTTTTCATGTGTAAAATTCTCATTGGCCGGAGGAAACACGTGTTGGCTCACCGTTGGGACAGATGTCATCCACTCATTGGACAGGAGGCGCCTATGATATGTCGACATGTGGCACGGCCCAACAGAGGCCCATTCCGGTGAAAAGGCCGGCCCGTTTGACTTGGTCAAAAGGTAACGGGCCAGCCCACGGAAAGCCTGTTAACGGCCTGTTCGTATATAGCCCATTTACGGCCCGCTAACTCACGGCCCGTTACGGCCTATTGGAATTAAGCCCAGTAGCTTCATCTGGGCCGTCCAATATGATTCCAGCCCGTTGTAACTTCTGGCCCATGTATGGCCCATGATGTCTTTCGGCCCATATGAGGCCCTTTGTAACTCTGGGCCCATTAAAGGCCCGAGATGAAACTGGTCCATAATGAATAGGCCGTTTCCTGCCCGTGTTAACTTTCGGCCTTCTAAGGGCCCATTTATTCTTGGGCTCATTTCTAGAATTCGGTTAGTTACGGTCTGTTACTGGCCTGTTCCGTTTGTGGGCCAAATTCAGCCCGTGGTTACATTCGGCCCGTTTGTGGCCGGTTAACCCGTTGGGCTGTTTTCATAGCGTTATCAAATACGGCCTATTAACGGCCCGTTATGGTCCACGAATAGTACGGCCCAAGTTTGGCGAAATGATTATACGCCCCATAGAAGGACCATGGATCCTACGGCCCGTAGAAGGCCAATGGATCCTATGGCCCTTAGAAGGCCCATGGATCATACGGCCCATAGAAAGCCCATGGATCCTACGGCCCGTAGAAGGCCCATGGATCCTACGGCCCGCAGGAGGCCCATGGTTACAACAGTCCGTATGTTGCCACGGTTATTGTGGCCTAGTTACCAAAAATAGGTTATTGTGGCCACTAGAAAAACGCGGAAAAAGAACTGCAGTGACTACAAGCAAACAACTAAACAAGACAATAAGGAAATAAATAAGCAAGCAACTAATGCTAGGCTATTACGTCTATTACACAGATTACATCCACTGGGCATCAAAGTTCGCCACCAGTGCAAATATAGGGAACAAAGCAGCATATTACATACACTGGCCGTCTAAATTGGCCACCAGTGCAAATAAACGCGGCAGCAAAACAAGTCCATATCTGAAACAACTTCAGAAGAGCTCAAGAAATGTTATCCTGGGTATCCACCATGCTGGCAATAAGCTTAGCAAGCTTATTAGCTTTGTCCTGTTTGGCGCTAAAATCCTCCAACGTTTGCTGTTGCACTAGAAAGTATGCATCTGAATGCTCCAGGGACTTCTGCAGTCCTTCCGCTTCTTGTCGCAGCATAGCTGATCGATGTCTTTCAGCTTGTAGTTGAGACTCAAGAAATCGAACTGATTCAGACAGTGAGTTTGAATAGCTTGTGCCAGCGGTAGTGACCAGTAACTCGAACACTAAACCAAGACAGGACTTTGGGGTTGTCTCACTATCTTCAAGATAGTTTTCCTTAGCTGTTTTATCAGCTTTGTTGGAGACCAACAAGGATGTCTAACTATCTTGAACCTTATCTGCATTACTTCCTTTACCATTGCTTAATAAGGCACTCTTCCCCAATATTCTGTCAGCATTCTAAAAGAAGAAACAAGCAGACACATAACAGGTTTAGCATGTACTAGTATATGAAACTCATTTCGGTGAACTATTTCATTAGTAAGGTGGACTAAATTAAACTACCAAGTCTTCTATTGCCAAGTAGTACATTATAAAATCATCAAACAAACATATATCTATGTCCTATGGTCACTACATTGTCTTGCCAAATCAAAATAGAGACACGGTTCAAATCATATCAGTTCAAGAGAAAGCAGCACTGAAAGAATACAAAGCATGGGAAACTACACGGCACAACAAGATTTCAGATGGGTACCACCGGTGTACATGTACAACAACACTATTGGCTCTGTTGTGATGCTAGTAATGTGCATGATATGAGAATTCAACTGTATACACAATTGAAATTGAAATCAACAGAGCTATTTATAAGAGCAAACCTGTTAAAGAAACATGCGTAAACATACCTGTTGTGCCATTGGAGTTTTGATTGGATCGTTCAATTTAAAAATAAGTTTGTATGAGTAAATACAGTGATACAAGAGCAAAGCAGTTTGCACGACAGCAATGGAATCTTAAATGAGAATAGTTGTTCTTCAGGTTTAAGCACTTGTTCAACATGAACAGAGTACAGTAAGACGCAAGCATATAGTACTGAAAAAATGAGCTCATAGACCTTACCACATTCTTGGTTCAGGACCAGTACAGAACAAGGCGTTCCCAGTCATCGTCCAGTAAATGTGTCTCAGGAGAACGTAAGGGAATTTGATGAGTTTCTTTGCCAGTGAAGTACGTTTTGTTCAGGTAATTCCGATACTTCCACCAAGCAATCTTGAAGATAGCAGAGGTATTAGCACAGGTTACCTCATCCTGAGTTTCCAAATTGGTCCTTCTCTATAGAGAAAAATGGGAAAATTTGCTGTATTATAACCATCATGGAGGTAGAATGTATGGGACAAAGCAAAGTAATTGCCATGAATAACATTACTTACACATAACTCCTGGACAAACACCTGCAACTGGCATTTTCCTTCATCTTCAGTATAATATTTCCATGATGGGAAGATACGCACATAGGATTTAAGAACATCAAATGCGATAGATGCTAAACTATGAATGGCTGGTTGTGCTTCCTCCACAGGAATAGGTTTACTAACTGGTGGAGTTAGGGTTCGCCGTGGTAGTACTGGCGCTTTGGGCACTGGAGCTGCCTTACTAACTGCTCTTGTTTGGGAGCTCTGTGGTGGAGATGGTTCTGTGTCAACAGGAACTGGGTTACTATCTGTTGGGGTTGGGGTTAGATTGGGTGAAGCTGGTTCTCTGTCCATCGCAGTAGGGGTACAATCTGCGAGAGTCTAGGTTATGTGTGGTAGGGCTGGTTCTCGAGCATGTACAACTGGGGTACTATCTCCACCAAGAGGTAGCAATGTTTTATTTGAAGACCGTGTTTTTACTCCGCTAGATACTTCTATCACCCGCTCCAATTCAAATGGCTGATAAACAGGAAACATAGTTGAATGTACAGACATTGTATGAGAGACAGATGCAATAGATAGTGTGGAAAAAAGAGGGCATGAAATAGTTGACATGTATATTGTTTAACTAAAACGGATAGCATGACATAATTTCACATATATGATGTCTATCTAAACTGGATAGCATAGCATAACATAATTCAAAGATATGATGACTAACTAAATAGGATCGCATGACATAATTCACATACATGTTATCTAAGTAATCAGGATCGCATGATTTAATTCACATATGTGATTTATATGCTAAGTAGAGGGCATTCGCATATATGATGTCTGAACTAAGAACATGGTGTGGAATATTGTGTATATGATGTCTAAACTATGCAATGCAAGACACCATATGCATGATATGAGCAGTATAACCATGCCAAGTTAGAGCATACACCTCGGTGGGGGAATAGGACTGGTCATCTATCTCTGAATCCATCTCTGAGGAGCTATCAGGACCCAGCAAGAGATCTGCTTCGACAGGTAGCACTGTCTGCTCTGAAGGCCTTGTTTTCACTCCAGATTTTTCCATCACCCACTCAAATGGCTGATTCACAGGAAGAGTAGTTTAATGTACAAACATTGTCGACAAATGGAAATGTAATGAAGAAAAGGATGGGCAAGATATCATTCAAATATATGATGCCTGGTTAAACAGGATGGCATTGCACATTTCACATATATTATGGCTGGCTAAAAGACATGAGACTGCATAATTCCCATATATGATATAGAAACTAAACAGGTGGCATTACAGAACATGTCTAAACTAAGCAGATGCCATATATGATGTCGAAAGTAGGCACTGCAAGGCAACATTTGCATGATATGACTAACATCATCATGCCAAGTTAGAGCAAACACCTTGGGGGGTAAATAGGAGTGGTCAGCTGCGTCTGAATCCACCTCAGAACAGATATCTTCCTCTGGATTACAATCTGGAGAGGGGGGGGGGAGGGTTTGCCATTGAACCTACCATGGAGCAATGTCTGCATGACATTGTATTGCCGCACAAAACTCTTCTCTTTTTCTCTACATGTTCAGCATGACTGTGTACAATATCTGACATGCATACGAAAAAAATATAGTGAGATTATGTAAGGAGAGCATGCACGAATCTAGACTGATGGTAACAACCAGTGGATGGATCCAAAAATAATGATAGCAGGCTGATGATTGCTTTAATTTAATAAAAAAACAGATGATGATTGCTTTACTATTTGTTTCCCACCCAAGATGAACAACATAGGCATACCCTAGGTGAACCAGATATTAGACAAAGATACTATTCATTGGTGCCTCGATATGTGCCCCACAACAAGTTTGAACATTAATTTGGACCTGACTTGGAGTCTAAGAGGTGAACAGGATGATAAAGTAGCAGGTAATATTAAGCAATGCATAACATAAGCAGAAACAAAAGAGTGCGACCTCTCTTGTGGACCCGTTTACTCCTCAGGTTCATCTGCTGAGTCGATGATGGTGATGCCGTTGCGGTGGGTGCTGGCGGCAGGGAAGGAGATCTGAGGTGGCAAAAGATGGTCAGGAGTCGTGATGTCTAGTTTGGTGGATGCTTCTGTCGATGGAGCAGCTCAGGTGAGGTGGACGATGTCGCGGCAGGAGCAGGACAAACCACACAAAGTTTCCTTCGACGCCTACCTGTAACTGAAGTAATTCTGTAAGGGCTCATTTGGCTTGCATGATTCTAAAAACGCAGGGATAGGAAAAACACCGGAATAGGATAGGAATGCACATGGGAAACAGAGCATTTGTAAACACAGGATTTCTGTCAACTTGGGGGTTTGGTTCACAGGAATTGGATTAGCAGAGGAATGCAAAGAAACATGGCCAAAATAAAGTGAAACCATACGAAAGCGTGTACAGTTAGAATGTTATTCTGCCACTAATGCACTTGGTCTTGTTTTCATGCATAGGATTTTGAAAAGTAGGTCCAGGTGGATGTTTTGCTCCATTCCTTTCAACAAAATGCATGAATAATTGAATAGTAGAGTGCCATAGGAAAATTTCCTATTGCTATGTTTTTCCGTTGAACCAAAATAGCCCTAATGGATCGACATGAATGTAGAGTAATAAGTGATGCGACAAGTGTACAACCTCTTTGCCGTAGCCATGTCGACCTCAGCATCATTGGGTTGGTCGCTGAAGAAGTTGAGGCAGAGGTGGCTGTCGGAGGTGTGGAGGAAGATCTGAGGAATCTGTAGACGGCATCCAGGGCACTGCTCTATTGTGATGGATAGTTCCGTCATTGGAGCAGCTCCGGCAAGCCGTAAGATATCGAGGCTGAAGCAGCACAAGACAGACATCGTTAATCTCAAGTGGGATTCTACTAGCATCTCCAATAGATGATGTAAAATACATTACCAAAAAGTGATAGATGTAAAATTTACATCACCAAAAATCACCTGACTACAACAGATGAGGTAAAAACTGTTGACTCTGAACTTAACTGTCGAAACTGAAATTTATTGTGGAATCTGAATGTTACTGTCGAAACTGAACGCAATGGTAGCAGAGAGGCACTTCACATGTAGTTTAGGGAGGGCCTACAGTTCATCATCAACCTGCACCCCCCTGAGCCACCAGCCACCACCGGCCCCCGCGGCCCGCGGCCGGCGGCGCTCCCGCGCCGCCTCGCCGCCCCGAAACCACTCCCCAACACCGGGCCGCTGCTGCCCCGGCCAGCCCTCTAGGCCCCCCCGCGCCGAGCTTTTTCTCCGGCGATCCCCACGCCACCGCCCCACCACCGCGCCCCCCCACCGCCGGCGACCACCGCCCCCACCCTGAACCCTAAGATAGATAGTGGGGTACCTCTCTGGTGGGGCCCCATCCCCGCTGCGGGTGGTTCTTCCTTAACTCCGGCGAGCCCCCCGCCCCCTGAAAATCGACTGATCCAAAAGTCGATTCAGTCAACTGAAGTGTAGCTAAATCAGAGCAGAGCAGCAGCACGAGCGAGGGGGAGAGTAGCAGCAGCAGCGCGATTGAGCGAGAGCCGGAGCAGCAGCGGCAACGTGAGCGAGCAAGCGAGAGCCGGAGTAGTAGCAGCTGCGCAAGCGAGCGAGCAAGAGCTGGAGCAGCAGCAGCAGCGCGAGCGAGCAAGCGAGAGCTGGAGCAGCAGCAGCAGATCCGGCTGGTATGGACGCCGCCGCCGAAGGAGCCTCGCACTGGGGGAGAGCCGCCATGGAGATGTCGCCCACGGCGCCGGCTTCGAGGTAGCCACGCCGTGGGGGTGCGGGATGGAGCACCGTCGGCGCCGGGAGGTCGAGTTAAGGAGAAGGTGCGATGCGATAAGTGTACAACCTCTTTGGTGGCACCGAGTAGGCCTCGGCTTCGTCCGAGGACTCGGTGAGGATGCTGTGGTTCCGGTGGAGCAGGTTAAGGCGGCGCTGTGGGGATGGAGCAGCCGCGATAGACGAGGCGATCGTCGGAGAAGCTCCTTGGAGGTGGAGGACGGGGCGGCTGAACCGGCGGGACGATGAGATGGACGACGGATCCTCGTCTGGGGAGGTGGATGAGGGACGTCGAGCTGTTGTGGTGGACGACGTCGTCGGGGAAGAGGCTCCGGCTGGGCAGCGATGAGGTGGCGGACGGAGGAGGGTGGGGTTTCACGGCTGGAGCGGAGAGGTTATGGCGGCCTGGGATTTCGAATGGCGAAAAGGAGGCAATGGGAGGGGGGGAACCATGACTTAGGGACGCGCTTGTCCAAAATGTAGGGTGTGTTACAAAAGTACCCCCACCGATTTGAACGAGCGGCCCTTTCGGCTTAGGTTAGAAGGGGGATTTCGCATGTCTGGATTTGGCAGCTGGAGGGAGTTTTCACGTGCATTGTAATTTCGGGATAGCAAGGCGCGAGTTTTGGGAGCACGATATCTGAATTTTTGGTATATAACAAGGCGTGGGTTGAATTTTACGGACAAGCCTAACGTGTAATATTGTACTTGTACGTACCAAATCAATTCGCACTTCCCTCAACGAAAAAAACGAAAAAAATAAAACTATTCACACCACACAAAGAGAGAGTCTTGTCCCATTTTACTATACAAATGCTATTCAAAGCTATGAATCCATGTTATGTCCAATTAAATTTTTTCGCTGGCTGTATAATGCATGTAACCTACTCATACCAACATTTTAGTGCATTCCAAATGCCTATCCTACCGCTGCAATTCAAACTAAATTTGAATTCGTTTCTCTATTTGAATAAGAATCTACAATCATGATTGTTGCCAACTTCAACCATCATTCGTGTATTACCTTAACAACACACCACATGATTACTATAGAGATAGATATGAACTATGTGTACTATATGAACTCGAATTCAATTTTTTGAATACACTTGATGTTGATTCCAAATAATAGTACATTTGATGTACTAACTAGATATTCATAATCTAAACCATGTTCCATACGTACACCGTGTTTATCACAGAAAGTATAGTGCTCCGCCCCCTACATTATGACAAGTATTTAGCCCTAAGCTGCAAAAGCCACACATTATCCCAAATTATAATCAATGTTCTATATATTATATGTAGTACTAGCAAGATGCCCATGCGTTCCACGGAACATCAAGATGATCGAGGGGAGGCCTTATTTGCAAATGTGGAGAGGGGTGTGGGTATCTTTTTTCAAAATTGCCATAGTTTCCTTCCTATCCGTCAGATATAAATCGGACGGCCTATATTGCAGGATGGCAGGCACACCATCATCAACAACTCTATTTTTCATAACCACACCATGTGTATCACCGTTATATATATTCACGCATGCGTCGGTTTAAAACACTATGATAAATTCTTCAAATATCCGAATTCACTTTTTATAATGAATTATGATCTCTATTCGTCTTTTACACCCACACAATCCTCTTATCTTTGTAGCTAGCGCTAACTTTCTCTCATGCATGCACATGCCCGCATCCCTCTCACCCTCCCTCAGCATTCTCTAGCTCCATCGCGCAAATTCGTCTTTTCACTTTAGGTCGTTCACCCATGGTGTGTGTAGGCCCCCCCAGCTCCTTCTTTACGGCACACATCGATCGATATGCCCCTCTAGCCAGGTGTGCCTACCACAAACACAAGCTTTCCCTCTTCTCTTCTCACCGTCCATGCCTCACTCTCACCCCTCTTTTCATCGATCTCGTACTCGCACACTCCTTCCCCCTCGATATAGTATGCCTCTCGCACCACCTCCTAGCTGCATCCCTCTCTCTCTATCCTTCTCTCTGGGCCTTATTTGCTTGTAACACATGCATGCATGTATACCGATCGATCTCCCTACATATACCTAGGTCAACTTTAACTATTTTCCCCCACCCATCGATCGACGTACCTCACAAGTTATGTCTCTCCTTTCTCTGACAAAGGACGATTGATCTTCCTATGTAGTTACGTCTGCTTACCACAGCCATATCGTCCCCCCTCATCATTCGTGCATGCCTCCTGACCCGTCTCTCACACGCACGTGCATAGACAGGCAGGCATCCCCTCTCTTATTGATATTGCAGGCGTGCCCTTCGTTTGTCTAGCAAGCCTCTCCCACCATTTGTTATAAGCAACTCCACCACCAACCCCTCCGACACTCAAGCTCTGTCTCTCTCCCAACCTTATTCCTCTCCTACACATATGCATGGATGCCGATCGATCTCCCTCAATACATAAGGTAGGTCTCTCTCCTCCTCCACACATATACCAGCCATTGTACCTCTATAGTTAATTAGGGCTACCCCCCAAACCCCCCCACCCCCCCACCACACACCAATAGTCGAGCGATGTAGGTAGGTATCCATGCCACAGAGACAAACTGCACCTGTCCCCTCTCACGTTCCAGTAGGCCAGCCACCCTATATCTTTGACGTGGGCACACACAAATTCGATGGCACTCTTTATCGATCGCGCGCATACACACACACACATGATCCCTCTCTTCGATTCTATGGATACCTCACGCCGATGATACCTCCACTCTCTTCTCATGGATCGCCCCCTCTATATATATGATATATCCAGGCCTCTATTTCACACACATTGCATATGTTACATTTTTTTATTGAAATATCATCGATACATATTGCCTGTCTATCTCTCACGCCCCCCCCCCCCAAAACACTCACGAACCCACACACTATATCTCTCTACATTTGTATCTCTCTCACACAACCCCACGTAGGTGGTGTACGTACACGAAGAGAATAGGTGCACGTACTCACGCTTCGTGCCCAGCCACACCCACGCGGGTACATGGTGGAGCTCATTTCTGTACGAAATGGCAGCCCACGTGCTAATTTGAGCGCGTGTAGTGGTTGTATACCTACGGAGGTCATGTACCACGCATGCACGAAACAAAGTTCGACTTGATGCATTGGCGCGTTATTTTTAAATAAAGTTATATCGCTCAATGGAACGTACACAGAATATAAAACAATTTTTATGGAGAAAAAGGTAGTCTGCTCCACTATATACAATGGAGCCTGCCTGCCGGGGTTTGTCTCTCTTCAGAGTATCTTGCACAAGGCGGCGGTGGCCTCTCTCTCTCTCTCTCTCACCGTTGGTCACAGATCCGGCCGCATCCCGTCCGCCGGCAGAAAGGGAGGATGTGCATCGTTTCTCCGTTCGACGGCGCCAAGGCAGCACGTCCCGATCTGTGGTACCTGTCGTTCTCTCTGGCCAAGCTCCGGCGCGGTAGGGCCTATGCCACCTGCTCGCTGCCGCAGTATGGGCAGATCCCGCCCACCGCCGCTCTCCTAGTTACATCCCGATGACCCCCAGGTATCCCCTCTGGCCTTGCTCCACTGCCCGTCTTCCCACATCGCTGCATGTGGATCTTCTGTAGTTCTTTGCCCAAAACGTAGCTCGTCCGGCGTACTTTCCATATTGCAATCTAGTCCTCACACCGTTTTAGACAAACACAACCGTGTTGTTATCTTCCCTTAGGACAAGGAATATGCTTCTTTTTTGTCGTCGTATGTGTCATCAACTGTTATTGGCTAGTAATTGTTTCCTTTCTACCTCTTTTTTGCAAACAGGGCTATCCATTTCATCTCGTTGCTATTGCGACCTTTTGGTGAACTGCACAAATCACTTTTTTCTTAAGGGTGTTTTGTGCAGTTGTACTAAAATGTCACACGGGCAACGTCTCTACATTTCAGTGCGACTGCACAAAGGGAGATTGGTTTTGCTCTATCCTCCTCATCCAACTCTGAGCCTCATCTTCTCCAACTATTTGCTTAATCTTCTCCAACTAGTTAGTCTTAAGAGAGACTACAAAGGTGACCGGCTTCTATTTGTGTGTTTATTGTTTCATCAACAGTCCTCTATTATTGTAATCACACTTAATATCTTTGGAACAGGGACGCTCAGCTCTATTTTAGTGGAACTGCACAAAATGATCGGAATGTTGCATGCTCCAGACAGCTACTTTTTTTCCCAACATGCCTTGTTGATTTAGATAGAGCTGGGGGGAAGTTGCTGCCAATGAAAGCATGGATCAATTTTAATTTAACACCTTCTCACAACTTTGTCTTCAGTTGTGATGTAAATATTAGCTCTGATCTGCTAATCATTGAGATGCATTAGCAAGGAAGTTAGTTTTTTTTTCGAAAGAGCATGGATGGCAAGACACACGAAACAAAAGCTGAAAGCTCAGAGCATTGTACAATTTCATGTCACTGGAAAATTATTATTTGTATAGTACGTCAATTATGTAAACAAATGCTGGAAGCTTGATAGCATTTCCAAAAGCCTCTTCAGCATCCGGGTCCATGTGCCATGCACAAAATTATACTCCCTCCGTTCCTAAATATTTGTCTTTTTACAAATTTCAAATGGACATATTTTAGAGTGTAGATTCACTGATTTTGCTTCGTATGTACTAGTCACTCATTGAAATCTCTAGAAAGACAAATACTCCGTAGTATATTTAAGAACGGAGGGAGTAGTGCACAACCGCATGGGAGACTCAGCCCGGTCGTTGCGCTGCACTAATAGTGAGTAATGAGTAGTCAAATCATAAGCCCCACCTTTCCCACTGTAAGTTGCTCGGAAGAAGCAACCATCAATACGCTCTTCTTTGAATCCGCTCATACTACTCCCTCCGTCACTGTTTATAGAGCGCGCTTCACAAAAAAAACAATCTCTGGGACCAAGGCGACTAGCGATCTGCCTGAAAAATAGCATTGGTAGTTATAGCACGGCGTCTATTACTAGAGGAAATAATGCGTACACACATGCATGCAGTGCTTCCACCCCGGGTACACACATGAATGCACTTACTCCACTCTGCGTACACACCTAGTACATCGAGAGAAAATTGTGGACTTGATTGCGGTTACCACGCCCTAATTAATTGAGCATTAAACCAAACACGTCTAAAGTCTCTCTGGTGGTGGAAATGCATCTATACCAATATAAAAAGACCCAAAGGGGCAGATCCAATTAATATTGGCCATCAAATCATGTCCATCCAACGAACTAGACTGCTTCAATGTCGAGCGCTCAACACGTTTAGCATGCAGTTAATTTCATGCCAAATATAGTGCTAATCACATAATAACACGCAAATAATATCCTACTTAATATCCGCATGCACTTAATATACTTCTAAATTAACGTGCATTGCACGTACACATTGACTAGTGGAGAGAAATGCATGAGAATGAAGGGCGCCCTTTAAACTGTGACAGAGGGAGGAGTAGTATGAAAGTGCAAAACCAAGTACGCATATGGCCAGTCGGTCAACGCACTTCCTCTTGGCATATCACTGACATGTGGGACCGGAGTGTGAGCAAACCGATCTCAATTGACGGCAAAATGGCCAACCCACCGTTCCTTGACAGAGACGAGGAGTGAGAACACACAGATAGGCTCGCACGGAGGCCAAGATATATTCGAGCATGGTTGATCGATATCATCATTACATGTTCGATGTTTTTTAATACTACTATTGGGCTGCCATTTTCCGCACTTCTCCCGAATAAATGTGTACTTTATCAGAGATTAAAATAAAATATGAGTACAGATGCTCCACCATGCGGTTCTAGTAGTAGTACTACTTGTACTACTAAACCTTGCGCTTGGCTCTTCACCTCTTCATGAAGTCCAACAATGATGGTACTACAGTGTATGCCTCTGGCAATCTGACACCGAATGAACTGCTGCATGTCCACCGCCTGCGTGAGGGTGGGTTGCATTAGTCAAAAGCTTCTCCTCGTCCTGCGAGCCACCATGCTTGAGGTAGACGAAGTGGGCGTAAGCGAGCTTCACCTTGTCCTGCAAGCTTCTCCTTGTTCTACGAGTTGACGGGACACACCAAAAGGTAGTGCTAGTCCATACTCCCTCCTTTCTGGTTAATATGGCTTAATCTTTTTTGCGGGTAAATGAGAGAGCTTTATTCATATATAAGCATTCTTAGGACGATCAGCCAAGAGACTGGTCACTAGGAAGCGAGGTACCCCGCAAAAAAAGAAGAAGGAAGCGAGGTGTTTCATCAAGCCAGCTCTCGGTCACATTCAAATTGCAGCAACCACGGTTCACACTAAGATGCGTCGCAAGGTTTGCTGACCTGTTTACATGCTGAATAACAAAAAAAGAGAAAATATTACCGAGCGCTCCTATTTGTAACAGGATATGAGCCAGAATTAAGCGAGTGTTCCATGCAATCAACTTCCATTATCACATGCGGGAACCCTCAAAGAGAACCAAATGTGTTGAAGATTGCTTTATCACATTTTAAAATAAAATAAGAGTGCAGACGCTCCTCCATCCGGTTCCTAGTAGTAGTACCTCTATAGTAGTAGTACTAGTACTAGTAAACTTTGCGCTTGGCTGTTCGCCTCTTTGGGAAGTCGAACAATAATGGTACTAGTACAATGTATGCTTCTGGCAATCTGACACCGAATTAACTATTGCACGTCCACCGCCTGAGCGAGGGAGAGCTTGCATTAGTCAAAAGTTTCTCCTTGTCCTGCGAGACACCGCGCGCAAGCTTCTTCCGTCCTGCAAGCTTCTCCTCGTTCGGCAAGTTGATGGGACACAGCAAAGTAATGCTAGTCCATACTGCCTCCTTTCCGGTTAATATGGCTTAATTTCAAACGAGATAAATACACTGTCTTTCACTGTATATTTGTAAAAAATACGATCAGTGGACTTCATAATACGCTCATTGCGCTCAATATATACATTTTCCGGTGTTTATACGGTCACTAGCTCACCCTGGCTGAGTATGTGTGTGCATGCACGTGTAGGTTGAGCACTTGAGCGTGACCGTGTGTGTTCCATCGTGTGCTCGGACATGCATGCAGTAGGGCGTCGCGCGCGTTTTTGTGTCCATGTCTACGTGTGACTGTTGCATGCATGCACGAGGTTGTAGTCCCTCACATTCACATGTTCATAAGTCAATGCTTTGTCAAAACGTTGCATGCAAGGTTTAATCATTCGTTGTTCACGCATGCATTCCCGATATTAGTACGTTGGTAAAGACAATTTCTTGAGGAAAATGAGCCCATGAATTGAGTACAAAGGGGACCAATAAGCCAGGACGGAGGGAGTACTAGTAGTGAACCGGAAGGAGGGAGTAGGTACTAGTAGTACTACGTAACAACGTGCAGTAACAAAATTCCTCTATGCGCATCCTGTCTACGTGTCATGCAAGAAAATAGAGATAAGTACAAGTGAGACTCAGGAACGGTCATACACGTAGGGGGAGTACATGTAGGGGCCACTAAGGAGCAGTCAAATCACACAGTAAGTTAGTCGGAAGAAGCAACCATCATTTCACTCTTCAATGACACGTACGCCATATAAAATGGTTGATATGGAGAGAAAAAGAAAACCACTATATATACACTAGCAGGAGCCTAAGCTACAAGCCTGCTTTCTTGGGTTGCTCTCTTCACAAGCATAGAACGACGGTGGCCACACCGCTGGTCACAGATCCGGCCTGATCCCGTCGCTGCGGGAAGGGGACGATGTTTTGCGTAGACGCAGTCGACATTGGCGAGGGAGAAAACCCACTGTCGGTGCGTCCCAATCGGGGGTCCCCGCGGTATGGGCTGATGCCACCTCCCAACCGCCCTTCTAGCTACAGCCCGATGTCCCAGGTACATCTTCCTTTTGGAGCCGGCTTGCTCCACTGCCGTGCCGTAGCTCCCCACGTAGCTCCATCTCCATGCCGATCTTTCTCTACTTCTGCCGGCTTCTATTTGTGATGAGTTTATGTCTCATGAACTAGTGCCAGTACTATTATTCTAATCACACTTCTTTAATATCTTTGCCATCAGGGATGCTCAGCTCGATTTTAGTGGAACTGCACAAAAGCATCATATGATCCGAGGGTGCCAGCCGTCTTTCCTTCGACAGGTTCTACCTAGCCAGGAAATTAAATCATGTTTAAGGTTTAGGGTTTAAGTCGTAGTGACCCCATCAGTAGTTTTTCTTTTGTACACACTCTCACAACTTTTGTCTTTAGTTGTGAAGTAAATACTGGCTATGATCTGTGAATCATTGAGATGCATCAGCATGCGTGTTAGTTTTCCTTTGTATTTGATGGAATGTTGTAACGGGGCAACCTTGGAGTAGGAATGAAAATGGAGTGGAAAGTTTCCGTTTTTCCGAAGAAAAAATGGAAACGGAGAGAAACCAACGTTTCGTTTCGCTGGATCGCGCCATCGAGCAAAACCAATGTTTAAATCACGTCTGTCGCGTTCGTGTCTCACCCTCCTCCACGGCTCCACCCCACACGGTCGCTCGGCATGCCACTCACCGCAAACCGAGTATACGATAACTTTCCCACCTGCTTGTCGATGGATCGCGCCATGGAGTAGTACTAGCACTACTAGAAGAGATTGACAAGGAGGGGGAGGACAGCTAGCTGTAGCACGGACTCCCAAGAACTTTTTACATGCATGTTGTGGCTGGCTATTGCGACCTTTGAACGTGGAGCAGTCGCATGCACCGGGAAGCGGCGCGGGCGACGCTCTCTCGGCCGGTGCGTCGCTTCAATGCCGGCGCCAGTGAGAGGTCGCGTCCGCTCTGGCCGGGCATGAATGCGGCACTGACCGTTTCGGGCAGGAAGCACGCACGGGTGATGAAGAGGGTTCTTTTTGGTCAGGAGCGGGCGTGGCAGCGGTCCGGACGCCCGCAAACAAGAGATGATGTATGTTAATATTGCTGCGTATATAGTTAACAATGTAAATAATGTGCCAGTTGGACAAATATGATTGGAGATGGAGATGGAGATGGAATTTTACATAAACACGGATATGCATGTCTATGTCTATGTGTGTGTGCGCACTCTCGCGACCTGGAAGCGGGGGCGTGTTTTTGATCGAGTTTTCTTTCTTGGTACATTAAAAAAAATTGTCCGCCAGTTTTCGTTTCTATTTTCCGGGAACGCGCGTATTCTATTTAAAACCACAGCTATGGAGAGATTTTTTTACTCCATTGTATATATAGCCTCTTGTTTGATAGGGTTTCTCGCGTCTCGCTCTCTCACCCTCTCCATATCAAAACAATATGACAGTGTCCACTCTATCTCTCTCCTCACCGGTGGTCACAGATCCGGCCGAATCCCGTCCACTGCGAGAGGTGAGGAGGTGCCGCGTTGACGTTGTCGCCGTCGGCGATGGAGGAAGCCGATGCGCACCGTCCTCTCGGAGCCGGCGCTGGCGCGGACGAAGGTCCTCCGCGCCCTTGTTCGCTGCCGTCGTGTGGGCTGATCCCGCCCGCCCGCCTAAGCGACATCTCGCCCACCTGAGGTATAACTTCTTGTACTGGTCCAGCTCCCCAGGTCGCTGCATGCGGGTTTTCTTCTATGCCACTACTCCCCAGCTCCCCATGTACAGTAGCTAGGGTTCGTCGGCTGGTCCAACATCACCAATTTTTTACTATTATAGAGGAAATGTCACTCGAAAAGTTGTCCTGGTTTATGCCTCGGTGGAGGTATACATGTTGTTTCGACAAAAAGTACATGGTGGTTGTGCGGTCAGTCTCCATATGCTCCTATTGCTGTTGCTAATCTAATACTATCACTGGTTAAATGAAGAAATGCTTTTTTTCTCGGGTATCCTGGTTTAGTTCCCATCAAGATAATCATGATGCTTCTATTTGTTGGTGTACTTTTCATTAATTCTTATTGATAATTGAGATGTCGCTGTTAATCTTGTACCACTGCCAAAACAAAGTAACAACACTATATCCCTTTTTATATTTTTGCAAACAGCGATGCGTATCTCCATACCCAGGCATGTCTTCCTCAATTTTAGTGGAACTGCACAAAATTGGATGGCCATTGTTATTCCGTCTCACTGTCCTCTGCCACGTGGTTCTTCCTTCCTCGAGCTTGATTACTGAGAAGAAACAGACCACAGTGAGGATTTGTCGAACTTCATAGGTGCCTCACCCAAACTTGATGCCAAATGGATGATGCATCACCACGATAACCTATCGATGCTCATGGTTGCACCTCATGGTTGCATCGGCTGGTGAAGCTGCTCGATTTTCAATGAAAAACAAGCTGTCTTCCATCAGTGCTCTTTGCTTGTTACCCACAAAGATGATATCCTTCATCAGTTTACCTTGGTTGCGTTGGAGACGCAGTCGTCTTTCACGTTGGTGCAATCTTATCACACAATTGGCTATGAAAAAAATGTTTCCTCGAAGAAGGATCGACGTTGGTACTAAGAGCATAAGTTTTGTATTCATTTCTAAGCCTTCTCACAACTTTGTCTTCAGCTCCCCTGTAATTTTATTTGTCCAGCTATTAACTAAATATGTGCTCAGGCTTTGATTAAAAAAATGGTGTGGACTAAAAACCCGGATGGACGTAGTAGCCCTCCATTTTTATTTACTCTGCATATTAGATTTGACTGAAGTCAAACTTTGTAAAGTTTGACCAAGTTTAGGCCGAACACAACAAACCATAATTATTGAGAGAGGGCAAGCTGTACATACTCTCAAACCTTTCCGATAATTGAAATTAAAATTCTTTATTTGTACACACTCTCACACGTTTTCGATAATTTGGCGCATGTGTGGTTGTTCACTTAACGGAGGGTAGTGTACCACACGTGAAGGATAGGAAGTGCGACCAGGACGCCTGGATCGTTAGTTCATCGTAAGTAGTAGTTTTCTTCACTGGTACGTTAAATAAAGAGTTTCATTTCGTACTTACACAATTTAAAACGATTGTTATGGAGAGATTAAGAAAACCACTCCACTATATATTAGTAGTATACACGAGTACTATATAAGTTGGAGCCTCAGTGCTTGTTCGCTAGGGTTTGCACTCTCCACACTCTCGCCGCACTACATATATATATACATGCTGGAGGCTCAGCGTTCCTTTGCTAGGGTTTGCTATATTCACAGTCTCTCACCCTCTTCACCAAATCTAAACAAGACTGCGTTAGCCTCTGTCTCTCTCTCCCCCCTCACAGCTGGTGAAGGAACCGTCTGGATCCCGTCGCACCGGGAAGGGGAGGAGGTGCAGCGTTCACTCTATCGCCTTCGGCGAGGGAGGCAATCCACTGCCGGCTGCGCTGTTCTCTTTCACCCAGCACCTATGTGGGAGGGCCACCGACCCCTTCTTCCTCGCTGCCGTACATAGTGTGGGCAGATCCGGCCTCCCGCCGCACGCTAGCTACATCCCGACGACCCTAAGGTATAACTTTCTTTGAAGCCGTCATTGCTCTAGCTACATGCGGATCTTTTTTGATTCTGTAGTCGAATCTAGGTCTTGGCTCAAAGAGGAAAAAGGGTGCGGTGGGGTGGAGCATGAATCTAGGACGTGGTTCAATGAGGAAAGGAGGGAAGGAAAGTAGTATAAACTGGCTATCCAGCCACTTTGTTGGTCGAAAAGGGAAAAAGGGGGTAACCCGATACACACATCTGTAAGGAACCGATATCTTTGTTGAAAAAGGAAAGAAACTGGGGGGGTCAGGTAGTTTGTGCAGGACTAGATTTGCTGCTCTCACATAGGAAAAAGGTTCAAAGAGAACAAATATGGGACCAATGCAGATATGCTGCTTGGCAACATACTCTGCATCACCCATTTATACGTGTGGACGCACATGGTGCTGGCTTGTCCCATGCCCCTTGTCCCATACAACTATTTTGCTGTTGGTAATCTAAGAATGCCGCTGGAAAATTGAAGAATGCACTGTTAAAAGTAAATTACATTTTTAATGAATGTTATTTTAAGAGAATTTCTCTGTTAATATGAATCAATGCAACCGTTTTAGAAATGCTACTGTCCTATACTTTGTTTTCCATCAAGATAAGGAAGATGCTTCTTTTTGTGGCCGCATGTTTCACCCTCCTTTATTGGCCAGTAATTGATTCCTTTTTTGCCTTTGTTAAAACAGGGATATCTATTCAACTTGTTGCTACTGCGACATTTTGCTTCACTACGCGAAAAACTTTTTTTTAAGAGTGTTTTGTGCAGTTCAACTTGAATGTCACACCGGCGACTTTGCTTAATTTTGGTGGAACTGCACAAAAGGAGATCGGATTTCCATATATGTGTTGAGATTTGTTTCAAGTCCTCCTCGCGAGTTGTTTCAAATCTTGGTCAAGAAAGGTTAGTACCGACTTTCATCCACATGATGCTGTCGTGTGCTTTGAGATGTTGTGCTACTTGTATTGGTACTGTTTTGGATAAATGTTGAATTGAAGCTTTTGAACTCCTGTCTTTTATCATTAAGTGAACAAAAATTGTTCCAACCCAGACATGATGCTTGTTTCTTTGTTACAACAAAACTCTGCATCACCCCCTTTATAAGTAGATGGAAGCACATGGTGCTGGCATGTCCCATGTCCCATACAACTATTTTGCTGTTGTTAATCTAAGAATGCCGCTAGAAAATTGAAGCAATGCCACTGTTAAAAGTAAATTACATTTTTAACGAATGTTGTTTTAAGAGAATGTCTCTGTTAATATGAATCAATGCAACTGTTTTAGAAATGCTACTGTCCTACTTTGTTTTCCATCAAGATAAGTTAGATGCTTCTTTTTGTCGCCGTATGTTTCATCCTCCTTTATTGGCCAGTAATTGTTTCCTTTTTTGCCTCTGTTAAAATAGGGATATCTATTCAACTTGTTGCTATAGCGAACTTAAATGTCACACCGGCAACTTTGCTTGATTTCAGTGGAACTGCACAAAATGAGATTGGATTTCCTATTCGTGTTGGTAGATTCATATTTTATCTTGTCCGTCTCATGAAAGGTCAATACAGTGTGCTTTGGGATGTTGTGCTACTTGTATTGGTACTGTTTTAAATAAATGTTGAATTGAAGCTATTGTATTGCTGTCTTTTCCCATTAAGTAGTGAACAAAAATGGGACCAACACAGACATGATGCTTGTTGCTTTGTTACAACAAACTCTGCATCACCCCCTTTATAAGTAGATGGAAGCACATGGTGTTGTTGCGCCCACTCTCCCCTGGAACTATTTATGCTTTTATTAATCTAATGCCACTGGTAAAATTAAGCAATGCCACTCTCAGAATTAACTACTAAACTGTTTCAAGAGAATTTCTCTGTTAATATGAATCAATGCAACTGTTTTAGAAATGCTACTGTCCTATACTTTGTTTTCCATCAAGATAAGGTAGATGCTTCTTTTTGTGGCCGCATGTTTCATCCTCCTTTATTGGCCAGTAATTATTTCCTTTTTTGGCTCTGTTAAAACAGGGATATCTATTCAACTTGTTGCTATTGTGACATTTTGCTTGGCTATGCGAAACACTTTTGTTTTAAGAGTGTTTTGTGCAGTTCAACTTGAATGTCACATCGGCGACTTTGCTTAATTTTGGTTGAACTACACAAAAGGAGATCGGATTTCCATATATGTGTTGAGGTTTCAGGTCCTCCTCACGTGTTGTTTCAAATCTTGGTCAAGAAAGGTCAGTACCGACTTTCATCCACATGATGGTGCAGTGTGCTTTGAGATGTTGTGCTACTGCCTACTTGTATTGGTACTGTTTTAAATAAATGTTGAATTGAAGCTATTGTATTGCTGTCTTTTCCCATTAAGTAGTGAAAAAAATGGGAACAACCCCGACATGATGCTTGTTGCTTTGTTACAACAAACTCTGCATCACCCCCTTTATAAGTAGATGGAAGCACATGGTGTTGTTGCGCCCACTCTCCCCTGGAACTGTTTATGCTTTTTGTTAATCGAATGCCGCTGGTAAAATTAAGCAATGCCACTCTCAGAATTGACTACTGAATCTTAGTTCAAAACTGCAACACTTGTTAGGGATCGGCGGGAGTACCATTTCTGTTAGGGATCGGCCGGAGTACATGTTTAAGAAATGTATTGTTGAGATAATGTCTCTGTTATTATATATCAGTTACAGTGTTTTACAAATGGTACTATCCTACTTTGTAGTTCTTTCTACATGTTTAACCAAGGTATTGTTAAGATAATGTCTCTGTTAATATGAATCAGTCGCATTGTTTTAGGAATGGTACTTTTCTGCTTTGTCGTTCTTTATACATGTTGAAACAAGGCATTGTTAAGATAATGTCTCAGTTAATATGAATGAATCACACTGATTGAGAATTGCTACTCTCCTGCTTTGTTTTCCCTTAAGATAAGGTAGATCAGTAGATGTTTTTCTTCTGGGAGTACAAGTCATCAACCGTTATTTCTCAGTAATTGTTTCCCTTATACCTATTGTTGCTTACAGGGATATCAAAATTTCTGCTCGGTTTTATTTTGACTTTGATTTTAGTTGAACTGCCTAAAAGGAGCCAATGTGTCTAAGGCAAACTGCTGCATTAGTGGGTCCAGTTGGTCTTACCACTTTGCAGAAAGAAGCAGTCACTGTTTGCGCTACATTACAGAAGGAATGATCGAGAAGCTTTACAGAGTATTAGTAGACGCTGGTGACATGACTAGTCTGCAGAGAGCATAGGCAACTCAACAACACATGGAGTGCACTGGGCAAACAAGTGACCAAATAAGTACAAGAAGCTAGGATAGGACTCCAAGTCTGTCAATGTCATTCTAAGCAACAATGATGGGGCATCTGGGTATGGTAATCTGTTTACCGTACTTTCAGTTTGTTAGTCCACCGATTGGTGGGTTGACACTGGGGCCAATATGAATGTGTGTGCTGATGTGTCTTTGTTTTCTTGCAGCATATAAATACGAAATCCACAAGGATGCTCAGCTTGATTTTAGTGGAACTGCACAAAATGTTCAGATGGTTCGTGTCCTCCATAATACTTCATCATGCACAATACATCGAATGGTTCTCTAATCTTTCGTCGTCACCTTTAGCCACCGGACTATCAGATGACAAACTGATGACAAACCCTGCCCGTTCCACAATCATAGGCATTACATATTTTGAATGGGAAAAGCTTGTCAAAGTTTAATCATTGATGTTAGCAAGAAGACATTAGTTTAATATATTGGAATTGGAAAACCTTGTCAAATTTTGCTCATTGATGTTAGCCAGAAGACATGCATTTGATATTTTTGAGTGGGACGCCCTTTGCTGTGAGCAACGTCGATCAGTTTTTCCTATTCCTGTCTTCAGTTCAGAAGTAAATATTTACTCTGCTGAGATGCATAGTCACATGAAAGTTGACTTATGTAAGGTATTTTAAGAGTTTGTTCTAAATGTTGTCTATGTAATGTCAGGCCTTGTGAGTTTGATTGCAAAGTTGAGCTTGGAATGCTGTGGCATGCGGCATCACGAGCTGTTCACCGTGCCTCCTGAGAATAATGCTTCATATTGTTTTGCATGTTGAGCTAATGCATGTGATTTGCATGTTAAGAAGATCATCCTCTTCTGTTGTTTCTGTGCTTAAGAAGTTCATTGTCTTAAGTTTCATTCATAGCCTATACGACAACTCGGGTAGGTTAGAGGTGAAACCATATGATCTTCCGACCAACTCATCATCTTAGGCCGTGATTGGATCATTGTTTTCCAACCAAAACCGCTTGTAAAACTGACGCTTGTAAATAAAAGCAGATGGTCTCGGGCGAAGCGCTTGGTTTGTCGATTTCGACTAGTAAAATATACACTGGTCTCTCAAATTACACGCGTAACTCGTCGGTTTTCGTTACAGACCTCGGGCCCTCGGTTTCAATACGCCTGTATTTTACGCATTGTTTCTGATGACGAGTAAATTACACTTGTATCTTAATACAGGTGTGAAACAATCCAGAGCTCCCAAGCGCGGCCTTACCGTTTCATGCCGTCTCAGTCTCTCAAAGGTGCTCATAGGTGTCCGATGATCCTGGCTTCCTGAATGAGCAGCGAGCGCTGTATCAGACCATCCGTAGGGCCCGCGAGGCCCTCTCCATCGTCCTTCGAGTTGTTGCGCTCGCCGTGGCGCCGAGCATTGTCAACATGGTCAACGAACATGAGGAATCAGGAGATGACTTTATTTGGACTGGATGACAGTAGGGACCCACTAGGGCCATAGCCGTACGTAGGCAAGTTCCTCCTTATTATATATAACTATAATTTTTTTTGCTTCCTCCTTGTTTCCTGAGATCACGGTCCCACACCATCGTCAACCTATATAGTCAATAAACGAGAGAATTGCACAAGGAGCGGCCGACAGTTGGGACCCAGCAGCTCGAGCAGTATTTGTTTTTTTAGGTGTAAGCGGAGTTTTTCTTGAGCGATGTTTTTGTTGTTTTTCAGAGGAGCAGGGTATCAACTGGGTGGGCTGTGGCCCGTCTAGCCCAGGCTATTATTTTATGTCGACCAAATATTCAGCCCAAATATTATTTTTTTCAAGGTGAAAATGGCTAGCCTAGCTATACTTTTTTTGCGGAATACCCAACCCAGGTCAACTTGTTATTCTCCGCCCCGCTGGGCTGTAAATCTTTCCTATGAGGGATGCATTAGGCCTAACAAGAAAATGGGCTTTAAGAAATAATAAATGGGATGTAATTATAAAAACTGGGCTGTAAATATACAAAAACGCACCAAGTAGGTAATTAGTTTCAAAAATATTATTGTTTGAATTTGGAAATTTTAATTTCATTACTTATTGCGCGCACAGTATTTCTTTAGATTATTACCTAATACAAATTCATTTTGAAATTATATTTAATCTTACTCGAAATTTTGGGATAATTTTTTTTTGGATCCCATCAAAATGTGGGATTTTTGGTTGAATTCTGTTTTGAGAGGTTGGTTTAAATTATTAATCATTATCTTGGCTAGAAAATGGTCTGTAATTTTAACAGACTGTAAATGGGTTGTAGTAAATTCCATTAGAATTTAAAAATGGGCTGTACACTATTACAAATCGCAAATGGGCTATATGTTCTCTGCCACAGATGTGATGCTCACTTGTGGGCCTACTACTTTTTTGAGAATTATAGTCAGTGACGCGTACGGAAGGCTTGTGGGCCTACTAAGGCGTACGGAAGGCTTTGTAAACTTATAGTCAAGACATGATTCTAGCAGCAGTGGCCGTTGGATGTCCATCCAACGGCTGTAGTGCTTCTTCAATCTCGGATATTCTTGCTTCAGCCACCCAAACCACCGCCGGTGGTACCGCCTGCTACCGCCTCCCGTGGCCGGCTGTGCTGCCGCGCAGGCTTCACTGGCCCACTCTACTCCCAAACGCCATCCAGGCCATTCCTCTACTCACCAACACCTCTTGTTCTTCACCGGCGACGGCAGCCTCACACCGCAGCCGAACCACTGAACCCTCGTACTCCCCTCCACGTGGGCATCCACTGTCGTGTCTTCGCCGGCTCCAGGTCGTTCCCTTCGTAATACTCACCATCGTTCACTACATTGGTTCTCTCGGCGCGGCATGGTCAACTTTGTCAACAAACGACAGCCATCGGATGAGGCATGTACGTGGATTGGCTAACAGTAGGGACCCACATGGCCCATGGCCGCACGCAGCAAGTGCCCCCGTATTATGCGAAAACAAATAATTTCTCCCCCTGACAGGTTTGACACACCAGCTACATCTTCGCACGGAAGGAAGTGCTTCCTTTATTACGCGGAAATAAAAAGTTTCCTCTCCCTGACATCTGTGACCCACCAGCTTTATTATGATCCTTTTCGTGAAAATATAGATTGTACCGAAGATCCTAAATTGTTTTCTTTTTATTCTAACTCAAAAAAGAAGAAATAAAAAAACCCGAAAACATCTTCGCACGCAAGGAAGTGCCACCTTATTACGCGAAAAAAAATTGATTCCCCCTGCTAGCTGGGACCCACCAGATTTGGAGGCTGACTTGTGGGCCTACTAAGTTAACGCGTACGCAGGGCTTTGTCAACTTAGTCAATAAACGATTCTAGCTGCACTGACCGTTCGATGTTAATCCAACGGCCAAGCTGCATCTTCAACCTCTGGTCTTGTTGCTCCAGCCGCCCAAACCTGCGCCTGCCGTACCGCCTGATCCAGCCTCCCGTGGTCGGCTGTACTGCCGCGCAGGCCTCACCGCCCGACCATACTACTACTGGCCAGGCCTTCCCCCTACTCACCCACACCCCCTGTTATTCTCCGGAGACGGCAGCCTCAAACCACAGCCGAAGTAGTCAACCCTCATACTCCCCTCCCTATGGGCATCCACTGCTGTGTATTCCCCGGCTCCGGGTCGTTCCCTTCCTAGGTCGCGCCGTCGTCCACCACCTTGGTGCTCTCGGGCGGTATGGTGTCGTCAACGCGGTCAATGAACGACAACTATCAGGAGAGGACTGTAAGTGGAGAGGCTGACAGCTGGGTCCATGGCCGCACGCAAGGAAGTGCCTCCTTATTACGCGCAAAATAATGATTCCTCCACCTGACACCTCGGACCTACCGGAAGGGCCTCTGTATTTCGCGAAAAAATGTTCCCCCCTGACAGCTGGGACCCACCGACTTTATTTTCGCACGAAAGGAACTGCCATCTTACCCCCTGACAGCTGGGACCCACCAGGTTGAAGCGAAGGTAGCGTTATCTGTCCGGCTGTGAACGTGTACGTACATAGCGGTCGATCGGTGTCTCTGCAGCGACGTACCGTGGCCGAGTAAGGAGCAGCACAAGTGGAAGTAGAGGCGCCGACGTAGCATGTCACGCAGTCCCGTATATATCGTGTACATGTACGTACGGCCACGCTGCAAGATAGTAAATACAGCTACGTACGTACATACGGGCGGGGTCTCTAACGCGTATAGCGACTAATCCTGTTCATCGTAAGCCCACCGGCTGGGTCGGAACGGAGAAACTGCGTCGTGTTCATGGGGAGGCAACGGAATGCGTCATGTTCATCGAGAGGGAACGGAATACATCGTGTTCATCGGGAGCCAACCAGCTTGGACGGAACAGCCAAAACGAGGTCTGGCGTACCCCAGAACGGAGGAAACGGGCCTTCTGTTCGACCGCGTACGGTCGAAACGGGGTCCTGTTCATCGGGAAGGGTCTGGCGTACCGCAAAATGGAGGAAATCGACTTGTGTTCGACCACGTACGGTCGAAACGGGGTCCTGTTGATCGGGAGGGGTGTGGCGTACCGCAAAACGGAGGAAACGGACTTGTGTTGGAGCGCCTATGGTCGAAACGGGGTCCTGTTGATCGGGAGGGGTGTGGCGTACCGCAAAACGGGACTCCACGGGCTACTGTTCATCCACCGTCGACTTCCTCCAGCCTCCACCTGCTACTGTTCATCCACCATCGACTTCCTCCAGCCTCCACCAGCTACTGTTCATCCACGGGGTCCTATCATCCAGCCTCCCCGGCTACTGTTCATCCAGCCCTCCATGGGGTCTTGTTCATCCAGCCTCCACCGGCTACTGTTCAACCAGCCCTCCACGGGGTCCTGTTCAACCAGCCCCTCCACGGGGTCCTGTTCAACCAGCCCTCCACGTACGGGGTCCCTCGATCGGGGTCCTATTCATCCAGCGGTAACGGACTCTACTACCACGGGATCCTGTTCATCCAACCCCCACCGGGAACTGTTCATCAAGAGGCAGCTTCGATCGGCTTCAGTTAGCAGCAGTAGCGAAGGAATCACTCGTGTTCAGTTAATAGCAAGGGATCGATCGGGGTTCAATAACATAGCTAGTGCAATCGCTCGGGTTCAGTTAGAGCCCAATGCCTCGTTCCGGGTTCAGTTAGAGCACAACGCCTCGCACACATGCGCGTACGTGTACGAGAGAAACGCGCAAACCTTCGTGCATCGCTCGGCCCCGACCACCCACCGTAACCGGGAACTCCCCGATATTTTCCTCGCCCTCGCTTCTACCATGATTTTTTCCGTCATGGATGGCCCAAAGAATGTCATGCAGCTGCGTCTCCAGCCCGCCCAGGACGAAAAGCCCATTTTCTGTCATGATTTTTTGTCATAGAAGTAGGAGCCCACCACATCTATGATGATAACAGGTTTTGTCACAATTATCGTCATAGAAGTGCCATACGCATGACAAAAAAAATTTCGTTCGGCCCAAAATGTCACGGATGTGTCTTTTTTTTTGTAGTGCAGGTCTAGGTACCCTGGTTCCCAGAACGCCGACACCATTACTGGCGAGCAGCAGTGCCAGAGGCGACGTTGGTCGTGGGGAGGACGGGGTGGTGGGGAGCACCGCGCTCAGCACAAGCTCGGCGAGCTTCAGCCATGGAGGTGGTGGGGCGAGGATGGAGCATGGTCGATGAAGAAACGGAGCTTCGACGCGCCCCCAATTGGCGCGCCAAATGTCGAAATCTGGGCTCCGCAGATCCAACAAGGTTTGAACTCTGGGGCGTGTGCAAAGGATCTCGACTCTCCACGATGCTCTGCTCACTGTAGCCTAGGCTCTAGCTCACGGAGTGTGAAGATCCTAAGGAACGCAAGAACCCGAGGATTTACCCAGGTTCGGGCCACCTTACGGTGTAAAACCCTACTCCTACCTTTGGTGGATTGGCCTCACGAGGAGGCTGAGGATGAACTAGTACAGTGGATGAGCTGCCTCGCGAGGGCTCGAGGGTGTGGGTTGATTCGATCTCCTTCTATGGTGGATGCTAGCCGCTACTTATAGTGGCCCTGGTCCTCTTTCCTCATAGCTTAGGCGGGAAGGGATCCCACAACGGCCAATTTTGAACGGGGACAAGAAGTACATCCTATCCTGACGAAAGATGGTCTTCACCTGCAAAGCTTCTGGCCATGACGCAAAGGTGGACTTGGCGATGACATCCATCCTACCGAGCTCGTGGTCGTCGTCTTGTTGCATCGGAAGGGAAACCTTTGGGGACTCCCTCGGGAACCTGCGTCTGCCCTTGCCTCCTTAACACCAAAGAGGAAACTGATCCCTCTGCGCCTGCTGGCGCCCGCCTGGACTTGGTCATCATGGCTTACGTCATTGCGGCCTCATGAGGAGGGGTGCCTGCATAGATATCTATGCTCCTCGAGAGGCAGGCTTGAGGAGCCGCTCCCCAGGAGATCTTGGTGTAACTCACCTTGTGAGGCCGGGGCCCTCGCGAGGGCTCTCCTAACGCAGTCTTGAATCAGGGCCTTGCTAGGCCGTCGAGTGGGTCGCGTGCTGGGCCGCAGGCAGGCAAGTCTGGGTACCCCTGTTCCGAGAACGTCGACAATCCTTGTACTAGTTCATCCTCATCTTCCTCGTGAGGCAATCCACCACAAAGCAGGACTAGGGTTTTACACCACAAGGTGGCCCAAACCTGGGTAAATCGTCGTGTCTTTCCTTCCCGAGCCAGTTCGGACACGGGCGATCATCATCCTAGTGCGGCGAGTTGCGAGTTGAGATCGAGCAGAGTAGTTCTTGCACGACCCAGAGTTCGAACCTCTTCTCGGGTCCGTGGAGCCCCGATTCCGACAAAGGCAACAGAGAGATGGTCAAGCCATCTCGGTGAGACCGATTGCAATTCTCCGTGAGACTAAAATAATTGCGACAGATAATAGAGAGTTGGCTAGGCCATCTCGGTGAGACCGAGATCCTTATCAGTGAGACCGAACAGTTAGGGTTTAGGCAGTGGCTATATCAAATGAACTCGGTTTGTCCGGGTAGGAAATATCGGTGTGGTCGAGTTGGAGTTTAGGTTTTGGACATATTTGGAGGGAGAAAGTGGCTGAGGGTTTTGGAGCAATATCACTAAGCACTTGAGCAACCAGATCATTAAGCTACACCTCATCCTCTTCTAATAGTATTGGCTTTCCTATGGACTCAATGTGATCCTGGATCACTAAAATATAAATGAAGAGTCTTGAGCTTTTGCCAATCTTAGTCCTTAGCATTTTGAGGGGTCCACTTCTCTATCTCATGCCATGCCAATCATTGAACATCCTGAAATATTTATCTTGAAAGAATATTAGTTCAATGAGCTATATGTTGTTATGAATTACAAAAACCATCCAGGGATTAGTTGCACTTTCAATCTCCCCCTTTTTTGTAATTGATGACAACATATAGATCAAAGCTTAGACGAATGATTAAATGAATGAATTGCATCATCGCTTTGAGAAGTATGTGATAAGCAAGAGCTCCACCTAAATTTGTCCATTGTTTAAGATTTGCGTTTGAATGCAAATGCACAATCAATTAGGATCATGGGTCACTCTTCCATATCACATACATCTTGGTGGAGCGCATAAAATGATAAGAATGAAAAGACATGCACGCATCAGCAAAACTTAAGTAAATGATCATACACAAATAATCATAGAGATAAGCATGAAGCACACATTAAGCATAGTATGATCATCCACACAACCAAACGTAGTATCTCACGAGCATAAAACAAAAAAGTAGCATGAAACAAATGGACAGAGTAGCATTGGGGCAAATAAAACCAAAGAGCAAAAGCGAGACACACTCTCTCTCTCTCGAAGCCTATGATCTATACATTTTCTCCCCCCTTGGCAACAAGTTACCAAAAAGCTTGAAAACATATAGAGCTATGCGACTCTCTAGGCACGATCCTCCGGAGCTCTTGAAGGGGTCTTCTGGCTGGCTCCAGTGTGGGTAGATGTCATTGAGAGAACATCATCAGCCAAAATCTCTGCAGAAGTCCTCTGTGCTTGAGCGGTGGAAACTGGAGGTGGCACTATGGCAGTAGTAGCAGGTGCAGAGTGAGTCGTCCTCGTGTCTACAGCTGGCATGGCTGACGATCTGGGTGCCCTGGGTACAGTCTGAAACCTGTCAGTGGTTGGTCTGTTGTCTCCACTGTCCAATCCTGCATCTTCCACATCATTCCTTAGCTTCTCAACAATGATCTTCACATCAAGGTCGTGGATCTTTGTTTCAATGATCCTCTCTAGGCTCTCCTGTTTCTTGGCATGGTTGGCCAGACTCTGCTTAATTCTCAGGGTTTCTTCAAGCAGATACTTCATTTGATCATCTATGGACTTGATGTTTGCTATTGGGGCATTGGATGCAGAGGCTTCCTTTGCTGCTTTTGCTGCTGCTGCTGCCTGAGCCTTCTCTTGAACCTCAACTGATGTAGGGTGTGAAGGATCCATGACCACTACATTTTCCTCGAACTCTGGCTGAAGAGGGAGGTGCTCACGGTCTAGTCAATATGTGCCTGTTCCAATCTTGGAGTTGATAAGCATCTGGATGTGTGGGGCATATCCACATGACCTTTTCTGGTCAGCAGCTGTCCTCTTGATTGTTTCGACTATCAAGCTCATGACTTTGAATTTCTGAGGTGTATCAAATAAATGAAGCAGATTGATGGAGTGGCCATAGATCATACTCTCATCTCCATATTTGGTTAAAAGAGTGTGCCTCAAAATTTAGTTTGTGGTGGCCAATCCGGCAAGCAAATGATATATGGAACCAAGCTTGTGAGTTTCCAAATCCTTACCAGGAATGGCCTTGTATGTGTTAGACATGGAATTGTGGTCCATCCTTGGCTTCCCATAGACATCAATGTCATCTTCAGCTTCCTTAGGGGAATTAATATGGGCATCCCACTCAGAGATTGATGACTGGTAACTAGAGCCTTCATTCATCCATACAATCCTCCCATCTGGATAGAAATGTGTTGTGGAGTAGAATTGCATGATCATCTCGTCATTCCACTTTCTGAGCTCCTGACCAACAAATGTGTCAACTCCAGCAAGCCTGAAACTCTCATGAACATGGGGGAAGTAGTCTTCATTTGCATCAATGTACTTCCAGTCCATGCACTTCATGTCACTAACAATGGGTGTCGGTGTCAAAACCGGCGGATCTCGGGTAGGGGGTCCCGAGCTGTGGATCTTGGATTGATGGGGAACAAGGGACGATGAACACGGTGTTTACCCAGGTTCGGGCCCTCTCGAAGAGTTAATACCCTATGTCCTGCTTGGTTGTATTGGATGTATAATATGGTTACAGAGTTGGTCTACCTCGAGATCAGATGAGCTAAACCGTAGGTCTATGAGGTGAATGGATGTAGCTCTGTCTCTCTAAAGACTAAAACCCTCGGTTTATATAGACACCAGTAGGTTTAGGTTTACATGAGGTTGGTTACAAGGAAGGAGAGATCATGCCCGTTCTTGTCTTGGAGGGCACACCATGACTCCGGAAATCTTCCATATACACGGACCTGAGTTCCAGTTGTGCTCCACCGCGGCCCATTAGTCTGGCTCATACGAAATGGGCGGACAGCTTGAGGACCCCTCAGTCCACGACTACCTTAGTATCCCTCGAACTAGCCTCTAATGCCGGAGGCTTGTGTCCGGCATCCGCATACTCAATGGTCTTCGGCCTGCGAGGCAAGTTCACTATCTAGTTCGCACATGCTTAGAGTTCCATGGCATCCGAAATCCGGAGTATGTGTCTTGCTTAGCCTCGAAGGCAAAAGTACTCAAGTACGAATTGTGCCATAGTCTGACAACTTTTCGATGAAAGGTCGCGACTGGTCATAACACCAAACGGCTGGAAATTCCTTGATGCGCGACTCGAGGCTGCCCCTTCACTGGCACGTCATATCAAGGCAGAGGTCACGCCCCGTTTTTTAAGGGATTTGATCAATGATTTCGATTTCTCCACCTGCGCATAACGTCGTGAGTATATAGGGAAGTGGAGAGGTCCGTGGCGTGGAAACAGGGACCCTTGGCCGCTCCTCGGCCCATATAAAAAAGGAGGCGGCTACAGTCGATAGCCTACGCCTTCCTCCCACCTTTCGCCGTCATCTCCCCAATCCTCAGAGCTCTAGCGCCCTGCTCTCTTCCTTTGCCGTAGTCCCATCTCACACTTCCTCCCAGCCACGGCCATGCCCGGATCCAGTGCTAACGAAAAGTGGGAGGCCTCCATCGTCACCAATGGCGATATCGAGGAACTGAAACAAGCCGGCTACTTGCCAGCCAACATCGCTCACCGGGCCCCTGAGAAGGGCCAGGTCGTCCCCACGCCCAAGCCATGCGAGAGGTTAGTTTTTCTTTCCCACTTCCTCTGGGGGTTGGGATTTCCACTGCACCCCTTTGTGCAGGGATTGATGTTCTTTTACGGGCTGGATTTTCATGATCTAGCCCCTAATTCTCTCCTCCACATCTCTTCTTTCATTATCATCTGCGAAGCCCTTCTTCGGATCCATCCACACTTCATCCTATGGCTGAAAGTTTTCAATTTCAAGCCGAAGGTGGTCGGCGGCACCCATGCGGATTGTGGTGGAGCGATGATTAGCAAGCTCGCCCGAGTCCAGTGGCCGGAGGGCTCATTCATCGCCACCGTCAAGGTATGGCAGAAGGAGTGGTTCTATATAACAGAGCCGCGGGAGGCTGCCTGGGCGGCAGCCCCCGAGTTTAGATCCAGACCCCCAGTGAGGCTAACCTCGTGGACCAAGAAAGGTCTTGATTGGGGATCTGCCAATGAGGTGAGGAAACTGCAGACATTCGTTTCCAGTGTGACAGAGGTCGGCACCAAAATGACCAACGTGCTTCAGATCATGCTTCATCGCCGCCTCCTTCCCTGTCAGAAGAGGGCGAGCCCGATGTGGTCTTACAAGCCTGAAGACCCGGCCACCGTGAAGCACCTCTTCGGCACCACCCATGACAAGGAGGATGGGGAGGAGGAGGAAGACGAGGAGGAGAATGTCTCCTCCCAGTCCAAGAGAATGGCAGCGTCCGAAGACGTTGAGGAGGAGCAACCTCCTCGAGCCCTGAAGAAGCGGTGCATGCCTAAGGTGGTCCTACCCTCAGTTCAGACTCCGAAGAGGAGTCCATGGTGTCGGAAGAGGTCCCGAAGAAGGACCGCCGGGTCAAGCCCATCGCCATAAGGTACAAAATTTAGTGCTTCTTACTTTATCGCTTCTAGCCCTTTATCGGTATAAGTGGATCTCATGATATTTCATCCCACCGCGTGGCCACCCCGCCGAGCAGACTTCGGAGGGGACCTCACATCCCGCCGAGCTGGCGGATAGTGGGTCAGCATCGCACACCATGCCTCCCTTGGTCCCTGGAGAGGCCGAGGAAGTGCTTTCCCGAAGAACCCCTCCCCGTCCGAACATGTGGGAGGGGGGCGATGTTATCATGGCCGAGGCAGACACCTTGGCCACACAAGGCCAGGATGATGCGTCCCTCCTGGCGAATACCGGAGGAGAGTCCGGCCAACCCAGACCCTCACAGTCTGGCACGCTCGAGCCCCCGAGACCATCAGGGGTGCCGGTCCCACCATCTGCTGATGGTAGGGTTCCAAAACCCGCGCCGAACACCATCTGCCCGGCGACGGTGAGCTGGCCGAGCATGCTAGAGGAGTTGGTGAACCGCTCCATCATTGTTGACGAGCACCGTGCCCTTATGGGCATGGTTCTTCAGAGCGTTCGATCCATTCATACCGGACTGATCGATGCCGTTCAGGGCCTTTTGACAGGCTTTGAGGTGAGTCAAGTAATGCCCCTTCTTTATAGAATGGAATTGATCGTTGGTTTCTGAGTTCGAGTAGGCCTTATGCATAACAGCCCCCGAGACTCTATAAGGATCCTGAGGGAAACCTTACAGAGGGTCAAATACTCATAATCCAGTGTGTAAATCTTCGTGATTTTGTTAATATCGCAGGCATCATCCTTGGCGGCGAGTGCTAATGCCGCTGCTATAGAGGAGATGGACCGGAAGCTGATACGCTCCGAGGAAGAGCTGGACCTTGTCAACAAATGGCTTGATGAGGCGCAAGGTAAGCTCCCCCCTGCAGAGTGTTTTTGGTGGCAACAGGTTCGCCTTGCTGACGCGGGTCTGGCGCTCCGCAGGCGTTTTCGCCGAGCTTCCAAAGAGTGTGGCGACTGCGGCGGGGTACTACACCACGCAGGAGGAGGGCGCCGAACAAAGGCTGTTCTGGTCACAATTTCAGGCGGCCGAATATCCTTCGCTGCTCAACGACCAGATGAAGCAGCTGATGGAACTGCATCGGATGGCCGAGCCGGCCCTGAAGGATCTATGTATTCAGCTGTGCCCCACGGAGCCCATTTCGGACAGCTATTTTGCTCATTTGCAGAGGTTGCGTGAAGCGTCGCCCTGGATTGATGTCATGACGCGTTCTTCTTGCCTTGAAGGGGTCAGGTTAGCCTTTGCGAAGTCCATGGCTCATTGGCCGAGAATCAAGCCGATGGAGATGGCCACCAGTCCCCCGCCGGTTGGAAAGGAGCATCGCCGTCCCGAGCTGCATTTCACATGTGTTATGGACGGTGCTCGGGCGATAGAGGGCCAGTGCTCGAAGGATGTAATCATTGACTGATTGTATTAAGTTTTAATCTAAACCATGTATTTTATAATGTGGTCCATGCATATGTTATTTTGTGTTAGTTTTGACTCCTTTGTGGCCATATTTTGATCTGAAAGTTACCAGTCGTCGGCTTCATCCCCCACGTAGATACCATGCAGGGTGTTTACGGCTCCGCACTGTTACCTTTAGCCGATGTCTCGGTGCCCGGAGGCGATAGTGCGTAGTGAAACTAGGCAATCGGACTATGCGGCTTTAGTTCTTTCATGTAGCCTAGGAGCTTGACTGCGGGAGCTAATGACTAGCCCCCTGTATTATGTGATATGCGAGAGAGCCAATGCATTGTAATCAAATGATTTGCGTTAGGGCAAATCCTTCGTGTGACACGGGAAAACTGCCAACGATTTCTTAGTATAACACTTGTCATCGGATCGCCGACCAGTTCACGCTTATTATGACAGTCAGTTTTCGGCTTTCTCCCCTGAGGTGCTTGACCGGGCTAGCTATAAGCACAATCATAGGGGTTCTCCCTTTACCTCCTTAGCCGAACATGCGAAACATAAGGGGCAAGCACAGGAGCCGGGCAACCCAACTATTGACCCGAGACATAATTTGGAACTGGTGCATATAATGCCATATCCGAGACGCCGAACACGAAACGAGAAGTGGTGCTGGACTTGATGCGTAGGGTGGATGACGAAATCCACCCTTTGGTCTATTACCCGAGCTGCATTTATGTGCTCGGCTATTCGAAGAGCAGAGAAAAGGTAATAAATACAAAGCAAGCGAATGCTTGAATACCATAACGGGCGATTTGTATTTTCCATATGCTCATGACATCTAGCCGTACAGTTCGAACTGCCAAGGTGTTTGTTATAGGTATAGGTATATGATACGAGGAATCTTTTACAGAAGAAAGGTTTACACAGGGCCTTGAAATGTGGGTCGAAGCCTCAACGGTGCCCTACTGCACATCTGTGCCTTGTCTTCCGCTGGGTAAGGGGCTGCTGTTTAGAGAAAATGTACACTGGTGGTAGAGGTCCTTGAATAGGGATTTTGAGAGGTGGTACTTGTTGTAGTAGCTTAATGCTGGATCCTAGAGCCGTGCACATGGCCGTCCGAAGATGTGGTAACCGTAGTTCGGTTAAGCCGAACACATGCTGTGGTGGTTTAAAATTGGCCCCTCGGCCGCCCATGGTATCTCGAGTGTGAAGTTGTGCTGCCGAGGCACGTCGAGCGCAGCTTGGGTGGGCGAGCCGTGGGGCACGTATCCTTATTTTCGGCGAATGCAGGCGGGTTCCCATGATTGGGACCTGGCTCGGGCTCGTTTGCTTATGTCTCCAGCCCTTACGGCTGCTCGGTATCTTGCCCCGGTAACACCTGCTTGGTCTTCGGCTGCTAGGGCCGCGGTGCGCTCCTCAGTTTGGAGTGAGCGCTCCGTGTTGCCGTTGATTGTTATGACGCCCGTGGGGCCAGGCATTTTTAGCTTGAGGTACGCGTAATGCGGGACAGCGTTGAAGCGAGCGAACGTTGTCTGGCCTAAGAGGGCGTGGTAGCCACTACGAAAAGGGGCGATATCAAAGATTAAGTCTTCGTTGTGGATGTTGTCTGGGGAGCCAAACACTACCTCCACAGTTATTGTTCCTGAGCATCGGGCTTCTATGCCCGGACTTACCCCCTTAAAGGTGGTGTTGCCGGGTTTAATCCTTGACGGATCTATACCCATTTTCCTCACGATATCTGCATAAATCAGATTGAGGTTGCTGCCTCCGTCCATGAGGACTCTTGTGAGGTGGAATCCATCGACGATGGGGTCAAGGACCAGGGCCGCCGACCCTCCGTGGCGGATACTGGTTGGGTGGTCCCTGTGATCAAATGTGGTCGGGTAGGATGACCAAGGACTGAATTTTGGTGCTACAGGCTCGACTGCGTATATGTCGCGTAACGAGCGTTTCCTTTCCTTTCATGGTACATGGGTGGCATAAATCATGTTTACCGTCTTGACCTCGGGGGGGAAAGGTTTTTGGCCTCCATTATTCGGCCTGCGAGGTTCGTCATCCTTGCTTCGAGGGCTTTTATAGGAGTCCTCGGATGTGAGCTTGCTGGCCTATTTTATCACCCAACAATTGCGCTTGGAGTGATTGGCGGGCTTCTCAGGAGTGCCATGTATCTGGCATGGCCTATCTAGGATTGTATCCAGTTTGGACGTGCCATCAAGATTTCCTTTAGAGGGTTCCTTTCGGGATTCGGACTTTGGATTATGGAACCCAGCATTGACTGCCACTTCCTCGGTGTTGCCATCGCTATGGCGACGCTTATTCTTGCTATGCCGTGGTTTCCCGTTTTCGTCCCGGACTTGAGATGTGCCAGGTGTGTCGGGGTGGGTGCTTTTACGAGCAAGCCAGCTATCTTCGCCTACGCAGAAGTGAGTCATTAGGGAAGTCAGGGCTGCCATTGTCTTCAGCTTATCCTGGCCGAGCTGCCGCGCGAGCCATTCATCTTTGACACTGTGCCTAAAAGCGGCGATGGCCTCGGCGTCCGAACAGCCGACAATTTGATTCTTTTTGGTAGGGAATTGGTTCCAGAACTGTCGGGATGACTCTCTAGGTTGCTGGGTGACGTGGCTCAAATCATCGGCATCCGGGGGCCGAACATAGGTCCCTTGAAAATTGGCTCGGAAGGCCTCCTCGAGCTCCTACCTACATCCTATGGAGTCTTCGGGGAGGCTATTTAACCAGTGTCTGGCTGGTCCTTTAAGCTTTAAAAGCAGGTATTTGACGGCGTGGAGGTCATCTCCCCGAGCCATATGAATGTGTAGCAAGAAGTCTTCTATCCATACTGCCGGGTCTGTTGTTCCGTCTTATGGCTCGATGTTGACAAGTTTAAGCCTACGGGGAATTCATGCTGCATTACCCTATCTGTGAAACACAGTGGGTGTGCGGCACCCCTGCTCCGGACTATGTCTCATCGGAGGTCATCGGCCATCCGGGCTCGTTGTTGCTTCCGAACTCGATCGTTTCGGTTTAACCAACCTGCGTATCCGTCCCGTCTAGCAGGATGGCTTTCTTTTGGTCCATAAATGGACCTGCTTCGCGCATCCAGTTCACGTCGTAAGTCGTGTTTATCGATTGGCCGCGTTGCCTCTTTGCCGTAACGGCATGGTGGGGCGGGCAGTTCGGCCTTATCAGCTATCCGATCCCTTCCTCAAGGGGGCGGTCTGGCTGTTCAGCCTGGGTGTGTCTCGGGATTGGTGGCTCTATGGCCTCATCGTCGAACTGCGGCAGCAGTCTCCGTTTTGGGTAGCTTTTCGTCTGCCGTCTATAATCATATCCCTCTTCGGCGGCTAGGACTTCGGTCCATTTTTCATTAAGGATATCCTGTTCGGATTTTATCCTCTGTCGCTGTTTCTTTAGGCTTCGTGCGATGCAACTAAACGCTGCTTGAACTGCTCCTGCTCCAGCGGATCTTCGGGGACGATGAAATCTTCGTCGCCGAGGCTGACCTCCTCTTTGGAAAGGGGAGGTAATTGCTATCTTCAGAATCATTGAGCTTTTCTTCGTGGAGTGGGTCCTCCTGTCCCTCGGGGTCATCCGGCTGGTGGTCGTCAACAACGACATCGTCAGGATCATCCATACCGTCCAGGATACTGTTTTCCGCAGTGTCCGTGTGACGCCCCGAGACCGATGCTCCAGTTGTCTTCCATTTATTTGCATTGTCGCCGTGTGGTTCATTTGTTTGTCGCATTCATCATTGCATCATCCGCATTGCATCGGCACTGGTGCCGTCATTCATTTTCAAAACATGCATCCGTTCGTAGTTGCCAAGTCCCCTCGTCCCTTCCGTTGTCCGTCCGGAGCCCAGACACACTCGCACGCGGTATAATGGCGGAAAAATGTGGCGGAAAAATGTTCTCGGAATGGGTTGAAACTTGTCGTGCGGTGTTGTTATATTGTCGGTAGACCGCCCGCCAAATTTCATCGCATTCGGGGGTCGTTTGATGCCCGAACCGTTAAACCTATAGCGGCACTATAGCCGGTTTTACGTCGGATGTTTCCAGTATCCGGAAACAGCTAGCGGGCCTCTCTCTCTCTCTTCTCTCCCATAGCCACGGCCTCCTACACAGCCACAAGCAGCCCACCTACAGCCTACTACCCCCTCACCTAAGCCCCTCTGATTCGGACCGTCCGATGGTGTCGGGGTACGACACCTATGGGATCCCGAGAGACCCCTTTACGATTCGGCGGGGGGAGAGGTATACGCAAAGAGCAGAACCAATGATCGACGCGGGAAGTTTTTACCCAGGTTCGGGCTGCTGATCAGCGTAAAACCCTACTCCTGCTTTGTGTTCTTATTGATGTTCTTGAGCCCAGCCTTCAGGAGCGCTCGCAATGAACAGTACGTTCAAAGAGCAGCTACGCATGCAGAATGGGCCAGAAGTTCTCCTCCTCTGTAGCAGTTGCCTTGGGCCTCCTTTTATATGCTCAAAGGGATCTCCACAGTGGCAAAATGTACATACATTGAGGTGTAAAGTAGCTACAGGGTATCATACCTAACCCCTGACGGATTAGGACAAACGCATTTAATGCACCGTGAGGTGTCTGTTTAGGTGTCCTCACTTTCTTGGGGATGGAAAAAGGGGCCATCCCATCAGCACCGCTTAAGCTCTCCTCCACTGGCGCATTGCCACGCATCCAGAGAAGGACCCAGAATGCCAGACTTGTTACTGTGCCGAAGCGGTGGCACAGTGGCAGAATCTCGCCAGGCACCGAGTCTTGTCGGGCACCAAGCCATGCCGGGTGCCAAGCCTTGCCGGGCGCCAAGCCTTGCCGGATGCCAAGCCTTGCCGGGCGCCAAGCCTTGCCGGGCTCCACAGGCCATCCCGGCAAGGATCTTGCCGGGGAAGCTGGCCTTCGGATTCCAGCTTTGCTTATCTGCTGATCCTCAGATCTCTGACTTGATGATTTCCTTGATGGCTTGAATCGACCTCGAGTTGTTCCAGGCAAGCCTTGCCGCGAGGATGGCTACAACTGCCCGTGCACAAGTACGGGGTACTAGTGGCCCAATACTTAGTACACCGACAGGAGCCTCCGGGCCTAGGCCATACACGAGTGCGAGGCGTTGTTGGGCTAGGCCCAAACAGTGCACGGGCACACGTGGCAAGGAATTAACTGCTCGTAAATATCTCGTTTTACTGTGCCCCCCCCACTACACGCACCGAGCGCGCGACGTGGGAAGCGTGCCAAAAAGGCTGCAACTACCTCACGCCTATAGAGGCGCATTCACATTGGGGAATAAAAGAGGCGGCCCCGCTCCTTCCCCATAAAAAGGAGAAGCCGTAGAGGCACAAGCCTATTTACCCCCCTCTTCTTCTCAATCTGGCCATCACCATCGCCTTCCTCCTCTCGAGCTCAGAGCGAAGCCTTTTCCTCTTCCGCCCGCTGCTTCCACGCTCGCTCCACCCCCAACTTCTGTCCTCACAGCCGCCATGCCGCCCAAGGCCAGCAAAGGCAAGGGCAAGGAGGCGAAAGCCGACGTTCCGGAGAGCGAACTAGCGAAGATGCGGAAGAGGCTCGTCGTCTTCCCTCCATCACTCGATGCTGAAGCTCTGAAGGGGCGATACCAGTGCATGTGGGCAAAAAGAGACGCAAGCTCACCCCGCCACACGCGTAATCCTAGGTGCTTGCTCCAAAGGTGGATCGGACAGATACCCTTTCTTCACTGGATATTTCTATTGCGGGCTCTGTCCCCCCTTTTCCGACTTCTTCAATGATATCATGTACACATACGGCTTTTGTCTTCTCGATTTCACGCCGAATGCAGTACTTTGCATGTCCATCTTTGCCCATCTCTGTGAAAACTTTGTCGGCGTGATTCCCAATTCTGCTCTTTTTCGCCATTACTTCTTCCCTCGCATCCAAAAAGGAGAGGCCTTCTCTGGTTCTATCGCCTGGATTCCAAGGGCTTGGAATAAGGAAATATACCAAGAGGGAGTTTATCGCGAAAAGTGGGACGAGTGGCGGGCTGAATGGTGCTGGATCCAGGAAGCAGATCCCCATCCGTTTTGCCATCCCCAGCAACAGAAGGTGGTTCGCGGCAAGGATTGGAGCGATCCCGCTGTAGAAGACGAGAGGCTCACAATCGCCACCACCAGGATCCTTCTGCTGCCGGGCTGACGATGGAGATGATCGGCTTCGACTTTCTCCGCCGCCACATTGCCCCTCTGCAGAACAGGGGAAGGCCAGCTTGGGAATACAAGAACGCGGCAGATATCATGAGATTGTGCCCCGGGCTGAACAACAATCTGACCGCTATGCAGCTTGGCGCTCTCCGTCAAAAATTATTCCAGCGCGAAGACAAGCACCGGCTGCCGGCAAGGATTGTTCCCTTGTGCAACAATTCTGCCTTGGGGTCAATCATTGCCTTCCTGCCGATGTTCAACGCCCATGGTCTTGACCCAACCTGGGCCGAGCCAACCGAGGAGGAAGCGCAGACGTTTTTTGACAGCTTGACGAAGAGGCCTGTCCGGCAAGAGTCAGATTTCATCCGAGCCACCACCGATCAAGAAGTAGCTTACATTGCTACTAGGGTGGAGGAGGCAAATCTTGCTGCGGAGGCCGGCAAGGTCGGCTTCACAGAGTGGGAAGCCAGCGACGCGGAGGTGGTAGTGGAGGTGAAACCCACCGGGGAGGACAAGGTTGCCGGGGAAGAGAGCAGTGCAGCCGCTGAGAGCTCGTCCGGCGAGGACACGACCGAACAAGAAACGCGAGAAGAGCTCCCACCCCCGAAGAAGACGAAGCGTGTTCTTCGGAAGGCTGCATCTGGCATCCCGGCAGGCCAGCCTTCCTCGAGCAGCAAAGCTCCCGGCAAGAAAGTGGCCGGCAATACTGGACCGCAGCAGGGGGCTCGTCAACAGCCTGCGCAGCGCGCGAGACCCACACCAGCGGCCACTGCTGGGGCGGCAGGAGGGTCTCGTACTACCGCACCGGAAGCTGCCCCGGCGCCTGCCACAGCGAAGCGGCCTAGGACTCCTCCTCTGCCTCCCCACTCAGACATCGCAGCGGAGGTTGACTTCGACATCTCCGGCTTTAGTCCGGAGCGAGAGGAAGAAGAGTGAGTACTTTGCCGCAGCCTTTATCTTCCAACCCTGGATCAATCTTACTAAGTTGCTCGTATTGTCTCTGCAGTGACACAGAAACATTGCTGGAGAGGATGTCGAAGAGGTCAAGGACTTCTACGGGTGACGAGCCCCCGGCAGGCTCCACGAGCGTGCCAGAAACCGTCGTTGTCAGCCCGGAGTCCAGTCCTTAACGCAGCCCCCAGCGCAGCCCCCAGCACAGCCCCCAGCGTAAGTTCACTGTTCTCTTTCCGCTGGCGGGTGCCGAGGCTTTCATTCTTGCCGCTGATATCTTCGGTTTCGCAGGAGAAGAACGGCAACAAGGAGAGCTGTCGGAAGACATCCCCATTGTGCCTCCGTCATCGACCGCTCCGCCCACAATCACGTCCCCGGCAAGAGATCTTGCCGACAAGCCCATCCTAATTGAGGAGGAGCCGGCAAGCGCGGACTCTGGCAACCCACCCCCGGCAACCAGAGTTGCCGGGAGGGGCGAAGCCACCTCCCGACAGCCCGACGCAGGTACTCGATTGCCTCAGAGTGCTTGTTACTCTTTTTCCCTTATCTCTCTGTCTTTAGTCACTTCAAACTTCAACCTCGATCTTATTCTGTTTTCCTCCTTCGTCCTTCAGAGTTCCCTGTGATGGAACACATGGACGTCGACGTTGTCATCGAGGAGACCGCCAGGGACGCTGCCGCCGAAGCAGACAGGATCGCTGCTAGCGAAGCCACCAAGGATGACACTGTCGAGGCTAGTGGTGCTCTTGACGGGGAGGCCGCCAAGACTGCACAAGAGGAACCCGCCGAAGAACCTACTGAAGGGGGCGACAGGGAGGCTGAGGACCGCACTGACGGCATTCTTGCCGCAGGAGCGCCAGGCGCTGCACCGGCCACAGAGCCCCCTGCCACTGGTGAGGCAGCCACTGAAGACCAGCCATCAACATCCGAAGGCCCCTCATCCAGCAAATACCTCAAGGTTGGCGAGAACCTATTCATCAACTTGCCGGGGACGACAAGCACTGGGGCACTAGCCGAAGGAGAAGTTTTTGAAGAAATCATTGCTGCTGCCGGGCTCGAAGTCGTTGATGACCCCAGCACTAGCAGCGGCAAATCTGAAGAGGATCAGCTCCTTCAGGCCATGGGCGAGAATTTCCGCAAGCTCCAGGCTCTCCATCGCGCCTGGAAAAACAAAGCGGACTCCAGAATGGCAGTTGTCGAGGCGGCCGAAGCAGATTTTCAAAGGTGCGTCGCACAAATGCAGATCTGGCATGCCGAGGCCCTCCAAGAGTTGGTTGCCGGCCGGGAACAAGTGAGCCAGCAGTGGACTGAGATCCTCTTGAAGCAATCCGATATGGAGAAGGCGCATGATGAAGCTGCTCAAAGGATTGCTGCCGAAGATGCCCTCCTGACGGGGCGCCGCGTTGCTCTTGATGCTCATGAGGAAGATCTCACCGCACGTGAGCAGGCGCTCACCGCCAAGCTTCGCAGCAAAGATGAAGATATCGAGAATCTTGTCGCGCGGCGGACCCAGGAGCTAGAGCAAAAACATAAGGAGGTGCTCGAAGCTCTGACTGCAAGTCACGCCGGCAAGCTCAAGGAGGCCGTCGATGCTGCCGAAGCTGCAGAGGCCGCCAAGAACGAGCTGAGCGACAAGGTGAAGAGGCTGGAAACAGATCTCGAAGAGCATGGCAAGGAGCTCTCGACTCTCAAGGGCGACAGGGAAAAAACCCTCCACTCCTTGGCGGAGATGCAAGTTGCCCTGTCTGACAAAACCAAGCAGCTCTCCTCTGCGGCTGATAACATTGCGGTTCTGGAGTTGAAGCTAACCACGCTGCAGAAGTCTCGCGAGACCGGCAGGGCCCGTGAGAAGGCTCTACTCAAGGATCTCCAAGGAGAGAGGAACCTGCTCAAGAGCGCTGCCGCCGCCCAAACCGAGTACGAGAAGGGAGTGGAGATCTGGACTGGAGAAGCTTACCGCAGAACTGTCAACCATGGGCCTATCGAACTTCAAGTATTCTTCCGAGGAAAGAATATCTCCAAGTGCCAGATTGACGATGTTCTTTGAAAGCATCATCAACGCCTTGAGGGTGCTCCAGTCTAGCCGGGCGACCCAATTGGCCAATGAGACTCGCCGGCTTTGCCGGGCCGTCCTCCGCAAGGTGCTCATCAAGGTGGTGCACAGCAATCCCGGCATCGACCTCTCCAACGCGCTCGGCCATCTGCCAAGGGACACAAATGTTGAGGCGCTTGAAGAGTGCATCACGCCTATCCTTGAGAAGGTGGACTCCATCAAACGGATCGAAGGCCAGCGCAGGGATTGAGTGCTCCCCTTTTTCTTGCCGTCGTCATTCCATGTAAAAGACAATTAAGTCTCAAGTTAGAATTGCGGCAACTCATGGATGTAATATAATTTGCCTATGTTTAGGTTTATGCTTGCTATTTTCCTTGTCTGATTCCCTTATGTATGGAGTTCACCCTACGCTTACTCAAAAACTTGCCGGCGTGCAACCGGCCGTGAGCGCTGGGTGCGGGACTTCAGCAGCCTGCTGGAGGCGCAGCGGCCGGCAAGACTCCTTGGTGTTCTCAGTGCAGCCACTTAAATCGTTGAGCGGGCTCGAAACAAAATAAGGGCGCGACCGATTACAACAAGGGTTCCTTCACGTGCAGATTTTCCATACAAGAATCGGAATCGTCCAAGGAAATAACATTTTAATAAAAGAAAAACTTGCTCTGAGTTTTTAGGACTTAGCTTTCTATCACTGTCCTTCCTCCGGCAAGCGTTGATTCCGAACGTCGCCAACTGGTATTCATATCTCCCTCCCCCCCCCCCCCCGCAAATGTGCACCGCGAGGAATCCTTCTGTCTTTTGAGAAAAAGAAAGAAGAGAACATAAAGACATGAAACCTTGGCGGTTCGTTAGAACTTACCCGGAGTAGGTGTCATACAACATCTTAGACAAACATGCATATATATAAATATGAACATGGGAATCAATAAGGGAATGTACAACACTTAAATTTACCCATCTGTGCTCAGGGTCTGCGCCTGGCTTTGTACAAAGGATCACATGCCTCGCCGGCAAGACTTGTACAAAAGGGGGTTGCCGGGGGCCCCCGGCCACCGCGCCTTATGGGTAGAATTTGCGAAGATGCTCGATATTCCAGGAATTGCTCACTGGAACGCCATCTTCGGTCTCCAGGCGGACAGCGCCGGGCCTGGTGACTCGTACTACCCGATAAGGGCCTTCCCACTTTGGCGTCAACTTGTTTGAATTCTTGGCGGACTGAATCCGCCGAAGAACAAGGTCGCCTTCCTCAAGGCTTCGGGCATGAACTTTGCGGCTATGATAGCGACGCAAAGCTTGCTGGTAGCATGCAGCTCGCACAGCAGCCTGAAGACGATTCTCCTCAAGGAGCACAGCATCATCTTGCCGCAGTTGCTCTTGCTCAAGCTCATCATAAGCGAGCACTCGAGGAGATCCGTATATGAGTTCCGTGGGGAGAACTGCTTCTGCTTCGTAGACCAGAGCGAAGGGCGTCTGGCCGGTGGCTCGATTTGGTGTCATTCTGATTGACCAAAGAACCGCCGGCAACTCATCAATCCAGCGTCTTCCGCACTTTTTCAGCCTATCAAAGGTTCTGGTCCTGAGACCGCGCAGCACTTCAGCATTGGCCCTCTCCGCTTGGCCGTTGCTTCTCGGGTGAGCAACAGAGGCAAAACAAATCTTGCCGCCAAGGTCTTGGACGTACTGCATGAAGGTGCGACTCGTGAACTGCATGCCATTGTCGGTGATGATCCTATTGGGCACACCGAAACGGCAAACAATTCCCTTGAAGAACTTGACGGCCGATTGTGCTGTCACCTTCCTCACTGCTTCCACCTCCGGCCACTTTGTAAACTTGTCGATAGCAATGTACAAGTACTCAAAGCCCCCGGTAGCACGGGGGAAGGGCCCAGTATGTCAAGCCCCCAGACCGAAAATGGCCAGGAGAGAGGGATTGTCTGAAGAGCTTGAGCTGGTTGATGTAATTTCTTCGAATGAAACTGGCACGCTTCACACTTGGTTACTAGTGCAGTCGCATCCTGGAGAGCGGTGGGCCAAAATAAACCTTGCCGGAATACTTTCCCGGCAAGCGCTCTTGATCCTATGTGAGAGCCACATATGCCCCCATGTATCTCCGCCAATAGCTCTAGTCCATCCTCCCGAGGAATGCACTTCAATTTCACACCGTTTGGTCTCTTTCTGTACAGGACGTCATCGACGAACTTGTACATAACAGACCGACGGGCTACTCTCTCTGCTTCTTCCTGTTCCTCAGGGAGTTCACCTGTCTGAAGGAAATGGACAATGTGCTGCGCCCATGCTGGAGCCTGAGGCTCGACAGCTAGGACTAAAGGCATCTCCTCTGCCGGGGGAACGTTTGTCTCGACATCAAGGGCCTTAGGCCCTGCCGGAGCCTGTTGTTCCCCGGCAGGCATGTCGATCCCGGCAACTTCCTTGCCGGCGGCTCCGGGGAGCTCTGTCGGGAAGTACTGGCCAGAGTTCAACTTTCTTCTCTTTTCTTGTCGCATCGATGGCGCCACGGATGGTTGAGTCAATTGGAGCACAAAAGTTCCTGGTTCCACAGGCAACTTGAGGGCTGCACGCTTTGACAGGTCGTCAGCAACACTGTTCTCGGCATGAGGAACGTGCTCCATCTGCAGACCGTCAAAACGTTCTTCCATCTTCCTCACTTCATCTATGTAGGCTTGCATCAATGGACTTTGATAACTCTTGTTAACTTGCCTAACGACAAGCTGTGAATCGCCTTTGATGACGAGCTTTTTGATACCAAGGTATGCCGCGATCCTGAGACCGGCAAGCAAACCCTCGTATTCTGCAGTGTTGTTGGTCGAACTCTCCCGTGGAAAGTGCATTTGGACTACATACTTGAGGTGCTCTTCGGTGGGTGCGACAAGCAGCACGCCAGCACCGGCGCCTTGCAGCGAGAAAGCCCCGTCAAAGTACATAACCCATTGCTGGTCCATTTCCTTGCCGGGAAGAGTCGTTTCTTGAGCCTCTTCATCTGGCGTTGGGGTCCATTCTGCAATGAACTCTGCCAAGGCCCTGCTCTGGATCATCGAAGTGCTTTCAAACTTGAGGCCAAAACTGGACAACTCCAACGCCCACTCCACGATCCTACCAGTTGCTTCTGGATTTTGCAAAATTCGTTGCAACGGAAAGCGAGTGACGACGGTGATTTCAAGTGCCTGAAAGTAATGGCGCAGCTTTCTTGAGGCCATAAGGAGGCCAGAAAGCAACTTCTGCACACCGGAATATCTTGACCTAGCTCCTTGTAAAAGAGAGCTAACAAAATAAACTAGGCGCTGCACCACCTTCTTCTTCTGCACGGGTTCTTCTGTTTGCGCAGATCCTGTCTTGCCGGGATCAACCCTTGTCGGGGAAGATCTTGCCGCGTCATCTGGCGGTCCTGCCACTGGTGTTGCTTCCTCATCAGCTTCTCTCTGCGCCACTAGCGTAGCACTAACCACTTGATTTGTTGCTGCCAGATACAGCAGCAAGGGCTCTTGTGGTTTAGGTGCGACTAGCGTCGGCGGAGAGGAAAGGTATTTCTTCAAATCTTGCAGCGCAGCCTCCGCCTCCGGAGTCCATTTCATCGGACCTGCCTTCTTCAAAATTTTGAAGAAGGGCAGGGCGCGCTCAGCAGATTTGGAAATAAACCTGCTTAGAGCAGCAACACAGCCGGCAAGACGACGCACATCCTTGACGCGTCTCGGCGCTTCAATTTGCTCAATAGCTTTGATCTTGTCGGGGTTCACTTCGATTCCTCGGCAAGATACAAAAAATCCGAGGAGCTTGCCGGAAAGGACACCGAACACGCACTTCTCAGGATTGAGCTTAAAGTTGATCTTGCGCAAGTTTGCAAATGTTTCTTCTAAATCTTGAATGAGCATTGCTTTGTCCTTGGTTTTTACCACTATATCATCCATATACGCCTCCATATTTCTATGAAGTTGAGGCTCAAAACCAATCTGGATTGCTCTGGCAAATGTTGAATCAGCACTTTTCAACCCGAAAGGCATTCGTATAAAACAATATGTACCACATGGGGTGATAAATGCGGTCTTCTCTTCATCTTCTTTTGCCATAAAAATCTGATGATACCCTGAATAGGCATCAAGGAAGGACAGGAGATCACAACCAGCGGTGGCATCCACAATCTGGTCGATGCGCGGCAAGGGAAAGGGATCTTTTGGACAAGCTTTATTGATATCTGTATAATCGATACAAAGCCTCCATTTCCCATTCGCTTTCCGCACTACAACCGGATTGGCCAACCAGGTTGGATGAAGCACTCCTTTGACCAGTCCTGCCGCCTCCAGCTTTCTGATTTCTTCGGCAATGAATTCTTGCCGCTCCAAGGCTTGCTTCCTGATCCTTTGCTTGACGGGCCGCGCATGAGGACAGACAGCAAGGTGGTGCTCAATTACCTTCCTGGGAACACCGGGGATGTCAGACGGTTGCCATGCAAACACGTCGACATTCGCCCGCAGGAAAGCAACGAGCGCGCTTTCCTATTTGTCATCTAGGGTGGAACTTATGGTGAAAGTTCCCCCTGTTCCGTCCTCTCTGACAGGCACCTTCTTGGTCTCCGGCGGAGCAGCCTTGGACTTCTTGTTCTTGCCGGTGGAACTCTCTGGTACGTCCTCGACGGAAGCGTAGCACTCCGAGGAGGTGCGCTTGCCGGAGTTTGCGCCAAGGTTCCTGCCGGTCTTCTTCTTCCCCCCAGGAGTTCCAGCGGCAGGAGCAGGTGCCTTGATGGCAGGTGCTGCAACTCCTTCCCGGTAAAGTTGGTCGGCACAGATGAGCGCACCCTTCTTATCGGAATGGATAGTGATGACGCCCAACGGCCCAGGCATCTTCAAGACATTGTATGCGTAGTGTGATGCCGCCATAGACTTAGCCAGCGCTGGCCGACCAAGGATCCCATTGTATGACATGGGGATCTTGGCGACATCAAACACCACCTTCTCGGTCCTGAAGTTGAGCTCGCTGCCAAATGTTACCGGCAGCGTAATCTTGCCCTTAGGCTGGGTTCTTCCCGGATTGACCCCTTGAAACGTACCCATTTCTTCGAGGTCCTCATCGGGAATTTGGAGCCTTCTGAGCACATCCGGTGAGATTAAGTTTAGGCCGGCCCCGCCGTCAACTAACATTTTCGTCACCTTGAGGTTGCGAATCGTTGGTGAGACCAACAATGGCAAGCACCCGACCGCAGTTGTGCGATCAGGGTGATCCTCGGCGTCGAAAATGATAGGCGTGCTGGACCACTTCAGGGGCCTACATGCATCTGGGGATGGCTCTGCCGCATTGACCTCCCACACCCACTGTTTGAGTTGGCGGTGGGAAGAATGCAGTGAGGCACCCCCATCGATACACATGGCCTCCGTAGCCTTCTGGAATTCTTGCTCACTGGATTCATCATCTTCCTCATCATCATCTTCTTCTTTGTCTCGGCCCCGAGCGGGCCGATCCTTTTGCTGCTTGGCCTTGCCGCGGCGACCCCCTCGGCCACCACGCTTCTTGCCGGACCCATCAGCACCATCTTGGGCCTTCTCCTTATCTCGCCTCTCGTATTCGGCTCTCTGCTTCTCGGCAAGCTGCTCGACTTGCCGGCAGTTCTGGAGATCATGGCCCTTGGTGCGATGGATCTTGCAATATTGCTTGCCGGAGTTCTCTGACTTGTCGGCAACCGCCAAGGCCTGGCAGGAAGGGCACCCAGCAAGATCCTTGCCGGGGTCACCAACCTTGGCCTTCTTGGCGGCGCCGGGGTTGTCGGATTCCTCGACAGCAAGCACGGCCTTGCCTCCGCGCTTCCTGTTCCGCCGCCGGCCTTTCCTTGATGGGGCCATGGCGTCTTCATCTTCGGACTCGCCCGCCGCGCCAACAGCCTCGCCAGGGAGTTTCCTCCCCTCTTCAGCTCGAGCGCACTTGTCGGCCAGAGCGTAAAGCTCGGCAATACTCCTGACTTTGTTCATTGCCAGCTCTTCCCGCATTTTGCGGTTACGCACGTTCTGGTGGAACGCGCTAATGACAGCGGCAGGATGAACGTCAGGAATATTGTACTGCACCCAGCTAAATCTCTGGATAAACTTGCGCAGGGACTCGCCCTCCTTCTGAGGGATGATATGCAAATCGCTCTCTTGGCCAGGAGCTTGGTGGCCTCCAACAAAGGCGCCAACAAACTGATGGCACAGATCTGACCAGGAAGAAATAGAATTCTCCGGCAGATGCATCAACCACGACCTGACGTTGGGTTTGAGCACCAACGGGAAGTAGTTGGCAAGTATCTTGTCATCTCGGCCCCCGGCAGCCTGCACCGCAATGGTGTAGATGCTCAGGAACTCCGAGGGATGGGTCTTACCATCATATTTCTCCGGGACCTCTGGCTTGAAGGTTCGGGAATTGGGCCACCGGACTTGCCGCAGCTCACGGGTAAACGCTGGAGTCCCTACCTCATAAGGCAAGTCTCCTACGTCCCCTGGAGCAGGCTCGTCGACAGCCGACCCCGCGCGCTTATTAGACTGATAGCGCGCTTCCCGTCGCCGCTCGATGGTAGTTCGAGCGTCCTCCTTGCCTCGTTCCTGGAGAACTTGACGCTGATCGCGGCGCATCCGTGGATCGGATGACGCCGTGGAAACTTCTTCATGGCGGTCGACTTGCTGGGTTGTCGGCCGCCGCTGGTGCCGCGGAGAGGAGTGCACAGTGGTTGCACCACCTCTGGTTTTCTCTACATCGGCTCGCGCCGGATCGATGGGCCTCCGCTGCGAGGGCCCTGCCTCTTGCGGCCCATCTTTGTTGGCGAAGCCGATAAGGCTCTGGATAGTAGCTCGCCACTCCTCCATCTTCTTCGGAAATTTGAGGAGCAGCTGCGCACGTGCCAAGGCTTCCGCTGGCGTAGGTGGCGGCGACAGGTGCGAGGTACGTGAGGTGCTCTAACTCCTAACCATATTAGAAGGAGCACCACCACGGTCACGCGACCGCGCGCCACCCCCGTCGGCAGCTCGGTGTGCATGCTGGTCCCGCGCATCTTGGGATCGATGCGCAGAAACCTTTTCATGGGGACGCCCTGAACCACCAGCGCCATGACGTCGCTCATCATGCACGACCTGGGTAGGTCGCGAGGCTTGCGCCGGTGCGGGAGCTCCATCAGGCGCCCTCCGATCTCTCGAGTTCGTTGTGCCACCCGTAGGCAACACAACGCCATCTCTAGATCCAGCAGCGTGCAGGTTACCACTGCCACTGCGAACGATGCCGCTCGCCTGGCTCGGATCCCCAGAACACCGTGGGAGTTCTAATCCTCTTCCTTCTGCACCCACACCGTCGCCCGTACGCGAAGGCGTAGGCAAAATAGACATGGACGGTTGCGCCGTCGCAACGCTCTTCTTCTTGGGTGGCATGATGATGAAGAAACTAAGGCGCCGATCACTAGATCAGGTTCACGCAACCTTCAATCCCCCTACCTGGTGCGCCAAAGATGTCGGGGTACGACACCTATGGGATCCCGAGAGACCCCTTTACGATTCGGCGGGGGGAGAGGTATACGCAAAGAGCAGAACCAATGATCGACGCGGGAAGTTTTTACCCAGGTTCGGGCCGCTGATCAGCGTAAAACCCTACTCCTGCTTTGTGTTCTTATTGATGTTCTTGAGCCCAGCCTTCAGGAGCGCTCGCAATGAATAGTACGTTCAAAGAGCAGCTACGCATGCAGAATGGGCAAGAAGTTCTCCTCCTCTGTAGCAGTTGCCTTGGGCCTCCTTTTATATGCTCAAAGGGGTCTCCACAGTGGCAAAATGTACATACATTGAGGTGTAAAGTAGCTACAGGGTATCATACCTAACCCCTGACGGATTAGGACAAACACATTTAATGCACCGTGAGGTGTCCGTTTAGGTGTCCTCACTTTCTTGGGGATGGAAAAAGGGGCCATCCCATCAGCACCGCTTAAGCTCTCCTCCACTGGCGCGTTGCCACGCATCCAGAGAAGGACCCAGAATGTCAGACTTGTTACTGTGCCGAAGCGGTGGCACAGTGGCAGAATCTCGCCAGGCACCGAGTCTTGTCGGGCACCAAGCCTTGCCGGGCGCCAAGCCTTGCCGGGCTACACAGGCCATCCCGGCAAGGATCTTGTCGGGGAAGCTGGCCTTCGGATTCCAGCTTTGCTTATCTGCTGATCCTCAGATCTCTGACTTGATGATTTCCTTGATGGCTTGAATCGACCTCGAGCTGTTCCCGGCAAGCCTTGCCGCGAGGATGGCTACAACTGCCCGTGCACAAGTACGGGGTACTAGTGGCCCAATACTTAGTACACCGACAGATGGTGATCGAACGGTCCGAAAACGGACTAAATCCCTAAAACCTAGCCCTCCCTGCTATTTAAGGAAGGCCTCCTCCTTCCTAATCTAGCCTACCCTAGCCTCCTCGAATTCTGTGCGCCGCCAGCCTCCTCCCACCCCGCCGCAGCCGCCACCTCCCTCCTCCCCGCACGGCCCATGGAGCCCATCCGGGGCCCGCCCGGGCCCAAAACGCCGCCGCCGCAACCCGAACCAGCACCCGCGTCGCCGCCCCGCGCTCTTCCTCCCGCTCGAGCCTGCCTCCTCCCGAGCGCCTGACCCCGCCCCTCGCGCATCCCGCCGGAGTTGCTCACCGGAGCGCGCCGCCGACCTCGCCGCCGACCACCCCAGGTCGCCCCTGCTCCTCTCCTCTCTCTCCTCCCTTCTCCATCTTCTCCTCCTCTCCCTCACGATCTCTCTCACTGCAGGAGGCCGCCGCCGTTGGAGCTCGCCGCCGTCCACGTCTTGCCGCGCCGCCGCCGGATCTGGCAGGGCCGAGCACGGATCCATCCGTTCCGGCCTCTCCCCGCGCCATTGCGCGCCTTCCCCGACGTGTCCTGCCGCCGAGAGCCGTGCCCTGCTCTACTTCGGGCGGGAGAACGGCGAGCGCCTCACCTTCATTGACCCCGTCCTTGACCAGCCTCCCCAGCCGACCTGGGCCGGCCTTCCCGCGGTCCAGCTCTGCGCTGGCCCAGCCTGACCTCCCAGCCTCGCGGGCCCCGCGTCGGGTTCAGCCGACCCACGAACCTCGTCCCCGAGCCGGCCCACGAACCCCATCCCCGACCTGGCCCATGGGCCCTAGGTGAGCACCCATCAGCTGTCCTCCGCCTGTGCGCGATATAGCTATATTTGCGCTTACTCTGTTTTCCCTGTTAAAATCGACTAAGTCCTTTGTTTTCAGCATTTTGATGCATTTTCTTGTGGATGTAACTTTGTGCATGTTGGTCCGATTTGAGTGTATGATATGTTGAAATGTTCATCTCTCTGTGCTCTACATGTTGATGTGCTTTGCATTCATATTAGAGTGCATCTTGACATGTTAATCTCTGTTGCAAAAGTGCATCATGATGTTAACTACAGAAAACATTTAAGAGATTCAATGTTTGCTTGATGATTGCCACCTTCCATAACCCATATGAAGATGATTCGTCCTGGTGATTTTCTCTATGTAATGTATGCTTTGATGACATTCCATTGGTTTCTATGTAATCTTGCTGTAGCATGTCTATATCTTGCTCTAAAGTTGCAATCGAATAACTGTTGTCAGCATGCCCAGTTTTCAGAGTCTGTTATATCTTCTTGCCATGTTTACTTGATACTACCATCAAATCTATGCATAATCTGGAGATGTTCAGTAATCATGTTTTGATGACAATGTTACGCTCTATCCATCCATACCCTTGTTTGCAATTATAACCTGATGTAGCTTGTTCTTTTGGTGCCCTCAAGTTGCTTAAAAATATAACTGTCAGCATGCCCAGATTTCAGTGTCTGAAACTGCCCGAGTTAATTGATTGCATTTTGTCTTGATGATTCCCAATGATATGTGGCTCATGTGAATATAATCAGTAAGGATGTTTTGTTAAGGGTGTTTAGTACTTGCTTGTCGTGCCTTTTGTTGCCATGATAGCTTCTTGTAGCATATATTTATCATGCCTCAAAATTTGAATCGATTAATCTGTTTCAGCCTTAACCTGTGAATTTGACCTGTCTGAGAATCTGTTATTAGAGTGCGACTTGTCTTGATGATTGCTATTATTCCAGACGTTATATGGAGATGTTTAGTAAGCATGAATTGCCATGTATAACCTGTACTTTCATTCCATGCTTGTGGTTGCCATGTATACCTATTGTAGCATTTTCATTTCTTGCCTGAAACATGCTATCTATTAACTCTGCTCACATGTATGCCCTGCTTTTCACTAAGTCCTAATCTGAGTTATTAAGTTGCATTTTGCATGGATCATATTGGATTAATCTTGATGCCTATGAACCTGAATCTTAAGTATATTGGAAGCATGTTATCACTACTGTAAGTGCATATCATGCTTGTGCTCATATGATTTCTCTAGCATGTTGTTTTGATGCTCGCAATATGCTTCGTCGCTGTTTTGGACAGATTTGAGTAATGACTTGTATTGCTTGTAATTGTTGAACCGTGGCTCCGTTTCGAGCATGCTCTATATGAAACGTGCTTAGATTTGTGTGTAGTTTCATATTATCTTGTTGCATCCATGTTTTGAGTGATTGTGGTGATGTTTGCATGCATTTTGCCTCAATGTAATGTTTGACTTGTTTTGCTCATATCTTTTAGACCGTAGCTCGGAATTAAATGAATCTTATATGTAAATGGACTAGAAAGACACGTAGATCATCATGGTGCATGTTAACTTGCTGTTTAACAACTTCAACATAATGTTCTATTCAGATCTGAACCAATTTCGAAATTTGCATATGGGGTTCTTCCGGAATTGTTATATGTGGATTCCGGCCTCATTTAAACTTGCTTTGATGTGTGGTTCTTGTATGCATCATTTCTTGCCATGATTAGCATCTTGTAGCCTTGTCATGCATCATACTTGGTTGAGCATCATGCGATGTTATGTGTTGGTTGTTTATCGTGTTGTTTGCTTCTTTCCGGTTGTGCTTCTTCTCGATAGTTCCCGGTTCCGTTGCGATTGTGAGGACGCGTTCGACTACGCTTGGTTCATCTTCTTCATGAACTCAATCTCGTTCCGAGTGGGATATCAGGCAAGATGACCATCACCTTGGATCTCACTACTATCTTTGCTATGCTAGTTGTCTCGATGCTATCGCTATGTCGCGCTACCCACCACTTGTGTATCAAGCCTCCCAATATGCCATGAATCAACCTCTAACCTTTTTCACCATCCCAGCAAACCTTGGTTTGGCTATGTTACCGCTTGCTCAGCCCCTCTTATAGCGTTGCTAGTTGCAGGTGCAGGTTGTTCCATGTTGGGAACATGGATATGTTTGGGATATCACAATATCTCTTATTTAATTAATGCACATATATACTTGGTAAAGGGTGGAAGGCTCGGCCTTTTCCTTGGTGGTTTGTTTCACTCTTGTCGCCCTAGTTTCCGCTAAACCGGTGTTATGTTCCTTGATTTTTTGTTCCTAACATGGTCGGGGTGTTATGGGCCCCCCTTGACAGTTCGCTTTGAATAAAACTCTTCCAGCAAGGCCCAACTTTGGTTTTTAATTTGCCATCATAATAAAACGGTTAATTAATTAATTTGCATAGGGGGTCGTGTCCCCGGGTTCTTAATTCCACATAATACAGGGGGGCCAGTGCTGATGGTGTCGGTCCCAAACGGGCAGCCTGCGGGACCGCCACCGGGGTTACCCGAAGGGGGGTTTACATGTAGCTTGTCCCATCCGGTCATGGCCTGAGACGAGATACGCGCGGCTACTATCAGGGTGTCAGCACGCCGGGAGGTCTTGCTGGACATGTTTTACCATTGTCGAAATGTCTTGTGCGCCGGGATTCCGAGTTTCATCGGGTTGTCCCCAAGATGGAGATTTACCTCCACTGATCGTGAGAGTTTATAATGGACTAAGTTGGGACACCCCTGCAGGGTTTAATCTTTTGAAAGCCGTGCCCGCGGTTATGTGGCAGATTGGAAATTTATGATATCCAGTTGTAGAGAACTTGACACCAGACCCGAAAGTAAAATACACCAACCGCGTGCGTAACCGTGATCGTCTCTTTTCGAGGGAGTTCGGGCAGAGAACACGGTTGGGTTATGTTTGACTCGTAAGTAGTTCAGGATTAGTTAGTGATCATTACTAGTTGTGACCGTTATGCGTAGTTGCTCTTCTTACTCTTGAACTCATAAGTTAGCCACCATATAATGCTTAGTGCTTGCTGCAACCTCACCACTTATCCATTCCATACCCATTAAGCTTAAATAGTCTTGATACCCATGGTGATGGGATTGCTGAGTCCTCGTGGCTCATAGATTACTACATCAACAGTTGCAGGTACAGGTAATGCGTTGATCTAACATGAGAGTGACGCTTGCTTGCTTTTGGAGTTCTTCTTCTGCTTCTTCTTCTTTCCCTCGGCTCAGATGTTTCCCTTGCTTGTTTTCCTCTCGCCATTCAATTGTTCCGGAGTGCTAAAGATTTCTCAGGAGATTCGTGTTTCCGATCAAGACTCATTCCTTCTATTTCGAGTTTGCTACCTCATCCAAGTCATTTCAGTCAACCGGTGCACCTCTCTCTTCTTCTAGCTTTCTTTTTCAACGGAGTTTTCTTTTCAGTGGGCCCTAACCCATAGGTCTTTTCCTAGGATCTTACCTGGCTCTTTTGATTTTTCCAGAGTTCCGCTTTTCTTTCCAAGTTGTCGTCGGAGTGATTTCTGTTTAGTCGTTTGTCTTCTTCGGATTTCTCCTTCATTCCTTCTTTTTCATCTCCATCGTCCTCTTTTTCTTACGTCTCGTTCCTAAGATCTCGGGACGAGATCTTCTGTTAGTGGGGGAGTGTTGTGACGCCCCGAGACCGATGCTCCAGTTGTCTTCCATTTATTTGCATTGTAGCCGTGTGGTTCATTTGTTTGTCGCATTCATCATTGCATCATCCACATTGCATCGGCACTCGTGCCGTCATTCATTTTCAAAACATGCATTCATCCATAGTTGCCGAGTCCCCTCGTCCCTTCCGTTGTCCGTCCGGAGCCGAGACACACTCGCATGGCCAGCGGCACCTCCGAAATTATTATTTTATAAGTGGCAGAAAAAATTTCTCGGAATGGGTTGAAACTTGGCGTGCGGTGTTGTTATATTGTCGGTAGACCGCCTGCCAAATTTCATCGCATTCGGAGGTCGTTTGATGCCCGAACCGTTAAACGTATAGCGGCACTATAGCCGGTATTATGTCGGACGTTTCCGGTATCCGGAAACAACTAGCGGGCCTCTCTCTCTCTCTTCTCGCCCGCAGCCACGGCCTCCTACATGGCCACAAGCAGCCCACCTACAGCCAACTACCCCCTCACCTAAGCCGCACCAATCCGGACCGTCCGATAGCGATCGAACGGTCCGAAAACGGACTATATCCCTAAAACCTAGCCCTCCCTGCTATTTAAGGAAGGCCTCCTCCTTTCTAATCTAGCCTACCCTAGCCTCCTCGAATTCTGTGCGCCGCCAGCCTCCTCCCACCCCGCAGCACCCGCGTCGCCGCCCTGTGCTCTTCCTCTCGCTCGAGCCTGCCTCCTCCCGAGCGCCCGACCCCGCCCCTCACGCATACCGCCGGAGCACGTCGCCGACCTCGCCGGCGACCACCCCAGTTCGCCCCTGCTCCTCTCCTTTCTCTCCTCCCTTCTCCATCTTCTCCTCCTCTCCCTCACGATCTCTCTCGCTGCAGGAAGCCGCCACCACCGCCGGAGCTCGCCGCCGTCCACGTCTTGCTGCGCCGCCGCCTGATCCGGCAAGGGCCGAGCACGGATCCATCTGTTCCGGCCTCTCCCCGCGTCGCTGCGCGCCTTCCCCGACATGTCCCGCCGCCGAGAGCCGTGCCCTGCTCTGCTTCGGACGGGAGAACGACGAGCACCTCGCCTGCATTGACCCCGTCCTCGACCGGCCTCCCCAGCCGACCTGGGCCGGCCTTCCCGTGACCCAGCTCTGCGCTGGCCTAGCCTGACCTCCCAGCCTCTTGGGCCCCGCATCGGGTCTAGCCGGCCCACGAACCCTTTCCTCGAGCCGGCCCACGAACCCCATCCCCGACCTGGCCCATGGGCCCTAGGTGAGCACCCATCAGTTGTCCTCCGCCCGTGCGCGATATAGTTATATTGCGCTTACTCTGTTTTCCCTGTTAAAATCGACCAAGTCATTTGTTTTCAGCATTTTGATGCATTTTGTTGTGGATGTAACTTTGTGCATGGTGGTCCGATTTGAGTGTATGATATGTTGAAATGTTCATCTCTCTGTGCTCTACATGTTGATGTGCTTTGCATTCATATTAGAGTGCATCTTGACATGTTAATCTCTGTTGCAAAAGTGCATCATGCTGTTAACTACAGAAAACATTTAAGAGATTCAATGTTTGCTTGATGATTGCCACCAATCCATAACCCATATGAAGATGATTCCTCGTGGTGATTTGCTCTATGTAATGTATACTTTGATGACATTCCATTGGTTTCTATGTAATCTTGCTGTAACATGTCTATATCTTGCTCTAAAATTGCAACCGAATAACTGTTGTCAGCATGCCCAGTTTTCAGTCTGTTATATCTTCTTGCCATGTTTACTTGATGCTACCATCAAATCTATGCATAATCTGGAGATGTTCAGTAATCATGTTTTGATGACAATATTATGCTCTATCCATCGATGCCCTTGTTTGCAATTATAACCTGATGTAGCTTGATCTTTTTGTGCCCTCAACTTGCTTGAAAATATAACTGTCAGCATGCCCAGATTTCAGTCTGAAACAGCCTGAGTTAATTGATTGCATTTTTTCTTGATGACTCCCATTGATATGTGGCTCAAGTGAATATGATCAGTAAGGATGTTTTGTTAAGGGTGTTTAGTACTTGCTTGCCATGCCTTTTGTTGCCATGATAGATTCATGTAGCATATAATTATCGTACCTCAAAATTTGAATGGATTAATCTGTTTCAGCCTTAACCTGTGAATTTGAGTCTGAGAATCTGTTATTAGAGTGCGACTTGTCTTGATGATTGCTATTGTTCTAGAGGTTATATGGAGATGTTTAGTAAGCATGAATTGCCATGTATAACCTGTACTTTCATGTCATGCTTGTGGTTGCCATGTATACCTACTGTAGCATCTTCATTTCTTGCCTCAAACATGCTATCTATTAACTCTGCTCATATGTATGCCCTGTTTTTCACTAAGTCCTAATCTGAGTTATTAAGTTGCATATTGCATGGATCATATTGGATTAATCTTGATGCCTATGAACCTGAATCTTAAGTATATTGGAAGCATGTTATCTCTTCTATAAGTGCATATCATGCTTGTGCTCATATGATTCCTGTAGCATGTTGTTTTGATGCTCGCAATATGCTTAGTCGCTGTTTTGAACAGATTTGAGTAATGACTTGTATTGCTTGTAATTGTTGAACCGTGGCTCCGTTTCGAGCATGCTCTATATGAAACTTGCTTAGATTTGTGTCTAGTTTCATATTATCTTGTTGCATACATATTTTGAGTGATTGTGGTGATGTTTGCATGTCTTTTGCCTCAATGCCATGTTTGACTTGTTTTGCTCATATCTTTTAGACCGTAGCTCGGAATTAAATGAACCTTATATGTAAATGGATTAGAAAGACGCGTAGATCATCATGGTGCATGTTAACTTGCTGTTTAACAACTTCAACATAATGTTCTATTCAGATCTGAACCAATTTCGAAATTTGCATGTGGGGTTCTTCCGGAATTGTTATATGTGGATTCCAGCCTCATTTAAACTTGCTTTGATGTGTGGTTCTTGTATGCATCATCTCTTGCCATGAGTAGCATCATGTAGCCTTGTCATGCATCATACTTAGTTGAGCATCATGCCATGTTATGTGTTGGTTGTTTACCGTGTTGTTTGCTTCTTTCCGGTTGTGCTTCTTCTCGATAGTTCCCGGTTCCGTTGCGATTGTGAGGACGCGTTCGACTATGCTTGGTTCGTCTTCTTCATGGACTCAATCTTCTTTTGAGCGGGATATCAGGCAAGATGACTGTCACCTTGGATCTCACTACTATCTTTGCTATGCTAGTTGTCTCGATGCTATCGCTATGTCGTGCTACCCACCACTTGTGTATCAAGCCTCCCAATATGCCATGAAACAACCTCTAACCTTTTTCACCATCCCAGCAAACCTTTGTTTGGCTATGTTACCGCTTGCTCAGCCCCTCTTATAGCGTTGCTAGTTGGAGGTGCAGGTTGTTCCATGTTGGGAACATGGATATGTTTGGGGTATCACAATATCTCTTATTTAATTAATGCGCATATATACTTGGTAAAGGGTGGAGGGCTCGGCCTTTTGCTTAGTGTTTTGTTCCACTCTTGCCACCCTAGTTTCTGCTAAACCGGTGTTATGTTCCTTGATTTTGCGTTCCTAACATGGTTGGGGTGTTATGGGCCCCCCTTGACAGTTCGCTTTGAATAAAACTCTTCCAGCAAGGCCCAACTTTGGTTTTTAATTTGCCATCATAATAAAACTATTAATTAATTAATTTGCATAGGGGATCGCGTCCCCGGGTTCTTAATTCCACATAATACAGGGGGGCCAGTACTGATGGTGTTGGTCCCAAACGGGCAGCCTGCGGGACCACCACGGTGGTTACCCGAAGGGTGGTTTACACGTAGCTTGTCCCTTCCGGTCGTGGCCTGAGACGAGATACGCGCGGCTACTATCAGGGTGTCGGCACACCGGGAGGTCTTGCTGGACTTGTTTTACCATTGACGAAATGTCTTGTGCACCGGGATTCCAAGTTTGATCGGGTTGTCCCCAAGATGGAGATTTAACTCCGCTGATCGTGAGAGTTTATAATGGACTAAGTTGGGACACCCCTGTAGGGTTTAATCTTTCAAAAGTTGTGCCCATGGTTATGTGGCAGATTGGAAATTTATGATATCCGGTTGTAGAGAACTTGACACTAGACCCGAAAGTAAAATACACCAACCGCGTGCGTAACCGTGATCGTCTCTTTTCGAGGGAGTTCGGGAAGAGAACACGGTGGGGTTATGATTGACTTGTAAGTAGTTCAGGATCAGTTATTGATCATTACTAGTTGCGACCGTTATGCGTAGCTGCTCTTCTTACTCTTGAACTCGTAAGTTAGCCACCATATAATGCTTAGTGCTTGCTGCAACCTCACAACTTATCCATTCCATACCCATTTAGCTTAAATAGTCTTGATACCCATGGTGATGGGATTGCTGAGTCCTCGTGGCTCACAGATTACTACATCAACAGTTGCAGGTACAGGTAATGCATTGATCTGACATGAGAGCGATGCTTGCTTGCTTCTGGAGTTCTTCTTCTGCTTCTTCTTTGATCAAGGGATAGTTCCTTGGTCGGCAGCCTAGGCTAGCAGGGTGGATGTCATTAGTTGTTTTTCGTTTGTTTTCATCCATAGCCGGATGTTGATCTTCTGCATGATGTTGCTATGTATTGTTGTATTCATGTGGCACTTGTATGCCTTTGTATGTATCCCCATCTATTATGTAATGGTACAATGTAATGATATCCATCTTGCTAAGCGCCCGAAATGCGATTGTGTCCCAATCACGAGTTCGTCACGTGATCGGGATAGAATCGCATCTTGGGCGTGACAGTCCGCATTGCTCCCATGGCTTCGACGTGCCTTGGAGCGGCGCTGCTGTTTGCGTCGTTTGGGCGGCTCATCGTCGGGCTTGTCCTTGTTCTGCTTGGGCGTGTCGTCGCCGTCCTTGGGAGTGTCCACCATGTAGACGTCATATGTGGATGTGGCCGTCCAGCGGCCTGTGACTTGGGGTGCAGCATCAGCACATGCCGTGGCGCCACTGCCTTCGTCCATGGATTCAGCATTTTCTGAGGTATAGTCCAGCATGTCGGTTAAATCTTTGACTGTGGCTACCAAATGGGTGGTGCGTACACGGCGTGGAGATAAGTGCATCTGCAAATGCTTCTGAAGAAGTCTGCTGAACTGGCGGAGTTGATACGGGAGGTGGCACTGGTGCAGTAGCAGCAGGTACAGAGTGAGTAGTCCTCGTGTCTGCATCTGGCACGGCTGAAGATCTTGGTGCCCTTCGCACTGCCTGAAACCTCTCTGTGGTGACTCTGTCTTCTCCACTATCCAAATCTGCAACTTCAACATCATCCCTTAGCTTCTCTACAATAGTTTGAACATTTGTGATCTTTGCATCAAGATCATGCATCTTTGTTTCAACTATCCTTTCAAGGCTCTCCTGGTTCTTGGCTAAGTTGGCCAGACTTTGCTCAATCCTCTGGGTTGCTTCGGGCAGATACTTCAATTGATCATCTCTTGACTTGATGTTTGCTATGGGGGCACTTGAGACACTAGCTTTCTTTGTTGTCTATGCTGCCTTTGCTGCTGCTGCTGCTTCAGCCTTCTCATGAGCCTCAACTGATGTAGGGTGTGAGGGATCCATCACCACTACATTATCTTCAAAATCAGGGTGAAGAGGGAGATGCTCTCGGTCTAGCAGATATGTACCTGTCCCAATCTTGGAGTTGATCAACATCTGAATGTGGGGTGCATATCCACATGACCTCTTCTGGTCAGCAGTAGTCCTCTTGATTGTTTCCACAATCAGACTCATCACCTTGAACTTCTGAGGATTATCATATAAGTGCAGCAAGTTGATGGAATGGCCTCCTATCATTCTGTCATCTCCAGACTTAGGCAAAAGGATATGCCTCAGTATGGTGTTTGTAGTGGCCAAACCAGCAAGCAGGTGGTAGATGGAGCCTAACTTGTGAGTTTCCTTATCCTTTTCAGGAATTTTCTTGTACATATTTGCCATGGTGTCATGTCTCTTGGCATAGAGATCTATGTCATCCTCAGCTTCTGCTGGTGCATTGATAAGAGCAGCCCATTCAGAGATTGATGACTGATACTTGGAGCCTTTAGTCATCCACACAATTCTACCATCAGGATAGAAATGAGCAGTGGCATAGAATTGCATGATAAGCTAATCATTCCACTTAGTGAGCTTCTGTTCAACAAAGGCATCTGTCTCAGTCAACCTGAAACTCTCATGAACATGGGGGAAGTAGTCTTCATTTTCATCAATAAACTTCCAGTCCACCCACTTCATATCACTGACTATTGGCTTCTTGTCAAGCAGCACTGTCTCATAGAAATCTTGCTGTTCTTTGGTGTGGAACCTGTAATCACAAGCTGTCCTCCTCCTAGCTGAGTAAAGATCCACCTTCCTCCATTCTCTCAAACCACTATCCTTCATCTCCTTAATGTTTTCTGCAACTGGGTGTGCATTGTCATGGTCAGGAATCTTGGGCTTCAATCTTCTGAGCACTAGTGGCTCAACATCTTCCTCAGCAGGTTCTGGCACTGGGGCCTTGTTCTTTTCAGCAACTGAAATGTTCCTTGTGGATCTCTTAGGAGCTTGCTTTTTTGGCAATGACTTGGACTTGGTAGGAGCAGCAGTCTTAATGGCATCGGACATGAGCTTCTGAGCCTTAGGAGCAGGTGCATCAGCTGGCTGTTCCTCCTCCTCCTCTGAAGTTGTGTGCCTCTCAAACTCAGCCATTGGATTAACAAGTTTGCACATCTTCCACTTTTCCTTTCAGCTTTGTTGGAAGTTTCTTTTGGTGCTGAGGCTTTGCCAGCCTTTGACAATGGCACTTTTCTGACAGCAGTCATGTCCTTGACAGTTTCAAATTCCTTCCTAGCCAATGTCCTCTTCTTGGAAGTGGCCTCATCTACTACAAAATCATCATCCTCACTGTCTAAGGTTTTCTTCTTTCTGGTTCTGATTGCAGCTTTAGGCAGATTGCTTGGAGTGCTCCTACTGCCCTCATAAAAACGTTCATTTGGGCTTGAGCCCTCACTAAGATCAACATCCTGCCCGGAACTGTTCTGACTGTCACTTGCATCTGACATCTTGAAGATCTGACCCTGTGAATAGATGGGTGTGGATAGAATAGATTAGCATCACAAAATGCAACTATTTTTGCGAAAAGATTGAATCAAAACTTCAGTTTTAGTTTTCTGCAGAAACCATTTCGGAGCTACCGAGATGATTATCTCGGTGACGCCGAAGCACTGTCAGAACCTAAAAGCACAAGTTTGGTCAGACCGAGTTGTGGTTTGGTGGCTCCGATACTGCTAGGGTTTCAATAAGATGTTACTTTCGGTCTCACCGATTAGTACGCTTCGGTGGCACCGATTTGTACTAAGTGCAATGGCCAGGGCCAATCGGTGGCGAAAATTCCATTCCGGTTGGTCCGAGATGAGTTCGGCGGAAATATAAACCTAAATTTTTTCATCAAAACTAATCTAAGTAGTTTTTCAGTTGGATAGATCTATTTGCAATCGTGGCAAGAAGATATGCATTGTCCTTGCGCATTGAATCAGAAGGGGAAAAGCACAAGGGGTTCGAACCGTACCCTAACTCGGTGGCGGTTCGCTACGGCGACAACGGCGGTAAAGATTCCCGTTGACAGCGGTGGATTCCTACGGCGGAGATGCGCAGGAGACAACGACGAAGATCCCTAGACCAGGGGCGGCAGCAATGGGGTGCATACGCGTGATGTTTGAAGAATTTTTCAAGCATACGGGTCGGCTCGATTTATATACCCATGGCGGTCGGTGGCACCGAGTGGATTGAATCGGTGGCACCGAAATGCGAAACTGTGTTTAGTTACAGCAACTCGGTTAGACCGAGTCAGTCTAATCGGTAGCACCGAGATGAAAACCTAGATCAATCTACAGCTTTCGGTGGGACCGAGTTTGAGTGAGTTGGTCAGACTGAAAAGACTATAGAAGGTTTTGGAATGCAGCCCTTGTCGGATCGGTGGCTCCGAGTGCTCCTCAGCCGGAGGGTCTGAAAAAAAACTTGTTCAAATTTTGTGATGTAGCATGAATAGAATTTGATACAAGAAAAGCATAGATACCTAGAGAAAGTTCTTAGGCATTCTTGTACATCCACTTGGCCAAAAGAACCAAGACAATCATAGCAACAAATGGATGTCCTCGAATGAGTAAAATATGCATTCAACATGCTCACATAATAAGATAGCAAATAAATCATGTGTCAAACATGCACAAACAATTCTAGCATCTATCAAGCAATTTGGCGATGACTATGTCATCTATATATGAGTATATTGACTTAGGAGCCAAATGAGAAGATTTTATCATAGGTCATACTCATCGTTTAAGCACAAGTGGGGTTACCACTTTTACATAAAGCATTAATGTGTTCACACCATTAGAGTTGCTTTAGCTCATTTTCTTAGAGAAAAGCTCCTCCTAGATGTGATACTCCCCCTAAGAGGGATAAACTAACCTTGGGTTTGTCGGCGTTCTGGAAACGGGGGTACCCAGACTTGCTTGCCTGCGGGCCAACGCGAGGCCCCACCGACGGCCCGACAAGGCCCGAATTGAAGACTACGCGAGGAAGGCCCTCTCGAGGGCCCCGGCCATGCGAGGCAAGCAATGCCAAGACCTCCTGGGGAGCGTCTCCTCAAGCCTTCCTCCCGAGGAGCGGAGATCTCTATGCAGGTACCCCTCCTCATGAGGCCATGGTGACGTGAGCCATGACGACCGAGGACAGACGGGCACCAGCGGCCGAAGAGGGAGCAGTTTCCTCTTAGGTGCTAAGGAGGCAAGGGCAGGCGCGTGTTCCCAAGGAAGGCTCTAAAGGTTTCCATTCTGGTGCAACAAGACCACGACCACGAGCTCGGCTGGGTGGGTCATCGCCGAGCCCACCTCTGCGTCATGGCCAGAAGCATTGCAGGTCAGGACCACCTTTCGTTAGGATAAGATGTACTTCTTGTCCCCTTTCAAAATTGGCCATCTTGGGATCCCTTCCCGCCTAAGCTATAAGGGAAGAGGACCAAGGCCACTATAAATATAGACTATCATCCGCTGTAGAGGGGAGGACAGATCGAATCCACCCACACCATCCGAGCCCTCGCGAGGCAGCTCATCCACTGTACTAGTTCATCCTCAACCTCCTCGTGAGGCCAATCCACCAAAGGCAGGAGTACGGTTTTACACCGCAAGGTGGCCGGAACCTGGGTAAATCCTCATGTTCTTTCCTTCCCTACAGTCTTCGCACTCGGTGAGCTAGAGCCTAGGACAAAGCGAGCAGAGCGTCGCGGTGAAGCGAGATCCTTCGTACACGCCCCAAAGTTCGAACCTTGTTGGGTCCACGGAGCCCCGATTCCGACATTTGGCGCGCCAGGTAGGGGCGTGTCGAAGCTCCGTCTCTTCATCAGCCGCACTCCGCCTTCGCTCCGTTGTCCCCATGGCGGATGCTGTCCCCTAGGCTTGGCGTCCCGTGGCCTATGGGAGCGCCACGGGCTGCCCGACCTTCACCCCTGACCTACGCCAAGTGAAGTGGCGGGTGAGGTTCAGGCCAACGCTGCCCCCGCGCTACAATGGCGCGGCTGACCCCCAGGGGTTTCTCCAGGTGTACGCGTAGGACATCCGAGCGGCGGGCGGTGACGACAAGGCCGGGGCCCCACGCGGTCGCTTGCATCGTCGGCTGGTCGCAGGCGCCTACGTCAGGCCGCCACGTCAAGCAGCTTCTCCGCCAGACAAGCGCTGCTCGGCCACAGCCGGAAGCCTCACGGGGCCGCGCGAGGCCGGAAGCCGACATCACCTTCGACTCCAGGGATCATCCCAGGACGGTGGCCGCCGCTGGTGCACTCCCCATGCTCTGCACGCCCACCATCAGCAATGTCGCGGTTACCAAGACCCTCATCAATGGCGGCGCAAGCCTCAACGTTCTTTCCATGGGGGCCTTCGACATGCTCTAGGTGACTCACGACCAGCTCACGCCCACCAGGCCCTTCTCAGGGTGACCAAAGGCTCCACCACCCCTTTAGGGCAGGTGCATCTCCCAGTCACCTTCGGCACCCGCGACAACTACCACACCAAGCTCATCGACTTCGACGTGGCCCACATCGGCCTCCCGTACAACGCCATCCTGGGGTATCCGGCCCTCGCCAAGTTCATGGCGGCAACTCATCCGGGCTACAATGTCGTCAAGATGCTGGGTAGCAGTGCCATCATCACAGTGGCCGGAGACATAAAGGAAGCGGTCTGGGCCCTCAGGCTCGTCCACAAGGCCGCGGCAGCCTCGCGCCCCAACGCCGGGAGCACCCCAGAGGTTCTGGAGGCCGCACCCGCGAAGAGAAAGCAGCTATTCTCTCAGGACCTGGCCGAGATGAAGCAACTGCCTGTCGACAGCGGGGGCTCAGGCCCCACCTTCACCATCGGCGCCAGCCTTCCTCCGAAGCAGGAGGAGGCGCTGGTCAATTTCCTTCGAGCAAACAAGGATGTGTTTGTGTGGGAGGCGTCTGACCTGGTGGGCGTCCCGAGGGAGGTAATAGAGCATCACCTGGCGGTATGCCCCAGTGCGCGCCCGGTGAAGCAGAAAGCACGACGTCACGCACAGGAGAAGCAAGCGTTCATCGTCCAAGAGGTGTGCAAATTGCAAGAAGACGATGTTATTCGAGAGGTGCGGCACCCGGATTGGTTGGCCAACCCTGTCGTCGTCCCCAAAAAGGGCGGGAAGGAGCGCATGTGCGTCGACTTCACGAGCCTCAACAAGGCTTGTCCTCAAGACCCTTTCCCGCTCCCGCACATTGACCAGATCGTGGACTCCACCACCAAGTGCGACCTGTTATGCTTTTTGGACGCCTTCTCAGGCTATCACCAAATCAAGATGGCGACGGAGGATGTCGAGAAGACGGCCTTCATTTCCTCGTGCGGCGTGTACTACTTCACCTGCATGCCCTTCGGACTGCGTAATGCCGGTGCAACCTTCCAGCGGCTGATGCGCATTGCGCTGGTCAACAACTAGGGAGAATGCGGAGGCGTATGTCGACGACATCGTGGTCATGTCACGAGAGGCAAGGACCCTAATCGAAGACTTGGAGGAAACATTTGCCAACCTGCGCCGAGTGGCCATGAGGCTTAACCCGAAAAAGTGCGTTTTCGGGGTCCCATCCAGCAAGCTGCTGGGCTTCCTCGTGTTGCATCGAGGGATCGAGGCTAACCCTAAGAAGATCAAGGAAATTGAGAAGATGCGCCCGCCTCAGACCCTCAAGGAGATGCAGAAACTGTCGGCGTTCTGGGAACTGGGGTACCCAGACTTGCCTGCCTGCGGCCCATGGTGTGGCTCCATCAGCGGCCCGGCGCGGCCCACCTTCCGCATCGACAACTCAAGACCCTCGTGAGGGGCCAAGCCTCGCGAGGCGGACGACACCAAGACATCCAGGAGGGGCAACCTCCTCAGGCTGGCTCCTGAGGAGCGGAGATTCCTATGAGCAGCTCACCTCATGAGGCTTCAGATGACGTGAGCCATGACGACCAAGGCCAGGCGGGCGCCAGCGGGCGCAGGACAGTAGTTTCCTCTTTGGTGCTCAGGAGGCAAGCGCAGGCGCGGAGTCCCGAGGAATCAGCCAAAGGTTTCCATTCCAGTGCACCAAGACCAAGATCGCCAGGACGGCAGGACGGAAGTCATCGCCGAGCCCACCACGGCGTCACGGCCAGAAGCTTTGCAGGCGAAGACTACTTTTGTCAGGATAAGATGTACTAGCTGTCTCCATTCGAATTCGGCCGTTGTGGGATCCCTTCCCGCCTTCATCTGGGAAGAGGACCAAGGTCACTATAAATAGGACCTAGCCACCACCATAGAGAGGGGTCTGGATCCGAGTCCTAGAGACCATCCTCTCTCCCACCAGCTCAAGAACACACCTCCTGAGGTTGTTCTCCCACTGTACTAGTTCATCCACAGCCCATCTCGAGGCTAATCCACCACAAAGCAGGAGTAGGGTTTTACACCGCAAGGTGGCCTGAACCTGGGTAAACTGCCTTGTCTCGTTTCTTTCCTATTCGTCGAGCTAGGCCGTGAAATCTTAGAGTTGGCGAGTAGACCATGGAAGTTGAGTTCTTCGCACGCACCCCAGAGTTCGAACCTCTCAAGGGTCTGCGGAGCCCGAAATCCGACATTTGGCGCGCCAGGTAGGGGTGCGTCGGAGCCTTTCTTCTTCCAGCCGATCCGCCACCACCCCATAGTTCTCATGGCCGACGCTCTGAGGGTTCACGTCGAGCACTGGGCTGCTTGGCTGGCCCGGGCGGTGCCGTCGGCCCAGGAGGACCTCCACTCCGCGCTACTCGCGGCCCGCGCGCCACCCGGTGTCGTCGGCCAGGGGCGGCGCGGGCCACCGCAGCCTGCCCTCGTGCCGTGCCGAACCCGCGCCGCCACACGATCTTTGAGCTACGCCGCGGCGACGGCGCTGTACACTCGCCGGGAGCAGGCGAACACGCGGGCCGCACTCGTCGTGGCACGGGAGCTGCTGCGATGCAGGTTGGCGGAAGGCGGCCGCGATGCCCTGCTGGAGAGGGTCGCCGAACTACTGGACGCCGCCTGCAGTGGCACGGCACCTTTCTGCACCCTGCCAACATCGCAAGCTATAGCGGGGGCGCATGCTGGCCCCCGCCACGCCCGCGCGCCTCCCCCCGAGGCCCCTGGGGGACCCGACGGCACCAACCCAGCCCGCTGCGCAGCTCGTCCTACCCCAACTGTGCTCCCCCGGGGCGAGGCAAACTCGAGCAGCCCCTCTTGGGGCCGCGCCGGCGCGCCACTCAGCGGCCGTCTGAACCTGGTGCCGAGCCTGGAGGCCAGCGACGCGGGGCACCAGGCGACGACCCTAGTGTGGCAACTCCGGAAGCTTACGTACCTCCCGTGATGGACCTGCTGTACACGTCAAGCGAAGACCCCGGCGCGTTCCCCTCACCTGGCTGGGTGCTGGGGGCACCCGAAGCTGAGGCCCCTCGCGAGCCACCCCAGAGCTTCACCAATGCCTTCATCGACAACAGCCGCTGAGTACAACCGATATCTCAGGAGCACCATTACACTAACCATGGACCGTAGGTGAACCAGGCCGCAGTAGCAACCAAGGGCCCCAGGATGACGGCCCCGCCACACGCGGACGGAGTGCGCTGGGAGCGGCGCGGGGGGAGCTCGGAGCCAGGGCCTCCCCCGCGCCTCATGGAGCAAGACGCTGCACAGTGGTAGGTGCTCTGCCGGGGAAGGCGCCGGCGAGCCCTTCCCCCCGGCGGAGGGCCTGCGGTCGCCGAGGGCACCGCTAGCGTCCCCCTTGCCCCTTGGTCTCGTCCTGGTTTTCGGACTGGGGTGGTCGGGGGAGGCGCAGGGCGGAGCCCTCGTCAGGCGCCATGAAGCAAGGCCCCGTGCCTGTGAAGGTCTCCGCTCATGACAATCTCACGTAATAATGAGTTGGGGTTGTACGCGCCCCGGAGTCTCCTGAGTGCCGCCCTCGGGCCTCACGGGGGCTCCCGCCCACGCCGAGTGGAAGCACTTAGCTCCGCGCTGGTGAGAAGACAGGAAGACTAGCTAGGTGCCGGACGCGGCCGTTTGCTTTCGCTCTCTTTTTGTAGCCCAACTTGCAGTCTTTTTGAACGAGATTTGGAGTTTCGTTTGCTTATCAAAAGAAAATGGGGGGAACCTTTCTTGACTCGTGGTGATTTCTTGCTTTCTGGCTTTGTGTTTAAGAGTGAGGCTCACGCCTGCTACCCCCCTGCGAGTGGGGGCTGGGCATACGAGCGCGTCGAGCACGTTCGGGCCAGCCCAGGCGGCGCCGAGGCCCTCCCGGGGTTAGGAATGCAACCGCCGCAGGATCACCGCGCGCACACCTTGTCGTAAACTGGCAATCGGCTCCTCGCGAGGCCCTCACGGGCGGGTCAGCAGGCCCCTCGGGAGGCTTAAAACCTCGCGAGCCCCCGTAGGGCTCGCCTCGAAGAAGGGTGCTCCCGCAACTTCAGGACCCGCACAGGATCCACGAAACCAAAGATAAGTCGCAGCAATTACTACGTTCGGGAGCCCCCGGGCTCGCGATGGCTCGTTTCAAATCCTACTTTAAAAGCATACCATCGTTTCATACATTATAGGGGCCCCCCCTTTCAAAATGCTCTCACGCCCCGCAAGGCAGTGTCTATGGTCTTTTGCATACAGGTCAGAGCAGGAAGGAAAATGCAGGCCTAGCCGCCAGCGCTACTGCCGGCGTCATCCTCATCATCCGTGCCACTCGCGCCGTCGCTAGCTTCGTCCTCATCGCTGTCGCCCGCTCCGGCTTCTTCGGCCGCGATCATGACCGTGTCATCCTCGGGAGCGAACTCCGCGACCAGGGCGTCCACATGATTGTCCACCCAGTGCGCCAGGTTGTCCTGGATGACCCTGGGCACGGGGGCTATGGCGGCGTCAAAGTCAAAGCGAGGGTCAAGGTTGAGGAGGTGACTAAAGACACGTGAGAACGCACGTCCAAGAAGGCCCCGGCTTTTCTCTTCGACGAGCTGGCGTGCCCTCACGGCCCGGTCCTCTAGATGGGTCACGATCTGGGTGAAGAAGCGGAGATGGCCGGCGTCGTCCTCCTCATGTGGGCGAGGGACGCTCTCCTCGCAGATGATGCACAGGGCCCGGTTGGCCCTGATCCTGAGGTCCTGGAGCATCGAGGAGCGTGCGCGCTCCATGGTCAGGCGGCGGCGCGCTTCGGTTGCGTTCTTCTCCACGAGGGATGTCACGTCCTCAACCTGCTGCTGAAGTGAGGACAGGTCGGCGCGAGCAGAGGCCAGCTCGGCTTGAGCGGAGGCCTAAGCTTCCTTGGCGGCCCTCCCGCGTTGCTCCGCCGCGTCCAACTTTGTTCTGAGGGCGGAGGTCCTGCCCTCAGCCTCGGCCTCCAGGAGCTCAAACTTCAGGCGGTACTCGTCGGCAAGAGTCGCGCAAGCCTTCGCCACCCTCTGGTCGACCTCCTGCTGGATCCTGGCCTCCCGGGTGGCGATGGTGTCCTCGGCGTGGCTACCTGGCGCTCCCTCACCTCCAACCGATCGAGCTCCAGGCTGCGATCCAAGACCTCCAGCGCCAGCGCCTCCTCGCTTTTCTGGGCCTCCTTCTCCTTAGAGGGGGCTTCGCTCAGTGAGGCTGCCAGGGCAGCCCTACGTGCTTCGATCTGCCGCTCGAGGGCGATGTTCGAGGCCTGAAGCTCTCGCTCCCACTCCTCGGCCATCTCGCGGCGGCGGTTAGCGGCCCTGGCCTCCTCCAGGGCGCGGGAGCGAGCCTCATGAGAGGCTGTGAGGGACGCCGCGGCACTCGCGCTGGCGTGCTCATGCTGAAGATGCCCAAGGTTGACGGCGACCTTCAACTGATGCCACTCGTGCGCCAGGCGGAGGCCCTCCGTCTCAAGGCAGGCGTCGACATCGTCAAGCTCTCCTCCAAGATGGCTCAGCGCGCTCATCGCCTCCCGGAAAAGCTCGTGGCGGACGGCGCTGCGCCCGCGTGCGAGCTCTAGCGCGCGGCCAAGCTCGTCCTCCGCACCCGGGGCTGCCGAGGAGGCGCGGGGTGGCTCGCCAACCCCCAGCAGGGGGCTGGAGGCCGGCGTCTTCCGGGCCGCTCCCCGGGCCTCGACAAAGGCGCTGGGCGCCGCGGTCTCGGTGTTCGAAGATAAAGCTGACTCCGGGGTTGCCCAACCACCGGCGATGATCAATGGAGGAGGCCTCGGCATGCCTCCCGCACCCCAAGGCCGACCAAGGAGAAGAGACGCTGGGGGCGCAGACCTGTTGCCTCCCAGTGGCACGCCCGCCTCGCAGACGAGCCTCGTGGCCCGTGGGGGTGGCTGACGCAGGGGGCTCGGGGTCATGAGCAGGCCATGGACCTCCGGAGGCTTCGCAGTCACGGCCAGTGGCGTCTTGAAGAGCCAGGGTCAGGAGGAGAGGCAACACGAGGAAAACCACTAAGATAAGGCACTTACTCGTCTATGGCTATGTACTTCCTCTGTTTCAGGTGCCGATAGGCGTCGCCGTCGCAGCTCGTGAGCCCCTTTCTCTTGCGGAGTGCTGCAAGGTCCAGACGGAGTGGGCCAGGGGCCGAGGCATGACCCTTGGCGCCCGGGCAGCTCGCTCCTACCTTCGGAGCATTGGCCCGGGCTTCAGGGGCGGCGATCTCAGGAGCGTCGGGCTCAACCAGCTCATCAGCCGTGGCCTCAGGAGTGCTGGGCCATGCTGGTTCTCCAGTGACCGCCTCAGGGGCTCCCGGCGGAGCCTCAGGAGCGGCCATCTCGGGGGCACCTAACGACGTCCGCCCCGCGGCAGTCGCCCCCGGGGTGCCCTGTGGAGTTCGCCCCCCTGCACCCATGTTTGAGGCGCGCGCCACAGTGCCGGCGGGCTCAGGAGCCACCAAGATGGGGTTCTCGCGAGGACCTCAAGACCCATCGGGCGTAGCCCCCACTTGTCAAAGAGGGGCATCTGCTTCACATAGGCCTCCTTGTTCGTGCATTGGTACAAGAGGCAACTCTCCTCCAGAAGCGTGGCAGGTACCGGGTCGCCCGTCAGGAGCTCAAGCATCGCGTGCAACGTCTTGGAAGGGAGTGAGGGCACCTGAAGCCTCATGGGATCCTCGGGGCCGGTGAAGGCCCACATTGGGCGAGAATGGCACTGGAGCGGGGCGATGCGCCGCCTGACGAACTCCCTCACCACCATCGGCGCCGTCACCCCAGCCCTCTTCAACTTGGCCAGCCTGGTCCAAACGCGGGCGGCCCCACGATCGACAAGCTTCGTATGCCCCCAGCCGGAGCTGGGTTCTACCGGCGCCCGCGGGAGCTAGAACAGGGGGCTGAACGTGGTGGCATCCACAAACACCCACTGCTTCCTGAACCCCTCCACATTCGGGCGGAGGGTGAAGTCGATGCCTGAGCCAGTTGTCGCTGCCACAGCCTGGAAGGCCACGCAACCCGACCGTTGTCGGTCGTCAGCCAAGTGGAGCGAGAAGAAATGGCGGAACAAGGCGACGGACAGGGCAATGCCCACCATGGCCTCGCACAGGAAGGCGAAGGTGGCGAGGAGGATGATGGAGCCGGGGTCCAGATGCAGCGCCTGGATCTGGTAATGCGAGAGCATGGCATTGAAGAAATCGGAGAAAGGAGGGACCAAGCCGGCCAGGAGGGCATGAAGATAGATGGGGATCTCGGTGGCCTCCATGTCCGCCATGGAGCGGGAGGCGGGCCAGATTATCGTCGCCTTCGACTCATTGGAATCGGTGGCGAGAGCCGGCCGGACCTTATCCAACCCCACCTGGTTGACCACCGTCGACCGACCAAGAGCGGGCTCCGGGCCCGACCGGGGCTCGGCAGGAGCATGGACTTTCCCCTTCTTCAACCTAGGGGCCATGGCAACGAGAGAGGATTGGCGTCGGTGTTGAGTCTGGGAGAAGAGCCACAAGACCGCAAGAAGGAAGAGGAACCAAGTCTGAGCGCGGCGGTCATCTCTGGCAGGGCTGCGCTTTCAACAGGCAGCCGCCGAGTCGGGCGGTTGCCAAGGCTGCGTGGGGAAGTGGAGGCGCCCACCCCTCGCCAATCGCCACGCGTCGACAGAGGCCGCAGGCGGTTAGGGCCCGCGGCGCTCCGCACTTGCCCTTTGGCTTCGCCTCGAAGACAAGTTCGAGCGCGCCTTGGGCCCGGGGGCTACTGTCGGCGTTCTGGGAACGGGGGTACCCAGACTTGCCTGCCTGCGGCCCACGGTGTGGCTCCATCAGCGGCCCAGCGTGGCCCACCTTCAGCATCGACAACTCAAGACCCTCGCGAGGGGCCAAGCCTCGTGAGGCGAACGACACCAAGACCTCCAGGAGGGGCAGCCTCCTCAGGCTGGCTCCTGAGGAGGGGAGATTCCTATGCGTGGCTCACCTCGTGAGGCTTCAGATGACGTGAGCCATGACGACCAAGGCCAGGCGGGCGCCAGCGGGCGCAGGACAGCAGTTTCCTCTTTGGTGCTAAGGAGGCAAGCGCAGGCGCGGAGTCCCGAGGAATCAGCCAAAGGTTTCCATTCTAGTGCAACAAGACCAAGATCGCCAGGACGGCAGGACGGAGGTCATCGCCGAGCCCACCACGGCGTCACGGCCAGAAGCTTTGCAGGCGAAGACTACTTTTGTCAGGATAAGATGTACTAGCTGTCTCCATTCGAATTCGGCCGTTGTGGGATCCCTTTCCGCCTTCATCTGGGAAGAGGACCAAGGCCACTATAAATAGGACCTAGCCACCACCATAGAGAGGGGTCTGGATCCGAGTCCTAGAGACCATCCTCTCTCCCACCAGCTTAAGAACACACCTCCTGAGGTTGTTCTCCCACTGTACTAGTTCATCCATAGCCCATCTCAAGGCTAATCCACCACAAAGGAGGAGTAGGGTTTTACACCGCAAGGTGGCCCAAACCTGGGTAAACTACCTTGTCTCGTTTCTTTGCTATTCGTCGATCTAGGCCATGAGATATTAGAGTTGGCGAGTAGACCGTGGAAGTTGAGTTCTTCACACGCACCCCAGAGTTCGAACCTCTCAAGGGTCTGCGGAGCCCGAAATCTGACAGAAACTGGCGGGGTGTGTGACCTCCTTGGGGCGTTTCATCTCGAAGCTTGGCGAGCGCGCCCTCCCCATCTTCGAGATCATGAAGAGGAAGGGCCCTTTCGAGTGGACCTCGGAAGCAGAGGCTGCCTTCCAAGACCTCAAGAGATACCTCACGAGCCCACCTATTATGGTGGCGCCTCGTCCTCGCGAGCCACTGGTGCTCTACTTGGCGGCCACCCCCCACTCTGCCAGTGCAGCGCTCGTGGCGGTCCAGGAGAAGTGTGCCGGCGTAGGCGCGAGTTCAAGCGACCCGCGAGGGGTCGCGCGGCTGTCACCACCTCAAGGCAGCACCCCCGAGTCCCTCGCCGCTTCATCAACCAACGGGCACCTGCGTCCCTCATGCCCTGCGCCAGAGAGGACGCCATCGACACCTCACCTCTTGTCGAGCACCCGATGTACTTCGTCAGCAACGTGCTATGGGATGCGCGCGCGCTACCCCATGCAGCTGAAGCTCCTGCTCCCGCTCCTCGTCGCCTCAAGGAAGCTGCGCCATTATTTCCAGGGACACCCCATCAAGGTCGTCTCCGCATACCCCTTGGAGAAAGTGCTGCGCAGCCCCAACGCTGCCGGGAGAGTCGCAGAGTGGAACATCGAGCTGCAAGCCTTCCAGCTGGAGTTCAGCACGACCAGGCTCATCAAGGGCGCAGCCCTCGCCGACTTTGTGGCAGAATGGAGGGACGCTCCCGACCGGGGGCTGGGTGAGAGCCAGTCCCTCGCGCCTGGCGACGAGGCGCCTGAGGGATGGAATTGTACTCATCTCGCCAACCAAGGACAAGATCTACTACGCCGTGCAGCTCTGCTTCCAGCATGGCGAGAAGGTCTCCGACAACATCGCGGAGTACGAAGGACTGATCACCGGCCTCAGGGCCGCGGCCGCCCTGGGGATCAAACGCCTCACCATCAAGGGCGATTCACAGCTCCTCGTCAACTTCTCCAACAAGGAGTACAAACCGAAGGACGAGCAGATGGAGGCATACTTGGAAGAGGTACATAAAACTGAAAAGCGTTTCTTAGGCTTGGAACTGCAGTACATCCCGCGCGATGCGAACAAGGAAGCAAACGACATCGCCAAGAGGGCGTCGCACCGCGAGCCTCAGAAGCCCGACGTCTTCGAGGAAAGGCTCTTCAGGTTGTCGGCTGTGCCCCCGACTGCAGGCCCGGCGCTGCTTCGGGAAGAGCCGCGGCTGGCTCAGCCCTCGGGCGCCCCAGCCTGCGGCCCGACCTCAGGAGCCTGTCTGCTCCTCGCGCTGGAACCTCAGGCGGGCGACTGGACCGAGGAGCTCAAGGCGTACTTGCTCCGTGGCACCTTGCCGGTGAAGGAAGAGGACGCAGAACGTGTGGCCCGCCAGGCCACTACTTATTGCTTGCAGGATGGCGAGCTGTACCGCAGATGCCCCAACGACGTCTTGTTGCGGTGCATATCCGAGGAGCAAGGGCGCGAGCTGTTGGCCGACATTCATGGTGGAGATTGCGGGCAACACTCCTCGTCACGCACCCTCGTGGGGAAGGTGTTCCGCAGCGGATTCTACTGGCCCACGGCGCTCCACGACGCCACTGAGCTGGTCCGATCCTACGAGGCCTGCCAGTTCCACGCCAAGCAGATTCACCAGCCCGCGCAGGGTCTTCAGACCATACCACTCTCCTGGCCCTTCGCGGTCTGGGGGCTGGATATACTGGGCCCGTTCCCTAGGGCGACCGGCGGGTACCGCTACCTCTACGTCGCCGTCGACAAGTTCACCAAATGGGCGGAGGTGGAGCCCGTGCGCACTATCCCTGCCGGCTCGGCCGTCAAGTTCATCAAGGGTCTCGTGAGCCGCTTCAGTGTCCCCAACCGTATCATTACTGACAATGGCTCACAGTTCACAAGCAACCACTTCAGGACATATTGTGCTAACCTTGGAACGCAGATATACTACGCGTTAGTGGCGCACCCGCGGAGCAACGGCTAGGCCGAGCGCGCCAACGCGGAGGTCCTGAGGGGCCTCAAGACAAGGAACTTCAAGAAGAAGCTTGAAGCCTGCGACAGGGGTTGGCTTGATGAGGTTCAGTCTGTGTTGTGGTCCATCCGCACCATCGCGACTAAGCCCACCGGCGAGACCCCGTTCTTCCTCGTCTACGGGGCTGAGGTGGTCCTCCCGCACGAGGTCAGGCATCGCTCCCCGCGAGCCTTGGCATTCGATGAGGCGCGTAAGGATGCTCTGCGGGGAGCTGATCTCGTGCTCGCAGAGGAGGCCCGCCGCTACGCCTCTCTCCGTGCCGCGAGGTACCAGCAGGCGCTACGGCGCTACCATTGCCACGACGTCCGCCCTCGGACTCTCGAGGTCGGAGACCTCGTCCTGAGGCGGGTCCTCTCCAGGGATGGCCTCCACAAGCTCTCGCCCATGTGGGAGGGCCCGTTCAGGGTCGCCCGCATCTCCAGGCCCGGCGCCGCACGCCTGGAGACGGAGGACGGGGTCCCCGTCCAGAATGCCTGGAACATCCGAGATCTCCGCAAGTTCTACCCGTGACACTCTCACGTAATAATAAGTGGGGCTGTACACGCCCCGGAGCTCCCGGTGCGCCGCTCCACGACCCTGTGGGAGCTCACACCCACGCCCAAGTGGAAGCCCCATGCTCTGCGCTGGCGGACGACACTGTCCACCAATGACTATGCCCACGCCCAGTGGAGGCCCCATGCTCCGCGCTGGTGGGAAGACTAGTATAGGCGCCGGACGCGGCCGTCTTTTTCGCCCTCTTCTGTAACCAAATTCGCCATTTCTTGAAATCAAGTTTGAAGTTTTCGCGTGTTTATTCAAAAAGGTGTTGGAATTTTTCTCCTCGCAGCGTTTTTCTTTCTTGGACCATGTTTTGGGAGGAGTGGCAGCTGCTTGTTGCTCCCTCCCAAGCGCCCCGCGAGCGGGGGCTGGGCACGGTGTGTACACCTGAGCCAGCCCTGGCAGCGTCGGGGGCCCCCTGAGGACCCAGGCTACAACTGCCATGGGTCCGCCTGTGCGCACACCTCGCCAAGACCTTGACGTCCGACTCCTCGCGCGACGCTCTTGAGCGAGCCGGCAGGCACGCGTTGCCCCCGGCCCTAGCCTCGAAAGCGCTCAGCCCCTGGCCTCAGGAGCGCCCATCTCCTGGCCTTGCCGGGCATCACAACCCGACATGCCAGCAACGATCGACCCTCGCTCGGGGGCTCTAGAGCAAGATGGTCGCCAAGGAATGGCGGCGAAAGAAAAGAGCAGGCAGGGCCCCAGCTCGTTATCAAGGAATCCTACGTCAAGTTCTTCTTACATCTCCGTGAGGTTCGATGCCTAGCTTGGGTGCCTCCGAAGGTTCTGAACCCTCGCGAGGCCCCCAGGGGCTTCGCAAGTTAAAAGCTCCGGAGGATTTCCACGACGCGGGAACCCGACGACGGCCACGAGCGTACCAAGCTAAGTTACCCTGATCACACCAGCCAGGAACCTTTCGGTTTATGACAATATGATGCTAGAATATGAGTAGGGAACATTAATATAAAGGTGCAAGCGCCACAATTACTACACGCCCCCGCGGGGCTATTCACGATTCTTGATGCAGGAAAAAAGGGGGAGGAAACATGGAACAAAAGAGGCAGCCTCCCGAAGGCCGCTGCCCCTGAAGCCAGGCCCCGACACCGCACACACTCAGTCGGAGTCCTCCTCCTCCTTGACAGGGGCGCGGCGGCATGGCGGCTCGTCGTCCTCCTTGACCCGGGTGCGGCGACGTGGCGGCTCGTCGTATTCATCATCGCTCGAGCTCCCCCTGGAGGAGGTGCCGCTGCTGCTGGAGGTGTCGCGGCCATCGCCAAGGGCAAGTTCATTGCCGAGGAAGCCACTGCCGTCGTGTTCGTCGTCGTCGGAGGGGTGCTCGCCACCGCTGTTGTCGCCGTCTCGGCAGCAACCCAGGCGCCCGCTGTCTTCCCCGAAGATCTTCACGAAGAGCGTCATCACCCCATCGTACTTGAAGTGGAGGGTACACCTCCCCTTCAGGCCACGAGCGCGAGCGAACGTCTGCCACCCGTGGGTCAGGTAGACGTAGCCCGAGGGGGTGACCTCAACTTCCGCCCCTGAAGATTGGTTGCAGTAGCCGTCAGGCTGCAGCCACAGCCCAACAGGCCCTCCTATAGGCATCTCCTTCGCGAAGGAGCGCGGGAGCTGGATCAGGGTGCGCGGTGGACTCTCCATCCACACCATGAACTCCCGGGCCAAGTCACCCAAGTGTGATCGCAGGCGAGGTGGCTGGATGGCTTCCGCGCGTTTTCCACCTCGACCTCTGCCTCCACAGCTCCCGCAGCCGCGTCCACGAGAGGAGTTCCTTCGCGACTGTCGAAGCCGGCGTGGCCCCCCAGGGAAGCTATCCTGGCCCTCTGGGGCGTCACCGCCGGCATTGCGGTGGAATTGCGGGGACGGCCGCGCCCCCTTTTGGGTGGCGGCGGCTCTGGCTTGTCCCGTGGCGCTTTACCCTTCTCCGCGGCGGAGAACCTCCTCATTGGCGTCATGGCTGCTCCGACGGGGTTTTGGAATAGAGGAGCGAGAAGACAAAGATGGGCTGGGAGCTTCGTTCCCCTCGCCCTTTTATGGGCGATCGAAGGAGGCCAACCGGCATCCCTTCGCAATCGTAGCAATGATGACCCTGCTGCGCGCTCCAGTCTTCTGTCAGTTCAGGCAGTTGCCGAGGCGACGTGGGGAAGTGGAGGCGTCCCTGTCCCGTTGTGTGCCATGCGTCGAGCCTGGCCCGCAGGCAGTTGGGGCCCGCGGCGTTTCGCCCTCTGTTCCGCGCCTCCGCTTTGAAGCCAGGCCTGGCACGCCTTGGGCCCGGGGTCTACTGTCGACGTTCTGGGAACGGGGTTACCCAGACTTGCCTGCCTGCGGCCCAACGCGCGGCCCCACCGACTACCCGACAAGGCCCGAATTCAAGACTACGTGAGGAAGGCCCTCGCGAGGGCCCCGGCCTCGCGAGGCGAGCGACGCCAAGACCTCCTGGGGAGCAGCTCCTCAAGCCTGCCTCCCGAGGAGCGGAGATCTCTATGTAGGTACCCCTCCTCATGAGGCCACGATGATGTGAGCCATGACGACCGAGGCCAGGTGGGCGCCAGCGGGCGCAGAGGGAGCAGTTTCCTCTTTGGTGCTAGGGAGGCAAGGGCAGGTGCGTGTTCCCAAGGAAGGCTCCAAAGGTTTCCATTCTGGTGCAACAAGACCACGACCACGAGCTCGGCTGGGCGGGTCATCGCCGAGCCCATCTCTGCGTCATGGCCAGAAGCTTTGCAGACGAAGACCACATGTCGTCAGGATAAGATGTACTTCTTGTCCCCTTCCAAAATTGGCCGTTGTGGGATCCCTTCCCACCTAAGCTATAAGGGAAGAGGACCAAGGCCACTATAAATATAGACTAGCATCCGCCGTAGAGGGAAGGACAGATCGAATCCACCCACACCATCCGAGCCCTCGCGAGGAAGCTCGTCCACTGTACTAGTTCATCCTCAACCCCCTCGTGAGGCCAATCCACCAAAGGCAGGAGTAGGGTTTTACACCGCTAGGTGGCACGAAACTTGGTAAATCCTCGTGTTCTTTCCTTCCCTACGATCTTCGCACTCGGTGAGCTAGAGCCTATGGCAAAGCGAGCAGAGCGTCGCGGTGAAGCGAGATCCTTCGTACACGCCCCAAAGTTTGAACCTTGTTGGGTCCGCGGAGCCCCGATTCCGACAGGGTTTTGTCGATGATGACTTCATGCAGATAGTGAAGATGTGGATTCTCTATGTTGATGTAGATCATTTGAAGCAATCCATTGGAATGTCGCACTTTCAATACCTACATGGATTAGGCCCACAAGGAACATACAAAGATATCCATAGATAAAGTGTGAATTGTACGTATGATGTTGTCCATGAAAGCATTTGGTTACCTTGTCCCTTGTCTTACCAACAAGAGGGTTTGTGACTCCATGAACTAGTGCAAGATATGAAAGTTGATTGCACAAGTCCTTGCCAAAATGAATATGAGTGAAGCTTGTTGGCGGAGTCACCCTCAAGAACACTCTAGTTCTTCTTCTTTGGGATCCACATCAACTTGATGGGAATCCTTGGAATTGTAGTTGAACTTGTTGAAGTCTTGGGAACCCATTTGACCATGGCCTTAGGAGCTTCTTCAAATGAGTCAATCTCCTCTTGAAGCTTGTCCTTTCCTTTTAGCTTGTGGTCTTGTGGTGGAAGATCATCTTGAGCTTGTGTTCCCTCAATAGAAGTGGGGTCATACTTCTCTTGTTGAGGAACAAACTTCGTCTTGGGGTATTGATCTTCTTCCCATTCAACTCCATTGGCATTGAACTTTCGTTCAAAACCAACACCTTGATTATTGTGGTGTCTTCCTTGCTTGCGTACAATTTCGTCAAATTGCTTACTCCCGGCAAGGCTTTTGTAAACACCTTTCTCTATAATTCCTTTCAATAAGCTATTTTCTTGCTCAAGTGTAACTTGGCTAAGAAAATCATTAGTGGAATCAAGAGAACTACTAGAAGTAACAACATTAGATTTAACATGGTTATTGTTACTACTAGAAGAAGAATCTTTCTTACTCTTGTTGCTAGATTTTACTTGTGGCATGTAAGTAGACAAGAGTAAACGTTTGGCAATGTAACAAGAACTCTTGTTTCGAACATCATCATTGATAGCTTTTAGGAACTCATGCTCTTGCTCTAAATTTAGCTTCTCATGAGTCCTTAGGAGCTCTCTATGATCCTCTAGAGTAGTTTCATGAGCTAACTTGAGAGTGTTTAGTTCTTTAGTTAGACGCTCAATCTCTTCTTTGGCATTGTCATTCATTTCATCTTGATTAGCATGATTATCAACTAGTTCATTACATTTTAGACCACTAGTTTTGTCAACAAGTAAATCATCGTCACCTAGCAAGTCATCTTCATCACTATCAAAATCAAGATACTCGGGTGTGATATCTTTGGGCCTTTAGCCATGAAGCATCTTCCAATCCCTTCATTTGGTGAGTCAAATATGTCATAGGAGTTGTTGACACTAGAGCAATTTCGGAAACACCTTCATATTGAGTATATTCGGAGTCGGAGTTATAGCTTCTCTCGGAGTAGTTGTCAGAGTCGGAACCGGACACCCATTCACCAACATGAGCTTGATGTATTCATCTTGTGTAGCTCTTTCATGACTTGTCCTTCCTTTCCGAATATTTGCTTCTTCGAGAGGATCTTCGTTCATAACAATCATCTCTACTCCTTCTCTCTCTTGGTGGTGATTCTTCTCTTCTACTTCTCCTTTTAGGTGAATCTTCTCTTTTCTTGTGGGGAGCCGTACACTCATTGGAGTAGTGTCCGGGTCTTCCACAATTGTAGCAATTACGGTCACAACTAGAAGATCTTTTGTCATTGTAGGACGTTGACTTGGAGCTTCTCTCTTTGCTTCTATTCTGTGTTGAATTTCTTCACCATTAGATTTAATTCTTCATTGAAGACTTGTTTTTCACTTGATGAAGTAGGAGCATCACTTGAAGCTTTGTAGGCACCACTTGACTTGTTGTGGAGCTCTTCCTTATCCTTGAGTGACATCTCATGACCAACAATTCTTTCAATGACTTCCGTGGGCTTGAGATCTTTGTAGTTTGGCATCATTTGGATCAAAGTGAACACGGTATCATATTTTCCATCCAAGGCTCTAAGAATCTTCTTGATGATGAACTTGTCGGTCATCTCTTCACTTCCTAAGCCGGCGAGCTCGTTTGTGATGAGAGCGAGCCTAGAGTACATTTCAGCGACTCCTTCACCATCCTTCATCTTGAACTTGTCAAGTTGACTTTAAAGCACATCTAACTTGGATTCCTTGATGGACTCGGTACCTTCGTGCATATCGACCAAAGTATCCCAAATTTCCTTTGCATTCTCAAGACAACTGATTTTGTTGAATTCTTTGGGGCACAATCTGTTGAAAAGAATGTCACAAGCTTGAGCATTGTATTGCAACATCCTCATCTCTTCAGCGGTTGCTTCACGGTCGGGTTCTCTACCATCTTCAAAGAATTCACCTTGCAAGCCAATACAAACAACAGCCCAAACGGCGGGGTTATGACCAAGAATATGCATTTTCATCTTATGCTTCCAACTAGCAAAATTTGTACCATCAAAATAAGGACCTCTACGATGATAATTACCCTCGCTAGACGTCATACTCTCCTAGGTTGTGAAACCAAGGCTATGATCACCAAAGCTATGGAAATCAAGACTAATGGAGACCAAAGCTCTGATACCACTTATAGGATCGAAAGTAGGTCTAGAGGGGGGGTGATTAGACTACTTGACCAAATAAAAATCTATTTTTTCCCAATTTTAGTTGTAGGCAGATTTTAGCAATTAGCACAAGTCAAGCAATCAACCAACACATGCAAGTCTAAGAGTATAGCAGCGGAAAGTAAAACATTGCATATGAAGGTAAAGGGGAGGGTTTGGAGAAGGCAAACATAATTGGAGACACAATGATTTTTGGTGGTTCCGATAGGTGGTGCTATCGTACATCCACGTTGATGGAGACTTCAACCCACGAAGGGTAACGGCTGCACGAGTCCACGGAGGGCTCCACCCACAAAGGGTCCACGAAGAAGCAACCTTGTCTATCCCACCACGGCCATCGCCCACGAAGTACTTGCCTCACTCGGGTAGATCTTCACAAATTAGGCGATCTCCTTGCCCTTACAAACTTCTTGGTTCAACTTCACAACATGTCGGAGGCTCCCAAGCGACACCTAACCAATCTAGGAGACACCACTCTCCAAAAGGTAATAGATGGTGTGTTGATGATGAACTCCTTGCTCTTGTGCTTCAAATGATAGTCTCCCCAACACTCGACTCCCTCTCACAGATTTGGCAATGGTGGAAGATTGATTTGAGTGGAAAGCAACTTGGGGAAGGCTAGAGATCAAGGTTCAAATAGTTGGAATGGAATAGTTTGATCTCAACACATGAGTACGTGGTTCTCTCTCAGAAAATGAATGGTGGAAGTGTAGGCATGTTCTGATGGATCTCTCACTGGTGGAGAAGGGGTGGAGGGGTATAAATAGCCTCCACACAAAATCCAACCTTTACACACATTTGACCCAACTCGGTGAGACCAAATAGAAGAACCCGGTGGTACCGATTGGTTCAAACAGGCGAACGTTAGGAATCTCGGTTGGACCGACGAAGACAACTCGGTGAGACCGATGTGGAAGGGCTTACGGCAAACCGCGTCTCGGTTGCACCGATTTCATCAACTCAGTGAGACCGAAATGAAGCAATAAGGCAACCGAGAGTTGGTCAAGCCATCTCGGTGAGACCAGTTGTAATACTCGGTGAGACCAAAATAATTGCACCAGATAAAAGAGAGTTGGCCAGGCCATCTCGATGAGACCGAGATCCATATCGGTGAAACCGAATTGCTTAGGGTTTTGGCTGTGGCTATGTCAACTGAACTCGGTGGGTCTGAGTTGAAAATATCGATGTGACCGAGTTTGGATTTGGGTATAGGACATATTTGGATAGAGAGAGTGGCTGTGGGTTTTGGAGCAATATCACTAAGAACTTGAGCAACCAAGTCATTAAGCAACACCTCATCCCCTTTTAATATTATTGGCTTTCCTATGGACTCAATGTGATCTTGGATCCCTAAAATATAAATGAAGAGTCTTGAGCTTTTGCCAATCTTTGTCCTCAGCATTTTGAGGGGTCCACATCGCTATCTCATGCCATGCCAATCACTGAACATCCTGACATATTTATCTTGAAAGAATATTAGTTCAATGAGCTATATGTTGTTATGAATTACCAAAACCTCCCGGGGATTAGTTGCACTTTCACAAGAGTTGTGCAACACTTATCTTTATTCACATATGCACAGGGTCTGCGCTTGGCTTTGTACAAAGGGTTACCGGCAAGGCTTGTACAAAAGTGGTTGCCGGGAACAAGGCCCGGCAACCGCGACTCATGGGTAGAACTTGTGAGGATGCTCAATGTTCCATGAGTTCTACACAGGAATGCCATCTTCAGTCTCCAGAAGGACCGCGCCAGGTCTGGTGACTCGTGCTACCCGGTAAGGGCCTTCCCACTTTGGTGTCAACTTGTTTGAACACTTGGTGGAGTGAATGCGCCGAAGAACAAGGTCGCCTTCCTCAAAGCTTCGGGCATGAACCTTGATGCTATGATAGCGGCGCAAAGCTTGCTGGTAGCATGCAGCTCGCACAGCCGCCCGAAGATGATCTTCCTCAAGGAGCATCGCGTCATCTTGCCGCAACTGCTCTTGCTCCGCCTCGTCATAGGCGAGCACTCGAGGTGACCCGTATATGAGTTCCATGGGGAGCGCCGCCTCTGCACCGTATAGAAGGGAGAAGGGTGTCTGGCCAGTAGCTCGATTTGGTGTCATCCTGATCGACCAAAGAACCACCGGCAACTCATCAATCCAGCGCTTGCTGCACTTGTGCAGCCTGTCAAAGGTTCTTGTGTTGAGCCCATGCAGCACTTCAGCGTTCATCCGCTCGGCCTGCCCATTTCTTCTTGGATGGGCAACGGAGGCAAAGTAAACCTTGCTTCTGAGGCTCTGGATATACTACATGAAGGTGAGGCTCGTGAACTGGGTGCCGTTGTCAGTGATCACTCTGTTAGGAACTCCGAAACGGCAAACAAATCCTTTTAAGAACTTGACGGCTAATTGCGCAGTCACCTTTCTCACTGGTTCTACCTCAGGCCACTTTGTAAACTTGTCGATGGCGACGTACAAGAATTCAAAGCCCCCGGTAGTGCAGGGGAAGGGGCCCAAGATATCGAGCCCCCGAACCGACAAGGGTCAGGAGAGAGGGATTGTTTAAAGGGCTTGAGCTGGATGATGTATATTCTTCGAATGAAACTGGCATGCTTCACACTTAGTGACTAGCCCAGGACCAACCCGGAGGGCTATGGGCCAATAAAAACCTTGCCGGAAAGCTTTTCTGATAAGTGCTCTTGACCCTATGTGAGAGCCACATATGCCTCCATGTATCTCCGCCAACAACCTTAATCCATCCTCCCGGCAAATGCACCTCAATTTCACGTCGTTCGTCTCTTTCTGTATAGGATGTTATCCACAAACTGATACATACTTGACTGGCAGGCTACTTTTTTTAGCTTCTTCTTGCTTATCGGGGAGTTCTCCTGTCTGAAGGAAATGGACTATGTGATGTGCCCATGTTGGAGCTTGTGGCTAGACAACAAGGACTAAAGGCATTTCTTCAGCTGTGGGAGTGCTGGTCTCAGCAGCATGAACTTGAGGTTTCGCGGCGAGACGTTGCTCACCAGCAGTAGTGATGTTGCCCCCGACAACACTTTTGTCGACAGTTTCCGGGAGCTCTGCCGGAAAATGTTTGTCGATGTTCAACTTTCTTCTTTTCGTAGCCAGCGTTGATGGAGTAACTGACGGTTGATTCAAATGGAGTACAAAAGTTCCCGGTTCCACAGGAAGCTTTTGAGCGGCACACTTTGACAGGTGATCAACTATGCTATTTCCCGCACCGGGTACGTGCTTCGTTTTCATCCCGTCAAAGTGTTCCTCCAACTTCCTCACTTCTTCCACGTATGCTTCCATCAACGGGCTCTGGTAATCCTTGTTTACTTGTTTCACAACAAGCTAAGAATCACCAGGATGATCAATTTTCTGATTCCCAATTCCACCGCGATCCTGAGGCCGGCAAGGAGAACTTCGTACTTAGCAGTAATATTAGTTGCCTCCTCCCTAAGAAAGTGCATCTGAACCACGTACTTGAGGTGCTCTCCGGTGGGTGCGACAAGTAGCACTCCGGCACCGGCGCCTTGCAGCGAGAAGGCACCGTCAAAGTACATGATCCATTCCTTGGGTGCCTCTTTGTTGGGGAGAATTGCCTCCTGAATTTCTTCATCTGGCGTTGGCGTCCATTCTGCAATGAATTCGTCCAAGGCTCTGCTTTGAATGGGTTAAGTGCTTTTGAACTTTAGTGCAAAGCTTGATGGCTCCAGTGCCCACTGCACTATCCTGCCGGTTGCTTATGGATTTCTCAAGATACACTGCAACAAAGAGTGGGTGACAACTGTGATTTCGTGTTCTTCGAAGTAGTGGCGCTGTTTCCTCGAGGCCATGAGGAGGCCGAAGATCAGCTTTTGTTCCCTAGAGTATCTTGATCTGGCCCCCTGTAGGAGGTAACTAACAAAATAAACTGGTCGCTGCACCACCTTCTTCTTCGCCAACACTTCTTGATTATCCATATCAGCTTGTACTGTCTCTGATTCGTCAGCACCAAGCCCTGTCGGGGATGGTCCAGGCTCGTCATTGGATGGGCTTGTTGCGGGAGCTTCCTCGCCGTCAACTTCCCTCTGCGCCACCAGCGCAGCACGAACCACTTGATTTGTTGCCGCCAAATATAGCAGCAATGACTCTTGTGGTTTAGGTGCGACTAATGTTGACGCAGAGGAAAGGTATGCTTTCAAGTCCTGTAGTGTGACCTCTGCTTCCGGAGTCAATTTCATTGGACCTGCCTTTTCCAAGATTTTGGAAAACGGCAGGGCGCACTCAGTGGATTTTGAAATGAACCTACTCAAGGCGGCAACACAACCGGCAAGACGCCTCACATCCTTGACGGTCTTTGGTGCTTGGATCTGCTCTATTGCTCTAATCTTGTCGGGATTCGCCTCTATTCCCCGCTAGGACACAAAGAACCCGAAAAGCTTGCCAGATGGAACACCAAACACACACTTCTCATGGTTGAGCTTCAAATTGATCTTGCGCAAGTTTGCAAAGGTTTCTTCCAAGTCTTGAATGAGCGTTGATTTGTCCTTGGTTTTGACTACTATATCATCCATATACGCTTCTACATTTCTGTGCAGCTGGGGCTCAAAACCAATCTGGACAACCCTTGCAAACCTTGAACCAGCACTCTTTAGCCCGAAGGGCATGCGTACAAAGCAGTACGTGCCACATGGAGTTATGAATGAGGTTTTCTCCTCATCCTCCCTGGCCATGAATATCTGATGATATCCAGAGTATGCATCAAGGAATGAGAGTAAATCATAGCTGGAAGTAGAGTCTACAATCTGATCGATGCGCGGCAAAGGGAATGGATCCTTTGGACATGCTTTGTTAAGATCAGTAAAGTCAATACAAAGTCTCCATTTCCATTTGCCTTGCGGACCACAACCGGGTTTGCTAACCATGTTGGATGTAGTACTCCTCTAACCAGGCCTGCTGCTTCAAGTTTCTTGATTTCTTCTGCAATGAATTGCTGCCAATCTAAAGCTTGCTTCCTGACCTTCTGCTTGACGGGCCGAGCATGAGGACAGACTTCCAGGTGGTGCTCGATTACCTCCCTGGGAACGCCGGGGATGTCAGACGGTTGCCATGCAAACACATCAACATTCGCCCGCAGGAAGGCAACGAGCGCACTTTCCTATTTGCTGTCAAGGGTGGCACTGATGGTAAAGGTACCGTCAGCGCCATCCTTCCTTGCCGGCACCTTCTTCGTTGCAGGTGGAGCGACTTTGGACTTCTTGCCAGTAGAGCTCCCCGGCAAGTCTTCGACGGGCGCGAAGCACTCCGAGAAGGCGCGCCTCCTGGAGCTTTTGCTAGAAGTCTTGCTGGTTTTCTTATCTTCCTTTTCCTTCTTGGTGGGAGCTGGCGCCTTGGTGGCTTCTGCTGCAACCGCATCTCTGTACATCTTATCGACACACATGGCTGCGTCTTTCTTATCAGAGCGGATGGAAATGACACCCATCGGCCCTGGCATCTTCAACGTGTTGTAGGCATAGTGGGATGCCGCCATGAATTTGGCCAGGGCTGGGTGGCTAAGGATTCCATTGAACGGCAAGGGGAGCTTGACAACATCGAACACAACTTTCTCTGTTTTGTAGTTCAATTCCCCGCCAAATGTCACCGGCAATGTGATCTTTCCCTTAGGCTGGCTCCTTCCTAGGTTGACCCCTTGGAAAGTACCCGTTTTCTTGACCTCTTCGTCGGTAGTCTGCAGTTTCTCAACCACTTCTAGGGAAATTAGGTTCAGACCTGCCCCGTCATCAACTAACATTTTTGTGACGTTGAGGTTGCGATTTGTTGGTGAAACCAACAACGGCAGACATCCGACCGCAGTTGTACGATCTGGATGGTCCTCGGCATCAAAGATGATAGGCGTGCGGGACCACTTAAGTGGCTTCTAGGCATCTATCGCCGGTTCCACCACGTTGACTTCACGTGCCCACAGTTTAAGCTAGCGGTGGGAGGAGTGCGAAGATGCACCTTCGTTAATGCGCATGGCTTTAGTAGCCTTCTAGAATTCTTGCCCACTGGACTCATCATCATCCTCTTCTTCCTTTTTCTCACGAGCTCTAGCAGGCTTCTCTTTCTGCTGCTTGTCTTGCCACGGCAGCCTCCACGGCCACCACGGCCTTTCCCGCCAGCACCATCTTGGCCCTTCTCCTTGTCGCGCTTCTCATGCTCAGCTTTCTGCTTTTCAACAAGTTGCTCAACTTGCCGGCACTCCTGGAGATCGTGGCCCTTGGTGCGGTAAAATATTGCAGTATGACCCGTCAGATTTACTAGTTTTCTCCGCCACCGCGGCATCCCTGCAATCAGGGCATGTAGTAGCTTCTTTGCCGGGGTCTTCTATTTTGATCTTCTTGGCGGTGTTCGGGTTACCAGAACCTTCTACGGCCATAACTGCTTTGCCTTTGCATTTCCTATTACGCCTCCGGCTTTTGTTTTTCGGGGTGGTGGAGTCGTCGTCATTCTCAGAACCAACTTCAGCACCAGCATCCTCCCCAGGGAGCCTCCTCCCTTCTTCAGCACACGCAAATTTGTTTGCCAATGTGTAGAGCTCATTAACGGTCTTCGGTAGCCGAACGTTCATTTTTTCTCGCATCCTTCGATTGCGCACGTTCGTATGGAACGCGACAATCATTGCTGTCGGGTGTACATCTGGAATGTTGCGGTGCACACGGCTGAATCTCTGCAAATACCTGTGTATACTTTCTCTCTCCCTCTGCGGGATCACTTGCAAATCGATGGGCTGTCCAGGAGCCTGGTGCCCCCACCCCCTCCCCCCGTAAGGCGCCAACAAATTCATTGCACAGATCTGACCATGAGAAGATGGAGTTCTCTGGTAAACGCATCAACCAAGATCTCACGTTGGGCTTGAGCACCAATGGAAAATAATTGGTGAGCACTTTCTCATCTATTCCCCCGGCAGCTTGAACGACAATCGTATAGATGCCCAGGAATTCTGTCGGGTTTAGCTTGCAATCATATTTCTCTGGCACTTCAGGCTTGAAGGCACGGACTGACGGCCAACAGACTTGTTGCAGCTCGCGAGTGAAGGCAGGACATCCAACCTCGTAAGGTAGATATCCGCCAACACTGGGCGCAGGCTCATCTACATCAGGGCTGTTGCGCTTGTCAGATTGACGGCGCGTTTCCTGGCGTCGCTCGATGGTGACGCGAGCATCCTCTTTCTGCCTATCTCGAAGTACCTGTCACTGATCTTGTCGGGCCTGCGGGTCTTACGAGGCCATCGACATCTCGTCGGGCTCATCGGCATGCTGAGTTTGCCGTGGTTGCTATAGCTTCCGCTGGGGTTGTCGTCGTGGAGGTGACTGCACCGTTGGTGTGGTCCCCTCTACATGGCCAACATTCCGGGCTGCTGGCGTTGCTTGAGGGCACCGTGAGGGCTCCGCTTGTTGTGACTTACTCGCCTCGACAAATCCGACCAGACTCTGGATAGTGGCTCTCCACTCATCCATCCTCTCTGCCGTTGGATGAAAGTTCAACAGCATCTGAGATCGCGCCATTGATTCTACTGTCATTGCTGGCATGGCATGGGACGAAGAACGTGATGTCGCTCTGCTTCTGGCTGAGACAGTAGGAGCGTCGCCACCCTCTTGCCGTCGTGGACCAAGCACAAGAGAAGTTTGGCGTGGCGGAAGCTGCACTTGAAGATCTTGCTCTTGATCAACAGGAGTCTTGCCGTGCGGGCACCGTCATCCGTGGCTGATAGCACCGCTCGGGGTCTTGTCGCGTCCTTCTTGTGCTGGATGAGGCGTATGACTTGACGCTATGCCTCCGGCAACTGCAGCCGGAAAGTCTTGGTTTGCGCCAGAGCGGGCGCCGTTGTTGTGGTGGCTGTTGGATTCAGGGCTCCGCGGACCAAAGAAAGGTTCAAACTCTGGGGCGTGTGCGAAGAACTCTACTCCCTTAGCTAATCAACTCGTCCCTCCCATGGCCTAGCTCCATGAACAAGGAAGAAGATGGACACAGCAGTTTACCCAGGTTCGGGCCACCTTGCGGTGTAATACCCTACTCCTGCTTTGTGGTGGATTTGCCTCATGAGGGGCTGAGGATGTAGCACCCAAGATGCGATTCTATCCCAATCACTTGATGAACTCGTGATTGGAGCACAACTGCATTTTGAGCGCTTAGCAAGGTGGATATCATTACAACATACCATATAAAGAATAGATGAGAATACGAGATAGAGGCTTACACTCGCCACAAGTTACAACATTCATACAACAATACATCAATACATGGCAATCATAATACAGAAGAACAGGATCCGACTACGGATGAAACCAAACGAAAAAGAAGAACAATATCCACCCTACTAATCCCAGGCACCCGACCCGGAACCTATATCCCTTGATCGAAGAAGCAGAAGAAGAACTCCAAACAAGCAAGCATCGCACTCGCGTCAGATCATCGCATTACCTGTACCTGCAACTGTTGTTGTAGTAATCTATGAGCCACGAGGACTCAACAATCCCATTACCATGGTTATCAAGACTAGCAAAGCTAAATGGATATGGAATGGTTAAGTGGTGAGGTTGCAGCAAGCGACTAAGCATTATATGGTGGCTAACTTACGAGTACAAGAGTAAGAAGAGCAACTACGCATAACGATCGCAACTAGTAATGATCACTAATGGATCCTGGACTACTTACGAGTCAAACATAACCCCACCGTGTTCTCTTCCCGAACTCCCTCGAAAAGAGACGATCACGGTTACGCACGCGGTTGGTGTATTTTACTATTGGGTCTGGTGTCAAATTCTCTAAAACCGGATATCATAAATTTCCAATCTGCCACATAACCGCGGGCACGGCTTTCGAAAGATTAAACCCTGTAGGGGTGTCCCAACTTAGTTCATTATAAACTCTCACGATCAGCGGAGGCAAATCTCCGTCCCGAAACAACCCGATCAAACTCGAAATCCCGGTGCACAAGACATTTCGACAATGGTAAAGCAAATCCAGCAAGACCTCCTGGCGTGCCGACACCCTGATAGTAGCCGCGCGTATCTCGTCTCAGGCCACGACCGGATGGGACAAGCTACGTGTAAACCACCCTTCGGGTAACTACCGTGGCGGTCCCGCAGGTTGCCCGTTTGGGACCAACACCATCAGCACTGGCCCCCTGTATTATGTGGAATAAAGAACCCGAGGATGCGACCCCCTATGCAAATTAATTAATTAACAGTTTTATAATGAGGCAAATGTTAAAACCAATGTTGGGCCTTGCTGGAAGAGTTTTATTCAAATCGAACTGTCGAGGGGGGCCCATAACACCCCGACCGTGTTAGAAACGCAAAATCAAGGAACATAACACCGATTCAGCGGAAACTAGGACGACAAGAGTGGAACAAAACACAAAGCAAAAGGCCGAGCCTTCCACCCTTTACCAAGAATATATGTGCATTAATTAAATAAGAGATATTGTGATATCCCAAACATATCCATGTTCCCAACATGGAACGACCTGCACCTGCAACTAGCAACGCTATAAGAGGGGCTGAGCAAGCGGTAACTTAGCCAAACAAAGGATTGCTGGGATGGTGGAAAATGTTAGGGAATGTTTTATGGCATAGTGGGAGACTTGATAAACAAGTGGTGGGTAGCATAACATAGCGATAGCATCGAGACAACTAGCATAGCAAAGATAGTTGTGAGATCCAAGGTGACGGTCATCTTGCCTGAGATCCCGCTAGGAAGAAGATCGAGTCCATGAAGAAAACAAACGGACGTAGTCGAACGAATCCTCACAACTCCGGAACGAAACCGAAGCTAACGAGAGACGCAAACTAGAAAGAAGCAAACAACATGGTAAACACAAATATCATAACCATGGCATGATGCACAAACAAGTTTGATGCATGTCCGGTTTAATAGGCATGGCATGGCAAAATGCAACAAACAACACTATAAATTAAGTGAAGCACAGTATGCAACGAGTTGCATATTGACGGAACACCACATTCACATATTTAGTTTGATCTCGTTTATGTACACCACAAGTTTAAATGTTGGTTAACATGACAAGAGGTGAAGCACGAGTAAACTACACATTTAGGCATTTTAAATGAGGCCGAAAACAACAAACGATAATTCCAGAAAATCCCTACATGTCATTTAGCAATTTTTAATGCAAACAACAATTTTAAACATTTTAAATGTTTTTATCATGATGCGGATGACATATACAAGTTTTATGCAATTTTGTGAAAATATTGACATGAGCATGTTACGGAGCATTTGGTCGCCACGACGGAAAGAAAGTGGTGCCATGGCGGCAGATTCGGAAACAATGCCACGGCAACGTTTCGATTCCGACAACTTGTCGAGATGCCGGTGCAAAAGAAATGTGGACGGGAGCGAGTCATGCAAGGATGGTGGGGTGATCCCGATAACCGGGTTCCCACGTGTTGGTGACATGGCAAACGAGGAACGCACAAGCGACGATTCTAACTTGGTGCAAACATGGGCATCTCGTACAACACATGCATTCGTTCACGGGAGTCGTCTCGGCGGTATACCTTCGATGCGTGTGTTTTCGAGGCGGAACGAGTCGGTGCGAAGTAGAGGAAGTAGACGTTCTCGGGTCGGTCGTAGTGGTACACGACGACGGTAGTTGTACACGGGTCTTCGGCGACGGTAGTGGTACACGGCCGTCGTGGTACTTGGCGTCACATCGTGTAGTCGTACACATTCCGTAGATGTTCATGTCGTCGTAGCCGTTCAGGCCTTGGGGTGACGGTAGTCGTTCACGTGACGGTCTTGAAGGATTCGAAGGGGTACTTGCCGATCCAAAATCGCCCATGGTCGTGGTGGTCAACCGGGACGTCGAGGTTGTCCACTACGACGAACATGGCATACAGGTTCGGGGGGTGCGGCACGGGTACAGGAGGCCGGGGCTGCGTCTTGGGGTTTTGGCGGTGGGGTCCACACGGAAGCCAAGGAGGCCGCATGAGGGACGAGGTGGTCGCTGCTGCTGCACGCCGGGCCGGCGAGAGGAGGCGCTCGGGAGCCCGACGCGCCTGGACGGCTGCTGCTACAGCCTCGGCTGCTGGAGCGCTTCGGAGCTGCTGCTCGCGGACCCTGCGGGAGCGGACGAAGGCGGCTGCGCGTGGGGCTCTGTGGACGGGGACGCGTACAGCCCCGGCGAGGTGGTCGTGGTCTCGGGCGGCGGGACAACGCGAGGTCGCAGGGGAGGCAGGCGACGGAGCAAGGTGGTGGTGGTGGTGGACGCGGGCCGGCTCGATCCGGGCGGGTTCGGCAGCTGGGGTCGGAGACGCGAGGACGAGGCGGGTCGACGGGGCGGCGGCGCGCTCGGGCTGTAGGAGTTGGGCGCTGTGAGGCAACGAGGAGGAGGCAGGGGCGCGCATGGTGCGGGCGGCGGCGGCTGCAGGGAGGGAGTGAGGTCGATGAGGGGATCGGGCTGAGAGAGGAGACGGCGCAGGGAGGGAGTGAGGTCGATGAGGGGATCGGGCTGAGCGAGGGAGATGGCGGCGACTTGGGGGATCGAGAGGGAGAGAGTGAACAGGGGGTGATCGAGCTAGGGTTATAGGGATTAGGTGGCCTGGGCTGCAGATGGGCCTTAGGGGAAGTTGGGCCTAGGGAGGCCGGCCTGGGCTGGTCTATCTCTCTCTCTCTCTACTCTTTCTTCAAAACTCTTCCAAACACAGAAAAGCAAGAAAGAAAAGGAGAGAAAAGAAAAGGTTAGAGAAGGAGTTTGGGCATGGGGATTATTTTCCCGGACTCATAAAAATGTGCTCGATCCAGGAAAAATAAAAGTGTCCTGATTGAAAGATTTAAATTGAAAACCATTTGAATTTAATTCGAATGGTTCGAACTAGGACAACATTTTAGAAGAGTCCAAAAATGTTGAGAGTTTAGGAGGAGCCTCGATAAAAGAGATAAGAATTGTTGGCAAAGTTTGGGGAAAATTTAAATGTAAGTGTGTTCATGGGTGATTCCAAATTAATGGAATATTTATTGTAGCTCCCTAAAATATTGGGAGAACATGTTTTAAAGAGAAATCACCATTGTGCATTCCCCTCGATTTACATGGACCGAAGATCCATACAATTTATTTATTTGATTTTTAGTTGGTTTGTGAAATTGATGGTATGATGACATGATGCAATGCAAATGATGCTATGAAGAATGCAACAGACAAATAAATCACACGGCGAAACTCAGAATCCATGGAAGGGAACTAGAGCATCGGTCTCGGGGCGTTACAACTCTCCCACACTAACAGAGGATCTCGACCCGAGATCCTAGGGATGGCACGGGAGAGAAACGGAAAAGGAAGAGGTAAAACAAAGTTGCTTCTCCGACAAACGAGAGAAACCAACAAGCCTTGAGAGATTGAAAAACTTGAAAGGAATGACACAACCGAGTCGCATGAAGTTGAAACACACCATTAGAATAGAGGAACAAGGAACAACATGAGACACTTGGAGGTTGCAAGGATATGAATGAAGAGCCCAATGGTCGAGAATGAATTTGAAACCACTCCGGTTGACACAGGATAGACAAGGAAGAAAATTTCGACAGCACTCCGGTTAAAAGAGGGGCAACACTTGAGATGATGAAAAGAACTTGAAAAGACGACACAACACTCCGGTTAAAAGGACAAGCGAGGAAAGAACATGATCTTGACAAGACTAGATGACGGGTCGAAGAGAGCAACACCACAAAGCCTCCGGAACAAATGAAAGAGTGAAATGAAAGGAACGAAGAAGGGAACAACTTCTACCACAATGAATTTGACAAGCATCCTTACGAAGGAGGGTTGAACGGTGTTGTTGAAAAAAATCAACAACAAAAGAATAAGCTTGTTGTGGGCTTGTGGAAAGCATCTCAAAATTATGAGGTGGCAACTGGCCACTAACAGAAACATTTGATTGGATTGAGATCAAAAGGAGAAGAAAACTTCTTCCACCAAGATGACAAGGAGATAACTTGAAACATTGATAAGCACCACAATTAGCAACATTCCCAATGGAAGGCTTTAGGTGAAATCTATACCAAGATAACTCCAATGAAGAGATTGATGGGCTTAATATATCTCATTCTTGATAACTTCACTCCGTGACTCCTTTATGAATCAAGAATGATATACTACCACCTCAACAGATAAGGGAAGGGATTGCACTCGGAATGCAAGATGAAGAAAACTTGAGCTCCACCAAGAATCTTAACGAACACCTCGAAAACGAAGGAAAACTATGATGAACCACTACGAAGAAACTCTTGAGGAAATCCGGATAGATAACAAGATGATCGAAACGAAAGGAAGGCTAAAAAGAACAAGGTGACGTCTTGCAATGATTTAGATGGATCTTCATGACGAGATAACCGAGAAGACTTGAACTCCAGAATCAAAAGGTGAAAACGCTTAGAACCTAGAAATTGATATCATGAACAAACTCCGGAAGAAGGAATTGATCACTTGAATGAAACAAGAATAAGAATTATGTTATGTTATGCTTATCCTCCCGCAATTAGATTGATGAGAAGCAATGGATTTGGCATACTACTTATTCTTCTTGAAAAGGATTAGAGAGATAGCACGAACTTGGGAAGGTCTTCACGAACCGTCGGTAGGACTCTGAAAAGAACGAATGAATTGATATGAAAAGAACGGAAGAGAAAATCTTAAACGAACCATTGTGGCATTGAAAACGAACAAAGAGAAGATTATGAATCACCGAAAGAATTAGAAAACGAACGAAGAGAAGACGAGCTGGCTAAGAATACTTGAACGATGCACCGGTAAGAATTGGAGAACAAGAGCTGAACATTGAGAATGAAGAATTCTGAAATGATGACCTTCGAAGAGTCGAGAATGAAAAGAACTCATGAAAAGAGTTTGGGATGGATATGAAAAGAATTCTCATAATCCAAAAACAATTATGAGGATGGCAAGAAGCTAGAATCAAATATCTTCGAGAGAACGGATATGATTGGAGGACAAACTCTTCTTGATCTTGAACACAGGAAATGAAGACGAGGAACACTGCCAAAATGGTTGAGATACTCCGGAAGAATGAAGAATAGAAATGTTGAGCCAAAGATGAAAAGAGTATGAAAGCGATCTTGGAGAAGGTATCTGACTGATGAAAAAAATTCATTCTTACGTTAAACTTTAAAAGAGTTAGAGAATCACTCCTAGAAAGATTAGAAGAGTCAGGTAAGATCCTGGGGAAAACCTGTGGGTTAGGGCCCACTCAAAAGAAAACTCCGTTGAAAAGATAGCTAGAAGAGAGAGATGCACCGGTTAACTGAAATGGACTGGATGAGGTAACCACCTCGAAATAGAACGAACGGGTCTTGAACGGAAACATGAATATTCTGAGATATCTTCAGCACTCCGGAACAAAAGAATAGCGAGAGGCAAACAAGCAAGGGAAAACATCTGAGCCGACGGAAAGAATATGAACAACACCGAAAACATGAATTGGATCCACCGGAGAAGAATACGAGCATGAAGAATGATGAACTTGAAACTCCTGAGAAGCTTCACGAGGAATTCATCAGAAAAGAAAACGAAACAAAGAATGACGAGATAGGCGAGAAATCACCGGGTGAAACAAATGCGACAAAATGAAGAGGCTTCACACGAGTAGAATGGATACTCGATTAAGGACTCCGGCTCCGAGAAGAAAAAGGGTGGGCGGGTGAAAAAAAGAAAACAGCTGGGGACGGGGGAACGACACCGGTTGGAAAGAACTGAGGATTGATCTTGAAAAAGACGAAGTTGATCGAAACGACTTGAAGAGAAGTGCACCGTTTGAAAAGAATTGACATGACAATCTCGAAGATCAAGAAGGAATAGCACTCCCATAAAAATATGAGAACACCGCTTAGAAAAGGCATGGAATCAACACTTGACATCGAAGCAACTCGAATACCACAACCAAAACAAAACAAAGGATTTGGCTTGTGGAACAAGCCGAAACAAATATATGATAGAGATTTCATCCAAAATTTTCGTGGTGGGGCCCACACGGGCTCGATCGTACAACACCATCATGTACAAGATAGTGCACATGACATACGAAGCGTCCCCGAGCCATAGCAAAGCTACACAGGGCTCTTTAAGACCCAACGAGACCACTGTAAAACCAACCGTCAACTGGCGGACCACTAGACGTCGAACCCCAACCTCATATCATGCATCTGTCGGAAACATATCCTAAATAGCTACTTGAATTCCCACCTAAGAACTCCCAAAACTTTTTGGTTATGCAATCTGGTGTTGGGGATATAGGGAGGCACAAATATCTCACACAACTAACAAATCCTACACTCCAACTGTATCCATCCGTCAACACATAACCAAGAAAACCTCGGAAACCATGTACCTCAGGCCTTCGAAAAACATCCGCTATACTAGCTGTGGCAATACTCCCGAACTCCCTCCCCAGTACTGGGTGGCGTCGAGGTTATCTCACCACTAACACGCATAGAAGAGTTTTCGATGTCGGCGACCTATGGTATACCGGAACTGAAACGATACAACTGTGACGACAACACCTCGGAGCTCAACTCCCCGGGACACTGCCACACCCCCTAAATGACAGGAGGCACCACGAACAATGTTCTTGTCACAATGATATCGGAACGATCCCAAGATACCCGCGTGATCCTAAAAAATTTGAGTGAAAAAGAGGAGAGTGAAGTCAAAACATCTACGTCAGGAGTCCTCACCAGAGCGACGAAGGGGATAAGGAGTAAAAATAATTCCTACTCTTCGATATAACTAGACTCAAAATAGTTTTTTTTAGACTCAACAATGGCAATGGTTCGATCAATCATGGGGGCTCCTGCGGTCGGTAAGGCTCTGATACCAACTTGTAGCACCCAAGATGCGATTCTATCCCGATCACGTGATGAACTCGTGATTGGGGCACAACCGCATTTTGAGCGCTTAGCAAGGTGGATATCATTACAACATATCATGTACTGAATAGATGAGAATACGAGATAGAGGCTTACACTCGCCACAAGTTACAACATTCATACAACAATACATGGCAATCATAATACAGAAGAACAGGATCCGACTACAGATGAAACCAAATGAAAAAGAAGAACAATATCCACCCTACTAACCCCAGGCACCCGACCCGGAACCTATATCCCTTGATCGAAGAAAAAACAGAAGAAGAACTCCAAACAAGCAAGCATCACACTCGCGTCAGATCATCGCATTACCTGTACCTGCAACTGTTGTTGTAGTAATCTGTGAGCCACGAGGACTCAGCTATCCCATTACCATGGGTATCAAGACTAGCAAAGCTAAATGGGTATGGAATGGTTAAGTGGTGAGGTTGCAGCAAGCGACTAAGCATTATATGGTGGCTAACTTACGAGTACAAGAGTAAGAAGAGCAACTACGCATAACGGTCGCAACTAGTAATGATCACTAACTGATCCTGAACTACTTACGAGTCAAACATAACCCAACTGTGTTCTCTTCCCGAACTCCCTCGAAAAGAGACGATCACGGTTACGCACGTGGTTGGTGTATTTTACTTTCGGGTCTGGTGTCAAGTTCTCTACAACCGGATATCATAAATTTCCAATCTGCCACATAACCGTGGGCACGGCTTTCGAAAGATTAAACCCTGCAGGGGTGTCCCAACTTAGTCCATTATAAACTCTCACGATCAGCGGAGGTAAATCTCCGTCCCGGAACAACCCGATCAAACTCGGAATCCCGATGCACAAGACATTTCGACAATGGTAAAACAAATCCAGCAAGACCTCTCGGCGTGCCAACACCCTGATAGTAGCCGCGCGTATCTCGTCTCAGGCCACGACCGGATGGGACAAGCTTTGTGTAAACCACCCTTCGGGTAACCCCCGTGGTGGTCCCGCAGGCTGCCCATTTGGGACAAACACCATCAGCACTGGCCCCCCTGTATTATGTGGAATTAAGAATCCGGGGACGCGACCCCTTATGCAAATTAATTAATTAACAATTTTATTATGAGGCAAATGTTAAAACCAATGTTGGGCCTTGCTGGAAGAGTTTTATTCAAAGCGAACTGTTGAGGGGGGCCCATAACACCCCGACCGTGTTAGGAACGCAAAATCAAGGAACATAACACCGGTTTAGCGGAAACTAGGGCGGCAAGAGTGGAACAAAACACCAAGCAAAAGGCCGAGCCTTCCACCCTTTACCAAGTATATATGTGCATTAATTAAATAAGAGATATTGTGATATCCCAAACAGATCCATGTTCCCAACAAGGAACAACCTGCACCTGCAACTAGCAATGCTATAAGTGGGGCTGAGCAAGCGGTAACTTAGCCAAACAAAGGTTTGCTGGGATGGTGGAAAATGTTAGAGGTTGTTTCATGGCATAGTGGGAGGCTTGATAAACAAGTGGTGGGTAGCGTGACATAGCGATAGCATCGAGACAACTAGGATAGCAAAGATAGTAGTGAGGTCCAAGGTGACGGTCATCTTGCCTGAGATCCCGCTAGGAAGAAGATCGAGACCATGAAGAAGTAAAACGGATGTAGTCGAACGAATCCTCACAACTCCAGAACGAAACCGAAGCTAACGAGAGATGCAAACCGGAAAGAAGCAAACAACATGGTAAACACACATATCATAACCATGGCATGATGCACAAACAAGTTTGATGCATGTCCGGTTTAATAGGCATGGCATGGCAAAATGCAACAAACAACACTACAAATTAAGTGGAGCACAGTATGCAACGAGTTGCATATTGACGGAACACCACATTCACATATTTAGTTTGATCTCATTTATGTACACCACAAGTTTAAATGTTGGTTAATATGGCAAGAGGTGAAGCATGAGTAAACTACACATTTAGGAATTTTAAATGAGGCTGGAAACAACAAACGATAATTCCGGAAAATCCCCACATGTCATTTAGCAATTTTTAATGCAATAAACAATTTTAAACATTTTAAATGTTTTTATCATGATGCGGATGACATATAAAAGTTTTATGCAATTTTGTGAAAATGTTGACATGAGCATGTTATGGAGCATTTGGTCGCCACGACGGAAAGAAAGGGGTGCCATGGCGGCAGATTTGAAAACAATGCCACGGCAACGTTTCGATGCCGACGACTCGTCGAGATGCCGGTGCGAAAGAAATGTGGACGGGAGCGAGTCATGCAAGGATGGTGGGGTGATCCCGGTTACCGGGTTCCCACGTGTTGGTGACATGGCAAACGAGGAACGCACAAGCGACGATTCAAACTTGGTGCAAATATGGGCATCTCGTACAACACATGCATTCGTTCACGGGAGTCGTCTTGGCGGTATACCTTCGAAGTGTGCGTTTTCGGGGCGAAACGAGTCGGTGCGAAGTAGAGGAAGTAGACGTTCTCGGGACGGTCGTGGTGGAAGTAGTGGTACACGACGACGGTAGTTGTACACGGGTCTTCGGCGAAGGTAGTGGTACACGGCCGTCGTTGTACTTGGCGTCACATCGTGTAGTCGTACACATTCCGTAGATGTTCATGTCATCGTAGCCGTTCGGTCCTTGGGGTGACGGTAGTCGTTCACGTGACGGTCTTGAAGGATTCGAAGGGGTACTTGCCGATCCAAAATCGCCCATGGTCGTGGTGGTCAACTGGGACGTCGAGGTTGTCCACTATGACGAACATGGCATATAGGTCCGGGGGGTGCGGCACGGGTACAGGAGGCCGGAGCCGCGTCTTGGGGTCTTGGCGGTGGGGTCCACACGGAAGCCAAGGAGGCCGCACGAGGGACGAGGTGGTCGCTGCTGCTGCACGCCGGGACGGCAAGAGGAGGCGCTCGGGAGCCCGACGCGCCTGGACAGCTGCTGCTACAGCCTCGGCTGCTAGAGCGCTTCGGAGCTGCTGGTCGAGACCCTGCGGGAGCAGACGAATGCGGCTGCGCGTGGGGCTCTGTGGATGGGGACGCGTCCTTCCCCGGCAAGGTGGTCGTGGTCTCGGGCAGAGGAGCTCGGGCGGCGGGACAACGCGAGGTCGCAGGGGAGGCGGGCGACGGAGCAAGGTGGTGGTGGTGGACGCGGGCCGGCTCGATCCGGGTGGGTTCGGCAGCTGGGGTCAGAGACGCGAGGACGAGGCCGGTCGACGGGGCGGCGGCGCGTGCTGCGAGGCAACGAGGAGTAGGCTGGGGCGCGCAAGGAGCGGGCGGCGGCGGCTGCAGGGCACCGGCGGCGGGGCGCGCTGGAGATGGGGATCGGGCGAGAGAGGAGACGGCGTTGGGAGGGAGTGAGGTCGATGAGGGGATCGGGCTGAGCGAGGGAGATGGCGGCGACTTGGGGGATCAAGTGGGAGAGAGTGAACAGGGGGGATTGAGCTAGGGTTATAGGGATTAGGTGGCCTGGGCTGCAGATGGGCCTTAGGGGAAGTTGGGCCTAGGGAGGCCGGCCTGGGCTGGTCTATCTTTCTCTCTACTCTTTCTTCAAAACTCTTCCAAACACAGAAAAGCTAGAAAGAAAAGGAGAGAAAAGAAAAGGTTAGAGAAGGAGTTTTGGCATGGGGATTATTTTCCCGGACTCACAAAAATGTGCTCGATCCAGGAAAAATAAAAGTGTCCTGATTGAAAGATTTAAATTCAAATCCATTTGAATTTAATTCGAATGGTTTGCACTAGGACAACATTTTAGAAGAGTCCAAAAATGTTGAGAGTTTAGGAGGAGCCTCGATAAAAGAGATAAGAATTGTTGGCAAAGTTTGGGTAAAATTTAAATGTAAGTGTGTTCATGGGTGATTCCAAATTAATGGAATATTTATTGTAGCTCCCTAAAATATTGGGAGAATATGTTTTAAAGAGAAATCACCATTGTGCATTCCCCTCGATTTAATTGGACCGAGGATCCATACAATTTATTTATTTGAGTTTTAGTTGGTTTGTGAAATTGATGGCATGATGACATGATGCAATGCAAATGATGCTACAAAGAATGCAACACACAAATAAATCACACGGCGATACTCGGAATCCATGGAACGGAACTAGAGCATCGGTCTCGGGGATTTACAGAGGATGAACTAGTACAAGGGATGAACAGCCTCGCGAGGTCTGCTCAGATGTGAGTGTAAGCTGGTGAGATCTCTCCCCTCTGTTCCGGCCTCGATCCCCTGTCCTGGTGGTGGCTAACCTATATTTATAGTGGCCTCGGTCCTCTTCCCCCAAAATGTAGGCGGGAAGGGATCCCACAACAGCCAATTTGAAAGGGGACAAGTAGTATACCCTATCCTGACGAAAGGTGGTCTTCGCCTGCAAAAGCTCTGGTCGTGACGCTACTGTGGCTCGGTGTTGACATCCGTCCTGCCGCCCTGGCGGTCTTGGTCTTGTTGCACGGGAATGGAAACCTTTGGCTGGTTCCTCGGGACCCCGCGCCTGCGCTTGCCTCCATAGCACCAAAGAGGAAACCTGCTTCTTTGCGCCCGCTGGCGCTCGCCAGGCCTTGGTCGTCATGGCTTGCGTCATGCCAACCTCATGAGGTGAGTGCTTGCATAGGAATCTCCGCTCCTCAGGAGCAGCCTAGAAGAGGCCATTTCCTCGGGAGATCTTGGCATCGTCCGCCTCGCGAGGCTTGGCCCCTCGCGAGGGTCTTGTCTTGTTGATGCTGCAGATGGGCCGCACTGGGCTGCTGATGAAGCCACGCTCGTGGGCCGCAGGCAGGCAGGTCTGGGTACCCTGGTTCCCAGAACACCGACAGTAGCCCCCGGGCCCAAGGCGCACTTGGACTTGGCTTCGAGGTGAAGCCAAGGGGCAAGGGCGTAGCATCGCGTGCCCCAACCGCCTACGGGCCGAATCGACGCGTGTCGCTTGGTGGGACGTGGGCGTCTCTACTTCCGACGTCTCGGCAACTACCCAGGCTGATTAAAGACTGGCGCCCGTGCCAGGCCATCATTGCTCTCTCTCCGCCTTGCTCAGATCCCCTTTCTCCTGCCGAGAACACCTTCAGATTTAGCCGAGCCATTCCTTCCTTCTTCTTTGCTCCACCATCTCGCTAGAGCATCCATGGCGCCAGTGAGGAGGTTTTCAGCGGCGGAGAAGGGGAAGGCCCCTTTAGTGGTGCCTGAGCAGCTCCCACCAAAGAAGAGGCACGATCGCCCCCGAGTTGCCGTCGCAGCACCCTCGGTGATGCGGCGTTGGCACGAACGCGCTCCGCCTGGCTTCCCGGTCCGTGTGTATGTTCGCGTGTAGGACCCCGCACTCAGGAGAGACCCTGGACTCCATGAGGGGCGAAGACACGAAGAAGAACGACCGGCGGCCGCGCTGCCGCCTCGCCCGCAGGCCCATGCCGGGGACACGGCCAGCGAGTTTGTGGTGTGGGTGGCAACTTCGCCAAGCACGCGGATCCGGCACCCACGGTCTCTGACGAGGGAGGTGCCGCCGTGGGGGCCAGTCGAGCTGTCGCTACAACATAGCGGCTGCTGCTGCCAAGCATCGGAGGCAGAGGTCGAGGTCGTGGCCTCCGGCGACATCTTCACGACCCGAGGATGGGGCGCGATTGCTCACGCCTGCAACTCGGAGGGGAGCCACGCCATCCACTTTGAATATGACGGGGCCTCGACGCTCTTCTTCAAGGTCTTCGGGGAGGATGGCCGACGCCTGGGGTGCTGTCCCAGGAGAGGCGTCCAAGGCAGTGACTCCCCCGCTAGCTGACGAGGCGGCAAAGCCGCCGATGGTGAGAGTGCCTTCGGCCTTGCTGGGCTTCTCTCTAGGCTTGCCGAGGAGCTCAAAGGCGTCGCTGCTGGAATGGACTTCCTGGTGGAGGGGGAGTGCCGCGCGCTCTTCACCGTGGCCGCGACACGTGTCTTCAGCCACCTCCACCTCCGGGAGCCCAACCTCGACCTCGGTGCCCTGATTGAGCTGGTGACTCCTGAGGCCCGCGACGCTGCTACCGCGGCCGTGAGGAAGCAGGTGGAGGCCCTGCTGGAGAAGTTCCTCTGCGTCCCCGACCCCGCGGCTGCAGCGGCCGAGGCTCACGGCGAAGATGGCGGCGGCACCATCGTCGACGGGCTCCCCAAGGCGGGCGGCAACGGTGGCCAAGGCGGCGGAGGCACCTCTTCCTAGTTTAATCCTGCAATAATTACCGTGCCTCGTGGAGGCGTAAAAACTTATGTTTATGCTTCGTGGAACATTTATGCTTGTAATAATTAGCCGGAGCTTCGTAATTTTCTTTCTGCTAGCTTTATTGCTCTGCGTCGGCAGGGCCCAGCCCCGCGCATACTTCAGCCGCCGTTGGGGCGTCCGGATTACCAGGACGAGACCAAGGGGTGAGGGGCTACGTGACTAGTGAGGCCCCTGAGTCGTGATGCTCAGGGGTCCCCCTTGTCGCGCGAACAGTCTAGACAAGCAGCCTTAATATTCTGCGAGTTAGATTGCCATGAGGGCGCTGGTGCTCTGCGTCGGCAGGGCCCGACCCCGTGCATACCTCAACCGCCGTTGGGGCATCCGGATCACCAGGACAGGACTAAGGGGCGAGGGGCTACGAGGCTAGTTAGGCCCCTGAGTCGCGATGCTCAGGGATCCCCCTTGACGTACGAGTTACCCTCATGACCTCCATACCTTTTCCCGTCAACCTTTACCTAGGAGGGACGCGCAAGGACCAGGTACAAGGACCTAGTGAGGTGGCATGTGCCAGGTCGAGCCTGGGCACAGCCCCCGTGTCCAGCCCCCGCGCGCTCATCACAGGGAGAGTTTGATCGGTTGGCCGAGAGGCCATCCTGAGGTTGGTGCAGCCCGGAGGCGCCCTCAGTTGTTTATCCCTAGCGTGGAGCATAGGGCTTCTAGTTGGCGTGGGCATAGCCGCTCCTCGACCGTGTCGTCCGCCAGCGCGAAGCATGGGGCTTCCACTGGATGCGTGGGTGGGAGGTCCCTCCGGGGGAGCACTCCGGGGTGTGTACAGCCCCAAGTGAGGAGGTGTATATGGGCACCCGTGAGCTAGCGCGGGACTCACGAGGCCCTACCTCAAGGCGGGTTGCGCCTGGTCTTCTAGCGCTTTGTATGATTTGAGTAATAGCTGTAACCTACGCCGAAATGAACCTCCAGAGATCATTGCATGAGAAGATCGAGCACCAAGGACCCTAGGAGGTGACGTGAGCAGGGCTGACCCACCAGACAGAGCTCGGTCACTTGGGTTTGTCGACGCTACAGGGACGGACCCGAGCACAGGCGCTGTGCCTAGGCTTCTTCATGCAACGAACCATGAGAGGAGCCCCCTGCGCACGGTTCCTGCGGAGGCATCCCATACCGCAAGAAAGGAACTGGATTGCGCGCCCTGACTCGTTCCAGTCAGGGCGCGGTGACACTTTAGGTGGCGAAGCATCGAACAAGGCAGGTTTAAATGCTTGAGGAAATTCATCAAAGGCAAAGCCAGTTCTGATACACGCGCAAAATGACATAGGCTGCAAGGGCGGACCCAAACAGCTTGAGGATAATGCAGCCCGAGGGGCACCCTCAACTGAACAAACCAAAAGAGGTCACCTGGCACCATCGCTATAGGAGTGTTGGAGTAGCTGAAGACGCGCGCTGTCGAAGTCGTTCCTCACGAGCCGGCCGGCTCCCGAGCCTCGTGAGGCTCCGGAGGTCCAAGGGGCTCGCGAGGTTCTGGCACTCCTTCCGTCAGGACCGCCTGGAGCCTGGCCTCATGAGCTGTTAGGACGCCCCGCATGTGGTGCTGGTGCATGGTAGCCACACCCGGCAGGCCGGACGGCATGCAGACGTAGCTGTGGGGTGGGCCCCTGCACTGGCCAATGTGGGACGGCTAGAAGAGCTCCTGAGAGGCTGCTTTGTTGAGGCCTGGGATGTTGACGCAGACGCGCAACTTGCTGCCCGTGTCAGGGGCGGCAGCTGCACTTGGTGAAGCGGGGCGGCGCTCGCCACGCATGGCTCGCGCCCCCTGAAGATCCTCGATCACCTTGGTGATGAACTCCTGAGCGCCTAGCGCCCTGTGCCTTGCGCCTTGCTCACGGAAGCGCACGTTGAAGCACGCCTCCACATGGTGCCCGAGCGCCTCCCTCATGACGCTGGTCAGGTCAGAGGCCCTCCAGAAGAGAGCCCCCGAGCCCGTCCTGAGAGGGGCGCCGGGCGCACCTTCTTATGCTTGAGGGAAAGGCGCCCCAGCAGTGGGCACGTGGCCTGAGGCGTGGTCACCGCGTGCCCCAGCCCCCTGCCGTCCTTCGGGGAGGAGCTGCTTCTTCTTGGGGGCGGCCTCAGGAGGCAGGGCGGCGCCCTCACCATCTGAGCTCTCGACTGCCGTGGCCTGGTAAGCGCGCTTGAGAGAGCACACTGCATCCTTCTCATTACAGGCGACCGTGATGATGTCGCCACTCCCCGGCATCTTGAGAACGTTGTAGCCGTGGTGAGTCGCTGCCATAAACTTGGCGAGGGCCGGATACCCGAGGATGGCATTGTATGGCAGGCGAATGTGAGCGACATCAAAGTCGATGAGCTCGGTGTGGTAGTTGTTGTGGTCACCGAAGGTGACTGGGAGACGGATCTGCCCTATGGGGATGGTGGAGCCATCGGTCACCCCTGAGAAGGGCCTGGTGGGCAGAAGCTAGTCATATGGCACTTGGAGTGTGTTGAACGTCTCGACGGAGAGGACGTTGAGCCCTACACCGCCGTCGATGAGAGTCTTGGTGATGAGGACGTTGCTGATGGTGGGGGTGCAGAGCATTGAGTGCGCCGATGGCGGCGGAGCACTTGAGCTGGTCCGAGGAGTCGAAGGTGATGGTGTACTTGGACCACCTGAGCGGTCGCGTTGCATCGAGCTTGGGGAGGGCCGCATTCACCTCACGAGCGAACTGCTTGAAGATGCGATGAGAAGCAGGGGCCTGAGCGCCACCCAGGATGCAGGCAATTGCATGAGGCTCTTGGAAGCCCCCAGCCCCATCGTCTTGGTAGTGATCGTCGTCCCTCGTTGGGGGTGGTGGCAGCGGAGGGAGGCCGGCGTTGCCCCGAGGTCGGTCCTCGCGAGGCTGGTCACGCCAGGGACTGTCACGAGGCTGGCCCTGCCAGTGATCCTCACGAGGCTGGTCGCACCAGTCCTGGCGGGGGTCGCAGTTGTCCCAGCGGCCACCACCACGGCCTCCTCCGCGGCCGTAGCCATGGTCGTTGCGCTCAGGACGGCGGCCCAGGTGCCCATCGCGGATCGCCCTAAGCTCTTGGCAGTCGTTGGTGTTGTGGCTGTGGACGTTGTGGAAGACGCAGAATGGGCGGCTGCCCTTGGAGGGTTCGGCGTGGTCGCAACCGCGCTTCATCTTGGGCTCAGCCGCAAGCACGGCGGGGCCCTTGCACTTCACGTCCTTGGCCTTGGCCTTCTTGTCCTCAGGATCGACCTCCGGAGGCTCCAGGAGAGAGAGGCGTCCTTCCTCTGCCCTCGCGCACTTGGCAGCCATGTTGAACATCTCCAGGGCCGAGCATAGGTCCTCATGGATGGCGAGCTCCTTCATCTTGACGTCCCGGACACCATCGGAAAACGCCGAGATGATGGCCTCGTCCGACACCTTCGGGATCTTGAGGCGAACGTTGGTGAAGCGCTGGATGTATTTGTGCAAGGTTTCGCCCGACTGCTGTTTGATGTGTCGCAGGTCGCCCGCGGCCGGAGCGCGGTCATGAGTGCCCTCGAAGTTGGCGATGAGGCACTCGCGCAGCTCGCTCTAGGAAGAGATCGACCCCACAGGGAGGTTCAAGAGCCAAGAACACGCTCCATCCTTGAGGGCCATGGGAAACCAGTTCGCCATGACCTTCCCGCTGCCGTTTGCCACCTCGATGCTCAGCTCGTAGAGCTGGAGGAACTCGGCTGGGTCAGGGGTGCCATCGTAGCGTGGAGGAAGATCTGGCTTGAACTTGCCGGGCCAGACGACGTTGCGCAGCTCCGGGGTGAAAGCACGGCACCCTGCCGCACTTACAGGGGCCGGTCGCTGGGGAGGAGCCTGATCCTGATGCCCACGCGCCGCCACTTCTGGCGGCGCTTGGTCATGATGCGGGGGCACTGGGAGAGCGCGCGCTTCTCCATGGGGCCGCTGCACCACCTGGCAGCTTTCTTCGTCGCGTGCTGGCGCCCTGCGCGGCGGGTCGCACCAGGGTGCATCGCGCTGAGGCTCGGGGACGATATCACGCCGAGGAGGAGGAGGAGGTGCGCCGTGGGCCACCTCGCCTGCCTGGGCCGGGGGAGGCAGCGAGCGGGATGGCGCTGGGGCGCCTCCGGTAGTGCTAACAAGCTCGGCGATGCGGTCCAGCCAGTCCTCATAGAGGTCGTCGGCCAGGCGGTAACACAGAAGCTCACGCGCCATGAGCAGTGCAGCGTGCGGGTTCGCCGGCCCGCAACGCGCATGGGCTGACGACGCCGTGGCCGGAGTGGGCGACGGAGTCGCCGTGCGGCCGTCACGCCGCACGGACGATGGTAGCGACGAATCCTGCTGCTCTCGAGCGGCAGGGTCAGTGGCGGCATTAGTCGCCGGGGAAGCGGAGCGGCGGGGAGCGCCGTTGCCAACGGGCTCGGTCTGGGCGACACGAGCGGTGAGAGCAGCCCGGCGCTCGGCACGGATACGATGAGCGTCAGCCATCAGAGCGGCAAAGCGAGGATGAAGTGGTTGGTGGAGAAGGAGGCTCGACACGCCCCTACCTGGCATGCCAAATGTCGGATTCAGGGCTCCGCGGAACCAAGAAAGGTTCGAACTCTGGGGCGTGTGCGAAGAACTCTACTCCCCTAGCTAATCAACTCGTCCCTCCCATGGCCTAGCTCGATGAACAAGGAAGAAGATGGACACAGCAGTTTACCCAGGTTCGGGCCACCTTGCGGTGTAACACCCTACTGCTGCTTTGTGGTGAATTTGCCTCACGAGGGGCTGAGGTTGAACTAGTACAAGGGATGAACAGCCTCGCGAGGTCTGCTCAGATGTGAGTGTAAGCTGGTGAGATCTCTCCCCTCTGTTCCGGCCTCCATGCCCTGTCCTGGTGGTGGCTAACCTATATTTATAGTGGCCTCGGTCCTCTTCCCCCAAAATGTAGGCGGTAAGGGATCCCACAATGGCCAATTTGAAAGGGGACAAGTAGTACACCCTGTCCTAACGAAAGGTGGTCTTCGCGTGCAAAAGCTCTGGTCGTGACGCTGCTGTGGGCTCGGTGATGACATCCGTCCTGCCGCCCTGGCGGTCTTGGTCTTGTTGCACGGGAATGGAAACCTTTGGCTGGTTCCTCGGAACCGTGCGCCTGTGCTTGCCTCATTAGCACCAAAGAGGAAACCTGCTTCTCTGCGCCCGCTGGCGCCCTGCCTGGCCTTGGTCGTCATGGCTTGTGTCTTGCCAACCTCAATTGAGTGCTTGCATAGGAATCTCCGCTCCTCAGGAGCAGCCTAGAAGAGGCCACTTCCTCGGGAGGTCTTGGCGTCGTCCGCCTCACGAGGCTTGGCCCCTCGCGAGGGTCTTGTCTTGTCGATGCTGCAGATGGGCCGCACTGGGCTGCTAATGAAGCCACACTCGAGGGCCGCAGGCAGGCAGGTCTGGGTACCCTGGTTCCCAGAACGCCGATAGTGGCTATGCTCACCGGTGCGGCGGGGAGCCGTAAGTTGATCGTTCGCGCCGTCCGCACCGCCATGGCCAAGCTCACCAGAGGGCTATGGACGCTGGCCTTCTCCAGCGACTCCATCTCCTGCTCTAACCACGATGGGCATGGCGATCGGGCCGCCTGCGTCAGTCGTGCCTACCATGGTGTTTGCCCCGCCCGCCGTAGCTGCAGCGCCTGCGGCGCCCGCGGATGCGTGTGAAGGAGCCTTGGAGGTGGAAGGGTTCGCCGCCGCATTGCCCTTCTTCTTGGGAGCCATTGGTTATGAAGAAGACGATGAAATCAAAGAAGTTGATGTGCTAACTACTGCTTCAGGTTCGCTCAAGCGAGCCCCCTACCTGGCGTGCCAGAGATGTCATGGTGGAGACGACCATCTATGGGGCAATGCAGCCCCTTTGTGATTTGGTTGTGCACAAAGAGTGGAAACAACAAAGGGCGCAGGGGAATTTTTCCCAGGTTCGGGCCACCCGGAGGTGTAAAACCCTACTACTGCCTTGGGTGTATTGGTGCGTGGAAGCACAAGTACAAGGAGCGCTCTGTCCCGGCAAGGATGCAAGGAGGGAGCAGCTATGCGTGCAAGTGTGCCAAAGGATCGAATCCTTGTCTAGGTTCCCTTAGGCCTCCTTTTATAGCTTAAGGGGTCACCATAGTGGCAAAACAGACATTACATGTTGATTAGATAGCAAACAGTTCTATCATACCTAACTCTGTGGGGTTAGCACAAAAGAATTTTGTCAGCGTTCTGGGAACGGGGGTACCCAGACTTGCCTGCCTTCGGCCGAACACGTGGCCCGACCGACGGCCCAACAAGGCCCAGATTCAAGACTGCGCGAGTAGAGCCCTCGCGAGGGGCCACCGGCCTCGCAAGGGGAGCGACACCTAGACCTCCTAGGGAGCAGCTTCTCGAGCTGGCCTCCCGAGGAGCGGAGATTTCTATGTAGGTACCCCTCCTCGTGAGGCCGCGATGACATAAGCCATGACGACCAAGGCCAGGCGGGCGCCAGCGGGTGCAGAGGGAGCAGTTTCCTCTTTGGTGTTAAGGAGGCAAGGGCAGACGCAGGTTCTCGAGGGAGGCCCCAAAGGTTTCCCTTCTGGTGCAACAAGACCATGACCACGAGCTCGGCAGGACGGATGTCATCGCCGAGCCCACCTCTGTGTCATGGCCAGAAGCTTTCCAGGCGAAGACCACCTTTCGTCAGGACAGGATGTACTTCTTGTCCCCGTCCAAAATTGGCCATTGTGGGATCCCTTCTCGCCTAAGCTATGAGGGAAGAGGACCAGGGCCACTATAAATAGAGACTAGCGTCCACCGTAGAGGCGGATTGAATCCACACACACCCTCGAGCCCTCACGAGGCAGCTCATCCACTGTACTAGTTCATCCTCAACCTCCTCGAGAGGCCAATCCACCCAAGGCAGGAGTAGGGTTTTACACCGTAAGGTGGCCCAAACCTGGGTAAGTGCTCGTGTTCTTGCCTTCCTTATGATCTCCGCACTCGATGAGCTACAGCCTAGGGCACAGCGAGCAGAGCGTCGTGGAGAGTCGAGATCCTTCGCACATGCCCCAGTGTATGATCCTTGTTGGGTCCGCGGAGCCCCGATTCCGACATTTGGCGCGCCAGGTAGGGGCGAGAGCTCAGTCGCTTCATCAACCACGCTCTGTCCTCGTTCCACCGTGCCCATGGCCGAAGCTCACCGTGTCTGCACCGAGTGCCTGGCCGCTCGCGTCGCTCAGACGGCCCTGGTGGGGCGCGGCACCCCTCGTCGCTCCGCTTCCCCGGTGGTCAACGCTGCTACTGACCCTGCTGCTCAAGAGCGGCAGGACTCTTTGTTGCCTCCTTCGGTGCCGCGCAGCGGCCACATGGCCACGCCTTCCTTCACCCCGTCACGGTGTCTTTTTCCCATGCTCGTCACGGGCCGGCAAACGCGCAGGCGGCACTCCTCATGGCACGGGAACTGCTGTGCTACCGCCCCGCCGACGAGGGCTACGATGCCTGGCTGGACCGCATCACCGAGCTCGTCAATGCCGCCGGTGAGGCACCGGCGCCCACCCGCTCGCTCCGCCCTCCGCCGTCTCTTGCGGGCAAAGTGGCGCACGGTGCTCCTCCACCTCCACCCCTGCGCGGCGCCGACGTTAAACCGTGACACGATGCGCGCCAGTGCGACCCACCACGCGAGGCCCTGGCTCCCGCGCGGAACGAGGCCAGCTGCCAGGTTGTGCAGCAGCCGCTGGATGATGCCTGCGCGCTCCCCGCACCGCCACATCAGTGCCAGGACCGGGCCGCACTGGAGGCCGCCCCGCCCGAGTGTCAGGACTCTGCCCCTCTCGCACGGGTTGTGCCCGTGAGTGCGGCGGGTTGTCGTGCCTTGTCCCGCGAGTTGCGCTGCGTCGTCTGGCCTGTCAAGTTCATGCCTGACCTGCCCCCGCGCTACGATGGCACCCATGACCCCGCGGAGTTCCTCCAGCTCTACGCGCTGAGCATCAACGTGGCGAACTGGTTCCCCATGGCCCTCAAGGATGGTGCTCGCTCCTAGATCATGCATCTCCCAGAAGGGTCCATCACCTCGTGGGACAAGCTCCGCGATAGCTTCATCACCAACTTCCAGGGGACCCACGACCGCACCCTCATCGTCAACGACCTACACCGCGTGAAGCAGCAGCCAGGCGAGACCCTTTGGAAGTACATGCGGCGCTTCAACCAAGTCCGTCTCCAGGTCCCGAAGGCGTCCGACGAAGCCATCATCTCCACATTCACGAAGGGCATAACCGACATCAAGATGAGCGAGGAGCTCGCCATCCATGACGAACTATGCATGGCCCTGGAGCTATTCAACCTGGCCGACAAGTGCGCCAGGGTTGATGAGGGTTGCCTCGCCCTCCTCAAGCACCTCGAGGCCGATCCTGAGGACAAGAAGGCGGAGGGGCCCCGCCGTGCTGGCAGTGGAGCCTGAGCAGAAGCGTGGCCGTGACCGCGACGAATCAGCCAAGGATCATCGCCCGTACTGCATCTTCCACAACGTCCACACCCACAACACCAACGACTGCCAGGAGCTCAGGGCAGTTCGTGACAAGCGCCTTGGTCGCTGCCTCGAGCGCGGTGACCGAGGCTATGGCCGTGGAGGAGGCCGTGGCGGAGGCTGCTGGGACAACCGCAACCCTCGTCAGGACTGGCGCGACCAGCCTCGCGAGGACCGCTGGCGTGACGAGCCTCATGAGGGCCCCTGGCGTGACCAGCCTCGTGAGGCCCGTCCTCAGGGCAACGCCGGCCTCCTTCCGCTGCCACCACCGCCAAGAAGGAACAATGACGACCCTCAGGACGAGGGGCTGGGTGCTTCCAGGAACCTCGTGGGATTTCCTGCATCCTCGGCGGCACTCAGGCACCTGCCTCAAACGGCGTCTTCAAGCAGTTCTCTCACAAGATCAACGCAGCCCTCCCGAAGCTTGAGGCTGCGCGCCCCCTCAAGTGGTCCCAGTGCGCCATCACCTTCGACTCCAAGGACCACCTCAGGTGCGTGACCTCTGCGGGCGTGCTCCCCATGCTCTGCACGCCGACCATCAGCAATGTTTCCGTCACCAAGACCCTCATCGAAGGCGGCGCTGGGCTTAATGTGCTCTCTATCGAGACCTTTGAGATGCTCCAAGTGACCTATGATCAGCTCATGCCCACCAGGCTGTTTTCTTGCGTGACGGATGGCTCCACCATTCCCCTGGGGCAAGTGCGCCTCCTTGTTACCTTCGACAAGCATGACAACTACCACACCGAGCTCATTGACTTCGACGTCGCCCACATTGGCCTCCCGTACAACGCCATCCTGGGATACCCTGCCCTTGCCAAGTTCATGGTAGTGGTTCACCACGGCTACAATGTCCTCAAAATGCCAGGGTGTCGCAGTGTCATCACGGTCGCCTGGGACGAGGAAGACGCAGTCTGTGCTCTCGAGCGCACCTACCACGCCGCGGCGGCTGACAACCCAGATGACGAAGGTGGCATCCTGCCTCCCGAGGCCACTCACATGAAGAAGAAGCAGCTCCTCCCCAAGGGCCGTCAAGAGTTCAAGAAACCTGCAGGCAGCGCCTCAGGCCCCGCGCCCGCTGTCGGGGTGCCTCTTCCCCGCGCATAGGAAGGTGTGCCCGGCGCCTCCCTCAGGACGGGCTTGGGGGCTTCCTTCTGGAGAGCCTCTGACCTGGCCGGCACATCGAGGGAGGTGCTAGGACACCACTTGGAGGCGTGCCTTGGTGCGCGTCCCCGCAAGCAAGGAGCACGGTGCGAGGCGCCAGGAGCGCGAGAATTCATCACCAAGGCAATCGAGGAGCTTCAGGGGGCACGGGCCATGCGTGGTGAGCGCCGCCTCGCACGGCCTGCCGGTGCAGTCGCCCCTCCCGACGTGAGTGGCGGGTTGCGTGTTTGCGTCAACATCCCAGGCCTCAACAGGACCGCTTCGTAGGACCTTTTCTGGCCCTCACGCGTCGGTCGGAGTGGTGGCTACCCATGCAACTACGTCTACATGCTGTTCGGCCTGCTGGACACTGGGGCTTCGTACCAGCAGCTCATGCAGTGTGTGATGGCATCCGAGGAAGCCCGGCGCCAGGCGATCATGACTCAGGAGGTCCCAGACCCTCGCGGGCCCCCTGGGCCTCATGAGCTCCTCGGGTCTCTGGAGCCGCCCAGCTCATGAAGAGCGATCTGCACGGCACGTTCCTTCAGCTACTTCGACGCTCCGACCACATCATTGCCAGGTGACATTTGGTTTGTTCAATTGAGGGCGCCCCTTGGGCTCAATTATCCTCAGGCTGTTAGGGCCCGTCCCTGTAGGTGTATCGCTTTGCACATGTATCAGAACTGGCTCTGCCTTTATTGAATTTCTTTAAGCATTTCAACCTGCCTGCCTGGTACTTCGTCACCAAGAATGTCGTCGCGCCCTTACAACCCTGCCCCGACGCCTCATGATTAAGGGCTGGCATGGTGTCTGTGCTCGGGTCCATCCCTGCAGCGTCGATAAACCTAAGCGACCGAGCTCTATCTCACGGGCCAGCTCCTATGCACATCACCTCCCAGGGTCCTTGGTGCCATGCTCTCGCATGAGCTAATCGAGAGTGGGTGAGTCAGGGAGCGTGATCCAGTTCGCATAACTGCAGTCCGGCGCTTCGCGGTCACGGGAGCCGCGCGTCAGGTGTCCTTCCTCGGGTTTGTTGCATGAGAAGACTAGGCACGGCGTCTATGGTCGGATCCGTCCCTGTAGTATCGATAAATCCAAGCGACTGAGCTTTGTCTGGTGGGCTGACCCCGTTCACGTCACCTCCTGGGGTCCTCGGTGTTTGGCCTTCTCGTGCGATGGCCTCCGGAGGTTCATTCAGAGCAGGATGCCCCAGTCACATAGGTTTTTTCTGCGCACCCCGCGCCAAAAGATTCAGGCGCAACCCGCCTTGAGGTAGGGCCTCGTGAGTCCCGTGCTGGCTCACGGGTGCCCAGATACACCTCCTCCAGTTCTGTCGTGCCAGTCACGCATACAAACGAAATAGGGTTGTACACGCCCGGAGTCTCTAACACAGAGCTCCCTCCCATGCACCAGTGGAAGCCCCATGCTCCGCGCTGGCGGACGATACGGTCAAGGAGCGACTATGCCCACGCCCCAGTGGAAGCCCCATGCTCCGCACTGGTGGACGACACGGTCGAGGAGCGGCTATGCCTACGTCCGCGTGGAAGCCCCATGCTCCGCGCTGGTGGATAAACAACTGAGGGCGCCCTAAGGGTCGCACCAACCTCAGGATGGCCTATCGGCCCTTCACGTAGCCCTGTAATGCAACATTTCCCTGGGATGCACGTGCGGGGGCTGGACACGGGGGCTATGCTTAGGCTTGGCCTAGCGTATGCCACCTTACCAGGTCCCTGGTACCTGGTCTTCACGCACCCCTACCAGGCAAAGGTTGGCGGGGAAAAGGTATGGAGGTCACGAGGGCTGCTCGCACGTCAAGGGGAACCCATGAGCATCGTGACTCAGGGGCCTAAATAGTCACGTAGCCCCTCGCCCCTTGGTCCTGTCCTGGTTTCCGGATGCCCCAACGGCGGTCGAGGTATGCGCGGGATTGGGCCCTGCCGATGCAGAGCGAAAACGCCCCAGTGGCAGTCAGAATATGAAGGACTCTGGATTAACCTCGCTGCCGCCCAAGTTTCCTTCATGAGGGCCGCTTGCACGTCAAGGGGGACCCCTGAGCATCGCGACTAAGGGACCTAACCAGTCACATAGCCCCTCGCCCCTTGGTCTTGTCCTGGTTTCCGGACGCCCCAACGGCGGTCGAGGTATGCGCAGGGCTGGGCCCTGCCGACGCAGAGCACAAAAGCATGCAAGAAGGAAACTAAGCGCGGAAAGGAAATCACGGAGTCCAAACAATTATTACAAGCACCAAATGTTTTGCAAATTCAAAACAAAGTCTTATGCCTCCAAGAGGCAGGTTCAGTGTTGCAGGATAAATCTAGGAGGAGGGACCATCTCTGCCTTGGCCGTCACCGCCGCTTACCTCGGCAGTGCGAGCTCTTCTTCGATATCGCTGTTGCCTCCGCCGTCGCTGCCGCTCGCCTTGGCTGCTATGGGCCTGGCCTCAGAGGCATAGGTGAACTTCTTCATCAGTGCATCCACGTGGTCCTTCATGGTTGCCGCGGCGGCGGCACGAGACTTGGGAGCAACCGGGCCGATCACCTCTTCGAACTCAAAGCTGGGGTCGCAGAGGTAAAGGTGGCTGAAGACGCGCGCTGTGGCCATGGAGAAAAGTTCACGGCACTCGTCCTCCAGGATGGAATCCACCTTGGCGGTAGCACCTTCGAGCGCCTCAACGAGCTTGGAGGAAAGCCCCACATGACCGCCCTTGGGGGTCGCGAGCGGCTCCTTGAACCCTCCCCTGCAGATGGAGCGCAGTGCCTCGCGAGCCCTGAGCTCGATGGAGGGGAGGGCATCATGCTCCGGAGCCGCCTTCCTTTCAGCGGCAGCAAGGATCTTCTCCCTAGCGTCCAGCCGAGCAGTCGCCTTGGAGACGTCCTTGGCATGGGATGCCCAAGCCTCATCCACTTCCTCCTTCATCTTGGTTAGGTGATCGCGCTCCGTAGTCTGGTCAGTCGTCACCTTCGACAGCGCAGAGTTGAGATCCACGAGCCTTGCCTCGCGAGCCTAGAGGTCATCGTCCTTCTACCGGAGCTGCTGCACGTGCGCGGCTTACTCCTTATGCAAGGTCTTTAGATTGGCCTCCGCCTCGCCACAACGCTTCTCGGCAGATGTAGTGCTGGCTAGCGCTTTGTCGCGAGCCGCCTTGGCTTCGTCGGCCTCCTTCCTACTCTCCGCGGTGGCGGTCTCGGCTCGGCCCCAGTCCGTCCTGATGGAGGTTTCAGCTTGGAGCCACCCCGAGACGAGCCCCAGGCGCTCCGTCACGAGGCACCTGTCGGCATCCTGAAGATTAGCTCGGATCCAGCCAAGCACAATGTAGGCTTTATCCAAAGCCCCGGGCATGATCAGAGGGCCGCAGCTCGCGAGCGCGAGGTTCTGATGAGGGGCCAGCACTGGCGCGTCGACTGGCTCTATAGCCAGAGAAGCAGTGGCAATTCTGGCTCTGGGCACCAGAGGCTCCAGGCTCTTCTTCTGCACGACGAGGGCTGACGACTCCATGACCTGATGGCCTCCAGAGGCTGGTGGCGCACTCAAGACGGAGGGCTTGTTCGGCGCAATGCTCGCCTTCTTCTTCTTCTTCGCCGCATCACCGCTTCTGGTCATCAAGAGGGAAGATACGGTGAGCGCATGCGCAATCTATAATTGGACAAGAAACAAGGTAGGCCACTTACTTGTCAAGCGTGACCCACTTCCTCTTCTTCCCCTCCTCTTCGGCAGAGGCCGGCGCGCCCCGGCCTTTCTCCAGCATGGCCTGGGCCGCGCCTTGAGAGAGAGTCGGGTGGTCGCCGACTGGCACCATGGCGGCGCTGCTGCACGGAGGGGCCAGGGGGTCGCTTGGAGGAGTAAAGGCCGGAGAGGCCGCGTCTGCCCCAACTGTGGCCGCCCCGTCCTTCGACAGCAGCTTAGGCAGAGGCAGGGCTAGTGCCCCGCCGGAGCATGAAGAACTGCCCGGAGAAGGCGCAGTCGCGTTCTTCCTCGGGGTCGCCTGGCTAGATGCTCGCGTGGTCCGGGGAGCGGGCCCTGAGCACATGAGGACCCCGGCCGAGCAGTGGGAGTCCACGGTCGGAGGATCCGCGACGTCGTCGTCATCCTCGAGGTTGCGGAGAAGCTCGTGCTGCGATGGTGGGGACGCCCCCGCCAAGCTGGCGTCCTCGGTGCCTTCTGAGTCCTCCTCGTCGCCGCTGTCACCGGAGGACAGCTCCACGAGGGAAGCAGGATCGACGTGCGGGTCAAGCCCCAGGTCATCAAAAGCAGGCTTGGCGGCAACCAGGGCATTCCGGTCATCTCGGCGGTACAACGGGGCGTACGCCTCGGGTATGTCCACCAGGACGCTGCCCAGCAGGACGATCAAGGCCGCCTCGAGCTCCCCTCGCGTCAGGTCACCGGAGCGCAACCCCGCGTCATCGCCCGCGCCCTGGTATTCCCACAGGGGCTTCATGTGCGACTAGAGTGGCGCCAGGCGCTGCGTCAAGAACTCCTTCACCATCATCGCCCCGGTCAGCGTCTGGGCCCCTATGTCAGCGTTTATCCGCTCCAACATGGGCTGGGCCTGGGGATCCTCAAGCTTCACGGAGCCCCACGCTGGGATCTTCTCAGGCAGCTCTGCTAGAAGCTCCGGCGACGGGTTGACACCGTGGGTATCCAGAAAGACCCAGCAGTGTCGGAAGCCTTCCACCTTCTTCCTGGCCTTCAGGAGCACATTCCCCTACTGGGCTGCGACGAAGGAGACACACGCGGACCGCTGCTCCGTATCGTCGAACCGCAAGCAGGAGTAGTGGTGAAAGAGGGCCACTAAGGGCTTCACGCCCACAAAGGGCTCAGAGTAGAAGGCGAAGAAGGAGAGGAGCAGGATGGAGTTGGGCTGAAGGTGGAGTGCCTGGATCTTGTAATGTTGGAGTATGGCGGTGAAGAATCCCGAGAAGGGCGGGATGAGCCCATAGAAGACGCTGTGGAGGAAGAATGAGTAGACCTCCTGCGCCAAGGTGCTCTGCTTCACCGAGCCGCACCAGATCAGGGTCTGGCCCCACTCATTGCAGGTGGAGTAACTTTGGACTTCTTGCCAGTAGAGCTCTCCGGCAAGTCTTCGACGGGCGCAGCGCACTCCGAGAAGGCGCGCCTCCCGGAGCTTTTTCCAGAAGTCTTGCTGGTTTTCTTGTCTTCCTTTTCATTCTTGGTGGGAGCTGGCGCCTTGGCAGCTTCTACTACAACCACATCTCTGTACATCTTATCGACACACATGGCTGCGTCTTTCTTATTAGAGCGGAAGGAAATGACACCCATCGGCCCTGGCATCTACAACGTGTTATAGGCATAGTGGCATGCCGCCATGAATTTGGCCAGGGCTGGGTGGCTAAGAATTCCATTGAATGGCAAGGGGAGCTTGACAACATCGAACACAACTTTCTCTATTCTGTAGTTTAATTCCCCGCCAAATGTCACCGGTAATGTGATCTTTCCCTTAGGCTTGCTCCTTCCTGGGTTGACCCCTTGGAAAGTACATGTTTTGTTGAGCTCTTCGTTGGGAATCTGCAGTTTCTTAACCACTTCTAGGGAAATTAGGTTCTGTCGGGGATATCGTGCGACATATGCCAGGGGATGGCTTATCATGGATGGGGACAAAAGTACGTCGCCGGGCTCTAGAAGCGGGAGTGAGCGAGACCGCGTACGCTTGCGAATCTTACCCAGGTTCGGGGCTCTCCTAGGAGATAACACCCCTAGTCCTGCTCTGCGTGGTCTCCGCATGATCACTATTTCAACAGGTGGCTACAAGCTTGCTCCTTGAGCTTCCTGGCTGGAGGAGGAAGAAGGGCAAGGCTAGCCCTACTCCACTCTCTCTGCGTGTGTGTGTGGTGCTGTGAGTGCTCGACGAGTCCTCTGCCAAGGAGCCAACCCCCTGCATGGGGTGACCTGGGGGGTTTATATATGCCTACCCCCCAGGGGTACAACGGTAATCTGGCCAGATGCGGGGCCCGGCAGTCAGCGTCACTGGTCGCCGGCTTCTCCGCCGACCGCCGGGGCCCGCCGCCTGGTGGGTCCACCGACCGCCGTGATCTCAGCCGACAGGTGGGTCACGCCGTCCATGGGCCGCGTTGACGGCTTACCCCATCGTATCTGGTTAATGGCGCACGGGCTTCGAGGGAGGAGGAGGGCTACCTGCTGGGAGCCGGCCTCCCACTGGGCCGACTGGTCTGGGCTCGCCGCCTTCTGGCTTGTCACGGACAAGTAGGGCCCGCCGCCTACGGGCCGTACTGACCGCCCATCACGGGAGCATGGCTTCCTCTGCCATGGGTGACGTCATGAGCGGCATGGCAACAGTCCTGCGTTGGGCGCAGGATACCTGCTCGATACGCAGTACCATGGCCATGCCCTGCCCTGGATTCGGGGGTGGCAGGCCTGTACTGTAGCCATGCCCTGTCTCATCATGTTTATGTTGGTGTTGACTTTGAGGGCGCGAGGGGCCGCCTGCTAGGACTTGGCATCCCAGGAGGCCGCCTGCCAGGAGTCGGCCTACTTTAGGGCCGTCTTATGGACTCCGCCGCCTCCCGGCAACCGGCTGCTTGGACCAGTCGGCCTCAAGAAGGCGGCCCTTGTCCTTGATGTTTGAGGGGCGCAGCCTGCCCCGATGTCTTGAAATACCAAAGGGAGCTGATGGGGCTACCCGTGGTCATTTACTCCGACAGTAGTCCCCGAAGCTGATGAGGCGTTGCGGCTGAAGGGGCGAGAAGCCTTAGCAGCTTCATATTCCGGGTTGTCTAGTATTCTTCTTCGTCCGTCTTCCGAGGTGCCGACTGGTAGGTGTCGGCCATGACCAGGCAGGCCGCCTGGCGATTTCGAAATGTCGTGGCGGGAACCAGGTGGCATGCTAGCCAGGCATCAGACTTGTCGCTCGTGTAGGTCAGCCACGTGGCGTCGTCAGGTCAAGCCGGCCTGCCAGCCCATGCGCGTGACGGGACGGCACCGCAAGCCGGGGCCCGCCACTACAGTGCCTCGGCCCGCGCGCGGATCCACTGCGGCCGAGGCGGACTGTTGGACTTCTGTGGTAGTTAATACGCGCCTTTACCGGCGCCGCAATAGTGGGATCGTGGGGGAGTGGGCGTAGTTAATCCCACGATCCCCCACGCCCCCGTCCCCTCGGCTTCGCCGCCTGGGGCTATAAGTAGGGGGAGGAGGGGGCGGCAGATGCACGCGCGCCCTCCTCGCCCTTCGCCGTTCTTCATCTTCTCCGCTCCTGTTGAAGTGCTGCGGTAGCCCACCATCGTCGAGCGTTCTCTCGCTGCGGCATCCTTGCTCCACCGCAGCCTCGCCCGCTCGCCACCGCGCCGCGCCTGCGACGAGCTCCTTCGTCCATGGCGCGCTCACAAGCCGGCGACTGGGACGGCTCCAACGTCCATGATGATCATCTCTCCTTCCTCCGCCAAACACGGCGGCTGCCCCGGGAGGCGAACGTGCAGGTGCGCGTTCCCCCCGAAGCAGAAATCTCGCCGGCGCCGGAGGACGATGAACGCGTCGTCTTCCGGTCCCATTTCCTTCGCGGCTTCGGCCTTCCGGCCAGCGAATTCCTCTGCTCCTTCCTCGACTTCTACCGAGTCCAGCCGCACCACCTCACGCCAAACACGATGGTGCTGCTGGCCGCCTTTGTCACCATGTGCGAAGGGTATCTCGGCACTCTCCCCACTCTCGAACTCTGGGGGGAGTGCTTCTACCTCAAGCTGGGCACCGCCGCCAAGGGCCAGGCGGCTCAATGCGGAGCCTGTGTGGCGGTGCGGTGCCCGGGCACCGGGAACCGCTTCCCGCCTATCTCCTTGCTGCAGTCGGCCAAGCTGTGGCAGAAATCCTACTTCTACGTCAAGAACATCCACTCGACATGCGACTACGTCAACTTGCCGGCCTACGCAGCCGGCCCGCCAGCCGAGCCACGCGCCAACTGGCAGTACAGGCCGAGTTCCCTGTCGGCCGCCTCCTCCGCCGCCCTTGCCCGACTTCAGGCGATGTCGGAGTCGGAGGGCCTGAAGGGCTCGGACTTGCTAGCTGCCTTCGTGACGCGCCGAGTGCTCCCCCTCCAAGCCCGGCCTCACATCATCAGCTGCATGAGCGGGCACCAGGACCCATGCCGAATGTGCACACGGGACCTGCCAGACATGGAGGTGGTCCGGCTGGTCAACTACGTCTCCAACTGCAAGTTGTCGGAGGTGGACTGGCGGTTCGGCATGCGGCCGTACGACCACGCACATCCGCCGCCTGCGGTGAGTTTTGTAATTCTTTTCTCTTTGCTGGTCCGAGCTCTTGTTTTGCCGCCTGACCAGTCGGCCATGGTGTAGGTCCTCCCGGCCCAGTCGGCCGCCGGCGCTCTAGATCCAGGTCAGGAGTATATGCCGGATCGAACAAGGAGCGACGTGGAAGACCCCGACTTGGGGGCGGCCGCCATGGAGGAGGACGACGCCACAGGTGGCGGCGGTGGAGCAGGCGGCTCCGGGGGAGGAGGCGGCCTTGAGGACTGGCCGAACGATGATGAGGAGGAGAACGAGCCGCGCCGCCCGCACGACACTGACAGGGCGGGCGCGAGCTCCTCAGCCGCGCCGACCGCACCAGGCGGCCCAAAAAAGCGCCGGGCCGGCTCGTTGCTGTTCGGCAGCCGGCCGAAGAAGTCCAAGAACGCGGCCGCCGCGACCAGGCAGCAAGAGGCCGCCGCAAGAGCGGCCCAGTTCCAGAGGGCCCCAAAGCAGCCCCCGATGGTGTCCGCGTAAGTGCTTGGCTATGTTTTCCTTTCTTCTTCCTTGCAAACTTTTTCTGAGTTTATCTCTTGTCTTGCTTGAATCAGGGCCCCACTCACTCTTGAGCGGTCTGCCACTGCCTCCGTGATCGGGGAGGCGGAAGGCTCGGCCAATAACCGCCGCGTGGACCCGCTCGCCGACGTCCGGGCGGCGACGGAGAGGAACGCACGGGAGGCGCGCGAGGAGCGGGAGGAGGCGGAGAGGCAGGAGGCGGAGGCGGCCAAGGCAGCGCGGGCGAACGCCGCCGCCAAGGCTCGGGCGGACGCGGCCGCTAGGGCGCAGGCGGAAGAAACCGCGCGCGGCCAGGCCCCGCGACTTGTCATTCCGTTGCGCTCGGCGCCGCCAGCGCCAGAGATCCCGGTGCCGACTGGAGGAGCCGGCGATGACCAGCTGGTCGTGGAGAGGGGAGGAGGCGAATCCATCGTCTCGGAGGCGGAGGTGCCCCCGCAAGCGTCGACTGCCGAGGCCCGAGGCAATCGGCCTGACGTGCCACCGGCATCGCCGATCGGTGTCGAGTTGGTGGTGGGGGCGACTCCCATGGTCCGCCCTTCGGTGCGCCGGCATGCGGCGAAGGCGGCCTCGGTGTCGCGGGCGCAGGAGGTCAGGGCCGCGAGCTCGTCGGCCCTAGACGCAGAGGCCACCAGTGCCCCCACCGGAATGGACGCCTGGGGGCGGGATGGGCGTGCTGAACAAGGCCGCGCAGGATGTTCAGGCCTAGCTCCAGGCCCAAGGCGCCGCCCTCCAGCAGTGTACGAAGGCGTTCTTGGCGACGCGGACGGCCGTTCGGGTATGCTTCTTTGCTTTGTTTTTTTTATTCTTGCAGTCTTCCGTGGGGGCGCGCCAGCGCACCCACTGGGTGTAGCCCCCGAGTTCCGGGCCGACTGCTGAGCAGGCGGCTCGGAACTTTAAGGTAGGTTCCGAGTGCTAACTTGTTTTCTCTTCTTTTGTCTTCGTTGCAAGACTACCACAACATCCGCGCAGCCGCCTTCAACTCCTAGGTCCAGGAGTTGGCTAAGCGGACCGCCGACCTCACCGAAAGCCGGCGTAAGCATTCTGTCTACTTCCTCGCGGGGGCGCGTCAGCGCACCCGCTAGGTGTAGCCCTCGAGATTCGGGCCGACTGCTGAGCAGTCGGGCCGGATCTTCTGGCAACCACTTTCTTTTTTGGTCATCTTTGTTGATTGTCCTCTCTTTCTCATTTTTGCAAGAGCCAACGCCACACTACAGCAGCATCTGGGCGAAGTCCAGACCGAGCTGCGTGTCAAGGAGGAGGAGTGCCATAAGGCGGCCCTGGAGCGCGACCGTCTGGCCAAGAAGTTGGCGGACGAGGCGGACCAGCACAAGGCGGAGCTCCAGAAGCTCAAGGAGGCGGAAGGCGCCCTTCAGGCCGAGTTTGAGGTCGAATGCTCAAAGTGGGCTGAGAAGGAGGCGATCCTCGCCGCTGGCTATGGCGAGATTGAGGACATGATCGACGGTAAGCTTCTTTCTTTGGAATAGCTGCCGACTGCATCGGGAGTCGGCTTCTGATCTATGTTTTTCTTTTGCGTAGACTTCTTTCCTGGCCACGCCGTCGTCGTCAGCCAGGCCATCGAGGAGCGGCGCGACCGGCGTAGGAGGGAAGGAGTGGAGATCCCGCCCGACGCGCCTCGGAACATGAACGAGCAGCTCCTGGCCGTCAGGACGCGTTTACAGCCGATTCACCGTCTGCTCCGCCGCCTTCAGCGTGCCGGGTCTCAGCTGGTTTCCGCCCTCTGGCCAGGCGGCCAGGCTCCACGCACCCCCAGTCGGACCGCCGACTGGTTGGAGGCGGCAATCGGCCGCTTCGAGGCTTGGAGGGGCTCCTCCGCTCGGGCAGGCACCCGAAGAGCCTTGGAGTTTGTCAAGGCGTGGTATCCTGGGCTGGACCTAGCCCAGTTGGCCACGTTCCGGCAGGAGGCCATGGAAGAGTTGGTGGCAGCGGGGCCCGCGCTCACCCATCGTGCGGTGGCGATCGCCGAGTACACCAACACCGACGTCTTCTTCCCCGAGCTAGATGAGGATGGTGCCGAGGTGCCGATGGACTGGTTCGGGCTGAACCCGGATGACGGTGAGGACTCGGCGGAAGAAATCGCCTCAAGCGATGAAGGCGAGGACGAGGAAGATGTGGATGGTGAAGGCGACACACCGGAGGGCGGAGTGGACGCCCAGCCTCAGCTTGATCGGGCCTCGAGCAACGAGCCGCGTGCGAGTGCACCGACTGCTGCTGAAGGCGACCAAGCCGAGACTCGCCAGACGGCCACTCCACCAACTGGCGCCACCGACTCCACCAACCTGCCGGACCCGCCTGTTGCTCATTTGGCCTAGGCTGCCAACTTATCTTATCTTTTCCTACTTTGGTAATCTTTAGAACAAACTTTGTTAAATTCGCGCAGTTCCACCCGCTGGGTGTATTCAAACTTTGTTGAATGCTGGCCGAGGGCCTCTTGCTATGTGATTTAATTCTCGCACAAGATGTGCTTCGCCGAGCTCTGACATGTCTTGCTTTCTGTTCTTTTCGCTTTTTCCTTTGCCGCTTTCCCTTGGCTGCCGCCTTGCCGGCCAGACAGCCATTCTCGGTCTGCTGGCCTGGTCAAGTACTTGGCCATTTTGGGAAGATAAGTACTTTGGCCGCTTAGAACGTAGCAATTTAAGTGAGAAGCTGGCCGGCCGGCTGCTCAGCAACCAGACGGCTAGGCGAGGAGCCGACTTGGCCTATGTGGGTGCTTTCGTCCTTAGCCATTTTTCATGTGAGCACCATTTCTTGCCTTTGACTCCTGCCTGCCACACAGTCGCTCTGCGAGCTGCGGCTTATGGCAAGGGTGGGCTTAGATGCCGGCACACTACTTGTCCGACTGCAGGTAGAGCCAACATAGTACAAGGCGGCAAGCCCCCGGGCCGACTGGTCGGACCCGGTGCCGGGCGTAGGAATGAAATAACATACTCACAGGCATGAAACTTATCATACAGATAAGAAAGGTAGCCCCCGAGTGCTCCTCGAGGGACTCGGTGCCTTTGCCCTTAGTACAAAAGGTAGCGTGGTACATACTGTATTTAACTGTAAAATCTTCGGAGAAGATTTGCGTTCCATGGGCGCTCTACTTCCTTGCCGGAATCGTCCCTTTTGCGCGCCCTGGGCTTCTGCACGTCGATGAGGTAATAGTAGTCATTGCCCAAGGCTCTGCTGATGATGAAGGGGCCTTCCCAAGGGGCCGAGAGCTTGTGCTAGCCGGCTGTTCGCTGGATCAGCCGGAGCACAAGGTCTCCCTCTTGGAAGGATCGTGGCTTGACCTTCCGACTGTAGTAGCGGCGCAGGCTCTGCTGGTAGATGGTGGACCGGCTGAGTGCTAACAGCCGGCCTTCTTCCAGCAGATCGATGCCGTCTTCTCATGCTTCCTTTGCCTCCGCCTCCGTGTACATGGTGACGCGAGGTGAGTCGAACTCGATGTCAGTTGGGATGACGACCTCGGCCCCGTATACGAGGAAGAAGGGAGTGAAACCGGTTGATCTGTTCAGAGTGGTGCGGAGACTCCAGAGGACGGCTGGCAGCTCGTCGATCCAGCAGCCGGCCGAGCGCTCCAGCGGCTCGACCAGTCGGGGTTTGATGCCGGATAAGATGAGGTTGTTTGCTCGTTTTCTACCTGGCCGTTTGACTGCGGATGGGCAACGGACACTAAGTCCAGTCGGATGCCCTGCGTCGAGCAGAAACGGGCCAAGGCGCCTTTGGCAAAGTTAGTGCCATTGTCGGTGATGATGCTGTGTGGTACACCGTACCGGACGGTGAGATCCGCGATGAAGGTCACAACAGTCGGACCATTTAGTTTCTTGATTGGTTTTGCTTCAATCCACTTGGTGAATTTGTCCACGGCGACTAGCAGATGGGTCATGCCACCACGTGCTGTCTTGAATGGGCCCACCATGTCCAGCCCCCAGACGGCAAAGGGCCAGGTAAGGGGGATGGTCTTGAGTGCAGAAGTCGGCAGATGTTGCTTGGAGCTGAATTTTTGGCACCCCTTGCATTTCTTGACCAGATCCTTGGCGTCCTCCAAAGCAGTCGGCCAGAAGAAACCATGGCGGAAAGCTTTGGCGACAAGGGATCTGGAGGCCGCGTGGTGGCCGCACTCGCCTTGGTGTATGTCTCTGAGGATTGCCTTGCCTTTCTCTGGTTCGACACAGCGTTGGAAAACGTCGGTCACGCTGCGCCTGACAAGCTCTCTGTTTACTATCGTGTAAGCTCCTGCCCGGCATTGCACCTGCCGGGCCGAGATCTCATCAAATGGTAGCTCTCTGCCTACCAGAAAGTTGAGGATGGGCTGCGCCCATAATGGTGCTTTGACTTCATCCACTGTCATTACGGTTACTGAAACAAGGGCGGTTGGGTCTGGAGGTGGTGGGGCGGAGTCGGCCGCGTCTTGCTGCGTTGTTGAAGTCCCCAGGATGGCCGCTGCAGCCCCCGGGGTGGGCTGTAGAGTCCCTGGGCCGGGTGCGACTGCCGCAGTCCCCGAGCCGCTTGCCGAAGTCCCCGGGCTGGCTGCCGCAGCCCCCGGGCCGGGTTGCGAAGTCCCCGGGCCGGGTGCGACTGCTGCAGTCCTCGTGCCGCTTGCCGACATCCCCGAGCCGGGTGCTACTGCTGCAGTCCTCGTGCCGCTTGCCAAAGTCCCCGGGCCGGCTGCTGCAGCCCCCGGGCCGGGTTCGACTGTTTCAGGAGCAGCCGGCACGAAGATGGATTCTGATTCCGGGGAAGGCTTGATGGATGGCTTGCGGAGGCACTGAAGGGACACGCCGGCTGGTATGGCTTGCCTGGTGGAGCCGATCCGTGCCAGGGCGTCTGCTTGCTCGTTGTCGGCCCGTGGCACGTGAAGGAATTCGCACCCATCAAAATATCCGCTGATCTGCTGGACGAGGAAGCGGTAGCTCGCCATATTTGCATCCTTGGCGTCCCAGTCGCCAGACGACTGTTGGACCACCAAGTCCGAATCGCCGTAGCACAGAATCCGGCGGATGCCAATCTCCTTGGCCAGCCGGAGTCTGTGTACTAGCGCCTCGTACTCGGCCACGTTGTTGGAGGCAGCAAAGTGGATTTGCAGCGTGTATCTAAGCTTGTCGCCTTTGGGAGAGGTGAGGACGACGCCAGCTCCCAAACCGGTGCGCATCATCGAGCCATCAAAGTGCATCCGCCAATGAGTGGAGTCTGGAGCTGGCGGCAGGTACTGGGTCTCGGCCTAGTCGACGAGGAAGTCGGCCAGTGCTTGGGACTTGATGGCGGCGCGAGGCTGGTAGAAGATGGTGTAGGGGGCCAGCTCGATGGCCCACTTGGCCACTCAGCCCGATGCGTCTCTGCTGCCTATGATCTCCGCAAGCGGGGCGGTGCAGACGACCGTGATGGGATGCTCTTGAAAGTATGGCTTGAGCTTCTTGGCGGCAAAATGCACACCATAGCACAACTTTTGGTAGTGGGGGTAGTTCTGCTTGGAAGCTGACATCACCTCACTCAAGTAGTAGACGGGCCTCTGGACCGGCAACGCCTTGTCGTCCTCTTGGCGTTCTACCACCATAACTGTACTGACCACCCGGCTAGTGGCGGCGATGTAGAGAAGCATAGGCTCCTGGGCAGCCAGGGCGGCCAGGACGGGCGGCGTGGTCAACATCTTCTTGAGCTGGCGGAACGCCTCGTCCGCCTTGTCGTTCCACTCGAAATGAGTGGTCTTCTTCATCAGCTGGTACAGGGGAAGAGCCTTCTCGCCCAGCCAACTGATGAAGCGGCTGATAGATGCCAAACAGCCGGTGAACTTCTGAACGTCTCACAATCGGGTGGGCCTCTCCATCCTCTCGATGGCCTTGATCTTGATAGGGTTGCACTCTATGCCGCACTCTGAGACAAGGAAACCATGGAGCTGGCCGGCTGGCACTCCAAAGACACACTTCTCTGGGTTGAGCTTGATTTGAAAATGGCGCAGATTATCGAAAGTTTCCTTGAGATCTTCCAGGAGGGTACCGCGCTTCTCCATCTTCACCACAATATCGTCTACATAGACGTGGGCATTTCTGCCGAGTTGCTTGAGGAGGCACTTCTGCATGCAACGCTGGAACATGGCACCGGCATTTCTCAAGCCGAATGTCATGGTCAGGTAGCAGAAGGCTCCGAATGGTGTGATGAAGGCGGTCTTCAGGCGGTCGGCCGGGCTTAACTTAATCTGGTGGTACCCCGAATAGGCATCCAAGAAACTCAACAGCTCGCATCCGGCTGTGGAGTCTATCACTTGGTCAATCCGAGGCAAGGCGAACGGAACTTTCGGGCAAGCTTTGTTGAGGCTGGTGTAGTCAATACACATGCGCCATTTGTTGTTCTTCTTTAGTACAAGGACTGGGTTGGCTAGCCACTCTGGGAAGAATACTTCCATAATGAAGCCGGCTGCTAGAAGCCGGGCTATCTCTTCACCAACAATTCCTCTCTTCTCCTCCGACAGGCGGCGGAGGGGTTGTCTAACTAGTTTTGCATCTGCTCTGACATGTAGCTTGTGCTCGGCGAAATCCGTTGGAACACCCGGCATGTCCTTTGGAGACCACGCAAAGATGTCCCGATTCTCACGGAGGAAATCGATGAGCTCGCTTTCCTATTTGCTGTCAAGGTGAGCTCCTATGACAGCAAACTTCTCCGGGTGCTCTGGGTCCAAGGGTATCTTCTTGGTTTCTTTGGCCGGCTGGAAAGAGCCCTGAGCTTCTGACTCCTTGGGATCTGGCGATAGGTCCGGCTGCTTGCCGGCCATGGCCACAACCCGGTCAAGGAGCCGCTTCTCGGCAGCAATCACAAGGGACTCGGCCAGCCGACTGCTGGCTGCAGCACAATCGGCAGACTTCTGGTAGTCGCCGGCTATGGTGATAATGCCCTTGGTGCCCGGCATCTTCATCTTGAGGTGGGCGTAGTGGGGGACCGCCATGAACTTGGCCGGAGCAGGCCGACCAAGCAACGCGTGGTAGGGGCTCTCAAGGTCAACCACCTCGAACCAGATTGGCTCTCGGCGGAAGTGACTCTTGTCTCCAAAGAGGACATCTATCATGATCTTGCCGATTGGTGAGCAGGATAGGCCAGGCACAATGCCATGGAAGACAGTCCGGCTGGGCTAGAGCTGTTTCTCTTTGATGCACAACTTCTCCATGGTGTCGCGGTAGAGGATGTTGATGCTGCTACCGCCGTCTATCAGAATTCGGGAGAAACGAGCAGCTCGCCTCTCTGTTGCGAAGGTGGCATCCAACACCAGGGCATAGGAACCCGGAGAAGGCTTCACCTCCGGGTGGTCAGCTCAGCTCCAACTGATCGGCTTCTCCGACCAGTGCATGAACTCTGGGGCTTCAGAGGTGACAGTATTCACCTCTCGGCGTTGTTGACGCCGGCTGTGCCTGTCGTCAGTCACGCTGGTGAAGACGACATAAGCTCCATGTTCTTCAGGAAACTCGTCTTGGATCGCGCCGACTGGTCGGACCACCGGCTGCTGGGGAGGCGGAGGCGGCGGGCTAGCAGGTGGCGGAGGCAGTCCTTCGCCTCTGGCGATGCGGGTGAGCCAGTGGCACTTTCGGGTGGTGTGGTTGGATGGCTTCGCGCCGCTGTGGAACTTGCAGGGAGCGTCGAGGGTTTGCTCAAACGAGAAGGCGGGCAACCAGGCAGGCTTGCCGCCCTTCTGGCGTTTGGGGCCGGGCTGCTCTTCTGGCTGCTGGTCTTCGACTGTCGCCACCTGCCGGCTAGTGGTAGCCGGCTGCGGGGCCTTGCGCTTATTGTCATTTGACTGTTGGCGCCGACTGGAATCACCAGCCGGTGTCTAAGGAGCCGGAGGGAGCATCTTTCCTGACGCATCCACCCGGAGTTCCGACTTCATGGAGGAGTCGGCAGTGGCGTACATGCTCGCTCGTCCACCTCTTTTTCATTTTGAACTTGTAAGTCGTAACATTTGGTTTGCGGGGGTGAGCGACTTCGATTTTAGTACTGTGTTAAAAAGAAGGGCGTGTTTTCCTTCATGGGATGGATCGATACAAATCCTGATTTATTTTTTGAGGGGTATACAAATCCTGATTAGAAATGCGACGGCGGAGTCGGATAGTTTGGGCCATCGTTGAATTGCTGACATGCGTTCCCACATGCCAGTGAAATGCCAAGCCGATTGGCATTGAGAGGCGGGGCAAATTGACCGTGTGCTGGTCTGATGCGAACGCGACAGGCGTGCTGTGAGTGTTCCTTTTCCTCGTTCTAAACTTGTTAAGATACCCCCCTCAAAAAAAAAGTGAATATAACACTTGGTTCTTTGCCTTCGTGCAATATATTGATGGAAATCCCGATTATAATGACGCTGAATTTGGTACTAAATCCCATCAAAAGGTGTCCTCTTTGCCCCACCGACCGCAATTATTGTGCTAATCGTATATCTATTTGACTTTCTTCTCCATTATGGTGACGTCGTCGATATCACGATCGCCGTGTGTCAGTGTGAAAACCGGCAGACCTCGGGGTAGGGGGTCCGGAGCTATGGATCTCGGAAATATGGTAATAGGAACAAGTGAGACGATGTTTTACCTAGGTTCGGGCCCTCTTGATGGAGGTAAAACCCTACGTCATGCTCTTGTTTATATTGATGGATAGTATGAAGTACAGAGTTGTTCTACCTCGAGATCGTAAGATGTGTGCTACCTCTAGGGCTAGGTGTCATGGTTTTGTCACGGCAGATGCCCTTGTGAAAGGACTTAGTCGTGAGACCATCGTAGCTGAGCGGTAGCTTGTCGGGGTTGATCGGAATCGAGAGACAGAGATTTTACCCAGCTTCGGCCCCTCACAATGGAGGTAAAAGCCTACTCCTTCTTGATTGATATTGCTTGGGTATCGATTACAAGGGAGCGGTCTTGCTTGACCTAGCCATCGATTGATTGTAACTTAGTCTTTCTCCCTCAGGGGCTCCCCTTTATATATAGGTGGAGGCCCTCAGTTTACAACAGAGTCCGGGTCGCACAATGACCCCTGACGTAGTCTAATTCCTATCTATCTTCCTTTCTAAGTAAGGGAGATTTCCTTTCGGGCCATCTTCATGAGCCGGCCAGAGGCCCAGTATTAGCCGGCCTCCTCGACAAGTCGCCTCTGAGCCTTGGGCCTGTCGATTGGCGGCACTCTTCGTCGAGTTCTTTATAACCCGCCAAGGGCGGCCTAGGTCATATCTGGGTCGGGTTAAGCGCGGGGAGTATCCCCAACATTAGCCCCCAGTTTAACTTGAGCTTGCTCACGTTGAACTGACCCGGACATACCTTGTCGCCGGCTTATAACGCTTTACACTTAGCATTTTGCTCTTTTCGTATGATGACATCATCTTCCGAATCTTCAATTCTTGCTCATGACGTCACAACGGAGATTTGAGTGGATCCATCAGGCGTGAAAATCGAGGCGTCCTTCCGCTTAATTTTTTTTACTGCGCCCCCATTTTTTTGCAGATGCCTTTTCGTCTCCTCATCCCCTTATAAATACTCAGAGGGGGCCCCGGTTCTCACTTTTACCGTTCCCATCTCTCTTCTTCATCTTCTTCCCCGAGCTCCAGATCTTTCGCGACCGGAGCACTACCGCACCATCTCAAGCTCGCCGGCCACCTCGACCTCGATGCCATCTGAATCATCGCCGGAGCTCTCAAGAACGCTTCGGCCGCTTTCTGTCGCAATCAGGTACGCCTAGATTTCTCCTCTTAGATCTGTAGCATTTCCGTTGTCCCGCATAGTTCATCGGAGTTCATCGTTGTTCATCAGCAGTAAATCTTTATCCTTCTGGACATTGTATTTAAACGCCCCAGCTGCGGCCATAACCCCATTATTGCATATGGAAACTTATATCATTCGCAATCCTGCTGATAGACCAACCCGTGTCACTGCTTCGTATTTTTAGGTCTAGTAAAATTTTCTTTTTGAGCCATTTTGTAGATCCGTAATTGTAACTGTTTTGCCAGAAATTTGTTTCCGCCAACACGTAGCAAAAATCCAGAAACACCTAAGAAACCAGCGCCAGCTCACGATTGTGTTGGCTTATCTTTTTCAATGTGATTTGCGCAAACTGTGACAACCGTAGCTTAAATAGCTATCTTTATCTTACCGGCTTATAGTTTAAATAGCCCGGCGACTCATCACTAAGCGATATATGAGCCGGTTAAACCATAACCATAGCAGCCTTATCATTTTACTGGCTTATAACTTGAATATCCTGGCGACTCATCCCTCATGATCTGCCAGCTTATCATTATCACTCTTATTTCGTAGTCTCTCCATTCAGGTGACTCAGCATCGCCAAAACCGATAAATCCTGCAAGTGGGCTAGTTCCCAAGTTTCCACTCTTGTGCTGGAGGACCTTGTGGGGCAAGGCCTGTTGTCGGCTCAAGAAGTAATCGGCTGGCGAGCACCCAAGGAAGAAAGCGTTCCTCAACCCATTACAGAGGAAGTTGTCATGTTCATGGATCATATTCAAAGGGGATTTCGTTCGCCCGGGTCGAAGTTTCTTCGGGACTTGTTCAATTTGTTAAATCTCCACCCCTAGGGTATCAGTCCAAATTCCATGACCAACCTCTGCCAATTCCATGTTTTTTCTGAAGTTTATCTTCAAATGGCACCAACCGTCCCCCTCTTCCTGGAATTTTTCTACACCAACCACCAAACTGAATTTGCAGACGGGCCCAGCATGGAACTCGGTGGCATCTCTGTCCATAGGAGGAAGAATAATGCATTTCCAGAGGCCAAGCTGGCGAGTCACCCCAAGGGATGGAGCAAGACTTGGTTCTACTACAAGAACACAACTCCCGAAGGAAAAAAATCCATTACCGGGTTACAGATTGGACCGACATTACGCCACCATCACCTTTCCGGGTTGTCCATCTAATGACGAGCAAGGACAAGTTGCCCCCATTTATCAAAAGATAAGGGCCTTAAAAGCCAAAAGACTCATCGGGATCGACATGACCCGATGCTGGATAAGCTGGCGCATCCAACCCCTTAGTGTCAGAGGCAACTTGATGTGCGAGTATACTAGTGAGCTGGCGGATGCACAATGGTTCAGCCAGGCTGACCTGTTTGAAAGTGATATCAACAAGGCCACAAAGAGGTTGTTGGGGGAATCCCAGGAAAAATGGAACAGGACTGGATTGGCTCCTTTTTACCTAACCAATCTTGTTCCTCAAGTAAGTTTTTTACTTTGAACCACCTTACATATTTTATCCACTTTGTCGTTTCTCAAATTTACCCTTGAGCTCATCATATATACAGGCAGGCGCCAAGTTCTGGAAGAAGAAACCTCGGAAAGCCACCCCTACCCTGATTGAACAAGAGGATGAACCGGTCAACGTGGATAACCTGGATGCTGATGAACAAGCCACCGGGAATGAGTCAGAGGTAGAACTTGACTCCCTTGGCCATCTCTTTACTGAGCTTGCTGACACTTGTAATTCTCAGGGCCGTACAGAAGGCAGTCGAGCCGACAATGATGAGGTAATTTCCGTCTCCTCCGGCTCAGAAACCTTTATTCCGAAGAAAACAAGACAAGCCGTCATAAAGGTACCCTTTTCTCATCCGGACGCTCACTTAGACCCAAAATTTATTTTGAAGATAACTCAACATGCTGGCACTTCGAAACGCAAGCTCCGGAGTGCCTCTAGAGAATTGACTGCCAGCTTATCTAGTGAGCCGTTTGGTCAGAAGCAACGGGTTGAGGTGCCTCACAGTCCCACTCCATCTCGTCCTTGAGCCAGACTTATTAGGCAACCACTTAACCCTTGTGATTCAAATTACTAGGAGTCGCCGCCCTCTTCTGGGGAGTCAACCGCCACTCAACTGCTGCCTCTGAAAATCAAGCTTGGGCGAGTACTCTTTGAATAGCAATCTTTGTCATTGTCGATCGCCTTTGATTGAGATTTCCTTGCATTGTGTGTTAGGGCCAAAGTCGTCGCGAAAAAGAAAGCTGGCGGGTCATCCTCTGTGCCGGCCTCCTCTGATGCCCAGGAGCCGCCACCAATAAACCTAGAAGAATAAGCTGAGCATGCAAGGGAAGAAAACCCGGATCATGAAACAACAGCAGTTCATGAGCCGGTAACTAATGATAAGCCGCCGACGGCAGAAGAGGCAACCAACATGGATGAGCAAGTCAGACCAGACAAGCCGGTTGAAAATATTCACCCGCCAAGCCCTGCTCATGCTCCCAGTCCTCATCGAGAGGCTGAAGATGGCGATCAAGTGATGGTTGAACCGGAGGTGACCATCATTGGAGGAGGGCAGAGCGCTCCTGGGGCTTCTGGTACCTTGGCCAAGATCATGGCTAAGGATGAGCCGGTCCCGTTGGACAAGGGAAAAACCAAGTTGGAGCTCTCCAGCTTAGAAAGCCTGGACGTTGCGGAGTTGCACCAAGGATATCTGACTCGGCTGTCTGAAAACCGGGATGCTGAAATTGGCATGATAAGCATGCTGCGGAGGAAATACGAGGTATGAAAATGGCTAGCCTCTTCTGTTTTTCCAATGCTATATATATACTGATGTAGCCCCCAAGGGTCGGCTTAGTATTGTATACTAAGCTGGGTGTCGGTGCACTAAGACCTGGGTCCACAGTGCCCTGGACCTATGCACAGGCGGTTGTAGCTTCCCTATGGAACAAGTAAGCACAGACCTAAAAAAGTTAATTGTCAGACTCAAGACAAACCAGAGAAGCCGCTCTTCATGAGATCAAGGAGCGCATCAAGAAGACCAAGACATCAACATAGCTAAGGATTCTCAAAGGAGCCTCCCTTGCTGGCCAGGCGAGGCCGGCAGGGTTGAAGCCACGACCAGGAACAAGGCCAAGCCGCGCCAACAACGTCTTCGGGGCTGCCGGGGACCGAAACAAGAAACTCAAGAAGAAGGCCCGGCAAGCTCTGTGCTGGCAAGCACTGCCAGTTGCCACCGCTCCACCTCACTACGTCGCCAGTCGCTAATCAGTGCTGTGTCGAGCTCTCAGGCAGCTAGGTGGCTCTTGTCGTGCACATGGCAGCATGCTGGAAGGAGGATTACTTTTATTGACACCCGTCCCATAGGCATGTCAAGCAAATAACAAAGCAGTTAGGCAAGCGGTGGGATGACCTTGCCGGGGATGCCTCTCCAAGCGACATCTAGCAATGCATTAAATGTGTTTTGTCCTAACCAACAGAGTTAGGTTTGCTAGCATTGTTAGCTATCTAATCATTAGACAATGTCTGTTTTGCCACTGTGGTCGCCCCTTGAGCTATAAAAGGAGACCTGAGGTAACCTAGACAGGGATTAGAACTTTTGGTCCCCCAGCACTTGTACACGCGTAGCTGCACTCCTCGAGCAATCTTGCCGGGCTTGTGCACTTCGTGTCCTTGTGCTTGATACGTCTCCATCGTATCTATAATTTTTTATTGTTCCATGCCAATATTCTACAACTTTTACATACTTTTGGCAACAATTTATATGATTTTCTTGAACTAACATATTGATCCAGTGCCCAGTGTCAGTTCCTGTTTGTTGCATGTTTTTTGTTTCACAGAAAATCCATATCAAACGAAGTCCAAACGCGATAAAAACTTACAGAGATTTTTTTGGAATATATGTGAATTTTGGGAAGTGGAATCAACGCAAGGCTGTTCCCGAGGGGCCCACAAGCCCAGGATGCGCGCCCTGGGGGGTAGGGCGCAGCCAGGAGGCTTGTGGTCACCCTGAAGGTCGGTTGGAGGTGTCCTTTGGGCGCAAGGAAGCTAATATCCGGATAAAAATCGTGTTAAGATTTTAGCCCAATCTGAGTTACGGGTCTCCGGATATTTAAGAAACGGTGAAAGGCCAGAATCAGGGTCGCGAAATAGAAGAGAAACAAAGAGATATCCAATCTCGGAGGGGCTCTCGCCCCTCCGCCGCCATGGAGGCCATGGACCAGAGGGGAAACCCTCCTCCAATCTAGGGGGGAGGTCAAGGAAGAATAAGAAGGAGGGGGGCTCTCTCCCCTCTCTCCCGGTGGCGCCGGAACGCCCCCAGGGCAATCATCGTGTGACGGCGATCTACACCAACACCTCCGTCATCTTCCCCAACATCTTCATCACCTTCCCTCATCTTATTCAGCGGTCCACTCTCCCGCAACCCGCTATACCCTCTACTTGAACATGGTGCTTTATGCTTCATATTATTATCCAATGATGTGTTGCCACCTATGATGCTTGAGTAGATTTTTGTTGTCCACCAGTGATTGGTGAATTGCTATGATTGGTTTAATTTGCTTGTAGTTATGTTGCTGTCCTTTGGTTCCCATCATATGAGCGCGCATGTGGATCACACCATAGGGTTAGTTGTATGTTGATAAGACTATGTATTGGAGGGCAAGGGTGACAGCAGCTTCAGCCTAGCATAGAAATTGATGCATACAGGATTGAAGGGGGACCAATATATGTTAAGGCTATGGTTGGGTTTTACCTTAATGAATGATAGTAGTTGCGGATGCTTGCTGGAGTTCCAATCATAAGTGCATAGAATTCCAAGTAAGGGATGACATGCTAGCAGTGGCCTCTCCCACATAAAACTTGCTATCGGTCTAGTAGCGTAGTCAATTGCTTAGGGACAATTCCGCAACTCCTACCACCACTTTTCCACAGTCGCTATACTAACTTAATTGTACTTTTTATCTAAACAGCTCCTAGTTTTTATTTACGTGCTCTTTATTATCTTGCAAACCTATCCTACAACACCTACAAAGTACTTCTAGTTTCATACTTGTTCTAGGTAAAGCGAACGTTAAGCGTGCGTAGAGTTGTATCGGTGGTCGATAGAACTTGAGGGAATAATTGTTCTACCTTTAGTTCCTCATTGGGTTCGACACTCTTACTTATCGAAAGAGGCTACAACTGATCCCCTACACTTGTGGGTTATCAAGACCTTTTTCTGGCGCCGTTGCCGGGGAGCAATAGCGTGGGGTGAATATTCTCGTGTGTGCTTGTTTGCTTTATCACTAAGTAGATTTTATTTTCTGTTCTAAGTTGTTCTCTGTCTTTAGTTATGGATATGGAACACGAAATACCAAAACAATTAGGGGAACCTCCGAAAACCCTCGATGCACGCTATGTGGAAAATATTAAACACTACTTTGATAATCCTGAGAAAACCCCATTCAACTATATAATGGGAGACACATTGGATCAACGTGAATACTTTAGGGATTATCACTTAACTCTTAAAGGGAAATTGTTATGGGATCAATTTCATATGTTGCATTGGTATGCTCGGGATCTATGCTTGAGATATGATTATACTTGTTGCTCTAGGATGAAGGCTCCACACCTTCCCTTTTCATGTGAATTTAATGATAATGAAACCTTGGATTCTTATGCTAATGGTATATGATTACTATGATGTGGAATGAATAGAAGAATTTGTTTCTTTTAAGGGTGCTTATGAAATTGAATCTCTGTTTGAAAACTATGAAGATTATGATGATGATGCTGTTTATAGATCTGAAAATTTTGCTATACTTAAATATTGCTATGAGAATTATGAATACAATTACGATATTAATGTGTTTATTGAGAAAGTCTCCACTGCCCAAGAAGAGACTAATATTTTGCAGGAATCTATGGAAGAAGAAATTGATGACACTGTGAGCTCATTAGATGAAAAAGATGAGGAGGAGAGAGAAGAACAAAAGGAGGAAGAGCGGATTAGCTACCCATGCCCACCTTCTAATGAGAGTAACTCTTCAAATCATACATTGTTTAATTTACCTTCATGCTTACCGAAGGATGAATGCTATGATGATTGCTATGATCCCTTGGATTCATTTGAAATATCCCTTTTTGATGAACTTGATGCTTGCTATGCTTGTGGCAATGATGCCAACATGAATTATGCTTATGGAGATGAACTTGCTACAGTTCCTTATGTTAAGAATGAAATTGTTGCTATTGCACCCATGCATGATAGTCCTATTATCTTTTTGAATTCTCCCAACTACACTATATCGAAGAAGTTTGCGCTTATTAAAGATTATATTGATGGGGTGCGTTCTACTACTACTGTGGGGACCCTGACTTACAAAGTCGAAGCCACCAAATGCACGTGTACAGTGATCCCAGAGATCAATGCTCACTGAACACACATAAGCTAAATAACAATAGTCTTACATCCATACATACCGTCTTACACAAATTATGACCATTATGGTCAAGTCTTACATAGATAAGGCCTCAAGGGCTGAACATCAAATAAACTCAAGCAGCGGAAATCTTCGTCGATAAGTAGAACCCATGCCATCTGCCTTAACCCTACAGGCATTCTGACTGGGGAAGCGTCCTAGTTCGCATGTTCGTCACTGAAGTATTCTTCCTCATATCCCTGCTCTTCCATGCCTGGCCAAGTAAATAGCCAGGGACAAGCCAGTGAGTACGTTTGAATGTACTCGCAAGCAACCCAAGTTTTGGAACAAGGCATGACAATGCATGATATAGCACTAAATAGGAAAATTTTGCAGAAAGCTAGTTTTGAGTGTAATGACATGTCCTAGCAACTTATAAGCATGCATCATAAGGGTACAGATATCCATATGAACAGGTTACAAATTTCAACATAAACCAAGTTTGGATCGACTCCAACTTAATCAACATGTCGAGTCATTTGACTCGACTCAAGTAGCTCTCTCCACACAGCCACACACACACACACTAGGTTTTGCAAATAATGGACGTAGCCCAAGAGCGGTTATCCAACTGTCCTTGACTGTGGACACGGCTATTCGAATAGTTTTACACTCTGCAGAGGTTGTACACTTTGCCCAGAAGAATCGGGAAGCTTTCGTGTCATCCACGATCCTGCAGTACCTCAAGTACTCGGGGGAAGCACCCGATCACTGTCTTTCCCTAGGCGATAGTAACATAGAGTCCACTCGTTGGTACACGACCCTCATGTATAAGCATAAGGATCTTGGGACTCTGCCCTTTCCATTAACCCACATACACGAAGGGACCAACGGTGTGTCCGGTGCCCTGTGAAAATAGTCATGGTTGCCTATCCAAGCACGACCCCGTCCCGAGAGTGACCTCATGTCACTCCCGTCACTAGTAATGCGGGCACCATGCTAGTATCGGACTAGGTAATTAACAATGCCCCGTTCCATAAGAGGTAGTGTGGTTGCACATGTAAGGTTGGAGTAACAGTCGCAACTTAAACCAATCCGTTTTCGAAAACAACACACACGCACTTGCCTTGGTACACCACTTCGTCATCAAGTGGTTACCTAACTCAACATCTCCCTCGGCCATTAGTGTCACCCGACGGGGTTTTCGAAAAGTCTTTGAAAATACTTTTGTCTCCAACACCATGCATATTCCTGTCCGATTTGCGTAGCATCTACTTTAGCCTCCTATCTACTCCCACCCACATAACCCTCACAGGAAGGTAGGGTCATGCCCAATGCAAGTATCAACAAGGAAGTAACGGAGGCAACCCACAAAAGTGGTCACCATCTTATCATGATCCCGATGCAATGATACTAAAGTGCTATATGGCATTCATAAAAAGGGTTTCATAGTCATGGTTAAAGGGCTGCTTGCCTTGGTTAGCTTGCTCTTCAAAGTCTTCAAGTCCTTCTCCTTCTTCTTCTCCAACTACTTCGTCAAATACGGGATCTATTGGTCGCAAAGAAACAACGGGAAAAATAAGGCAATAGCAAAAACAGAAAAATCAAAGTGCTCCTAAAATGTCAATACTTTTCTGATAAATATAAGGATGGATACTAAGAATGCCAAAATTCATAGTTTTGGATTTGGAGTGTCAGAATAAAAGAAATGGATTTTCAGAGAGGGATTTATTTGCTCAAATTTAAATTTAAATTTAAACAGTACAGAAAAGTGTGGTGGATTTGTATGAAAGTTGCACCATTAAATAGGTGGGATTATTACAAGATTTTAGGAGTTGGAATTATTGCATTTGGACATTTATTTAATCCTGTGGAATTTTTGGAAGTTTGGCTCGCAACTGGCCAGGACTGGCCAGGCCAGTTTGGCCCGCAACTGGGCCGGGCTGTGGCCGAGCCGGGGCGCGCGCGCGCCAGGTTTCAAACATAATGGGTGGGGCCCGGGCGTCAGTGAGAGAGAGGGGGGCAAGGGAGAGGTGAGGATGACAGGCGGGGCCCGCCTGTCATCTCCAACCTCGCGACCAGAGGGCCGGCAAGCTCACCGGCAGCGATGCAGGGCACGACGGGGCAAGCTGAAGGCACGGCTGGACTCAGGAGGCTGCCACCGTTCGGGTGGTGCCGGAGTTGGCCGGAGGGAGGTAGGGGTTCACCGGTGATGAGGTCCCGCGGCGGAGGAGCTTCGGGAGGAGGTTGCCGGCGTCGATTCCGGCTGCAAAACACAGCGGGAAAACGGGGAAAGAGTTAGTGAGCTATGGGGGTTCCAGATCAAGGAAGGGGAGCGGCGGAGGAGGTCTGTACCTCGCGAACGTCGGCGAGCCGAAGCGGTGGAGCTCGAGCTCGATCTTGAGCTCGGGCCCCTCTGGAGATGAACTGGGGGTGCAGGGGGCTGATTTGGCGATGCTAAGAGCGAGTGGTGAGGAAAGGAGAGCTGGGGGAGGCCTTTAAATAGGTGGGCGATAGTCCACCGTGGTCTAGTGCGCCGGCGAGGTCGCTGCCGTCACTGTGGGTCACGGGGGCTCGAGGGGATGAGTCTGGGGTGCTCGTGAGGTTGGTCCAGAGCGAGCGGAGTGAAGAGAGAGAGCAGGGGAGGGCCAGAGCACCGCGCGTGTGAGCTCGGCCATTGGAGCCCTCGGGCGACCGGCACGCGTATGAAGGGAGGAAGCAGGAGGGAGAAGGAGGTGGGGGCCAGGAGCGTGGCGTGACGTAGACGCCGATGCGCATTGACAGGCGCGCGGGGGACAGTTGAGGTGGTTAGGGGCGTTGGGCAGAGGGCGTCTACAGTGCCTGGCCGCACTGTAGCACGCTCTGGAGCGCGTCTTCTGCATGCCATGGCATAAAATATGCAGGGTGGGTGCGGCCATTGGTGTCCAGTAGCTCTAGGGGGCAGTAAAGAAAGGGGAGGAAGCTTTGGATGCCATGGAGGGGCACTGGAGTGAGGAGAGGGGTGAGAGAGAGAGGTGTTGTGGCTGTCCAGGGAGGTAAAGGGGGATGTTTCACCCCTCAATCATTGAGCTGAGGCCAGGGGAGAGTTACTGGAGGTAGAAGATGACTAGGAGCAGCTGTGGTAAAATCTTGGGCCCATGGAGATTAGTGGAAGAGGTCCAAGTGGTGTTTTAGAAAAAATGGCAGAAGGTGTTTGTTGTTGGTTTGGGCAAGAAAATGAATTCTATTTGGCATGAAACTTAACAAGATGAAATGGCATAGGGAATAAGGGTGTTCTACCAAGTTTGAGCTCAATTGGGTAAAGTTGCCAATGCAACTTTTGTAAACCCTAGAAATCAACAGAATAGGGTTTCCCAAGATCTAGTTATGCAAAACTATTCCCCTTGATGCACCACTTTGTGTAGTGCCATCATTTGGGGTTGTGAACATGTCCACAAAATTTGGGACCAAATGGAGAAAGTTGGCAATGCAAAGTTGTCCAAACTTGGATATGGACAGAGAGGGTTTTGGGGCACCCTTGTGAACCAAAACTATTTTGACTGAGTTGAAACTTTGCAAGATCACCACATTAGGGATATGTGACTTGCCAGAATTTTCTTGGAATTTATAGGGAATATTTCCTTTGTAAATATTTCAAAAGCTTGAAATATCCAGAAAGGGTTTTTGAGGGATTTGACCAATATTTTGAACATGACCATGTGTTGAAACTCTTATATATGGACAATATATGTCCACTGAGCTTCCCTAAATTTTCTCAAATATTTTTGAAACATTAAAATAATTTTAACCTATTAAAGACCATTTCTGGCCTAAGGAAAAAGTCTTTAATTAAAATAGGAAAATAACTTTTAAAATAATCTTTTTGTGGTTTTTGGGAGTCCTGTATCTAATAGGAGTCAAATATACTTTTTGAAAGATTTTTCACACCCTTAACTAAGTACTTGTAGTTCAAGTCTCAATTCAGGGATTTTTGGAAAACCTAATTTAGAAAATACATTTTGGCCAAATTATTTTTGGAAGAAAACACTATTCTGTCCTATACACATGGCATGATCATTGGGCAAAAAGTTTGGATTAAGCGGATGAAGTATAAGAGGTGGAGCTATGTTGACTTTAAAGAGCACTTGAAATCACAGACAAATATCCAAATCAAATATAAAGCCAAATTAATGCAAAAAGTTTTTTTTTGTTGGTCCAAATTTTCATGCTTTATTAATGCAAGTGACATGTTACAAAACACCGGGTGTGACAGGCCTACCCCCCTTACAAGAATCTCATCCCCGAGATTCCTAAACTAGGCTTGAAAGAGATAAGGAAACTCGGATCTAATGTAGTCTTCACGCTCCCAGGTGGCTTCTGCTTCAGTGTGGTTGCTCCACTGGACCTTGAAGTACTTGATGGTGCGGCTTCGAGTACGTCGCTCTGCTTCATCCAGAATGCGAATGGGCCTCTCACGGTAGGTCAGATCGGGCTGGAGGTCGATAGCTTGGTGATCGATGTCCTTGTAGAGGTCGGGCTTGTCGGGCACTTGGAGACACTTCTGGAGTTGCGATACGTGAAACACGTTGTGCACGTCGGATAGTTCTGGCGGTAGCTCTAGCTGGTAGGCAACTTCTCCTCTTTGGTCAGTGATCTTGAAGGGTCCGATGTACCTTGGCGCGAGCTTTCCTTTGATGTGGAAGCGCTGGGTACCCTTGAGAGGTGTGACTCAGAGATAGACACGGTCTCCAACATGGAAACTCATGTCTCGGCGGCGTGAATCCGCGTAGCTCTTCTATCTCGACTTGGCAGTCTCCAGACGCTCTTTGACCCGCTGAACTTGCTCTTCTGCTTCGCGGAGGACATCCGGTCCAAAGACTAGCCCTTCTCCAGTCTCCGACCAATTGAGGGGTGTGCGACACTTGCGTCCATACAACACCTCAAATGGTGCCATTTGGAGACTTGACTGATAACTATTGTTATAGGAGAATTCGGCAAAAGGAAGGCAATCTTCCCATTTAGCCCCATATGCTAGGACACAAGCTCAGAGCATGTCCTCAAGTATCTGATTTACTCGTTCTGTCTGACCTCCGGTATGTGGGTGGAAAGCAGTGCTGAAAGACAACTTGGTCCCCAAGGCTTCTTGGAACCTTCTCCAAAATCTTGAGGTAAACTGGGTACCTCGATCAGACACAATCTCCTTAGGAATCCCATGGAGGCTCATGATCCAGTTGATGTAGAGGTTGGCTAGCTGGTTCCCCTTGTAGGTCGTCTTGACATGAATGAAATGGGCTACCTTGGTCAAATGGTCGACTATGACCCAGATGGAGTCATGACCCTTGTTTGACCTGGGTAATCCAGTGATGAAAGCCATTCCGACTTTGTCCCATTTCCACTCGGGAACCTTGAGTGGTTGGAGCAATCCGGCGGGTCGCTGATGTTCAGCTTTGACTCTCTGGCATGTGTCACACTTAGCGACAAAAGTGGCTATCTCTCTCTTCATGCCATGCCACCAGAATCTTTCCTTCAGGTCTTGATACATCTTGGTTCCTCCAGGGTGGATGGAATATGGAGTGTCATGAGCTTCTTGCAAGATTAAACTCTTGAGCTCAGTTTTGTTGGGCACGTAGATGCGCTTCCCAAACCACACAACTCCTTGTTCATCTTCCAAGAATCCTGGGGCCTTGCCTTTTTTATCTTCCTCTTGATGCCTTCAATGCTCTCATGTCTTTTCTGAGCTTCTTTGATATCATCCATCAGGGTCGGCTTGACTTCCAGGTTGTCCAGATATCCATAGGTAACCAATTCCAAGCCAAGCTGTTCCAGCTCTTCAAACAGGGCTGGCTGCCTTTCTTTAATCATGGCATTCAGGGAGCAAGCCTTTCTCCTCAAGGCGTCTGCTACCACATTAGCCTTCCCGGGGTGGTATTGAACACTGAGGTCATAATCCTTGATCAGTTCCAGCCACCTTCTCTGACTCAGGTTCAATTCCTTTTGAGTGAAAATATACTTCAGACTTTTGTGATCTGTGTATATCTCTCACAGTTTCCCTAGGAGGTAATGTCGCCATGTCTTCAGGGCATGAACCACTGCTGCTAACTCAAGATCATGAGTAGCATAGTTCTCTTCATGAGGACGTAGCTGCCTTGAAAGGTAAGCTACGACTCTGCCTTCTTGCATCAGAACGCTTCCCAGTCTGGTTCGAGAGGCATCACAGTATATCACAAACTCCTTGTGAATATCTGGTGTCGCTAGAACTGGGGCAGTGGTCAATCTCTTCTTGAGCTCTTGGAAGCTCTCTTTGCACTTGGGCGTCCACTCAAACTTCTTGTCCTTCTTCAAGAGTTGAGTCATTGGTCGGGCAATACTAGAGAATCCTTCCATGAATTTGCGGTAATAACCCGCAAGTCCAAGGAAGCTTCTAACCTCCTTGACGGTGGTTGGGGATTGCCATTGGGTCACAGCTTCGATATTTGCAGGGTCTACTGACAATCCTTCCTCGGTCAAGACATGACCCAAGAATCCAACTTTATGCAGCCAAAACTCGCACTTGCTGAATTTGGCATACAGTTAATGCTCTCGAAGCTTGTCTAGGACCATCCTCAAGTGTTGCTCGTGCTCTTCTTCTGTCTTCGACTAGACAAGAATGTCATCGATGAAGACGACAACAAACTTGTCCAAATATTCCATGAAGACCTTATTCATGAGATACATGAAGTAGGCTGGGGCATTGGTCAATCCAAAGGACATGACCGTGTACTCATACATGCCATACCTAGTTACAAATGTCGTCTACGGAATATCTTGGGGTCTAATCTTCAGCTGATAGTACCCAGACCTGAGGTCGATCTTGGAGAACACCTTGGATCCATTGAGTTGATCAAACTGATCTTCAATCTTGGCGAGTGGATACTTGTTCTTGATTGTAACTTCATTAAGGGAACGATAGTCAACACATAATCGGATGGTATTGTCCCTCTTTGCCACAAATAGAACAGGTGATCCCCAAGGGGAGGCACTAGGGCAGATGAATCCTTTCCTCAACTGCTCAGCCAGCTGCTTCTTCAATTCTGCCAACTCCTCCGATCCCATTCTCTAAGGCTTCTTATAGATGGGTCCTACTCCGGGCATGAGCTCGATGATGAACTCGATGTCACGGTCAGGAGGCATTCCCGGTAGCTCATCAGGAAAGACATCGGGGTACTCACATACTACTGGCACTTGCTCCAATCCAACTTCAGACAGACAGTTAACTTGGGTGACTTGAGCAGAGGAGGGGTTGGGGGCAAACTTACCTTTGACTCCTTGGTCATTGGTCACGGTGACAGTCCGGTTGGCACAATCTAACAAGCCTTGGTGCTTGATAAGCCAACCCATTCCTAAGATCACATCCAACCCTTGTGATCTTAAGATGATAAGGTCTACTAGGAACTCTACCCCGTTAACGATGATCCCGACTCCTTTACACCCTATCTTGGCTCTCAACTTTGCTCCGGGGGTTTGTACCACCATGGGATTATTCGGGGGTGTAGGGGTCATGCCACTTTTTAATGCAAACTTTTGGGTGACAAATGAATGCATGGCTCCAGAATCAAACAAGACAGTTGCAGGTGCTGAGTTGACAAGGAACATACCCAGCACGACGTCCGGGTCTTCCTGAGCTTCTTCAGCAGTGACGTGGTCCACACGCCCCTTGCCATTGTTGGGCATGTTGCGGGGAGCTGGGTTCCTCTGTGGTGCTCCATGGCCTTGTCCTTGGTTCTGCGCATTGGGGCGTGGTGCATTGGGCTTCTTGTTGGGGCACTGCCTTGAGATGTGTCCTGGCTGACCACATCCAAAGCAAGTGACTGGATTGGAGTTATTGGTCTTACCACTACTGTTATTGGGGCTGTTGTATGCTGGCCTGGGGTTGGCATACTGCTGAGGCTAATAGTTGGCGCGGGGTGCAGGAGCTCTTGGTTGCAGATAAGCTGGCTTGGCCGGGGCTGGCTTCCACGGACGAGGCTTCTGGTTGCTGGAACTGCCCTTGCTGATCATCTTGCATTTGCGGGTGTCTTCCAGAGCACGTCGCTTGTCTTCAAGCATGAGTGCCTTGTTCACCAGGTCAGGAAAGGTTGGGCAATCACACACGACAAGTGAGTACTTCAGAGTCTGATTAAGTCCTTCCATGAATCGCTCCCTTTTGGCAGCATCAGTGCTGACGTCTTCAGGAGCATACCTTGACAGAACACTAAACTTCTGCATGTACACCTTGAGAGTGCCACTTCCTTGCTTCAGGGCTCGGAACTCACGCTTCTTGATAGCCATGATTCCAGAAGGAATGTGGGCCTTGCGGAATTCTGCCTTGAAGTCATTCCAAGTGATGGCTTGCCCAGCATGCATGACCTTGAATCCATCCCACCAAGCTCTAGCAGTTCCCCAGAGACAGTGGGCGGCATAAGACACCTTCTCATTGTCTTCAGTGTAGCCGACTAGCTCCAGCAAGTCCTCAATGGTGTGGACCCAGTCGTCTGCATCCAGGGGTTCAGCAGTCTCGATGAAGGTCGGTGGTGCATGCTTCTTAAACTCTGCCAACATTGAACATCCATTGTTGTTCCCCGCCGGCTGGCGGTTGTTGGTGACAGCTTGAGCAATCATCTGGAGGGCTGCAGTGTTGGCTTGGTGTTCCTCTCGGAAGGCTTGGAGAAGTTGAGCCATGTCCATGTTCGGGGGATGTGGTGGTGGTGGAGTTTGTCCTTGGGTTTGGTCCTGGCTGGCTCCTGCTTGGGCGGATCCTCCAGCTTCTTGCTGCTGGGTAGAGGTACTAGTACGGGTTACAACAGGCATCCTGTTGGAGTGGTCAAGGTCTCATGATTGGGAAAGATAAGGGGAAAAGCAATATAGATGGGTGCCTAGTAAGGGGGTCAGTATACACAAGTTGTTTTTATGCAAGGGGCAAAAAGGGCTAAACACATTCATTAAAAATCCAGATAGGTGATGTAGTCGTTTACATGTTCCCGAAGGGAAGACACGACTTTCATCAAAACACATCGAAAGCAAACACAACATTACATGGTTTCATTTGAACCATTCCAAGGACTTGACTTCGCATAGGGGTTACACGACCTATCCTACCGTAGGTGCTACGAACTGGCATATCCGAGTTGCGAATGATGCCTAAGTGGTGGAATGCTCGGTCACGTATTCTGGTTCTTCTAGGTCTTCCTCTTCGTCTTCATTCGTCTGGGCTTCTTCGTCACTTGAGGGTGTGGGGGAGTGGAGGAGTTGAACACAGCGTTGCTTTTGCCGGTGGTGTAGGGAAGAGCTTGCGATAGTCCCTTGCCGTCATACGGTGTCGCTGGGGTGGTTCTCCTTTCTTGGCAGGTTCATCTTCTGGGGGCCTTCCGCCTCTATAGGCGATAGCGGGTTGCCCAGGAGGGGCACCCTCCTTCTTGATCCTATCCGTCTTCCCTTGTGATTGGTGAAGAAGTGCCTTGGTCTCGTGGAGTTCCTTTCGGAGCTCCATTGACTCCAAGGACAAGTGTTGTGCCAAGCTGTCGCCACAAAGGCTGAAGTAGGTCTGGAATCGGAGTGGAAGTCCTTCCTCCAAGGGTGGATCTGGTGCATTGCTCTCATCCTCACCCCCCTTCCGATAGGGCAAGAAACGAGTTGCCGGCTCGTCTGCCATTTCTAGAAGAAGGTCTCGGAGGTGGGTTAGTGCCTTGAGTGTGGCTGTCTCGATGGCGAGGACCAGTGTTGCCATCTGGGGTCCTTCAAAGAACCAGCTAGTAGGAGGGTCATTAGCCTTCATGATTACTTCCACATGGTACTCCTTCTCGGTGTTGTTGATCCAATGCTCATGGTAGGTGAAGGTGGGGGTTTGGTGAAACTGGCACTTCTGGAGGCTATCCTTGAGAAGCACGGGGAATCCGGTGGTCAGGAATTCTTCAGGTATGGCAGCCATCTACAAAGGTTGAATGGGAGAGGTCAATAAGAGAAATATGTTTTAGGCTTGGTAAGTCTCAGAAAAGAAGAGAAGTATAGATGTTTTGCAAAATGGTTTTCTTCCTAACTAACGCCCATGCTAACTAAGGCTTCCTACAGTCAGGACGGCTCTGATGCCAGCTCTGTGGGGACCCCGACTTGCAAAGTCGAAGCCACCGAATGCACGTGTACAGTGATCCCAGAGATCAATGCTCACTGAACACACAGAAGCTGAATAACAAGAGTCTTACATCCATACATACCGTCTTACACAAATTATGACCATTATGGTCAAGTCTTACATAGATAAAGCCTCTAGGGCTGAACATCAAATAAACTCAAGCAGCGGAAATCTTCGTCGATAAGTAGAACCCATGCCATCTGCCTTAACCCTACAGGCATTCTGACTGGGGAAGCGCCCTAGTTCGCATGTTCGTCACCGAAGTACTCTTCCTCATATCCCTGCTCTTCCATGCCTGGCCAAGTAAATAGCCAGGGACAAGCCAATGAGTACATTTGAATGTACTAGCAAGCAACCCAAGTTTTGGAACAAGGCATGACAATGCATGATATAGCACTAAATAGGAAAATTTTGCAGAAAGCTAGTTTTGAGTGTAATGACATGTCCTAGCAACTTATAAGCATGCATCATAAGGGTAAAGATATCCATATGAACAGGTTACATATTTCAACATAAACCAAGTTTGGATCGACTCCAACTTAATCAACATGTCGAGTCATTTGACTCGACTCAAGTAACTCTCTCCACACAACCACACACACACACACACACACCAGGTTTTGCAAATAATGGACGTATCCCAAGAGCAGTTATCCAATTGTCCTTGACCATGGACACGGCTATTCGAATAGTTTTACACTATGCAAAGGTTGTACACTTTGCCCACAAGAATCGGGAAGCTTTCGTGTCATCCACGATCCCGCAGTACCTCAAGTACTCGGGGGAAGCACCCGATCACTGTCTTTCCCTAGGCGACACTAACATAGAGTCCACTCGTTGGTACACGGCCCACATGTATAAGCATAAGGATCTTGGGACTCTGCCCTTTCCATTAACCCACATACACGAAGGGACCAACAGTGTGTCCGGTGCCCTGTGAAAACAGTCATGGTCGCCTATCCAAGCACGACCCCGTCCCGAGAGTGACCTCATGTCACTCCCGTCACTAGTAATGCGGGCACCATGCTAGTATCGGACTAGGTAATTAACAATGCCCCGTCCCATAAGAGGTAGTGTGGTTGCACATGTAAGGTTGGAGTAACGGTCGCAACTTAAACCAATCCGTTTTCGAAAACAACACACACGCACTTGCCTTGGTACACCACTTCGTCATCAAGTGGTTACCTAACTCAACATCTCCCTCGGGCATTAGTGGCACCCGACGGGGTTTTTGAAAAGTCTTTGAAAATACTTTTGTCTCCAACACCATGCATATTCCCGTCCCATTTGCGTAGCATCTACTTTAGCCTCCTATCTACTCCCACCCACATAACCCTGATAGGAAGGTAGGGTCATGCCCAATGCAAGTATCAACAGGGAAGTAACGGAGGCAACCCAGAAAAGTGGTCGCCATCTTATCATGATCCCGATGCAACGATACTAAAGTGCTATATGGCATGCATAAAAAGGGTTTCATAGTCATGGTCAAAGGGCTGCTTGCCTTGGTTGGCTTGGTCTTCGAAGTCTTCAAGTCCTTCTCCTTCTTCTTCTCCAACTACTTCGTCAAATACGGGATCTATTCGTCGCAAAGAAACAACGGGAAAAATAAGGCAATAGCAAAAACAGAAAAATCAAAGTGCTCCTAAAATGACAATACTTTTCTAATAAATATAAGGATGGATACTAAGAATGCCAAAATTCTTGGTTTTGGATTTGGAGTGACAGAATAAAAGAAATGGATTTTCATAGAGGGATTTATTTGCTCAAATTTAAATTTGAACAGTACAAAAAAGTGTGGTGGATTTGTATGAAAGTTGCACCATTAAATAGGTGGGATTATTACAAGATTTTAGGAGTTGGAATTATTGCATTTGGACATTTATTTAATCCTGTGGAATTTTTGGAAGTCTTGCAGAAAAAGGAAAAGAGAAAGAAATGGCCAGGACTGGCCAGGCCAGTTTGGCCCGCAACTGGGCCGGCCTGTGGCCGAGCCAGCCCAGACGAGCCGGGGCGCGCGCGCGCCAGGTTTCAAACCTGACGGGCGGGGCCTGGGCGTCAGTGAGAGAGAGAGAGGGGCGAGGGAGAGGTGAGGATGATTGGCGGGGCCCGCCTATCATCTCCAACCTCGTGACCAGAGGGCCGGCGAGCTCACCGGCGGCGATGCAGGGCACGGCGGGGTGAGCTGAAGGCACGGCTGGACTCAGGAGGCTGCCGCCATTCGGGTGGTGCCGGAGTTGGCCGGAGGGAGGCAGGGGTTCGCCGACGACGAGGTCCCGCGGCGAAGGAGCTTCGGGAGGAGGTTGCCGGCGTCGATTCCGGCTGCAAAGCACAGCGGAAAGAAGGGGGAAAGAGTCAGTGAGCTATGGGGGTTCCAGATCGAGGAAGCGGAGCGGCGGAGGAGGTCTGTACCTCGCGAACGTCGGCGAGCCGAAGCGGCGGAGCTCGAGCTCGATCTCGAGCTCGGGCCCCTCTGGAGATGAACTGGGGGTGCAGGGGGCTGATTTGGCGATGCAGAGAGCGAGTGGTGAGGTAAGGAGAGCTGGGGGAGGCCTTTAAATAGGCGAGCGACGGTCCACCGTGGTCTAGTGCGTCGGCGAGGTCGCTGCCATCGCTGTGGGTCACGGGGGCTCGAGGGGATGAGTCTGGGGTGCTCGTGAGGTTGGTCCAGAGCGAGCGGAGTGAAGAGAGAGAGAGCAGGGGAGGGCCGGAGCACCGCGCATGTGAGCTCGGCCATTGGAGCCCTCAGGCGGCCAGCGCGCGTGCGAAGGGAGACAGCAGGAGGGAGAAGGAGGAAGGGGCCAGGAGCGTGGCGTGACGCAGACACCGAGGCGCATCGGCAGGCGCGTGGGGGACATCCGAGGTGGTCAGGGGTGTTGGGCAGAGGGCGGCTACAGTGCCTGGCCGCACTGTAGCGCGCTCTAGAGCGCGTCTTCTGCATGCCATGGCATAAAATATGTAGGGTGGGTGCGGCCATTGGTGTCCAGTAGCTCTAGAGGGCAGTAAAGAAAGGGGAGGAAGCTTTGGATGCCATGGAGGGGCACTGGAGTGAGGAGAGGGGTGAGAGAGAGAGGTGTTGTGGCTGTCCAGGGAGGTAAAGGGGGATGTTTCACCCCTCAATCATTGAGCTGAGGCCAGGGGAGAGTTACTGGAGGTAGAAGATGACTAGGAGTAGTTGTGGTAAAAGCTTGGGCCCATGGAGATTAGTGGAAGAGGTCCAAGTGGTGTTTTAGAAAAAATGGCAGAAGGTGTTTGTTATTGGTTTGGGCAAGAAAATGAATTCCATTTGGCATGAAACTTAACAAGATGAAATGGCATAGGGAATAAGGTTGTTCTACCAAGTTTGAGCTCAATTGGGTAAAGTTGCCAATGCAACTTTTGTAAACCCTAGAAATCAACAGAATAGGGTTTTCCAAGATCTAGTTATGCAAAACTATTCCCCTTGATGCACCACTTGGTGTAGTTCCATCATTTGGGGTTGTGAACATGTCCACAAAATTTGGGACCAAATGGAGAAAGTTGGCAATGCAAAGTTGTCCAAACTTGGATATGGACAGAGAGAGTTTTGGGGCACCCTTGTGAACCAAAACTATTTTGACTAAGTTAAAACTTTGCAAGATCATCACATTAGGCATATGTGACTTGCCAGAATTTTCTTGGAATTTATAGGGAATATTTCCTTTGTAAATATTTCAAAAGCTTGAAATATCCAGAAATGGTTTTTGAGGGATTTGACCAATATTTTGAACATGACCATGTGTTGAAACTCTTATATATGGACAATATATGTCCACTGAGCTTCCCTAAATTTTCTCAAATATTTTTGAAACATTAAAATAATTTTAACCTATTAAAGACCATTTCTGGCCTAAGGAAAAAGTCTTTAATTAAAATAGTAAAATAACTTTTAAAATAATCTTTTTGTGGTTTTTGGGAGTCCTGTATCTAATAGGAGTCAAATATACTTTTTGAAAGATTTTTCATACCCTTAACTAAGTACTTGTAGTTGAAGTCTCAATTCAGGGATTTTTGGAAAACCTAATTTAGAAAATACCTTTTGGCCAAATTATTTTTGGAAGAAAATACTATTCTATCCTATACACATGGCATGATCATTGGGCAAAAAGTTTGGATTAAGGGGATGAAGTATAAGAGGTGGAGCTATGTTGACTTTAAAGAGCACTTGAAATCACAGACAAAGATCCAAATCTAATAAAAAGCCAAATTAATGCAAAAAGATTTTTTGTTAGTCCAAATTTTCATGCTTTATTAATGCAAGTGACATGTTACAAAACACAGGGTGTGACAACTACACATGATGATTTTGATAAATATAATATGCATGTGCGTGCTGCTCCTACTTGCAATTATTATGAGAGAGGAACTACATCTCCGCCTCTCTATGTTTCCAATATGATAAAATTGCAAGAAACTGCTTATGCTATGCATCGGCCTTTACTATGTGTGCATGAATTGTTCTTTTATGACATGCCGATGCATAGGAAGAGAGTTAGACTTCGTTGTTGCATGACATATGTTACTTTGTGCTCATTACTAAATCACAAATCATTGTTAATTAAAATTGGCTTTGATATACCTTGGGATCCAGGTGGATCCATTACTTGAGCACTATATGCCTAGCTTAGTGGCTTTAAACAAAGCGCTGCCAGGGAGATAACCCGGAAGTTTTAGAGAGTCATTTTATTATATTGAGTTCTTTTATTTTTTTTTTAAATAAAGTGGGGAACCTAAAACTTTTCAAAAAGAAGAGTGAAAGTAAGAAAGACGAGCATTGTTAAAGTGGGAGCTAGCCTTGAACTTTGTTCATGCCCATGGAAACTTTGTGAACCTTGATTATAGAAACTTTTCAACAACAATAATTATCCCCTTGTACAAATCCATTGTATTATAAAAATAATGTGCCAAGATTTACCTTTAGGATGATTAGATTGCTTGTTTGGTATGTGAAGTGAAAAAACAGAAACTATGGCTGTAGTGCGTGAATTTAATTTTTTTACTGGAATGTCAAAAGTTTCTAAATTTTTTACAAAGTACTGCTATACAAATTTTTTATTTTTTCCTAATTGTTTAGAATTTTTAGAGTTACAGAAGTATGGTTAATTTTCAGGTTGCTACAAACTGTCCTGTTTTTGACAGATTCTGTTTCTGATGCATTGTTTTGCTTGTTTTTATGAAACCTTGGATTGTATCGTTGGTATAAGACTTGGAGAAGTTAGAATACAGTAGGGATAATGTAAAAATAAAACATGAATGGGTTTGCAACAGTACTTAAAGTGGTGATTTGCTTTATTATACTAACGGATCTCATGAGGGTTTTGTTAAGTTTTGTGTGATTGAAGTTTTCAAGTTCTGGGTGAGATCACGATGGATGAAGGAATAAGAAGTGGCAAGAGCCTAATATTGGGGATGCCTAAGGCACCCAAAGGTAATATTCAAGGACTCCCAAGCAAATAAGCTTGGGGATCCCCCGGAAGGCATCCCCTCTTTCTTCTAACGACCATCGGTAATTTTACTTGGAGCTATATTTTTATTCGTCACATGATATGCGTAAATCTTGGAGCGTCGTGTGCTTTTTATTTTATTTCTTTTAATAATGCACCATGATGGTATGAGATAGTCCTTGGTTGATTTATAGAATGCTCTTTGCACTTCACTTATATATTTTGAGTATGGCTTTATAGAATGCTTCATGTGCTTCACTTATATCATTTGAAGTTTGGATTGCCTGTTTATCTACATAGAAAACCGTCATTTGTAGAATGCTCTTTTGCTTCACTTATATTTGTTAGAGTGTGGGCATATCTTTTGTAGAAAGAATTGAACTCTCTTGCTTCACTTATATTTATTTAGAGAGTCAACAGGAATTGGTCATTCACATGGTTAGTCATAAAATCCTACATAAAACTTGTAGATTGCTGAATATGATATGTTTGATTCCTTGCAATAGTTTTGCAATATAGAGATGCTAATATGTGGGAGTTACTAGTGAATGATTGTGGTTTAGTAAGAATATTGGTGTTAAGGTTTGTGATTCCCGAAGCATGCACGTATGGTCTCCCGTTATGCTAAGAAGTTGGAGCACAATTTATCCTTGATTGTCTATCTTTGCGTGAAGGTCGGGGGCGCGCGATGGTTAACTCCTGCCAACCTCCCCCCTAGGAGCATGCGTAGTAGTACTTTGCTTCGAGGGCTAATAAAAATTTGCAATAAGTATGTGAGTTCTTTATGACTAATGTGAGTCCATGGATTATACGCACTCTCACCATTCCACCATTGCTAGCCTCTCTAGCACCGCGCAACTTTCGCCGGTGCATAAAACCCTCTTATACCCTCCTCAAAACAGCCACCATACCTACCTATCATGGCATTTCCATAGCCATTCCGAGATATATTGCCATGCAACTTCCATCATCATCATATACATGACTTGAGCATTCATTGTCATATTGCTTTGCATGATCGTAAGATAGCTAGCATGATATTTTCATGGCTTCTCCTGGTACACTGCCAGAGGCATTCATATAGTCATAATGTATTAGTTTTATTGAGTTGTAATATCGAGTTGTAAGTAAATAAAGTGTGATGATCATCATTATTAGAGCATTGCCCCATGTGAGGAAATAATAAAAAAAGAGGCCAAAGAGCCCAAAACAAAAAATAGAGAGGCCAAAGAGCCCAAAAAAACAAAAACAAAAAAAAGAGGCCAAAGAGCCCAAACAAAAAAAAGAGAGAAGGGGCAATGTTACTATCCTTTTTACCACACTTGTGCTTCAGAGTAGCACCATGTTCTTCATATAGAGAGTCTCTTGAGTTATCACTTTCATATACTAGTGGGAATTTTTCATTATAGAACTTGGCTTGTATATTCCGATGATGGGCTTCCTCAAAATGCCTGAGGTCTTCATGAGCAAGCAAGTTGGATGCACACCCACTTAGTTTCATTTGTGAGCTTTCATACACTTATAGCTCTAGTGCATCCATTGCATGGCAATCCCTACTCCTCGCATTGATATCGATTGATGGGCATCTTCATAGCCCGTTGATCCACCTAGTTGATGTGAGATTTTCTCCTTTTTATCTTCTCCACATAAACCTCTACCACCACATTCTATTCCACCCATAGTGCTATATCCATGGCTCACGCTCATGTATTGCGTGAGAGTTGAAAAAGGTGAAGCACGTTAAAAAGTATGAACCAATTGCTTGGCTGACACCGGGGTAGTGCATGATTTATATTTTGTGTTAAGAAGATGGAGCATGAAAAGGCTATATGATTTTGTAGGGATAGCATTCTTTAGCATTGATATTTTGAAAGACATGATTGTTTGTTGGGATGCCCGAGTATTGATGTCTTTTATGTCAAATGATAGGCTATTGCTTTGAAGCACTCGTGTCTTAATATTCATGCCATGATTGGATTACATGATCAAGATTATGCTAGGTAGCATTCCACATCAAAAATTATCTTTTTTATCATTTACCTAGTCGAGGACGAGTAGGAATTAAGCTTGGGGATGCTGATACGTCTCCGTCGTATCTATAATTTTTGATTGTTCCATGCCAATATTGTACAACTTTTACATACTTTTGGCAACAATTTATATGATTTTATTGAACTAACATATTGATCCAGTGCCCAGTGCCAGTTCCTATTTGTTGCATGTTTTTTGTTTCGCAGAAAATCCATATCAAACGAAGTCCAAATGCGATAAAAACTTACGGAGATTTTTTTTGGAATATATGTGAATTTTGGGAAGTGGAATCAATGCAAGGCAGTGCCAGAGGGGCCCACAAGCCCAGGAGGCGCGCCCTGGGGGGTAGGGCGCGGCGAGGGGGCTTGTGATCACCCTGAAGGTCGGTTGGAGGTGTCCTTTGGATGCAAGGAAGCTAATATCCGGATAAAAATCGTGTTAAAAGTTCAGCGTAACCGGAGTTACGGATCTCCGTATATTTAAGAAAAGGTGAAAGGGCAGAATTAGGGTCGCGAAACAGAACGGAAACAGAGAGATAGATCCAATCTCGGAGGGGCTCTCGCCCCTCCATCGCCATGGAGGCCATGGACCAGAGGGGAAACCCTTCTCCCATCTAGGGGGGAGGTCAAGGAAGAAGAAGAAGGAGGGGGGCTCTCTCCCCCTCTCTCCCGGTGGCGCCGGAACGCCGCCGGGGCAATCATCGTGTAACGACAATCTACACCAACACCTCCGTCATCTTCCCCAACATCTTCATCACCTTCCCTCATCTTATTCAGCAGTTCACTCTCCCGCAACCCACTGTACCCTCTACTTGAACATGGTGCTTTATGCTTTATATTATTATCCAATGATGTGTTGCCATCCTATGATGCTTGAGTAGATTTTTGTTGTCCTATCGGTGATTGGTGAATTGCTATGATTGGTTTAATTTGCTTGTGGTTATGTTGCTGTCCTTTGGTGCCTATCATATGAGCGCGTGTGTGGATCGCACCATAGGGTTAGTTGTATGTTGATAGGACTATGTATTGGAGGGCAAGGGTGACAACAGCTTCAGCCTAGCATAGAAATTGACGCATACGGGATTGAAGGGGGACCAATATAACTTAAGGCTATGGTTGGGTTTTACCTTAATGAATGACAGTAGTTGCGGATGCTTGCTGGAGTTCCAATCATAAGTGCATAGAATTCCAAGTAAGGGATGACATGCTAGCAGTGGCCTCTCCCACATAACACTTGCTATCGGTCTAGTAACGTAGTCAATTGCTTAGGGACAATTCCGCAACTCCTACCACCACTTTTCCACACTCACTATACTAACTTAATTGTACTTTTTATCTAAACAGCCCCTAGTTTTTATTTACGTGCTCTTTGTTATCTTGCAAACCTATCCTACAACACCTACAAAGTACTTATAGTTTCATACTTGTTCTAGGTAAAGCGAACGTTAAGCGTGCGTAGAGTTGTATTGGTGGTCGAATTGGTGGTCGATAGAACTTGAGGGAATATTTGTTCTACCATTATCTCCTCGTTGGGTTCGACACTCTTACTTATCGAAAGAGGCTACAACTGATCCCCTACACTTGTGGGTTATCAGTGCTCCACAAAATCATTCCACCAAAGCAGGAGTAGGGTGTTACGCTTCTCAGCGGCCCGAACCTGGGTAAAAACTAGAGTCTCGTCGCCGCACTGCCTCTGCCATTTCTGCTCTTTGTGCAATGTGATCGTCCCCCGCCGAACCACAAAGGGGCTCGTGGCCCCATAGGTGTTCGTGATCATCCACCATGACATCTCTGGCGCGCCAGGTATGATGCGCATCGCTTGTATGAACCTGAAGTAGCAAGCCATGCGTTGATCTTCATCATCATCTTCTTCACCAATGGCTCCGAAGAAGAAGAGCAATGCAGCAGTGCATCCCTCCACTTCCAGGGCTCCATCGCACGCACCCGTGGGTGCCATGGTTGCGGCGGGCGGTGCGGGCACCATGGCTGGCACGGCTAAAGGCGGCCACGCCCGCACGGCAAGACTCCGGTCCATCAAGAGCAAGGCCCACAAGCGCAACCTCTGCCATGCCAGGACGCCCTCGTGATCAGTGCGCGGCGGCAAGAACACAACGGTTCTCCTACTAGCTCTGCAAGGAGTCAAGTGACATCATGTTTTGCTTCCCACGCCATGCCAGGGACGGCTGCAGAGGCAATAGCGTGGGCTCAACTGTTGTTGAATTTCCCTCCAGTAGCTGACAAGATGGATGAGTGGAGAGCCACACTACAGAGTTTGATTAGATTTGCTGAGACCAGCAAGTCTCAGCAAGAGGAACCCTCGCGGTGTCCACAAGCTACACTTGCAGCCCGGACTGGTGGCCATGTTGAGAGGACTACACCCACGGTGCAGTCTCCTCCACAGCAACAGTCCCAGCGGCAGCCACAGCAAGGCCAGCAGGCACAACGCACTGATGAGCCCGACGAGATGTCGATGGCTTCGTCCGACCCATTGGCCCGCCAAGACCAGCGCTGTGTGCTGAAAGACAGGCAGAAGGAGGATGACTGCATCACCATTGAGAGGCGTCGAGAGACACACCATCAGTCCGACAGGCGCAATGGTCCAGACATTGAAGAGCCCGCGCCCAGTGCTAGCGGATACTTACCTTACGAGGTTGGGTGCCCAGCCTTCACTCGCGAGATACGGCAAGTCTGCTGGCCATCCGCCCGAGCCTTCAAGCCCGAGTTGCCAGAGAAATACGATGGAAAGCTAAACCCGGCAGAATTCTTGGGCATCTACACGATTGCCATTCAAGCTGCCAGAGGAAGCGATGAGAAAGTGCTCGCGATTAACTTTCCATTGGCACTTAAGCCCAATGTGAGGTCTTGGCTGATGCACCTGCAGGGGAATTCCATTTCATCGTGGGCTGAATTGTGCAATGAGTTTGTTGGCGCCTTTACAGGTGGTCACCAAACACCTTGGCAGCCCAGTGACCTGCAAGTTCTCCCACAAAGAGAAGGGGAAAGCCTGCGCAAGTACCTACAGAGATTTAGTTGAGTGCACCGCAACATTCCAGAGATACACCCGGCAGCGGTGATATTGCCGCATTCCATACGAATGTGTGCAATCGAAGAATGCGGGCCAAGATGAACGTCCGGCTGCCGAAGACCGTCAACGAGCTCTACACGTTGGCGGATAAGTGTGCTCGTTCTAAGGAGGGAAGGTGCCTCCCCAGAGAGGAGGTTGGTGTCGAAGTTGATTCAGAGGATGATGACGACGCCGCCACCCCGAAGAAGAAAGGCCGAAAGCGCAAAGGCAAAGCAGTAATGGCCGTTGAGAGTTCCAGTGATCCTAGAGCCGGCAAGAAAGCCAAGACCGAAGTGCCCGGCAAGGAAGCTGCTACATGCGCTGATTGCCAGGAGGCTGCGACAGCAGAGAAAACTGGCAAGTCCGACGGGCCATACTGCAAGATCCTACACACCAAGGGCCATGATCTCCAAGAATGCCGCCAAGTTGAGCAGCTTGTTGAGAAACAGAAAGCTGAATACGAGAAGCGTGCTAAAGAGAAAGGACAAGAGGGTGCTGGTGGGAAAGGTCGTGGCAGTCGCCGCGGCAAGGCCCATCAGCAGAAAGAGAAGCCCGCTAGAGGACGTGAGAAGAAAGAAGGAGAAGATGAAAGTGATGAAGAGGATGGTGAAGAATCCAGCGAGCAAGAGTTCCAGAAGGCCACTGAAGCTATGTGTATTGATGGGGGTGCATCCTTGCGCTCCTCTCACCGCCGGCTCAAGCAGTGGTCGCATGAGGTCAATGTAGAAGAGGCAGTAGTAGATGCCCAAAAACCACTCAAGTGGTCTCACTTGCCTATCATCTTCGATGCTGAGGATCATCCAAGTCGCACCACTGCGGTTGGATGCTTGCCATTGTTGGTTTCGCCAATGATCCGCAACCTCAAAGTCACGAAGATGTTAGTTGACGGCGGGGATGGTTTGAACCTGATCTCTCCAGAGGTAGTTGAAAAACTCCTGATTCCTGATGAAGAGCTCAAGCAAACGGGCACATTCCAAGAGTTTAACCCTGGAAGGAGTCGGCCTAAAGGAAAGATCACATTGCCGGTAACATTTGGTAGGGAGCTGAACTACAGAACTGAAAAAGTTGTGTTCGACGTTGTCGAGCTTCCCTTGCCATACAATGGAATACTTTGTTGCCTAGCCTTGGCTAAATTCATGGCGCCGTCCCACTATGCCTACAACACATTGAAGATGCTAGGGCTGATGGGTATCATTTCCACCCCATCAAACAAGAGAGATGCAGTCATCTGCATTGATAGGATGTACCGAGATGCGGTAGCAGCTAAGGCCGCAGAAGCTCCAGTTCCCGTTAAGAAAGAAAAGAAGAAAGTTGAACACCGGCAAGCATTTCCCAGCAGAGCTCCCCGGAGCTGCTGGTAGAGAGGCTACTGGGCGCAACCTTACTTCAGGTGGTGAGCAGCACCCTCCTGTAGTACCTCAAGTTCTTACAGTCGAGGCAAACGCTCCCATGGATGAGGAAGTGCCTTTGGTCCTTGTTGTCGAGCCACGAGCTCTGGCATGGGCACATCGTATAGTCCATTTCCTTCAGACTGGAGAGCTCCACGAAGAGTAGGAGGAAGCTGAAAAAGTATCCTGTCAGTCAAGTATGTATCAGTTTGTTGATGACACACTATACAGAAAGAGGTCGAACGGTGTGAAATTGAAGTGCATCTACCGGGAAGATGGGCTAGAACTGTTGGCAGAGATACATGGGGGTATGTGTGGTTCTCATATAGGATCAAGAGCCCTTGTCTGGAAGGATTTCCGGCAGAGTTTCTATTGGCCCACAACCCTCCAGGATGCGACCGAGCTAGTCACTAAGTGTTAAGCATGCCAGTTCCATTCCAAGAACATCCATCAGCCATCTCAAGCCCTTCAAACAATCCCTTTATCCAGGCCATTTTCGGTCTAGGGGCTCGATATCTTGGGCCCCTTCCCGCACACCACCGGGGGCTTTGAATTCTTGTACATTGCAATCGACAAGTTTACAAAGTGGCCTGAAGTGGAGCCCGCGAGGAAGGTGATTGCACAATCAACTATCATGTTCTTCAAAGGATTGGTGTGCCGTTTTGGAGTACCCAACAGAGTAATCATCGACAATGACACCCAGTTTACGAGCCGCGCCTTCATGCAGTATATCCAGAGCCTTGGAAGCAAGGTCTCTTTCGCCTCTGTTGCTCATCCAAAAAGCAACGGACAGGCCGAGCGGATGAACGCTGAAGTGCTGCATGGTCTCAAAACAAGGACTTTTGAGAAGTTGCGGAAGTGCGGCAAGCGTTGGATTGATGAGTTGCCGGTGGTTCTTTGGTCACTCAGGACGACACCAAATCGAGCTACTGGCCAGACTCCCTTCTCCCTAGTATATGGGGCAGAAGCAGTGCTCCCCACGGAACTCACATTTGGCTCACCTCGAGTAGTCGCCTATGACGAGGCAGAGCAAGAGCAGTTGCGGTAGGATGACGCGAAGCTCCTCGAGGAGGATCGTCTCCGGGCAGCTGTGTGTGCCGCATGTTACCAGCAAGCCTTGTGCCGCTATCATAGCCGCAAGATTCATGCCCGGAGCCTTGAGGAAGGTGACCTTGTCCTTAGGCGCGTTCAGTCCGCCAAGGGTGCAAACAAGTTGACGCCAAAGTGGGAAGGCCCTTACCGGGTAGTACAAGTCACCAGACCTGGCGCAGTCCATCTGGAGACCGAAGATGGCATCCAAGTGTGGAACTCATGGAATATTGAGCATCTTCGCAAGTTCTACCCGTGAGGCGCGGTTGTCGGGCCCTGTTCTCGGCAGCCACCTTTTGTACAAGCCTTGCCGGCAAGGCATGTAACCCTTTGTACAAAGCCAGGTGCAGACCCTGTGCGTATGTTAAATAAAGTTAAGTAATGCGCAACTCTTGTTGATTCACATGTTTTAATATATGTGTCATGCTTTAGTGTTGCCGCATAATAGTATCTGCATGAATAAGTTGATAGATTCCTAAGGCTCTATCACTTCATTATATCTCCCTTTGTTGTCCTTGCTAAGAACAAGCAGGGAAGGTCCTTGTGTTCCGTGCCTGCGTTGCTGGGAAAGGACAGAGATGATGATGATGAAGATATGGCAGGAACCAATCAATATCTTTTGTACAAATAGAGCATGACGAGATAAGTAGAAACTTATATTTCGTTATTTTGCTCTAAGTGCTACTCCCTCTGTGTGTCTCCTTTCTCCTTTTTCTTAACTTAATGCAATGGACACTTATGTACAAGGGAAACCTTGCTGAGATAGGCTGCGCCCTAGTTCTTGTTTTGAGCCTACTTAGTAAAACTAGATGGCTGCGCCTGATCCGGCAAGGGGCTTGTCGAGGGAAGGATTACCAGCAGGCTGCCAGGGCCTGCCCCTCAAGCGCTCACGGCTAGTAGTAATCCCGACAGGCCATCTCAAGTGACAAGGGTGCATACATTGTACAAGCATAGAAAAATAGGAAAAGGGATAGTATTCAGAGATGAATAGCATACATTCATTCGAATACATAAAAGAAAAGGTACATTGAAGATCATTTTTAATGTTTCTTTATCGGACTTTCTCCCCTAGGGGTTACATCAAGTGCAACCGAGGGAGAAAGGAGTGTCTAGCTGGGATTCGACGCGTCCCCACCAGGACCAGAGAGACGCGGCTCCTGGAGGATAAGAGGGACGCTGCCCCCAGCAGGGCGGACGAAACCTGCATGGAATATGGAGCCGGGGCCAGGTGCAAATGATGGTGCTGTCGGCGCCCCGCTGGTGATGATGGTGTTGCTGGCGGTCACCCCGCATCGGAGCCGTTGTCCTCGCTCTTGATGCATCGTGGGTTGCCGCTGCTGCTGTCCTCCTCGTCGCTATCGCTCGAGGGGGCACTTTCACTGTCGCTGGAGCTCTCCTTGCAGCAGCCTAGACGGAGACCGGAGACGCCGAAGAACTTCACGAAGAGCTTGTTCACCTCCACAAGCTTGAAGCGGAGAAGATGCCCTTCCCCTAAGCAAAGCGCGCGGACGAAGGTCTTCCATCCATGCGTAAGGTACATGGTGCCATGGATGGAGAACTCCGCCGTTACCCACGAAGGGCCGTTGCCGCGACCGCTCGCACGCAGCCACAGGCCGCGTGGGCGGTCTTCCTCCATCACCCTTGAGAAAGGACGTGGAAGCCGCAGCCTGCTATGATGGCGCAATTCCACAATGAACTCCAATGTGGTGTCGCCCATGTGGCCTTCCGCCAGAGACAAAGTGGCAGAAGACGCGGGGCCGCCGCGCCTTCCGCCGGCGAGATGCGACTGCGGGAAGAAGACCTCACGGTGGCAGATGCATGCTCCTGGCACTTTCCCCTAGCCATTTTGGGGGGATAGCCGGCCCAAGGACCAGAAGAAGAAGGCCGACCTACTAAGACATGGAGGAATGGAATGGAGAGGAGGATGAATAAGCATCGCCCACTATGGCCTCCAATTTATAGGGAGGGCACGGAGGCTGGTTCTTCATCGCTCTAGGGTAACCTCCCAGCTCCACCAATCCCACTACCCGATGTAACACCCCCGGTGGTTAACTACAGTAACCACCCTTTTGATTATGCCATGTCATCATATTTAACAGTGCATGATCATCATTAACATCATATTGCATTTCAACTCCTAAGTCAAAATCCAAATTTAAATGAAAGTGGAAAATAAAAGTTGTCCAACATAAAAACTAAAATGTTCGATAATTAACACATATTGCAGAGACCATTCTAAAATTGTAACCAACATTTACTAAATTGGGTAAGTGGCTCAAACCACCTCAAACAGTGGCTGAAAATAATATTTAGTAACCTTTTAATTTATTTAAAACAAATATGAAATGATGTTTTGCCCAAACTAATTTTAGGTGTTAGAGAATAAAGCACTGGTATTTATGGACTAGTTCTCCCTTTTTACAAAAACCATTTGGGGCCTGAACAATTAACAAAACAGAAAAGAAATGAATAAAGAAAAAGAGAAAGAAGCCCACCGCCGCCTGGGCCTAAGTGGCACAGTGGCCGGCCCAGCCCACCCCGCACCCTCTCCCACCTCGCTCACTGCTCCCCCTCGCTGTTGTCGTCCCCACGCGCGCGCGCGCACACCCGCAACCCGGCCCCCCTCGCTCCCTGGATGACAGCGAGCTGCCGCGCCCTCCGTGGAGGTTAAGGGTAGAGCCCCACGCCGCCCTGGTTCCCTCTGGCCTCACTCTCCCCCGTTCTCCCTCTCTGTCTCGTCCTCCCCGCGCCACTGAACACGCCCGCCACAGCCGTCGCCATGGACGCCGCCACCAACCTCCCCCTCGCCTGAGATCGCCTCCAGGAGCTCCGTGGAGCTCGACTCCTTCGACTGCCCGCACAAGCTCCACCGGGAGGCCCTCCTCCACCGCACCTGCGTCGTCCCCTTCCTCAGATCGCCGCCGCCGTTCTCCTCCGACTCCGGCCGCACCACGCCTCCCCCGAGCCCACGTGAACGGCTACGCTCACTGTGAGGATCCCCTCCCTCCTCTGCTCTTCTTCTGGCTCGCCCGCTCGCCGTGGCTGCCTCGCCGCGTGTGACCGCTCCGGCCGCCGCGGCGCTGCTCCGTCCGGTTGCCTCGCTCAACGTTTCGGCCTGGCTTTTGCTCCGTTCGTCACCGCGTCGATCACTGGTTCAAATGGCATAGTTGGCGCGCGCAGAAACCCCCTCGAAGCACCGCCCGCACCACTCACCGGAGCACATCTCCGCCACGCTCGTCGCCGGCACCTTTTCCGACCATTGCCCCCGCCACCACCACCGTTCGACGCACGGCACACGTGCGGTTCGAACGCGCCCGGCCGCACGCCAAACGGCGCACCACAGCTCGATCCCGCCGCTCGCCGACGCTCTGCCACCGTCTCTGGCGCGCGCCGGGGTGGTTCCGGTGGGTCTGGCCGACGTGGCCGCCACGTGGACCTCCCCGGGCCCCCCTGGGCCGATGACATGTGGGCCCGTGGGGCCACTGTTGACCGTTGACCTGGTCAACTGGTCTGACTAGTGGGCCCCACGGCCCTGTTAATTAACTGCTAATTAAAATGTTTAATTTAATTAGTTTTAGTTAGATGTCTCAATGACATGTGGGTCCACCCACTGATTAGTTTAGATTAGATTAAAATTAATCCTGGTTTAACTCTGTGTCAATGACATGTGGGACCCCCATGTCAGTTTGACCAAGTCAAATCCATTGTTGACTCCTGACGTCATGTTGATGTCAGCAAAACACTGTTCTGGATAATGTTGATTTAATAAACTAAATAAATTCCAGAAAATCAATAAAACTTTAGAAAATCATATCTTTTAATCCGTAACTCCGATCGAAAAACTTTATACATGAAAGTTGCTCAGAACGACGAGACGAATTCAGATACGCGGTCCGTTCGTCCATCACAAGTCCCTAACTATCCGAACATGCAACCATTCCTCTCCGGTCATCTGTCTGACAAATGTCCGGAACCGGGAAAACATTCCCGGATGGATTCCTCCTTCCTCGGTGACGTGCAACCATACGTTAGGACACACCCGACACTGCACATTGTCATGTCGTGCTTTGTGTTGCTCATGTTTGCTCTATATTTATACTGTTTCCTCCCCCTCTTCTCTCTCAATAGCCCCCGACCTCGATGTCGTTCCCGAGACCGACGCAGCTCCGGACACCGAAGACACCATTGACAACCTTGCCCTTGCCGCCGAGCAACCAGGCAAGCCCCCCCCTTTGATCATCCCGATATCGCCCATTCTATTTCTCATGCTTGCATTAGAATTACTGCTGCTACTGCTTTACCTTTTCTGATGCATAGCCTGTTTATTGTAACCTGCTGTTGATAATTACCTGCATACCCTAAAATGTTTAGTATAGGCTGGGTAGAGACCTATCAGTGACCCCACTTATCCCGACTGCCGCGCTGGATTGTCAGAAGACCCGATCAACGGGATTGAAGATCAGGCCCCGACACCGCACATCACCCCCTTAGTTGTAACGACACTGCAGCATTACTATCGAGTGCCGAGGGTGATACCTCGTGTAGCACTTCTGAGGTTAACTCCGTAGAGTAGCTATTCGGTCGTGGTTATCGAGGGTGATTCCTCCTTCACAGCGTCCGATAACGACGCCGTCGTACGACACCTCAAGAGTGAACCCAGCGAGGGTGATTCCTCCGAGTTCACCTTGACGGATACATCGAGTGGGAATTCAATGAGGGTGATACCTCGGATTCCCCTGATGTTATGGACACCCGGATACTTGGACTTTACACTGTTACTTGGATAGGCGGGTCGACCCTGAGGGGTACCCGCGTGCGCCTGAGAGGCGAGTGTTGTGAAGACGGGCGCCTGTATGGTTCCCGAGTGATGAATACGAGGCGCGGCCGGGCATTCTTAACCCTTGCAGCAAGTCCTCGAGACGGGGTGATGGGGTCACATCTTTCGTGAGTCTCTGCTCGTTTCCGCAAGCCCTAGTCCATTAACGATTTGGATATTTGATCCGAGCAGGCCTCTAGTCTGATAGCACTAACCATCACGTGGGCATAGTATGGGCGTTCTGCATCGTAGCATCAGCCGAAAGTTTTGTCAGACGTCCAGTTCAGCATTGTGGCCGGGTCGGATCGTGCCATTGGCGCTGGTATCCACCCTGCTCACAACGACCCGGAGGGCGAGGGGCGATGGCCAAGACCCCCTTGCGCTTAGGATGTAGACCGGCGGGGACCTCTCTGCTGAGCTTTAGGTAGGGCTGCGGTGTGTTGGTTGACCGAGGCCGGGCATGACCCAGGAAAGTGTGTCCGGCCGGAGTTAATCGAGCGTGTTGGGTAAGTTGGTGCACCCCTGCAGGGAAGAACACTTCTATCGATAGCCGGTCCTACGATAAAGGACACTCGGAGTTGTATCCCGATCGATACAGCTAGAACATGATATGCGACCTGGATATGAGGCTCTGGGATTGCTTCTCGCAGGGAGTCGAGAAGGGATCTCCGGACGAGGTTGATGACTGTATGGCTCTGGGATTGCTTTCTCGCAGGGAGTCGAGAAAGGATCTCTGGGTGAGGTTGAGACTTAATGATACTGCTACATTATATTGTACTGTTCTACTCTCTTCTATTGCTGCAAGACCGATGAAGATGCTAGTCTTCGATAGGACTAGGCCTTCTCTCTATTCTTGCATTTCTGCAGCCCAGTCCACATATACAGCCTCCCTTTGAAAATGTTGCATATGTAGTGTAGATCCTTGCTTGCTGAGTACTTCTGAGTACTCACGGTTGCTTTGTTTTCCTTTTCTACCCATATCAGTTTAACGTGACCAGAGGACGGAGCTCCTTGAGACAGATGCCCCGACGATCGCTACTACTACTACTACTACCCAGAGGATGGATACTACTACGAGTTGACTGACGACCAGGAGTAGGATCGGAGGGTCCCAGGCAGGAGGCCTACGCCTTTCGATCGTAGTGTTTTACTTTGCCCCGCCTTTCTAAAGGCCTTTCTGTGCTTTCTTTTATATCTGTACTCAGATATCTGATGCTTCCACTGATGCTTGTATGCAAGCTTATGTATTCGAGCCCTCGTGGCCCCTGGCTTGTAATATAAAGCTTGTATGACTTTATTTATGTTTTAGAGTTGTGTTGTGATATCTTCCCGTGAGTCCTTAGGCTTGATCGTGTGCATTTGCGTGTATGATTAGTGCACGATTGGGCCGGGGGCGTCACAAGTTGGTATCAGAGCCGACTGCCTCTAGGAATCCCCCCTTCCAACTCCTTGGCCGAAGTTGAGTCTAGTAACCGAAAACTGTTTTATTAACTTGGCTGTGTGGCTTACGGGACCACGTCGCCAATTGGGTGGTATTAGTATCTTTTACCCCTTGACCTTTACTCTGGGACTCTGACCTCTCTTCTATTCGGGTTAAAATTTTACTAACTCCAACATTAGGTTCTCGTAATCACATCCACCCGGAGTTCTGAAAGATCCCCCCTTGCTCCAAGATTGCGGGCCAGGTTCTGCTTACAGGATCCTTTTATCGAGGGCACCCTGTGTTGTCACTTGCAGATTCCTCGCTCCAATAGTTTTCTCTGACGTTGATGTAGCCTTTGCTATGTCTCGTTGTGTACTTCCCTACCGCGTGCCTGTGCGCCGCCTAGATTTCTAGCCTTCCCCTTTCAGCTGTCGTAATGCCGGATACTAACCGAGGCTATGAGTGGATTCGAATGTCTGGTGCGAATATGCTGAATTATCTATTGCACTTCCTTCTGTTGTGCGTGATACTTCCTGAATCATTCCATACACCTGCAGTTTTTCTTGCTAAACTGCCCCTGTTGATTTGGCAGGATGGCTGAAGATCCTCCACCTCCACCCTATATTGCCACCATGATGCAGCAGTTTGAACTCAACCATCAGCAGTTTGAGCTCAACCGTCAGTTTATGACCGGCGTATTGGCTCAGTTCCCAACTCAAAATGCTCAGCAACAGTCTGCTCCAATAACTCTGCCAGAATTTGTGCGCCTCAATCCGTCGATTTTCCGCAACTCCACCAATCCTATGGATGCTGATGATTGGCTTCGTGACATCCTGTTTGAAATGGAGTCAGCTAATGTTGCCCCTGACAGTTACGTCACCTTTGCAACATTCCACCTGAAGGGTTCAGCTGCTCAATGGTGGGAAAGCCACAAGAGTATGTTGCCTGCAAAGACTGTAACCACTTGGCAGGAATTTCAGTCAGCTTTTCATGCACGTTACATTCCTCAAGGTCTGATGGACCAGAAGAAGCAGGAGTTCCATAAACTCTCACAGGGCACCATGACTGTGGATGAATATTAGAGGAAATTCCTTGAATTATCCCGCTATGCTGCAGATGACATCGACACTGACACTCGCAAGCAGGAGAAATTCCGTGAAGGACTACGTACTGATATAAAACTTGCACTTGCTGTCCATGATTGCACAGAATTCGCAACGCTTGTCAGCAAATCTTTCCAAGTTGAAACAGCTCTGACTGAGTACCAGGAGTCGCTCAAGCGCACTCGTGATGTTGGTTCGTCTTCGGGTCGGCCTGTTCAGAAGCGTCGAGTGTGGATCCCTCACAATGTTCATCATCAACCTGCTCCAACACCAAGGCCGTCTTATGTTGCACCTCGACTGCCCTCACCGCCGAGACAGCTAACGGTTCATGATGGACCGCCTAATGCTATGGATTCTCATCAAGTTGCGCCACTTCCTCCTAATGGTCGTAAGAAGGGTTGTCGAAACCGCCGATTCAGAAACCGTAATACCATATCGTCTGCTGTTGTACTTGGCTATGCCAATCACGTCAATGCTGAAAAGGCTCAGAAGGAACCGACTATCGTGATGGGAACACTCTCTGTGAATTCAGTGCCAGCTTCTGTTCTGTTTGATTCAGGTGCTTCACATTCCTTCGTGTCCCAGCAATTTGCACAAATGCATGGGTTAGCTATGAGCTCATTACCCACTCCTTTGGAAATCATCACTCCCCGTTCCCGGTGGCAAACCAAAATGGTAAGTCACAACAATCAGATCAGAATTGAAGGGTTGATGTTCTCTGCTTCCCTTATTGCTCTTGGACCTTCCGACATAGACATCATTCTTGGTATGGACTGGTTGACCGCCCATAATGCTTTGATTGACTGTGCCGCTAAGAAAGTCCAACTTACCCATTCTTCGGGCCAGACAGTCAGATACTCAGCCCGAATAGCTCAAGATGCTGAGAGCCAGATATATGTTCTCAATGCATTGAATGCTTCACCTCTTGAAGGCATCGAGAACGTTCTAGTTGTTCATGATTTTCAAGATGTATTTCTAGAAGAACTTCTAGGGATACCCCCTGCTAGAGCTGTTGAGTTCGTCATCGACTTGAAGCCCGGCACTACCCCTATTGTGAAGCGTCTTTATAAGATGCCTCCGCATCATCTTCTCGAGCTTAAGGAAGAAATTGGCACGTCACTTAAGAAAGGTTTCATCCGTCCCAGTTCCTCTGCTTGGGGAGCACCTTCACTCTTCGTTAAGAAGAAGGATGGAACTAACCGATTGGTTCAGGATTATCCGCCCATTAACCAAGCTACAATCCAGAATAAATATCCGCTTCCTCGGATCAATGATTTGTATGATCAACTTGCCGGTTCCTCAGTATTCTCTAAGCTTGATTTGAGATTGGGATACCATCAGATCCGTGTTCGCGAAGAGGATATTCCGAAGACTGCATTTGTTACTCGCTATGGTTCTTATGAGTACACTGTCATGTCATTTGGCTTAACTAATGCTCCAGCCACATTCTACCGTCTGATGAATTACATCTTCATGGATTACCTCAACAAGTTCGTCGTGGTTTATCTAGATGATATTCTGGTCTATTCGAAGAATAAGGAAGAACATGCCGAACACCTCCGTCTTGTACTGGAAAGGCTCCGAGAACACCAGTATATGCCAAATACTCCAAATGCGAGTTCTGGTTATCTGAAGTGACATGTCTTGGCCATGTGATTTCGAAAGATGGAATTGCCGTTAACCCAGAACGAGTTCAGGCTATTCTGGACTAGACTCCTTCGAAGAACGTCAAGCAAGTGAGAAGTTTTCTCGGCCTTGCAAGCTATTACCGTCGGTTTGTTGAGAATTTTTCTAAAATTGCTAAGCCTTCGACTGATCTGCTTCACAAAGGCGTTAAGTTTGAATGGACCGAAAAATGTCAGGAAAGTTTTCAAGCACTCAAAGACAAGCTGACATCTGCCCCAGTACTATCTCCTCCAGATACCCGCAAAGACTTTGTGATTTATTGTGACGCATCCCGTGAAGGATTAGGCTGTGTCCTAATGCAAGAGCCTAAAGTGATTGCTTATGGCTCTCGTCAGTTGCGCCCACATGAAGAGAATTATCCGGTACATGATCTAGAACTAGCTGCTGTGATCTATGCATTGCAGTTGTGGCGACATTACCTCCTCGGTAATCGTTGCGAGATATACACGGATCATAAAAGTCTGAAGTATTTGTTCACTCAACCTTCTCTAAACCTCCGTCAGCAAAGATGGATGGAGTCCATTGCGGACTATGATTTGGGTATTTCCTATACCCCTGGTAAGGCTAACGTGATGGCTGATGCCTTAAGCCGCAAGTCCTATTGCGACAACCTCATGGTTAGGCGAGCTCAACCTCGTCTTTTTGAAGAACTGCGCAAGCTGAATCTCCGTATTATCCCACAGGGTTCTCTTAATAACCTTGTGATACAACCAGATCTTGAGAAAGCTGTTAAGAATGCGCAAGCTAAAGATGCTGAAGTTGATCTGATGAAGAAAGACCTTCACCTTGTAAAGTACAGGGATTTCTCGCTGTCTGAAGATGGAACCTTGTATTTCAGAAACCGCATTGTCGTACCTCACTTCGAACTCATGACTGACAAAGTCATGAAGGAGGCACATGATACCCCGCTGTCTATTCATCCGGGTAGCACCAAGATGTATCGTGATCTCCGTCAAAGGTACTGGTGGTCTAAAATGAAGCAGGATATTGCTCGATATGTTGCTGAATGTGATGTGTGTCGTCGCGTTAAAGCAGAACATCAGAAACCTGCTGGAATTCTGCAACCGCTCCCTATTCCCTTATGGAAATGGGATAAGGTTCAGATGGATTTCGTTCCAGGACTTCCGAGGTCACAGAAGGGTCACGATGCTATTCTTGTCGTCGTCGACCAACTCTCTAAAGTTGCACACTTTCTGCCTGTCAAAGAAACTATCACTGCTAGTCAGTTAGTAGAGTTGTATATCTCCAGAATTGTTTCACTCCACGGTATTCTGAAGGAGATTAGTTCGGACCGTGGCGGCCTTTTCACTTCCAAATTCTGGGAAAGTTTCCAAACAGCTATGGGAACTCATATTACCTGGAGTTCAGCTTATCATCCCCAATCCCAAGGCCAAGTCGAACGAGTTAATCAAGTGCTTGAAGACATGCTTCGAGCTTGTGTTATATCCTTCGGCAAGAAATGGGAAGAATCTCTCCCGTATGCTGAGTTCTCGTATAACAACAGCTATCAAGCCAGCTTGAAAATGGCTCCCTTTGAAGTACTCTATGGACGTAAGTGTCGAACCCCTCTGAATTGGTCAGAAACTGGGGAACGACCGCTCGTGGGTCTGGATATTATTCAACACGCTGAAGAACAAGTTCGTATTGTCCGGGAAAATCTCAAGGCGGCTCAGGACCGCCGGAAGAGCAACTATGATCACAAACGATGGGGTTTGACTTATCAACCTGGTGATCAAGCTTATCTGCGTGTCACTCCTATGAAAGGCACTCACCGTTTTGGAATCAAGGGCAAGCTAGCTCCACGCTACATTGGTCCTTTCCGCATTATTGCTAGACATGGTCAGGTGGCGTATAAATTGGAATTGCCGCCGCAATTCTCCCATATCCACGACGTCTTCCATGTGTCGCAACTTCGTCAATGCTTCAAGGAATCTCCGCACCGAGCAGTGGATCACGAGGTGCTCGAATTGCAAGATGACCTATCTTATAAGGAGCATCCGATCCGCATTCTCGATGAAGCTGAACGTCGGACCCGTCAGAAGGTTACCAAGTTCCTCAAAGTGCAGTGGTCAAATCATACCGAAGATGAAGCCACTTGGGAACGCGAGGATAATCTTCGGGCGGAATACCCCGAACTTTTTCCTTCTACCTCTTAATTCTCGGGACAAGAATTCTTGTTAGTAGAGGAGATTTGTAACACCCCCGGTGGTTAACTACAGTAACCACCCTTTTGATTATGCCATGTCATCATGTTTAACAGTGCATGATCATCATTAACATCATATTGCATTTCAACTCCTAAGTCAAAATCTAAATTTAAATGAAAGTGGAAAATAAAAGTTGTCCAACATAAAAACTAAAATGTTCGATAAATAACACATATTGCAGAGACCATTCTAAAATTGTAACCAACATTTACTAAATTGGGTAAGTGGCTCAAACCACCTCAAACAGTGGCTGAAAATAATATTTAGTAACCTTTTAATTTATTTAAAACAAATATGAAATGATGTTTTGCCCAAACTAATTTTTGGTGTTAGGGAATAAAGCACTGGTATTTATGGACTAGGTCTCCCTTTTTACAAAAAACCATTTGGGGCCTGAACAATTAACAAAACAGAAAAGAAATGAATAAAGAAAAAGAGAAAGAAGCCCACCGCCGCCTGGGCCTAAGTGGCACAGTGGCCGGCCCAGCCCACCCCGCACCCTCTCCCAACTCGCTCACTGCTCCCCCTCGCCGTTGTCGTCCCCATGCGCGCGCGCACACACCCGCAACCCGGCCCCCCTCGCTCCCTGGACGACAGCGAGCTGCCGCACCCTCCGTGGAGGTTAAGGGTAGAGCCCCACACCCCCCTGGTTCCCTCTGGCCTCACTCTCCCCTGTTCTCCCTGTCTGTCTCGTCCTCCCCGCGCCACCAAACACGCCCGCCACTGCCATCGCCATGGACGCCGCCACCGACCTCCCCCTCGCCTGAGATCGCCTCCAGGAGCTCCGTGGAGCTCGACTCCTTCGACTGCCCACACAAGTTCGACCGGGAGGCCCTGCTCCGCCGCACCTGCGTCGTCCCCTTCCTCAGATCGCCGCCGTCGTTCTCCTCCGACACCGGCCGCACCACGCCTCCCCCGAGCCCACGTGAACGGCTACGCTCACTGTGAGGATCCCCTCCCTCCTCTGCTCTTCTTCTGGCTCGCCCGCTCGCCGTGGCTGCCTCACCGCGTGTGACCGCTCCGGCCGCCGCGGCGCTGCTCCGTCCGGTCACCTCGCTCGATGTTTCGGCCTGGCTTTTGCTCCGTTCGTCACCGTGTCGATCAATGGTTCAAATGGCGTAGTTGGCGCGCACAGAAACCCCCTCGAAGCACCGCCCGCACCACTCACCGGAGCACATCTCTGCCACGCTCGTCGCCGGCACCTTTTCCGGTCACCATTGCCCCCGCCACCACCACCGTTCGACGCACGGCACACGTGCGGTTCGAACGCGCCCGGCCGCACGCCAAACGGCGCACCACAGCTCGATCCCGCCGCTCGCCGGCGCTCTGCCGCCGTCTCTGGCATGCGCCAGGGTGGTTCTGGTGGGTCTGGCCGACGTGGCCGCCACGTGGACCTCCCCGGGCCCCCCTGGGCCGATGACATGTGGGCCCGTGGGGCCATTGTTGACTGTTGACCCGGTTAACTGGTCTGACTAGTGGGCCCCACGGCCCTGTTAATTAAAATGTTTAATTTAATTAGTTTTAGTTAGATGTCTCAATGACATGTGGGTCCACCCACTGATTAGTTTAGATTAGATTAAAATTAATCCTGGTTTAACTCTGTGTCAATGACATGTGGGACCCCCATGTCAGTTTGACCAAGTCAAATCCACTGTTGACTCCTGACGTCATGCTGACATCAGCAAAACACTGTTCTGGATAATGTTGATTTAATAAACTAAATAAATTCCAAAAAATCAATAAAACTTTAGAAAATCATATCTTTTAATCCGTAACTCCGATCGAAAAACTTTATACATGAAAGTTGCTCAGAACGACGAGACGAATTCAGATTCGCGGTCCGTTCGTCCGTCACACATCCCTAACTATCCGAACATGCAACCGTTCCTCTCCGGTCATCTGTCTGACAAATGTCCGGAACCGGGAAAACATTCCCGGATGGATTCCTCGTTCCTCGGTGACATGCAACCATACGTTAGGACACACCCGGCACTGCACATTATCTTGTCGTGCTTTGTGTTGCTCATGTTTGCTCTATATTTATACTGTTTCCTCCCCCTCTTCTCTCTCGATAGCCCCCGACCTCGACGTCGTCCCCGAGACCGACGCAGCTCCGGAGACCGAAGACACCATTGACAACCTTGCCCTTGCCGCCGAGCAACCAGGCAAGCCCCCCCCCTTTGATCATCCCGATATCGCCCATTCTATTTCTCATGCTTGCATTAGAATTACTGCTGCTACTGCTTTACCTATTCTGATGCATAGCCTGTTTATTGTAACCTGCTATTGATAATTACCTGCATACCCTAAACTGTTTAGTATAGGCTGGGTAGAGACCTATCAGTGACCCCACTTATCCCGACTGCCGCGCTGGATTGTCAGAAGACCCGATCAACGGGATTGAAGATCAGGCCCCGACACCGCACATCACCCCCCTTAGTTGTAACGACACTGCAGAGTTACTGTCGAGTGCCGAGGGTGATACCTCGTGTAGCACTTCTGAGGTTAACTCTGTAGAGTAGCTATTCGGTCGTGGTCATCGAGGGTGATTCCTCCTTCACCGCTTCCGATAACGACGCCGTCGTACGACACCTCAAGAGTGAACCCAGCGAGGGTGATTCCTCCGAGTTCACCTTGACGGATACATCGAGTGGGAATTCAATGAGGGTGATACCTCGGATTCCCCTGATGTTATGGACACCCGGATACTTGGAATTTACACTGTTACTTGGATAGGTGGGTCGACCCTGAGGGGTACCCGCGTGCGCCTGAGAGGCGAGTGTTGTGAAGACGGGTGCCTGTATGGTGCCCGAGTGATGAATACGAGGCGCGGCCGGGCATTCTTAACCCTTGCAGCAAGTCCTCGAGACGGGCGATGGGGTCACATCTTTCGTGAGTCTCTGCTCGTTTCCGCAAGCCCTAGTCCATTAACGATTTGGATATTTGATTCGAGCAGGCCTCTGGTCTGATAGCACTAACCATCACATGGGCATAGTATGGGCATTTTGCATTGTAGCATCAGCCGAAAGCTTTGTCAGACGTCCAGTTCAGCATTGTGGCCGGGTCGGATCGTGCCGTTGGCGCTGGTATCCACCCTGCTCACAACGACCCGGAGGGCGAGGGGCGATGGCCAAGACCCCCTTGCGCTTAGGATGTAGACTGGCGGGGACCTCTCTGCTGAGCTTTAGGTAGGGCTGCGGTGTGTCGTTTGACCGAGGCTGGGCATGACCCAGGAAAGTGTGTCCGGCCGGAGTTAATCGAGCGTGTTGGGTAAGTTGGTGCACCCCTGCAGGGAAGAACACTTCTATCGATAGTCGGTCCTACGGTAAAGGACACTCGGAGTTGTATCCCGATCGATACAGCTAGAACATGATATGAGACCTGGATATGAGGCTCTGGGATTGCTTCTCGCAGGGAGTCGAGAAGGGATCTCCGGACGAGGTTGATGACTGTATGGCTCTGGGATTGCTTTCTCCCAGGGAGTCGAGAAAGGATCTCTGGGTGAGGTTGAGACTTAATGATACTGCTACATTATATTGTACTGTTCTACTCTCTTCTATTGCTGCAAGACCGATGAAGATGCTAGTCTTTGATAGGACTAGGCCTTCTCTCTATTCTTGCATTTCTGCAGCCCAGTCCACATATACAGCCTCCCTTTGAAAATGTTGCATATGTAGTGTAGATCCTTGCTTGCTGAGTACTTCTGAGTACTCACGGTTGCTTTGTTTTCCTTTTCTCCCCATATCAGTTTGACGTGACCAGAGGACGGAGCTCCTTGAGACAGATGCCCCGACGATCGCTACTACTACTACCCAGAGGATGGATACTACTACGAGTTGACTGACGACCAGGAGTAGGATCGGAGGGTCCCAGGCAGGAGGCCTACGCCTTTCGATCGTAGTGTTTTACTTTGCCCCGCCTTTCTAAAGGCCTTTCTGTGCTTTCTTTTATATCTGTACTCAGATATCTGATGCTTCCGCTGACGCTTGTACGCAAGCTTATGTATTCGAGCCCACGTGGCCCCTGGCTTGTAATATAAAGCTTGTATGACTTTATTTATGTTTTAGAGTTGTGTTGTGATATCTTCCCGTGAGTCCTTAGGCTTGATCGTGTGCATTTGCGTGTATGATTAGTGCATGATTGGGCCGGGGGCGTCACACCCGAGCACACGGGCAAGTGCACTGCTTCAGCAACCGCCCCGTTACACCAATCCACAACGCTGCGTATTCTTCCAAGCCCACGTTTCCGATCCGTGCGCATCCACCACCAACTTCCCGCAATGCATGTGGCGCGCGTGGCGGAAATGGCAGGAGGAGTGGGTGGGCTCAAATTAAATTGGCAGTTATCCCTTATACCACGCGCCTGTGCATAACTCTGGGTCTGACCCAACGTATCTTGGCAAGCGCATGTGGGCGAGACCCGGGGGCTCCTGTCGGTGCACTAAGACTTGGGTCCATAGGGCCCCAGACCTATGCACAGGCAGTTGTAGCTGCCCGATGGAATAAGTGAGCACATACCTAAACAAGTTAATAGTCAGACTCAAGACAAACCAGAGAATCCACTCTTCGTGAGATCAAGGAGCGCATCAATAAGACCAAGACATAAACATAGCTAAGGATTCTCAAGGAAGCCTCCCCTGCCGGCCAGGCGAGGCTGGCAAGGTCGAAGCCACGACCAAGAACAAGGCCAAGCCGTGCCAACAATGTCTCCGAGGCTGCCGGGGACCAAGACAATAAACTCAAGAAGAAGGCCCGGCAAGCTCTGTGCCGGCAAGCACTGCCAGTTGCCACCGCTCCACCTCAATGGGTCGCTAGTCGCTAATCAGTGCGGTGTCAAGCTCTAAGAAGCTAGGTGGCTCTTGCTGTGCACGCGGCAGCATGCTGGAAGGAGGATTACCTTTATTGACACCCACCCCAGAGGCGTGTCAAGCAAATAACGAAGTAGTTAGGCAAGTGGTGGGATGACCTTGTCGGGTCTGCCTCTCCACGCGACATCTAGCGATGCATTTAATGTCTTTTCTCCTAACCAGCAGAGTTAGGTATGATAGCACTGTTAGCTATCTAATCATTAGATAATGTCTGTTTTTCCACTGTGGTCACCCCTTGAGCTATAAAAGGAGGCCTGAGGCAACCTAGATAGGGATTGGAACTTTGGTCCCCCAGCACTTGTACGCGTGTAGCTGCACTCCTCGAGCAACCTTGCCGGGCTTGTGCGCTCTGTGTACTTGTGCTCCACAAGATCAATCCACCAAAGCAGGAGTAGGGTGTTATGCTTCTCAACGGCCCGAACCTTGGTAAAAACTAGGGTCTTGTCGCCGCGCTGCCTCTGCCATTTCTTCTCTTTGCGCAATGTGATCGTCCCCCACCGAACCACAAAGGGGCCCGTGGCCCCATAGCTATTCGTGATCATCCATCACGATACTGGGACTTCATAACATAGGTAGAACTTTGCCCTGTAGCCCCCAAGGACCAGCTTGTTATGTAAATAACGAGCAGGTACTTATAATTGTATCCAAGGTAGAACTTTAATGTAGCCCCCATGAGCCGACCATATTCTTTTAAGTGGCCGGGTCATCATGTAGAAAACTAAGGATGCACTGGGACTTCATAACATAGGTAGAACTTTGCCCTGTAGCCCCCAAGGACCAGCTTGTTATGTAAATAACGAGCAGGTACTTATAATTGTATCCAAGGTAGAACTTTAATGTAGCCCCCATGAGCCGGCCATATTCTTTTAAGTGACCGGGTCATCATGTAGAAAACTAAGGATGCATTAGCCCCCAAGTATCATATGGACTGCTTGCAGCCGCATGAGACTTCTAATCATATAAAACAAATAAACTTTCAAGCTGTAGCCCCCATGTACCGGGTCGTGCTGATGTTTCCGGCTCAGGACTTTAATAGTGTTGTTGATTGCTTGTCTGTGACTGCAGGATACGCTTAATGCTGCCGAATCCAGAGTGGCCGGCTTAAAAAAGGACATTGAAATCGAGCAAGTCTTGCGCACAAAAGCAGAATCCAGCCTTGAAGAACCTCAACAATCTTCCGTGTAAGAGCTGGAGAAGGTCAAAGCCGCCCTGGACGCTAAAAGTGCTTCTTTTGAGACTTTAAAATCTGGCTTGGTCAAACATGTAGAAGAAGCTGAGAGCCGACTTGCGGCTGAGACGCAAGAATTGCAAAGCTTTAAGCGTCATATCACGAATATGACTGTGGCCATCTTTGGTAAGTAGTAATTGTTGTGAATTATAAGTTCTTTGGAAAATAGGAGCCGGCTCATAACTTGATGGTTGCTTGTTTTATAGGCAGAAGAGATGTCAGAGGCGTGCAAGTGCCCCTTTTGAAGCTGAAGGCCGTATACACCCTGCTGGAACAATTCTATTCGGGTAGCCTGCATGCTATTATGGTTGTGAAAAATGGAAAAGAGTCGCCCAAATTAATAAAGGACGTGCTCAATCAGCTATCCACTCTTCTGAAACAGTTAGAGGAATGGAGAAAATTAGCCACTCGAGCCAGCGCAATGATGTCAGTTAGCCGCGTGAAGGCCTTCTTGCCAGAGGTGGACCCAGCCGAGATGTTTGGCGGGTTTCTAGAATTCAACATTGACGGCAGTCAGTTCTCTTCAGCTGACTATGCATGTTGCCTGAAAGAGACATGTGTTTTGGCGAGTCAACTTGTTGGGGAGCTCGACCTGTCCAAATATCAGCTGGTGTACGACGAATCAAACTCACGGGTTACCCCGCCAACCTTCGAGCCGATTGATCTTACTCCACCTCGGCGTAAGAATTACTTTGCTCCTAATATTGACCCGTCAATTGTCATGCAAGATGACTCGGTTTTCGAAGCATTAACCATGGTTGAATGGGATTTGAGCGGCCAGCAGAACGAGCAGGAGGAAAAGGCGCGGGATGACCCGGAGACTTCTGGTGCTGGAGATCAGTAGGCTGACGTCCAACTCGGGAACATTGACCTGGAGGGCGCACGAGCCGGCGTACAGGAGTAGACGACTCCAAAAAAACTTGATAATATTTTGAGCCCAACATTGGCCTTGTAATACGAGTAGCAAAACACTTGGCTTCACTGTAGTGCCTTCGTGCACTTTAACTTTCTGGAAATATTTTGCCTGCTGCCGGCATGGTATTTGCTAACCCACCATTTCTCATCAGTACTTGTAGTATTTTCTGCTTGAACTTGATAAATCATCCTTTAACTGCCTGGCCAGGTCATACATACATAACCCAGAAAATAGTGAGTTGTTATAATTAACTTTGAACAAACCATCAACCCGTTGATTCGCGGCTACTCACGATCATTCATAGGCTCAATCTTGGCCAGAATAATCCGGTGACTCAATGGCCCGGTGACTCATGGTCGACGTCGGCTCAATCTTGGCCGAAATAACCGGGTGATTTGTTAACCCAGCGACTCATAGTCGATATAAGTACTGATCAAGGAGCAATATCCTACACAATAGAGCAAACTCAAGCATATATATAGATAATAATACATGTTAAGTCGGCTTTCGAGGCACGACAAACAGACCGGCTTTCGAGGATCGAGTCTTGCTTCAATGAAGCTGGCATGATAGCCCATGGTTTATCCTCGCTTTCTGTAAGTCAGCTGTCACGTGACATTTAAGCCAACGTTTTAACCTTGACAAGTTCAGGGTCATAAAAGATTGACTGTCAAGAGTACGCCGGGTCACCTTTTCGTAGTAGCATCAAGCAGCCATGCAGGTTTAACGAAAATTTATAATGGCACTTTGCCTAGTCAAGTGGAATGTTAATAGCTAAATTCGATGAGTTGGAATTCCCCAAGGGACCTATGATCGAACAACAAAGACTCATGCACAATACATGAGATGAAACGACAGAGGCCCTGAGTTTCAGGGATGCCGGCTTTATTATATTTGATCATAAAGAGGTATATACATAAGATAGGTATGTACAATAACTGGAACCAGTGGCTCTAAGTATAATAAGGCCGAAGATGAGCAATGTTCCAAGGCCTGTTGGTCTTCTCCTCGGAGGTACGTGACTTCTTGTGTCGATGAGATAATATGACCCATTGTTGAGGTTTTTGCAGACCATAAAGGGCCCTTCCCAAGGTGGCGAAAGCTTATGCATGCCTATGTGATCTTGAATCAAACGGAGCACTAGATCGCCTTCCTGGAAAGTGCGGCTAAGAACTCTATGGCTGTGATAGCGATGTAGGCCTTGCTGATATATCTCAGATCGAGCCGCCGCCAAATCACGCTCTTCCTCCAAGGCATCCAGAGAGTCTTGACGATCTTATTCACTATCTTCTTCCACATATGCTGCAACCCTTGGCGAGTCATGATGTATATCACTTGGCAAAACTGCTTCCGTGACATAAACCATGAAGAACGACATATAGACAGTTGATCTGTCGGGGGGTAGTCCTTATGCTCCAAAGAACTGAAGGAAGCTCTTCAACCCAACATCCGGGAGTGTGTTCAAGAGGAACCATGAGCCTTGGCTTAATCCCTCACAATATCTCCTGGTTGGCACACTCAGCTTGACCATTGGACTGCGGATGAGCAACTGAAGCAACATCAAGCCGGATGTGTTCCCGTTGGCAGAACTGCTCCAAAGCGCCCTTAGATAGGTTGGTGCCATTATCTGTGATGATACTGTGGGGATATCCAAAACGGAAAATCAACTTCTTAAAAAATTTACCCACCGTCTTAGCATCACGGTTGCTAATTGGCTCCGCCTCAACCTACTTGGTGAACTTATCAACCGCCACCAAGAGGTGGGTCTTCTTGTCCTTGGACGGCTTAAATGGGCCGACCATGTCAAGCCGCCAGACTACAAACGACCAAGTTATTGGAATCATCCGCAACTCTTGAGCCGGCACATGAGCTTGTCGTGCAAACTTTTGACAACCGTCACACTTGCTAACAATGTCCTCTGCCTCAGCATGAGCAGTAAGCCAGTAAAAACCATGTCTAAAGGCCTTGGCCACCAGGGATCTTGAGCCAGTGTGATGACCACAATCACCTGCTTGGATCTCCTGGAAAATCTCGCGGCCCTCTTCATGGGAAACACATTGTTGAAATACCCTAGTAATACTACGCCGGTGCAATTCGCGTTTCACAATTATCATGGACTTAGATCGCCTGATGATCTGCCCGGCAATGATTTCCTCTTCTAGGAGCTCGCCACAAGTCAGTTAAGCCAGATAAGGCACTGTCCAGTCCAGAATAGCATGAAGAGCCGCCACCAACTATTCCTCTGGGTCAGGAATAGCAAGATCTTCCTCTGAATGCAGCTTGATAGAAGGATTATGGAGAACGTCAAGAAACACATTGGGAGGGACCGACTTGTGATGAGCACCTCATCGGGACAAAGCATCAGCCGCCTCATTGAGCCGCCGGTGAATGTGATCCGCTTGATAACCCTTGAAGTGACCAGCGATGTTAGTAACTGCTTGACGATAAGCCGCCATGAGGGGATCTTTTGAATCCCAAGTCCCAGAAACTTGCTGTGCGACCAAATCTGAGTCGCCGAGACACCTGACCCGGCTAAAATTCATCTCTTTAGCTATGCGAAGCCCATGAAGCAAGGCCTCATACTCAGCTGCATTGTTAGTATAGGGAAACATGAGTCTCAGAACATAGCAGAACTTGTCACCTCAAAGGGAAGATAGAATAACTCCAGCCCCCCGAGCCTTCTAATTTCCTGGAGCGATCAAAGTGTATTGTAACACCCCCTTGTAATAAACTCTGTGACACTCTGTTAAAACTGCCAAGTCATGATCATTTGCAGTGCCAAGTCATGAGGGTTAATGATCCAATTCAAATCCACATCTGAAAATCAACTCAAATTCAAAGGTGAATTATAAAGTTGATCAAACACTGTTGGGAAAATGTTCATTAAATGGCAAATAATTCAGGAACATTTCTAAAATCAAAATCAAAATATTTGGAGTTGGGCAAGTGACTCAAACAAGATGAAACAGCACCCAAAACAGCAATATTAATTCATTTAAAATCATTACAGATTCAAATGAACTCCAAAAACTGTCCAAACCACTTTTTGGTGAGAGATAATATTGCATTGCAATATTTGGGGACAGCTCTCACATTTTACAAAAGTGTGGGAATGCCCTAATTAAATCGAAACAGAAAAGGTTAAAAGAAAAAGAGAAACAAAAACAGAAAATCAAAAGCGGGACACTGTGCACTGGGCCTTAGTGCACAGTGCCCCGAGTCGCGGCCCAGCAGGCCCACCTCGTCTCTCTCCCTCACGTGTCGTCGTCTTCCTGGCCGAGCGCCCGCGCTCCGGTCGCCGCGCGACACGACGACGACCCCGACGCCCGCGGTCGCCGCGAGTGGATAAGAACGGCGCCCGTCCACTCCCCCTGGTCCTCCCCGTCATTCCTCCTTCAGCCACGCTCGCCTCGCTTCTCCTTCCCCCTCAGATCCGGGAGCAGCCGGACGGGGCCGCCGCCGCTCGACGCCGTGCTCGCGGCTACCGGCCTCGCATCGCCTCGTCGAGATGTCCCTCGCCTCCGCCGTGGTCGACCGCGTCGCCTGAAGCTCTCTGGTGGAGCAGGGGAGCTCCACAGGCGTCGTTCTTCTCCGCCCCCTTTGCTTCGGTCGCCGGCGCCTCTCCGTCGATCCCCGGCGCAGCAGCTACTAAACCACTCGCCGGGCCTACGTGTGAGCCTGCACGGTGAGCTTCTCCCCCTCCTCTCTCTCGCTGCGCCATAGGAACCGCCGTAGCTAGCCGCCACCGTAGTCGTGCTTTGGCCGCCGCCGACGAGCTCGTGCTCGTGGCCATGGCCGCTTCCGTGCTTGGCTAAGCACCGCGCTGTGCTCCTGGCAACCCCGGGAGTCGAACGCGCACTCGCACGTACCCCCTCGAGCCGCGCAGCCGCGATCCCGTCCAGGCCCGAACTCCGCCGCCGCTACGGCTCGACGCCGGCGCGTTTCCGACCTTCCCCCACTCGTTTTGACGCCGTAGATGGATGCGCGAGCTTCTTAGCTTTCGAACGCACCCAAGCCCGGCTCGAACCGAGCCCTATAGCTCGATTCCGGCCAACTCCGGCGACGCGCCGCCGTGCGATTTGGTCGCCGGCGACCAGCCGCCGGCCCCGCTGACGTGGCACAGGCGGGGCCCACCCCTGGGTCACTGACCCGTGGGTCCCAGGGGCCCGGCCGGCCAGTTGACCAGTCAGCCTTGCTGACTGGACCGGCCCAGCCGCTGACAGGCGGGCCCCACCTCCCTGATTAATTAATTAAAACATTTTAGAAATAAAAATAAACTAATTAACCTAATGTCTCACTGACATGTGGGGTCCACCCCCTAATTAATCATGGTAATTAAACTGAATCACTGGTTAAAGAAACAGAGGCTGACATGTGGGTCCCACTGGACCCACATGTCATATTTGACTTAGTCAGCCGACTGTTGACTTGCTGACGTCAGCAGCGCGTCATGCTGACGTCATAATTCATTTTCTGATAAATAAAATAATTCCAGAAATTCAAATAATCTTTAAAAATTAATAACTTTTAAACCGTAGCTCGGATCGAAAAAGTTAAAACATGAAAGTTGCTCAGAACGACGAGACGAGTCTGATCGTGCCGTCTGTTTCTCCATCGGAACCTCCTACGTAGAAGAACTCGAAACTCCGGACCCGAATCCGACAGATGAATAGTGCACACACGTCGGATATTAAATCCCAGGATAATTCTAAAAATAACTAAAATGACTTAGATGCATATTCAGGCAACCCTGCACTGCATCATAGCATAGCACGCACTGTGTGGCATATGATTGCATATTGTTTACCTGTTTCCTCCCCCTCTTCTCTCTCGATAGACCCCGACGCAGACATAGCTCCAGACGCAGACGCAGCTCCGGAGTACGACTACGTTCCCGACGACACCCCTGAAGACCTTGCCCTTGCCCCAGAGCAAACAGGCAAGCACCCCCATTTTGAGCATGCCTATATCGCCTATTCTCTTCTCTCTTATGCTTGCATTAGAACTGCTACTGCTACTGTTTTCCTATATCTGCTGCATAGCCTGATTATTGTACCCTGCTTTGTTACCTTACCGGTTATCCTAGACTGCTTAGTATAAGGTGGGTAGAGACACGACCGAGACCCCCCCACTTGATCCCGACTGCCCTGCTGGATATCAGAAGACCCAATCATCGGGATTGAAGACTAGACCATGGCACCGCACATCACTTCCCCTTAGTTGCCGACACTGCTGGGTTATCATCGAGTGCCGAGGGTGATACCTCGTCAGCACTTCTGATGTTAACCTTGTAGGTTAGTTACTCGGTCGTGGTAAGCGAGGGTGAGTCCTTCTACACCACCCCCGATAATGACGTCGTCGCGCAACTCCTCAAGGTGGACCTCGAGGGTGATTCCTCCTTCGTTCACCTTGATGATAACATCGAGCGGGAATTCCATCGAGGGTGATTCCTCGGGGTTCCCTTCGGTGTCAGACACACAGTTACCTTGGATATTATGACTTGCACTAAACTATGATACTAAAGACGGGTCGGCCCTGAGGGGTACCCGCGCGAGCTTAACGCGAAGTGATGTGGAGTCGGGTTGACCTGGATGGTGCCCGCGAGATAACTACGAGGCGTGGCCGGGCATTCTTAGCCCTTGCCGCAAGTCCTCGAGACGGGGCGACGGGGTCACATCGATCGTGAGTCTCTGCTCGTTTCCGCGCGCTTCTAATCCACTACGGTTTGGATATTTGATCCGAGGGGCCTCTGGCCCGATAGCACTAACCATCACGTGGGCATAGTATGGGCGTTCTGCGTCGTACACATCAGCCGAAGCTTGTTTGACGTCAGTAAGGAGCGGCGCACACCAAGTTGGACTGGTAACGCAACCGCGCTTGTATAAGGGGTTGCTAGGTCTGCTCTCGGTGGCCCCGTAACGTGCAGGAGTTCCCGGGGCGATGGCCCAAGACCCCTGGGGGCATAGGTTTAGTCCGGCGTGCTAACCTCTCTTATAAGCCTAGGTCGGGTTGCGGCGTGTTGCTTAGCCGAGGCCGGGCATGACCCAGAAAAGTGTGTCCGGCCAGAGTTAAGTGAGCGTGGTGGGTAAGTTGGTGCACCCCTGCAGGGAAGAAACTTCTATCGATAGCCTGTCCTACGGTAACGGACACTCGGAGTTGTATCCCGATCGGTACAACTAGAACATGTGATGAGAATTGGATAGTACGGCTCTGGGATTGCTTTCTCGCAGGGAGTCGAGAAAGGATCTCAGGTCGAGGTTGATGATATTACTACTACTACTTTACATTATGTTCATCTGCTCTCTCCTGATGCTGCAAGACTGTCGAAGATTGTTGAAGATGCTAGTATTCGATAGGACTAGGCTTCTCCCTCTATTCTGGCATTTCTGCAGCCCAGTCCACATATACAGCCCCCTTTTGAAAATGTTGCATACGTAGTGTAGATCCTTGCTTGCTGGGTACTTCGGATGAGTACTCACGTTTGCTTTATTTTCTTATTTCCCCCATGTTCCATTTGATGCCACCAGACGACGGAGCCCCTGAGCCAGAAGCCCCAGCCGACGACCAGTACTACTACCCGCCTGGCGAGTACTACTACTACGAGGAGCCGTTCGACGACCAGGAGTAGGATCGGAGGGTCCAGGGCAGGAGGCCTACGCCTTTCGATCGTAGTATTTTATTTTACCCCGCCTCTGTGAAGGCCTAATTCTCTCTATGTAATATATCTGTACCCAGATATCTAATGCTTCCACTGACGCTTGTATGCCATCGAGCTATGTATTCGAGCCCTCGAGGCCCTGGCTTGTAATATTAAGCTTGTATGACTTTATTTTATGTTTTAGAGTTGTGTTGTGATATCTTCAAGTGAGTCCTTAGGCTTGATCGTGCGCATTTGCGTGTATGATTAGTGCACGATTAAGCCGGGGTCGTCACAACGAGTCTGATCGTGCCGTCTGTTTCTCCTTCGGAACCCCCTACATAGAAGAACTCGTAACTTCGGACCCGAATCCGGCAGATGAATAGTGCACACATGTCGGATATTAAATCCCAGATTAATTCTAAAAATAACTAAAATGACTTAGATGCATATTTAGGCAACCCTGCACTGCATCATAGCATCACATGCACCGTATTGCATTTGTTTGCATTATGTTTACCTATTTCTTCCCCCTCTTCTCTCTCGGTAGACCCCGACGTTGACGTAGCTCCCGAGGCAGACGCCGCACAGGAGTACGACTACGTCCCCGACGATACTACTGAAGACCTTGCCCTTGCCCCCGAGCAAACAGGCAAGCACCCCCATTTTGAGCATGCCTATATCGCCTATTCTCTTCTCTCTTATGCTTGCATTAGAACTGCTACTGCTACTGTTTTCCTATATCTGCTGCATAGCCTAATTATTGTACCCTGCTTTGTTACCTTACCGGTTATCCTAGACTGCTTAGTATAAGGTGGGTAGAGACACGACCGAGACCCCCACTTGATCCCGACTGCCCTGCTGGACATCAGAAGACCTGATCATCGGGATTGAAGACTAGACCATGGCACCGCACATCACTTCCCCTTAGTTGCCGACACTGCTGGGTTACCATCGAGTGCCGAGGGTGATACCTCGTCAGCACTTCTGATGTTAACCTTGTAGGTTAGTTACTCGGTCGTGGTAAGCGAGGGTGATTCCTTCTACACCACCCCCGATAACGACGTCGTCGCGCAACTCCTCAAGGTGGACCTCGAGGGTGATTCCTCCTTCGTTCACCTTGATGATAACATCGAGCGGGAATTCCATCAAGGGTGATTCCTCAGGGTTCCCTTCGGTGTCAGACACACAGTTACCTTGGATATTATGACTTGCACTAAACTATGATACTAAAGACGGGTCGGCCCTGAGGGGTACCCGCGCGAGCTTAACGCGAAGTGATGTGGAGTCGGGTTGACCTGGATGGTGCCCGCGAGATAACTACGAGGCGTGGCCGGGCATTCTTAGCCCTTGCCACAAGTCCTCGAGACGGGGCGACGGGGTCACATCGATCGTGAGTCTCTGCTTGTTTCCGCGCGCTCCTAATCCACTACGGTTTGGATATTTGATCCGAGGGGCCTCTGGCCCGATAGCACTAACCATCACGTGGGCATAGTATGGGCGTTCTGCGTCGTACACATCAGCCGAAGCTTGTTTGACGTCAGTAAGGAGCGGCGCACGCCGAGTTGGACTGGTAACGCAACCGCGCTTGTATAAGGGGTTGCTAGGTCTGCTCTCGGTGGCCCCGTAACGTGCAGGAGTTCCCGGGGCGATGGCACAAGACCCCTGGGGGCATAGGTTTAGTCCGGCGTGCTGACCTCTCTTATAAGCCTAGGTCGGGTTGCGGCGTGTTGCTTAGCCGAGGCCGGGCATGACCCAGAAAAGTGTGTCCGGCCAGAGTTAAGTGAGCGTGGTGGGTAAGTTGGTGCACCCCTGCAGGGAAGAAACTTCTATCGATAGCCTGTCCTACGGTAACGGACACTCGGAGTTGTATCCCGATCGGTACAACTAGAACATGTGATGAGAATTGGATAGTACGGCTCTGGGATTGCTTTCTCGCAGGGAGTCGAGAAAGGATCTCAGGTCGAGGTTGATGATATTACTACTACTACTTTACATTATGTTCATCTGCTCTCTCCTGATGCTGCAAGACTGTCGAAGATTGTTGAAGATGCTAGTCTTCGATAGGACTAGCCTTTCCCCCTCTACTCTGGCATTTCTGCAGCCCAGTCCACATATACAGCCATTCCTTTGACAATGATGCATATGTAGTGTAGATCCTTGCTTGCTGAGTACTTCGGATGAGTACTCACGTTTGCTTTATTTTCTTTTTCCCCCATTTTCCATTTGATGCCACCAGACGACGGAGCCCCTGAGCCAGAAGCCCCAGCCGACGACTAGTACTACTATCCGCCTGGCGAGTACTACTACTACGAGGAGCCGTTCGACGACCAGGAGTAGGATCGGAGGGTCCAGGGCAGGAGGCCTACGCCTTTCGATCGTAGTATTTTTATTTTACCCCGCCTCTGTGAAGGCTTATCTCTCTCTCTCTATGTAATATATCTGTACTCAGATATCTAATGCTTCCGCTGACACTTGTATGCCATCGAGCTATGTATTCGAGCCCTCGAGGCCCTGGCTTGTAATATAAAGCTTGTATGATTTTATTTATTTTTAGAGTTGTGTTGTGATATCTTCAAGTGAGTCCTTAGGCTTGATCGTGCGCATTTGCGTGTATGATTAGTGCACGATTAAGCCGGGGTCGTCACATGTATTGTCCAGTATGTATTATCCGGCTTCTCCTCAGGAGCTTGCAACTCTGTCCAGTCATTGCTAAAATCAACCAGGGCTTGAGATTTGATAGCAGTCCGAGGCACATATTTCAAATGATGTGGCCCATCTCAATTGCCAACTTAGCAACCCGGCCTATAGCATCCCTATTTTCGATGATATCTCCCAAAGGAGCTGAACTCACCATAGTGATTGGGTGCCCCAAGAAGTAATGGTTTAGCTTGCGGCTAGCCGTAAAGACGCCAAACACAAGTTTCTGCCAATGTGGATATTTCTGCTTGGACTCTGTCAGCACTAACATAATAAACCGGCCTCTGGACTGGATATTCCTTCCCCGCCTCCTTTCGCTCCTGTCGGCGTTCTGAGAACCAGGGTACCCAGACCTGCCTGCCTGCGGCCCATGAGCGTGGCTCCATCAGCGGCCTGGTATGGCCCATCTACAGCGTCGACAAGACAAGACCCTCGCGAGGGGCCAAGCCTCGCGAGGCGGACAATGCCAAGACCTCCCGAGGAAGTGGCCTCTTCTAGGCTACTCCTGAGGAGCGGAGATTCCTATGCAAGCGCTCTCCTCATGAGGCTCGCATGACGCAAGCCATGACTACCATGGCCAGGCAGGCGCCAGCAGGCGCAGAGAAGCAGGTTTCCTCTTTGGTGCTAAGGAGGCAAGCGCAGGTGCGGGGTCCCCAGGAACCAGTCAAAGGTTTCCATTCCCGTGCAACAAGACCAAGACCGCCAGGACGGCAGGACGGATGTCATCACCGAGCCCACAGCAGCGTCTTGACCAGAGCTTTTGCAGGCGAAGACCACCTTTCGTCAGGATAGGATGTACTACTTGTCCCCTTTCAAATTGGCCATTGTGGGATCCCTTCCCGCCTAAATTTCAAGGGAAGAGGACCATGTCGGTGTGTAACCCGATCACCTATGGGACCAACGGCCCGTTTGTGGTTCACTGAGGGGTGGCATGCATTGCACGGAGAGTAGAAGAGGTAGGACGGCGCGACGGCGATGACACCGGAAGTTTACCCAGGTTCGGGCCGCCGTGAGGCGTAAAACCCTACTCCTGCTTTGGTGGTGGATTGATGCAGGGACCAAAACAATGGCGACGTGCTCCTGCCTGGCAAAGATGCCTCGGGGGGAAGAGCAACTACGCGCGTACAGGTGTGTGAGGGTCCGAACCCCTGTCTAGGTAGCCATGGGCCTCCTTTTATAGTTCAAGGGGTTCTCCACAGTGGTTGGCTGCCACTATTCACTGATTAGATGGCTAAACAGTGCTATCATACCTAACCCTGGCAGTTAGGACAAAATGCATTAAATGTGCCGCTTAACGTCGTGTCGAGGGTGTGCCCGGCAAGCCTGCCGAGCTGCTTTGGCCGTCGTCTTGCCCTCATGCTTGACACGTCGCCTGAACAGGTGTCATCTGGAGATAAAAAGCCTTCTGTGTGGCTGCCACGTGCTCGGTGGATGCCACTTAGTCGTCTGGAGGCTTGACACCGCTTCGATGGGTGACTGGAGTAGTGATGCGGTGGAGCCTTGGCGGGGAGGAATCTTGGTCTTGCTTCTGAGAGTTGCCTCGTCCTCGCCGGGCCCTCCTGCCTGGCAAGGGAAGCTCTTCTAGGCGATGCTGCCTTGGTCTTCTTGGCGTGCCCTTCGGTAGTTCGAAGAGCTCTCGTTGCTGTGGCTTGGCCACCTTGCATATGTTGATGCAGGATGCTGGGGATCGCCACGTCTGTGTAGAGTTCGGGTGCGAATGAACGCCAATGTTCATTGCACCGACAGGAGCCCCCGGGCCTAGCCCTTACGTGCGGCTGGGCATCGTTGGGGTAGGCCCCAGGATACACAGACGTGCACTAGAGCCATACCGCAATGGGAGGCAAATCTTCCTTGATGGCTTCACTTGCTTCTTCATTAACCTGGGGAGGAGTCAGTTTTCGCTCCTCGCAAGCCGCCGCCCATGGTGGGGGCCACTCTGATGCAGCCCGTGAATGACTTTAGTTCATGGGGAGGTAGCTGCCATTTCTCTTTCTCTGCTGCGTCTGCCCCTCCTTGCCACGTTCGTAGCATGCGTCGCGCGGGGCGGGCGACGGACGCGTGTGGCGCGCAGAGGGGTATCGAGGCTGGGGCCCGGATTCTCCAGATTGGCGCAGGAGGGCGATCGACGGGCACGACTGTCGCCCCTTCTTTCCTCTTGCCCAGGCGGAGCCGAGCATTGTGCTTTTTTTTGGAGCCGGTGGAGCGCGAGCCCCCGGCCCGAAGCCCGCCTATAAAAAGGGGGAGGCGCCGCGGGAGGAGGCATCCATTTGTGCTCTTCTTCACTATCTTCCTCTTGTGATACTGAAGGGGGGCGCACTGCAGGCGAGCTCGGGTTCCCAACCCAGGAGCGGTGGTGTTGGAGGTGAACGCAGCTCCTTGGGGAGTGAGCTTGGTCCGGGGGTGTGGCGGATGCTGTATGGGTTCCTCTTGTGCATAGCAGCATCCTTGTAGATATCCTGTCATCCCCGTAGTGGGAGGCATTGTGTTCCGTCTCAATGGCAGAATACTTCCTTTATCTTGGTGGATTCGCGGCCTGGGGAAGAGCCGTCGCTCCCGCCGTAGACAGCTGGAGTTCGCTAGTTGGTCGGCGAGGCCCCCAGGGGAGCGAGTGCCCATCTGTGGGGCTACTCCCGGGACCCTTGGTGGTCTTGGCGTGGCCTCCCCCGGCGAGACCGGGGACGGCATTGGATATGGCAGCGTCTTCTGGCCCGCTAAGGAGAGGCGCGGCGCCTCCCGCATGCTCCGGGCGACGCTGCTACCGTTAGCCACTTCTCCGTGGAAGGTGACGGGCCCCGGGCTCATTGCCTTCCCGGAACGATGGTGACGGGGAGACAACGGGCCGGGCCGGCGAGGGCGTGGAGCAGGTAGTCAGGTCGGAGTACGATGGCACTGATGCCTTCGTCTCGTACTGCCTGCTCACCGCTGTACTTCCCGGCTCTTCGACATCCCCCCACTCCCCGCCGGGGAGTGATGTTCTCCTGGTGCCTTCGCCTCCTCCAGCAGTCCTCCAGTTGGGAGCCGGCAAGATCCTCCTACCGGTGCCTGTGCTGGGAGGCTCCGCTGATCTTGGTGACGGCAGCTGGAGGAGCAAGCTTGCCGCCCTCTCTGCCACCTTCCTTCGCAGCCTCGCCACTCCCGATCTTGTCAAGCTGCTCTTGGCAGCCCCTGGCAGGGTCAGGCTGGGCTTCTGCTTGGAAGTCCTTTGCGCCTTCTCCAATTTCCACGGAAGTCCCTAGGAGGAGAGGGACAAGAAAGGGATTACGGGGCACTTATCTATTTTTAATTAAAAAGCTGTAGGCACTTGCCAAACTTTAGTTCAAATTATGTAATCTTTCTTATCCATGTTTTTGTCCTGTAAGACTTGTACTCGCTTACCAGCATATTAATTGAAAAAGACGAGTCTTGCCAGGTACTTGAGCATGTGTGATTTCCATGCAGAGGTAATATACCTCTATACATTCGAGTAAACAAGTTGCTCCCAGCAGGCTATCTTGCCGGGACCCTTGGTTTGTTGCCGCGAGGCTAAGCCTGCCGGGCATAGAAACCATAGGAGGGACCAGCCCCCCGCCAACCCCTTCCCGGAAAAGGTCACTACGACCATCTTGGCCGATACTTCCGAGCCAAAGGTTGGGAGCACCTATGTCCCGAGGGTGGCGGGGTTTTCCATATTGTACAAGTACTTATATCATAGGGCATGTATGGATAAGAAGAGAACTTATCTCTTTGGCTTGCCGGGGTCGATACGTAGGCTTGTCTTCATCTCTTCGGGATCAAGCCCTCAACATGGATCCTGCAGCTCAGTGCTGATGAAAACAAAGCCATATGTGACCTTATCTATATGAAATATGTTATGCCCATGATGCTTATGATGCTCATGATGCACATGATATGCTTATGCATGCATGCAATCTTCTTCGGGGGCCCCCCAGCGCTTTGTTTATTTCTGGTGCTCAGGGTCTGCGCTTGGCTTTGTACAAAGGGTAACATGCAACTTCGGCAATGCTTGTACAAAAAGGCCTCCGAGCGAGGCTCGGTAGCCGCGCCTTATGGGTAGAACTTGCGAAGATGCTCAATATTCCATGAGTTTTGCACCGGGGTGCCATCTTTGGTCTCCAGATGGACTGCGCCGGGTCTGGTGACTCGTACTACCATGTAAGGGCCTTCCCACTTCGGTGTCAACTTGTTTGAACTCTTGGCGGACTGAACATGCCGAAGGACAAGGTCGCCTTCCTCAAGGCTCCGGGCACGCACCTTGCGGCTATGATAGCGGCGCAAGGCTTGCTGGTATCATGCAGCACGTACCGTAACCCGGAGACGATCCTCCTCGAGGAGCACGGCATCGTCATGCCGGTGCTGCTCCTGCGCTACTTCATCGTAGTCAAGTACTCGAGGTGACCCGTATCTGAGTTCCGTGGGGAGCACTGCTTCTGCCCCGTAGACCAGGGAGAAGGGTGTCTGCCCGGTGGCTCGATTTGGTGTCGTACGGAGGGACCAAAGAACCACCGGCAGCTCATCAATCCAGCGTCTCCCGCACTTGTGCAGCTTATCAAAAGTTCTTGTCTTGAGTACGCGAAGCACTTCAGCATTCATCCTCTCAGCTTGTCCATTGCTCCGGGGATGCGCAACAGAGGCAAATGAGACCTTGCTTCCGAGGGATTGAACATACTGCATGAAGGCGCGGCTCGTGAACTAGGTGCCGTTGTCGGTGATCACCCTTGCGGGCACTCCGAAACGGCATACCAGTCCTTTCAAGAACTTGATAGCTGACTGTGCCATCACCTTTCTCACTGGCTCTACTTCCGGCCAGTTTGAAAACCTGTCGATAACGACGAACAAGAATTCAAAGCCCCCGGCACATCGGGGGAAGGGGCCCAAGATATCGAGCCCCCAGACCAAAAACGGCCAGGATAGAGGGATCGTCTGGAGAGCTTGAGCTGGTTGATGGATGTTCTTGGAGTGGAACTGGCAGGCTTCACACTTGGTGGTCAGCTCAATCGCATCTTGGAGGGCCATGGGCCAGTAGAAACCTTGGCGGAAAGCTTTCCCAACCAAGGCTCTTGATCCAATGTGAGAGCCGCACACACCTCCGTGGATCTCTGCCAACAGTTCTCGGCCCTCTTCGCAGCAGATGCACTTCAATTTCACTCCGTTGGGCCGCTTGCGGTATAAAGTGTCATCGACAAATTGATACATGATGTCCCTCCGGGTTACTCTTTCAGCTTCTTCTGGCTCATCGGGAAGTTCTCCTGTCTGGAGGAACTGGACTATACTCAATGCCCAAGTTGGAGCCTGAGGCTCGACAACAAGGACAAAGGGTTCTTCCTCGCTCGCGGGAGTGCTCGTCTCGACCGCGGGAACCGGTGGTTCAGCGGGAGGAAATGGCTCACTGGGCGAAGCAAGGTCGAACCCGGCAACCTTTCTGCCGGGGTCTTCAGCGAGCTCCCCCGTGGAAGGTTTCCCGGAGTCCAGTTTTCTCCTTTTTCTGCCCATCATTGTGGGGGATACGGAGGGCTGAGTCAAGTGGAGGACAAAGGTTCCCGGTTCCACAGGAAGCTTTTGTGCAGCGCATTTCGATAGCTGTTCAGCAATGCTGTTTTCCACACGAGGGACGTGCTCCATTTGCAAGCCATCGAAACGCTCCTCCAGCTTCCTCACTTCCTTAACGTATGCTTCCATCAACGGGCTCTGGTAATCCTTGTTGATCTGTCTCACCACAAGCTGTGAATCTCCGCGGACTATCAATCTCTTGATTCCCAATTCTACCGCAATCCTGAGCCCGGCAAGGAGTCCTTCATATTCTGCGGTGTTGTTGGTGGCATCTTCCCATGGGAAATGCATCTGAACCACATACTTGAGGTGTTCTCCAGTTGGTGCGACGTGGAGCACACCTCCCCCGGCGCCGTTCAAAGAAAAGGCACCGTCAAAGTACATGATCCATTCTTGTGGTGCTTCCTTGCCAGGGATAACTGTCTCCAACACTTCTTTGTCTGGCGTAGGTGTCCACTCTGCAATAAACTCTGCCAGTGCTCTGCTCTGAATAGTTGATGTGCTCTCGTACTTCAAACCAAAGCTGGATAAATCCAAAGCCCATTCCACAATCCTGCCAGTAGCCTCAGGGTTTCGGAGTATGCGCTGCAAGGGGAAGCGAGTGACAACTGTGATCTCATGGGCTTGGAAGTAGTGGCGCAGTTTCCTTGAGGCCATGACGAGGCCAAAGATCAACTTTTGCACACCAGAGTACCTTGACCTAGCCCCCCGTAATAGGGAGCTGACAAAGTACACTGGGCGCTGCACCACCTTCTTCCTTGCCACATCCATGGGTTCGCTTTCCTTGCCTTGCTCTCTCCTGCTCTGATCTGCCTCTGACCTTGCCGGGATAGGTTGATTTCCTTCCTCAGAGGGGGCTGCGACGGCCGTTGCCGTGTCATCTACCTCCCGCTGCGCCACCAAAGCTGCACTAACCACTTGATTGGTTGCCGCTAGATACAGTAGCAATTGTTCTTGTGTCTTAGGAGCGACCAAGGTGGGAGCAGAGGAAAGGTAGGCCTTCAATTCTAGCAACGATGCATCTGCCTCTGAGGTCCACTGCACTAGCCCTGCCTTCTTCAAGATTTTGAAGAAAGGCAAAGCGCGCTCAGCGGACTTGGAAATGAACCTGCTCAGCGCGGCAACACATCCAGTCAAACGTCTCACATCCTTAACTGTCTTGGGTGCTATAATCTGCTCAATTAATCTTATCTTGTCAGGGTTGGCCTCTATCCCTCGCCGAGAAACATAGAAACCAAGCAACTTGACGGAGGGAACTCCAAACACACACTTCTCTGGGTTCAACTTCATGTTGAGCTTGCGCAGGTTGGCAAAGTTTTCCTCCAGATCCTGAATAAGAGTGAACTTGTCCTTGGTCTTGACCACAATGTCATCCATGTAAGCCTCAATGTTCCTGTGCAACTGAGGTCCAAACCCAATCTATACTGCCCTTGCAAAAGTAGACCCAGCACTCTTTAGTCCAAAAGGCATTCACACAAAGCAGTACGTACCACAAGGGGTTATGAAGGCGGTCTTCTCTTCATCCTCCTTGGCCATTAAGATCTGATGATATCCAGAATAGGCATCCAAGAAGGAAAGCAGGTCACATCCTAAGGTGGAGTCCACAATCTGATCTATGTGCGGCAAACGAAATGGGTCCTTCGGGCAAGCCTTGTTCAGATCTGTGAAATCTATGCAAAGTCTCCATTTCCCATTTGCCTTATTCACTACCACTGGATTTGCCAACCATGTTGGATGCAGCACTCCTCTGACAAGACCAGCTGCTTCAAGTTTCTTGATCTCCTCAGCAATAAACTGCTGCCGCTCCAAAGCTTGCTTCCTCACCTTATGTTTAACGGGTCGGGCATGAGGGCAGACAGCTAGGTGGTGCTCGATTAGCTCCCTGGGAACATCAGGGATGTCAGATGGTTGCCAGGCAAACACATCGACATTCGCCCGTAGGAGGGCAATGAGCGCGCTTTCCTATTTGTCATCAAGGGTGGCGCTAATGGTAAAGGTACCGCTAACGCCATCTTGCCTTGCCGGGACCTTCTTAACAGCAGGCTCGGCAACCTTAGATCTCTTGCTAGCGGAGCTCTCCGGCAGATCATCGACGGGGGCAGCGCACTCCGAAGAGGCATGTTTCCCGGACTCCTTGCCGTGGCTGGTACTAGCTTTCTTCTTTCTGACACTCTCCTTGGTGTGGGTGGCGGCCTCGGCAGCTTCGGCAGCCACAACATCCCGGTACATCTTATCCACGCACATCAGTGCGTCTTTCTTATCCGAGGGGATGCTAATGACGCCCATTGGCCCTGGCATCTTCAACATGTTGTAAGCATAGTGAGAAGCAGCCATGAACTTCGCCAAAGCTGGACGGCCCAGGATCCCATTGTACGGCAGATGCAGATCAACCACATCAAACACAACCCTTTCAGTCCGGTAGTTCAGCTCTCCTCCAAACGTCACCGGCAGTGTGATCTTCCCAATGGGTCTGCTTCTGCCGGGCTTAATCCCTTGGAACGTCCCGGTAACCTCGAGCTCCTCCTCTGGTATCTGCAACTTGCTGATTACCTTGGGGGAGATCAGATTCAACCCGACCCTGCCGTCAACTAACATCTTTGTGACTTTGAGGTTGCGGATTGTTGGTGAGACCAACAAAGGCAGACATCCGACCGCAGTGGTGCGGTCAGGATGATCCTCGACATCAAAGACGATAGGCGTGCGTGACCATTTGAGTTGCTTCCTCGAGTCGACAACTGGTTCCATGGCCTTAACTTCCTGCACCCACTGCTTGAGTCTGTGGTGAGATGAGTACAAAGATGCACCTCCGTCAACACACATGGCCTCAGTTGCCTTCTGGAATTCTCGCTCACTGGTTTCCTCTTCACCCCGTTCATCACTGTCCTCATTTTCTTCCTCTTTTCCTTGTCCTCTGGCTGGCTTTTCTTTCTATTGCGGGGTCCTGCCGTGACGACCTCCCTTGCCGTTACGGTTGTTCCCGGCAACAGCTCCTTGATTCCTCTCTTTATCACGCTTCTCATACTCTGCCTTCTGCTTCTTGGCGAGCTGCTTAACCTGATGACACTCCTGGAGATCATGACCCTTGGTACGGTGGATCTTACAGTACAACCCATCGGTCTTTCCAGCCTTCTCCGCCACAGCAGCGTCCCGGCAACCAGCGCAAGAAGCAGCTTCCTTGCCGGGCGCTCCAGTCTTGGCCTTTTTGCCGGCACTAGGAGCTCTGGAACTCTCGACAGCCAATACTAACTTCTCCTTATGCTTCTTGTTACAGTTTCGGCCCTTCTTCTTCGAGCCAGCAGTCTCTTCGTAGTCGTCTGAATTGACATTGATGACGTCTTCCTCTCCGGGGAGTCGGCTCCCCTCCTCAGCTCGAGCGCATTTATCTGCCAAGGTGTACAGCTCGTTGACAGTCTTGGGCAGTCAAATGTTCATCTTGGAGCGAATCTTTCTGTTGCACACGTTTGATTGGAACGCGGCAATAATAGCTGCTGGGTGGATATCTGGGATGTTGCGGTGCACCTTACTGAATCTCTGTATGTACTTCCGCAAACTCTCTCCTTCCTTCTGAGTGAGAACTCGCAGGTCATTGGGCCGCCCGGGCTCCTGGTGGCCGCCCGTGAAGGCGCCAATGAACTCATTGCACAGCTCATCCCAGGATGAAATGGAATCCTTCGGTAGATGCATCAACCACGATCTCACATTCGGCTTGAGAGCCAAAGGGAAATAGTTGGCAAATACCTTCTCATCTCTTCCTCCGGCAGCTCGAATAGCAATAGTGTAGATGCTCAAGAACTCTGCCGGGTTCAGCTTTCCATCATACTTCTCCGGCAACTCTGGCTTGAAAACATGGGAGGATGGCCAGCAGACTTGCCGCAGCTCATGAGTGAAGGCAGGGCATCCAGCCCCAAAGGGTAGATCCCCACCGTCATCGGTCATGGGCTCGTCGATGACTGGCTCATCACGCTTGCCGGGCTGGCGGCGTACTTCCCGCCTTTGCTTCTCTAGACTTCGTGGTTGGGCTTGACGGGCGTGCAGCCCCGAGGAGGCCATTGACGCCTCATCAGCATTGTGGTCGCGCTACATCTGTCGCTGCTCAAGATCTTGCCGTCACGAAGGGGACTGCACCATCGGCGCAGCTTCTCCACGTCAGGTGGCAATCCGACCCGCTGTCCCAGTCAGTGCATGCTGTGCTGGATCCGTCCGTTGAGACCTTTCGACCTTTGTGAAGCTGATCAAGCTCTGGATGGTGGCTCTCCACTCATCCAGCTGGTCGGCCACAGGAGGAAACTTCAAAAGGAGCTGAGCCGTCGCCATAGCTTCCGTTGCGGTGCTTGGCACGACGGTCGACGAGGGCCACGACGTCGTTCGACCCCTGGCGGTCCCAGGAGGAACAACGCCGCGTCCTAGCCGCCGCGAAGCAGTCACCAAGGCAACGGAGCGATGGTGGAGAAGGGCTCGGGGGTTGGTCTCCCTACTGGGAACCCCGCTTTGCTCGCCTCGCTCGGGGCCAAGCACATGCTCGGCGGCCGCATCGGCTGTGGTTGCCGTCGGATGGTCGCGGCTCATGTTCGAGCGAGCGTCGTGGTTGCGGCCACGTCCACCAGTGCTACGGGGAGGCGGAACAGGAACGTTCCCCTCACCCGCTGCCTGCGGGACGTGGCTGTCTAGATGCAGCTGTTGCTGGTCTTGTCCGGAGCCGACCGCTCCGAGCTCAGCCGCGGGCGCCACAGCACCAGTAGCACCCGCAGCTGGGTGTTTCGCACGGCGCCGGCCTCTTTCAACGCTGCAGTGTCACTAGCAGCATCGGCATCCGCCTGCAGCGGAGCCTTCGAAGTGGAAGGATGAGCCTGCGCGCCAGACTTCTTCTTAGGCGCCATAGACGAGGACGTCGGCGGCGAAGAAGAAGATGATGATGAAGAACGATGCGTCGCCTACTTCCTCAGGTTCGCACGAGCGCAGCCCCCTGCCTGGCGCGCCAAAGATGTCGGTATGTAACCTGATCACCTATGGGACCAACGGCCCCTTTGTGGTTCGGCGAGGGGTGGCATGGATTGCACGGAGAGTAGAAGAGGTAGGACGGCGCGACGACGATGACACGGGCAGTTTACCCAGGTTCGGGCCACCGTGAGGCATAAAACTCTACTCCTGCTTTGGTGGTGGATTGATGGAGGGACCAAAATGACGGTGAGGTGCTCCTGCCAGGCAAAGATGCCTCAGGGGGAAGAGCAGCTACGCGCGTACAAGTGTGTGAGTGTCTGAACCCCTGTCTAGGTAGCCATGGGCCTCCTTTTATAGCTCAAGGGGTTCTCCACAGTGGCTGGCTACCACTATTCACTAATTAGATGGCTAAACAGTGCTATCATACCTAACCCTGACAGTTAGGACAAAACGCATTAAATGCGCCGCTTAATGTCGAGTCGAGGGTGTGCCCGGCAAGCCTGCCGAGCTGCTTTGGCCGTCGTCTTGCCCTCATGCTTGACACGTCGCCTGAACGGGTGTCATCTAGAGATAAAAAGCCTTCTGGGTGGCTGCCACCTGCTCGGTGGATGCCACTTAGTTGTCTGGAGGCTTGACACCGCTCCGATGGGTGATTGGAGTAGTGATGCAGTGGAGTGGTGGAGCCTTGGCGGGACTGAGCGCCCCAGATGGCCCGGCAAGCCTTGCCGGGGAGGAATCTTGGTATTGCTTCTGAGAGTTGCCTCGTCCTTGCCGGGCTCTCCTGCCTGGCAAGGGAAGCTCTTCTAGGCGATGCTGCCTTGGTCTTCTTGGCGTGCCCTTCGGTAGTTCGGAGAGCTCTCGTTGCCGTGGCTTGGCCACCCAACATATGTTGATGCAGGATGCTGGGGATCGCCACGTCTGTGTATAGTTTGGGTGCGAATGAACGCCAATGTTCATTGCACCGACAGACCGTGGCCACTATAAATATAGGTTAGCCACCACCAGATCAGGGGATCGATCGATCGACGCCCGAACAGAGGGAGAGAAACCTCACCAGCTTACACCCACATCAGAGCAGACCTCGCGAGGCTGTTCTTCCCTTGTACTAGTTCATCCTCACCCCCTCGTGAGGCAAATCCAGCACAAAGTAGGAGTAGGGTATTACACCGCAAGGTGGCCCGAACCTGGGTAAACTGTTGTGTCCATCTTCTTCCTTGTTCATCGAGCTAGGCCATGGGAGCGACGAGTTGATTAGCTACGGTAGTTGAGTTCTTCGCACACGCCACAGAGTTCGAACCTTTCTTAGGTCTGCGAAGCCCTGAATCTGACATTTGGTGCGCTAGGTAGGGGCATGTCGAAGCTTCTTCTCCACCAACCACTTCATCCTTGCTCCGCCACTCCAATGGCCGACGCCCGTCGTGTCCGTGCCGAGCGCCGGGCCGCTCTCGCCGCTTGCGTCGCTCAGACCGAGCCCGTCGGCAATGGCTCTCCCCGCCGCTCCGCTTCCTCGTTGGCTAATGCTGCCACTGACCCTGCTGCCCGGGAGCAGCAGGATTCATCGCTACCACCTCCTCCAAGGAGGGATGACGATCGCCGTCAGGACGATGGGGCTGGGGGCTTCCAAGAGCCTCGTGCAATTGCCTGCATCCTGGGTGGCGCTCAGGCCCCTGCTTCCCACCGCATCTTCAAGCAGTTCGCTCATGAGGTGAACGCGGCCCTCCCCAAGCTCGACGCGATGCGTCCGCTGAGGTTGTCCAAGTAAGCCATCACCTTCGACTCCTCGGACCAGCTCAAGTGCTCAGCCGCTGCCGGCGCACTCCCGATGCTCTGCACCCCCACCATCAGCAACGTCCTCATCACCAAGACTCTCACCGACGGTGGTGCAGGGCTCAACGTCCTCTCCGTCGAGACGTTCGACACGCTCCAAGTGCCATATGACCAGCTTCTGCCCACCAGGCCCTTCTCTGGGGTGACCGATGGCTCCACCGTCGCCATAGGGCAGATTCATCTCCCAGTCACCTTCGGCGACCGCAACAACTACCACACCGAGCTCATCGACTTCGATGTCACTCTCATTCGCCTGCCATACAATGCCATCCTCGGGTATCTGGCCCTCGCCAAGTTTATGGCAGCGACTCACCACGGCTACAACGTCCTCCAGATGCCGCGGAGTGGCGCCATCATCATGATCACCTGCAATGAGAAGGACGCGATGTGCTCCCTCGATCGCGCTTACTAGGCCGCAGCGGTCGAGAGCTTAGATGGTGAGGGTGCCGCCCTACCTCCTGAGACCGCCCCCAAGAAGAAGCAGCTCCTCCCCGATGGACAGCAGGGGGCTGTAGCACCCGGTGCCCATGCCTCAAGCCACGCGCCCACTGCTGGGGCGCCTCTCCCTCTCGCCTAGGAAGGCGCGCCCGGCGCCCCTCTCAGGACGGGCTCGGGGGCTCTCATCTGGAAGGCCTCTGACCTGACCAGCGTCATGAGGGAGGCGTTCGGGAACCATGTGGAGGCGTGCTTTGACGCGCGCTCTCTTGAGCAAGGCACAAGGCGCAGGGCGCTAGGCGCTCAGGAGTTCATCACCAAGGCGATCGAGGATCTTCAGGGGGCACGAGCCATGCGTGGCGAGCGTCGCCCCGCTGCACCGAGTGCAGCTGCTGCCCCTGACCCGGGCAGCGAGCTACGCGTCTGCGTCAACATCCTAGGCCTAAACAGAACAACCTCTCAGGAGCTCTTCTGGCCGTCCCACGTTGGCCGGTGCAGGGGCCCTCCCCATAGCTACGTCCGCATGCCATTCGGCCTGTCGGGCATGGCTACCCTGTACCAGCGCCACATGCAGGGCGTCCTGACAGCTCGTGAGGCCAGGCTCCAGGCGGTCCTGACGGAAGAAGTACCGAAACCTCACGAGCCCCTTGGACCTCCGGAGCCTCACCAGGCTTAGGAGCCCGCCGGCTCATGAGGAGCGACTTCTGCGGTGCGCATCTTCAGCTACTCCAACACTCATACAGCGATGGCGCCAGGTGATCTCTTTTGGTTTGTTCAGTTGAGGGCGCCCCTCAGGCAGCATTATCCTCAAGCTGTTTGGGTCCGCCCCTGCAGCCTATGTCATTTTGCGCATGTATCAGAACTGGCTTTGCCTTTGATGAATTCCCTCAAGCATTTAAACCTGCCTTGTTCGGTGCTTCGCCACCTAAAGTGTCGCCGCGCCCTGACTGGAATGAGTAAGGGCACGCAATCCGGATCCTTTCTTGCAGTTCGGGATGCCTCCGCGGGAACCGTGTGCCGGGGGCTCCTCCCGTGGTTCGTTGCATGAAGAAGCCTAGGCACGGCGCCTGTGCTCGGGTCCATCCCTGCAGTGTCGATAAACCCAAGTGACCGAGCTCTATCTGGCCGGCCGGCCCCGCTCACGTCTTCTCCTGGGGTCCTTGGTGCTTGACCTTCCCATGCAATGACCTCTGGAGGTTCATTTCGGTGCAGGTTACAGCTGTTACTCAGATCATACAAAGTGCTAGAAGACCAGGCACAACCCGCCTTGAGGTAGGGCCTCGTGAGTCCCGCGCTGGCTCACGGGTGCCCATATACACCTCCTCACATGGGGCTGTACACGCTCCGGAGTGCTCCCTCGGAGGGACCTCCCACCCACACGTCCAGTGGAAGCCCCATGCTCCGCGCTAGCGGATGACACGGTCATGGAGCGGCTATGCCCACGCCAAGTGGAAGCCCTATGCTCCGCGCTGGGGATAAACAACTGAGGCCGCCTCCGGGCTGCACCAACCTTAGGATGGCCTCTCAGCCGACCGTTCAAACTCTCCCTGTGATGAGCGCGCGGGGGCTGGACACGGGGTCTGCGCCCAGGCTCGACCTGGCGCATGCCACCTCACCAGGTCCTTGCGCGCCCCTCCTAGGTAAAGGTTGACGGGAAAAGGTATGGAGGTCATGAGGGTAACTCGTACGTCAAGGGGGACCCCTGAGCATCGCGACTCAGGGGCCTAACTAGCCTCGTAGCCCGTCACCCCTTGGTCCTGTCCTGGTGATCCGGACGCCCCAACGGCGGCTGAGGTATGCGCGGGGTCAGGACCTGCCGACGCAGAGCACCAGCGCCCTCATGACAATCTAACTCACAGAACATTAAGGCTGCTTGTCTAGACTGTTCGCACGTCAAGGGGGAACCCTGAGCATCGTGACTCAGGGGCCTCATTGGTCACGTAGCCCCTCACCTCTTGGTCTCGTCCTGGTAATCCGAACACCCCAACGGCGGCTGAGGTATGCGCGGGGATGGGCCCTGCCGACGCAGAGCAACAAAGCAAGCAGAAAGAAAACTACGAAGCTCCAGCTAATTATTACAAGCATAAATGTTCCACGAAGCATAAACAGAAGTTTTTACGCCTCCACGAGGCACAGTAATTGTTGCAGGATTAAACTAGGAAGAGGTGCTGCCGCCGCCTTGGCCGCCGTTGTCGCTCGCCTTGGGGAGCCCGTCGATGATGGTGCCGCTGCCATCTTCGCCGCGAGCCTCGGCCGCTGGAGCCGCAGGGTCGGGGACGCAGAGGAACTTCTCTAGCAGGGCCTCCACCTGCTTCGTCACAGCCACGGTAGCAACGTCACGGGCCGCAGGAGTCATCGGCTCAATCAGGGCGCCGAGGTCGAGGCTGGGTTCCTGGAGGTGGAGGTGGCTGAAGACATGCGTCGCGGCCACGGTGAAGAGCGCGCGGCACTCCCCCTCCACCAGGGAGTCCACTCCAGCGGCGACGCCTTCGAGCTCCTCGGCGAGCCTGGAGAGAAGCCCAGCAAGGCCGTCCTCAGGGGTCGCCAGCGGCTCCCAGTACCTTGCTCCGTAAAAGGCGCGCAGCGCCTGGCGGGACCTCAGCTCCAGGGAGACAAAGGCTCCCTGCCCCGCTGCCGCTGATTTCTTGGCGGTGGCGAGGGCCTTCTCCTTGGCCTCCAGCCGGGCTGTTGCCTCAGCAACGAGCTGGGTGTGGGACGCCTGGGCCTCGTCCATCTCCTCCTTCAACTTCCCCAGGCGGTCCCGTTCCGCAGCGTTCTCGGCGGCCTCCTGGGCCTGTTGGACATCCTTCATGCAGGCTGGCTTGGACAGGGATGTGATAGCCTTGATGATGCGGAGCATCCTATGAACATCCCCATGGAACCTTCTCCCCAAGTGCCAAGAGGACCGATGACAAGATCACGTGTAAGAGCACTCGAAACCAAGGTGACATGTTTCCTTTGTGACCTTCCATATGATTCATGTGAGACATGGCTACTACCTAAAGCGGAGACCCTATGTATGATCAGGTACCTGGACGAGGGACATGAAGATACTACGCCAAGTGGACAAGACGGCGAGGACCACAAGCGCATGGACCAAGTGAAGAAGTTATTGAAAGTCCACAACCATCGGATGACCGGAGTGAACCGGACGTCTGACGCCTGGGAATTCCACCAGCAAGAAGGCCCAGCCGGTGACATCTACAGCGGCCGGACATCCGACGCTGCCCGCATAACCGACAACCTCAAGCGCCCGGACATCCGACAATCACCAGAAATCCGACACCTTCCGACCAGAGCCGAAACATCAGAAGACCGAAGTCCTCCGGATGACTGATGACCCAAAAGTATAGGGGGTCAATCATAGTCCTTTCGATAAGTAAGAATGTCGATCCCAACGAGGAGCAGAAGGAAATGACAAGTGGTTTTCAGCAAGGTAATTTCTGCAAGCACAGAAATTTGTAGATAATGAGTAGTTTGATAGCAAGATAATTTGTAACAAGCAAGTAAAGGTAACGGTAAATAATATGCAGCAAGGTAGCCCAATCCTTTTGAGGCAAAGGACAGGCCAAAACGGTTTCTTATAATAGGCAAAGCGTTCTTGAGGGCACACGGGAATTTCATCCAATCACTTTCACCATGTTGGTTTGATTTGTGTTCGCTACTTTGATAATTTGATATGTGGGTGGATTGGTGCTTAGGTGTTGTTCTTACTTGACCAAACCTCCTACTTATGATTAACACCCTCGCAAGCATCCACAACTATGAGAAAAGCATTAAGATAAAATCTAACCATAGCATTAAACATTTGGATCCAAATCGGTCCCTTACGAAGTAGCGCATAAACTAGGGTTTAAGCTTCTATCACTCTAGCAACCCATCATCTAATAACTACTCCACAATGCATTCCCTTAGGCCCAAATATGGTGAAGTGTTATGTAGTCGACGCTCATATGACACCACTAAGGGAATCATAACATACATATCATCAAAATATCGAACACATATCAAGTTCACATGATTACTTGCAACAAGATTTCTCCCATGACCTCAGGAACAAAATTAACTAATCACAAACGATAAACATGCTCATGATCAGAGGGTTATTAAATAGCATAATGGATCTGAACATATGATCTTCCACCAAATAAACCATATAGTAATCAACTACAAGATGTAATCAACACTACTAGTCACCTACAGGTACCAATGTGAGGTTCCGGTACAAAGATTGAACACAAGAGATGAACTACGGTTTGAGAGGAGATGGTGCTAGTGAAGATGTTGATGAAGATTGGCCTCCCAAAGATGAGAGGGTTGTTGGTGATGACGATGGCTTCGATTTCTCCCTCCCGGAGGGAAGTTCCCTCGGCGGAATCGCTCCACCAGAGGGCAAAAGTGGTCCTGCCCAAGTTCCGCCTTGAGACGGCGGCGCTCCATCCCGAAAGTCCTCCTCTCAATTTTTCTAGGTCAGAATGACCTATATACCAGAAGATGGGCACCGAAGGTGGGCCGAGGAGGGCACAACCCACCTAGGTGCGCCTGGGGGCCCTAGCGCGCCCAGGTGGGTTGTGCCCACCTGGTGGGCCCCCTCTGGTAGTTATTTGCTCCAATAATTCTTATATATTCCAAAACAATTCTTCGTAAATTTTCAACTCATTTGGAGATGTGCAGAATAGGTGGCCTGACGTAGCTTTTTCCAGGTCCAGAATTCCATCTGCCGGCAATCTCCCTCCTTGTGTAAACCTTGCATATTATAGGAGAAAAGACATTAGAATTACTCCATAAAGCATTATTATGCATAAAAACATTATAAATAACAGTAGGAAAACATGATGTAAAATGGACGTATCAACTCCCCCAAGCTTAGACCTTGCTTGTCCTCAAGCGAAAACTGAAATCGAAAAACATGTCCACATGCTTAGAGAGAGAGGTGTCGATAAAAACAAAATACGGACATAGAAGCATCATGCAAATTATTATAACAGCAACAAACTTTATCATAAGACTTTATCACATAGCTTTATTATATAACTTCTCATGAACAAGTAACAATTCATCACAATATCGAAGTAGAAGCATAAACTCTATTGGAAACCAACAAACTATGTTCTCAGTCAACTTTACAACTACAATTCATCATTTTTTTTCAGGAAGGGTCTCGTATCGGAGCCTTTAGGCAAGTCCACATACTCAACCATCATATAATCTTCTATGATTGCTAACACTCACCGCCTACACATGAGCAAAATGTTTCAACCGGACACATAGAAAGATAGGGGCTTATAGTTTCGCCTCCCAACTTATTCACCTCAAGGGTGATGTCAACAATAATAATTCATGCTCACACATATCCAACTGGATATATGTGCCTAGATCTTCCCTCACCACATGATGCTTGCAAAAAGAGAAAAATAAAAAGGAATAGCGAAGAATACTTTGACGCTTGCATAAAAGTAAAAGATAGGCCCTTCGCAGAGGGAAGCAGAGGTTGCCATGCGCTTTTTGTTTGTATGCCAAACCCCTTAATGCAAAAGAACATCACGTTATATGGCCCCTTGTGATAGCAACCTTTATTATGCGGTCTGTTGCTTTTATTACTTTGCCATCACAAGTTCGTAGGACGCTCAATTTTCTCTTACACTAAATGATCCAACACATTTAGAAGCAATTTTTATTGCCTTATTACACCGATGACAACTTACTTGAAGGATCTTACTCAATCCATAGGTAGGTATGGTGGACTCTCGAATAAGATTTGGGTTTAAGGGTTTTTGGATGCACAAGTAGTATCTCTACTTAGTGCGGAATTTTTTGCTAGAAAAGATAATAAGCAAGCACCACATGTTGAAGGATCTATGACAATATAACTTCTATGTGAATATGAACAAACATAAGTCATTACGTTGTCTTCCTTGTCCAACGTCAACAATTTTGGCATATAATATTTTGGTGGGGGCTCACAATCATAAAATATGTCCAAGATAGTGTATTTGCATGTGAATCTTCTCTTCCCTTATTAATTCTTTCATGAATTGCATCATTGACCAAAGCTATGTTTGTTAATCTCCAATAAATTTTACTACTTATACTTTTCCTTATGTGATATCATTACTTAACGTAATATTAGCATATGATCTTTTTCATTTATTTTCCTTTATTTTGATTGAGAGAAAGAAACAAGGAAAGCAAAGATTCAAACTAAACTTTATTATATATCTCGCACACCATTACATAGATAGATAGATATATCACTAAGTAAACTCTCGAAGAAAGATTGAACTAAACTTTTATTCAACTAATTCAAAAGATAACTAAATATCGAACTAAGAGAAATAAAGGTAAAGATAGTGGTGTGATATGATACCGGGGCACATCCCCCAAGCTTGGCTAGAGCCAATGGGAGTGCCCATACCCGTGTACTTAAGTCTCCTTCTTCGATGGGGAAGAGGATGGTGGTGGTGTAGAGTTCGTCTCCGGTTCATGTGGCAGGGCCTCCTCGTTGTAGAAGGGCAGAGGAGCCTCCAGAATCCTGAAACTTGCAGCTAAATTCATACCTTTAAAATTTTCCTTGTACTCATAAATTTTCTTTTGGAGATCATAGACTTGGTCTTGGAGGTAGTTGATTCTCTCATTAAGCTCAAAGGCAATGTCATCCATGGTCTTGCTGCCCACCTTGCGATCATGGGTAAATTCCATGATCATGGGGTGGTTAGCATTGAGACCATGTTCCACCATACCATGGCACTTGAAAACTTCTTGTTCTACCGCCTCAAGCCTAGCCTCCACGCTTCTGGTCTTCTTGGGCCCTTGAACGTCCCGGATGTGGAGCACCCCATCACGCATCACGATGGTTTGAGGGTGCTTCATCACCTCCGACAAGTAAGGGTTGATGACCTTCTCGAAGAACTTGTCCTTGGAAGAGCTTGATGAAGCCATGTCAATCTAGATCTGATAGAAAAACAGCAAGAAAGAAGAACAGGGGATTTCTCCGCGATACGGTGGTCAATGCGTTCGGGGGGTATATAAAGATTTTTTATCTTGGGAAACAAGCAAAATGAGGGGAATACGGAGTCAGGGAGGTGCCTGAGGTGGGCATAACCCACCTGGGCGCGCCAGGCAAGGCAGGCGCGCCCTGGTGTCTTGTGCCCTCCGCAGGTGCCTTCCTGGTTGTTTCTTATTTTTCTAATTTTTGTAATATTCCAAAACTGGCAAAAAATATTTTTGCGGATTTTTTGGAGTCCGTTTACTTACCGTATCACGTACTTCCTCTTTTTTCATGATTCTAGAGTGTTCCAGAAGGTTTCTTTTATGTGTTCCTCCGGTGTCATGGTTTGGATAATATTGCTTTCAACATTAATAGGGGTACCTGAGATATAATGTTTAATTCTTTGCCCATTGACCACCTTCGGGTTAGTACCTTCAGCATTTTTTATTTTGATAGCTCCAGAGCGATAAACCTCTTCAATGATATATGGACCTTCCCATTTGGAGAGAAGTTTCCCTGCAAAGAATCTAAAACGAGAGTTGTACAGAAGAACATATTCACCCACTTTGAATTCCCGCTTTTGGATTCTTTTATCATGCCATCTTTTAACTTTTTTTTGAATAGTTTGGCATTTTCATAAGCCTGGGTTCTCCATTCATCTAAAGATCTAATATCAAATAACCTCTTTTCACCGGCAAGTTTGAAGTCATAGTTTAATTCTTTAATTGCCCAATATGCTTTATGTTCTAACTCAAGAGGCAAATGACAATCTTTTCCATATACCATTTTATATGGAGACATACCCATAGGATTTTTATAAGCTGTTCTATAGGCCCAAAGTGCATCATCTAGTTTCTTAGACCAATTCTTTCGAGACCTATTGACAGTCTTTTGTAATATTATATTTATTTCTCTATTGCTAAGTTCAACTTGACCACTAGATTGAGGATGATAGGGGGATGCAATTCTATGGTTAACAACATACTTAGCAAGCATTTTACGGAAAGCACCATGAATAAAGTGTGAACCACCATCGGTCATTAAATATCTAGGGACTCCAAACCTAGGGAATATAACTTCTTTAAGCATTTTAATGGAAGTGTTATGATCAACACTACTAGTTGGAATAGCTTCTACCCACTTAGTAACGTAATCCACAGCAACCAAAATATGAGTATACCCATTAGAGGAAGGAAAAGATCACATATAATCAAAACCCCAAACATCGAATGGTTCAACAGCAAGAGAATAATTCATAGGCATTTCTTGATGCTTACCAATATTACCAATTCTTTGACATTCATCACAAGATAAAACAAACTTACGTGCATCCTTGAAGAGAGTAGGCCAATAAAAACCAGATTGCAATACCTTGTGAGCAGTTCTATCTCCCGCATGATGCCCTCCATAAGCTTCGGAGTGACATTTCCGTATGATTTGTTCCTGTTCATGCTCAGGTACACAACGTCTAATAATACCATCAACTCCTTCTTTATAAAGATGTGGGTCATCCCAAAAGTAATGTCTTAAATCATAGAAGAATTGTTTCTTTTGTTGGTATGAGAAACTATGTGGTATGTATTTAGCAACGATATAATTAGCATAGTCAGCATACCAAGGTGTGTTGTGAGAAACATTTATTGCAGCCAATCGTTCATCAGGAAAACTATCATCAATAGGAAGTGGGTCATCAAGAATATTTTCTAACCTAGACAAGTTATCAGCTACGGGGTTCTCAGCTCCTTTCCTATCAGTGATATGTAAATCAAATTCTTGTAGCAAGAGAACCCACCTAATGAGTCTAGGTTTAGCATCTTTCTTTTCCATAAGATATTTTATAGCAACATGATCAGTGTGAACAATTACTTTGGAATCAACAATATAAGATCTGAATTTATCACAAGCAAACACAACTGCTAAAAATTCTTTTTCAGTGGTAGCGTAATTTCTTTGGACACTTTCTAGAGTTTTGCTAGCATAATGGATAACATTTCATTTTTTATCAACTCTTTGTCCTAGAACAGCACCAACAGCATAATCACTAGCATCACACATAATTTCAAAAGGCAAGTTCCAATCAGGTGGTTGAACAATAGGGGCAGAAGTTAAGGCTTTCTTGAGTGTTTCAAAGGCTTCTACACAATCATCATCAAAAACAAATGGAACATCTTTTTGTAAAAGATTTGTAAGAGGCCTAGAAATTTTAGAGAAGTCTTTAATAAACCTCCTATAGAATCCAGGATGACCAAAGAAACTACTAATGCCTTTAATATCTTTAGGACATGGCATTTTCTCAATTGCATCAACTTTAGCTTTATCCACCTCAGTACCTCGTTCAGAAATTTTATGACCCAAGACAACCTTCATTAACCATAAAGTGGCACTTCTCCCAATTCAAGACAAGAATTGTTTGCTCACATCTCTGCAAAATTCGATCAAGGTTGTTTAAGCAATCATCAAAAGACTTTCCGTAGACGGAAAAATCATCCATGAAAACCTCAAGAATCTTTTCACAAAAATTAGAGAATATAGCAGTCATACATGTTTGAAAAGTAGCAGGTGCATTGCATAAACTAAAAGGCATACATCTATAAGCATAAGTTCCAAAAGGACAAGTAAAGGTGGTCTTCTCTTGATCAGGTTGTGAAACAAGTATTTGAGAGAAACCAAAATATCCATCTAGAAAACAAAAGTGTGTGTGCTTAGATAGTCTTTCTAGCATTTGATCAATAAAAGGTAGAGGGTAATGATCTTTTCTAGTTGCTTTATTTAATTTCTAGAAATCAATTACCATTCGATAGCCAGTGACAATTCTTTGTGGGATAAGTTCATTTTTATCATTGGGAACAACAGTAATACCTCCTTTCTTAGGGACACAATGAACGGGACTTACCCATCTACTATCAGCTATGGGGTAGATTATACCTGCTTCTAGAAGCTTTAATATTTCAGTTCTTACCACTTCTTTCATCTTACGATTCAAACGACGTTGGTGATCAACAACAGGTTTAGCATCAGGTTCCATATCAATCTTGTGCTGACATAGAGTGGGACTAATTCCCCCTTAAGATCATCAAGAGTATATCCAATAGCAGCTCGGTGCTTCTTCAGAATTTTCAATAATCTTTCTTCTTCGTGTTCTGAAAGGTTAGCACTAATACTAACAGGATATATCTTTTTCTCATCAGGATAAGCATATTTCCAAGTGTCAGGCAATTGTTTTAGTTCAAACACAGGATCACCTTTAGGTGGAGGAGGACCTCCTAGAGTTTCAATGGGCAAATTGTGCTTAAGCAGAGGTTGTTGTTCAAAGAAGATTCTATCTATTTCATTTCTTTCGTGCATATGCGTATCATTTTCATGGTCTAGCAAATATTGTTCTAGTGGATTAGTAGGAGGCACGAAAATAGAGGCAAGACCAATTATTTCATCTTTACTAGGTAATTCTTTCTTATGAGGTTTTCTATTAAACTTGGAAAAATTAAATTCATGAGACTCATCACCAAACCTAACACTGACAGTTTGTTTATGACAATCCATAGTAGCATTGATAGTGTTCAAGAAGGGTCTACCAAAGATAATGGGACAAAAGTCATCTTGTGGGGGACCAAGAACTAGAAAATTAGTAGGGTATTTTGTTTTCCTGCACAAGACTTCAACATCTCTAACAATCCCAAGTGGTGTGATGGTGTTTCTATTAGCAAGTTTAATAGTAACATCTATGTCTTCTATTTCAGCGGGTGCTATGTCATCCATAATATCTTGATATAAAGTAAGAGGAATAGCACTTATGCTAGCACCTACATCACATAAACCATGATAACAATGATCTCCTATTTTGACTGAGACAACAGGCATGCCAACTACTGGTCTATGTTTGTCCTCTTTATCAGGTTTGGCAATTCTAGCGGCTTCATCACAGAAGTAAATAACATGCCCATCAATATTTTCTACCAGGAGATCTTTAACCATAGCAACACTAGGTTCTACTTTAATCTGCTCAGGGGGTTTAGGTGCTTTAATATGACTTTTGCGAACCACAGTTGAAACCTTAGCATGTTCCTTTATCCTAACAGGGAAAGGTGGTTTTTCAATATAAGCAGTAGGCAAAACTGGATCAACATTGTAAATGATAGTTTCTTCTTTAGCAATTACTGGTTCTTTAATTTCTTATTTAAAAGGGGGATGGTATTTAAACCACTTCTCTTTAGGGAGATCAACATGAGTAGCAAATGATTCATAGAAAGAGGCTACTATCTCAGAGTGAAGTCCATATTTAGTGCTAAACTTTTGAAAAGTGTCGGTATTCATAAAAGATTTAACACAATCAAACTCAAGCTTAATACCTGACTCTTTACCTTCGCCGAGTTCCCAATCTTTAGAGTTGCTTTTAATTCTTTCTAAAATAACCCACTTGAATTCAATAGACTTCTTCATAAAAGAACCAGTACAAGAAGTATCGAGCATGGATTGATCATCACGAGAAAGCCGAGCATAAAAGTTCTGAATAATAATTTCTCTCGAGAGGTCATGATTAGGGCATGAATATAACATACTTAAGCCTCCCCCAACCTAGAGCGATAATTTCTCCTTCACGAGGCCAAAAATTATATATGTAATTCTGATCACGATGAACTAGATGCATAGGATAATTTTTTTGGTGAAATTCCAATTTCAATCGATTCCAGTTCCAAGATCCAATATCATCACATAGCCTATACCATGTCAATGCTTTTCCCTTCAAAGATAAAGGGAAAACCTTCTTCTTAGCTTCATCTCCGTGTAAACCTGCAAGCTTAAATAATCCACAAATTTCATTCACATATATCAAGTGCATATCAGGATGTTCGGTTCCATCTCCTGTATAAGGATTAGCTAGCAGTTGCTCTATCATACCTGAAGGAATTTCATAGCCAATATTTTCAGTAGGTGCAGTAGGTTGAGGGGCAACTAATTGTGCTTCCGGTCGAGGTGAAGATACCCCGAACAAACCCCTCAAAGGATTGCTTTCCATAGTAACAAGTGACAGTAAATTTCAGCACGTAATAAAAGTTTTTCCTTATCGGTTTCCACTTACCAAGAGCACTTCACTCCCCGGCAACGGCACCGGAAAAGAGCCTTGATGACCCACAAGTATAGGGGGTCAATTGTAGTCCTTTCGATAAGTAAGAATGTCGATCCCAATGAGGAACAGAAGGAAATGACAAGTGATTTTCAGCAAGGTAATTTCTGCAAGCACTGAAATTTGTAGATAATGGGTAGTTTGATAGCAAGATAATTTGTAATGAGCAAGTAATGGTAACGGTAATGCAGCAAGGTAGCCCAATCCTTTTGAGGCAAAGGACAGGACAAAACGGTTTCTTATAATAGGCAAAGCGTTCTTGAGCGCACACGGGAATTTCATCCAATCACTTTCACCATGTTGGTTTGATTTGTGTTCGCTACTTTGATAATTTGATATGTGGGTGGATCGGTGCTTAGGTACTGTTCTTACTTGAACAAACCTCCTACTTATGATTAACCCCCTCGCAAGCATACGCAACTACGAGAAAAGTATTAAGATAAAATCTAACCATAGCATTAAACATTTGTATCCAAATTGGTCCCTTACGAAGTAGCGCAAAACTAGGGTTTAACCTTCTGTCACTCTAGCAACCCATCATGTAATAACTACTCCACAATGCATTCCCTTAGGCCCAAATATGGTGAAGTGTCATGTAGTCGACGTTCACATGACACCACTAAGGGAATCACAACATACATATCATCAAAATATCGAACACATATCAAGTTCACATGATTACTTGCAACAAGATTTCTCCCATGACCTCAACAACAAAAGTAACTACTCAAAAACGATAAACATGCTCATGATCAGAGGGGTATTAAATAGCATAATGCATCTGAACATATGATCTTCCACTAAATAAACCATATAGTAATCAACTACAAGATGTAATCAACACTACTAGTCACCCACAGGTACCAATCTGAAGTTCCGGTACAAAGAATGGATACAAGAGATGAACTAGGGTTTGAGAGGAGATGGAGCTAGTGAAGATGTTGATGAAGATTGGCCTCCCAAAGATGAGAGGGTTGTTGGTGGTGACGATGGCTTCGATTTCTCCCTCCGGGAGGGAAGTTCCCTCGGCGGAATCGCTCGACCGGAGGGCAAAAGTGGTCCTGCCCAAGTTCCGCCTCGAGACGGCGGCGCTCCATCCCGAAAGTCCTCCTCTCAATTTTTCTCGGTCAGAATGACCTATATACCAGAAGATGGGCACCGGAGGTGGGCCGAGGAGGGCACAACCCACCTAGGTGCGCCTGGGGGCCCTAGCGCGCCCAGGTGGGTTGTGCCCACCTGGTGGGCCCCCTCTGGTAGTTATTTGCTCCAATAATTCTTATATATTCCAAAACAATTCTCCGTATATTTTCAGCTCATTTGGAAATGTGTAGAATAGGTGGCCTGACGTAGTTTTTTCCAGGTCAAGAATTCCATCTGCCGGCAATCTCCCTCCTTCTGTAAACCTTGCATATTATAGGAGAAAAGGCATTAGAACTACTCCATAAAGTATTATTATGCATAAAAACATTATAAATAACAGTAGGAAAAGATGATGCAAAATGGACCTATCAACGACCAACGCACCGGACGACCGACCCACACCGGAAATCCGACTGAGCCCATACCGAGCTGAAACATGGGAAGTCCGAGCCTTACCGGACGTCCGGACCCTCGTGAGCCTCCGGACGACCGGTAACGGTCGGATGTCCGACGCCTATTTACGCAAAGCCACTTGGGCCAAGGCCCATGTACCCCTTCACCCCTCTAGACTATATATACTCTTCTCCTAGCTCGGGATTAGGGTTAGCGAAGGATTAGCTCATTTGAGATAGGGCTTTTGCTCATCCACTTGTACCTCTACTCCATTAGAGACCAAGGCCTCCTCGGAGAAGATCCCCCAAGTGGATTCAAGACCTCTTCGCAGAAGATCAGGATATCAAGACCTCCTCTTAGGACATGAACTAGCTACTTGTATCCCCCTTTGTTGTCCTTGGATCATTGTGACCTCTTGTGTGTCCTTGGATCTAGCACATGTGTGATTGGATCAATTCAATTTGACTATTTCCTCTCGTGTTTTACCCTCGTTCATCCCCGTGTTTGTATTGTTCTTCATGGGAATCCACTCCAAACGTGAAAGATCGGCCGTCACCGGGTCTAGCCCCGCATCATATGGTATCATGAGCCAGGTGGATCACGTATTTGGAGTTCCCCACCTCTTTTTTAGCCAAATTTTGCTTTGTTTTGTCCAATTTCGAAAATCCCTACAAAAATAGCCATACCAATTTTTTGTTTGTGATCTGTTAGTTTGATAAGATTTTGTTGAGTTTGATCCATGGATTTGCTGTGTTTCAAGTAGATCTAGCATTCCCCCATCATCCCCACCAATTTCGAGCAATTTTTTTCAAATTTTTCTTGTTTTCCACGAGTTCCTCCGGTTCTCCCCGAGCTTGAAATCGCCCAGGCACCGGACGTCCGACCGCCGGACAACCGACGTATCTCGGACGTTCGAGAAAACCTGATGAACCTGAAGTTTTTCAGTTCAGTCACACCCATCTCCTTCACCACCACTTCTGCATCCACTACCCTGATAAACCCCACCATACCCTTTTCACAACACCTTCGATTGTCATACACCATCGTTGATTTCGATCGTTTGTCTTTGTGATTCGAGTTGTGGTATTCCGTTTCCTTGTGTGTTTCGGCTAACTTGGGATGGTACGACATCGACGACACCACCGCTCCTCTTTGACAAGGACATCGACAATGACTTCGACATCGACCATCTTCACCATCTTGACACCAAACCGTAAGCAAGAACGGTAACATCGACGACACCTTTGTGTACTCCCTTGCCATTACATTGTCACCCCATAGCCCATTTTGCGTCGCTTTCCTATTGAGACTAGCCGTTTGAGTATTGCCGGGAAACGCTACTTGTGCACTTTAGCGATCATCGATACATACTTACCATTACATACATACCTCATAGTGGTATCACAATATCATCTCTTGTGTCACAAGTGTTCCGCATACACAATTGCTATCTTGGTTCGAGCATTTCACAAAAGTGGCCAAAGAAAAAGAGCAAGAAAGAAAAGCTTTTAAGCAAAAAGAAAACAAAGAAGCTTGTAAGCATGAGCCATAGCATCATATCATAGTGCATCAAAATTTGCCATATTCGATCATGTTGGATCATCTTGTGCTAAAAGCACCGGAACATCATACATACCTATAGCATACTTGGGATAGGAAGTCGCTACATTTTGTCTCTTATAGGTAGTGCACAAGTTCATATCCGCCTATTGAGCAATCGTGCTAGCGTCTCTCTAGTATCGTGCAACAAGAGCTTTTTCCATGGATACCACATTTTCCGCTCGTTCCTTGGTTGCACGATCCCACTTATCTATCCGTGTGTGTGTTTCCATGTGCCACATATTGCCATTGGTCTACTTGTTACATTTGCAAATTTCTGAATCTTTTTCAACATTATTGAATCTTGCTCACAATTGTGGGGACCCCGACTTACAAAGTCGAAGCCATCGAATGCACGTGCACAGTGATCCCAGAGATCAATGCTCACTGAACACACAGAAGCTGAATAACAAGAATCTTACATCCATACATACAGTCTTACACAAATTATGACCATTATGGTCAAGTCTTACATAGGTAAAGCCTCAAGGGTTGAACATCAAAAAAAGTCAAGCAGCGGAATCTTCGTCGATAAGTAGAACCCATGCCATTTGCCTTAACCCTACATGCATTCTGACTGGGAAGCGTCCTAGTTCGCATGTTTGTCATTGAAGTGTTCTTCCTCATTTCCCTGCTCTTCCATGCCTGGCCAAGTAAATAGCCAGGGACAAGCCAATGAGTACGTTTGAATGTACTCGCAAGCAACCCATGAATGAAACAAAATGAAATGTGCATGGTAACATTTCTATGTTGACATGTTTGTGGCAAGGTAATTATCCCATGCAAGTATGATCAACACTCAACGGAATCATAAGAATGTTTGCAATATGTATCAGGAGGTTACAGACATCAACATCGAGAAAGAGTTAAACACAACTCAGTCTGTACTTATCGTGTCTTCTCACGATACTCGTCAACAATGCACTCAATTGTGTCTATAGCATTTCCGGACATAGTTCAAGTAGCACCACCCAACTGTCCATGACCGTGGACACGGCTATTCGAATAGTTTGACACTCTGCATAGGTTGTACACTTTACTCACAAGAACCGGGAAACTTTCGTGTCATCCACGATCCCGGAGTACCTCAAGTACTCGGGGGAAGCACCCGATCACTATCTTTCCCTAGGGGATGCTAACATAGATTCCACTCGTTGGTACACAACCCTTGTGTATAAACATAAAGGTTTTAGGGACTCTGCCCTTTTCATCGACACACATACATGAAGGGACCAATGATGTGTCCGGTGCCCTGTGAAAACAGTCATGGTCGCCTATCCAAGCACAACCCCGTCCCAAGAGTGAACTCACGTCACTAGTAATGTGGGCACCATGCCAGCGTCGGACTAGGTAATCAATAATGCCCCGTCCCATAAGGGGTAGTGTGGTTGTACATGTTTTGGTTGGGACGGTAGACACATATTAAATCTAATCCATCTTTTTATACACACAATCACTTGTTTCAGTACACCAGTTCTTCATCAAGCGGTGACCTTGTTTAACATCACCCATGGGCATTAGGGGCACCCGATGGGGTTTTCGAAAGAATGTAACCAGAAGGTGATCATGGCATACGTGCAACATCATGCATCAATATTAAGTATTCGTCATCGTATCTCTAAGCACAAGGTAGAGCTACGAGTATGCAAGTATCAACGGATATGCATCACACGGTGATTCACAACAAGTTCATCACCACCACTATCATCAACATGCATTCGGAAAAAGTACCGATGAACAAGAGAGGGGCATGATGGCCAAAGGGCTGCTTATCTTGGTTGGCTTGGTCTTCAAGGTCTTCAAATCCTTCCCCTTCTTCTTCTCCAGCAACCTCGTCAAATACGGGATCAAATCGTCGCAAAAATAATAACGGAAAATAAGGCAATAGCAAAACAAAGAAATAAAAGTGCTCATAAAAATGTCAACTCATTTTTGTTAAATATTAGGATGAAAACTAAGAATGCAAAAATTCTTAGTTTTGGATTTGGAGTTACAGAATAAGAGAAATGGATTTTCATAGAGGAATTTAAATGCTTCAAATTTGAATTTAAATTTGAGCAGCACATAAAAGTCTGATGGATTTGTATGAAAGTTGCACTGTTAAATAGGTTCGATTATTACAAGTATTTAGGAGTTGGAATCATTCCATTTGGACAAATATTTCTCCCTGTGGAATTTTGGAAGATTAAAAGAAAAAGAAAAAGAAAAAGCCAGCATACTGGCCAAGCCAGATCTGCCCGCAGCTGGGCCGGCCTGCAGCCGAGCCGTCCTGGGCGAGCCGAGGCTCGCGCGCCTGCCAGGTTTAAAGCTGACGCACGGGCCCTAGCTGCCAGAGAGAGAGAGAGAGGGCGTGGGAGGGAGCCGAGAGGCTAATGTGCGGGCCCCGCTGTCAGGGTCGTCGTCAACCTCGAGCAAGAGGACAGCGAAGCTCACCGGCGGCGATAGGAGGCACGGTAAGGCGAGCGGGGAATACTGGCATGCTCAGCGTCGAGCCGCATGTCGGTGGGTGGTGGAGCCGGTCGCCAGAGAGTACTGGTTCACCAACGACGAGGAGGCAGGGCGGCGACGTGTCGGGAGGAGGTCGCCCCGGTCGTCTCCGGCTGCAATCAACGCTGGAAGGAGAGGGAAAATGGTCAGCGTGGCCTGGAGATTCCAGATCGATAGAGATAAAGAGGCGGAGAGGGCCTGTACCCGGAGATCAACGGCGACCATAGGCGGCGGAGCTCGAGCTCGATCTCGAGCTTGGGCGTCCCTGGGGATGAAATGGTGGTGTGGGTGGACTATTTGGAGTGGGAGAGGGCGGGCAAGGGTAAGAGGAGGGCTAGGGGAGGCGTCTATATAGGTGGCCCGGGGCTCACCGTGGACCCATGCGCCGATGTGGTCGCACTCGAAGCCAGAGGCCACGGTAGCTCGCAGGGCTTGGCCAGGGTGTTTGTGATGATGGTCTACAACCAAGGGGAGGGAGAAAGAGAGCGGGGAGGTGCCAGAGGGGTCGCGTGTGTGAGCCCGCTCATTGGAGCCCTCGGCGGCCGGCGCGCATGTGGAAGGAGGCAGCAGGAGGGAGAGAGGGAAGGGGGACAGAGGGGAGGCTTGTTGCGGACGTCGAGGTGCCTTGACTGACGCAAGGGGGAGGCCTGACGTGGTCGGGTGTGTGGCGTCAACGGTCGGGTTCCCGGCTTGGCGCTCCAGGGCGCGACTTTGGCCGGCACCTGCGGCTTTTTGCATGCGCCCGCACGTCCACTTTTGTCCAGAGGTTGTAGGAGCAATAAACCAGGGGGAGGGAGGCCTTGGGTGCCCTGGGACTTGCCAGGAGTGAGAGAGAGATGAGAAAAAGGGAGAAAAGAGGCTATCCAGGGAGAAAAATGGGGCTCTGTTGCCCCTTCATCATTGCTCCTCGGGCTGGAAAGCTTGTAGGAGGTGAAGAGGGACTAGATGAGGTTGTGGGTGAAGTTTCAACACAAGGAGATCAAAGGGAGTGGCCAAAACATGAATTGTAAGTTTCTGCCAGAAGGTGTTTGATGGTGGTTTGGGCCAGCAAATGTTTTCTCCTTGACTTGATACTTGGCAGAATCAAATGGCATATAGAAGTGAGGTGGATCACCAAGTTTGAGTCCGTTTGAAGAAAGTTGCCAATGTAACATTGGTAAACCCTAGAAATCAACAGAAATAAATTTTCCAAGATTTAGTCATGCAAATATTTTCTCCTTGATGTACCACTTTGTGTAGTGCCTTCATTTGAGGATTAAAGCATGCCCACAAAAATTGGGGTCAAAAGGAGACAGTTGACAATGTAGAGTTGTTCAAATTTGGTTCTAGACAGAAAGGGTTTTGAGGCACTTTGATCAAGTTATCCTATTCTCCAACTTGTGCCATTTGGTCTAGATGAATAATTATTCCATTTGAGCATGTGTACCAAGTCTGAGGGCATTTGGACAGGTTTGGCAACGTAAAGTTGCTCAAACTAGGCAATGGGCGGAGATGGTTTTGAGAGGTTTTGATGATGTTATCTTGTTCTCCAAGACATGAAACTTGGCAAGATCACCAATTATGGCATTTGTGACATGCCAGAATTTTCTTGGAATTTATAGATAATATTTCCATTGTAAATATTTCAAAGGCTTGAAATATCCAAAAAGGGGTTTTGAGTGATTTGACCAATATTTTGAACATGACCATGTGTTGAAACTCTTATATATGGACAATATATGTCCAATGAGATTCCCTAGATTTTCTCAAATATTTTTGAAACATTAAAATAATTTTAACCTATTAAAAACCATTTCTAGCCTTAAGAAAAAGCCTTTAAATTAAATAGCAAAATAACTTTGAAAGTTATATTTTTGTGTTTTATGGGAGTTCTATATCTAATAGGAGTCAAATATACCTTTTTATAGATTTTTCATGCCCTAAATTAAGTACTTGTAGTGCAAGCCTCAATTCAGGGGGTTTTGGAAAACCTAATTTTAGAAAATTCTTTTTGGCGAAATTCTTTTTGTAAGAAATACTATTGTCGTACAAACATGGCATGGTCATTGGGAAAAGTTTTGGAGCAAGGAGATGAACTATAAGAGGTGGAGCTATGTTATTGACTTTCATGAGCACTGGTGATCACAGACGGAAATCCAAATCAATTAGACAACAATATAATGCAAAAGTTTTTGTTGGTCCAAATTTCATGCTTTATTAATGCAAGTCGCATGTTACAAAACACTGAGTGTGACAGACCTACACCCCTTACAAGAATCTCGTCCCCGAGATTCCTAAACTTGGCTTTAAAGAGATACGAAAACTCGGTCCTAATGTGGTCTTCACGTTCCCAGGTTGCTTCTGCTTCAGTGTGGTTGCTCCACTGGACCTTGAAATACTTGATGGTGCGGCTTCGAGAACGTCGTTCTGCTTCGTCCAGAATGCAGATGGGTCTCTCGCGGTAGGTCAGATCGGGCTGAAGGTTGATGGCTTGGTGATCGATGTCCTTGTAGAGGTCAGGCTTGTCGGGAACTTGGAGGCACTTCCGGAGTTGCGATACATGAAACACGTTGTGCATGTTGGATAGTTCCGACGGTAGCTCCAACTGGTAAGCAACTTCTCGTCCTGCGGTGATCTTGAAGGCGCCAATAAATCTTGGGGCGAGCTTCCCCTTAACGTGGAAGCGCTTGGTTCCCTTAAGAGGAGTGACTCACAGATATACATGGTCTCCGACCTGAAAGCTTACTTGTCGGCGACGAGTGTCAGCATAGCTCTTTTGCCATGACTTGGCTGCCTTCAGACGTTCCCTGATCAACTGAACTTGCTCTTCAGCTTTGCGGAGAACATTAGGTCCAAAGACTAGCCCTTCTCCGGTCTCCAACCAGTTGAGGGGTGTGCGACACTTGAATCCATACAACACCTCAAATGGTGCCATTTGGAGACTTCACAGATAACTATTGTTATAGGAGAATTCGGCAAAAGGGAGGCAATCTTCCCACTTAGCTCCATATGCTAAGACACAGGCTCGGAGCATGTCTTCGAGTATCTGATTTACTCGTTCTGTCTGACCTTCGGTCTGTGGGTGGAAAGGAGTGCTGAAAGACAACTTGGTTCCCATGGCCTCTTGGAACTTCTTCCAAAACCTTGAGGTAAACTGGGTTCCTCGATCTGACAAAATCTCCTTAGGAACACCATGGAGGCTTACGATTTTGTTGATGTAAAGAGTGGCCAGTTGGCTGCCATCATAGGTAGTCTTGACAAGAATGAAATGGGCTACCTTGGTCAAATGGTCGACTATGACCCAGATGGAGTCATGACCTTTGTTTGACCTAGGTAATCCAGTGATGAAACCCATTCCGACTTTATCCCATTTCCACTCGGAAACCTTGAGTGGTCGAAGCAATCCAGCAGGTCACTGATATTCAGCCTTGACCCTTTGGCATACATCACACTTCGCAACATAGGTGGCAATCTCCCTTTTCATCCCGTGCCACCAAAATCTCTCCTTCAAGTCTTGATACATCTTGGTTCCTCCAGGATGGATGGAATACTGGGTGTCATGGGCTTCTTGCAGGATTAAATCCCTCAAATCCTTCTCGTTAGGCACACATATATGGTCCCTGTGCCATACAACTCTGTGCTTGTCCTCGGAGAATACTGCAGCCTTGCCTTGCTTCATCTTCCTCTTGATGCCTTCGATGATTTCATGTCCTTTCTGAGCCACCTTGACTTCGTCCATTAGGGTCGGCTTGACTTCCAGGTTGTCCAGGTATCCATATGTAACCAACTCTAAGCCAAGCTGCTCCAGCTCTTCAAACATTCTTTGATCATGGCATTCAGGGAGCAAGCCATTCTATTTAAGGCGTCTGCTACCACGTTTGCCTTCCCAGGGTGGTATTGAACACTGAGGTCGTAGTCCTTGATCAGTTCCGGCCATCTCCTCTGCCTCATGTTCAATTCCTTTTGAGTGAAGATATACTTCAGACTTTCGTGATATCTCACATCGCTTCCCTAGGAGGTAATGTCGCCATGTTTTCAGGGCATGAACCACTGCTCCTAACTCAAGATCATGAGTAGCATAGTTCTCTTCGTGAGGCCGTAGCTGCTTGAAAGGTAAGCTATGACTCTGCCTTCTTGCATCAGAACGCTTCCCAGTCCGGTTCGAGAGGCATCACAGTATATCACAAACTCCTTGTGAATATCGGATGTTGCCAAAACCGGGGCAGTGGTCAACCTCCTCTTAAGCTCTTGGAAGCTCTCTTCACACCTAGGCGTCCACTCGAACTTCTTGTCCTTCTTCAAGAGCTGAGTCATCTGTTGGGCAATACTGGAGAATCCTTCCATGAATTTGCGGTAATAACCCGCAAATCCGAGGAAGCTCCTAACCTCCTTGACGGTGGTTGGGGATTGCCATTGGGTCACAGCTTCAATCTTCGCAGGGTCTTCCGACAATCCCTCCTCGGTCAAGACATGACCCAAGAATCCAACTTTGCATACCCAAAACTCGCACTTGCTGAATTTGGCATACAGTTGGTGCTCTCGAAGCTTGTCTAGGACCATCCTCAAGTGTTGCTCGTGCTCTTCTTCTGTCTCGAGTAGACAAGAATATCATCAATGAAGACGACAACAAAATTTTCCAAATACTCCATCAAGACCTTGTTCATGAGGTACATAAAGTAGGCTGGGGCACTGGTTAACCCAAATGACATGACGGTGTACTCATACAGGCCATATCGGGTTACAAATGGCGTCTTCAGAATATCTTGGGGTCTGATATTCAGCTGATAGTACCCAGACCTGAGATCGATCTTGGAGAACACCTTGGCTCCGTTGAGTTGATCAAACAGGTCTTCAATCTTGGGGAGAGGATACTTGTTCTTGATGATGACTTCATTAAGGGAACGATAGTCAACACAAAGTCGAATAGTACCGTCCCTTTTTTCCACAAACAGAACAGGCGATCCCCAAGGAGAGGCGCTAGGGCGGATGAATCATTTCCTCAATTGCTCAGCCAGTTGCTTCTTCAATTCTGCCAACTCCTCCGATCCCATTCTATAAGGCTTCTTGTAGAAGGGTCCTACTCCGGGCATGAGCTCGATAATGAACTCAATGTCACAGTCAGGAGGCATTCCCGGTAACTCATCAGGAAACACATCGGGGTACTCGCATACTACTGGCACTTGCTCCAATCCAACTTCAGACAGACAGTTGACTTGGGTGACTTGAGCAGAAGAGGGGTTGGAGGCAAACTTAACTTCGACTCCTTAGTCATTAGTCACAGTGACTGTCCAGTTGGCACAATCTAACAAACCTTGGTGCTTGATGAGCCAATCCATTCCTAAGATCACATCCAAGCCTTGTGATCTTAAGATGATAAGGTCTGCTTGGAACTCTACCCCGTTAATGATGATCCCGACTCCTTTACACCCTATCTTGGCTCTCATCTCTGCTCCGGGGGTTTGTACCACCATGGGTTTGTTTAGGGGTGTAGGAGTCATGCCACTTTCTAATGCAAACTTTTGGGTGACAAATGAATGCGTGGCTCCAGAATCAAACAAGACAGTTGCAGGGGCTGAGTTGACAAGGAACGTGCCCAGCATGACGTTCGGGTCTTCCTAAGCTTCTTCCGCAGTGACGTGGTTCACACGCCCTTTGCCATTGTTGGGCTGGTAATGGGGAGCTTGGTTTCTCTGTGGCGCTCCACGGCCTTGTCCTTGATTTTGCGCATTGGGGCGCGGAGCGTCGGGCTTCTTGTTGGGGCACAGCCTTGAGATGTGTCCTGGCTGACCACATCAAAAGCAAGTGACTTGGTTGGAGTTGTTGGCCTTGCCACCACTGTTATTGGGGTTGTTGTAAGCTGGCCTGGGATTGGCATACTGCTGAAGCTGATAGGTGGTGCGGGGTGCTGGGGCTCTTGGCTGCTGATAGGTTAGCCTGACTGGGCCAGGTTGCCATTGGCGAGGCTTCTGGTTGCTGGTACTACCCTTGCTGACCATCTTGCGCTTGCGTGTATCTTCCAGAGCACGACGCTTGTCTTCAAGCATGAGTGCCTTGTTCACCAGATCCGGAAAGGTTGGGCAGTCACACACAACAAGCGAGCACTACAGAGTCTGATTAAGTCCTTCCATGAAGCGCTTTCTTTTGGCAGCATCAGTGCTGACGTCCTCAGGAGCATACCTCGACAGAACACTAAACTTCTGCATGTACTCGTTGACAGTGCCACTTCCTTGCTTTAGGGCTCGGAATTCGCGCTTCTTAATAGCCATGATTCCGGAAGGAATGTGGGCCTTGCGGAATTACGCCTTGAAGTCGTTTCGAGTGATGGCTTGCCCAGCATGCATGACTTTGAATCCATCGCACCAAGCTCTCACAGTTCCCCCAAGACAGTGGGCGGCATACGCAACCCTCTCACGGTCTTCAGTGCAGCCGACTAGTTCCAGCAGATCCTCAATGGTGCGGACCCAGTCGTCTGCGTCCAGGGGTTCAGCATTCTCGATGAAGGTTGGTGGTGCATGCTTCTTGAACTCCGCCAATGTGGACCGTCTGTTGCCGTTCCCCGCCGGCTGGCGGTTGTTGGTGATAGCTTGGACAATCATATGGAGGGCTGCAATGTTGGCTTGGCGTTCCTCTCGGAAGGCTTGGATAAGCTGAGCCATGTGCATGTTCGGGGGAGGTGGTGGTGGTGGAGCTTGTCCTTGGGTTTGGTCCTGGCTAGCTCCTCCTTGGGTGGATCCTTCGGCTTCTTGCTGCTGGGTAGAGGCACCAGTACGGGTTACAATAGGCATCCTGTTGGAGCGGTCAAGGTCTTATGATTGGAAAAAAATGAGGGGAAATAGTATAGATGGGTACCTAGTATGGGGGTGGGTGTGACACAAATTTAATTTAAGCAAAGGCTGGAAAGGCCAAAGACATGCATTAAACCCAAATGGGTGATGTAGTCGTTTACATGTTCCCCGAAGGGAAAGTACGACTTCCATCAAAACACATCGAAAGCAAACACAACACAACATGGTTTCATTTGAACCATTACATGGACTCGACTTCGCATAAGGGGTACACGACCTATCCTACCTTAAGGGTTACAGTCTGGCCTACCCTAGTCCTGGACGGTGCCTAAGTAGTGGAATGCTCGATCGCGTATTCTGGCTCCTCTGGGTCTTCCTCCTCATCTTCATCCGTCTCAGTTTCATCCTCACTTGAGGGAGTGGGGGAGTGGAGGACCTGGACATGACGTTGATTTGCTGGTGGCACAGTGAAGAGGCTGTGGTAGTCCTTTGCCGTCATACGATGGGGCTGAGATGATCCTCCATCCTTGGCAGGTGTAACCTGCGGGGGTCGCCCGCCTCGATAGGCGACAGCGGGCTATCTAGGGGGAGCACCATCCTTCTTGATCATGTCCACCTTTGCTTGGGCTAGGCTAAAGAGTTCCTTAGTCGCGTGGAGTTCCTCTCGGAGCTCCATCGACTCCGTGGCCAGGTGTTGTGCCAGGTTTAATCCTGACGCGCGGGCCCGAGGCACCAGAGAGAGAGAGAGGGCATGGGTGGGAGCCGAGAAGCTGATGTGCGGGCCCCGCTGTCAGGGTCGTCGTCAACCTCTGGCTAGAGGACGGCGGAGCTCACTGGCGACGATAGGAGGCACGTCAAGGCAAGCAGGGAATACCGGCGTGCTTAGCGTCGAGACGCAAATCGGTGGGTGGTGGAGGCGGTCGCCGGAGAGTATTGGTTCCCCGGCCACGAGGAGGCAGGGCGGCGATGCGTCGGGAGGAGGTCGCCCCGATCGTCTCCGGCTGCAATCAACGCGGGAAGGAGAGGTAACATGGTAAGCGTGGCCCGGAGATTCCAGATCGACAGAGAGAAGAGGCGGAGAGGGCCTGTACCCCGAGATCAACGGCGACCCGAGGCGGCGGAGCTCGAGCTCGATCTCGAGCTCGGGCGTCCCTGGGATGAAGCGGTGGTGTCGTGGATTTGTCACAGCAGATGTCCCAGGTTCGGCCCCTCACGGTGGAGGTAAAAGCCTACATCCTGCTTGATTCATATTGATGATGATGACGATCTCGGTTACAAGGGCGAGGTTTCGCTACCTCTATCTCGAGAGCATCTACTTTGACTTGTCTATTGAGACGTCTAGAAAAACTTGTCCCTCTTGGGGTGCCCCGCCCCTCCTTATATAAGTTGAAGGGTCGGGTTACATGACTAGTCCTAGTAGGATTAGGATTACTCTATTACAAGTAGAGTCCTAGTCTTGCTTCCTTTGTAGGAGAATATTCCTTATGCCTTTCATCTTAATCCGACCCACCATAATATGAGCCGGCCTTCCCACGAGCCGCCTTCTGGGCCACCGGGTCTTGTCGTTCCCCTGACCCGCCAGCCGGGTCACCCATGAGTCGCCAGGCTCGGGCGGGTCACTTAGTGAGTCGTCCAGTCAGGGCGGATCATTAGTGAATCGCCAAGTCCGGCCGGGTTATACTTCCGGCCGGGTTACACCGCGGGGTATATCCCCGACATTAGCCCCCAGTTTAATTTGGATTTATCCATGTCAAACTGATTCTGCAAAATAAACACAAGAACAAATTTGACAGGGTGTGCTCCAAATTAAAAGTTTTTCTGAGCCGGCACCTGATCATCCTTAAGTCCGTGTCATTTCCTTCTTTTGGAAAATCCGGGTCAATAGACCAGCTACATAATCAATTTGCTTGTAGGAAAATATTGTAAAAAAGAATCCATTTGAGTTGGGCTTCAATGCTCTGACTTAACAAAAATATTGGACTCAAGATGTCCTTCTGAATCTGAACCAGTTTTTGAATACTTCGGCTTAATGATGCTAGAGCTTGTCAAGTTGAAATCCTCGAAATTGCCGGGTTATGACTGATAATGCCCGGTCATGATTGTTGCTGGTTTGTTCAAAAAACTGAGAACTTGAAGATATTCCTCTCTGATATGCATATCATCTGTAGCCCCCAAGTCTTAAGAGCAAAACATAGTGATAGCTTAAGACTTGCTTCAATATAAATGCTGCAACTTTGGAGAAATCCGGAATGTTCATGTAAGTCGCCAATCATAAACTGAACATTTTGAACTTCCCATGTGTAGCCCCGAAGTACCGGGTCATTATGCAATAATGAGCAGGGACTTTGTAGATATGATCATGTAGACTTGAGCAGCAACGTGTAGCCCCCAAGGGCCGGCTCATTACGATGTGATGAGTCGGGTCTTCAATAAGGCGAGTAAAAAATGACCTTGCATTAGCCCCCAAGTGTCATGGTGCATGCTTGCAGCAACATGGGACTTCCATATTTGATATAATCATGATTTGAATAATGTAGCCCCCAAGTGCCGGGTCATAAGCCTGCAGTGACTCGGAACTATTCCTTCCATTGTAAATAAAATCATATCCATTGTCCAGATAATATTGCTGAAACTCTTGTATATCAATATTAGACCATGCTCTCTGCTGTGAGCTGGTATTTTTGGATGAAGGAATAATAGCCATTGCTCTGAAGAAGCTTTGAAAACCTCAATCATAATACTGGTTATTGATAACTATCATAAAAATCCAGCCATGTTGGCTATTACAGATTGGAATACTTTATCTGTTGATAAGTAAATCCGGAGTTCAATACTCGGCGGCTCTTGGCCGATGGCGACTTAATGCGCATCCATTGTACTCCGGGATGCAACCCGGCGGCTTATAGCCTTTGTAAAAATCAAGAACTGATAGTCCTTTTGAAACACCAATTATAATCTTTGATGATGGGCTTAAACTTAATCATTTATGTAAGCCATAACTCTGCATGTCCTGCACAAAGTTTAAACAACATATGCCCTGGCGACTTAACGTCAAAAGCCAGGGCGGGTAACAACCCAAACATAATATAGTCTTATACAATTATGAAAAAGACTAGAATTAAGGCCATCTAAGCCAAAAATGTATTGGCGACTTAAAGTCAAAAGCCAGGGCGGGTTATCAAACCTTGCATATTCATATAACTAGGAAAACATACCTGTAGGATTGATTTATACTACTGGCTTACATCGCCATACCCAGTGAGGGTAACAATCCAATGATTTATAAGCGCATGATTCCAATGGCGCAATCCAAAATATACTGACGACTTAACGTCCAAAACCAGGGCAAGCTATCAAACCCGAAATATTCATACAATTATTGAAAGACATACCTATAGATTAATACCATGGTGATGCCTTGATAATTATAATCCGGAGCCAGTATCAACCCGGAGTCATGAAATATCATCATTTTGATTGCTCAAGGAAAAATATCCTGGCGACTTAACGTCCGCTATCAGGGCGGGTTATCAAACCCAAAGATGCTCAATGATGAGTCATATAATCAAGGCTACATGGCCTATGAAATCGGTTTATACTGCCGGCTTACAGTGCCATATGCAGTCAGGGTAACAGCCCAAAGACTTAGAGCGCAGAACTCCAAGTGTATAACCAAAGCATATTGGCGACTTATCGTCCAACACCAGGCCGGGTTATCAAAACCCCAGATATGCTCAAATATGAATCATAAGGATTAAGGCTACATGGCTGAATCAATTTTAAACCATATGTCAATGTGGTACAAGAATATGAACCAAAACAATGTTCATAACAAATCAGAAAAACCAAGACTTTCATAGGCCGTCAAGCCTCAATATCAAGTGCTATTCAAGGGCCGCACAACCACTGAGTTAATCCTTTATTCAAACCTGTAAGCCGGTCCTCACATGACCAATCGCCGTTTTAACTTTGACAAGTTCAGGGTCTTTATAAGATTGACTGTCAAGAGTACGGCGAGTCATTCCAGGATTACCTGGGCGGAGTGGCAGACATACAAAAGGAGGATAACCCGGATTTTTGGTGAATACACCTGGCGTCCAAGCCGATCAAAAGGGTGAATATAGCTATGTTCATTGAACAGGAAGCCCCCAAGTGACCTTTAACAAGCCATCAAGGCAGGTTACCTATGTTTGAACTGCACATTATAGCAAGTTCTCTTTGGTAACAATTCAACTTGGGCAGAAAACCCCCAAGTTATTTGCAATCAAGGCGTACAAGCCGGATCAGTAGGGTAGTCATAGCTATGCTCAATGAGCAGGAAGCCCCCAAGTAATTTTTAACAAGGCGTGCAAGCCGGATCAAGAGGGTGTGAATAGCTATGCTCATTGAGCAGGAAGCCCCCAAGTGATCTGCAATAAGATAAGCCAATAAGGCAGGATCCCCTTGTTTGAACCGCGCATCATGGCAGCAAGTTCTCTTTGGCAACCTTTAATTTTTTCTGAGAACTCAAACTTTGCCAGAGATAAATTTCTTTTTGAACCGGAATTTTAAACCGGATATTAAGAGCTTTCAAAACTTTGTACGAGAAAGATTTCCCTTGAGCCGGATTTTAAACCGGAATCCTTCATTTTAACCCGGAAATTTTCATCAATATGGCAGTAGCCTCCGGGACCGGGTTATTTTTCCTCCAATGACCCGGGGTTTTTGAATTTGCTGAAACTGGCAAAATTTGCTGAGTCATGTCATTGTAGCCCCCGAGTCTTAAGATGACTCGAGGAGTTGCTTGAGATTCTCCATACTGGACCGTAATATAAACCAGTAATCCGGCCCGTGGTTCATCCCAGCTGGTTGTTGATGTTAAACAAACTTCAGTGGCGACGACTTGTGTGCCTGCCCATTGAGCCATCCGGTGCAAACGAAGACTGATGATATATGATAATCTGCTCCAGAGTTGTCGGAAGAAAAACCAGGCCACCAGAGCAGTGACTTGCTTGCATTCAATAAGCAGCTCGTGCAGACAGGTGCAGCTCCAGTGTATTGATGTAGACCAGACCGCGGGGGTGGACGGTAAAGACGACCGCGGCATCATAAGCAGCACGGACGCGGGCGAGTCAGCCGCGGGCACGGACAGATGAGTCGGCCATGGTGTTTTAAGCCGGTGCGGACAGGCGAGTCAATCGCAAGCGCGGTAAGCCACACGGATGGCGAGTCAATCGTGGACGCGGTCCCAGCCAGTTGATGTAGATCCACACGGGCGGCGGCTTGCGCACACCCGTTCAACAGCAAGCGGGTGCGGACGCCAGTGCATGATGCTGCTAACACACACTCCATAGGCACAACATGGTACCACCTTTGTAATGAACAATTGTCCTGCGCAAAAATATTACCTGCCAAAGTAATTGTTCCCGGATGAATATGTATGAAAAATAGATAGGATAGATAGCACCTGGTATTTTTGTCAAATAAACAAGGATGCTGGTGTTGGATGAATTTTTATTTTCAATTTCTGAACAACTCAAAAAATACTTTTTAGATGCTGAACGAATCGTAGACTCCAACTGGCCTTTTGTGATTTTATAGATCAAGATTTGACATGCTGGAGAAACAGACTAGTAGAAAACGACGGTGTTCTTCCCATCGTGCTATTGCCTTGTTAATTCAGCGAATATACTCGCAATGGCGGCTATTGTAGCAGATACCGATTCGTCTTCTGACTCGACGGATCGCCGGGTCATGATCCTCTGTCGCACTGTGCGCAACCCTAATTTTTCATTGAACGTAGATCTCACAGATTGCAAGTGCAGACCTTTCCAAACCGGTTCTTCTTTATCCGGAAATTCACGAACTCCTTGAAACCCTGGGAAAGATCCCTCCAAGAACTCAACACCACCGTGCGCGACCTCCACGGTGGGCGCCAACTATCATGGATTTTTCACAGCAGATGTCCCAGGTTCGGCCTCTCACGATGAAGGTAAAAGCCTACATCCTGCTTGATTCATATTGATGATGATGACGATCTAGTTTACAAGGGCGAGGTTTTGCTACCTCTATCTCGAGAGCATCTACTTTGACTTGTCTATTGAGACGTCTAGAAAAATTTGTCCCTCTTGGGGTGCCCCGCCCCTCCTTATATAAGTTGAAGGGTCGGGTTACATGACTAGTCCTAGTAGGATTAGGATTACTCTATTACAAGTAGAGTCCTAGTCTTGCTTCCGTTGTAGGAGAATATTCCTTATGCCTTTCATCTTAAACCGGCCCACCATAATATGAGCCGGCCTTCCCACGAGCCGCCTTCTGGGCCACCGGGTCTTGTCGTTCCTCTGACCTGCCAGCCGGGGCACCCATGAGTCGCCAGGCTCGGCAGGGTCACTTAGTGAGTCGTCCAGTCAGGGCGGATCATTAGTGAATCGCCAAGTCCGGCCGGGTTATACTTTTGTCCGGGTTACACCGCGGGGTATATCCCCGACAGGTGGTGCAGGTGGACTATTTGGAGTGGGAGAGGGCGAGCCGGTGTGAGAGGAGGGCTCGGGGAGGCCTCTATATAGCTGGCCCGCGGCTCACCGTGGACCTGTGCGTCGATGTGGTCGCAGTTGAGGCCAGAGTCCATGGTAGCTTGCAGGGCTTGGCCGGGGTGTTTGTGAGGATGGTCTACAACCAAGGGGAGGGAGAAAGAGAACGGGAAGGTGCCAGAGGGGTCGTGCGTGTGAGCCTGTTCATTGGAGCTCTCGGGGGGCCGACGTGCATGTGGAAGGAGGCAGCAGGAGGGAGAGAGGGAAGGGGGATAGAGGGGTGGCGTGTTGCGGACGTCGAGGTGCCTCAACTGGCGCAATGGGGAGGCCCGAGGTGGTCAAGTGCGTGGCATCAACGGTCGGGTGCCCGACCTGGAGCTCCAGAGCGCGACTTTGGCCGACACCCGCGGCTTTTTGCGTGCGCCCGCATGTCCACTTGTGTCCAGAGGCTGCAGGAGCAATAAACCAGGGGGAGGGAGGCCTTGGATGCCCTGAGACTTGCCAGGAGTGAGAGAGGGATGAGAAAAATGGATAAAAGTGGCTATCAAGGGAGAAAAATGTGGCTCTTCTCCCCCTTCATCATTGCTCCTCGGGCTGGAAAGCTTGTAGGAGGTGAAGAGGGACTAGATGAGATTGTGGGTGAAGTTTCAACACAAGGAGATCATAGGAAGTGGCCAAAACATGAATTGTAGGTTTCTGCCAGAAGGTGTTTGATGGTGGTTTGGGCCATCAAATGTTTTCTCCTTGACTTGATACTTGGCAGAATCAAATGGCATATAGAAGTTAGTTGGATCACCAAGTTTGAGTCCATTTGAAGAAATTTCCAATGTAACATTGGTAAACCCTAGAAATCAACAAAAATGGATTTTTCAAGATTTAGTCATGCAAATCTTTTCTCCTTGATGTACCACTTGGTGTAATGCCATCATTTGAGGATTATATCATGCCCACAAAAATTGGGGTCAAAAGGAGACAGTTGACAATGTAGAGTTGTTCAAATTTGGGTCTGGACAGAAAGGGTTTTGTGGCACTTTGATCAAGTTATCCTATTCTCCAACTTGTGCCATTTGGTCTAGATGAATAATTATTCCATTTGAGCATGTGTACCACGTTTGAGGGCATTTGGACATGTTTGGCAATGTAAAGTTGCTCAAACTAGGAAATGGATAGAAATGGTTTTGAGAGGTTTTGATGATGTTATCTTGTTCTTCAAGACATGAAACTTGGCAAGATCACCAATTATGGCATTTTTGACATGCCAAATTTTTATTGGAATTTATAGATAATATTTCCTTTGTAAATATTTCAAAGGCTTGAAATATCCAGAAAGGGTTTTTGAGGGATTTGACCAATATTTTGAACATGACCATGTGTTGAAACTCTTATATATGGACAATATATGTCCAATGAGCTTCCCTAGATTTTCTCAAATATTTTTGAAACATTAAAATAATTTTAACCTATTAAAGACCATTTCTGGCCTTAAGAAAAAGCCTTTAAATAAAATAGCAAAATAACTTTGAAAATTATATTTTTGTGGTTTATGGGAGTCCTATATCTAGTAGGAGTCAAATATACCTTTTGAAAGATTGTTCATGCCCTAAATTAAGTACTTGTAGTGCAAGCCTCAATTCAGGGGTTTTTGGAAAACCTAATTTTAGAAAATTGTTTTTGGCCAAATTATTTTTGTAAGAAAATACAATTCTGTCTTATACACATGGCATGGTCATTGTGCAAAGTTTTGGAGCAAGGAGATGAACTATAAGAGGTGGAGCTATGTTATTGACTTTCATGAGCACTTGTGATCACAGACAGAAATCCAAATCAATTAAAAAGCAAAATAATGCAAATTTTTTGTTGGTCCAAATTTTCATGCTTTATTAATGCAAGTGGCATGTTACAAAACACTTGGTGTGACAACAAGTGCATCAAATTTTGTGCCACGATCCTCATCGAGCTCCACCAAAGGCTTTACTTGTGTAGGTGCGAGAATTGACGAGATCCGGTACCAATTGTGCTATTTCCTTATTACACTATTGAGTGGTCATTGATCCATATTCAACATCGGATACATTTAGTCTAGTTCTTCTCATTTTCCACTAACACTTGCTTCCAACATGATGGATAGGCCAACTACATCTAAGAACCCGCTCTTCGACGAGCAACAAGAAGCGAAAAACTTCGTCACCAAGTGTCGGTGCGGAACACGATCACCTATGGGGCCGCCGACCCCTTTGTGGTTTGGCGGGGGACGACACGCATTGCACAAAGAGCAGAAGCCATAGTGCAGCGCGGCGGCGATGACATGATCAACTTTTACCCAGGTTCGGGCCGCCGTGAGGCGTAAAACCCTATTCCTGCTTTGTGTGGTGGATTGATGGCTGGACCAAGAAGAAGGCACGGCGCTCTTGCCCGTCAAGGGTGCCTTGGGGAAGGAGCAGCAGCATGCGTACAAGTGTGTGGGGGTCCTGGTCAGAAGAATGCCAACCAAAAAGTCCGAACCCTTGCCTAGTTAGCCATGGGCCTCCTTTTATAGTACAAGGGGTGCTCCACAGTGGCTAGGCTGCCAATATTCACTGATTAGATGGCTAAACAATATTATCATATCTAACTCTGGCAGTTAGGACAAAGCACATTAAATGCGCCGCTTAACGTCACGTCGAGGGCGTGCCCGGCAAGCCTGCCATGCCGCTTCAGCTGCCATCTTGCTCACATGCGTGACACGCCATCTGGACGGTTGTCATCTGGAGGTCAGAAGCCTCCTGGGTGGCCGCCACATGCTTGGTGGATGCCACTTAATCATCTGAGGGCTCGACATCGCATTGATGGGTGACCAGCGTTGTGATGCGGTGGAGCGGTGGAGTCTTGGCAGGGCTGGGCGCCCCAAAGGACCCAGCAAGCCTTGCCGGGAAGGGATCTTGGTCTTGCTTCTGGGAACAGCTTCGGCCTTGCCGGGCTCTCCTGCCTGGCAAGGGAGGCTCTTCTGGGCGATGCTGCCTTGGTTTCCTTGACGCGCCTTTTGATGTTTCGAAGAGCTCTTGATGCCGTGGCATAGTTACTCTGCATATGTTGATGAAGAAAGCAGAGGGCCACCGCGTCTGTGTATAGTTCGGTAAAATGAACGCAAATGTTCATTGTACCAACAGGAGCCCCTGGGCCTGGCCCATACGTGCCGCTGGGCATTGTTGGGGTAGGCCCCAACAAATACACAGATGTGCACTGGAACCAAACCGCCATGGAGTTAAATCCTCCTTGATGTCTTTCTTTGCTTCTTCATTAACCTGTGATGGAGTCAGTTTCCACTTCTTGCCTATGCCGCGCAGGGCGTCGTGGGTAGCCGTTTCAGGTATGGGCCCAGTGATTGTCCACGTCTCACGCGCGGGAGGGAGGTAACTGCCATCTCTTCCACATCGCCCCGCCATTCCCGCCACGTACGCAGCATGCCTTGTGTGGCGCCAGTGGGCGGAGGTGCAGGGCGTGGAGAGGGGCGCCGTGGCAGGAAAACTGGGCGCCATTGATTGGCGCAGGCGGGCGGTCCTGATTCCACGCATAGCTGGAAGCGCAGAAGGGCCGCATTGGTGGAGAAGGGTGGTCACCTACCGAGGGCTCAGCCCCCGGTCGTGATTCCTGCTGCGTGGACTAAAACTAGCCCCCAGCCTCGTTTCCCTATAAAAAGGGAAGTGGGCAAGGGGCTAACTCGCCCACATCTTCTTCGTTTCTTTCTAGTGATGCTCCTTCCTCACCATGGTGAGGAGAGGGCGTGGAAGTGCTCCAGCGGTGGCGACAAGGGCTTCTTCTCGGCGGCGCCTCCCTTCGCCTGATGGCGAAGCGGGAATGGGGTCTGCCGCTCATGGTGGTGGCGCAATGCGAGGCCGCGGGCGCGGTGGTGGCCGGGGTCGAGGAGGATGGGGCAACGGCCAGAATGCCCCTCCCCCAGCGGTCCTTGGTCCGCCTGCAGGTCACGTTGGGGACCAACCGTTGGAGTTCGTCGTCAAGCTGCGCGAACCGCCGCGTGGCCGCCTCCGTCTCCCGACCCCTTTTGCGAGGGCGATGGAGGTGGAGCATCCGCTGGCGTTAAGGCTGCACATGAGAGGTTGCTGTAACGGTAGCATGCAGGTGAATGTAGAGTTCCCCACCCCTCATGTCATGATCCTTTGGTGGGGTTGGAAAACCTTTGCCTGTGCGCACGGCTTGGTGGCGGGGCACATTCTCCACTTCAAGTTGATGGATGCCACCCTGCTCTCCATCAAGGTCTTCGGTCGTTCGGGTGCTCGCTTAGGGTGTTGCGCGGAGAGCTCAACTGATGACGAAAGCTCCTCCTCGAGCGACAGCGATGAGGAGGACACTAGCGAGGAGGACGACGACAGGGAGTCTCCGAGCGTGAAGCACGAAGGCTACAACACGGACTCAAGCTGAACGTCGGGCGCACCATCACCGTCAGCCAGGTGCTGGCTGCACCATCATATGCTTCTGGGTCTTCCTCCCCGGCAATGCGATTTGCCGGGGAGTTGGGTGCTGGTGTCTCTGCCTCCTCCAGCAATCTTCCAGCTGGGCTCTGGCGGGTCCTTCCATGGGACCCGGCTTCGCCTTCCCTGTCGGTGCCCAAGCTGCCTCAGCCCCGGCGGGGGTGACCAGAGGGCCTCCCGGGCGTCCTCTTCATCCATCGCCTTCGTCCAGGCTTGGCTTGATCCTGTCAGGGGCTGTGGGTCCAGGCACTCCTTTTGCCCTCTTTATCTTCCCGAGCATTTCCTAGGAAGAGGAGGACAAGAGAGGGATTACCGGGCATTTATCTATTTTTAGTTCAAAAATTGTAGGCACTTGCCAAACTTTAGTCTAAATTATGTAATCTTCTTTATCCATGTTTGTGTCCTGTAAGATTTGTACTCGCTTATCAGCATATTAATGAAAAAGACGAGCCTTGCTGGGTACTTGTGCATGTATGATATCCATGCAGAGGTGAAATGCCTCTATACGTTCAAGTAAACAAGTTTTCCCTGGCAGGCTATCCTGCCGGGTCCCCCAGTTTGTTGCCGCGGAGCTACGCCCGCCGGGCATTAAACCATAAAGAGGGACCAGCCCCCCGCCAATCCTTTTCCGTCAAAGGCCACTGCGACCATCCTGCCGAAACAACATTTGAGCCAAGGGATGGGAGCACCTATGTTTCCAAGGTGACGAGGTTTTTGTATGTACAAGTCTTACTTCATAGGACACGCATGAATAAAAAAAGAAAACTTATCTGTTTGGCTTGCCGAGGGACGCTGCATAGGCTTGTCTTTGTTTCTTCTCTTCGGGACCAAGTCCACGGCAAGAGCCCTGCAACTTAATGCAGATGAAAATAGTGCCATATGCGACCTCATCTATATGAACATGCTATGCTCATGATATGCTTATGCATGCATGCAATCTTCTTCGGGGGCCCCCAACGCTTCATTTATTTCTCTGGTGCTCAGGGTCTGCGCCTGGCTTTGTACAAAGGGTTACATGCAACATCGGCAAGGCTTGTACAAAAGGTGGCCGCCGGGCGAGGCCCGGCAGCCGCGCCTCACGGGTAGAACTTGCGAAGATGCTCAATGTTCCATGAGTTTTGCACCGGAGTGCCATCTTCAGTCTCCAGACGGACTGCGCCAGGTCTGGTGACTCGTACTACACGGTAAGGGCCTTCCCACTTCGGCGTCAACTTGTTTGAATCCTTGGCGGACTGAGCACGCCGAAGGACAAGGTCGCCTTCCTCAAGGCTCCGGGCGCGCACCTTGCGGCTATGATAGCGGCGCAAGGCTTGCTGGTATCGTGCAACACGTACCGTAACCCGGAGACGATCCTCCTCGAGGAGCACGGCATCGTCATGTGGTGCTGCTCTTGCGCTACTTAATTGTAGGCAAGTACTCGAGGTGACCTGTATATGAGTTCCGTGGGGAGCACCGCTTCTGCCCCATATACTAGGGAGAAGGGTGTCTGTCCGGTGGCTCGATTTGGTGTCGTACGGAGGGACCAAAGAACCACCGGCAGCTCATCAATCCAGCGTCTTCCGCACTTGTGCAGCTTATCAAAAGTTCTAGTCTTGAGTCCGCAAAGCACTTCAGCGTTCATCCTCTCAGCTTGTCCATTGCTCCGGGGATGCGCAACAGAGGCGAATGAGACTTTGCTTCCGAGGGAATGAACATGTTGCATGAAGGCGCGGCTCGTGAACTGGGTGCCGTTATCAGTGATCACCCTGGCGGGCACTCCGAAGTGGCACACCAGTCCTTTCAAGAATTTGATAGCTGACTGTGATGTCACCTTTCTCACTGGCTCTACTTTCGGCCACTTTGAAAACTTGTCGATAGCGATGAACAAGAATTCAAAGCCCCCGACACATCGGGGGAAGGGGCCCAAGATATCGAGCCCCCAGACCGAAAATGGCCAGGATAGAGGGATCGTCTGGAGAGCTTGAGCTGGTTGGTGAATGTTCTTGGAGTGGAACTGGCAGGCTTCACACTTGGTGGTTAGCTCAATCGCATCTTGGAGCGTCGTGGGCCAGTAGAAACCTTGCCGGAAAGCTTTTCCAACCACACCTCTATGGATCCTCTTGGAGCGTCTTGATCCAATGTGAGAGCCACACACACCTCTGTGGATCTCTGCTAACAGTTCTCGCCCCTGTTTTCGGCAGATGCACTTCAATTTCACTCCGTTGGGCCTTCTGCGGTATAAAGTGTCATCGACAAATTGATACATGCTGGCCCTTCTGGTTACTCTTTCAGCATCTTCTCTCTCATCGGGAAGTTCTCCTGTTTGGAGGTATTGGACTATGTTCAGTGCCCAAGTTGGAGCCTGGGGCTCGACAACAAGGACAAAGGGTTCTTCCTCATTCGTGGGAGCGCTCATCTTGACCGCGGGGACCTGAGGTTCAGCGGGAGAAGGCAGCTCACCAGGCGAAGCAAGGTCAAACCCGGCAACCTTTCTTTCGGGGGCTTCGGGAAGATCTGCCGGGGAAGGCTTGTCAGAGTCCAATTTCCTTTTTTTTTCTAGCCATCTTTGAGGGGGATACGGAGGGCTGAGTCAGGTGGAGGAAAAAAGTTCCTGGTTCCACAGGAAGCTTTTGTGCAGCGCATTTCGATAGTTGGTCAGCAATGCTGTTTTCCGCACGCGAGACGTGCTCTGTTTGCAAACCATCAAAACGCTCCTCCAACTTCCTTACTTCCTCGACGTATGCCTCCATCAATGGACTCTGGTAATCCTTGTTGATCTGTCTGACCACGAGTTGTGAATCTCCATGGACTATCAGCTTCTTGATTCCCAGTTCTGTGGCAATTTTGAGCCCGGCAAGAAGCCCTTCGTACTCTGCAGTGTTGTTGGTGGCCTTCTCTCGAGGAAAATGCATTTGGACGACGTACTTAAGGTGCTCCTCAGTAGGAGCAACAAAAAGCACACCAGCCCCCGCACCTTGTAGGGAGAAGGCACCGTCAAAGTACATGATCCATTCTTGAGGTGCTTCCTTGCCGGGGATGACTGTCTCCAACACTTCTTCGTCTGGGGTAGGTGTCCACTCTGCAAGGAACTCTGCTAGTGCCCTGCTCTGAATAGTTGATGTGCTGTCAAACTTCAAACCAAAGGTGGATAACTCCAAAGCCCATTCCACAATCCTGCCAGTAGCCTCAGGGTTCCTGAGTATTTGTTGCAAGAGGAAGCGGGTGACAATTGTGATCTCATGGGCATGGAAGTAGTGGCGCAGTTTCCTTGAGGCCATGATGAGGCCAAAAATCAACTTTTGCATGCCAGAGTACCTCGATCTAGCCCCCTGCAACAGGGAGCTGACGAAGTACACTAGGCGCTGCACCACTTTCTTCCTTGCCGCGACCATGGGGTCGCTTCCACTGCCCTGCTCTTCCCTGTCTTGAACTGCCTCTGACCTTGCCGGGACGGGTTCACTTTCTTTCCCAGAGGGGGCTGCGGCGGCTGCTGCCGTGTCATCTACCTCCCGCTGCGGCACCAGTGCTGCACTAACCACTTGATTGGTCGCTGCTAAATATAGCAGCAATGACTCTTGTGGTTTGGGAGCGACCAAGATGGGGGTAGAGGAAAGGTAGGCCTTCAAATCTTGCAGTGCAGCATCTGCCTCTGGGGTCCACTGCATGGGCCCTGCCTTCTTCAAGATTTTAAAGAACAGCAAGGTGCGCTCAGCGGACTTGGAAATGAACCTTCTTAGTGGGGCAACACATCCAGTCAAACGTCTCACATCTTTAACTGTCTTGGGTGCCTGGATCTGCTTGATAGCCTTGATCTTGTCGGGGTTGGCCTGTATTCCTTGCTGGGACACATAGAAGCCAAGTAGCTTGCCGGAGGGGACGCCAAACACGCACTTCTCTGGGTTCAACTTCATGTCGAGCTTGCGCAGGTTGGCAAAGGTCTCCTCCATATCCTGAATGAGAGTTGACTTGTCCTTGGTCTTGACTATGATGACATCCATATAAGCTTCAATATTTCTGTGCAACTGAGGCCCGAAACCAATCTGAACTGCTCTTGCAAAAGTGGACCCGGCGCTCTTTAACCCAAAGGGCATCCGCACAAAGCAGTACGTGCCACAAGGGGTTATGAACGCGGTCTTCTCTTCATCCTCCTTGGCCATGAATATCTTGTTCAGATCCATGAAATCTATGCAGAGCCACCATTTCCCATTTGCCTTCCGTACCACCACTGGATTCGCCAACCATGTTGGATGCAGTACCCCTCTGACCAGACCAGCTACTTCAAGTTTCTTGATTTCCTCGGCAATAACCTGCTACCGCTCCAAGGCTTGCTTCCTCACCTTCTGCTTGACGATCGGGCATGAGGGCAGACAGCTAGGTGGTGCTCGATTACCTCCATGGGAACACCGGCGATGTTAGATGGTTGCCAAGCAAACACATTGACATTCGCCCGCAGGAAGGCAACAAGCGCGCTTTCCTATTTGTCATCAAGGGTGGCGCTGACGGTAAACGTACCGCTACTGCCATCCTGCCTTGCAGGGACCTTCTTCACAGCAGGCTCGGCAACCCTGGATCTTTTACTAGTGGAGCTCTCCGGCAGATCGTCGACTGGGGCAGCGCACTCCGAAGAGGCGCGTTTCCCGGACTCCTTGCCGGGGCTTCCACTAGTTTTATTCCCCTTGTCACTCTTCTTGGCGTGGGCGGCGGCCTCGGCAGCCTCGGCAGCCATTGCATCTCTGTACATCTTGTCCACGCATATCAGTGCATCTTTCTTATCTGAGGGGATGCAAATCATGCCCATTGGTCCTGGCATCTTCAATATGTTATAAGCATTGTGGGATGCTGCCATGAACCTTGCCAGAGCTGGACGGCCTAGGATCCCATTGTACGGCAGAAGTAGATCAACCACATCAAACACAATCTTCTCGGTCCGATAGTTCAGTTCTCCTCCAAATGTCACCGGCAGTGTAATCTTTCCCATGGGTCTGCTCCTGCCGGGCTTGATCGCTTGGAACGTGCCGGTAACCTCAAGCTCTTCTTCAGGAATCTGCAGTCTACTAATTACCTTGGGAGGGATCAGGTTCAACCCAGCCCCGTCGTCAACTGGCATCTTTGTGACTTGGAGGTTGCGAATTGTTGGTGAAACCAACAAAGGCAAGCATCCAACCACAGTGGTGCGGTTAGGATGGTCCTCGTCATCAAAGATGATAGGCGTGCGTGACCATTTGAGCTGCTTCCTTGAGCCAACAGCTGGTTCCACGGCGTTAACTTCCCGCGCCCACTGTTTGAGCCTATGTTGGGAGGAGTGCAAGGATGCACCCCCGTCAACGCACATGGCCTCAGTTGCTCTCTGGAATTCTCGTTCGCTGGTTTGCTCTTCATCCCTCTCATCACTGTCCTCTTCTCCTTCTTCCTTTCCTTGCCCTCTGGCTGGCTTCTCTTTCTGCTGCGGGGTCCTGCCGCGACAGCCTCCCTTGCCACAGCGGTCGTTCCCGGCAGCACCCCCTTGGCCTCTCTCCATGTCACGGTTCTCATATTCAGCCTTCTGCTTCTTGACGAGCTGCTCAACTTGGTGACACTCTTAGAGATCATGGCCCTTGGTGCGATGGATCTTGCAGTACGGCCCATCAGACTTCCCAGCTTTCTCTGCTGCCGCAGCGTCTCAGCAATCAGCACATGAGGCAACTTCTTTGCCGGGCGCTTCGGCCTTAGCTTTCTTGCTAGTACTAGGGGCACTGGAGCCCTCGACAGCCAATACTGATTTCTCCTTGCGCCCCTTATTGCGGTTCTGGCCCTTCTTCTTTAAGCCAGCAGTCTCTTCGTCGTCGTCCGAATCGACGTTGATGATATCTTCCTCTCCGGGGAGTCGCCTCCCCTCCTCAGCACGAGCGCACTTATCCGCCAAGGTGTACAGCTCATTGACGGTCTTGGGCAGCCGAATGTTCATTTTGGAACGGATCCTCCTGTTGCGCATGTTCGACTGGAACGCGGCAATCACAGCTGCCGGGTGAATATCTGGAATGTTGTGGTGCACTCTGCTGAACCTCTGTATATACTTCCGCAAGCTTTCTCCTTCCTTCTGAGTGAGGACTTGCAGGTCACTGGGCTGTCCGGGCTCCTGGTGGCCGCCAGTGAAGGCGCTAATGAACTCACTCCATAGATCATCCCAGGACGAAATGGAGTTCTCCGGCAGGTGTATCAGCCATGAACTCACATTTGGATTGAGAGCCAAGGGGAAGTAATTGGGGAACACCTTTTCATCCCTTCCCCCGACAGCTTGGACGACGATAGTATAGATGCTCAAGAACTCTGCAGGGTTCAGCTTCCCATCGTACTTCTTGGCAGCTCTGGCTTGAAGACACGGGTGGATGGCCAGCGGACTTGCCGTAGCTCGCGAGTGAAGGCAGGGCATCCAACCCCAAAGGGCAGATCCCCGCCGTCACCCGGCGCGGGTTCTTCGACAATTGGGTCGTCGCACCTGTCGGGTTGGCGGCGCGCCTCCCGCCACCGCTTCTCCGGAGCTCGCCACTGGTCTTGGTAGGCGCGCGGACCAGATGAGGCCATCGATGCCTCGTCAGCGTCGTGGCCGCGCCGTTCCTGTTGCTGCCCACTATCTTGCCGCCGCGGAGGGGATTGCACCGTTGGCGCAACTTCCCCACCGCGAGTAGCAATTTGATACGCCATTGCAGCCCACGCGCGTCGCGCTGGTTCCGCCTGCTGAGACCTCTCGGCCTCGGCGAAGCCGATCAAGCTCTGAATGGTGGCCCTCCACTCATCCAACTGATCGGCTGAAGGAGGAAATTTCAGGAGAAGTTGGGCCCTCGCCATGGCTTCCATCGCCGTGCTTGGCATGGTGGTCGACGAGGAGCGCGACGCCGCTCGACCTCTGGTGGTTCCAGGAGGAGCGTCTTCGTGTCCTGGCCGCCGCGAAGCGGTCGTCAGTGCGGTGGGTGATGGAGAAGACGCGCTTGGGGGTCGACCGCCCTGCTGTGGATTCTGCTCTGCTCGCCTTGCTCCGGGCCAAACATGTGTCCGGCTGCCGCATCGACTGCGGGCGCCGCCGGAGGGTCGTGGCTTGCATTGGAGCGGGCGTCATTGCTACGGCCGCGCCCGCCAGTGCGGTGGACAGGTGGAATGGGAACGTTCCCCTCTCCCCCCGTCAGTGGGGCATGGCCACCTGGTCGCTGTTGTTGCTGGCCTTGTCTGGCGTCTACTGCTTCGAGCTCGACCGCGGGCACCATAACACCAGCGCCTCCTGCGCTGATGGTGTTTCCCACGGTGTCTGCCTCTCCCACCGCCGCCGCATCGCCAGCGGCGTCGGAGTCCACATGCGGCGGGGCCTTCGAAGTGGAAGGATGAGCTTATGCGCTGGATTTCTTCTTGGGCGCCATGGATGGTGAAGTCGGCGACGAAGAAGAAGACGATGATGAAGATCGATGCGCTGCCTATTGCCTCAGGTTCGCGCATGCGCAGCCCCCTACCTGGCGCGCCAAAGATGTCGGTGCGGAACACGATCACCTATGGGGCCGCCGGCCCCTTTGTAGTTCGGCGGGGGATGGCACGCATTGCACAAAGAGTAGAAGCCGTAGCGCAGCGCGGCGGCGATGACATGATCAGCTTTTACCCAGGTTCGGGCCGCCGTGAGGCGTAAAACCCTACTCCTGCTTTGTGTGGTGGATTGATGGCTGGACCAAGAAGAAGGAACGGTGCTCTTGCCCGGCAAGGGTGCCTCGGGGAAGGAGAAGCAGCGTGCGTACAAGTGTGTGGGGGTCCTGGTTCGAAGAATGCGAACCAAAAAGTCCGAACCCTTGCCTAGGTAGCCATGGGCCTCCTTTTATAGTCCAAGGGGTGCTTCAAAGTGGCTAGGCTGCCACTATTCACTGATTAGATGGCTAAACAGTGTTATCATATCTAACTCTGGTAGTTAGGACAAAGCGCATTAAATGCGCCGCTTAACATCATGTCGGTGACGTGCCCGGCAAGCCTGCCAGGCCGCTTCAGCTGCCATCTTGCTCACATGCGTGACACGCCATCTGGACGGGTGTCATCTGGAGGTAAGAAGCCTCCTGGGAGGCTGCCACGTGCTTGGTGGATGCCACTTAATCATCTGAGGGCTCGACATCGCACTGATGGGTGAGCAGCGTTGTGTTGCGGTGGAGCGGTGGAGTCTTGGCGGGGCTGGGCGCCCCGAAGGACCCGACAAGCCTTGCCGGGAAGGGATCTTGGTCTTGCTTCTGGGAACAGCTTCGGCCTTGCCAGGCTCTCCTGCCTGGCAAGGGAGGCTCTTCTAGGCGATGCTGCCTTGGTTTCCTTGATGCGCCCTTCGATGTTTCGAAGAGCTCTTGCAGCCGTGGCATAGTTACTCTGCATATGTTGATGTAGAATGCAGAGGGCCACCGCGTCTGTGTATAGTTCGGTAAAATGAACGCAAATGTTCATTGTACCGACACCAAGGTTCACCTATCTGGTGTCCAACGGGCACTACATGAAGAGAGTGAAGCTTCGAGCGAGCGCGTCGAGCAACTCACCACCGACTTGAGGCATTCGGAAGAACGTACAAGAGACTACTTCGACATGTCCATAGCATCTCTCAAGGAAGATCTCACCACTAATATAGCGACTCAAATGCAAGAGCTATGTGCCTTGATGATCAATCGGACTTCTTCCACTTTGTCCTCTCCAAGACGGCGCCAGTTAAGTCGACACTCCTATGGCTCAACCGCCGGCTCAAGTACACCTACTTCAAGCTCTCTTCATCGAGCCGCCCGTCAAGACCGCTAAGCCAACCAAAATACATTCCATGGCGATTGTGAACAAGAGAAAACTGAAGAGCAAGAATGTCGACATCGACAAAATCAAGCTACCCTTGAGCAAGCACAAGAACGACAACGTCAGCGTCAAGAAGAGCAAGCCACCGAAGCGTTACGGCAAGAGCAACAAAGGTGCGAGGAACAAGCTCTTGAAGCTCAACAAGCCCTCCGAGATGCAACCCGAACCGCCCGCGACCGCAACCGACATGTGCGTGATGAATAAGAAGCACTTCATGAGGCAAACCAAGAAAGGCGCATTCAAGCTCGAGTTCAACAACATGCTCCTCAAGTTCGTCAAGAACAACAAGCGCCTCAAGCTCCTCAATTGCAACACGTTCCTCAAGAGCAACAAGAAATCGTGCAACCCCAATGCCAAGAGCATCAAGAGGTTGAAAACCCACCTCCTCGTCAAGAGCGACATCGCCATCGCGACCACAACAATGAAGAGAACCACTCTGGAAAGCTCAAGTTCACAATGCCAAAGTTTTCCGGAAGCACGGACCCGAGGAGTTCATATCATGGGCATTGAAGGTCGACAAAATATTCCGTTTGCACAACTATGAAGAGGAGAAGAAGATCGCCATGGCATCTCTTGAGTTCCAAGACTATGTTCTTATTTGGTGGGAGAAATAAATACTCAAGCGACAAGACCGAGGTGAAGCACCCATCACAACATGGAATCAAATGAAGGATGTCATGAGAGCTCGCTTTGTGCATTCGCATTACATCCACGATCTCTTCAAGAAGTTGCAAACACTCAAGCAAGGCACCAAGACCGTTGAAGAGTACTACAAGGAAATGGAGATTGCAATGATATGAGCCAATGTCACCGAGAATGAAGAGCAAACTATGGCATGGTTCTTGAACGGAACAACTATCCCATCAAGAAGATTTTCGAATTCCAACCTTACTCCAACCTTATTGAGCTCGTGCACCAAGCAACCAAGGCGGAGCGGCAAGTGCAAGATGATTTCAAGTACTCCAAGTACTCCTCCAAGAACTATGGCTCCTACAATCAAGCTTCAATGGCTACACCGCCTTCTATCTCAACCAAGCCTTCTCCAAGCAACGGCGACAAGTCGAGTTCCAAGAAACCTTCGACATCTTCAAGTCGTCCTCCTACTTCGAGCAACTTCAAGCCAAGAGCTTCATCATCTACAACTCCGACCAACGAGACCGTCAAGACGAGTTCCATCAAATGCTTCACAAGTCAAGGCCGAGGCCACAAGACGTTCGAGTGTCCCACTCAACGCATCATGATCGCCAACAATGACGACACCTATGACTCTATGAGCAAAGATGAAATGGAAGCGCTTGAGCACGTAGCCATGCACTGCCAAGTGAATGAGGATGAAGACAATCAAGTCTTTTGTGATAATGATTCGAGCCCCGCTCTTGTTGTCTCCAAGGTCTTGATACTTCAACAACATCAAGACGACGACCAACGTTGCCACGTCTTCCACACCAAGGCCGGCATCAATGAACGTTCCGTCAAGGTGATCATAGATGGTGGAAGTTGCCACAACTTGGCAAGTGAGGAAATGTGCTCCAAGCTCCAACTCGTCAAGAAGAAGCACCCGCGCCCCTACAAAGTCCAATGGTTGAGCGACACCGGCACCATACAAGTTGAGCACACCGTTGAGGTGAACTTCAAGATCGACTCCTATGAAGAAACATTGGAGTGTGATGTGGTCCCAATGACCGTGTGCCATATGCTTCGTGGACAACCTTGGAAATTTGACTGCAATGTCTTCCACAACGGTCTGACCAATCACTATAGCTTCAAGATGAAGGGCAAGGAGTACATGCTACATCCTATGTCTCCTAGTCAAGTTATCGCTGACAAGCAAGCTTCGAGCCATCGTGGAGAGAAAAGTGAGATAGAGACCCACCCAAAAGAGAGTGAGTGCCACAAGCCAAAGTTGAGTGACTCCACGATGAGCGGCAAGAAAAATCTAGTTCTTTTAGCCACCAAAAGAGACATGAGAGAAGTGAGCGAGAACCCATCGAGTGTTCTTCACTTTATGCTTTTGTGCAAAGTTGAAGCGGAGAAACCTAACACCTCACCACCTCTACCTTTATTGTTGTCTACTTTGTTGCAGGAATTCCAAGATGTCTTTCCCGATGAGTTACCTCCGGGTTTACCTCCTTTACGCGGCATCGAGCACCGCATCGACCTCATCCCCGGAGCACCTCTTCCTAACAAGGCACACTACCGAGTCAACCCCGAAGAAACTAAGGAGATCCAACGGCAAGTACAACAACACATCGATAACGGCCATGTACATTAAAGCTTGAGCCCTTGTGCTGTTTCGGTCATCCTTGTTCCCAAGAAAGATGGTACATATCGCATGTGTTCCAATTGTCATCCCATCAATGCTATCACCGTTAGATACCGTCATCCCATCCCACGCTTAGATGACATGCTAGATGAGCTTAGCGGAGGCACAATTTTCTCTAAAATTGATCTTAAGAGTGGCTACTATAAAATCCGCATACAAGAGGGTGATGAATGGACTACCGCATTTAAGACCAAATTTGGCTTATATGAATGGCTTGTTATGCCTATGGGCTTATCCGAAGCACCCGGTACTTTCATGAGCATCATGCATTTTGTCCTTAGACCCTACATTGGCGTATTTATTGTGGTCTACTTTGACGACATACTCGTGTTTAGCAAGTCGCTTAAAGATCATGTCACACACCTTAGAATCGTTTTGCAAACTCTTCGCAAAGAGCGACTCTATGCTAACATGGAGAAATGAAAATTTGGTGTTGACAAGCTCGTCTTCCTAGGATTTGTTGTGTCTTCTAAAGGTGTGCATGTAGGCGAAACCAAGATTGAAGCTATTAAAACTTGGCCCCAACCCACAAACTTGCAACAAGTGTGTCGTTTCCTTGGTTTAGCTGGATTTTATTGCCACTTTGTCACTACACCACGACACTCAAAGCAGCGTCAGACAATCTGCCGGCATAGGTCACCTACGACAACACATTTTGTGTCGGTAAAGACCTTTCTCGACTAAAAGGTGGGTGTCGCCTATAGTCCTGCCGGGAAAGGTCTTTGCCGACGGATAAACCTTTTCCGACAGACAACATGACAACCATAGTGAGATCTTTCCTGACAGACATTTCTACAGCGACAGACAGCTCTATGCCGACAGTTCATCTGACACTGTGGTATGCCGACGGTTTGTATGATGCCATAGCTACGCCGACATTCTATCTGATACTACGTGCGCCGACAGATAGTTCATCGGCCATTTTTTTGCCGACAATTTATCTGCGGTGTGTTATGCCAACAGATAATGTGACATGGAGCACTTCTACCGACACACTTAGTGCGAGGGTTATACATTTCAGCATAAATGGTTATACATTTCAATTCATGTTCAATATGCAATACAATTGCACTCTTCCATTCATCACAAGGTAACAACCAATGCATTCATTCTAACATATATAGATGATTCCAATTGCACTGTTCCATTCATAACAAGATAACAGGCACTACATTCATTCAACATACACAGAAGATTCACTGGGTTTCTTCACTCAAGTAGCTACAGCCATTAAGAAAATACCCAAGTGGCATATGTCAGAGTCGACATTCTGGTCATGTCCTATTACAAAATATGAGCAAGTTCTCAAAAGACCAATCATTTGATCACTTGACTACTACAAAATATTATGGAAGATACCCAGTCTTCGATCAAGCCGACATCAACTTCCATATGCACAAAATGCGTCGACAATGTTCCATGTTATGGTCAAAAGCGATCAGTGGAACATCCTAGATCAACTCCAGTACTTGCTACTTTCTGCCATTTGTCCCTGCAGAAGAACTTGTATCTTTAAGCAATCTTAGAAAATGACAAGCACATGCAACGAAATGAAGTCAGGATGGAATAGATGTGATTTTGTAGACCATAATACTGTACAAAATGATGTATATTTCAGTCCAAAAGAGATGATTAAAATAGTACGCTGACTGCTGCTACAAGTTTTGTACAAGAACAGAGATGTTCTATATTTTCAGTCCAAAAGAGATGATATTATCAGGCAAAAATGACATTTCCTAATCTAAGTAAACCATTGGTACTTGTTAAATCCTCAACATCCAAATAGCATACTGTACTAGTTTCTATTCCAAAACTAGAAAAAAGCATGCACCAGAAGCATAGTTATTTCATGTTCAACAGAAGCCTTATTTTGCTATTATGAAGCATATTGTACTAACGATGGAAGCAAGCATGCTTATATACTACATATAGCAAAAAAAGTCTCCAGTTGTGTAGCAAGCATATTGGTTTTACAACAGTTGAAACAAATTACATGTTGGAAGCTCCCATTACATCTGTTTCAACCATAAAGAAAATAAGCTTCGAAAACAACAGCACAAGTCAATTCTTGTGCACACTAGCAAGCGCAGCCAGCACCACTCATTCTTGATGAATGAAAATAAAATACTTTCAACAATAGAGTTGCAAAAACATGTTGATCAACACTACTAGAGATACTGGTAGTGGTATACTACTTGCTCTCAGTTCTAAGTGTCAGATAGACATGGTGATTTTGACAGGAATAATACCTGAACTCTGCGATGACAACCGTGACTTGGAGCAAGGTTTGACCTACAAAAATAACAATTAGTTAGCATCATGTGATAGTTTACACTAGAACAGGAAAATGTATAAAATATGTTTTTACCCTATTTGATGGCCATGCAATGGACATGTGGTGAGCATCTCCCATTGTTTGCATTCCATCATATCCACGAGCAAGCTCCACCTCTCTTTTCAATACAACATTGACAAGAACTTCATAATATTGCAGCCCAAGAACTTCACCTCCCACTATGGTGTCTTGGTTGGTTGAGATAACCATTGCCTTCACCACAGGATCAGATCTCACCAAATGATATAATATGACATCCCTACCAACCTAAATCATGCATCATCTATTAGCAAACACAACACAACAAGATATATGTAGTTAAGAGATGAGATGATTACAAGGTCTTCTTGATTGTGAGTGGCTTGAGAGGCCTGACGGACGCTTGGAGTGGCTACATGGCTTCTAGGTGGTAAATGTGTGGATGCAACATTATGGCTAGATGGCATACGCTTCTGGATGAACAATCCTTTGGCTTCCTGGACTGCATCATGATGACCCTCATGTTCCTCTTCCTCCTCATCATCATCATCCGGTACAATACGTGAGAACTATGGAGGGACACAAAAAGAAAATGAATTAGTGTACCTATGATTCACATATCTTAACAAAAATAGACAAGTAAGCACTCACCACGGGTCGAGAGAAAGAATTAGGAGGCGAAGGCGTGGGCGTTTCAACACTGTGACTTCCTTGTGAAAAAATGACATGCATCTCATCGACGCGTCGTTCCATTGCTTGCATTTTCTCCTGTAGAGTTGAAACTGCTTGTTCAGCTCTTCGATGAAGTTGCATTTCCATTGCAAGCTTTGTTGGCACTTTAGCTTTGGTTCCAGGTGCACCCACACTCTGTGGAGTTGGCCCCGTACCCAACATACGGACACGTCCTCTTGGTTTCTTCTCTCCAAAAGTATGTGCATAAAGATCCCCTTCTGCAATAGAATTTCCCTCCAATTCTGGGTGGAGTGCAACTTCAGTTTGAAGTTTTTTCTACAAGAACAAAACAAATGAGGTACCTCAAGTTATTTCCATGATGAAGCCACATGCACGATATTATTACAGAAAAGAGATGATGAATGGTCATGTGACTTACAATTAGTGGCACTGCTAGTGGGGTGGGAACTCCGGTTTTCTTACTTGTATGTACTTCGAAAAAAACTTTGTCTCTTCCTGGATAGTACCCAAGTTTCTGAGCCTGCAACCAATTTGTCTCACTAGTAACTAAAACAACCTTTACTGATCTGATACATCACTTTCGAAAAGAAGTGCTTGCATAGTTGAGTTTACCATATCATGACCAACACGAGCAAAACTCTTGCTGCCAGCCACATGTAGCAATTTCAAATTGGAACGATTTTTTTTGTTTCTAGCACTGCTAGCCTAAAAAACGATGCAAACAATGAGTTAAGCTATAGGATATAACATGAAGACATTTTGCATCAATTAGAAATTCAAAGTGAACATTTTATCAAGAGCTAAAAACAATCAGCACGTCATATATGACAGTCTGCATCAATTAGAATTTCAAAGTGAACATTTTACTTGTCATGTAGAAAGTGCATGCAAACTACATAAACAGAGCTAACTATGACATTGCAAGATGTGTGTAGAAAGTGCATGCAAACTACATAAATAGAGCTAACTATCATATTTATCTCAAAATTAGAGAGAATGATCTAGTTAATATCCAGTGCAGTTCTGTAAATCTCAACGAGACAAATGCATCCAAAAGTTTCACTTTTAGTACACACAAGGGGCTTTATTCTGCAGTTCAATAACTTGGTGAGATTCTTTTAAATTGATGCAGATAACTACTAGGAGTAATAGTGAGGCAGCATTGTCAATATAACCATGCACACAAGGACCAAGTTTGCATATAGAAGGAAAAAAAGCAGGTGCATCATATTGACTATCACGTGCCCCACAAAAATGACACAAGAAAAATTCCTATATGTTACAGGATAAAGTCCAGCATCCCCAAATTCACACAAAGTGCCCCACAGAATTCTTGCCAACTAATCCTCGACCAAGGTTGCTGAAGAAAGGTGTGGTACTACTGGTTTCCATACCCAAACCTTGATCATTTCTAATTTGTCGAGTAAACTGAGTTTCACCTTTTAAATACCGAGAACAATAGGTAAGAGTCTCATCAAATAAATAGCTCTCGGCAATAGATCCCTCTGGATGACTTCTAGTATGAATAAAGCCCTTACACCGGCACGAATACCTACAGCGAGATACACAATCAAATGTCTATGTCTATTTGTAGAAGAAGCATACTTTTGCTGCTACAAAAGTGGTCGGTGACAATTACCTCTCTATAGGAAACATGTTGCGAAAATGCACTGGGCCAGCTATTTTGGCTTGGGCTGGAAGATGCACCATCAAGTGTACCATGATATCAAAGAAGGATGGAGGGAATATAGTCTCAAGAATGCTCAAGGTCTCAGCTATTTCAGCCTCTAGTTTTTCCATATCACTAACAGAAATAACATGCGAGTAAATCTGCTTGAAAAAATTGCTAACACGAATCAGTGCTGCACTAACTTTTTCGGGCAATAGCCTTCTCACAGCAAGTGGTAGCAAATGTTGCATTAAGATGTGGTTGTCATGGCTCTTTAACCCGATTATTTTCCTTTCCTTGACATGCACATTAGCACGTATATCAGCTGCTAACCCGTAAGGGAACCTAGCTCCTTTAAATACTCCACAAAATAACTTCTGCTGGGCAACATTCATTTCATAAGGTGCTGGAGGTAAATAAAATTTATCTTCTACTTCAAGTTCAACAGGATGAAGGTCACTTCTAATGTTTAGAGCTTGAAGGTCCAAGCGAGAGTTCAGATTATCCTTAGATTTCCCATCAATGCACAACAATGTGTTGAGTATGTTCTCACATACATTTTTTTCTATGTGCATGGCATCTAAGTTGTGACGTAGCAACAAGCTCTCCCAATATGGCAGCCTGAAAAAAATAGACTTCCTTTTCCAAACAACTAACGGCTCATCGTCCTTGCGCTTCCGCTTGGTTTTCTTCTTCCCAGATGGATCCTTCCCAAAAACCGTATGCATATCTTTCGTCTGAGCAATAATTTCTGGTCCAGAGAGAGGAATTGGCGCTGGCCTATGCTCAGCAAGGCCGTCAAAAGAATGGGTGTTGGACCTAAAGGGGTGGTCTTCATGTAAGAACCTGCGATGCCCCATGTAGCATGTCTTGCTACCATTATTCAGCCTAAGAGAACATGTGTCAGAATGACATTCAGGACAAGCTCCTTCACCAGAGGTGGTACAACCAGCTGTATACCCTAGGCCTGGGAAATCATGAATGGTCCACAATATGGCAGCCTTCAAATCAAAGAACTCTTCTTTTGAAGCATCGTATGTTCTGACGCCATGAAGAAACATATCTACCATATCATCAACTAGCGGCTCTAGATAAACATCCATATCACTACCAGGAGCATGTTTACCAGGAATAATCAATGTGAGAAAAAAATTTGATTGCTTCATGCACATCCAAGGAGGGAAGTTATAAGGAATCAAGATAACAGGCCAAACACTATAATTGACGTTATTGGATCTAAAAGGATTAAAACCATCTGCTCCATATCCAAGCCTAAAATGGCGGCTGTCCTCAGCAAAGTCCTTATGCAACTCATCAAAATACTTCCATTGAGCAGAATCAGCTGGATGCCTGATCAAACCATCTTTTGTATGCCCTTCATCATGCCATCTGGTGAGAGCTGCTATTCTAGAACACATAAACAACCTCTGGAGCCTTTTCTTTATTGGAAAATAATGGAGAACCTTCCTAGGTACCTTGTGGACACGTTTTCCATCTAAACTCTTCTTTTCAGACTTCCATCGTGAAGTATTGCATATTGGACAAACATCAACCTTAGCATGGTTTTTCCAGAAAAGGATGCAATCATGTTCACATGCATGAATACTAACATATCCAAGTCCTAGGCATTGCACCAATTTCTTAGCTTCATTATAGTTCTTCGCTAGTGAGGACCCTTCAGGAAAAGCATCATTAAGTAGATCTAGCAGCAGGTTAAAACTTTTATCTGACCATCCACCAAGCAATTTGACATGAAGTAGTCTAATTATGAAATGCAGTTTTGAGAACTTCTTACACCCAGGATATAGCTCTTGACCAGAGTCATTTTTTAACTTTTGAAGTGCTTCTAAATATGCATCAGTCTGCTCAGAAATTGTGTCATCTTCGAAGTCCCCCTCCTTATCTAAACCACCCCCTAAGTCTCGAAGCAAATCAGAAATGTCATCCTCTTCGGGTGACTCCTCCTCAACCTCATTCTCATGAGCGTCGGGAACATTCAAGAAAGAAGAACTAGATTCTCCATGAAAAATCCAAGCTTTATACCCACGGAGAAACCCATCACATACCAGATGCTCACGCACCTCTCTTTCTTCATTCCAAAATGAGTTTGAACAGTTCTTACAAGGACATAATATTTTGTTTCCGGATGAATTACTAAATGCAAAGCTTAAGAATTTTTCCACCCCTTCCAAATACACCTTTGTGTGCCTACATGTTATATAAATATACATATGCATCAGATCAGATGTAGTTAAATAATTGCTAAGCGCCCTATAACCACTAAAATTGTGTGTTATACCTAGGCTCATCCATCCACCTTTTGTCCATGGTGACTGCACCTTCACAACTGATTCACAGACTACAAGTGAAATGTACAGATTCGGAATATCGATGTTGCTGTAGAGATTCAGAATATCAATGTTGCTGCAAAAATCGGCATTCACTATGAACATGCATATCTAATAGAAAAAAACTTAAAACATGGACATTAAGCTCCTAAAACCGGTCTGGATGCGCTTAATCATATGGCTTCTAGAGAGATCTATCTATAATGAACTAATAGTTTAGTAAGCATTACACAGATCACACTAAGTAGTGTTTACACAACCAAATCTGCAACTACTTGAAATACAAAATGAACAACAAAAATCTGAAACTGAAAAAATATAATGCAAGTCATCCAATCAGATCATCACACAAGCATTATTCAATTAGGCCATTAGTAATTGCAGAAGGAAGGTAAATCACCTCTTGAATTCAGTAGGTGGGGCAGAGGAAAGTAGCAGGAATGGAGGTCGACCGTGGAGGTGGATCCTTGACGCGCTGCTGCTCCTCGGTGAGGTGGACGCGCTGCTACTCCTCGGCGAGGTGGACGCGCTGCTGCTGCTTCTCCTTGCCGGTGGTGGTCGACGGTGTTGCTGCTCCTCGCGCAGCGGACGGAGCTGCAGCTCCTGGAATGGTGGTGCGCAGCGGGCTAGAGGGATGTGGTGCGACGGAGGGCCAGCGGACGGGCGGCGGCGCGTAGGCGGGCCGGCGGCGCAATAGGTCGGGGCGGTGGCGCAGGTCGGGGCGGCGGCGTGTAGGTGGGGCGGCGGCGCAGGTCGGGGCGGCACCGCAGTGGGTCTGGGCGGAGGCGCAGGTAGGGGCGAGGGCGTAGTTGGTCGAGGCGGCGGCGCAGGTATGGGCGAGGGCGCAGTGGGTCGGGGCGGCGCAGTGGATTAGGTCGAGGGCTGAGTGAGAGAGAGAGAGGGATTGGGGATTTGGGATCGAAGGTTTTTTTTATTATCTTTTCCTTTTTTTCTGCTCTTATGGCGCGCGCATGGCTCTCTTTTCACGCCATATTTTTGGGCTGTGGGCTGAGGCGAACAACGCCGACACATTTAGTGTCCCCATGAATCGGCGACACACGGACCATTGCTAAAGACACCATCTACCGACAGAATTGACGTCGGTGCTCCTGTGGAGCTTTGCCGATGGATAATATGTCATGAGCTTATATAACTCTGACATACTGTGTGTCGGTACAGTTTGGGACAAAATAAGTGTCGGTGATTCTCACCTATACCAACAGATGCATGTCGCCTTTGTAGTGTCGTGGTGTAGTGTGTGAAGGATTTTAGCACCATTGCTTCACCATTACATGCCTTGAGCAAGAAAAATGCACCCTTTGTTTGGGGACCATCTCAAGATACCGCATTTCATGAGCTTAAGAATTTTCTTATGCATGCCCCTTTGCTTACATTACCCAACTTTGATAAACCTTTTGAGGTCCATTGCAATGCTAGCGGTAATGGCATAGGAGGTGTGTTAATGCAAGAAAAGCGCCCAATTGCTTATTTTTGTGAAAAACTATACGGACTGCAACTTAATTATCCCATATATGACAAAGAGTTATATGCGTTGGATAGAGTGTTGCATGTTTGGGAGCATTATCTCCGCCCTCATGAGTTCATTCTTCATACGGATCACAAAACGCTTAAGTATCTAAAGGGTCAAACTAAATTGAATAAGCGTCATGCCAAGTGGAGTGAGTTCATTGAGTCCTTTCCTTATATTATCAAGTATATTAAAGGCATGGATAATGTTGTGGAGGACGCGCTTTCACGCAAATGCATGCTTGTAACTCAACTTGAATTGAATGTCATTGGTTTTGAGCACATCGAAGGCTTGTATGCGCATGATGCTTCCTTTGCTACTCCTTATGCCAAATGCTTGACTCACATGTCTTGGGAACGATATTACATCAAGGATGATTATCTAATGAGAGCTAACAAACTATGTATTCCCGAGTCTTCTCTTCATTTGTTACTTTTGCAAGAGGCTCATGGAGAAGGACTTACGGGTCACTTTGGACGTGACAAGACATTCGCCATGCTCTCCAAGAACTACTATTAGACCAAGATGTTTCATGACGTCTCCGGCTACACCAACTGGTGCATCACATGCCGCAAAGCTAAGTCTCGAGCTCAATCTCATGGATTATATATGCCACTTCATATACCACACAACCCATGGGAAGATATTAGTATGGATTTTGTGCTTGGTTTGCCTAGGACTCAAAATGTCAAGGATTCTGTATTTGTTGTTGTGGACCGATTCTCTAAAATGGCACATTTCATTCCTTGCAACATGATCAACGATGCTTCACATGTCGCATTTGTTTTGTAGGGAAATCTTGCGTCTACATGGAGTGCCCAAGACTATTGTATCGGACCGTGACGTCAAGTTCCTTAGCTACTTCTGGAAGACTCTTTGCGCCAAGCTCAGAATCAAGCTCCTATTCTCTTTGTCATATCATCCCCAAACAGACGGCCAAACAGAGGTCACCAACCGGACACTCTCCACTCTTCTCCGTGTGTTGATCAAGAAGAACATCAAGGAGTGGGAGGTGTGCTTACCCATCGTCGAGTACGCCTACAATCACGCAAGACACTCTACAACCGGCAAGTCTCCCTTTGAGGTCGTCTATGGTTTCAACCCATTGTCCACATTGGACATTCTACCTCTACCACTACAAGAGTGCATCAACATGGACGCAAGTGCATGAGCAAACTATCTCAAGAAGGTGCACAAAGATACAAGGCACACCATCGAGCGCCATGTACAACGCCTCGCAGCTAAGCGCAACGTCAACAAGCACCCAATGGTGTTCAACCACGGAGATATTGTGTGGCTTCACCTTCGAAAAGACCGTTTCCCCTACGAACGCAAGTCCAAACTACTACCTTGAGCCGACAGTCCCTTCAAGGTGCTTAAGCGCTACAACAACAATGCCTACAAGATCGACATCCTACGTGAAAAGTACAATGTGAGCGATATCTTCAACGTCACCGACGTATCTCCCTTCCATGGTGATGAGGCTTTCGATCCGAGGTCGGATCTTTTCCAGGGGGGAGGGAGATGATGCGGAGCATCCTATGAACATCCCCATGGATCCGTCTCCCCAAGTGCCAAGTGGACTGATGACAAGATCACATGCAAGAGCACTCGAAACCGAGGTGACATCTTTCCTTTGTGACCTTCCATATGATGCATGTGAGACATGGCTAATACCTAAAGAGGAGACCCTATGTATGATCAGGTACCTGGACGAAGGACATGAAGATACTAAGCCACGTGGACAAGACGGCGAGGACCACAAGCGCATGGACCAAGTGAAGAAGCTGCTGAAAGTCCAAAGCAACCGGACGACCGGAGTGGACCGGACGTCCGACGCCTGGGAATTCCACCGTACAGAAGGCCGAGACGGCGACATCTACAGTGCTCGGACGTCCGACGCTGCCTGGACGACCGACAACCTCCAGCGCCCAGACGTCCGACAATCACTGGAAATATGACACCTTCCGACCAGAGCCGAAACGTCAGAAGACCGAAGTCCTCCGGACGATCGACGCACCGGATGACTGACTCGCATCGGAAATCCGACCGAACCCATACTGAGCCGAAACATCGGAAGTCCGAGCCTTACCGGACGTCTGGACCCTCGTGAGCCTCCGGACGACCGGTAACGGTTGGATGTCCGACGCCTGTCTGTGCACAACCACTTGGGCCGAGGTCCATGTACCCCTTCACCCCTCTAGACTATATATACTCTTCTCCTAGCTCAGGATTAGGGTTAGTCAAGGATTAGCTCATTTGAGATAGGGCTTTTGCTCCACTTGTACCTCTACTTCATTGGAGACCAAGGCCTCCTCGAAGATGATCCCCCAAGTGGATTCAAGACCTCTTCGGAGAAGATCCGTCTAGGATATCAAGACCTCCTCTTAGGAGATGAACTAGCTACTTGTATCCCCCTTTGTTGTCCTTGGATCATTGTGACCTCTTATGTGTTCTTGGATCTATCACAAGTGTGATTGGATCAAGTCAATTTGAGCGTTTCCACTCATGTTTTTCCCTCGTTCATCCCCATGTTCGTCATGTTCTTCGTGGGAATCCACACCAAACGTGAAAGATCGGTCGTCACCGGGTCTAGCCCTGCATCACTTGATCTTCTCCGGGTTAGCTTCGATGCCTCTCTCGGATACCAGAAAGCCTAGCAACTTTCCTGCCGGAACACCAAAAACACCCTTGGCCGGGTTAAGCATCATCTTCTAAACCCAAAGATTATCAAACGTCTCCTTCAAGTTGTCAAGCAATGTTTCTTTCTTCCTTGACGTAACTACTATGTCGTCGACGTAGGCATGGACATTGCGCCCAATCTGCTCATGGAAGCAATTCAGAACACAGTGCTGATAAGTCGCCTGAGTGCTCTTTAGTCCAAAAGGCATGGAGACATAACAGAAGGTTCCAAAAAGTGTAATGAAGGTTGTTTTCTCCTGGTCCTCCACTGCCATCTTAATCTGATGATATCTAGAGTAAGCATCCAGGAAACATAAGCTCTCGCAACTCGTCGTGGCATCAATAATCTGGTAAATGCGGGGAAGAGCAAATGGATCAGCTGGACAAGCCTTGTTGAGATTAGTGTAATCAACACACATACGCCAAGCCCCATTTTTTTCAGCACAAGTACAGGATTAGCCAGCCATTGAGGATGAAAAACTTCAACGATGAAACCGGCAGCTAGGAACTAGGCCACCTATTCTCCAATAGCCTTGCGTCTCTCCTTGTTAAAATGATGGAGAAATTGTCGGACAGGTTTCATCTTAGGATCCACATTAAGGTGGTACTCAATGAATTCTCTCGGTACGCCAGGCATGTCAGAAGGTTTACATGCAAAGATGTCCCGATTCTCACGGATGAACTCGATGAGCGCGCTTTCCTATTTGGGATCCATGCCAGTCCCAATGGTGAACTGCTGAGAAGTATCACCGGGGAAAAAGCCAACTTGCTTTGTGTCCTCCGCCGACTTGAACTTGAGCAGGGGGTCTGACTTGGTGGTGGGCTTCTTTAGAGGGGTCATACCTTCCGGGTCAACATTGGCTTGGTAAAACATGAGCTCCTCGGCTGCAGAATCCGTCTCTACATAAGCAGCATCTCCCTCCTCTCATTCCAGGGCTACATTGCGGTCCTCGTGGACCATAATCATCCCCCATGGTCCTGGCATCTTAAGCTAGAGATAGATGTAACAAGGTTGGGCCATAAACCGAGCATAATCGGGAGGCCCAAACAGTGTGTGATACGGGCTTTTGATCTTGACCACCTCAAACGACAATGTCTCTGTTCGGTAGTTGTACTCATCACTGAAAGCAACTTCCAGAAAAATCCTCCCCACGGGATAAGCCGACTTGCCGGGAACAACTCCATGAAACACCGTAGATGACGGCTTGAGGTCCTTCTCTGTCAGATTCATCCTTCGGAAGGTGTCATAGTACAATATGTTGATACAGCTCCTGCCATCCATGAGCACCTTAGTGAGCTTATATCCTTCCACTTTGGGGGCTACCACCAATGCTAGATGACCTGGGTTATCAACCCGGGGCAGGTAATCCGCCCGACTCCAAGTTATTGTGTGCTCTGACCAGTTTAAATAATGTGGAACTGCTGCCTCAACCATGTTGACCGTCCGCCTCTGGACCTTCCGGTCACGCTTGCAAGTGCTAGTGGTGAAGACGTGGTATTGGCCACTGTTCAGCTGCTTGGGATTTCCCTGGAACCTTGATTGGCTGTTCTGTTGCTGATTTCCTTGTCTAGAATGTTGGCTATGACCACCATTGTTCCCAGCACCCTGGTAACTAGCTCCTGACCCTCCGTCGTCGAAGCCGGCTCCCTAGAAGCCACCTGAGCCGGATCCGCCGGGTTGTCCACCACCACCGTTGCCGTGATGCTGTTGAAATGACTGGTTGCTGTAATCCTGCATAATAAAACAATCCTTATTATCATGGGTGGATGGCTTATCTGGGTAACTGTGCTTTTGAGACGGGCCATTAAGGGCTTCCTCATAATTTTTAGGACGACCGCCATTATAAGGTTTCTTGCTATTGCGACGCTGGCTCTTGAACCCTGCTTTGGTATTAGCCACAAAATCTGACCCGCCGTCCGGGTGCTTGCGCTTGCCACCATTGCCCTGATCATTATGATTACCATTATGCGCCGAGGCATTCTGCTGCTGACCCATGCCTCCATCATTCATCTTGCCTTTCCCTGACTTGTCATCATCTGAGTTGGGATCCTTTGTGGCATCCGACTCAGCCTACCTGGTGAGAACATCCATGAGGTCTCCCATATCCTAAACTTTCTGTTTGAGACGCCCGAGCTTCTGAACAAGAGGTTGAAAGTGGCAGTTCTTCTCCAAGATTAGAACAGCTTGAGCCGGCGTGATGTTGTCGGACGAATGGATGATATCCGCAACCCAGCGAGACCAGTGATGAGCCGATTCATCATCCTGCTGGATGCAATGCTGCAAATCCACAATTGTCATCGGGCGCTTACAAGTTCCTTTGTATTTTTTGATGAAACGCTCCTTCAACTCCGCCCAAGTATTGATAGAATTGGGGGGGGGGGGGTAGGTACTTAGCTGTCGGAGTAAATGACCACGGGTAGCCTCATCAGTCCCCCATGGTATTTCAAGACATCGGGGCTAGCTGCGCCCCTCACACCTTCCGGGAGCACGACCGCCTTCTTGGGCCGGCTGGTCCAAGAGGCCGGCTGCTAGAAGGCGGCAAGACCAAGGAGGGCGGCCGCGAGGGGGCCGATTCCTGGCAGGCGGCCCCTCACCTCCTCGAAGGTAGCACCACATCATCACGACAATACGAGGCATGGCTACAGTGCAGCCTGCCACCCCCGAGTCCAGGATGGAACATGGCCACATTACGGTGTATTGGGCGGACACCCCTCGCCCAGCGCGGCACTGTTGCCACGCAGTCCGTGACATCACTAGCGTCAGATGGAGCCGTGCTCCCATGACGGGCGGTCGGTACGGCCCGCAGGCGGCGGGCCCTACCTGTCCATGAGCCACCAAAAGGCGGCAAACCTCGAGCAGGCAGCAATAAGGGAGGGCCGACTCCTAGCAGGCGGCCCTTCTCCCCCTTGGAGTCTGTGCGCCATTAACCAGATGGGACGGGGTATGGCTATAGTGAGTGCCCGTCGGGCGACGGGACTGCAGCCACGCTCCCCCCGACAAAGCCTTCGTCATCAGGGATGAAGCTGGAGTATAAAGCAGTCAACATGGGCCGCAGGCGGCGGTCCCTACCTGTCAGCCGAGATCACGACAGTCGGCGGGGTCCACCAGGCGGCGGGCCCCAGCGGTCGCGGCGAAGCCAGCGACCAGAGACGCTGACAGCCGGGTCCTACACCCGACCGGATTACCATTGTACCCCTGGGGGGTAGGTCTATATAAACCCCCCCAGGCTCACCCATGCAAAGGGTTCACCACCCACACCATACACTCACACACGTAGAGAGAAGAGTAGGGCTAGCCTTGCCCTTCTTCCTCCTCTAGCCAAAACAACTAATGGAGCAAGCTTGTAGCTACCTTGTTGATCATAGTCATCATGCGGAGACCCCGCAGAGTAGGACTAGGGGTGTTATCTTGGAGGAGAGCCCTGAACCTGGGTAAGATTCGCAGGCATGCGCGGTCTCGCTCACTCCCGCTTCTAGAGCCCGGTGACGTACTCTTGTCCCCATCCACGATAAGCCACCCCCTGGCATATGTCGCACAATATCCCTGACATTTGGCGCCCACCGTGGGGCTCGGTGCACCGTCGTCCGAAAACACGTTTTGGACGGGAACCCTCTTCCTTCCTGGCGAGCGCAGCCAGCCTGGCACGCCCGACGGTGTTTGCGCCGACACGCTGCATGGTGTGGAAGCCGCCTGTGTCGTGTGCTGCCTCGCTGATTCCATCGGTGGGATCCACCTCTCCGACGAGCCCGCACCCAACGCGGGCGCAGCCAGCTCTGGGAGCTGCCTTGTCAACCCCCTTGGCAAGCTTCACATCGCCAATGAGCCGACCTCCGATCTGGAGTCCGTTGGCTCCACCGACCCGCCCGTCAACATGGTCATCGACGCCGACGCCGCGCCTTCTGATGCCTTCCCCGGTGACGTGGTGATCTTTGACGACCCGCTCCCTGCTGCTGACAGCAGCGCCAGCACTAGCACCATCACCGAGGTTCTGGTCATCAGCCACGACGGAGCCTCCGACAAGGCCGGCCGGGACCCGTTGCAGGCGGCAATGCGGGACCTGTCCGCCCCCGTAGCGCCCGGTGCGAACGGCGAAATGCTAGAAGCGTGCCGTGTTGCACTCCTCGACAGCACCAACAAGTTGGCAGCCATGAGACGCCTCACCGAGGCGTACCAGTGCGAGATCGATCGCGTCGTCTGCGGCACTCCGGCTGCTGGCGAACCCAGCCGCGTGGGCACGGTCCGGCAGCGCGGCGCTGCCATCGCCAGCATGCTGGGGGCCGACCGCCCAGTCTACGCCACACCAATGGAGAAATTACGCGCCACCTAGGTGGCCACAGACGAGCTGGACCGCCTGGAGGGCGACGAGCGTCGCTGCATCATGGGGCGCGTCCAGCAGCTCGTCGACGTGGCTGCCGCGCAGCAAGAAGCCGGCCGCCGCGTGGCGGAACCCGGCTTGCAGGCCAAGAACCTTCCCCCTCGCAGAGAGCATGGCATGACCTCCCGGACGCTGACAGGTGGCGCCCGCGACCGGGGAAACCAAGAGCCGACTGTTAGCCGCAGCCGCACACGCATCGCCATCGAGCGCGACCAAGACGGCCGCCCACGAGCAGTGGAACAGCGGGACGATCGTCCGCCTCCCCCGCGCAGGGAGAGGCGCGCCTCCCCGCCGCCTGTTGAGCATCCGACTCTCGGAGGCTGGTTGGGCCCCTGTGAAGGAGTCGGAGAGAGTGACGCCTGCCTCCGGATCGACCGCTTGGCTCGATCCCTAGCGTTAGAAGATGAAGATGCGATCGGCCCGCCTTGTTTCGGCCCCCGCATTCGCGACGAGCCCTTCCCCAAAGGGTTCTCGCTTCCTCGAGACACTCCCAAGTACAACGGTTCCATGAAGCCGAAGGATTGGCTAGTTGACTACTCCACCGCCGTCAACATAGCAAACGGCAACAAGCGCGTTGCTGTGAAGTACGTTCCGCTCATGCTCCAGGGCACGGCCCGGATAATAGCTGGCTGGACTTTGCCGAAGTTTTCATCCGCAACTTCACCAGCACCTACAAGTGGCCGCCCAAGCCTCGCCAGCTCTCCCTGTGCGTCCAAGGCCCGACCGAGTCCGCCCGCGAGTACTTGACGCGGTGGGCTGAACTGCGCAACTCCTGCGAAGGGGTGCACGAGGTGCAAGCCATAGAGTACTTCACTACCGGGTGCCGAGAGGGCACCCTACTCAAGCACCGACTCCTCTGCGACGAGCTGGCCACACTTGACCAGCTGCTAATCATAGCGGACAAATACGCCACTGCCGACTCCTCCATGAGGTCGGAGCTCTGAGTGGACGCGTCTGGAAAGATGCTCCCTCCGGCCCCTCAGACGCCGGCTGGTGACTCCAGCCGACACCAGCAGTCGAACGACACCAAGCGCAAGGCCCAGCAGTCGGCTTCCACCAGCCGGCAGGTGGCAGCAGTTGAAGACCAGCAGCCGGAGGGGCAGCCGGGCCCCAAGCGTCAGAAAGGCGGCAAGCCTTCTTGGTTGCCCGCCTTCTCCTTCGAGCAAACCCTTGATGCTCCCTGCAAGTTCCACAGCGACGCGAAGCTGTCCAACCACATCACCCGGAAGTGCCACTGGCTCGTCCGCATTGCCAAAGGCGAAGGACTGCCCCCTCCACCTGCTGGCCCGCCGGCTCCGCCTCCTCAGCAGCCGGCGGCCCGCCCAGTCGGCGCAATCCAAGATGAATTCCCCGAAGAACATGGAGCCTACGTCGTCTTCACCAGTGTGGCTGACGACAGGCACAGCCGGCGTCAGTAGCACCGCGAGGTGAACGCGATCGCTTCTGAGGTCCCAGAGTTCATGCACTGGTCCGAGAGGCCCATTAGCTGGAGCCGCGCTAACCACCCGGAGGTGATGCCTTCCTCGGGTTCCCACGCCCTGGTGCTTGCCACCTTTTCAACGGAGCGGCGAGCCTGTTGCTTCTCCCGAGTTCCGATAGATGGCGGTAGCAGCATCAACATCCTCTACCGTGACACCCTGGAGAAGCTGTGCATCAAGGAGAAGCAGCTCTAGCCCAGCCGGACTGTCTTCCATGGCATTGTACCTGGCCTTTCCTGCTCTCCAATCGGCAAGATCAAGATAGATGTCCTCTTCGGAGACAAAAATCACTTCCGTCGCGAGCCAATCTGGTTCGAAGTGGTGGACCTGGAGAGCCCCTACCATGCGCTCCTTGGCCGGCCTGCTCTGGCCAAGTTCATGGCGGTGCCGCACTACGCCTACCTCAAGATGAAGATGCCGGGCACCAAGGGCATTATGACCGTAGCCGGCGACTACCAGAAGTCGGCCATGTGTGCTGCTGCCAGCAGTCGGCTGGCCGAGTCCCTTGTCATCGCTGCAGAAAGGCGGCTCCTTGACCGGGTTGTGTCCATGGCCGGCAAGCAGCCGGACCTATCACCAGATCCCAAGGAGTCGGAGGCCCAGGGCTCTTTCCAGCCGGCCAAAGAAACCAAGAAGATTCCCTTGGACCCTGAGCACCCGGAGAGGTTCACTGTCGTAGGGACCCACCTCGACAGTAAATAGGAAAGCGATCTCGTCGATTTCCTCCGTGAGAATCGGGACATCTTCGCATGGTCTCCCAAGGACATGCCGGGTATTCCGACGGATTTCGCCGAGCACAAGCTACATGTTAGATCAGATGCAAAACCAGTAAGGTAACCCCTCCGCCACCTATCGGAAGAGAAGAGAAGAATTGTTGGTGAAGAGATCGCCTGGCTTCTGGCAGTCGGCTTCATCATGGAAATGTTCTTTCCAAAATGGCTTGCCAACCCAGTCCTTGTACTGAAGAAGAACAACAAGTGGCGCATGTGCATTGATTACACCAGCCTCAACAAAGCCTGCCCCAAAGATCCGTTTGCTCTGCCTCGGATAGACCAAGTGATTAACTCCACAGCCGGATGCGAGCTGTTGAGTTTTTTGGATGCCTACTCTGGCTACCACCAGATCAAGCTGAACCCGGCCGATCGGCTGAAGACCGCCTTCATCACACCATTCGGAGCCTTCTGGTACCTGAACATGACATTCGGCTTAAGAAATGTCGGTTGTCGAGGATATCGTGTGACATATGCCAGGGGGTGGCTTATCATGGATGGGGACAAGAGTATGTCGCTGGGCTCTAGAAGCGGGAGTGAGCGAGACCGCATACGCCTGCGAATCTTACCCAGGTTCGGGGCTCTCCTCGGAGATAACACCCCTAGTCCTGCTCTGCGGGGTCTCCGCATGATGACTATGATCAACAAGGTAGCTACAAGCTTGCTCCTTGAGCTGTTTCGGCTAGAGGAGGAAGAAGGGCAAGGCTAGCTCTACTCCTCGCTCTACGTGTGTGTGTGAATGGCGTGGGTGATGAACCCTTTGCATGGGTGAGCCTGGGGGGTTTATATAGGGCTACCCCCCAGGGGTACAATGGTAATCCAGCCGGGGTAGGACCCGGCCGTCAACATCTCTGGCTGCCGGCTTCACCGCCGACCGCTGGGGCCTGCCGCCTGGTGGGCCATGTTGACTGCTTTATGCTGTAGCCTCGCCCTCGATGACGAAGGCTTGATCGAGGGGAACATGGTTACAGTCCCGCCGCCTGACGGGTACTCGCTGTAGCCATACCCTGTCTCGTCTGGTTAATGGTGCACAGACTCCAAGGGGGAGGAGGGCCGCCTGCTAGGAGTCGGCCCTCCCTTGTTGCCGCCTGCTGGAGGTTTGCCGCCTTCTGGTGGCTCGCGGCAAGGTAGGGCCCGCCGCCTGCGGGCCGTACCGATTGTGCGGCAATAGTGCCGCGCTGGGCGGGGGGTGTCCGCCCAGTACACAGCTTTGTGGGCATGTCCCATCCTGGATTTGGGGGTGGCAGGCTGCACTGCAGCCATGCCTTGTCTTGTCGTGGTGATGTGGTGCTGACTTCGAGGGGATGAGGGCCCGTCTGCCAGGAGTCGGCTCCCTCGCAGCCGCTTCCATGGTCCTGCCGCCTTCTAGTAGCCGGTCACTTGGACCAGCCGGACCAAGAAGGCGGTCGTGCTTCCGGAAGGTGTGAGGGGCGCAGCCAGCCCCGATGTCTCAAAATACCATGGGGGACTGATGTGGCTACCCATGGTCATTTACTCCGACACCGGTGCCACGTTTCAGCGTTGCATGCAGAAGTGCCTCCTCAAGCAACTCGGCAGAAATGCCCACGTCTATGGAGATGACATTGTGGTGAAGACGGAGAAGCGTGGCACCCTCCTGGAGGATCTCAAGGATACCTTCGACAATCTGCGCCGTTTTCAAATCAAGCTCAACCCAGAAAAGTGTGTCTTCGGAGTCCCAGTCGGCCAGCTCCTTGGTTTCCTCGTCTCAGAATGCAGCATCGAGTGCAACCCTACGAAGATCAAGGCCATTGAGCGGATGGAGAGGCCCACCCGGCTGCGAGATGTCCAGAAGTCACCGGGTGCTTGGCATCCCTCAGCCGTTTCATCAGTCGGTTGGGTGAGAAGGCTCTGCCTCTGTACCAACTAATGAAGAAAACCACTCACTTCGAGTGGAATGACAAGGCGGACAAGGCCTTCCTCCAACTCAAGAAAATGCTGACTACGCTGCCTGTCCTGGCAGCTCCGGCTGCTAAGGAGCCCATGTTCCTCTACATCGCCGCCACCAACCGGGTGGTCAGCACTGTCATCGTGGTCGAGCGCCCAGAAGACGGCAAGGCGCAGCCGGTCCAGAGGGCCATCTACTACCTGAGTGAAGTGCTGTCGGCCTCCAAGCAGAATTACCCCCACTACCAGAAGAAGTGCTATGGCGTGTACTTTGCCGCCAAGAAGCTCAAGCAGTACTTTCAAGAGCACTCCATCACGATTGTCTGCACTGCCCCACTCGCCGAGATCATGGGCAACAGAGATGCATCAGGCCGGGTGGCCAAGTGGGCCATCGATCTAGCTCCCCACACCATCCTCACACCGCCATCAAGTCCCAAGCGCTGGCCGACTTCCTCGTCGACTGGGCCGAGACCCAGTACCTGCAGCCGGCGCCGGATTCTACCCATTGGCGGATGAACTTTGATGGCTCAAAGATGCGCACCGGTCTAGGAGCCGGCATCATCCTCACCTCTCCCAAAGGCGACAAGCTCAAGTACACGTTGCAAATTCACTTTGCCACCTCCAACAACATGGCCGAGCACGAGGCACTCGTCTACGGGCTCCGACTGGCCAAAGAGATTGGCATCCGCCGGATTCTGTGCTACGGTGACTCGTACTTAGTAGTCTAGTAGTCGTCTGGCGACTGGGACGCCAAGGATGCAAACATGGTGAGCTACCACTTCCTCGTCCAGCAGATCAGTGGATACTTCAACGGGTGCGAGTTCCTTCATGTGCCACGAGCCGGCAACGAGCAAGCTGATGCCCTGGCACGGATTGGCTCCACCCGCCAAGCGATACCAGCCGGCGTCTCCCTCCAATGCCTCCGCAAGCCGTCTATCAAGCCTTCACCGGAATCAGAGTCCATCTTCGTGCCGGCTGCTCCCGAAGCAGTCAGATCCGACTCAGGGGCTGCAACAGCCGGCCGGGGGACTTTGGCAGGTGGCTCGGGGACTGCTGCAGTCGCACCCGGCCCGGGAACTTCAGAACCCGGCCCGGGGACTGCGGTAGTCGGCCCGGGGATGATGGCAGGCGGCTCAGGGACTACAGCAGTCGCACCCGGCTCGAGGACTTCAGAACCCGGCCAGGGGGCTGCAACAGTCGGCCCGGGGACTTCAACGACACAACAAGCGACAGCCGACTCCAACCCGCCTCCTCCCAACCCAACCGCCCTGGTCCCAGTGGCCGTGATGACAGTGGTTGAAGCACCATCATGGGCGCAGCCCATCCTCAACTTCCTGGTAAGCGGAGAGCTACCAACCGACGAGACCTTGGCCCAACAAGTGCAACGCCGGGGAGCAGCATACATGATAGTGAACAGAGAGCTTCTAAGACGCAGCGTGACTAGCGTTTTCTAGCGCTGCGTTGAGCCAGAAAAAGGCAAGGCAATCCTCAGAGACATCCATCAAGGCGAATGCGACCACCACGCGGCCTTCAGATCCCTCATCGCCAAAGCTTTCCACCATGGATTCTTCTGGCCGACTGCTTTGGACGACGCCAAGGACTTGGTCAAGAAGTGCAAAGGGTGCCAGAAATTGGGCTCCAAGCAACATCTGCCGGCTTCTGCACTCAAGACCATCCCCCTCACTTGGCCATTTGCCGTCTGAGGGCTGGACATGGTGGGCCCGTTCAAAACAGCACGTGGCGGCATGACCCATCTGCTGGTCGCCGTGGATAAATTCACCAAGTGGATTGAAGCAAAGCCAATTAAGAAGCTGAGCGGTCCGACTGCGGTGACCTTCATCGCAGATATCACCGTCCGGTACAGCATACCACACAGCATCATCACCGACAATGGCACAAACTTTGCCAAAGGCGCCTTGGCCCGTTTCTGTGCGACACAGGGCATCCGACTGGACTTAGTGTCAATTGCCCATCAGCAGTCAATCAGCCAAGTCGAGCGAGCAAACGGCCTCATCTTGTCCGGCATCAAGCCCCGACTGGTCGAGCCGCTGGAGCGCTCGGTCGGCTGCTGGATCGAGGAGCTGCCGGCCGTCCTATGGAGTCTCCGGACCACGCTGAACAAATCGACCGGCTTCACCCCCTTCTTCCTCGTGTATGGGGCCGAGGCTGTCATCCCAACTGACATCGAGTTTGACTCGCCTCGCGTCACCATGTACACGGAGGCGGAGGCAAAAGAGGCACGAGAAGACGGCGTCGACCTGCTGGAAGAGGGCCGGTTGCTGGCACTCAGCCGGTCCGCTATCTACCAGCAGGGCCTGCGCCGCTACCATAGCCAGAAGGTCAAGCCACGATCCTTCCAAGAGGGGGACCTTGTGCTTTGGCTGATCCAGCGAACAGCCGGCCAGCACAAGCTCTCGGCCCCTTGGGAAGGGCCCTTCATCATCAGCAAAGCCTTCGACAATGACTCCTACTACCTCATCGACGCGCAGAAGCCCAGGGCACGCAAGAGGGACGATTCCGGCAAGTTAACAGAGCGCCCATGGAACGCAAATCTCCTCCGAACAGTTAATGCAGTATGTACCGCGCTACCTTTTGTATTAAGAGAAAAGGCATCGGGTGCCTCGAGGAGTACTCGAGGGCCCCCCTTTTTATCTGTATGATAAGTTTATACCTGAGAATGTGTTATTTCATTCCTCCACCTGGCACCGGGTCCGACCAGTCGGCCCGGGGGCTCGCCGCCTTGCCCTACGTTGGTGCCGCCTGCAGTCGGACAAGTAGTGTGCCGACATCTAAGCCCTCTCTTGCCTTAAGCTGTAGCTCGCAGAGCGATTGTCCGGCTGGCAAGAGCTAAAGGCAGGAAACGGTGTCCACACAAAAAATGACTAAGGAAAAAGCATCAACATAGGCCAAGCCGGCTCCTCGCCCCTCCATCCGGCTGCTGAGCAGCCGGCCGGCCGGCTTCTCACTTGACTTGCTACGCTCTAAACGTCCAAAGTACTTGTCTTCCTAAACGGCCAAATACCGGACCCAGCCACAGACCGCAGAGCGGCTGTCCGGCTGGCAGGGCGGTAGCCAAAGAAAGGCGGCAAAGGAAAAAGCCAAAAAGAGCAGAAAAGCAATGCAAAGTCAGAACCCGGCAGAGCACAACTTGTGCGAATAAAGTTAATTTACATAGCAAGAGCTCATAGCCAGCATTCAACAAAGTTTGAATACACCCCCAACGGGTGGAATTGCGTGAATTTAACATACTTGTTCAAAAGATTACAAGAACAAAAAGATAAGATAAAGTGGCCGTCTAGGCCAGGTGAGCAGCAGGCAGGTCCGTCGGGTTGGCGGAGGCAGCGGCGCCGGATGGTGGAGCGGCCGACTAAGGGGTCTCGGCCTGATCGCCCTCGGCAGCAGTCGGTGCGGTAGCACGCGGCTCGTTGGTCGAGGCTTGGTCGGGCTGAGGCCGGCTGTCCGCTCCGCCGTCCGGTGCGTCGTCTTCACCGTCCTCGTCCTCTTCGTCCTCGCCCTCATCGCTGGAGGCAATCTCTTCCACTGAGTCCTCCTCATCCCCCGGGTTCAGCCCGAACCAGTTGGGCGGCACCTCAGCACCTTCCTCGTCCAGCTCGGGGGTGAAAACGGTGGTGTCGGCATACTCGGCGATCGCCGCCGCACGTTGAGTAAGCGCAGGGCCCATCGCCGCCAGCTCCGGTCCGGCCTCTTGCCGGAAGGTGGCCAGCTGGGCCAGGTCCAGCCCAGGATACCACGCCTTGGCGAACTCCAAGGCCGTCCGCACACCCGCCCGAGCCACGGCGCCCTTCCAAGCCTCGAAGCGGCCGGCCGCTACCTCCAGCCAGTCGGCAGTCCGACTGGGGGTGCGCGGAATTCGAGCATCAGGCCAGAGGGCGGTTAACACCTGAGCCCCGGCGCGCTGCAGGCGGTGGAGTATCCTGCGAGCTGGCTGCAGGCGCGTCCTGACGGCCAGGAGCTGCTCGCCGAGATTTCGGGGCGCGTTGGGCGCGATGCCCGCGCCCGCCCTCCTCCGCACGTCGCGACGCACCTCGATGGCCTAGCTGATGGCGACGGAGTGACCGGGAAAGTATTCTGCACAAGAAGAAGATCAAAGATTAGAAGCCAGAAGCCGAGTCCTACAGCAGTCGGCGGCTGTTCAAAAGAAGAAGTAACTTACCATCGATCATGTCCTCGATTTCGCCGTAGCCGTCGATCAGGAGTCTCTCCTTCTCGGCCCAGTTCGATCGTTGAGTCTCGAACTCGGCCTTGAGGGAGTCTTCCTCCTCCTTCAGCTTCTGGAGCTCCGCCTTGTGCCGCTCCGCCTGGTCCGCCAGCTCCTTGGCCAGGTGGTCGCATTCCTGGGCCGCCTAGCTGCGCTCCTGCTCCTTGGTGTGGAGCGTGGACTCGGCCTCGCCCAGGCGCTGCCGTAGATCTGCGGCGGTGTCTGCCAAAACAAAGAAAAAAGAAAACCATCAACCCCAATGGAAAGTAGTTGCCGGGAGATCCGGCCCGACTGCTCAGCAGTCGGCCTGAATCTCAGGGACTACACCCAGCGGGTGCGCTGACATGCCCCCGCGAGGAAGAAGACCAAAAGATTTACTTCGGCTCTCCGCCAGATCGGCGGTCCGCTTGGTCAGCTCCCGGAGCTGAGAGTTATAGGCGGCCGCACGGAGGTTGTGGTAATCCTGCAACAAAGACAACAGAAGAAAGTACCGAGTCAGTACTCGGAGCTCAACCTGAAGTTCCGAGTCGCCTGCTCAGCAGCCGGCCTGGAACTCGGGGGCTACACCCAGTGGGTGCGCTGGCGCGCCCCCACGGAAGATTACAAGAAACGAAAACAAGAGCCGTACCCGGACGGCCGCCTGCGTCACCAGGAACTCCTGCGTGTATTGCTGGAGAGTGGCGCCTTGGGCGTTGAACCGGGCCAGGACTTCCTGCGAGGCCGCGTTCAAAATGCCCGTACCACCGCCAGGAGTCCAATCTAGTGGGGCGGCGCTGGTAGCCTCGGTGTCGGGGGCCGACGAGCTAGCGGCCCTGATCTCCAATGGCCGCGGTGCTGAGGCTGCCTTCTCCGCACGCCGACGCACCGGGGTACGGATTGCAGGAGTCGGACCCACCACCAACTCGCCGCCGGCTGGCGGCACCAGTGACGCGTCAGGCCGACTTCCCTGGCCGTCGACAGCCGGCGTGCGCGGGGGCACCTCCGCCTTTGGGACAACAGGGTCCCCTCCCCTCTCTAGGTTCGGCTGGTCATCGCCAGCCCCTCCAGTCAGAGCCTGGCCCTCCAGCACCACTGGCTTCGCAGATTGTGGACCGGTGGACTCCGGAGCCCGGCTACGGGACGCCTCCTCTGCCCGCATCTTGGCGGCCGCGTCCGCCTGCTAATTGGCCGCGGCGTCGGCTTGAGCCTCGGCCGCCGCGTCGGCCTCCGCCTTCTCCCAGGCCGCAGCCTCCCGCTCCTCTCGCGCCTCCTGCGCATTCCTCTCCGTTGCCTCATGAAGGGCGGCGAGCGGATCCACGCGGCTGGGGCCCGCGAGGCCATCTGCCACCCCGATCACCGAGCCGGACGGGGCTCGCGACAAGGAAAGTGGGACGCTACGCACCAAAGGAGGAAGAGAATAAAAAGATCGCAAAGACAAAAGAAAAGCAAACGCAAAGCAGGATGCAAGAAAGGACAAGGAGCTTACGCGGACACCAGCGGGAGCCGCTTTGGGGCCTTCTGGAAGAGGGCCGCATTCGCAGCAGCCTGTTGCCACTTGGTCGTGGCGGCCGAGGTCCTGGCCTTGTTGGGCCGGCTGCCGAGCAACCCGGAGTCGGCCCGGCGCTTCGGCCCGCCAGCTGTTGCAGTTGGCGCGGCCGAGGAGCTGGCGCCTGCCCTGTCGGCGCCATGGGAACGGCGTGTCTCGTCATCCCCCTTGTCTTCATCTGGGCAATCCCCGAGTCCGCCTCCTAAGGAGCCACCTGCTCCCTCGCCGCCACCGCCTGTGGCATCGTCCTCCTCCTGAGCGGCCGCCCCAAGTCAGGGTCATCCACGTCACTCGCCGCCCGGTCCGCCATGTACTGATGACCCGGGGCCAGCGCGTTAGTGGCCGTCTTGCCCGGGAAATGCTGCACCAATGCCGACTGGTCAGGCGGCAAGAAAGAGCCCAGGCGAACAAAGGAAAAAGAATTAGAGGTCTTACCGGAGGCGGTGGGTTGGCCTGGCTGTACCACGGCTTGCCGAATCACCACTCCGTCTCTGACAGCTTGCAGTCGGAGAAGAAGTTCACCATGCGGACCACCTCCATGTCCGGCATCACTTTGGTGGACAGCCGGCACAGGTACCTGCGCCCACTCATGTCGCTGATCAAGTGAGGCCAGGCTTGAAGGGGCAGCACTCGGCGCTTCACGAACGCGGCCAGCAGATCCGAGGCATTGAGGCCCTCCGTCACCGTCATCTCCTGGAGCCGGAGGAGAGCGGTGGTGCAGGCGGCCGACGGGGTTCTCGGCCGGAACATCCAGTTGGTGCGAGGCCCAACAGGCGGGCCGGCTGCGTAGGCCGGCAGGTTGATGTAGTCCCGCGTTGAGTGGATACTCTCGACGTAGAAGAACGACTTCTGGCACAGTTTGGCCGACTGCAGCAGGGCGAGAGCTGGGAAGCAGACCCCGGATCCCATCTGCTGCACCGTAACACAGGCTCCGCACTGGGCCGCCTCGTTCTTGGCGGCGGTGCCGAGCTTGAGATAGAAGAGCTCTCCCCACATCTTGATTGTGGGGAGTGTGCCGAGGTAGCCCTCGCACAGGGTGACGAAGGCGGAAAGCAGCACCACCGTATTTGGAGTGAGGTGGTGGGGCTGCACTCCGTAGAAATCCAAAAACGAGCAAAGGAATCCGCTCGCCGGAAGACCGAAGCCACGGAGGAAATGCGACCGCAAGACGACGCGCTCGCTGCCTTTCGGCGCCGGTGAGATCTCCCTTTCGGGGGGGACAAGCACCTTGATGTTCGACGCATGAGGGAGCCACCGCGTCTGGCGGAGGAACTCCAAGTGCCCGTCATGAACATTGGAGCCGTCCCAGTCGCCCGCACGACCGCTTGGCGCCATGGGCATCGTGCTCGGCGATGGCGCAAGGTGGATGCGGCGCGAAAGAGGTTCGGCGACGGTGGGCTGCGGCGGCACCCCGCCAAGAGGAGAGGCCACGGCGGCAGCAAAAAGAAGAGGAAGGAGAAAGGCAGGATGAAGGGAGAGGAGGGCGCGTGTACGTTCTGCCGCCCCCCTCCTCCCCCTACTAATAGCCCCCCGGCGGCGGAGCCGAGGGGGCGAGACATGGGGGGGGGGGGGTGCAAGATTAACTGCGCCCACTCCTCCCGTGACCCCGCGATTACCGCGCCATAACGGCGTGTATTAACCACACCTGGGAAGCGCAATCGCCCGCCTCGGCCGCAGCGGATCCTCGCGCGTGCCGAGGCCCTGTAGTGGCGGGCCCAGGCCTGCGGCGATGTCCCATCTCGCACGCGGTCTGGCAGGCCAGCCTGGCCTGCTGGCGCCGCGTGGCGAGCGAGCAACAAGCGGCAAGCCTGTTGTCTGGGTGGCACTCTACCCGGCCTCCACCATGATGATTCGAACTCGCCAGGCGGCCGGCCTGGCCTTGGCCAACTCCTGGCAGTCGGCCTCTCCGGAAGACGGACGAAGCCCAACTACCAGATCACTCAGAGTAGGAAGCTGCTGAGGCTCCTCGTTTTTCAGCCGCGGTGCCCCACCAGCTTCGGGGACTACTGTCGGAGTAAATGACCACGGGTAGCCTCATCAGTCGCCTATGGTATTTCAAGACATCGGGGCTAGCTGCGCCCCTCACACCTTTCGGGAGCACGATCGCCTTCTTGGGCCGGCTGGTCCAAGAGGCCGGCTGCTAGAAGGCGGCAAGACCAAGGAGGGCGGCCGCGAGGGGGCCGATTCCTGGCAGGCGGCCCCTCACCTCCTCGAAGGTAGCACCACATCATAACGACAAGACGAGGCATGGCTATAGTGCAGCCTGCCACCCCCAAGTCCAGGATGGAACGTGGCCACAGTGCTGTGTATTGGGCGGACACCCCCCGCCCAACACGGCACTGTTGCCACGCAGTCCATGACATCACTAGCGTCAGAGGGAGCCGTGCTCCCACGACGGGCGGTCGGTACGGACCGCAGGTGGCGGGCCCTACCTATCCGCGAGCCACCAGAAGGTGGCAAACCTCAAGCAGGCGGCAATAAGGGAGGGCCGACTCCTAGCAGGCGGCCCTTCTCCCCCTTGGAGTCTGAGCGCCATTAACCAGATGGGATGGGGTATGGCTACAGTGAGCGCCCGCCGGGCGACAGGACTACAGCCACGCTCCCCCCGACAAAGCCTTCGTCATCAGGGACGAAGCTGCAGTATAAAGCAGTCAACATGGCCCGCAGGCGGCGGGCCCTACCTGTCGGCCGAGATCACGGCAGTCGGCGGGGTCCACCTGGCGGCGGGCCCCAGCGGTCGGTGGAGAAGCCAGCGACCAGAGACGCTGAAGGCCGGGTCCTACACCCGGCAGGATTACGATTGTACCCCTGGTGGGTAGGTCTATATAAACCCCCCAGGCTCACCCATGCAAAGGGTTCAACACCCACACCATACACTCACACACGTAGAGAGAAGAGTAGGGCTAGCCTTGCCCTTCTTCCTCCTCTAGCCAAAACAGCTCAAGGAGCAAGCTTGCAGCTACCTTGTTGATCATAGTCATCATGTGGAGACCCCGTAGAGCAGGACTAGGTGTGTTATCTCCGAGGAGAGCCCCGAACCTGGGTAAGATTCGCAGGCATGCGCGATCTCGCTCACTCCCGCTTCTAGAGCCCGGCGACGTACTCTTGTCCCCATCAATGATAAGCCACCCCCTGGTATATATCGCACAATATCCCCGACATTAGCGCACATAGCATCGCTGACATCCAGCATATCCATGGCCAGCTCATACCTTTCGAGCCAAGCAGCTGGCTTAAGATTTGTTGTATAGTTGGGCACCTTGCGAGGACCTTTGAGTCCTTAGGCTTGCGCTCGTTGCGTAAAGTCGGCACTAAGCACGGTATCCCAATGGTTCTGGTATTCGACCCGGCTCCTAGTGAAGGCAAAGGGGTTACCAAGGGCGGCTGCTGAGCCCCAGGTTTGCTGCTTCTGCCTCTCGCCTAGCTTGAGCCCAATCCACTATCGCCTGAGCATCTTAGAGAGCAGGGCGGGGTGGGTCATCCTGTGTTTCACGTCGTCGTCGTCCGCTATTGGACACAGCCTGTGACTCAGCATGGCGGCTCCGGCTAAGGCTCGGAAGTGGGGAAGAATGCACATGGTGCGGGCAATAGGAGTAGTTGATCTGCTGGGCAACCGTAGTCTACAACAACTCAATGGCATTTCGGGCCTCGATCTCAGTCGGAGTGTTTCCAGTGATCAGAAGTGCAGTAAGCCGGGTGGTTGCTGGTAGCATGTTGTCCACCAGGTTGGAGAAGTGACCCGCCGGCGTCATGAAGCGTTGAGGCGGCGTCTGAATCGGAGGAGGGTTTGAGGATGGCTCGTTTCCTCACGCCGGCTCAGGCTGGTAAGGCTGAGCTTTTGTCCTATTCACAGGTGCGTCCTGGGTCAACTGGGGTATCATCGGATCTCAAGTGGTGCTCGTCACTGCCCCTGAGGTGGCCGTGCTGAACAAATGCAAGGGTTCATAACTCTAGGGGAAAACGGCTCTGGTGCTTTCTCCGATGAACCATGTCTGAAGCATTCTGATCAAGGTTTATGCACCAGGCCTCGGCCTTCAGGCGCTCCACTTCGATGTTGATATGGGCTTGTAATGCGGCCATACAGGTGTTTTCAGCATTAATATCCTCTTGAACCTTGGCCATCTGCTCTCGAAGCCTTGCCACCTCTACGTTATGTTCCACCTGATTTTCCGCGGTTACCTCGGTCCCTAGTAAGGTAGTCAGGGCGGCCATCAGATTTGACAAAACCTGAGCCGGCGTCCTGCCTGAGCCGGATGCATCGGGGGCCGGAGCTGAAGGGCATGTCACTGCCGTTGCCCTGGCGGCCATAGAATTAAGAGACAGCGCCATCCCCGCCATGTAAATGGCGGCTCGACATGGCGTCTCATAGGGGTTCAGAATAATGTCACCATCGGAACATCCCCCAAGCCCATCGTCATAGAGCGGATAGATTGACTCGGTGTCCCCAACCAATGACTCATCATCCGAGTAGACGAGGGTCTCTCCGCCAGACGCATAGTTCTCTGCAAGCTCGACTGCTTGAGTGAAGCCAACGTAGACGTGCTTCTGGCCGGCTTGGACCCCGCCGGGTTGAGTGCGCCAAGCCGACTCGATGAGGTCGGTGCAGGTGTCCGGCTCTGGGCCGGATTGCCCAAGTTTGCTGATGAAGACGTGGATCTTGTCGAAGGGGACCGGGCCCCAGCATGCGTCGTCGATGTAGAGATTGTCACGGCGACTCTTCGTCATCCTGCCGACAACGTATCCCTCGATCCCTAGGAAAGAGCCCTTCAAGAACTCAAAACCACCGTGCGAAGGCCCTACGGCGGGCGCCAACTGTCGTGGTTTTGTCATGACAGATGCCCTTGTGAAAGCACTTAGTCATGAGGCCATCGCAGCTGAGCGGTAGCTTGTCTGGGTTGATCGGAATCGAGAGACAGGGATTTTACCCAGGTTCGGCCCCTCACGGTGGAGGTAAAAACCTACTCCTGCTTGATTGATATTTCTTGGGTATCGATTACAAGGGAGTGGTTTCGCTTGACCTAGCTATCGATTGATTGTAACTTAATCTTTCTACCTTAGAGGCTCCCCTTTATATATAGGTGGATGCCCTGAGTTTACAACAGAGTCTGGGTCGCACAATGACCCATGACCTAGTCTAATTCCTATCTATCTTCCTTTCTAAGTAAGGAAGATTTCCTTTTGGGCCATCTTCATGAGCCGGCCTCCTCGACAAGTCGCCTCTGGGCCTTGGGCCTGTCGATTGGGACACTCTCTGTCGGTGTACTAAGTATTGGGCCATTAGTACCTCGTACTTGTGCACGGGAAGTTATAGCCATACTCTCGGCAAGGCTTGTCGGGGAACAGTTCGAGGTTGACTCAGGCTACCAGAGAAATTCTGAAGTCAAAGATCTGAGGATCAGCAGATAAGGAGAGCTAGAATCCGAAAGCCAGCTTCCCCGGCAAGATCTTGCCGGGGTGGCCTGCGAAGCCCGGCAAGATTCGTCGCAAGGCAAGATTCGGTGCCCGGCAAGATTCGGCGCCCGGCAAGATTCTGTTGCTGTGCCACCATTCTGGCACAGCAACAAGCCCGACATTCTGGGTCCTTCTTTGGATGCGTGGCAACGCGCCAGTGGAGGAGAGCTTAAGCGGTGCTGATGGGACGGCCCCTTTTTCCATCCCCAAGAAAGTTAGGACACCTAAACGGACACCTCACGGTGCATTAAATGCGTTCGTCCTAATCCGTCAGTGGTTAGGTATGATAACCCTGTAGCTACTTTACACCTCAATGTATATACATTTTGCCACTGTGGTGACCCCTTTGAGCATATAAAAGGAGGCCCAAGGCAACTGCTACAGGGAGGAGGATCGTCTGGCCCATTCTGCATGCGTAGCTGCTCTTTGAACATACAGTTCATCGCAATCGCTCCTGGAGCCTAGGCTCAAGAACACTGATAATAAAACAAAGCAGGAGTAGGGTTTTACGCTGATTAGCGGCCCGAACCTGGGTAAAATCGCCCCGCGTCGATTGTTGGTTCTGCTCTTTGTGCATACCTCTCCCCCTGCCGAATCGTAAAGGGATTCCTTGAGGGTCCCATAGGTGTCGCACACCGACATCTTTGGCGCGCCAGGTAGGGGGGTCGTAGGTTGTGTGAACCTGATCCAGTGATAGGCGCCTTAGTTTCTTCATCATCTTCATCATGCCACCCAAGAAGAAGAGCGCCGCAACGACGCAACAATCCACGTCCGTTTTACCTGTGCCCTCGCATACGGGCGATGGCGTGGGTGCAGAAGGAAGAGGATTAGAGCCTCCACGACGTTCTGGTGATCCAAGCCAGGCGAGCGGTGTCGTTCGCAGCGGCAGCGGCAACCCACACGCCGCTGGATCCAGAGATGGAGCTGTGTTGCCTACGGGTGGCACAACGAATTCCAGAGATTGGAGGACGCTTTCTGGGGCTCCCGCGCCGGCGCCAGCGTCACGGCCTTCCCAGGCCGTGCATGATGAGCAATGTCATGGCGCGGGTGGTTCAGGGCGTCCCCATGAAAAGATTTCTGCGCATCGATCCCAAGGTGCGCGGGCCCAGCATGCACACCGAGCTGTCGGCGGAGGTGGCGCGCGGTCACGTGACGGTGATGGTGCTCCTTCTAACATGGCTAGGAGTCAGAGCACCTCACGACCTCGCACCTGTTACCGCCGCCTACGCCAGCAGAAGCCTTGGCATGTGCGCAGCTGCTCCTCGATTTCCCTCCTGCTCTGGAGAAGATGGAGGAGTGGCGAGCTACTATCCAGAACCTCATCGGCTTCGCCAACAAAGATGGACCACAGGAGGCAGGGCCCTCACAGCGGCGGCCCATCGATCCGTCGTGAGCCGATGTGGAGAAAACCGGAGGTGGTGCAACCACGGTGCACTCCCCTCCGCGACACCAGCGGCGGTCGACAACCCATCGGGTCGATCACCGTGATGATGATTCCACGATGTCGTCCGATCCACGGATGCGCCCCGACCAGCGTCAAGTTCTCCAGGAACGAGGCAAAGAGGACTCTCGAACCACCATTGATCGGCGACGGGAAGCGCGCTATCAATCTGATAAGCGCGTAGGGCCGGCTGTCGACGAGCCTGCGCCAGGGGACGCAGGTGACTTGCCTTACGAGGTAGGGACTCCAGCATTTACCCATGAGCTGCGGCAAGTCCAGTGGCCCAATTCCCGAACCTTCAAGCCAGAGGTCCCGGAGAAATATGACGGCAAGACTCATCCCTCGGAGTTCCTGAGCATCTACACCATTGCGGTGCAGGCTGCCGGGGCCCGAGATGACAAGATACTTGCCAACTACTTCCCGTTGGTACTCAAACCCAACGTCAGGTCGTGGTTGATGCATCTGCCAGAGAATTCTATTTCTTCTTGGTCAGATCTGTGCCATCAGTTTGTTGGCGCCTTTGTCGGAGGCCACCAAGCTCCTGGCCAAGAGAGTGATTTGCATATCATCCCTCAGAAGGAGGGCGAACCCCTACGCAAGTTTATGCAGAGATTTAGCCGGGTGCAGTACAATATTCCTGACGTTCACCCTGCCGCTGTTATTAGCGCGTTTCACCAGAACGTGCGTAACTGCAGAATGCGGGAAGAGTTGGCAATGAACAAAGTCAGGAGTATTGCCGAGCTTTACGCTTTGGCCGACAAGTGCGCCCGAGCTGAAGAGGGGAGGAAACTCCCTGGCGAGGCTATTGGCGCGGGGAGCGAATCAGAAGACGAAGATGCAGCAACCCCATCAAGGAAAGGCCGGCGGCGGAACAAGAAGCGCAATGGCAAGGCCGTGCTTGCTGTCGAGGAATCCGTCAACCCCGGCACCGCCAAGAAGGCCAAGGTTGACGACCCCGGCAAGGAACTTGCTGGGTGCTCTTCATGCCAGGCCTTGGCGGCTGCCGACAAGTCGGAAAACTCCGGCAAGCACTACTGCAAGATCCATCGCACCAAGGGTCACGATCTCCAAAACTGCCGGCAAGTTGAACAGCTTGTCGAGAAGCAGAGGGCTGAGTATGAAAGGTGAGATAAGGAGAAGGCCCATGACGGTGCTGAGGGGTCCGACAAGAAGCGCGGTGGCCGAGGGGGTCGTCGCGGCAAGGCCAAGCAACAGAGGGAGAGGCCCACTCGAGGCCGTGACAAAGAAGAAGATGATGATGAAGAAGATGATGAGTCCAGTGAGCAAGAATTCCAAAAAGCTACAGAGGCCATGTGTATCGACGGGGGCACCTCGTTGCATTCTTCCCACCGTCGGCTCAAACAGTGGGTGCGAGAAGTCAATGCAACAGAGCCATCGCTGGATGCATGTAAGCCTCTGAAGTGGTCCAACATGCCTATCATTTTCGACGCCGAGGATCACCCTGATCGCACAACCGCGGTCGGGTGCTTGCCATTGTTGGTCTCACCAAAAATCCGCAACCTCAAGGTGACGAAAATGCTAGTTGACAGTGGGGCCGGGCTGAACCTAATCTCACCGGATGTGCTCAAGAGGCTCAAAATTCCTGATGAAGATCTCGAAGAAACGGGCACGTTTCAAGGGGTCAATCCAGGAAGAACCCAACCAAAGGGCAAGATTACGCTACCGGTGACATTTGGTAGCGAGCTCAACTACAGGACCGAGAAGGTAGTGTTTGATGTCGCCAAGATCCCTATGTCATACAATGGGATCCTTGGTCGGCCAGCGCTGGCTAAGTTCATGGCGGCATCACACTACGCGTATAATGTTTTGAAGATGCCCGGGCCGTTGAGTGTCATTACTATCCATTCCGATAAGAAGGATGCGCTCATCTGTGCCGACCAACTCTACCGGGAAGCAGTTGCAGCACCTGGCGTCAAGGCATCTGCTCCTGCCGCTGGAACTCCCGAGGGGAAGAAGAAGACCGGCAAGAATCTTGGCGCGAACTCCGACAAGCGCACCTCCTCGGAGTGCTGCGCTTCCGTTGAGGATGCACCAGAGAGTTCCACCGGCAAGAACAAGAGATCCAAGGCCGCTCCACCAGAGACCAAGAAGGTGCCCGTCAAAGAGGACGGAACGGGAGGAACTTTCACCATAAGTTCCACCATTGATGACAAATAGAAAAGGGCGCTCATTGCCTTCGTGCGGGCGAATGTTGATGTGTTTGCATGGCAACCATCTGACATCCCCGGTGTTCCCAGGGAGGTAATTGAGCACCACCTTGCCGTCTGTCCTCATGCGTGGCCCGTCGAGCAAAGGGTCAGCAAGCAAGCCTTGGAGCGGCAAGAATTCATTGCCGAAGAAATCAGGAAGCTGGAGGCGGCAGGATTGGTCAGAGGAGTACTTCACCCAACCTGGTTGGCCAATCCGGTTGTAGTACGCAAGACGAATGGGAAATGGAGGCTGTGTATTGATTATACAGATATCAATAAAGCCTGTCCAAAAGATCCCTTTCCCTTGCCACGCATCGACCAGATTGTGGACTCCACCGCTGGTTGTGATCTACTGTCCTTCCTTGATGCCTATTCAGGGTATCATCAGATTTTCATGGCAAAAGAAGATGAAGAAAAGACCGCATTTATCACCCCATGTGGTACGTATTGTTTTATACGAATGCCTTTCGGGTTGAAAAGTGCTGGTTCTACATTTGCCAGAGCGGTCCAAATTGGTTTTGGGCCTCAGCTCCATAGAAATATAGAGGCATATATGGATGATATAGTGGTCCAAACCAAGGACAAAGCGACGCTCATACAAGATCTAGAAGAAAAATTTGCAAATCTGCGCAAGATCAACTTAAAGCTCAATCCTGAGAAGTGCGTGTTTGGTGTTCCTTCTGGCAAGCTTCTCGGATTCTTTGTATCTCAACGGGGAATCGAAGTGAACCCCGACAAGATCAAAGCTATTGAGCAGATTGAAGCACCAAGACGCGTCAAGGATGTCCGTCGTCTTGCCGGCTGTGTTGCTGCTCTAAGCAGGTTTATTTCCAAATCTGCTGAGCGCGCCCTGCCCTTTTTCAAAATTTTGAAGAAGGCAGGTCCGATGAAATGGACTCCGGAGGCAGAGGCTGCGCTGCAAGATTTGAAGAAATACCTTTCTTCTCCGCCGACGCTAGTCGCGCCTAAACCACGAGAGCCGTTGCTGCTATATTTGGCAGCAACAAATCAAGTGGTTAGTGCTACATTAGTGGCGCAGAGAGAAGCTGATGAGGAAACAACACCAGTGGTAGGACCGTCAGGCGACGCGGCAGGATCTTCCCCGGCAAGGGTTGATCCCGGCAAGACAGGATCTGTGCAGTCAGAAGAACCAGTGCAGAAGAAAAAGGTGATGCAGCGCCCAGTTTATTTTGTTAGCTCTCTTTTGCAAGGAGCTAGGTCAAGATATTCTGGCACGCAGAAGTTGCTCTTCGGCCTCCTCATGGCCTCAAGGAAGCTGCGCCATTATTTTCAAGCATATGAAGTCACCGTCGTCACTCGCTTTCCGTTGCAACGGATTTTGCGAAATCCAGAAGCAACCGGCAGGATTGTGGAGTGGGCGTTGGAGTTGTCAAGCTTTGGCCTCAAGTTTGAAAGCACTTCGACGATTCAGAGCAGGGCCTTGGCAGAGTTCATTGCGGAATGGACCCCAACGCCAGACGAAGAGGTTCAAGAAACAATTCTCCCCGGCAAGGAAATTGATCAGCAATGGGTTATGTACTTTGACGGTGCTTTTTCGCTGCAAGGCGCCGGTGCTAGCATGCTGCTTGTCGCACCCACCGGAGAGCACCTCAAGTACGTAGTCCAGATGCATTTTCCCCGGGAGAGTTCGACGAACAACACTGCGGAGTATGAGGGCTTGCTTGCCGTTCTCAGGATCGCGGCAGACCTTGGTATCAAGAAGCTCGTCATCAGGGGCGATTCGCAGCTTGTCGTCAGGCAAGTTAACAAGAGTTATCAGAGTCCATTGATGCAAGCCTACGTGGATGAAGTGAGAAAAATGGAAGAGCACTTTGACGGTCTGCAAATGAAGCACATCCCTCGTGCCAAGAACAGTATTGCTGACGACCTGTCAAAGCACGCTGCCCTCAAGTTGCCTGTGGAACCAGGAACTTTTGTGCTCCATTTGACTCAACCATCCGTGGCGCCATCAATGCGGCAAGAAAAGAGAAGAAACCTGAATTCTGGACAGTACTTTCCGGCAGAGCTCCCCGGAGCCACCGGCAAGGAACCTGCCGGGATCAACGACAAACCTGCCGGGGAACGACAGGCTCCGGCGGAACCTCACGCTTTCGCTGTCGAGACAAATGTTCCCCAGGCGGAGGAGATGCCTTTAGTCCTAGCTGTCGAGCCCCAGGCTCCAGCATGGGCGCAGCACATTGTCCATTTTCTTCAGACAGGAGAACTCCCGGAGGAACAGGAAGAAGTGGAAAAAGTAGCCCGTCGGTCTGTTATGTACAAGTTCGTCGATGACGTCCTGTATAGAAAGAGACCGACCAGTGTGAAATTGAAGTGCATTCCTCCGGAGGATGGACTAGAGCTGTTGGCGGAAATACATGGAGGCATATGTGGCTCTCACATAGGATCAAGAGCACTTGTCGGGAAAGCATTCCGGCAAGGTTTCTTTTGGCCCACTGCTCTCCAGGATGCAACTGCACTAGTAACCAAGTGTGAAGCGTGCCAGTTTCATTCGAAGAAATTGCATCAGCCAGCTCAAGCTCTTCAAACGATCCCTCTCTCCTGGCCATTTTTGGTCTGGGGGCTCGACATACTGGGCCCTTTCCCCCATGCTACCGGGGGCTTTGAGTACTTGTACATTGCTATCGACAAGTTCACAAAGTGGCCGGAGGTGGAAGCAGTGTGGAAGGTGACAGCACAATCAGTCGTCAAGTTCTTTAAAGGGATAGTTTGCCGTTTCGGTGTGCCCAACAGGATCATCACCGACAACGGCACGCAATTCACAAGTCGCACCTTCATGCAGTACGTCCAAGACCTTGGCGGCAAAATTTGCTTTGCCTCTATTGCTCACCCGAGAAGCAACGGTCAAGCGGAGAGGGCCAATGTTGAAGTGCTGCGCGGTCTCAGGACCAGAACCTTTGACAGGCTGAGAAAGTGCGGAAGACGCTGGATTGATGAATTAACGGCGGTTCTTTGGTCAATCAGAACGACACCAAATCAAGCCATCGGCCAGACACCTTTCGCTCTGGTCTATGGAGTGGAAGCAGTTCTCCCCACAAAACTCATATACGGATCACCTTGAGTGCTCGCTTATGATGAGCTTGAGCAAGAGCAACTGCGACAAGATGACGTTGTGCTCCTTGAGGAGAATCATCTTCATGCTGCTGTGAGAGCTGCATGCTACCAGCAAGCTTTGCGCCGCTACCATAGCCGTAAAGTTCATGCTCGAAGCCTTGAGGAAGGCGACCTTGTTCTTCGATGGATTTAGTCTGCCAAGAATTCAAACAAGTTGACGCCAAAGTGGGAAGGCCCTTATCGGGTAGTACGAGTCACCAGGCCCAGTGCTGTCCGCTTGGAGACCAAAGATGGAGTTCCAGTGAGCAATTCCTGGAATATCGAACATCTTCGCAAGTTCTACCCATAAGGCGCGGTTGTCGGGGGCCCCGGCAACCACCCTTTTGTACGAGTCTTGCCGGCAAGGCATGTAATCCTTTGTACAAAGCCAGGTGCAGACCCTGAGCCCAGATGACTAAGTTTAAGTGTTGTCCAGTTCCTTATTGATTTTCATGTTTATATATATATATATGCATGTTTATCTAAGAAGTTGTATGACACTTGCTCCCGGTAAGTTCTAACGAACTGCCAAGGTTTCATATCTTTATTTTCTCTTCTTTCTTTTTCTCAAAAGACAGAAGGATTCCTCGCGTGCATGTTTGCCGGGGGGGGGGAGGAGGATATGGGTACCAGTTGGCGACGTTCAGAATTGACGCTCACCGGAGGAAGGACAGCGACAGAAAGCTAAGTTCTAAAACTTAGGGCAAGTTTCCTTTATTGCAAAGTTATGTTCCTTGGACGATTTCGACTTTTGTATGGAAAACCTGCACGCGAAGGAACCCTTGTTGTAATCGGTTGCGCCCTTATTTTGTTTCGAGTCCGCTCAATGATTTAAGTGGCTGCACTGAGAACGCCAAGGAGCCTTGCCGACCGCTGCACCTCCAGCAGGCTGCTGAAGTCCCGCACCCAGCGCTCGCGGCAGGTTGCGTGCCGGCAACTTTTTCAGTAAGCGTAGGGTGAACTCCATACATAAAGGAATCAGACAAGGGAGATAGCATACATATACCCAAACATAAGCAAGTTATATTACACTAATACGTTGCCATAGTTCTAACTTAAGACTTAATTGTCTTTGGCATTAAATGGCGACGGCAAGAAGAGGTGGAGCAGCTAATCTCTGCGCTGGCCTTCGACCCTTTTGATTGAATCCACCTTCTCAAGGATGGGCGCGACAAGCTCCTCAAGTGCCTTGAGGTCTGCGTCCTTTAGCAGACGGCCGAGCACGTTGGTGAGGTCGATGCCAGGATTATTGTGCACCACCTTGATGAGTACCTTGCGGAGGATGGCCCGGCAAAGCTGGCGGCATTCGTTGGCCAGTTGAGTCGCCCGGTTAGACTGAAGCAGCTTTAGAGCATCAATGATGCTTTCGAAGAACATCGTCAACCTGGCACTCGAAGATATCCTTTCTTCGGAGGAATACCTGAAGTTTGACAGGCCCATGGTTGACAGTTCTGCCGTGAGTTTCTCTGCAGCATCGACGAGGTGTTCAGTCCAGATTTACACGCCCTTCTCGTAGTCAACTTGGGCGGCGGCAGCGCTCTTGAGAAGGTTCCTCTCTTCCTGGAGATCTTTGCATAGGGCCTTCTCGCGGGCACTGCCGTCCTTGAGAGACTTCTCCAACATGGTCAGCTTCAGCCTCAGATCGGCAATGGCGTCATTTGCTGAAGAGATCAGACATGGCAACTTGCATCTCCGCCAGGGTGTGGAGGGTTTTTTCCCTGTCGCTTTTGAGCGTCGAGAGCTCCTTGCCGTTTTCTTCAAGATCCACTTCCAGTTTCTTGACTTTGTCGCTCAGCTCATTCTTGGCGGCCTCTGCAGCCTCGACAGCATCGACGGCCTCCTTGAGCTTGCCGGCGTGATCTACAGTTAGAGCTTCGAGCGCCTCCTTGTGCTTCTGCTCCAGCTCCTGGGTCCGCCGTGCAACAAGCTTCTCGATATATTCATCTTTGCTGTGAAGCTTGGCGGCAAGCGCCTGCTCACGTGCGGCAAGGTCTTCCTCGTGAGCATCAAGCGCAATGCGATGTGCCATCAGGAGAGCATCTTCAGCAGCAATTCTTTGCGTAGCTTCCTCTTGCGCCTTCTCCATGTTAGATTGTTTCAAAAGGATCTCTGTCCAGTTTTGGCTCACTTGTTCTCGGCTGGTGGTCAACTCTTGGAGGGCCTCGGCATACCAGACTTGCATTTGTTCGACGCGCCTCTGAAAATCTGCTTCGGCCGCCTCGATAACTGCCATTCTGGAATCTGCTTTCTCTTTCCGAGCACGGTGAAGTGCCTGGAGCTTGCGGAAATTTTCGCCCATGGCCTGAAGGAGCTGGTCTTCTTCAGATTTGCCACTGCTGGCGCTTGGATCAGCAACAATCTTGAGCCCAGCAGCGGCGATGATTTCTTCATCAAAGACTTCCCCTTCGGCCGGTGCCCCAATGCTTGCCGTCCCCGGCAAGTTGACAAACAGGTTCTCGCCAACTTTGAGATATTTGCTGGATGAGGGGCCTTCGGATGTTGATGGTTGATCCTCAGCAACCGCCTCACCAATAGCAGGGGGCTCCGTGGCCGGCGCAGCGCCTGGCGCTCCTGCGGCAGGAATGCCATCAGTACGGTCACCAGCCTCCTTGCCGCCCTCTTCAGTAGACTCCTTGGCGGGTTCCTCCTGTGCAGTCTTGGCGGCCTCATCGGCAAAAGCACCGCCGGCTTCTACGGTGGCATCCATGGCGGCCTCGCTGGCAGCGATTTTGTCGGCTTCGGCGGCAACATCCCTGGCGGTCTCCTCGATGACAGCGTCGATGTCCATGTGTTCCATCTTAGGGAATTCTAAAAGACAAGGGAGAGAAACAGAATGAGATCAAGATTGAAGTTCAAGAAGACAAAAGAAAGAGAGATAAAGGAAAGAATAGCAAGCGCACTGAGGCAATTGGTTACCTGCATCGGGCTGTCGAGAGGTGGCCTCGCCCCTCCCGGCGACCTCGGTTGCCGGGGGTAGGATGCCAGTATCCATGGTTGTCGGCTCCTCCTCAACCAAGACAAGCTCGTCGATGTGATCTCTTGCCGGGGATGCGCTTGAGGGCGATGTGGTTGACAGAGGTGGCGCAACGAGGGTATCTCCTGATAACTCCCTTTGGTGCCGTCCTTCTCCTACAAGCCCAAAGATATCAGCGGCAAGGATAGGAACCTCAGCATTCCCCAACGGAAAAAGAGTAATGAACTTACGCTGGGGGCTGCGCTGGGGGCTGCGTCGAGGACTAAGATCCGGGCTGACGGTAGTAGTTTCCGGTGCGCTCGTGAAGCCTGCCGGGGGCTCGTCACCCGTGGAAGTCTTTGCCCTCTTCGCCATCCTCTCCGCCAAGGTTTCTGCATCACTGCAGAGACAATACAAGCAAGTGAATAAGATTGATCCAGAATTTGGAAGATAAAGGCTCTGGCAAGATACTCACTCTTCCTCTTCTCGCTCCAGACTGAAGCCGGAGATGTCGAAATCGACCTCTGTTGCAGTGTCTGTGTGGGGAGGCGGAGGAGGGGTCCTAGGTCGCTTGGCTGTAGCAGGCACGGGGGGTTGGCGTGTTTCCGCCACCTCAGCCTCCGGTGCGATAGTGCGAGACACCCCTACCGCCTCAGCAGTTGCCGCTGGTGTGGGTCTCGCACGCCGCGCAGGTTGTTGTCGAACTCCTTGCCGCGGCGCAGTCTTGCCGGCCGCTTCCTTGCCGGGAGCCTCGCTGCTCGAGGAAGGATGGCTTGCCGGGATGCCAGATGCATCTTTTTGAAGAACACGCTTTGTCTTCTTCGGGGTTGGAAGCTCTTCTTGCGGCTCTTCTTCGGCCGCCTCTTCGTCGGACGAGCTCTCAGCAGCTGTGCTGCTCTGTCCCTCGGCAGCCTTGTCCTTCCCGGCAGGATTTTCTTCCACCACTACCTCTGCGTCACTGGTTTCCCATTCTGTGAAGCCGACGCTGCCAGCCTCCGCGACAAGATTCACCTCCTCTGCCCTAGTGGCGATATATGCCACCTCTTCGTCGGTAGTAGCTCGGATGAGGTCTGCTTCTTCCCGGACAGCCCTCTCCGTCAAGTTATTGAATAACTTCTATGCCTCTTCCTCGGATGGCTCAACCCATGTCGCGTCGAGACTGTGGGCATTGAACAGTGGCATGGTGGCGATAATCGACCCCAGGGTAGAGTTGTTGCACAGAGGGACAATTCTTGCCGGCAATTGATGCTTGTTGTCGCGCTGGAATAGCCTTTGACGGAGAGCGCCAAGTTACATAGCAGTCAAATTACTGTTCAATCCGGGGCGCAATCTCATGATGTCTGCTGCGTTTCGGTATTCCCAAGCTGGTCACCCTTTATTCTGCAAGGGGGCAATGCGGCGGCGGAGGAAATCGAAGCCAATCATCTCCATTGTTATCCCGGCAGCTTTCAGGCGAAGGATCCTGGTGGTGGCGATTGTGAGTTTTTCATCTTCAGCAGCGAGATCGCTCCAGCCACTGCCGCGGACCGCTTTCTGCTGTCGAGGCAGACAGAACGGATGGGGATCTACTTCCTTGATCCAGCACCACTCAGCCCGCCATTCGTCCCACTTCTAGCGGTAAACCCCTTCTGGGTATATTTCCTTATTCCAAGCCCTTGGAATCCAGGCGATTGAACCAGAGGGGGCCTCCCCTTTTTGGATACGAGGGAAAAAGTAGTGGCGGAAAAGGGCAGTATTGGGAACCACTCCGGCAAAATTTTCACAAAGATGGGCAAAGATGGACATGCACAGTACTGCATTCGGCGTGAAATCAAGAAGATGGAAGCCGTATGTGTACATAATGTCGTTGAAGAAGTCAGAAAATGGGGGACAGAGCCCGCAATAGAAATAAGCAGCAAAGAAGGGATATCTGTCTGACCCGCTCTTGGAGCAAGAACCTGGAATCACGCGAGTGGCGGGGTGAGCCTGCATCTCCCTCGCACACATACACTGGTACCGCCCCTTCAGAGCTTTCGCATCAAGCGACGGGGCGAAGACGACGTGCTTCTTCCGCATCTTCGCCAGCTCGCTCTCCGGGATGTCGGCTTTCATCTCCTTGCCCTTGCCTTTGCTGGCCTTGGGCTGCATGACGGCTGCAGGGGTGGAAGCCGGGGATGGAGCGGGCGTGGAGGCGACGTGCAGATGAGGGAAGGCTTTGCTCTGAGCTCGAGAGAAGGAAGACAATGGCGGCGACCAGATTGAGAAGAAGAGGGAGGTAAATAGGCTGTGCCTTTGCAGTTTCCCTTTTTATGGGGAAGGTGCGGGGCCGCCTCTTTTACTCCCCAATGTGAATGTGCCTCTGCAGGCGCGTTACAGTTGCAGCCTTTAACGCACGCTTCCCACGTCGCGCGTTCAACGCGCGTAGTGGGGGGCACAGTAAACGGGATATTTACGAGCGGTTAATTCCCTACCTCGTGTGCCCATGCACTGTTTGGGCCTAGCCCAACAACGCCTCGCACTCGTGTGTGGCCTAGGCCCGGGGGCTCCTGTCGGTGTACTAAGTATTGGGCCATTAGTACCCCGTACTTGTGCATGGGCAGTTGTAGCCATACTCACGGCAAGGCTTGTCGGGGAACAGTTTGAGGTTGACTCAGGCTACCAGAGAAATTCTCAATCAAAGATCTGAGGATTAGCAGATAAGGAGAGCTAGAATCCGAAAGCCAACTTCCCCGGCAAGATCTTGCCAGGGTGGCCTGCGAAGCCCGGCAAGATTCGGCGCCCGGCAAGATTCTGTTGCTGTGCCACCGTTCTGGCACAGCAACAAGCCCGACATTCTGGGTCCTTCTTTGGACGCGTGGCAACGCGCCAGTGGAGGAGAGCTTAAGCGGTGCTGATGGGACGGCCCCTTTTTCCATCCCCAAGAAAGTGAGGACACCTAAACGGACACCTCACGGTGCATTAAATGCGTTCGTCCTAATCCGTTAGTGGTTAGGTATGATAACCCTATAGCTACTTTACACCTCAATGTATATACATTTTGCCACTGTGGTGACCCCTTTGAGCATATAAAAGGAGGCCCAAGGCAACTGCTACAGGGAGGAGGATCTTCTGGCCCATTCTGCATGCGTAGCTGCTCTTTGAACATACAGTTCATCGCAAGCGCTCCTGGAGCCTAGGCTCAAGAACACTGATAATAAAACAAAGCAGGAGTAGGGTTTTACGCTGATTAGCGGCCCGAACCTGGGTAAAATCGCCCCGCATCGATCGTTGGTTCTGCTCTTTGCGCATACCTCTCCCCCTGCCGAATCGTAAAGGGATTCCTTGAGGGTCCCATAGGTGTCGCACGCCGACACTCTCCGCCGAGTTCTTTATAACTCGCCAAGGGCGGCCGGGGTCATATCTGGGCCGGGTCACGGCATGGGGAGTATCGCTAACACTGGGTCAATGTGATTGCGTTAGGAGCCCCTCTATGGGCTAAACCCTCTGGCTTATATACACGCCAAGTAGGGGTCCTAGGGTTACAAGGGCGGCATCTAGGCGTGGAGGCAGCCAGAGAGATCTTCGAGTACACGACAAGTCTTTGGTAGATTCCATCTAAACAACTCCTCCTGCGTGTGGCCTCTAGAGTCCATCCCAGGAAGAATCACTACAAAAGAACACTTCCGTGATGATACACACGATTTCTATCATGCTTGTACATCCATGACGATTTTATGACAGAATCAAGATAGTCATACCAGTGCTGTCGTAGAAGTGTTCCATGACAATACCGAATTTATCATCACGGAAGTGCCCACTTCCATGACGATAAATGTGGCCTCATGGAAGTGTTTTCGTCAACGGTAACCGACACGTGGCATCCACTATAACGGGTCGCCGTTAAGCTATTGGGTCCGGTTTTGGATCCGATAGCCCGTTAACAACAATGACCAATGGTGATTTTCCACGTGTAAAATTCTCACTGGCCAAAGAAACCACGTGTCAGCTCCGTGTTGGGATAGATGTCACCCAGCAAATGGACGGGACGCGCCTATGATACGTCGACATGTGGCTCGGCCCAACAGTGGCCCATTTATGTTAAAAGGCCGGCCCGTTTGACTTGGTCAAAAGTTAATGGGCCGGCCCATCGAAAGCCTTTTAACGGCATGCTTGTGTATAGCCCATTCAGGCCCGTTATGGCCTTTCCAAATTCGGCCCAGTAGCGTCATGTGGGCCATCCAATATAATTCCAGCCCGTTGTCACTTTCGGCCCATGTATGGTCCATGACGTCTTTCGGCCCATATGAGGCATTTTTTTATCTTTGGGCCCTTTAATTACCCGTGGTGAAACTGGCTCGTAATGAACAGTATAATACTTTATACCCATTAATGGCCCATTTATTAGTTGGGCCGCTTGCATCCTGTGTTATCTTTCAGCCTTCTATGGGCTCATTTATTCTTGGGCTCATTTCCAGCCCTCGGTTACTTATGATCCATTACTGGCCTGTTCCGTTAATGGGCCAAATTCAGCCCATGGTTAAAGTTGACCCGTTTGTGGCCCATTAAACCATTGGGCCATTTTCATGGCATCTCTATTCTGGCCCATTAACGACCCATCATGCGTGTCGATAGAATTAAGCCTGTGATACATACCGGCCCGTTAATGGCCTGTTATGGTCGGGCCCATAAACAGACGATTCCCATTTTAGCCCGTTTATGGCCCATATTGCGGTCCGTTATTGGTCCACGAATAGTACGGCCCATGTTTGGTCTAATAATGATACGACCCGTAGAAGGCCCATGAATTTGACGGCCCGTAGAAGGCCCATGAATTCGACGGCCTGTAGAAGGCCCATAAATATGATGGCCCATACAAGTCCATGAATTTGACTGCCCATAGAAGGCCCATGAACTCAATGGGTCGTAGAAGGCCCATGAATTCGACGGCCCGTAGAAGGCCAATTCACTATAGCAGGTAGCAAGACCATGGTCCGTGGAAAGAGAACTGAAGTGACTACAAGCAAACAAATAAACAAGGCAATAAGGAAATAAATAAGCAAGCAACTTACGCTAGGCTATTACGGCTATTACAAATATTACATCCACTGGGCATCAAAGTTTGCCGCTAGTGCAAATATAGGGAACAAAGCAGTATATTACATACACTGGGCATCTAAATTGGCCAGCAGTGCAAATAAACGTGGCAGCAAAACAAGTCCATGACTGAAACAACTTCAGAAGAGCTCAAGAAACATTATCCTGGGTATCCACCATGCTGGCAATAAGCTTCGCAAGCTTATTAACTTTGTCTTGTTTGGCGCTAAAATTCTCCAACGCTCGTTGTTGCACCAGAAAGTATGCATCTGAATTCTATAGGCACTTCCTTAGTCCTTTCGCTTCTTGTCGCAGCACAGCTGATCGATGTCTTTCAGCTTGTAGTTGAGACTCAAGAAATCAAAGTGATTTAGACAGCAAGTTCGAAAAGCTTGTGCCAGCGGTAGTGGCCAGTAACTCGAACACTACATCAAGACAGGACATTGGGGTTGTCTCACTGTCTTCAAGATAGTTTTCCTTATCTGTTTTATCAGCTTTGTCGGAGACCAACAAGGCTGTCTCACTATCCTGAACCTTATGTGCATTCTATCCTTTACCCTTGCTTAATAAGGTACTCTTCTCCAATATTCTGTCTGCATTCTACAAGAAGAAACAAGGAGACACATAATAGGTTTAGCATGTAGTATATGAAACTCATTTTGGTGGACCAGTTCAGTAGTAAGGTGGACAGGATTAAACAGTCTTCTATTGGGAAGTAGTACATAATAAAAGCATCAAACAAACATATATCTATGTGCTATGGTCACTACATTGTCTTGCCAAATTAAAATAGAGACACAGTTCAAATCATATCAGTTCAAAGCAGCATTGAAAGAATACAAGTTTGGGAAACTACACGGCGCAACAAGATTTCCGATGGGTACCACGGGTATACATGTACAACAACACTATTGGCTCTGTTGTGATGCTAGTAATGTGCATGACATGAGAAGTCAACTGTATACACAATTGAAATTGAAATCAACATAGCAATTTAGAAGAGGAAACGAGTTAAAGAAACATGTTTAAACATACCTGTTGTGCCATTGGAGTTTCGATTGGATCCTTCAATTTAAAAATAAGTTTGTATGAGTAAATACAGTTATACAAGAGCAAAGCAGTATGCACCATAGAAATGGAATCTTAAATGAGAACAGTTCTTCTTCAGGTTTAAGCACTTGTTCTACACGAACAGAGTACAGTAAGACGCAGGCATATAGTACTTAAAAATAAAAAATGATCTCATGATCTCATAGACCTTACCACATTCTTGCCTCAGGACCAATACAGAACAAGGCATTGCCAGTCATCATCCCGTAAATGTGTCTCAGGAGAAAGTAAGGGAATTTGATGAGTTTCCTTGCTAGTGAAGTACGCTTTCTTTAGGTAATTCCGATACTGCCACAAAGCATTCTTGAAGATAGCAGAGGTATTAGCATAGGTTACCTCATCCCGAGTTTCCAAATTAGTCCTTCTCTATAGAGAAAAATGGGAACATTTGTTGTATTATAACCAACATGGAGGTAGAATGTATGGGACAAAGCAAAGTAATTGCCATGAATAACATTACTTACACATAACTCATGGATGAACACCTACAACTGGCTTTTTCCTTCATCTTCAGTATAAAATTTCCATCATGGGAAGATACACACATAGGATTTAACAACATCAAATGTGATAGATGCTAAACTACGAATGGCTGGTTGTGCTTCGTCCACAGGAATAGGTGTACTAACTAGTGGAGTTGGGGTTCGTCGTGGTAGTCCTGGTGCTTTGGGCGCTGGAGCTGCCTTACTAACTGCTATTGCTTGGGAGCTCTGTGTTGGAGATGGTGCTGTGTTAATTGGAACTGGATTACTATCTGCTGGGGTTGGGGTTAGATTGGGTGAAGCTGGTTCTCTGTCCATCGGAGTAGGGGTACAATCTGTGAGAGTCTGGGTTATCTGTCGCAGGGCTGGTTCTTGTGCATGTACAACCGGGGTGCTATCTCCACTAAGAGGTAGCACTGTTTTATTTGAAGACCATGTGTTTACTCCGCTAGATACTGTCATCACCCCCTCCAATTCAAATGGCTGATAAACAAGAAAAGTAGTTGAATGTACAGACCATGTATGAGAGACAGATGCAATAGATAGTGTGGAAAAAAGAGGGCATGAAATAGTTCACATATATATATTGTTTAACTAAAAAGGATATCATGACATAATTTCACATATAGGATGTCTATCTAAACTGGATAGCATGTCATGACATAATTCAAAGATATGATGACTAACTAAACAGGATTGCATGAGATAAATATATGATGTCTTTAGTAAATAGGTTCGCATGACATAATTCACATACATGTTATCTAAGTAATCAGGATCGCATGATATAATTCACATATGTGATTTATAAACTAAGCAGACGGCATTCGCATATATGATGTCTGAACTAAGAACATGGTGTTGAATATTGTGTATATGATGTCTAAACTATGCAATGCAAGACACCATATGCATGATATGAGCAGTATAACCGTGCCAAGTTAGAGCATACACCTCGGTGGGGGGATAGGACTGGTCATCTATCTCTGAATCCATCTCCGAGGAGCTATCTGGACCCAGCAAGAGATCTTCTTCGACAAGTAGCATTGTCTGCTCTGAAGACCTTGTTTGCACTCCAGATTTTTCCATCACCCACTCAAATGGCTGATTCACAGGAAGAGTAGTTGAATGTACAAACATTGTCAACAAATGGAAATGTAATGAAGAAATTGAATGGCAAGATATAATTCAAATATGCGATGCCTGGCTAAAAAGGATGGCATTGCATATTTCTCATATATTATGGCTGGCTAAAAAAGATGACATTGCATAGTTCACATATATGATATAGAAACTAAACAGGTGGCATTACAGAACATGTCTAAACTAAGCAGATGACATATATGATGTCGAAAGTAAGCACTGCAAGGCAACATATGCATGATATGACCAACATCATCATGCCAAGTTAGAGCAAACAACTCGAGGGGGTAAATAGGAGTGGTCAGCTCCGTCTGACTCCGCCTCTGAACAGATATCTTCCTCTGGATTACAATCTGGAGGAGGAGGGAGGGTTTGCCATTGCACCCACCATGGAGCGATGTCTGCATGACATTGTATTGCCGCACAAAACTCTTCTCTTTTTCTCTACATGTTCAGCATGACTATGTACAATATATGACATGCATACAAAAAAATATAGTGAGATTATGTAAGAAATCTAGAGTGATGGTAACAACCAGTGGATAGATCCAAAAACAATGATAGCAGGCTGATGATAGCTTTAATTAAATAAAAAGGCAGATGATGATTGCTTTACTGTTTGTTTCCCACCCAAGATGAACATACTGTTTGTTTCCTACCCAAAATGAACAACATAGACATACCCTAGGTGGTCCATAAAATAGACAGAGATACTATTCATTGTTGCCTCGATATGTGCCCCACAAGCATTTTAAAACTCAAGATTGAACATTAATTTGGACCTAACTTGGAGTCTAAGAGGTGAACAGGATGATAAAGTAGAAGGTAATATTAAGCAATGCTTAACATAAGAAGAAACAAAAGAGTGCGACCTCTCTTGCGGACCCGTGTACTCCTAAGGTTCATCTGCTGAGTCAATGATGGTGATGCAGTTGCGGTGGGTGCCGGCAGTAGGGAAGGAGATCTGAGGTAGCGAAAGATGGTCAAGAGTCGTGATGTCTGGTAAGGTGGATACTTCTGTCAATGGAGTAGCTCAGGTGAGGTGGACGACATCGCGGCAGGAGCAGGACAAACCACACAAAGTTTTCTTCGACACCTATCTGTAACTGAAGTAATTCTGTAAGGGCTCCTTTCGCTTGCAGGATTCTAAAAACGCAGGGATAGGAAGAACATCGAAATAGGATAGGAATGGATGTGGGAAACAACGCATTTGTAAACACAAGATTTCTGTCAACTTGGGTGTTTCGTTCACAGGAATTGGAAGAACAGAAGAATGCAAAGAAACATTGTCAAATTAAAGTGAAACCATATGAAAATGTGTACAGTTAGAATGTTATTCTGCCACTAATGTACTTAGTCTTGTTTTCATGCATACGTAGGATTTTGAAAAGTAGGTCCAGGTGGATTTTTTGCTCCATTCCTTTCAACCAAAAGCATGAATAATAGAAGAGTAGAGTACCATAGGAAAATTTCCTATTGCTATGTTTTTCCTTCACTTTTTCCTTTGAACCAAAATAGCTCTAATGGATCGACATGAGTGTAGAGTAATAAGTGATGCGACAAGTGTACAACCTCTTTGGCGTAGCCGGGTCGACCTCAGCATCATTGGGTTGGTCGCTGAAGAAGTTGCGGAAGAGGTGGCTATCGGAGGTGTGGAGGAAGATCTGAGGCGTCTGTAGACGGCGTCCAGGGTACTGCTCTGTTGTGATGTATGGTTCCGTTGTTGGAGCAGCTTCGGTGAGCCGTAAGACGTCGAGGCTGAAGCACTACAAGATAGACATCGTTAATCTCAAGTGGGATTCTAATAGCATCTCAAATAGATGATGTTAAATACATTACCAAAAAGTGGTAGATGTAAAATTTACATCACCAAAAAACACCTGACTACAACAGATGAGGTAAAAACTGTTGACTCTGAACTTAGCTGCCGAAACGGAAATTTAATGTGGATTCTGAATCTTACTGTCGAAACTGAACGCACTGGTAGCAGAGAAGCACTTCACATGTAGTTTAGGCCGCTCGAGCACTAGTAGTAGAGAAACAGTGATCTAATTCAGCAGGCGGTCGACAGGGAACAAGTAGCACATAGCAGCCAGAGCAGCAGCGCCTGGAGCAGCAGTGCGAACTAGAGCCAGAGTAGCAACTCGTGTAGCTGCAGCAGCCCGTGTACCAGCATCAGCAGTGCGAGCAAGAGCAAGAGCAGGGCACCAGCAAGGGGAAGAGCAGAGCAGCAGCGAGAGTGAGAGCTGGAGCAGCAGCAGCAGTGTGAGCGAGCGAGAATCAGAGCAGCAGCAGCGCGAGTGAGCGAGAGCCAGAGCAGCAGCAGTAGCTCTGGCTGGTATGGTCGTCGCCACCGTGGGAGCCTCGAACTGGGGGAGAGCCGCCGTGGAGATGTCGCCAGCGGCGCCGGCATCGAGGTAGCCACGCCATGGGGGAGCGGGATCAAGCACCGGCGCCGGGAGGTCGAGTTAAGGAGAAGGTGCGATGCGATGAGTGTACAACCTCTTTGGTGCCGCCGAGTAGGCCTCGGCTTCATCTGAGAAGTCGGTGAGGATGGTGCAGTTCTGGTGGAGTAGGTTAAGGCAGCGCTGTGGGGATGGAGCAGCCGCGATAGATGAGGCAATCGTCAGAGCAGCTTCTTGGAGGTGGAGGACGGGGCGGCTAAACCGGCTGGACGACGAGATCTCCGACGGATCCTCATCCGGGGTGGTGGATGAGGGACGTCGAGCTGTTGTGGTGGACGATGTCGTCGAGGAAGAGGCTCTGGCTGGGCAGCGGTGGGGTGGTGGACGACGGAGGGTGGGGTTTCGCGGCTAGAGCAGAGAGGGTTATAGTGGCCTAGGTTTTTGAATGGCGAAAAGGAGGTGATTGGAGGGGGAACCAACTTAGGGATGCGCTTGTCCAAAATGTAGGGTGTGTTACGTAAGTACCCCCACCAATTTGAACTAGCGGCCCTTTCGGCTCAGGGTTAGAAGGGGTTTTTCGCGTGTCGGGATTTGGCAGCTGAAGGGAGTTTTCGCGTGCATTGTAATTTTGGAATAGCAAGGCGCGGGTTGTGAAGGAGCGAGTTTTAGGAGCACAAAGAGATAAAGCGATATTTGAATTTTCGGGATAACAAGGAGTGGGTTGAAATTCCGTGACAAGCCTAACGTGTAATAATGTACTATGTACCAAACCAATTCGCACTTCCCTCAACAACAAAAAAAACTATTCACACCACACAAAGAGAGAGTCTTGTCCCGTTATACTGTACAAATGCTATTCAAAACTATGAATCCATGTTATGTCCAATAAAAAAAATTGGCTGTATAATGCATGTATCTACTCATACGAACATTTTAGTGCATTCCAAATGTATATACTACCGCTGCAATTCGAACTAAACAATTCATTTCTCTATTTGAATAAGAATCTACAATCAAGATTGTTGCCAAGTTAAACCATCGTCTGTATATTATCTTAACACCACACCACGTGATTACTGTGAAGTTAGATATGAACTATGTGTACTATATGAAATCGAATTCAAAATTTTGAATCCACTTGATGTTGATCCCAAATAATAGTACATTTGAAGTGCTAGCTAGATGTTCATAATCTAAACCATGTTTCATATGTATATTGTGTTTATCACACAATGTATAGTGGCCCGCCCCCTACATTATGACAAGTTTTTAGCCGTGAGCTGCAAAAGCCACACATTATCACAAATTCAAATAAATTGTTATATAGTATAACATGTTCATAACCACACCATGCGTATCACCATTATAATCATGCATGCGTGGGTTTAAAACGCTATGATCTCTTATTCAAATATCTGAATCCACTTCTATAAAAAATATGATCTTTGTTAGTCTTTTACACCCACACAACCCTCTTCTCTTTGTAGCTAGCACTAACTTTCTCTCGTGCATGCACACGCCCGCCTTGCTATCAGCCTCCCTTAGCATTCTCTTTGTCGAGCACATTAGTTATTTCTCTTTAGGTCATTCTCCCATGGTGTTTGCAGGTCTCCCCAGCCCCTTCTTTACAGCACACACCGATCGATATACATCTCTAGCCAGGTATGCCTACCGCAAACACACGTTTTCCCTCATCTCTTCTCACCGTCCATGCCTCCCTATGTCTAATACAGTCCCACACACATGCACACTCTCGCCCCTCTTTTCATCGATCTCGCACTCGCACACTCCTTACCATCTCGACATAGTATGCCTCTCGCACCACCTCCTAGCCGCATACCTCTCTCCCTCTCTCTCTCTCTATACGTCTCTTCGGGCCTTATTTCCCTCTAACACATGCATGTATACCAATCGATCTCCCTACATATAGCTAGGTCGACTATAACTCTCTTTCCCCATGCACCGATCGATGTATCTCACTTTCTCGGACACACGACAATTGATTTACCAATCTAGTTAAGTCTTCTTACCACACACATATTGTCCCCCCGCATCATCCATGCATGCCTCCCGACCCGTCTCTCACACGCACGAGCACACACACACATATGCATCCCCTCTCTTATTGTTATTGCAGCCGTACCCTCCGTTTGTCTAGTAGGCCTCTCCCACCATCTACAAGAAGCAACTCCACCACCAACCCTCCGACACTCTAGCTTTGTCTCTCTCCCAAACTTGTTCCTCTCCTACACATAAGCATGGATGCCGATCGATCTCCCTCAATACATAGCTAGGTCTCTCTCCTTCTCCACACATATACCAGTCGATCTACCTCTCTATAGTTAGATCTCTGCCCCCCCCCCCACACACCGATGGTTGAACGTTGTAGGTAGTTATCCATGCCACACTGACAAACTGCAGCTCTCCTATCTCACGCTCCAGTAGGCCAGCAGCCCTATATCTTTGACGTGGGCACACACAATTTCACTGGTTCTCTTTATCGATCGCGCGCCAGTACACTTCGTCCCTCTCTTCAATTCTATCAATATCTCACGCCGATGATCCCTCCACTCTCTTCTCGTGGATCACCCCCACTATATATGATATATCTACACACACTCCATACGTTACATTTTTTGTTTGAGATATCATTGACACATATTCCCTGTTTATCTGTCACCCACCCCACAAAAAAACACTCACGAACCCACATACTATCTCTCTCTAGGTTTGTATCTCTCGCACACACACACCCATGTAGGTGGTGTACATACACGAAGAGAATAGGTGCACGCATGATGCACGTACTCACATCTCGTTCCCAGCCACACCCGCGCGAGTACATGACAGAGCTCATTTCTGTACGAGAAGGGAGCCCACGTGCTAATTTGTGAGCGTGTAGCGATTGTTTACTTGATGGATGGTCGTGTACCACATGTCCACGAAACAAAGTACGACCTTACGTGTTGGCGCATTATTATTAAATAGTCATATTGCTCAATGGCACGTACAGAATATAAATGATTGTTATCAAGAAAAAAGTAATTCACTCCACTATATACCATGGAGCTTGCCTGCTGGGGTTCGTCTGCCTTCACACTCTCTCACCCAAGACTGCGGCGGCCTCTCTCTCTCTCCCACCGTTGGTCACTGATCAGGCCCGATCCTGTACGCCAACAGAAAGGGAGGATGTGCATCATTCCTCCGTTCGAAGGCGTCAAGGCAGCATGTCCCGATCTGCGGTACCCGCCCTCTCTGACCAAGCTCTGGCGCGATAGGGAAGATCCCGCAAGCCGGCACCCTCCTAGTTACATCCCGACGACCCCCAGGTACAACTTCCTCCCCTCCGGCCTTCCTCCACTGCCCATCTTCTCACATCGCTGCATGTGGAAAATCCCGCATGTTGATCTTCCCTAGTTCTTTGCTCAAAATGTAGCTCGGCCGGCGTACTTTCCATGTTGCAACCTCGTCCTCACACCGTTTTGGATAAACAAGCGTGCTGCTATCTTCCCTTAGACAAGGAATATGTTTGTTTTTTGTCGGTGTATGTGTCATCAACTGTTATTGGCCAGTAATTGTTTCCTTTCTACCTCTTTTTGTAAACAGGGCTATCCATTTCACCTCGTTGCTATTGTGACCTTTTGGTGAACTGCACAAATCACTCTTTTCTTAAGAGTGTTTTGTACAGTTTTGCTGAAATGTCACACGGGCAATGTTTCTACATTTCCGTGGGATTGCACAAAGGGAGATTGGTTTTTCTCTATACTCCTCATCCAACTACGAGGCTAATCTTCTTCAACAAGTAGTTTTTTTTAAATACTCCAACAAGTAGTTAGACTTAAGAGAGATTGCAAAGGTGATCGGCTTCTATTTGTGTGTGTATGTTTCATCATCTCTCGAAATAGGCTTTCGCCCTGCTTTATAAATAAAGCACCGTCGGTTGCTATTTGGGATATCGATGACTTGTTTCATCATCTAGTTCCACTATTATTGCAATCACACTTATTCGATATCTTTGCAAAAAGGGATGATCAGCTTTATTTTAGTGGAATTGCACAAAATGATCGGATTGTTATGTCCTCCACACACATCTTTCTTCGCTACAGAGCTACGTGAAACTAGCTGCCAACCAATGAACACTTTGGCCAGGAAATGTAACCATGCCTACAAATAGCATCGATCAATTTTATATTTTTCTTTACTTGTACACCCTCTCACAACTTTGCCTTTAGTTGTGATGCAAATATTGGCGTTGATCTGCGAATCATTGAGGTGCATTGGCAGCCATGGTAGTTTCATTTGTATTTGATGGAATGTTGTAATGAGACAAACTTGAGGCAAAGTTGAAACCTTTTTTTGCGGGAACAAAAGTTGAAACATTGATAGCATTACAATACAATTTCATTATGCTGCAAAATTATGCGTACATATAAACAAATGAGCCTTTCCTCCGCATCGAGCCGCATTTCGGCCTGTGGCTGAAAACTTTTGGGGTCAAGCCGAAGTCCAGCGGCCCTGATCTGGCCAAGTGTGGGGGTGCCATGATTAGCAAGAACCAAAAGGCTACCTGGTTCAAGGGCATCTTTGTGGAGAACATCAAGGAGTGGCAATACGAGTGGTTCTACATCACCGAGCCACTGCCCCCGGTCAAGCCGGAGTGCCAGAGTTCTCGGCCAGGCCCCCAAAGAAGCTCAAATCCTGGAAGGAGAAGGGCGTCATGTGGGGAAGCCAAAGGAGGCGGAGGCCTTGATCAAGAAGATCAAGTGGTGGTCCAACACGAGGAACCTCCTCCTGGTCGACATGGTGCATGTCATGCTCAACCGCCGCATTCTCTTGCTCCAACTTCAGGCTGTTTCGATGTGGGAGCACAAATCCGGGGAGGCGGGGCCCATTCTCAGTTTTTACTGTGCCTCCCTATCCGACACGTGGACGCGGCTTTTTAAGCCGTCCAAGGATGGCCTCCCTAAGAAAGGGGAGGACCAGGGCTTCAAAGTTGGCTATGATGCCCCGCCGATAAGTGTTCGACACATGCCTTTATCTTCTTTCCAGTGAGATAGATGTTGAAAAACTAGCTTGTTCCATATCTGCAGACTTGGAAGGCTAGGACACAGGAGATTTTGTGCCCGACCCCGCTGCCAGAGGAGGATAGGACCCCCTGCTCACGGCCCTCCTAGTCGAGGAGCCGCACGTGGTGATCCCGAAGGGGTCGAAGCCCCAGAAGGGCAAAGCGGGTCTCCGAACTCGGGAGACCTCGGTCACCCGATCCGAAGAGACCCACGCCTCCTCCACCCACGAGGATGACATGGAGGAGGGAGAAGAAGAAGAAGAGCCCCTTCCCCCTAAGGGGAAGAGGGTGGTGACTGGGACGCTGAGGCTGAACCGCGGCCCAAGGGCCTAAAGAGGCTGAGGAAGACCTCGGCCAGGGCCACCGGTGATACGTCTCCAACGTATCTATAATTTTTTATTGTTCCATGCTGTTATATTATCATTCTTGGATGTTTTCTAATCATTTTCTAGAAACTTTATATCATTTTCTGGGACTACCCTATTGACATAGTGCCCAATGCCAGTTGCTATTTTTTGCTTGTTTTTTACTTCGCAGAAAATCAATACCAACGGAGTCCAAATGCCACGAAACTTTTTGTAGATTTTTTTCAGCCCAGAAGACACCCAGGGTGTCAAGGAAGCCCTGGAGGGGAGGCCCATGGTGCCCACTAGACACTAGGGCGCGCCCACCCCCCTGACACGCCCTGGTGGGTAGTGGAGCCCACGGGAGTCCTTTCCACTGACCTCCAACTCTATAAATACCACAATATTCCAGAAACCCTAGAGGAGTCGACGAAAAATAGTTTCAGCCACGGCAAGTTCTAGAGCCACAAATCCAATCTAGAGCCCTATTCCGGCAATCCACCGGAGGGTAACACGATCACGGAGGGGATCATCACCGTCATTGGTGCTCCTCCGATGATGCGTGAGTAGTTCATCTCAGACCTACGGGTCCGGAGGCAGTAGCTAGATGGCTTTTTCTCTCTTTTTGATCTTCAATACAATGTTCTTTTTGGAGATCTATTCGATGTAATTCTTTTGCGGTGTGTTTGTTGGGATCCGATGAATTGTGAGTTTCTGATCAGATCTATCTATACATGATTATTATAGCCCCATATTTCCTCTCCGATATTTTGGTTTTGTTTGTCCAACTTGACTGATTTATCTTGCAATGGGAAGAGGTGCTTTGTAATGGGTTCGATCTTGCGGTGCTCAATCTCAGGGACAGAAAGAGACATGAGACGCATGTATCATTGCTATTAAGGATAACAAGATGGGGTTTATTCCTACATGAATAGATCTTGTCTACATCATGTCATTGTTCTTATTACATTACTCCATTTCTCCATGAACTTAATACACTAGATGCATGCTGGGTAGCGGTTGATGTGTGGAGTAATAGTAGTAGATGTAGGCAGGAGTCGGTTTACTAATCTTGGATGTGATGCCTATATACATGATCATCGTCTTGGATATCGTCATAATTATTTGCTTTTCTATCAATTGCCCAACAGTAATTTGTTTACCCACCATGCGCTATTTTCTTGAGGGAAACCCCTAGTGAAATCTACGCCCCCCGGGTCTATTTCCTATCATATACTTTCAGATCTATATTGCTACTTGCATTTCCAATTTATTTGCATCTTTTATTTTAGATCTATATTATCAAAAACCCAATAATACTTTGTTGTGTTTTATTTTCCTTCATTTTATTTGCATCTTTCATTCTATCTATTTGTCATATTCCTTTACCCGAGAGGGATTGACAAACCCCTCTACACGTCGAGATTGCGAGGTTTTGTTGTTTGTGTGCTGTTGCTGTCCACATAGCTTGCTTGGTTCTCCTACTGGATTGATAACCTTGGTTTCATAACTGAGGGAAATACTTACCACCCTGTGCTGCATCATCCCCTCCCCTTCGGGGAATTTCTTGATGCGGATCACAAGTAGCAGGAGGAATTTCTGGCGCCGTTGTCGGGGAGGATCAAGTCAAGATCTATCAGCTTCCCACACATAAACTCATCTCCTTGCAATGACTTTATTTGCCATTTGCCTCTCGTTTTCCTCTCCCCCACTTCTAAAAATTTGACTTTTTATTTGCCTTTTTCTTTTGCCTTTTTCTTTTGCCTTTTTCTCATTTGCCTTTTTGTTTGCTTGTTATCTTGTTTGCTTTGTCGCTTTGCCACGCGAAATTACCAAAAATATGTGTGCTTGTGTTCACATGTGCCTATCTGCTTGCATCTTCACTTGCTAAAATATGGATCCACTTAAAGTGTTCTACTTGGATCATCTTCGATCCATTTGTGCTCATGTTGAAACCCCAACTAGTTTAGTTGAGGGAAAATCATTAGATGAGCATGCTCATTTTGTGCGTCACCGTTTGTCTGAAAAGGGGAGACTCTTATGGGGTCAAATAAATTGTTTGCTATATTATGCTTGGAATCTATGTGAAATTTATGATTTTACTTGTTGCTCTAAGAACCCTAAAAAACACCTTCCCTATCTATGTGAGTTTAATGACAATGAAATGTTATCTTCTTATGCCAAAGAGGTTTATAGTTACTATGATCTCGAACAAATTGAAGAATTTGTTGCTTTTAAGGGTGCCTATGCAGTTGCTTGTTTGATTGACAAGTATGATGCTACTCTCTACAGATCTGGAAATTTTGACATACTCAAATACTGCTATGAAAACTATGCTTCTAATGCCTATGTTAGTGAATTTATTGGGAGAATGTCTGCTGCGTTGGAAGAGAATAATGATATGCATGAATCTATAGATAATTATAATTCCGTTGATTTGATTGAAATATCTCCTATTGATGAATGTGATGCTTGCTATTCTTATGGCCATGATGCCAATATTAATGATGCTTATGAGGATGAACTTGCTATATTTCTTTATGTTAAAAATGAAATTATTGCTATTACTCCCATACTTGATAGCTCCTTAAGTGAAAAGCATGATTCCAATGATGCTATTATGGATCCTACTAAGGTCAATTATGCTACTGATATGCAAAGCTACAAGCTTGGGGATGATAATTTTGTTATGTTTACTACTTATTGCAATGATCATGATTGGGGTGATAATAATTCCTATGATCTTAAAAATTTAAGCCTCATGATGAATACGTTTGTGACAATATTAAAAATTGGTTCAGAAGAGTGTCAACTTTAGATCCCACATATTTGGAGAATGTTCAATCTTATGAAATTTTCGATAAAAGTGGGATTGGAAAGGTCATGACTTTAGTTGATGATAATCCCACTATTTTGGAAGAGTGTCAACTTTGCATGCATGTGGATCATGTAGAGAATATGTTATGTGATAGTTACACGGTTGAATTTGAGTATGATCCTACATGTAATTATTATGAGAGAGGAAAATATGGCTGTAGAAATCTTCATGTTACTAAAATACTTGTCTTCATGTTGAGATTGTCAATGTTTTATTCTTCTTCCTTGCATATGCTAGTTTTTTCTTGCCTTGATAATTTGTTTGCTTATAAAATGACTATGCATAGGAAGTATGTTAGACTTAAATGTGATTTTCACATGCCATATGATGCTCTCTTTGCGCTTCAATTCTAGTCTTTCATGTGAGCATCATTAAAATTATCAATGCCTAGCTAAAAGGCTTTAAAGAAAAGCGCTTGTTGGGAGACAACCCAATATTTTTATTTTCAGTTATTGAATAAATACATCATTAATCTTCTGTTATGTTGATGTTTTTTTGTTTAATTTAGTGTTTGTGCGAAGTAAGACCTTTGGGAAGATGTGGAAGATAGTTGATTTGATCTTGTGTAAAAAACAAAAACTTTTACACTGAGTCCAGAAAATTCTAAAAATCACTGGAACGTGTTTTTGATCTGAATTTCTTACACATAATTAATAAACAAACTTCCCACGTTGTCCTGATTTAAAAAAAAAATTGGAGTTCAAAAATTATCAAAGTTATACAGATTACTATAGACTGTTCTGTTTTTGACCGATTTTGTTTTTGTTGCGTTATTTGCTTATTTTGATGAATCTATGGGTTGTATCGGGTGGTATAAACCATGGTGAAGTTAGAGTATAGTAGTTAATATGCAAATATAAAATTGGAATGGGTTCTCAACAGTACCTAAGTGGTAGTTTGCTATTTCTTTCACTAACCGATCTCACGAGTTTCTGTTGAGTTTTGTGTGATTGAAGTTTTCAAGTTTTGGATGAGATCACGATGGATGAAGGAATAAGGAGTGAAAAGAGCCTAAGATTAGGGATGCCCATGGAACCCCAAGGTAATATTCAAGGAGAACCAAGCAACTAAGCTTGGGGATGCCCCGGAAGGCATCCCCTCTTTCTTCAACGACCATCGGTAATTTTACTTGAAGCTATATTTTTATTCGTCACATGATATGAGTTTTGCTTGGAGAGTCTTGTATTATATGAGTCTTTGCTTGCTTTGCTTTTTAGTTTGTCTCAATCTTCCTTGCTGGACACACCTGTTTTGGCAGAGCCATAATTATGCTATGATTTGTTAGAATCGCTCTTTATGCTTCACTTAAATTTTTTGAGCTATGGAATTGCTCTAGTACTTCACGTATATCTTTTTGAGCACGATGGTGCTATTATTTTGAAGAAATTTGCTCTCATGCTTCACTTAGAAGCTTTTGAGAGTCATTAGAATTTTTGAAGAAATTCTCTCATGCTTCACTTATATTATTTTGAGTGTGGAAATTTTGAAGAAATATGTGCTCTTGCACTTCACTTAAATTTGTTTGAGAGCTTGTTATTAGCAATGGAAAATTGCTTTAATAGAATTTGGTCCCAAAGTGATAGATATTCAGGAGGGATGTAATAAAAATGTTCATGAAGATCATTGGACATTAAACTTGATTCCCTATAATAGTTTTGCGATATGGAGATAGTGATATGTGAGTTATGTTAGTGAGTAATTATGCTTTAGTAAGAATATTGGTGTTAAGGTTTGTGATTCCCTATGCATGCACATTAAGTCAACAGTTATGAAATGAAATTACATCCTACTTGTGTTGCATTATTTGGTGTTATTTATGTTTAATGTTCGTTTATGATGGTTTTCGTTCCTTGGTTGGTCGCTTCTCAATCTATTTGCTAGCCTTCACTTGTACTAAGAGGAAATACTGCTTGTGCATCTACTTCTTTAAACCCAAGTTGTGCCAAATGAGTCCACCATATCTACCTATATGCGGTATTTCCATGCCGTTCCAAGTAAATTTGTATGTGCTAACACTAATTTTCAAAATAAACTTCTCTTTTGTGTGCCCGTACCGCTCATGAAGTGGCAAGGGGTGGCTGATATTTTCCATGCTAAATAAGTTATTCTCAAGATGAGTGTTTATTCACTTGTCATTGCACGAGAGTGTGGCGGTAATAGGGATGCCCAGTCCTGAAATGCAAAAAAATTTACTTTATGTTGTCATGGATTCTGCTAGCCATGGAGGGCACCCGTGGATACGGAGGGCACCCGTGGATACGGCTAGCCATGGATTCTGAAAGAATGGTCGAAAAAGGAATAAACTTTATTTTCTGTTTGGGAACCGCCAATGATATATTTAGCATGGAAGATATTGGGAATTCTTAGTCATTTTCGTTGACAGGAATAGCATGCCACCCAAAATAATTTTATCTCTCAATTTAAGCCTTGAGTTCTGGCACCTCTACAAATCAATGCTTCCCTCTGTGAAGGACCTATCTATTTACTTTATGCAATTTTTTTTATTGAGTCTCCATCTTCCCTTATAAAGCACCAACTACAGAACACTATTATCATACTTGAGCATTGGATGTAGAAAAATTTGAGTGTGTTGCATGAATGGATCAATGATTGAGCATAATGGGCTAGGGATAGCTTTCTTTAACATTGATATTTTGAAAGACATGTTTGCTTGTTGAAATGCTTGAGTATTAAAGTCTTCATGTCAAATTATAGACTATTGTCTTGAATCATTTAAAAGTCCATATGTCCATGCTACAAAGAAAGGAATATATGATGCACATGTTAGGCAGCATTCCACATCAAAAATTCTGTTTTTATCATTTACCTACTCGAGGATGAGCAGGAATTAAGCTTGGGGATGCTGATACGTCTCCAACGTATCTATAATATTTGATTGTTCCATGTTGTTATATTATCATTCTTGGATGTTTTATAATCTTTTTCTAGCAACTTTATATCATTTTTTGGGACTAACCTATTGACATAGTGCCCAGTGCTAGTTGCTGTTTTTTGCTTGTTTTTTACTTCGCAGAAAATCAATACCAAACGGAGTGCAAATGCCACAAAACTTTTTGGAGATTTTTTCTGCCCAGAAGACACCCAGGGAGTCAAGGAAGCCCAGGAGGGGAGGCCCATGGGGCCCACTAGACACCAGGGTGCGCCCACCCCCCTAGCGCGTCCTGGTGGGTAGTGGAGCCCATGGGAGTCCTTTCCACCGACCTCCGACTCTATAAATACCACAATATTCCAGAAACCATAGAGGAGTCGACGAAAAATTGTTTCAGCCGGAGCAAGTTCCAGAGCCACGAGATCCAATCTAGAGCCCTATTCCTGCACTCTGCCGGAGGGGAACACGATCACGGAGGGGTTCATCATCCTCAGTGGTGCTCCTTCGATGATGCGTGAGTAGTTCATCTCAGACCTACGGGTCCATAGGCAGTAGCTAGATGGCTTTTTTTCTCTCTTTTTATCTTCAATACAATGTTCTTTTCGGAGATCTATTCGATGTAATTCTTTTGCGGTGTGTTTGTTGGGACCCGATGAATTGTGAGTTTATGATCAAATCTATCCATACATGATTATTATAGCTTCGTATTTCTTCTTCGATATTTTGGTTTTGTTTGGCCAACTTGATTGATTTATCTTGCAATGGGGAGAGGTGCTTTGTAATGGGTTCGATCTTGCGGTGCTCAATCTCAGTGACAGAAAGAGACATGACACGCATGTATCGTTGCTATTAAGGATAACAAGCTGGGGTCTATTACTACATGAATATATCTTGTCTATATCATGTCATCATTCTTATTGCATTACTCTGTTTCTCCATGAACATAATACACTCGATGCATGCTGGATAGCGCTCGATTTGTGGAGTAATAGTGGTAGATGCAGGCAGGAGTCGGTCTACTAATCTTGGACATGATGCCTATATACATGATCATCATCTTGGATATCGTAATAATTATTTGCTTTTCTATCAATTGCCCTACAGTAATTTGTTTACCCACCGTGCGCTATTTCCTCGAGAGAAGCCACTAGTGAAATGTATGGCACCCGGGTCTATTTCCTATCATATACTTTCAGATCTATATTGCTATTTGCGTTTCCAATTTATTTGCTTCTTTTATTTCAGATCTATATTATCAAAAACCCAAAAATACTTTGCTGCGTTTTATTTGCCTTTATTTTATTTGCATCTATCAATATATCTATTTATCATATTTCTTTAACCGAGAGGGATTGACAACCCCTCTACGCGTCGAGATTGCAAGGTTTTCTTGTTTGTGTGCAGGTGCTATCTACATAGCTTGATTGGTTCTCCTACTGGATTGTTAACCTCGGTTTCATAACTGAGGGAAATACTTACCGCGGCTACTGGATTGATAACCTCGGTTCTCCTCTTCGGGGAATTTACTGACGCGGATCAGAAGTAGCAACCGACCAGACATCAAAAAAGGTCATCCTCTCCGACGAGTCAGAGGATGACCCCCTGGCCCAGGGGAGGAAGAAACCATCTGCCAGGAGGTATGTTATTTTTATTATGCTTGTTTTACACCAAGCTTTTCTAGCAGAGTTTGAACTTACTCCGGTATCTTCGTGTAGTCCGCCGAAATCACGGGTCAGCGACTCCTCGAGTGGGTTGCCGCCTCGCAGTGGGACGCCCAACCCCGACACTCCCCTCCGAGCTCAAGATGGGATGGGGTAGGCGACTTCGGCTCCGGTCCCCTAGATGGACATAGCAGGAGCCAAGGAGTCGGTTATCATGGACGAGGTTGAGACCTTGTCCCCACAAGACAAAGGGGACAAGATCCCCGAGGTTGTCATAAAAGGGTTGGGCCAGTCATTGGCCGAGCCAGAGACTACTCCGGCAGCACCACCGCAGCCGGAGATCCTTGTGACCAGCACTTCAGTGCCAAGGTCCGAGGTTGTTCCACCCCCGTGTCCCATTCAAGGACAGACTAGCGCTGGGTTGAATGAAGAGACGGAGGAATCCTTGACGGGCTCCTCCCTCAAGGAAGAGAACCACGCCTTAGTTGGCGCGGTGCTGCAAGGCTTCCGGTCTACGGAGGCCAGGATGCGCGATGTCTTTAAGGGCCTCGTCACAAGCTTCAAGGTAATCCTTCTAACCTTATGCGAAAATAATTTCCTTGCTTAAGCTTGCCTATGTTTCCCCATATGTATGTCCGAAGACATTCTTGCCTAACATGAGCACGACATAGTTAGTGAGTTGCCCCGAGCCCAAGGCTAGTTTCAAGAATCTAGCCTTGGGGTCAAAGTAGAGTAGAGGAAATGGGGCTAGCCCCCAGGACTGCGGGATTGAATGCCCGGAGTGCACATAATTTGGTCGTGGGGTTTAGCCAAATGGCTGATATGTGCAGGTTGCGACCTCGATTCCGAGATCCACTTTCGATGAGCTCGCTGAGATGAACCGGAAGCTCAAGAGGTCCGAAGAGGACCTAGACCTGGTAAACAAGCGGGTCGAGTAGTCTCAAGGTAAATGACCAAGTACTTGTATATCTTGGAATGTGTTTTCAACCAAGGGATCATAAAATTATGTTTGAAGTGTGAGCTAATGCCAAACTTTTTGAATGACAATGGCTTTAGCAGAGCTTGAGGGGCTCAAGGCTGACCTTGTGAAGGCTCAGGAGGAGGTCAGGCAGCAGAATGCTGCTGCCTCCAAGGCGAAGAAGGACCTAGACACCGAAAAGGTGGCCAGGAAAAAGGACCAGGCGTGGGTCGTGGAGGTCGAGGAGACCATGAAGGGCATGTACCTCGAATGCGATTCCCTTCAAGAGAAGGAGAAGACGATGGCCGAGGAGCTGCAAAAACTATGCTTGGCCCATGCCGTGCTCCAAACCCAGGCCCGGACTGACCGTGAGATGCTCCAGTAGGTGGAGCAAATAGCCGCGGGTAAGCTATACTTGCTTCAATGTATGTTTGGCAGTAAAGGGTCCGCCGAGCTCACCCCGATGTGGCGCTCTGCAAAAGTATTCCCGGACCTTCTGCAGAGCGCGGCGGATGTCGTCAAACACTTCGACCAGCTGGAAGGCCATGAGGTGGAGAGAGCATTCTGGTGGCAGTTCCCAGGGTTGCCACAGTCCCAGCTGGTCAAGCACCACATGAAGGAGCTAGCGGAGCTGTTCCACATGGCCAGGCCGATGCTAGAAGGCATCTGCGTCAACTTGTGGCCCACCGACGCCCTACCAACTAGCTTCTTCGGTCTTCTGGCTCGACAGCGGGGGGCTGCCCCGCAGGTTAGCCGCTGGAAGCGCTCAGCCTTCCTGGAAGGAGCTCGGCGGGCGTACGCGTGCGTGAAGATGCACTTCTGCAAGGTGGAGACGTCAACTATTGAGGCGGGACCCCCTGAAGGGAAGGTGCGCTACGTAGAGCAGTTCTTTACCGAGGTGGAAGAGGGGCCCGGATTACCGAGGCCTTGTGTCCTAAAGACACATTGTATTTTTAGATTTGAACTTCGGGATGCCGAAGTGTTTGAGATGTAAAAACTATCTTTTAATTTTAATGAGTATGGCTTTAGTTTCCCTCATGTTATTTTGTTATATTTTTAATATTCCTCCTGTTTGACTATTTTGACTGAAAGTGGATGGTCGTCGGCTTCTGTCCTGATGTAGAATATACAAAGGTGTTCCTTGAGACACCTGACCCTTAGCCGATGTCTCGATGCCTCGAGGCGGTCAGTGCTCGTAGGAACAAGGCAATCAGACCATAGTGGCGTTAGAACTTTCACTTTGTCATAGGAGTTTGATGGTGGGGGCTGGTGACGAGCCCCCGGTGTTTAGAAGTGGTCGGCTTAGGTAGCCGAGGTTTATACCTTTGCCTACTTCTTCTAGTTTTAGAGAGAAGCCCTTCATTTAACACGGGTGTTCGTCTAACAACACATTGCTTGACACAGTCATCGGATTGCCGACCAGTTTTCGCTTACCTAGATGTCAATTTTTGACTTTCTCCACTAAGGCGCGCTGCCAATTAACCTGACGGCACTATTGCAGTGGTTCTCCCGTTACACCCTTAGCCGAATTTATTGGGAACGTAAGGGGTATACATAGGAGCTGGGCAACCCAACTATTGACCGAAATCTAGGTTCAAAACTGATGCATATAACGCAAAAATCCGAGATGCCGAAGTACTCTGGACCTCTATTATAGGGTAGAGGAACAAGAGAACCCGGTGGCGGTTGTATCTTTAAAGATGTTCTGTGAACTCATGGGCAATGCTTGTAAGAAAACACATTAAGGACCCAGATGGGTACGACTTCTTTATTCGATATAGCCAAGCTATACATGCAGAGCCTTTGAAAAGGAGAACGGAGAAGATAGAATGCAGGTAAAAATAAGGAAGGAGAAATTAAGAATAGGGCGAGTACCAAATCAAGTTTATGAGCCCGGGCCGCTTCCTGCAGCACGTCTGCGTCTCCGTGCTGTTTGAAACAGCTTGTCTTTGTTGAATGTGAAGATCCATGTAGCCTGCGACCTTGGCCGAGCGTGTGCTTGACGCATTCGCCGGTGTAGTCCTTTAGAGGGGCCTGCGGATGTAGTTGTGTGGTCTATGCCGCATAGGCATTTGAAACAGCTTGTCTTTGTTGAATGTGAAGATCCATGTAGCCTGCGACCTCGGCCGGGCGTGTGCTTGAAGAATTCGCCGGTGTAGTCCTTTAGAGGGGCCTACGGATGTAGTTGTGTGGTCTATGCCGAGTAAGCATGCCGGTATGGCCCTTTGACATTATCTTAGCGACGTGCGTGCCCAAAGTTTCGCTACTGCTCGGTCAAACCGATCCGACATCTCTACTTGTTGGCTCCTCGATGCCCCAAGGAAGTTTTAGTGCAAAGTTATTGTGCACCCTGGGGACATAGAGCCCCTTCCAGGAGGAGCGCACGAGGAGCCCGTACCCCTATTTAGGGGGTGCATGTCCGAGGTCCATCGGTGTAGCTTGCGTACGCTTTGAAGAGCTCGGGATGTGTTTACCATAGCGGGCTGCCTCCTCAGATGATTGAACCTCAGCTGCAAAGGCCGCGGTTTGCTCCTCCGTTCGGAGAAAGGCTCGGTGTTGCCACTGACTGTAATAACACCATTGGGTCCACGCATTATTATCTTAAGGTAAGCATAATGTGGGACTGCATTGAAACGAGCGAACGCCGTGCGCCCTAGGAGTGCGTGGTATCCGTCGCGGAAAGGCATAATATCAAAGATTAACTCTTCGCACCTGAAGTTCTCGGGAGACCCGAAGACGACCTCTAGTGACACGGCTCCGGTGCAGCGGGCTTCAATGCCTAGAATGATGTTGGGGAACGTAGCATGCAATTTCAAAAAAATTCCTACGCTCATGCAAGATCTATCTAGGAGATGCATAGCAACGAGATGGGGAGAGTGTGTCTACGTACCCTCGTAGACCGAAAGCGGAAGCGTTTGATTAACGCGGTTGATGTAGTCGAACGTCGTCTCATTCCGACCGATCAAGTACCGAACATACGGGACCTCCGAGTTCTGCACACGTTCAGTGCGATGACGTCCCTCGAGCTCTTGATCCAGCAGAGGGTCGAGGAAGTAGATGAGTTCCATCAGCACGACGGCGTGGTGACGGTGATGGTGATGTGATCCGCGCAGGGCTTCGCCTAAGCACCGCGAGAATATGACTGGAGGCGTAAACTATTGAGGGGGGCGCCGCACACGGCTTGGAAAAATTGATGCGTGTGCTAGGGGTGCCTCCCTCCCATATATAAAGGAGGGAGGGATAGGAGGTCGGCCCTAGGCGCGCCCCAAGTAGGAGGAGTCCTACTTGGGCTCCTAGTAGGATTCGGCCCCCCCTTTCCTTTTACCGGAGGGGGAAAGGGGGAAGGAGAGAGAGAGGGAGAAGGAAAGGGGGGGCGCGCCCCCTCCCATAGTCCAATTCGGTTTCCTCCTGGTGGGGGGCGCGCCACCCCTTTGTGGGCTGGTGTGCCTCCCTCCTATGGCCCATATGGCCCATAACTTTCCCCGGGGGGTTCCGGTAACCCCTCCGGTACTCCGATATGTACCCGATACATTCCGGAACATTTCCGGTGTCCAAATACTACCTGCCAATATATCAATTTTTACCTCTCGACCATTTCTAGACTCCTTGTCATGTCCGTGATCTCATTCGGGACTCCGAACAACATTCGGTCACCAAAACACATAACTCATATAATACAAATCGTCATTGAACGTTAAGCGTGCGGACCCTACGGGTTCGAGAACTATGTAAACATGAGGGAGACGACTCTCCAATCAATAACCAATAGCGGAACCTGGATGCTCATATTGGCTCCAACATATTCTACGAAGATCTTTATCGGTCGAACCGCTATGATAACATACGTTGTTCTCTTTGTCCATCGGTATGTTACTTGCCCGAGATTCAATCGTCGGTATCTTCATACCTAGTTCAATCTCGTTACTGGCAAGTCTCTTTACTCGTTCCGTAATACATCATCCTGTGACCTAGTCACTTTGCTTGCAAGGCTTCTTATGATGTATATTACCGAGAGGGCCCAGAGACACCTCTCCGAAACTCGAAGTGATAAATCCCAATCTTGATTCGCACCAACCCAACAGACACCTTCGGAGATACCTGTAGAGCATCTTTATAATCACCCAGTTATGTTGTGACGTTTGATAGCACACAAGGCATTCCTCCGGTGACCGGGACTTGCATGATCTCATGGTCTGAAGAACATGTATTTGACATTATGGAAGCAGTAGCAAACAAACTGAAACGATCAATATGCTAAGCTAACGGATGGGTCTTGTCCATCACATCATTCTCCAAATGATGTGATCCCGTTATCAAATGACAACTCATGTCTATGGCTAGGAAACTTAACCATCTTTGATTAACGAGCTAGTCTAGTAGAGGCTTACTAGGGACACGGTGTTTTGTCTATCTATCCATACATGTATCAAGTTTCCGGTTAATACAATTCTAGCATGAATAATAAACATTTATCATGATATAAGGAAATATAAAATAACAACTTTATTATTGCCTCTAGGGCATATTTCCTTCAAATGACAGCTTTAAAGGTGGTGCTGCTGGTCTTGATCCAAGATGGATCGATGCCCATTTTCTTCATCATGTCTTCGTAGATCAAATTTCGACTGCTTCCTGTCGGATTCAGGGCTCCGCAGACCCAACAAGGTTGGGGCATGTGCGAGGAGTCACTTCTTCGTTGCGGTCCGCTTGCCGAGGCTTGAGGTGCGGCTAATCGACTGTTGGGATCGAACAGGAGGAAGGAACACGGGGATTTACCCAGGTTCGGGCCACCTCGCGCTATAAAACCCTACTCCTGCTTGTAGTGGATTGGCCTCACGAGGAGGTTGAGTATGAACTAGTACAGAGGAAGAGCTGCCTCGCGAGGACTCGGACGAGGCGTCTGGATTCGATCCCCCTCTACAGTGGGTGCTATCCTCTATTTATAGTGGCCTTGGTCCTCTTCCCTCATAGCTTAGGCAGGAAGGGATCCCACAATGGCCAATTTCGATTGGGGATTAGAAGTACATCTTATCATGACGAAAGGTGGTCTTCGCCTGCAAAGCTTTTGGACGTGACGCAATGGTGGGCTCGACGGTGACGTCCTGTCCTGTCGAGCTTGTGATCTTGGTCTCGTTGCACAAAGGAGGAAACCATTGGCTCTTTCCTTGGTAACGTGCGCTGGGACTTGTCCATCTATCACCAAAGAGGAAACTGCTCCCTCTGCGCCCGCTGGCGCGCGCCTAGCCTGGGTCGTCATGGCTTGCGTCACTTTGCCCTCATGAGAAAGGCAACTGCATAGGAATCTCCGCTCCTCGGTAGGCCGTCCTGCGGAGCCACTCCCCAGGAGGTCTTGGCTCCGCTCACCTCACGAGGTCAAGGGCCCCTTGCGAGGGCTCTTCTCACACAGTCTTGAGCCTGGACTCTGCTGGGCCATCATGGGGCAGCGCTTTGGGCCACAGGCAGGCAAGTCTAGGTACCCTGGTTCCCAGAACGCCGATAGTAGCCCCCGGGCCCAAGGCACGCCGGGCCTAGCATCGAAGCGAAGGCGAGGGGCGAGGGGTGAAGCGCTGAGGGCCCCCATTGCCTACGGGCCAGGTTTGACGTGTGGCGCACGAAGGGTCGCTGGCGCCTCCACTTCCCCACGCTGCCTCGGCAACCATCCTTGCTGACAAAAAACCGGGCGCATGCGGCGGAATCATCGTCGTCCCATCGCGCGCCCGCCTCCTGCTCCTTCCTTCCTCCATAAGCCTCCGTCTCGCTTGCCGAATTGCGCGCCGGCTTCCATCCGCCCAGCCGCCATGGCCCCCAGGAAGAAGAGATGGAGGCCCTCGGCGGTGTCGACGGCCCGAGCAGGACCGGAACCCGCGCTGGGCAAGTCCACCATGGTCAATCTCGAAGGGCTGGACAAGGTACAGCATGTGACCGCCATCAACTCCAACGAGTGGAAGGCAATGAGGATTTGGCCCGCTTCTCGGGCTTCGGTAGATCTGTCCACCACCGATATCCCTCTTCACCTCCATGCCCTCTTCTCCCATCTGCTGCTGCCTTTCTCAGATTTCTACAATGCCGTGCTAACGCACTACCAGGTCCATGCTTGGCACTTCGATCCTGGGTCCATCCTTCTCCTTTTCGCCTCCGCGTTCTTATGCGAGGCCTTCGTGGGCATCGCCCCGTCCGTGGCTCTGCTTCGCCACTTCTTCTCCCTCGAGTTGGTCACTCGTGAGCGGTGCTCAGGGTGCGTGTCGCTCCGGGAGGTGGACACGACAACGGGCACAAGCATTGATACCGTGCCCCTCCCGGATGCGGGGGGATTCCGCAAACGGGGGTGTTCGTGGACACCACCGTGCGTAGCCCCCTGCTCCAGGTCCCCACAGCCCCAGTTGTACCCAGCTCAGGCTGGGGGCATGTGACGCTCGATGATCCACGGCTTGCGCGAATCATGACCAGGTTGGCTAACCTGAAGAAGGTGGGGGTGACGATTACGATGGTGGTGAGGGAGTTCGTTCGCTGCCGGATCGCTCCCCTCCAGTGCCACTCCCGTGCGATGTGGGCCTTCACGGGTCGTGAGGACCCAATGAGGCTCCGGAAGCTCTCCCTTCCTCCTAGGGGGTTGCACGGGGTGCTCTGCTTCCTGACCGGTGGGGAGGTCCCCAAGCTTCCCCAGGGCGGACGTCCTTTGTATGATTGTACGAATGGGGTCAAGTTTGCCGACTCAATGCCGTGCTTCGATGAATGGGGGCTGCTCCCCAAGGGCCACTCGGGGCCTCGCGACAATCCCCTCTTGGTGGCGCCTTGCGCCCAGAGTCCCGTGATGGCCGATGGGAAGCAAGCTGAGGCGCCCACCCCTCAGCAGTGCGACTCCGCGGCTCCTGTCTTCAGGAGCGACGTCCCTCCTAAGGGCGCGACTGCGGCCTCCTGCTCTAGGGGCCTCGCGTCAGACACCAGCGCCGCTCCCTCTGGCCTCTGCACTCCTCAGAGGAGGGGGAAGCGCAGGGGCCGCAGCAGCCCTGACTCATGGGTTCTGAAGAAGAGGAGGTGGATCGCCGCAGATGAGTAAGTCTTCTGCCTTCCTTGATTCTTTCCGTTCAAACTCTCCTAACTTCTCTCTCTCCCCAGGCTCCCACCAGGCGGGGAGGCAAAGGCAACTTCATCGTCACCCTCTAGAGTGCCGGTGCATTCTGCCACCGCGCTCGCGCCTGCGGAAGGGGCTCGGTCCCTCTCGAGGCCGCCTCCGGAAGCTCGCGACCCTGAGGCCTTGGTGTCTTCTGGCCATGGCGACGTTGTGCTCACATTGATGGCACCGCCGCTTGCTCCCATGCCATCCGGCGGCACTTTCGGTCGTTTAAGGATGACCAGCAGCCTGACTTTAGGCTCGTACAGGACTGAGCCCCCAGCCTTAGAGACGGACGCCGGATTCGCTGACCCCGGGCACCTGCCCAGCGCCACAGGGTTCCCGTGAGCTGCCGCTACAGCCGGGGGCACGGAGCAGGCCCTGGGCCAAACGCCGAGCCCCCCGCGCGGCCACTGTACCGATCGGCACAGTCTCCTCTAGGATGCAAGGGGTGCGTTGGACCGTCTTGAGGCCGGGCTTGAAGATGTGGATGCCCAGCATGAGGCCGAGCGCCAGCTCTTGGCGTAGGAGTGTCGCCGGCTCGATGTGGCCATCAATCTTAGCCGCCTTCAGCATGAAGTGTCACGCCCCTCGAGGAACTCGGAGGTCCCACCAAGGATAGAAGCGCATATTGAAGACGCTTTTGCAGGGTGGATATCATTACATCAAACCATATACAACACAGTTGGGGATACATACAAAGGCATACAATTGCCACAAGAATACATCAATACATAGCAACATCAAGCAGAAGAGCAACATTGTCACACCTTGATTTTCATGCCACTACACTTAAGCTAATAATCATGATAAAATATGGTTTAACAAAAACTTTTGAGTGTTTTGGACTCTCCTTGATTGGATTCTTGTCTGATGTTTGCAAGTGCTCTAAAAATCAAATAAGTCCTCCAACTCTTATACTTCTTCTTATTGATACAAAACTTTGCCCAATGATCATGCCATGTGTATAGCACAAAATAGTATTTTCTTACAAAAAGTATTTGGCCAAAAAGTATTTTCTAAATTAGGTTCTCCAAAACCCCCTGAATTGAGACTTGAACTACAAGTACTTAATTAAGGGTGTGAAATATCTTTCAAAAATTATATTTGATTCCTATTAGATATAAGACACCCATAAACCACAAAAAATATTATTTTAAAAGTTATTTTTCTATTTTATTTAAAGGCTTTTTCTTAAGGCCAGAAATGGTCTATAATAGGTTAAAATTATTTTACTGTTTCAAAAATATTTGAGAAAATTTAGGGAAGCTCATTGGACATATATTGTCCATATATAAGAGTTTAAACACATGGTCATGTTCAAAATATTGGTTAAAACCCCCAAAAACCCTTCCTGGATATTTCAAGCTTTTGAGATATTTACACAAGAGATATTCTTCATTAATTCCAAGAAAATTCTAGCATGTCACATATGCCATATTTTATGATCTTGCCAAGCCCCATCCCTTGAATATCAAGAAAACCCCATCAAAACCCCTCAAAACCATTTCTGTTCATTTTGAAGGTTGAGCAACTTTACATTGCCAAACTTGTCCAAATGCTCTCAAACTTGGTACACATGCTCAAGTGGTCTAATTATTCATCTAGACCAAATGGAACAAGTTGGAGAACAAGATAACTTGATCAAAGTGCCCCAAAACCCTCTCTGTCCAGATCCAAGTTTGAACAACTCTTCATTGCCAACTGTCTCCTTTTGACCCCAATTTTTGTGGACATGCTCAGATACTCAAATGATGACACTACACCAAGTGGTGCATCAAGGAGAATAGATATGCATGACTAAATCTTGGAAAACCCATTTCTGTTGATTTCTAGGGTTTGCCAAAGTTACATTGGCAACTTTCTTCAAATGAGCTCAAACTTGGTGGTCAACCTCATTTTCATCTACCATTTGATCCTATTAAATCTCATGGCAACTAGAATCATTTTACTTGACCAAACCAGCATCAAACACCTTCTGCGTCAATTTTGGGGGCAACAATTGGGGCACCAAATGGAATCTCCTTAACCCCAAATTTCTACCACAGCCTCTCCTAGTCCCTCCCTCTCTCCTATAAAATTTCCTGGCTAAAGCTCCATGATGACAGGGGGCATTGCCCCATTTTTCCTCTCTGTCCAGCAACTTTCTCTCTCTTTCTGCTCCCCCTCTCTCTTCCTTTGACTTTGCTGGCTCCCCAACGTCACCCCAGGCTTTAGCCCATCACCCAGCACCCTCCAGACGCAAGTGAACACGGCAGAGCGTGCAAAATGCTCTCATGTCGGCCAAAAGCCTCCTCTGGGGTGCGCTACAGTGGCGGTCGAGCCGTGCCACCGCGCTCCCGTCCACCTCGGGCCACCCAAGCACGCCAGTCGACATGCCTCACCGTCCGCATCATCCCAGCAGGCCGCCCACTTGCTCCTGCGCCTTCCGCTCGCCCCTGCGGGGCGTGCACGAGCGCGGCCCGTGTCCGCCAGTCACTGCCCGCGTTCCTAGCCTGTCTCGCGCTCGCTCCTCTCTCCCTCTCTCTTTCCCTGGTCATAGACTACCTCCCGGAGGACCCCCGACTTGAAGCCGAGCCCTCCCGTGGCCTCCAGCGACAGCCACGGCCTCGCTGGCGCACGAGCCCATGGTGCACCTCACCCCCTTCTATTAAAGCCACCCCCGAGCCTCCTCTCTACTCCTTTGGATCTCTCTCCCTCCCATGCACCCCCTGGACTGGCCCACTACCCTCCTCGTGCCCTCCATAGCCCTCCATGTCTGGACAACCGCCGTCGGCCATAGGCTAAATTCGGGCTATCCTGAGCCTCTCGTCTCTCCCTAGCCACTCCAGTGCCCTCATATCACCACCGCAGGGCCCTCCATCGCCGTCGTTCGGCCCCAGGAAGGCCATGCGCTCACGGCCAAAGATGGCCGACGGCCTCCTCCGCGGCCATCCAAGCCATCGCTGCTACAGCCCTCCCCGCCGTGGATGCAACACATGGATGGATGTGGCGCAGCCTCGTGAGCACGCCGGTGGGCGGAGCGTCGCCGGAGATGCCCTGTAGCCCTGGCAATCGTCGGCGAAGGCCGCTCCTCCCTGCGGCCGGAGCGCGCGCGGGAGGTAGAAGACGGCCTGCCGCTAGGCCCTGCGCGTCAGGGACCCAGCGGGCGGGCCCATCCATTTAAGTGGAGACGGCTTCGCTTCCCCTGAGCGAAAGCGCATTTGCTGGATTGCGCCTTCGACGTCACCCCTTCTCTACGCATGGCTGAGCTGTTGGGCCAGCCCAGCAGCTATTCTCCAGTGCGCCTGATAAGGTTGATGCTTTTTCCTCTTTTCTTTTTCAGATAATATTGTAAAATCCATAAACAAATCAAGTGGACTCCAAATTTGATGATTCAAATTTCTAGTAGTTCATAAATTCATGCTCTGTCACATGGTGCAATTTGCATATTTTTCCAGAAACTTTGACCATGATGAACCCTTTTACATCATAAAAACATTTTCGTTGTTTCATCGAGTGCATGATATATCTTGAATGGCAACCTTGCTAGGCTTGCCTCCATTGCATACCCCGTTAATACTTGCATTGTTCATGACTCTACCCTTGCTTAGAGTCGTGTTGGTGGGAAGTAGATATATGCTATGGTAGTTTGCTACGCAAAATAGGGAAGCATTATGCATGAAAAGAAACGAGCGTGGTTTGCCATACTTGCAAATAGCCCCAGTGGGTGCCACCAATGCCCCTGGGAAATGATGATGAACTAGGTCACTACTTTGTGGAGCGGTAGTGTACCAAGGCTTGATAAATGTGTTGTTTACAGAGATGGACTAGATTTGAGATTGTCGACCGTCCCAACCAAACATGTGCAACCACATTACCCCATATGGGACGGGGCATTATTGATTACCTAGTTCATGCCAGCATGGATGTCTGCATTACTAGTGACGGGAGTGGCGTGGTCACTCTCGGGACGGGGTCGTGCTTGGATAGGCGGCCATGACTACGGACACTCCGTTGGTACCCCCATGCGTGTGATATGTGATGAATATGGGAGGGTGGCTCCACCAAATTAAATTGTGAAAAAGTTTGGCACGGGAGGCTAATTCCAATCGAGTGGACTCTATGTTAGTCATGACTAGGGAAAGGTAGTGATCGGGTGCTTACCCTGAGTACATGAGGTACTGCAGGTCGTGGATGACACGGAAGTTCCCCGAATCTTGTGGGTAAAGTGTACAACCTCTGCAGAGTGTCAAACTATTCGAATAGCCGTGTCCACGGACAAGGACAGTTGGGTGGTGCTTCTTAGACTATGTCCATATGTTTCTGACAAACAACACGGTTTGGTCATATTGTTGATATGAATCGTAAGGAAGTCACGATGAGCTTGAGCATGAGTTGTTTATAACCCTTTCTCGATGTTGATGTCTGTAACCTCCTAATACTTGTTACAGATGCATGCATGATACCAAAAAAAGTGTTGATCATACTTGCATCAGAAAAACTAGCTTTCTGCAAAATAATCAATTTAGCAGTAGAGCCTTGCATGATTATTTTGTTATTACTCTTGGGTTGCTTGCGAGTACATTCAAACATACTGACTAGCTTGTCCCTGGCTATTTACTTGGCCAGGCCTAGAAGAACAGGTATTTTATGAAGAGTCCTTTGGTGATGATCATGCGAGCTAGGATGCTTTCCCAGTCAGAATGCCTGTAGGGTTAAGGCAGATGGCATGGGTCCAAGTTATCGACGAAGATTTCCGCTGCGATGATATACTCAAGACTTGACCATAATGGTCATAATTTGTGAAAGACGGTATGTATGGGTGTAAGACTCTTGTTATTCAGCTTCTGTGTGTACAATGAGCATTGATCTTTGGGATCACAGTGCACGTGTAACCGGTGGCTTCGACTGTGTAGGTCGGGGTCCCCATAGAGCTGGTATCAGAGCCATCTTAACTATAGGAAGCCTTAGTTAGCATGGACGGTAGTTTGGGAAAAACTGTTTTCAAAACTATCACTATTTTTCAAAAACTATATATACTTCTCTTCCCTTTGGAAGATTTCAAAAACTAAGACATATTTTCCTTGATCTAATCCCCTTCCAAACTTTTGTAAGTGGACGCTAGTAACCTTATGCCCCTGACCACTAGATTTCTTATAATCCTCGTGGATAACCTAGAAAGAATACGCCTTGCCAGACATTCGCCCACATCTCCTGAAGACAAGTTTGATGACACCACGACAAGACAATACCAACAGAAGATACCATCTCAAGGAATGAGGATATCAAGAACCAGAAGATGGTGACACCCTCGACACTGCCCCAAGATGATGCAACCTTAGCCTACGATGATCAAGCCATAAGATATGCAAGATCGTGATATACAACGCTAATAGAGCAACCCTGTCCTTACCGTTGTTGTATCGGCAACCACCGGTGGGTGAGAACCTCGCCATTTGGACTGCCTCACTATAGTGAGCAGGAAAACGGTTCTCTTCGTCCCCCGCTCTTGGTGTCAATGTTGTCATCAATGCAACCGACAGGTTGGACCTCTACTATGCCTTGTTAATGTCATTGCATAAAGGATTACCTGCCTGATACCGTCGACGCCTTAGAAGGCAAAAGGGATCGTCATGATTAAGAAGACAACAGAAGACCGACTCAGTGCCAGCCACAAGGAATCGCCCTCACCCCGTCAGCTCATCCGGTGAGAAGTTGTTGAAGATTCTTCAGGCCCAACCTGGATCATTTCATCAAACAACTACAAGAGACATAGCGACACCTGAGGAAAACCCAGAAGACTGCACGAGACACGAAACAAGCCCGACTACTGAGTCCGAGAACCCCTAGGGTATGATGAGCCGTGTATCCCCTATGCGAAGTCGAGTCCGTGCGATGGTTCAAAAGGAACCATGTTCTGTGTTGCTTGTTTTTATATGTTTGTGTTTTGATATAAGTCACCCCTTTTCCCCTAGGCAACAAGTACGCGACCGTATCACCTACCTTGTTGCTTGTGTTTGGCCCTTCTGGCACCTGTTCGTTTGCACTTGAACTATAGAACCCCCTTTAGGCATCCCCCTCTATGCTACTTTTCCCTCTCGTCTCTTTCATCAACTGAAGACCAGCAAGACAGGATGCACCAAGCATTCCACCTCGGCGACCAACTAGCACTGAAGACTTTTGCTACAACCTCCCCGACCAAGTGCAACCCTGTAGAGTTATGTTTACCCCTCAAGACTGGAAACCCATCCCTAGACCCTTCGAGACTACACGAGATACTCTAGCTTGAATCCTTAACCATGTGCTTAACTTACAAAATTGCAAGAGAACTAGTTAAGCCTCAGTAACCTTTGCTTAGCACATGGTTCATTATGGAACTAGCGGACATAGTGAACAAGCACATTATCATCCTAAGATAGCACTAAAACTGACAATGCCATAGGGAAGATCGTTTTGAGGATACATGATTAGTAGGTTAATATTTTGACGAGGCTATAATAGATACCTTGGGGAATATCTGATACTCTTTGGTGGATTATGAGGCTTTCATGTTGGTAGATGAACTTGGTAGGATCATGTCAATAGGGTAGCATAGCTTTCATCACCCTGGAGTAAATTGGAATTAGTAGGACGATTATGATCGCAAGCTGAAATTCTTGGAGGTATAAGGATTTGACGTAACCAGGGGAAAGTGATAGGAAGTGGTAATGCCACGAAAATGATTTGGAGGAACAAGTAGAAGTTCTCGTTGGCCATGAGATTTGGGTTAAATAGGTGATCCTAATATGGTGTTGATGATAAATGGGACTACATGGTTCGAAGTAGATTGGATTTAGTCTGATGATCTCAATCATGATACCATGATTCCTGGTGGAAGACAAACTAGGAGATTGGATTATTATCAGTAACTGACTTAGGGGTCTGTATGAGCTTGACATTGGAGTTTATTAGATCACAATAATAAGAATTGGTGGACTAACTACAGTAAGAATAGCCTTTCAAGGATTTGAGAATTGTAGGGACTTTAGAAGACCATGTGGAACGCCATCAATAGTGGATTGTAGATTTGATGGATCAGGTAGTGTTGATGGAGTAAATGGACCATTGGAGTTGATACATAGGAAGGAAACAAGATCTTGGATTGTTATACGACGTGTTTCCTTAGAATAGAGATGCACTTGTAGGAATAAGCTGAGTGCTTGGATTGTGATGTTTAATTCAAGCTTAGCATCTTGTATGCTCTACCCATGGATTTTTACATAGGGATAACCTTACATATGAGTTTGGGGATAGTTGACATGTATGAATTTGATAGACCTCCTCTCAGGAGTCAAGAGGATGTGAATAGCATGAGTGATGATTGGAGATGACTTAAATGATATAATGTTTTCGGTAATATGAGGTGATTAGTTTGAAGGGCTAGATAGAACTATTGGCATCTCAGAAACTATGCTTAAGTATAAGATGATAAACGTTCACTCGCACACTAGAACCCTTGAAACCCTTGAGCCTTATCGAACCACAACAAGGTCGGATTATGACCATGGGCTTTGGCTCTAGGTCGAGAAGACTTTCACCAATGCTCAACCAAGACCACCACTAATACCCCAGCCTACCTAATGTACCCCATAGACTTCATGGAGTACTTGGACAAGTTAGTTGTCATCTTTATTTGGTGACATACTTGTCTACCCGAAGATGGAAGAAGGGCTGTTCAGCTGGTCATGGAACATTTCAAGACCGCCATGTCAAGAAAGAAGAACTATACCAACCACCGTTGTCAAGAAGTAAACTTCCGCGTCGAAGATCATGTGTATCTCCAAGCCACTCCTCTCGAAGGAACCAATCATTTCCATGTCAAGGGAAAGTCACACCAAGATTTATCGACCCCCTTCGAGGTCACTGCAAGACAAAGAGGAGACGGTTACTAGTTGGAAATTGCCACCTGAGTTATCCGATGTACACAATGTTTACCACGCGACACGACACCAGAAGTGTTTCCAACTTCCTGACAAGCACGATCCATACAAGGGCATCGATCACCAAGCCATCGACCTCTAGCCCGATCTGACCTACCGCGAGAGACCCATTAGCAACCTGGATCAAGCAGAATGTCATACACAAAGCCGCACCATCAAGGACTTCAAGGTTCAGCAGAGCAACCACACGGAAGTAGAAGTAGCATGAGGACATGAAGACCACCCCAGATCCAAGTTTCCGTGTTCCTTTCCGCACCTAGTTTGGGAATCTCGGGGACGAGATTCTTGTAAGGGGGGTAGGCCTGTCACACCCTGATTTTCATGCCACTACACTTAAGCTAATAATCATGATAAAATATAGTTTAACAAAAACTTTTGAGTGTTTTGGACTCTGCTTGATAGGATTCTTGTTTGCTGTTTGCAAGTGCGCTAAAAATCAAATAAGTCCTCCAACTCTTATACTTCTTCTTCTTGATCCAAAACTTTACCCAATGATCATGCCATGTGTATAGGAAAAAATAGTATTTTCTCACAAAAATAATTTGGCCAAAAAGTATTTTCTAAATTAGGTTCTCCAAAACCCCCTGAATTGAGACTTGAACTACAAGTACTTAATTAATGGTGTGAAAAATCTTTCAAAAAATTATATTTAACTCCTATTAGATATAGGACACCCATAAACCACAAAAATATTATTTTAAAAGTTATTTTGCTATTTTATTAAAGGCTTTTTCTTAAGGCAAGAAATGGTCTTTAATAGGTTAAAATTATTTTAATGTTTCAAAAATATTTGAGAAAATTTAGAGAAGCTCATTGGACATATATTGTCCATATATAAAAGTTTCAACACATGGTCATGTTCAAAATATTGGTTAAAACCCCCAAAAATCCTTCCTGGATATTTCAAGCTTTTGAAATATTTACATAGGAGATATTCTTCATTAATTCCAAGAAAATTCTAGCATGTCACGTATGCCATATTTGATGATCTTGCCAAGCCCCATGCATTGAATATCAAGAAAACCCCATCAAAACCCCTCAAAACCATTTCTGTTCATTTTGAAGGTTGAGCAACTTTACATTGCCAAACTTGTCCAAATGCTCTCAAACTTGGTACACATGCTCAAATGGTCTAACTATTCATCTAGACCAAATGGAACAAGTTGGAGAACAAGATAACTTGATCAAAGTGCCCCAAAACCCTCTCTGTCTAGATCCAAGTTTGAACAACTCTTCATTGCCAACTGTCTCCTTTTGACCCCAATTTTTGTAGACATGCTCAAATACTCAAATGATGACACTACACCAAGTGGTGCATCAAGGAGAATAGATAAGCATGACTAAATCTTGGAAAACCCATTTCTGTTGATTTCTAGGGTTTGCCAAAGTTATATTTGCAACTTTCTTCAAATGTGCTCAAACTTGGCGGTCAACCTCATTTTCATCTACCATTTGATCCTATTAAATCTCATGGCAAGGAGAATCATTTTACTTGACCAAACCAGCATCAAACACCTTCTGCCACAATTTTGGGGGCAACAATTGGGGCACCAAATGGAATCTCCTTAACCCCCAAATTTCTACCATAGCCTCTCCTAGTCCCTCCCTCTCTCCTATAAAATTTCCTGGCTAAAGCTCCATGATGACAGGGGGCATTGCCCCATTTTTCCTCTCTGTCCAGCAACTTTCTCTCTCTTTCTGCTCCCCCTCTCTCTTCCTTTGACTTTGCTGGCTCCCCAACGACACCCCAAGCTTTAGCCCATCACCCAGCACCCGCCAGATGCAAGTAGACACGGCAGAGCACGCAAAACGCTCTCATGTCGACCAAAAGCCTGCTCTAGGGCGCGCTACAGTGGCGTCCGAGCCGTGCCACCGCGCTCCCGTCCACCTCGGGCCACCCAAGCGCGCCAGTCGACGTGCCTCAGCATCCGCATCACGCCAGCAGGCCTCCCACTTGCTCCCGTGCCCTCCTCTCGCCCCTGCGGCACGTGCGCGAGCGCCGCCCGCGTCCGCTAGTCGCTGCCCATGTTCCGGGCCCGTCTCGTGCTCGCTCCTCTCTTCCTCTCTCTTTCCCTGGTCGTAGACCACCCCTAGGAGGACCCCCGACCCGAAGCCGAGCCCTCCCGTGGCCTCCAGCGACGGCCACAGCCTCACCGGCGCACGAGCCCATGGTGCACCTCGCCCCCTTCTATTAAAGACAACCCCGAGCCTCCTCTCTACTCCTTTGGCTCTCTCTCCCTCCCATGTACCCCATGGACTGGCCCACTACCTTCCTCGTGCCCTCCATAGCCCTCCATGTCTGGACAACCGCCGTCGGCCCCGGGCTAAATTCGGGCTATACTGAGCCTCTCTTCTCTCCCAAGCCACTCCAGTGCCCTCATATCACCACCGCAGGGCCCTCCATCGCCGTCGTTCATCCCCGGGAAGGCCATGTGCTCACGGCCAAAGATGGCCGACGGCCTCCTCCGCGCCCATCCAAGCCATCGCCGCTACGGCCCTCCCTGGAGTGTGTGAAGCACATGGAAGGACGTGGCGCAGCGTCCTGAGCACGCCGGTGGGCGGAGCGTCGCCAGAGACGCCCTGTAGCCCTGGCAATCGCCAGCGGGAGCCACTCCTCCCCGCGGCCAGAGCATGCGCGGGAGGTAGAAGACGGCCTGCCGCTGGGCCCCGCGCGTCAGCGACCCAGCGGGCAGGCCCGTCCGTTTAAGTGGAGACGGCTTCGCTTCCCCTGCGCGAAAGCGCATTTGCTGGACTGCGCCTTCGACGTCACCCCTTCTCTACGCACGGCTGAGCTGCTGGGCCGGCCCAGCAGCTATTCTACGCCCAGTGCGCCTGATAATGTTGATGCTTTTTTCTCTTTTCTTTTTCAGATAATATTGTAAAATCCATAAACAAATCAACTGGACTCCAAATTTGATGATTCAAATTTCTAGTAGTTCATAAATTCATGCTCTGTCACATGGTGTAATTTGCACATTTTTCCAGAAACTTTCTCTTCACAAATATTTATCAAACGCTATTTTTACTTTTCTATGATAAAACTTTAGAAAATCACAGAGAGCTCATATTTGATCAAAATCCATTTATTCAAATTCCTAGACACTTCTAAGATCCTAACTTAATTTATGAACATTTTACCTTAGGCTTTCAATACAACATTTATTATTGAACCATTATATCATATAGGGACAACTTTGAAAATTCCTAGGAAATTCATTTCAACTCCAAATCCAGTGAAATCAACTCCTAGATGCTTCTAAAATCATGCTTTGTTAAATGGGTTCCTTTGCTCATTTTTCAAAATAATATTTCTGTACACTCCTTGCAAATCCATAAATCCCTTGAATCCTTCACATTGAAATGTTCAGAAATATCCATGGAGCCAATCCCAATGAAACAACTTTGGTCATTTTTCATATGACCAGAGGCATCCTAGAAAAGTCCAACTCACATTTTTAGAGCACTTTTATTTTTGCCTTGCTGTGTTGCTTATTGTGTTTGTTTCCGATGTTAGTTGACAAAGTAGACGGAGTACTCGGAGATGGACCAGAAGAATTGAAGACCTTACGGAGCCAGGCAAGCAGCCCTTTGACCATGATGAACCCTTTTACATCATAAAAACATTTTCGTTGTTTCATCGAGTGCATGATATATCTTGAATGGCAACCTTGCTAGGCTTGCCTCCGTTGCATACCCCGTTGATACTTGCATTGTTCATGACTCTACCCTTGCTTAGAATCGTGTTGGTGGGAAGTAGATATATGCCATGGTAGTTTGCTACGCAAAATAGGGAAGGGTTATGCATGGAAAGAAACAAGCGTGGTTTGACATACTTGCAAATAGCCCCAGCGGGTGCCACCAATGCCCCTGGGAACTGATGATGAACTAGGTCACTACTTGGTGGAGAGGTAGTGTACCAAGGCTTGATGAATGTGTTGTTTACAGAGACGGACTAGATTTGAGATTGTCGACCGTCCCAACCAAACACGTGCTACCACATTACCCCTTATGGGATGGGGCATTATTGATTACCTAGTTCGTGCCAGCATGGATGTCCGCATTACTAGTGACGGGAGTGGCGTGGTCACTCTCGGGACAGGGTCGTGCTTGGATAGGTGGCCATGACTGTTTTCACAGGGCACTGGACACACCGTTGGTACCCCCATGCGTGTGATATGTGATGAATATGGGAGCGTGGCTCCACCAAATTAAATTGTGAAAAAGTTTGGCACGGGGGGCTAATACCAATCGAGTGGACTCTATGTTAGTCACGACTAGGGAAAGGTAGTGATCGGGTGCTTACCCCGAGTACTTGAGGTACTGCGGGTCGGGGATGACACGGAAGTTCCCCGAATCTTGTGGGTAAAGTGTACAACCTCTGCAGAGTGTCAAACTATTCGAATAGCCATGTCCACGGACAAGGACAGTTGGGTGTCCATATGTTTCTGACAAACAACACGGTTTGGTGATATTGTTGATATGAATCGTAAGGAAGTCACGATGAGCTTGAGCATGAGTTGTTTATAACCCTTTTTCGATGTTGATGTCTGTAACCTCCTGATACTTGTTGCAGACGCACGCATGATACCAAAAAAAGTGTTGATCATACTTGCATCAGAAAAACTAGCTTTATATAAAATAATCAATTTAGCAGTAGAGCCTTGCATGATTATTCTGTTATCACTCTTGGGTTGCTTGCGAGTACATTCAAACGTACTCACTAGCTTGTCCCTGTCTATTTACTTGGCCAGGCCTGGAAGAACATGTATTTTATGAAGAGTCCTTTGGTGACGATCATGTGAGCTAGGATGCTTTCCCAGTCAGCATGCCTGTAGGGTTAAGGCAGATGGCATGGGTCCAAGTTTTCGATGAAGATTTCCGCTGCGATGATATGCTCAACACTTGACCATAATGGTCATAATTTGTGTAAGACGGTTTGTATGGATGTAAGACTCTTGTTATTCAGCTTCTGTGTGTACAGTGAGCATTGATCCTTGGGATCACTGTGCACGTGTAACTAGTGGCTTCGACTGTATAGGTTGGGGCCCCCACAAACATCCGACTACGGATGAAAACAACCGAAAAACAACTAACGACATCCACCCTGCTAGTCCAGGCTGCCGACCAAGAAACTATCCCTCGATCGAACAAGAAGAAGAAGCACAAGAAGAACTCCAAAAGCAATCAAGCATCGCTCTCACGCCAGATCATCGCATTACCTGCACCTGCAACTATTGTTGTAGTAATCTCTGAGCCACGAGGACTCAGCAATCCCATCACCATGGGTATCAAGACTATTTAAGCTTAATGGGTCTGGAATAGATAAGTGGTGAGGTTGCAGCAAGCACTAAGCATTGTGTGGTGGCTAACATACGAGTACAAGAGTAAGAAGAGTAACTACGCATAACGGTCGCATCTAGTAATGATCAGTATGTGATCCTGAACTACTTACGAGTCAAACATAACCCCACCGTGTTCTCTTCCCGAACTCCCTCGAAAAGAGACGATCATGGTTACGCACATGGTTGGTGTATTTTAATTTCGGGTCTGGTGTCAAGTTCTCTACAACCGGATATTATCAATTTCCAAGTCGCCACATAACCGCGGGCACGGCTTTCCGAAAGATTTAACCCTACAGGGGTGCTCCAAGTGATCCATTATAAATTACCACACGCATCCGATGGAACATCCTCACACCATGAAGAACTTGATGCTTAATAAGGAATCCTGGTGGACCTACCTCTCGACGAAGGTAAAAACTAATCCAGCAAGACCGCCCGATGTGCCGACAATCCCGATAGGAGCCGCGTATCTCGTTCTCAGGCCACAGCAGATAAGCGACACGTACAGTTGCCAACAAAACCCAAGTTGCCAAGGGGCGGCCCCGCACAGTGCTCTAGTTTGGACCAGCACCATCAGCACTGGCCCCCCTGTATTATGTTGAATTACTCCTCGGGTGTATGACGCCCTATGTATTAATTAATCAATTCAATATTATTATGTTGGCAAATGTTAAAACCAAAGTTGGGCCTTGCTGGAAAAGCTCTACTCTAAGCGATTGGTCAGGGAGGTCCCCATAACAACCCCACATGTGTTAGGAACGCTCATCAAAGAATATAACACTGGTATAACAGAAACTAAGGCGGCAAGATTGGAACAAAACCCCAAGCAAAAGGCCGAGCGTTCCACCCTTTACCAAGTATATATGTGCATTAATTAAATAAGAGATATTGTGATATCCCATGATATCCATGTCCCAACATGGAACAACCTACACCTGTAACTAGCAACGCTATAAGAGGGGCTGAGCAAAGCGGTAACATAGCCAAACAACGATTTGCTGGGATGGTGGAAAAGGTTAGAGGCTGTTTCATGGCATATTGGGAGGCTGACATACAAGTGTTAGAAAGCGAGACATAGCGATAGCATCGAGACAACTAGCAAAGCAAAGATAGCAATGGTATCCAGGGTAATGGTCATCTTTCTTGATATCCCGCTCGGAAGAAGATCAAGTCCATGAAGTAGACGAACCAAGCGTAGTCGAACGCGTCCTCACAATCGCAACCGAACCGGGAACTATCGAGAAGAAGCACAACCGGAAAGAAGCAAACAACTCGGTAAACAAACAATATATAACATGGCATGATGCTCAACCAAGTATGATGCATGACAAGGCTATATGACGCTACACATGTCAAGAGATGATGCATACAAGAACCTCGCATCAAAGCAAGTTTAAATGAGGCCGGAAACAACATATAACAATTCCGGAAGGACCTCATATGCAAATTTCGAAATTCATACTGTTGTGAATAAAACATTATGTTGAAGTTGTTAAAAAGAAATTTAACATGCACCATGATGATCTACGCGTCATTCTAGTCCATTTACATATAAGGTTCATTTAATTCCGAGTTACGGTCTAAAAGATATGAGCAAAACAAGTTATACATGGCATTGATGCAAAATGCATGCAAACCTCACCACAATCACTCAAAACATGGATGCTACAAGGGAATATGATTCTACACACAAAACTAAAGAAGTTTTATATAGAGCATGCTCAAAACGGAGCCACGGTTCAACAATTACAAGCAACACAAGTGATATCAAGAATCTGCCAAAAACAGCAACTAGGCATGTTGCGAGCAACGAAACAACATGCTACAGTAACCATATGAGCACAAACTTGATATGCACTTATAGTAGAGACAACATACTTCAATTATATTTAAGGTTCAGGTTCATAGGCATCAATATTAATCCAAAATGATCCATGCAAAAGGCAATTTTAAAAAAACTGGGCATACATGAGTGAGTAGAGTTAATAGATAGCATGTTTGAGGCATGAAACAAACAAGCTACAGTAGCTATACATGGCAACCAGAGGCATGGCATCAAAGTACACATTGCATATATCAAATCACCAGGAGGAATCATCTTCATATGAGCTATGGATTAGTGGCAATCATCAAGCAAACATTGAATCGATTAACAGTTTTCTGAAGTTGACAGCAGTTAACAGCACATAGCACTTTTGCAACAGAGTTTAACACATCAATATGACTCCTATCATGCATGAAAATGCAACCATAATGTAGAGCTCAGAGAGTATATGAATTTACATGTATAAATTATCTCCATGTGATGAACAGATCATTAACTACAACCAACACAAGATGCCTAAATGATGTTAACAGACAAGATGACTGCAGATTCAGCAGTAACATCACTTAGTAGTTTTGCAACGAAGATTATGGCATGAAGATGAACCCTAACATGAATGCAACACACACCAACATGTTGAGCACAATGAGCAGAACATCTCCATATAAAGATCATCATCATCAGACCAATATGCACAAAGTAATGGCCATCACAAGATGCAAAAATGATGTTGAAAAACTAGGGACTGAAATTATACCCTGGCGAAAACGGGACGAGGGGATCCGGGATTAAGTGGTGCAGGGCACCCGTTTGGATCAGTGGTCGACGTCGTCCAAGCCGAGGGTGGACTAGGCCATCCTGACCGGAGTTGGAGGAGGCCATGGCTGGCGATGCAGGCGGCGGGGCGGCGCGAACCAGGCCGGCGGGATGCCGGTGAGGCCCAAGGACGGCGGGGATGGGCGGGTCTTGGCCGGATCCCACTGGATTTGGACCGGAGATGCCCGGGGGCGGCACCGGCGACCACGAGGTCGGCGACCATGGCGGCTGCAGCTGAGAGGGAGAGGAAGGGGAGGGGCGGCAAACCGGCCTGGCGGGTCACCGGTGGCGCGATGGCGGCACTCCGACGGCGGGGTCGCGAAGCAGGGGCGGCACTGCTCGAGCTCCCGGGCGGAGCTCGTGCGGGCGACGGGCGAGGCGTGCGGGGCTCGGGTGGCTCGGGCCCGAGGCTGCTCGTGCCGGGGCGGCTGGAGTTGAGGGCAGGGGCGCGTGGCACTACGGGATTCGGCTAGGCAGGTGGATGCGGTGGCGGCTGGCCCGTGGGAAGGTGCCAAGTGGTGGCCGGCGGCTAGGGAGGCATTTAAAATGATGGGGCGGCGGTGGCTGCGAGGTGGGAGAAGGCTAGGGGTAGGGGTTGCCCAAAATGGAAGGGGGCTGTTTATATAGGGTAGGGGCTAGGGTTTGGTGGGTTTAGGGGCGTTCGGGGCCCTCCGATCTCGATCGGACGGTTCCGGACGCGAGGGGGATTAGGTTGGGCCTAGTGGGTGGTAGTGGGCTGTGTAGGAGGGGCCTAGTGGGCTGAGAAGAGAGGTGAGAGAGAGAGGCCCGACACGGTTTCGGAATAACGAAACTTCCGACATTTGTCCGGCTATAGTGCCACTATAGGTTATCCGATGAGGCATCAAACAACCTCCGATTGAGACAAAATTTGGCAGGCGGTCTTCATACGCTATACTGAGACCGCTCGCCAAATTTCAACCCATTCCGAGAACATTTTTATGCCACCTATAAAATAATATTTCGGAGGTGCCGCGGGCGCGTGCGTGTGTGGTTGGGATCAAAATGGACAACAAAGAGAACTGGGAGGACCCGGCAACTACGGACGGATGCAAGTTTTGAAAAGAATGACGGCACGAGTGCCGATGCAATGCGGATGATGCGATGATGACTGTAGCAAACAATCAAAACACACGGCGACAACGAAAATAATTGGAAGGCATCTGGAGCACCGGTCTCGGGGCATCACATGAAGCCACCCACGCGAAGGACGATGCATCTTCCTCCATGGCCAGAGAAGCCCGTGACCGTGCCTTGGAGGAGGCCGCGGCCATGGATCGCCGGCGCGAGGCCGCGGAGGCCCGCGAGCAGGAGCTCCTTGCAGCGATCGCCGCTCTCGAGCGCCGGATCAAGGCGCACGAATGCATCTTGGCCGCCCCCATGGGAGGGCCCCATGAGCGCGAGGCGAAACTCGACATGCTTGAGGAGGCGTTGACGCTGGAGGCGCTAGAGCAGAGTTTGGAGCACGAGAGGCTGGACGCCATCGAGTGCCAGGTGGTGGCCGCTGAAGAATCCTTGGCCTCCCGGGAGGTAGGGGTCACTAGGAGGTCGCGGCGGTCCGGCAAGCCCTTACCGGAGAATATCGCTGGAGGCTACATCTTCAAGAGTCTCGCTTCTACGCGCGATGCGGCGAGCTGTCGAACGAGATTGACGACCTCAAGGAGTTGGCAGCAGCAGAGCGGCGCCGGGAGGCGGCGCTGGATGTCCAGGCCGCTGCCGAGTCCGAACTGTCCTCCCTTTACCAGCAGGTAAAGGACGTTCCCTCCCTCGTGGAGCGGACGGAGGATGAGAAGAAACATGCTCTGGGACTGCATCACACACAGTCCAAGATGTTCCAGGATCTCGAGCGTCGGGCACTTCGGGCCTTGGACTGCGTCGTCGGCGAGAGCGTCTCCAGCCCGATCGTGGCAGACGTCGCCGGCTACCTCGCCTTCTTCACTATGGTCCTGGAGCGCCTTGAGAGGGGCACGGAGAGGACGCGCCAGCTGATCGAGGAAAAGGGTCACGCCCTCCTGGCACGAGGATCGACGCGCATCTTCAGCAACCTCCTTCGCTCGGATCCTCATTTCGATCTCGAGGCCTTGATAGCCACCATGCCTTGGGTGATCCGAGGCGCCCTGGCGTACTGGGTGGAGGACCACGTGGATGATCTGATCCCAAAGCTCACCACCAGCGACAGCGAGGGATGATCCGGAGCCGAGGAGAGCGAGGATGGCAGCAGTGATGATGACGACGCCGGCAGCAGCGAAGACGATGATGCCAGCAGTAGCGACGGTGACAAGACATCTCCTTAGGCTGTTCTTTCATGTTTGCCTCCCAAGGTTTTGAACATGACCCCAAGGGGGAGTGAAAGCACTTTTGAAAAAGACCATTTACGATGTACTAAGTAATGTAGTGTTCCCCGCTCATATTCTAGTGTTGCACTGTCGTAAGCCGAAGTATTCCTGGCTGACTTGGTTAGGATGACTTAGCTTTGTGTACTCGTGGCCTTCGACGAGCCCCCACGCTGTGGGGCGTACTTCACTGGTGCCTTTGGCTCCCGGAGCCCCCGGGGGGCCTGCGAGGGGTTTGTGGCCTCCGGAGGCAAGGCCATGGACCGGATGCTCCTGAGATCATGCCAAGGGCTGGGCGCCCCTTAGACCGGGCCTGAGCGCTCCCGAGGCGAGGTCAGGGACAAGACGCTCCTGAAACTAGGCCAGGGGCTGGCGCCCCTGAGGCCGGGCCAGAGCGCTCCTGAGACGAGGTCAGGGACAGGATGCTCCTAAGACCAGGCCAGGGGCTGGGCGCCCCTAAGGCCGGGCCAGAGCTCTCCTGAGACGAGGTCAGGGACAGGACGCTCCTGAGACCAGGCCAGGGGCTGGGCGCCCCTGAGGCCGGGCCAGAGCGCTCCTGAGACGAGGTGAGGGACCGGCACAGTGCGCGCCTGTGGCTCGTTCAAGAGTGTCGCGCGAGGAGTCAGATGCCAAAGCTTTGGCGAGGTGTGCGCGCGGGCGGGACCCACGGCGGCTGGGTCTTGTGCGCCGCGAAGCTCGCCGAAGCACACACCGTGCCCAGTCCCCGCTCGCGGGGCGCTCGAGAGGAAGCAGCAGGCAGCCGCCATGCCCCCAAAAAACACGAATAAAGGCAGAAAAAGAAACACTACATGGAGAAAAAAGCCCCCCCTTTTTCCAAATAAAGACACGAAAACATCAAGAAATGGCAAGTTTGATTACAGAAGAGAGCCAAAAAGACTACCGCGTCTAGCGCCTATACTACTCTTCTCACCAGTGCGGAGCTCAGTGCTTCCACTGGGCGTGGGCATAGTCATTAGTGGACAGAATCGTCTGCCAGCGCGGAGCATGGAGCTTCCACTAGGGCGTGCGCGGGAGCTCCCGTGGGGCCAAGGGGCGGCGCACCGGGGACTCCGGTGCGTGTATAGCCCCACTCATTATTACGTGAGAGTGTCACGGTAGAAACAGCGGAGACGCTCCATGTCCCCTCGGGCGGGGGCCCCGTCCCTTATCCCCAGGCATGCAACGGCGGTCTGGCGATGGGTGCAAGCCTCGACGGGCCCTCCAGACGGGGGAGAACTCTTCGACTCCCTTCCCGGGGAGGACCAGCTTTTGGATGGGGCACCCGATCACGCCAGTCCGGAGGCGGGCGCCACCACGGTGGTAGCGCCGCGTGCCTCGTGGCGCGAGGGAGGCCCTGGCACCAGGCTCCCCCGCCGTAGGTGGGGTCGGCCCCCACGCGACACCCCGGTGCACCCCGCCTGCCCAGGTTGGGCTGGTGTCCACGGGCACGCCGTCGAAGCATAATCTACCTGCGATCCAAGGTTAGAGCGGTATGTACTAAAGATATTGGTTGTAACCGAGGGTCGCTGCTGTTGTTGACGGTGCCGATGGGGCGACAGATTTGCTCACGAAGGACCCCTGTCTCGCGCGGCCTTGATGACCTTGACGTCTTGGCCGACGGGGTAAGCGCGTGCGAGTCCCGCCTCTGCTCATACGGCGAGCTTGTTGACGGCGGCATGCGAGCACTGGGGGCATCGTCCTGAAGCCAACCCCCGATTCATCTGCTCTGCTGACCGTCATCACCGGGGCCTGGTCACGCCGGCCGGGGGGCGTCCCTCCGTGGTGGCCTCTGGAGGAGCCGTCCATCCTGGTCACACTCTGAGGACGCACCTCCCGGGCTAGGGTGGCAATCTCGCTTGCAGTATCGCTGCCGCAGTCCCCACCGGACCCCCTCCAAAAGGATGAGCAAACGCAGCAGGAGCAGGCATGAACCCCTGGCGGGGCCCGTGACACAGGTGGGAGGCGAAGAGGCCCTGTGCCCCCGCAAGCAGCATCGAGCAGCTCGGCGACCCGGCCAAGCAAGGCATCGTGGTTGCCCTCTGCAAGTCGGCAGCACAACAACTCGCGCGCCACGAAAAGCATGGCTCGCGCGTTCGTCAGCCCATGATGAGTGCGGGGGAATGATGCCGCAGCGTAGTTGGAGGACCGCACGGTGGCGCGGTTACGACACCGCGCGAGGGAGGGCAGCGACGGGTCCCGCCGTCGACATGCGGCGATGCCAGTGGCAGCATCAGCCGCGAGGAGCATGGGATGATGACGAGCTCCGTGGCCAAGGGACTTCGTTCGGGCGGCTTTAGTGGCCCAACGCTTGGTGCAAGCTCGGGGCGCTTCTGCCATGGACGCGGCGGAGCGAGGGCGGAGTGCGGGGTGATGACGAAGGAAGGACCTCGACACACCCCTACCTGGCGTGCCAAATATAGGATTCAGGGCTCCGTAGACCCAACAAGGTTCGAACACTAGGGCATGTGCAAGGAGTCACTTCTTCATTGTGCTCCACTTGTCGAGGCTTGAGGTGCGGCTAATCGAGTGTTGGGATCAAACGGGAGGACGGAACACAGTGATTTACCCAGGTTTGGGCCACCTCGCGGTGTAAAAACCTACTCCTGCTTTTAGTGGATTGGCATCACGAGGAGGTTGAGTATGAACTAGTACAGAGGCTGAGCTGCCTCGCGAGGGCTCGGACGAGGTGTCTGGATTCGATCCCCCTCTACAGTGGGTGCTATCCTCAATTTATAGTGGCCTTGGTCCTCTTCCCTCATAGCTTAGGTGGGAAGGGATCCCACAATGGCCAATTTCGAACGGGGACAAGAAGTACATCTTATCCTGACGAAAGGTGGCCTTCGCCTACAAAGCTTCTGGCCGTGACACAGTGGTGGGCTCGGCGATGACATCCTGTCCTGCCGAGCTCGTGGTCTTGGTCTTGTTGCACAAAAGAGGAAACCTTTGGCTCTTTCCTTGGGAACATGCGCTGGGCCTTGTCCCTCTATCACGAAAGAGGAAACTGGTCCCTCAGCGCCCGATGACGCCCGCCTGACCTGGGTCGTCATGGCTTGCGTCACTTTGCCCTCATGAGGAAGGCACCTGCATAGGAATCTCCGCTCCTCGGGAGGCCGTCCTGCGGAGCCGCTCCCCAGGAGGTCTTGGCGTCGCTCACCTCGCGAGGGCAGGGGCCCCTCGCGAGGGCTCTTCTCACGCAGTCTTGAGCCTGGACTCTGCTGGGCCGTCGTGGGGCCATGCGTTGGGCCGCAGGCAGGCAAGTCTGGGTACCCTGGTTCCCAAAACGCCGACACTTCCACCATCCATAAGGACGTGTGTCAGATGGTAACCATCGACGATTGGGTCCAGGACGAGGGCGGCCATTCCGCCATGCCTTATGCTGGTTGGATGTTCATGTTTATCGAATGTGATCGGGTAAGACGACCACGAATTTAACTTCGGGACGACTGGCTCTAACGCGTAGACGTCCCGGAGTACACACTTCCTCTCCCTCTTGGGTATGTGGGTAACGTAAATCATATTGACTTTGGTTACCTCACTAGGAAACTTCTTACGGCCTCTATTACTTGGCACCCTAGGTTCATCCTCGTCATCGCTGTGGCGTTGCGGTTTATCTTGCCCCTCGGTCGCAATCTAGCCTGCTTGCTTGAAAACGCAAAAATTTCTGTTTGTATGTGTTGCTGGCTTGGCTGGGGTGCCATGAATTTAGCACGGCCTGTCAAGGATTTTGCCTAGCTGGCTGGTCCATCCTTATTCCGTCTAAAGGGTTTGCGCTTCTGTCCAGATCTAGGTCCGTTGAATCCTGCATTGACTGCGGCGTCCTCTATGTCGCTTCCGCCATTCTTATGCATGCGTTTATTTTTATTGCGCTGAGGCTTTACATTGGCGTCGCGTGTCTCCGAGGTGCCTGCTTCACTGTTATGGGTGCTGCAGGCCAGCCAGCTGTCTTCTCCCGCACAGAAGCGGGTTATTAGCGAGGTGAGGTCGACCATGGTCCTCGGCCTGTCCTGGCCGAGCTGGCGAGCGAGCCACTCATCTCCGATGTTGTTTTCGAATGCCGCAATGGCCTCGGCATCAGAGCAGTCGATGATCTGGTCCTTTTTAGTGAGGAACCGATTCTAGAATTTCTGAGCTATTTCGTCGGGCTACTGAGTGACACGGCTAAGATCATCGGCGTCCCGTGGTCGGGCGGAGGTGCCTTGGAAATTTGCCGCGTCCTCAAGGTCTGCCCATTTGCCGATGGAGTGAGGAGGCAGGCTATTGATCCAATGCCTGGCCGACCCCTTTAATTTGAGAGGCAAATATTTGAAGGCATGGAGGTCATCTCTATTGGCCATGTGGATGTGGAGAAGGAAATCTTCGATCCATACTGCCGGGTCCATTGTTCTATCGTAGGATTCTATGTTAATGGGTTTAAACCCCTCTAGGAACTGATGTTCCATTACCCTGTCTGTAAAACTGATCCGGTGGGCTGGACCTCGGGACCGAGCAATGTCGCGTCGAGGTTCGGGGGAGAACCATGTATATGCTTGATTATGGGCGTGGCCATTCCTGTGTAGCCAGGCATCATAGCCGACAATCCCGGCAGGTGTGTGTCCTCTTGATCCATATATGGACCGAGGAGGCACGCAATTTGCCTCAATGTGACATCGAGCATCATGAGGGTCTAGGTAGTCCACAGGGTCCTTTCCATGACGACGTGGGGCCGGTCGGGTACTGATATTTTCCCGTACCGGCCTGTCCCGACCTCTAGGGGTCGGTCACGTGTCTCTGTGGATATTTCCTTGTCAAACTCCGGCATGGAAAATATCGGCTACCCCTTGCCGCTTAATGAGCGGTACGAGCATACAAAAGAGAAATATTATTTTGAAAACTAGAGATGGCACATACAAATTTACTTGGAACATCAAGGAAATATCGCATATAGGTAGGTATGGTGGACTCATGTGGCAAAACTAGGTTTAAATAATTTGGATGCACAAGTAGTATCTCTACTTAGTACAAAATGGAGGCTAGCAAATAGATTGAGAAGCGCCCAACCAAGGAACAAAACCATCATAAGCGAACATTAAACATAACCAACACCGAACAATGCAAATCAAGTAAGATATAATTTCATTGCATAATTATTGACTTGACGAGCTTGCATAGGGAATCACAAACTTAACGCAAATATTCTTACTAAAGCATGATTACTCAATAACATAACTCATGTATCACTATCTTCATATCTCAAAATTATTGAAGAGAATCAAGTTTAATGTCCAATGATCTTCATGCAAGTTTTTATCATATCCTCCCTGGAAATCTATCACTTTGGGACTAATTTCTTTTAAAGCATATTGTCATGGCAATTCATAAGCTCTCAAACAAATATAAGTGAAAACGAGAGCACAAGTTTCTTTAAAATTTTCACTCTCAAAATTATTTAATTGAAGCAAGATAGGATTTCTTCAAAATTTTACTAACTCTCAAATAAATCCAAGTGAAGCATGAGAGCATATTTCTTCAAAATAAACAGCACCACCGTGCTCAAAAAGATATAAGTGAAGCACTAGAGCAATTCCATAGCTCGCAAAAATTTAAGTGAAGCATAAAGAGCAATTCTAACAAGTAATAGCATAATTTTGGCTCTCTCAAATAGGTGTGTCCAGCAAGAATGATTGTGACAAAATTGCAAACAAAACAAACAAAGACTCATATCATACAGGACGCTCCAAGCAAAACTCGTAATATGTGACGAATAAAAATATAGCTCCAAGTAAAATACCGATAGTGGTTAGGAAAAGAGGGGATGCCATTCGGGGCATCCCCAAGCTTCGTTGCTTGATACTTCTTGAACATTATCTTGGGGTGCCATGGGCATCCCCAGGCTTAGCCTTTTGCTACTCCTTATTCCTTCATCCATCGTGATCTCACCCAAAACTTGAAAACTTCAATCACACAAAACTCAACAAAACCTTCGTGAGATCTGTTAGTGTAAATAAAGCAAAGCACTACTTTAAGTACTGTAGAAAACCCATTCATATTTTGTGATTGCATTATATCTACTGTATTTTAAATTTTCCATGGAAAAATCCCTTCAATAAAAACCATAGATACATCAAAATAAGCACATAACACAACGAAAACAGAATCTGTCAAAAACAGAATAGTCTGTAGTAATCTGTACTACTTTGAGACTTTCTGACCTCCAAAAATTCTGAAAAATTAGGACAACGTAATTTTTTTTATACCACTCCAGTCCAAAAAGAATCAATTAAAAATCACGTTCCAGTAATTTTTGGTGATTTTTCTGCTGGACGCAAAAGTTTCTGTTTTTTACTGGATCAAACCAACGTTTCTCCCACATCATCCCAAAGGTCTTACTTGGCACAAACACAAATAAAACACAAAAAACTACATCATAACAGAAGTTTAATGATGTATTTATTCAAGACCAGAAAGAAAACCAAAAATAAAAAGAATAACTATTGGGTTGCCTCCCAACTAGCGCTATCATTTTACGCCCCTAGCTAGGCATAACGCATAGATCTCAAGTATTGTCATCTTTGTTTTCCAACTCCTCAATCACACATCCAGAATTACTTAGAGATATATTATTTAAATCTTGAAAAACCACACTCCTAGGAATAAAGTCAAAGAATTCATTCATGCAAGTAAGATCCTTTTTCAAAATAACATGATTGAGATGGACGCTTATCATCTTAAGATCTTCATTGTTGCTACTAGATGGACCACCCTTGTCCTACGGGTAGATTTCTTGCTAGGAGGAGTTTCTTCAATAGTTTTAATAGAAGAAAAAGCTGTGCTCAAATTATTAAAAATTTCTTCTAGTTTATCAATACGAGCGGGACTCTCCTCTACCCTTATGTTAGCTACGGGTTGTTTTTCCCTTAGCACTTTAAGAGCTTCTCCTAACTTTGAACCAATCTTATTAGCAAGATTATGCATTCTTTTATCTAAATTTTCAATTTGTTCCTCGGTGATCATTTTCTTTTGAATAGCATCCAATCTTTTCATAACATGCTCAAGAGTTAAGGTAGTTTCATTGATAATAATAGGTGGAGATCCAACTAGACTTCCCATAGCATTCAAAGCATCAAGAGGTGGACAACTTAAGAAATTTCCTCCAGTAATTGTATCAAAAACAAATCTATTCCAAGTAGTGATTCCCACAAAAAAAATTCGAAGAAGAACGATAGTATATTGCTTATGGGTATATCTATTATGAGCATTGCAAATCCGAAACCAAGCATCATTCAGGCTCTCTCCTCCTCTTTGCTTAAAGTTGAGAACTTAGTTCTCGAGGGTGCAAGTAGCAAGATAGGAGCTACCCATAGTGATTGCCTAAGCAAGATCACAAGTAAACGATAGATCCGGCAAGAAAACGGTGAACGAAAAAGTGGGCGAATAAAACGGCAAAAGAAGAAGGCAAATAAAACGGCAAATGGTTGTGAAGTGGGGGAGAGGAAAACGAGACACAAATGGCAAATAATTTAAATTGCAAGGAGATGAGATTTGTGATTAGGAACCTGATAGATTTTGATGATGTCTCCCCTGCAACAGCGTCAGAAATTCCTTTTGATGTCGCTTGAAGCTACATCGGTTTTGCCCCAAAGAGGAAGGGATAATGCAGCACAGCTACGGTAGGTATTTCCCTCAGTGATGAGACCAAGGTTATCGAACCAATAGGAGAATCATGCAACACTATGTAAATGGTACCTGCACACAAAGAACAAATACTTGCAACCTGACGTGTTAAAGGAGTTGTCAATTCCTTTCGGGCAACGGTGCCAGAAATTGGAGTAGGAACGGGATAAAATTGTAGTAGATTGAAAGATGCAAATAAAAGCAAATAAAATGCAGCAAAATGTTTTTGTGTTTTTGATAATATAGATCTGAAAATAAAAGTTGCAAATAAAGGAAAAAGCAAATAGCAAATATATGATAGGAAAATAGACCCGGGGGCCGTAGATTTCACTAGTGGCTTCTCTCGAAAAATAGCAACGGTGGGTAGACAAATTACTATCGGGCAATTCATAGAAAAGCAAATAATTAGGATGATATCCAAGACAATGATCATGTATATAGGCATCACGTCCAAGATTAGTAGACCGACTCCTGCCTACATCTACTACTATTACTCCACACATCGACCGCTATCCAGCATGCATATAGTGTATTAAGTTCATGTAGGAATAGACCCCATCTTTTTATCCTTCATAGCAACGATACATGCGTGCCTTGCTGCCCCTTCTGTCACTCAGAAAGGACACCGCAAGATCGAGCCCATCACAAAGCACCTCTTCACATTGCAAGATAAATAGATCAAGTTGGCCAAACAAAACCCAAATATCAGAGAAGAAATACGAGGCTATAATAATCACGAATGGATATAAAATCAAAGCAAATCTAATCATAAGCTCACAATTCATCGGATCCCGACAAACACACCACACAAAGTCATTACATCAAATGGATCTCCGAGAGACCATTGTATTGAGAAACAAAAGAGAGAAAAATCCATCTAGCTATTGCCTGCGGACCCGTAGGTCTGAGGTGAACTACTCACGCATTATCGGAGAGGCACCAATGAGGATGATGAACCCCTCCGTGATCGTGTTCCCCTCCGGCAGAGTGCCAGAACAGGGCTCTAGATTGGATCTCATGGTTCTGGAACTTGCGGCGGCTGGATCAATATTTCGTCGACTCCCCTTGGGTTTCTGGAATATTTGGGTATTTATAGAGCAAAGAGGTGGTGCGGGAGGCCACCGAGGTGGGCACAACCCACCAGGGCGCTCCAGGGTTCCTGGGCGCGCCCTGGTGGGTTGTGCTCCCCTCGGAGCACCCCCCAGGTGCTGCCCTAGCCCATTGGATGTCTTCTGGCCCAAAAAAATCTCCAAAAAGTTTCGCTGCATTTGGACTCTGATTGATATTGATTTTCTGCGAAGTAAAAAACAAGCAGAAAACAGCAACTGGCACTAGGCACTATGTCAATAGGTTAGTTCCAAAAAATGATATAAAGTTCCTGTAAAATGATTGTAAAACATCCAAGAATGATAATATAACAGCATGGAATAACAAAAAATTATAGATACATTGGAGACGTATCACCCGTCGAAACAACGCAAAAGATCATGCTGCCGAACATGAAAAGTTTGTCGGGGACGTAAACTTTCCCGTGGGCGCTGCCGCAGTTGACCTGCAGATGAGCTATCGATTCCTTTGCTAATCTCATAGAGGAACTCTCAATGAAAGCACCTGTATCGGTGTGAAAACCGGTAGACCTCGGGGTAGGGGATCCCGAGATGTTAACCTCGGAAAAATGGTAACAGGAACAAGGGAGATGATGTTTTACCTAGGTTCGGCCCTCTTGATGGAGGCAAAACCCTACGTCCTGCTCTTGTTTATATTGATGGAGAGTATCAAGTACAGAGTTGATCTACCTCGAGATCGTAAGATGTGTTCTACCTCTAGGCTAGGTGAATGTGATTGCGTTAGGATCCCCTCTACGGGCTAAACCGTTCAGCTTATATACACGCCAGGTAGGGGCCGAGGCCTAGGGTTACAAGGGCGGTATCTAGGCGTGGAGGCGGCCGGAGAGATCTTGGAGTACACACAAGTCTTCGGCAGATTCCATCTGAACTACTCCTCCCGGGTGTGGCCTCCAGAGTCCATCCCAGGGAGAATGCGGGCCTATCAACCCACGCCAAGGAACATGGGACAGACTAGGTTAGTACCCCCTAGTCCAGGACACCGTCACTGTGGCTTTGGTCAAGTGCGTTCGACGGAACGCACCATTGAGGCAGACGACGGTCATGTCGTTCACAAGTGCCACCTAGAAGCCGAGATAACTGCCTTCTTTGCATCCAGGAAGTCCGTATGAACCAAAGGAGGCCTAATCGTAGCACAATAGCTTCATTCGTCTAGCTTGGTTTCTAGGAGAAGACGATGGAGAAGCAGATTCAGCGAAGAGTGAAATGATGGTTGTTTCGTCCGTGCTTTGTGATTTTATGTCTTATTGCTTTGTGATTTGTGATACTCCAGAAGGGAGTGGACTCTGGGCTCTATGCATGCGTCCATGCAAGGGAGAAAGACGAGAGAGGTTGCATTTTTTATTCCTTCAATCAATTTAGCATTGACGCACCAGGGAGCCTCGGTTCCCTCTTTTTTGGCTTTGGCGGCACCCTCCACAATGGTTCCCTTTGATGCCAAAAGCTATTTTACCATTTGGCTGTGGGTGCCCTTAAGCGTACCACATGGTTTTGCTCCTTGGTGCTATCTATACGAGATTACATTGATCTAAAATATATATCCATATTAGTGAAAAGGACGTGGTTTTTCCGCACGGAATGCGGGGGAGGTTGGCCTGATGGTTTGCTAACATGCGGTCCCACGTGTCAGTGATGTACCAAGCCGATCAACGTCCCTCCCACATGAGGCAGAACAACGGCAGAACCAACACGTGGTCTACTTTAAGAAGATGAGGGAGAAGCAGATTCAACGAAGAGTGAAATGATGGTTGCTTCGTCCCGCCAACTTATTTTGTTGGAAAGGTGCAGCTTTGTGATTTGACGCCTCACTGCTCATTACTACTACGACGCCACGACCGGGGTGCGTCCCCCTGTTGCTCTGCACTGTTATTTGGTGCATGGCACGTGGACCCGGATGCTGGATGTCCCACATGTCGGTGGAAGGGAGTAGAACATTTAAGAAAGCGAGCGCTCAACTCTTATGACGGAGGAGTACAAGACACGACGGCCAAGTGAACTGTAACTTGTATTGTACTACTGTAGTATGTGGTACTGGTCTTGTACCACTTGGTTTTGCTATTTTGCACGATCCATCGATACGAACCCGATTAAACAGGCGAGGGGGGGTCTTTTCCCGTGGGGTAGGCAGGGTAGTTTGGCATAGTCGGTTTGACAAAGAGAGCGAGAGAAAGATATGAAATGCTTGAATGTGTAGTGGGCCCTTTTATGTGTGTGTGTGTGTGTTGTCGGACCTTTCATATCACTAGATGATAGTAACCATACATTTGAATGCAATTTTAATTATGCAACAAGAATAATTGAAGTAACAATATGAGATCTAAAATTAATGATTTATTGTGTTAGAGTATAGTAGTACTGTATTGCATAGTTGTTAGATGTAACATGCGAGAATGTGTAGGGATTTACTTTCGGAGGGCCTACAGAGAGAAATTGGGCATAAAGTGTATTCAAATATTTGTATTCGTCATCGTAGCATTTGTAACTCATATCTAGAGTTTTTACGGTAGACGTGAATGCTTGTTCGCTCTTACGAAACCAGTACAACAATATTGGGGTGGCGTGCGCCAATTTAGGCATTTGGAGATTGGCCTAGTCGGCTCCACGGAGAGAGCGAGAGAAGAGATAAATACACTGGTGGTCACTATATTTGAAGAGAAAGCACAATACCATCACCAGACTTCGGAATACGGTCATTATGGTCACTATATACATTTTGCACTGATTATACGGTCACTCGCTTACAGTTCAGCATCGTATTGCACTCTGTTGACCGGCCAAATAGTCTGTGTGGCACTATGTTGACAGGTTAAATTGGCCATGTTCTTTGTGGGTCCTACCTGTCACTTGGCAGCGGAACAAATAAGATAAACAAAACTTTACGCAGGCGTGACAAGACTCCAACCAAACTTGATGTGTGTGCTTGCACGTGTAGGTTGAGGACTTAAGCATGAGCATGTGTGTTGGTCGTGTGGTGTGAGCATGCATGCGTGTGTGCGTGTGAGTGTTGCATGTGTGTGTGCGTGTGAGTGTTGCGTGGGTGCATGTGAGTGTTTCGTGCGTGCATGTGTACATGTGAGTGTTGCATGCATGCAGTTTGTGTGCATGTGTACATGTGAGCTGCATGCATGAAGTTCGTTTCCATGCGCGTGTGTCTGTGTATTAATAACCACACTAGCTTCTGTGTATAAAAAGAGTCGGGTCAGCATACCATTACAAGGCCAGGTTGTCCGCTGAGGATAGCGCGCGCAGGTGTGAACCCGAGGTCACGACTTCGACCAACCATGCAATAATTTATTTTTGTTTGTTTCATTTTTATACCCGCTGACAGGTGGGCCCTATGGTAGTGAGATAATGTGTGCTGATGATGTAACACTCAATGCAATGCGCCACGTGGACTGTTTAGTTGGTTAACTAATCATGTCTTCAACAAATATAGAGCTCTATGATGAGCTTGTGACTATATAACAGCCACAAAACGTATATGATGGTGACTGTAGTGAGTGGATTTTGAAGTCAAGTGAACGTATCGTGCTTTCTCTTCAAATACAGTGATAGTCAGTGTATATCTCACGAGAGAAATATGAAACATGTGTGAATGTGATGGAGGCGTACTGTTAGAGGGCCTAGAGATAGTAAGTGTGTGTACGTGAGTGGGGCGTAGAGAGGGGGATTGCGATGGAGTGACAGATGATGCTCTTCATTTCTCTTTATTATGACTAACTTTATAGTACAAAAATGTAAACATTCATAATGCGGAATAAATATTATTGGATGCACCATGCAATTAACTTTCATACTCCATATAACTCTGTAATATTGTATAGATGTAGATTTTCTAAAATAAAATTTTGGCTACACTTTGTGTAGTTTTAATTCAAAAGGAATCTTGTATGCGAAGTAAAAGTGAAGAGAGGGCTTTTTAGATCAATGGAGCACATGATAAAGATGTAGCATGTGTGAATGTGTAGTTCACTTATTTGGCAGGGCCTATAGAGGGTATGTGTACGTATTCGAGAGAGTCATGAATAGATGCAGCAGGGGGCGATGAGAGAGAGATAGCACAAGAAATGAGAGAGGCCTAGAGAGAGAGACGAATATGATGTCTCGGCGAGAGATGGCCTTGAGTGTGTGTATGCAATGGAGAAGGGGAGAGAGACATGAGTAGAACTAGTTTGTGCGTGTGTGTGTTGGCATGACAAGATACGAGACCTAGGGGCAGAGGCTGTGTGAGCAGGGGCGGAGCCACATGCAAACACAATTGTGTTGTGGCCCTCCCAAGCCCAGGAGAAAACGGTGAAGAGTGAAGGGGAATATGTACTTTGAGAGCAAAATTTATGTGATTTCCTTCAGCCTGGTTCCCTCTGCCCCGCCCAACAAATTTTGGGTAGCTCCGCTACTATGTGTGAGGTCTGGTGGGCCATGGTGAGGCCCCTAGGTCGGTTCCATACTACGTCACATTGTCCGGCCCGTGACGCATTATACGGAGACCCATGGAGGACTAGTCATACAAGAAAAATATAACAGAGCCATGAAGGACTCTATGTCTACTGACAAAGATGGCTAGGATTTGTAACCTAGGTCCCGGGTATGTTATACAAGCCTGAGGCCTAGTTCGTCGATAGTATACACAGAATCCCTTGGAATTCATGTTGTGTACTTTGTACACACCATACTCACAAATATACATGACCGGGAGTAGGTTATTTCCTGGATCGGAAGGGCCTAAACTAAGGTAAACCCTTGTCTCTTATTACCATGCATCAAACCTAACTGTATGTGACATCCCATTGAATGCTCTGCTGGAATCATTTTGGTCGAGTAAGAGAGGTGGAGACAGTGCGTGCAAGATATGCCTAATGATAATGTGTGTGTGGGAGACACGTAGGCATGTATATGTATAGAGAAACGGTGGATGGAGATCATCCGTGCGTATGCGTGTGAAAGAAAGAGTTCTTGTGACAGAGATTAGTGAAAAGAGTCGTGGATGGTTGTGTGAGAGAGAGAGGGACAGTGATATAGAGAGCGTGTGTGCGAGAGAGACACCTCGGGAGGGAGTGTGAGCATGTGTGAGAGAGAAGGCCAACAGATATACATCATGTGCGCATAAGTGTGAGAGATAAAGTTAGCGTGTGTGCGTGGAGGGCCGAGGGAGACTGAATCTACGCCTATAATACTGATGGACACAGTAATTTAAAATATAAATTTTATCCAAATATTTGGATGGGATCATGATAGTTGCATTTCGTGTATGGAACGATCATTGGTCTATCAAACATCCATATTCTATCGAATTTGAGCAAGTGTATGTTATTATTCGGCATAATTGATCCATAGATTCAGTATTTTGAAGTCCAGACAATGTGTGGCTTTAGCAATTCAAATATAAACGTGAGTATAGCTTATGTTGTGTGTGTAAAGCACATTATACATACAGTAGATACATAGTGAACATTCTAAATAGCTAGCTTGGAACTAGCATACACTTGAATTCAACTTAAGGTGGTTTCAAATATTCGAATTCAACATGAAAGGCATTCAATTATTTGAATTCGAGATCTTGGCATTTGTAAATCATAAGTAAATTAAGGAGGCATCAATCTTTGCTTTACTTTTGTACATAATAACATATAGTAGTGTACAAAATAGATTCAAATTTACCTCCTGCATTCCAAAATAATCATAGTCAAAGGATTTTTAAGAGTCAAAACTTCAAAAGAAGCGCATAATTTAATGAGGTTTTCAAGCATACAAGGTCAAATTTAAGGAGGCCTATTTAGGCCAATCCTAAAAGTTCAAGGTACTCTACACGTGAGTGCTTCTGGTTCAAAATTTTGAGCGAAGCGCCAAAAGAGCCTCTCCTCGCCCGAAACCGCCGCGAGACCAATGTTTGGTAGAAGGATATTACTGTTCTAACTCTGACCCGTGAAACCTACCGGCCCGACGTCCGGAGGTCTAAAATGGGGTAGGTTTGTAACTTCATCTAGACGCACACAACCGCCTCCGAAAAACATTCATACACCATGGGCGCCTAAACACACATGAGCTCGGCCGAAATCGCTCCCGCCCATTATTTGGGACACCTAAGATTATCGTCCTACCCCCGAGCCGCAACATGTCCGAAATTTAATAGGGGGGAAAGTTTGTAGTTTCTCCAAATTTCAAACAAGCGCGTCGCAGACCGAAGCATGGTTCCCCCTTAGCTCCCCCTCCCTCCGTTTCCCCATTCATACTCCGTGCGCACCAAAACACCCTCTCCACCAGCCGCGAAACCCCAGCCTCCACCGTCCTCCCCCACATCGCACCCGATCCACCATTGCCCTCCTCCATCACACCGCTGCCGGTACCCCGACGTTGTCGTCTACCGCAGCCGCAACCACAACGCCCTCTAGGACTTAGCAGTTAAATTCAAGGCAGAGCTACCTCCACGATGCCGACGTGCGCCATACCCAAGCCACTTCGACCACGCCATCATGTGCCTCACCGCTGCCGCTCCACCATCACAACTGTCCACCGCACCGGATCTATTCCCGCTACGCCGTCGTTCGCCACCTCAGATCTGCTTCCCCGCCGCCGACAGACGACCACCGCCACACACTCAACAACTTGGCCATGGGTTCGTCCAAAGCTCTATTGTCCTCCACAACAACTGGTTTCCAGCGAACCACAAGAGGATCATCGAAAAGAAAGAAGGAGGACACAAAACTGGCAACCAAAAGTGGTACTCCTCTTCCCTTATTCATGCAACTCTTACTTGTCTGCTCACACGGTATTCAATCCACGAAAGAAACTAGTTGACCGCTTCTTACTACACCTTCTTCCTAATACTAAATGTTCCAAGTAACTCGCGATGCACAAGGTTTCCCCTCATTTACTATTTCACCTTAGCAACAGGTCCGTCGCCCGCCTGGATTTTAATTAAGGGTCGCCCGCTTGGATTTTAATTCAGGTCGCCTGCCTGGATTTTAATTTAGGGTCAGTTGACTCCCAATAAAAGGAAGCAGCACCCGTGGAGGCGCGCGAAGCATCTAGTCTGCCTGTTCACCAAGGAAGCGACGCATCGATGTCTATCTTAGGGGTGTGGGGCGCAGGAGCAACTGGTGCCTGATCTAGAGGTCGGTGGGGCTTAAAGGGATGGCCGGGGGTTCCGAGCATGGCGGTGGGGTGAGGTCGAGCGAAGGGCGGAGGCAGGGGGCTAGGAAAGTGGTCACTCGGGGTTCGAGGAAGATCGTCAACACTGACTGGCGAGAGGTAGACGAAGGCCATTTGCCCATTCCTTGTAGATCGGACAGTACAGAAAAAATTGACACACCTATTTGTTTTCAGTCGACTGTTATTTTCGTAGGACCACATATGGTGGTTTGCTAGAGGAGTACCAGCACTTCCCAGCCATCCCTGTGCTCATATTTCAAAAGCCTAGAATCTAATTTCATGTGTCATGCATGTGGTAGAGCTATCATATGTGTGAAATCAATTATTTTTGACCCACCTGCTGTCTGCTACTTTTACACTGCACTACTTCTGCACACACTTCACCCATACTCGCACTATTGTTATTTTATGCATGGGTATTTCAGTACCTGACGTAGTGTTCCCAAAAAATAAAAGAGAAAAGTCGCTCTAGTCTAATACATGGGTAACCCAGACGCGTTTCAACGCTCTAAAGGGTGCAGTATTAGCAGATGGAGACAGTAAACATAGCTTTGTAGTTGATGATCTCAATCGCCATACACCACCATCCCAGGTGCTTGCTTTAACTTAGCGGTGTCATATGTGGTTGCATGTTGCATATGGTGTCTAGCTTGTATTGCTTCCAATTTGGTTAAATTGGATATGCTTACTTTACACATTATACCTTTGATAATGACATGCCTTCCTATTTTTGGTACATACTACATCTGTCTATTAACCATGTTCTTACATCAAACCAATGTTCTTGTGTATCCCTCATCAATCACTTATGATGAGACAGTCACGCCCATGGGTTAGTGTGAGACTCGCTACTCTTGTAAAGAGTGCAGTGTCATCCTGCCCACATGATTCTCAAGAAACAACAAGGCTTGATGAAGATAGTCAACGTAGCTCTGTAGTTGATGACCGCATTTCCCCTACACCACCACTGTAGGTGCTTTCTCTAACTTGGCAGTGTGATATGTGGTTGCAAGTTACATATGGTGTCTAGCTTGTAATTCTTCTAATTTGGTTAAATTGCATCTGCTATTCTGCTTAGTTTACACATTATACATGTTAATGTGACATGCCTTCCTATTTTGGTACATACTACATCTGTCTATTAACCATGTCCTTACATAAAACTACTGTTCTTGTGTATCCCACATCAATCACTCATGACAAGTCACCTTTAGTATATACAACGTCATATTGGTTGCATGTTGCATATGATTGATAGCAATTACTGCTTCTAGTTTTTTGGAACACAATTTATGATGAGACGCTATTAACTTGGCAGAGTCATATTGACTACCTCTTTCATGTGGTGTCTAGCATGCATTGCTTCAAATTTGTTGAAATGCCTTTTCTATAGTTTACACAAATAGGTGTGAATATGCCATGCCGTCCAATTTTTCGTACATATTCCAGCCTCGTATCATGTGTTTGCCTTACATCAAAGTAGTGATTGTCAATATCATGCATGAATGAGTTCTGAAGAGTGAATTTTATTCCTTTTTCTTGTCGGTCTGACTTGACAATGCAAAATCAATTAAGTGGAAGCAAATTAGCAAGGCAGTGGATGATGGGGCTCCTTCCGACCAACCAAATGGAGGGTCTCTACAGATTCTACTCTTCCATCCTCCCAAAAAGATTTGCAAGACAACACATGCATAGACAGTCAATGTAGCTGTGTTGATGATGAGCACATCTCCCCTACTCCACCATCACAGGTGCTCGCTCTAACTTGCCATTGTTATATGTGGTTGCATGTTATGTATGATGTCTAGCTTGTATTGCTTCTAATTTTGTTGAATTCCATCTGCTTACTTTACACATTATACTTGTGAATAAGACACGTGTTCCTGTTTCTAAAACATACAATATCTGTGTATGTAGGATCAAGAAAATGGGTCTAGAGGGGGGAAGACCCATAACAAGATAAAGTTGCAGTTTTTAACTTTTGCTAAATTGTGGTAGATTTTAGCACAAGTTAAGGCGCACAAGGGACATTCTACACAAGCATACAAGGAGTATAAGCAGCGGAAAGAGTAAAGCATGCAAGTGCAAGAATGTAAAAGGGACGGGAGTTGGAAAATGAAAACGCAATGAAGACACAGAGATTTTTAGCGTGGTTCCGATAGGTGGTGCTACCGTATGTTCACATCGATGGAGACTTTAACCCACGAAGGGTAATGGCTACGCGAGTCCACGGAGGGCTCCACCCACCAAGGGTCCACGAAGAAGCAACCTTGTCTATCCCACCATGTCCATCGTCCATGAAGGACTTGCCTCACTCGGCTAGATCTTCACGAAGTAGGCGATCTTCTTGCCCTTACAAACTTGTTGGTTCAAATCCACATCATGTTGGAGGCTCCCAAGTGACACGTAACCAATCTAGGAGACACCACTCTCCAAAAGGTAATAGACAGTGTGATGATGATGAACTCCTTGCTCTTCTGCTTCAAATGATAATCTCCCCAACACTCAACTATCTCTCACAGATTTGGCTATGGTGGGAGAAGGATTTGAGTGGAAAGCAACTTGAGGAAGGCTAGAAATCAAGGTTCAAATGGTAGTAATGGAAACTCTTGATATCAACACATGAGTAGGTGGCTCTCTCTCAGAAAATGAGTAGTGGAAGTGTAGGCATGATCTGATGGCTCTCTTGCAGAACAAGAGGGGTGGAGGGGTATATATAGCCTCCACACAAAAATCCAACTGTTACACACTTTTGGCACTGATCGGAAATCTCGGTGACACCGATCTGTACAAAAGATACGAACGTTAGATATCTCGGTGGGATTGACTGGAACAACTCCGATGGACCAATGTGCAATGGCAAGGGCATACCTCATTTTGGTGGCACCGATTTGCTCAACTCGGTAGGGCAAAGTGAAGAAATATGGCAACAAAAATTTGGCAAGCTATCTTGGTGGGACCGATTGCAAAACTCGGTGGGACCGAAATAATTGCAAACGATTATAGCGAGTTGGCAAGGCCATCTCGGTGGGACCGAGATCCATATCGGTGGATCCGATTTGTTAGGGTTTGGCAGTGGTAGTGTGGGGGGGGGGAACTCGCTGGGACCGAGTTGGATAGTAGGGTTTTGGACAGATTTGAATAGAGAAAGTGGCTGAGGGTTTTGGAGCAATGTCACTAAGCACTTGAGCAACCAGATCATCATCAAAACCTCATCCCGTATTGGCTTTCCTATGGACTCAATTTGATCTTGGATCACTTAACCAAAAATGAAGAGTCTTGAGCTTTTGCCAATTCATGTCCTTAGCATCATGAAGGGTTCCACATCCTCTTGTCCATGTCATGCCACTATTAAACTTATCTGAAATATACTAGATAGAATTGTTAGTCCAACAAAAGATATGTTGACATTAATTACCAAAACCACCAAGGGAGCACTTGTCCTTTCAATCTCCCCCTTTTTGTTAATTGATGAAAACATACATCAAAGCTTCGAGTAATAATATGATGAACAATGTATTAAAGCTTTGAGGAAACATGTAACTTGCATATGCTCCCCCTACATGTGTGCAGTTATGTACATGATAGAATTTGAAGATATGTGAATGCACAACATGACAAAATGAGTAATGAGTCACATGTATCTTGGCTATATGCATCAGAGCAAAAAGATGAAGGATGTACCTTCATGTTTATGATTCCCTCTGGCAAACAGTATGTGTAAAAAGCAAGAGATCATCATGCACATGAGTGAAATGCATATACTTACCTTGTGGTCCTTGAACTAGTTCTTGAAGAAATAAACTTGAGAACACAAGGTTATATAACACAAGAGAACTTCAATCAAGAAAGATACCTCAAGATCCACAAGAGTACAAAGACTGGGATGACATGTAATTGATGAGTATCACAGAGTGAGTAATTCATTGAATATAGACATGTCCCCAAAGAATTAAAGATTTGCAATAGGTTTCCAAGTATTTTTCTCCCCTGAACATAAGCTTCCTCTCCCCCTGAATCTAGCATCGGATAATGGGAGTAGGTAGGGTGAGATAAAATCAGAGTAGAAATAAGAGCAAAAAAATAGACTCAAATGAAGTAATTAGCATGTCTCTCCCCTCTTAGAGACATGTGAATTCTCTCCTCTTAAGATAGTTCATCTCTCTCTTTCATTTTCAGAAGACTTTTTGATGATAAGTTTTTGATGTGCATCTATCTGAAGAGAAGCTTTAAGGATAAGCTTTGACGTGCATCTCTATATCCCCCTTTGACATCAATTTCCAAGAAGGGTAGGCTTCAAGGGTATAAGTCAAGTGAGTGTGGTCCTGGAGAGGCACAACTAGGCAGAATGCAGCTTTCAGATGCAGATAGAGCGAAAGAATCATTGAGTGGAGCTGGAAGAAGGAATAAGAAAATTTGGCAAAACATTCTTTCAGCAGTGAAATCGGTGACTCCGATTGATTTCGATCGGTGACTCCGAGATTGAGGAACCACGGACCGAGCACATCAGTGGAACCAATTTGGTCCGCCTCGGTGGAACCAATGGTCTGCGTGCAGGGTTCAATTACACTTCGGTGCGACCGATGTGTTCTAATCGGAGAGACTGAGTTCAACGCAGAAAGGAAGTTTTGTCAACTCAGCTCACTTACAATAGACTTCTCACAATGATTTTCAAGGAATTTGAATAAGATTTGCAATGAATTTAATAAGGTCAAAATACAAGAATAGAAACACAAAAGAAATAAAGAGAAAAATAATCTAGATGAAGTCTCTTGTTTTTTGATAAAAGGAAAGCATTCGTGCAAAAGAAATGCAGAAGAAATGCAACTAAGAAAAAGAAACACTAGGGAACTTCATCTAGAGTGAGGTCGGCGACAAAGTCACCTATGTTGGAGTATATTAACTTAGGAGTCAAGTGAGATCACTTGATCATATGTCATACGTTAAGCTCAAAATGGGGTTACCACTTTTCATTTAAGCGTTTCAATGTATTCACATCTTGTTGAGTTGCTTTTACTCATGACTTGGAGAAAAGCTTCTCTAAGGTGTGAAGACATACCTTGGGCTTGTTGTTGAACTTGATCATGTATTTGAACTTGTTGTGGATGCTCATATGAATTGAGTTGGGAGCATCTCTCTTGAATTTGTAGTTCATCTTCCTACATGGGTTAGTCTTGCAAGTAATAACACTTATGTATCCAAATTGACAAGAGTGAAATGCATCATATGAATATTGTCAAAGGATATGTTTAGTGTAGTCTTGTTCCTTGATCGCAACAACCAAAGCATAGATACTTGGTTATGACAAGATTGCTCGTGATATGAATGATTTGCAATCTTGTGGATTGAAGCTCATCCAAGTACCTACAATGGTTAGATACCATACAAGGGTGCAACTATATCCAAGATAAATGATCATCATAGGAGAAGTATCAAGGATTAGTCAAATAGGCTCATCCCTTGTATGCATCCAAAAAGGAGTTTCTACTCCAAATTTGAGGCACCAATGATGTTCAACTCACTCCTCAATCGACAAAATATGTTCTCATCAAGTGGTTTAGTGAAGATATTCGCCAATTGCTTGTCGGTAGAACATGTTTAAGATTAATGTCACCTTTAGCAACATGATCACGAATGAAATGGTGATGAACTTCAATATGCTTAGTTCGAGAATGTTGCATGGGATCATGTGCAATCTTAATATCACTCTCATTGTCACAAAGTAGTGGCACATGTTTCACATGTATCCCATAGTCTTTGAAAGTTTGTGTCATCCACAGTAATTGATCACAACATGATCCCGCGACAATATATTCCGCTTCGGCGGTGGATAATGATATCGAGTTTTGTTTCTTGGAGGACCAAGAGACAAGGGATATACCAAGAAATTGACATGTACCCGAAGTGGATTTTTTATCAACCTTGTCACCAGCATAGTCTGAGTCAGAATAGCCAACAAGTTCAAAATATGACCTCTTAGGGTACCATATGCCAAAATTTTGTGTATGTATCAAATTTCTCACAATTCTTTTCACGGCCTTAAGATAACATTCTTTTCGAGCAGCTTGATATCATGCACACGTGCACACACTTAGCATAATGTTGGGACGGGAGGCACAAAGATATAATAGAGAACCAATCATAGATTGGTAAACCTTTTGATCAACCGAATTGCCATCCTTAGTCAAGTCAAGATGTCCACTAGTAGGCATCGGCGTTTTTCATACCTTTACTTTCTTGCATGTTGAACTTTTTTAATAGATCCTTGGTATACATTGTTGGTGAGACAAAGGTACCTTCCTTAGTTTGCTTGATTTGCAAGCCAAGGAAAAATTATGTTCACTCATCATAGACATCTCAAACTTCTCCAACGTCAACCTTCCAAACTTTTCACTAAAATGAGGGTTAGTAGAACCAAAAATAATATCATCAACATATATTTGGCACACAAATAATTCTCCATTACCTCTTTTAGTGAAGAGAGTTCAATCAATTTTCCCAGTTTCGAAACCTTTCTCTATAAGAAATTTAGTCAAGCATTTATACCAAGCTCTAGGGGCTTGTTTCAGACCATAAAGAGCTTTGTGAAGTTTGTAAACATGGTTTGGTTTCTTGGGATTAACAAAGCCGGGAGGTTGTTTAACATAAACTTCCTCCTCAATTTCACCATTTAGAAAAGCACTTTTAATATCAATTTGGTATAATTAAGGTGATATCATGGTGATTGGCATAAGCAAGTAAAATGCGAATGGACTCAAGTCTAGCGACGGGGGCATATGTCTCACCATAGTCCATACCTTCGACTTGTGTGTAGACTTGAGAAAGGAGACGAGCCTTGTTGTGTACCACTTGTCCATTCTCATCTTGCTTATTCCAAAACTCCCATTTTGTTCCAATGATGTTTTGATCATCCTTGGGCTTCTCAACCAATGTCCACACTTGGTTTCTCTCAAAGTTGTGGAGTTCTTCGTGAGTTGCATTTATCCAATCCGAATCTTCAAGGGCTTCTTCTACCTTCATAGGTTCAATGCTAGAGATGAATGAGTAATGTTCACAAAAATTAGGCACATGAGTTTTAGAGAGAGTGATTCTCCCAGAGTTAAGGTCGTCGAGGATTTGCTCAACGGGATGATTCTTTGAGACTCTTTGATAACCCACAAGTATAGGGGATCGCAATAGTTTTCGAGGGTAGAGTATTTAGCCCAAATTTATTGATTCGACACAAGGGGAGCCAAAGAATATTTGCAAGTATTAGGAGTTGAGTTGTCAATACAACCACGCCTGGAGACTAAATATCTGCAGCAAGTGATCAGTAGCAAAGTAGTATGGTAGTTTTGATAGCAGTGGTAACGATAGCAACAGTAACGGTAACAGTAACAGTACCAGTTTTGTAGTAGTTGTAATGGTAGCAGCAAAAGTAGTAACTTAGCAAGAACAATATGTGGAAACCTTGTAGGCATTGGATCGGTGATGCATAATTATGTTGGATGACATTCACCATGTAACAGTTATAACCTTGGGCGACACAGAACTAGCTCCATTTCATCAATGTAACGTAGGCATGTATTCCGTATATAGTCATACATGCTTATGGAAAAGAACTTGCATGACATCTTTTGTCCTACCCTCCCGTGGCAGCGCGGTCCTATTAGAAACTAAGGGATATTAAGGCCTCCTTTCAATAGAGAACCGGAACAAATCATTAGCACTTAGTGAATACATGAACTCCTCAAATTACGGCAATCACCGGAAAGAATCCCAATTAGTGTCACCTTGGGGTAAGCGGATCATAACACGTAATAGGTGCATACAACTTGCAAGATTGGATCAAGAACACAAATATATTGGTGAAGACATAAACGTATCAGATCTGAAATCATGGCGCTCGGGCCCTAGTGACAAGCATTAAGCATAGCAAAGTCATAGCAACATCAATCTCAGAACATAATGGATACTAGGGATCTAGCCCTAACAAAACTAACTCAATTACATGATCAATCTCATCCAACGCAGCACCGTCCAGCAAGCCTACAAAGGAATTACTCACTCCCGGTGGTGAGCATCATGAAATTGGTGATGAGGAACGGTTGGTGATGACGATGGCGACGAATCCCCCTCTCCGGAGCCCCGAACGGACTCTAGATCTGGCCTCCCGATGAAGAACAGGAGGTGGCGGCGGCTCCGTATCACGAAATGGGATGAAACTTACTCTCTTATTTTTTTCTCAGGAAAAGTGAATTTATAGTGCAAAGATTAGGGTCAGCGGAGCCTCGTGGGACCCACTACCCACCAGGGTACGCGAGAGGGGGGTGGCGTGCCCTAGTGCCTAGTGGGCAGCAGGGGCCCCCTCTCAGGTGTGTTTTTGCTCCAGTATTTTTTATTTATTCCAAAATAATTCTCCAAAAAGTTTCATCCAATTCCGAGAACTTTTATTTCTACACAAAAACAACACCGTGGTAGTTCTGCTAAAAACAACTTTAGTCTAGGTTAGTTTCATTCAAATCATGCAAATTAGAGTCCAAAACAAGAGAAAAAGTTTTTGTAAAAGTAGATACGACGGAGACGTATCAACTCCCCCAAACTTAACTCATTGCTTGTCCTCAAGCAATTCAGTTGACAAACTAAAAGTGATAAAGAAAAAGTTTTACGAACTCTTTTGTTCTTATATATATATATATATATATATATATGCTTAAGAAATATCCAAGTTTTAGCAAAGATCATAACTAACCATGCAAATGATAACTCTTAGAAATCATATTCACTCATATCAATGGCATAATAAACTAGCGAGCAATATTAAAATATCTCAGATGCCAACAATTTGTTAAAACAATCTTGATATAATATGACAATAATGGTATCTCGCTAGCCCTTTCTGAGACCACAAAACATAAATGCAGAGCACCTCCAAAGTTCAAGCAGCGACTAAATATTGTAATTCATGATAGAAGAGATCCAGTCATGCTAACATCCAACATGAACTATACTCAATGCATAAGAATGACAACAGTGCTTTTAGGACTGGTGCTTGTTTGAGAAGATGATGACTCAACATAAAAATAAATAGATAGGCCCTTCGTAGAGGGAAGCAAGGATTTGCAGCAGTGCCAGACCTCAGAGTTTAAAATGAGATAAATATAATTTGAGAGGCATGCCTTTCCTGTCAACGTCACGATCGAGAATTTTCAATATCTTCCAGGCTAAACACATTATAGGCGGTTCCCATGCAGAAAAATAAAGTTTACTCCCCCTCCACCAACAATCACAAGCCATGGCTAGGCAAATCCACGGGTGCCCTCCATACCAACAACTTTCCTGGGGAGTTTGTTTAATTCATTAATTGCATTTTGATTATAGGACTGGGCATGCCAATTACCAACCTTCTCTCATGCAATGACAAGTTAATAAACACTCATCGTGAGAATAACCCGCTTAGCATGGAAGATACTGACCACCCCCAGTCACTCCATGAGCGGTACAGACACACAAAACAGATGTTCATTTGAATTTCTAGAGGTGGCATATGCAAATTTACTTGGAACGACAGGGTAATACCGCATATATGTAGGTATAGTGGACTCATCTGGAATAACTTTGGTTTAAGGATTTGGATGCACAATCAGTATTCCTGCTGAGTATAGGTGAAGGCTAGCAATAGGTTGAGAAGCAACCAGCTAGAGAGCAAAAATGGTCATAATCATGCATTGCGAATAATCAACAGTGAATACTAGCATGAGTAGGATATAAACACCATGAACATAAATATTGTGGATGCTATGTTGGTTTTGAATCAAATACATGCGTGAACATGTGCCAAGTCAAGCCACTTGAAGCATTCAGAGGAGGATACCATATCATCACACTACATCATAATCATCTTAATGCATGTTGACACTCAAGATAAATCATTATCCACTCCTAGCTACTTAAGCATGGCATGAGCAACTATAATCTCTAATTGTCATCACAAACATGTTTAACCATAATATGTTGAATCATGGATACCGTGTTAAACATATTTACAAAAAGAAAAACACGTTGAGTTCATACCCGCTTTTCCTCGCCACAGTCACTTCATCAAATCATCGTCATCATTGCATTTCACTTGCACGACCGAATGATATGAAAATAATAATAGTGCAAGCTTGCTGTGGACTAAGCTAGAATCTGCAAACATTTATTCAAAGGAGGAAAAGACAAAATAATGTGGTCTCTTTGTTAGGTAAATCATGATGCATATGAGAACCACTCAACATTTTCATCATGGTCTTTTCCTCATACTGACTCAAATAAACAAAATAATTTCAGAGAAACACCCTAAAATATTTTTGGAGTTTTTAGTTTTCTTGAAGAAAGCAAATTAAGGAAAGAAAAACAAAAACGAGAAAAACTATTTACACGGGAAAGCTCCCAACAAGTAAAAGAAGAACTAGAATTCTTTTTGGGTTTTCTTTTAATATTACAACTAATTAAACTAAAAAGAAAAACTGAAAAGAAGCGAGAAATATTTTTGGATTTTCTCAAAGTTTTTCGAACACACAAGAAGAAAATGAAACTAAAATTAGCGTGGATTATACAATGAAAGAGAATGAACATGGACAACAGGAATGAAATGTGTGAACATGAATGTAAAGTCGGTGAGAAATTCGTACTCGCCCAAGCTTAGGCTTTTGGCCTAAGTTGGTCTATGGCCATTCGTAGTAGCCATCTGGTCCCATGTGAAAGTGTTGTGGCGGTGGAAGCTGAGCGTCCCCCTCCTGGGGCTCCTCCTCTGCCGTTGCCTGTGAGTTTCGGTAAGCAACCATGTCCTCTAGTAGGACGGTGTATCTGTTCCGGGCATAGGAATCAAACAAAGCAGGTGCAGGCAATGGAATAATATCACGAGTGACCTCACTAAAAACTAAGTTATAATGAATGTGATGAGGGGGTATAGGAGCATCAACAAAGTGGTGACCCCTCATCGCTTGGTGATCTAAATATGCTCTAGGCAACAAGTAATCATGGAGGCATAGCTGAACATTAAAGTGTTTTGCTAAGCAAGTAGTAGAAATGCCACCATGAATTTTTCCTTTAGTTCTGTTATTATGCAGACGACGTGCAATGATAGCCCCCAACTTAAATGTATGATCATTGTGAAGTGCACGGCGTAAAATGGCGAGGTTGGGGGTACTAAGTATACTTCCTTTCTCTCTGGTAGTCAGACATTTTGTGATAAATAAGGCAAAGTAATGCACAGAGGGAAATTGCAGACTAGTAGTTGTGGCTTTCGACACGCCCCTTTCCTCACCCAGTGTTAAAGTGCGAAGAAAACCCTCAAACTCCATTGGTCTAGGCTCTCTTAATACCCCGTCAGAAGGAATCAGACATATTTCACAAAATTCAGTGAGTGGTATCTGACGAGACTCAGAATATAAACTAAAGCGCACCTCAGGAGGTTCGAGCCTATTCAGAAAATGAAAATTTTGCACGAAAGAAGTTTTGAGGATGTGGTGTTGGTCACACTCATGCGAGGAAGTTGGTGAGACTGGCGTTTGCGATGAATTGCATGAACTCTTGGTAGAATCCGACTTCATTCATAAAGGTAATACGCGGCCATTCGCACGGCCGGACCTCCGTCGTACGCAGGAGGTTGAGGTCACTGTCCGAAGACTCTCCAATGACTCCCTTGGCATTACGCGTTGAGGAACTCCTCCGGAACATATTCATCATCTACACGTACATTTTTTTGAAATTTTTGGGTCACAAAGTGATGTCAACAAAACATAACCAAATTGGTAGCAACTACTCATATGGATGCCTAGAGGCTATAACAAGCATTCAAACTACTTGGAACTCAAAGAATTCATGATGCAAGCTCATTTTCATTAGCACCAAAAGTAGCTAATTACTCAAAATATAAACCACTAAAGCAAAAACTAATTGGAGCAATGGAGGAGTCACATACCAAGTAGAAGTCTCTGAAAACAGTTTCTGAAACAAAGGTCCGAGCAAAGAGATCAAAAATCTCAGCCTTCGGAGCAAGTACACGAGAGAGAGAGTGCTAGGGAATTTTTCTGGAGGTAAGTGATAGTGTGAGGTAAGGGAGAGAGTGAGGGGGTGCTTGTGGGGCCCACTAACCACTAGGGTGCACCCTGGTGCCCAGTGGGCACTTGTGTTCCCCCTGTAGTGTATTTAGTGCCAGAAACTCTCAATTATTCAGAAAAAAATCATGTTAAAACTTCACGTCATTCTGAGCACTTTCATTTTGGGCTATTTTTTATTGCACGAGTAATTCAGAAAACGAGATAATCATGGCATTTTTTTAATTCAAAATGGAAATAACAGAAAATATAAAGTGGGTACAGAAAGTTATGCCTATTGAATTCATCGACCACATGCCTTTCGAAAATAATCCATTAATAAGGTTCATCAAGTCTTATTAACAACCACTTTCGATTAGCATGAACCCGAAGAATCTTCATAGAACACTATGTTATCTCAATGGGGATATGCATGTCCCCAACAATAAGAATTTCATACTTCTTTTTGGCAGTAGGAACAGGGAGTTGAAAACTTCCAGTAATAATTGTTGGAGTCTTTTCAAAAACATTAATACCATTTACTTGAAATTGTTTCTTTGGAAAATGCACCGTATGTTCATTACCATTGATATGAAAAGTTACCTTGCTTTTGTTGCACTCAATAACAACCCCTGCAATGTTCAAAATGGGTCTTCCAAGGATACTCGACATGTTTTCGTCCTCGGGCATATCAAGTATAACAAAGTCTGTTAAGATAGTAACATTTGCAACTACAACGGGCACATCCTCACAAACACCAATAGGTATGGGAGTTGATTTGTCAGCCATTTACAATGATATTTCAGTGGGTGTGAGTTTATTCAAATCAAGTCTTTTATATAAAGAAAAAGGCATAACACTAACACCGGCTCCTAAATCACATAAAGTAGTTTTAACATAATTCCTTTTAATGGAGCAAGGTCTAGTCGGTATTCCTGGATCTCCTAGTTTTTTAGGCACTCCATCCTTAAAAGAATAATTTGCCAGCATGGTGGATATTTCAGCTTCAGGTATCTTTTTTTATTTGTGACAATATCTTTCATATATTTAGCATAAGGGGCCATCTTCAATATATCAGTCAAACATGTACGCAAAAAGACTGGCCTAAGAATTTCAGTAAAGCGTTCAAATTCGTCGTCATCCTTATCTTTAGATGGTTTAAGTGGAAAGGGCATGGGTTTCTGAACCCATGGTTCTCTTTCTTTACCCTATTTTCTAGCAACAAAGTCTCTTTCATCATAGCGTTTATTCTTAGGAGGTGGGTTATCAAGATCAACAGTAGGTTCTATTTCAACATCACTATCGGGTTCTTTATCTTTGTCTGGTTGAGCAACAACAGGGACATCATCATTTTCATTATCATTGTCATTATCACTAGATGAATGTTCATTACCAAATTGTGTCTCAGCATTAGAAATAGAAACATCATTGCTATTCTCAAAAGGTTTTTCTACCATAGGTTCACTAGATGTATGTAAAGTCCTATTGTGTTTCTTTTTCTTTTTCTTTTTAGAAGGACTAGGTGCATCTACATTAGTTCTTTGAGAGTTTTGTTCAATTATTTTAGGGTGTCACTCTGGATAAAGTGGCTCCTGAGTCATTCTACCTCGTCTAGTCATTACTCTAACAACATGATTTTTCATATTGTTATTCATTTTATTAAGCAAATCATGTTGAGATTTAGCAACTTCTTCTAACTGAGTTAGTACCATAGAAGCATGCTTACCTACACCCTTAACATCATTAGTGATTCTAAACAACAGGTCACTCAAGCGATTAATCATGTAAGCATTTTGTTTCAACTGTTTCATAACATAGGTATTGAAATGATCTTGCTTAATAATGTATCTGTCGAATTCATACAAGCATTGACTAGGAGACTTATTCTAAGGAATATCGCCTTCATCAAACTTTATGAGAGAATTTATCTCTACTACCTATGTCGGTGTGTCAAGACCATGTATTTCTTTAATTGGTGCTGAACATCTTCAGCTTTAATAACTTTTTTTTCATACATTTCTTTGCTTCTTGCATATCTTCAGGACTGAGAAATAAAATACCTCTCTTCTTCAGAGTGGGCTTAGGTGGTGGTTCAGTAAGTGTCCAGTCATTTTCAATCTTCAATATATTATCCAATATCTCCTCAGCTTGTTCAACAGTTCGTTCCTTGAAAACACAACCAACATAACTATCTAGGAAGTCCCTAGAAGCATCAGTTAGTCCATTATAGAAGATATCAAGTATTTCCTTTTGCTTGAGAGGATGACCAGGCAAAGCATTAAGTAATTGGATAAGCCTCCACCAAGCTTGTGAGAGACTATCTTCTTCAATTTGCACAAAGTTAAATATTTCCTGTAAGGCAGCTTGTTTCTTATGAGCAGGAAAATATTTTTCAAAGAAGTAATAAATCATATCTTGGGGACTACGGACACAACCAAGTTCCAAAGTATTATACCATATCTTAGCATCACCCGTTAAAGAAAAATGAAACAACTTAAGGATATAATAATAGCAAAAAATTTCCGCTTGAGAAAATAGGGTGGCTATATCATTCAGCTTAGTAAGATGTGCCACAACAGTTTCAGATTAATAGCCATGAAAAGGATCAGATTCAACCAAAGTAATTAACTCAGGATCGACAGAGAATTCATAATCCTTATCGGCAATAAAGATAGGTGAAGTAGCAAACTTAGGATCATGTATCATTCTAGCATTCTTAGGTGAAGTTGCAAACTTAGGATCATGTTTCATTCTAGCATTCAAAGATTTTTCTTTCAACTTAGATAGTAATTTCTTAAGATCATCTCTATCATTGCAAACAAGAAAGTTTCTAGCTATCTCCTCATCCATAACATAACCTTCAGGTATTTCAAGTAATTCATATCTTGGAGAGCTAGGCATAATAGGTGAATCATAATTTTTAGTTTCAATGATTTCTTCAGTTTCAGTAGTTTCAAGTATTTTGGATCTAGCCATTTGTTCATCAAGAAATTCACCAAGTGGCACAGTTTCATCAAGCATAGTACTAGCATCATCAGTAACATCATTCATAGCAGAAGTCACATCATCAATTACCTGCGACACATCAGATTGCATAATAGGTGGTGGTGTTGCAAGCTTACTTAAAACATAAGCTAAATCAAGTGTAAAGCGTGACAGCAGTTTCTTACCTCCCCTCGTCATAGAGGGAATGATCTTGGTTTTGTCGTCTTTCAGATTCCTCATAGTGACCAACAGATATAAATCCCAAGTGACTTAGCAAATAAAGCTATGCTCCTCGGCAATGGCGCCAAAAAAAGGTCTTGATAACCCACAAGTATAGGGGACCGCAACAGTTTTCGAGAGTAAAGTATTCAACCCAAATTTATTGATTCGACACAAGGGGTGCGAAAGAATATTTGCAAGTATTAGCAGTTGAGTTGTCAATTCAACCACACCTGGAGACTAAATATCTGTAGCAAGTGATTGGTTGAAAACTAGTATGGTAGTTTTCATAGCAGTGGTAACGATAGCAACAGTAAGGGTAATAGTAATAGTAGCAGTTTTGTAGTAGTTGTAATGGTAGCAGCAAAAGTAGTAACTTAGCAAGAACAAAATGTGCAAAACTCATAGGCGTTGCATCAGTGATGGATAATTATGTTGGATGACATTCACCATGTAACAGTTATAACCTAGGGCGACACAGAACTAGCTCCAATTCATCAATGTAATGTAGGCATGTATTCCGTATATAGTCATACGTGCTTATGGAAAAGAACTTGCATGACATCTTTTGTCCTACCCTCCTGTGGCAGCGGGGTCCTATTGGAAACTAAGGGATATTAAGGCCTCCTTTTAATAGAGAACTGGAACAAAGCGTTAGCACTTTGTGAATACATGAACTCCTCAAATTATGGAAATCACCAGAAACAATCCCAATTACTGTCACCTTGGGGTAGGCGGATCATAACACGTAATAGGTGCATACAACTTGCAAGATTGGATCAAGAACACAAATATATTGGTGAAAATAAAAATGGTTCAGATCTGAAATCATGGCACTCTGGCACTAGCGACAAGCATTAAGTATAGCAAAGTCATAGCAACATCAATCTCAGAACATAATGGATACTAGGGATCAAGCCCTAACAAAACTAACTCGATTATGTGACAAATCTCATCCAACCCATCGCCGTCCAGCAAGCCTACGAAGGAATTACTCACTCCCAGTGGTGAGCATCATGAAATTGGTGATGAGGAAGGGTTGGTGATGATGATGGCGAGAAACCCCCCTCTCTGGAGCACCGAACGGACTCCAGATTTGGCCTCCCGATGAAGAACAGGAGGTGGCGGCGGCTCCGTATCGTGAAACACGTTGAAACTTCCTCTCTTATTTTTTTATCAGGAAAATTGAATTTATAGTGCAAAGATTAGGGTTAGCGGAGCCTCGTGGGCCCCACTACCCACCAGGGCGTGCCAGAGGGGGTGGCGCGCCTCGTGCCTAGTGGGCAGCAGGGGCCCCCTCTCAGGTGGGTTTTTCTCTAGTAGTTTTTATTTATTCCAAAATAATTCTCCAAAAAGTTCCGTCCAATTCCGAGAACTTTTATTTCTACACAAAAACAACACCATGGTAGTTCTTCTGAAAACAGCGTAAGTCCGGGTTAGTTTCATTCAAATTATGAAAATTAGAATCCAAAACAAGAGCAAAAGTGTTTGGAAAAGTAGATACGACGGAGACGTATCACTCTTGCTCTAACTCGTGTGAGCTTTTTCTTGGGTGATATTGGAACATCCTCATCATCATCTTCTTCTTCTCCGTTGTTGTTGGCGTTGTTGTTTGCTTGTGGAGGTGGGGAAGGAGGTTGAGGTGGATCTTCTTCTTGAACTTCTTCATTCCATTCGTCTTGGCTTGTTCCACTTGTGGATGCCTCTAGATCAACTTGTGGTTCACCTTGATGTGAAGTTGAGGCTTCCACTTGAATGGACGAAGTGCTCTCCTTCACCTCCATTGGACGAATTTTGCCAATAGGTAAATCTTGAATTGCTTTTGAGGGATCCTTGTCTCCTACATCAAGTGGAGATTGCTCTACTTTCGAGCCGTTAGATTCATCAAACTTCACATCTACCGTCTCTTCAACATTTTGGGTGAAATTGTTGTAGACATGGTAAGTGTGAGAGTTTGAGGCATACCCGAGTAGGAAACCTTCATGATATTTAGGAGCTAATTTTGAACGACAATTCTTATCAAGAATGTAACACTTTGAGCCAAATACTTGAAAGTATCCAACTTGGGGTTTGTTACTGGTGAGTAGCTCGTATGCCATCTTGCCTAGAAGCTTGTGAAGATAAAGTCGATTTGTAGCATGACAAGCCGTCTCAACCGCTTCCGCCCAAAAGTGTTTTCGTGTCTTGTATCCATCTAGCATCGTTCTTGCCATCTCAATAAGGGTACGATTCTTTGTCTGAACAACTCCATTTTTTTTAAGTGTGTACATAGCCGAGAACTCATGTGAGATGCCTTCTTTATCAAGAAAGGTATCCACATTTGTGTTCTTGAACTCCGTTCCATTGTCACTCCGAACCTTCTTGATCTTCACTTCAAATTGATTCTGGGCCTTCCTAGCAAAGTTCTTGAATATCTTTTGTACCTGAGATTTGTCATCATGAAAGAACACTCACGTAAATCTGGAAAAATCATCAACAATGACCAAATGGAAAGAGTTACCACCGAGGCTCTTGTAAGCATTGGGACCGAAAAGATCGATATGGAGTAGATCTAGTGGTCTCCTTGAGGTCATAATGTTCTTCACGTGATGACTTCCTCCAACTTGTTTTCCTTCTTGGAAAGCACTGCAAAGTCTATCCTTGTCAAATATACCATCTTTAACTCCAAGGATATGATCACCTTTAATGAGTTTATCAAGATTGCGCATGCCAACATGTCCGAATCTTCTATGCCATAACCAACCTTTAGACGATTTTGCAATTGAAAAAGTACAAGGTTGGGCTTTCTTAGTGAAATCAACAATGTATAGATTACCTCTACTGACACCGGTAAAGACTATATTATGATTATCTCGATGAAACACTTGGCAATCTAATTCGATAAATAGAACATTGAAACCAAGTTCGGCTAGTCTAGATACGGAAAGAAGATTGTAACCAAGAGATTCAACGAGCATAACATTTTGAATATAACTATCATTAGATATGGCCACCTTACCAACGCCAAGTACCTTACCCTTGGACTTGTCTCCTAAAGTCACATACTTTAGTGGACCATCATTTTTAGCAAGCTCACGGAACATGTCTTTATCTCCGTTCATGTGATTGGTACATCCACTATCAAGAATCCACTCTTTTTCTTCGGCCATGTAGTTTCGAAGATTTGCCATGAGACTAAGATTCCTCATAATCTTCTCATATTCGATGCCAAATTCTTTGTCTTCATAATAATAGCCATGCTCATGTCGGATTCAGGGCTCCGCAGACCCAAGAAAGGTTCAAACTATGAGGCATGTGCGAAGAACTCAACTCCCCTAGCTAACCAACTCGTCGCTCCCATGGCCTAGATCGATTAACAAGGAAGAAGATGAACACGGCAGTTTACCCAGGTTCGGGCCACCTGGCGGTGTAAGACCCAACTCCTGCTTTGTGGTGGATTTGCCTGACGAGGGACCTAGGATGAACTAGTACAAGGAAAGAATAGCCTCGCGAGGTCTGCTCCGATGTGGGTGTACGCTGGTGAGGTTTCGATCCCGTCTCGGCCTCCTTCCTGTCTTGGTGGTCGCTAGCCTATACTTATAGTGGCCTCGGTCCTCTTCCCCCAAACGTAGGCGGGAAGGGATCCCACAACGGCTAATTTGAAAGGGGACAAGTAGTACATCCTATCCTGACGAAAGGTGGTCTTCGCCTGCAAAAGCTCTGGTCGTGACGCTGCTGTGGGCTCGGCGATGACATCTGTCCGACCGTACTGGCGGTCTTGGTCTCGTTGCATGAGAATGGAAACCTTTGGCTGGTTCCTCAGGACCCCGCGCCTGCGCTTGCCTCCTTAGCACCAAAGAGGAAACCTGTTCCTCTGCGCCCGCTGGCGCCAGCTTGGCCTTGGTCGTCATGGCTTGTGTCACATTAACCTCATGAGGTGGGTGCCTGCATATGAATCTCCGCTCCTCGGGAGCAGCCTAGAAGAGGCCACTTCCTCGGGAGGTCTTGACGTCGTCCGCCTCCCGCGGCTTGGCCCCTCATGAGGGTCTTGTCTTGTCGATGCTGTAGATGGGCCGTACCAGGTCACTGGTGGAGCCACGCCCATGGGCCGCAGGTAGGCAAGTCTGGGCACCCTGGTTCCCAGAACGCCGACAGTAGCCCCCGGGCCCAAGGCGCGCTCGGACTTGGCTTCGAGGCAAAGCCAAGGGGCAAGGGCGAAGCGTCGCGGGCCCCAACCGCCTGCGTACCGAATCGACGCGTGGCGCTTGATGGGGCGTGGGCGTCTCCACTTCCCCACGCCGCCTCGGCAACTTCCCGACTTGACAACTGCCCGGCGCATGCAGAAAGGCCATCATTGCTCGGAGCATGAGTGGCCGACGCTTGGCCTTCCTCTAGATATAAATGGAGCGGGAGGCAGAGCCCCCAGCCCATCTTCACCTTCTTGCTTCTTGCTCCTCCTTCTCCTTCGCTCCACCATCTTGCCAGGGCATCCATGGCGCCAGTGAGGAGGCTTTCTACTGCAGAGAAAGGGAAGGCCCCCCAGGTGGAACCTGAGCAGCTCCCGCCAAAGAAAAGGCACGATCGCTCCCGAGTTGCCGTCGCGGCGCCCACGACGACGCGGACTTGGCACGAACGCGCTCCACCTGGCTTCCCGATCCACGCGTATGCTCGCGTACAGGGCCCCGCTCTCAGGAGAGGCCCTGGATGCCACGAGGGGCGAAGGCATGGAGAAGAACAAACGGCAGCCGCACGTCCACCCTGCCCGCAGGCCCATGCCGAGGACACGGCCCGTGAGTTGGTGGTGTTGGCGGCAACGCCGCCGAGCACGTGGATCCGGCTCCCGCGGTATCTAACAGGGGAGGTACCGCCGTGGGGTCCGGTCGAGCTATGGCTGCAACACAGCGGCTGCTGCTGCCAAGCGTCGGAGGCGGAGGTCGAGGTCGTAGCCTCCGACGACATCTTCATGACAGGAGGATGGGGCGCGATCGCCCGTGCTTGCAATTCGGAGGGGAGCAACGCCATCCACTTCGAATACGACGGGGCTTCGATGCTCTTCTTCAAGGTCTTCGAGGAGGACGGCCGACGCCTGGTATGCTGCCCCAGGAGGTGTGTCCAAGGCAGCGACTCCCCCGCGGGTCATCGAGGTGGCGAGGCCGCCGGTGGTGAACTTGCCTTCGGCCTTGCCCGCGACTCCTCTGATGGCAGCAGCACCTCGGCCGGACCAAGCTCGAGCGACGACGACAGATACGAGCCGCCACGTAGCCGCGCCCGAGTCCAGGGGAGGAGTAGCGCCATCCGACGTCGGCAGTGATGCGGCCAAGGCCATGGTCTTGAGGAGGTTTTTCCTTTTGCTTCATTCCTGCGCAAAAATCAGGCCGGGCCCCGTGGTGGCATTTAAAAACTGTGATGCTCGTATTTTAATGTTATCATGTCGGATTCGATGTCACACTTGCGTTTCTCACCCTGACATGGTTCCCCCTTTCATTCGCACGGTAGCTTAGTGCTCTACGCCGGCGGGACCTAGTCCCCAGGCAAGCTTCTGCCGTCGCCGGTATGCCAGGTCGCGAAGCCGTGGTCAAGCCAGGAGGTGAGCGGCCCGAGGTCCGGTAAGAGCCGATGAGGCGCGATGCTCTGGGGGTCCCCCTTGGCGTGCAAGCAGCTCCCGAAGGACTAAAAGGGAAGTTTCCCTGCCCTAGGGAGATCACAAAGGACAGAGCGCTGATCATGAGGCCCTCGCGCGTGTGTGAGGTGACTTATCTTGACGAGCGGGCAGTGGTTCCTTTGCTGAGCTTTGCCCGCGACGTTAAGCCGGGCCGTTCTTCCGGTGGCGCCCTCTTCGCAGGGCTCCTGCCGACTCCATCTCCCTTGCTCGCCTCGGTGCTCTACGTCCTCAGGACCCGACCCTCGAGCGAGGCTCAGCCACCGCTAGTATGCCAGGTCGCGCTGCCGTGGTCAAGGCCAGGGGGTGAGGGCCCGAGAGCCAGTAAGAGCCCCTGAGTCACGATGCTCAAGGCCCCTCCTTTAACGTGCAAGCAACTTGTGTGGGAAAAGAGGGGCTGGCTGCAAGGGGTTGTCCAGGTTCGAGGTGTTGGCAAGGCCACTGGTGGTCCTGCGAGTTAGCCAAAAAACATAACAGACAACCGCTCTTGTTGTTATGCCGGTGACCTTTCTACGAGAGGACGAAGGCACTAAGAACCCGGTGAGGTGACGTGCGCGGGGCTAGCCGCGAGCCAGAGCTCGGTCTCTTAGGTTTGTCAGCGCTGCTGGGACGGACCCGAGCACAGGCGCCGTGCCGGCTAGTAGCCCCCGTCGCGGGACGAGTGAGAGGCGGGTTAGCAATGCGCGGAGGCCGCGAAAGGCAATTCCATAGGTACGAGATGGCAGGCGTAACACCAATAACCATAATAACCTGAGCATGCATAACTGGTCCGGAGTACATGAATCAAAATGACGCGGCCGCGGGGGTGGACCCCGACAGCTTGAGGATAATGCAGCCCGGGGGGCGCCCTCAACTGAACAAACCAAAGAGGTCACCTGGCACCATTGCTGTAGGAGTGTTCGAGTAGCTGAAGATGCACTCCGTAGAAGTCGTTCCTCACGAGCTGGCCGGCTCCTGAGCCCCGTGAGGCTCCTGAGGTCCGGGCGGCTGGCGAGGTCTTGGTACTTCCTCGGTCAGGATCGCCTGGTACCTGGCCTCGTGAGCTGCCAGGATGCCCCGCATGTGGCGCTGGTACAAGGCAGCTGCGTCCGGCAGGCCGAACGGCATGCGGACGTAGCTGTGGGGAGGGCCCTTGCACCGGCCAACGTGGGATGGCCAGAAGAGCTCCTGAGAAGCAGCTCTGTTGAGTCCTGGAATGTTGACGCAGACGCGCAGCATGCTGCCCGTGTCAGGGGCGGCAGCTGCACTAGGTGACGCTGGGTGACGCTCGCCACGCATGGCTCGCGCCCCCTGAAGATCCTCGATCGCCTTGGCGATGAACTCCTTAGCGCCTGGCGCCCTGCGCCTTGTGCCTTGCTCACGGAATCTCGCGTTGAAGCACGCCTCCACATGGTGCCCGAACGCCTCCCTCGTGACGCTGGTCAGGTCAGAGGCCCTCCAGACGAGAGCTCCTGAGCCCGTCCTGAGAGGGGCATCGGGCGCGTGTTCCTATGAGAGAGGGAACGGCGCCCCAGTAGTGGGCGCGAGGCCTGAGGCATGATCGCCGGGTGCCCCAGCCCCCTGCCGTCCATTGGGGAGGAGCTGCTCCTTCTTGGGGTGGCCTCAGGAGGCAGGGAGGCACCCTCGCCATCTGAGCTCTCGACCGCTGCGGCCTGGTAAACGCGTTCGAGGGAACACACCGCATCCTTCTCATTGCAGGCGACCGTGATGATGCCGCCACTCCCCGGCATCTTGAGGACGTTGTAGCCACGGTGAGTCGCTGCCGTGAACTTGGCGAGGGCCGGATACCCGAGGATGGCATTGTTTGGGAGGTGAATGTGGGCGACGTCGAAGTCGATGAGCTCGGTGTGGTTGTTGCTGCGCTCGCCGAAGTTGATTGGGAGACGAACCTGCCCTATGGGGACGGTGGAGCCATCGGTCACCCCTGAGAAAGGCTTGGTGGGCAGAAGCTGGTCATATGGCACCTGGAGCGTGTCAAACGTCTCGATGGAGAGGACGTTGAGCCCTGCACCACCGTCGATGTGAGTCTTGTTGATGAGGACGTTGCTAATGGTCGGCGAACAGAGCATCGTGAGCACGCCAGCAGTGGCGGAGCACTTGAGCTGGTCTGCAGAGTCGAAGGTGATGGCGTACTTGAACCACCTGAGGGGACGCGTCGCCTTGAGCTTGGGGAATGTCGCGTTCACCTCACGAGCGAAATGCTTGAAGATGCGATGTGAGGCAGGGGCCTGAGCGCCACCCAGGATGCAGGCAATTGCACGAGGCTCTTGAAAGCCCCCAGCCCCATCGTCCTGGCGGTGGTCGTCGTCCCTCCTTGGAGGCAGCGGCAGCGGAGGGAGGACGGCGTTGCCCCGAGGATGGTCCTCGCGAGGCTGGTCACGCCAGGGGCCATCGCGAGGCTGGCCCTGCCAGTGATCCTCACGAGGCTGGTCGCGCCAGTCCTGGCGGGGGTCACGGTTGTCCCAGCGGCCGCCACCACGGCCTCCGCCGCGGCCGTAGCCACAGTCGTTGCGCTTGGGACGGCGGCCCAGCCGCCCGTCGCGGATCGCCCTGAGCTCTTGGCAGTCGTTGGTGTTGTAGCTGTGGACGTTGTGGAAGACGCAGAACGGGTGGCTGCCCTTGGAGGGTTCGGCGTGGTCGCAGCCGCGCTTCATCTCGGGCTCAGCCGCGAGCACGGCAGGGCCCTTGCGCTTCACGTCCTTGGCCTTGGCCTTCTTGTCCTCAGGATCGACCTCCGGAGGCTCCAGGAGAGAGAGGCGTCCTTCCTCTGCCCTCGCGCATTTGGCAGCCATGTTGAACATCTCCAGGGCCGAGCACATGTCCTCATGGATGGCGAGCTCCTCCTTCATGTTGACGTCTCGGACACCATCAGAAAATGCCAAGATGATGGCCTCGTCCGACACCTTCGGGATCTTGAGGCGAACGTTGGTGAAGCGTTGTATGTATTTGTGCAAGGTTTCGCCCGGCTGCTGCTTGATGCGCCGCAGGTCGCCTGCCGCCGAAGCACGGTCGCGAGTGCCCTGGAAGTTGCTGATGAAGTGCTCGCGCAGCTTGTCCTAGGAGGAGATCGACCCCACCGGGAGATTCAAGAGCCAAGAACGCGTGCCATCCTTGAGGGCCATGGGGAACTAGTTCGCCATGACCATCTCATTGTCGTTTGCCGCCTCAATGCTCAACTCGTAGAGCTGGAGGAACTCGGCTGGGTCGGGGGCGCCGTCGTAGCATGGAGGCAGGTTTGGTTTGTACTTTCCGGGCCAGACGACGTTGCGTAGCTCCAGGGTGAAAGCACGGCAGCCCGCCACACTTACAGGGGCCGATCGCTGGGGAAGAGCCTAATCTTGATGCCCGCGCGCCGCCGCTTCTGGCAGCGCTTGGTCGTAACGCGGGGGCGCTGGGAGCGCGCGCGCTTCTCCTTGGGGCCGTTGCACCACCTGGTAGCTTTCTTCATCGCGTGCTGGCACCCTACGTGGCGTGTCGCGCTGGGGCGCATCGTGCTGAGGCTCGGGGATGATATCACACCGAGGAGGATGAGGAGGTGCGCCGTGGGCCACCTCGCCTGCCCGAGTCGGTGGAGGCAGCGAGCGAGATGGCGCGGGGGTGTCTCTGGCAGCGCTGACAAGCTCGGCGATGCGGTCCAGCGAGTCCTCGTAGAGGTTGTCGGCCGGGCGGTAGCGCACGAGCTCACGCACCATGAGCAGCGCAGCATGGGGGTTCACCGGCCCGCGACGCGCATGGGAGGATGACGCCGTGCGGCCGTCACACCGCACGGAAGGTGGCAGCGAGGAATCCGGCTGGTCTCGAGCGGCAGGGTCAGTGGCGGCATTAACCACCGGGGAAGCGGAGCGACGGGGAGCGCCGTTGCCAACGGGCTCGGTCTGGGTGACGCGAGCGGCAAGAGCGGCCCAGTTCTTGGCACAGACACGACGAGCGTCGGCCATCGGAGCGGTGGAGTGAGGACGGAGCGGTTGGTGGAGAAGAAGTGTCGACACACCCCTACCTGCCGCACCAAATGTCGGATTCAGGGCTCCGTAGACCCAAGAAAGGTTCGAACTCTGGGCCGTGTGCGAAGAACTCAACTCCCCTAGCTAACCAACTCATCGCTTCCACGGCCTAGCTCGATGAACAAGGAAGAAGATGAACACGCCAGTTAAACCAGGTTTGGGCCACCTTGCGGTGTAAGACCCTACTCCTGCTTTGTGGTGGATTTGCCTCACGAGAGGTTGAGGATGAACTAGTACAAGGGAAGAACAGCCTCGCGAGGTCTGCTTCGATGTCGGTGTAAGCTGGTGAGGTTTTGATCCCGTCTCAGCCTCCTTCCTCTCTTGGTGGTGGCTAGCCTATACTTATAGTGGCCTCAGTCCTCTTCCCCCAAACGTAGGGGGGAAGGGATCCCACAACGGCCAATTTGAAAGGGGACAAGTAGTACATCCTATCCTGACGAAAGGTGGTCTTCACCTGCAAAAGCTCTGGTTGTGACGCTGATGTGGGCTCAGCGATGAAATCCGTCCGGCCGTCCTGGCGGTCTTGGTCTCGTTGCACGGGAATGGAATCCTTTGGCTAGTTCCTCGGGACCCCGCACCTGTGCTTGCCTCCTTAGCACCAAAGAGGAATCCTGCTCCTCTGCTCCCGCTGGCACCCGCCTGGCCTTGGTTGTTAGGGCTTGCGTCACATTAACCTCATGAGGTGGGTGCCTGCATGGGAATCTCCGCTCCTCGGGAGTAGCCTAGAAGAGGCCACTTCCTCGAGAGGTCTTAACGTCGTCCACCTCGCGAGGCTTCGCCCCTCGCGAGGGTCTTGTCTTGTCGATGCTGTAGATGGGTTGTAACACGCCGCTGGTGGAGCCACGCCCATGGGCTGCAGGCAGGCAAGTCTGGGTACCCTGGTTCCCAGAACGCTGAGAGCTCAACATCTTCATCATGCATATGATCATCACCAAGGTCAAGTGATTCGTTAGAGTTATGATCATGACAATGTTCAAGTTTGTGAATTCTAATAGCTTCCATGATAATGTTGCCAATAGTTCTAACATGTCCTTTAGAACGCATAAGATCACAAAGCTCAAATAAACATTCATCAAATTTAGGATCACTAGGGTCCATCTTATGAAAAGCAATAGTCTTTTGAAGAATTACATCAAGGTTCTTTAGAGAATAATTAGGATAGTGCTTCTCTAAATCTTTCCACAAAAATTAAGCACACTAAGCACAATAGTTGGTAATCCTCTAAGAATAAGATTGACAGTTCTAAGATTACGAAGCATATCAATTTCCTCTCCATGAGTAGGATGCAAGGGATCAATGGGAGGCACATAAGGAGTATGAACATACTTGCTCATGTTAAATCTATCAAAGATATCAAGAATTTCACACTCCAAAAGTTATAGTTCTCTCCATTGAGAATGGGCACTCAAGAAAATGGGTATAGAGGGGGGGGGGGTGAAGACCCTTAACAAGATAAAGTTGCAGTTTTTAACTTTTTCTAAGTTGTAGTAGATTTTAGCACAAGTTAAGGCGCACAAGAGACATTGTACACAAGCACACAAGGAGTATAAGCAGCGTAAAGAGTAAAGCATGCAAGTGGAAGAATGTAAAAGGGATGGGAGTTGAAAAGTGGAAACACAATGAAGACACAGATTTTTTTGGCATGGTTCTGATGGGTGGTGCTATCTTATGTCTATGATGATAGAGACTTCAACCCACGAAGGGTAACGGCTGTGCGAGTCCACGAAGGGCTCCACCCATGAAGGGTCCACGAAGAAGCAACCTTGTCTATCCCACCATGGCCATCGTCCATGAAGCACTTGCCTCACTCGGGTAGATCTTCACGAAGTTGGTGATCTCCTTTCCCTTAAAAACCTCTTAGTTCAACTCCACATCATGTCAGAGGATCCCAAGCGACACCTAACCAATCTAGGAGACACCACTCTCCAGAAGGTAATAGACGGTGTGATGATGATGAACTCCTTGCCCTTGTGCTTCAAATGATAGTGTTCCCAACACTCAACTCTGCCTCACAGATTTGGCTATGGTGGAAGAAGGATTTGAGTGGAAAGCAACTTGAGGAAGGCTAGAAATCAAGGTTCAAATGGTAGGAATGGAAACTCTCGATCTCAACACACGATGTCGGGCCCCTTTCTGGGAAAAAATCTCAGAAAAGGTCCTAAGTCACACCAGCCCCAAGATCAACACAACTGGTGGACTTCCTTGATACATATAACCAGTACAAATAATATTACACAGGGTTGAGTCTGAAGGCTCAACAAAATTATTACAAACTCGCCAAATATATGGCAGCGGCGGAATATGACAGTGGTGTGGTGGTGGTACATCTCTGATACAATAACGTAAAGCCAAGCGTCAGAGTGAGGCTTGACTATTTATTGGTGTAGCAGAAGCTCAGCGGATGATACAGGTGGTAGACTCCTATCTCACAGGTTGACTGACTGGGACTCCTCTATGCGTCGGGCTCGCTAGCGCAATCCTTCTCCACAAGCTCGTCCTCCTCCAAGTCTGGCCAAGTAAATAGCCGGGGACAAGCCAGTGAGTACGTTGGAATGTACTCACAAACATTATGAACAAAAGATATAATGGATGCACATGCTCATGCTGACTAAAATCCTGGTCATGACATAATTATAAAATGATGCGGAAGTAAATAAAACAAGTTAGCCATAACCAGTCTCTTAAGAAAATAGAAGCAAGTAAAAGCCACGGGTAGTCTAGCCAGCCCAAGTGTCATTCCGAAAAAAAATAAGAGAAATGCCGGTCGGGTGTCCACAAGAGTAGTGGCGAGATAAACCGCCTGTTAACTCGAGAGACGCCATGAGAGGTCTTGAAAAGAAATGCCTGTCGGGCGTCAAGCGACGCCACGGTTGGACTTGAAGAGAAATGCCAATCGGGTGTCCACAAGAGTAGTGGCGAGATAAACTACCTGTTAACTCGAGAGACGCCACGAGAGGTCTTGAAAAGAATAGTTGAGTGCCCGGGGTAGTCTAGCCAGCCCCTGAGACACTTAGGAAGAAAATAAAATGAGAGAAATGGTTAGTCCTCAATATTATGCATAGCCATAATAATATTCAGTAAGCATAAAATAATCAAGGTAGTAACAGGGTATCAATAATTATACTGCAAAAATGAGTCAGACACATTTTTATTATTTCCTCCGGAGACCGATACCGGGACCGACACTTGACCCACCCAGCTACGCCCTTTGACCGAGGACACGGCTATTTGAACAGTTTTAACTCTGCAGAGGGTGTACTCTTTGCCCACAAGTAAAGGATTTCTTTAGTCAGTACCGTGACACTGACTAATTCCCATTACGGTCTTTGGGTTGAAAACACACCTGACCAGCACACACCAGAATAACTCTCCGGATGCCAGGAATCACCCAAAGCATCGTTCAAGAAAAACTCTGAGACGGAGAGACCAACGTCCTGCATGGGATCACTATTAATACGCGCGGATTACAAGGGGTGCCCCCCTCTCAGTCACAACCGGAAACACCCATGCCCCCTGACCCGATGACAGGATTTATTCCAAGGCCTTTGGAAACCCTCATCGTGGCCCTCTGTACGGTGTGTACCTGGACAGGGGTTAACAACTTACTCAGCCGCACCTTCCTTGCGGAAGGACCCGTGGCAGCACGGTATCCAGCTAGGTGTAATGGAACAAGACTCGATCTAGGCCGACTCAGGAGGTGTTAATTAACATCACCGGAATATTCCACTTAAGTCACATGACACCACCGTGTCAAGCATAAGGGCCCGTGCCCACCGGCACGTCCAAGGCAGGAGACACTTTCCCGTATTCCGACAACTTTACCATGTCAGAAGAATCTCTTGCTTGAGTGATGTGCAAGCTATGAGCAAAAGAGATATGACCATGCATGCAAGTGCTAGTGACATACTACAAATATGGTGCAATATCAACCGATGCAACATGCAAATGCAAATGCAATCACCATATCCCAAGTTCAATAATGCTTGCCTTGTCCAAAGTAGTCAGGTGAAAACCCTTCAAAATTCTTGGCAAAGTTTCCCTCTTCTTTTTCTGAAAATTCAAAATCAACTCAAATTAAAAAAAATTGGTAACAGTACAAAAAGTTGTCCCAAAACATTTTCAAATAAATACTAAAAAAAACTAGAGAGAAAAATAAGAATTTCAAAAAAAAGTTCAACTCAAACGGAGTTGTGGTTTAAAAGTTATTAAACTTTCAAAACCAGGGGTTTTTCTGTAAAAAGCCAGTCCCTGTGCATTTATAAAGAAAATGCTTCGGGCCGAAATACGCTTCTCAGCGCGGAAGGCGTAAAAGTCGAGATTACGCCTTCGATTTTAGAAAGAAAAAAAGAAAAGAAAAAGTGCGAGGTGGGGTCCACCCGACAGGTTCAAATATTTGAACCTGCGCGTGGAAACAGAGAGAAGACGGCATTCGCCAGCGGTGATCGCCGGGGTCTTGGAAGGCGGCGATGGTCGGAACATGACCAGGGAGGAGTGCCGCGTCGGAGGGAGGTGGTGGCGGTCGCCGGGAAGCACCTGAACGCCGGCGAGGTCGACGGTGGCGGACGGTGGTTCGGTGGCGTTGGGAACTCGTCGGAGAGAGCTTGGGGAGTGGAATTGAAGCGGGGAATCGATGATTTGGTGGAATATATGACTACTGGCAAAATTTGAGTAGTTGAGGTGGAGTAACGACGATGAACGGATCGGTGACAGTGGCGGCGGAGCGGTGATCGGAGGGGAAGAAGAAGACCTCCTCGAGGTCGGGCGAGTGGTGTAGGGGCGATTGGGAGGTGGTGGAGGCAATGGATGGAGCGAGTGGAGCTCGGGAGGGCCTTTTATAGGCAATCCGAGGCGGTCCGGCGAGGGTCGGATCATGCCGGAGTTATGGTGGTCGGCGAGGTTGGTTTTGGGCGGTGGTCGTGGTTGGCGAGTGTCAGTGAGAGCGGTGGAGAACTCCGGAAGGCTCAGTGTGGACGGGCTTGAGCTCCTCGAGCTTATCCCGGGGCGGAGCTCCCGTACAGTGTGGTGGCGTTATCCTGGTTCCGGCGGCTGCCAGCGGGCCAGGGAGGGGTTGGGCGGTGCAGACGGCGTGCGAGGGCGCGGAGAGGAGCAACACGTGGCCAGGAGGTAGGCGGGGAGGCTGCGGGGCAGTAATGGGAGTTGGTGGCCGAGGTGACTCCGCTCGTCCACCGCGGATGAGCACGGTGTAGGGCGTTACACCGGCCAGCCGCTAGCACTCCGGCGAGGAGTGACTGCGGAGTGGGCCAGGGGAAGGGCAAGGCATTGATGATCTTGGCATCGCCGTGAAGGAGAAGGAAGGGGAGGGGTGCACGGCACCGTTTCCCTCTGTTGCCTGAAGACAAATTCAGTTAACTGAATTTCTTCAGTTATGAATAGTGCACTGTTACTCACTTAATCCCATGGCAGAGAGTGCTAGGGATTTTTAGAATTTTGAGGAATTTTTGTGGTGATGTGTTGATACAAATGAGAGGGCCTGGCAAAGTTTGGGAATTTTTGGAGCATTTAAAAATATTTTTGGATCAGAAATATTGAATCTGGTCCAAATTTGAATTAAGTGGAATTTGAAAATTTTGAACTATGGCACCCCATGTTTTTGGAGAAATGGGTTGTGCGAACCATACATTTGTTGAGATAATTTTGGTGTAGGTGGAATCCTTGTAGAAAGGGTGGTTCCTTTGTAAACAATAGAAATGATGGAATATATGAATTCCAACTTTGGAATTTATTTGGGTGGTGAAAAATATTTTTGTGGGGTAGGAAAGAGTTGGATTCTGTCCTAGATGAGGTGAGTGACTTGTGGAATAAATTTGGAGTGGAAGAGAATTTGTTGGATGGATTTTAGAAGGGTTAGAGAGAAGTGAAAAGAGCCATTCCTTTTGAAAAAAAAATTAAGTCACTCCCAAAAAACTTTTTTTTTGAAACTATTTAAAAACCTCCAAATAACTTTTAAACTTCTGAAAACAGAACCTCTAAAGAGAATTTGAAAACCCATTAAAGTTGAGAATAATTTTCAAAATATAAGGGCTATGAAGAGAAAAATAGCAAGAATAATTCAAAGATATTTTATTTTTAAGGGAAAGGTTTTGGAAGTCCAAAATGAAATATTTTTGGGGTGTTACAACACCTACCCCCCTTAAGAAAAATCTCGTCCCCGAGATTTCAGCTGTCCCTCAAACAGGTACGGATATTCAGTCCTCAGATGATCCTCTCTTTCCCATGTTGCTTCTTCCTCGGTGTGATTACTACATTGAACCTTGTAAAATTTTATTACATTCTGCCGGGTCCTTCGTTCAGACTCCTCTAAAATCTTTATAGGATGCTCCCTATATGTGAGGTCTGGATGAAGGTCCAAATCTTGGTGTTGCACTTGCTTCTCTGGGTTACTAACACATCTTCTTAGTTGTGACACGTGAAACACATCGTGGACATCTGATAATTCTGCCGGTAGCTCTAGTTGATAAGCAACCTTGCCTCTTCTTGCGATTACACGGAATGGTCCAATAAATCTTGGTGCCAATTTTCCTTTGACTTTAAATCTCTGTAGTCCTCTAGTTGGAGATACTCTGTGATACACGTATTCTTCGGGCTCAAAACTGATTTGGTGGTGCTTTTGATCGTAATAGCTCTTTTGACGGTTCTGAGCTGCTTTCAGTCTGTCTTGAATAAGCTTCACTTTTGTTTCTGCTTCTTTAAGAACTTCGGGACCAAAAATTCGACTGTCTCCGGTCTCTGACCAATTGAGTGGGGTACGGCACCTTCGTCCGTACAGGGCTTCAAAAGGTGACATTTTTAAACTGGCTTGATAACTGTTGTTATATGAGAATTCCGCGTATGGTAAACTATCTTCCCAGCTAACTCCGTAGGTGAGCACACATGCTCTTAGCATGTCCTCCAATATTTGATTTACCCGCTCAGTTTGTCCTCTGGTTTGCGGGTGGTATGCTGTGCTGAAAGTTAGTTGAGTACCTAGGGCTTGCTGTAGGTGTTCCCAAAATCTAGAGACAAATTGGGTGCCTCTGTCAGAGACTATGGTCTTGGGTACTCCGTGTAGGCAAACAATCCGGGAGAGATATAATCTGGCGAGTCGCTATGTGGTGTATGTGGTTTTTACCGGAATGAAATTTGCCACCTTGGTTAAATAATCTGTTATAACCCAGATAGCATCATTTCCATGTCGTGACCTTGGCAGTCCGACGATAAAATCCATTCCTATTACGTCCCATTTCCATTCAGGTACTCTGAGTGGCTGCAATAATCCTGCTGGCCTCTGGTGTTCTGCTTTTATACGCTGGCATGAATCACAACGTGCGACATATACGGCTATATCTCTTTTCATCCCGTGCCACCAATAATTTTCTTGTAAATCCTTGTACATTTTTGTCCCTCCTGGATGGATAGAATATGGAGTGGTATGGGCTTCTGCCAAAATTTGTTGCTTTAATTCTTCCTTATTAGGCACACATATTCTTTTCCCGAACCATAAAATTCCCTGATCATCAACGGTAAACTCGGGCGCCTTGCCCAGTTTTATTTTCCTCTTAATCCCCTCAATACTTGGGTGTCCTTCTTGGGCTTCTTTGATTTGATCCTCTAATGTTGGTTTCATCTCCAGCTGATTAATGGTTCCTTCTGTGACTAAGACCATATTGTGTTTGGCAAATTCCTGGTTGAACTCATGTTGTGAAAATTGCACACTATTATTATTGGTGCGGGGATTTCGGCTGAGAGCGTCTGCCACAACATTTGCTTTACCCGGATGGTAATGAATTCCGATATCGTAGTCCTTTATTAACTCAAGCCAGCGACGCTGTCTCAAGTTTAGTTCCGGCTGGGTGAAAATATACTTAAGACTCTTGTGGTCCGTGTATATTTCACATCGCTCACCGAGAAGAAAGTGTCACCATTCTTTGAGTGCGTGTATTACCGCAGCTAGCTCCAGATCATGCGTAGGATAATTCTCCTCATGTCGTCGTAGCTGTCTTGAGGCAGAAGCCACGACTTTTCCTTCTTGCATTAATACACATCCAAGGCCTTTCCTGGACGCGTCACAATATATCTCAAACTTTTTGTGCACATTGGGTACGACCAGAACGGGTGCCGTTGTTAACCTTTTCTTCAATTATTGGAAACTTTTCTCACAAGCTTCAGTCCATTCAAACTTCTTATCCTTCTTAAGCAATTGGGTTATGGGTTTAGCTATGGTGGAAAATCCTTCGATAAATCTTCGGTAATATCCTGCCAGACCAAGAAAACTCCTGACCTCAGTCACATTGGTGGGTTGTTTCCATTCTTGGACAACTTTTACCTTGCTTGGGTCCACTGCTATCCCATCCTGTGTCCGAACGTGTCCTAGGAAGCCAACTTCTCGTAACCAAAATTCACATTTACTGAATTTGGCATAAAGTTGGTTTTTCCTCAATTCTTCCAGGACTATTCGTAGGTGTTGTTCGTGTTCTTCGGGTGTCTTGGAGTAGATAAGTATGTCATCAATAAATACGACCACGAACTTGTCCAAATATTTCAAGAAACCTTGTTCATGAGATGAAAAAAATAAGCAGGAGCGTTGGTTAAGCCAAACGGCATCACTGTAAATTCGTACAATCCATATCTGATAGTAAATGCAGTCTTGGGTATATCTGACGATCGGATTTTCAATTGGTGGTAACCTGACCTCAAATCTATTTTTGAGAATACCTTGGCTTCTGCTAGTTGTTTGAACAAGTCATTTATCCTGGGCAGCGGGTATTTATTTTTGATGGTGACCATATTGAGAGCCCTGTAATCAATACATAGTCTGAGGGTACCATCCTTTTTCTTAGCAAATAAAACTGGCGATCCCCATGGTGATGAGCTGGGTCTGACGTACCCTTTTTCCATTAATTCCTTAATTTGTTTCTTTAGTTTAGCCAATTCGGTTGGAGCCATACGATACGGCTTCTTATAAATGGGAGCCGTTCCAGGTGCTAATTCAATAACGAACTCAATTTCCTGATCAGGTGGCATGCCTGGTAGCTCTTCTGGAAATACATCAGGGTATTCACAGACTACAAGGACCTTACTTAATTCTGCCGCATCCACTTGATTTAATTTTCCTTGTGATGCGGAAATCCTCCTTGTGCCAAATTTTATTGTTTCTCCTTGGCAGCTTGTAAGAGTCACCGTGCGGTTGTAGCAGTCTATGAAACCTTTATTTTTGGTTAACCAATCCATTCCCAGAATAACATCCAGTTCGACTGCTTCCAGAACAATAAGGTTGGCTAAAAATACCATTCCTTTGATCTCGATACTTACATCCTTGCAGTACCATTGTGTGCTTTGCTTCGATCCCGGGGACTGAATAACCATGGAATTTTGCAAAGGCGAAAAAGAAAATCGATTCTCCGCGGCGAACCTTTTAGAGATGCATGAATGCGAAGCTCCGGAATCAAATAAAACTGTAGCATTAATTGAGTTGACAGGAAACGTACCAAACACAATATCCGGTGCATTTTGTGCTTCCTCAAGGGTCACGTGGTTGACTTGTCCCTTCCTTTGGTTGTTGTTGTGGTTGATGTTGTGGTGCTTGGGGGCTGTGCTTGTACCACGGCCATTGTTGTTGGGCTTAGTAGTATTATTTCCCTGCTTTGGGCATTGCCTGGAGTAATGCCCTTCGCCTCCACAGGCATAACAAGTGATGCCCTGATAGTATGTTGTATCTCTGGTTCTGTTGTTGAAAGCACTTCGGTTCTACTGTGGCGTTACAGCTGTGGGTCGAGGTAGTAGTGTTGCTGGTCGGTGTGTTGTGGGCTTCTGAAATTCATTCTTGGGTTTATTGTTGCGAACCTGAGATGACTGGTTCATACGGCGCTTGCGTATCTCGTTCATGTTACGATGCTCGTTCTCCAGTATAATTGCCTTGTCCACCAGTGTCTTGAAATCAGGAAAGGTGTGGACCACCAGTTGGCATTTTAAAGACGGAATAAGTCCACCGAGAAATTTTTCCATCTTTTTGTCTTCTGTCATATATTCATCGTTGGCGTACCGGGCCAGCTGAGTAAACTGATCCAGGTACTGTGTCACTGTGGTGCCTCGCTGCTTGAGATCCTCAAACTCCCTCTTTTTCAGTTTCATGATACTGTTGGGGATATGTGCTCCCCGAAATTTTTCCTAGAATTGTTCCCATGTCATATTGGCTCCGTTGGGATGAGTGTGGCATAAGTTTTCCCACCATGATGCTGCTGTACTAGAAAAATAGTACGGGGTATAAAGTACTTTTTCCCGGTCTGTACACTGGGCAATAACCAATTTTCTTTCAATATCACGTAGCCAATCATCTGCCTCCAATGGTTTGTCGGTGTGAGAAAACACAGTAGGATTGGTTTTCTGGAGCTCAGATAATTTTGACCTGTTCTGATTTTGTCCTTGGTGGTTTCCCATATTTATTAAATGTTGCATCATTTCTTGGTGCTGATGCTGGCTTTGCTCGTACAGACGGCATACTTGTGAAAATGCTGTGTCACTGTCCTGTTGACTACTTTGTCCTTGTGTAAAATTATTTCCCATCTGTCCATGGTTGCTCTCTGGCGGATTTGGCATAGAACGGGTCCAGGGGCGATGCATTTTATTTCTGGGGGTATTTGTGTAACACCAATGAGAAAAGAAATTATAAAGGCAATAAGAAAAAAAAATAAGAGACTGAAAATAAATCTCCCCCCCCCCAAGATGCAAGTACAACAGGTTATATCATACATGTTGGATTTAATTATACAAGATGCTTGCAGAAACCGTATACTACAAGACCACTTATTCAACTAGCGTACTACTTTGTCCTCTCAACGAGCTGTGGTCCGAGTCCATTACTCGCCATCTTACAAAAAAAAGAAAATAAGAAGAAACAGAAAATAAATATCTTACAACCATGTCATCATAAAAAGACTACTACGGTGCTGACGCTCGATTAGTCTTCATGGAGTGTCTGAGACACTGTAAGCACCGCTGAGGGTGAGTCCCAGCTGTGGCTCTCGAGACTCAACCTCCTCCTCTTATGGGATGTTCTCCAGTCATGTAGCGGTTGATGCCACACCTGTCTGAGGTGGCACCATATGCGTCGAAAGTGGAGCTCTGGTCGGAATAGGAGCAGCCAAGCGACTAGCCTCATCACTCGGGGATGAGTGCTGAACCACGGGCTGTGTAGGAGAGTAGTGTGGTGGAGTCGGAATATGAGGGGCACATGGTGAAGGTGAACGGAACTCACTCCTGCGAGTGATCCTCGCACGAGCCAGGTCCATTCGTGCAGCAAGATGTTTGTGCACCAGTGCGATAAAGATCGACTCGAGTGCCATGATGTACTAAACAAGGGGCTCGATCGCCCCATCCCTTTCTCCCGCGGTGCAGGAAAAAGCGTAATGGTTGGTATAAGGAACATGACACGGAAGGTAGTGATAGGGACGAGTCTGCATAATAGGCAGGATGTCCCTAAGATGTGCAATAGACTCATGTGCGGCCATCTGGATAGCATGCCTCTCAGAGGGCATGACTCTCCCCATGAAATGGTAGTTGCGGAAGGACAGGTTACTTCCACCCCGAATATATACCGAAGCCTGGTACATAGTCAGAGTGTCTGTGACCCTGTCAGGAAAAATCGTGTACTCAGGACGGCTCGGAGACCTCATCGCATCCCTAGCGATGACGGCAAGAAGACGGGAAAATCCCGCCGGCTCGTTGGCAAAAATCTGGGGTGGGCAGCTGCCGCCAGACATCTACATCAGTAGACAAAAATCCAAACAGTCATATTATAAGAATATGATGACTAAGGAATTTTTTTTACGATGCATGAAATGCATGCTAAAAATGTTAGTATTGACTCGAGTGCTAGCGATCGTGCCTAGGGTTTCCTACAGTCAGCCTGGCTCTGGTACCAAGTCCTGTCGGGCCACTTTTTGGGAAAAAATCTTAGAAAAGGTCCTAAGTCACACCAGCCCCAAGATCAACACAACTGGAGGACTTCCTTGGTACAGATAACCAGTACAAATAATATTACACAGGGTTGAGTCTGAAGGCTCAACAAAATTATTACAAACTCGCCAAATATATGGCAACGGCGGAATATGACAGTGGTGTGGTGGTGGTACATCTCTGATACAATAACGTAAAGCCAAGCATCAGAGTGAGGCTTGACTATTTATTGGTGTAGCAGAAGCTCAGCGGATGATACAGGTGGTAGACTCCTATCTCACAGGTTGACTGACTGGGACTCCTCTATGCGTCGGGCTCGCTAGCGCAATCCTTCTCCACAAGCTTGTCCTCCTCTAAGTCTGGCCAAGTAAATAGCCAGGGACAAGCCAGTGAGTACGTTGGAATGTACTCGCAAACATTGTGAACAAAAGATATAATGGATGCACATGCTCATGCTGACTAAAATCCTAGTCATGACATAATTATAAAATGATGCGGAAGTAAATAAAACAAGTTAGCCATAACCAGTCTCTTAAGAAAATAGAAGCAAGTGAAAGCCACGGGTAGTCTAGCCAGCCCAAGTGTCATTCCGAAAAAAAAAGAGAAATGTCGGTCGGTTGTCCACAAGAGTAGTGGCGAGATAAACCGCCTGTTAACTCGAGAGACGCCACGAGAGGTCTTGAAAAAAATGCCTGTCGGGCGTCAAGCGACACCACGGTTGGACTTGAAGAGAAATGCCAATCGGGTGTCCACAAGAGTAGTGGCAAGATAAACCGCCTGTTAACTCGAGAGACGCCACGAGAGGTCTTGAAAAGAATAGTTGAGTGCCCGGGGTAGTCTAGCCAACCCCTGAGACACTCAGGAAGAAAATAAAATGAGAGAAATGGTTAGTCCTCAATATTATGCATAGCCATAATAATATTTAATAAGCATAAAATAATCAAGGTAGTAACAGGGTATCAATAATTATACTGCAAAAATGAGTCAGACACATTTTTATTATTTCCTCCGGAGACCGATACCAGGACCGACACTTGACCCACCCAGCTACGCCCTTTGACCGAGGACACGGCTATTCAAACAGTTTTAACTCTGCAGAGGGTGTACTCTTTACCCACAAGTAAAGGATTTCTTTAGTCAGTACCGTGACACTGACTAATTCCCATTACGGTCTTTGGGTTGAAAACACACCTGACCAGTACACACCAGAATAACTCTCCGGATGCCAAGAATCACCCAAAGCATCGTTCAAGAAAAACTCTGAGACGGAGAGACCAACGTCCTGCATGGGATCACTATTAATACGCGCAGATTACAAGGGGTGCCCCCCTCTCAGTCACAACCGGAAACACCCATGCCCCCTGACCCGATGACAGGATTTAGTCCAAGGCCTTTGGAAACCCTCATCGTGGCCCTCTGTACGGTGTGTACCTGGACAGGGGTTAACAACTTACTCAGCCGCACCTTCCTTGCGGAAGGACCCGTGGCAGCACGGTATCCAGCTAGGTGTAATGGAACAAGACTCGATCTAGGCCGACTCAGGAGGTGTTAATTAACATCACCGGAATATTCCACTTAAGTCACATGACACCACCGTGTCAAGCATAAGGGCCCGTGCCCACCGGCACGTCCAAGGCAGGAGACACTTTCCCGTATTCCCACAACTTTACCATGTCAGAAGAATCTCTTGCTTGAGTGATGTGCAAGCTATGAGCAAAAGAGATATGACCATGCATGCAAGTGCTAGTGACATACTACAAATATGGTGCAATATCAACCGATGCAACATGCAAATGCAAATGCAATCACCATCTCCCAAGTTCAATAATGCTTGCCTTGTCCAAAGTAGTCAGGTCAAAACCCTTCAAAATTCTTGGCAAAGTTTCCCTCTTCTTTTTCTAAAAATTCAAAATCAACTCAAATTAAAAAAAATTGGTAACAGTACAAAAAGTTGTCCCAAAACATTTTCAAATAAATACTAAAAAAAACTAGAGAGAAAAATAAGAATTTCAAAAAAAAGTTCAACTCAAACGGAGTTGTGGTTCAAAAGTTATTAAACTTTCAAAACCAGGGGTTTTTCTGTAAAAAGCCAGTCCCTGTGCGTTTATAAAGAAAACGCTTTGGGCCAAAATACGCTTCTCAGCGCGGAAGGCGTAAAAGTCGAGATTACGCCTTCGTTTTTAGACAGAAAAAAAGAAAAGAAAAAGCGCGAGGTGGGGTCCACCCGTCAGGTTCAAATATTTGAACCTGCGCGGAAACAGAGAGGAGACAGCGTTCGCCGGCGGTGATCGCCGGGGTCTTGGAAGGCGGCGATGGTCGGAACATGACCAGGGACGAGTGCCGCGTCAGAGGGAGGTGGTGGCGGTCGCCGGGAAGCACCTGAACATCGGCGAGGTCGACGGTGGCGGACGGTGGTTCGGTGGCGTTGGGAACTCGTCGGAGAGAGCTCGGGGAGTGGAATTGAAGCAGGGAATCGATGATTTGGTGGAATATATGACTACTGGCAAAATTTGAGCAGTTGAGGTAGAGTAACGACGATGAACGGATCGGTGACAGTGGCGGCGGAGCGGTGATCGGAGGGGAAGAAGAAGACCTCCTCGAGGTCGGGTGAGTGGTGTAGGGGCGATTGGGAGGTGGTGGAGGCGATGGATGGAGCGAGTGGAGCTTGAGAGGGCCTTTTATAGGCAATCCGAGGCGGTCCGGCGAGGGTCGGATCATGCCGGAGTTATGGTGGTCGGCGAGGTTGGTTTTGGGCGGTGGTCGTGGTTGGCGAGTGTCAGTGAGAGCGATGGAGAACTCCGGAAGGCTCGGCGTGGACGGGCTTGAGCTCCTCGAGCTTATCCCGGGGCGGAGCTCCCGTACTGTGCGGCGGCGTTATCCTAGTTCCGGCGGCTGCCAGCGGGCCAGGGAGGGGTTGGTCGGTTCAGACGGCCTACGAGGGCGCGGAGAGGAGCTATGCGTGGCCAGGCGGTAGGCGGGGAGGCTGCGGTGCAGTAATGGGAGTTGGTGGCCGAGGTGACTGCGCTCGTCCGCCGTGGATGAGCACGGTGCAGGGCGTTACACCGGCCAGCCGCCAGCTCTCCGGCGAGGAGTGACTGCGGAGTGGGCTAGGGGAAGGGCGAGGCATTGATGATCTTGGCATCACCGTGAAGGATAAGGAAGGGGAGGGGTGCACGGCATCGTTTCCCTCTGTTACCTGAAGACAAATTCAGTTAACTGAATTTCTTCAATTATGAACAGTGCACTGTTACTCACTTAATCCCATGGCAGAGAGTGCTAGGGATTTTTAGAATTTTGAGGAATTTTTGTGGTGATGTGTTGATACAAATGAGAGGGCCTGGCAAAGTTTGGGAATTTTTGGAGCATTTAAAAATATTTTTGGATCAGAAATATTGAATCTGGTCCAAATTTGAATTGAGTGGAATTTGAAATTTTTGAACTGTGGCACCCCATGTTTTTGGAGAAATGGATTGTGGGAACCATACATTTGTTGTGATAATTTTGTTGTAGGTTTAATCCTTGTAGAAAGGGTGGTTCCTTTGTAAACCATAGAAATGATGGAATATATGAATTCCAACTTTGGAATTTATTTGGGTGGTGAAAAATATTTTTGTGGGGTAGGAAAGAGTTGGATTCTGTCCTAGATGAGGTGAGTGACTTGTGGAATAAATTTGGAGTGGAAGAGAATTTGTTGGATGGATTTTAGAAGGGTTAGAGAGAAGTGAAAAGAGCCATTCCTTTTGAAAAAAAAAATTAAGTCACTCCCAAAAAACTTTTTTTAAACTATTTAAAAGCCTCCAAATAACTTTTAAACTTCTGAAAACAGAACCTCTAAAGAGAATTTGAAAACCCATTAAAGTTGAGAATAATTTTCAAAATATAAGGGCTATGAAGAGAAAAATAGCAAGAATAATTCAAAGATATTTTATTTTTAAGGGAAAGGTTTTGGAAGTCCAAAAAGAAATATTATGGGGTGTTACACACGAGTAGGTGGCTCTCTCTCAGAAAATGAGTAGTGGAAGTGTAGGCACAATCTGATGGCTCTCTTGCAGAACAATAGGGGGTGGAGGGGTATATATAGCCTCCACACAAAAATCCAACCGTTACACACTTTTGGCACAGCTCGGTGGCACCAACCGGAAATCTCGGTGGCACCGATCTGTACAAAAGATATGAATGTTAGAGATCTCAGTGGGACTGACTAGAACAACTCGGATGGACCGATGTGCAATGGCAAGGGCATACCTCGTTTTGGTGGCAACGATTTCCTCAACTCGATAGGACCGAAGTGAAAAAATTACGCAACAGAAAGTTGGCAAGCCATCTCAGTGAGACCGATTGCAAAACTCGATGGGCCTGAAATAATTGCAAACGATTACACTCAAGGATTTTGATTGAGCCTGGTATGACACACTCAAGGATTTCATGAAGAGCAAAGGCTTCAAACCTGGTTCACTGGATCCCACTCTCTTCACGAACACATACGATGGTGAACTGTTTGTCTGCCAAATATATGTGGCTGACATTATCTTCGGCTGCAAAGAGTTCGGTCACATCATGCAAGAGCAATATCAAATGTCTATGATGGGTGTCGGTGTGTAACCCAATCACCTATGGGGCCAACGGCCAGGACAAAGGGATCGTCTGGAGAGCTTGAGCTGGCTGATGAATGTTTTTGGAATGAAACTGGCAGGCTTCACACTTGGTGACTAGCTCAGTCGCTGATACGCCTCCAACGTATCTATAATTTTTGATTGTTCCATGCTGTTATATTATCATTCTTGGATATTTTACAATCGTTTTATAGTCATTTTATATCATTTTTGGGACTAACCTATTGACATAGTGCCCAGTGCCAGTTGCTGTTTTTTTGCTTGTTTTTTACATCGCAGAAAATCATTACCAAACAGAGTCCAAATGCAGCGAAACTTTTTGGAGATTTTTTCTGGGCCAGAAGACACGGGATGGGCTGAAGAAGTACCAGAGGGGAGCTCTGAGGGGAGCACAACCCACCAGGGCGCACCTAGGCCCCCTGATGCACTCAAGTGGGTTGTGCCCACCTCGGTGGCCTCCCGCACCGCATCTTCGCTCTATAAATACCCAAATATTCCAGAAACCCTAGGGGAGTGGACGAAATATTGATCCAGCCGCCACAAGTTCCAGAACCACGAGATCCAATCTAGAGCCCTATTACAGCACTCCGCCGAAGGGGAATACGATCACGGAGGGGTTCATCATCCTCATTGGTGCCTCTCCGATGATGCATGAGTAGTTCACCTTAGACCTACGGGTCCGTAGGCAGTAGCTTGATGGCTTCCTCTCTCTTTGTTTCTCAATACAATGGTCTTTTGGATATCTATTTGATGTAATGACTTTGTGCGGTGTGTTTGTTGGGATCCGATGAATTGTGAGTTTATGATCAGATTTGCCTTGATTTAATATCCATTCTTGATTATTATAGCCTCGTATTTCTTCTCCAATATTTGGGTTTTGTTTGGCCAACTTGATCTATTTATCTTGCAATGAGAAGAGGTGCTTTGTAATGGGTTCGATCTTGCGGTGTCCTTTCCAAGTGACAGAAGGGGCAGCAAGGCACGCATGTATCGTTGCTATTAAGTATAAAAAGATGGGGTCTATTCCTACATGAATAGATCTTGTCTACATCATGTCATCGTTCTTATTGCATTACCCCATTTTTCCATGAACTTAATACACTAGATGCATGCTGGATAGCGGTCGATGTGTGGAGTAATAGTAGTAGATGCAGGCAGGAGTCGGTCTACTCCTCTTGGACGTGATGCCTATATACATGATCATTGTCTTGGATATCATCATAATTATTTGCTTTTCTATCAATTGCCCAACAATAATTTGTCTACCCACCGTTGCTATTTTTTGAGAGAAGCCACTAGTGAAATCTACGGCCCCCGGGTCTATTTTCCTATCATATACTTTCAGATCTATATTGCTATTTGCTTTTTCCTCTATTTGCAACTTTTATTTTCAGATCTCTATTATCAAAAACACAAAAATACCTTGCTGTGTTTTATTTGCTTTTATTTGCATCTTCCAATCTACTACAATTTTATCCCGTCAATTTGGCAATTTCTGGCACCGTCACCCGAAAGGGATTGACAACCCCGTTAACACGTCGGGTTGCAAGTATTTGTTCATTGTGTGCAGGTACCATTTACATAGTGTTGCATGGTTCTCCTACTGGTTCGATAACCTTGATCTGATCACTGAGGGAAATACCTACTGTAGCTGTGTTGCATCATCCCTTCCTCTTTGGGGAAATACCGACGTAGCTTCAAGCGACATCAGTCGCATCCTGGAGAGCTGTGGGCCAATAGAAACCCTGCTGGAAGCCTTTTCCGACAAGGGCTCTTGATCCTATGTGGGAGCCACACACACCTCCATGTATCTCCGCCAACAGCTTCAGTCCATCTTCCCGGCAAATACACTTCAATTTCACACCGCTTGGTCTTTTTCTGTACAGTGTGTCATGGACAAACTGGTACATACTAGACTGGCGGGCTACTTTTTCAGCTTCTTCTTATTCTTCGGGAAGTTCTCCTATTTCAAGGAAATGGACTATGTGTTGTGCCCAAGTTGGAGCTTGTGGCTCGACAACAAGGACTAAAGGCATTTCTTCATCTATGGGAGTGCTCACCTCGACCGCGAAAACCCGAGGTTCTGCAGGAGGGTGCTGCTCACCAACCAAAGTGAGGTTGTCCCCGGCAGCCTCTCTACCTGTGGCTTCAGGAAGCTCTGCTGGGAAATGCTTGCTGGTATTCAACTTTCTCCTCTTTCTGGCTAGCGTTGAAGGGGAAACTGATGGTTGAGTCAGGTGGAGGATAAAGATCCCTGGTTCCACAAGAAGCTTTTGTGCATCACACTTTGATAAATGATCAGCAATGTTGTTTTCCGCATGCGACACATGCTCTGTTTGTAATCCATCAAAGTGCTCCTCTAGCTTTCTCACTTCTTCCACATACGCCTCCATCAGCGGGCTTTGATAATCTTTGTTGACTTGCTTCACCACGAGTTGGGAATCAACATGGATAATCAGCTTTTTTATCCCCAAATCCACGTCAATTCTAAGTCCGGCAAGGAGCCCCTCATACTCTGATGTGTTATTAGTGGCTTTCTCCTAAGGAAAGTGCATTTGAACCACGTACTGGAGATGCTCTTCGGTTGGTGCGACAAGTAGTACGCCAGCTCCGGCGCCTTGCAGCGAGAAAGCACCATCAAAGTACATGATCCATTCCTTAGGTGCTTCTTTGCCAGGGAGAACTGTCTCTGGTACTTCTTCATCTGGAGTGGGTGTCCACTCTGCAATAAACTCCGCCAATGCCCTGCTATGAATAGTTGAAATGCTCTCGTACTTTAGGGCAAAGCTTGAGAACTCCTGTGCCAATTCTATTATTCTGCGAGTGGCTTTGGGGTTCCTCATGATGCGTTCCAGCGGGAAACGAGTAACAACTATGATCTCATGGGCTTGGAAGTAGTGACGCAGCTTCCTCGAGGCCATGAGTATGCCGAAGACCAGCTTTTGGACTCTAGAATACCTTGACCTAGCCCCCTGTAAAAGGGAGCTGACAAAGTATACTGGCCGCTGCACCACTTTTGTTCCTTGCCGCTGCCTCGAGGTTGTCTTCACTTGCCTGCCTTGCTTCTTCCCTGTCCATGTCAGGCCCTGCCGTGGGTGGTTCAGCTCTATCTCTGGAGGGTTCAGTTGTCGCACCTACTTCACTATCCACTTCTCTCTGCGCCACCAACGCCGCACTAACCACATGATTCGTTGCCGCTAACTATAGCAGCAACGGCTCTTGCGGCTTAGGCGCGACCAAGGTGGGAACAGAGGAATGGTCAGCTTTCAGGTCTTGCAGCGCAACTTCTGCTTCTGGGGTCCACTTCATCGGGCCAGCCTTTTTCAAGTTTTTGAAAAATGACAAGGCGCGCTCGGCAGACTTGGATATGAACCTACATAGAGCGGCAACACACTCAGCCAGGCGCCTAACATCCTTGACAGTCTTGAGTGCTTGTATTTGCTCGATTGCTTTGATCTTGTTTGGATTGGCCTCTATTCCTCCTGGGACACAAAGAACCCAAGGAGCTTGCCGGATGGGACACCGAACACACACTTCTCAGGGTTGAGCTTCAAGTTGATCTTGCGCAGGTTCGCAAAAGTCTCTTTCAAATCTTGGATAATTGTTGATTTGTCCTTGATTTTGACCACTATGTCATCCATATATGCTTCCATATTTCTGTGCAGCTGAGGCTCAAAACCAATCTGTAGGGCCCTCGCGAAAGTGGATCCAGCGCTCTTCAATCCAAAAGGCATGCGTACAAAGCAGTATGTGCCACATGGAGTTATGAATGTTGTTTTCTCTTCATCTTCCTTAGCCATGAATATCTGATGGTATCCATAGTATGCATCTAAGAAGGAGAGCAAGTCACATCCGGAGGTGGAATCAACAATTTGATCAATGCGGGACAAAGGGAAAGGGTCCTTCGGACATGCTTTGTTCAGGTCGGTGAAATCAATGCAAAAGCCTCCATTTCCCATTTGCCTTGCGCACCACTACCGGGTTCGCTAACCAAGTTGGATGCAACACTCCCCTGACCAAACCAGCTGCTTCAAGTTTCTTGATTTCCTCGGCAATGAACTGTTGCTGCTCCAAAGCTTGCTTTTTGACCTTCCGCTTAACAGGCGAGCATGAGCACAGACATCAAGGTGGTGTTCGATTACCTCCCTGGGAACACCAGGGATGTCAGATGGTTGCCACGCAAACACATCAACATTCGCCCACAGGAAGGCAACAAGCGAGCTTTCCTATTTGTCATCGAGGGTGGCGCTGATGGTGAACATATCGTCAACGCCATCCTGCCTCGCCGGGACCTTCTTTGTAACAGGTGAAGCAACCTTGGATCTCTTGCTAGTGGAACTCTCCGGTAGGTCATCAACAGGTGCAGCGCACTCTGGAGTCCTTGCCGGTATCCTTGCTAGCCTTCTTTCCTTTCTTTGCCTTCTTGGTGGGAGTTGGAGCCCCCATAACCTCAGCTGCTACCGCATCTCGATACATCTTGTGTACACATATAACTGCATCTTTCTTATCTGATGGGATGGAGATGATACCCATTGGCCCCGGCATCTTCAGTGTGTTGTAAGCATGGTGAGATGCTTCCATGAACTTTGCCAGAGCAGGGCAACAAAGAATCCCATTGTAGGGCAGAGGGAGCTCAACAACATCGAACACAACCTTTCAGGTCCTCTAGTTCAGTTCCCCGCCAAACATCACAGGCAGTGTAATCTTCCCCTTGGGTCGGCTCCTTCCTGGGTTGATTCCTTGGAATGTACCCGTATGCTTGAGTTCCTCGTAAGGGATCTGGAGTTTCTCAACCACCTTAGGGGAGATCAAGTTCAGCCCAGCCCCACCGTCAACTAACATCTTTGTCACTTTGAAGTTGCGGATTGTCGGGGAAACCAACAACGGCAAACATCCAATCGCAGTGGTGCGGTCAGCATGATCCTCTACGTCAAAGATGATAGGCGTGCGAGACCATTTCAGTGGCTTTTGGGCATCGGCTGCGGGTTCCACGACATTGACCTCACGCGCCCACTGCTTGAGCTGGCGATGAGAGGAGTGCAAGGACGCACCCCCATCAATGCACATGGCTTTAGTTACCTTCTGGAATTCTTGCTCACTGGTTTCTTCTCCGTCATCTTCATCACTCTCATCGTCTCCTTCTCTCTTTTCACGGCCTCTAGCAGGTTTTTCCTTCCACTTGTGGGCCTTGCCGCGGCGGCGTCCTCTGCCACCACGACTTTTCCAATCAGCACCCTCTTCGCCCCTCTCCTTATCACGCTTCTCATACTCAGCATTTTGTTTCTCAACAAGCTGCTCAACTTGGCGGTATTCTTGGAGATCGTGGCCCTTGGTGCAGCGGATTTTACAGTATGGCCCATCGGATTTCCCGGTTTTCTCTGCCACCGCAGCCTCCCGGCAATCAGCCCACGTGGTAGCTCCCTTGCCGGGGGCTTCGGTTTTAGCTTTCTTGCCGGCACTAAGATCACCGGAACTTTCAACAGCCATCACTGTCTTGCCTTTACGCTTCCGATTGTGCCTCCGACCTTTCCTCCTCGGGGTGGCAGCATCGTCGTCGTCATCGAAATCGACTTCGACGCCAGCCTCTTCTATGGGGAGTGGCCTTCCTTCCTCAACTCAAGCACACTTATCTGCCAATGTGTACAATTCATTGACGGTCTTCGGCAGCCAGACATTCATCCTGGCCCGCATCCTCCGGCTGCGCATGTTCGAATGGAACGTGGCAATCACTGTTGCCGGGTGTATCTCTGGAATGTTGCGGTGCACTCGACTGAACCTCTGTATATACTTACGCAAGTCTTCCCCTTCCGTCTGCGGAAGGACTTGCAAGTCGCTGGGCTGCCCAGGTTCTTGGTGGACACCTGTGAAGGCGCAAACGAACTCATTGCACAAGTCAGCCCACGAGGAGATAGAGTTCTCAGGCAGGTGCATCAACCAAGACCTCACATTTGGCTTAAGTGCCAATGGGAAATAGTTGGCAACCACTTTCTCATCCCTGCCCCCGGCGACTTGAACGGCAATCTTATAGATGCCCAAAAACTTTGATGGGTTTAGCTTTCCATCGTACTTCTCAGGTAACTCTGGTTTAAAAGCACGGACAGATGGCCAGCAGACTTGCCGCAGCTAGCGAGTGAAGGAAGGGCACCCAGCCTCGTAAGGCAAGTACCCGCCAACACTGGGCATGGGTTTGTCAACGTCTGGGTCATTGCACCTGTTGGACTGACGGTGTGTCTCCCGGCGTCGCTCTATGGTGACACGCGCATCTTCCCTCTGCTGGTCTTCTAGAACACGCCGCTGATCCCGGTGGGCTTGTGGGTCAGACAAGGCCATCAACGCCTCATCGGGCTCGTCAATGTGTTGGGGTTGTTGTGGCTGCCTCTGGGACTGTCGTCATGGAGGAGACTGCACCGTTGGTGTGGTCCCCTCGACATGGCCATCAGCCCGGGTCGCCGTCGTCGCCCGACGGTGCCGCGATAGCTCCGCATGCTGTGATTTGCTGGCTTCGACAAAGCCAATCAAGATTTGGATGGTGGCTCTCCATTCGTCCATCTTGTCAGCTACAAGAGGAAAATTCAACAGCAGTTGGACCCGCGCCGTCGCCTCCGCTGCTGTGGCCAGCATGGCTTGTGAGGCATATCGCGAAGTCGCTCGACTCCTGGCAGAACCAGCAAGAGGGTCGCCGCATTCTTGCCATCGTGCGCCGATCACCAGGACGGTCTGGCGAGGCGGAGGCCGTACTTGTGGGTCGATGGCGCCGCTCAGTGCCTCGTCGTCCTCGCCTCGCTCGGGGCGGGGCATGCGTCTTGTAGCTACGCCTGTGGTAGGCGCAACTAGAGCATCATGGCTTGAGCCAGAGTGGGCGCCGCTATTGCGGCTGCATCCGCCAGTGCGGCGGGGAGGTGGAGACTGAGCATTCCCACCACCTGCACCGTCATGGCCAAGCTCGCTGGGACATTGTTGATGTTGCCCAGGTCCGGCGGCTCCTGCTCCAGCTTCGGCCGCGGGGGGTACGACGATGGTGCCGCCTGCGCCGGTCGTGTCACCCACGACACCCTCCTCGCCTGCTGTCGCCATAGCGACTACGGTGCTTGCGGCTGCGTGTGAGGGGGCCTTCGAAGTGGAGGGGTGCGTGGCCGCGCCGGCTCTCTTCTTGGGAGCCATCGATGAAGAAGATGATGACGAAGATTGATGCGCTGCTTGCTACTTCGGGTTCACACAAGCGACTCCCCCTACCTGGCGTGCCAGAGATGTCGTGGTGGATGCACACGATCACCTATGGGGCCACGGGCCCCTTCGTGGTTTGGCAGGGGAAGGTCACATTGCACAAAGAGCGGAAATGACGAGGCAGTGCGGCGATGAGACTCTAATTTTTACCCAGGTTCAGGCCACTGAGAAGCGTAATACCCTACTCCTACTTTGGTGGATTGGATGGAGGAACATGAAGACGCGAAGCGCTCAAGCCCGGTAAGGTTTCCTCGGGGAGTGGAACTACGCGCGTACAAGTGTAAATAATCAAAAGTCTGAATCCCTATCTAGGTTGCCTTGGGCCTCCTCTTATAGCTCAAGGGGCAAACACAGTGGCAAAACAGACATTATTCTATCATTAGATAGCCAACAGTGCTATCATACCTAACTCTGGCACTTGGGACAAAATGCCATAAATGCTACCTTAGGTGGCGCACAGAGATGCATCCCCGGCAAGCTTATACCACCGCTTAGCCAGCTACCTCTTATTAGCTTGACACGCCTCTGGGACGGGTGTGAAATGAAGATAATCTTCCTTCCAGCAAGCCACCACGTACCTGGCAAGAGCCACCTAGTTGTACGAGGGCTCGACACCGCACCGATAAGTGACTGGCGTCCCGGTGCGGTGGAGCAGTGGCAACTGGCTCACGCTTGCCGGGACAGGGCTTGTCGGGCCTTCTTGGAGGGGCGCTCGCTTCGGCCCCCGGTAGCCCCGGAGACGCAGTTGGCGCGGCTTGGCCTTTCTTCTTACTGTTGTATCGACCTTGCCGGCCTCGCCTGGCCAGCAAAGGATACTTCTTTGAGAATTCTTAACTTTTATGTTGGCTTGGTCTTCTTGATGCGCTCCTTTATCTCATGGAGAGCGGCTTCTCTGGCTTGGTTTGGGCTTGATGTAGATTTGCTTTGTTGGGTGGCTACTACCGCATGTGCACAAGTCTGGGGCACTAGGTACCCAAGTCTTAGTGCACCGGCAGGACGTGACAAGAAGTATGAAGAAGAGGATGAGGATGAGGACGAAGAGAAGTCCGAAGAACAGGAGTTTCAGGAGGCAGTGGATGCCATGTGCATTGACAAAGGTGCATCTTTGCACTCTTCTCACTGGCAGCTCAAGCAATGGGCTCGTGAGATCAAATGCAGTGGAACCGGCAATAGAGGCACACAAGCCACTCAAGTGGTCCCACATGCCCATAATTTTGAATGCTGAGGACCACCCTGATCGCACACCTGTGGTCGGGTGTTTGTCGTTGTTGGTCTCACCAACTATTCGTAACCTCAAGGTGACAAAAATGTTGGTTGGCAGCGAGGCTGCTTGAACTTAATCTTACCTAACATGAACAAGAGGCTGCAAATTCCTAATGAAGATCTCAAGCAAATGGGAACATTTCAGGGTATCAATCCGGGAAGGAGCCAACCAAAGGGAAAGATCACCCTACCGATGACGTTTGGCAGCTAGCTAAATTATAGGACAGAGAAGATTGTCTTCGATGTCGTCAAGATACCATTGCCGTACAATGGGATACTTGGTTTCCCGGCACTAGGGAAGTTCATGGCGGCGGCACACTACGCCTAAAACACACTGAGATTGCCAGGGCCGATGAGCGTCATCACTATCCACTCTGACAAGAAGGACATAGTTATCTGCGCCGACAAGCTCTACTGGGAAGCAGTTGCAGCATCTGCCGCCAAGGCACTTGCTTCTGCCGACAAAGCTCCCGAGAGGAGAAGAAGAAGACCAGCAAGACCTCCTGCAAGGAATCTGGGAAGTGCACCTCAGAGTGTTGCACACCCGTTGAGGACGTACCAGAGAGCTCTGCTGGCAAGAGCAGGAAGTCCAAGGCGTCTGCACCTGAAACAAAGAAATTCTCTGCAATGGAAGATGGCACGAGCGGCACTTTCACCTTAAGTGCCACTTTCGACAGCAAATAGGAAAACGTGCTCATCACCATCCTGCGGGCGAATGTTGATGCGTTTGCCTAGCAACCATCTGACATACCTGGTGTTCCCCGGGATATGATTGAGCACCACCTTATCGTCTGTCCCCACGCGAGGCCCGTCAAGCAGAAGGTCGGAAGGCAAGCCTTGGAGTGGCAAGAGTTCATTGCTGAAGAGATCAAGAAGCTAGAAGCGGTAGGCCAAGTCAGAGGAGTTCTACACCCAACTTGGCTGGCAAATCCAGTGGTTGTTTGCAAAGCAAATGGAAAATGGAGACTTTGTACCGATTATACTGATATCAGCACAACTTTTCCAAAAGATCCTTTTCCTTTGCTGCGGATTAATCAAATTGTGGACTCCACTACCGGCTGCAATGTCCTCTCATTTTTTGACACCTATTCTGGCTACCATTAGATCTTCATGGCCAAGGAAGATGAGGAGAAAACTGCATTTACTACTCCATCTATCACGTATTGCTTAATACGTATGCCTTTTGGATTGAAAAGTGCAGGATCAACATTTGCAAGAGCATCCAGATTGGTTTTGAGCCTCAGCTACACAGAAATGTGGAAGCCTATATGGATGATATAGTGGTCAAAACCAAGGACAAATCAACAATTATTCAAGATTTAGAAGAAACATTTGCAAGTTTGCGCAAGATCAACTTGAAGCTCAACCCCGAGAAGTGTGTGTTTGGCATCCCATCCGGCAAGCTTCTCAGATTCGTTGTGTCTCGACGTGGTATTGAAGCCAATCACGACAAGATCAGAGCAATTGAGCAATTGGAAGCACCGAAGAGTGTCAAGGACATGCGGCGTCTTGTTGGTTGTATTGCAGCATTGAGAAGGTTTATTTCCAAGTCAGCTGAACGTGCCTTGGCGTTTTTCAAAATTTTGAAAAAGGCAGGTCCAATGAAATGGACTCCGGAAGCGGAGGCTATGCTGCAAGACTTGAAGAAGTACCTCTCCTCTCCGCCAACAGTAGTTGCGCCTAAGCCACAAGAGACGTTGCTGCTGTACACGGTGGCAACCAATCAAGTGGTAAGTGCTGCACTAGTCGTTGAAAGAGAAGTAGATGATGAAGAGGCAGCAACCATAGACCCGACAACAGACAAGCTGGAATCTTCTTCCGCAAGTCCAGGTGCCGACAAGACAAGTTCAGCGCAAGAAAATGAAACAAAACAACAAGCAGTTCAGAAGAAGAAAATGGTGCAATGCCCAGTTTGCTTTGTCAGTTCCCTTCTGTAGGGGGCTAGATCAAGGTATTCTACTGTGCAGAAGTAGCTCTTTCTTCTTATCATGGCCTCAAGGAAGTTGTGCCATTACTTCCAAGCACACCAGATCACCCTCGTCACTTGTTTCCTTTGCAACGCATTCTAAGAAATCCAGAGGCCACCGACAGGATATTGGAGTGGGCATTAGAACTATCAGGCTTTGACTTGAAGTTTGAAAGCACATCAACAATTTAGAGTAGAGCTTTGGCATAGTTCATTGTGGAATGGATGCCAACGCAAGACGAAGAAATCCTAGAGACCTCTCTCCCTGGCAAAGAAACAACAGAAGAATGGATCATGTACTTTGATTGTGCTTTTTCGCTTCAGGGCGCCGGTACCGGAGTGCTTCTTATCGCGCCCGCCAGAGAGCAACTCAAGTAATTGGTTCAAATGCACTTTCCCGGGGAGAAGGCGACAAACAACACTGCTGTGTATGAAGGATTGCTTGCCGGTCTTTGCGTAGCTATTGACTTGGGTATCAGAAAGCTAATCATCCGAGGTGACTCAAAGTTGGTTGTGAAGCAAGTGAACAAAGAGTACTAGAGCCCGTTGATCGAAGCATATGTAGATGAAGTGAGGAAGTTGGAAGAGCACTTTGATGGTCTGCAAATAGAGCACGTTCCTTGTGCTGAGAATATCATTACCGACGACTTGTCAAAACATGCCACCGAGAGATAGCCTATGGAACCAGGCACTTTTGTGCTCCATCTGAATCAGCCATCTCTTACACCATCAATGAGTCCAAGCAAGAAGATAAAGTTGTGTTCTGGCAACTACTTTCTGGCAGAGCTCCCAGCAGCCGCTAGAAAAAAAGTTGCCAGCGGGAACAGAATGCTTGTCGGTGAGCAGTAGGCTCCGGCAGAAGAAGAATTGCCTTTAGTCCTTGTTGTCGAGCCACAGGCTCCAACATGGGCATAGCCGATTGTCCATTTCCTTCAGACAGGATAACTTCCCGAAGAGCAAGAAGAAGCTGAGAAAGTAGCCCAATAGTCAAGTATGGACCAGTTTGTTGATAACATTCTGTTTAGAAAGCGACCAAATGGGGTGGAATTGAAGTGTATTTGTCGGGAAGATGTACAAAAGTTGTTGGCAGAGATACATGAAGGGATGTGCAGTTCCCATATTGGGTCCCGTGCACTTAGTGGCAAGCATTCCAGCAAGGTTTCTATTGGCCGACAACCCTTCAAGATGCAGTGATGGTGGTGACAAGATGTGAAGCATGCCAATACCACACCAAGCAAATACATCAGCCAACTCAAGCCCTTCAAACAATCCCTCTCTCCTTGCCCTTTTCGATCTGGGGGCTCAATATCTTGGGCCCCTTCCCTCGTGCTACCAGGGCTTTGAGTTCTTGTACGTTGCGATCGACAATTTCACAAAGTGGCCTAAAGTAGAGCCAGTGAGGAACGTGACATCATAGTCAGCCGTCAAGGTCTTCAGAGGAATAGTTTGCCGTTTTCATGTTCCTAACAGGATCATCACCAACAAGGGCACACCGTTCATAAGTCACTTCTTTGTGCAGTACTATCAAGACCTTGGCAGCAAAGTCTGTTTTGCATCAGTGGCTCACCCGAGAAGCAATGGCCAGGCGGAGAGAGCAAATGTTGAAGTGTTGCGCAGCCTAAAGACTAGAACGTTCGACAAGCTGCACAAGTGTGGAAGGCACTGGATTGATGAGCCTCCAGAAGTTCTTTGGTCACTCAAGACGACACCAAATTGAGCTACCGGCGAGACGCCCTTCTCCCTAGTCTATGGTGTAGAGGCGGTGCTCTATGGGTCACCTCGAGTGCAAGCTTTTGATGAAGCTGAGAAGAGTAGATGTAGCAAGATGATGCCATGCTCCTTGCAGAAGATCGTCTCCAGGCGGATATACATGCTGCACGCTACCAGCAAGCTTTGCGCAGCTACCATAGCTGCAAAGTACACCCCCAGAGCCTTGAGAAAGGTGACCTTATTCTTTGTCAGATCTAGTCTGCGAAGGGATCAAACAAGTTGACACCAAAGTGGGAAGGCCCTTACCGGGTGGTACAAGTCACTAGACCTGGCTCAGTCCTTCTAGAGACCGAAGATGGCACTCTAGTGCAGAACTCATGGAATATTGAGCATCTTCGCAAGTTCTACCCGTAAGACGTGGTTACCGGGCTGCCCGACAACCTCTTTTGTAAGAATTGGCCAACAAGGCATGTAATCCTTTGTACAAAGCCAGGCGGAGATCATGTGTGTAGTGAAATAAAGCTAAGATTTTCGCATCCCTTTGTCAAAGTACATATTTATTTATGTATGTTACATGTGACGTTGTGTTACATATTACCTTGTATGAGATGTTTAATGAACCTTTAAGGTTTCTAGCCTCTTCTTTTCGCTTCTATCTTTTTCTCAAAGGATAGAAGAGTTCCTCGTGTGCAAGTTCCCCGGGCGGAGTGATGATTTGGAAACCCAAATGATGTTCAATTTGTCATTTCATGACAAGAAGTGCAACAAAGAAAAGCTAAGTTGAAAAACTTTGAAACAAATTTCTTTGTTGTATTTGCTATTTTCTTTGAATGATTTTAGTCTTTGTATGAGAAACCTGCATGCGAAGGAACCTTGTCGGGATCAATTGTGCTCTTGTTTTGTTTCGAGTGCACTCAACAACTTAAGTAGCCGCATTGAGACCGTCAAGCGTGACCTTGCCGGTAGCGACACTTCCAGCAGGCTGCTAAGGATATGTTCCTCAAGCACTGATGGCAAGAGTGTGCATACTGGCAAGTTTCCGTCATGCCTAGGGTACAAAAACATACAAAGGCAGAATCAAACAAGGCAGATAACATACATTCATTCAACAACACAAGTTATATACATCAAAGGAGTAGTGCAATTATAACTTCAGATAAATTATCGGTTATATGGACTGCACACATGACATGACGCTAGGAAGATTCTAGTTCTGGAGCTGGCCCTCAGTTCTTGGGATTTCAGTAACCCTGTTGGTGATTGACGCGACAAGCTCTTCAACATCTCTAGTGTCAGTCCCCTTCGGTAATCTCTTGAAGGCCTTGGAGATGTCAATTCCAGGGTTCCAATGCACAATCTTAATGAGTACCTTGAAGAGGACATCACGGCAGAGCTTGCGAGACTTGCTGGCAAATTACGCCTCGGTCTTGATGGTGCTTCTCCAGCGCAGCGATAAGGCTCTCGAAGAAAAGGGTCAACCTGGCACTTGCATCTTCCGTATCATTAACGTTGAAGCTCCAGTCCTGCATGCCCATGGTCGCCAGCTACCCAGTGAGCTGCTCTGCAATCTCGACAAGATGAGTGGTCCAGAGTTGCAAACCCTTCTTCAACTCAAGGAATGAGTTCACAATGTCGCCCAGCCGGGTCTTCTCTTTTTCAAGCTCCTTCGACAAGATTTTCTCTCTGGCCTTGCTGGCGTCAAGGCTCTCCTCTAGAGTGCTCAGCTTCAACTTAAGATCTGCATTGACGTTATCAGCAGAGGTGAGCTTTTGCGCTTTGGTTGATAATGAGGTTTGCAGTTCCGCCAAGGTCTAGAGTATTTTCTGGGCATCTTTCTTCAGCGCCAAGATTTCCTTGTTACAAACAGCAAGATCCTCCTCAAGCTTCTTCACGTTGGCCTCCAATTCCACCTTGATGGCCTCGGCAACTTCAGTAGTCGTGACGGCCTCATGGAGTTTGTTGGCATGATCCAAAGCTTGGGCTTCAATAGCTTCCTTATGCTTTTGTTCCATCTCCTGGGTCTACCGCGCAAGCAATGTCCGGATTTCTTCATCCTTGCCCTGAAGTTTGGCAGCAATTTCTTCTTCCCGAGCAGCAAGTTCTTCTTCATGGGCGTCAATCCTAGCCTTGGGCTTGATCGGATCAACATTAACTTCTGCAGCCCTCTGGGTGGCCTCCTCTTACGCCTTGTCAGCATCAGCCTTCTCAAAAATGAAGTTCTCCTTGTTGGTGGCGAGATGCATCTGGCGGTCTTCAATATCCTGAAGGCTCTCAGCATACCAGATCTACGGTTCCTCGACCTGCTTCAGGAAGTCTTCTTTTGCCTTTGTAATGATGGCTTCTCGGCGGTCCAGCCATTCTTCGCGGCTGCTGTAATGCGCCTGAAGCTTTTTGAAGCTCCTGTTCATGGCCATCAGGATATGGTGCTCCTTGGCTGTGTTACCATGATTATACTGGTCTTTGATGATCTTCTACTCGACGGTGGCAATCTCACCATAAAGAACTTCTTCTCTAGTGTACGCTTTCATGCTTGACGTGCCTGGGATGCTGATGAACTGCAGATCGCCATCCTTCAAATATTTGCTTGGCAGAGGCGCTTTAGATGTCGAGGGATGGCTATCAGCGGCCACCATCGTATCATCGCCCGCTTTAGCCTCCATAGCCATGATGGCGCTTGGCGCTCCTAGAGCAGAAATGCTACTAGTGGCTCGGACGTCTTTATTAGTAGCCTCCTTAGTGGTGTCCTTGCTGGCCTCTGTTGTTTCAGCCTTGACGGCTTCTTCGTCAGCACCCTTGGCGGCCTCAGCAGCAGCAATCCTGCTAGCCTCGTCGGCAGCATCCTTGGTGATCCCCTCCATGTTGATATCGGTTTCCATGTCATCAGATGGAGGTGGGTCTGAGAAGATGGAGAAGGAAAACAAATTCAATACCAAGTTCAAGAAAAAAAGAAACGACAAAAGGAGAGAAATGCTCAAAGGCGGGAAGATTACCTATGTGTTCATGCCGAGAAGGGGTGATCTCTTCTCCGACAACCTCGGTTGTCATCGCCTAGTTGTCGGCAGCTCCACTTGTCGGCACATCCTCAGTGCGGATAGGTTCATCAACTGAAGCGCTTGCCGGAGAGGTGCTTTCCGGGATGGTGGTTGACGGAGGCATCACCAGTGGATATGCCTGCAGGCGCTCCTCTTCATGGTGCTCTTGTCCCGCCTCCTTGTTGAGATCAGAGATGGAGACATCATCGCCAGCACTTGCCAGTGGGAATCGGATAGTGGTTTTGTGCTGGGGGCAGGACCGGGGGTGATGATCACGACACCCGCATCCAACCCTGTGCTTGTCGTTGGCTTGCCTTCCGCTGAGGTCTTTGCCCTCTTCGCCGACCGCTGTGCTAGCATCTCCACTTCTCTGCAGAGTCAAGACAAAATCAAACAAGTAAAAACAACAGCAACAAGAAATCATGAATTGATGAAGATAATTGAGAATGCTTACTCTTCTTCCTCCTCTTGGTCACTGAGGACAGAGAGGTCCCAAATACCTCCAAAGTCAGCACCAGAGGCGGGAGGTGGAGTAGGAGTCCTGGTACGCTTGGTTGCCAGAGTCGCGGTCGTCTGGAAAGACCCTGCTATCCGGCAGCTGGCACGGCTGGTCACCTCGAAGAGGTACGCCTTGTCTGCTGCTGCTGAGGGGCTTGCCGCCGAGCACCTTGCCGCTGGGCACCTTGGCGGTCATCCCCTTCTACACAACTTCATCGTCTGATGACGATGGGCAGACATGATCTCCCAATATTGACTTCGGGAGGACATGAGCTCTCTTTCTTGGGGCTAGAGGAACTGATGGCTCCCCATGCCTTGGTTCTTCGGCAACCTCATTGCTTTGTTCTCCGGTAGGCTCCTCCGGCAACTCTTCTGCCAACTCAGCTGTTGTGGATCTAGAACCGTCGGCACCCCTTGCCATTTGTGCTTCCTCTGCTCTGTTGGCAATATAAGCCAACTCTTCGTCAGTGGTGTCACGAATGAGATCCTTTTCTTCTCTGATGGTCTTCTACGCCAGAGTATCAAACCACGTCCTCACAAAATCTTCTCGCGGTTCCTGACATGTCCCCTCGACTCCATGGGCGTTGTATGACGGCGTCATCGCTAAGAATGCATCTTTGGCGGAGTTGTTGCACAAGGGAACCACAGTTGCTGACAACATGAATTTGTTGGTGACATGGAAGAGCTGATGGAAGAGGGTCGTATGCTGCAGCACCGTCAAGTTGGCGTTAAGCCCGGTGTGTAGCTGCATGACATCAGCCACATTTTTGTAGTCCCAAGAACATCATTTTCTATTCTACAAAGGGTCAATGTGATAGCGAAGGAAATCTGTGCCCACCATCTCAATGGTGAGGCCGACAGCTTTGAGGCAGAGGATGCAGGTGATGGCAATTGTGAGTTTCTTGCATGCTCGTCAAGATAGCTCCAATCCTTGCCGCACTCCACCTTCTTCGTCTAGGGCTAGCAAAAAATTCAGAAGTCATTTTCCTTGATCCAACACCAGTCTTCCCGCTACTCATTCCACTTCAAGTGCGGTTGGCCGTAAAGATAGACGTCCTTACTATTAGTCCTAGGGATCCAAGTGATGCCGCTGGAGAGGGCGTCTCCTGCGATGCGTGGAATGAAGAAATGGTGGAATAAAGCTATGTTGGGCTCTACTCCAACAAAGTTCTCACACATGTGGGCAGACATAGACATGCAAGTGACTGCGTTCGGGGTAAAATCCAAGAGCCGGAACCCGTAGGTCCACATGAGCTCGGAGAAGAAATCAGAAAAGGGGGGAACAAGTCCGTAGTAGAAATACACAGTGAAGAAGGGACACTTGTTCTTGGAGGGCTTGACGCTGTCGGGAAGCACGTGCGACGCGTTGTGGGCTGTCGTCTCCTTCCCCCATGTGTAAGCATAACGCATCACAAGATTGTTGTGGTTCACCACCGGCGGAGAAAAAATGATGTTATCTCTCCACAGCACCACCGTGGCCTCTTTTGTCTTCTCTGCTTCCGGGTAGACTGGCTTATCATCCTTCTTCGGTGACATGGCGGGTTTGAGAAGATGGATTGATGAATGGCTAAACCGTGATGCGGCGGTGATGAAGAATTCTGCTCTGGTCCAAGGAAGAAGATGGTGGCGGTGGCGAGATTGGGAATGGCAGCAATGGATGAGCAGTGCCCCTACAGATGCCTTTTTATGGGGAAGGCACGGGGGCTGGCTCTCCACATTCTGACGTGGACACACCTTTTCAGGCGCACGACCTCAATTAGCCGTTTCGCTCCACCTTTCCCATGTCCCGCATTTAATGCGTGTCGTGGGCTTGTAGTAAAAGTCATGATTACAGCAGTTATTCCCCGCCACCTGTCTCTTTGCATTCTTTTGGGCCTAGTCCAACAACGCTTCGCACGCTTGTGTGGCCCAGGCTCGGGGGCTCCAGTCAGTGTACTAAGACATGGGTGCCTTAGTACACTGACTTAGGCACAGACAGTAGGAGCCTTCCTGATGGCAGGGCTTGCCGGGGAATGAATCTAATCAGAGCACAAGACTTGGTTGTGAAAACCATGGAGAAGACCTTCAGGTAGGTCATCAAGAAGTACTAAAGTAGTACTAAAGATCAAGATTGGATTTGCCGACAAGCTACATGCCGACAGGCAAGGACCGGTGCCGGCAAGCTCCCACTTGCAAATCCACCACTCCACCTCAACGACACATCGGTTGCTTGTCAAGAGGTGTCGAGCAGGACGACAATTAGGTGAGGCTTGTTGGTGCACGTGTCAGCACGCTGCCGAAGACCAACTTTATTGCCATCTGTCCCAATGGCATGGCAAAGGAATATGAGGTAGCTGGGCGAATGGCACAGAAGGAGAGGCACTCCTTGCAACACCTCACAGCGCATTTAATTCCCTTGTCCTAACCCGTCAGATTTAGGTATTTGGCACTCTAGCCACTATTTACCCTATGTAATGACTGTTTTTTCATTGTGGTAACCCCTTGATCCATAAAAGGAGGCTACGACTACCATTACGGGGGTCGACACTTTGCTCATTTACGCGTGTAGCTGCACTTCCCGCGCACATTGCCAGCAAGCTGCGCTCCTCTGTAACTTGAGCTCATACACAATCAATCCACCAAAGCAGGATTACGGTTTTACACCTCACGGTGGCCCGAACCTGGGTAAATCCCTTGTGTTGATTGCTGATTCTGCCCTTTGTGCACGTTGATCCCCATAGTCGAACCTCAAAGGGGCCTTTGTTGGTCCCTTAGATTGTCGTACCTCGACACATGACATATTCACATGTATGATTAGTGGGCTAACCACATGGCATTGCAACAGAGTAGATGCATTACAAGACATTATATGCACAATACTACCCATAACACGGGCCGAGTTAGAGCAAGGACCTTGTGAGGTGAATAGGAACCATCATCTCTTTGCAACTCTTCTGAAGAACTACATTTAACTGTTCCATCATATTGGATATCATTGACGTAGAGTTTGTTGGCTATTGCATTGCTCCGCGAGTTTCATTTAGTGGATTTCCCCTGATATTAAATATCATTATATGCAATAATATCTGACATGCATGGAAGACAACTAGTAGTGAGATTACATAATGAGTGACTGTAGGAGATGACTTAAATAGTAGGAGTCGACTTAAATAGTAGCAACAAGTTGATACCTCAAAAACTAAAGAGAGAGCACAAATGATAGCTACAAAATATATATTGTTTGTACTTGAGATTAACTAGATGGCACACAAAAGTGCTAAAGAACAACATCATAGGTAATACTAGAAGGGGTTGATATGTCTCTGTCGTATCTATAATTTTTTATTGTTCCAGCCAATATTATACAACGTTCACATACTTTTGGCAACATTTTATATAATTTTTGGGACTAACATATTGATCCAGTGCCCAGTGTTAGTTCCTGTTTGTTGCATGTTTTTTGTTTCATAGAATATCCATATAAAACGAAGTCCAAATGCAATAAAACTTTACGGAGATTTTTTTTGGAATATATGTGATTATTTGGAGGTGGAATCAACGCAAACGGAGGCCCACGGGCTCCACTACCTATCAGGGCGCGGCATACCCCCTAGCGCGTGGTGGTTCCTAGGGGGCACACCATAAGTCAGTTGGGGCTCTTATTCGGCCGCAAGGAAACTTATATCTGGAAAAAAATCATTTTAAAATTTCAACGCAATCAGAGTTACGGATCTCCGGATATTTAAGAAATAGTGAAAGGCCAAATCTAGGGAATGCGAAACAGAGAGAGAAATCCAATATCGGAGGGGCTCTAGAGGGGAAACCTTCTTCTCATCGAGGGGGAGGCCAAGGAAGAAGAAGAAGGAGGGGGGCTCTCTCCCCCCCTCTCTCCCAGTGGCGCCGGAGTGCCTCCGGGGCAAGGATCGTGACGGCGATCTACACCAACAATCTTGCTACAGTCAACACCAACTTTCTCCCCCTCTATGCAGCGGTGTAACACCTCTTCTCCCCGCTGTAATCTCTACTTAAACATGGTGCTCAACACTATATATTATTATCCAATGATATGTGGCTATCCTATGATGTTTGATTAGATTCGTTTTGTCCTATGGGTTGATTGATGATAGTTATTGGTTTGAGTTGTATGTTTTATTTTGGTTCTATCCTATGGTGCTCTCAGTGTCGCGCAAGCGTGAGCGATCCCCGCTGTAGGGTGTTGCAATACGTTCATGATTCGCTTATGGTGGGTGGCTAGAGTGACAGTAGCTTACACCCGAGTAAGGAGGTTGTTGCGTATGGGAGTAAAGACAACTTGATACTTAATGCTATGGTTGGGTTTACCTTAATGTTCTTTAGTAGTTGCGGCTGCTTGCTAGAGTTCCAATCTTAAGTGCATATGATCCAAGTAGAGAAAGTATGTTAGCTCATGCCTCTCCCTCATATAAAATTGCAATAGTGATTACCAGTCTAGTTATCGATTGCCTAGGGACAAATAACTTTCTTGTGTGACAAAAAGCTCTCTAGTAAACCACTAACTTAAATGACCTTTATCTAAAAGCCCCTATATTTGATTTACGTGCTCTTTATATTCTTGCAAAACTATCCTATCACACCTACAAAGTACTTCTAGTTTTATTCTTGTTCTAGGTAAAGCGAACATCAAGTGTGCGTAGAGTTGTATCGGTGGTCGATAGAACTTGAAGGGAATATAAATCCTACCTTTAGCTCCTCGTTGGGTTCGACACTCTTATATATCGAAAAAGCTACAATTGATCCCCTATACTTGTGGGTTATCAAGACCTTTTTCAGGCGCCGTTGTCGGGGAGCAATAGTGTGGGGTGAATATTCTCGTGTGTGCTTGTTTGCTTTATCACTAAGTAATTTTTATTTTTTGTTCTTGTTTTCTATCTTTAGTTATGGGTAGGAAACACAAAATACCAAAAAAATTAGTTGTACCTGCTAAACCAATGGTTGAAGAACCACCCAAAATCTATCATATTGTTGAAGCTTTCTACTTGGATCATCTTTGATCCCTATGTGCTCGTGCTGAAAACCCAACTAGCTTAGTTGAGGGAAAATCATTAGATGAGCATGCTTATTTTGTGCGACACCGCTTATCTCAAAAAGGGAAAAATTTATGGCATCATATTAATACTATGCATTGCTATGCTTGGAATTCATGCGAAATACATGATTTTACTTGTTTTTCTAAAGACCCTAAGAAACACCTTCCCTATCAATGTGAGTTTAGTGATAATGGAGTCTTATCTTCTCATTCTAAAGGTGTTTATAGTTATTATGATATTGAACAAATTGAAGAATTTGTTGCTTTGAAGGGTGCCTATGAAATTGCTTCTTTGATTGAAAAGTAGGATGCTACTCTTTACAAATCTGAAAATTTTGCCATACTTAAATATTGCTATGAAAACTATGCTTCTAATGCTTATGTTAAACAATATATTGAGAAACCCTCCTCTGTCCAAGAAGAGACTAATATTTTGCAGGAATCTATGGAAGAAGAAATTGATGACAGTGTGAGCTCATTGGATGAAAAAGATGAGGAGGAGAGCGAAGAACAAAAGGAGGAAGAGCGGATTAGCTACCCGTGCCCACCTTCTGATGATAGTAACCCTTCAATTCATACATTGTTTAATTTCCCTTCATGCTTACCGAAGGATGAATGCTATGATGATTGCTATGATCCCTTGGTTTCGTTTAAAATATCCCTTTTTGATGATGCTTGCTATGCTTTTGGCCATGATGCCAATATGAATTATGATTATGGAAATGAACTTGCTATAGTTCCTTATCTTAAGAATGAAATTGTTTCTATTGCACCCACACATGATAGTCCTATTACCTTTTTGAATTCTCCCAAACACACTATATCTGAGAAGTTTGCACTTATTAAGGATTATATTGATGGGTTGCGTTTTACCACTACACATGATGATTTTGCTGAATATAATATGCACGTGCTTGCTGCTCTTGCTTGCAATTATTATGAGAGAGGAACTACATATCCACCTCTCTATGTTTCCAACAAGACAAAATTGCAAGAAACTGTTTATGCTATGTATCGGCCTTTACTTTGTGTGCATGAAATGTTCTTTTATGACATGTCGATGCATAGGAAGAGACGTAGACTTCATCATTGCATGATATATGTTGCTTTGTTCTCATTACTAAGTTACAAATCATTGGGATACGGGTGGATCAATTACTTGAGCACTTTGTGCCTAGTTTAATGGCTTTAAAGAAAGCGCTGTCAGGAGACAACCTGGAAGTTTTAGAGAGTCGTTTTATTCTATTGTGTGCTTTTAAAAAGTTTAAAAACAAAAAAATGAAGAGGGGTAACGGTGTCCTGGACTACGGGGTACTCACCACATCGTCTCCTGACCAGGTGGATCGGGCCGAGGCCCCCCATGGCGGTTCACTCATGGGCCACTTCGGGCAGCCCATGCCGCATACAAGGAAGATTCCACAAGACTTGGCACCCAAGACAAGGACTCCTCTAAACCCTAGGCCTCTGGTGCATTATATAAACCGAGGCCAGGCTAGTAAATAGAACATCTGATGTTCATTAGAACATTCTCGTGGTAGACACATGTACCCTGTACTACACCCATATCAATACAATCAGAAGTAGGACGTAGGGTATTATCTCTTCGAGAGAGCCCGAACCTGGGCAAAATCCTGTGTCCATGTTACCATCGCTCCAAGACGCCTAGTTTAGGACCCCTACTACGAGATATGCCGGATATAGAACTGACATTGGTGCTTTCATTGAGAGCCTGCTGAGTGTTTGACACAGATCGATGGGATGATCAGGTGATATTTTTCTAGTTAGATCTGTTTTGTACAAGTTAGGTTTTTTGAGAATTTTTGCTGGTTTGCAAGCTTCATCCGCAGATTAGGTTGAGATCAAGGTCTGTAAAATCTGCAACCGATGATGCGCTCCTACGCGATGTCTGATGCTCTACTGCGGTCTCCTAATCGGTAGATGGCGGCGGTTAATTGATTGTCAAACTGGTCTCTGACCTCGCACAGAGTGCTTGATCGCAGAGCCGAAGACAAATCCGCTACGGACAACGATCGTCTAGGGAGATTGCTTCCCTTATTCTCTTTCTTTTTTCCTTATTTAATTCAGCACCTAGGCGGTCGTCGTTCGTTCACTAGTAGTTTTTTATTCTTCGCTAAAGTTTGCTTAGACCAAAGTACTGACGCGATTTTGAGCTCCATGCAGATAAGCCGCCGCCGCGGTCACCAGGCCGAAGTCCTAGGGAAAATCTTGCGCCGATCTCTACTATGACTCACCGAAAAGTGAATCCCCTCCACGTGAGGAGAAGAGCTAAGTACTACTCCCTATTAATTATTAGTAAAAGGCCAAACGTAGACTAGTACATCTAGTACTTGCTGCTACAGTTTTTTGCTTGAAGTTTTAAAGTTGCCCGATTGGTATTAGTGCTTGTACGACTCTCTAGATTAGATTGATTTTCATGGATAATTTATGTGGCTTGCTACAAGCGCTTGCATTGCAGATTTTTTGTTCCTCGAACTACTATGTTTGACACGCACAGTCAATCATCGTACGACTACTTTGCATAAAGCTGGCGCGTCCATTGATGTGAAGCCGATGGATCATCAGTATCTTGCACATGGTCTAGTTTGTCACAAGCTGACCTACTCCATGCACCCAATCTGGATACTCTGAAGCTCAACCGCTGCAGACAACCTTGTGGTCACAACCTGGTTGGACGTTCCCCCTCCAATTGGCACGTACACCATCATCAGGTGCTATTAATCCTAGTAATTTTCACTAGCATGAATTTATTTTTCCCGAGGAATTATTGCTCTGGTTTGTGCCATCCTCTGTACATAGGTCTGTCAAATGGTGGCCGCATTAACGACAGTTGCATGATGGTTCGATCAGTTTCCTGTCTGCAGTTCAGCGGATGCCGCATCCATGACTTAGATCACCCTATGAATTTAAACTTCGTCACGAGACCATTGCACCACGCCGACTACCTGTGTCGATATTGACCTCCGCGCCAGGCCACATCTCTTTGATAATTAACTTCGCATAAACTAAATTATGCACTTTATTCTTATCATCATTATTTGTTATTACTTTTTGGCTTGCACTACTATATGTGTGCAGGCAATCGACTCCGGCTGCATCACACGGTCACCGCGGCATGCCGCGTCGTCGTCCCGCCTTCATCAACCATACTGCACCGTCACCTTGGCGCGCTACCCTATGTTGACATCGCCGCACCGTCGTTTCATCAAACCGGCGTCCATCATGCCGGCCTGTTTCGACACGTCGACTAACGGGGGGACTTTGTCGTCACCTTACCGACCTACTCTGTCTCCTCAGCTGGACCGGGGGCTTCTCGTCGGCATTTTGGCACTGTTGTGCGATCACTTCATCAAGCCGAGCACTTCGCTCGGGCACGTTGGGACCGGCTTGGGGGCTTGGACCTCGACCCACCGCAAGCTCGGACCACGTCATCAACACCGACCACATTAACCAGCTAAGTCGCTTTCATGCTCAACTTTCTCAATTTTTAATTTCTATTCGGTTTGACCAAACATTATATTTGTGTTCAACAAAAAAGTTGTTTGTTAAAAACAATGTTTGTTGAAAATACTTATTTTCCCATGTTAACTGGGGCTCTTAAATTTGTATGAGTCGTTTTATAATAAATATTTTCTCTTCTAAGTCGTTGCAATGTCTTTTTTTGCCAATCCTTTCTCGACTCGAGTGTGTGGTCAATAGCTGGATAGTCTGGTTGCTCTCTAAAGCCGCTCAAGTTTCGTTCACTAAAACGGCCTATGAAAAACGCTACGCCTCCGGGATAAGGAGATTGAAGCCAAAGGCTGACCCGGTTGAGGTTTAGAGTTCGGATATGTCATGTTAAAGCATGACGGAAGCACGAATTTATTTTAAGATCAATTTTTGGATTGGCACCAAAAAACTTGATTTAGTTCAGACGTCAAGTTTTTACATAAGTTTTTTTGGCTTTTTGAGCTTATGGCACTTTTAAGCTATTTGTATGTTTTCCTTTCAGGAGGCAGGACACCCTCAGGACCGAGGTGCACTGCATAATAATTCAGCTCAGCAGATCTTTTCCGACCCACAGTTCGGCATCTTTCCTGCCGAGCTGCACCTTGGTGTTGTCAAAACCATGAGCCTCGTAGTACAATGTCGGACACCTTTAAAGCATCGGCAATATCAACGAGGGGCAGAGACTAGAGCCGAACACACCAGAAGCCAAGGTACCCCATGGAGTCCTCGGCAAAGTGTTCTCGGGTATTGCTTTATATGCATTAGTTTCGAATTGTGTCTTCGGTCAATAGTTGGGTTGCCCGACTCCTGTGATTGCCTCCTACGTTCTGCTTTGTTCGGCTAGGTGTGCAAAGGGAGAACCACTGTGATTGTGCTTCCAGCTCAAATGGTTAAGCACCTCTGTGGAGAAATCCGAAAACTAACTGTCACAATGAGCATAAACTGGTCAGCGATCCGATGATTGTGTCAAACTATAGATCGATAGAGATTACCCCATGTTAAACGATGGGCCTTTCATAACATTGGCCAATGTGTTAATGGCTAGACCTTGGTCGGCGCCGAACACTAACCGGGGGCTCGTAACTAGCCTCCCCAATTTAAGCTCCTATGACTAAGTGAAAGTTATAAAGCCCGCATATCTGATTGCCTCACTTCCGCTAGCACAACAGCCTCTGGGCACCGAGACATCGCCTAAGGGTTGCTTTGTTATTGTGGAAACACCCTGCGTAGCATCTACAAAGGGGTGGAAGCCGACGATGGTCCACTTTCAAATGATAAACGGTCGCAACGGAGTCAAAATAAACATATCCTGAGTGTTTGTATTCAATATACGAGTGTTGCCTTCCATAATTATCGTTATAAAGCCATAAATATGCATCAATTTGACTTAAGATTTTGGCCAAGCTGGGTTGCCTGGCTCCTGTGTTTTTACCCTATGTTCCCGATTGTTCGGCTAGGGGGTAAAGGGGGCACCTCTGTGATTGTTACTATCGGGTCATCCGGGTTAGTACCTCAGACTGGGTGAAGCCGAAAGCTAGCTATCTTAAGAATATAATTGGTCCAACGACGGAAGTGAAAATCTCGGTTAAGTAAGACCATATAGTTCGGGAATTTCCCCAAACTAAATCCTCAATATTTTCCTCCCACATTGATCGGAGGTAAGGTTTCATAATCATGGTCAGCATGACAACCCAAAGAAAGGAACCGATAGCAGGACTATTTTCTTTGGAAGATGTTTCTTACATTAAAAAGTAATATAACATATCTCTCTGCGTATGTTTGTTTATGAAACCGTATGGCCGGATTGGCTTGTTTTCCATAAATCTTTGCCCTTATAATGGCTTTATAAAGTAGAAAAACACTCCTCAGCTACTAGCCGAGGAGGTTGAAGCCGATGGTCGGTCAACAAAGTTTGTACAATGCGTATCCGAGCATTACTGCTGTGAAGTACTTTGGTACATAGAATCATTACACATACTGGACAAAGTTCATTTCCTTCAAGTCATCCATTAAAAAGTCGAGGGCACAGTCTTGTTGAGATAGTTGAGTAGCCAAAATTTAATTTTGTTTCAAACGGATATCGATCCTTAATTCGTCCACCCGTGCCCACATTAAGGCTCGGGGGCTACTGTGCTTCGTGCTTATCATTTACAAATATTAAAGGGGCACATCGATCCCCTGATCTGGTGTTGCCACCCGACCAGTGGCTCGGGGGCTACTGCATTGCCTATCTAATGCAGAAAATTCAAAGTTCGCAGTGTTAGGCTTGACCAAGCTATGGGAAAACGCGTCTTCGGACAACAATAGGTACCATCTGGGACTTATCAGGCATCAAGCTAATATATGACGGCGGCTTCTCAAAACCCTCTCTCAAAGGTGCATCTCGGATTTTAGGCCGACACACACACCTTGAGGGCTACTGGCTATACATCTCGTCAGCAAATAAATTGCATCAATCGGAAATAAAATCCACAAACAAACAACCCACGACCGAGGTGGTGCACCGCCTCGGAAGCAGTCCGGCGTAAAGCTCGGATGCAAGTGACTCGCTCCGCAGAGGGCATTTCCGGCATTAAGCTCGGCTGAACTCCTTCAACTTTTTCGAACCAAGGTGATCTAAGACACCCCAGATATTATCTGGCGTTGGAGCTTGGATATAGTCTGGCGTTTCAGCTTGGATATAGTCCAGCGTTGGAGCTCCGATGCAGTACGACATTTGAGCTTGGATGCAGTCCGGCGTTGGAGCTCGGACGCAAGAGGACACCGCCACACGGGAAAAACTTCAAACCCAAGGTGCGGCGTAAAAAATAACAAGGCATTGATAAAGGCTGAAGACTTAAAGGGTTCCTCGGATGCCCGATGTGTGAACTCTTGGATTTAGCTCGGCAATCCTCGAGATCGGAGATGGGAATATTTGTTGAACCAGTTTTGAAGACCGACGACCAAAGATGAAGAACAGTTTGGAAGAATCGAGGAGCGTCCTTAACTTGAAGACCAATTCAGGGGGCTACTAACGGTGTCCTGGACTAGGGGGTACTCACCACTTCGTCTCCCGACCAGGTGGATCGGGCCGAGGACCCCCATGAAAATTCACTCATGGGCCACTTCGGGCAGCCCATGCCGCATACAAGGAAGATTCCACAAGACTTGGCGCCCAAGACGAGGACTCCTCTAAACCCTAGGCCTCTGGTGCATTATACAAATCGAGGCCAGGTGAGGGAGTCATGGATTAAGGGGTCCTCGGGGCGTCGACCCATTGAGTATGGGCCGGACTGGTGAAGTCGTATGGTGATGGAAGACTTATGAAGCCGTGGTGTGTCCTCCAAGTCAAGGGTAGGTAGGATCTCTTTATTCCTTGTTGTAATCTATCTCCGGTAAACCCTAACCCTATCGGTGTCTATATAAACCGAGGGTTGTAGTCTTTAGGGGGGGAGTTTGATAGATCATCCCATCGCCTTAGGGTTTAGCTCATGCTGATATCAAGGTAGATCCACTCTGTAATCCTATACACATCCAATATAATCAAGCAGGACATAGGGTATTACCTCTTCGAGAAGGCCCGAACCTGGGTAAACACCGTGTTCATCATCCCTTGTTCCCCATCGATCCCAGATCCACAGCTCGGAACCCCCTACCCCGAGGGCTGCCTGTTTTGACACCGACATTGGTCCTTTCATTGAGAGTTCCGCTGTTGGATCGCCAGAAGAATCGATGGCCCAACCGGTCGTTGGAGACCACACCTGCGCCAAGGGCCTCCCCGCCCCAGGCCATCTCCTCATGTTCGGTGGTGTATTAGTGCGCACCGACCCCACTGGTCGTCTCAGCCAGATCGAAGGCTTCGCCCCCATACAGGGACTCACTGGTCCAGGGGCATCGACCCCGGGACCAGCATACTCGCGAGAACCAGGTATCTCTCAGAGTCCGTCCTTGAAGCCCGAATCCGATATACGGTCCACAAGATCCCTCGCTGGATTGCCGGAGTGTCCGGCACCCCCATGTGCCCAGCTGGCAGACCACTTGGTAGGTCTATTCCGCCCGATGGGGATCTCCGTTATTAGGCCTACGGCCTACGATCAGATCGGGCTTAAACCCGACGACCGAGTAATCAACACCCCTCCGGTCACACATTCCGTCGCCATCGTCGAAGAGGCCTAGGAGGGGCCACAACCCCGCAAACTAAGAACGGTGTACACTCGAGCCTCTAGCTCAGAGTCAGACGCCAGCCCAGATGTATGTCCGGACTCGACCACCAATACTAGATCCGGCCTCAAGCTGATCCATCCGCATACCAGTCCGGATCCGAGCCCTACACGATCAGAACCGGACATGACTCAACCACCAATCAAGGACAGTCCGGGTCCGCTGCAGGAGGGAATCCTCGAATTTTTCCCACCCACCTGCCATACTGAATACACTCCGGATCTGGGAAATCCAGACATATGGGACCTCACGTATGTCAAACAGCGGCCAAACGAGAGAGTCCATCATTACTGAGCTAGATTTCTCCTTGTGAAAAACAGGATGGCGTCTTGCTGCGACATAGAGGTAATTAAAGCTTTCCAGTTCAACTGCAAGGACGAGGGCCTCTTAAACGCCCTCACTCATCGCTGACTTTGTAGCTTCACCAAATTATCAGACATGGTACGCAAGTACTACGCCATGTAGAACACGTGGAGGGTGCAACAAATAAACATGGGGCCACCGCCCGCCGCGCAACGTGGAAGGTCTCGCGTCAAGCGAGCATACACAAATCGGTTGCCGGAACACGAGCCCGACGAAAGTAAAACCAGGCCTAGATCAGTGTTGGACGAGCTGCTAGACAAACCATGCCCAGTACACTCAGTCTTACTAGACACAAACCCAACCCACAGACTTCAAGCCTGTTGGGTGGTGAGACAAGTGGCCAAACACGGCGAGTCAATCTTGGGCCTTACACCTCCAGACAATCAGTCCGCCGCTTCACCACAGGACCACAATGTCCTTACGGTCTACCAGACGTTCGCCTCAAACAATAAAAGGAAAAAGGCTCTTCGAGAGCTCAACCAGATATATCACGCGACGACCACACAGCCGTGGGCAGCCGCACCTATCACCTTCGACGAGAAGGACGAGCCAAGCCCCCGTAGCAACCACGCACCGGCCGCATTGGTCCTCGACCCCATTGTCGATGGCTTTCGGCTGACTAAAGTGCTGATGGACGGGGGCAGCGGCCTCAACCTCATTTATGAGGACACTCTCGATAAGATGCAGTTCAACAGATCTCTCATCGAACGCAGTCACACAACATTCCGAGGTATAATACCCGATAGGGAGGCACACTGCTCGGGACGCGTAACCCTGGACGTCGTGTTCGGCTCACGCGATAACTACAGATCTGAACCCTTGCTATTTCACATTGTGCCCTTCCGCAGCGGATACCACGCCCTGCTAGGACGCGAGGCATTCTCGAGATTTCAGGCCATACCACATTATGGGTATATTAAACTCAAAATGCCAGGGCCTAACGGGGTAATCTCACTTAAAAGTGACCCTTAGCAAGGCCTTGCGAGCCAAAAACAAGATGGCATCCCTTGCCCTAGAGACATTATCCGAAGCCCTCGCGGCCGAAGAGTTGACAGCACTACACACTACAGCCGACAAGGATGACGTGTTCCTCAGTAAAAGACAAAAACCTACATCATTCAAGCCAGTAGATGAAATAGTCAAATTTCAAGTGCACCCAACGGATCCCAATAAAACAAAGTCTATAGGAGCACAACTGGACCCCGTAGTCGACGAGGCACTAAGAGCATTCCTACGTGGAAACTGGGAAATATTCGCCTGGCACCCCTCGGACATGCCAGGAATCCCGCGCAGGCTGGCAGAGCATAGCCTAAACATCCTCAAAGGCTTCAAGCCGGTGAAACAGACTCTACGCTGTTTCTCTGAGCCCAAACAACATGCCATGGGCGAGGAACTTCCAAAACTACTGGAGGCCGGATTCATCCGCGAGATCAAGCACCCCGAGTGGCTAGCGATTCTGGTGATGGTACCCAAGAAGGACAAGTCCTGGCGGCTCTGTGTCGATTTTAAAGACCTTAACAAGGCCTGCCCTAAGGACCCTTTCCCCCTGCCAAGAATAGACTAGATCATCAACGCCACCGATGGACACGACTCGCTATGCTTCCTCAATGCATACTCCGGATACCACCAGATTAAGATGAAGGAGTCCGACCAGGCGGCAACCACATTCATCACCCCCTACGGGCCTTTCTGCTTCAACACTATGCCGTTCGGACTCAAAAATGCAGGAGCCACATACCAGCGCATGATTCAAACAAGCCTCGAAAAACAAATCGGCAAGACAGTCGAGGCGTACGTGGACGATGTAGTTGTAAAAACTAAAAACATCGACCAACTGATCGACAACCTCCACCAAACCTTCGACAACTTACGAGCATATGATATACGGCTCAACCCAGACAAATGTGTCTTCGGGGTCCCTGCCGGCAAACTGCTCGGATTCATCGTCTCCCATAGAGGAATCGAGGCCAATCCGGCCAAAATTAGAGCTCTGTCCCAGCTCGCAACACCAACGAAGCTCAAACATGTCCAAAAGCTGGTAGGATGTGTGGCAGCCTTAAGCCGCTTTATATCTCGCCTCGAAGAGAAAGCATTGCCGCTCTACAAACTACTCAAAAAGACCAAGAACTTCACATGGACGGACGAAGCAACCACGGCCCTAGAGGAGATCAAAACACTTCTCGCCGGTAACCCTATCCTAGCCGCACCAGGTATTGGCGAGCCCATGCTGCTATACATCTCAGCCACCAATCAAGTGGTCAGCGCGGTGCTCGTCGTAGAGCGGGAATCCGAAGGCCACAAATTCCAAGTCCAGAAGCCGGTCTACTATGTGTTCGAAGTGCTCATGCCATGCAAGACACGGTACCCACATTATCAAAAGATCACTTATACAGTTTTCATGGCGTCTCGAAAGCTCCGACACTACTTCCTAGAATGTTCGATCACAGTGGCATCAGTAGTTCCCTTGAATGATATAATAAATAACAGGGATGCCACAGGCCGCATCGCCAAATGGGCTATTGAGCTCCTCCCTTTTGAGATAGCATACAAACCACGCTGAGCCATTAAATCTCAGGTGCTGGCTGATTTCATAGCCGAATGGACCGAGGCCGAACTGCCTCAGGAATATAGTACATTCACATTGGACCATGTACTTCGATGGCTCAAATCTGTTAGCCGGACTAGGGGCGGGAGTAATTCTCATATCCCCCACAGGCGACATGGTCCGGTACGTTCTGCAAATCATGTACATGGACTCCAACAATGCAGCTGAATACGAAGCACTGCTACATAGTCTTCGGATGGCCACATCGATGGGTGTACAGCGCCTCGAATTACGGGGAGATTCAAATCTAGCGATCTCCCAGGTCAACGGCGAGTTCAACGCCAAAGACCCAAAAATGGCGGCATATAGGAACGCCATCCGCCGGATAGCGGCCCGGTTCGAGGGCCTAGAATTCCACCATGTTGCTACAGACAACAATCAAGCCGCGGATGTCCTCGCCTGCATGGGCGCCAAGCACAACCCAGTACCCAAAAATACATTCCTCGAGCGGCTCTTCAAGCCCTCCGTCGTATGGCACGACACGGAAAACTATGTACCAGTCAATGAGCCGGCACAAGCTGTCACCAAGCTGTCACTTCGGAAGATGAACCCGACGATCACGTCATCGGCGGTTCGGCACTCGAGGAGACCCCTTCGGCCCATGTAATCATGGCCGTAATTGCTCCTTGGACCGAACCCCTGCTCGCCTACCTTTTACGGCAGGAGCTCCCTGATGACCAGACGGAGGCTCGACGCATAGTCCGGCGCTCTAAAGCATATAAGATCCACGAAGGAGAACTCTACAAAAAGAGCACCACAGGGTTCTTACAAAGATGTATCTCCGAAGAGGAAGGGCAACAGCTCTTGGCAGAAATACACAATGGCATGGGCGGCCACCACGCGGCAGCCCGGGCTCTTGTTAGCAAGGCCTTCCGAGCTGGTTTCTTTTGGCCCACAGCCCGCGAGGACGCCCGCACTTTAGTCTGGCAATGTGTGGGTTGCCAGTTGTTCGCTAATCAAAGCCATATTCCCCCGACAGCTCTTCGGACGATACCAATAACTTGGCCTTTTGCGGTCTGGGGGCTCGACATGGTCGGGCCACTCAAAGGGGGATCAAAGAAAAAGATGTACTTATTGGTCATGGTCGATAAATTCACCAAGTGGATCGAGGTAAGGCCAGTCACTTCGGCGGAAGCCGGACCAGTCGTCGACTTCTTATCTGACGTCGTGCACCGTTATGGTGTCCCCCACAGCATAATCACCGATAATGGTACTAACTTCACTACCCAGGAAGTCAAAAAGTGGTGCGGCACAATGGGCATTAAACTCGATTATGCTTCGGTGTACCATTCGCAAACAAACGGATAGGTAGAATGGGCCAATGGACTCATCATGAGCGGCATCAAGCCTCGCCTGGTCCGATCCCTAAAGCAATCGGATTGCAAGTGGGTCCAGGAGCTTGACTCTGTACTATGGGGGCTACACACTACCCCTAATCGATCAACCGGATATACACCATTCTTTATGGTATACGGTGCGGAAGCAGTTCTCCCATGCGACCACATCCATGATGCACCTAGAGTGCGCATGTATGAAGAAAAGGAAGCCGAGCTGGATCGGCAGGATGATTTGGATGCCCTCGAAGAAGAGCGGGACATAGCCCGGGCTCGATCCATGTTCTACCAGCAACAAGAACGACGCTATCAAAATCGTGAAGTCCGGGCGAAGACATACAACATAGGCAACCTCGTCCTTCGACTCCCTGAGAAGCAGAAGCATAAGCTTTCGCCCAAATGGGAGGGCCCCTTCATCATCGAAGAAGTGCTAATAGGGGAAGCGTATCGTCTTCGCCGCCTGTCTCACGATTGCCTCGAGCCGAACCCGTGGAATGCAGCTTAGCTGCGGTGTTTTTACGCCTAATGTTCGGAAACCCCCCCCCCCCTTTTTGGTGCCCCTTTTTCTTTGTTCCTTTTTCTATTCATCATTTTCCGATATGGTGAGTGTTCGGTTAAACCGAACAACGCTAAACTCGTATTATGTACATCATCGAATGTAACACCCAGCCTGGCCTGGGGGCTCGCTTAGACGAGCCGATTACTATAATCAATACAAAACCGCATTCATCTCGATTGCATCCTTCTCATATCTTTCAAGCCATCTATGCACTTATTCGACCTAAGATCTTTGCCAAGCTGGGTTGCCTAGCTCCTGTGTTTACCCCTACGTTCCCGATTGTTCGGCTAGGGAGTAAAGGGAGCACCTCTGCGATTGTTACGACCGGGTCATCCGGGATCGTGCCTCAGTCGGGTGAAGCCGAAAGCTAGCATTCTTACAGAATCCAATAAGTCGGCCTCAAGGGAAGTGTATACAGCCTCGCGCTCATTACCATGCCTTTTTGAAGTCATGGGTGTCCGTTGATCTTAAGTATCTCGATTATAACTATACCCGAAGAAAGGAACCCTTGGAGGAACTATTTTCATCGGAAGATGTTTCTTACATTAAAAAGGAATATAACATAGCTCTCTGCATATGTTTAGTCTGTTCGCACCAGATGGCCCCATTGCCTGGTTACCCGAACTGTCGCTGTAATTTCCACAGCACATAGTATGGAACACTCCCCGATCACTGGTCGGGGAGGTGGAAGCCGATGGCCGGTTAAGACAACATTTTTATAAAACAATAGATCGAGACGAACCAATGTAAAGTACATAGATACATAGAGTTAGCAAAACTACTCTAGATCTACATTGTCTATCAATTGCTCTAAAGCACAGTCCTTCTGAGAATAGCGAGCGGCGGGCATCACATCATCATACACCAAGCTAAGTAGTATCTCCTGGCCATCTGGGCCCACTGGACCAACCCGGGCCATATGCTCTGGGTCTAGCTTAGTGAAATGGTTCTTCACCATTGCCCAGGCTTCGCGCGCTTCTTCTCGGCAAGAAGAGATCTTCCATAATTCAAACCTTCGCCGAGCTCCTTTAAAGCAACTGGCTAGTTTGGCCGTACTCTCTGGCGGCGCATCTGACGGCCACAACGGCTTGGCCATGCTCTTCATGGCTTTCCGGGCCCTCTCATGAGTCTTCAATAGCTCCTTTAAAAGGTTTCCGCCATAGGTGTTGGCTTCCTCCTCGGGCCAACCAGTCAGGAGACCTATAAAGCAGATGTTGCATTTCATTATTCAGACGCCAATAGTACTTGCTAACAGAATGGTAGGGTCAGTGCTTACCAAATATGCCACCTTTTAGCTTCTGGTTTTCCTCCAAAGCTTGCGCGAGCTGAGTTTTCAAACTCTCAAGCTCCTCAGCTTGCCGCTGATTCTCCGCCTTGAGCTCATTTTTCTCTTCATGACTTCACGCCAGCACTCGTTTACCAGCTTCCAACTCCTCCTGCAACCCGCGTACGGTTTCTGTGGCTGTATAAAGAAAATGGTGTTAACACTACATGAATCCGCTACTTTGCCATCTGCCACGGCAGACGGCAAAGGTAGGAACGGTGGACGGCAAAGGTCTTTGCCTTCTGCCGCGGACGGCAAAAGGCTCCGGCAAAGTAAGGATCGGCAAAGAGCTACTTTGCCGTCTGCTTTCGGCGGCTGACGGCAAAGGGACCTTTGCCATCAGCAGCAGACGGCAAAGAAAGCAGACGGCAATAATTACGCTGTTAGTCCATTAGGTGGCTAACGGCAGCCTTTGCCGTCCACCGCTGACAGCAAAATTTGTCCGGCCTTTGCCGTCCGCCGAATGATGTCAGCTAGACGTCACTACACGGCAGGCCTTTGCCGTCCGCGGCTATAGGCGAAGTTGTTTACTCTTTGCCGTCAGCCACTGTAGGCAAAGCCTTTACCGTCCGCCGCTATAGGCAAACTGGCCAAATGGGTCAGTTCTCAGGAGGCACAGGTGGCAGCCACGTGGCTGCTTTGCCGTCCGCGGCTGTTGGCAAAGTTGCCTTTGCCGTCCGCGGCTGTCGGCAAAGGTGGCTTTGCCATCAATGGCTGACGGCAAAGATCCTGCTTTGCCTCATTTTTTTCTGTTTTTTTAAATGCAACAATTTTGAGAGCAAATATATATGACATATATATATATTTCACAGGGCTATTTAACAGCAAACATATGACATATCCAGCACATAAGTTTCATCGTACGTACATATATAGTTCCATCCATTCATACATAGCAAGTTCCATCAAGTTGCACATACACATTGTTCCATCCATACATATTACAATGCAAAGTTTCATCTAGATAGCAAGTTCCATCATAGCAAGCTAGAAGAATACTTGAAGAGAATGAAAGAAAAAACAAGCACTCCATCATAGCAAGCTAGCTTCCGTGAAGTGAATGAAATCTGCAAAATGGCAAATAAGAAAGTTAGAAAAAGGTGACTAGAAGAAGAAGACTAGAAGAAGAAGACTAGAACAAGAAGAAGAATAGAACAAGAAGACTAGAACAAGAAGACTTAGGTGAAATGGATCATATATGAGCTAACTTAGGTGAAATGGATCGTTTATGAGCTAACTAAGGTGAAATTGGATCCTTTATGAGCTAACTAGGTGAAGGATCGTTTATGAGCTAACTTAGTTGAAATGGATCATTTATGGCTAACTTAGTTGAAATGGATCGTTTATGAGCTAAATAAGGTGAAATGGATCGTTTATGAGCTAACCTAAGGTGAAATGATCGTTTATGAGCTAACTACGGTGAAATGGATCGTTTTTGAGCTAACTTAGGTGAAATGGATCATTTATGAGCTAACTTAGTTGAAATGGATCGTTTATGAGCTAACTTAGGTGAAGTGGATCATTTAAGAGCTAATTTAGTGAAATGGATCGTTTTGAGCTAACTTAGGTGAAATGGATCGTTTATGAGCTAACTTAGTTGAAATGGATCGTTTATGAGCAACTTATTAAAGCATCATTTTAGAGCTAACCTAGGTGTGATGGGTCATTTTGGAGCTAACCTAGGTAAGATGGGTCATTTTGGAGCTAACCTAGGTGAAATGGGTCATTTTAAAGCTAACGTAGGTAAAATGGATCATTTAGGAGCTAATCTAGGTAAAATGGGTCATTTTAGAGCTAACTTGGATAAAATGGATCATTTATAAGCTAACTAAGGTAAAATGGGTCATTTTAGAGCTAACTTAGGTAAAATGGATCGTTTATGAGCTAACTAAGCTAATTATGAAATTTTTGACATAAGTAAGCTAAGTACAGATCGTTTTAGAGCTAACTTAGGTAAAATGGATGGTTTTGGAGGTCAGTAAGCTTATTAAGTCATTTTGGAGGAAAAGAAGCTAACTCTAGGTCATTATGGTAAGCATATTGGAGGAAATAAAGCTATGTCTAGGTCTTTATGCATTTGTTAAGCAAAACACTAGAGAAACTTACCGTGATCATGGAGGTGTAGGAGCGGGCTGGCTCGTGCCGGTAGGTGGAGAAGGATCATGCGATGCTTGTCTGGAGTTATGCTGCACCAAAGATCATTTCCAATGTCTCGTTAGCATGATGACACTCAAATGTTAAGACTAGCAAGTAATGTCCATTCAAATTAAACTCACCATGCTCCTAGGAGCAATCACTGGCATCGACGGAGCGGTCTGACCGGATTTCTCGCACACAAACTGCACATTTGGTTTTGACAACTCAGTCATACTAGTTAGTAATGAGACAAACACTACATGAATGTTTTGGCTAATCTGCAGAAGAAACTTACCACAAGGAGCTCGTACATGGCCCTTGCCTGCATGTCATTCCGTGCCCTCTCCTCCTCCAACATCTTTGTCGTCCTCTCCTCCAACTCCCGCTGCCTCTCCGCCGCCTCCGCCAGAAGTTTCTCCGTTCTATCTCTCTCACTCTGTATAGCAGCCTGCAACACCACTCACATGACCATTTGTAATCATTGATGGAAGCGCACACAATGTAATGGCGAAAGATAGCTGAGTACGTATAACTAACCTTGAAGGCGAGTTGGACTGGCCGTTCACGAGGCCTTATCTCAGGAGCGGAGCTCGACTGGCACGCCTTGATCTCCGGGAGAGTGCTAGGACAACGGATAAGTCCATCTCCCATGGTTATGGAGCCATGGGACCTCCCGCCACCAGATATCATCAGCAGCTCTGTATCAACGGGACCCTGGCTCGGGTTAAAGTCCTCCCCTTTCCTCGTCTTCCCCTGATCTCTATATTTCACGAGCTTGTCGTGGGAGGAGATGTTGGTGAAGTTCTTTGGATCATCAAGGTCAGACGCAGAGAATGCCTTGACTTTCTTGTAAGGGCCAGTGTGGGCCATGGCATGCAGGTCGTACACCTTTGGCACCTTATCCGCCTTATTGTAGCGTGCCTGAAAGAGAGAAAAAAAGTAAATTAATAATTAAAGGGCTAAAGCTAGCATGATGAATGAATTGCATGAATCATGAAGCAAACCACATACCCAGTTCTGCCCGAACTGATATAAGTTGGAGCTGCCTTGATGGTGTGGCACACCTTCCATTTGGGCACGTTTGTCCTTGGCCTTGTTGTGGAGGGCTAGCCATTCTTTTGAGCACCACTCATTGACCAACACCTCCCAACAATCCATTCGATCTGCACACCATCTCGGAGGGGCCTAAGTTAGGAAATAGAAACTTGAGCACTACGGCTATGAATTACTAAATGAAGGAAGTAAGTACAAGGCCTTAAGAATTACCTTCATGTACTCCTCCTTACTCAAGAACTTCTCGCGGCATGCCGGCTTGGTCTTCTTGATACCACGCGAGGCGTAGTAGTCTCGAACAGCCTGCACCCGAGCCTCGTGCCATAAGTTCTATAGTAGGCGCTTGCAGACGTTATCGATAACATTTGCCACTTCCTCCTCGTATCCCTCCTCACACCTGTAGAAAGTCTGCAATCAAATGAGACAATATTGATTAGTACAATTAATAACTAGCTAGTTGAAGATTTTTAATTGTGTAAAGGAGAAATTACCCAGAACTTTCTGATCGCCACGTCTGCCCTCGTCTTGCACAAGACACCGTCGATAATCTCACCCGGCGGGGCCGAGGCAGCCAAGTAGTGCTCTCAACTCAATCCAAGCTCTGGAAGCCGACCCTCACCAGGCAACGTGACAAACCTCGGGAAGTTTTGCCGACAAAGAACTCCAAGGACGGAGTTGGGCCGGCGGACACTATGATGGTGGTCCCAACCCCTGCAGCATGACAAGGTTAACGCATTAGTTATTTGAAGAAACGTGAATGTAGAAGGTACAAAAAGATTAAATGCACTTACCTCTCCCCATCAGGGAAAATCAACCACCTCTGCTCGCGGGTCGCCGGCACGGACGGGAGCCGTGTACAACCACGCTGGTAGACGGTGCCCCCCTCCTCCTCAATATCAGTCGGCTCCCCGCCATCATCAGCATGGCCACTCGGCTCCTCAGGCTGATCCGGCCAGGTACCCCATCTAGACATGTGCTCCTCCGGGGTCTCGTGGGCCGAACTCTCGTGGGCCGAAGGCCCGTCGACCCGAGGCTCATGGGCCGAAGACCCGTGGACCGGAGGCTCGTGGACCGGAGTCCGTGTAGCCTCCTCCTCGGACGAGTCCACCCTAGCAGTCACGTGCTCGGGTGAAACAGCTGGGGGTGGCGGCGAGGAAGGCGCCGTAGCAGGCACCCTACCTTCTCTCCCGCGACCACGTGCTCCAGCTCCTCTCTTCTTCTTACCTCGTCCCCTGCTGGGCACCGCGGTCGACGAAGAAGGGCCCGGCGGTGTCGCCATACTGTCCAGCAACGCTCGGCGGAGTGGTGCGTGTGGAATGGAAGACCTCACACCACGCGCCGACGAAGAAGGGGCCTCGGCGCGCTCCCGACCAGCTCACACCATCTTTCAACACCTGCCATGACAAAGAGTAAACGAAATTAGTACAACATAAAAAAAATACCGACATGAATAATAATATGTATATCACTTAAGTGTATCATCATCAAGTACAACATAAAAAAATTGAATACCTGACACTACTAATAATCTCGATCAGTATCATCAATAAATGCATAATCATCATCATCACTATAATCAATGATGGGCTCATAGGGTTCAGTGGCATCAACATGTGGAAGGCCACCTTGACGTAATCGGTCAAGCATTGACAGGTCATCCGCAACAGTAACCTCTTCTTGTTCCGGCTCTTCTTGTTCCTCCTCTGGGGTGATGTCGGATTCACTGTCGCTGTCTACTTCAATGTTTTGGGGTGAAGTATAGCGGTTCTTGAAACGCTTTTTGGAAAGACGTGTCTCTTGGAAGAATTCTCCTTCATATGATTCTGGGTTAATGTGAGGTTCATAATCCTCTTCCTTTGGGGGAGATAGTCTAGCACGTGGCGGCACTTAATAAACGACATCCCAACCTTTCAGATTTGGATTAGTTTGGCAGGCCCACGGTAGATAGAATACTTGGGTCGCCTGGTGAGCCGTAATATAGACATCAGGAACATCTAAATGGGTGCTTTGGTTGATTTCAACTAGCCCTATATGTTCATCAGTCCTTCTAGTCTCCTTCGGCTGAAACCAATAACATTTGAAGACTACGACATTCGGTGGGTTTTCACCATAGAATAGAAGTTCATAAATTGCTTCAACTCTCCCATAATACTCGGTACCTCCTTCGCCGATAGCAGATACACAACAATTTGTAGACTTTCGGTCGGCCATAGATAGCTCTTTGCCATAGGTACGAAAGCGATACCCATTGATGTCGTATTTGTCAAATGAACGGACCTTATAGTCAAAACCATTAGCGACTTGTCTCAATTCGGCGTCCATAGACTCTGAATTAGCCTACAAGTTTAATATGAAAGGATTGTTGCATTACGCACAAATTAGCGAATGAAATGAAATTGTCTAGTAGAAATTACCGTTTGTTTGAACCAAGAGATGAAACCGGGATAGCCGCCTCCTTGCTTTGCGAGAAGCTCATCCTCTTCGACGGAATCCTTTTGGATCACCGCTCCATATGAGAATATGGCGAAGTATCGACTGTATGAAATATCCAGGAATAAGAGCAGTTCAAAGGAAATAGAAGTTGCGAAACAATGTACCGAGAACTTACTCGATGTACGGCCGCACTTCTATTAGGTTGTTGAAGATATACAACGAAATGGTCCGCCATTCTTCGTTATCCAAAGATACTGGATTTGAAACACTGGCTGGTGCGAGATTCCCTTTGAATAGGCTGAGGTTGGATCCACCCTTTTTAGGGTCGTCAGCATTGTACCGAGGCTTCGGATTATGCAAATGACAATTTTTGGCTTCGTAGTGTGCTGTCACGAAGTTTGCCGCCTCCTCAGTGATGAATGCCTTAGCCATCGATGCTTCAATTCTACGTTTATTTTTACATTTTTCTCGAAGCGTCTTCTGCATCCTCTCAGTTGGGTAGCACCAACGATTTTGCACGGGCCCCCCCAATCTTGCCTCGGTCGGGAGATGCAAAATCAAATGCTGCATTGGATTAAAGAAGCCCGGTGGAAAGATCTTCTCTAACTTGCAGATCAACTCCGGCGCCAACTCTTCCATTTCTTCTAGCACGCCAGGCGATAGTTCTTTCGCACAAAGAACACGGAAGAAATAGCTGAGTTCTGCCAGTACTAGCCATTCATCCTCAGGGAAATTATCAACGTCAGGAAAATGTTCTTTCTTTGCATAATCTGTCCGGGGGGGAGATTGAGTGGAAAGACAAATACGGGCCAACAACTATATTGGGCTGCCATCATACCAAACACACTGAACCCATCCGTGCTGATGCCGACTCGAGGATGCCTCTGATCTGCCGCTTTGTCAGCATGTAATTCATCAAACTTTTTCCATGCAACACCATCCGATGTGTGTACCATCATCAGATTCCCATCTGCATCTAGTTCGGTTCTTTTGCCTGTTTTGTGCCATGTCATCTGTCTGGCCGTCTCTTCGACCATGAAAAGATGTTGAAGTCTTGGTACGATTGGCATATACCGAAGAACACTAACTGGGATTTTGGTCTGTGTCTTCTCACCAATACCGTTGTCTACCACAACATACCTGGAAGACATGCAAATGGGACAATAGTTCAAGTCCGCATAGTCAAGCCTATATAAGGCACATCCTTTCTCACAGGCATTTATCTTCTCATAGGGCATCTTCAGTGCACGGAGGATTTTGTCCGACTGGTACAGGTTTGCAGGCATTACATGGCCTTTGGGTAGAAAGCGTCCAAATACTGTCATCATTGCGTCGTAGCATTCTCTGCCCAAGTTGAACTGAGCCTTCAGAGCCATTACTTGTGAGATGGCATCCAACTGACAAAGCTTAGTGTGCTCGTGGAGCGGACGTTTTGAAGACTCCAACCTTTCATTGAAGGCCTTTGCAGATTCCTCCATCTCCTCATCCGAATCCCGAGCATCATCATAGTCTTGCACCATGTTTTCCATCCCGGTACCATGCTCGTCGGTGCAACGACGATCCACCTCAGCTCGGTCACGTTGGGCAGACTCACCATGATATGTCCACACCGTATAATCGGGCATAAAACCACTCTTCTACAGGTGTTTGCCCATTTCAGCCTCTGTCCTCTTTTCCCAATTGCCGCATCGGAAATAGGGGCACCAGGTTTTCCTCTGGCCATTTGCAAATGCGGCTTGCACAAACCCCTTGGTTTTTGTGAACCATTCAGCGCTCCATTTGTTCTGACCAGTGTGACCGGTATACATCCACGCATAATCACTCATCTTGACTTTCAGAGCTACTGGACACACAACAAATATATATATATATAATTCACCATGTATATATTCATCAGTTGATCTACTTTGTCAATTTTATTACGTCCATGCAACCTACACTCTAATAGGTAATGATAGGTCCTAATCCCACCCGAGTATGTGTAGATTGGGTTCATTTTCCCATGCTATGCTCCGGATCCGACGCAAAATTTCGGCAGCACCTCCCCGTTGTTCTCCTGATACACGTCTCTATAATAAACAGAGAGGATGTGTACCCGGAGAACAACAGGGGAGGCACTGACGAAATTTATGCGTCGGATCCGGAGCAAAGCATATGGGAAAACGAACCCAATCTACACATACTCGGGCTGTCCATGGATAGCGTTGGACAATTCGAAAGAATCAAGGTTATAAATATGCAAATGCATGCATATTTATAACTATAACGCTTTCGAACGGGAGACACATATTGGTTACGCATACTGATGATTCAAGACACATATATAGCTAGCTATCAAGTTTCATCGGCATGAACACCGGAACAGAGCAAATAATTAATGGGGTAGGAGGACATGTCATTTGTGCTCACCCACGAACGAAGGGGCAGAGCTCGTCAAACGCACGGCGAGGTCGTCGAACACCAAACCTCGCAGCGATGAAACAACTGCACATTTAAATCTACCCGATCAACACAATTATATATATTGTTTTTCATAACAAAATCGAAAAATGTATGACCTAACTAATAATTCACAAATATATGACCCCGTCGGCCTTTGGAAGGCCAAAGAACACCTTTTCGGGAGGTGTCGGGGGTCGGGGTGTCATGTCGGTGTCTGGGTCGGGTGCTGTTTCGGGTCGGGGGTCGGGGTGTCGTGTCGGGGTCGGGGTGGTTCGGGGTCAGGGGTCAGGGGGTCCAGGGGTGTCGGTGGGTGGTGTCGGGGTCGGGGTGTCGGGGTGTGGTGTCGGGATCAGGGGGGTCAGGGGGTCGGGGTGTCGAGGTGTCGTGTCGGGGTCGGGGTGTCGGGGTGTCGTGTCGGAGTCTGGGTGTCGGGGTCAGGGGGTCAAGGGGTCGGGGTGTCGTGTCGGTGTTGGGGGTCGGGCTGTGGTGTCGGGGGTCGGGGTGTCGGGATCGGGGGGGTCGGGGGTCGGGGTGTCGGGGGTGTGGTGTCGGGGTCGGGTGTCGGGGTGTGGGGTGTCGGGGTCGGGGTGTCGGGTGGGGTGTCGGGGTCGGGGTGTCAGGGTCAGGGGGGGTCAGGGGTCAGGGGTCGGGGTGTGGTGTCGGCGTCAGGGGGCGGGGTGTTTCCTTCTATCCTTCTTCTTCTTCTTCTCTCTCTCTTCTTCTTCTTCTTCTTTCTTCTTCTTCTTCTTTTCCTTTCTTCTTCTTCTTCTTTCATCTTTTTTCTTACTTCTTTTCTTTACTTCTTTCGTTTCTTTCTTCTTTCTTCTTCTTCTCTTCTTCTACTTCTTTTCTTCTTCTTTCTTCTTCTTTTCTTTTTTTATCTTTTTTCTACTTTCTTTTCTTTTCTTTTCCTTGCTTCTTCTTTCTACTTCTTTTCTTCTTCTTCTTTTTCTTTTTTCACTCTTTTTCTCTACTTTCTTCTTTTCTTCTTCTCTTCTTCTACTTTCTTCTACTTCTACTTCTTCTACTTCTTTTCTAACACTACACTAACACATTGTAGCACTAAATCTAACACTAACACTATGTAGCACTAAATCTAACACTAACACTAACACATATCTAGTACTAAATCTAACACTAACAATTAAACAGCAAAAAAAATGAAAAAACAGAAGAAAAAAAGAAAAAAATAACTCACCAGAGCAATGGGACGGTCGGGCAGTGGGGCGGGTGGGCCGGCAACGTGGCGGCGCGCCGGGGCAGTGGGACGGTCGGGGCAGTGGCCGGGGCGGGTGGGCCGGCGACGTGGTGGCGCACCGGGGCGCTGGGGCGCCAGGGCTGCGGGGATGGTGGAGCGACGGGGCGTCTGGCGGGTGGTGGTGGGCGGCGGGGTGGTGGGGCGATGGGGCAAGCGGGGGCGGGGGCGGTGGCGGGGGCAGCGCCGGCGGCGGATGGTATGGCGACGGGCATCGGCAGGTGGGATGGGGGCGGCGAGGTGGTGGGGCAACGGGGCAAGCAGGGGCGGCGGCGGCGGCGGCGGCGGTGGCGTGTGGCGGGGGCTGCGCCGGGCGGCGGGGGCGGCGCCGGGCTGCGGGGGCGGCGGTGGGTGGATCTGGTGGCGGGGCGTCGGGGAGGAGAGAGGGAGAGAAGAGAGAGTAACGGCGCGGGGTGGGGGCTCGACCGGCCGTTAGTTACGTTAGGTTAGTTAGCCTTTGCCGTCCGCCGAGGCTTTGCCGTTCGCTTTTTTTTATCTTTGCCGTCTGCTAGCAGATGGCAAAGAGGGGGGGCGTTAAGTTTTTCTAATCGGCTCGTTACTGGGGAGCACCTCTCTCTTTGCCGTCAGCCAGCTGACGGCAAAGAAGTGACAGATGGCAAAGACCGTTTTTGCCGTCTGCTTTTTGGTAGCTGATGGCAAAGACCTTCTTTGCCGTCTGCTAGCAGACGGCAAAGAACTGGCAGACGGCAAAATCCCTGATTCTAGTATTGTAATACATAGAATACACCATACATCTTTCTGCACAAGGTGCAACAAGTTTTTTCCGCTTACCGGATAATTCGCTGATGGCTTTTCGAGCCGCATCCAGTTCGGCCTTAGTTTCGACCAACTGTGTCCGGCTTGCCTCAAGGTCCTCGGACATCTTTTTGTTCTGTTCTCTTACGGCCTACAAAAATCATATCATTAGCAACCCTTAACTCGGCCGTCCCGCCCAAATTAAGGCTTGGGGGTTATTCGGTTAGGGAACGTGATATGCTTTTAAGCTATTTTTGCTACATACATGCACTTTGGCGGCAAAGAGGCCAGCGATCCCTTCAAGACCTGTCCGGGCTGCACCTAGAGATGCATCCACCGAACTGAAGGCACTGAATTCCCGATCGGTAAAAACAGGGTGGCGTAAAGTTTCCTTCCGGCGGCGGTGATTCATCATGCTTTCAACTTCGGAGTTAGTGACTGAAACATCTCCTGAATCCTTTGGGGGGACGCCCGTAGCTGCGTGTCCTGCGGAGGCTCCGGCTCATACCGGAAATCCAGGACCGAACTCATGCCTCGGCATGGCCAAGGAATCTTTGGGCTGATGCAGTGACGCTTTTCTTCTGAACAAATGGAACTTCAGAAAAAGGATATCAAGGAGGAATATTTGCCACAGCATCAAGTGCATTACCGTTGGGCCGAAGGGGCAGTAGTTTCCGCTTCGACGGGAGCTTTCCTCTTAGAAACCCCGTCGGTAGTCGAAGTTGGTGTGATCCATGCTCCACCTGCTACTGAGCGGCATTTAGAGCGACAACCCTTGGGAGTAGAAATCAGCACATTTGGGGTGGTGCGGGATGAGCGCCTTGTGCGGGAGGAGGTCTTCTTATCACTTACCCTGGAAGAGGGAAGAGCCCCAGGGTGATCAGCTGTCACAGCAACCTTGATGCCGTCAAGGCTCTCTTGATAAAACACCCCGTCTTCAAAATCAATCGACGTCTCTGGGTCGTCATGGTACCCTGGATCGTCATCATGGGAATGATTGTCCAGTTGAGGAGGAGAGCAATTAATGGACGCAACTTGACGCCTCTAAGCCTGTTCAAATACAATCAGTCAGAGCTCGGTTATAATATGTGTGCCTGAGTCAGTGGGTTGTGGCTTACCCAATCCGCCGGATTATATCTGGAGCAACCTTCCCGGATACTCATTCAAGCGAAATCAGCTTCCTCTCCCTTAAAGAGATCGGCCAATATTTTGGCCAGAGCTGCCTTATTATCTGGACCTTGTCGCTGGTAGCGGGTCACGTCGCTAGTCCCGTTGTAGCACCATAGAGGGACCTCTTTGCTATAGGGGTTGCACGCATCGGGTGATGGCGATGGCCATTACTTCAATCATGGTCATCTTACTGCTAGTCAGTAGCCTGATCTTGGCTGCTAGCGCATGCACCTCTTCGCTGTCCGGTTGGGAAGGGCCTCTGGGCCGCCTGTTGAACCGCTTTATAGGTGGGTCGTTTGAGTACTCGGACAGCCCTTGCCGAATTGGATCGGTTCGGGGAACATCTTCGATATAGAACCACTCCGAGGTCCATCCTTCGGGATCACTTCATGGTGTGCCAATTGGGTACCCTGCTCCAGCTATCCGCCATACTTCGGCGCCGCCCACCTCAAATATGTATCCTCCTTGCAGGCTAGGGTCAAGTCAGAAATACTTCCTGCACAAGTAGAAGTGGGCCTCGCAGCTCAAGAATATCTCGCACAGGGCCACGATGCCAGAGATGTGTAGTATGGACCCCAGGGTGAGGTTGTGGAGCTGGATCCCGTAGAATTCTAACAAACCTCGTAGAAAGGGGTGGATAGGAAAGCCCAAACCTCTTAGAAGGAAGGGCACAAAACATACCCTGTCCTCCTTTCTTGGAGCAGGGGAGTTCTTGGCGAGGGCGCAACCGTCGATAGAGATGAGGCCAGCGCGGACGGTAACCAAATCTGCTGGAGGGAGGATGCACTGCGTCTGCAAGTGCCGCAACTGAAGGTGTGAAACTGAACAGCTCAACCAATCACCTGGGTGAGGGCCGTGTGGGCGCAAGGTTGAACCTGGATGGTCGGCGATGGCACTGGGGATTCGTTTCGGCGTTGTTCCTTGTAAAGAGGGGAAGGTAAATTGTCCCCCGCACCTCTAGATTTATAAATAGGCATCTGACCTTGAATATGGCAGGACGGGCTCGCGAAAAGATGGCATTGGGCTGCCTGCCTTCTGAAAAGGTGCACGAAGCCCTTGCCCCGAGAAACAACATTAAAGCTTTGATGGTCCCACCTCAATCTCGAGATATCTTCGGAGCCCGGAGTCTTGAAATTGTCTGGGGCCGAACACATTGGTTCGGGTTCAGGATAGAGTTCGGTAAGATTGATTCGATCCCAAGCCGAATAAAGGAATACGACAGAGAACTCACCTCGCAAGCTGAAGACTATCAGGTGTGCGGATACCGGACACAAGCCTTGGTGTTGGAGACAAGTTCGGGGGCTACTGAGGGAGTCATGGATTAGGGGGTCCTCGGGGTGTTGGCCCATTGAGTAAGGGCCAGACTGGTGAAGCCGTATGGCGACGGAAGACTTATGAAGCCGTGGTGTGTCCTCCAAGTCAAGGGTAGGCAGGATCTCTTTATTCCTTGTTGTAATCTATCTCCGGTAAACCCTAATCCTATCGGTGTCCATATAAACCAAGGGTTGTAGTCTTTAGGGGGGAGTTTGATAGATCATCCCATCACCTTAGGGTTTAGCTCATGCTGATCTCGAGGTAGATCCACTCTGTTATCCTATACACATCCAATATAATCAAGCAGGATGTAGGGTATTACCTCTTCGAGAGGGCCCGAACCTGGGTAAACACCGTGTTCATCGTACCTTGTTCCCCATCGATCCCAGATCCATAGCTCGGGACCCCCTACCCTGAGGTCTGCCCATTTTGACATCGACAACTGGCTATTCAACAGAACATCTGATATTCATTAGAATAATCTCGTGGTAGACACATGTACCATGTACTACACCCATATCAATACAATCAGAAGCAGGACGAAGGGTATTATCTCTTCGAGAGAGCCCAAACCTGGGTAAAATCCTGTGTCCATGTTACCATCGCTCCAAGACGCCTAGTTTAGGAACCCTACTATGAGATATGCCAGATATAGAACCGACAAGGGGAACCTAAGAATTTTCAAAAAGAAAAGTGAAAGTAAGAATGACGAGCAGCGTTGAAGTGGGGGTGCTCCTTGAACCTTGTTCACGCACATGGAAACTTTGCAAATCTTGAATTACAGAAACTTTTCAACAAAAATAATTATCCCCTTATACAAATGCATTATATTATAAAATAAATGTGCCAAGATTTGCCTTTAGGATGATTAGATTGCTTGTTTGATGTGTGCGGTGCAAAAACATAAACTTTGGCTGTAGTGCGTGAATTTTCATTTTTATTGGAACGTGAAAAGTTTCTAAAACTCTTACACAGTACTGCTATGGAAATTGTTTATTTTGTCCCAATTTTTGGGAATTTTTTGAGTTACAGAAGTATATCTACCATCTGCATCTTTACAGACTGTCTTGTTTTCACAGATTGCTGTTATAGTTTCATTATTTGTGTATGTTTGAAATCTTGTTGAGCCCCCTTTAACTTGGGGCCATAGAATTGTGATAGCATACAATGGGTCATGTTTGATTATAATTAAACAATAATGTTGTAACAGTACACGATGGGATTTGATGTTATATGTACTGACTCCGCTAATAAAAAGTTTGGTTAAGCTTTGTGTGGATGAAGTTCTCGAAGATCAAGGAAGTTATCGATATTAGGAGAATAAGTAGAGGCAAGAGTTCAAGCTTGGGGATGCCCAAGGCACCCCAAGTAAATATTCAAGGGCACTCAAGTGTCTAAGCTTGAGGATGTCCCGGAAGGCATCCCATCTTTCTTCAACAATTTTCGGTATGTTTCGCTTTTTGGTTTGTTCACATGATATGCGTAAATCTTGGAGCGTTGTTTGTGTTTAGTTTTCACTTTTATTTTATGCACCATGCTGGGATGAGATAGTCCTTGGTTGATTTATAGAATGCTCTTTGCACTTCACTTATATCTTTTGAGTATGGCTTTATAGAGCGCTTCATGTGCTTGACTTATATCATTTGAAGTTTGGATGCCTGTTTCTCTACATAGAAAACTGTTATTTGTAGAATGCTCTTTTGCTGCACTTATATTTATTAGAGTATGATCTTTTGTAGAAAGAATTAAGCTCACTTGCTTCACTTATATCTATTTAGAGAGTCAGCAGGAATTGGTCATTCACAAGGTTAGTCATAAAATCCTACATAAAACTTGTAGATCACTGAATATGATATGTTTGATTCCTTGCAATAGTTTTGCGATATAAATATGGTAATATGTGGGAAGTACTAGTGAATGATTGTGGTTTAGTAAGAATATTTCTCTTAAGGTTTTTGATTCGCGAAGCATGCACATATAGTCTCCCGTTATGCTAGGAAGTTGGAGCACAATTTATCCTTCATTGTCTATCTTCACGTGATGGTTGGGGGCGCGCAATGGTTAACACCTACCAACCTCCCCCCTAGGAGCATGCGTAGTAGTACTTTGCTTCGAGGGCTAATAAACTTTTCCAATAAGTATGTGAGTTCTTTATGACTAATGTGAGTCCACGGATTATACGCACTCTCACCTTTTCGCAATTTGCTAGCCTCTTCGGTACCGTGCATTGCCCTTTCTCACCTCGAGATGTGGTGCAAACTTTGCCGGTGCATCCAAATCCCGTGATATGATATGCTCTATCACACATAAGCCTGCTTATATCTTCCTCAAAACAGCCACCATACCGACCTATTATGGCATTTCCATAGCCATTCCAAGATATATTGCCATGCAACTTCCATCATCATCATATACATGACTTGAGCATTCATTGTCATATTGCTTCGCATGATCGTAAGATAGCTAGTATGATATTTTCATGGCTTGTCCGCTTTTCGATATCTTTGCTATGCTAGGTCATAGCACATCCTGGTACACTGCCAGAGGCATTCATGTAGAGTCATATTGTTCTAGGTATCGAGTTGTAATTTTGAGTTGTAAGTAAATAGAAGTGTGATGATCATCATTATTCATTATTAGAGCATGTCCCAAGTGAGGAAATTAAAAAAATAAAAAAAGAGATGCCAAAAAGAGCCCAATTAAAAAAAGAGGCCAAAAAGAGCCCAACAAAAAAAAGAAAACAAAAAGGAGAAAACAAAAAAAAAGAGAGAGAAAGACAGAAGGGGCATGCCACTTCCACACTTGTGCTTCAAAGTAGCACCATGTTTTCATATAGAGAGTCTCCTATGGCGTCAATTTCATATACTAGTGGGAATTTTTCATTATAGAGTTGGATGCATACCCACTTATTTTTCAGTTTGAGATTTCATACACTTATATCTCTTAGTGCATCCGTTGCATGGCAATCCCTACTCCTCACATTGATATCTATTGATGAGCATCTCCATAGCCCATTGATTTGCCTAGTTGATGTGAGACTTTCTCCCTTCTTTTGTCTACTACCACCGCATTCTATACCACCCATAGTGCTATGTCCATGGCTTGCACTCATGTATTGCATGAGGGTTGAAAAAGCTGAAGCGCATTAAAAAGTATGAACCAATTGCTTGGCTGACACCGGGGTAGTACATGATTTATACTTTATGTTAAGAAGATAGAGCATGACAAGGCTATATGATTTTTGTAGGGATAGCTTTCTTTAGCATTGATATTTTGAAAGACATGATTGTTTGTTGGGATGCCTGAATATTGATGTCTTTATGTCAAATATATAGACTATTGCCTTGAATCACTCGTGTCTTAATATTCATGCCATGATTAGATTATATGATCAAGATTATGCTAGGTAGCATTCCACATTAAAAATTATCTTTTTTATCATTTACCTACTCGAGGACGAGCAGGAATTAAGCTTGGGGACGCTGATACGTCTCTGTCGTATCTATAATTTTTTATTGTTCCATGCCACTATTATACAACTTTCACATACTTTTGGCAACATTTTATATTATTTTTGGGACTAACATATTGATCCAGTGCCCAGTGCTAGTTCCTGTTTGTTGCATGTTTTTTGTTTCGTAGAATATCCATATCAAACGAAGTCCAAACATGATAAAAATTGATGAAGATTTATTTTGGAATATATGTGATTTTTGGGAGGTGGAATCAACGCAAACGGAGGCCCACGGGCTCCACTACGTACGAGGGAGCGCCCTACCCCCTGGCACGCGGTGGTGCATAGTGGACGCACCATAAGTCGGTTTGGGCTCTTCTTCCGCCGCAAGGAAGCTTATACCCGAAAAAAATCATGTTAAAATTTCAGCGCACTCAGAGTTACGGATCTCCGGATATTTAAGAAACGGTGAAAGGCCAGATCCGGGGAACGTGAAACAGAAGAGAAACAGAGAGAGAGATCCAATCTCGGAGGGAATCTCTCCCCTCCGTGGCCATGGAGGACATGGACCAGAGGGGAAACCCTCCTCCCATCTAGGGGGGAGGCCAGGGAAGAGGAAGAAGGAGGGGGGCTCTCTCTCCCTCTCTCTCGGTGGCGCCGGAGTGCCGCCGAGGCAAGGATCATGACGGCGATCTACACCAACAATCTTGCTACCGTCAACATCAACTTTCTCCCCCTATATGCAGCGGTGTAACACCTATTCTCCATGCTGTAATCTCTACTTAAACATGGTGCTCAACACTATATATTATTATCCAATGATATGTGGCTATCCTATGATGTTTGAGTAAATTCGTTTTATCCTATGGGTTGATTGATGATCGTTATTGGTTTGAGTTGTATGTTTTATTTTGGTGCTATCCTATGGTGCTCTCCGTGTCGTGCAAGCGTGAGGGATCCCCACTATAGGGTGTTGCAATACGTTCATGATTCGCTTATGGTGGGTGTGTAGAGTGACAGAAGCTTACACCCGAGTAAGGGGGTTGTTGCGTATGAAGTAAAGAGGACTTGATACTTAATGCTATGGTTGGGTTTTACCTTAATGATCTTTAGTAGTTGCGGATGCTTGCTAGAGTTGTTGAGGCAGCTTTGGCAGCACGGAGTAAGAGGCACCTGACCTAGTGCAGGATGGCTTACGGATAGCGGCTCCGGCTTTGGGGAGGAGGGCCTCGGTAAATCTGGTGCGGTGCAGGGTATGGAGGACGGGCCGAGGTTTTGCGGCTAGGGAGACCCATGGTGTATGAATGGGGATTTGGGAGGTGGAACCATGTCTTACGGACACATATGTCTGAAGTGTGTGCGAAGTTACAATTCTACCCTTGTCTTTTGACTTGTGGGCTTCGATCTGATTCTTGAGGGTCGGGGATAGTAGGGTAACTTTGCTTCTCCCAAATAGTGGGCGCCAGCGATTTTGGATGAGGAGGGCGTGCTTTGACGAGTGATTTTGGCCGAGGAGAGGGTGTTTTGCCACCCACGGATTATGAATTATTAGGGGCCTGCGATTTCGGCCGAGGAGAGGGCTCACTTGGATGAAGTTGCAAATCTACCCTCGATATAGAATGGGCGAATTGTACTACAAAAAAAAACACTTATGTGATGATATGTGTTTGTCACAGTAGGTCATGTCTTTTGTCATGCATGTACATTCGTGATGATTTTATGACAAAATCAAGATAGTCATACATGTGTTGTTGTAGAAGTGTTCCATAACAATACTAAAATTATCATCAAAAAAGTGTCCAGTTCGATGACGATAAATGACGCATCATGGAAGTGTTTTGTCACGGGTAACTGGCATATGGCATCCACCTTAACGGGTCGCCGTTAAGCTATCGGGTTCCAGTTTGGATTCCGATAACCCGTTAATAGCTCAGACCAATGGGGATTTTCCACATGTAATTGGCCAAAGGAACTACGTTTCCACTCAGCGTTGCAACAGATGTCATTCATCCAATGGACGAGACGGGCCTATGAAACAGTGGCACGTGGCATGGCCCAATAGTGGCTCATTTAGGTTAAAAAGGACAACCCTGTCAAAGGCCCATAAGATTTACTCTGGTACTAGTGGGCCGGCCCACTAACAGCCTGCCTAAACATGGCCCATTTATGGCCCACCACCAGATCTGGCCCGTTAATTAGTCGCTCAGTCTTTGGGCCCCATTACGGCCCAGTGAGTTTTCGGCCTATTATAGGCCCGATGTAGAAATGGGCCCATTTCAGCCCGGTGTGTCTTTCGTCCTAGTAATGGCCCGTGCTGCACATGGGTTATATATGGTCCGACGCAACACTCGGGCCATTAACGACCGGTGATATCTGTGGCAACATTTCACCCAACCTGACTTTGGGCCTGTTAAAGTCCTGCCGTACATTCTGGTCTGTTGGTGCCTCTACTAAGCTTTCGTCCTATTAAAGGCCATGATATGATTGGGCCAAACACGGCCCGAGATATGTTTTGGCTTGATAACGGCTCGTCATGTAACTGGGCAATTAATGGGCCGAGGTATATTTCGGCCTGCTAAAGGCCCGTGGATGACTATTGAAAACTGAGGCCCAACATGATTTTCGTCCTGCTGAAGGCCCACGGTGTCTTCTGGGCCATAACATGCCAGCAGAATATTCATCCTGTTAATGGCTCAAAGCTACATGGGCCCAACAAAACGTTGGGCCCGCTAAAGGCCCATGTGAATTATGGGCCTGGGCATACCATGTCCACGAAGGGCCCATATGACATACCCATGCAGGCCCAAGTATAGCCTATTGACGGCCGGCCCAATTATGGCCCGCTAAAATGCAGGCTCATTAGAGGCGCATGTGTCGGCGCGTTTGCCTCCATAATATTTTCACCCTTTTTCTGATAGAGAATGATAGCATATACGGTAACGAGGAATTAAGAACAAACTTACCTATACAATAAAGAAATTACGACATAGTAACTAAGAATAAACCTACACTATACAATAAAAGAATTAGAGCATATTAAATCCACTGGGCATCAAAGTTTGCCACCAGTGATCATAAAGTGCAACCAAGGAGCAGATTACAAAAACTGGGCATCAAAGGTCTTGCCATTGAAGTGCAACAAAATAATACTAGTTAGATTTGTATGATGCAATAGATAGTATGTTCTTCCATAGTGGGTGGAAGATGTAGGAAAACATCGATGCTTGAAATCGCTCACCTCAACATAGTTCAAGAAAAGTTAGCCTTGCGCGGGAGCTGCTGCGCAAGCAGGTGAGCAAGGCGGTGAGACTGGCCTAGCATGTCAGTCATATCTTCCAGCTCGAGGTGTTTAGCAATGAGGTTCTCATTGGAATTCTCTGCGATCTTTCTTAGAGATTGGACTTGAAGTCGAAGTTGAGTTGCACAATGCCTTTCTGGTTAAAGTTGAGACTGAAGGAGTCGAACTGATTCAGGCAGCAAATTCTGTGAGCTTGTGTGACTGCTAGTCTTGAGTAACTTGAACACTGCATCAAGACATGACTTTGGGGTTGTCTCGCTATCTTCAAGATGTTTTGCCTTCTTTGCTGCAATATATGTTGGGTTTGTCTCACAGTCTTTAGCAGACTTGTGCATGCCGTCAGGCATATCACCCTAAAACAAGAAGACATATGATAGGTTTTGCACATATATAAACAAATATGTTAACTGCACTATCGATTCCATCCAATTTCATATTATAAAATAAAGAGACAATTCGAAATGTCAATAGTATAATTTGGCATTGTTCATAATGCGGGGAGCTTCACCACACTACCGGATTACAGATCAATAACACAAGCATAGATGCGGGGCAAAAGAAAATCATTATATCTCTTTTGGTTAATGTGCATGCCATGTTCTTCATATCATCAGCCATATCAGTTAAGACAAAGCAGGAAATGATAAGGTGCAAATGTTGGCAGCTTCACCACTCACTGGATTACAGATCAAACAACACAAGCATACATGTAGGGCTAAATAAAATCAATGGATTTGTATTGAATAGTGTGCATGGTATGAATAAGGAATTTGGTTTCACGACTAAAACTTGAAACTTGCAGTTGTTGCCAACATGTATTTCGATAGAAACAACAAACTAAACAGCAGTTGACTATAGGGAGTATGAGAAAATTAAAAGCAATTAAGGAGTTGTCGTGGTGTAGGACCACGATCACCTATGGGGCCACGGGGCCCCTTTCTGGTTCAGCAGGGGGATGGTCACATTGCGCAAAGAGCAGAGGCAGCAGGGGTAGCGCGCTGGGGAGATTTTTTACCCAGGTTCGGGATGCTGAGAAGCGTAATACCCTACTCCTGCCTTGGGTCTATTGATATGTGGGAGCACGAAGACACGGAGCGCTCAAGCCCGGCAAGTGTGCTCGGGGAGTGCAGCTACGCGCGTGTTAGTGCTAGGGGATCAAAAGTTTGAATCCCCGTCTAGGTTCCCTTGGGCCTCCTTTTATAGGTTAAGGGGCGACCACAGTGGCAAAACAGTCATCATGTAGTGATTAGGTTGCAAACAATACTATCATAGGTAACTTTGGCAGCTTAGGACAAACGCCATAAATGCAATACTAGGTGTCATGCGGGGAGGTAGCCCCAGCAAGGCTCTTGCACTGCTCACCTAACCACCTCTTATTCGCTTGACACGCCTCAGGGACGGGTGTCCATAAAGGTAATCTTCCCTCCAGGAGGCTGCCACGTACCCGACAAGATCCACCTAGCTGCTCCAGGCCTCGACACCACACTGATTAGTGATCAAGGACTCGGTGAGGTGGAGTGGTGGCAACTGGCAGTGGCTTGTCGTCACGGAGCCTGCCGAGCCTTCGTCTTGAGGCCTTGCCCTGGCCTTGGCGGCCCTGGAGACCTTATTGGCGCGGATCTTACCTTAACCTTGGTCTCAGCCCTGACCCTGCTATCCTCGATCTTGCCGGCCTCACCTGGCCGGCAAGGGAAACTTCTCTGAGAATCCTTGTTCTATTGTTTGTCTTGGTTTTCTTGATGCGCTCCTTGATATCATGAAGAGCGGCTTCTCTGGCTTGTCTTGTGCTTAATACCATTGTGCTTCGCGTTAGGTCTCGATGCCCGGCAGGCCCCGACCACCGCGGCAACTACCCTTGTCTGTGCACAAGTCGGGGGGGGGGGGACAAACACCCTAGTTTGTGTACACCGATAGGAGCCCCCGGGCCTAAGCCACACGTGCCAATGGGCATCGTTGGGTTAGGCCCAAGCAATGCACAGACACGCGGCGCGAAACCATTGTCCACGCAGTTCTGACCATTAGGAGCCATCAATCACACATCCACTCCACGCTTTTACCGCGGGCCATGGGAACGTAGGCTAGTTGCAGTCATTTGGTAGTGCACCTATAAAACGGCGCACATCAGGAAGAACAGCGAAGAGCCAGCCCCCTCGCGTATTCCCAATAAAAAGGCAACACGAAGGGACGCTGCTCACTCGCACCAATTTCTCCCTGCTTCATCTTCTTCCTCGCGATAGAAACTGCCTCCGCCGCCACCATGAATCCTCGAACTCGCCAAATCCCCCTCCTCTCTCCTGAGCTTCAAATGGGGCCCAAGAAGGGTGGCGCAAAGCGGAAGCAGGCAGCCAAGCCTGCGGACCCCAGAGCGGAGGAGAAGAAGAAGGAGGCGGAGAAGCTGGACAAGCGGTGGAAGGAGAACATCGTCTTCTCGCCATTGTACTTAGATGCCAACACGCTGATCGAGAGATATGCTTTCATGTGGGGGAGAGAGACCAAAGATGGTCATGGAACATAGGTGCCTCTTCCACAGGGCACCAAAATCCCATCAAATTCGTATCCATTTTTCTGCGCGTACTTCTACTGCAGCCTTTCTTCCCCATTTCCCGGTTTCTTCTGCGCCATGATGTATGCTTATGGGTTCCGCCTACTAGACTTCACCCCCAACGCATTGACATGCATGGCGGTCTTTGCTCATCTGTGCGTGAACTTGGTTGGGGCCGCCCTCAATGTAGATTTGTTCCGCCATTTCTTCATCCGCCGTGTCGAAAACAAATCGCTTTCGGGAGTCATATCTTGGATCCCTCGGGGGAAGAAAGAAGAATGGGGATACCTCAAGGGCCAATTGCACAGTAAGTGGGAGGAATGGAGAGCTGACTTGTGCTGGATCAAGGACAAGGAAGCTCCACCATTCTACTCGCTGCGGACCAAAAGGGTTGTGTGTGGCGACGGCTTGAGCGATCTAGGCGCCACTGACGTCAAACTTCGCCCTCCTCAAAGCTGTCGGGCTGACCATTGAACATGTGGGAGCTGCCTACTACGGTGCTGCATCGCGCCTCTGTGGAAGAGGGACAGATTTGCCAGGGAGTATCAAAACGCCGCCGACAAGATGCGGCTATACATAGGGCGCGGCAACAATATGACTGTCTTGGGTCACTCCTGGCTACGCAAGACCGATACCTTCCATTTGCCGGCAAGGATCATCCCCTTGCACATCAACTCCGCCAGGAGCCAGATCCTTCAGTGGATGCCGGAATGTGACCCCAATGGGGTCAAAGCAGACTGGGTGCTGCCCGACTTGGTGGAGGAAATGGCATGGGTCTCCAGTTTGGATGAGAAGGACACCAGGCAGGAGACGGACTTCACCAAGGGCACCACCGAATAGGAGAATGCATACATAGCCAGTAGGGTTGCAGAGGCCAGGAGACATCAAGCCACAGGAGCAGTAAGGGCTGATGGTGAAGACAAGGAGAACCCAGATGAGGGAGGCTCATCAGTGGAGGAGCACGAGGAGTGTGCCGAGGATGAGGTTGTCGGGCTCGAGGCCATCTGGGCCGAGGCTGCCGGGACCAAAGCTGCCGTGGCCGAGGAGGCCGAAGAGCTTGAAGAAGGAGAGGGACTCGAGGTGTGTCCTTTGCCTTGGGAGCAATGGCGCCACCTTTGCAAGAGAGGCAGCCAGGAGCCGGTCGTTCCTTCTTCATCGTGGGCTGGCCCCAAGGCGAAGAAGTCGACCACCAAGACCGCCAAGCAGGAGGTGGTATGCCGCCAATCTGCCCGCCTCACCCAGGCTCAATCTCCATCTTCCCGGCAGAGGGTTGTTGTAGGAGTGGATCCTACACCACCGGCAAGCCCGGCCTCGCCGACACTGAAGAGGCCCAGGGAATCACCCCCGCCTCTAGCAATAGATCTGGACACCATACTCATCGACCCAGAGTAAGGGAACCTTTATTGATTTCTCTTTTGAGTCGAGCTGACTCTTTACTTGATTGTTGACTGATTTTCCCTGTTGATGTCGACAGGGATGAGGAACCACTTGCACAATGGGCCAAGTGGGCCAGGTCCACGGCAGAACCAGATTGCGTGGCAGATGCTGGCTTGACGGGGAGTGCCATTAGCGCCACCACTCTCAGCACCAGCCTAGCCCCCAGCACGGAGACAGGGAGCAGATCTCTTCTGCTGGCGGGGATACTAAGGTTCCTCCCCCAACGCCCGGCAAGAAGATGGGAGGGGAGTGCCAGGAAGAAATCCGACGAGAGGGGACAATTCCCTTGGCACTGATTTCTACTACACAACCTTTCTTCTTGTGGACTCGTGTTGGGCCTCCTAGCGTAGAGTTTTGTAGGACAGTAGCAAATTTCCCTCGAGTGGATGACCTAAGGTTTATCAATCTGTGGGAGGCATAGGATGAAGATGATCTCTCTCAAACAACCCTGCAACCAAATACAAAAAATCTCTTGTGTCCCCAACATACTCAATACAATGGTGAATTGTATAGGTGCACTAGTTCAGCGAAGAGATAGTGATACAAGTGTAGTATTGATAGAAGATATAGGTTTTTGTAATCTGACATCATAAAAACAGCAAGGTATCAAGTAACAAAAGTGAGCAAAAATGGTAATGCAAAGCTTGAAAACAAGGCCTAGGGTTCATACTTTCACTAGTGCAAAATCTCTCAACAATGATAACATAATTGGATCATTTAACAATCCCTCAATGTGCGACAAAGAATCACTCCAAAGTTCCTATCACGGAGAATATAAGATGAAATTGTTTGTAGGGTACGAAACCACCTCAAAGTTATTCTTTCTGATCAATCTATTGAGCTGTCCCTATACGTGTCACGAACAGCCCTAGAGTTCATACTAAAATAACACCATATGGCACACATCAATCAACCTTAATGTCACCTAGATACTCCAATGTCACCACAAGTATCCGTGGGTTAATTATACGATGTGCATCACATAATTTCATATTCATAATATTCAATCCAACACAAAGAACTTCAAAGAGTGCCCCAAGATTTCTACCGGAGAAAGTAGGACGAAAATGTGCATCAACCCCTATGCATATATTACCCCAATGTCACATCGGGAATCCGCGAGTTGAGTGCCAAAACATACATCAAGTGAATCAATAGAACACCCCATTGTCTCCATGGGTATCCCACGCAAGACATACATCAAGTGTTCTCGAATCCATTAAAGGATTCAATCCGATAATGGTGAAACCTCAAAGGTAAAACTCAATTCATCACAAGAAGATAGAGAGGGAGAAAAACCATAAGATCCAACTATAATTACAAAGGCTCACGGTACATCAAGATCGTGCCAAATCAAGAACATGAGAGAGAGAGAGAGAGATCAAACACATAGCTACTGGTACATACCCTTAGCCTCGAGGGTGAACAATCCCTCCTCGTCATGGTGGCCGCCAGGATGATGAAGATGGCCTCCAGTGATGATTTCCCCCTCCGCAGGGTACCGGAACGGGATCCCGATTGAGTTTTCGTGGATACAGAGGGTTGCGGCGGCGGAACTTCTCATCTAGGGTTCTTTCTGAAGGTTATGGTATATATAGGAGTACTTGGCGTTGGGATTAAGTCTGGGGGGTCCACGAGGAAGCGACAAGCTTGGTCCAAGCGCCCTGGGGGGAGGCAGCGCCGTGTGAGCTTGTCGTGTCCTCGTGGGTGTTCCAACCCTCCCACGAAGCTTCGGGGTTCTCTTCTGGTCCATAAATGATCACCGTAAATTTTCAGACCATTCCGAGAACTTTTATTTCTGCACAAAAAACAACACCATGGTAGTTCTGCTTAAAACAGCGTCAGTCCAGGTTAGTTCTATTCAAATCATACCAAAACCATATAAAATTGTAGTAAACATGGCATGAATACTTCATAAATTATAGATACGTTGAAGACGTATCACCATCCCCAAGCTTAATTCCTGCTTGTCCTCGAGTAGGTAAATGATAAAAGAGAGAATTTATGAAGTGTGAATGCTAGCATAGTATATAAGTTTGATCAATGATAATTTCAATCACTTTTCCTAGCATCATAACAGCAACTCTTTCTCATAAAACTCAACTTGATAAAGTGGCAATCGATTCACATGTAATGGTTCAAACAATGCACTTTCTTGACACTATCATGTACTCTTTCTTTATGTGGTATGAATATTCAAATCCGTAAGATTCAAAACAAAAGTCTAATATTGACACAAAAACAACAATACTTAAAGCATACTTAACAAGCCATCATGTCTTTCAAAATATCTTGGCTAAAGAAAGTTATCCCTACAAAATCATATAGTCTTGTTATGCTCCCTCTTTTCAACACAAAGTATAAATCATGTACTACCCCAGTGTTAGCCAAGCAATCAGTTCATACGTTTTAATGCACTTCAGCTTTTTCAACTCTCATGCAATACATGAGCGTGAGCCATGGACATAGCACTATAGGTGGAATAGAATGTGGTAGTAGACAAAAAAGGAGAAAGTCTCACATCAACTAGTCAAATTAATGAGTTATGGAGATGCTAATCAATTGATATCAATGCGAGTGAGTAGGGATTGCCATGCAATGGATGCCCTAGAGCTATAAGTGTATGAAAGCTCAAAAGAAAACGAAGTAGGTGTGCATCCAACTTGCTTGCTCATGAAGACCTCCGGCATATTGAGGAAGCCCATCATCGGAATATACAAGCCTATTTCTATAATGATATATTCCCACTAGTAATATATGAAAGTGACAAAATAGGAGACTCTTTATATGAAGAACATGGCGCTACTTTGAAGCACAAGTGTGGAAAAGGATAGTAACATTGCCCCTTCACTCATTTTCTCTCTTTTTTTCTTTTTTTCTTTTTTTCTTTTTTTCTTTTTTTCTTTTTTTCTTTTTTTCTTTTTTTAATTATTTTTCTTTTTTTGGTGGGCAATTTGGCCTCTTTTTTCTTGGGATCACTTGGCCCTTTTTTTATTTCCTCACATGGGACAATGCTCTAATAATGACCATCACAGTTTTATTTACTTACAACTCAAATTACAACTCAATACTAGAACATAATAATGACTCCATATGAAGTCCTCTGGCGGTGTACCAGGATGTGCAATCATCTAAACATAGCATGTATGAATATGAAGAACGGTGGTCTTGCCACAAATGACATGTAGGCTATGTGATCATGCAAAGCAATATGATAAAGATGGTATATGTCATGAAAAAAATGGAATGGTGGAAGTTGCATGGCAATATATCTTAGAATGGCTATGGAAATGCCATAATAGGTAGGTATGGTGGCTGTTTTGAGGAAAGGTATAAAGGTAGGTGTTGGTACCGGCGAAAGTTGCACGGTACTAGAGTGGCTAGCAAAGGTGGAAGGGTGAGAGTGCGTATAATCCCTGGACTCAACATTAGTCATAAAGAACTCACATACTTATTGCAAAAGTTTTATTAGCCCTCGAAGCAAAGTACTACTACGCATGCTCCTAGGGGAGAGGTTGGTAGGAGTTAACCATCGCGCGCTCCCGACCTCCACACAAAGGAAGACAATCAAGGATAAATTATGCTCAAACTTCATCACATAACAGGAAGACCATACGTGCATGCTATGGGAATCACAAACCTTAACACAAAATATTCTTACTAATCCACAATTTACTCACTAGCATGACTCTAATATCACCATCTTTATATCTCAAAACTATCGCAAGGAATCAAACTTCTCATATATTCAGTGATCTACATGAAAGTTTTTATCATATCCTTCTTGAATATCTATCATATTAGGACCGATTTCATAACACGTACATGTTACCATTATTATTTATAAGACTCTCGAAAAGATATAAGTGAAGCACGAGAGTAAATGACAAACTACTCCAAAAGATGTAAGTGAAGATCAATGAGTAGTAAAACAATTAGGTAGCTATGGGAGGACTCTCTCACATTGAAGATTTTAGATCAAAATATTTTATTAAAACAGCAAGTAAAACATAAATAAAAGGACACACCAAGTATACCACACATCATGTGAAGAAGTAAAAACTTAGGCTCAACCAAGGCTAACCGATGATTGTTGATGAAGAAAGGTGGGATGCCTACCAGGGCATCCCCAAGCTTAGATGCTGGAGACTTCTTGAAATATTGTATTGGGATGCCTTGGGCGTCCCCAAGCTTGAGCTCTTGTGTCTCCTTAATTCCTCTTATGTCAAAGTTTCCCTAAATCTCAAAAACTTCATCCACACAAAACTCAACAAGAACACGTGAGATAAGTTAATATAAATCCATGCAAAACCTTATCATTCTCTACTGTAGAAAATCATAAAATTATAATTTGACATTGCATACTAAATGCCTCTACATATTCAATACTCCTATCCTCAAATAGAATAATTAAACAAACAAAGATATGCAAACAATGCAATCATAACAGCAATTTGTCTAAATAGAACAGTCTGTAAAGGATTAAGGAAGATTCATACTTATTTAAATCAAAAAATTCTGAAAATTTACTACACTGTAAAGAACTTATCATTGCATATTGTGTCAAAATTCCATGATTTTTATAACATTCTTACTTTTCTACGGAATTTTTGCAATAGCGATAAACTTTCTGTTTTGAAACAACAACTCATATACTTGCAAATTGAGCATGGTAAAGGCTATACTTAACAGTTCTGTTGAAATAAAAGATACAAAACCTTATTATATATAACCGCAAGAAAATCCATACAAAATAAAATGACGCTCCAAGCAAAACACATATCATGTGACGAATAAAAGTGTAGCGCCAAGTGAGGGTACCAATAATGTTGAAGACGAAAGAGGGGATGCCTTCCAGGGCATCCCCAAGCTTAGTTGCTTGGGTATTCCTTGAATATTACCTTGGGGTGCCTTTGTCATCCCCAATCTTAGTGTCTTTCCACTCCTTATTCTCCTCATATCGATATCTCACCCAAAACTTGAAAACTTTAATCACACAAAACATAACGGAACTTCATGAGATGGGTTAGTACGGTAAGGAACAAATTATTCACTTGGGTACTGTCAAGACAAGATTCGTAATTGTTCTCACATAATACCTACTATATTATATCATTTCCATAATTTATATCACTTAATATAAGCTATGGAAACACTAAAACAAGCAAACTATGCATTGAAAACAGAATCTGTCAAAAAACAGAACAATATGTAATGATCTTGACAATGACCATACTTCTGCAACTCTAAAAATTCTGAAAACTTAGGACAATGTTGGAAATCAAGCATGTGCAAATATTTCAGCTAATTATCACGTTCCAGTAATTTATAGAATTTTCTGCACTAGACGCAAAACTTTCTGTTTTTGCACAGAATCAAATCAACTTTCATCCACACTATCCCAAACGCTTTACCAGGCACTTTATTGAAAGAAATGCTATAAAGCATGATTACTATAGTAGCTTAATCATGTGAACTCCCAACAAGCGCTTTTCTTTAATGCCTTTTTAGCTAGGCATGATGATTTCAATGATGCTCACATAAGAAGTAGCAAAAAAAGGAGCATCATGAATCACATGGAAAGCACATTTAAGTCTAACCCGCTTCCTATGCATAGATATTTTGTGACCAAACAATTTATTGGAGCAAGAATCAACTAGCATAGGAAGGCAAAACAAGCATAACTTCAAGATTTTCAACACATAGTGAGAAAACTTGATATTATTGCAATTCCTACAAGCATATGTTCCTCCCTCATAATAATTTTCAGTAGCATCATGAATGAATTCAATAATGTAACTATCACATAAAGCATTCTTTTCATGATCTACAAGCATTGAAATTTTATTACTCTCCACATAAGCAAATTTATTTCATCAATAGTGGTGGGAGCAATTTCAATGAAATAATTATCATGTGATACTTGATTGGCATAATCCAATTGAAAATTAAAATCATGACGACAAGTTTTATGGTTATCATTATTCTTTATGGCATACATCTCATCACAATAATCATCATAGATAGCAACTTTTTTCACATAATCAATTGAAACCTCTTCCGAAATAGTGGAATCATCATTAAATAAAGTCATGACCTCTCCAAATCCACTTTCATAATTATCACCATAAGATTCAACACCCTCCAAAGTAGTGGGATCATTACTACATAAAGTTAACACTCTTCCAAACCCACATTCATCATTGTAATCATCATAAATAGGAGGCATGCTATCATCATAATAAATTTTCTCATCAAAACTTGGGGTACTAAAAATATCATCTTCATCAAACATTCCATCCCCAAGCTTGTGGCTTTGCATATCATTAGCATCATGGATATTCATAGAAAGCGTACTAACAACATTGCAATCATGCTTATCATTCAAAGATTTTATGTCAAACATTTTATTGACTTCTTCTTCTAACACTTAGGCACAATTTTTAGATCCATCATTTTCAAGAAAGACATTATAAAGATGAATAATATGAGGCAACCTCAATTCCATTTTTTGTAGTTTTCTTTTATAAAACCAAACTAGTGATAAAACAAGAAACTAAAAGATTCAATTGTAAGATCTAAAGATATACCCTCAAGCAGTCACCTCCTCGACAACGGCGCCAGAAAAGAGCTTTATGTCTACTACGCAACATTTCTTCTTGTAGAATAGTGTTGGGCCTCCAAGCGCAGAGTTTTGTAGGTCAGTAGCAAATTTCCCTCAAGTGGATGACCTAAGGTTTATCAATCCATGGGAGGCATAGGATGAAGATGGTCTCTCTCAAACAACCCTGCAACCAAATACAAAAAATCTCTTGTGTCCCCAACACACCCAATTACATGAAGTGGACAAATAAGTTTTTTTAAATGTACATGCTGAGCAATTGGAGTTAGAAAGATCATGAGAAGTTGAAGTTGGTGACATGATTAGAGCAACATGTTACAACAGCAAACCTGTTACACAAATAAGTTTTTGAAAATGTACCTGTTGTGCAATTGGAGTTCCAATTGGATCCTGAGAGGTTGAAGTTGGTAACATGATTAGAGAAACAAGTTACAGTAGAAAACCAGTTAAACAAGGATGTTTTTCAAAACATAACTATTGTGCCCTCAGAGTTTAAATTGGATCCTATAAACTTGAAAGTTAGCAAGCATAAATAAAGAGTTGCAAGAACCATATGAAACTAACATCAAACTAGTAAAACTAACCAGTTTTGGCAACACATTTAATTACACATGAACTATTACAACTAACATGTTTTTGGCAACGTATTAAAGTAACTAGTCGGTAGAGTTTACCAGAACACAGACATCTTTAAATTTCATTGATGTAAGCAGACTGATTCTGACACATATATATAAGTTAAAAAGACGGTGTCCCTCATATGAACCTGACAGTTGTCTCTCGATGAACATCCAAACATTACTAGTGCTACAAGTCATAACAGCAAACGATTTAAACAAACAAGGTATCCGAAGGTAAATTACACTTGAATTTTGTTGCACCCTAGAAGTAGATATGACCAGCTATGTATGTGCTTAATTAGCTACTCAAGTTCAGGCAAACAGGTAATTCTATAAACAGTAAGTACCAAATGCATAGATAGGCATAGTCTATAATATGATTAACAGGCTATGGTATTATGTAATAAGTAGCAAACTAAATTAAGCCAAGCAAGGTAATTGAACAATTTTGTAACCTGTGGTTAACTAAAATTCTGAGAACCAGGTCAAAGAACTTATGCTAGCTCTTTCTACAGGCATGCTGCAACTTCTTTTTCGCTTACAAGGTTCTACGAAGAAGTCCATGGCATCACTTGCTTGGATACACAATCCCAATACTCCCTTCTCCCCACACTGCATTGGAAAGTCGAATGGTTAATCTAATAAGATGGTGCGACCTTGATATGTTATATGAGGACGGGTTGTCAGACTAGTTGTAGCAACACACATTACAATGGCTTTTATTGTATATTTCATGCGATTATATTTGGCATATTGAAATCTAAGGAATCTAAAATAGGATGGATAGACTGGCATTCTTCTCATCATTGGTTAATTCAGTTCATAGAAACAAGCAATTCATCAATTATGTAGGTAAATCGAAAGCGCCACTAGAATATATTTCACTACCCCAATCATACACACAAATCATACACGATGGCCAGTACGAATTAAATGAAATGCAGGGACTTACGCTAGCTCGCTATAGAGGCTCACTACAGCTCTGCTTGCACTTGGAATGTTCCTTGTAGAAGTCCATGTTACCACTTGCTTGGATGTGCAGGCCCTATGCTCCTTCCTCCCCCCTCTTCAATTTTGGCACGACGAATGGTTGATCGAGTGAGAGGAATCGACCTTGCTGTTGTACCGGAGGACAAGTACATACAAGGTTATACGAGCGTGCAAGTTGTGTACCAGATCCCGTAGTGCCATCACGCTTTGCTAAAAAATGGTTTTGCTGGTTTCAGATGATAGCTCCAGAAGAAATAAGAGTTAAAGTCAAAGTTGCATAGGCATGTAAGCTAAGAGAGCAGTAAAAAGGATATCCAAACATCGTTGGAACAGTGCACAACACTGTGATATGTGGATACCCAGTTTAGGCCGGTGTTTTAACATACTCGCCTAGAGTGCGGGTCACTTCAGAGCCATTAAGGGTGATGCGCTTGTGTTGGCTGGCTGCCTATGAATGCAGATCTTGAGTGGCGGCGGAGCGCTACAATGCGGTGGACGAAGCCGTTGGTGGCCGTTGGTGAAGCACCAAGGGCCTCGGGGGTGGATGTGCGATGACTTGCTTGGTGAAGTAGCCCTGGTGAGGTGGAAGACAACATCGGTGAAGCCGACCTGATGTGATGGAAGTTGGTGTCTGTGAAGCATGACGGCTGCGGCGGCCGATGTTGTTGGTGGACCACCCGGTGTGATGGACGAGGGCGTAGATGAGGCAGCTCCGTTGCAGTGGTGAAGCGCGACCGTCGTCTTCGTCATCGTCGTCCGGTAGAGAGGTGGGGAAAGAGACAAGACGAGGGGTTATTCAAATTTTTCTTGGGTGGCGGCGAATTAGGGATTCGAGCGCTCTGGGTGCGGAAGGGGATGGGGGAGAAGGGGTATTTTGCAGCGCTAGAATTCGGGCCGCCAGATATTTCAATTCGTACGACACACGCCAAAGACACGACACGACCCTGGTAAGCCTGGCGCGCCTACATTTGAGAATGCAAACGAATCTTTTTTTCATTGGCAAACAAATATGTATGTATTACCATGCCCGTTTTCTCCTTGCAAATAATTCGTCCTCCGAAACAAGATACTAGTAATTAATTAATGATGAGTTCTTTGAATTAGAGTGTGTTTGTGACATAGCGATCTCCAATTCTAACCTGGATATCGCATTTCATAGTATCCATGCTAAGTTTTTGAATGCAAATTCATATGTATAAGATGAACACTATGGTGGTGAGAAAACTTTGGATGTATTCAAGCATATGACCACACACATACAAAATACCACAACAATCGAGTTAATATTAGTGCATCAACTTTTCCAAAACTAGTATGGCACGGATTCGAAATAATTATAGAAGTCGTATGCATGGTCATAAATTTAAATTTTATAATGTACACTAAATTGAAACGTCAATATTAAGTATAGTACTATCTACATTCAAATGTTGTGTTTAGGCCCCCCCTTGCACACACACTACATACGTCCTCTATAGATCAATCTTCCCCTCTTAACCACCTTATAGAGCTATTGGTTTCCGACACACACTCATTCTTTCCCTCCATGTTTCAATCTCTATCTCTCTCGAATACACAACTGCCTTCCCCCCACTCTATCAACAAACATATTTCTCTCACACACCTGCCATTGCACTTGTCGTGGTTTTATCACCGTAGATCTCCTAGTGTGAGGACTTAGTCGTGAGACCATCGCAACTAGGTAGTAGCTTGAACGGGGTTGATCGGAATCGAGAGACACGATATTTTACCCAGGTTCGTCCCCTCACGGTGGAGGTAAAAGCCTACATCATGCTTATTGTATTGCTTGAGTATCAATTACAAGGGCGCTATCTTGTTGCCTCTATCTCGAGAGTTATCAAAACATCTATCTCGAGACCTACTGAAACATCTGTCTCGAGACTTGTCTGTCTAATACCTGTCAATCTTGACTTGTCCCTCTTGGGGTGCCCTGCCCCTCCTTATAAATTGAAGGGGCAGATTACATTTAGAGTCCTAGTAGGATTAGGACTTAGCCTATTTCTGGCTTCTTATCGCGGGCTTCTTAACCCTGGGCTTGTCACCATGGGCTTCTTAATGCCTGGGCTTCTTATCTCCAGGTGACTCATCTTCAGGGCTCATCTCCGAGACTCACCTCCAGGACTCCATGTAGATGCCAGTTACAACTGCCAGGTTACAACTGCCGGGTTACAACTACCAGGTTAAAACTGCCGGGTTACAACTTCAGAGATGACTTAACGTTAGGAGTCGGGTTTAGCCATGGGTCATTCCCCTGACAGCACTCCATGCTGAGCTCTCTCCCTCCCTCCCACCCTCTCTCATTAGATACATACATTGCCTCTCTCGACCCCCCCTCTCATGCACACGCATGCAAATTGTCAACCAAGGTCACTCTCTCCAGACCGTCTCACTATTTCGACTGCACGGCGGCCCACACTCGCTCAATCTCCCTCTCTCTCTTTATCTAAGTATTGATCAACCAAGATTTCTCTCACACACAAATGATATATCACCCTATTTTGGCCTCGATCGACACACTCCATACTCTCTCACGCAGATTGTCTATCTAGGTCACTCTTTCCAAACCGTCTCACAATTTCGACCGCATGGCGACCCACAGTCGCTCAATTGCCATCTCTCTTTATGCATGTCTCGATTGACCTCGCTTTCTCCCACACACAAATGGTATATCTCCCTGTTTGGGCATAGTTTGACATATTGTATACTCTCTCACGTACATTGTCTATCTAGGTCACTCTCTCCAACCCGTCTCACTCTTTCGACCACATGGCAGCCCACACCCGCTCAATCTCCCTCTCTTTATCTATGTCTTGATTGACCTTGCTTTCTCTCACACACAAGCGATATATCTCCCTGTTTGGGCCTCGATCCACACTATGTATACTCTGTCATGCACATTGTCTATGTAGGCCAATCTCTCAAGATCTCTCTTATAGCGCTCACCCTACCCAAAAGCTCAATCGCACGATATCTCTCCAGAGTATCTCTATTTTACCAAATGTCGGGCCACACGCACTCTATCTCTCTATCTATCTATGTCTCGGTTGACCTCGCTTTCTCACGCCTTCTCTCCCACACACAAACGCTACCTCTCCATGTCTCGCAGAGCCAAAGCTAATTAAATTGCCAGGGGGACTATGCCTCCAACCTTGGATTAATTTTTTTAGGCATTTATTTCAGAGGGTTTAGATTAGATTTTTTATAGCATTTTGCCCACAACTACTACAAACACCATTACCCCCCCCCCCCGCCCCCAGCTGATTTTCCTCTCGCTCCGTCACCGCTCTCTCGCACACTCTTTCTCACCTTCCCCGTCGCACCATGGTAGTTTTGCAAAAAAAACTCTCATGTTTTCTTTAATTATTACAAACAAGCTACAAACTACACATCGGGGTCCACCTATAATGGAAGAAATTTAGACCCATAAATTAAAATGCTACAAACTAGACACCAGGGGACCCACCTGTCATGGAACAAATTTGGACCCATATAAATGAAAAATGAAAAGGACGAGGATCGAACAGGCGACCAGGTCCTTCCAGGCGCACCTCAATAGCCAACAAGTAGCAATGTTTGTTGTATCTTTAATGGGTAACATGTTTTTATATTACTTTCAGTAGATTTGTGGGACCGACTCGTCAGTACGTACTAACTCTTTGTTGAGTGGCCTACTAGTGGGTCCCATGTCTGCTCTCTCTCTCCTCCCCTTCTACACAGGCAAACATGAAAAACGCACGAGCCAGTAAACATGGTGCGCCACCCCGGGCAGATGCCCAATGCCGTCGACCATATCTGGACGCATTCACAAGTTACGACACCAGTTTCACCTACTATAGTATTACAAGTTTAGGAACAAAAGTGACCGTGACCGACAAGTTCAGGCACCTGTGGTGCATTTAACTAGTAATAATTAAATGCGTGGATAAATAGATGTATTGCCTAGTGCTCAAACAAGGGACCTGCTCACGCCCTACAAGTATTTGGAATTAATGGAAGTTTTTAACATGAAATGTTTACGATGAGAAGGAATACATGTCGCTTGATGACTTTTTTTATTTGATTTGATAGGGCTCTAGTAGAACACTCAATCGATCAAACCATATATTTTATTCAGTTTGACTGTGACTTTACATTCATACCATGATCGAACTAAAATAAATATAGGAATAAAACTAATTGTAGCGGCGGCGGGGGTGTCCTGCGGCGGGAAGCGGCACTCTGCTGTGCCCTGTGTGCTGTTGGCCCACCGAACGGTGGCGACGACAGCGTCTTGCACTGGCGTTGGTGTACTCCTGGATGTTGGCCCAACCTTCAAGGAAGGCTGGAATGTTCTCGACTTCGGTCTCCAGGGGCCATTCAATCGGTGGGAGGCAGCAACTGGCGGCATGATTGGGGGTGCTGCAAGGAAGCGGTCGATAGCAGAGACCCATGTCGCTGGGGGGGGCACTGGCACCGGTGCGGGGACAGGCGCAGGCAACGGCGAGGCAGAGACATTTGTGTGCACGGGCACCAGCACAGGCGTGTGCGTCAGGGCACACGTAGGTGCATGCACTAGTAGGTGCACGGACACGTGCAAGTCAGCGGGGACCTCGTGTATCCCCGCGGCTTCAAGCTAGGTGACAATGTGCAACTCCCAGCCCATCAATTCCACGGGGATGGGCATTGGCACAGGCGCGGAGACGGGAGATGGAACGGGCACGTGGACAGACGCGGTGACTTCCCGCATGACCAGGTCAAGCTCGTCCAACAGTTCCTTAGTGTCTTCCTCAGGAAACTAGAAGACTAGGGGCAGCCCATCGTGATGCGCCATGGCATATGGCGAGGTCAAGCTGATTGGAGGGAGATCACAAGAGAATCAGAGAGGCAGAGATAATATTGTAAACAGTCCGGGGAGTGTGGCGATGATTTAAACTGCGGCGTGGGCGCCATTAAAAGTGGGGGCAGGTGGGACGAAGGTGCGTGGTGGTGGCTGGTCAAAGGGCTCTCTTCCCGGTGAGCCTGTGTACCGGCCTACTTACATGCCACCTGTTGACTCGCACACTTGCTTGGATGGTACCTGCCTATGAGAAGGTACATGTGGTGGCACGTTGGCCTAACGCCCATGGTTTGAATAGTGAAACCATTTGCGTTAACGTGAAAACTCTTCGTTCAAAATACCTTGGCTTCATGTGTGCAGCTTTTTAGAAGCATCTTATCTCAAAATGAACAATAAAATTACCATAACCTATTTGTGCCATTTTACGAGAACATGCACAGTTTCATGAATTTTAGGTGAGTTTTGGATTTTCTGGAATTTAAAAACCAGGATTCGAAACAATATCGTTACATGCATTATGAAATAAAATTTCAAGCGATACATCTTAAGTGTTGTACATATTCATATTTTTTAAACTATATTTGATCAAACATTGCTTAGTTAGACTTCAAACAAGTTATATATGCAGAGTAAAGAGATACTCCCTCCGTACTAGTGCATTGCGCGATTCTCTAGTAGGCACGAACAAACGAAGCTCCATTCTGCAGTCAACCTAGAGTAGTAGGCAATGGAGCTGACGGGTGACCTTGGGTAGCGGCGAGCAAGGGACTTGAACGTGTTCGGCATGGTAGGTAACATGTGCTAGTCACTAAAGCATCCCTCCATAGTTCATGGGCGATGAGTCCAATTTATGTGATGTTTTTACTAAGTATTTTGTGCCTACGTAGTAGGCTTTGTAGAATTTTACCGCGTTCATGCACTTCTTTTTGTTGATAATCCCTAAGGTGACGTCTTTTGGATGAATTATTATTTAATGGAGAGAATCCTCAGAAATGGTAGTGGATTCACGTATTTAAGGTGATAATCACATTCCATAAAAGAATCAAGCAAGGAGGCCCAGGGAACATGCGTCGTCGCGCTTCCAGAGCAAAAGACGATGTTCCATACGATCGCGAGTGCTCGTATGGCATGCCGCCGCCACCACTGGATCAACTACTTCCACCCCGTCAAATCGGATTGGGGATCAGACGCCAAGAGACACGAGAAACACATCCAGAAGGTAGAACCCTAGCCTCCGGAGTTCATCTGGACGAGGGATTATTCAAGGAGAAGGAGGGGATCCTTCTCACCGTGGAAGAGGACAAATTCATCACCACCGTCCTCATCGTCCACTACATCATCATCATCATCATCCACATCATTATCATCTGCAACATCGAGAACCCTAGTGGATCCTTTGGTGTAAGATTTGAATCTTTCATCCATGTATTTCATTACCATTGCCATGATGATTGTTGCCCTCATGCGTTAGTTGGCCCCAAGTTCTTGGGGATATGGATGAACCTTGGTATGTATAGGATCTGAAATGTTTAATGTGGATATGAGATCATGTGTTGAATGCTTAGTTTAATAACTTCGTGAATGTTGTGAAGGGGCCCCACTCAACATTTGAGCCTTAAGGCCATGAAATATATCACTGTCGTTGTTAAGGTTTAGGACGCGGAGGTAATTTGAGCTCACAGTAAAAGCCTATCACTCTTAGCCTTTGCAATTAACATAGAAATAACGAAGAACCCTTAGAGAGGCCGCGTCCACGGGGAGACCCTTAATTATCATGAGTTGTAACCATCTAGGGGAGACTATGATAGTGGCGTGCATGGCACAAAGTCTACCATGAGTAGAACGTGTATTGTACCCAGATCCACCCAGCATAATCATTAACAGTGGCTCAAGTATCCGGTATATACTATGCTTATGCATATGTGCATTGGAAACATACCAATGGGGATTTCAAACCCCCTCAGAGCGCCATTTTATTCTGTTGTGTCACTACTCAGCAATCATTTTCATTCACCCTCACTCTGATTTAAGTCTACAATTGTTTGCAGGCACAACAGTACATAATTCTCTAGAAAAGGCGAAAGTCTAATTCCTGTGCTCCGTATGGGATCGATACTCTTACTTCGAAAAGTCTAGAACTAAACCCGTGCACTTGCGGGCCATCAAGCTTTTTCTGGCGCAGTTGCCTGGGAGCTGAGTGCTTTTGGGCTTTGTCTTAAGTTTCGAATTATTTTATGTCCTAATGACTTTTCAAATAGAAAGCTGTCATGGTCCTTCAAGAGAAAATTTGTCAGGTAGGAGTGGAATATGTTGCTGGACCACCGCTGTGAGAGAATTTTATATCATGTGGTCCTGAATTACCTGGCAAAATATATGAGATAAATCCTCGGTTGATTACTATGGTGACAGAAAATATATTCCGAGGTTATGCAGCTGAATGTCTGTATAATCATATTAAAGAGTTTAACCATGGATGTGAAACTTTTCAGTTACAGGACTTAACTAATGAGGAAATAAAGGCAAAAATCTTTTCTTATTCTTTAGATGGAGGAGCTCAAAAATGGTTAGAATGCCAACCATTGAACATCTCAAGGGACTGGCCAGAATTGTTGAAAGCATTCCTCACTTATTATAACCCTCAACCTCAAGGAAATTTATATACATTGAGAAGGAAAATAAGGAGCTTTGGACAGAGAGAAGGAGAGAAATTGGTCGACGCATATACAAGGTATCGTGAAATACTTTCTGCATGCCCTGAACACCATTATCCTAATTACTTAATTTTTCATTTCTTTTATGGTGGACTTGACTCACAAAGTAAATAAGCTTTAGATCTCACTTCTAGTGGTTCTTTTCTAGGGACTGAAATGTGAGAAGCTTGGAGCTTACTTGACAGGATAAGGTATAATGCTATCGGTACCTATGTTAACAGGAAAAGAGTAAGGTTGATCCTATTTATGATAGCATTAAGTCTTTCTTTAGAACCTCAAAAGTAAAAGATTTACATCGCAAATTAAATATTAGAACTGATCCCATGATGCATGTTTTCAAAGATTTTTCTAAGTTCTTGGGTATACCAGAGAAAAAGTACTTGAAACACAACAGGGAGTCCAAGGCCATTCGCGTGGTGGAAGCTATAACGAAGAAAACTACTCCAACCAAGTGACGAAAATCACCTTATCAGAAGCGAAATAACAAGAAGCTTGAGGGAACACCTCCCGCGAAAGGGAAGAAGAACGTGAAGTTGGAGCAATGCGGGGCACCACCTTATTATGATATGGTAAAAGAACTTGCTACACCGATGCCAGTTGTGAACAAAGAAGTCCACCTAGACAAGGACACAACCTCCTATCTTAATGGGTGTACCGAAGGTAAGAGTACAGGTAAAGAAATTTTATCATGTTCCTTCGGATGTAATTCCTACTTTGGGTTGTGTGATCCTGGTTCTCCAGTTAGTATTATTCCTAACAGTCTCTATGCCAGAATCTATAATGAAATTTCTCCTTTTACTCTAGAGCCTACTTCTGTTGTTATTAAGCTTGCAGATAAAACGGACAGGAAGCCTTGTGGTATTCTTAAAGATGTCAACATTATAATATGCTCCCTCATTTATCCTATTGATATTTATGTACTAATGATTTCAGAGGATAAAGATTGTCCTATTGTTTTTGGAACTTCTTTTCTGAATGTTGCAGGGGCGTACATCAAGAAAAAATCTATCTTTATGAAGTGAGGAGATGAGATGATCAAATTACCATTTTGTTCTGCACTAAGCAAGCCATATGAAGAAGAGGCTCGGGACAAGGAAGAGCAAAAGTTGAATCAATTGGCTGAAATCCATCTTCAAACACCAGAAGAAGACGTTGAGCGGTTACTGGTGAGGCCTGAATCCTTATTTAAGGATGAGGATAAAGAAGAAATTGAAACGACAATGGATGCTACTCCAATTGTTAGCTCTCTTCTTAATAATGTATATGAAGTACTTGAAAGGAAGGTGATGAGTGATATTTTTACACTTATTTCAACCTTATTTAAACTGAGATATTTCATTTAAAGAGAGATATTCGCTTCGATATTGCCACTAATGACTAATGAATGCAAAGGATTCCAAAAATCCTCTCTTTCATGTGTTTCGACAGTAAATGGGCTAAAAAGGGAAGAAATCACGTGTGGAAATGGAAGGGAAGGAAAATTGAGGAAGAAAGAATCAACTGGAGGCGTCTCTGCGAAGACAGAGCAGACGATGGTGTTCCATACGGGCGCGAGTGCCCGTATGAGCGCCCGTATGGCGTGAATTCCGAGGCAGAGCGTCCACCTGAACAACTTTAATAAAGGGGACCCCGTCAAAATGTCAACCAGACGACGAGGAGCAGAGGAGGAACATCGTGCACAGCCAACACCCATTCATCATGCCCATCCACATACCCTAGCCGCCACGATCCTCACCTCCAGAGCCATTTCCTCCACCATAGCCCTCTCTCATCTAGTTCATACTTGTAATCATGCATCGCGCACATCATCTATTGTAAGACATATTACAATCAATCAATCTCAAGATGTGTTCTTCAATGATTTCTTCTCGTGATCTGATCTCCATGTGTGAGTAGTCTGGTAAGGTATGGGGTGAGGCATGAGCCTCGCAGCCCCTGGTATTTGGTGAAGGGATCAATGAAAGTCTTTTACACAATGTCTCATATGTGTAAAATAAAATTGCATCATGAAGTATCTCTTGTCTTGTCCACTATCTTCATCCCTACAGGTACACACAATCATGGAGATCGAGCACTAGTGAGGCTGGGAGCAAGGGGACCATGAAGTGTTACACCGAACACCGATGACAGTAAGGGTTTAGTAGGGTAACATGGATCATGTCATTGGGGATTCATGAGGTGTAGTCATTAAACACCCAAAGCTTTTGTCTGATGTTTCTATCTTAATTACTGGGGCAACCCCGCGGCGTTGGATAGGGCCTTCGGTAGGACAACTAATTCTTGATGCAGGACTCGTGCTGGTCAAGATGTAATTTGGACACATCCCCCATTCTGAATGAAGCAAGCACCTCTTGATGGGTGACTTCCCGAGAACAAACTAATATCATTTTTGATCCCAATACCAATACATGGTTTTAAGCATTAAGACCTCATACCCGTACCTTCTTTTTACTGTAAGTGTTTGAATCACTATTTGCTTGTTGATCCAGTCAAAAGCTAGATTTGACACTTTGACGAAAGCTTATTAGAAACCATCGCTTCAAGGGAGTCTTCCTCTCATGGGTTCGATACCCAGGGTCACCTCTGGGGAAATAGGTGCGGGGTACCCTTTCTTGTTCCAATACCAGATCAATAAAAATGAGATATCAGAAGGGAGATGAGGAACTTCCCCCTCCTGCTTTAAAGCCCTTACCCAAGGGGCTGAGGTACGAATTTATGGATAATACAGAAAGATTCCCAATTATCATTAGTGCTAACCTTTCAGGAAAGGAAAAAGTAAATTATTGATGGTGCTAAATAAGCATCGCAAGGCCATAGGCTACTCAATTGAAGATGTAAAAGGATACACCCATCCATTTATTCTCATGCTATCTTTAAAACCTGTAATTGAAAGCCAATGGAGACTTCACCCAGCCTCCAAAAACGTGGTAAGAAGAGAGGTGATACATCTCCTCGACGCAGGGGTAATTTACCCTATATCTGACAGTAAGTGGGTAAGTCCGGTCCATTACATTCCTAAGAAAGAGTTTCTTTAGTAACTAATGATAATAATGACCTAGTCCCTACTAGGGCTATTATTGGTTATGGAATGTGTGTTGACTTCAGGAAACTAAATAAGTGGACTAAGAAGGATCACTACCCGCTGCCGTTCATAAATCAATTATTGGACAGGTTGGCCAATAACTCTTATTTTTGCAATCTTGATGGATATTTTGGGTTTTCACAAATACCTATTCGACCTGAAGACCAAGAAAAGACTACCTTCACCAGCCCATGCGGTACATACGCATATCGCAGTATGTCATTTTGTATATGTAATGGACCACCTTCTTTTCACAAATGCATTTCTAGAATTTTCCCAGATTTTATTGAAAAGATTGTTGAGGTGTTCATGGAAAATTTTTCTGTCCATGGTCCATCCTTTGACAATTGTCTCTATAATCTCACAAAAGTTTTGCAGAGATGTGAAGGAACATGTTTTGTGCTAAATTGGGGGAAGAGTCACTTCATGGTCACAGAAGGGGTAGTGTTAGGACACCGTATCTTAGGAAGAAGCATCAAGATATATCAAGAGAGGATTGAGGTGATAGAAAATTTATCTTACCCTCAAGACATAAAAGGTATGCAAACTTTTATGGGACATGCTAGTTTCTATAGAAGGTTCATCAAAGACTTTTCCAAGATATCAAAACCTTGGACTGACCACTTACACAAAGATGTGTCGTACTGTTTTGACAAAATTTGTGTGTAGGCATATGAAAAATTGAGGGGCACTTTGATCACCGCTCCTGTCATCCAACCTCCAAAATGGGATGAACTGTGAGATTACGTGTGATGCTAGCAATTATGCTATTGGAGCTGTCTTATGGCAGCGAGATGATAAAAGACTAAATGTTATCTATTAGCCTGAGTTTGGATGAGGAGCAAATACATCTAGCTACTACTGAAAAAGAATTGCTTGCTATTGTCTTTGCCTGTGATAAATTCCGTCCTTACATTATTAATACGAAAGTAATAGAACATACGGATCATCGTGCCTTACGTTACCTTGTTGCAAAGAAAGACGCTAAGCCCCGATTGATTCGATGGATAATGTTACTTCAAGAGTTTGACTTGCAGATAGTAGACCGCAAGGGAGAAGATAATCCAGTGGCAGACCACCTGTCGCGCATGGAGAGGATACCATATGATCCGGTCCCTATAAATGAATCATTTCCATTTGAGAGTTTGGCTATGACTAAAAAGATAGAACCTTGGTTCACAGATTATGCTAACTTTCTTGTAGGAAAGTACATGCCCCCTGATATGAGTTATCATGAGAGAAAAAGTTCTTCAGTGAGCTGAAGTATTATTTCTGGGATGATCCTTTTCTTTATCGGCATGGACCAGATGACATGATAAGACATTATGTCCCAGAACATGAAATAAATGGTAATACTTGAAGGTTGCCACAACAACCCTTATGCAGGACATAATGCTGTTGATAGGACCACTGCCAAGGTGCTTCCATCTGGATTCTATTGGCCTACTCTTTTAAGAGATGCCCATGGGTTTTTCAAAAATTGTGATGCTTGTCAAAGCACACATAACATAGGAAGAAGGCAAGAAATGCCCATGAATTATAGTCTAGTCTGTGAACACTTTGATGTTTGGGGGGGTGGACTATTTAGGACCTTTTCCTGTTTCAGACGGGTACACTCATATTCTTGTGGTTGTGGATTAAGTTATCAAGTGAATTGAAGCATTACTGACTAAATATGCATAGGCAGCTACTTCATTAAAGATGATAAAGGACATCATCTTGCCCAGGTTTGGAGTTCCTAAAATTCTTATCACTAATGGTGGATCTCATTTTATACAGGGAATTTTAGAAATAATACTCCGTAAATATGGGGTGACCCACCGGGTAGCTTCCCCATATTATCCACAAACCAGTGGCCAAGTGGAATTCTCCAACCAGGAGATACAACTATATTGCAGAAGACAGTGCAGAAATCCAGAAAAGACTGGGCAGGTAAATTGAATGAAACACTTTGGGCTTACCGCACCGCCTACAAGAATCCCATGGGGATGTCACCATACCAAATGGTGTATAGTAAGGCTTGTCGTTTACCTTTAGAGCTAGAGCATAAAGCTTTTTGGGCTATCAAGAATATAATTTTTAATCTTAAGGAAGCTCGAGAGAAAAGATTGCTAGATATACATGCTCTAGGATAGCTTCGTAATGGTGCTTACGAGAGTGCAGATTGTTCAAGGAGAAGGTTAAGATGTGGCATGACCATAAGATAATAAAACAAACTTTTACTGCAGGGGACAAGGTTATCCTATTTAATTCCTGTCTAAAGTTGTTTCCAGGGAAGCTCAGCTCCCATTGGGAAGGACCCTATGAGATAGAAGAAGTATATAACTCTGGAGCTTTTCAGCTGAAAGGAGGGAAAGATGCACCCCGGATCGTGAAGGGCAACGCTTGAAGCTGTACCTCGCAGATGAGCAAAAGGAAAACCGAGAAGTGGAAGAGGTAAGTTTTCTCACTATCGAGCAAGCCGAAGACCTTCGAAAGGAACGGAAGGTATAAGATAACATTCTGGTAGATTAGATGTAAATAATCAAGTAGAGCTTTATACTCTGTTTTGATAAAATCTATGATCTTTACTGTGAGTTGTTGGAATTTTTGTCTATAGTTGGAGGCTCTGTCACTAATCTTTTTGGAGATGAAAAATTTCTAAGGAAGAAATTGACGTCGCAGCCGACAGGGAGAAAGATGGCGTTCCAAACGACCGTATGCGCTCATTCAGGCGGTCGCACGGATGATGGACGAAAGTTGCAAAAACTCCAAACTAAAAGACGGCGTATTATGCAGACGCGAGCGCCCACTTGAGCAGTCATTTGATCTTTCCTCGGCGGAGGAGGAAACCACAGAACAAACGATGACATATCAAACAACTGCCAGCGCCCGTATAAGCACATGTGTCGATATTCAGCCGTAACAGGTAAAAGGAAGACCGCGGAGGCAGGCCAAACGACCGGCCATACGACCGCAAGCACCCATATGGATGGCCGTCTTTTGGTCTGCTCTCGCGATTCTTTCCGGATTTCATTTCGATTCTTACTAACTTTTTATCCTTGATCTCGTGATTACCTATAAGCATAGCCTTTATGAGGAGAGAAGGGGCACGCCATTAAGCCCTAAACCATCTAATCTCACATCTCTTTTACTTCCCATCTCCACCAAAAAGTTTTTTTGTTGCAGATCACCAGTTTTGTCGTCACCATGAGTAACAAGACCTCATCCACGTGTGCTCGCAACATCCCCTTGCCCAACTTAAATGATGTCATGCCCTCAGGATGGGAGGACTTTAGGAAGTTAAACTTCAAGGAGCAACCTCCCGCGGAGAAGAAAGACCTCGACAATAAAGTCAAGGTGGTGGAGATCAAAGAGGAAGAACTAGCTAAAGAAGGAGAGATGACACTACTCTGGATGAGTATCCTCCTAATCCCTACCAATTCAATATCCGTGAATCCATTCCATTATTTCCTTCGAGGCCTCCTCAAGCTGAGTAGGGACAGGAGCCACTGACCCCAGAGGAGATGAAGGGAAAGATCCGGGAATTGGAGAAAGTTTCAAAGGCTTGTGTTAATGTGATCGGAGATGGGATTGATTCTTACAGGTTGATGAGTGTCGGCATACGACACCTATGGGATCCGAAGGACCCCTTTATGGTTCGGTAGGGAGAGAGGTATGCACAAAGAGCAGAACCGAAGATCAACGCGAGGGGATTTTTACCCAGGTTCGAGCCACTGATCAGCGTAAAACCCTACTCCTGCTTTAGTTTATTATCAGTGATTCGTCCCAGTTCTTGGAGCGCTTGTGATGAACAGTACATTCAAACAGCAGCTACGCATGCAGAATGGGCTCCTCCCTGTAACAGTTGCCTTGGGCCTCCTTTTATATGTTCAAAGGGGTCACCACAGTGGCGAACTGCTCATTCGTGAGGTGTAAAGTGGCTACATGGTTACCATACCTAACCACTGATGGTTTTGGACAAATGCATTTAATGCACCATGAGGTGTTCGTTTAGGTGTCCCTACTTTCTTGGGGATGGAAAAAGGGGCCATCCCATCGCACCGCCTAAGCTCGTCTCCACTAGTGCCTTGCCACGCATCCAGAGGTGGGACCAGAATGCCAGGCCGGTCGCTGCACTGGAGCGGTGGCACAGTGGCAGAACCTTGCCGGGTGCAAATCTTGCCGGGCTTGGCGGGCTACCCTGGCAAGATCTTGCCGGGAGCCGAGCCCCTAGTCTTCAGTTCTAATTATCTTCCGATCCTCGGTTTGAATGTTTCTTCGATAACCTTGGATTGATCTTCAGTTGTTCCCCCGACAAGCCTTGCCGTAGGTATGGCTACAACTGCCCGTGCACAGGTATGGGGGTACTAAAGGCCCAATATTTAGTACACCGACAGGAGCCCCCGGGCCTAGGCCACACACGAGTGCGAGGCGTTGTTGGGCTAGGCCCAAACAGTGCACGGGCATGCGTGGCAAGGGTTAACTACTTGTAATCATTCCGTTTACTGTGCTTCCCCACTACGCGCGTTGAATGCGCGATGTGGGGAGCGTGCGCTGAACGGCCACGGCCGCAGCACGCTTGTATAGGCGTGTTCACATTGGGCAGTAAAAGAGGCAGCCTCGCTCCTTCCCCATAAAAAGGAATCCACAAAGGCACTGCCCATTTACCCCCTCTTCTTTCCAATCTGAAATCCGCCATTACCTTCTCTCTCCCGAGCCCAGAGCAGAACTTCACCTCATCCGCTCACCGCCTCCGCACCCGCTCCATCCTCGGCTTTCGCCTTCGCAACCATCATGCTGCCCAAGGCTAGCAAGAGCAAGGGCAAGGAGACGAAAGCCGATGTTCCGGAGAGGGAGCTGGTGAAGATGCGGAAGAAGTACGTCGTCTTCGCTCCAACGCTCGACGCGGAAGCCTTGAGGAACCCGTACCAGTGCATGTGGGCGAGGGAGACGTAGGCTCACCCCACACTCGCGTGGCCCCAGGTTCTTCTTCCAAAGGCGGACCTGATAGATATCCCTTCTTCGCCGCTTACTTTTACTGCGGGCTCTGCCCTCCATTCTCTGATTTTTTCAACGACATCATGTATACATACGGCTTCCACCTCTTGGAGTTCACGCCGAATGCCGTAACTTGCATGGCTATCTTCGCCCATCTTTGCAAAAAATTTGCCGGGGTAGTTCCCAACATCGCCCTCTTCCGCCATTACTTCATTCCTCGCGTCCAAAAAGGGGAAGCCCTTGCCGGTTCTATAGCCTGGATCCCAAGGGCATGGAACAAGGAGATATATCCAGACGGGGTTTACCGCGAGAAGTGGGAAGAACGGCGGTCCGAGTGGTGCTGGATTAAGGAAGACAATCCCCATCCCTTCTGTTCGCCCCGACGGCAGAAGGCAGTCCGTGGCGAGGACTGGAGCGATCTCGATGCTCAAGATGACAGGCTCACAATCGCCACGACTAGGATCCTCCGTCTAAAAGCCGCCGGGCTCACAATAGAAATGATTGGCTCCGACTTCCTTCGCTGCCGCATCGCCCCTCTGCAGAATAAGGGGAGACCAGCCTGGGAATTCCGGAACGCCACAGATATCATGAGGCTGCGCCCCGGACTGAACAACAATCTGACAGTTATGCAGCTTGGCGCTCTCCGCCACAGGCTATTCCAGCGCGAAGACAAGCATAAATTGCCGGCAAGAATCGTTCCCTTGTGCAACAACTCCGCCTTGGGGTCTATCATCGCCGCAATGCCAATGTTCAACGCCCATGGCCTTGATGCGACCTGGGTCGAGCCATCTATGGAGGAAGCACAAAAGTTCTTCGACAACTTGTCGGAGAGGGCCGTCCGGGAAGAGACAAACCTCATACGCGCCACCACTGATGAAGAAGTGGCGTACATTGCCACTAAAGTGGAAGAGGCGAATCTTGCCGCGGAGGCCGGCAACGTTGGCTTCACGGAATGGGAAACCAGCGACGCAGAAGTCGTACTGGAGGAGAAACCTGCCGGGGAAGATGAGGCTGCCGGGGAACAGAGCAGCACAACCGTTGAGAGCTCATCAGGCGAGGACGCAGCCGAAGAGCAGCCACAGGAGGAGCCCCCAGCTCCAAAGAAGGCAAAGCGCGTCCTTCGGAAAGCTGCCTCTAGCATCCCGGCGAGCCAAACTTCTTCAAGCAGCGAGGCTCCCAGCAAGGGGGTGGCTGGCAAGGCTGCACCGCGGCAAGGAGTTCGACAGCAACCCGTGCGGTGCACGAGACACACACCAGCGGCACCCATTGGGGCGGCAGGGGCGTCTCACACAACAGCACCGGAGGCTGAGGTGGCAGAATCACGCCAACCCCTTGTACCTGCAGCAGCCAAGCGACCCAGGAGCCCTCCTCCACCTCCACATATGGACATCACAACGGAGGTCGACTTCGACATCTCCGGCTTCAGCCCGGAACGAGAAGAGGAAGAGTAAGCATCCTGTCACAGTCTGTATCTCCCAAATTCTGAATTCGATTGATCTGACTGCCTTGCTTTGTCTGGTCTCTCCAGTGAGGCAGAAACCTTGGTGGAAAGGATGGCGAAGAGGGCGAAGACCTCCATGAGCGATAAGCCTCCGACAAGCTCTACAAGCGTGCCAGAAACTATCACCATCAGCCCGGAGCTTAGCCCTCAACGCAGCCCCCAGTGTGAGTTCACTACTCATTTTCTTCTGGCGGGCGCTGAGGTTTCTATCCTTGTCGCTTACATCTTTGGGCTTGCAGGAGAAGAACGGCAACAGGGAGAATCATTGGTGGACGCCCCCGTCGTGCCGCCTCCGTCAACCACGCCGCCCACAAGCGCATCTCCGGCAAGAGCTCCTACCGACGAGCCTACCTTGGAAGAGGAAGAGCCGGCAAACATAGGCACCGGCAACCTTTCCCTGACAACCAATGTTGCCGGGAGGGGTGAAGCAACCCCTCATCAGCTCGACACAGGTGACTGCTTGCCTCAGAGCACTTGTCATTCATTCCTTTACCTTTCTGAACTTCAATCTTGACTTGACTTTTCTTCCCTCCTTCGTCTTTCAGAATTCCCTGTGATGGAACACATGGACGTCGACGTCGTGATCGAGGAGACCACCAGAGATGCTGCCGTCGAAGCTGACAGGATTGCTGCTAGCGAGGCCACCAAAGATGCCACCGTCGAGGTCAGCGAGGCTGCTGCCGAGGAGGCCGCCAAGAAACCTACCGAGAGGGCCGGTGAGGAGACTGATGACCGTACTGACGGCATTCCTGCCGCAGGAGCGCCAAGCGCTACACCGGCCACAGAGCCCCCAGCCACCGGTGAGACGATTGCCGAAGATCAACCATCGACACCCGAGGCTCCGTCATCAAGCAAATATCTCAAGGTTGGCGACAACCTGTTCGTCAACTTATCGGGGACGGCGAGCATTGGAGCGCCGACTGAAGGGGAAGCTTTTGATGAAGAAGTCATCACCGCTGCCGAGCTCAAGATTGTCGATGAACCAAGTGCCAGTAGCGGCAAATCTGAAGAAGATCGGCTCCTCCAGGCCATGGGCGATAATTTCCGCAAGCTCCAAGCGCTCCACCGTGCTCGAAAGGAGAAGGTAGACGCCAGGGCTGCAGTTGTCGAAGCAGCCGAGGCGGATTTCCATAAGCGCATGGAGCAAATGCAGATCTAGTACGCCGAGGCCTTTCAGGAGTTGACTGCCGGCCGGGAACAAGCGAGCCAAAGCTAGACGGAGCTCCACCTGAGGCAGTCTGATATGGAAAGGGCGCAAGAGGAAGCTGCGCAAAAGGTTGCCGCTGAAGAAGCTCTCTTAACGCAGCACCGCATTGGGCTTGACGCTCATGAAGAAGATCTTGCCACGCGCGAGCAGGCACTTGCCGCCAAACTCCGCGGCAAGGATGAAGAGATTGACAAACTTGTCGCGCAGCGGACCCAGGAGCTGGAGCAAAAACACAAAGAGGCGCTCGAAGCTGCAACTGCAGATCACGCCAGCAAGCTCAAAGAAGCCATCAATGCTGCTGAGGCCGCAGAGGCCGCCAAGAATGAGCTGAGCAACAAAGTGAAGAAACTGGAAGCGAATCTTGAGGAACACAGCAAGGAGCTCTCAACGCTGAAAAGTGACAGGGAGAAAACTGTCCACAGCCTGGCGGAGATGCAAGTTGCTATGTCCGACAAGACCAAGCAGCTCTCTTCAGCCAATGATGCCATTGCTGCTCTGAGGCTGAAGCTGACCACGCTGGAAAAGTCCCTTAAGGACGGCAGGGCCCGCGAGAAGGCCTTGAGCAAAGATCTCCAGGAAGAGAGGAACTTGCTCAAGAGCGCTGCCACCGCCCAAGTTGACTATGAGAAGGGTGTGAAAATCTGGACTGATCGCCTTGTCGACGCCGCGGAGAAGCTTACAGCGCAACTGTCAACCATGGGCCGGGAGGGCCTGCAAAACTTCAGGTATTCTTGTGAAGAGAGGATATCCCAGAGCGCCAGGCTGACTATGTTCTTCGAAAGCATCATTGATGCCCTGAAGCTGCTCTAGTCTAACCGAGCGACCCAACTGGCCAATGAATCCTGCAAGCTTTGCCGGGCCGTCCTCCACAAGGTGCTCATCAAGGTGGTACACAAGAACCCTGGCATCGACCTCACCAACGTGCTCGACCGCTTGCCGAAGGACACAGATCTCCAAGCACTTGAGAAGCTTGTCGCGCCCATCCTCGAGAAGGTAGACTCAATCATGAGGGTTGAAGGCCAGCGCAGGGACTAGCCGTCTCTTTTTTCCTTGCCGCCATTCCATGCCAAAGACAATTTAGTCTTCAGTTAGAACTGCGGCAACTATCGATGTAATATAACTTGCCATGACTGAGTATATGCATGTTATTTCCCTTGTCCGATTTCTTTCCATATGATTATACGCCCTACACTTACTGGAAACTTGTCGGCGCGCAACCTGCCGCAAGCGCTGGGTGTGGGACTTCTGCAGCCTGCTGGAGGTGCAGCGGCCGGCAAGACACCTTGGTGCTCTTGGCGCAGCCACTTATACTGTTGAGCGGACTCGAAACAGAACAAGGGCACAACCAATTACGACAAGGGTTCCTTCGCATTTAGGTTTTCCATACAAGGGCCAAAATCGTCCAAAGAAAATAGCCTGATAGTAAAAATTGAAAAACTTGCTCAAGGTTTCGTAACTTAGCTTTCTATCGATGTACTCCTTCCGGCAAGACATCAATTCTGAACATCACCCATTGGTATCCATACCTTCCTTCCCCCCCCCCCCTTCCCCGGCAAACTTGTGCGCGAGGGAACCTTCTATCCTTTGAGAAAAAGAAAGAAGAGAAAATAAAGATAGGGAACCTTGGCGGTCCATTAGTCTTCGGTCTCCAGGCGGACAGCGCCGGGCCTGGTGACTCATACTACCCGATAATGGCCTTCCCACTTCAGCGTCAACTTGTTTGAATTCTTGGCGGACTGAATCCGCTGAAGAACAAGGTCGCCTTCCTCAAGGCTTTGGACATGAACTTTGCGGCTATGATAGTGGCGCAAAGCTTGCTGGTAGCGTGCAGCTCGCACAGCAGTCGGAAGACGATCCTCCTCAAGGAGCACAGTTTCATCTGGCCGCAGTTGCTCTTGCTCAAACTCATCATAAGCGAGCACTCGAGGTGACCCGTATATGAGTTCCGTGTGGAGAACTGCTTCTGCTCCGTAAACCAGAGCGAAGGGTATCTGGCCAGTGGCTCGATTTGGTGTCATTCTGATTGACCAAAGAACCGCCGGCAACTCATCAATCCAGCGCCTTCCGCACTTTCTCAGCTTGTCGAAAGTTCTGGTCCTGAGACCGCGCAGCACTTCAGCATTAGCCCTCTCCGCTTCTCGGGTGAGCAACAGAGGCAAAACAAACTTTGCCGCCAAGGTCTTGGAGGTATTGCATGAAGGTGCGACTTGTGAACTGTGTGCCGTTGTCGGTGATGATCCTGTTGGGCACACCGAAACGGCAAACTATCCCTTTAAAGAACTTGATGGCTGATTGTGCTATCACCTTCCTCACCGCTTCCACCTCTGTCCACTTTGTGAACTTGTCGATTGGAACGTACAAGTACTCAAAGCCCCCGGTAGCACGGGGAAAAGGGCCCAGTCTGTCGAGCCCCCAGACCGAAAATGGCCAGGAGAGAGGGATTGTCTGAAGAGCTTGAGCTGGCTGATGTGATTTCTTTGAATGAAACTGGCACGCTTCACACTTGGTTACTAGTGCAGTTGCATCCTGGAGAGCAGTGGGCCAAAAGAAACCTTGTCGGAATGCCTTTCCAACAAGCGCTCTTGATCCTATGTGGGAGCCACATATGCCTCCATGTATCTCTGCCAACAGCTCCAGTCCATCTTCCCGAGGAATACACTTCAATTTCACAACGTTCAGTCTCTTCCTGTACAGAACGCCATCGACGAACTGATACATGCTAGACTGACGGGCTACTTTTTTGGCTTCTTCCTGCTCCTCAGGGAGTTCTCCTGTCTGAAGAAAATGGACAATGGGCTGTGCCCAAGCTGGAGCCTGGGGCTCGACAACTAGGACTAAAGGCATCTCTTCTGCCAGGGGAACATTTGTCTCGACGGCAAGGGCTTGCGTCCCTGCTGGAGCCTGTTGTTCCCCGGCAGGCTTGCCGCTGATCCCGGCGACTTCCTTGCCGGCGACTCCCAGGAGCTCTGCCAAAAAGTACTGACCAGAATTCAACTTCCTTCTCTTTTCTTGCCTCATTGATGGCACTACAGATGGATGAGTTAAATGGAGCAGAAAAGTTCCTGGTTCCACAGGTAACTTAAGGGCAGCGAGCTTTGACAGGTCATCAGCAATACTGTTTTTGGCACGAGGAATGTGCTTTGTATGCAGACCGTCAAAATGCTCTTCCATTTTCCTCACTTCATCCACATAAGCCTACATCAATGGACTCTGATAATCTTTGTTGACTTGCCTGACAACAAGCTACGAATCGCCTCTGATGATGAGCTTCTTGATACCAAGATCTGCCACGATCCTGAGACTGGCAAGCAGGCCTTCGTACTCCGCAGTGTTGTTTGTCGAGCTCTCCTGGGGAAAATGCATCTGAATTACATACTTGAGGTGCTCTCTGGTGGGTGCGACAAGAAGCACGCCAGCACCGGCGCCTTGCAGCGTGAAAGTGTTGTCAAAGTACATAATCCATTCTCGATATGTTTCCCTGCCGGGAAGAGTCGTCGCTTGAATCTCTTCATCTGGCATTGGTGTCCATTCCGCAATGAACTCCGCCAAGGCTCTGCTCTGAATTGTTGAAGTACTTTCAAACTTGAGACCAAAGCTCGATAGTTCCAATGCCCATTCCACAATCCTACCGGTTGCCTCTAGATTTTGCAAAATCCCCTGCAACAGGAAGCGAGTGACGACGGTAATCTCATGCGCTTGGAAATAATGGCGCAGCTTCCTCGAGGCCATGAGAAGGCCGAAGAGCAATTTCTGCACACCAGAGTATCTTGTCCTAGCTCCCTGTAAAACAGAACTGACAAAATAAACTGGACGCTGCACCATCTTCCTCTTTTGTACTGATTCCTTTGACTGCGTAGATCCTATCTTGCCGGCACCAAACATTGCCGGGGAAGATCCCGGCGCGTCACTTGACGGTCCTGCCGCTGCCATTGCTCCCTCATCGACTTCTCTCTACGCCACTAACGCAACACTAACCACTTGATTTGTTGCCGCTAAATACAACAGCAACGACTCTTGTGGTTTAGGTGCGACTAGCGCCGGCGGAGAGGAGAGGTACCTCTTCAAATCTTGCAGCGCTGCCTCCGCTTCCGGAGTCCATCTCATTGGACCTACCTTCTTCAAAATTTTGAAGAAGGGCAGGGCGCGCTCGGCAGATTTGGAGATAAACCTGCTTAAGGCAGCAACGCAGCCGGCAAGACGACGTACATCCTTGACGCGTCTTGGCACTTCAATCTGCTCGATAGCTTTCATGTTGCCGGAGTTCGCTTCGATCCCTCGTTGAGATACAAAGAACCCGAGAAGCTTGCCGGAAGGAACGCCAAACACACACTTCTCAGGGTTGAGCTTTAAATTGATCTTGCACAGATTTGTAAATGTTTCTTCTAGGTCTTGTATGAGCGTCGCTTTATCCTTAGTTTATCCTTGGTTTTGACCACTACGTCATCCATGTATGCTTCCATATTTCTATGTAGCTGAGGCTCAAAACCAATTTGGACCGCTCTCGCAAATGTAGAACCAGCACTTTTCAACCCGAAAGGCATTCATATAAAACAATACGTACCACATGGGGTGATAAATGCGGTCTTTTCTTCATCTTCTTTTGCCATGAAGTTCTGATGATACCCCGAGTAGGCATCAAGGAACGACAGTAGGTCACAACCAGCAGTGGAGTCCACAATCTGGTCAATGCGCGGCAAGGGGAAAGGATCTTTTGGACAGGCTTTATTGATGTCTGTATAATCAATACACAGCCTCCATTTCACATTCGCCTTGTGCACTACAACTGGATTGGCCAACCACGTTGGGTGAAGCACTCCTCTGACCAAACCTGCCGCTTCTAACTTCCTAATTTCTTGGGCAATAAATTCTTGCCGCTCTAAGGCTTGCTTTCTCACCCTCTGCTTGACGGGCCAGGCATGGGGACAGACAGCAAGGTGGTGCTCAATTACCTCCCTGGGAACACCGGGGATGTCAGATGGTTGCCATGCAAACACATCGACATTCGCCCGTAGGAAGGCAACGAGCGCGCTTTCCTATTTGTCATCTAGGGTGGAACTTATGGTGAAAGTTCCTCCCGTTCCGTCCTCCTTGACGGGCACCTTCTTGGTCTCTGGTGTAGTAGCCTTGGACTTCTTGTTCTTGCTGGTGGAACTCTCTGGAGCGTCCTCAACGGAAGCGCAGCACTCCGAAAATGTGCGCTTGCCGGAGTTTGCGCCAGAGATCTTGCCGGTCTTCTTCTCCTTCCCCCTGGGAGTTCCAGCGGCAGGAGCAGATGCCTTGACGGCAGGTGCTGCGGCTGCCTCCCGGTAGAGTTGGTCGGTGCAGATTAGTGCATCCTTCTTGTCGGAGTGAACAATGATGACACCAATCGGTCCGGGCATCTTCAACACGTTATACGCATAGTGGGATGCCGCCATGAACTTGGCCAGCGCTGGGCGGCCAAGGATCCCGTTGTATGACATGAGGATCTTGGCGACATCGAACACTACCTTCTCTGTCCTGTAATTGAGCTCGCTACCAAATGTTACCGGTAGCGTAATCTTGCCCTTTGGCTGGGTCCTTCCTGGATTGATCCATTGAAACGTGCCCATTTCCTCGAGATCTTCATCAGGAATTTGCAGCTTCTTGAGCACGTCCGGCGAGATTAAGTTCAGCCCGGCCCCATCGTCAACTAGCATTTTTGTTACCTTGAGGTTGCGGATTGTTGGTGAGACCAACAAGGGAAAACACCCAACCGCAGTTGTGCGATCAGGGTGATCCACGGCGTAAAAAATGATAGGCGTGTGGGACCACTTTAAAGGTTTCCGTGCATCAAGCGACGGCTCCGTTGCATTAACCTCACGCACCCACTATTTAAGTCGGCAGTGAGAAGAATGCAACAAGGTGCCCCCGTTAATACAAATGGCCTCCATAGCTTTCTGAAACTTATGCTCGCTGGATTCATCGTCTTCCTCAATATCATCGCCACCCTCATCCTTGTCGTGGCCTCGGGCGGGTCTCTCCTTCTGTTGCTTAGCCTTGCCGCGGCGGCCTCCTCGACCACCATGCTTCTTGCCAGATCCCTCAGCACTATCCTGGGCCTTCTCCTTATCTCGTCTTTCGTACTCATCTCTCTACTTCTCGACAATTTGCTCAACTTGCCGGCAGTTTTGGAGATCATGGCCCTTGGTGCGACGGATCTTGCAATACTGTTTGCCAGAGGCTTCCGGCTTGTCGGCAGCTGCCAAGGCCTAACAGGAAGGGCACCCAGCAACTTCCTTGCCGGGGTCGTCAACCTTGGCCTTCTTGACGGTGCCGAGGTTGCCGGATTCCTCGACAGCAAGCACGGTCTTGCTTTTGCGCTTCTTGTTCCGCCGCCGGCCTTTCTTCGACGGGGCTGCAACATCTTCATCCTTAGATTCGCCCCCTGCGCCAACACCCTCACCGGGGAGTTTTCTCCCTTCTTCAGCTCGAGTGCACTTCTCGGCCAAAGCGTAAAGCTCGGCAATACTCCTGACCTTGTTCATCGCCAGCTCTTCGCGCATATTGCGGTTACGCACGTTCTGATGAAACGTGCTAACAACAGCGACATGATGAATGTCTGGAATATTGTACTGCACCCGGCTAAACTTGCACAGGGGCTCGCCCTCCTTTTGAGGGAGGAGATGCAAATCACTTTCTTGGCCAGGAGCTTGGTGGCCTCCAACAAAGGCGCCGACAAACTGATGGCACAGATCTGACCAGGAAGAAATGGAATTCTCTGGCAGATGCATCAACCACGACCTGACATTCGGTTTGAGAACCAACGGGAAGTAGTTGGCAAGTATCTTGTCATCTCGGCCTCCGACAGCCTGCACCGCAATGGTGTAGATGCTCAGGAACTCCGAGGGGTGAGTCTTGCCGTCATATTTCTTTGGGACCTCTGGTTTGAATGTTCGGGAGTTGGGCCACTGGACTCGCCGCAGCTCACGGGTAAACGCTGGACAACCAACCTCATAGGGCAAGTTGCCTGCGTCCCCTGGCGCAGCCTTGTCGACAGTAGGCCCTGCGCGTTTATCGGACTGATGATGTGCCTCCCGTCGCCGCTCGATGGTAGTTCGAGCATCCTCTTTCCTTCGTTCCTAGAGAACTTGACGCTGATCGCGGCGCATCCGCGGATCGGACGACGCCGTGGAATCGTCATCACGGCCGTCGGTCCGCCGGGTTGACGACCGCTGCTGCTGTCGTGGAGGGGAGTGCACCGTGGTCACACCGCCTCCAGTCTTCTCAACATCGGCTTGCGCCGGAATGATAGACCGCTGCCACGAGGGCCCCGCTTGCTACGGTCTATCATTGTTGATGAAGCCGATGAGGCTCTGGATAGTAGATCGCCATTCCTCCATCTTCTCCGGAGCAGGAGGAAAATCGAGGAGCAGCTGCGCACGTGCCAAAGCTTCTGGTGGCGTAGGCGGCGGTGACAGGTGCGAGGTACATGAGGTGCTCTGACTCCTAACAGTGTTAGAAGGCGCATCGTCACAACCACGCGACCGCGCGCCTCCTCCACCGGCGGTTTGGCGTGCATGCTAGGCCTGTGCACCTTGGGATCTGTGCGCAGAAGTGTTTCCATGGGGACGTTCAGAACCACCAGCGCCACGGCGGTGCTTGTCGCGTGCGACCTAGGAAGGACGCGACGCTTGCGCCGGCGTGGGAGCCCTATAAGGCGTCCTCCGATCTCCAGTGTTCGCTGCGCCGCCCGTAGGCAGCACGGCTCCATCCCTGGATCTAGCGGCGTGCGGGTTGTCATCGCCACTGCGAATGACGCCGCTCACCTGGCTCGGATCACCAGAATGCCATGGAGGCTCTAAACCTGCACCTCTTGCATCCACGCCGTCACCCGTCCGAGTAGGCACAGGCAAGACGGACATAGACGGAACAACCACCGACGCACCCTCGCCAAAGATGTCGGCGTACGACACCTATGGGATCCGAAGGACCCCTTTACGGTTCAGCAGGGAGAGAGGTATGCACAAATACCAGAACCGAAGATCAATGCGAGGGGATTTTTACCCAGGTTCGGGCCGCTGATCAGCGTAAAACCATACTCCTGCTTTATTTTATTATCAGTGATTCATCCCAGTTCTTGGAGCGCTTGCGATGAACAGTACATTCAAACAGCAGCTACGCATGCAGAATGGGCTCCTCCCTGTAACAGTTGCCTTGGGCCTCCTTTTATATGTTCAAAGGGTCACCACAGTGGCGAACTGCTCATTCGTGAGGTGTAAAGTGGCTACATGGTTACCATACCTAACCACTGACAGTTTTGGACAAATGCATTTAATGCACCATGAGGTGTCCGTTTAGGTGTCCCTACTTTCTTGGGGATGGAAAAAGGGGCCATCCCATCAGCACCGCTTAAGCTCGTCTCCACTAGTGCCTTGCCACGCATCCAGAGGTGGGACCAGAACGCCAGGCCGGTCATTGCGCTGGAGCGGTGGCATAGTGGCGGAACCTTGCCGGGTGCAAATCTTGCCGGGCTTGGCGGGCTACCCCGGCAAGATCTTGCCGGGAGCCGAGCCCCTAGTCTTCAGTTTTCCTTATCTTCCGATCCTCGGCTTGAATGTTTCTTCGATAACCTTGGATTGATCTTCAGCTGTTCCCCTGACAAGCCTTGCCGCAGGTATGGCTACAACTGCCCGTGCACATGTATGGGGTACTAAAGGCCCAATATTTGGTACACCGACAATGAGTAAAGACTTGGAAGCAAGGGTGGATGGCCTTCTTCATAAGGTCGGGCTTATGATTGATGCTCTTAACAACAACACTACACAACTTGATTTTCTTACCCAGGCTGTAGAAGATCAGCAAGCCGTGATCGAGGGGATGAGGAAGAAACACAAGAGAATCTGCGCTACTTTCCAAGGATTCCTGGAGTGAGCTTATAACGCTTAGTGCATGGATCTCCCCGGTTTGATGGTAAGCTTGGGGGAGATTCACGTGCACTTTGTATCTTTACCTTTATGCATTTCCTTTCCGCGAGTCAAGATTAGGATTTATTTTCAAGGGTTTTCTATTTTCGTACCCCTGGTTGGTTTCTTGTGCTCAGTTTTGCCCCCATCAACTAACGCTGCTCACTTTTGCCCTACCTACTCCACCCGCTACTCACAAAAGCCCAAACGGAGCACTTCAGTCTTGTCAAAGCCTTTGACCACTACCTCCTGACTAGTGGGGTCACTTCATTCTCTCTCACCACAGTGGTGACGCGGTAAAGTCCTGACATGTGGGGTCGAGGCAACTTGTGACTAGTGGGGCCGTGTAATATCCTGACAGGTGGGGTTCCTCCACTCTCTCTCACCACTATGGTGACGTGGTAGAATCCTGACATATGGGGTCGGGGCAACTTATGACATGTGGGGTCGCTTGGTACACTGGTAGGTGGGGTATGGCCACTAGCTCCCCGCTGTGCTGACGTGGTAAGATCCTGACTTGTGGGGACGAGGCCACTTATGACATGTGGGGCCGCTTGATACCCTGGCAGGTGGGGTATGGCCACTCTCTCCCCACAGTGCTAAAGCAGTAAGATCCTGACTTGTGGGGCCGAGGCAGCTTATGAAAGGTGGGTCGGCGTTGCATATGACATGTGGGGTATATTTTCTATATCATTTGTCAACGTCCGACCGCGCACAACCCTGAGCACCTTCCCCACAGAGCAGCCATAGCCATGGCTGCAACTTGCCTGCATCACCGGATCTAATTCCCACGCCAACCAGCCGCCGGTGGCGGTTCACGTCCGCCACGGCAGCGGTATTATTTCTCTACCCGCATTGTCCCTCTAGGCCAACATACCGCACGGAGAGCTGCCGGCCACCCCCTCCCCACCATCCGGATTTTCTCTGTCGTCGAAGAAAACCACTACTGTAGGATGATCCAAACGTGAAAGTACGATCAGAGACCCTTCGACGAAAGAGCTTGTGATGCATTAATCGCAGACGGTGCTATAAGAAAACCATCAAAAATTATACAAACTATTTGCGATGGTGGAGTCATCAAACACGATTCAGATCAGAGTTGCGTGTGCGATACGTGGCATATGGTTGATCCATTTGAATTGTTTGCGATGACGGAACACAACAGAAACGGTCAGCCAGATCAAGCCGTGTGCGATATACGGCATACAGTTCACCCGAATGAACTGTTTGTGATTAGGCAACACAACAAAAACAGTCAGTCCGGTCAAGGTGTGTGCGATATACGACATACAAATCATCTGGGTGAACTGTTTGTGATTAGGCAACACAACAGAAACGGTCAGCCCGATCAAGGTGTGTGCGATATACGGCATACAGTTCACTCAAATGAACTATTTTTGATTAGGCAACACAACAGAAATGGTCAGCCAGATCAAGCCGTGTGTGATATATGGCATACAGTTCACCCGGATGAACTATTTGTGATTAGGCAACACAACATAAATAGTCAGCCAGATCAAGGTGTGTGCGATATACGGCATACAGTTCACTCGGATGAACTATTTTCGATTAGGCAACAAATGAAAAACGGATCAACTTAACAAGATGTGTGTGATATGCAGCAAATGGTTCGAAATAAAAAATGTGTGGGAAGACCAATAATAACACAGACGATTTCGGCTAGTAAGCCATGTGTGTTATTGGCAAACGCTTGCTGGAATACAATTGTCAGCGATTGATGAATTCATCACCGACGGGTTCCCTAGTATGTTCAGTGTGCGATGTGATTGCATACGGTCCACATAACAATTACGCCATGTCTATAGAAGAACAACATATATACTTATAAGAACATTATTGCATAACCATATTAAACATAAAATCACATAAGTGACTACACAGATAACATTTGCACACACCAAAGTAAATAGTTACATGCATACTAAACTAGGAGAAACAATCATCTAATCATCTACGTCTTGTTGTGACGATGCTTGCCATTGCTCTGCTTCCGGCTGGATCCCTGGCTGTTTTGGGGAAGGAGGCACTTCCTCATGTAACGATTCGCCTATACATCTCGTAGCTCATGTACGCCTCCTTGGCCGCGTACACGACATGAGCTTTGTCCAGTTTCTCCATCAAGGCCGAGTGCCAGGCACGCTTGTCCTTGCTGTAGGAATCTGTCATGTCTCCGTAGTAGGGGTCGATGATAGCCTCGGTGAGGTGAACCAGTGAGTCCTTCTCATGCATCTTGCTTCCCCGAATCTTGTGTTGGCCCTGGATGTCGACAAGATTCTGGCAGGCGATGCCCAAATTCTTTGGCACCTTTACATCATTGGTGATGTCCACCGTAGCGAAGATGTAGTGGGGGCTGTTGACAAACCTGGCGAAACACTCGCAAGGCCTTGTAGCCAAGCAGTAGTGGTAGATGAGGACGTGATTGTGCACACACAACTGGGCGACGGCGACCTTGTGATGTAAACTGGCACGAGCACGGGTGTACTCGAGGTCGAACCCGACCACGTTGTACTTCTCCGCAGCAAGCAATGACTCCATGGTGTGGATGGAGTTATCCACCCAGATCGAGTTGTTGGTGTACGTCACCGAGAGCTCCGTGAACCTACTATGGGTGTCCAGTATGGCATGCATGGCAAAGTTCCGCTCTTTGTCGGCAGCCGCTCGGAGCGCCATTGGAGGTGTGCAGGATACCCTCTAAGAATTTGTCGTCGTGGGTGTGCTTGTTGCAATACTGCGGATCGATCGAAAGGTTGAAGAGACACAAGGGTTAAATGGCCGCTGTAATAAAAGGGGGCCGGCCGGCCTGTAATCGTCACGTCTTGTCACTGGTCGCGTTCCTAGCGAAGGATTGCAGTGTATGCTTGAGCACCCCGCAGGCGTTTCGTTTGACCACGTGTGGGCTCGAAGAGGCGCCAAATGTATCGTTGGTGAGCCTGTTCCCACACAACCGCCCAGGTTACCGCGTGCAACTACGCAAGCTTCCCGCCCAGCTAGTTTGGCCACGTGTCGGCTAGAAGAGGGGCAAATTCATGGGCGTTTATTGGCAAAAAGCTTTGCAAAAGCGAAGTGTGTGGAATGACTTAGAGCAGCGCACATGTTAGACAATAAGTTTACCCGTGGATGATGAGGTCCAAGTTACACATAAGCGTAATGATGGACACTCAAGTGCGATAATTCTGCGATCTACAGCGCACACAGTTGAAGAAACCAACTATGTGCAATAATGTCGAAGATCGCTGTCGAGTCTTCTATATATATCTTTTGTGATGAGATCGACAGGGGAAACACATTCGAGAATGGTAAATAAAATCTAAGAACATTGCATATTAAGGTCTACTTAGTACTACCAATATACGAGTCTCATACGATGCCATTTCGATGATTGTACCACAAAAGCCTAAAATATTACAAGGTTCAAATTCTAGAGTTGTATGGCTCAAATGCGAAGATTACAAGGTTCAAACTGATATTAAAGATGAAATTCAGCTCATGCAGCTGCATATGCCCCCGCTGATCAGCTGAACATGGACATAAGAGAGGTTCAAACTGATATTATCACTTTTAACCCTTGTTTGGAAACCTCAACATTTCTGCAAAGGGATCAGCAATTAACCAGTCATGTATGGGCTTGACATCATGACTTCTGATTAGTCTGCCAACTGAAGTTCGAAAATAAAATTCAGCTTCTTCAGAGCCTTTTCCATTCTGCCGTAGCCACCGATAACAACAAAGAACCTAGCAAATATAATCTCCGGTACGGTCCCTCGATAGGAGTTCAAAGTAATTTCTGAGACATGCAGATCAAGGCATTCGATGTGATTGTTATATTGTATCACATTATCCACTACCGGGCCTAATCTTATCTGCAAAAGAAGAGAACGTATTAGTGCCTACATGCAGTTTTGAACACTACTCAGGCCTATTTGGATTGCAGGATTTCTAAAATACACTAATAGAGTGACGTGCCATCTGCGATCCTACATAATTAATATGGGCATTTGATTACAATCTAGAAAATTGTTGGCTTCTTCACAAGAGTTTGGAGTGGATGGAAATTTCCCTACGAAAACTAGTATAGATGAATCCAAAGGAGAAATGTTTATGGATTGTAACCATATGAATCAAGCAACCAATATAGTGGGAAAAACATGTATGTACTGAAATCCTCCAAAATTCCATCAGAAATCGTAGTACATTGTCATTGTAAACTTGGGAAAAGGTAACAAAAATTGAAATCCCTTATGGTTTACATTTAACAGGAAATGAGCATCACCTCGATATATAGCTTCTCCAAGCACGGAAAGCATCTCAGGAAACTGACAACTTGGTCCAGGTTGGGGCCGATAGATTCTAGTGCCAAAACCTTTAGTGGATTCAGGGTCAAGCTTGTCGGAATCATTTTCTAGATGACAAACAAACATATATCTTCAAAATGAGAAAAAATGTTAATTTCAGGGAGAGGAAGAAGGCGACTGTTGTACCTGAACGGGTGTGGATCCAATAACAAGTTCGGAGTATTTGACATACCAGTAGCCCACCACTGTCAATTTCGGCGTAGAAATGACATTGATTCTTGTTGGAACTTGTTGATCAACTACAAGTAATCTCTCAAGTGAAGGTGTGTCCTCAATGACCATAGTGTGATACACCTTATTTGATCTCTTGTTGCAGCACCAGCAACACACATAAATAATCCGGAGAGTCATGGAGGTGATGTGGAAGCTACTCAACCCATTGATCGCCTGAAGACGAAGGTACTCGAGTGCAGTACAACCACGGAGTAGGCACTAAATGTCATCCTTTGGGATGCAGACGACAATGAGCTCGAGGTGCTTCAGTCGTGGTAGAAAAAGAGCGAGCGCGTCATTAATCCGGGGGAAATGGCATTTCATGAACCTGCCGAGGCGCAGCGTGGGCGCGAGGCGGAGCGCAGATGGTGTCAGCGAGCGCATATGCCCATCATTAAAACTGAGCTCCTCGAGCTAATCTAGGGCGGGGGATCGGAACCACTCGTCAAGCTTGGCTCGGACCTTGCCATTGGAACGGAACTTGCCCGTGTTAAGGCCTTTGATTGGGACATGGTGACTGGTGAGGATCTGGGACAATGCGTCCAAGCGTTTGCGATAGCCATGGCAGAGCCTGTGGATGTCGATGAGGTCAAGAGGGGTGGAGTGCCATAGGGGCCGCCACCGCCGGCAAAGGACGGTTGTTCGAGCGCCATATTTGATTGGGAGGAGGGAGATGATCAGTATGAACATATCATTGGGGAGGCTGCTAATGAAGTCTAGGCCTGCCGGAGTAGCTTGTGGTTCTTTCTCGACCCGCCTCTGGTTATTGGCAGCCTTGTCCTCCACCTCCAGTGTCTCCTCAGTGGCGGCACTTTCTGATAGAAGTGGGAGTATAGTGAATAGTTAGTTAGAACAGGGTGGAAAAAGTGTATTGGTAACTAGAAGTTACTAGGTAGGAACAGAGTTAGAAAATGGAATAACAATTGGTTGCTTAAATACTACATAATTCCTTTGATATTGCTAGGTAAGTCCACAAGCAGATACTTGAAAAAGAACACTTACTTCGAACAAAGTATGGATGGATGATATCATCGGGGAAGTTACCATCTATAATATGACCAGGCTCTTTTATGTGCAGTGCAATTTTAGTGCCAGCTTCCACTACATAAAACTTGGAAATTTGTTTCCAATGGCCCGTGCCAAAATAGGAGTGACCATGTTCATCAAGCCCTACAGAAGAAACGATTGTAAATCCATGGTTTGTGTTCAATATGACATCCCTGCAGTCTTCAGTTATGTAGAGGGCAAGATTGTGTACCACAGATGCTGTAGAAAAGCAAGGGATGAACTATAGAAAATGGTAAGATTGTTAAAGAATATGGTAACATGCAAATATGGGAGTAATTGAAGAAGAGTACAACAGTTGAAATCAAAGGACAAAAATTTGTAATTAAACAGATAGTGTAACCATGATGTCATGCAAATATGAGAGTAATCGAAAGAACAATCAATCATTAATTTGCCTAATATAGAAAGAAGAAAAATCCCATTTGACGTATATGCTGCATGTGGCACCTTTTATCCAAATGTAGCAGTATATAGTATGTGTTCAGAAAAGTAAGCCATGCCAACCGAGGTAGGGTGAGATTCAACATACCGTGCGCCTCTGGAAGTCATCTGGAAAAGTGAGATGGAACTCCTCGGCTTTCTGGCCGAGGTCGCAAAGACCTGATGTGTCCATACACTGTACACACTATGAATGAAAGAAAACCCTTGAATCAGCTAGAAGAAAAATTAATTCACGGTGATTGTGCCCGGGTGTTAAAAAGGGGCATACAGACTGGGATAATGATGAGCAAATATTTCAGTAAATTAGTTACCTGGTTGTCCATGAGAAAAAACCCTCAATACCACAGATTGCCCAATCCGGCGGAGATGGGTCAACGGCGAGCAGCGTAGAGAAAGTTGATGGCGATAGGCGGCGGCAACCGGCACTCGCGAAATGCTGTCGCACTGCCGGCAGCCGGCAGCACGACAGGTGTCGAGCTAAGTGGGTGCCGGCGGCATGACATGCGTCGAGCTAAGTGGTTGCCGCGGCGATAGGCGGTGACATGCAGAGTCGCGGAGGAGTGCAGGTGTGAATCGGGACCGGGGGGTGGCGGACGGGGTGAGGGTTCTCTGACATGGGGATGCTGAGGGTTTTCCATGTTCCTTTTTTGAATTGGTTGATGGTGAGGGTTTTCTGTCCCACAAAGCGTTTCGGAGGCAAACGTTTGGTAGACCCAACCGTGTGTGATTAACATCACTCCGGTGTATTTTGAAAAAAATCTGGGAAAATGAAAGTCATCGCACACGGTTGCAATTTGGGAAAATCACCAAGTTTCAGGGTGGGTCCACATTTCCTTCATTGGTTGAATCTGAAATTTATACACACTCTAAACATTCACCCTTACAAATGCTAGTTGCTTAGGGAGCTTCTTAGAAAAATAAACTGGTTTTTCATAAGCACCAGTGCCTATTTCTATAGAAGGGATGCCTAATTAAGCGTCTGCCCTGTACAAATAAGCACCTGCACTTAAAGAAAGCCTGGTTTATTTCTCCAGGGACCTCTCTTAAGCACCTTGCGTTGTATACAAGGCCTTCCACCAACCAAACTAATTGCATCCAGAAGTAAACAAAGATATAAAGCATACTCAGGCATAGATAATAAGCGTACACAAGCATAGTTCAACCATATAAAGTTCGACCGATATTAAGCATACTCAAGCATAGTTATAACTAAGAGACTACACATAGCTAGCCATAGTTCAACCCATATCTCATCTGCCCGCCGGCCTGCACGAAGGTGAAGCTTCTCCAGGTACTCAGCGTACGCGGCGTGTGCCACCCTGCGAGAATACTTATGCCTGAAGGAGCCAACGACACATCCTCTTGCATGCACAAGAACACTTTCATATGCGTCATGAAGCTTTTGGTTGCAAAACGGGCATCCAAAGCCCATATTCTAGGTCCTAATACACCGGTTATGAATTCCTGCATAAAGCTCCCGAGCTTTTGCCTTTTGTACCTCCTGTGGGCATCTTCGTCCTCGCTGTCGACATCATCAGATAGATCCTACACATATAGTAAAAAATGTGGCATCAGTATATTTTATAATAATGCGAATTCAGCAGGCAGAGTTTATGAAACATAATATATCATGTGATAGCGTGAACCTTAAATCATGAAGTAATCTTGATGAAATAAATTCATATAGAGAGCACACAACTTACTGCAACAAAATTAAGAGTCTGATTGGTTTGCTACCAACATTTGGCAAAATCAAAATTTGGCATCAAATATTCTTTTACATTTTTTACATTCGGTAAAGTAGGATTAGGATTTTATGGTTATTTTTTAAGACATATCCCAAGATTATGGTTTGATTTTTTTAGCACAATCATCTCTGTACATACCAATCTTGGAAAATATTTGGCACAAACATATCTATAGGACATTCAAAATCAATTGCCAACATCTTGCTAGGAATTACTAGCACGAACACTAACCATAGTCGGATTATTAGTAGAAATCATTTGTACAGATGAAGCAATTAATCACTCATCATTTGTACCACCATTCAAACAATCAATACACTACATGGATCAAACGAAACTTACTCGGAATTCATGGATTGAGAGAACAACCATAGGATTTCTATTCCAGTGAGAGAGGGAGAGAGAGAGAGGGCGGGCTAATCAGAGAAACCCTGGTATAGATGACTAACCGGTGTTCCGTCGTCATCGGAGTCGTCGCCGGAGTGGTAGTCGGAGTCCTCGCAGGAGTGGCTGTGGAAGCACGACGCCGTCGACGGCGTCAAGGTCGTGCGAGACCTCATCGGCGGTGACGGCAACCTCTGTCTCCAGCTTCACGTTGTGCTCCGGTGCTTCAGCAGCCCCGGCGTGGCCACTCCCTCCAGCAATGGTGCGCTTTGGCGGCATCCTCATACACTTATGGCAGTGACGACTGGGAGCGGCGGCGAGGATGCAAGCGAAGAGAGAGGATTGTGTGTGTAGTGAGAATGGGGGGGGGGGTTAGGCCTCCTATATATTGTGACCAGCGGCTCAGGTGTTCCATTAATATGGAGCTGTGGGAGCGAGGCGGGCGGCGGTCAAAGGGTTGGCTCGTCTCCCGATGTGCCTGCACAGTGGACTGCTGGCATCCCTACCGTCATTTCACATAGCTACTCCCACGCCTCCCGGTGACACTGCACACTGAACATGCATCCCATCAATTCACACACCTTCTCACACGCCTCTCAGTCTGCATGCCCGATGGACTGCTCTCATGCGTCCCTTCAACTCACGCCTGCTCGCACCACACCCAGGACACGTATATTGTTTTTCTTTTTTCATGATTAATTTTGCTGCTTTTATTACTTAACCGAAGCATGGAACGTACATTGTTTATCTAGTGCCCACGGTACAAATATATAATCCTTTTCTGATACTGGTTGTCAATTATTAATAATCTACCATTTGTAAGAAGATTACATCAAAACTTGTCTCAAATTTGACAAAAAAATACAATATCATAGTCTATTGGTGTCCATATGACACCACGATAAGTTTCATGAATTTCAACTAAGTTTTGGATTTATTTACTAGATTTAAAAAATCAAGATTCTCAATGTTTGAAATTTCTTGCATGGTGACTGATAAACATGCACCCAGGGAGACACATATGATTTTCCAATCCATTTTGGAGCACTATCATGTGTGAATGTAGCTAAAATTTGATTTTTGCACATTATATCCCTAGGAAATCAATCAATGTCGTGAAATTGGTTATCTAAAACATTACACAACCCTTTCATACATACATGTTTCGGCCACATGCATGCATGGTGGTCAGTGGACACTCCCTCATGCTGTTATAAGCGATGCGCCCATTCGTTTAGCCTGCAAAGGTTTTCACTTTTCACCAACACATCGAGAGGCATTTGACTGAAGGTGGATTCATCTATGGGTGTGTTATGATGTGGATCATGGTGATATTCCATATCAAAGTTCCAGCGGGTACGTACACATGAATCCCTCCGACCGGCTCAAAGTGAGGGGGACTAGCTACGACACGTCATGAACCTCTGTGTAGGGCATTTTTCTGTTTGCGAAGCATGTGCCACATCAAAGTTGTGCAGTGGGTATTAAAACATCACACAACACCTCTTTGGGCCACATGCAGGTGGTGGTTATCCTAGGACACTCACTCACGTGCGACGCTTCCATTTGTGGGCCCGCGAGGTCGTCGTCCATGCATCACTTTGACCTAAAGTGAGAGAGGTTAATTTGACCGACAAGGATGATTCTTTTTTGTTCGTGTTATGGTAGGATTATACATATAGTACGCGTTGAAGAGGTGGGAGGGGACCAACATATACTATGCGTCATGAACCTCGCTCCTTGTGGGGACTTTCCGGATTCAGAGGCAGGTGCCACATCAAAGTTGTGCATTGGGTATTCAATCACACCATTCATATTTGGGCCACATGCAGACGGTGGGTATCCTAGGACACTCACTCGCATGTGAGACGCTTCCATCTGTGGGCCCGTGAGGTCGTCCTCCATGCACACTAGGACCTACAGTGAGAGAGGTTAATTTGACCATCAAGGATGATTCTTTTTGGTTGGTATTACGGTAGGAGTATATATATAGTAGCTCGAAGAGGGGGAAGGGGACCAGCATATACTATGCCTCAATGAAAAACCTCGCCCCGTTTGGGGACTATACTGATTTTGAGGCAGGTCCAACATCAAAGTTGTGCATTTTGGGTATTGAAACTTCACAACCACACACACCTCCATACATATGTTTTGCCCACATGCAAGTGCGATGGAGATTGTGCTGTGGCACTCACACTCACGCGGTTATCGGCGATATCAAAGCTTTCCATCTGTGGGCCCGCTTGGTCAATCACTTTGATCAACAGCAAGAGAGAGGTTAATTTGACTTATGAGGGCATTAATTTTTGGTTTGTATTACGGTCGATATAGGTATGTGAGATTACATAAATTATTTGAGCGCATGCACGTGTATGCATGAATCCATCCCACCGGATCGAAGGGGGGGAGGCAACACACGACGCTTCACGAACCGATCTCTCTCTGTGTGGGGACCGTACGATTTTCGACGCAGGCGCCACATCAATGTTGTGCGTGGTATTCAAACAAGCATGCACCATCTCCATATACATATGTTTGGGACATGCATTCAGTAGTTGTATAGTCTTCGGACAGTACTTGATCTCCCTCATGTGGTCATCCGCGACAAGATAGCCTATATATTCGTGGGCCCGCGTGGACGTCCATGATCATTTCGATCGACAACGAGAGAAGTTACCATGGTGGATTCTTATTCTTTGGTTCGTGTTACCGTAGTAGGTCATCGTGAGATTCCAGACCTAATAAGTTTGAGCGCATACGTACACATGAATCCCCGGCACCACCGCGAAGTGGGGTGACATATACATACTACGCGTCATGAACCCTCGCTCCGTGTAGGGACTTTCTGGTTCCAAAGCACGATGCCACATCAAAGTCGTGCATTTGGTATTCAAACATCTCACAACACTTTCCATACATATGTTTGAGCCACATGCAGGCAGTGGTTGTCTTCGGGCACTACTCCCTCTTGAGTGGTTATCAGCGACCGTTGTGTTGTGTGAGAGAGTGTGAACGATGAAGAGACCAACCCCAGCAAGCAAAGCATGGGATCCTGCCTATATTATATACTACTCCATAGGGCAGCGGTTTTCTATTTTGTCTGGATAACAATAGTTTTATATTCTGTGCTACTAGTACGTGCCATTGAGAAAAAAAACTTTATTTACAAATAAAACGCATCGCACTTTGTTTTGTTCACGCATGGTACACGACCCTCCATCAAGTGGACAACCACTACAGGCGTCAAATTATCACGTGGGCTGCCTTTTCTTACAGAAATGAGCTCCACGATGTACCCGCGGGGGTGTGGTCGGGAAAGAGACGGGAGTATGTACGTCATTGCGTGCACCTCTTCTCTTCCTGCACGTCCCCCACCTGTGTGGATATTTGTGAGAGAGATACAAACCTAGAGAGAGATGGTGTGTGCGCATAGATTTCGTGAGTGTATTTGTGTGCGGGAGATATAGATAGGGAATATGTGTCGATGATATCTCAAACCAAAAAAATGAAACATATGCAATGTGTGTGAAACTGAGGCCTAGCTAGATATAACATACAGAGGGGCAATCCATGTGAAGAGAGGTGAGGGATCATCGTCATGAAGTTTCGATAAAAATGGAGAGATGGATGAAGTGTATGGGTGTGAAGATTGATAAAGACAGCCTGCGAAATTGCGTGTGTGCACGTCAAAGATATAGGACGACTGGTCTACTGGAACGTGAGAGGGGAAAGGGCATTTTGTGTGTGGCAGGGAGAACTAACTATAATGTTTGATCTATCAGTGTGTGTGTCGGGGGGTGGGGGTGGGGGAGAGACCTAACTAGAGAAGTAGATTGACTGGTACATGTGTAGAGAAGAAGAGACCTAGCTACGTATCGAGGGAGATCGATTGGCATCCATACATGTGTTGGAGAGGAGTATGGTTGGGAGAGAGACTGAGCTAGGGTGCTGGAGGGGGGTTGGTGGAGTTGCTTCTCGGATACGATGGTAGGAGAGGCCTAGTATATAAACGGAGGGTACAGTTGCAATGAACAAGAGATTGTGTGTGTGTGTGCGCACGCGCGTGTGCGAATCCGTGCAGGTGAGAGACGGGGCAGTAGGCATGCATGGATGATGAGGGGGGCGATATATGTGTGTCGCATGCAGGCATAACTAGATAGGTAGATAAATCATCGTGTGTCAGAGAATGGGAGACCGAGACATAACTATGAAAGTAGATTGATCGATGTGTGGGGAAAATGAGGGATAATCGACCTAGCTATATGTTTAGAGGGGGATCGATCGGTGCGCGCATGCATGCGTTAGAGGCAAATAAGGTCTGAGAGATGGACAGAGATAAAGGGATGCAGTTAGGAGGTGGTGCGAGAGGCCTACTAGACAGAGAGAGGAGAGGAGTGTGCGAGCGCGAGATCGATGAAAAGGGGGGCGAGAGTGTGCATTTGAGGGCGAGCGTATGAGTGGTAGCTAGGGGGCAAAGAGGGTGAGAGGAGAAGAGGGGAAGTGTGTATGTGGTAGGCAAGCCTGACTAGAGAGGTATATCGATCGATGCGTGTCGGAAAGAAGGACCCGGGGAGACCTATAAAGACTGCGGGAGAATGAACTAAAGAATAACAAATGTGCGCAATCTAGGGAATGTTGAGGGAGGGGGTAGGGCGAGGATGTCGGATTCAGGGCTCCGCAGACCCAATGAGGTTCGAACACTGGGGCGTGTGCGAGGAATCGCTTCTTCGATGCACTCCACTCGCCGCGGGTCGAGATCTGGCTTACTGAGCACCGGGATTGGATGGGAGGAAAGAACACAAGGATTTACCCAGGTTTGGGCCACCTTGCGGTGTAAAACCCTACTCCTGCTTTTGGCGGATTGGCCTCATGAGTAGGTTGAGTATGAACTAGTACAGTGGATGAGCTGCCTTGTGAGGGCTCGAGCGAGGTGTGAGGATTCGGTCTCTGATCCGATCCTCTCTACGGTGGATGCTCGCCTCTATTTATAGTGGCCTTGGTCCTCTTCCCTCATAACTTAGGCGGGAAGGGATCCCACAATGGATAATTTTGAAAGGGGACAAGAAGTACACCCTATCCTGGCAAAAGGCGGTCTTCACCTGCAAAGCTTCTGATCATGATGCAGAGCTGGGCTCGGTGGTGACGTCCGTCCTACCGAGCTCGTGGTCTTGGTCTTGTTGCACCAGAAGGGAAACCTTTGGCACCTCCCTCGGGAACTCGCGCCTGGCCTTTTCTCTTTAGCACAAAAGGGGAAACTGCACCCTATGTGCCCGCTGGCACCCGCCTGGTCTTGGTCATCATGACTTACGTCACCCCATCCTCCTGAGGAGGGCACTTGCATAGGAATCTCCGTTCCTCGGGAGGCAGTCCTCAGGAGCCGCTCCCTAGGAGGTCTTGGCGCAGCTCGCCTCGCGAGGGCAGGGGCCCCTCGAGAGGGCTCTTCTCGCGCAACCTTGTGTCTGGGCCCTGCTGGGCCGTCGTGGGGCCGTGCATTGGGCCGCAGGCAGGCAAGTCTGGGTACCCTGGTTCCGAGAACGCCGACAGTAGCCCCCGGGCCCAAGGCGTGCTGGGCCTAGCTTCGAAGCGAAGGCAAGGAGCAGAGGGCGAAACACCGCGGCCCCAATCGCCTGTGGGCCAAACTTGACGCGTGGCGCACGACGGGTCGCTGGCGCCTCCATTTCCCCCCGTCACCTCGGCAACTGCTCGAGCCGTTAGGGGACTGGAGCATGCAACGGGGCCATCATTGACACGAACGCGAAGGGACGCTGGTTGGCCTCCTCTGATGACCATAAAAAGTGGGAGGGGGAGCGAAAACTATTGCTCATCTTCGTCTTCTCGCTCCCCCATTCCTAAACCCCGCAGGAGTGGCCATGACACCCATAAGAAGGTTCTCCGCCGTGGAGAAAGGGAAGACGCCACGAGACGAGGTGGAGCCGCTGCTGCCCAAAAGGGGGAGCGGCCGTCCTCGCAAGTCCGCCACGACGCCGATGGTGGTGCCCAAGGGTTCTAGACTTGTTCCCCTGGGGGGTCGCACCGGCTCCTGCAGTCGTGGAGGGAAGTCCTCCCGCAGACGCGGCCGCAGGGGCCACAGAGGCGGAGGTCGTGGAGGAAAGCGCGCGAGGGCCGCTCGGCCTCCTCACCCGCAATCGCACTTGGGCGACATGGCTCGGGAGTTTGTCATGTGGATTGAGGGTCCGTCCCGTGACCCGATCTAGCTCCTGCGCTACTTCGCGAAGGAACTTCCCGCAAGAGGGCCTGCAGGGCTGTGGCTGCAGCCTGATGGCTGCTGCAGCCAGTCTTCATGGGTGGAGATCGAGGCCACTCCCGCGGGCCATGCCTATCTGACCCATGGGTGGCAGACGTTCGCCCACGCCCGCGGCCTGAAGGGGAGGTGCACTCTCTTCTTCAAGTACGACGGGGCGGCGACGCTCTTCGTGAAGATCTTCAGGGAAAGTGGTGTGCGCCGGTGGTGCTGCCCGGAGGGCAACAACAGCAACGACGATCACCTCTCAGAGGGTGGTGGACAAGGTGGTGGTGGCCTCCTCGGCGGCGAACTTGCCCTTGGCGATGGCCACGACGCCTCCAGCAGCAGCGACACCTTCTCCGAGGGGAGCCCGAGCAACAAAGACTACAGCGAGCCTCCTCGCCGTCACTCCCGGGTCAAGATGGATGATGGGCCGTCGCGCCGCCGCGCCCCCATCAAGGGGGAGGAGGACTCTGACTGAGCGCGAGCGACGCCGGGACCCGCCCTCCGGAGCAGCGGTCCTCAGGAAGCTGCCGTCTCTTTTATTCTTTCTTTGTTCTGTTTCCTTTCCTTTCCTGCAACAAAAACCATGAGGGGCCCCGCGGGGGCGTGTAATGACTATGGCGCTTGCGCCTTTATGTTAGTGTTTCTTACTCATACTCTGATATCGTGCTGTCATAAATCGGATAGTTTCATACTCTCGTGACTAGGGCAACTTAGCTTGGCATGCTCGCGGCCCTTCGTGGGTTCTCGCGTCGCGGAGACGCGCTCCTCCGGGGTTCCTGATCCACGGAGCCCAGGAGGGACTTGCGAAGGTGTAAGGAGCGCTTGATGTAGGGTACCCGATGGCAAGCTCGTCCCCGTCCGCTTTCTTCTTTCGTCGTCCTTCCTTGCTGCACATCTCGCACCTACAGCCCCCGGGCGAGAGATGACCGCTCCCGAGGGCTGGGCGCTCCTGAGGCCTAGGGTCGAGCGCTCTTGAGGCCAGGGGTCGAGCGCTCGTGAGGCCAGGCCAGGGGCTGGGCGCCCCTGAGGCTGGGTTAGAGAGCTCCTGAGGCGAGGGGTCGAGCGCTCCTGAGGCCAGGCCAGGGGCTGGGCGCCCCTGAGGCTGCGTCAGAGCGCTCCTGAGGTGAGGGGTCGAGCACTCCTGAGGCCAGGCCAGTAGCTGGGCGGCCCTAAGGCCGGGTCAGAGCGCTCGTGAGGCGAGGCCAAGGACTGAACACAGCGTGCGCCGGCTGGCTCATTCGAGAGTGCCGCGCGAGGAGTCGGACGCCAAAGCTTTGGCGAGGTGTGCGCATGGGCAGGCCCGCGGCAGTTGTGTCCTTGGCCCTCATGGGGCCCTTGACGCCGCCGGGCTGGCTCAGGTGTGCACACCGTACCCAGCCCCCGCTCGCGGGGAGCTCGGGAGGAGACAACAGGCAGCTACCGAGCATCCCAAAACATGAATCAAGATAGAAAAAACGTTGCGAGGAAAATAACACAAAATTCCCAACCCCTTTGAAAAAGGCACGAAAACTTCGAACTTCATTCAAGAAATGGAAAATTCGATTACAGAAGAGAGCAAAAAAGACAGCCGCGTCCGGCACCTATACTAGTCTTCTCACCAGCATGGAGCATGGTGCTACCATTGGGCGTGGGCATTGTCATTGGTGGATAGTGTCGTCCGCCAGTGCGAAGCATGGGGCTTCCACTAGGGTGTGGGCGGCAGCCCCCGCGTGGCCGAGGGGTGGCGCACCGGGGACTCCGAGGCATGTACAGCCCCACTCATTATTACATGAGAGTGTCACGGGTAGAACTTGCGAAGATGCTGGATGTTCGAGGCATTCTGGACGGGGACCCCATCCTCCATCTCCAGGCGCACGACGCCAGGCCTGGAGACACGGGCGACCCTGAATGGGCCCTCCCACATGGGCGAGAGCTTGTGAAGGCCCTCCCTAGAGAGGACCTGCCTCAGTTCGAGATCCCCGACCTTGAGAGTCTGGGGGTGGATCTAACGACAATGGTATCACCGCAACGCCTGCTGGTACCTGGCGGCGGGCCTGCTCCCCGAGCACGAGGTCGGTTCCCCACGAAGCATCCTGACGCGCCTTGTCGAATGCCAGGACTCGTGGGGAGCGATGCCTGACCTCGTGTGGGAGGACCGCCTCAGCCCGGTAGACAAGGAAGAATAGGGTCTCGCCGGTGGGCTTAGTCACGGTGGTGCGGATGGACCACAACATGGACCGAAGCTCACTGAGCCAACCCCTGCCGCAGGCCTCGAGCTTCTTCTTGAAGCTCCTTGTCATGAAGCCCCTCAGGACCTCCACGGTGGCGCGCTCGGCCTGGCCGTTGCTCCGTGGGTGTGCCACCGAAGCGTAGCATATCTGCGTTCCAAGGTTAGCACAATATGTCCTAAAAAGGTTGCTCGTGAACTGGGAGCCATTGTCAGTAATGATACGATCTGGGACACCGAAATGGCTCATGAGGCCCTTGATGAAATTGATGGCCGAGACAGCGGGGATGGTGCACACGGGCTCCACCTCCGCCCACTTGGTGAACTTGTTGATGGCGATGTAGAGGTAGCGGTAGCCGCAGGCTTCCCGAGGGAACGGGCCCAGTATATCCAGCCTCCAAACCGCGAAGGGTCATGAGAGCGGAATATTCTGGAGGCCCTGCGCTGGTTGGTGAATCTGCTTGGCATGGAATTGGGAGGCCTCGCAGGATGGGACCAGCTAGGTGGCGTCTTGGAGCGCCGTGGGCCAGTAGAATCCGCTGCGGAACACCTTCCATATGAGGGTACGTGATAAGGAGTGGTGCCCACGGTCCCCACCATGGATGACGACCAACAGCTCGCACCCCTGCTTCTCAGATATGCACCACAGCGAGACATCATTGGGGCGCCTGCGGTACAGCTCGCCATCCTGCAAGCAATAGGCAGTGGCCTGACGGGCCACGTGTTCCGTGTCCTCTTCCATCTCCGGTAGGGCGCCGCGGAGGAGATACGCCTTAAGCTCCTTGGTCCAGTCTCCCTCCTGAGGCTCAACGCAAGGAGCAAGCGAGCTCCTCAGGGCGGGCCATAGGCTGGGGCGCCCGAGAATGGAGCCGGTGGCAGCTCTTCCTAAAGCAATGCCGGGCCTGCAGCCAGAGGCACGGCCGACGGCTTGAAGAGCCTCTCCTCGAAGACGCCGGGCTTCTGGGGCTTGTGGCGTGACGCCCTCTTGCCGATGTCATCTGCTTCCTTGTTCGTGCCGCGTGGAACATGCTGCAGTTCCAAGTCTGAGAAACGCTTTTCAACTTTACGTACCTCCTCTAGGTATGCCTCCATGTTCTCATCCTTTGACGTGTATTCTTTGTTGGAGAAGTTGACGAGGAGCTGTGAGTCGCCCTTGATGGTGAGGCGTTTGATCCCCTGGGTGGCCGCAGCCCTGAGGCCGGCGATCAGTCCCTCGAACTGCGCGATGTTGTTGGAGACCTTCTCTCCATGCTGGAAACAGGGCTACACAGCGTAGTAGAGCTTGACCTTGGCTGGCGAGATGAGTACAACTCCAACTCCCGTGCCCTGCCGCGCGACGGCGCCTTCGACATGCATGACCCATCCCTCAGGCGCTTCATCGCCAGGCGAGAGGGACTGGTTCTCACCCAGCCCCCATTCGGGAGCATCCGTCCATTCGGCCACAAAGACTGTGAGGGCTGCGCACTTGATGACCCTGGTGGTGCTGAACTCCAGTTGGAAAGCTTGCAGCTCGATGTTCCACTCCGCGACTCTCCTAGCAGCGTTGGGGCTGCGCAACACCTTTTCCAAGGGGAACGCGGAGACGACTTTGATGAGGTGGCCTTGGAAATAATGGCGCAGCTTTCTTGAGACGACGAGAATCGCAAGCAGGAGCTTTTGCTGCATAGGGTAGCGCGCTCGCATCCCGCAGCACGGTGTTGATGAAGTACACCGGGTGCTCGACAAGCGGTGAGGCATCGACGGTGTCCTTCCTGTCGAGAGGTGCGAGGGACTCAGGTGCCTCATGGGTTGATGAAGCGACGGGGGGGCTCGGGGGCGCCATCCTAAGGTGGTCACGTCCGAGCCGCCCGAGCTCGTGACCGAGCCACCACGCAGCTCTTGAACCGCCACGAGCGCCGCGCTGGCGGAGTCGGGGGTGTCCGCCAAGTAGAGCACTAGCGGCTCGCGCGGACGAGGCACCACCAATACAGGCGGGCTCGTGAGGTACCTCTTGAGGCCTTGGAAGGTGGCCTCTACTTCCGGGGTCCACTCAAAGGGGCCCTTCTTCTTCATGAGCTCGAAGAAGGGGAGAGCACACTCACCAAGCTTGGAGATGAAACGTCCCAACGCGGTCAGGCAGCCCGCCAGTTTTTGCTTCTCCATGAGGGTTTGAGGCGGGCGCATCTTCTCGATTGCCTTGATCTTTTTAGTGTTGGCCTCGATCCCTCGATGCGACACGAGGAAACCCAGCAGCTTGCCAGACGGGACCCCGAAGACACACTTTTCCAGGTTGAGCTTCAGGTCGATCCGGTGCAGATTGGCGAATGTTTCCTCAAGGTCTTCAATTAGGGTCCTTGCCTACCGCGACTTGACCACAATGTCGTCAACATATGCCTGCGTGTTCCTTCCCAGCCGAGGCCCCAGCATGATGTGCATCAGTCTCTGGAAGGTCGCACCAGCGTTGCGCAGCCCGAAGGTCATGCAGGTTTAGCAATACACGCCGCACGGGGAGATGAAGGCCGTCTTCTCGACATCTTCTGTTGCCATCTTGATTTGGTGGTAGCCAGAGAAGGCATCCAAGAAGCATAGCAGATCACACTCCACTGTGGAGTCCATGATCTGGTCGATGCGCGGGAGAGGGAAGGGGTCCTGAGGACAAGCCTTGTTGAGGCTCGTGAAGTCGACGCACATGCGCTCCTTCCCCCCTTTTTGGGGACGACGACAGGGTTGGCCAACCATTCTGGGTGTCGTACCTCATGAATGACTCTGGCTTCTTGTAGCTTGCACACCTCTTGGACGATGAACGCCTGCTTCTCCTGTGCTTGATGCCGTGCCTTCTACTTCACCGGGCGTGCGTTGGGGCATACTGCCAGGTGATGCTCTATTACTTCCCTAGGGACGCCCACTAGGTCGGATGCCTCCCAGGCAAACACGTCCTTATTTGGCTGGAGGAAACTGACCAGTGCCCGCTCCTGCTCCGGGGGAAGGCCGGCGCCGATGGTGATGGTTGGGCCTGAGCCCCCTGCGTCGACAGTCACTTGCTTCGTTTCGGCCCGATCCTGAGAGAACAGCTGCTTCTTCTTCATTGGCGCGGCCTCTGGGACATCCGGAGCGCTCGCGACATCGGTGCGTGAGGCTGCCGTGGCCCTGTAGACGAGCTTGAGGGCCCGAACCACCTCCTTTGAGTCCTCGGCCATCGTGATGATGCCACTACTGCTGGGCATCTTGATGGTGTTGTATCCCTGGTGAGTCGCCGCCATGAACTTAGCGAGGGCCGAAAACCCCAGGATGGCGTTGTACGGGAGGCTAATGTGGGCTACGTCCAAGTCGATGAGCTCAGTTCGGTAGTTGTCGCAGGTGCCGAAAGTCACCGGGAGGCGCTCCTGCCCCAGGGGGGTGGTGGAGCCTCTGGCCACCCCAGAGAAGGGCTTGGTGGGTGCGAGTTGGTCGCGAGGCACCTAGAGCATGTCGAAAGCCCCCACGGAAATAACGTTGAGGCCGGCGCCGCCGTCGATGAGGGTCTTGGTAACCGCGACATTGCTGATGGTGAGCGTACAAAGCATGGGGAGTGTGCCAGCGGCAGCCGTGGTCCTGGGATGATCTCTGGAGTCAAAGGTGATGTCGGTTTTCGGCCTTGCTCGGCCCCGCGAAGCCTCCTCCTGCGGCCGAGCGGCGCCCGCCTTGCGGAGAAGCTGCTTGACATGGCGACCTAATGCCAGCGCATGTGACCTGCCGATGATGCAGGCGATCGCGTGGGGTCCCAGGGTAGAAAAGCGTGCGACGAACTGGCTGCAGAGCTCTTCCCAAGAGGATATCGAGGCCTTCGGGAGGCTGCGCAGCCACGAACGCGTCACCTCCGTAAGCGCCAGGGGAAACCAGTTCGCCATGGCCTTGTCGTCACCACCCACTGCTAGGATGGCTTGGGTGTACAACTGGAGGAACCACCGGGGGTCGACCGCGTCGTCGAAGCACGGGGGGCGCGTCGGCTTGAACCTTCCCGGCCACCGCACTTGGCGTAGATTGGAGGTGAAGGCCAGGTAGGCCGCGGCATTCCCGTATGCCACGGGTCGCCGAGCCTGGGGGACTGCGTTCGCCATGGAGGCGATGAAGCAAGAGCGGAGCGGGGTCGACGTAGAAGCGAGGGCCTCGACACGCCCCTACCTGGCACGCCAAATGTCGGATTCAGGGCTCCACAGACCCAACCAGGTTCAAACACTGGGGCGTGTGCGAGGAATCGCTTCTTCGATGCGCTCCGCTCTCCGTGGGTCGAGATCTGGTTTACTGAGCGCCCGGATTGGACGGGAGGAAAGAACACAAGGATTTACCCAGGTTCAGGCCACCTTGCGGTGTTAAACCCTACTCCTGCTTTGGTGGATTGGCCTCATGAGGAGGTTGAGTATGAACTAGTACAGTGGATGAGCTGCCTCGCGAGGGCTCGAGCGAGGTGTGAGGATTCGGTTTCTGATCCGATCCTCTCTACGGTGGATGCTCGCCTCTATTTATAGTGGCCTTGGTCCTCTTCCCTCATAACTTAGGCGAGAAGGGATCCCACAACGGCCAATTTTGAAAGGGGACAAGAAGTACACCCTATCCTGGCGAAAGGCGGCCTTCGCCTGCAAAGCTTCTGATCATAATGCAGAGGTGGGCTCGGCGGTGATGTCCGTCCTACCGAGATCGTGGTCTTGGTCTTGTTGCACCAGAAGGGAAACCTTTGGCACCTCCCTCGAGAACTCGTGCATGGCCTTGTCTCTTTAGCACAAAAGGGTAAACTATGCCCTCTGTGCCCGTTGGCGCCTGCCTGGTCTTGGTCGGCATGACTTACGTCACGTCATCATCTTGAGGAGAGCACTTGCATAGGAATCTCCGCTCCTCAGGAGGCAGTCCTGAGGAGCCGCTCCCTAGGAGGTCTTGGTGTAGCTCGCCTCGCGAGGGCAGGGCCCCTCGCGAGGGCTCTTCTCGCACAACCTTGAGTCTGGGCCCTGCTGGGCCGTCGTGCGGCCGCGCGTTGGGCTGCAGGCAGGCAAGTCTGGGTACCCTGGTTCCTAGTACGCCGACAGAGGAGGGGTGTGTGCATGCACGGGAATTATATGAATAATAGACCATGATGTACAAGACTAAAAGAAAAGAGGAGTGTGTGGGTGTACAAGACTAAAAGAGATCATACTTCCTTATAACAATGGATTCAGATATATTTGAATAATAGACCATGATGTTTTAAACCCACGCACACGTGAATATAATAGTGATATGTGTGGTGTGGTTTTGAACATGCTATATTTTTCCATATAAATATGGTCAAATTTTAAAAAGTTTGACTTTAGACATTTCTAATATGCAGAGTAAAAAGGACCAGAGGGAGTATATACATTTCTTTTGAAATTGAGATACCAATGGCAGGCATCGTGTGACCACATTGCATCCATGCACGCCACTTTTTGAATTTGTGATAACGTGTGGCTTTTGCAGCTCACATCTAAATATTTGTAGTTTTGGCGGGCGGGGCAACATGCATACATTGTGTCATAAACACACTATACATATGAACACATGGTTTAGATTATGAAGATCTAGCTAAAGCTTGAAATGTACTATTTTTGAAATCATTATAAAGTGGATTCAAAATATTGAATTCGAGTTTATATGGTACAAGTAGTTGAAATCTAACTTGACAGTAACCATGCGGTGTGTTGCGAAGATAATATACAAATGATTGTTTAACTTGACAACAACCGTAATTGTAGATTATTGTTCAAATAGAGAAATGAATTCAAATTTAGTTCATATTGCAACCGGTAGTATACATTTGAATGCACTAAAATGTTCGTTTCAGTAGGTTACACGCATTATACATGTAGCAAAATATTTTAATTTAACATAACATGGATTCAAAGTATTGAATGACATTTGTAGTAATTCATACAACAAAACGGGACAAGACACTCTCTTGTGTGCAGCGAATTGATTCTTTTTTTTGTTTTTTCTGTTCGAGGGAAGTGCCAATTGATTTGGTAGCGCACTATTCTCCCGAAATTTCAACCCGCGCCTTGTTATCCCGAAATTTCAAGCTATCTCTTTGTCTCGTTGTGGTCCAAAAACTCCCTCCTCTTCAACCTGTGCCTTGCTATCCCGAAATTACAACGCGCGCGAAAATCCAAACTCCTGCGAAATCCCGACACGTGAAATTCCTATTATACCCCTGAACCGAAAGCACCGCCTAGTTCAAATGGGTGGGGGTACTTTAGTAACTTACCCCACATTTCGGACAAACGCGTCCCTAAGCCATGGTTCCCCCCTCCCATGCCCTCCGCCCCCCATTCGTACGCCGAGGCCGCCAAAACCCGCGAAGCCCCACCCCCTCCGTCCGCCATCCTACCGCCGCCCCGCCGGAGTCTCTTCACCGACGACCTCGTCCACCGCAATAGCTCGACGTCCCTCATCCAGCGCACTGGATGAGGATCTGTTGTCGATCTTGTCGTCCCGCCGGTCAAGCTGCCCAGTCCTCCACCTCTAACGATCTTCCCTAACATTCGCCTCGTCTATCGCGCCACCTCCATACCCACAGCGCCGTCTTCACCTACACCACCGGAACCACAGCACCATCACCATTTCCTCGGACGAAGTTGAGGCCTAGTCGGCACCACCAAAGAGTTTCTACATTAATCTTTGCATTTTCTCATTGATTCTACCTCACGGTGCTGCCGGTGCTCGACCCCGAGCCGCAATGGTGCGGCTCCATCTACGGAGGCATCGCCCGCCACTTCCTGCACGGCGTCTTTGCGCCATGTCATCACTCCCTTGGCGGGGACATCCACATCAGCAGCTGCTCCGGCTCTCGCTGGCCCTGCTGCTGCTGCTGCTTCGGCTATCGCTCGCGCTGCTGCTTTGTTCTTGCTCTCGGTCGCATGACTGATCTGCTCCTACTTTCGCTCGCCCTGCTGCTCTTGCTCTTGCTCTTGCTCTTGCTTGCGCAGCTGCTCTACTCTTGATGTCGCAGCTGCTGCCGAAGCAGCATCTCCGGATCTTTCTCGAGCTCCTGTTGCTGCTACCAAAGATACTGCTACACGACCAGCTGCCGCAGCTCTCGCAAGCGCTGCTGCTCCGGGCACTGCTGCTGATGCACGACCAGCTGCCCCGGTTGCTCTCTGGTAGTACGTTCCCTGTTGGAGCGGCTACCGATTTAGATCACTGCTACTCTACCAGTAGTGCTCGACCAGCAGAAACTACTAGTGCACTGCTTTTCTGCTACTAGTGCGTTCTGTTTCGACAGTAAAATTCAGTTTCGACAGCAAAATTTAGTTTTGACAGTAAAATTCAGTTTCGACATTTCAATTCAGTTTTGACGGTTAAGTTAAGAGATGAGCGGCCAATGTGTTTTACATCTAGCACCTTTTGGGGATGTATTTTCTATCATCTATTGGAGATTCTATTAGAATACCACTTCAGCTTAACATTGTCTCTCTTGTCCTGATTCAGCCTCGCCGTCGTACACCTCATCGGAGCTGCTCCAAAGACGAAACTGTCCATCACAGCGGATGATAGGTCTCCAATGTATCTATAATTTTTGATTGTTCCATGCTATTATATTATCTGTTTTGGATGTTTTATATGCATTAATATGCTATTTTATATTATTTTTGGGACTAACCTATTAACCTAGAGCCCAGTGCCATTTTCTGTTTTTCCTTGTTTTTGAGTTTCAAAGAAAAGGAATACCAAACGGAGTCCAAATGGAATAAAACCTTCGCGATGATTTTTCTTTGACCCGAAGACACCCAGGAGACTTGGAGATCAAGTCAGAAGATCCACGAGGTGGCGACAAGGGTGGAGGGCGCGCCCAGGGGGGTAGGGCATGCCGCCCTACATTGTGGGCCCCCCGTGACTCCCCTGACCTACCTCTTCCTCCTATATATTCTCAAATATTCCCAAACCATCAGAACAAGCCACGAAAATACTTTTCCACCGCAGCAAGTTTCTGTTTCCACAAGATACAATCTTGGAGCCTTTTCCGGCACTCTGCCAGAGAGGGATTCGATCACAGAGGGCTTCTACATCAACACCATAGCCCCTCCGATGAAGCGTGAGTAGTTTACCAGAGACCTACGGGTCCATGGCTAGTAGCTAGATGGCTTCTTCTCTCTCCTTGATTCTCAATACCATGTTCTCCTCGATGTTCTTGGAGATCTACCCGATGTAATCTTCTTTTGCGGTGTGTTAGTCGAGATCCGATGAATTATGGAATTATGATCAGCTTATCTATGAATATTATTTGAATATTCTCTATATTCTTATATGCATGATTTGATATCTTAGTATTTCTCTTTGAACTATCGGTTTGGTTTGGCCAACTAGATTGGTTTTTCTTGCAATGGGAGAGGTGCTTTACTTTGGGTTCAATCTTGCGGTGTCCTCACCCAGTGACAAAGTAGGGGTAGCGAGGCACGTATTGTATGGTTGCCATCGAGGATAAAAAGATGGTGGTTTCATCATATTGCTTGAGTTAATTCCTCTACATCATGTCATCTTACTTAAAGCGTTACTCTGTTCTTCATGAACTTAATACTCTAGATGCAGGTAGGAGTCGGTCGATGTGTGGAGTAATAGTAGTAGATGCAGGTAGGAGTCATTCTACTTGTCATGGATGTGATGCCAATATTACATAATCATTGCCTTGGATATCATCATAACTTTGCGCTTTTCTATCAATTGCTCGACTGTAATTTTTCACCCACCGTATTATTTGCCTTCAAGAGAGAAGCCTCTAGTGAAACCTATGGCCCCCGGGTCTATTTTCCATCATATTAGTTTCCGATCTACTATTTTGCAATATTTTACTTTCAGATCTATAAACCAAAAAAACCTAAAATATTTTATCTTTTGTTTATCTATCTCTATCAGATCTCACTTTTGCAAGTAACCGTGAAGGGATTGACAACCCCTTTATCGCGTTGGGTGCAAGTTGTTTGATTGTTTGTGCAGGTATTGGTGATTTGTGCGTTCTTCTCCTACTAGATTGATACCTTGGTTCTCAAACTGAGGGAAATACTTATCTCTACTTTGCTGCATCACCCTTTCCTCTTCAAGGGAAAAACCAACGCAAGCTCAAGAAGTAGCAGGAAGAAATTCTGGCGCCGTTGCCGGGGAAATCTACGCCAAGTCAAGACATACCAAGTACCCATCATAAAACTCTCATCTATTGCATTACATTATTTGCCATTCGCCTCTCGTTTTCCTCTCCCCCACTTCTAAAACGATTTTCGAAAAGATTTGCCTTTTTCCTTCGCACTTTTTCCGTTCGTCTTTTCGTTTGCTTGCTCGTGTGTTGGATTGCTTATTTTGTCACGATGGCTCAAGAGAATACCAAATTGTGTGACTTTTCCAATACCAATAATGATGATTTTATTAGTACTCCGATTGCTCCCGTCACTAGTATGGAATCCTGTGAAATTAATGCCGCTTTGCTGAATCTTGTTATGAAAGATCAATTTTCTGGCCTTCCTAGTGAAGATGCCGCATCCCATATAAACAATTTCGTTGATTTGTGTGATATGCAAAAGAAGAGAGATGTGGATAGTGATATTGTTAAATTGAAGCTATTTCCATTCTCGCTACGATATCGTGCTAAAACTTGGTTTTCACCTTTGCCTAAAAATAGTATTGATTCATGGAATAAGTGTAAAGATGCTTTTATTTCCAAGTATTTTCCTCCCGCTAAGATCATCTCCCTTAGGAACGATATTATGAATTTTAAGCAACTTGATCATGAACATGTTGCACAATCTTGGGAGAGGATGAAATTAATGATAAGAAATTGCCCTACTCATGGTTTGAATTTGTGGATGATCATACAAATTTTTTATGCCGGATTGAATTTTGCTTCTAGAAATCTTTTAGATTCGGCCGCGGGAGGTACTTTTATGGAAATCACTTTAGGATAAGCTACTAAACTCCTAGATAATACTATGGTTAATTATTCTCAATGGCACACCGAAAGATCTTCTACTAGTAAAAAAAGTGCATGCGATTGAAGAAATTAATGTTTTGAGTGGAAAGATGGATGAACTTATGAAATTGTTTGCTAGTAAGAGTTCTCCTATTGATCCTAATGATATGCCTTTGTCTACTTTGATTGAGAATAATAATGAATCTATGGATCTGAATTTTGTTGGTAGGAACAATTTTGCTAATAACTCGTATAGAGGAAATTTTAATCCTAGGCCGTTTCCTAGTAATTCCTCTAATAATTATGGTAGTTCCTATAACAACTCTTATGGAAATTATAATAAGATGTCCTCTGATTTTTAGAATAGTGTTAAAGAATTTATGATTTCGCAAAAAGGTTTTAATGCTTTGGTTGAAGAAAAATTGCTTAAGATTGATGATTTGGCTAGGAACATGGATAGAATTTCTCTCGAGATTGATTCTTTGAAAGTTAGATCTATTCCACCCAAGCATGATATTAATGAATCTCTAAAAGCTATGAGGATTTCTATAGATGAATGTAAAGAAAGAACCGCTAAGATGCGTGCTAAATGAGATTGGTTTGTAAAAGTGTGTTCTTCTAGTTTTTGTGAAAATAATGATGAAGATCTTAAAGTGATTGATGTGACTCCTATTGAATCTTTGTTTTCCAATATAAATATTGATAAAGATGGGACTGGAGATAAGTCAACTTTAGTTAAAAGGCGTCCCAATGATCCGGAGTTTATAGATCTGGATGCAAAAATTGATAAAAGTGGGATTGAAGAGGTCAAAACTTTAAGTAGCAATGAACCAACTCTTTTGGATTTCAAGGAATTTAATTATGATAATTGTTATTTAATAGATTGTATTTCCTTGTTGCAAACCATGTTGAATTCTCCGCATGCTTATAATCAAAATAAAGCTTTTACTAAACATATTGTTGATGCTATGATGAAATCTTTTGAAGAAAAGCTTGAATTGGAAGTTTCTATCCCTAGAAAACTTTATGATGAGTGGGAACCTACTATTAAGATTAATATTAAAGATTATGAGTGCCACGCTTTGTCTGATTTTGGTTCTAGTGTTTCCACGATTCCAAAAACTTTATGTGATGTGTTAGGTTTCCGTGAATTTGATGATTGTTCTTTAAATTTGCATCTTGCTGATTCCACTAGTAATAAACCTATGGGAAGGATTAATGATGTTCTTATTATTGCAAATAGGAATTATATGCCTGTAGATTTCATTGTTCTTGATATAGATTGCAATCCTACATGTCCTATTATTCTTGGTAGACCTTTCCTTAGAACAATTGGTGCAATTATTGATATGAAAGAAGGAAACATTAGATTTCAATTTCCGTTAAGGAAGGGCATGGAACACTTTCCTAGAAATAAAATAAAGTTACCTGATGAAACTATTATGAGGGCTACTTATGAATTGCATACCAAAGATGACAATACCTAGATCTATGTTTTATGCCTAGCTAAGGGCGTTAAACAATAGCGCTTGTTGGGAGGCAACCCAATTTTATTTTTGTTCTTGCTTTTTTTTGTTCTGTTTTGTAATAAATAATTCATCTAGCCTCTGGTTAGATGTTTTTTTGTGTTTTAATTTAGTGCTTGTGCCAAGTAAGACCTTTGGGATGGCTAGATTGATTGTTGAAATTGGTGCTATGCAGAAACAGAAGGTTTTTCGTGCAGTGCCAGAATTGTTTCTGGTTACTGGAACCTGATCAGTTGCTAAATATTTTACACGTTACTTAGATACTATTTGTCCACGTTTTCCTAATTTTACAGAATTTTCTGAGTTACAGAAGTATGGATAGAAATTGCGTTGCTACAGACTGTCCTGTTTTTACAGATTCTGTTTTTATTGTGTCTTTACTTATTTTGATGAATCTATGAGTAGTATCGGGGGGTATGAACCATGGAGAAGTTGGAATAAAGTAGATATAATACCAATATAAAATTGGAATGAGTTCACAACATTACCTAAAAGTGGTGATTTGTTTTATTATACTAACGGAGCTTATGAGTTTTCTGTTGAGTTTTGTGTTGTGAAGTTTTCAAGTTTTGGGTAAAGATTTGATCGACTATGGAATAAGGAGTGGCAAGAGCCTAACTTGGGAATGCCCAAGGCACCCCAAGGTAATATTCAAGGACAACCAAGAGCCTAAGCTTGGGGATGCCCCGGAAGGCATCCCCTCTTTCGTCTTCGTCTATCGGTAACTTTACTTGATGCTATATTTTTAGTCACCACATGATATGTGTTTTGCTTGGAATGTCTTGTATGATTTGAGTCTTTGCTTTTTAGTTTGCCATAATCATCCATGCTGTACACACCGTTTTTCGAGAGAGACACGCATGAATCATGATTTAGTAGAATACTCTTTGTGCTTCACTTATATCTTTTGAGCTAGGCAATTTTGCTCTAGTTCTTCACTTATATCTTTTTTTACAGCACGGCGGTGGCCTTATTTTATAGAAATCATTGAACTCTCTTGCTTCACTTATTTTATTTTGAGGGTCTCTAAACAGCATGGTAATTTTCTTAGGTTATGAATTTAGTCGTAATATGATGGGCATCCAAGGGAGATATAATAAAAACTTTCATATATAGAGCATTGAATACTATGAGAAGTTTGATTCCTTATGATTGTTTTGAGATATGAAGATGGTGATATTAGAGTCATGCTAGTGAGTAATTGTGGATTGGTAGAAATACTTGTGTTAAAGTTTGTGATTCCCATAGCATGCATGTATGGTGAACCATTATGTGATGAAGTCGGAGCATGATTTATTTATTGATTGTCATCCTTTGTGTGGAGGTCGGAATCGCGCGATGGTTAACTCCTACCAACCCTTCCCCTAGGAGCATGCGTCTAATACTTTGTTTCAATAGCTAATAAATTTTTGCAATAAGTATGTGAGTTCTTTATGACTAATGATGAGTCCATGGATTATACGCACTCTCACCCTTCCACCATTGCTAGCCTCTCTAGTACCGCGCAACTTTCGCCAGTGCCTTAAACCCTCCATATACCTTTCCTTAAAACAGCCACCATACCTTCCTATTATGGCATTTCCATAGCCATTCCGAGATATATTGCCATGCAACTTCCACCGTTCCGTCATTATGAGTTTTTACCTTGAGTTGTAATTTTTGATGTCACAGCCTGATTTTTGGCCCTTTCTTTTTCTTTTGATTTTCTGAGATTTTTGCATGAGTTTTCTTTTTCTGTGGCTATGTGCTCTGGAAACTGGAGAAGATGACCTCTTCTTCCCTTCTAGAGTGGCTTGTCATCCTCATATCCATCCCTAGATCATGCCATTTTCCATCCTAGCCCAACTCCATAATTCTTTTTCTTGGGGAATATTCCTTTTTCTTATTAAAGGAATAACCTCATATGCCCTAGGTTGTGAAGCAACCTATATTTTTGTCCATCCAAAAATTCCAAAATAATTCTCATAAATTGTTTGGGTCATATATTTCTCAAATATGGCAAAATATTTCATTTGCCATGCTTCTCATCATGATCAATTATTCCTTTCCTATTCTGTCCTAAATGGCACTTTGTGAAGCAAGTGCTATTTATCTTTGCCCAATTGACTCCAAACTTTTTGGACATCATTTCATGTCCATATAATTGCCACATGCCAAAATTCAACTTCATTTGCCTAGTAATTATTTATCAATGATTTTCCAAAGTTTTTGTCCATAAAGAAACTTTGTGAAGGAGGTACAAGCTAGGCATATCCAAATGAGTTGAAATTTTTGCATGACCTCAATATCATCATATCATAGCTCTCCACCAAATTTGAGCTCCTGTCATGCCTCCATGTGAGCTCATATTCAATTCTTTGATTCTGTCCAAATTTTCAGTTTGTGAAGCAAGTATATTTTATCTTGCTCCATTATGGCTGAAAATTTTTCTGAGCCTTCTCATATTCATATAACCTATCCTCACCAAATTTGGGCATATTTTATCTAGCCATTTTCCCTCGGGAATTTTCTCAAGTTTCTATCCAGAGAGGACCATTATGAAGGAAGTACCACTTTGGCTTATCCAAATGGTATGATATTTTTATGGCACTCTTATATGCCCAAATAATCTAGCCTTGACCATTTTCAGCTCAAGTGGATGCACTATGTGAGTGCTTCTTCATGATTCAGTTTCTGGACCAGTTTATGCATTTGCAAAGCAACTGTATTAAATCTTGGTCCATTTCCTCTCTAAACCTCCAGGATTATACACCTTCTTAACCTAAACACACCAGACATGAAATTTGGATCTTTCCTCATCTCTGTTGATCACTGTATCACGATTCAGTCTGATACAACAAACTTTCAGTGAAGCCTCACATCCCATCTTGGTTTCTTTTGATGATCTATCAACTCCCACAGCCTCTATGATGGAAGGACTACACACTGGACACATATTGGCAGCCTCTTGCGTCCCCTCCTTGCCATGCCAGGCGGTGACCGCGTGGATTTTTGTGTCTGCGCGCGCTCGAGCTGCAGCAAACGTGCTCAGCGTGACTGGACTCGTTGGGCAGCTCTGCCTCGATGGTTTTCTCGCGTTCGAGCATGCCGACCTGACTCCCCGCGCCTCACCCGTCGCCCTCCGCCCTCTGCCCCCTCCGGAAACTTCATCGCCGGAGCTAGACGCTGAGCGCCCATGGGTGCACTGTGCCCCGTTTGGCTCCGAGCTCGTCTCGGCCTCTTCCTCTGCTCCCCCTTGGCTCCTGCTGCTCCGTGACCCCTGCATCAATGCCTCGTCGCATTCCACGCCCCTCCCCGTGATCGCTGAGCTCGCCAGAGCTTTGGCCGAGCTCGAGCGGCGGCACTCGGCCACGGACTCCCTTGCCCGCCTATTTAAGACTACCCCGGCTGCGTCTTGCTTCACCTTCAGCCTCCCCACTCCCCTCTACGGCTCCCCAACCCAGCTACTCATTGCCGGAGTCCCTCCTCGCCTCAGTTAGCCGCCATGGCCGCCTCAGTCCCCCACCTAAATTAGCTCGAAGTCGAGCTCTCCTCCGCCTCTAGCCACCACCAATAGATCATCCAGACCCAGGCGCATCTCCCCCTCCTCTCCATCCGTCGCTGGGACCTCCATGGCGTCATCTTCATCTCCGGCCGATGGCCTCGTCCGCCGTCCCCGTGGCTGCCATCGCTTCGGGTCCCCTCGCCTTCCGTGCACCACCGAGGCGGATGCGCGGCATCATCCCGAACCCGCTGGTGGTCCGAGCTCCACCAGGGATGGCCCGAGTCGCCGGAGCAAGCACTGGCGCAGGCGGCCGCGTCTGTTCTGCGGATGCAAGTTAAGGAGGAAGAAGAAGGAGGCAGGCAGGAGAGAGAGAGAGAGCACGGTGGGCCTGCCTGTAAGCGACCCAGATGGCCGGCCCCGCCCCTGCTGACGTGGATAAGTGGACACGGTTTTTGCCTGTGTACGCTTTCATCGACCGAAAGCGCATTCCTCCTCTTCTTCGGGCCAGAATGCGTTTTCCGTTCTGGAAAACGTATTTCTGAAAAGGTCGCGTTCCGTTTTTTTTCTGCTAAGGGCCTGTTTGTGAGGATTTTATTACAAATGGGTCCCTGGCAGAAAAACAATCGTATCTTTTTGACCGTGACTCCGAATGAGGTGATTCCAAAGCCCATTTCTTCGTCTCATCGAGCCCGTCATGTTGGCACCATTTTCATAATGTTTTCACACAGTGAAATTAACCATTATGCCCTTGCCCTTATCTAGCCCCCTCCGAGAGAGAATCTTTTCCGGCGAATCATTCCGCAAGTTCATCGCACTTCTTCCCGGAGTATTCTTCATCCCCAGGCAAGCCACAACAACCACTTGCATGATTGCATGCAGTAGCCATGGTTTTCTACTTGAACATTTAGTAAGTGCTTGTTTGTCTGCAACTGCTATCGTCATTTCGGTAATGCTTATGGATATGTGTTTATCTTCATGCTATGTTCTTATGCACCTGGTTATCGTGTAGTCTTGATAGTATTATGACATGCTTGGTAGTAGTACATGTTGGTGTTGGTTAATGTTCTTTGTTGCATGGCTATGGTCGGTTACCTAGTAACTTTGCTATGCATGTTCCGTTGCACCTAGTTGGTTACATGCTTACTCGGTAATATTATTGTCAGGTTCTTGCATGGTATTTATTTCTGATGCTAGTGGTCATGCTATGAGCATGTGTAGTGTTATGCTCGTCAGTATGCCATGCTCATTTGGATATATGCTTCATTGTTGTTATGCTCAATGATTTATTATGGTTGCACATCCATGCTCATGTTGGTATCATGCTCATGCATTGTAGTTGCATCATGTTATTTTCATATGACTCAGCTTATTGCATTCAAGTTTAACCGGACTTAATTGAACTTGAACAACTGTTGGCTGAGTCATGGTGCCACCAAATCGAGCTGACCAGTGCATCCACACTTGCCTTTTATGGGAAGGCCTTAACTGGGTCTATTGTCATGCCTCTCGCCGGTGCCTCCAACGAGGGAAGGTTATGCGCGGGCGCTACCTTGGCCGGGTAGGACGGCATAAGCCTTGTGTGCCCGTTGTTGTTGTAAGGATCCTTGTCCCTGTTTGGGACCGTTTATGTTTTTCCACGACGGTGGCCGTTGGTGTCTTTGGTAGACATGGGGCCACCCATGACTTAGCCCAGAGGGGAGTTGGTCGGAGTGGCCGGGAGAGTGCCATAGCAATAGGACGGTTTTGTCGGAACGTCGTTGGTCCACACGTATGGGAGTGCGAGACCATGGGTTCCATGGTGTGGGTACAGTGTACTAACCTTTGCAGAGTGTGTGTTAAATCTATCGATAGCCACGCCCGCAGATATGGTCCCAGTTCATAGTCGGTCACACCGTGAGTCAACAGTAATAATAATAATGTGCTTAATAACAACCCTGGTTCGATGATGAGAAAGAAGTTGGTTATGTGATCGTGAGAGGATCACCGTGGTATCGAGGATACCGAGTTGTTGGGTATTTGTGGTGTTATGCGAGAGTAAAGGGTAAAGGTCAAGCTCCTTGTGGTCATGAATGATTGCTACGGTATTGTTAATACCAAGCTTGATTGGATCCTGAGATGATCATGTGATGTCCGTGATGGTAAGCTTGTGCATGTGATGGTTACGAGGTAACCCGAGCAGAGTAAGTTGGTGCATGCTAGTATCATCATGTTCATATGTTCATGCTATGCTTGTTCTAGCCGTATCATGTTCAGTTTGTGCATGCCATGTTGTTCTGATGGTATCGTGTTCGTCATTGCTAAGTAACCTATAATTGCCATGCTAATGTCTGTCTTGATTGCTGTTGGTTGCTATGAGCTTGCAAGTACATTCAATGTACTGACCTGGCGTGTCATGCCAGTTTGCAGGTCATGCCGGATTTGATTGCTTTTTTGCTGTGGATTCCTTGTTTGCGTGCTAGGATAAGCGTTCTAGCCAGAGTCCCTATGGAGTGGAGTTCATCACCGTCGTTGCTGTTCTGCTGCTAGAGTTATTCCGCTGCTTCTTGTTGTTCTGCTGCTTGCATGGAGGAACCGTGGCTGGCGTAGTGTCGCCGTGCCGATGTAATCCCTTGTATCCAGATAACTTGTAATAAAGAGCTGATTTGTTCTATGCTAAGCAGTGCCGTATTCCAGAAGACTTCTCCTAGATCTCTGGGCTTGAATACGGGGCGTTCCGGTTTCTCTGAGCCGGGGTGCCACATTTGAGTTGTAAGTAAATAAAAGTGTGATGAGCATCATTATTAGAACATTGTCTCATGTGAGGTTATCAAAATAAAAGAGGCCAAAGAAGCCCAAAAAAAAGAGGCCAAAGAAGCCCACCAAAAAAAGAGAGAAAAAGAGAGAAGGGACAATGTTACTATCCTTTTCCACACTTGTGCTTCAAAGTAGCACCATGATCTTAATGATAGAGAGTCTCCTATGTTGTCACTTTCATATACTAGTGGGAATTTTTTATTATATAACTTGTTTTGTATATTCCAATGATGGGCTTCCTCAAAATTGTCCTAGGTCTTCGTGAGCAAACAAGTTGGATGCACACCCACTTAGTTTCTTTTTTGAGCTTTCATAAACTTATAGCTCTAGTGCATCCGTTGCATGGCAATCCCTACTCACTCACACTGATATCTATTGATGGGCATCTCCATAGCCCGTTGATACGCCTAGTTGATGTGAGACTATCTCCTTCTTTTTGTCTTCTCCACAACCACCATATTCTATTCCACCTATAGTGCTATGTCCATGGCTCACGCTCATGTATTGCGTGAAAGTTGAAAAAGCTTGAGAATATTAAAGTGTGAAAAAATTGCTTGACTAATACCGGGGTTGTGCATGATTTAATACTTTGTGTGATGAAGATGGAGCATAGCCAGACTATATGATTTTGTAGGGATAACTTTCTTTGGCCATGCTATTTTGAGAAGACATGATTGCTCTATTAGTATGCTTGAAGTATTATTGTTTTATGTCAATATAAACTTTTGTTTTGAATCATACGGATCTGAATATTCATGCCATAATAAAGAGATTACATGGATAAATATGTTTGGTAGCATTCCACATCAAAAATTCTGTTTTTATCATTTACCTACTCGAGGACGAGCAGGAATTAAGCTTTGGGATGCTTGATACGTCTCCAACGTATCTATAATTTTTAATTGTTCCATGCTATTATATTATCTGTTTTGGATGTTTTATATGTATTAAAATGCTATTTCATATTTTTTTTGGGACTAACCTATTAACCTAGAGCCCAGTGCCAGTTTCTGTTTTTTCCTTGTTTTTGAGTTTCGCAGAAAAGGAATACCAAACGGAAAAAAAACCTTCGCGATGATTTTTCTTGCACCCGAAGACACCCAGGAAACTTGGAGATCAAGTGAGAAGAGCCATGAGGCGGCGACAAGGGTGGAGGGCGCGCCCAAAGGGGTAGGGCGCGCCCCCTACCTTGTGGGCCCCCCGTGATTTCCCTGACCTACCTCTTCCTCCTATATATTCTCAAATATTCCCAAACCCTCAGAACCAGCCACGAAAATACTTTTCCACCGCCCCAAGTTTCTGTTTCCGCGAGATCCAATCTTGGAGCCTTTTCTGGCACTACGCCGGAGGGGCATTCGATCACTCAGGGCTTCTACATCAACACCATAGCCCCCCCGATGAAGCATGAGTAGTTTACCACAGATCTACGGGTCCATAGATAGTAGCTAGATGGCTTCTTCTCTCCCTTTGATTCTCAATACCATGTTCTCCTCGATGTTCTTGGAGATCTATCCAATGTAAACTTATTTTGCGGTGTGTTAGTCGAGATCCGACGAATTGTGGAATTCTGATCAGCTTATCTATGAATATTATTTGAATCTTCTCTGAATTCTTATATGCATGATTTGATATCTTAGTATTTCTCTTCGAACTATCGGTTTGGTTTGGCCAACTAGATTGGTTTTTCTTGCAATGGGAGAGGTGCTTTGCTTTGGGTTCAATCTTGCGGTGTCCTCACCCAGTGACAAAGTAGGGGTAGCAAGGCACGTATTGTATTGTTGCCATCGAGGATAAAAAGATGGGGTTTTCATCATATTGCTTGAGTTAATTCCTCTACATCATGTCATCTTACTTAAAGCGTTGCTCTGTTCTCCATGAACTTAATACTCTAGATGCAGGCAGGAGTCGGTCGATGTGCGGAGTAATAGTAGTAGATGCAGGCAGGAGTCGGTCTACTTGTCATAGACGTGATGCCTATATTACATAATCATTGCCTTGGATATCGTCATAACTTTGCGCTTTTCTATCAATTGCTTGACTGTAATTTGTTCACCCACCATATTATTTGCCTTCAAGAGAGAAGCCTCAAGTGAAACCTATGGCCCCCGGTCTATTTTCCAACATATTAGTTTCCGATCTACTATTTTGCAATATTTTACTTTCAGATCTATAAACCAAAAAATACCCAAAAATATTTTTATCTTTTGTTTATCTATCTCTATCAGATCTCACTTTTGCAAGTAACCGTGAAGGGATTGACAACACCTTTATCGCGTTGGGTGCAAGTTGTTTGATTGTTTGTGCAGGTATTCGTGATTTGTGCGTTCTTCTCCTACTGGATTGATACCTTGGTTCTCAAACTGAGGGAAATACTTATCTCTACTTTGCTGCATCACCCTTTCCTCTTCAAGGGAAAAACCAACGCAAGCTCAAGAAGTAGCAGCGGAGCAGTACCCTCGGCTCCATCTCCAGACGCCTAAGATCTTCTTCCCTACCTCCGACAGCCACATCAGTCGCAGCAACCTCCGCGACCAACCCAATGATGCTGAGATCGACATGGCATCGCTAAAGAGGTTGTACACTTGTATCATTGCTTTTTACTCTACATGTTTTATATATTGTCCACTAAGCACGCGTAGTAATGAGAAATACGATTAGTTTTTCCTATATGACAAGTTGTGAGGTACTAGGCATGTTAGCTATCTGTGGTAGACTATCTCGAAAGCCATCATTATTTAATTCTGCATATTCGAGTTGTGCATCTGTTGATGGCCCTGGGAGTTGAGCTAGTAGGGCAGTGGCCTGGGTCCAAAGTAGTAGAAGTAGTACAAAAACATTTTTGGAGTGTAGGCTTTTGCCTGTTCAAACCTGCCTACTAGAATCGCCAGTGGTTGAAAGGAAAAGTGAAGGAAAAACATAAGAATTGGAAAGTTTCCTATAGTACTACTATTCTCATCCATTTGGTTCAAAGGAATGGAGCAAAGGAAAACTGTAGGAATTTTTCCTTTAGTCTCTTTCAAGAAAAACCGTAGGAATTTTAATATCCACTTGGCCCTCCTTTTCAAATTCCTATTCATGAAGAACAAGACTAAGTGACAGTAGCGTAATAGCATTATAACCGTACATTTATTGTGGTTTTACTTAATTTGACAATGCTTCTTCGCAATCCTGTGATCTTCCAATTCCAATGAACGAAACAACCACATTGACAGAAATCCTGTGTTCGCAAATGCTCTGTTTTGCACGTGCATTCCTATCCTATTCCTGTGTATTTCCTACCCCCGCGTTGTTAGAATCCTCCAATTCAAAGGAGCCATTAAAGAATTATTTCTGTTACAGATAGGTGTCAAAGAAAACCTTGTGTGGTTTGTCCTACTCCTGCCGTGCCATCGTCCACCCCAGCTAAGCTGCTCCAACGACGGAAGGGTCCACCACAGCAGGGATCCTCCCTCCAGACTGTCTTTTGCCGCCTCAGATGTTCTTCCTAGCCGCCGGCAGCGACCACAACTGCATTTCCATCATCAACTGAGCAGATGACCTTGAGGATTACATGGGTCTGCAAGAGAGGTCACACTCTTTCATGTTTCCTTGCGTTATGCATCGCTTAATATTACCTTCTACTTTATCGTCATGTTCACCTCTTAAACTCTGAGTCTGGTCCAAACTAATGCTCAAACTCGAGTTTTTAAATGGTTGTGGGGTACATATCGAGGCAGCAACGAATAGTATTTGTCTACTATCTGGCCCATCTCGGGTGTCTACTATGTGTTTCATGTTGGGTGGGAAACCAATAGTAAAGGAGCCAGTACCTGTATTTTTTAACTGAATATCTGCCTGCTATCATTGGTTTTGGTTCTATCCACAGGTTGCTACCATCACTCTGGATTTCTGCATGCACTCCTTACATAATCTGACTATGTTTATTCCTATGCATGTCAGTTATTGTACACAATGGTACTGAACATGTAGAAAAAAAGAGACGAGGCTTGCGTGGCAATAAATTGTCATGCTGGTGTTGCTCCATGGTGGGCGCAAAGGCAGCCCCCCTCCCTCAATTCAAGATTGAAATCAAGAGGAAGATAACTGTTCAGAGGGGGATTCAGAGGGAGCAGACCACTCCTATTTACCCGTGAGGTCTTTGCTCTAACTTGGCTTGCTGATGTTGGTCATATCATGCATATGGCGCCGTGCATTGCTTACTTTACACATCAAATATGTCAACTGCTTAGTTTAGACATGCTTTGTGTGAATGCCATCTGTTTAGTTTCTATGGCATATATGTGAATTATGCAATTTGATCTTTTTTAGCGAGGCATCATATATGTGAGTTTTGCAATACCATCCTGCTTATCCAGTCATCTTATATGTGAATTATATCATGCCATCCTTTTTTTTCATTACGTATTACATTTTTCAACAATGTTAGTACATTCAACTGCTCTTCTTGTGCATCAGCCATTTTATACGATGATGGAAAAATCTGGAGTGAAAACAAGGTCTGCAGAGCAGACAGTGCTATCTGATGAAGCACATATCTTGCTGGTTACAGATAGCTCCTCAGAGGAGGATTCAGAGACAGATGACCAGTCCTATCCCCCCCCCCCCGAGGTATATGCTCTAACTTGGTGTCGGTGCACTAAGACTTGGGCACCTAGTGCCCCTCACTTATGCATAAACATTAGTAGAAAACCCATCAACATAAAGTTCATAGCAAACAACAGAAGTCGCGCTTTGTGAGATAAAGGAGTGCATCAAGAAGACCAAGTTGATGCCACACCTAGGATCCTCTCAAAAAGCTTCACATGCCGGCCAGGCAAGGCCGGCAGGGTCGAAGCCAAAGACAGAAGCAAGATCAGAACGCGCCTATCGCGCCCCCGAGGCTATCGGGGGCTGCAACGCGCGTCTCTCTAAGAAGGCCCGGCAAGCCCCGCCCCGCCCCGGCAGGCACGAGCCACCGCTCCACCGCACTGCAACGCCAGTCACTTATCGGTGCGGTGTCGAGCCCTCACATTGCTAAGTGGCCCTCGCTGGATACGTGGCGACTTGGTGGAAGACAGATCACACTCATTTGAGACCAGTCCTGAAGGCGTGTCAAGCTAATAAGCAGTAGCTAGCTAAGCGGTGGTATAAGCTTGCCGGGGATGCACCCCCGCGCGCCACCTCTGATAGCATTTATGGCATTTTGTCCTAAGTGTCAGAGTTAGGTATGATAGCACTGTTAGCTATTTAATCACTAGAATAGTGTCTGTTTTGCCACTGTGGTTACCCCTTAAGCTATTAAAGGAGGCCCAAGGCAACCTGGATAAGGATTCAGACCCTCACACACTTGTACGTGCGTAGCTGCTCTCCTTGAGGCAACCTTGTCGGGCTTGAGCGCTCCGTGTCTTCGTGTTCCTCCAATCAACCCACCAAAGCAGGAGTAGGGTTTTACGCTCCACAACAACCCGAACCTGGGTAAAAGATTAGCGTCTCGTCACCGCGCTGCCTCACTGCCTCCGCTATTCGTGCAATGTGACCCTCCTCTGCCATACCATAAAGGGGCTCATGGTCCCATAGGTGATCATGTTCACCCACGACATCTTTGGTGCGCCAGGTAGGGGCGGCTTCGCTTGCGTGAATCCGAAGCCGTGATCAGCGCGTCGACCTTCATCTTCATCAACGTCGTCTTCACCGATGGCTCCCAAGAAGAAAACTAGTGCTGCCGCGCATCCCTCCACTTCGAGGGGCCCATCGCACGCCGCCGCGAGCGCCTTGGACGCCCCGACGGCCGTGGGCGAGGTGGGCGCAGTGGGTGACGCGACCGGCGTAGGCGGCGCCGTCGATGTCTTACCCACGCCCGAAGTCGGAACTGGGGCCGCTGGAGATGGCCAACATCCTGGCGAGCCCGACCATGGCGATGTGGGCAGTGGAAACACTCAGCTCCCACCTCCTCGTCGCACTGGCGAAAGCAGCCGCAATAGCCGCGCCCATTCTGGCGCAAGTCACGATCCTTTGGCTGCGCCCACTGCAGGCACAGCCACGAGGGATACGCCCCATCCTACGTAAGGCGAGCATGACGAAAATACCGAGCGGCGTCACCAACTCACGAGACCAGCCTCCTTCTCGCAAAACTGTTTGGCGACCGGTCCACGGCAGCCAGAATGCAGCGACGCCCCTGCTGGTTCCGCCAGGAGTCAAGCAACATCGCGATCTGCCTCGCAGGCCATGCCGACCACAGTCATGGAGGCAATGGCGTGGGCTCAGCTGCTATTGAACTTCCCTCCAGCAGCTGAAAAGATGGATGAGTGGAGAGCCACCATCCAAAGTTTGATTGCGTTTGCCAAAGCAAACAAGTCTCAGCAAGCAGGACCGTCGCAGCATCAGAGAGATATCGATGCGGCCCGGGCCACAGGCCACACAGAGAAAACCACACCTATGGTGCAGTCCCCTCCACGGCCCCCATCCCAAAAGTGGACCCAGCATGATGACAACCTTGACGATGTGTCGATGGCCTCATCTGACCCATAGAACCGCCCGGATCAACGGCGCGTGCTAGAAGAGAGGCGCAAGGAGGACACTCGAGTTACTATCGAGCGACGGCGGGAAGCGCGCCGTCAATCCGACAGGCGCGATGGTCCAGACATCGATGAACCCGCACCTAGTGCTGGTGGGTACTTACCATACGAGGTTGGGTGCCCTGCCTTCACTCGCGAGCTGCGGCAAGTCCGTTGGCCGTCTTCTCGTGCCTTCAAACCCGAACTTCCTGAAAAATATGATGGAAAATTGAACCCGGTAGAGTTTCTGGGCATCAACACAATTGTCGTCCAATCTGCCAGGGGCAGAGACAAGAAGGTGCTTGCCAACTATTTCCCTTTGGCACTCAAGCCAAACGTGAGATCGTGGCTGATGCACCTGCCGAAGAATTCTATTTCATCCTGGGCCGACCTGTGCAACGAGTTTGTGGGCGCCTTTACTAGAGGCTCTCAAGAACACGGAAGGCCCAGTGACCTGCAAGTTCTTCCATAGAAGGAGGGAGAATATTTGCGCAAGTACATACAGAGGTTTAGTCGAGTACACCGCAACATTCTTGAGATACATTCAGTGGCCGTGATTGCTGTGTTTCATTCGAATGTGCGCAATTGGAGGATGAGGACCAATATGAATGTCAAATTACCTAAGACCATCAATGAGCTATACACGATGGCGGATAAGTGTGCTCAAGCTGAAGAAGGAAGGCGACTCCCCAGAGAGGAGGCTGGCGTCAAAGTCGATTCAGACGACGACGATGACGCCGCCACCCCGAGGAGGAAGGGACGGAGGTGCAACAGAAAACGCCAAGGGAAAGTAGTTTTGGCCTTTGAGAGTTCTGGTGACCTTAGTGCTCGCAAGAAAACCAAAACCAAGGCCTCCGGCATGGGAGTTGCTATGTGCGCTGATTGCCGGGAGGTCGCGGCAGCAAAGAAACCGGGAAATCCGACGGGCCATACTGCAAAATCCATCGCACCAAAGGCCATGATCTCCAAGAGTGTTGCCAAGTCGAGTAGCTTGTTGAGAAACAGAAGGCTGAATACGAGAAGCATGACAAGGAGAGAGGCCAAGAGGGCGCTGGCAGGAAGGGCTGTGGTGGTCAAGGAGGTCACCGCGGAAAGGCTCTGCAGCAGAAGGAAAACCCCGCTAGAGGTAACGAGAAGAGAGAAGAAGATGATGAGAGCGATGAAGATGATGAGGAAGAAACCAGTGAGCGAGAATTCCAGAAAGCAACCGAAGCCATGTGCGTTGATGGGGGTGCGTCCCTGCACTCCTCTCACCGCCAACTCAAACAGTGGGCGTGTGAGGTCAATGCCGTGGAACCCACCACAGGAGCACAGAAGCCACTCAAATGGTCCCGCATGCCTATCATCTTTGACGCCGAGGATCACCCTGACGGCACCACTGCAGTTCGGTATTTGCCATTGTTGGTTTCTCCAACAATCCACAACCTCAAGGTAACAAAGATGCTAATTGACGGTGGGGTTGGGCTGAAATTAATCTCCCCCAAAGTGGTTGAGAGGTTGCAGATCCCTGATGAGGAGCTCAGGACCACGGGTACGTTCCAAGGAATCAACCCTGGTAGGAGCCGACCCAAGGGGAAGATTACATTGCCTGTGACGTTTGGCGGGGAACTGAATTACTGGACTGAGAGGGTTGTGTTTGATGTCGTTGAACTTCCTTTGCAATTGGATTCTTGGACGCCCTACCCTGGCAAAGTTCATCGAAGCATCACATTATGCTTACAACACCTTGAAGATGCCGGGGCCGATGGGCATCATTTCCATCCCGTCGGATAAGAAAGATGCAGTCATATGTGTGGACAAGATGTATCGAGATGCGGTAGCAGCTAAGGTTGTGGAAGCCCCAGCTCCCGCCAAGGAAGCAAAGAAAGGGAAGAAGGCTAGCAAGAATGCCGGCAAGGGCTCCAGGAAGCGCACCTCTCTGGAGTGTGCTGCGTCTGTTGACGACCTGCCAGAAAGTTCCACTAGCAAAAGGCCCAAAGCCGCTTTGCCTGCTGTCAAGAAGGCCCTAGCAGGAAAGGATGGTGTTGACGGTATGTTCACCATCAGCGCCACCCTTGACAACAAATAGGAAAGCGCGCTCGCTTCCTTCCTGCCGGCGAATGTAGATGTGTTTGCTTGGCAACCATCTGACATCCCCGGCATTCCCAGGAAGGTAATTGAGCACCACCTTGCTGTCTGTCCCCACGCTCGGCCCGTCAAGCAGAAAGTCAGAAAGCAAGCTTTGGAGCGGCAACAGTTCATTTCCGAAGAGATCAAGAAACTTGAAGCAGCTGGTCTGGTCAGGGGAGTGTTGCATCCAACTTGGTTAGCAAACTCGGAAGTGGTGCGCAAAGCAAATGGGAAATGGAGGCTTTGCATTGATTTCACTGACTTAAACAAAGCCTGTCCTAAAGATCCTTTCCCTTTGTCGCACCTAGGCCACAAGAACCATTGTTGCTATACTTAGCAGCAACAAATCAAGTGGTTAATGCAGCACTGGTGGTGCAGCAAGAAGTGGATGATGAAGCAGCGGCAGCAACTTACCCCTCCGGAGACAGAACCATAGCACCCGCGGTCGACCTAGCGCAAGTCCAGGAGAGACGATGCAAGCAAGCAAAGGCAATTCCAGAGCAGCGGCAAGGAAGAAAGTGGTGCAATGGCCAGTATACTTCGTCAGCTCCCTTTTACAAGGGGCCAGATCAAGGTATTCTGGAGTGCAAAAACTGATCTTCGGCCTTATCATGGCCTCGAGGAAGTGGCGCCACTACTTCCAATCCCATGAGATTACGGTTGTTACCTGTTTCCCAATTCTACGTATTTTGAGGAACCCTGAAGCCACCGGCAGGATAGTTGAGTGGGCTCTACAGTTGTCAAGCTGTGGCTTGAAGTATGAGAGCACCTCGACCATCCAGAGCAGAGCATTGGCAGAATTCATTGAGGAATGGACGCCTACTCCAGATGAAGAAGTTCCAGAGACGGTTCTCCCTGGCAAAGAGGCTCCTAAGGAGTGGATTATGTACTTTGATGGTGCTTTCTCGTTGCAAGGTGCCGGAGCTGGCGTATTACTCGTCGCACCTACCGAAGTGCATCTCAAGTATGTAGTCTAGATGCACTTTCCCCGGGAGAAGGCCACCAACCACACTGCTGAGTACGAGGGGCTCCTTGCCGGGCTCAGGATCGCGGTGGAGTTGGGAATTAGGAAGCTGATCATTCGTGGAGATTCTCAACTCGTAGTGAAGCAAGTCAATAAAGATTATCAAAGTCCTTTGATGGAGGCATACGTGGAAGAAATGAGAAAGTTGGAGGAGCACTTTGATGGGTTACAAAAAGAGCACGTGCCACGTGCGGAGAACAGCATTGCTGATTACCTGTCGAAGTGCGTTGCGCAAAAGCTTCCTGTGGAACTAGGAACTTTTGTCCTTCACTTAACTCAGCCATCAGCTTCCCCTTCAACGATGACCAGGAAAAGAAGAAAATTGAATTTTGGTAGGCATTTCCCAGCAGAACTTCCTGATACTGCCGGTAGAGAAGCTGCCGGGGACCACTCTACTCCGATTGGTGAGCAGCACCCTCCTGCAGAACCCCAGGTTCTTGCCGTTGACACGAGCGCTCCCATGGATGAAGAAGTGCCTTTAGTCCTTGTTGTCGAGCCACGGGCTCCAATTTGGGCGCAGCATATAGTCCATTTTCTCCAAACAGGAGAAATTCCCGAAGAGCAAGAAGAAGCTAAGAAAGTAGCCCGCCAGTCTAGTATGTATCATATTGTCGATGACACACTATACAGAAGAAGACCAAATGGTGTGAGGTGCATTTGCAGTGAATATGGGCTGAACCTGTTGGCAGAGATTCACGGAGGCATGTGCGGTTCTCACATTGGATCTAGATCCCTTGCCGGAAATACATTTCGGCAGGGATTCTGTTGTCCCACAGCCCTCCAGGATGCAACTGAGCTCATCACCAAATGTGAAGCCGCCAAGTTCCCCTTCAAGAACATTCATCAACCAGCTCAGGCTCTCCAGACGATCCCTTTATCCTGGTCATTCTCGGTCTGGGGGCTCAATATCTTGGGCCCCTTTCCCCGTGCTGCCGGGGGCTTTGAATTCTTGTACATAGCAATCAATAAGTTTACAAAGTGTCCTGAGGTAGAACCAGTGAGGAAGGTGACCGCACAATCAACTATCAAGTTCTTTAAAGGATTGGTGTGCCGTTTCGGAGTACCCAACATAGTGATCACCGACAACGGCACCCAGTTCACAAGCTGTGCCTTTATGCAGTACATCCAAAGCCTTGGAAGCAAGGTCACCTTTGCATGTGTTGCTCACCCACGAAGCAATGGACAAGCTGAGAGGATGAACGCTGAAGTGCTGCACGGGCTCAAGACAAGAACTTTTGACAGGTTGCACAAGTGCGGCAAGCGTTGGATTGATGAACTGCCGGTGGTTCTTTGGTCCCTCACGACGACACCAAATCGAGCTACTGGCCAGACTCCCTTCTTCCTGGTGTATGGAGTAGAAGCAGTACTCCCCACGGAACTCATATACGGGTCACCTCGATTGCTTGCCTATGATGAAGTAGAGCAAGAGCAGCTGCATCATGACGATGATGTGCTCCTCGAGGAAGATCGTCTCCGGGCTGTTGTGCGTGCTGCACGCTATCAGCAAGCCTTGCGCCGCTATCATAGCCGCAAGGTTCATGCCCGGAGCCTTGAGGAAGGCGACCTTGTCCTTAGGCGAGTTCAGTCCGCCAAGGGTACCAACAAGTTGACGCCGAAGTGGGAAGGCCCTTACCGAGTAGCACAAGTAACCAGACCTGGCGCAGTCCATCTGGAGACCGAAGATGGTATCAAAATACAAAACTCATGGAATATTGAGCATCTTCGCAAGTTCTACCCGTAAGGTGCGGCTGCCGAGCACAGTCCCCGGTAACCACCTTTTGTACAAGCTTTGCTGATGTAGCATGTAATCCTTTGTACAAAGCCAGGCACAGACCCTATGCACGCATAAATAAAACTAGGCATTGCATCATACTACCAGTTCGCATGTTCTTATGCATGTTTATGTTGCAACTTCATTGGCTTTAAGTTTTTAGAGATTTATTAAAGTATTTGATGAGCCCAAGGGTCCTTGTTACTTCACTCTCTTTCCTTCTCTCTTACCCTGGAGAACAAAAATCCTTTTTTGACCAGGGGTGCTTGGCTATCAAGAAGCCGAAGAGTAGAAGGAAGAGGAACAAGGATAGGGGTCATCCATCATGCACCAAAGGGGATAGAAAAAGATAAGTTCAATTTCATACCCCAAGCACCATATCCTTTTTTACTCCTCCAAGGGATCCTTTCCACTCCTTTGGGCATGTGCTATGGAATCTTTTGTGCAACGAAAACCCTTGTCGGGACGAGCTGCCTCCTAGTTACCAATTCATAGTCGCTCTACAATTCTGGGGGGGCGCGCCGTGACCGGCAAGGGGGCTTGCCGGGAAAGGTGCTAGCAGCGAGTTGCCAAGGGTTGTCCCTTTAAGCACTAACGGCTAGTGCTAGCACGGCAAGTTTTTTCACGCGGCAAGAGAGAACATGCTAGGGCAGTACCAAAGGAGAAAGAAAGAGACAATCCCTAAAGGAGAAAATAGCATTCTTTCATTCATTTTCAATACAAAATGGATAGGAAAACATTAGAAATCATTTTTTACATAAATCTTTATTGGACTTTCTCCCCTAGGATCTGCACCAGGCGCTCCTCCGCGAGGGCAAAAGGAGTGCCTGGCTGGGATTCGGCGCCTCTCCGGCAAGGAAGACGAGGCTGAGGGGGAGGGGAGCGTCTAGGCGATGCCCTGGCCACCACCGACAGGACCAGTGGGACGCAACCCCTGGCAGGGTGGACGAAGCCGGCAAGGAAGATGAAGCCGGGGGGAGGCAGGTGCAGATGATGGTGCTGCTGACGCTTAGCTAGAGATGACGGTGCTGCCGGCACTCAAGCCGCATCGAAGCTGTCGTCCCCGCTGTTGACGCGTCGTGGGTAGCTGCCGCCGCTGTCCTCCTCGTCGCTGTCGCTCGATGGGGCACTATCGTTGTTGCTCGAGCTCTCCATGCAGCAGCGGAGGCGGATCCCAGCCTCCCCGAAGAACTTCATAGAGAGCATGGTTGTCTCCACCAACTTGAAGCGGAGAAGATCTCCCACTCCTAAACGATGCGCGCGGACGAAAAATTTCCACCCTGTTGTGAGGTACATAGTACCATGGGCAGAAAACTTCGCCTTCACCCATGAAGGGCCTCTGCTGCAACCGCTCGAGGGTAGGTACAGACCGCACGGGCGGTCCTCCTCCATCACCCTAGAGAAGGGATGGGGGAGCCCCTGCTTGCTGTGGTGGCGTAGTTCTACGATGAACTCCAGCGCGGTGTCGCTTGTGTGGCCCTCTGCCACGACCGGAACAACGGGCGCTGCAGCGGAGGATGCACCACTCCGGCCACCCCTCCCACGCCCGCCGCGTCGTCCGCGTCCCCGTCCAGCACCTCTCCCATGAGTACTCGGCTCCGGATCATCGGCCTGAGCTGAGGGCTGAACACGGATGCGAGAAGAAGACCTCACTACCGAGGGCGCATGCACCTAGCCTTTTCCCCTGGCCATAAGGGTTGAGAAGGGTCGACCCAACACTAGAGAAGGAAGAGCAAGCCTATCGAGCCTGACGGTTTAGGAGGAGGAGGAGGATGGATGAGCACCGCTCACCGTGACCCCCAATTTATAGGGAGTACGTGGGGGATGGCTCTCCATCACCCTAAAGCGACCGCCCATCTCCACCCATCCCACTGCCCACGATCACGGGCAAGCAGGTAACCGCCCTATTGCTCCAATCCATGGTGTTGCAGTTTCTGCCACCCCCATGTTCCCGAGCCATGTGCACCCGTCACCAACCTCCCACAATGCAAGCGGCGCGGATGATGGAAACCACATGAGGTAGTGGGTAAGTGCTGACTTAAAGTTTGGCAGTTACCCCCTTATATCGCGTGCCTGTGCATAAATTTTGGGCCTGGCCCAGCGGCGCTTGATAAGTGTGTGTGGGCCAGATCCGGGGGCTCCTATCGGTGCACTAAGACTTGGGCGCCTAGTGCCCCTTACTTATGCACAAACATTAGTAGCAAACCCATCAACACAAAGTTCATACCAAACTAGAGAAGCCGCGCTTCGTGAGATAAAGGAGCGCATCAAGAAGACCAAGTTGATGCCACACCAAGGATCCTCTCACAAACTTCACCTGCCGGCCAGGCGAGGCCGGCAGGGTCGAAGCCAAAGACAGAAGCAAGATCAGACCGCACCTGCTGCGCCCCTAAAGCTGCTGGTGGCCACGACGCGCGTCTCTCCAAGAAGGCCCGGAAAGCCCCGACCTGGCAGGCACGAGCCACCGCTCCACCGCACCGCAACGCCAGTCACTTATCGGTGCGGTGTCGAGCCCTCACATTGCTAAGTGGCCCTCGCTGGATACGTGGCGACTTGGTGGAAGACATATCACACTCATTTGAGACCAGTCCTGAAGGCGTGTCAAGCTAATAAGCAGTAGCTAGCTAAGCGGTGGTATAAGCTTGCCGGGGATGCACCCTCGCGCGCCACCTCAGATAGCATTTATGCCATTTTGTCCTAAGTGCCAGAGTTAGGTATGATAGCACTGTTAGCTATCTAATCACTGGAATAGTGTCTGTTTTGCCACTGTGGTTACCCCTTAAGCAATAAAAGGAGACCCAAGGCAACCTGGATAAGGATTCAGACCCTCACACACTTGTACGCGCGTAGCTACTCTCCCCGAGGCAACCTTGCTGGGCTTGAGCGCTCCGTGTCTTCGTGTTCCTCCAATCAATCCACCTAAGCAGGAGTAGGGTTTTACGCTCCACAGCGGCTCGAACCTGTGTAAAAGATTAGCGTCTCGTCGCCGCGCTGCCTCACTGCCTCCACTCTTCGTGCAATGTGACCCTCCTCCGTCGTAACACAAAGGAGTCCGTGGTCCCATAGGTTACCGTGTGCACCCATGACACTTGGTAGTGTTATATTGCACATATCGTGCATATGGTGTCTTGCATTTGTCACGCCCAAGATGCGATTCTATCCCGATCATGTGGTGAACTCGTGATTTGGGCACAACCGCATTTCGGGCGCTTAGCAAGATGGATATCATTACATCGTACCATTACATAATAGATGGGGATACATACAAAGGCCCACAAATGCAACCTGAATACATTCAACATCATACAAAAGATAGACATCCGAATACGGATGAAATCACATGAAAAGCACAAATGACATCCACCCTGCTATCCCAGGCTGCCGACCAAGAAACTATCCCTTGATCGAAGAAGAAGAAGGAGAAGAACTCCAAAACAAGCAAACATCGCTCTCATGTCGAATCATTGCATTACCTGTACCTGCAACTGTTGTTGTAGTAATCTGTGAGCCACGAGGACTCAGCAATCCCATCACCATGGGTATCAAGAATATTTAAGCTTAATGGGTATGGAATGGATAAGTGGTGAGGTTGCTGCAAGCACTAAGCATTGAATGGTGGCTAACATACAAGTACAAGAGTGTCGGCGTTCTGGGAACGGGGGTACCCAGACTTGCCTGCCTGCGGCCCACAGCATGGCTCCATCAACGGCCTGGTACGGCCCACCTTCAGCATCAACGACTCAAGACCCTCGCGAGGGGCCAAGCCTCATGAGGCGAGTGACACCAAGACCCCCAGGAGGGGTAGCCTCCTCAGGCTGGCTCCTGAGGAGCGGAGATTTCTATGCGCACCTCACCTCGTGAGGCTTCAGATGACATGAGCCATGACGACCATGGCCAGGCGGGCGCCAACGGGCGCAGGACAGCAGTTTCCTCTTTGGTGCTAAGGAGGCAAGCGCAGGCGCGGAGTCCCGAGGAATCAGCCAAAGGTTTCCATTCCAGTGCAACAAGACCAAGACCGCCAGGACGGAAGGACGGAGGTCATCACCGTGCCCACCACAGCGTCACGTCCAGAAGCTTTGCAGGCGAATACTACTTTTGTCAGGATAAGATGTACTAGTTGCCTCCCTTCGAATTTGGCCGTTGTGGGATCCCTTCCCGCCTTCATTGGGAGGAGGACCAAGGCCACTATAAATAGGACCTAGCCACCACCATAGAAGAGGGGAACCAACCGGACGGATCCGGATCCGAATCCTACGGATCATCCTCTCCCCCACCAGCTCAAGAACACACCTCCTGAGGTTGCTCTCCCACTGTACTAGTTCATCCATAGCCCATCTCGAGGCTAATCCACCACAAAGCAGGAGTAGGATCTTCCACCGCGAGGTGGCCCGAACCTGGGTAAACTGCCTTGTCCCATTTCTTTCCTGTTCGTCGAGCTAGGCCGTGAGATCGTAGAGTTGGTAGGCAGAGGAAGTTGAGTTCTTCACACGCACCCCAGAGTTCGAACCTCTCAAGGGTCTGCGGAACCCGAAATCCGACATTTGGCGCGCCAGGTAGGGGGTGCGTTGGAGCCTCTCTTCTTTCAGCTGATTCGCCGCTGTTCCGCCGCTCCCATGGCTGATGCTCATCGAGTTCATACTGAGCGCCAGGCAACGGCACCCCTCTTCGTTCCCCGTCACCCGTGGTGAACACCACCACCGGCCCCGCGGCCCATGAGCTGCAGGCCTCGTCGCTGCATCCATCCGTGCGGCGCGATGGTCGCACCGCTACTCCGTCCCTGACTCCGGCGGCTGCTTCGTTCTCCCATGCTCATCGCGGCCCGGCGAACCCGCAGGCCATGTTGCTCATGGCACGCGAGCTCCTGCGCTACCGCCCAGTCGATGACCTCTACGAGGACTGGCTGGACCGCATCGCTAAGCTCGTCAGCGCCGCCGGAGATTCTCCTGCACCGTCTCGCTCGCTGCCTCCCCCGCCACCTACTGCGGGCGACGTAGCCCACGGCACGCCTCCTCCGCCTCCCAGGCAGGATGCCATCTTCGATCCAAGGCGCGAAGTTCCTTGGCGTGACCCGCAGCGCAGAGCGCCCGCGCGATGAAGCAAGCTGCCAGGTGGTGCCAAGGCCTCAAGGAGAGGCACGTGCGCTCCCTGCACTTCCGCGTCAAGACCGCGTGCTGCCTGAGGCGGCGGTGCGCAAGGACCAGGACCAGGCTCCCCCTCTGCGGCGGGCTCCCATGACCATGGCAGGGTGCTGCGCGTTCTCCCCGGAGCTGCGTAGCGTCGTGTGGCCAGGGAAGTTCAATCCCGACTTGCCTCCACGCTACGATGGCACCCTCGACCCTGCCGAGTTCTTGCAGCTCTACTAGCTGAGCATCGAGGCGGCCAACGGCGGCGAGAAGGTCATGGAGAACTGGTTCCCCATGGCCCTCAAGGACGGCACACGCTCGTGGCTCCTTAACCTCCCTACGGGATCGATCTCTTCTTGGGATGAGATGCGAGAGCGCTTCATCGCCGACTTCCAGGGCACCCGTGACTGTCCGCCGGCCGCGGGTGACTTGCGCCGCATCAAGCAGCAGCCCGGAGAGACCTTGCAGAAGTACATCGAGCACTTCAACAGCATTCGCCTCAAGATCCCCAAGGTGTCGGACAAGGCCGTCATCTCGGCGTTCACCGACGACGTCCGGGATGTCAGGATGAAGGAAGAGCTTGCCATACACGAGGACCTGTGCACGGCTTTGGAGATGTTCAACATGGCGAACAAATACGAGCGGGACGAGGAAGGTCGCCTCTCGCTCCTGGAGCTCCCGGAGGCTGACCCAGAAGACAAGAAAGCCAAGGCCAAGGATGTGAAGCGCAAGGGGCCGGCCGTGCTTGTGGCCTAACCTGAGATGAAGCGCGGCTGCGACCATCCAGAGTCATCCAAGAGCAGCCGCCCATTCTGCATCTTCCACAATGTACACAGCCACAACACCAACGACTGCCAAGAGCTCAGGGCCATCCGCGACGGTCATCTCGGTCGTCGCCCCGAGCGCAACGACCATGGCTATGGCCGTGGAGGAGGCCGAGGCTGAGGACGCTGGGACAATGGCGACCCCCGCCAGGACTGGCACGACCAGCCTCGTGAGGACCGCTGGCCGTGCCAGCCTCGCGAGGATCGTTGGAGGGACCAGTCTCGTGAGGACCACTGGCAGGGCCAGCCTCGCGAGGATCCCTGGAGGGACCAGCCTCGTGAGGGTCGCCCTTAGGGCAATGCTGGCCTCCCTCCATTGCCACCACCACCAAGAAGGAATGATGACCACCACCAGGACGAGGGGGCTGGGGGCTTCCAGTAGCCTCGTGCCATCGCTTGCATCCTAGGCGGCGCTCAGGCCCCAGCCTCCCATCGCAACTTCAAGCAGTTTGCACGTGAGGTGAACGCAACCCTTCCCAAGCTTGGGGCAACGCGCCCGCTCCGGTGGTCCAAGTACGCCATCACCTTTGACTCTTCCGACCAGATCAAATGCACGGCCACAGCCGGCGCCCTCCCGATGCTCTGCTCGCCCATCATCAGCAACGTCCTTGTCACCAAGACACTCATCGATGGCGGTGCGGGGCTCAATGTCCTCTCCGTGGAGACGTTTGACCGACTCCAGGTGCCCTACAACCAGCTTCAGCCTACCAAGCCCTTCTCAGGGGTCACCGACGGCTCCACCACCCCGATAGGGCAGGTCCGCCTGCCTGTCACCTTCGGCAAGCGCGACAACTACCGTACTGAGCTCATCGACTTCGACGTCGCCAACATTCGCCTCCCGTACAACGCCATCCTCGGGTACCCAACCCTGGCCAAGTTCATGGCGGTCACCCACCATGGCTACAACGTCCTCAAGATGCCAGGAAGCTGCGGCATCATCACGGTCGCCTACGAGGAGAAGGACACGGTGTGCTCTCTCGAGCGTGCCTACCAGGCTGCGGCGGTCGAGGACCCAGGTGACGAGGGTGCAGTCTACCCTCCTGAGGCCGTCCCCAAGAAGAAGAAGCAACTGCTTCACCAAGGACCTCAGGAGGGTGGGGTGTCCGGCGGTACTGCCTCAAGCCCTGCGCCCACTGACGGCGGGCCTTCCCCTCTCGCATAGGAAGGTGCGCCTGGCGCCCCTCTCAGGCTGGGCTTGGGGGCTCTCCTCTGGAGGGCCTTTGACCTGGCCAATGTCACGAGGGAGGCGCTCGGGCACCATGTGGAGGCGTGCTTCAACGCGCGCTTCCATGAAGAAAGCGTAGTGCGCGAGGCGCCAGGCGCTCAGAAGTTTATCGCCAAGACAATCGAGGAGCTTCAGGAGGCAAGAGCCATGCGGGGCGACCGTTGCCCACCATTCGGCGTAGCTCCCTACCCCGGCGAGGACAGTGAGCTGCGCGTCTGCGTCAACATCCCTGGGCTCAACAGGGCCGCGTCTTAGGAGCTCTTCTGGCCGTCCCGCGTTGGCCGAGGCGAGGGCCCCCCTCACAGTTACGTTCGCATGCCTGTCGGTTTGCTGAACGCGGCTGCTACATTCCAGCGCCACATGCGAGGCGTCTTGGCAGCTCATGAGGCCAGGCACCAGGCGATAAAGGTGGAAATGTCGATGGATCCTCACGAGCCCCCCGGGTCTCCGGAGCCACCCGAGGTTCAGGACCTGGGCGGCTCATGAGGAGCGCCTTCTGCAGCACGCGTCTTCGACTACTCCAACACCTCTTCAGCAACGGTGCTAGGTGACATCCATTGTTTGGTTCAGTTGGGGGCGCCCCTCAGGCTGCATCATCCCCAAGCCGTGTGGGTCCATCCCTGCGGCATGTATCCTTCTTGCATCTATCAGAACTAGCTTTACCTTATTCCATGAGTTGCCTTATGATTATCACCCACTTGCCGGGTGCTCTATTGCTCTTCGCGGCCTCCCCGCGTTGCTGACCCGCCTCTTGTTGATCCTGCAACGGGGGCTACAGACATTGGCACGGTGCTTGTGCTCGGGTCCGTCCCTACAACGCTGACAAATCTGAGAGATCGAGCTCTGGCTCGCGGCCTGCCCCGCGCACGTCACCTCACCAGATCCTCAGTGCCTTCATCCTCTTGCGAAAAGATCAACGGCAAGACAGCAAGCACGGTTATGTGTTATATTCTCCTCCGCGGACTAACAGGAATCTCTGGAACTTAACTGTGGGCAGGCCCGCCGGCCATCCCTTTTTTATGCAATCCGCTTGCACGTTAAAGGGGGGGCTCCTGAGCATCGCGCCTCAGGAGCTCCTACTGGCTCTCGAGCCCTCACCCCCTGACCTTGACCACGGCAGCGCGACCTGGCATACCAGCAGCGGTCGAGCCTCGCTCGAGGGCCGGGACCTGAGGACGTAGAGCATCTCGATGAGCGAGGAAAAGTGGAGGCCGGCGCGAGCCCTACCGAGAAGCGCCACCACTAAGGCATGATCAGGCACCAAGCAAGGGAATCGCCGCAGGCTCGCTAAGATAAGTCACCCATACATATAAGCGTCAACCATACGACCCAGTCCCTCGACCTTTGTAACCTCACTCAGGCAATGTTGCTTTCCTTTTCGGCCTTTAGGGAGCTGCTTGCACGCCAAAGGGGACCTCTCGAGCATCGCGCCTCAGGAGCTCTCACCGGACCTCGGGCCGCTCACCTCCTGGCCTTGACCACGGCATCGCGACCTGGCATACCAGCGACGGCTGAAGCCTGCCTGGGGACTGAGTCCTGTCGGCGTAGAGCACTAAGCTACCATCAGAACGAAAAGGGGGAGCCATGCCAAAGCGGGATACGCAATTTCAACGCCATACTAGGGAGGATAATATTGGAAGCAAAAGTTCTACAGTTTTTACATACCCCCACGGGGCTCGTCACAATTCCGCGCAGGGAAACAAAAGAAGAATATCCCGAAGGACCCCGGCCGCTGGGCATCACCGACGACGCCGAACAGACGCCGCTACTGCGCTCCGGGCGCGGCGAGAGCTTGGTGGCACGTAGCTATCGTCGCTGGACTCCGGATACTCGCTGGGCTTGGGAGAGTCGCCGGAATCCAGGGAGTCACCGCTGCTGCCGGAAGAGCTGCCCGCGAGGTCAGGGGCGGGTTCAACGCCCATGGCCACTCCGCATGGGCTGCCTCTCCCGGAGTAGCACTCCAGGCGCCGGCCGTCCTCGTCGAAGACCTTGAAGAACAGCGTGGAGGTGCCATCATATTCGAAGTGGATGACGAGGGCCCCCTCTGGGCGACAAGCTCGGGCAACCTCGCCCCATCCATGAGTCATGAAGACGTCGCCAGGGGGGATGACCTTGACCTCCGCCCCCGTGGCCAGGCTGCAGCACCCCGCGTGTTGCAGCCACAGCTCAAGTGGTCCCCTCGGGGGCATCTCCTCGGCGAAGAACCTCGGAAGCCGGATCCGCGTGCGCGACGGCATTGCCGCCCACATCACAAACTCACGCGAGGTGTCCTCGGCATGGGTTCGCGGGCCGGCTGGCCGCGCAGCCTCGGCCGGTCCACCGCGGTCCCGGACCGCGCGGCGCTGCGCACTGCCGCCCTGCCCGGAGCCTTGCGCGCGAGCGTACAGAGGGATCGGGAAGCCAGGCGGAGGCCGCTCGTACCAAGGCCGCGTCACCTCGTGCCCTCCGCCGACGTCGCGAGGGCGGCTAAACCTTTTCTTCTGCGGGAGTGGCTCAAGCCCCTCCCGAGGGGCTTTTCCTTCTCTGCCGCAGAAAACCTCCTGATCGGCGCCATGGACTCTACAGCAAGACGGCGAGACGAAGAATAAGAAGGAGCGGGCAGCGAGAAGATGGAGATGGGCGAGGGGGGCTCCGCCCCTCCCCTCATTTGTAGCCGGAGGGAGGCCAACCGCCGGCCTCCACGATCCCACGCGATGATAGTTTTTCACTGCATGCAGCAGGTACTGATCAAGTCGAGCGGTTGCCGAGGCAGCAAGGGGAAGCGGAGATGCCCACATCCCATCAATCGCCACGCGTCGACCAAGGCCGCAGGTGGTTAGGGCCCGCGGCGCTCCTCACTTGCCCTTTGGCTTCGCCTCGAAGCCAAGTTCGAGCGCGCCTTGGGCCCGGGGGCTACTATTGGCATTCTGGGAACGAGGGTACCCAGACTTGCCTACCTGCGGCCCATGGCGTGGCTCCATCAATGGCCCGGTATGGCCCACCTTCAGCATCAATGACTCAAGACCCTCGCAAGGGGCCAAGCCTCGCGAGGCGGGCGACACCAAGACCCCTAGGAGGAGCAGCCTCCTCAGGCTGGCTCCTGAGGAGCGAAGATTTCTATGCGCGCCTCACCTCGTGAGGCTTCAGATGACGTGAGCCATGACGACCAAGGCCAGGCGGGCGCCAGCGGGCGCAGGATAGCAGTTTCCTCTTTGGTGCTAAGGAGGCAAGCGCAGGCGCGGAGTCCCAAGGAATCAGCCAAAGGTTTCCATTCAAGTGCAACAAAACCAAGACCGCCAGGACGGCAGGACGGAGGTCATCACCGAGCCCACCACGGCGTCACATCCAGAAGCTTTGCACGCGAACACTACTTTTGTCAGGATAAGATGTACTAGTTGTCTCCCTTCGAATTTGGCCGTTGTGGGATCCCTTCCTGCCTTCATTGGGGAAGAGGACCAAGGCCACTATAAATAGGACCTAGCCACCACCATAGAAGAGGGGAACCAACCGGACGGATCCGGATCCGAATCCTAGGGATCATCCTCTCCCCCACCAGCTCAAGAACACACCTCCTGAGGTTGTTCTCCCACTGTACTAGTTCATCCACAGCCCATCTCGAGGCTAATCCACCACAAAGCAGGAGTAGGGTCTTACACCGCGAGGTGGCCCGAACCTGGGTAAACTGCCTTGTCCCATTTCTTTCTTGTTCGTCGAGCAAGGCCGTGAGATCGTAGAGTTGGCAGGCAGAGGAAGTTGAGTTCTTCGCACGCACCCTAGAGTTCAAACCTCTCAAGGGTCTGCGGAACCCGAAATCCAACAAAGAGTAAGAAGAGCAACTACGCATAACGGTCGCAACTAGTAATGATCACTAACTGATCTTGAACTACTTACGAGTCAAACATAACCCCACCGTGTTCTCTTCCCGAACTCCCTCGAAAAGAGACGATCACGGTTACGCATGCAGTTGGTGTGTTTTACTTTCGGGTCTGGTGTCAAGTTCTCTACAACCGGATATCATAAATTTCCAATCTGCCGCATAACCGCGGGCATGGCTTTCGGAAGATTAAACCCTGCAGGGGTGTCCCAACTTAGTCCATTATAAACTCTCATGATCAACGGAGGTAAATCTCCATCCCGGATCAACCCAATCAAACTCGGAATCCCGGTGCACAAGACATTTCGATGATGGTAAAACAAGTCCAGCAAGACCTCCCGACGTGCCGACACCCTGATAGTAGCCGCGCGTATCTCGTCTTAGGCCACGATCGGATGGGACATCCTACGAGTAAAACCAATGTCTCGGGTTTCCCCGTGGTGGCCCCGTAGTCTACCTGTTTGGGACCAACACCATCAGCACTGGCCCCCCTGTATTATGTTGAATTACTCCTCGGGTAGTGCTAACTCCCTATGCGTTAATTAAACAATTCAGTATTATTATGTTGGCAAATTTTAAAACCAAAGTTGGGCCTTGCTTGAAGAGTTTTATTCAAAGCGAACTGTCAAGGGGGGCCCATAAACCCCGACCATGTTAGGAACACAAAATCAAGGAACATAACACCAGTTTAGCGGAAACTATGGCGGCAAGAGTGGAACAAAACACCAAGCAAAAGGCTGAGCCTTCCACCCTTTACCAAGTATATATGTGCATTAATTAAATAAGAGATATTATGATATCCCATGATATCCATGTCCCAACATGGAACAACCTGCACCTGCAACTAGCAATGCTATAAGAGGGGCTAAACAAGAGGTAACATAGCCAATCAAAGGTTTGCTAGGAGGGTGAAAAAGGTTAGAGGTTGTTTCATGGTATATTGGGAGGCTTGATAAACAAGTGGTGGGAAGCACGACATAGCGATAGCATCAAGACAACTAGCAAAACAAAGATAGTAATGGTATCCAGGGTGACGGTCATCTTGCCTGAAATCCCGCTCGGAAGAAGATCGAGTCCATGAAGTAGTCGAACCGAGCGTAGTCGAACGCATCCTCACAATCGCAACGGAACAGGAACTATCAAGAAGAAGCACAACCGGAAGGAAACAAACAACGTGGTAAACATACAACACAAACATGACATGATGCTCAACCAAGTATGATGCATGAGAAGGCTACATGATGCTACTCATGGCAAGAGATGATGCATACAAGAACCACACATCAAAGCAAGTTTAAATGAGGCCGGAAACAACATATAACAATTCCGGAAGGACCCCATATGTAAATTTTAAAATTGGTACTGTTCTGAATAAAACATTACGTTAAAGTTGTTAAACAACAAGTTAATATGCACCATGATGATCTACGCATCATTCTAGTCCATTTACATATAAGGTTCATTTAATTCCGGGCTACAGTCTAAGAGATGTGAGCAAAACAAGTTAAACATGGCTGCAAAATGCAAGCAAACATCACCACAATCACTCAAAACATGGATGCAACAATAGAATATAAAACTACACACAAATCTAAGCAAGTTTCATATAGATCATGCACAAAACAGAGCCACGGTTCAACAATTACAAGCAATACATGTCATATACACAATCTGCCAAAAACAGCAACTAAGCATATTGCGAGCATCAAAACAACATGCTACAGAAACTATATGAGCACAAACATGATATGCACTTACAGTAGAGATAACATGATTCAAATATATTTAAGGTTCAGGTTCATAGGCATCAAGATTAATACAATATAATCCATGCAAAAAGAAACTTTATAACACAAATTATGACAGTGAAAAACAGGGCATACATGTGAGCAGATTTAAATAGATAGCATGTTTGAGGCAAGAAATGAAGATGCTACATTAGGTATACATGGCAACCATAAGCATGGCATGAAAGTACAGGTTATACATGGCAAATCATGCTTACTAAACATTGTCGGGGCCGGGACACGATGTCCCAGAAATTTTACCCCTCGTGTTACCACCAGCCCAGGATCACTGTTACTGGTGGACACGTCCTTGTTACAGATTACCAGGCTATTACAAGAATTGGGTACAAGACCATAAAGGTCTAATGATACAATAGTGATTCCGGTGGTGGATGACGGAAATGACTCGTGGTTCTCCAACGTCGATGGGGCTCCATTCCCACAGGAACAGCTGACCCGGATAATTCCTATCCGTGTGGCCGCTAATCCTAGGCTCCGCATGGATGTCATTGTGGTACTCCTCGTAGAACTCCTGACCTGGCCAGGTAAATAGCCAGGGACAAGCCTGTGAGTACGTTTGAATGTACTTGCAAACATCATGAACAGATGATATACCGAATGCAGCAGATATTATGTGATCAAGTTGAATTAAAAATTATATGCGTATGCTCATGATGGACTTAAAGGCTTGCTATTAGGAATTAAATCATGGCATGATAACATATTAGCATGTGCAAATAACTGGATATATATAAAAAAATATTAGTGATAAACCAGGAAAGTTAAAGGAAAAATAAAATAAAGGAAATGCCGGTCGGATGTCTAAAATGACACCACGGTAGGTCTTGAAGAGAAATGCCAAACGGGTGTCTAAAAGAGAAATCGGACGAGACAGGACCATTCGAGAACTCAGGCGACGCCACGAGAGGTCTTGAAAAGAAATGCCAGTCGGGTGTCAAGTGACGCCACGGTCGGACTTGAAGAGAAATGCCAATCGGGTATCCACAAGAGTAGTGGCGTGATAAACCGCCTGTTAACACGAGAGACGCCACGAGAGGTCTTGAAAATAAAATTGAGTGCCCGGGGTAGTCTAGCCAGCCCCTGAGACACTCAGGAAATACAAAATAAGAGAAACGGGTTAGTCTTCAATAATATGCATAACCATAATAATATTAACGTGCATAGCATAATATTCATGGTAGCCTCAGGGTGTCAATAATTATCCTGCAAAATATTTCAGGCATGTCATACTTATTTTCCTCCGGAGACCGACACTAAGACCGACACTTGACCAACCCAGACTGTAGTCCTTAACCACGGACACGGCTATTCGAATAGGTTTAAACTCTGCAGAGGGTGTACTCTTTACCCTCAAGTAAAGGATTTCTTTAGTCAGTACCATGATACTGACTAATTCCCATTATGGTCTTTGGGTTGAAAACACACCTGACCAGCACACACCAAATTAACTTTCCGGATGCCAGGAATCACTCAAAGCATCATTCAGGAAAACTCTAAGACGGAGAGACCAACGTCCTGCATGGGATCACTATTAATACGCGCGGATTCCAAGGGGACACTCCCTCTCGGTCACAATCGGAAACACCCATGCCCCCTGACCTGATGACGGGATTTAGTCCATGGCCATTGGAAACCCTCATCGTGGCCCTCTGTATGGTGTGTGCATGGAAAGGGGTTATCAACTTACTGAACCATACCCTACCTATGGTAGGAACCTATGGCAGCACGAAACAAGTATGGGGGTTACCAGAACAAGACTCGATCTACGGTCGACTCAGGAGGCATTAAGTTTCCTGCAACGGTTAGCACAACAAGGTATTCCTTCAACAGCAATACCAACAGGGCCACAACCCCTTGCATGCTTCAACATGCACAACAAACAAGGCATGATCATGCTCCAACGTGATCATCCTCCTGCCGGTAATGGTATTTCTCTTATGCCTGCTCCTGCAAGTTAGTCATGACAACACACGATGCATGGTACGATGAAACTTGCCAACACTACACACATGCAAAATTAGCCATATGCCAGTTTTATTTGAATTCAACATATTCATGATGCAATTATTCTTGCAAACAACAACTATGCAATTCACCATATCAAGTTTTCAAGATGCTTGCCTTGAGCATGCAGAAATATTCGGTGCACTTCAAAACTTTGAAAATTTTATCTCCCCTCCATTTCCTATTTTCAAAAATATTTGAATTACCACATATAGCAAAAGCAGTGCCAAAAATGGCTTCGAATTTTTTTTAAATAAATGCTAAAATAAACTTTATGAAAAAAAGAAATACCAGAAAAAAGAAACAATTTATTTGGAGTTCATATGAATAAGTTATGGTATTACTAAGCTGAAAGAATTAAAGAAATGAGCTATTAAAAGATCCAGTGGAGATAAAGTTTAGAAAAAAATGTTCACCATATCTTGAATAATATAGTATGATTTTAGAAGTGTGTAGAAATTTTAAACACCAGATTAGGATTTGAAATGAACACTGTAGAAATATTGGAAATCTGCTGGAAATGGAAAAGGAAAAAGGCAGACATGCTCCTGGGCCCATTTTAGACGTGTGGTGCCACTGGGCCGAGCCCAGCCGATCAGCTGCGCGAGGGAACGACCGACATCGAAGGCTTACTTGAGAAGGACGCTTTCCAGACGAGAAGACGTGTTTCACGAAATACGTCTCCACTTAGCTGACTCAGCTGTGACCTTAGGTCACTGACGGTGGGCCCGCCTGGCCCACTGGTCAGGTTTGACCGGCGCCCACGCGCGTTTTTCTTCTTCGACAGCATAGGTGGGGTTCCGGCGATCGCCGCCAGCGAACGGCGGGGCCCCATGGTGAGCTGAGGTCACCGTCGTGCTCAGAATGGAGAGGCGGTCCTGTGGGTAGCACTCTTGGGCACCGGGATGAATGGTGTCGTCAACGGCGAGCTCCCCGGCGGACGGCGGCGTCGGGTGGAAGGGGCCTTTCACCATGGAGCTAGCTCCGGTGAAATTGAAGGGCGGGATGGATCCGCGGAACCACTGGGAGGCTGATGGTGTAGAGAGTAGAGGGGGGAGGCTCAGGCGGCGCCGGAATCAACATGAGGGTGGCGGCAGTGGGTTCGGCCGGAGACGGAGAAGACGGCCTCCTCGGGTTGTTTGGGTTCTCGAGGAGGCTCACGGGAGGGAGTAGGGAAGGCGTTGATGACGAGAGAGGCCTCGGGGAGGGAATTTATAGGCGGGGCGAGGCTGTTCGGTGGCTTCCAGCGAACGGCTCTGGTGGCCGACGCCATTACTGCGCCGGATTGGCAGTTGCGGGGGCGGCTTGATGTGGGTAAGCTTCTGAGGGAGGCTACCGTCCGGGGGGGTGAGTTGGCTGGCTCGGGGAGGTGCCAGGTAGCGTGGACGGTGCCGTCCCCGAGCGGATTGCGGCGGCGGCCATTAATGGAGATAAGGTGGTCGGGGAAGGCGCTGAGTGTGGTCGGTGCAGCGCGGAGGCTTCTGGGGGAAGACAATCGTCCAGGGGGAGGGCTGGCAGCTCCTGGATGTGCCACGCGTGTCGGCAGTGACATAGCAGAGACGGCGGCGGTGCTGGCCGATGGCTTGGCCGGCGCTAGCGGACAGGGTTAGGTGCGGTGGGTTGCTGGTGGTTGGTGCAGTGGCTCAGGCGCGTTAGGGAGCAAGAGGACGCGGTGCTGGCAACACGCAGAGGCTCGGGATGTCCTGGCCTGCAGCGCGCGTGCTCCGGCACGTCCAGTGCACGCACATAGGGTGCTCGACCGAATGCCATGGGACCCTAGCTGGTTCTAACCGAGCTAGTCTTTGACAGGTAACACATACTTAGGTGACAAATATGAGAGACATGCTGGCTTGGCTAAAGAACCAAGTGCCTAGTGAAACGTTTGATGATTGAAAGTTTCTGCCATGCTCATAATCTGTTTGACAAAATGATAGAGCTAGCTATGGAAATTTTTTGGAAGTGAGACTTGGCAGGATGGTGTCTCTCTTATTGGTAGAGATGGTGGTGGAGCTGGCTTGCAAAAAGAGAAACTTGATAATGCAAGTTTTGAAGAATTTAGTTTCTGGATAGAAAGTTCAGAGGAATATTTGGTGAACTAACAAGTGGAAATTGGAGCTGATCTTATGGACTTAAGGTTTTGGTTGGAAGGACTATGAGTCGGAAAAATTTCAGTATTTTTGATGCAACAGAAAATTGGGTTGTAGTAGAAACTCAAATACAGGACATAATTGAAAAGAGGTTGTTTCACTCATAATTTCCAAAAGACCAAGTTAGGTTTTTGCATAAAAGTGATATGTAGGCATCACATGACCTCTCCTAATTTTTGTGGAATTTTAAAAATATTTATTTAAAATAGTTGTAATGCTACAGAGGCATTTCAAAAATTTGAAAATGCTATTAAAAGAATAGTTTTGACTCAATTTTATTATAAAAATAATTCCTAATATTATTATAGTAGTAAAGAAATGGTTTAAGAAAACTCCCAAAGCCACAATATTATTTTAAAAAAATTCTATGTGGAGGGAAGAATTTTGGAAACAGAAACAGAAAATACCCTGAAAATAATAAAGGACTTGATATAATTCAAAATTTTACTTCTGGCCAAATTTTTATTTAGTAAAAGCATGATTAAATTTTTGGGGTGTTACAAACTCTACCCCCCTAAAAAAAAATCTCATCCTCGAGATTTGTTAAGGTGGTCCTTAAAATTTAACCCACCTTTCGAGGAAATTTTTTCATAGCCATTTAAAATAACTTATTTACGCATAGTTGACGTGGGCTATTGATAATTGGTGTAACTACAGTGAGGCACTACTGCTATGGTTCGACTATGACTGTTACGACAAATTTGGAAAAAGTGTAAATTCCAAAATTTGCTTGCCGTAGTCCAGTGCACAGTGCTCTATCCGGCTGACAGGTGGACCCAGGGCCCACTGTCAGTCTCTTCTTCTTCCTCCGGCTGCCTTCTTTTTCTCCCTCTCGCGTGCTTTCTCCACCTGCGGCGTCTAGCGCGTAGGGTATCTAGGGACCGTAATGTGGTAGTGCGCGGCGTGCTAGCTGCCGGTGTAGCATGCACTCACCTCGCGGGCCAGCACCTTGTCGGCACTGCTCGCGGGTTCGCCTCCGAACACCGGTGATCGGGCGACGAGCGGCGTGGGTGGACCTCGTTCACCATGCACCGAGCCCGAACTATAAAACGAACGCAGTGTTACTCTCTTCTCCATCACACCTTGCCATACTTCCTCTTCCTCCTCCTTTTCTTGTTTGCAGAAGCTCGGACAAGGCTCCAATGGAGGACGTGCTTCCGGGGTGGTTTACGATTCTCATGTCCGGAGCGGTGGCGGCGTTGCTCGGGTTCTCGCTGCTCCTATGCGTGATGATCCTTGACGATCGCCATGATGCCGCAGCTCGAGTGATGGCTCTTCACGGCGGCGGTGATCATGAGGATTAGGCATTGGTGGTGGTTACGAGTGAGTGTTAGTGCGTTCTGCAGCAGCTCCGTCGGAATAAAAACTCACAAATTTTTCTTCAGAAAAATTTGTGATGTGGTGAGAGTGGTGTGGTGTGCGAGGCGGTTGATTAGGTGCTAAATGTGTGTGTGTGTGTGTGGTTCTGCACTTAGTGCATGTAGTGGAGTGAGTGTGACTGTAAGCCGGGTGTCGTGGCGGTGTGGGAATTAATTCTATGTTTGCGAAAATTATTAGTCGCGGTGATCCTTAGTAAAATCTCCACAATTACTCATACGCAATAGCAACCACACATTTTATTTAAAGGGTAAATCCCAAGATGCAACACAGATATGAAATCATGCAAATTAATCGCTAGGCTAACGAACACAACCATGGTCTCTATGGTACAAAGGTAAAATCGATAGGGTCCTGAGGAAATATTCCCGGCATTGGGACACATTCTCCTTCCCCTTGGGAAAGTGGATGGAGGAGTCGGAGAACATTCCCTCCTTGGTCTGGCGATAGTTGTCCGCCGATGGCGATCTGAGGATTCAGAATAGCAAGTGTCTGGAGGAGGTCCATCACTTGCTGGGTCAGACGCTCTTGTGCGATGACATATTGAACAAGGTTGGCTAGCATTGGATCTCTCTCTGATTGTCTGCAGGGGAAGGATGCTTCTTCTCCGGGTGCTTCGCAGCTTGGGAAGTAGTAATACCCCCTTTTGCCAGCACGAGGCACTACGAACTGGAGACGGGTAATTGCTTCATAGGCAGCAACTTCTATAGCCATTTCTGAAGTTGGCATAGATTTCCCGATGAAGACGACACTTGTAGGGCCTTGGTTTGGGTCTACTGGTGGGATGTGCGCGATTGCCCAATATTTCGAGGCGTTGTGGTTGATCCTCGATTTGAATAGCTCGTACTGGGGTGGTTGCGTGGAACCAAGAGTGATGCGGGTGAAATCCCACAATATCTTGACAAAACTGCCCGGGGTTGCATCTGGGGTTCTCAGATGAATCCCAAGGTGCGACATGGGGGAAATGGTGGTGGAGGCAGTGTACAAAGTGAGGGATGCTGGTTTTGGTTACGAGAGTGGTCTCCTATATAGTGCCTGGGCTAGGAAACATATACTAGTATGGTTGCGATTCTGGGTATCGGCTCTGTTCTAGAGTGGTTGAGTCAGTGTCGCAGATATAAATCACAAAATGTGACGTATTACTGTGGTTGTCGGTTAGGGTGATAGGTTGGGCACCGATTATCAAAAAGGTGTCGGCTGGCCACTGTGTAGGCTTATCGGATAAGATGGGCCTGACTGTGTATAGGAAAGGATGTGAATGGTGTGGAAACCTAGAGATAGCGACCAGGCTAAGATAGGATTAGCCAGTGGTCAGCCTGGCTCTGATACCAAGTCTGTCGGGGCCGGGACACGATGTCCCAGAAATTTTACCCCTCGTGTTACCACCAGCCCAGGATCACTGTTACTGGTGGACACGTCCTTGTTACAGATTACCAGGCTATTACAAGAATTGGGTACAAGACCATAAAGGTCTAATGATACAATAGTGATTCTGGTGGTGGATGACTGAAATGACTCGTGGTTCTCCAATGTCGATGGGGCTCCATTCCCCCAGGAACAGCTGACCCGGATAATTCCTATCCGTGTGGCCGCTAATCCTAGGCTCTGCATGGATGTCGTTGTGGTACTCCTTGTAGAACTCCTGACTTGGTTAGGTAAATAGCCAGGGACAAGCCTGTGAGTACGTTTGAATGTACTCGCAAACATCATGAACAGATGATATACCAAATGCAGCAGATATTATATGATCAAGTTGAATTAAAAATTATATGCGTATGCTCATGATGGACTTAAAGGCATGCTGTCAGGAATTAAATCATGGCATGATAACATATTAGCATGTGCAAATAACTGGATATATATAAAAAAATATTAGTGATAAACCAGGAAAGTTAAAGGAAAAATAAAATAAAGGAAATGCCGGTCGGATGTCTAAAATGACACCACGGTAGGTATTGAAGAGAAATGCCAAACGGGTGTCTAAAAGAGAAATCAGACGAGATAGGACCATCCGAGAACTCAGGCGACGCCACTAGAGGTCTTGAAAAGAAATGCCAGTCGGGTGTCAAGTGACGCCACGGTCGGACTTGAACAGAAATGCCAATCGGGTGTCCACAAGAGTAGTGGCGTGATAAACCGCCTGTTAACTCGAGAGACGCCACGAGAGGTCTTGAAAATAAAATTGAGTGCCCGGGGTAGCCTAGCCAGCCCCTGAGACACTCAGGAAATACAAAATAAGAGAAACGGGTTAGTCTTCAATAATATGCATAACCATAATAATATTAACGTGCATAGCATAATATTCATGGTAGCCTCAGGGTGTCAATAATTATCCTGCAAAATATTTCGGGCATGTCATACTTATTTTCCTCAGGAGACCGACACTAAGACCGACACTTGACCAACCGAGACTATAGTCCTTAACCACGGACACGGCTATTCGAATAGGTTTAAACTCTGCAGAGGGTGTACTCTTTACCCACAAGTAAATGATTTCTTTAATCAGTACCGTGATACTGACTAATTCCCATTACGGACTTTGCGTTGAAAACACACCTGACCAGCACACACCAGATTAACTTTCCGGATGCCAGGAATCACCCAAAGCATCGTTCAAGAAAAACTCTAAGACGGAGAGACCAACGTCCTGCATGGGATCACTATTAATACGCGCGGATTCCAAGGGGACACTCCCTATTGGTCAGAACCGGAAACACCAATGCCCCCTGACCTGATGACGGGATTTAGTCCATGGCCATTGGAAACCCTCATCGTGGCCCTCTGTACGGTGTGTGCATGGAAAGGGGTTATCAACTTACTGAACCATACCCTACCTGTGGCAGCACGAAACAAGTATGGGGGTTACCGGAACAAGACTCGACCTACGGTCGACTCAGGAGGCATTAAGTTTCCTGCAACGGTTAGCACAACAAGGTATTCCTTCAACAGCAATACCAACAGGGCCACAACCCTTGCATGCTCCAACATGCATAACAAACAAGGCATGATCACGCTCCAACGTGCTCATCCTCCTGCCAGTAATGGTATTTCTCTTATGCTTGCTCCTGCAAGTTAGTCATGACAACACACGATGCATGGTACGATGAAACATGCCAACACTACACACATGCAAAATTAGCCATATGCCAGTTTTATTTGAATTCAACATATTCATGATAAAATTATTCTTGCAAACAACAACTATGCAATTCACCATATCAAGTTTTCAAGATGCTTGCCTTGAGCATGCAGAAATATTGGGTGCACTTCAAAACTTTGAAAAGTTTATCTCACCTCCATTTCCTATTTTCAAAAATATTTGAATTACCACATATAGCAAAAGCAGTGCCAAAAATGTCTTCAATTTTTTTTTGAAATAAATGCTAAAATAAACTATATGAAAAAAAGAAATACCAGAAAAAGAAACAATTTATTTGGAGTTCATATGAATAAGTTATGGTATTACTAAGCTGAAAGAATTAAAGAAATGAGCTATTAAAGATCCAGTGGAGATAAAGTTTAGAAAAAAATGTTCACCATATCTTGAATAATATAGTATGATTTTAGAAGTGTGTAGAAATTTTAAACACTAGATTAGGATTTGAAATGAACACTATAGAAATACTGGAAATCTGCTGGAAATGGAAAAGGAAAAAGGCAGACATGCTCCTGGGAGCATTTTAGACATGTGGTGCCACTGGGCCGAGCCCAGCCGATCAACTGCGCGAGGGAACAGCCGACGTCAAAGGCTTACTTGAGAAGGATGCTTTCCAGATGAGAAGACGTGTTTCATGAAATACGTCTCCACTTAGCTGACTCAGCTGTGACCTTAGGTCACTGATGGTGGGCCCGCCTGGCCCACTGGTCAGGTTTGACCGGCGCCCACACGCGTTTTTCTTCTCCGGCAGCACAGGCGGGGTTCCGGCGATCGCCGCCGGCGAATGGCGGGGCCCCACGGTGAGCTGAGGTCACCGTCGTGCTCAGAATGGAGAGGCGGTCCTGTGGGTACCACTCTTGGGCACCGGGATGAATAGTGTCATTGACGTTGAGCTCCCCGGCAGACGGCGGCGTCGGGTGGAAGGGGCCTTTCGCCCTGGAGCTTGCTCCGATGAAATTGAAGGGCGGGATGGATCCGTGGAACCACGGGGAGGCTGATGGTGTAGAGAGTAGAGGGGGGAGGCTCAGGCGGCGCCGGAATCAACATGAGGGTGGCGGCAGTGGGTTCGGCCGGAGACGGGGAAGACGGCCTCCTCCGGTTGTTTGGGTGCTCGGGGAGGCTCACAGGAGGGAGTAGGGGAGGCGTTGATGACCAGAGAGGCCTCGGGGAGGGAATTTATAGGCGGGGCGAGGTGGTTCGGTGGCTTCCAGCGAACGGCTCCGGTGGCCGACGCCATTACTGCGCCGGATTGGCAGTTGCGGGGGCGGCTCTACGTGGGTAAGCTTCTGAGGGAGGCCACCGTCCGGGGGGTGAGTTGGCTGGCTCGGGGAGGTGGCAGGTAGCGTGGACGGTGCCGTCCCCGAGCGGATTGCGGCGGTGGCCATTAATGGAGATAAGGTGGTCCGGGAAGGCGGTGAGTGTGGTCGGTGCAGCGGGGAGGCTTCTGGGGGAAGACCATCGTCCAGGGGGAGGGCTGGCAGCTCCTGGATGTGCCACGTGTCTCGGCAGTGATGTAGGAGAGACGACGGAGGTGCTGGCCGGTGGCTTGGCCGGCGCTAGCGGACAGGGTTAGGTGCGGTGGGTTGCTGGTGGTTGGTGCAGTGGCTCGGGTGCGTTAGGGAGCAAGAGGACGCGGTGCTGGCAACGCGCAGAGGCTCGGGGTGTCCTGGCCTGCAGCGCGCATGCTCTGGCACGTCCAGTGCACGCACATAGGGTGCTCGACCGAATGCCATGGCACCCTAGGTGGTTCTAACCGAGCTAGTCTTTGACAGGTAACACATACTTAGGTGACAAATATGAGAGACATGCTGGCTTGGCTAAAGAACCAAGTGCCAAGTGAAATGTTTGATGATTGAAAGTTTCTGCCATGCTCACAATCTGTTTGACAAAATGATAGAGCTAGCTATGGAAATTTTTTGGAAGTGAGATTTGGCAGGATGGTGTCTCTCTTATTGGTTGAGATGGTGGTGGAGCTGGCTTGTCAAAAAGAGAAACTTGATAGTGCAAGTTTTGAAGAATTTAGTTTCTGGATAGAAAGTTCAGAGGAATATTTGGTGAACTAACAAGTGGAAATTGGAGCTGATCTTATGGACTTAAGGTTTTGGTTGGAAGGACTATGAGTGGGAAAAATTTCAGTATTTTTGAGGCAACAGAAAATTGGGTTGTTGTAGAAACTCAAATACAGGACAAAATTGAAAAGAGGTTGTTTCACTCATAATTTCCATAAGACCAAGTTAGGTTTTTGCATAAAAGTGATATGTAAGCATCACATGACCTCTCCTAATTTTTGTGGAATTTAAAAATATTTATTTAAAATAGTTGTAGTGCTACAGAGGCATTTCAAAAATTTGAAAATGCTATTAAAAGAATAGTTTTGAGGCAATTTTATTATAAAAATAATTCCTAATATTATTATAGTAGTAAAGAAATGGTTTAAGAAAACTCCCAAAGCCACAATATTATTTAAAAAAAATTCTATGTGGAGGGAAGTATTTTGGAAAACAAAAACAGAAAATACCCTGAAAATAATAAAGGACTTGATATAATTCAAAATTTTACTTCTGGCCAAATTTTTCTTTAGTAAAAGCATGATTAAATTTTTGGGGTGTTACAAACTCTACCCCCCTAAAAAAAATCTCGTCCTCGAGATTTGTTAAGGTGATCCTTAAAATTTAACCCACCTTTGGAGGAAATTTTTCCTTAGCCATTTAAAATAACTTATTTAGGCACAGTTGACGTGGGCTACTGATAATTGGTGTAACTACAGTGAGGCACTAGTGCTGTGGTTCGACTGTGACTGTTACGACAAATTTGGAAAAAGTGTAAATTCCAAAATTCGCCTGCCTTAGTCCAGTGCACAGTGCTCTATCCGGCTGACAGGTGGACCCAGGGCCCACTGTCAGTCTCTTCTTCTTCCTCTGGCTACCTTCTTTTTCTCCCTCTCGCGTGCTTTCTCCACCTGCGGCGTCTAGCGCGTAGGGTATCTAGGGACCGTAATGTGGTAGTGCGTGGCGTGCTAGCTGCCGGTGCAGCGTGCACTCACCTCGCGGGCCAGCACCTTGTCGGCACTACTCGCGGGTTCACCTCCGAACACCGGTGATCGGGCGACGAGCGGCGTGGGTGGACCTTGTTCACCATGCACCGAGCCCGAGCTATAAAACAAACGCAGTGTTACTCTCTTCTCCGTCACACCTTGCCATACTTCCTCTTCCTCCTCCTTTTCTTGTTTGCAGGAGCTCGGACGAGGCTCCAATGGAGGAAATGCTTCCGGGGTGGTTTACGATTCTCATGTCCGGAGCGGTGGCGGCATTGCTTGGGTTCTCGCTGCTCCTATGCGTGATGATCCTTGACGATCGCCGTGATGCCGCAGCTCGAGTGATGGCTCTTCGCGGCGGCGGTGATCATGAGGATTAGGCATTGGTGGTGGTTACGAGTGAGTGTTAGTGCGTTCTGCAGCAGCTCCGTAGGAATAAAAACTCACAAATTTTTCTTCAGGAAAATTTGTGATGTGGTGAGAGTGGTCTGGTGTGCGAGGCGGTTGATTAGGTGCTAAATGTGTGTGTGTGTGTGGTTCTGCACTTAATGCCTGTAGTGGAGTGAGTGTGACTGTAAGCCGGGTGTCGTGGCGGTGTGGGAATTAATTCTATGTTTGCGAAAGTTATTAGTCGCGGTGATCCTTAGTAAAATCTCCACAATTACTCATACGCAACAACAACCACACATTTTATTCAAAGGGTAAATCCCAAGATGCAACACAGATATGAAATCATGCAAATTAAACGCTAGGCTAACGAACACAACCATGGTCTCTACGGTATAAAGGTAAAATCGATAGGGTCCTGAGGAAATATTCCCGGCAATGGGACACATTCTCCTTCCCCTGGGGAAAGTGGATGGAGGAGTCGGAGAACATTCCCTCCTTGGTCTGGCGACAGTTGTCCGCCGATGGCGATCTGAGGATTCAGAATAGCAAGAGTCTGGAGGAAGTCCGTCACTTGCTGGGTCAGACGCTCTTGTGCGATGACATATTGAACAAGGTTGGCTAGCATTGGATCTCTCTCTGATTGTCTGCAGGGGAAGGACGCTTCTTCTCCCGGTGCTGCGTGGCTCGGGAAGTAGTAATACCCCCTTTCGCCAGCACGAGGCACTGCGAACCGGAGACGGGTAATTGCTTCATAGGCAGCAACTTCTATAGCCATTTCTGAAGTTGGCATATATTTCCCGATGAAGACGACACTTGTAGGGCCTTGGTTTGGGTCCACTGGTGGGATGTGCGCGATTGCCCAATATTTCGAGGCGTTGTGGTTGATCCTCGATTTGAACAGCTCGTACTAGGGTGGTTGCGTGGAACCAAGAGTGATGCGGGTGAAATCCCACAATATCTTGACAAAACTGCCCGGGGTTGCATCTGGGGTTCTCAGATGAATCCCAAGGTGCGACATGGGGGAAATGGTGGTGGAGGCAGTGTACAAAGTGAGGGATGCTGGTTTTGCTTACGAGAGTGGTCTCCTATATAGTGCCTGGGCTAGGAAACATATACTAGTATGGTTGTGATTCTGGGTATCGGCTCTGTTCTAGAGTGGTCGAGTCAGTGTCGCAGATATAAATCACAAAATGTGACGTATTACTATGGTTGTTGGTTAGGGTGATAGGTTGGGCACCGATTATCAAAAAGGTGTCGGCTGGCCACTGTGTAGGCTTATCGGATAAGATGGGCCTGACTGTGGATAGGAAAGGATGTGAATGGTGTGGAAACCTAGAGATAGCGACCAGGCTAAGATAGGATTAGCCAGTGGTCAGCCTAGCTCTGATACCAAGGCTGTCGGGGCCGGGACACGATGTCCCATAAATTTTACCCCTCGTGTTACCACCAGCCCAGGATCACTGTTACTGGTGGACACGTCCTTGTTACAGATTACCAGGCTATTACAAGAATTGGGTACAAGACCATAAAGGTCTAATGATACAATAGTGATTCCGGTGGTGGATGACGGAAATGACTCATGGTTCACCAATGTCGATGGGGCTCCATACCCCCAGGAACAGCTGACCCGGATAATTCCTATCCGTGTGGCCGCTAATCCTAGGCTCCGCATGGATGTCATTGTGGTACTCCTCGTAGAACTCCTGACCTGGCCAGGTAAATAGCCTGGGACAAGCCTATGAGTACGTTTGAATGTACTCACAAACATCATGAATAGATGATATACCGAATGCAGCAGATATTATGTGATCAAGTTGAATTAAAAATTATATGCGTATGCTCATGATGGACTTAAAGGCATGCTGTCAGGAATTAAATCATGGCATGATAACATATTATCATGTGCAAATAACTGGATATATATAAAAAAATATTAGTGATAAACCAGGAAAGTTAAAGGAAAAATAAAATAAAGGAAATGCCGGTCGGATGTCTAAAATGACACCATGGTAGGTCTTGAAGAGAAATGACAAACAGGTGTCTAAAAGAGAAATCGGACTAGACAGGACCATCCGAGAACTCAGGCGACGCCACGAGAGGTCTTGAAAAGAAATGCCAGTCGGGTGTCAAGTGACGCCACGGTCGGACTTGAAGAGAAATGCCAATCGGGTGTCCACAAGAGTAGTGGCGTGATAAACCGCCTGTTAACTCGAGAGACGCCACGAGAGGTCTTGAAAATAAAATTGAGTGCCCGGGGTAGTCTAGCCAGCCCCTGAGACACTCAGGAATTACAAAATAAGAGAAACGGGTTAGTCTTCAATAATATGCATAACCATAATAATATTAACGTGCATAGCATAATATTCATGGTAGCCTCAGGGTGTCAATAATTATCCTACAAAATATTTCAGGCATGTCATACTTATTTTCCTCCAAAGACCGACACTAAGACCGACACTTGACCAACCCAGACTGTAGTCCTTAACCACGGACACAGCTATTCGAATAGGTTTAAACTCTGCAGAGGGTGTACTCTTTACCCACAAGTAAACGATTTCTTTAGTCAGTACCGTGATACTGACTAATTCCCATTACGGTCTTTGGGTTGAAAACACACCTGACCAGCACACACCAGATTAACTTTCCGGATGCCAGGAATCACCCAAAGCATCGTTAAGAAAAACTCTAAGACGGAGAGACCAACGTCCTGCATGGGATCACTATTAATACGCGCGGATTCCAAGGGGACACTCCCTCTCAGTCACAACCGGAAACACCCTTGCCCCCTGACCTGATGACGGGATTTAGTCCATGGCCATTGGAAACCCCCATCGTGGCCCTCTGTACGGTGTGTGCATGAAAGGGGTTATCAACTTACTGAACCATACCCTACCTGTGGCAGGAACCTGTGGCATCACGAAACAAGTATGGGGGTTACCAGAACAAGACTCGATCTACGGTCGACTCAGGAGGCATTAAGTTTCCTGCAACGGTTAGCACAACAAGGTATTCCTTCAACAGCAATACCAACAGGGCCACAACCCTTGCATGCTCCAACATGCACAACAAACAAGGCATGATCACGCTCCAACGTGATCATCCTCCTGCCGGTAACGGTATTTCTCTTATGTCTGCTCCTGCAAGTTAGTCATGACAACACACGATGCATGGTACGATGAAACATGCCAACACTACACACATGCAAAATTAGCCATATGCCAGTTTTATTTGAATTCAACATATTCATGATGAAATTATTCTTGCAAACAACAACTATGCAATTCACCATATCAATTTTTCAAGATGCTTGCCTTGAGCATGCAGAAATATTGGGTGCACTTCAAAACTTTGAAAAGTTTATCTCCCCTCCATTTCCTATTTTCAAAAATATTTGAATTACCACATATAGCAAAAGCAGTGCCAAAAATGTCTTCAAATTTTTTTTTGAAATAAATGCTAAAATAAACTATATGAAAAAAAGAAATACCAGAAAAAGAAACAATTTATTTGGAGTTCATATGAATAAGTTATGGTATTACTAAGCTGAAAGAATTAAAGAAATGAGCTATTAAAAGATCCAGTGGAGATAAAGTTTAGAAAAAAATGTTCACCATATCTTGAATAATATAGTATGATTTTAGAAGTGTGTAGAAATTTTAAACACTAGATTAGGATTTGAAATGAACACTGTAGAAATATTGGAAATCTGCAGGAAATGGAAAAGGAAAAAGGCAGACATGCTCCTGGGCGCATTTTAGACGTGTGGTGCCACTGGGCCGAGCCCAGCCGATCAGCTGTGCGAGGGAACGGCCGACGTCAAAGGCTTACTTGAGAAGGATGCTTTCCAGACGAGAAGACGCGTTTCACGAAATACATCTCCACTTAGCTGACTCAGCTGTGACCTTAGGTCACTGACGGTGGGCCCGCCTGGCCCACTGGTCAGGTTTGACCGTCGCCCATGCGCGTTTTTCTTCTCTGGCAGCACAGGCGGGGTTCCGGCGATCGTCGCCGGCGAACGGCGGGGCCCCACGGCGAGCTGAGGTCACCGTCGTGCTCAGAATGAAGAGGCGGTCCTGTGGGTACCACTCTTGGGCGCCGGGATGAATGGTGTCGTCGACGGCGAGCTCCGCGGCGGACGGCGGCGTCGGTTGGAAGGGGCCTTTCGCCTTGGAGCTTGCTCCGGTGAAATTGAAGGGCGGGATGGATCCGAGGAACCAGGGGGAGGCTGATGGTGTAGAGAGTAGAGAGGGGGAGGCTCAGGCGGCGCCGGAATCAACATGAGGGTGGCGGCAGTGGGTTCGGCCGGAGACGGGGAAGACGGCCTCCTCGGGTTGTTTGGGTGCTCGAGGAGGCACACAGAAGGGAGTAGGGGAGGCGTTGATGACAAGAGAGGCCTCAGGGAGGGAATTTATAGGTGGGGCGAGGCGGTTCGGTGGCTTCCAACGAACGGCTCTGGTGGCCGACGCCATTACTGCGCCGGATTGGAAGTTGCGGGGGCGGCTCGACGTGGGTAAGCTTCTGAGGGAGGCCACCATCCGGGGGGGTGAGTTGGCTGGCTCGGGGAGGTGCCAGGTAGCGTGGACGGTGCCGTCCCCTAGCGGATTGCGGCAGCGGCCATTAATGGAGATAAGGTGGTCGGGGAAGGCGGTGAGCGTGGTCGGTGCAGCGCGGAGGCTTCAGGGGGAAGACCACCGTCCAGTGGGAGGGCTGGCAGCTCCTGGATGTGCCACGCGTCTCGGTAGTGATGTAGCAGAGACGGCGGCGGTGCTGGCCGGTGGCTTGGCCGGCGCTAGCGGACAGGGTTAGGTGCGGTGGGTTGCTGGTGGTTGGTATAGTGGCTCGGGTGCGTTAGGGAGCAAGAGGACGCGGTGCTGGCAACGCGCAGAGGCTCGGGGTGTTCTGGCCTGCAGCGCGTGTGCTCCGGCACGTCTAGTGCACACACATAGGCTGCTCGACCGAATGCCATGGCACCCTAGGTGGTTCTAACCAAGCTAGTCTTTGACAGGTAACACATACTTAGGTGACAAATATGAGAGACATGCTGGATTGGCTAAAGAACCAAGTGCCAAGTGAAATGTTTGATGATTGAAAGTTTCTGCCATGCTCACAATCTGTTTGACAAAATGATAGAGCTAGCTAGGAAATTTTTTTGGAAGTGAGACTTGGCAGGATGGTGTCTCTCTTATTGGTAGAGATGGTGGTGGAGCTGGTTTGGCAAAAAGAGAAACTTGATAGTGCAAGTTTTAAAGAATTTAGTTTCTGGACAGAAAGTTTAGAGGAATATTTGGTGAACTAACAAGTGGAAATTGGAGCTGATCTTATGGACTTAAGGTTTTGGTTGGAAGGACTATGAGTGGGAAATTTTTTAGAATTTTTGAGGCAACAGAAAATTGGGTTGTAGTAGAAACTCAAATACAGGACAGAATTGAAAAGAGGTTGTTTCACTCATAATTTCCAAAAGACCAAGTTAGGTTTTTGCATAAAAGTGATATGTAGGCATCACATGACCTCTCCTAATTTTTGTGGAATTTTAAAAATATTTATTTAAAATAGTTGTAGTGCTACAGAGGCATTTCAAAAATTTAAAAATGCTATTAAAAGAATAGTTTTGGGCAATTTTATTATAAAAATAATTCCTACTAATATTATAGTAGTAAAGAAGTGGTTTAATAAAACTCCCAAAGCCACAATATTATTTTAAAAAATTTCTATGTGGAGGGAAGAATTTTGGAAAACAGAAACAGAAAATACCCTGAAAATAATAAAGGACTTGATATAATTCAGAAATTTTACTTCTGGCCAAATTTTTATTTAGTAAAATCATGATTAAATTTTTGGGGTGTTATAAACATCTCCAAATAACCTCTAGAACAATGGCAATCATCAATGCAAGTTGCACTCTAATAACAGATTCTCAGATGTCAAATTCATAGTTAAGGCAGAAACAGATAAATCTATTCATACTTTGAGGCATGATAATTATAAGCTACAAGAAGCTATCATGGCAACAAAATGCATGGCAAGTATGTACTAATTAGCCTTAACAAAACTTTCTTATTGATCATATTCATATCACTGGTAATCATCAAGCAAAATGCAATCAATTAACTCAGACAGTCTCAGACTTAGTGAAATCCGGGCATGGCAGACAACAGTTAATCGATTGCAACTTTAGAGCAAGATATAGACATGCTAGAGCAAGATAACATGCAACCAATAGCATGGCATCAAACTATACATTACATAGAGCAACTCACCATGAGGAATCATATTCATATGGGTTATGGATTAGTGGCAATCATCAAGCAAAGATTGAATCTATTAACAGTTTTCTGAAGTTGACAACAGTTAACAGCACGTAGCACTTTTACAACAGAGATTACATCATCAAGATGAATCCTATCATGCAAAAAAATGTGGCCATCATGTAGAGCTTAGAGAGTAGAACAACTTTGATAATTGGCACATCTCTAAAGGAGCAACAGGCACAAAGTTACAACACTCACAAGATGCCTAAATGATGTTAACAGACAACATGACTTAGTAGTAACATTACTTAGCAGTTTTGCAATGAAGATTTAAGCATTTATATGGATCCTAACATGGATCCAAACCACACCATCATGAGGAGCACACTGAGTAGAACAAGTACATATCAAGATCATCATCATAGGACAAACATGCACAAAGTTACACCACTCACGAGATGCATATATGACATGGCAAAACAGGGACAAAAAATAACCACCCCGGGGTAAACGGGACTGCGTGGTGCGGGACCAGCCGCTGCAGGACGGCGCGATGCAGCCGGGTCATTTGGTTGGCGGGTTCGGGCAGGACCGGGATGAAGGGGGACGAAGCCGTCCTGGCGCGGGTCAACGCCGGCTCCGGCGACAGCGGCGGCGTCTGGCGAGCAAGGGAGACCGGCGGGCGACAGGAAGGACGGAAGAGGACAGGGACGGAAGGATCCGGCCATGACCTGCCAGATCTGGCCGGTTCCTTGCGCAGGGCGGCGCGGAGAGGTCACCGGCGGCGAGCGGCGAATCCGGTGGCGCGGAGCAGTGGGCGGCGGCGGCGCTTCGAGGCAGCGGGGTGGAGCTGCGGTGACTGGCGCACGTGACGGCGGCGGCGGAGACGGGTGTCGGGGCTAGAGCGGGGCGAGGTGGCGAGGAGATGGGGTCGCCGGCGAGGCGAGGTCGGGCGGCGGAGATGGAGCGCTGGCGGCGGGGCTGACGAGGCGCTCGGGCCTGGGGCGGCCCAGGGCGGGCTCCCCATGGGCCTGGCGGGCTACGGCGGTGGGGAGGCGCAGGAGGCGACGTGGTGCGCTCCCATTGGCCGGGGCGGCGGCTGGCGGCGGCGCTGGCTCGCCTGGATTCGCCAAGTGGCGGCGGCTGGTGGGAGGGGCATGGAAAACGAGGCTTGGGGTTAGGGATGACCAAAATGGCAAGGGGGCATGTTTATATAAGGAAGGGGGTTAGGGTTAGGGGGTGTTTGGGAGGGTTTTTAGCCCTCCGATCGCGATCCGATGGATTTGATCGAGAGGGGGTTCTGGCAGTCCCAAGGTGGGCAGGTTGTGGGCTGTGAAGGGGGGTTGTGCTTAGGAGAGAGAGAAGTGGTGCAGCCCGACACAGAGTTCCGGAATACCGAAACTTCCGACGTTTGACGGGCTATATTGCCGCTATATGTTTAACGGTTCGGGTATCAAACGGACTTCGAATGCGTTGAAATTTGGCGGGAGGTCTACCGACCATATAACAACACCGCACGCCAATTTCCAACCCATTCAAAGAATATTTTTATGCCACTGATAAAATAATATTTCGGAGGTGCCACGGGCGCGTGCGAGTTTGTCTGGACTCAGAACGGACAACGGAAAGGACGGGCGGACTCGGCAACTACGAACGGATGCAAGTTTGAAAATGATGGTGGCACGAGTGCCGATGCAATGCGGATGATGCAACGATGAATGAGGCAAATAAATAAATCACACGGCGACAATGCAAATAAATGAAAGACAACTGGAGCATCGGTATCGGGGCGTCACAACACTCGCCCACTAATAGAAGATCTCGTCCCGAGATTGTCGGAGTAAATGACCACGGGTAGCCCGATCAGCTCCCTTCGGTATTTTAAGACATCGGGGCAGGCTGCGCCCCTCAAACATCAAGGACAAAGGGCCGCCTTCTTGAGGCCGGCTGGTCCGAGCAGCCGGTTGCTAGGAGGCGGCGGAGTCCACAAGACGGCCATGAAATGGGCCGACTCCTAGCAGGCGGCCTCCTGGGAAGCCGAGTCCTAGCAGGAGGCCCCTCGCGCCCTCAAAGTCAGCGCCAACATAAACATGAGGAGACAGGGCATGCCTACAGTACAGGCCTGCCACCCCCGAATCCAGGGCAGAACGTGGCCATAGTTTAGCGTACCACGCAGGCATCCCGCGCCCAGCGCAGGACTGTTGCCATGCCGCTCATAACATCACCCATGGCAGAGGAAGCCATGCTCCCGCGACGGGCGGCCAGTACGGCCCGCTGGCGAAGGGCCCTACCTGTCCGTGACAAGCCAGAAGGCGGCGAGCCTAGACCAGTCGGCTTAGTGGGAGGTCGGCTCCTGGCAGGTGGCCCTCCCCCTTCCTTGAAGTTTGTGCGCCATTAACCAGAAGAGATGGGGAGTGGCTACAGTGAAACGCCCGCTAGGCGGCAGAACTGTAGCCACGCTCTCCCCGACCAAGCATGCATCATCAGTGGCACGGCTACAGTGCTACGCAGCCGACAGGACCCGCAAGCGGTGGGCCCAGCTTGTTGGCCGAGTACGAGACCTCCGGGGGGACCCACAAGGCGGCGGGCCCCTGCAGTCGGCGGAGAAGCCGGCGACCAGATACACTGACGGCCGGGTCCTACGCTCGGCCGGATTACCATTGTATCCCTGGGGGGTAGGCCTATATAAACCCCCCAGGTCACCCCATGCAAGGGGTTTGCGGTTGGCACCTTGGCAGACGCCTCGTCGATCACCCACACACACACACACAGAGAGAGAGGAGTAGAGCTAGCCTTTCCCTTCTTCCTCCTCTAGCCAAACAGCTCGAGGAGCAAGCTTGTAGCTACCTGTGAAGTAGTGATCAGGCGGAGACCCCGCAGAGCTGGACTAGGGCTGTTATCTCCTAAGAGAGCCCCGAACCTGGGTAAGATTCGCAAGCGTACGCGGTCTCGCTCACTCCCGCTTCTAGAGCCCGACGACGTACTTTTGTCCCCATGCATGATAAGCCACCCCCTAGCATATGTCGCATGATATCCCCGACATTTGGCGCCCACCATGGGGCTGGGTGCACCGTCGTCCGGAAACACGTTCAGGACGGGAACCCTCTTCCTCCCTGGCGCACGCAGCCAGCCCGGCACACCCGACGGTGTTTGCGCCGACACGCTACATGGCGTGGAAGTTGTTTGCATCGCAAGCAGCCTCGCTGATCTCATCGGCGAGATCTGCCTCTTCGACAAGCCCGCACTCGACGCGGGCGCAGCTAGCTCCGAGAGCTACCTCGTCGATCTTCTCGGCAAGCTTCACATCGCCGACGAGCCGGTCTCCGACCCGGAGTCCGGTGGCTCCACCGACCTACTCGTCAACATGGTCATCGACGCCGATGTCGTGTTTCCTGATGCCTTCCCCGGTGAAGTGGTGATCTTCGACGACCCACTTCCCGCTGCAGATGGCAGCGCCAGCACCCGCACCGTCACTGAGGTGCTAGTCATCAGCCACGACGGAACCTCCGACCAGGCCGGCCGGGACCCGTTGCAGGCGGCAATGCGGGACCTGTCCGCTCCCGAGTGCCCGGTGCGAGCAGTGAGACGCTGGAAGCATGCCGCATCGCACTTCTCGACAGCGCCAACAAGTTGGCGGCCATGAGACGCCTCATCGAGGCTTACCACCGCCAGATCGACCGCGCCATCTGCGGCACGCCGGCTGCTGGCAAACCCAGCCGCGTGGGCATGGTCCGGCAGCGCGGCGCCGCCATCGCCAACATGTTGGGGGCCGACCGCCTGGTCTACGCCACGCCCATGGAGAACTTGCGCGCCGCCCAGACAGCGGCAGACGAGCTGGACCGCCTGGAGGGCGACGAGCATCGCTGCATGACGGAGCGCGTCCAGCAGCTCATCAACGCGGCCGCCGCGCAGCAAGAAGCTAGCCGCCGCATGGTGGAACCCGGTCTACAGGCTAGGAACTTTCCCCCTCGCCGAGAGCACGGCGCGACCTCCCGGACGCCGACAGCTGGCGCCCGCGACCAAGAGCCAGTTGCTAGCCGCAGCCGCACCCGCATCTCCATCGAGCGCGACCAAGACGGCTGCCCACGAGTAGTGGAACGGCGGGACGGTCATCCGCCTCTCCCGTGCAGGGAGAGGCGTGCCTCCCCGCCGCCTGTTGAGCATCCGACTCTCGGAGGCCGGCTGGGCCCCCGCGAAGGAGTCGGAGAAAACGACGCCCGCAACCGGATCGACCGCTTGGCTCGTTCCCTGGCGTTGGAAGAAGAAGATGCAATCGGCCCGCCTTGTTTCGGCCCCCGCATTCGCGATGAGCCCTTCCCCAAAGGGTTCTCGCTCCCTCGGGACATTCCTAAGTAGAACGGCTCTGTGAAGTCGGAAGATTGGCTGGTCGACTACTCCACTGCCGTCAACATAGCAAACGGCAACAAGCGTGTCGCCGTGAAGTATGTTCCGCTCATGCTCCAGGGCACGGCCCGGACATGGCTAAACAGCCTCAAGCCCTACAGCGTCAATAGTTGGCTAGACTTCACCGAAGTTTTCATCCGCAACTTCACCAGCACCTACAAGCGGCCGCCCAAGCCTCGCCAGCTCTCCCTGTGCGTCCAAGGCCCGATCGAGTCCACCCGCGAATACTTAACGCGGTGGGCCGAGCTGTGCAACTCCTACGAAGGGGTGCATGAGGTACAAGCCATAGAATACTTCACTGCTGGGTGCCGGGAGGGCACCCTACTCAAGCACCGACTCCTCTGCAACGAACCGGCCACCCTCGACGAGCTACTAATCATAGCGGACAAGTACGCCACTGCTGACTCCTCCATGAAGTCGGAGCTCCGAGTGGACGCATCAGGAAAGATGCTCCCTCCGGCCCCTCAGACACTGGCTGGTGATTCCAATCGGCGCCAACAGTCAAACGACAATAAGCGCAAGACCCCGCAGCCGGCTAATACCAGCCAGCAAGTGGTGACAGTCGAGGACCAGCGGCCAGGGGAGCAGCCCGGCCCCAAACGCCAGAAGGGTGGCAAGCCTGCCTGGTTGCCCGCCTTCTCGTTTGAGCAAACCCTCGACGCTCCCTGCAAGTTCCACAGCGGCGCGAAGCCATCCAAAAACACCACTCGGAAGTGCCACTGGCTCACCCGCATCGCCAGAGGCGAAGGACTGCCTCCGCCGCCCGCTGGCCCGCCACCTCCGCCTCCCCAGCAGCCGGCGGTCCAACCAGTCGGCGCGATCCAAGATGAGTTTCCTGAAGAACATGGAGCTTACGTCGTCTTCACCAGCGTGACTGACGACAGGCACAGCCGGCGTCAACAGCGCCGAGAAGTGAATACTGTTGCCTCTGAAGCCCTAGAGTTCATGCACTGGTCGGAGATGCCGATCAGTTGGAGCCGAGCTGACCACCCGGAGGTGATGCCTTCTCCGGGTTCCTATGCCCTAGTGCTGGATGCCACCTTTGCAACAGAGAGGCGAGCTACTCGTTTCTCCCGAATTCTGATAGATGGCGGAAGCAGCATCAACATCCTCTACCACGACACCATGGAGAAGTTGTGCATCAAAGAGAAACAGCTCCAGCCCAGCCGGACTGTCTTCCATGGCATTGTGCCTGGCCTATCCTGCTCGCCAATCGGCAAGATCAAGATAGATGTCCTCTTCAGAGACAAGGATCACTTCCGCCGAGAGCCAATCTGGTTCGAGGTGGTCGACCTTGAGAGCCCCTACCACGCGTTGCTTGGCCGGCCTGCTCTGGCCAAGTTCATGGCGGTCCCCCACTACGCCTACCTCAAGATGAGGATGACGGGCACCAAGGGCATTATCACCATAGCCGGTGACTACCAGAAGTCTGCCGCCTATGCCACTGCCAGCAGTCGGCTGGCCGAGTCCCTTGTGATTGCTGCCGAGAGACGGCTCCTGGACCGGGTTGTGGCCATGGCCGGCGAGCAGCCGGACCTTTCGCCAGATCCCAAGGGGTCAGAAGCTCAGGGCTCTTTCCAACCGGCCAAAGAAACCAAGAAGATACCCTTAGACCCGGAGCACCCGAAGAGGTTCGCTGTGATAGGAGCCCGCCTTGACAGCAAATAGGAAAGCGAGCTCGTCGATTTCCTCCGTGAGAATCGGGACATCTTTGCGTGGTCTCCAAAGGACATGCCGGGTGTACCGACGGATTTCGCCGAGCACAAGCTACATGTCAGAGCAGATGCAAAACCAGTCAGGTAACCCCTCCGCCGCCTGTCGGAGGAGAAGAGAGGAATTGTTGGTGAAGAGATAGCCCAGCTTCTAGCAGCCGGCTTCATTATGGAAGTATTCTTCCCAGAGTGGCTTGCCAACCCAGTCCTTGTACTAAAGAAGAACAACAAATGGCGCATGTGTATTGACTACACCAGCCTCAACAAAGCTTGCCCAAAAGATCCGTTCGCCTTGCCTCGGATTGACAAAGTGATAGACTCCACAGCCGGATGCGAGCTGTTGAGTTTTTTGGATGCCTACTTGGGGTACCACCAGATCAACTTAAGCCCGGCCGACCGCCTGAAGACCGCCTTCATCACACCAATCGGAACCTTCTCCTACCTGACCATGATGTTCGGCTTGAGAAACGCCAGCGCCACATTTTAGCGTTGCATGCAGAAGTGCCTCCTCAAGCAACTCGGCAGAAATGCCCATGTTTATGTGGACGATATTGTGGTGAAGACGGAGAAGCGCAGTACCCTCCTGGAAGATCTCAAGGAAACCTTTGATAACCTGCGCTGTTTCCAAATCAAGCTCAACCCAGAAAAGTGTGCCTTCGGAGTACCAGCCGGCCAGCTCCTCGGCTTCCTTGTCTCAGAGCGCGGCATAGAGTGCAACCCTGTCAAGATCAAGGCCATTGAGAGGATGGAGAGGCCCACCCGACTGCGAGACATTCAGAAGTTCACCGGCTGCTTGGCATCCATCAGCCGCTTCATCAGTCGGCTGGGTGCGAAGGCTCTTCCACTGTACCATTTGATGAAGAAAACCACTCATTTCGAGTGGAACGACAAGGCAGACGAGGCTTTCCTCCAACTCAAGAAGGTGTTGTCCATGCCGCCCGTCCTGGCCGCTCCGGCTGCCAAGGAGCCCATGCTTCTTTACATCGCCGCCACCAGCTTGGTGGTCAGTACAGTTATGGTGGTAGAGCGCCGAGAGGATGGCAAGGCACAGCCGGTCTAGAGGCCCGTCTACTACTTGAGTGAGGTGCTGTCAGCTTCCAAGCAGAACTACCCCCACTACCAAAAGTTGTGCTATGGCGTGCATTTTGCCGCCAAGAAGCTCAAGCCATACTTTCAAGAGCATCCCAGCACGGTCGTCTGCACGGCCCCGCTTGCGGAGATCATAGGCAGCAGAGACGCATCGGGCCGAGTGGCCAAGTGGGGCATCGAGCTGGCCCCCTACACCATCTTCTACCAGCCTCGCGCCGCCATCAAGTCCCAAGCACTGGCCGACTTCCTCGTCGACTGGGCTGAGACCCAGTACCTGCCGCCAGCTCCAGACTCCACTCATTGGCGGATGCACTTTGATGGCTCAAAGATGCGCACCGGTTTGGGAGCCGGCGTCATCCTCGCTTCTCCCAAAGGCGACAAGCTCAGATACACGCTGCAAATCCACTTTGCCGCCTCCAACAACGTGGCCGAGTACGAGGCGCTAGTACACGGACTCCGGCTGGCCAAGGAGATTGGCATCCACCGGATTCTGTGCTACGGCTATTTGGACTTGGTGGTCCAACAGTCGTCTGGCGACTGGGACGCCAAGGATGCAAATATGGCGAGCTACCGCTTCCTCGTCTAGCAGATCAGCGGATATTTTGATGGGTGCGAGTTCCTTCATGTGCCACGGGCCGACAACGAGCAAGCAGACGCCCTGGCACGGGTCGGCTCCACCAGGCAGGCCATACCAGCTGGCGTGTCCCTTCAGTGCCTCCGCAAGCCGTCTATCAAGCCTTCCCCGGAATCAGAATCCATCTTTGTGCTGGCTGCTCCCGAGGCAGTTGGATCCGACTCAAGGGCTGCGGCAGCCGGCCCAAGGACTTCGGCAAGCGGCACGGGGACTGCAGCAGTCGCACCCGGCCCAGGGACTTCGCAACCCGGCCCGGGGGATGCGGCAGCCAGCCCAAGGACTTCGGCAAGCGGCACGGGGACTGCAGCAGTCGCACCCGGCCCGGGGACTTCGCAACCCGCCTCGAGGGCTGCAGCAGCTGGCCCAGGGACTTCGCAACCCAGCCCGAGGGCTACGGCAGCCGGCCCGAGGACTTCACCAAGCGGCTCGGGGACTGCGGCAGTCGCACCCGGCCCAGGGGTTCTTCAACCCGGCCCGGGGGCTGTAGCGGCCATCCCAGGGACTCCAACAACGCAGCAAGACGTGGCCGACTCCCCCCGCCACCTTCCAACCCAACCGCCCTAGTTTCAGTGGCCGTAATGACAGTGGATGAAGTCGAAGCACCATCATGGGCGCAGCCCATCCTTAACTTTCTGGTAAGCGGAGAGCTGCTAGTTGATGAGATCTCGGCCCGGCAGGTGCAACGCCAGGCAGGAGCTTACACGATAGTAAATAGAGAGCTTGTCAGGCGCAGCATGACCGACGTGTTCCAACGCTGCGTCGAACCAGAGAAAGGCAAGGCAATCCTCAGAGACATACACCAAGGCGAGTGCAGCCACCATGCGGCCTCTAGATCCCTTGTCGCCAAAGCTTTCCGCCACGGTGTCTTCTGGCTGACTGCTTTGGAGGACGCCAAGGATCTGGTCAAGAAATGCAAGGGGTGCCAAAAATTCAGCTCCAAGCAACATCTGCCGGCTTCTGCACTCAAGACCATCTCCCTTACCTGGCCCTTTGCCGTCTGGGGGTTGGACATGGTGGGCCCATTCAAGACAGCACGCGGTGGCATGACCCATCTGCTTGTCGCCGTGGACAAATTCACCAAGTGGATTGAAGCAAAACCAATCAAGAAACTAAATGGTTCGACCGCTACGACCTTCATTGCAGATATCACCGTCCGGTACGGTGTACCACACAGCATCATCACCGACAATGGCACTAACTTTGCCAAAGGCGCCTTGGCCCGTTTCTGCGCAACGCAGGGCATCCGACTGGACTTAGCGTCCGTTGCCCATCCGCAGTCAAACGGCCAAGTAGAACGAGCAAACGGCCTCATCTTATCCGGCATCAAACCCCGACTGGTCGAGCCACTGGAGCGCTCGGCCGGCTGCTGGATCGACGAGTTGCCTGCCCTCCTCTGGAGCCTCCGCACCACTCCGAACAGATCAACCGGTTTCACTCCCTTCTTCCTTGTGTACGGGGCCGAGGCCGTCATCCCAACTGACATCGAGTTCGACTCGCCTCGCGTCACCATGTACACGGAGGCGGAGGCGAAGGAAGCACGAGAAGACGGCATCGATTTGCTGGAAGAAGGCCGGCTGTTAGCACTCAGCCGGTCCGCCATCTACCAGCAGAGCCTGCGCCGCTACCACAGTCAGAAGGTCAAGCCACGATCCTTCCAAGAGGGAGACCTTGTGCTCCGGCTGATCCAGCGAACAGCCGGCCAGCACAAGCTCTCATCCCCTTGGGAAGGCCCCTTCATCATCAGCAAAGCCTTGGGCAATGACTCCTATTACCTCATCGACGCGCAGAAGCCCAGGGCGCGCGAAAGGGACGATTCTGGCAAGGAAACAGCGCGCCCATGGAACGCAAATCTCCTCCGAAGATTTTACAGTTAAATGCAGTATGTACCACGCTACCTTTTGTACGAAGGGCAAAGGCACCGGGTCCCTCGAGGAGCACTCGGGGGCTACCTTTCTTATCTGTATGATAAATTTCATGCCTGTGAGTATGTTATTTCATTCCTCCGCCCGGCACCGGGTCCGACCAGTCGGCCCGGGGGCTTGCCACCTTGTACTATGTTGGCTCTACCTGCAGTCGGACAAGTAGTGTGCCAGCATCTAAGCCCACCTTTGCATAAGCCGCAGATCACAGAGCGACTGTCTGGCAGGCAAGAGTCAAAGGCAGGAAATGGTGCTCACATGAAAAATGGCTAAGGACGAAAGCACCCACATAGTCCAAGTCGGCTCCTCGCCTCGCCGTCCGGTTGCTGAGCAGCCGGCCGGCCGGCTTCTCACTTAGATTGCTATGTTCTAAGCGGCCAAAGTACTTGTCTTCCCAAAATGGCCAAGTACTTGACCCAACCAGCAGACCGAAGAATGGCTGTCTGGCCGGCAAGGCGGCAGCCAAGGGAAAGCGGCAAAGGAAAAAGCCAAAAGAATAGAAAGCAAGACAAGTCAGAGCTCGGTGAAGCACATCTTGTGTGAGAATTAAATCACATAGCAAGAGGCCCTCGGCCAGCATTCACAAAAGTTTGAATACACCCCCAGCGGGTGGAACTGCACGAATTTATAAAAAGTTTGTTCTAAAGATTACCAAAGCAGGAAAAGATAAGAAAAGTTGGCAGCCTAGGCCAAAGGAGCAACAGGCGAGTCTGGCAGGTTGGTGGAGTCGACGGCGCCAGCTGGTGGAGTGGCCGTCTGGCGAGTCTCGGCTTGGTCGCCTTCAGCAGCAGTCGGTGCACTCACACGTGGCTCGTTGCTCGAGGCCCGATCAAGCTGAGGCTGGGCGTCTGCTCCGCCCTCCGGTGCGTCACCATCACCATCCTCATCTTCCTCATCCTCGCCTTCGTCGCTTGAGGCGATTTCTTCCACCGAGTCCTCGCCGTCATCCGAGTTCAGCCCGAACCAGTTCATCGGCACCTCGGCACCCTCCTCGTCCAGCTCGGGGAAGAAGACGCTGGTGTCGGTGTACTCGGCGATCGCCACCACCCGATGGGTGAGCGCAGGCCCCGCTCCCACCAACTCTTCCATGGCCTCCTGCCGAAACGTGGCCAACTGGGCTAGGTTCAGCCCAGGATACCATGCCTTGACGAACTCCAAGGCTCTTTGGGCGCCTGCCCGAGTGGAGGAGCCCTTCCAAGCCTCGAAGCGGCCGATTGCCGCCTCCAACCAGTCGGCGGTCCGACTGGGGGTGCGTGGAGCTTGGCCGCCTGGCCAAAGGGCGGAAACCAGCTAAGACCCGGCACGCTGAAGGCGGCGGAGCAGACGGTGAATCGGCTGCAAACGTGTCCTGACGGCCAGGAGCTGCTCGTTCATGTTCCGAGGCGCGTCGGGCGGGATCTCCACCCCTTCCCTCCTACGCTGGTCGCGCCACGCCTCGATGGCCTGGCTGACGGCGACGGCATGGCCAGGAAAGAAGTCTACGCAAAAGAAAAACAAAGATCAGAAGCCGAATCCCGAAGCAGTCGGTAGCTATTCCAAAGAAAGAAGTTTACCGTCAATCATGTCCTCAATCTCGCCGTAGCCAGCGGTGTGGATCGCCTCCTTCTCGGCCCACTTTGAGCGTTCGACCTCAAACTCGGCCTGAAGGGCACCTTCCGCCTCCTTGAGCTCCTGGAGCTCCGCCTTGTGCTGGTCCGCCTGGTCCGCCAACTTCTTGGCCAGACGGTCGCGCTCCAGGGCCACCTTACGGCGCTCCTCCTCCTTGACGCGCAGCTCGGTCTGGACTTCGCCCAGATGCGGCTGCAATGTGGCGTTGGCTCCTGCAAAAATGAGAAAGAGAGGACAATCAACAAAGATGACCAAAAAAGAAAAGTGGTTGCCAAAAGATCCGGCCCGACTGCTCAGCAGTCGGCCCGAATCTCGGGGGCTACACAAAGCGGGTGCGCTGGCGCGCCCCCGTGAGGAAGAAGACAAAATGCATACGTCGGCTTTCGGTGAGGTCGGCGGTCCGCTTAGCCAACTCCTGGACCTGGGAGTTGAAGGCGGGTGCGCGGATGTTGTGATAGTCCTGCAACGAAGACAAAAGAAAAAAAAACAAGTTAGCACTTGGAACCTACCTTAAAGTTCCGAGCCGCCTGCTCAGCAGCCGGCCCGGAACTCGGGGGCTACACCCAGTGGGTGCGCTGGCGCGCCCCCACGGAAGACTGCGAGAATCAAAAAAACAAAGCAAAGAAGCATACCCGAACGGCTGTCCGCATCACCAAGAACGCCTTCGTACACTGCTGGAGGGCGGCGCCTTGGGCCTGGAGCTGGGCCTAAACGTCATGCGCGGCCTTGTTCAGCACGCCCGTCCCGCCCCCAGGCATCCATCCTGGTGGGGCGGCACTGGTGGCCTCTATGTCTGGGGCCGACGACCTCGCGGCACCGAGGCCGCCTTCGTCGCACACCGGAGCACCGAGGGGCGGACCACGGGTGTCGCCCCCACCACCAACTCGCCACTGACAGGCGCCGGTGGCACGTCAGGCCGATTGCCTCGGACCCCGGCAGTCGGCGCTTGCGGGGGCACCTCCGCCTCCGAGACAATGGCGTCGCCTCCTCTCCTCTCCACGACCGGCTGGTCATTGCCGGCCCCTCCAGCTGGCACTGGGATTTCTGGCGCTGGCGGCGCCGTGCGCAATGGAATGACAACTCGCGGGGTCCGGCCGCACGCAGTTTCTTTCGCTTGCGCCCTAGCGGCCGTGTCCGCCTGAGCCTTGGCGGCGGCGTCCGCTTGGGCCTTGGCCGTCGCGTCCACGTCCACCCGCGCTGCCTCGGCCGCCTCCGCCTCCTGCCTTTCCGCCTCCTCCCGCTCCTCGCGCGCCTCCCGCGCGTTCCTCTCCGTCGCCGCCCGGAGGTCGGCGAGCGGGTCCACGCGGCGGGTATTGGCGGAGCCTTCCACCTCCCAAATCACGGAAGCAGCGGCAGACCACTCAAGAGTGAGTGGGGCCCTGATTCAAGCAAGACAATAGAAAACTCAGAAAAAGTTTGCAAGGAAGAAGAAAGGAAAACACAACCAAGCACTTACACGGACACCATCAGAGGCTGCTTCGGGGCCCTCTGGAACTGGGCCGCTCTTGCGGCGGCCTCTTGCCACCTGGTCGCGGCGGCCGCGTTCTTGGACTTCTTCGACCGGCTGCCGAACAGCAACGAGCCAGCTCGGCGCTTTTGCGGGCCGCCTGGTGCGGTCGGCGCGGCTGAGGAGGTGGCGCCCGCCCTGTCGGTGCCGTGCGGGCGGCGCGGCTCGTTCTCCTCCTCATCGTCATCTGGCCAGTCCTCAAGGCCGCCTCCTCCCCCGGAGCCGCCTACTCCACCGCCGCCACCTGTGGCGTCGTCCTCCTCCATGGCGGCCGCCCCCAAGTCGGGGTCTTCCACGTCGCTCCTCGTTCGGTCCGGCATACACTGCTGACCTGGATCCAGAGCACCGGCGGCCGACTGGGCCAGGAGAACCTGCACCATGGCCGACTGGTCAGGTGGTGGAACAAGAACTCGGACCAGCAAGAGAAAAGAATTACAAGACCCACCGCAGGCGGCGGATGTGCGCGGTCGTACGGCCGCATGCCGAACCGCCAGTCCGCCTCCGACAGCTTGCAGTTGGAGATATAGTTGACCAGCCGGACCGCCTCCATGTCCGGCAGGTCCCGTGTGCACATCCGGCACGGGTCCCGATGCCCGCTCATGCAGCTGATGATGTGAGGCCGGGCTTGGAGGGGGAGCACCCGGCGCGTCACGAAGGCGGCCAGCAAGTCCGAGCCCTTCAGGCCCTCCGACTCCGTCATCGCCTGAAGTCGGGCAAGGGCGGCGGAGGAGGCAGCCTGTACTGCCAGTTGGCGCGCGGCTCGGCTGGCAGGCCGGCTGCGTAGGCCGGCAAGTTGACGTAATCGCTTGTCGGGTGGATGCTCCTGACGTAGAAATAGGATTTCTGCCACAGCTTGGCCGACTGCAGCAGGGCGATGGGCGGGAAGCGGTTCTCGGTGCCAGGGCGCCGCACCGCCACGCAGGCTCCGCATTGAGCTGCCTGGCCCTTGGCGGCAGTGCCAAGTTTGAGGTAGAAGCACTCCCCCCAGAGTTCGAGGGTGGGGAGAGTGCCGAGGTACCCTTCGCACATGGTGATGAAGGCGGCCAGCAGCACCACCGTGTTTGGCGTGAGGTGGTGCGGCTGGACTCGGTAGAAGTCGAGGAAGGAGCGGAGGAAGCCGCTCGCCGGAAGGCCGAAGCCGCGAAGGAAATGGGACCGGAAGACGACGCGTTCATCGTCCTCCGGCACCGGCGAGATTTCTGCTTCGGGGGGAACGCGCACCTGCACATTCGCCTCCCGGGGCAGCCGCCATGTTTGACGGAGGAAGGAGAGGTGATCGTCATGGACGTTGGAGCCGTCCTAGTCGCCGGCTCGTGAGCGCGCCATGGATGAGGGAGCTCGTCGCAGGCGCGGCGCGGTGGCGAGCGGGCGAGGCTCCGGCGGAGCAAGGAAGCCGCAGCGAGGGGACGCTCGACGACGGCGGGCTGCGGCAGCACTTCGACGGGAGGAAAGGGCGCAGCGGCAGTGGAGAAGATGAAGAACGGCGAAGGGAGAGGAGGGCGCGCGTGTATCTACCGCCCCCTCCTCCCCCTACTTGTAGCCCCAGGCGGCGAAGCTGAGGGGGCGGGGGCGTGTAGGATCGTGGGATTAACTACGCCCACTCCCCCACGTTCCCACGATTGCGGCGCCAGTAAAGGCGCGAATTAACTGCCGCAGGAGCCCAACCGTCCACCTCGGCCGCAGCGGATCCGCGCGTGTGCCGAGGCACTGTAGTGGCGGGCCCCGGCCTATGGCGCTGTCCCGTCACGCGCGTGGGCTGGCAGGCCGGCTTGACCTAATGACGCCACGTGGCCGACATGCGCGGGCGGCACGCCCGACGTCTGGCTGGCATGCGACCTGGTCCCCACCACGACATTTCAAAATCGCCAAGCGGCCTTCCTGGTCATGGCCGACACCTACCAGTCGGCACCTCGGAAGACGGACGAAGCAGAACACCAGGCGACACGGAATATGAAGCTGCTAAGGCTTCTCGCCCCTTCAGCCGTAGCGCCTCATCAGCTTCGGGGACTACTGTCGGAGTAAATGACCACGGGTAGGCCCATCAGCTCCCTTTGGTATTTTAAGACATCGGGGCAGGCTGCGCCCCTCAAACATCAAGGACAAAGGGCCGCCTTCTTGAGGCCGGCTGGTCCGAGCAGCCGGTTGCCAGGAGGCGGCGGAGTCCACAAGACGGCCATGAAGTGGGCCGACTCCTAGCAGGTGGCCTCCTGGGAAGCCGAGTCCTAGCAGGCAGCCCCTCGCGCCCTCAAAGTCAGCGCCAACATAAACATGAGGAGACAGGGCAAGGCTACAGTACAGGCCTGCCACCCCCGAATCTAGGGCAGAACGTGGCCACAGTTTAGCGTACCACACAGGCATCCCGCGCCCAGCGCAGGACTATTGCCATGCCGCTCATAACATCACCCATGGCAGAGGAAGCCATGCTCCCGCGACGGGCGGCTAGTACGGCCCGCAGGCGGCGGGCCCTACCTGTCCATGACAAGCCAGAAGGCGGCAAGCCCAGACCAGTCGGCTTAGTGGGTGGTCGGCTCCTGGCAGGTGGCCCTCCCCCTTCCTTGAAGTTTGTGCGCCATTAACCAGAAGAGACGGGGAGTGGCTACAGTGAAACGCCCGCCAGGCGGCAGAACTGTAGCCACACTCTCCCCGACCAAGCATGCATCATCAGTGGCACGGCTACAGTGCTACGCAGCCGACAGGACCCGCAAGCGGTGGGCCTAGCTTGTCGGCCGAGTACGGGACCGCCGGGGGGACCCACCAGGCGGCGGGCCCCTGCAGTCGGCGGAGAAGCCGGCGACCAGAGACACTGACGGCCGGGTCCTACGCCTAGCCAGATTACCATTGTATCCCTGGGGGGTAGGCCTATATAAACCCCCCAGGTCACCCCATGCAAGGGGTTGGTGGTTGGCACCTTGGCAGACGCCTTGTCGAGCACCCACACACACACGCAGAGAGAGAGGAGTAGAGCTAGCCTTGCCCTTCTTCCTCCTCTAGCCAAACAGCTCGAGGAGCAAGCTTGTAGCTATCTGTGAAGTAGTGATCAGGCGGAGACCCCGCAGAGCAAGACTAGGGCTGTTATCTCCTAAGAGAGCCCCGAACCTGGGTAAGATTTGCAAGCATACGCGGTCTCGCTCACTCCCGCTTCTAGAGCCCGGCGATGTACTTTTGTCCCCATCCATGATAAGCCACCCCCTGGCATATGTTGCACGATATCCCCGACAGATATCTTAGGAACGAGACGGAAGAAGAAAGAGAAATATCATGATGAAAAAGAAAGGAATTGAAGGAGAAGCCGACGAAGACAATCGACTGAAGAGAAATCACTTCGACGACAAACTCAGAAAGAAAAGCAGAACTCCGGGAAAATCAGAAGAGCCAAGTAAGATCCTGGGAAAAGACCTGTGGGTTAGGTCCCACTGAAAATAAAACTCCATTGAAAAAGATAGCTAGAAGAAGAGAGAGATGAACCGGTTGACTGAAATGGCTTGGATGAGGTAAGAAACCCGAAATAGAAGGAACAAGTCTTGAGCGGAATCACGAATCTCCTAAGATGTCTTCAGCACTCCGGAACAAAAGAATATCGAGAGGTGAACAAGCAAGGGAAAACATCTGAGCTGAGCGAAAGAATATGAACAACGCCGAAAACTTGAATTGGATCCACCAGAGAAGAAAAGAGAAGAAGGATGACGATCTTGACGAGAAATCACCAGAAAAGAAAACGAAACAAAGACTGATGAGCTAGCCGAGAATTCACCGGTTGAAACAATTGAGGAAAGAATGAAGAGGCTTCGCATGAGTAGAATGGATACTCGATTAAGGACTCCCGCTCCGAGAAGAAAAAGGGTGGCGGGTGGGAAAAGAAAAACAACTGGGGACGGGGGACGACACCGGTTGGATAGACCTGAGGATTGAACTTGCAAAAGATGAATAGGATTGAATCGACTCGAAGAGAAGGGCACCAGATAAAAGAGCTGGCATCGCAATGATAGAAGAATACTCGCGTGATCCTAAAAAAATTTGAAGGGGAAGATTGGTAGCATCAAAACACCTACGTCAAGATTCCTCACCAGAGCGACGAAGGGGATAAGGAGTAAAAAGAATTCCTACTCTCCGATATAGCTAGACTCCAAAAACAATTTTCTTCTAGACATGACAACGACCAACCTATGATCAATCAAGGGGGCTCCTTTGGTCGGTCGAGGCTCTGATACCAACTTGTCACGCCCAAGATACGATTCTATCCTGATCACGTGGTGAACTCATGATTGGGGCACAACTGCATTTCAGGCGCTTAGCAAGAAGGATATCATTACATCGTACCATTAAATAATAGATGGGGATACATACAAAGGCCCACAAATGCCACATGAATACATTCAACATCATACAAAAGAGAGACATCGGACTACGGATGAAAACACATGAAAAGCACAAATGACATCCACCCTGCTAGCTCAGGCTGCCGACCAAGAAACTATCCCTTGATCGAAGAAGAAGCAGGAGAAGAACTCCAAAACAAGCAAACATCGCTCTCACGTCGGATCATCGCATTACCTATACCTGCAACTGTTGTTTTAGTAATCTGTGAGCCATGAGGACTCAGCAGTCCCATCACCATGCGTATCAAGACTATTTAAGCTTAATGGGTATGGAATGGATAAGTGGTGAGGTTGCAGCAAGTACTAAGCATTGTATGGTGGCTAACATACGAGTACAAGAGTAAGAAGAGCAACTACGCATAACGGTCGCAACTAATAATGATCACTAACTGATCCTGAACAACTTACGAGTCAAACATAACCCCATCATGTTCTCTTCCCGAACTCCCTCGAAAAGAGACGATCACGGTTATGCACGCAGTTGGTGTATTTTACTTTCGGGTCTGGTGTCAAGTTCTCTACAACCAGATATCATAAATTTCCAATATGCCGCATAACCGCGGGCATGGCTTTCGAAAGATTAAACCCTGCAGGGGTGTCCCAACTTAGTCCATTATAAACTCTCATGATCAGCGGAGGTAAATCTCCATCCCGGAACAACCCAATCAAACTCAGAATCCCGGTGCACAAGACATTTCGACGATGGTAAAACAAGTCCAGCAAGATCTCCCGACGTGCCAACACCCTGATAGTAGCCGCGCGTATCTCGTCTCAGGCCACGATCGGATGGGACATCCTACGAGTAAAACCAATGCCTCGGGTTTCGCCACGGTGGCCCCGCAGTCTACCCGTTTGGGACAAACAACACCAGCACTGGCCCCCCTGTATTATGTTGAATTACTCCTCGGGTAGTGCTAACTCCCTATGCGTTAATTAAACAATTCAGTATTATTATGTTGGCAAATTTGAAAACCAAAGTTTGGCCTTGCTGGAAGAGTTTTATTCAAAGCGAACTGTCAAGGGGGGGCCATAAACCCCGACCATGTTAGGAACACAAAATCAAGGAACATAACACCAGTTTAGCGGAAACTAGGGCGGCAAGAGTGGAACAAAACACCAAGCAAAAGGCTGAACCTTCCACCCTTTACCAAGTATAAATGTGCATTAATTAAATAAGAGATATTGTGATATCCCATGATATCCATGTCCCAACATGGAACAACCTGCACCTGCAACTAGCAATGCTATAAGAGGGGCTAAGCAAGAGGTAACATAGACAATCAAAGGTTTGCTAGGAGGGTGAAAAAGGTTAGAGGCTGTTTCATGGTATATTGGGAGGCTTGATAAACAAGTGGTGGGAAGCGCGACATAGCGATAGCATCGAGACAACTAGCAAAGCAAAGATGGTAATGGTATCCAGGGTGACGGTCATCTAGCCTAAAATCCCGCTCGGAAGAAGATCGAGTCCATGAAGTAGTCGAACCAAGCGTAGTCGAATGCATCCTCACAATCGCAACGGAACAGGAACTATCGAGAAGAAGCACAACCGGAAAGAAGCAAACAACATGGTAAACATACAACACAAACATGACATGATGCTCAACCAAGTATGATGCATGACAAGGCTACATGATGCTACTCATGGCAAGAGATGATGCATACAAGAACCACACATTAAAGCAAGTTTAAATGAGGCGGGAAACAACATATAACAATTCCGGAAGGACCCCATATGCAAATTTCGAAATTGGTACTGTTCTGAATAAAACATTACGTTAAAGTTGTTAAACAGCAAGTTAACATGCACCATGATGATCTACGCGTCATTCTAGTCCATTTACATATAAGGTTCATTTAATTTCGGACTACGGTCTAAAAGACATGAGCAAGACAAGTTAAACATGGCTGCAAAATGCAAGCAAACATCACCACAATCACTCAAAACATGGATGCAACAATAGAATATGAAACTACCAACAAATCTAAGCAAGTTTCATATAGAGCATGCTCAAAACGGAGCCACGGTTCAACAATTACAAGCAATAAAAGTCATATCCACAATCTGCTAAAAACAACAACTAAGCATATTGCGAGCATCAAAACAATATGCTATAGGAACTATATGAGCACAAACATGATATGCACTTACAGTAGAGATAACATGATTTAAATATATTTAAGGTTCAGGTTCATAGGCATCAAGATTAATCCAATATGATCCATGCAAAAAGCAACTTTATAACGCAAATTATGACAGTGAAAAACAGGGCATACATGTGAGCAGAGTTAATAGATAGCATGTTTGAGGCAGGAAATGAAGATGCTACATTAGGTATACATGGCAACCATAAGCATGGCATGAAAGTACATGTTATACATGGAAAACCATGCTTACTAAACATCTCCAAATAACCTCTAGAACAATGGCAATCATCAAGACAAGTTGCATTCTAATAACAGATTCTCAGACTTTCAACTTCACAGTTAAGGCAGAAACAGATAAATCTATTCATACTTTGAGGCATGATAATTATATGCTACAAGAAGCTATCATGGCAACAAAAGGCATGAAAAGTATGTACTAATCACCCTTAACAACACATGCTTACTGATCATATTCACATGAGCTACATATCACTGGTAATCATCAAGCAAAATGCAATCAATTAACTCAGACAGTCTCAGACTTAGTGAAATCCGGGCATGACAGACAACAGTTAATCGATTGCAAATTTAGAGCAAGATATAGACATGCTACAGCAAGATAACATAGCAACCAATGGCATGGCATCAAACTACACATTACATAGAGCAAATCACCATGAGGAATCATATTCATATGGGTTATAGATTAGTGGTAATCATCAAGCAAAGATTGAATCTATTAACAATTTTCTAAAGTTGACAGCAGTTAACAGCACATAGCACTTTTGCAACAGAGATTACAACATCAAGATGAATACTATCATGCAAACAAATGCGGCCATCATGTAGAGCTCAGAGAGTAGAACAACTTTGATAATTGGCACATCTCCAAAGGAGCGACAGGCACAAAGTTACAACACTCACAAGAAACGGGACTGCGTGGTGTGGGACAAGCCGGTGCGGGACGGCGCGATGCAGCAGGGTCGTTTGGTTGGCGGGTTCGGGCAGGACCGGGAAGAAGGGGGATGAAGCCGTCTTGGCGCGGGTCAACGCCGGCTCAGACGACGGTGGCAGCGTCTGGCGAGCAAGGGAGGCCGGCGGCCGATGGGAAGGACGAAGAAGGCCGGGGACGGAAGGATCCGGCCGGCCGCGACCTGCCGGATCTGGCTGGTTCCCGGCGCACGGTGGCATGGAGAGGTCACCGGTGGTGAGCGGCGGATCCGGTGGCATGGAGCAGCGGGCGGAGGCGGCCCTTTGACGCGGCGGGGCGGAGCTGTGGCGGCTAGCGCGCGCGACGGTGGCGGCGGAGACGGGCGACGGGGCTGGAGCAGGGCGAGGCAGCAAGGAGATGGGGTGGCCGGCAAGGCGAGGTCGGGCGGCGGAGATGGAGCACTGGCGGCGGGGCTGACAAGGCGCTCGGGAGGGAGGGGCGCGGGGCGCTCAGGCCCGGGGCGGCCCCGGGCGGGCTCCCGGTGGGCCTGGCGGGCTGTGGCGGTCGCGAGGCGCAGGAGGCGACGTGGCATGCTCCCAGTAGCCGAGGCGGCAGCTGGCGGCGTCGCTGGCTCGCCTGGATCCACCAAGTGGCGGCGGCTAGTGGGAGGGGCACAGAAAATGAGGCTGGGGGTTAGGGATGACAAAAATGGCAAGGGGGACTATTTATATAAGGAAGGGGGTTAGGGTTAGGGGGTGTTTGGGAGGGTTTTTAGCCATCCGATCGCGATCCGATGGATCCGACTGAGTGCGGGTTTATGCAGGCCCTAGCTGGGCAGGTTGTGGGCTGTGAAGGGGGGTTGTGCTGAGGAGAGAGAGAAGTGGTGCGGCTCGACACAGAGTTCCGGAATACCGAAACTTCTGACGTTTGACCGGCTATATGGCCGCTATATGTTTAACGGTTCGGGTAACGAACGGACTCTGAATGTGATGTAATTTGGCGGGCGGTCTACCAACAATATAAAAACACCGCACGCCAATTTTCTACCCATTCCGAGAACGTTTTTATGCCACTTATAAAATAATATTTCGGAGGTGCCGCGGGCGCGTGCGAGTGTGTCTGGACTCAGAACGGACAACGGAGATGACGGGCGGACTCGGCAACTACGAACGGATGGAAGTTTGAAAATGATGACGGCATGAGTGCTGATGTAGTGCGGGTGATGCAACGATGAATGCGACAAACAACTAAATCACACGGCGACAATGCAAATAAATGAAAGACAACTGGAGCATCGGTCTCGGGGTGTCACAGCGTTGCTATGTCATTTGCTTAGTTTAGACATGCTTTGTGTGAATGCCACCTATTTAGAGTCTAATTACCATATATGTGAATTATGCAGTGTCATCTTGTTGCAAGGCATTATATATGTCAATTATGCAATGCCATCTTGTTGCAAGGCATTATATATGTCATTTATGCAATGCCATGCTGTTTAGCCAAGCATCATATATGTGTATTATATCATGCCATCCTTTTTTTGTATTACGTATTCCATTTGTTGACAATGTTTGTATATTCAACTACTATTCCTGTGCATCAGCCTTTAGAATCGGTGATGGAAAAATCTGGAGTGAAAACAAGGTCTTCAGAGCTGACAATGCTACCTGCTGAAGCAGATATCTTGCTGGTTACAGATAGCTCTTTAGAGGAGGATTCAGAGACAGATGACCAGTCCTATTTCCCCGCAGAGGTGTATGCTCAGACTTGGCAGGGTTATATTACTCATATCATCCATATGTTGTCTTGCATTGCTTAGTTTTTACATCATATAGACAATATTGAATGCCATCTGCTTAGCTTAGACATCATATATGCGATTGCCATCTTCTTACTTGCATAGTATAGAAATCATATATTTGAATTATATCCAGCCATCATGTTTACATAGACAGCATGTATCTAGATTATGGCATGCAAACCTATTTAATAAAGACATCATATAGTTATATCATCTCATCCTGTTTACATAGTCATCCTATTTTGAATTATGTCATTCTATCTGTGAATTATATCATGCCATCATGTTTCCATAGACAGCATGTAAGTGAATTATGGCATGCCAACCTATTTAATAAACACATTATATAGTTATATCATGTCATCCTGTTTACATAGTCATCATATTTTGAATTATGTCTTTCTATCAGTTTAGTTCCCCATCATACATGTGAAACTGTGTCATGCTATCCTGTTTATTTAGCCATCATATATGTGAAATTTGTGTCATGCTATCCTGTTTGGTTAGACAACATAAGTTTGAATTATTTCATGCCCTCTTTTATTCCCCACTATCGATTGCACCTGTCTATCATACAATGTCTGTACATTCAATTACTTTTCTTATTTATCAGCCATTTCAACTTGAGGGGGTGATGGCAGTATCTAAGGGAGTAAAAACACGGTCTTCAGAAAGGACAGTGCTACCCATTGATGCAGATAGAACCATGGTTGTACTTGCCCTAGAACCAGCCCCACCACACATAACCCAGACTCGCACAGATTGTAACCGTACCCAATTGGACAGAGAACCAACTACACCCCTTCTAACCCCAACCCCAGCAGATAGTAACCCAGTTCCAGTTGACACAGCACCGTCTCCACCACAGAGCACCCAAACACGAGCAGTTAGTAAGGCAACTACAGTGCCCAAAGCACGAGGACCACCACTTCGAACTCCAACTCAACGCTTAAAGCAGAAGAATTGTTCTCAGGTTAGGTTCCATAGCTATAGTTCATACTCCTTTGCTCTTGCATCACTGTATTTACTCATACCAACTAGTTTCAAATTTGAAGGATCCAATTGAAACTCCAATGGCGTTACAGTTATGTTTTACACATGTTCCTTTAACTAGTTTATTGTTGTAACTTGCTCTATGTTGATTTCAGTTTCAATTGTATAAACAGTTATGTTCTCATGTCATGCACATTACAAGTGTTGTTATTGCCGTGTAGTTTCCCACGCTTATATTCTGTCTATGTTGCTTTGCCTTGAACATATATAATTTGAACTGTGTCTCTATCTTGATTTGGCAACATAAACTAGAATGATATAAACAATATATATAGAGACCATACTACATAGATATATGTTTGTCTCATGTTGTTATCATGTCCACTTCACAACTGAACTGGTTTACCAAAATGTGTTTCATATACACTATGCTAAACCTATAATGTGTCTGCTGGGTTCTCTTTTAGAATGCCGACAAAATATTGGAGATGATTAAACCATTATGGAATGGTAAAGGAAGTAATGTCGATAAGGTTCAAGATAGTGAGACATCCCTGTTGGTCTCCAAGAAAGCTGATAAAAACTCTCTTGAAGACAGTGAGACAACCCCAAAGTCGTATCTTGATGTAGTGTTCGAGTTACTGGCCACTACTTCTGGCACAAGCTCTTCGAACTCGCTGCCTGAATCAGTTCGGCTTCTTGAGTCTCAACTACAAGGTGAAAGACATCTATCAGCTGTGCTGTGACAAGAAGCTGAAGGACTCAGGAAGTCCCTACAAAATTCAGATGCATACTTTCTGGTGCAACAACAAGTGTTGGAGGATTTAAACGCCAAACAAGAGAAAGCCAATAAGCTTGCTAAGCTTCTTGCCAGCATGGTGGGTACCCAGGATATTGTTTCTTGAGCTCTTCTGAAGTGGTTTCAGTTCTGGACTTGTTTTGCTGCGGCCCAACTTTGATGCCCAGTGTATGTAATATACTGCTGTGCTCCCTATATTCGCACTGGTGGCGAAATTTTATGCCCAGTGGATGTAATCTGTGTAATCGCTGTAATATCCTAGTGTTAGTTGCTTGCTTATTATTTTCTTATAGTCTTGTTTATTTGTTTGCTTGTAGTACTACAGTTCTTTTTGCTCGGTTTCCTACTGGCCGCAATAACAATGGTCCACATATGTGCCGTAACATCGGCCCTCCTACGGGCCGTACGATCCATGGGCCTCCTAAGGGCCTTACGATCCATGGGCTTTATACGTGCCTTATGATCCACGGGCCTCCTACGGGCATTATGTAACATGGGCCTCTTACGGGCCTTACGATCCATGGCCCTCTTACGGGCTGTAGGGTCATGGTCCAAAGTTGGAACGCGATTTGGGCCGTAAACGCGCCAGAATCGGAACCGAATGTTTGTGGGCTCTGGTCATAATGGGCCCGTAACAGGCCATATTATAGCACATGCCTAATTCTATCGACAGGCATAACGGGTCGTTAATGGGCCATAAGACATGATGGGATGAATAAGGCCCAATTTCTTGACGGGCCATAGATGGGCCAACTGTAACCACGGGCTGATTTTGGCCCATCAGGGGAACAGGCCAGTAACGGACTGTATGTAGTCGAGGGCTGGAAATGAGCCCAAGAATAAATGGACCCTTAAATGGCAGAAAGACAATACGGGCTAGAATCGGCCCAACTGTGTAACGGGCCGTTAATGGGTATAAATCAACTTACTGTTCATTATGGGCCAGTTTCACCATGGGCCATTAAATGGCCCAAAGATACAAAAGGCCTCATATGGGCTGAAAGACGTCATGGGCCGTACATGGGCCGAAAGTGACAACAGGCTGGAATTACATTTGGCGGCCCACATGACACTACTGGGCCGAATTCGGAAAGGCCATAATAGATCATGAGTTAACGGGCCATGAATGGGCTATACGCGCGTAGGCCGTTAACAGGCTTTCCATGGGCCGACCTGCTAACTGTTGACCAAGTCAAACGGGCCGGCCTTTTTAAAACTAAATGGGTCACCGTTGGGCCGTGCCATGTGTCGACGTATCATAGGTGCCTCATGTCCACTGGTTGCTTGACATCTGTCCCTACGCGGAGTTGACACGTGGTACCTTCGGCCAATGGAAATTTTACACGTGGAAAATCGCCATTGGTCTTGGCTGTTAGCGGGTTATCGGATCCAAAACCGGACCCGATAGCTTAACGGCGACCCGTTACGGTGGATGCCACGTGTCGGTTACCCTTGACGAAAGCACATCCATGACGCGCTATTTATCGTCATGGAAGTGGACACTTCCGTGATGATAATTTTGGTATTGTCATGGAACACTTCTACGACAGCAAAGCTATGACTATCTTGATTCTCTCATAAAATCGTCATGGATGTACGTTCATGACAGAAAATGTGACCTACTGTGACAAACACGTAACATCACGGAAGTGTTTTTTTTTGTAGTGTACCCTGGTGTTGGCCAAGCAATTGGTTCATACTTTTTAACGTGCTTCAGCTTTTTCAACTCTTCACGCAATACATGAGCGTGAGCCATGTATATAGCACTATAGGTGGAATAGAAGGTGGTAGTAGACTAAAGAAGGGAGAAAGTCTCACATCAACCAGGCAAGTCAATGGGCTATGGAGATGCCCATCAATCAATATCAATGTGAGTGAGTAGGGATTTCCATGCAACGGATGCACTAGAGTTATAAGTGTATGAAAGCTCAAAAGAAAACTAAGTGGGTGTGCATTCAACTTGCTTGCTCATGAAGACCTCGGGCATTTTGAGGAAGCCCGTCATCGGAATATACAAGCCGAGTTCTATAATGAAAAATTCCCACTAGTAATATATGAAAGTGACAAAACAGGAGACTCTCTATATGTAGAACATGGTGCTCCTTTGAAGCACAAGTGTGGAAAAAAAGATAGTAACATTGCCCCTTCTCTCTTTTTCTCTCATTTTTTTCCTTTTATTTCTCTTTTTTCTTTTTTTTCTTTTGGTGGGCACTTTGGCCTCTTTTTTTCTTTGTCTCATTTGGTCTCCCTTTTTTTATTTCCTCACATGGGATAATGCTCTAATAATGATGATCATCACACTTTTATTTACTAATAACTCAAAATTACAACTGAATCACTAGAACTAATTATGACTCTATATGGATGACTTTGGCAGTGTACCAGGATGTGCAAAGATCAAAGCATAGCATGTATGAATATGAAGAACGATGGTCTTGCCAAAAATGACATTTAGGCTATGTGATCATGCAAAGCAATATGACAATGATGATGTGTCTCATGATATCAACGGAACGATGGAAGTTGCATGGCAATATATCTCGGAATGGCTATGGAAATGCCATAATAGTTAGGTATGGTGGCTATTTTGAGGAAAGGTATAAAGGTAGGTGTGTGCGCCAGTGAAAGTTGTGCGGTACTAGAGTGCCTAGCAAAGGTGGAAGGGTGAGAGTGCGTATATTCCATGGACTCAACATTAGTCATAAAGAACTCATATACTTATTATAAAAAGTTTATTAACCCTCGAAGCAAAGTACTACTACACATGCTCCTAGGGGAGAGGTTGGTAGGAGTTAACCATCGCGCCCCCCCAGCCTTCACGCAAAGGAAGACAATCAAGGATAAATTCTGCTCCAACTTCATCACATAACAGGAAGACCATACGTGCATGTTACGGGAATCACAAACCTTAACAAAAAATATTCTTACTAATCCACAATTTATTCACTAGCATGGCTCTAATATCACCATATTTATATCTCAAAACTATCACAAAGAATCGAACTTCTCATATATTCAGTGATCCACATGAAAGTTTTTATTATATCCCTCTTGAATGCCCATCATATTAAGACCAAATTCATAACCTAAGCAAATTGCCATACTATTTATAAGACTCAAAATAATATAAGTGAATCATGAGAGTCCATCTATTTCTGTAAAATGTTACTACCGCCATGCTCTAAAATATATAAGTGAAGTACTAGAGCAACTGCCTAGCTCAAAAGATATAAGTGAAGCATAAAGAGTATTCTAACAAATTCACGATTAATGTGTGTCCCTCTCAAAAAGATGTGTCCCTCTCAAAAATGTGTGTCCAGCAAGGATGATTGTGGCAAACTAAAAAACAAACAAACCAAAGACTCATGTAATACACGACGCCCCAAGGAAAACACATATCACATGGTGAATAAAAATATAGCCTCGAGTAATTTACCGATGGATTGTACACAAAAGAGGGGATGCCATCCGGGGCATCCCCAAACTTAAATGCTTGGTTGTCCTTGAATATTACCTTGGGGTACCTTGGGCACCACCAAGCTTAGGCTCTTGCCACTCCTTATTCCTTAGCCCATCGAAACTTCACTCAAAATTTGAAAACTTTACAACACAAAACTCAACAGAAAATTCGTGAGATCCGTTAGTATATCAAAAGCATACCAGCACTTAGGTAGTGTTGTAAACTCATTCCAATTTTATATTTGCATAATACCTATTGTATTCTAACTTCACCATGGTTTATACCCCCCGATACAACCCATAGATTCATCAAAATAAGTAAACATAGCATTAAAAACAGAATCTGTCAAAAACAGAACAGTTTGTAGGAACGTAAATTTATCCTTACTTGTTTAACACCAAAAATTCTGAAAAATTAGGAAAACATAAAATAATTGTATCGCAGTAACGTGTAAAACATTCAGCAGTAGATCGCGTTCCAGTAACTGAAAACAGTTCACTTTTTGGACGTAAAATTTTGGTTTCTGCACAACAACAATTTTCAACAATTGTCCTAGCCATCCTAAAGGTTTTACTTGGCACAAACACTAATTTAAATCACAATAACACCATCATTACAGAAGCATAAAGCTGTATTCTCATAAAAACAGAACCAAAATATTGGATTGTCTCCCAACAAGCGCTTTTCTTTAAAGCATTTTAGGTAGGCATTGATAATTTTAATGATGCTCACATGAAAGACAAGAATTGAAGCACAAAGAGAGCATCATATAGCATGTGAAAATCACATTTAATTCTAACCTACTTCCTATGCATAGGCATTTTATAAGAAAACAAATTATCAAGGTAAGCAAAAACTAGCATATGCAAGGAAGAAGAATAAAACATTGACAATCTCAACATGAAGAGAGGTAATTTAGTAACATGGAGATTTCTAAAACCATATTTTCCTCTCTCATAATAATTACATTTGGGATCATATTCAAATTCAAAAATATAGCTATCACATAACATATTCTCTACATGATCCACAAGCATGCAAAGTTGACACTCTTCCAAAATAGTGGGATTATCATCAAATAAAGTCATGACCTCTCCAAGCCCACTTTTATCAAAAAAATCATAAGATTAATCATTCTCCAAAGTAGTGGGATCATTATTACCTAAAGTTGAAACTCGTCCAAACCCACTTATGATATTATTACAAAAACTATTATCAATATCATATTCATCATGAGGCTTAAATAAATTTTCAAGATCATACGAAGCATTACCCCAATCATGATCATTACAATAAGTAGTGGACATAGCAAAATTAGCATCCCCAAGTTTGGGGTTTTGCATATTATTAACACAATTGACATTAATAGAATTTATAATAACATCATTGCAATCATGCTTTTCATTCAACGAACTATCATGAATCACTTTATAAATTTCTTCTTTTAACAATTCATCACAATTTTCAGATTCACGAATTTCAAGCAAAGCTTCATAAAGATAATCTAGTGCACTCAACTCACTAGCAATTGGTTCATCATAATTGGATCTTTTAAAAAGATTAGCAAGTGGATGAGGATCCATAAACCTTTTGCTTTCTGATTTGAAATAAACACACAATTATGGCAAGCAAAAAAGCAAAAAAGCAAAAAAACAAAGTAAGACATAAAGGCAAACGGAAAATATTTTTGTATTTTACTGAAAATGTTTTAGAAGTGGGGGAGAGGAAAACGTGAGGCAAATGGCAAATAAAGTAAATGCAAGAGATGAGAGTTTATGATAGGTACTTGGTAGGCTTGATGTAGACCCTCCCCGGTAACGGTGCTAGAAATTCTTCCTGCTACTTCTTGAGCTTGAGTTGGTTTTTTCCTTGAAGAGGAAAGGGTGATCCAGCAAAGTACAGATAAGTATTTCCCTCAGTTTTTGAGAACCAAGGTATCAATCCAGTAGGAGGAACACACAAGTCTCCAATAGTTGTATCTGCACAAATAAACAAATACTTGCACCCAACGCGATAAAGGTGTTGTCAATCCCTTCACGGTTACTTGCAAGGATGAGATCTGATAGATAAAAATAAATGATATAATATTTTCATGTTTTTGTTTTTATAGATCTAAAGCAAAATAATAAAATAGACTGAAAGCAATATGATAAAAGATAGACCCAGGGGGCATAGTTTTCACTAGAGGCTTCTCTCTTGATAGAAAGCATACAGTGGGTAGACAAATTATTGTTGAGCAATTGATAGAAAAGCGCACAGTTATGACGATATCCAAGTTAATGGTCATGTATATAGGCATCACGTCAGATACAAGTAGACCGACTCCTGTCTGCATCTACTACTATTACTCCACACATCGACCGCTATCCAGCATGCCTCTAGTGTATTAAGTTAACAAGAACGAAGTAACACCTTAAGAAAGATGACATGATGTAGAGGGATAGATCCAATCAATATGAACAAACCCTATCTTTTTATCCTTAATGGCAACAATACAAATACATGTCATGTCCCTTTCTATCACTGGGATTGAGCATCGCAAGATTAAACCCATTACAAAGCACCTCTCCCATTGCAAGAAAAATCAATCTAGTTGGCCAAACCAAATCAATAGATACAAAGGTATAACAATCATGCATAAAAAAGATCATAGAAGACTCAAAAAATATTCATATATAATCTGATCATAAACCCACAATTCAACGGATCTCAACAAAAACACTGCAAAAGGAGATTACATCGAATAGATCTCCAAGAACATCGAGGAGAACATTGTATTGAAGATCAAAGAGAGAGAAGAAGCCAACTAGCTAATAGCTATGGAACCATATGTCTGTGGTAAACTACTCATACATCATCGGAAGGGCAACAAGTTTGATGAAGAAGCCTTCCATGATCGAACCCCCATCCGGCGGAGCACCGGAAAAGGTTCCTAGATGAGATCTCTCGAGAGCAGAAACTTGCCGCGCTGGAAAAGTATTTTTGGCTCCCCTCTGGTCTACGGGGAATATTTTGGTATTTATAGAAGAAGAATTAGGATTGGAGGAGTTGCGAGGGGCCCACAAGCCTGTGGGGAGCCCCCCTGGGGCACGCCACGCGAGCTTGTCGCCGCCTCGTGGCTCTTCTGGCCTCCTCCCAAAGCTTCTAGGGTGTCTTCTGGTCCAAGAAAAATCGTCAAAACATTTTGTGAAATTTGTTCTCTGTTTGGTATTGATTTTCTGAAAAGGCAAAAACAAGGAAAAACAACAACTGACACTAGGCACTAGGTTAATGGGTTAGTCCCAAAAAAGATATAAAATAGCATAATCATGCATATAAAACATCCAAGATTGATAATATAATAGCACGGAACAATCAAAAAGTATAGATACATTGGAGACGTACCAATTGTTGAATGGACGCTAACTCTAGACGAAGAAATACAAGAGACCTCGCTTCCCGGCAAGGAAGCTCCCCAAGACTGGATCATGTACTTTGACGGTGCTTCCTCGCTCCAAGGCGCCAGTGCCGGACTGCAGCTTGTCGCACCCACCGGAGAGCATCTCAAGTATGTGGTCCAAATGAAGTTTCCTCGGGAGCAATCCACCAACACTGCTGAATATGAAGGATTGCTTGCCGGACTCTGTATTGCAATCGACCTAGGTATTAGAAAGTTGATCATCAGAGGCGATTCACAGTTAGTGGTGAAGCAAGTTAACAAGGATTACCAGAGCCCATTGATGGAGCCGTATGTGGACGAAATGAGGAAGTTGGAAGAGCTCTTTGATGGTCTACAAGTAGAGCATGTTGCTCGTGCCGAGAACAACATTGCCGATGACCTGTCTATGCATGCTGCCAAGAAACTACCTGTGGAACAAAGTACCTTTGTACTTCTTCTGAATCAACACTCAGTTACACCGTCGATGAGGCCAAACAAGAGAAGAAAGTGGAGTTCTGGTGAGTACTTTTGGCAGAACTCCCTACAGCCGTTGGAAAGAAAGTTGCCGGAAGCAACTTGATGCTTGGCGGTTAGCAGCCGGCTTTGGCAGGGCCTGAGGCCCTTGCCGTTGAGAAACGCGCTCCCGCAGTAGAAGAGATGCCTTTAGTCCTGGTCGTCGAGCCCCAAGCTCCGACATGGGCACAACAGATAGTCCAATTCCTTCAGATAGGCCAACTTCCTGATGAACAAGAAGCTGGGAAAGTAGCCAGACAATCAAGTATATATCAGTTTGTTGATAGCCTTCTGTACAGAAAGAGGCCAAACGGGTGAAATTGAAGTCCATCTGCCGAGAAGATGGACAGAATCTGCTGGCGGAAATACATGAAGGGGTGTGTAGCTCCCATCTTGGGTCCCGTGTGCTGGCCGGCAAGGTTTTGCGTCAATGGTTTTACTGGCCGACAGCCCTTAAAGACACAACAACCATGGTAACAAGGTGTGAGGCATGCCAGTCCCACGCCAAGAACATGCATCAACCAGCTCAAGCTCTCCAAACGATTCCTCTCTTCTAGCCCTTTTCGGTCTAGGGGCTCGACATCCTCGGCCCCATCCCCCGTTATTGGGGATATAACCCCGGGATGTAACCCGCAGTGTGTTGGCCCGGGTTACTAAGTTGCCGAGTTAGGATAAAGGACTAGCGTGAGCCACCACGAATGGGCTAAAGACTTAACAGGTGCCTTGCCCAATGGGCCGGCTTGAAGCCCAGTATGGAAGATGGTGACTCACGGACCAGAGATATGAACCGCCTAAGGATTCCTTTCCTGCGCGGGTTAGAAATATAGTAAGTCACGAGTCTAAGGGCGACTCGGACTCTTGTAAGCCCAGGATCTTACCTGTATATAAAGGCGAGCCCCTGTGGCAGATAGGAGAGATAACAAACAATCGAGTACTAGATCAAGCGATTCCGCTCCCTTGTAATCGATACTTGAGTAATAAGCAGAAAAGCAGGAGTAGGCTTTTACCTCCACAGTGAGGGACCAAACCTGGGTAAATCGTGTTTCTCGTCCCACTCAACCCCGACAAGATAATCACTGTTGCGATGGCCTCATGCATAAGTCCTAACCCTAGGACATCTGCTGTGACAAAACCACAATAATTGGCACCCACAGTGGGGCCACCGCATGGTGGTTTCGAGTTCTTGAAGGGCACTTTCCCAGGGCTCGAGGGATACGTCATGGGCCGGATGACTAAGAGTCGCCGCGGCAAGCTCTACATCGGCGACGCCGGCTGGGGCGCCGAGGCCGACTCAATTGAGTACGGGTACCGGGTCCCCTTTGGCAAGATCCACGTTTTCATCGGCAAGGTCGGCGGGTCTGAACCTGAGACGGACATCCACACTGACCTCATCGAGCCGGCTCGGAGCGCGCAACCCGCCTGGTCCCAAGCCGACCGGAAGCATGTCTTCGTTGGCTTTACTCAAGGCGTGGAGTTACTAGAAAATTTCGAGTCTGGAGGAGAGACTCTCATCTACACGGATGATGAGTCCTCGATCGGAGTGTGGCACCCCGGCTAAGAGAAACCGGGATGCCTCGTATTCCGACCCAGAGATCAAGTCTTCTAGAATACGACACTACTTGGCATAGAACAAATCATCTCTTATTACAAAGAACAAGGGATATGAAGTTCTGATGTTACAAAGGATCACATCAGCACGGCAACAATACGCCTACTAAGGTAGTTCTATGCTAGCAGTGGAACAACTCATAGTAGCGGGATAACTTCTAGCAGCGAAACAACGACGACAGTGGTGAACTCCACTCCGCAGGGACTCTGGCTGGGACACGGTCTAGCTCGCACGATCGGTATCCTCGACAAGCAATCCATCAATCACGGCATCACCTGCAAACTGGCATGACATGCCAGGTGAGTACTTTGAATGTACTCGCAAGCTCACAACAACCAAAAGCATCAAGGCAAGACAAGAACATAGCATTTAACAGGTTAAGCTATAACAACTACTATGATGTGGAAGCAATGATTAAGCATGATATGATACTACTAGAATACTGGAGAACCAATATCTCGGATCTCCAGAACCATCTCACTCTTGGCTATCTGGCCAAGCAATAAGTCACCTCGATCAGCTCGTGATCAGTATGTCCTCATGATCACCACATGATCACAACCAACCGAATGATCATCCTCGAGATCATTCGAACATCATCATCGACGTCCTGCCAAGATGTTACTGCTCACATAATGACATATAAGTCATCTAATATGTTATTCCGTCATCGTGACTGTTGATCGAACGGTGTCACCAAGTACGGACTGTGTCCATGACCGAGGACGCGGCTATCAATAGATTATACACACTCTGCAGAGGTTAATACACTCTACCCACATCACGGAACACATGGCCTCGTGCTCCCATTCGGGTGGACCAACGACGTTTCGACAAAACCAATCTACTGCATGACACTCTCCCGGCAACTCCGACAAACTTTGCTTTGGGCTAAGTCATGGGTGGCCCCGGATGGCACTCTGGACATCAAACGGCCACCATCGTGGCAAAACAAAAATGGTCCCAAACGGGGACAACCCGGGTACAACACAACTCAGGCACACAAGGTTATTACCGCCTACCGGGCCAGGGCAGCGCATGCAAATAACCTTCCCTAGTTGGAGGCACCGGCGGGAGGCATGGCAATAGACCTTATTAGGGCCTTCCCATAAAGGCAAATGTGGTTGCACTGGAAAAGCCCGGTTCGATGGCACCTGACCAACGAAATGACATAATTTGTCCCCAAGGTATATCCATGATAACTGAGACTCTGATAGCATATATCCACCTGTAATCCAAGGCATAGCAATATCCACCGACTACTCTAAGAAAATAAAACTCCAGGGGTAGCATATAACTAGTATCATGATGAATCCAAATACTACAATGATGCTACTAACCCAGTAGTAATATCAAGATATTAAACTAAGACCCACCTGATAGCATCATATCCAAAATAATACCCCAAAGCAGAATACCAAATACTATCATGATGAAAATAATAATAGCCACTAATAATCCAATGGCAACATGGCATCCACAATCTGCAAGCCTTAGTCCTAGTAATCCAAACAACATCATCGCAATAGCAAGATCAAAATAACTCCAAGAAATGCCATGAAGAAATCACATGTAGCTAATGCAAATAATTAAGAAAGATTTATTAATTAAACCAAGGCATTGCATTGCAATCATGGAAATGGAGGGTGTGGCTTGCCTTGCTCCAAGAAAGTGATGGAAAGCTCCTTGTCTTCATCAGGCAACACAAAACACTCTGAAAAATATTTTTGAAAGCTTTTGTAAATAACACATAATGCATTTTTCTCTGTCCAGAAAGTCTAGATAGCAGAGAAATATACCAAACTCTACTAGAAAATAAAGGAGCTCAAAAGAAAAATAATGCAAAAAGAATCAGTTCATTTGGACTTGTACTTTAAGAGTTATTCATGGTCAAGGTTGGGTCAAATCTAGACTTAAATTGATTTTATTTGAATTTTTGGAAAAACTTCCAGGGGGTGACGTTGAAGGCATAAACTGGGAATACGCCTCCACTTAGAAAACAATTCGGGAGGAGATGAGGGGCTGACAGGTGGGGTCGGTTTAAAGAGAGAGAGAAGTGAGGCAGAAGCGGGCGGGCTTACCGGCGATCGTTCGTCGGCGTCGAGACCACGGCAGGGCAGGGAGATGGCAGGGTTGGGACAAGCGGAGCACGGTGTACACGCCTGTACCCGTGGCTTGTCGGGAGATGGCCGGACAGCATCGGCCCATTTGTCTCCGGCGGCCACAGGCGTCGAGCACCGACGAGGACGAGGACGACGACTCCAGTGAAGATTTGAGCACCAAAGGGACTAGGGAGGATTAGTGGACTCCTAGGAGGGCAATGGTGGTGGTGGCTCGAGCGGAGAGGCACCGGAGCGAGCTCGAGGTTGTGGAGGCCGAACGGCGAAGCTCCGGCCGGAGTTGGAGGAGGAGAGCCCTCCGGTTTCAATGGTTAATTCTGGGGGTCGATTTGGAGAGGAGCAGGTCGAGTGGTGAGGTCGGACGGGGCTGGGGGCAGCTTAAATAGGCGGGGCGAGGTGCCCGTGGCTGAGAGCCGCCATTCAGGTCTGGCCAAGGCACTGGCAGGGATAGGGTTCACGGGGAGGACGAAGAAGTGACCGGAGAGGGCAGAGGATCAAGCAGGAGCAGAGGACCGCACCAAGGGGGAGGAGGAAGAGGACGGACGAGGCAAGAGATCCAAACGCGCACAGTGCTCCCGTGGGCGCGCGGTGGCTAGCGCTGGCGAGGAGGATTCTAGAGGGGGCAGAGGATAAGAGGGCGACTTGAGGGAGGAGGGAGAAAGGTCGGCCACCATGGACGCGCGGGCATCGCTATGGCACGGTAGTCTGGTGTGGTCAGATGCGCAGAGTGCGTTCGCAGCAGCCAGAGCGCGTGCACAGGGATGCCAACAAGGCAGTCACCATGTGACATGGTAATGAGAGGATAGGAGAGGCTGGAACTTGATGTCTATCATGTTGTCTCTGCACCAGGGGGACTGTAGGAAGTGAAAGATCGAGAGAAGGAGCTCTGTAGTGAAGTGAGGCCTCGATGAAAGTTTGTTGTAGCAATCTTGGCTACAATACCGTGCTCAATAGAAAAGGGCTAAAGGCCAAAGCTGATGTCTGGGAGGTTTAGGTTAGGAAGGGCTACAGTCCTGTGAAGTTTGAGGATAATTGGACCATTATTTATCATAGTTGCTTTGCAACTGCAAATATAGTCCAAAAAAGAGATTTGGATGATGCACTCAAATGGAGCATTGGGTTGGGCTGAAATTTGGCTAGGCATAACGATATCGACATATGAAGATGCTGTAAAAAATTCATACGATTTGGACTTGCCAAAATAGTACTTGTTTCATAGTGTTCTTCTCTGTCCACAAACTAGAGAAAATTCTAGAGGAATATTTTCTGGAGGAAATAATCCAAAATTTTGTGGAGATAAGTTTTACGGGTAGGAGAATGCTCTGGTAAATTTTGAGAATTAATAAAGCAATATAAAATATACTTGCTTCACAAACTGAAAATATAGCCAAAAATCAAGATTTGATGGTGTTCTCACATATATAGATGGAATGAGCTGAAATTGGGATGAGGGTGATGATATGAGCACGTGCGGAGGCTTGCAAAATTTCAACTCATTTGGACAAACCTAGCTTGTACTTGCTTCACAAAGCTTCTGCTTGAACGGAAACTTAAAAAAATCACTGAGGAAGATTCACTAGGCAAATAGAGCTGCATTTTGGCATGTGGCAATGATTTGGATAGGAAAGGATGCCCAAAAAGTTTGGGAGCAAATAAGAGAAGATAAATGGCACTTCCTTCACAAAGTGCCATGCTGGACAGAATTGAAGAACGACTATTGGAGAATTATTTTTGAACTGGGCAAGGAAATATTTGGGCATATTTGGAGCATAAATAATCCAAAAATTATATGGGAATAATTTGCGAATTTTGTGGAAGCCAGAGATATAGGTTGCTTCACAACCTAGGTCAGAGAGAGTTATTCCTTTAATAGAAAAAGGAATACTCCTAAGAAAAAGAATTTGGGAGTTGGACTAGAATGGAAAATGGCAAGACCTTGGGAAAGATTTGAGAATGATGAGCCACTTGGGAGACAAAGAAATGATGATCTCCCAGGTTTCAAGTCCACAGAACTGCTTCAAAAAGAAAAGCAGAGCAAAACCAAATAAAATCAAAACAAAAAGAAAGGGCCAAAAACCAGGGTGTTACGAACCTTCCTCGAGATTTGGTTGCCTAGGGAACAAGTATGACTTAAGGAAATCATTTCCAACTCGGGTATCCTTTTTCCTTGTTTACTGTTCCCTCGAGAATTTTGTATGATCTGATTACCTTACTCGGGGTGGTTTGCTTCACCTTACCCAAATTTCTGACAATTCTTTCTTCATATGTCAAATCCTTATGCTGACGTTGATGCTTCCATATCTGCCAGTGATATCCAAGAGATCTGAGCATAAATTTCCTTTGGTCATGAAAACTCTTTATTTCTGACATCGAGTTGCTCAAATAATTGCATGGCTTCAGGGTTCACACAATGCTGAGAATCATGGCTACTCTCCGAACGAGATCTGACTGCCCGGAGCTGGTACTGACTCATCTTGATCTGTTTCTTTCGCTTGAGCAGGAGATACCTACCAAAGATTCAACTGCCTTTTGTCATAAATATTGTATAGGGGTATGGCCTTATAACGGTAGCATAACTCAAACCGTAGCATCTGGAGACTGGACTAACAGCCGTTCTGGCGGGAATATACTTTTTATGGCAGGCTGTCCGTGTACTTAGGTTCACCAGTAAGTACACCTGGTCTGTGTTGATTGTTCCACTTTTTGGCTCACCCAGGTCATCAGTATATATAGCAGAGGTTAATAGGCTGTGAGATGCTTTAACACACCCGTTAAAGTCAAACTGCGAAGGAATCTTCGATCTAATGGAACGGGCTTGGATATTCCATTCTGACAATTCATGAGCATGTGCCATTGGACAAACGGAGTAGCGGGACATGAGGTCCTTAGAGAGAAGGCCTCTGAGTGTTTGTCCCTACTGATTCATAAGGAATTAGGGTCTCAAGCTGACTTGGGTATGCGGACCCTGATGGTCAGGCAAGAAGTTTCGTACCTTCGTTGCCAGCTTTTACTCCTTGCCTGTTATGATTTTCTTTGTCGGGATCCCTTGCTGAAATAACTTGGGCTCTTGTGTCCTTGATCCTTCTTGCGACCAAAGATGTTGTTGGTGCAATATTTTGGCATTATTCCTAGTTCTTGTTCATGACAAGGGTCTTTATAAATGTGACATGGACACGGGGAAATTAGTTGTAGAGAGCTCGTTGCTGTGGCCAATTATGCAAGATGGTGAAAATAGTTTGCAATATCACCTTGTCAGGTGCGGGAATATAGGCCTTGGTGACCATTGTCAAGACCATTGATTCTACGTTGTCAGCCCCAAAACTTGTCAATCCTCGCATTACATGAGATGTACCTCTGCTTGTCTTCCTTTGGCATGACTCATCGGGTGGTTGGATCCTTACCTTCCTTAGGTATATCAGCTTGATCATAGTTCCTTGTATGAGGGACTTGTATGACCGAGGAGGCATGCTCAACATATATATATATAAACTATATGTAATCGAACACTCGATCCTTGAGGTAGGCATATGTCTTGACTGAATTGTACTTCTGGCCAAGATGTTATGGATCTGATTCTTGAGCTGCACTGTCATATACTACCAACTCACAGTGTAATACCCGATGACGGTGCGTAATGCTATACTTACACGGGTTGAGTGTCTTATGTGGGAAGCTATCTAAGTAGCTTGTTAAAGAAGACTCCATATCTTATGCTCGAAGCTTTTGCCGTGGTGGCGTGCTTGAGAAGGCCTTGTTCCGTACCTGAGAAGCTTCCCCCTCTGTTTGCGTATTGAGGAAGATTCATGGCCTGATGCCATAAGCTTTTTTCGAGGTATTTTGTTGTGGAAGACTAGGTATCTTGGACAGGAAGTTGTCCATATATCATGCTGAGGAAGATTGAATAGCCTTGCTTCATAAGCTTCTTTCGGTAGCGTGTGAAGGAAGACAGAGTTTCATACACCAAAAGCTTCATGTTGTGCTTAGGTGGACTGAATACCATAATATTTTGTGGATGGTTACTTCTGTGAGAAGAATTATCTGACTATCATCCTTGCAGAACACTAAACACATAGCGCATGCTGGCTTCCTTCCAGAATACACATGTTTCCAATTTCATTCATAGCTGAATCAGACTTTATATATATGAGCCATACCTTTGACTGGAAACCATTGGCCTTGCACCTGACTTGTCTTCCTGTGGGTTTGATCATTACTACTGTGAAGATTAAGCACTGAGGTTGACTTGATGCTGATAACCAATCCTGAATACCACTTGTATACTGAGCAGATATTCCCAATACAATGCCGTCAACTAATAGTGCCATACTGTTTAGCTGAGCTCCCCAATATCTGAAATTCTCATTGCTTTTTTGAGTCCGGTGTCGGGGGATGAGCAATTTCCATAAGGGAAAATAATGTAACACCGAGGGCTCAAAGAAAGAAGCAAATGAAACAGCTCAACTAAACAAAAACATGCAAAAGCATTCAAATCACACACAAGCAATGCCACATATTACTGTTATTCACGACAATATGCATGCATGCCTACTTAAGCACAGAAATCTCGCGGAAACTCCGGTACTACGATCTAACATGCTGTGATAGTGTGCACGAAGATGGATCATTGTGTGGAAAAGTTGGTGTACACATAGCTACACCAAGGGCTAGCCTAGCAAGGTAGCATCCTTGACTGGATCAGAGGTGAGGACGTACTTAGTAACCATGTAGCGGGGCACGAATGTCATGGCCACATCATCATCAAGTAGACGGAAGGGAACCGTACTCGTCCACGGAATAGGATAGCGGTGGAGAGCTGAGGCTGCCGGCATTATCCTTTCCTAATAACAAAGATCGTAAAGGGTTGCCAACCCGACAAGATGAAAAGCATGGTCAGGGATAGAAGCATATCTACCACCGAAATGATAGGTGTGGCTGAAAGAAAGATATCGACGCAATACCTGAGCACCATATCTGAAAACAGCATCCGGATCACTTGGCATCATACCGCTGGGACATAAATGACGCCAAACACCGAAGAACAGGCACAAACGAAACTGGAGAGATGCAGGGGCTGAGCTGTAGTGGATCCAAATTGATGCCAGCTACACTCACAAGATAAACTGTTAGAAGCAAAATAATAAGTCTATAGGCGTGCTATCCAACAAACAAATGCAACAACCATATGCAGCAAACAAGCCAAACTCTATACTACCGACTTCTACCGCTTGCGCTGACTAGGGTGTCCTATAGCTAGACCTGCTCTGATACCAAGACTTGTGGCACCCCGGCTCAGAGAAACCGGGACGCCTCGTATTCTAGCCTAGAGATCAAATCTTTTGGAATACGGCACTGCTTGGCATAGAACAAATTGATCTGATGTTACAAATAATCACATCAGCACGGCGACACTATGCCTACTAAGGTAGTTCTATGCTAGCAGCAGAACAACTCGTAGCAGCGGAATAACTTCTAGCAGCGGGACAACGACGACAGTGGTGAACTCCACTCCGCAGGGACTCTGGCTGGGACACGGTCTAGCTCGCACGATCAGTATCCTCGACAAGCAATCCATCAATCACGACATCACCTGTAAACTGGCATGACACGCCAGGTGAGTACTTTGAATGTACTCGCAAGCTCACAGCAACCGAAAGCATCAAGGTAGGACAACAAAATAGCATTTAACAGGTTAAGCTATAATAACTACTATGATGTGGAAGCAATGATTAAGCATGATATGATACTACTAGAATACTGGTGTCGGTACAATGAACATTTGCGTTCATTTTACCCGAACTATACACAGACGTGATGGCCCTCTGCATCCTATGACAACACATGTAGCAAGGCCAAGCCATAGCAGCAGCTCTTTGAGGCATCAAAGGGCAGATCAAGAAGACCAAGACAACATCATTTAGCAAGATCTCACCTTGGGAAAAGCCTCCCTTGCCAGGTAGGAGAGCCCAGCAAGGTTAAGGCCGTTCCCCCAAGGGTAAGTCCAAGACCCCCCGGCATGCTTGCCGGGTCCTCTAGGGGCGTCTCGACACCACCGCTGCACCGCACCACCATGCCAGTCACCCATCGTTGTGGTGTCGATCCTCCAGATGATTAAGTGGCATCTACCAGGCACGTGGCAGCCACCTAGAAGGCTTTTCATCTCCAAATGTCACCCGTCCAGATGGCGTGTCACTCATGTGAGCAAGATGGAGGTTGAAGCGGCTCGGCAGGCTTGCCGGCCACACCCACGACGTGACATTATGCGGTGCATTTAATGCACTTGTCCTAACTGCTAGATTTAGGTATGATAACACTGTTAGCCATCTAATCAGTGAATAGTGGCAGCCTAGCCATTGTGGAGCACCCCTTGAACTATAAAAGGAGGCCCATGGCTACCTAGAACAGGATTCGGACCCCCACACAATTGTACGCGCGTAGCTGCTCTTTCCCCGAGGCACCGTTGCTGGGCAAGAGCGCCGCGCTCTCTCTTGGTCCATCCAGCAATCCCACCAAAAGCAGGAGTAGGGTTTTAAGCCTCGCGGCAGCCCAAACCTAGGTAAAAAGTGATCGTGTCTCTATCGCCGCGTTGCCCCGCGGCTTCTGCTCTTTGTGCAATGCGCCCTCTCCCCCGCCGAACCACAAAGGGCCCGGTTGCCCCATAGGTGATCGTGTTCCACACTGACATCTTTGGCACGCCAGGTAGGGGGAGTGCTTCCACGAACCTGAAGCAGTAAGCAGCTCATCAATCTTCATCATCGCATTCTTCTTCGTCCTCGGCTTCCTCACTCATGGCGCCCAAGAAGAAGTCCGGCGCACCAGCTCATCCTTCCACCTCGAAGGCCCCGCCGCACGCGGACGCCGATGCCGCCAGCGACACGGCAGTGGTGGGAGGGGCAGACGCCATGGGAAACACCACCAGCGCAGGTGGCGCTGTTGTCATGGCACCCACGGTCGAACCCGGAGCAGTAGACGCCGGACAAGGGCGACAGCAATAGCAACCAGGCGGCCACGCTCCGTAGGCAGCGGGCGCGGGAGGCGTCCCCATTCCACCTCCCACCGCACCGGCAGGCGCAGCCACAGCAATGATGCCCGCTCCGGTGCAAGTCGTGACCCTCCAGCAGCACCCGCAGTTGGTGCAGCCGCTGGGCACGCGCCTCGCCCGGAGCAAGGCGAGCAGAGCAGGGTCCGCGATGGGGCGGGCGACCCCCAAGCACACCCTCATCATTGCCCGGCCGCCTTGGTGACTGCCTCGCGGCTACCAGGACACGGCGACGCTCCCCTTGGGATCGCCAGGGGTCGAGCGGCGTCGCGGTCCTCGTCGACCGCCATGCCGAGCATGGCGACGGAAGCCATGGCGAGGGCCCAACTTCTGCTGAGATTTCCTCCAGTGGCCGATCAGTTGGATGAGTGGAGGGCCACCATTCAAAGCTTGATCGGCTTCGCTGAGATCGAGAGGTCTCAGCAAGCAGAGCCAACGCGACACACACGAGCTGTAACGATGAACGAAATCGCTACTCACGGCGGGGAGGCTGCGCCAACAATGCAATCCCCTCCGTGGTAGCAAGACCATAGGCAGCAGCAGGAGCAACGCGGTCGCGACGCTGATGAGGCATCGATGGCCTCGTCTGGCCCACATGCCCACCGAGATCAGCGGCAAGCTCTAGAAGATCAGCGACGAGGAGATGCACATGTCACCATGGAGCAGCGACGGGAGACCCGCCGCCCATCCGACAGGCGCAACGGCCCAGTCATCGACGAGCCTGCGCTCGGTGACGGCGGGTGCCTGCCCTTTGGGGTTTGGTGCCCTGCCTTCACTCATGATCTGCGGCAAGTCCGCTGGCCATCTGCCCGCGTCTTCAAGCCAGAGTTGCCCGAGAAGTATGATGGGAAGCTGAACCCGGCAGAGTTCCTGAGCATCTATACGATCGCTATCCAAGCTGCCGGAGGAAGAGATGAGAAGGTGTTCGCCAACTACTTCCCTTTGGCCCTCAAGCCAAATGTGAGGTCGTGGCTGATGCACCTGCCGGAGAACTTCATTTCGTCTTGGGATGAGCTGTGCAGCGAGTTCATTGGTGCCTTCACGGGCGGCCACCAAGAGCCCGGACGGCCCAGCAACTTGCAAGTCCTCACCCAGAAGGAAGGAGAGAGCCTACGAAAGTACATGCAGAGATTCAGCAGAGTGCGCCGCAACATTCCAGATATCCACCCGACAGCTATGATTGCCGCGTTCCAATCGAACGTGCGCAACAGAAGGATACGTTCCAAGATGAACATCCAACTACCCAAGACTGTCAATGAGCTGTACACCTTGGCGGATAAGTGCGCTCGGGCTGAAGATGGGAGGCGACTCCCCGGAGAGGAAGATATCATCAACGTCGACTCAGACAACGACGAAGAGGCTGTTGGTTCGAAGAAAAAGGGCCGGAACCGCACAAGAGGTGCAAGGAGAAGTCAGTGTTGGCTGTCGAGGGCTCCAGTGCCCCTAGTACCGGCAAAAAGGCAAAGACCGAAGCGCCCGGCAGGAAGATGCCTCATGCACTGATTGTCGGGACGCTGCGACGGCAGGGAAAGCTGGGAAGTCTGAGGGGCCTTACTGCAAAATCCATCACACCAAAGGCCACGACCTCCAAGAGTGTCACCAAGTCGAGAAGCTCGTCGAGAAGCAGAAGGCTGAGTACGAGAAGTGTGACAAGGAGAGAGGCCAGGGAGGCGCTGCTGGGAACGGTCGCGGTGGCAAGGGAGGCCGTCGCGGCAGAACCCTACAGCAGAAGGAGAAGCCAGCCAGAGGGCTGGAAGAGAAAGAAGGGGATGAGGACAGGGATGAGAGAGATGAGGAAGAAACCAGCGAGCAAGAGTTCCAGAGGGCAACTAGGGCTATGTGCGTTGACGGGGGTGCATCCTTGCACTCCTCCCACCGCCGACTCAAACAGTGGGCGCGGGAAGTCAATGCCGTGGAACTAGCTGTTGACTCAAGGAAGCAGCTAAAGTGGTCACGCACGCATATCATATTTGATGACGAGGATCACCCCGACTGCACCACTGCAGTTGGGTGTCTGCCATTGTTGGTCTCACCAACAATTGGCAACCTCCAGGTCATAAAGATGCTAGTTGACGGTGGGGCTGGGTTGAACCTGATCTCTCCGAAGGTAATCAGCAAGATGCAAATCCCCGAAGAAGAGCTCGAGGTTATTGGCACGTTCCAACGGATCAAGCCCGACAGGAGCAGACCCAAAGGAAAGATTACGTTGCCGGTGACATTTGGAGGAGAGTTGAACTACCAGACTGAAAGGATTGTGTTTGATGTGGTCGACCTACCTCTGCCTTACAATGGGATCCTAGGCCATCCAGCTCTGGCAAAGTTCATGGCAGCATCCCACTATGCTTACAATGTCTTGAAGATGCCAGGGCCGATGGGCGTCATTTGCATCCCATCAGACAAGAAGGATGCAGTGATATGTGTGGACAAGATGTACCGGGATGCAGTGGCTGCCGAGGCCGCCACCCCCACCAAGAAAAGTGACATAGGAAGGAAGATTAGTGGAGGCCCCGACAAGGAGTCCGAGAAGCGCGCCTCTCCGGAGTGCGCTGCTCCTGTTGACGATCTGCCAGAGAGCTCCACTAGCAAGAGATCCAAGGTTGGCGAGCCTGCTGTGAAGAAGGTCCCGGCAAAGCAGGATGGCGCTAGCGGTACGTTCACCGTCAGAGCCACCCTTGATGACAAATAGGAAAGCATGCTCGTTGCCTTCCTGCAGGCGAATGTCAATGTGTTTGCTTGGCAACCATCTATCATACCCGTTGTTCCCAGGGATGTAATCGAGCACCACCTTGTTGTCTGCCCTCATGCCCAACCCGTCAAGCAGAAGGTCAGAAAGCAAGCCTTGGAGCGGCAGTAGTTCATTCCCGAGGAAATCAAGAAACTTGAAGTAGCTGGTCTGGTGAGAGGAGTACTACATCCAACATGGTTGGCAAACCCAGTGGTAGTGCAGAAGGCAAATGGAAAAATGGAGGCTTTGCATAGATTTCACAGATCTGAACAAGGCGTGCCAGAATGACCCATTTCCCTTGGCGCGCATCAATCAGATTGTGGACTCCCCTTCAGGGTGCGATTTGCTTTCCTTCCTGGATGCTTACTCTGGATACCACCAGATATTCATGGCCAAGGAGGCCGAAGAGAAGAATGCGTTCATAACCCCTTGTGGCACGTACTGCTTTGTACGGATGCCCTTCGGGTTAAGGAGCGCCGGATCCACCTTTGCAAGAGCAGTGCAGATTGGCTTCGGGCCTCTGTTACACAGGAATGTGGAAGCTTACATGGATGACATCGTGGTCAAGACCAAGTATAGATCAACCCTCATTCAGGATTTGGAAGAGACCTTTGCTAACTTGCGCAAGCTCAACACGAAGTTGAACCCGGAGAACTGCATGTTTGGTGTTCCCTCCGGCAAGCTATTTGGCTTCTATGTGTCTCTGCGAGGGATAGAGGCCAATCTCGATAAGATCAGTGCAATCGAGTAGATTCAAGCACCCAAGACTGTCAAGGACGTAAGGCGCTTGACGGATGCGTTGCCGCGCTAAGCAGATTCATCTCTAAGTCTACCGAGCGGGCCTTGCCTTTCTTTAAGGTTTTGAAGAAGGTGGGACCAATGAAGTGGACTCCGGAAGCCGAGGCCGCACTGCAGGACCTGAAGGTATACCTTTCATCTGCTCCCACCTTGATTGCTCCTGAACCACAAGAGCCGTTGCTGCTGTACCTAGCGGCAACGAATCAAGCGGTTAGCGCAGCACTGGTGGCGCAGTGTGAAACGGATGAGGAAGCAGCAACAGCCTTTGTTCTCCCCGGAGATGAAGCTGAACCCACCATGACAAGCCCAAGCATAGATCAGAGGAGAGAAGAGCAAGTTGGCCGGGACAGTCCCAAGGCCCCGGCAAGGAAGAAAGTGGTGCAGCGGCTAGTATACTTCATCAGCTCACTGTTGCAGGGGGCTAGATCAAGGTATTCTGGTGTGCAGAAGTTGATCTTCGGCCTCGTCAAGGCCTCAAGGAAACTACGCCACCACTTCCAAGCCCATGAGATCACAGTTGTCACCAGATTTCCACTCCAACGCATACTGAGAAACCCCGAAGCCACCGACAGAATAGTTGAATGGTCACTCGAGCTGTCAAGTTTTGGCCTGAGATATGAAAGCAACTCAACTGTCTAGAGCAGAGCATTGGCAGAATTCATTGCAGAATGGACACCAACCTCGGACGAAGACGTGCCCGAAACAGTTATCCCCGGCAAGGAAGCACCTCAGGAATGGATCATATACTTTGACGGTGCCTTCTCGTTGAACGGCGCCGGAGCAGGCGTGCTCCTCGTCGCACCAACTTGAGAACACCTCAAGTACATGGTTCAGATGCATTTCCCTCGGGAAGAAGCCAGCAACAACACTACTGAGTATGAAGGACTCCTTGACGGGTTCAGGATCGCAGTGGAGTTGGGAACCAAGAGGTTGATCATCCGTGGAGATTCACAGCTCATGGTGAGGCAGATCAACAAGGATTATCAGAGCCCGTTGGTGGAAGCATACGTTGAGGAAGTGAGGAAGCTGGAGGAGCATTTCGATGGTTTGCAAACAGAGCACGTCCCATGTGCCAAAAACAACATTGCTGACCAGCTGTCAAAATGCGCTGCACAAAAGCTTCCTGTGGAAACAGGAACTTTTGTCCTCCACCCGACTCAGCCCTCCGTGTCCTCCTCAACGATGGCCAGAAAAAGTAGGAAATTGGCCTTCGGCAAGCCTTCCCTGACAGAGCTTCCTGAAGCCCCCGGCAGAAAGGCTGCCGGGTTCGACCTCGCTTCGCTTGGTGAGCAGCCTTCTCCCGCCGAACCACAGGTTCCTGCGGTCGAGATGAGTGCTCCCACGAACGAGGAAGAACCCTTTGTCCTGGTTGTTGAGCCCCAGGCTCCAACTTGGGCACAGAGCATAGTCCAATACCTCCACACAGGAGAACTTCCCGATGAGCCAGAAGAAGCTGAAAGAGTAACCCGGAGGGCTAGCATGATTCAATTTGTCGATGACACATTATACCGGAGAGGGCCAACGGTATGAAATTGAAGTGCATCTGCCAGGAAGAGGGGCGAGAACTTTTGGCAGGGATACACGAAGGTGTGTGCGGCTCTCACATTGGATTAAGAGCCTTGGTTGGAAAAGCTTTCCGGCAAGGTTTCTACTGGCCCACGGCCCTCCAAGATGCGATTGAGCTAACCACCAAGTGTGAAGCCTGCCAGTTCCACTCCAAGAACATTCATCAGCCAGCTCAAGCTCTCCAGACGATCCCTTTATCCTGGCCGTTTTCGGTCTGGGGGCTCGATATCTTGGGCCCTTTCCCCCGAGCTGTCGGGGGCTTTGAATTCTTCTACGTCGCCATCGACAAGTTTTCAAAGTGGCCGGAAGTAGAGCTAGTGAGAAAGGTGACCGCACAGTCAGCAATCAAGTTCTTGAAAGGACTGGTGTGCCGTTACGGAGTACCAGGCAGGGTGATCACTGACAACGGCACCCAGTTCACGAGCCACGCCTTCGTGCAATATGTTCAAGCCCTCGGAAGCAAAGTCTCATTCGCCTCTGTTGCGCATCCCCGGAGCAATGGACAAGCTGAGAGGATGATCGCTGAAGTGCTACACGGACTCAAGACGAGAACTTTCGACAAGCTGCACAAGTGCGGAAGACGCTAGATCGAAGAGCTACCGGTGGTTCTTTGGTCCCTCCGTACGACACCAAATCGAGCCACCGGACAGACCCCCTTCTCCCTAGTATATGGGGCAGAAGCAGTGCTCCCCATGGAACTCATATATGGGTCACCTCGGGTACTTCCCTATGATGAAGTAGCGCAAGAGCAGCACCGGCATGACAATGCCGTGCTCCTCGAGGAGGATCGTCTCCGGGTTACTGTACGTGCTGCACGATACCAGCAAGCCCTGTGCCGCTATCATAGCCGCAAGGTGCGCGCCCGGAGCCTTGAGGAAGGCGACCTTGTCCTTCGGCGTCTTCAGTCTGCCAAGGGTTCAAACAAGTCGACGCTGAAGTGGGAAGGCCCTTACCGGGTAGTACGAGTCACCAGACCTGGCGCAGTCCGTCTGGAGACCGAAGATGGCACCCCGGTGTAAAACTCATGGAACATTGAGCATCTTCGCAAGTTCTACCCGTAAGGCGCGGCTGTCGGGCCTTGCCTGGCAGCCACCTTTTGTACAAGCCTTGCCGATGTTGCATGTAACCCTTTGTACAAATCCAAGCGCAGACCCTGAGCAAAGATATCGACGCGCTGGCGCCCATAACTTGCATGCATAAGTAGTCTGACTCGAGTCTGCATTGAGCATCTAGAGAGGGTCATGTGCTGCTATGTTTCCTTTCTGTGCTAACTACAGGACCCCTTGCCACGGATTCAGATCCAAGAAGGGAGACGTGGAAACAAGCCTGCATATCGACCCCCGGCAACAAACCAGATAAGTTCTCTCTAAGATATCCATAAAGTACTTTTGTAAGAAGGGCTTGCGTTCTGAGAAAACCTTGCCACCTTCGAAACTCTTGTGCTCCCACCCTTTGACGCGACGATGCCTGGGTTTCTTGCCAGGGCGTCCCTTCCCGTGCCCTGCAGTTCCACCCACTAGCACCGCGTAATGCATGCTGCGTACGTGGCGGAAATGGCGGGGCGACATGAAAAAAATGGCCGTCATCTCCCCCGTGAGCATGGGACGTGGGTAAGCGCCGGGGCCCATGCTCGAACGGCCTCCCACGACGCATTGCACGATGGGCGGGGAAAGCGGAAACTGACTCCATTACAGGTTAATGAAGAAGCAAGAGAGATATCAAGAAGGACTTAACCCCCACGACGGTCTGGTTCTAGTGCACGCCTGTGTATTTGTTGGGGCCTACCCCAACGATGCCCAGCGACACGTATGTGTTGGGGAACGTTGCATGGAATTCAAAAAATTTCCTACGCACATGAAAGATCTATCCATGGAGATGCATAGCTATGAGAGGGGGAGTGACAATGCGGTTAATGTAGTCGAACTTCTTCGCGATCCATCCGATCAAGTACCGAACGTACGACACCTCCGCGTTCAGCACACGTTCAGCTCGGTGGCGTCCTCGCCTTCTCGATCCAGCAACACGGGCGAAATAGTGGATGAGTTCCGGCAACACGACGGCGTGGTGACGGTGATGGTGAAGCGATCTCTGCAGGGCTTCGCCTAAGCACTACGAAGATATGACTGAGGGTGTAAACTGTGGAGGAGGACGCCGCACATGGCTAAGGGATTGATCTGTGTTATGTGTGGCGCCCCCCTCATATATATATATAGGTGGAGAGAGGGAGGAGCAGCCAAGGGGTGCGCCCCAAGTAGGCCGAATCCTACTTGGGGTCTCCCCCAATTCGGCCTCCCCCCCCCTTCCATAATTGCCGGAAGGGAATAAGGGAAGAGGGAAGAAGAGAAGGAAGGGGGGCGACCCCCTCTTCTCCTTCTCCCATTTGGCCTCCTGCCATAAGGGCGGCACGCCACCCCTTGTGGGCTGCGGTGCTCCCCTCCCATGGCCCATGTGGCCCATATGTTCCCCCCGGGGTGTCCGGTAACCACTCCGGTACTCTGATAAATACCTGATACCCTCCGAAACACTTTCGGTGTCCGAATACTCTCATCCTATATATCAATCTTTACCTCTCGACCATTTCGAGACTCCTCAACATGTCCGTGATCACATTTGGGACTCCGAACAACATTCGGTCACCAATCATATAACTCATATAACACTATATCGTCATCGAACATTAAGCGTGTGGACCCTACGGGTTCGAGAACTATGTAGACATGACCGAGACAACTCTCCGATCAATAACCAATAGCGGAACCTGGATGCCCATATTGGTTCCTACATATTCTACAAAGATCTTTATCGGTCGATCCGTTATGACAACATACGTAGTTCTCTTTATCCATCGGTATGTTACTTGCCCGAGATTCGATGGTCGGTATCTTCATACCTAGTTTAATCTCGTTACCGGCAAGTCTCTTTACTCGTTCCGTAATACATCATCCCATGACTGACTACTTAGTCACTTTGCTTGCAAGGCTTCTTATGATGTGTATTACCGAGAATGCCCAGAGATACCTCTCCGAAATACGGAGTGACAAATCCCAATCTTGATTCATGCCAACTCAACAGACACCTTCGGAGATACCTGTAGATCATCTTTATAATCACCCAGTTACGTTGTGACGTTTGATAGCACACAAGGCATTCCTCCGGAGTCCGGGAGTTGCATGATCTCATGGTCGGAAGAACATGTATTTGACATTGTGAAAGTAGTAGCAAATAAACTAAAACAATCAATAGCTATGTTAATGGATGGGTCTTGTCCATCACATCAATCTCTAAATGATGTGATCCCATTATCAAATGACAACTCATGTCCATGGCTAGGAAACCATAACCATCTTTGATCAACGAGCTAGTCTAGTAGAGGCTTACTAGGGACACGGTATTTGTTTATGTATGCACACATGTATTTAAGTTTCCGGTCAATACAATTATAGCATTAATAATAAACCTTTATCATGATTAAAGAAATATAATAATAACCACTTTATTATTGCCTCAAGGGCATATTTCCAACAGTCTCTCACTTGCACTGGAGTCAATAATCTAGATTACATTGTAATGAATCTAACACCCATGGAGTCTTGGTGCTGATCATGTTTTGCTCGTGGAAGAGGTTTAGTCAACGGGTCTGCCACATTTAGATTCATGTTGACTTTGCAAATTTCTATGTCTCCATCCTTCACGTAATCACGAATGGAGTTGAACCCGTTTGATGTGCTTGGTTCTCTTGTGAAATCTGGGCTCCTTTGCTATTGCAATTGCTCCAGTGTTGTCACAAAAGATTGTTATTGGACCCGATGCACTAGGTATCACACCTAGATTGGATATGAACTCCTTCATACAGACTCCTTCATGTGCTGCTTCCGTAGCCGCAATGTATTCCGCTTCACACGTAGATCCCGCCACAACGCTCTGCATAGAACTGCACCAACTGACAGCTCCACCATTTAATAAAAATACGTATCCGGTTTGTGACTTAGAGTCATCCGGATCTGTGTCGAAGCTAGCATCGACGTAACCCTTTAGGATGAGCTCTTCGTCACCTCCATAAACGAGAAACATATCCTTGGTCCTTTTCAGGTACTTCAGGATATTCTTGACCGCTGTCCAGTGATGTACTCCTGGATTACTTTGGTACCTTCGTGCCAAACTTATGGCAAGGCACACATCAGGTCTGGTACATAGCATGGCATACATAATAGAACCTATGGCTGAGGCATAGGGAACGACTTCCATTTTCTCTCTATCTTCTGCCGTGGTCGGACTTTGAGTCTTACTCAATTTCACACCTTGCAACACAGGCAAGAACCCTTTCTTTGACTGGTCCATTTTGAACTTCTTCAGAACTTTGTCAATTTGTGAAAGTCCAATTAAGCGTCTCCATCTATCTCTATAGATCTTGATGCCCAATATGTAAGCAGCTTCACCGAGGTCTTTCATTGAAATATTCTTACTCAAGTATCCTTTTATGCTATCCAGAAATTCTATATCATTTCCAATCAATAATATGTCATCCACATATAATATCAGAAATGCTACAGAGCTGCCACTCACTTTCTTGTAAATACAGGCTTCACAATAAGTCTGTATAAAACCAAATGCTTTGATCACCTCATCAAAGCATAAATTCCAACTCCGAGATACTTGTACCAGTCCATAGATGGATCGCTGGAGCTTGCACACTTTGTTAGCACCTTTAGGATCGACAAAACCTTCTGGTTGCATCATATACAATTCTTCTTTAAGAAATCCATTAAGGAATGCACTTTTGACGTCCATCTGCCAAATTTCATAATCATAAAATGAGGCAATTGCTAACATGATTCGGACAGACTTAAGAATCGCTACGGGTGAGAAAGTCAACCCCTTGAACTTATCAAAAACCTTTTGCGACAAGTCGAGCTTTGTAGATAGTAATATTACCGTCAGCATCTGTCTTCCTCTTGAAGATCCATTTATTCTCAATGGCTTGCCGATCATCGGGCAAGTCCACCAAAGTCCACACTTTGTTCGCATACATGGATCCTATCTCAGATTTCATGGCCTCAAGCCATTTGTCAGAATTTGGGCTTGTCATAGCTTCTTCATAGTTCGTAGGTTCGTCGTTGTTAACAACATAACATCCAAGACAGGATTACCGTACCACTCTGGTGCGGTACATGTTCTGGTCGACCTACGAGGTCCAGTAGTAACTTGATCTGAAGTTTCATGATCATCATCATTTGCTTCATCTCTGTTTGGTGTAGGCATCACGGGAACTGTTTTCTCTGATGTACTACTTTCCAATTCAAGAGAAGCTACAATTACCTCATCAAGTTCTATTTTCCTCCCACTCACTTCTTTCGAGAGAAACTTCTTCTCTGGAAAGGACCCATCCTTAGCAACAAAGATTTTGCCTTCAGATCTGTGGTAGAAGGTATACCCAATAGTTTCTTACGGGTATCCTAGGAAGACGCACTTCTCCGCTTTGGGTTCGAGTTTATCTGGCTGAAGCCTTTTGACATAAGCATCGCAGCCCCAAACTTTATGAAACGATAGCTTAGGTTTATTACCAAACCACAGTTCATACGGTGTCGTCTTAACGGATATAGACGGTGCCCTATTTAATGTGAATGCAGATGTCTCTAATGCATAACCCCAAAATGATAAAGGCAAATCGGTAAGAGACATCATAGAACGCACCATATCTAATAAAGTACGGTTATGACGTTCGGACGCACCATTACGCTGTGGTGTTCCAGGTGGCGCGAGCTGTGAAACTATTCCACATTGTTTCAAATGAAGGCCAAACTCATAACTCAAATATTCGCCTCCGCGACCAGATCGTAGAAACTTTATTTTCTTGTTACGATGATTCTCTACTTCACTCTGAAATTCTTTGAACTTTTCAAATGTTTCAGACTTGTGTTTCATTAAGTAGATATAACCATACCTACTCAAATCATCTGTGAAGGTCAAAAAATAACGATACCCGCCACGTGCTTCAACACTCATCAGACCGCATACATCTGTATGTATTATTTCCAATATGTCATTAGCATGTTCCATTGTTCCGGAGAACGGAGTTTTAGTCATCTTACCCATGAGGCATGGTTCGCAAGTATCAAATGATTCATAATCAAGTGATTCCAAAAGTCCATCAGCATGGAGTTTCTTCATGCTCTTTACACCAATATGACCTAAACGGCAGTGCCACAAATATGTTGACCATCATCATTAACTTTGCATCTTTTGGCATCAATATTATGAATATGTGTATCACTACAATCAAGATTCAACAAGAATAGACCATTCCTCAAGGGTGCATGACCATAAAAGATATTACTCATATAAATAGAATAACCATTATTCTCTGACTTAAATGAATAACCGTCTCGCATTAAACAAGATCCAGATATAATGTTCATGCTCAACGCAGGCACCAAATAACAATTATTTAGGTCTAAAACTAATCCCGAAGGTAGATGTAGAGGCAGCGTCCTGACGGCGATCACATCAACTTTGGAACCATTCCCGACACGCATCGTCAACTCATCCTTAGCCAGTCTTCGTTTAATCCGCAGCTCCTGTTTCGAGTTACAAATATGAGCAACCGAACCAGTATCAAATACCCAGGTGCTACTACGAGGACTAGTAAGGAACACATCAATAACATGTATATCAAATATACCTTTGTTCACTTTGCCATCCTTCTTATCCGCCAAATACTTGGGGCAGTTCCGCTTCCAGTGACCATTCCCTTTGCAGTAAAAGCACTCAGTCTCAGGCTTGGGTCCAGCTTTAGCTTTCTTCGCGGGAGCGGCAAATTGTTTGCCATTCTTGTTGAAGTTCCCTTACTTTCCCTTGCCCTTTTTCTTGAAACTAGTGGTCTTGTTAACCATCAACACTTGATGCTCTTTCTTGATTTCTACCTCCGCTGATTTCAGCATCTCGAAGATCTCGGGAATTGTCTTCTCCATCCCTTGCATATTATAGTTTATCACGAAGCCTTTCTAGCTCGGTGCCAGTGACTGAAGAACTCTGTCAATAACACTCTCAACTGGAAGATTGATTCCCAGCTGAGTCAAGTGATGGTGGTACCCAGACATTCTGAGTATGTGTTCACTGACAGAACTATTCTCCTCCATCTTACAGCTATAGAACTTGTTGGAGACTTCATATCTCTTAACCCGGGCATTTGCTTGAAAGATCAATTTCAGCTCTAGGAACATCTCATATGCTCCATGACGTTCAAAACAGCTTTGAAGTCCCGGTTCAAGGCCGTAAAGCATGGAACACTAAACTATCGAGTAGTCATCAGATCGAGCTTGCCAGACGTTCACAACATCTGCATCTGCTCCTGCAGCAGGTCTGCCACCCAGCGGTGCATCAAGGAAATAATTCTTCTGTGCAGCAATGAGGATAATCCTCAAGTTATGGACCCAGTCCGTGTAGTTGCTACCATCATCTTTCAACTTAGCTTTCTCTAGAAACGCATTAAAATTCAACGGAACGGTAGCACGGGCCATTGATCTACAACATGGATATGCAAAAACTATCAATACTATGTTCATGATAAATTAAGTTCAATTAATCAAATTACTAAAGAACTCCCACTTAAATTAACATCTCTCAAGTTGTCTAAGTGAAACATGATCCATATCAACTAAACCATGTCCGATCATCACGTGAGATGGAGTAGTTTTCAATGGTGAACATCTATATGTTGATCATATCTACTATATGACTCATGTTCGACCTTTCGGTCTCAGTGTTCCGAGGCCATGTCTGTACATGCTAGGCTCGTCAAGTTTAACCAAAGTATTCCGCATGTGTAAAACTGGCTTACACCCATTGTATGTGAACGTAGAGTCTATCACACCGGATCATCACGTGGTGTCTTGAAACGATGAACTGTAGTAATGGTGCATACTTTAGGGAGAACACTATAACCTTGAAATTAAGTGAAGGGATCATCTTATAATGGTACCGTCGATCTAAGCAAAATAAGATGCATAAAGGATAAACATCACATGCAATCAAAATATGTGACATGATATGGCCATCAACATCTTGTGCTTTTGATCTCCATCTCCAAAGCATCGTCATGATCTCCATCGCCACCGGCTTGACACCTTGATCACCATCGTTGCGTTATGGTCGTCTCGCCAACTATTGCTTCTATGACTATTGCTAACTCATAGCGAGAAAGTAAAGCAATTACATGGCGTTTGCATTTCATACAATAAAGAGACAACCATAAGGCTCCTGCCAGTTGGCGATAATTTACAAAACATGATCATCTCATACAATAACATATAACTCATCACGTCTTGACCATATCACATCACAACATGCCCTGCAAAAACAAGTTAGACGTCCTCTACTTTGTTGTTGCATGTTTTACGTGGATGCTATGGGCTTCTAGCAAGAACGGTTCTTACCTACGCAAAAACCACAACGGTGAATTATCAAGTTTGCTGTTTTAACCTTCTTCAAGGACCGGCCGCAGTCAAATTCGATTCAACTAAAGTGAGAGAAACAGACACCCGCCAGCCACCTTTATGCAAAACAAGTTGCATGTCTGTCGGTGGAACCGGTCTCTTGTGCGTGGACATGTAAGGTTGGTCCGGGCCGCTTCATCCCACAATGCCGCCGAATCAAAATAAGATGTTGGTGGTAAGCAGTATGAACATCACCGCCGACAACTCTTTGTGTTCTACTCGTGCATATCATCTACGCATATAATTGGCTCTGATACCATGGTGGGGGAACGTTGCATGGAATTCAAAACTTTTCCTATGCACACACAAGATATATCCATGGAGATACATAGCTATGAGAGGGGGAGTGTGTCTACGTACCCTCATAGACCGTAAGTGGAAGTGTTTGACAACGCAGTTGATGTAGTCGAACTTATTCGTGATCCAATCGATCAAGTACCGAACGTACGTCACATCCGCGTTCAGCACACATTCAGCTCGGTGATGTCCTCACCTTCTCGATCCAGCAACACGGGCGAAGTAGTGGATGAGTTCCAGCAGCACGACGGCGTGGTGACGGTGATGGTGAAGCGATCTCCGCAGGGCTTCGCCTAAGCACTACGAAGATATGACCAAGGGTGTAAACTATAGAGGGGGATGCCGCACACTGCTAAGGGATTCATCTGTGTTATGTGTGGCGCCCCCCTCATATATATATAGGTGGAGGGAGGGAGGAGCAGCCAAGGGGTGCGCCCCAAGTAGGCCGACCCCCCTTCCATAATTGCCGGAAGGGAAAAAGGGAAGAGGGAAGAAGAGAAGGAAGGGGGGGGCGAACCCCCTCTTCTCCTTCTCCAATTCGGCCTCCCTCCATAAGGCGGCACGCCAACCCATGTGGCCCATATGTTCCCCCCGGGGTGTCCGTTAACCCCTCCGGTACTCTGATAAATACCCGATACCCTCCGGAACACTTTCGGTGTCCGAATACTATCATCCTATATATCAATCTTTACCTCTCGACCATTTCGAGACTCCTCGTCATGTCCGTGATCACATCCGGGACTCCAAACAACATTCGGTCACCAATCATATAACTCATATAACACTATATCGTCATCGAATGTTAAGCATGCGGACCCTACGGGTTCGAGAACTATGTAGACATGACCGAGACAACTCTCCGATCAATAACCAATAGCGGAACCTGGATGCCCATATTGGTTCCTACATATTCTACGAAGATCTTTATCGGTCGAACCGTTATGACAACATACGTAGTTCTTATTATCCATCGGTATGTTACTTGCCCGAGATTCGGTCTTCGGTATCTTCATACCTAGTTCAATCTCGTTACCGGCAAGTCTCTTTACTCATTTCGTAATACATCATCCCATGACTGACTACTTAGTCACTTTGCTTGCAAGGCTTCTTATGATGTGTATTACCGAGAATGCCCAGAGATACCTCTCTGATATACGGAGTGACAAATCCCAATCTTGATTCACGCCAACTCAACAGACACCTTCGGAGATACCTCTAGAGCATCTTTATAATCACCTAGTTACGTTGTGACGTTTGATAGCATACAAGGCATTCCTCCGGAGTTGCATGATCTCATGGTCGGAAGAACATGTATTTGACATTGTGAAAGCAGTAACAAATAAACTGAAACGATCAATAGCTATGCTAACGGATGGGTCTTGTCCATCACATCATTCTCTAAATGATGTGATCCCGTTATCAAATGACAACTCATGTCTATGGCTAGGAAACCATAACCATCTTTGATCAATGAGCTAGTCTAGTATAGCCTTACTAGGGACACGGTATTTGTTTATGTATCCACACATGTATTTAAGTTTCCGGTCAATACAATTATAGCATGAATAATAAACCTTTATCATTATTAAGGAAATATAATAATAACCACTTTATTAATGCCTCTAGGGCATATTTCCGATAGTATGGGCCAGGTCCGGGGGCTCCTGTCGGTACAATGAACATTTGCGTTCATTTTACCCGAACTATACATAGACGTGATGGCCCTCTGCATCCTACAACAACACATGTAGCAAGGCCAAGCCACATCAGGAGCACATTGAGCCATCAAAGGGCAGATCAAGAAGACCAAGACAACATCACTTTGCAAGATCTCACCTTGGGAAAAGCCTCCCTTGCTAGGCAGGAGAGCCCGGAAAGGTCGAGGCCGTTCCCCCAAGGGCAAGTCCAAGACCCCCCAGCAGGCTTGCCGGGTTTTCCAGGGGCGTCTCGCCCCGCCAAGACACCACCGCTTAACCGCACCACCACGCCAGTCACCCATCGGTGCGGTGTCGAGCCTCCAGATTATTAAGTGGCATCCACCAGGCACGTGTCAGCCACCCAAAAGGCTTTTCATCTCCAAATGACACCCGTCCAGATGGCGTGTCACTCATGTGAGCAAGATGGAGGCTTAAGCGGCTCGGCAGGCTTGCCGGGCACACCCACGACATGATGTTAAGCGGTGCATTTAATGCACTTTGTCCTAACTGCCAGAGTTAGGTATGATAACACTGTTAGCCATCTAATCAGTGAATAGTGGTAGCCTAGCCACTGTGGAGCACCCCTTGAACTATAAAAGGAGGCCCATGGCTACCTAGAACAGGATTCGGACCCCCACGCACTTGTACGCGCGTAGCTGCTCTTTCCCCGAGGCACCCTTGTCAGGCAAGAGCGCCGCGCTCTCTCTTGGTCCATCCAGCAATGCCACCAAAAGCAGGAGTAGGGTTTTACGCCTCGTGGTGGCCCGAACCTGGGTAAAAAGTGACCGTGTCTCCGTCTCCGTGCTGCCCCGCGGCTTCTGCTCTTTGTGCAATGCGCCCTCTCCCCCGCCGAACCACAAAGGGGCCGGCGGCCCCATAGGTGATCGTGTTCCACACCGACAACTGGAGAACCAATATCTTGGATCTCCAGAACCATCTAACTCTTGGCTATCTGGCCAAACAATAAGTCACCTCGATCACCTCGTGATCAGTATGTCCTCGTGATCACCACATGATCACAACAAACTGAATGATCATCCTCGAGATCATTCCAACATCATCATCGACGTCCTGCCAAGATGTTACTACTCACATAACAACATATTAGTCATCTAATAAGTTATTCCGTCATCGTGAGTGTTGATCGAACGGTGTGACATAGTACGGACTGTGTCCATGACCGAGGACGCGGCTATCGATATATTATACACAATCTGCAGAGGTTAGTACACTATACCCACATCATAGAACCCATGGCCTCGTGCTCCCATTCGGGTGGACCAACGGTATTCCGACAAAACTAATCTACTGCATGACACTCTCCCGGCCACTCCGACAAACTCCCCTTTGGGCTAAGTCATGGGTGACCCCGGATGCCACTCTGGACATCAAACGGCCACCGTCGTGGCAAAACAAAAATGGTCCCACACAGGGACATCCCGGGTACAACACAACTCTGGCACGTAAAGTTATTACCACCTATTGGGCCAGGGCAGCACGCGCAAATAACCTTCCCTAGTTGGAGGCACCGGCGAGAGGCATGACAATAGACCATATTAGTGCCTTCCCATAAAGGCAAATGTGGTTGCACTGGAAAAGCCCAGTTCTGTCGGAATCGGGGCTCCGCGGACCCAAAAAGGTTTGAACTCTGGGGTGTGTACAAAGGATCTGGCTTCACCGCGATGCCCTACTCGCTATGCCCTAGGATCTAGCTCACCGAGTGCGAAGATCATAGGGAAGGAAAGAACATGAGGATTTACCCAGGTTCGGGCTACCTTGCGGTGTAAAACCCTACTCCTGCCTTTGGTGGATTGGCCTCACGAGGAGGTGGAGGATGAACTACTACAGTGGACAAGCTGCCTCGCAAGGGCTCGGATGGTGTGGGTGGATTCAATCTGTCCTCCGTCTCCTCTCTACGATGGACGCTAGTCTATATTTATAGTGGCCTTGGTCCTCTTCCCTCATAGCTTAGGCGGGAATGGATCCGACAACGGCCAATTTTGAATAGGGGACAAGTAGTACATCTTATCCTCACGAAAGGTGGTCTTCACCTGCAAAGCTGCTGGCCATGACGCAGAGGTGGGATCGGTGATGATAACCATCCTGCCGAGCTCGTGGTCGTGGTCTTGTTGCACCGGAAAGGAAACCTTTGGGACCTCCCTCGGGAACCTGCGCCTACCCTTGCATCCTTAGCACCAAAGAGGAAATGTCTCCCTCTGCGCCCGCTGGCGCTCGCCTGGCCTTGGTCGTCATGTTTCACGTCATTGTGGCCTCATGAGGAGGGGTACCTGCATAGAGATCTTCGCTCCTCGGGAGGCAGGCTTGAGGTGCCGCTCCCCAGGAGGTCTTGGCGTCGCTCGTCTCGCAAGGCCGGGGCCCTCCCGAGGGCCTTCCTCGCGTAGTCTTGAATCTGGGCCTTGCTGAGCCATCGGTGGGGCCACGCATTGGGCCGCAGGCAGGAAAGTCTGGTTACCCCCATTCCCAGAACACCGACAGTAGCCCCCGGGCCCAAGGCATGCCAGGCCTGGCTTCGAAGCGAAGACGAGGAGCAGAGGGCAAAACGCCGCGGGTCCCAATCGCCTGCAGGCCAGGCTTGACGCATGGTGCATGACGGGACACGGGCGCCTCCACTTCCCCATGCGGCCTCGGCAACCGTCCTTGCTGACAAAAAGCCTGGCGCGTGCTGCGGAACCATCATTGTCCCGCCGTGCTCTCGCCTTCTGCTTCTCCCTTCCTTCGCAAGCTCGCGCTTCCCTTGCCGAATCTTGCGCCCGCTCCAATCCGCCTCACCGCCATGGCCCCCAAGAGGAAGAGGGGCAGGGCTTCGACGGCGACGGTGCCCCAAGCAGGGTCGGAGTCCGCGTTGGGCCGATCCACTTTGGTCAATCTTGAAGGGTTGGACAAGGTCCGACAGGCGATTGTCGCCGACAGCAACGAGGGGAAGGCGAAGAACAACTGGCCCGCCTCTCGGTCTCTGCCTGATCTGGAAGCCACCGACATCCCTCTTCATGTCCATGCCCTTTTCTCTGGCTTGCTGCCGCCGTTCTCGGATTTCTTCAATGTCGTGCTTACGTACTATTAAGTCCACGAATTGCACTTCGACCTCGGGTCCATCGTCCTCCTTTCCACCGTCGCGTTCTTGTGCGAGGCCTTCGTGGGTGTCGCCCCGTTCATGACCCTGCTTCGCCACTTCTTCTCCCTCCAGCTGGTCCCGAGCGAGCAGCGCTCGGGGTGCGTGTCGCTCTGGGAGGCGGATGCGACGGCCGGCGCAATCATCGACACCGAGCTTCATCCGAACACAGAGGGGTTCCATAGGCGATGGGTGTACATAGACGCCACCATGCACAACCCCCTGCTCCAGATTCTGATGGCCCCCGTGGAGCCCAGCTCGGGCTGGGGGCACACGAAGCTTGTCGACCCATGGTTCCCGCAAGTTACGGCCAGGCTGCATGTCCTAAAAAGGCAGGTGTAATGATGGCAATGGTCGTGAGGGAGTTTGTCTGGCGGTGAATCGCTCCTCTCCAGTGCCATTCCCGCCGGATGTGGGCCTTCACCGACCGTGAGGATACCATGAGGCTTCAGGAGCTTTCCCTTCCCTCCAACTCGCTGCGCGGGGTGCTCCGCCTCCTGACCGGCGGAGAGGCTCCCACGCTCCCTCACGAAGGGCTCCCCATGTACAATTATCCAAACGGGGGTAACTTTGCCGAGGCGATGCCACGCTTCGATGAGTGGGGGTTGCTCCCCAAGGGCCATGCGGGGCCTCGCGACAATCCCCTCCTGGTGGCACCGAGTGTCAGGGGTCCCGAGGACGAAGCTCCTTGAGCGGCCGAGGGGTAGCAAGCCAGGGTGCCTGCTCCTCAGCGGCCCGGCATCGCGGCCCCGGTCGGCGGGGAAGAAGCTCCTCCCGAGGGCGTGATTGCCGCCCCAAGCACGGGGGACCATGCGCCAGACTCCGGCGGTTCAACCTCCGGACTCCTCGCTCCCCGGAGGAGGGGGAAGCACAGTGGTTGCACCAACTCGGCCCCGTGGGTCCTGAAGAAGAGGAAATGGATCGCCACGGACGAGTAAGTCTTCTACTTTTCTTGACTTCTGCTCATCAAGCCCTCCTGAGCCGCCTCTCCTCAGGTTTTGTAGGATCGAAAGTAGGTCTAGAGGGGGGGTGATTAGACTACTTGACCAAATAAAAATCTATCCTTTTCCCAATTTTAGTTGTAGGCAGATTTTAGCAATTAGCACAAGTCAAGCAATCAACCTACACATGCAATTTTAAGAGTGTAGCAGCGGATAGTAAAACATTCCTATGAAGGTAAAGGGAAGGGTTTGGAGAGTGCAAACGCAATGGAGACACAGAGGTTTTTGGCGTGGTTCCAATAGGTGGTGCTATCGTACATCCACGTTGATGGAGACGTCAACCCACGAAGGGTAACGGCTGCGTGAGTCCACGGAGGGCTCCACCCACGAAGGGTCCACGAAGAAGTAACCTTGTCTATCCCACCATGGCTATCGCCCACGAAGGACTTGCCTCACTCAGGTAGATCTTCATCAAGTAGGCGATCTCCTTGCCCTTACAAACTTCTTGGTTCAACTCCACAATATTGTCGGAGGCTCCCAAGCGACACCTAACCAATCTAGGAGACACCACTCTCCAAAAGGTAATAGACGGTGTGTTGATCATGAACTCCTTGCTCTTGTGCTTCAAATGATAGTCTCCCCAACACTCAACTCTCTCTCACATATTTGGCTATGGTGGAAAGATGATTTGAGTGGAAAGCAACTTGGGGAAGGCTAGACATCAAGATTCTTGTGGTAGGATTGGTATATCTTGGTCTCAACACATGAGTAGGTGGTTCTCTCTCAGAAAATGAATGGTGCAAGTGTAGACATGCTCTAATGGCTCTCTGGCAAATGGAGAAGGGGATGGAGGGGCATATATAGCCTCAGCCCACTTCGTCGACATCCAGACGGGCGTGTCTTGCGGACGTCGAGGCTTCTCCGGGGGCTTCAACGTCGGAGTTGACTGGAGTTTTATGAGGGGCTGCAGGATTGGGGTAGCGATGATGACCCACGCGGGGTGTAGTGGCTACAGTCCCGTTGGAGAAGATCCCCAAGAGACGACGGAGTTCATCCGGGGAAACGAATGCATTGCCTGGGTGGATGACAGGGGCAGACCTTGGGGGCTCAACTGGCCTCCCAAGCAGTACTATCGGGGTGTCGGTGTCGGGTGCAGCTTCACTTCTGGCCGGGGTCAGGAGAGCAAGCGTCCTGCGGGTCTCAATAAAATCATTGGTGACCTGATCGAACACTGCCTCTTGCGCTCTCAGGTAGCGCACCAGATGCACCAGAGCAGGATCGGTCTCATGGTCTCCATGGGCGACTTGGGTCTGTCTACCATAGCCTTCACAACTAGGGTAGTAGTAGAAGGAGCGGCAGTTAACCCTCGGTGACCGATGCCGGAGTTGAACTACAGCCTCTCGGGCTGCAAGTTGGATGGCTTGGGGCTCGTCGGTGGTCGTCCTCCCGGTGAACCGATAAGGGCGCTCTGCGGTGATGCCCCTCCCGTAGATGTGCACCGTGGCCTAGTAGTGATGGATGGCATCACTTGCATACTCTTGGTACACGACATACTCCGGCGGCTCTTCGATGCCGAGAGCACGACGGGTGAGATTGGAAAGGATGACTACAAAGCCTTCAAGCCCGGCTGCGGTGGTCTCGTTATGCATGATGGGACCTGGCATCTTGGTGGTCGGGAGTGAGGCTGTGATATGCTGGGTTGGGGTGAGGCTTCTCTTATAAGCCAACAGAGTCTTCCATCACACGTTTGCGGATGGAACAACGCAGTGTCGGCCACAGGCACACGGCCTATGGGCTAGGTTGATAGGTTGGGCACCGACTGTCAAAAGATGTCGGCTGCCACTGTGCGGTTATCGGATGGGATGGGCTTGACGATGGATAGGAAATGATGTGGACGGTGTGAAAACCTAGGGATAGCGACCAGGCTAAGATAGGATTAGCCAATGGTTAGCCTGGCTCTGAGACCAAGGCTGGCGGGGCCGGGACACGAAATCCTAGAAATTTAACCCCTCGTGTTACCACCAGCCCAGGATTACTGTTACTGGTGGACACGTCCTTGTTACAGATTACCAAGCAATTACAAGAATTGGATACAAGACCATAAAGGTCTAATGTTACAACAGTGACTCCGGTGGTGGATGATGGAAGCGACTTGTGGTTCTTCAACAATGATGGGGCTCCATTCCCACTGGAACAGCTGACCCAGATAATTCCTATCCCGCATGGCTGCAATCCTAGGCTCCGCACGGACGTCGCTGTGGTACTCCACGTAGAACTTCTGACTTGGCCAAGTAAATAGCCAGGGACAAGCCTGCGAGTACGTTTGAATGTACTCGCAAACATCATGAACAAAAGATATACCGAACGCAGCAGATAAAAATATTTGATCATGATGAGCCAAACTATATGCATATGCTCGTGCTGACGGAAATTTAAATTATGACGATAAAATGATATGAACGTGAACATAGCATGTCAGTTATGATCAAACTTATTAGAAATAAAGCAAATGAATGCCACGGGTAGTCTAGCCAGCCCAAGTGACATTCAGCAAAATAAAAGAAAAGCCAATCGGGTGTCCACAAGAGTAGTGGCGGGACCGCCTGTAAATTCGAGAGATGCCACGAGAGGTCTTGAAGAGAAATGCCAGTCGGGTGTCAAGTGACACAATGGTCGGTCTTGAAGAGAAATGCCAATCGGGTGTCCACAAGAGTAGTGGCGGAATAAACCACCTGTTAACTCGAGAGACGCCACGAGAGGTCTTGAAAATAAAATTGAGTGCCCGGGGTAGTCTAGCCAGCCCCTGAGATACTCAGGAAAATTCAAAAAAAGAGAAACGGGTTAGTCCTCAATATTATGCATAACCATAATAATATTTAACAAGCATAAATATTCATGGAAGCAACAGGGTGTCAATAATTATCTTGCAAAATATTTCGGGCATGTCATAATTATTTTCCTCCGGAGACCGACACTAAGACCGACACTTGACCAACCTAGACTGTAGTCCTTAACCATGGACATGGCTATTCGAATAGGTTTAAACTCTACAGAGGGTGTACTCTTTACCCACAAGTAAAGGATTTCTTTAGTCAGTACCGTGACACCTACTAATTCCTTTTACGGTCTTTGGGTCGAAAACACACCTAACCAGCACACACCAGATTATCTTTCCGGATGCCAGGAATCACCCAAAGCATCATTCAAGAAAAACTTTAAGATGGAGAGACAACGTCCTGCATGGGATCACTATTAATACGCGTGGATTACAAGGGTTGCCCCCCTCTCACTCATAAATCGAAACACCCATGCCCCCTGACCCGATGACAGGATTTAGTCCACCAACATGGAAACCCTCATCGCTGCCCTCTATGTGGTGTGTGCACGGAAAGGGGTTAACAACTAATTGAACCATACCCCACCTATGGCAGGGACAAGTGGCAGCACAAATCAAGTATGGGGGTTACCGGAACAAGACTCGATCTACAGTCGACCCAGGAGGCTTAAGTTTTTCTGTAGTGGTTAGCACAACAAATATTCTTTCAACAGCAATAACAAACATGGCCACAACTCTTGCATTCACCACAAGCATAACCAACAAGGCATGATCACGCTCCAACATGATCACCCTTCTGCCGGTAACGGTATTTTTCTTATGCCTGCTCCTGCAGGTTAGTCATGACAAGTACACGTTGCATGGTACGATGAAACATGCCAACTCTACATGCATGCAAATTTTACTCGAATTCAAACCATGCAAGCACTACTAGCAATATGCCAATTTAATTTGAATTCAACATAGTCATGTTCAAATTATTCTAGCAAATAATCTACCATGCATTCACCATATCAAGTGTTCAAGATGCTTGCCTTGAGCATGCAGAAATATTGGGTGCACTTCAAAAGTTTCAAAAGTTCCTTCCCTCCATTTTTCCTATTTTAAAGAGTATAGCAATTACCACATAATTCAAAAATAGTACTAATATTTGTTTCAAATATTTTTGAAATAAATACTAAAATAAACTAGATGAAAAATTAAAAATAACAGAAAAAGAAACAATTTATTTGGAGTTAATGTGAATTACTTATGGAATTTCTAAGTTGAAATAAATGATTAAATGGACTATTTAATTGCTCCAACAGAAACAAGGCTTAGGAAAAATGTTCACCTAGTCTGGAATAATAGAGCATGATTTTATGAGTGCAAGGAAATTTGAATCATCAAATTTGGATTTGAAATGAGTTCTGTGGAATTAATAGAAACTGCTGAATAAAAGAAAAGGAAAAGAAGCAGAGCAGCGCCCTGTGCGCAATTTAGCCGCCTGGTGCGACTGGACCGAGCCCAGCCGATCAGTTGCGCAAGGGGACGGCCGACGTCGAAGGCGTACAAGCTGGAATACGCCTTCCTCGCGCGAAAATGGCTCCGAACGGAATCCGTCTCCACTTAAACGGCTGAGTCGGCAGGGGCTGATTGACTGACGGTGGGTCCCACCGGGGCCACCTGTCATGTTTGACCAGTCCACCCCACCCTTCTCCCTCTTGACCGAACAGAGGAGGCCGCTACCGGCGGTGATTGCCGGTGAACGGCGGCGCCCCTTGGGCAGTGGAGCTCACCGACGTGCTCAGAAGGTCCGGGCGGACTCACTGGTGGGTAGCATGATCGACGGGGAGCTCTGCATCGCCGGTGATGCGATCTCCAGCGGACGGAGGTTATGGAAGAAAGAGGGCTTTCGCCTACTATTGCTCCCCGGTGAAATTGAAAGGTGGAATGGACCAGCGGGAGCTCCAGGAGGCTGATGGTGAAGGAATTGGGAAGGGGGAGGCCGTGGTTGCGACGGAGTCGACGGAGAAGTTGTGGTGGCCGTGACCACCGGAGAGAGAGAAGAAGACGTTCCCGAGCTCAATGGGGTGGCCTGGGGGCTGATTGGGAGTTTGGCGATGCACTGTGAGGGCGGGAATGGTCTCGAGGTGACCTTATATAGGCTGGAAGGGGTCCTCACCGACGTTTCCAGAGGCGGACACGGTGGCAGTAGCCATTGAGGGCACGACGTGGGCAGTGGCGGGATGGTTGCGGCGTGGGGAGCTTCTGGGAGAGGCCACCGCCCAGAGGAGGTGCTGGCAAGATCGGGGAGGCGCCAGGTGGTCCGGTCGGTGCCGTCCACAGCAGGGTGTGGCGGCGGCCATTCATGGCGGCGTCGAGGCCGGTGAGGAGCGGTGGTCAGGGTCTTTGGGGTCGGTGGAGGTCAGTGAGCTGTGGATATGCTCAGGTAGGTGAGAGTTAAGGCGAGGGTGAGCTGGCAAGATCGAGCAACTCGGGCGGTGCCGTGCCCGAGAAGGTTTCGGCGGCGGTGGCGCAGGGCGGTGCTAGCCGGCGCTAGAGGATGAGGGAGAGTGTCGGCAGGGTTCAGGGTGGACGGGTTGATCCAGTGGTGGACTAAGGCGAGCAGGGGAGGCAGTAGAGGGAGTGGCAGGAGTCGATGCCAGCGGTGCAATACACGCACTCTGTCCGTGCTCGCTGCATGCACGCCAAGTGCTCGTGCATATGCCAAAGGTAGCTACAGTGATCTAATCAACTTGATTTTTGGCAGGTTGATGCTCCTGAAGATTATAGTGATGGTGGACATGATGGTTTGGCTAATTGAGCAAGATCACAATGTAGTTCAGAAAAGTTGCCAATTTTCTGTCATGCCCACAAAGTGTTTGACAGAATGCTAGGGCCATTTAGAGGATTCCTGTGAAAGTGATATTTGGCAGAATGGTGTCTCATTGGATGACAAGAATGATTGTGGAGTTAGTTTGTGAAAAGAGAAAACTTGCTAATGCAAGTTTTACAAAATTTCAGTACTGGACAGAAAATAAAGGTGTATATTTGGTGAAATAAAAAGATTCCAATGGAGCTAAAATTTTGGAATTAAGGGTTAGGTTGGAAGGACTATAAGTGGGAAAAATTCAGGATTTTTGGATCAAGGAAAATTAGGGTTGTAGTTATAACTCAGAAATGGGATAGAAATGAAAAGAGATTGTTTTGCTCAAAATTTACAAAAGACCAAGTTAGGTTTTTGCAAAAAAGTGATATGCAGGCATCATATGACCTCCCATAATTTTTGTGGAATTTTGAAAGAGTTATTTACGGTAGTTGTAGTGCAACAGAGGCATTTAAAATATAGAAATAGCTATTAAAAGAATAGTTTTGGCACAAATTTTATTATGAAAATAATCCTTACTGTTATTAAACTATAATTGGAAAGTTTTAAGAGAACTACCAAAGCCACAATATTATATCCAAAAATTGCTTTATGGAGGGAAGAATTTTGAAAAACAGAAACAGGAAATGGTTCTGAAATTAATAAAAGTACTAGCAAAAATTCAAAATTTTAATTCTGGCCAAATTTTATTTAGTAAAAACATAATTAATTTTTTGGGGTGTTACAAACTCTACCCCCCTTAAGAAAATCTCGTCCTCGAGATTTGTTAAAGGGGGAGGAACTAAATGCAAATCACAACAGACGAGCAATCATGCACAAGATAATAACACACAAGCACATCAGTCAGTCAAACACTACACACTGCTAGAACATACACATAATCGTCTACAGCATGACGGTGGAATTTACAGGGCAACAGGGCTGCTAAGGGCATGGCAACTACTCTGGCAGACTCAGCCCACTTCGTCGATATCCAGACGGGCGTGTCTCGCGGACGTCTTGGCTTCTCCGGGGGCTTCAACATTGGAGTTGACTGGAGTGTTATGAGGGGCTGAATGGTTGGGGTAGCGATGATGACCCACGCGGGGTGTAGTGGCTACAGTCCCGTTGGAGAAGATCCCCAAGAGACGACGGAGTTCATCCGGGGAAACGAATGCATTGCCCGGGTGGATGACAGGGGCAGACCTTGGGTGCTCAACTGGCCTCCCAAGCAGTACTATCGGGGTGTCGGTGTCGGGTGCAGCTTCACTTCTGGCCGGGGTCAGGAGAGCAAGCATCCTGCGGGTCTCAATAAAATCATTGGTGACCTGATCGAACACTGCCTCTTGCGCTCTCAGGTAGCGCACCAGATGCACCAGAGCAGGATCCGTCTGATGGTCTCCATGGGCGACTTGGGTCTGTCTACCATAGCCTTCACAACTAGGGTAGTAGTAGAAGGAGCGGCAGTAAACCCTCGGCGACTGATGCCGGAGTTGAACTATAGCCTCTCGGGCTGCAAGTTGGACGGCTTGGGGCTCGTCGGTGGTCGTCCTCCCGGTGAACCGGTAAGGGCGCTCTACGGTGATGCCGCTCCCGTAGATGTGCACCGTGGGCCAGTAGTGATGGATGGCATCACTTGCATACTCTTGGTACACGACATACTCCGGCGGCTCTTCGATGCCGAGAGCACGACGGGTGAGATTGGCAAGGATGACTACAAAGCCTTCAAGCTCGGCTGCAGTGGTCTCGTTACGCACGATGGGACCTGGCATCTTGGTGGTTGGGAGTGAGGCTGTGATATGCTGGGTTGGGGTGAGGCTTCTCTTATAAGCCAACAGAGTCTTCCATCGCACGTTTGCAGATGGAACAACGCAGTGTCGGCCACAGGCACATGGCTTATGGGCTAGGTTGATAGGTTGGGCACCGACTGTCAAAAGATGTCGGCTGCCATTGTGCGGTTATCGGATGGGATGGGCTTGACGATGGATAGGAAATGATGTGGATGGTGTGAAAACCTAGGGATAGCGACCAGGCTAAGATAGGATTAGCCAATGGCCAGCCTGGCTCTGATACCAAGGCTGCCTGGGCCGGGACACGAAATCCCAGAAATTTAAGCCCTCGTGTTACCACCAGCCCGGGATTACTGTTACTGGTGGACACGTCCTTGTTACAGATTACCAAGCAATTACAAGAATTGGATACAAGACCATAAAGGTCTAATGTTACAACAGTGACTCCGGTGGTGGATGATGGAAGCGACTCGTGGTTCTTCAACGTCGATGGGGCTCCATTCCCACAGGAACAGCTGACCCAGATAATCCCTATCCTGCATGGCTGCAATCCTAGGCTCCTCACGGACGTCGCTATGGTACTCCACGTAGAACTTCTGACCTGGCCAAGTAAATAGCCAGGGACAAGCCTATGAGTACGTTTGAATGTACTCGCAAACATCATGAACAAAAGATATACCAAACGCAGCAGATAAAAATATTTGATCATGATGAGCCAAACTATATGCATATGCTCATGCTGACGGAAATTTAAATTATGACGATAAAATGATATGAACGTGAACATAGCATGTCAGTTATGATCAAACTTATTAGAAATAAAGCAAATAAATGCCACGGGTATTCTAGCCAGCCCAAGTGACATTCAGCAAAATAAAAGAAAAGCCAATCGGGTGTCCACAAGAGTAGTGGCGGGACCGCCTGTAAACTCGAGAGACACCACGAGAGGTCTTTAAGAGAAATGCCAGTCGGGTGTCAAGTGACACAACGGTCGGACTTGAAGAGAAATGCCAATCGGGTGTCCACAAGAGTAGTGGTGGAATAAACCGCCTGTTAACTCGAGAGACGCCACGAGAGGTCTTGAAAATAAAATTGAGTGCCCGGGGTAGTCTAGCCAGCCCCTGAGATACTCAGGAAAATAAAAAATAAGAGAAACGGGTTATTCCTCAATATTATGCATAACCATAATAATATTTAACAAGCATAAATATTCATGGAAGCAACAGGGTGTCAGTAATTATCTTGCAAAATATTTCAGGCATGTCATAATTATTTTCCTCCGGAGACCGACACTTGACCAACCCAGACTATAGTCCTTAACCACGGACACGGCTATTCGAGTAGGTTTAAACTCTGCAGAGGGTGTACTCTTTACCCATAAGTAAAGGATTTCTTTAGTCAGTACCGTGACACCGACTAATTCCTTTTACGGTCTTTGGGTTGAAAACACACCTAACCAGCACACACCAGATTAGCTTTCCGGATGCCAAGAATCACCCAAAGCATCGTTCAAGAAAAACTTTAAGACGGAGGGACCAACGTCCTGCATGGGATCACTATTAATACGCGCGGATTACAAGGGTTGCCCCCCTCTAAGTCACAACTGGAAACACCCATGCCCCCTGACGTGATGACAGGATTTAGTCCACCAACATGGAAACCCTCATTGTAGCCCTCTATGTGGTGTGTGTACGGAAAGGGGTTAACAACTAACTGAACCATACCCCACCTATGGCAGGGACAAGTGGCAGCACGAATCAAGTATGGGGGCTACCGGAACAAGACTCGATCTACGGTCGACCTAGGAGGCTTAAGTTTTCCTGTAGTGGTTAGCACAACAAATATTCTTTCAACAGCAATAACAAACAGGGCCACAACTCTTGCATGCACCACAAGCATAACCAACAAGGCATGATCACGCTACAACGTGATCACCCTTCTGCCGGTAACGGTATTTTTCTTATGCCTGCTCCTGCAGGTTAGTCATGACAAGTACACGTTGCATGGTACGATGAAACATGCCAACAATACATGCATGCAAATTTTACTCGAATTCAAACCATGCAAGCACTACTAGCAATATGCCAATTTAATTTGAATTCAACATAGTCATGTTCAAATTATTCTAGCAAATAATCTACCATGCATTCACCATATCAAATGTTCAAGATGCTTGCCTTGAGCATGCAAAAATATTGGGTGCACTTCAAAAGTTTCAAAACTTCCTTCCCTCCATTTTTCCTATTTTAAAGAGTATAGCAATTACCACATAATTCTAAAACAGTAGTAATATTTGTTTCAAATATTTTTGAAATAAATACTAAAATAAACCAGATGAAAAATTAAAAATAACAGAAAAAGAATCAATTTATTTGGAGTTAATGTGAATTACTTATGGAATATCTAAGTTGAAATAAATGATTAAATGGACTATTTAATTGCTCCAACAGAAACAAGGCTTAGGAAAAATGTTCACCTAGTCTGGAATAATAGAGCATGATTTTATGAGTGCAAGGAAATTTGAATTGTCAAATTTGGATTTAAAATGAGTTCTGTGGAATTAATAGAAACTGCTGAATAAAAGAAAAGGAAAAGAAGCAGAGCAGCGCCCTATGCGCGATTTAGCCGCCTGGTGCTACTGGGGCGAGCCCAGCCGATCAGCTGCGCGAGGGGACGGCCGACGTTGAAGGCGTACAAGCTGGAATACGCCTTCCTCGCGCGAAAACGCCTCCGAACGGAATCCGTCTCCACTTAAACGGCTGAGTCGGCAGTGGCTGAGTGACTGATGGTGGGTCCCACCGGGGCCACGTATCATGTTTGACCAGTCCACCCCGCCCTTCTCCCTCGTGACCGAATAGAGGAGGCCGCTGCCTGCGGCGATTGCCGGCGAACGGCGGCGCCCCTTGGGCAGTGGAGCTCACCGACGTGCTCAGAAGGTTCGGGCGGACTCATTGGTGGGTAGCACAATCGACGGGGAGCTCTGCATCCCCGGTGATGCGATCTCCGTCGAACAGCGGTTATGGAAGAAAGGGGGCTTTCGCCTACTGTTGCTCCCCGGTGAAATCGAGAGGTGGAATGGACCAGCGGGAGCTCCAGGAGGCTGATGGTGAAGGAAATTGGAAGGGTAGGCCGTGGTTGCGACGGAGTCGACGGAGAAGTTGCGGTGGTCGTGACCACCGGAGAGAGAGAAGAAGACATTCCCGAGCTCAATGGGGTGGCCTGGGGGCTGATTGGGAGTTTGGCGATGCACTATGAGGGCGGGAATGGTCTCGATGTGACCTTCTATAGGCTGGAGGGGGGTCATCACCGAGGTTTCCAGAGGCGGACACGGTGGCAGTAGCCATTGATGGCACGACGCGGGCGGTGGCGAGGTGGTTGCGGTGTGGGGAGCTTCTGGGAGAGGCCACTGCCCAGAGGAGGTGCTGGCAAGCTCGGGTCGGCGCCAGGTGGTCCGGTCGACGCCGTCCACAGCAGGGTGTGGCGGCGGCCATTCATGGCACCGTCGAGGCCGGTGAGGAGCGGTGGTCAGTGTCTTTGGGGTCGGTGGAGGTCAGTGAGCTGTCGATATGCTCAGGTAGGTGAGAGTTAAGGCGAGGGCGAGCTGGCAAGATCGAGCAACTCGGGCGGTGCCGTGCCCGAGAAGGTTTCGGCGGTGGTGGCGCAGGGCGGTGCTAGCCGGCGCTGGAGGACGAGGAAGAGTGTCGGCAGGGTTCAGGGTGGACGGGTTGATACAGTGGTGGACTAAGGCAAGCAGGGGAGGCAGTAGAGGGAGTGGCAGGAGTCGATGCCAGTGGTGCAATACACGCACTCTGGCTGTGCTCTCTGCATGCACGCTAAGTGCTCGAGCATATGCCAGAGGTAGCTACAGTGATCTAATCAACTTGATTTTTGGCAGGTTGATGCTCCTGAAGATTATAGTGATGGTGGACATGATGGTTTGGCTAATTGAGCAAGATAACAATGCAGTTCAGAAAAGTTACCAATTTTCTGTCATGCCCACAAAGTGTTTGATAGAATGCTAGGGCCATTTAGAGGATTCCTGTGAAAGTGATATTTGGCAGAATGGTGTCTCATTGGATGACAAGAATGATTGTGGAGTTAGTTTGTGAAAAGAGAAAACTTGCTAATGCAAGTTTTACAAAATTTCAGTACTGGACAGAAACTAAAGGTGTATATTTGGTGAAATAAAAAGATTCCAATGGAGCTAAAATTTTGGAATTAATAAAAGAGCTAGCAAAAATTCAAAATTTTAATTCTGGCCAAATTTTATTTAGTAAAAACATAATTAAATTTTTGGGGTGTTACAAACTCTACCCCCCTTAAGAAAATCTCGTCCTCGAGATTTGTTAAAGGCGGAGGAACTAAATGCAAATCACAAGAGACAAGTAATCATGCACAAGACAATAACACACAAGCACATCATTCAATCAAACACTACACACTGCTAGAACATACACATAATCGTCTGCAACATGATGGTGGAATTTACAGGGCAACAGGGCTGCTAAGGGCATGGCAACTACTCTGGCAGACTCAGCCCACTTCGTCGACATCCAGACGGGCGTGTCTCCCGAACGTCGAGGCTTCTCCGGGGGCTTCAACGTCGGAGTTGACTGGAGTGTTATGAGGGGCTGTAGGGTTGGGGTAGCGATGATGACCCATGCGGGGTGTAGTGGCTACAGTCCCGTTGGAGAAGATCCCCAAGAGACGACGGAGTTCATCCGGGGAAACGAATGCATTGCCTGGGTGGTGACAGGGGTAGACCTTGGGGGCTCAACTGGCCTCCCAAGTAGTACTATCGGGGTGTCGGTGTCGAGTGCAGCTTCACTTCTGGACGGGGTCAGGAGAGCAAGCGTCCTGCGGGTCTCAATCAAATCATTGGTGACCTGATCGAACACTGCCTCTTGCGCTCTCAGGTAGCGCACCAGATGCACCAGAGCAGGATCCGTTTCATGGTCTCCATTTGCGACTTGGGTCTGTCTACCATAGCCTTCACGACTAGGGTAGTAGTAGAAGGAGCGGCAGTTAACCCTCGGCGACCGATGCTGGAGTTGAACTACAGCCTCTCGGGCTGCAAGTTGGATGGCTTGGGGCTCGTCGGTGGTCGTCCTCCCGGTGAACCGGTGAGGGCGCTCTGCGGTGATGCCCCTCCCGTAGATGTGCACCATGGCCCAGTAGTGATGGATGGCATCACTTGCATAATCTTGGTACACGACATACTCCGGTGGCTCTTCGATGCCGAGAGCACGACGGGTGAGATTGGCAAGGATGACTACAAAGCCTTTAAGCTCGGCTGCGGTGGTCTCATTATGCACGATGGGACCTGGCATCTTGGTGGTTGGGAGTGAGGCTGTGATATGCTGGGTTGGGGTGAGGCTTCTCTTATAAGCCAACAGAGTCTTCCATCGCATGTTTGCGGATGGAACAACGCAGTGTCGGCCACAGGCACACGGCCTATGGGCTAGGTTGATAGGTTGGGCATCGACTGTCAAAAGATGTCGACTGCCACTGTGTGGTTATCGGATGGGATGGGCTTGACGCTGGATAGGAAATGATGTGGACGGTGTGAAAACCTAGGGATAGCGACCAGGCTAAGATAGGATTAGCCAATGGTCAGCCTGGCTCTGATACCAAGGCTGCCGGGGCCGGGACACGAAATCCTAGAAATTTAACCCCTCGTGTTACCACCAGCCCAGGATTGCTGTTACTGGTGGACACGTCCTTGTTACAGATTTCCAAGCAATTACAAGAATTGGATACAAGACCATAAAGGTCTAATGTTACAACAGTGACTCCGGTGGTGGATGATGGAAGCGACTCGTGGTTCTTCAACGTCGATGGGGCTCCATTCCCACAGGAACAGCTGACCCGGATAATTCCTATCCCGCATGGCTGCAATCCTAGGCTCCGCACGGACGTCGCTGTGCTACTCCACGTAGAACTTATGACCTGGCCAAGTAAATAGCCAGGGACAAGCCTGTGAGTACGTTTGAATGTACTCGCAAACATCATGAACAAAAGATATAGCGAATGCAGCAGATAAAAATATTTGATCATGATGAGCCAAACTATATGCATATGCTCATTCTTACAGAAATTTAAATTATGACGATAAAATGATATGAACGTGAAAATAGCTTGTCAGTTATGATCAAACTTATTAGAAATAAAGCAAATGAATGCCACGGGTAGTCTAGCCAGCCCAAGTGACATTCAGCAAAATAAAAGAAAAGCCAATCGGGTGTCCACAAGAGTAGTGGCGGGACCGCCTATAAACTCGAGAGACGCCACGAGAGGTCTTGAAGAGAAATGCCAGTCGGGTGTCAAGTGACACAACGGTCGGACTTGAAGAGAAATGCCAATCGGGTGTCCACAAGAGTAGTGGCAGAATAAACCGCCTGTTAACTCGAGAGACACCACGAGAGGTCTTGAAAATAAAATTGAGTGCCCGGGGTAGTCTAGCCAGCCCCTGAGATACTCAGGAAAATTCAAAATAAGAGGAACGGGTTAGTCCTCTATATTATGCATAACCATAATAATATTTAACAAGAATAAATATTCATGGAAGCAACAGGGTGTCAATAATTATCTTGCAAAATATTTCAGGCATGTCATAATTATTTTCTTCCGGAGACCGACACTAAGACCGACACTTGACCAACCCAGACTGTAGTCCTTAACCACGGCCACGGCTATTCGAATAGGTTTAAACTCTGCAGAGGGTGTACTCTTTACCCACAAGTAAAGGATTTCTTTAGTCAGTACCGTGACACTGACTAATTCCTTTTACGGTCTTTGGGTTGAAAACACACCTAACCAGCACACACCAGATTATCTTTCCGGATGCCAGGAATCACCCAAAGCATCGTTCAAGAAAAACTTTAAGACGGAGAGACCAACGTCCTGCATGGGATCACTATTAATATGCGCGGATTACTAGGGGTACCCCCCTCTCAGTCACAACTGGAAACACCCATGCCCCCTGACCCGATGACAGGATTTAGTCCACCAACATGGAAACCCTCATCGTAGCCCTCTATGTGGTGTGTGCACGCAAAGGGGTTAACAACTTACTGAACCATACCCCACCTATGGCAGGGACAAGTGGCAGCACGAATCAAGTATGGGGGTTACCGGAACAAGACTCGATCTATGGTCGACACAGGAGGCTTAAGTTTTCCTGCAGTGGTTAGCACAACAAATATTCCTGCAGCGATTGCCGGCGAACGGCGGCGCCCCTTGGGCAGTGGAGCTCACCGACATTCTCAGAAGGTCCGGGCGGACTCATTGGTGGGTAGCACGATCGACGGGGATCTCTGCATCGCCGGTTATGGAAGAAAGGGGGCTTTCGCCTACTATTTCTCCTCGGTGAAATCGATAGGTGGAATGGACCAGCGGGAGCTCCAGGAGGCTGATGGTGAAGGAATTGGGAAGGCGGAGGCCGTGGTTGCGACAGAGTCTTCAGAGAAGTTGTGGTGGTCGTGACCACCGGAGAGAGAGAAGAAGACGTTCCCGAGCTCAATGGGGTGGCCTGGGGGGCTGATTGGGAGTTTGGCGATGCACTTCGAGGGTGGGAATGGTCTCGAGGTGACATTATATAGGCTGGAGGGGGGTCGTCACCTAGGTTTCCAGAGGCGAACACGGCGGCGGTAGCCATTGATGGCACGACGCGGGCGGTGGCGGGGTGGTTGCGGCGTGGGGAGCTTCTGGGAGAGGCCACCGCCCAGAGGAAGTGCTGGCAAGCTCGGGGAGGCGCCAGGTGGTCCGGTCGGCGCCGTCCACAGCAGGGTGTGGCGGCGGCCATTCATGGCGGCGTCGAGGCCGGTGAGGAGCGGTGGTCAGGGTCTTTGGGGTCGGTGGAGGTCAGCGAGCTGTGGATATGCTCAGGTAGGTGAGAGTTAAGGCGAGGGCGAGCTGGCAAGATCGAGCAACTCGGGCGGTGCCGTGCCCGAGAAGGTTACGGCGGCGGTGGCGCAGGGCGGTGCTAGCCGGCGCTAGAGGACGAGGGAGAGTGTCGGCAGGGTTTAGGGTGGACGGGTTGATCCAGTGGTGGACTAAGGCGAGCAGGGGAGGCAGTAGAGGGAGTGCCAGGAGTCGATGCCAGTGGTGCAATACACGCACTCTGGTCGTGCTCTCTGCATGCACGCCAAGTGATCGAGCATATGCCAGAGGTAGCTACAGTGATCTAATCAACTTGATTTTTGCAGGTTGATGCTCCTGAAGATTATAGTGATGGTGGACATGATGGTTTGGCTAATTGAGCAAGATCACAATGTAGTTCAGAAAAGTTGCCAATTTTCTGTCATGCCCACAAAGTGTTTGACAGAATGCTAGGGCCATTTAGAGGATTCCTGTGAAAGTGATATTTGGCAGAATGGTGTCTCATTGGATGACAAGAATGAGTGTGCAGTTAGTTTGTGAAAAGAGAAAACTTGCTAATGCAAGTTTTACAAAATTTTAGTACTGGACAGAAACTAAAGGTGTATATTTGGTGAAATAAAAAGATTCCAATGGAGCTAAAATTTTGGAATTAAGGGTTAGGTTGTAAGGACTATAAGTGGGAAAAAATTTAGGATTTTTGGAACAAGGAAAATTAGGGTTGTAGTTATAACTCAGAAATGGGATAGAAATGAAAAGAGATTGTTTTGCTCAAAATTTACAAAAGACCAAGTTAGGTTTTTGCATAAAAGTGATATGCAGGCATCATATGACCTCCCATAATTTTTGTGGAATTTTTAAAGAATTATTTAAGGTAGTTGTAGTGCAACAGAGGCATTTAAAATATAGAAATAGCTATTAAAAGAATAGTTTTGGGGCAAATTTTATTATGAAAATAATCCTTACTGTTATTAAACTATTATTGGAAAGTTTTAAGAGAACTACCAAAGCCACAATATTATTTCCAAAAATTGCTTTATGAAGGGAAGAATTTTAAAAAACAGAAACAGAAAATGGTTCTGAAATTAATAAAAGACCTAGCAAAAATTCAAAATTTTAATTCTGGCCAAATTTTATTTAGTAAAAACTTAATTAAATTTTTGGGGTGTTACACTCAGTGAGACCGATTTCAGCAAAGAGCAACCAGAGATTTGGTCAAGCAAACTCGGTGGGACCGATAGAACATTTCGGTGATACCGAAATTTTACAAAGGGAAATAGAGAGTTTGCAGGGCCATCTCGGTGAGACCGAGAGCCGTATCGGTGTAACCGAACTGTTAGGGTTTCTGGCACTGGCTATGTCATAAGAACTCGGTGGCGCCGGATTGGAAGAATCGGTGAGGCCGAGTTTGACTTAGGGTTTTGGAGAAATGTGGAAATAAGAAAGTGGCTAAGGGTTTAGGAGCAATGTCACTAAGCACTTGAGCAAGTAATCCATTAGCAACATCTCATCCCCTTTTAATAGTATTGGCTTTCCTATGGACTCAATGTGATCTTGGATCACTAAAATATAAATGAATAGTCTTGAGCTTTTGCCAATATGTATCCTTAGCATTTTTAGGGGTCCACATCTCCAGTCCATGCCATGCCAATCATTGAACTTTCTGAAATATCAAACTTGAATGGATATTAATTCAATGAACTATATGTTGGTATGAATTACCAAAACCACCCGGGGATTAGTTGCACTTTCAATCTCCCCCTTTTTGGTAATTGATGACAACATATAGATCAAAGCTTCGAAAAATGATAATATGAATGAAATACATCGTCGCTTTGAGAAGTATGTGATAAGCAAGAGCTCCCCCTAAATTTGTGCATTATTTGAAATTTGCGTTTGAATGCAAATGCACAATCGATTAGGATCATGGGCCACTCTTCCATGTCACATACATCTTGGTGGAGCGCACAAAATGATAAGAGTTAAATAACATGCACTCATCGCCTAACAAACAAGTGAGTGATCATACATCAACATGCATAGAGAGATAAACATTCAAGCACAAGCACATATTAAGCATGATATGATCAAACACATGATGAACCAAGTATCTCACGAGCATAACACAAATTGTAGCAAGGGGTAGCAACAACCAAACGAACTAAAGTGTAGCAAGAGCAAAGCAAATAAGACCAACAAAAGAAGCAAAAGACTCTCTCTCTCTCTCTCTCGAAGCCTATGATCTATACACTTTCTCCCCCTTTGGCAACAAGTTACCAAGAAGTTTGAAAACATATAGTGCTATACGACACTCTAGGCACGATCTCCAGAAGCTCCTAAACGGGTCTTCTGGCTTGTGGCTCTAGTGTGCGTAGATAGCATGGAGATGAGTCCATCTGCAAATGCTTCAGAAGAAGTCTGTGGAGCTGGAGGAGTTGACACTGGAGGAACAACTGGGGCAGTGGTGGTAGGTATTGAAGTGGTAGTCCTGGAGTCTGCAACTGGCACAGATGATGATCTTGGTGCCCTTGGCATTCTCTGGAATGTATCTATTGTGAGTATATCATCATGATCCTCAACATCATCCTTGAGCTGCTCCACTATGGTCTGTATATCAGTGACCTTCACATCAAGGTCATGGATCTTTGTCTCAATAATCATCTCAAGATTCTCCTTATTTTGAGTCAAGGTGGCCAAGCTCTTCTCAATCCTCATGGTGGCCTCGAGTAGATAACTGAGTTGATCTTGCTTGGTCCTGAGATTTGCAGTGGTAGTTCCAGAAGCACTTGCTGCTTTGGCTACCTTTGTCTTCTCAATTCTCTGATGTCCTTCAACAAAGCTAGGATGTGATGCATCCATGACAACCTCATTGTCCTCATGCTCTGGCCTAAGAGGCAAATGCTCTTGGTCAAGCAGATATGTCCCAGTTCCCACCTTGGTGTCGGCGTGCGACACCTATGGGACCCCAAGGGACCCCTTTACGATTCGGCAGGGAGAGAGGTATGCACAAAGAGCAGAACCAACGATCGACGCGGGGCGATTTTACCCAGGTTCAGGCCGCTAATCAGCGTAAAACCTACTCCTTCCTTGTTTTATTATGAATGTTCTTGAGCCCAGGCTCCAGGAGCGCTTGCAATGAACAGTACATTCAAAGAGCAGCTACGCATGCAGAATGGACCAGAAGATCCTCCTACCTATAGCAGTTGCCTTGGGCCTCCGTTTATACGCTCAAAGGGGTCACCACAGTGGCAAAATGTACAGACATTGAGGTGTAAAGTAGCTACAGGGTCATCATAACTAACCACTGACGGATTAGGACGAATGCATTTAATGCACTGTGAGGTGTCCGTTTATGTGTCCTCACTTTCTTGGGGATGGAAAAAGGGGCCATACCATCAGCACCGCTTAAGCTCTCCTCCACTGGCGTGTTGCCACGCATCCAGAGAAGGACCCAGAATGTCGAGCTTGTTGCTGTGTCGAAGCGGTGGCACAGTAGCAAAACCTTGTCGGGCGCCGAATCTTGCCGGGCGCAAAATCTTGCTGGGTTTTGTAGGCCACCCCGGCAAGATCTTGCCGGGGAGGCTGGCTTTCAGATTCCAGCTCTTCCTATCTGCTGATCCTCAGATCTTTGACTTGAGAATTTCTTTGATAGCCTGAGTCAACCTCGAACTGTTCCCCGACAAGCCTTGCCGCGAGTATGGCTACAACTGCCCGTGCACAAGTACGGGGTACTAATTGCCCAATACTTAGTACACCGACAGGAGCCCCTGGGCCTAGGCCACACACGAGTGCGAGGCGTTGTTGGGCTAGGCCCAAACAATGCACGGGCACACCTGGTAGGGATTTAACTGCTCGTAAATATCCCGCTTACTGTGCCCCCCACTACGCGCGCTGAATGCGCGACGTCGGAAGCATGCGTCGAAAGGCTGCAACTGCAACGCGCCTGCAGAGGCGTATTCACATTGGGGAGTAAAAGTGGCGGCCTCGCACCTTCCCCATAAAAAGGGAAACTGCAAAGGCATGGCCTATTTACCTCCCTCTTCTTCTCAATCTGGCCGCCGCCATTGCCTTCCTTCTCTCGAGCTCAGAGCAAAGCTTTCCCTCATCCGCTCGTCGCCTCCACGCCCGCTCCATCCCCGGCTTCCGCCCCTGCAGCCGTCATGCCGCCCAAGGCCAGCAAAGCCAAGGGCAAGGAGACGAAAGCCGATGTCCTGGAGAGCAAGCTGGTGAAGATGCGGAAGAAGTACGTCGTCTTCGCCCCATCGCTTGATGCGAAAGCTCTGAAGAGGCGGTACCAGTGTATGTGGGCGAGGGAGACGCAGTCTCACCCCGCCACTCGCATGATTCCAGGTTCTTGCTCCAAGAGCGGGTCAGACAGATATCCCTTCTTCGCTGCTTATTTCTATTGCGGGCTCTGTCCCCCATTCTCTGACTTCTTCAACGACATTATGTACACATACGGCTTCCATCTTCTTGATTTCACGCCGAATGTTGTACTGTGCATGTCCATCTTTGCTCATCTTTGTGAAAATTTTGCCGGAGTGGTTCCCAATACTGCCCTTTTCCGCCACTACTTTTTTCCCCGTATCCAAAAAGGGGAGGCCCACTCTAGTTCTATCGCCTGGATTCCAAGGGCTTGGAATAATGAAATATACCCAGAAGGGGTTTACCGCGAGAAGTGGGACGAATGGCGGGCTGAGTGGTGCCGGATCAAGGAAGCAGATCCCCATTCATTCTGTTTGCCTCGACAGCAAAAGGCAGTCCGCGGCAGTGGCTGGAGCGATCTCGCTGCTGAAGATGAAAAGCTCACGATTGCCACCACCAGGATCCTTCGGCTGAAACCTGTCGGGCTCACAATGGAGATGATCGGCTTCGATTTCCTCCGCCGCCGCATTGCCCCCTTGCAGAATAAAGGGAGACCAGCTTGGGAATACCAAAACGCAGCAGACATCATGAGACTGCGCCCCAGATTGAACAACAATTTGACTATTATGCAGCTTGGCGCTCTTCGTCAAAAGCTATTCTAGCGCGACAACAAGCATCGGTTGCTGGCAAGAATTGTCCCTCTGTGCAACAACTCTGCCCTGAGGTCGATTATCACCACCATGCCACTGTTCAACGCCCATAGTCTCGACGCGACATGGGTCGAGCCACCCGAGGAAGAGGCACAAAAGTTCTTTGATAACTTGACGGAGAGAGCCGTCCGGGAAGAAACGGACCTCATCCGAGCCACCACCGACGAAGAAGTGGCATACGTCACCACTAGGGCGGAGGAGGCAAATCTTGCCGTGGAGGCTGGCAGCGCCGGCTTCACAGAATGGGAAACCAGTGATGCAGAGGTACTGGTGGAAGAAAATCCTGCCGGGAAGGACAAGGCTGCCGGGGAATAGAGCAGCACAGCCGCTGAGAGCTCGTCTGACGAAGACGTGGCTGAAGAAGAACCGCAAGAAGAGCTCCCAGCCCCGAAGAAGACAAAGTGTGTTCTTCGAAAGGCTACATCTGGCATCCCGGCAAGCCAACCTTCCTCAAGCAGCGAGGCCCCCAGCAAGAAAGCGGCCGGCAAGACTGCACCACAGCAAGGAGTTCGACAGCAACCTGCGCGGCGTGCGAGACCCACACCAGCGGCAACTGCTGAGGCGGCAGGGGTGTCTCGCACTACCGCACCGGAGGGTGAGGTGGCGGAAACACGCCAACCCCCCACGCCTGCTACAGCCAAGCAACCTAGGACCCCTCTTCCGCCTCCCCACACAGACACTGCAACGGAGGTCGATTTCGACATCTCCGGCTTCAGTCCGGAGCGAGAAGAGGAAGAGTGAGTATCTTGCTGCAGCCTTTATCTTCCAAATTCTGGATCAATCTTATTGACTTGCTTGTTTTGTCTCTGCAGTGATGCAGAAACCTTGGCGGAAAGGATGGCGAAGAGGGCAAAGACTTCCACGGGCGACGAGCCCCCGGCAGGCTTCACGAGCGCGCCGGAAACTATTACCATCAGCCTGGAGCTTAGCCCTCGATGCAGCCCCCAGCGCAGCCCCCAGCGTAAGTTCATTACTCTTTTTCCGTTGGGGAATGCTGAGGTTCCTATCCTTGCCGCTGATATCTTTGGAGAAGGACGGCAACAAAGGGAGTTATCAGGAGATACCCTCGTCGCGCCACCTCCGTCAACCACACCGCCCACAAGCGCATCCCCGGCAAGAGAGCACACTGAGGAGCTTGTCTTGGTTGAGGAGGAGCCGACAACCATGGGTACTGGCATCCTACCCCCGGCAACCGAGGTTGCCGAGAGGGGTGAGGCCACCTCTCGACAGCTCGATGCAGGTAACCAATTGCCTCAGAGCGCTTACTATTCTTTCCTTTATCTCTCTTTCTTTTGTCTTCTTGAACTTCAATCTTGATCTCATTCTGTTTCTCTCCCTTGTCCTTTAGAATTCCCTGAGATAGAACACATGGAGATCGACACTGTCATCGAGGAGACCGCCAGGGATGTTGTCGCCGAAGCCGACAAAATCGCTGCCAGCGAGGCCGCCATGGATGCCACCGTAGAAGCCGGCAGTGCCTTTGCCGATGAGGCACCAAGACTTCACAGGAGGAACCCGCCAAGGAGTCTGCTGAAGAGGGCAGCAAGGAGGCTGGTTACCGCACTAACGGCATTCCTGCTGCAGGAGTGCCAGGCGCTACGCCGGCCACGGCGCCCCCTGCTACTGGTGAGGCAGTTGCTGAGGATCAACCGTCAACATCCGAAGTCCCCTCATCAAGCAAATATCTCAAAGTTGGCGAGAACCTGTTTGTCAACTTGCCGTGGGCGGCAAGCATTGGGGCACCGGCCGAAGGGGAAGTCTTTGATGAAGAAATCATCACTGCTGCCAGGCTCGAGATTGTTGATGATCCAAGCGCCAGCAGTGGCAAATCTGAAGAGGATCAGCTCCTCCAGGCCATGGGCGAAAATTTTCGCAAGCTCCAGGCACTTCACCGTGCTCGGAAAGAGAAAGCAGATTCCAGAATGGCAGTTGTCGAAGCGGCCGAAGCAGATTTTCAGAGGCGCGTCGAACAAATGCAAGTCTGGTACACCGAGGCCCTTCAAGAGTTGACTGCCAGCCGGGAACAAGTGAGCCAAAACTGGACAGAAATCCTCTTGAAACGATCTGACTTGGAGAAAGTGCAGGAAGAAGCTGCACAAAGAACTACCCCTGAGGATGCTCTCCTGATGGAGCGTCGCATTGTACTTGACGCCCATGAGGAGGATCTTGTCGCATGTGAGGAGGCACCCGCCGCCAAGCTTCGCAGCAAAGATGAAGAAATCGAGAAGCTTGCTGCGCGGCGGACCCAGGAGCTGGAGCAGAAGCATAAGGAGGCGCTCGAAGCTCTAACTGTAGATCATGCTGGCAAGCTCAAGAAGGCCGTCGATGCTGCCGAGGCTGCAGAGGCCACCAAGAATGAGCTGAGCAACAAAGTCAAGAAACTGGAAGTGGATCTTGAAGAACATGGCAAGGAGCTCTCGACGCTCAAAGGTGACAGGGAAAAAACCCTCCACACCCTGGCAGAGATGCAAGTTGTCATGTCTAACAAGACCAAGCAGCTCTCTTCAGCAAATGATGCTATTGCCGATATGAGGCTGAAACTGACCACGCTGGAGAAATCACTTGAGGGCAGCAGGGCCCGCGAAAAGGCCCTGAGCAAGGATCTCCAAGACAAGAAGAACCCGCTCAAGAGCGCCGCCGCCACCCAAGTTGATTACGAAAAGGGGTTGGAATTCTGGACTGGACGCCTCATCGATGCTGCGGAGAAGCTCACGGCACAATTATCATCCATGGGCCTGTCAAACTTCAGGTATTCCTCCGAAGAAAGAATATCCTCGAGCGCCAGGTTGACCATGTTCTTCGAAAGCATCATTGATGCTCTGAAGTTGCTTCAGTCTAACCGGGCGACCCAATTGGCCAATGAGTCCTGCCAGCTTTGCCGGGCCGTCCTCCACAAGGTACTTATCAAGGTGGTGCATAATAATCCTAGCATCGACCTCACCAACATGCTCGGCCGCCTGCCAAAGGATGCAAATCTCGAGGCACTTGAGGAGCTTGTCGCACCTATCCTTGAGAAGGTGGATTCAATCAAAAGGGTCGAAGGCCAGCACAGAGATTAACTGCTCCACCTCTTCTTGCCGTCGCCATTCCATGCCAAAGACAATTAAGTCTTAAGTTAGAACTATGGCAACTTATTAATGTAATATAACTTGCTTATGGTTGGTTACATGTATGCTATCTCCCTTGTCTGATTCCTTTATGAATGGAGTTCACCCTACGCTTACTGAAAAACTTGCCGGCGCGCAACCTGCCGCGAGCGCTGGGTGCAGGACTTCAGCAGCCTGCTGGAGGTGCAGCGGCCGGCAAGACTCCTTGGCATTCTCAGTGCAACCACTTAAATCATTGAGCGGACTCGAAACAAAATAAGGGCGCAATCGATTACGACAAGGGTTCCTTCGCGTGCAGGTTTTCCATACAAAAGTCGAAATCGTCTAAGGAAAATAACTTTGCAATAAAGGAAACTTGCTCTAAGTTTTAGAACTTAGCTTTCTGTCGCTGTTCTTCCTCCGGTAAAGCATCAATTCTGAACGTCGCCAACTGGTACCCATATCCTCCTTCCCCCCCCCCCCCCCCGGCAAACATGCACGCGAGGAATCCTTCTGTCTTTTGAGAAAAAGAAAGAAGAGAAAATAAAGATATGAAACCTTGGCGGTTCGTTAGAACTTACTGGGAGCAAGTGTCATACAACTTATTAGACAAACATGCATATACATATATATGAACATGGAAATCAATAAGGAAATGCACAACACTTAAATTTATTCATCTGGCTCAGGGTCTGCTCTTGGCTTTGTACAAAGGATTACATGCCTTGCCGGCAAGACTTGTACAAAAGGGGGTTGCCAGGGCCGCCCGGCAACCGCGCCTTATGGGTAGAACTTGCGAAGATGTTCGATATTCCAGGAATTGCTCACTGGAATGCCATCTTCGGTCTCCAAGCGGACGGCGCCGGGCCTGGTGACTCGTACTACCCGATAAGGGCCTTCCCACTTCGGCGTCAACTTGTTTGAATTCTTGGCGGACTGAATCCGCCGAAGAACAAGGTCGCCTTCCTCAAGGCTTCGGGCATGAACTTTGCGGCTATGGTAGCGGCGCAAAGCTTGCTGGTAGCGTGCAGCTCGCACAGCAGCCTGAAGACGATTCTCCTCAAGGAGCACAGCGTCATCTTGCCGCAGTTGCTCTTGCTCAAGCTCATCATAAGCGAGCACTCGAGGTGATTCGTACGTGAGTTCCGTGGGGAGAACTGCTTCCGCTCCGTAGACTAGAGCGAAGGGTGTCTGGCCGGTGGCTCGATTTGGTGTCGTTCTGATTGACCAAAGAACCGCCGCCAACTCATCAATCCAGCATATTCTGCACTTTCTCAGCCTGTCAAAGGTTCTGGTCCTGAGACCGTGCAGCACTTCAGCATTAGCCCTCTCCACTTGGCCGTTGCTTCTCGGGTGAGCAACAGAGGCAAAACAAATTTTGCCGCCAAGGTCTTGGACATACTGCATGAAGGTGCGACTTGCGAATTGCGTACCGTTGTCTGTTGGGCACACCGAAACGACAAACTATCCCTTTGAAGAACTTGACAGCTGATTGTGTTGTCACCTTCCTCACCGCTTCCACTTCCGGCCACTTTGTGAACTTGTCAATTGCAACGTACAAGTACTCAAAGCCCCCGGTTGCACGGGGGAAAGGGCCCAATATATCGAGCCCCCAGACCGAAAATGGCCAGGAGAGAGGGATCGTCTGAAGAGCTTGAGCTGGCTGATGTGATTTCTTCGAATGAAACTGGCACGCTTCACACTAGGTTACTAGTGCAGTTGCATCCTGGAGAGCAGTGGGCCAAAAGAAACCTTGCCGGAATGCTTTCCCGACAAGCGCTCTTGATCCTATGTGAGAGCCACATATGCCTCCATGTATCTCTGCGAACAGCTCTAGTCCATCCTCCCGAGGAATGCAATTCAATTTCACACCATTCGGTCTCTTTCTGTACAGGACGTCATCGACGAACTTGTACATAACAGACCGACGGGCTACTTTTTCCGCTTCTTCCTGTTCCTCCGGGAGTTCTCCTGTCTGAAGGAAACGGACAATGTGCTGCACCCATGCTGGAGCCTGGGGCTCGACAGCTAGGACTAAAGGCATCTCCTCCGCCGGGGGAATATTTGTCTTGACAATGAAAGCGTGAGGTTCCGTCGGAGCCTGTCGTTCCCCGGCAGGTTTGTCGTTGATCCCGGCAAGTTCCTTGCCGGCGGCTCCGGGGAGCTCTGCCGGAAAGTACTGTCCAGAATTCAAATTTCTTCTCTTTTCTTGCCGCATTGATGGCGCGATGGATGGTTGAGTCAAATGGAGCACAAAAGTTCCTGGTTCCACAGGCAACTTGAGGGCGGCGTGCTTTGACAGGTCGTCAGCAATACTGTTCTCGGCACGAGGGATGTGCTTCATTTGCAGACCGTCAAAGTGCTCTTCCATTTTTCTCACTTCATCCACGTAGGCTTGCATTAATGGACTCTAATAACTCTTGTTAACTTGCCTGATGACAAGCTGTGAATCGCCTCTGATGACGAGCTTCTTGATACCAAGGTCTGCCGCGATCCTGAGACCGGCAAGCAGGCCCTCGTACTCCGCAGTGTTGTTCGTCAAACTCTCCCGGGGAAAATGCATCTGGATTACGTACTTGAGGTGCTCTACGGTGGGTGCGACAAGCAGCACGCCAGCACCGGTGCCTTGCAGCGAAAAAGCTCCGTCAAAGTACATAGCCCATTCCTGATCGATTTCCCTGCTGGGGAGAGTTGTTTCTTGAACCTCTTCGTCTGGCGTTGGGGTCCATTCCGCAATGAACTCTACCAAGGCCCTGCTCTGAATTGTCGAAGTGCTTTCAAACTTGAGACCAAAGCTCGACAACTCCAACGCCCACTCCACAATCCTGCCGGTTGCTTCTGGATTTCGCAAAATCCGTTGCAACGGAAAGCGAGTGACGACGGTGATTTCATGTGCTTGAAAATAATGGCGCAGCTTCCTCGAGGCCATAAGGAGGCCGAAGAGCAACTTCTGCACGCCAGAATATCTTGACCTAGCTCCTTGCAAAAGAGAGCTAACAAAATAAACTGGGTGCTGCACCACCTTTTTCTTCTGCACTGGTTCTTCTAACTGCGCAGATCCTGTCTTGCCGGGATCAACCCTTGCCGGGGAAGATCCTGCCGCGTCGCCTGATGGTCCTGCCACTGGTGTTGCTTCCTCATCAGCTTCTCTCTGTGCCACTAATGCAGCACTAACCACTTGATTTGTCGCTACCAAATATAGCAGCAACGGCTCTCGTGGTTTAGGCGCAACTAGCGTCGGCGGAGAAGAAAGGTATTTCTTCAAATCTTGCAGCGCATCCTCCGCCTCCGGAGTCCATTTCATTGGACCTGCCTTCTTCAAAATTTTGAAAAAGGGCAGGGCGTGCTCAGCAGATTTGGAAATAAACCTGTTTAGAGCAGCAACACAGCCGGCAAGACGACGGACATCCTTGACGCGTCTTGGTGCTTCAATCTGCTCAATAGCTTTGATCTTGTCGGGGTTCGCTTCGATCCCTCATTGATATACAAAGAATCCGAGAAGCTTGCCGGAAGGAACACCAAACACGCACTTCTCAGGATTGAGCTTTAAGTTGATATTGCACAGATTTGCAAATGTCTCTTCTAGATCTTGTATGAGCGTCACTTTGTCCTTGGTTTTGACCACTATATCATCCATATATGCCTCCATATTTCTATGGAGCTGAGGCTCAAAACCAATTTGGACTGCTCTCGCAAATGTAGAACCAGCACTTTTCAACCCGAAAGACATTTGTATAAAACAATACGTACCACATGGGGTGATAAATGCGGTCTTTTCTTCATCTTCTTCTGCCATGAAGATCTGATGATACCCTCAGTAGGCATCAAGGAAGGACAGTAGATCACAACCAGCGGTGGAGTCCACAATCTGGTCGATGCGCGACAAGGGAAAGGGATCTTTTGGACAGGCTTTATTGATATCTGTATAATCAATACACAGCCTCCATTTCCCATTCGCCTTGCGCACTACAACCGGATTAGCCAACCAGGTTGGGTGAAGTACTCCTCTAACCAATCCTGCTGCTTCCAGCTTCCTGATTTCTTCGGCAATGAATTCTTGCCGCTCCAAGGCTTGCTTCCTGACCCTCTACTTGACGGGCCGCGCGTGAGGACAGACAGCAAGGTGGTGCTCAATTACCTCCCTGGGAACACCGGGGATGTCAGACGGTTGCCATGCAAACACATCGACATTCGCCCGCAGGAAGGCAATGAGCGCGCTTTCCTATTTGTCATCTAGGGTGGAACTTATGTTGAAGGTTCCTCCCGTTCCGTCCTCCCTGACGGGCACCTTCTTGGTCTCTGGTGGCGCAGCCTTGGATCTCTTGTTCTTGCCGGTGGAACTCTCTGGTGCATCCTCAACGGAAGCGCAGCACTCCGAGGAGGTGCGCTTGCCGGAGTTCGCGCCAAGATTCTCGCCGGTCTTCTTCTTCCCCCCGGGAGTTCCAGCAGCAGGAGCAGATGCCTTGACGGCAGGTGCTGCAACTGCTTCCCGGTAGAGTTGCTCGGCACAGATGAGCGCATCCTTCTTATCGGAATGGATAGTAATGACACTCAACGGCCCGGGCATCTTCAAAACATTATACGCGTAGTGTGATGCCGCCATGAACTTAGCCAGTGCTGGCCGACCAAGGATCCCATTGTATGACATAGGGATCTTGGCGACATCGAACACTACCTTCTCTGTCCTGTAGTTGAGCTCGCTACCAAATGTCACCGGTAGCGTAATCTTGCCCTTTGGCTGGGTTCTTCCTAGATTGACCCCCTGAAACGTGCCCGTTTCCTCGAGATCTTCATCAGGAATTTGGAGCCTCTTGAGCACATCCGATGAGATTAGGTTCAGCCCGGCCCCACCGTCAACTAGCATTTTCGTCACCTTGAGGTTGCGGATTGTTGGTGAGACCAACAATGGCAAGCACCCGACCGCGGTTGTGCGATCAGGGTGATCCTCGGCGTCGAAAATGATAGGTGTGTTGGACCACTTCAGGGGCTTACATGCATCCAGTGATGGCTCTGTTGCATTAACTTCTCGCACCCACTGTTTAAACCGACGGTGGGAAGAATGCAACGAGGCGCCCCCGTCGATACACATGGCTTCTGTAGCTTTCTGGAATTCTTGCTCACTGGACTCATCATCTTCTTCATCATCATCACCTTCTTCTTTGTCACGGCCTCGAGCAGGCCTCTCCCTCTATTGCTTGGCCTTGCAGTGGCGACCCCTTTGGCCACCGCGCTTCTTGCCGGACCCCTCAGCACCGTCATGGGCCTTCTCCTTTCACACTCAGCCCTCTGCTTCTCGACAAGCTGCTCAACTTGCCGGCAGTTTTGGAGATCGTGGCCTTGGTATGATGGATCTTGCAATACTGCTTGCCGGATTTTTCTGACTTATCGGCAGCCGCCAAGGCCTGGCATGAGGAGCACCCGGCAAGTTCCTTGTCGGGGTCGTCAACCTTGGCCTTCTTGGCGGCACCAGGGTTGCCGGATTCCTCGACAGCAAGCACGGCCTTGCCTCTGCGCTTCTTGTTCCGCCGCTGGCTTTTCCTTGACGGGGTTGCAGCGTCTTCATCTTCTGATTTGCCCCTGGCGTCAACAGCCTCGCCAGGGAGTTTCCTCCCCTCTTCAGCTCGAGCGCACTTGTCGGCCAAAGCGTAAAGCTCGGCAATACTCCTGACTTTGTTCATTGCCAGCTCTTCCCGCATTTTGCGGTTACGCATGTTCTGGTGAAACGCGCTAACAACAGCGGCAGGGTGAATGTCAGGAATATTGTACTGCACCCGGCTAAATCTCTGAATAAACTTGCGTAGGGATTCGCCCTCCTTCTGAGGGATGATATGCAAATCACTCTCTTGGCCAAGAGCTTGGTGGCCTCTGACAAAGGCGCCAACAAACTGATGGCACAGATCTGACCAAGAAGAAATAGAATTCTCCGGCAGATGCATCAACCACGACCTGACATTGGGTTTGAGCACCAACGGGAAGTAGTTGGCAAGTATCTTGTCATCTCGGCCCCCGGCAGCCTGCACCACAATGGTGTAGATGCTCAGGAACTCCGAGGGATGAGTCTCGCCGTCATATTTCTCTGGGACGTCTGTCTTGAAGGTTCAGGAATTGGGCCACTAGACTTGCCGCAGCTCACGGGTAAACGCTGGAGTCCCTACTTCGTAAGGCAAGTCGCCTGCGTCCCCTGGCACAGGCTCGTCGACAGCGGGCCCTGCGCGCTTATCAGATTGATAGCGCGCTTCCCATCGCCGCTCAATGGTGGTTCGAGTATCCTCTTTGCTTCGTTCCTGGAGAACTTGACGCTGGTCGCGGCGCATCTGTGGATCGGACGATGCCGTAGAATCATCATCACGGCGATCAACCCGCTGGGTTGTCGACTGTCGCTGGTGCCGCGGAGGGGAGTGCACCGTGGTTGCACCACCTTCAGCTTTCTCCACATTGGCTCACGCCGGATCGATGGGCCGCCGCTATGAGGGCCCTTCCTCCTGTGGCCCATCTTTGTTGGCGAAGCCAATGAGGCTCTAAATAGTAGCTCGCCACTCCTCCATCTTCTCCGGAGCAGGAGGGAAATCGAGGAGCAGCTGCGCACGTGCCAAAGCTTCCGCTGGCGTAGGAGGCGGCGACAGGTGCGAGGTACATGAGGTGCTCTGACTCCTAACCATGTTAGAAGGAGCACCGTCATGATCACGCGACCGCGCGCCACTTCCGCCGGCAGTTTGGCGTGCATGCTGGGCTACGCACCTTGGGATCGATGCGCAGAAATCTTTTCATGGGGACGCCCTGAACCACCAGCGCCATGATGTTGCTCATCGTACATGCCCTGGGAAGGCCGTGACGCTGGTGCCGGCGCGGGAGCCCCAGAAGGCGTCCTTCGATCTCTAGAGTTCGTTGTGCCACCCGTAGGCAACACAGCTCCATCTCTGGATCCAGCGGCGTGTGGATTGCCATTGCCGCTGCGAACGACGCCGCTCGCCTGGCTTGGATCACCGGAACGACGTGGAGGCTCTAATCCTCTTCCTTCTGCATCCACGCCATCGCCCGTACGCGAGGGCACAGGCAAAATGGACGTGGATGGTTGTGCCATTGCGGCGCCTTTCTTCTTGGGTGGCATGATGATGAAGATGATGAAGAAACTAAGGCGCTGATCACTGGACCAGGTTCACACAACCTGCTACCCCCTACCTGGCGCGTCAAAGATGTCGGCGTGCGACACCTATGGGACCCCCAAGGGACCCCTTTACGATTCGGCAGGGAGAGAGGTATGCACAAAGAGCAGAACCAACGATCGACGTGGGGCGATTTTACCCAGGTTCGGGCCGCTGATCAGCGTAAAACCCTACTCCTGCCTTGTTTTATTATGAATGTTCTTGAGCCCAGGATCCAGGAGCGCTTGCAATGAACAGTACGTTCAAAGAGCAGCTACGCATGCAGAATGGGCCAGAAGATCCTCCTCCCTGTAGCAGTTGCCTTGGGCCTCCTTTTATACGCTCAAAGGGGTCATCATAGTGGCAAAATGTACATACATTGAGGTGTAAAGTAGCTACAGGGTCATCATACCTAACCACTGACGGATTAGGACGAATGCATTTAATGCACCGTGAGGTGTCCGTTTAGGTGTCCTCACTTTCTTGGGGATGGAAAAAGGGGTCATCCCATCAGCACCGCTTAAGCTCTCCTCCACTGGCGCGTTGCCACGCATCCAGAGAAGGACCCAGAATGTCGGGCTTGTTGCTGTGTCGAATTGGTGGCACAGTAGCATAACCTTGCCGGGCGCCGAATCTTGCCGGGCGCAAAATCTTGCCGGGTTTCGCAGGCCACCCCGGCAAGATCTTGCCGAGGAGGGTGGCTTTCGGATTCCAGCTCTTCCTATCTACTGATCCTCAGATCTTTGACTTGAGAATTTCTTTGATAGCCTGAGTCAACGTCGAACTGTTCCCCGACAAGCCTTGCCGCGAGTATGGCTACAACTGCCCGTGCACAAGTACGGGGTACTAATGGCCCAATACTTAGTACACCGACACTTGGAATTGATCAACATTTGAATATGTGGGGCATATCCACAGGATCTCTTTTGGTCTGCTGCTGTCCTCTTTACTGTTTCAACTATCAAGCTCATGACTTTGAATTTCTGAGGAACATCAAACAAATGTAGCAGATTGATTGAATGACCATGTATCATCCTATCATCTCCAGACTTGGGCAACAGAGTGTGCCTCAAGATATTGTTAGTGGTATTCAATCCTACAAGCAAATAGTATATGGATCAAAATTTGTGTGTCTCAATAGCTTTTTCAGGAATAGGATTGTACATATTTGCCATGGAGTTGTGATCTTTCCTGGGTTTGCTATAGACATCAAGATCATCTTCATTCTCCACTGGAGCATTAATGAGCCTAGCCCACTCAGAAATTGATGACTAGTATTTGGTGCCCTCAGTCATCCACACAATCTTCCCATCAGGGTAGAAGTGGGCAGTGGAATAAAACTGCATAATCATCTCATCATTCCACTTTGTCAGCTTTTGTCCAACAAATTCATCAACTCCATTTAACCTGAAGCTATCATGCACATGAGGAAAGTGATCTTCATTGGCATCAATGTATTTCCAATCAACATACTGCATATCATAGACAATGGACTTCTTGTCCAATACGACAGTCTCATAGAAGTCCTGCTGCTCTCTGGTATGGAACCTATAGTCAACAGCAGTCCTCCTCCTTGTAGCATAAGGATCAATCTTCCTCCTTGCTCTTAGTTCTGCATCTTTTCTCAACTTCATGTTTTCTACCACTGGATGATCATCATTGTTATCAGGGATCTTGGTCTTGAGCCTTCTGAGCACTAGTGGCTCCTCATCTTCCTGAACTTTTGGCATTGGGGCCTTGTTCTTCTCAGCAGCTGGGATGTTCCTTGTAGACCTCTTGGGTGCTGTAGGCTTGGGTGGAGAAAGTATCGATCAACCTTGGGGGAGGCTTAAGTCAATGTTATATTCATGCCCCAATCATGAGCTCCCAAAAGAAATTATTATTCAGAATTTTTATGCTCGGCTCTCTCGTAATGATCAATCCATGCTCGATACTTCTTGTACCGGTTCTTTTATGAAGAAGACTATTGAATTTCGATGGGAACTTTTGGAAAGAATTAAACATAACTTTGAAGATTGGGAACTCGACGAAGGTAAGGAGTCAGGTATGAACCTTGAGTTTGATTGTGTTAAATCTTTTATGAATACCGACGCTTTTCGTGAATCTAGCACTAGATTTGGACTTGACTTTGAGATAGTAGCTTCTTTCTGTGAATCATTTGCTACTCATGTTGATCTCCCTAAGGAGAAGTGGTTTAAATATCATCCTCCCATTGAATTAAAAGTAGTAGAACCAACTAAGGTTGAATAAGAAACCATTACTTATAATGATAATCCAGTTGTTCCTACTGCTTATATTGAGAAACCACCTTTCCCTGTTAGATTAAAGGAACATGCTAAAGCTTCAACCGTGCTTCGTAAGAGTTATGTTAGAACACCTACACCCCCTGAACAAATTAAAGTAGAACCTAATGTTGCTATGGTTAAAGATGTCTTGGTCGATAATGTTGCTGGGCATGTTATTTACTTTCTTTGTGAAGCTGCTAGAATTGCCAAACCTGATGAGAAAGATAAACATAGACCTGTTGTTGGCATGCCTGTTGTCTCGGTTAAAATTGGAGATCATTCTTATCATGGCTTATGTGATTTGGGTGCTAGTGTGAGTGCTATTCCATTTACTCTTTATCAAGAAATTATGAATGATATTGCAACTGCTGAGATAGAAGATATTGATGTTACTATTAAACTTGCAAATAGAGATACTATCTCACCAATAGGGATTGTTAGAGATGTTGAAGTCTTGTGTGGGAAAATAAAATATCCTACTGATTTTCTAGTTCTTGGTTCCCCACAAGATGATTTTTGTCCCAGTATATTTGGTAGGCCCTTCTTGAATACGGTGAATGCTAGAATTGACTATACTAAGGAAACAGTCAGTGTTAATTTTGGTGATATGTCTCATGACTTTAATTTCTCTAAGTTTCGTAGACAACCTCATGATAAAGAACTACCTAGTAAGGATGAAATTATTGGTCTTGCTTCTATTGTTGTACCTCCTACTGATCCTTTGGAACAATATTTGCTAGATCATGAAAATGATATGTTCATGAATGAAAGGAATGAAATAGATAGAATCTTCTTTGATCAAAAACCTGTGCTAAAGCACAATTTGCCTGTTGAAACCTTAGGAGGTCCTCCTCCACCTAAAGGTGATCCTGTGTTTGAATTAAAACAATTACCTAATACATTGAAATATGCTTATCTTGATGAAAAGAAGATATATCCTGTTATTATTAGTGCTAACCTTACAAAGCATGAAGAAAAGAGGTTATTAAAAACTCTGAGGAAGCACCGTGCCGCTATTGGATAGATTCTTGATGATCTTAAGGGCATTTGTCCTACTATATGCCAACACAAAATTAAGGTGGAACCCGACACTAAACCAGTTGTTGACCATCAGCGACGGTTAAACCCCAAGATGAAAGAAGTGGTAAGAAATGAAATATTAAAACTTCTGGAAGCAGGTATAATCTATCCCATAGCTTATAGTAAATGGGTAAGTCCTGTTCATTGTGTCCCTAAGAAGGGTGGTATTACCATTGTTCCTAATGATAAAAATGAGTTGATTCCACGAAGAATTATTACATGTTATAGAACGGTAATTGATTTTAGAAAATTAAACAAAGCTACTAGGAAAGATCATTACCCTTTGCCATTCACTGATCAAATGCTAGAAAGACTATCAAAACATACACACTTTTGCTTTCTAGATGTATATTCTGGTTTTTCCCAAATACCTGTATCAAAAGAAGATCAAGAAAAAACTACTTTTACATGGCCTTTTGGTACTTTTGCTTATAGACATATGCCTTTTGGTTTATGCAATGCACCTGCTACTTTTCAAAGATGTATGACAGATATATTCTTTGATTTTTGTGAAAAGATTGTTGAGGTTTTCATGGATGACTTCTCCGTTTACGGAACTTCTTTTGATGATTGCTTGAGCAACCTTGATCGAGTTTTGCAGAGATGTAAAGAAACTAATCTTGTCTTGAATTGGGAGAAGTGCCACTTTATGGTTAATGAAGGTATTGTCTTGGGGCATAAAATCTCTGAAAGAGGTATTGAAGTTGATAAAGCTAAAGTTGATGCTATTGAGAAAATGTCGTGTCCTAAAGATATCAAAGGTATAATAGTTTCCTTGGTCATGCTGGTTTCTATAGGAGATTTATTAAAGACTTCTCTAAAATTTCTAGTCCTCTTACTAATATTTTGCAAAAAGATGTTCCATTTATTTTTTATGATGATTGCGTAGAAGCTTTTGAAATACTTAAGAAAGCCTTAGTCTCTGCACCTATTGTTCAACCACCTGATTGGAACCTACCCTTTGAAATTATTTGTGATGCTAGTGATTATGCTGTTGGTGTTGTTCTAGGACAAAGAGTTGATAAGAAATTAAATGTTATCCATTATGCTAGTAAGAATCTAGACTGTGCCCAAAGAATTTATGCTACTACTGAAAAAGAATTCTTAGCAGTTGTGTTTGCGTGTGATAAATTCAGATCTTATATTGTTGATTCTAAAGTAACTGTTCACACTATCATGCTGCTATTAAATATCTTATGGAAGAGAAAGATGCTAAACCTAGACTCATTAGGTGGGTTCTTTTGCTACAAGAATTTGATTTGCATATCATTGATAGAAAAGGAGCTGAGAACCCTGTAGCAGACAACTTGTCTAGGTTAGAAAATATTCTTGATGACCCACTACCTATTGATGATAGCTTTCCTGATGAGCAATTAGCGGTCATAAATACTTCTCGTAGTAATCCATGGTATGCAGATTATGCTAATTATATTGTTGCTAAATTTATACCGCCTAGTTTCACATACCAACAAAAGAAAAAGTTTTTCTATGATTTAAGACATTACTTCTGGGATGACCCACACCTTTATAAAGAAGGAGTGGACGGTGTTATTAGACGTTGTATACCTAAGCATGAACAGGAACAAATCCTACGCAAGTGTCACTCTGAGGCTTATGGAGGACACCATGCGGGAGATAGAGTGGCACACAAGGTATTACAATCCGCTTTTTATTGGCCTACTCTCTTTAAAGATGCTCGTAAGTTTGTCTTGTCTTGTGATGAATGTCAAAGAATTGGTAATATCAGTAGACGTCAGGAAATTCCTATGAACTATTCACTTGTTATTGAACCATTTGATGTTTGGGGTTTTGACTTTATGGGACCTTTTCCATCCTCTAATGGGTATACACATATTTTAGTTGCTGTTGATTACGTTACTAAGTGGGTAGAAGCTACTCCAACTGGTAGTGCTGATCATAACACCTCTATTAAAATGCTTAAAGAAGTTATTTTCCCAAGGTTTGGTGTCCCTAGATATTTAATGACTGATGGTGGTTCACACTTTATTCATGGTGCTTTCCGTAAACTACTTGCTAAATATGATGTTAACCATAGAATTGCATCTCCGTATCACTCTCAGTCTAGTGGTCAAGTAGAATTGAGTAATAGAGATATAAAATTAATCTTGTAAAAGACTGTCAATAGATCTAGGAAGAATTGGTCTCAGAAACTTGATGATGCACAATGGGCTTATAGAACAGCTTACAAAGATGCTATGGGTATGTCTCCTTATAAAATGGTTTATGGAAAAGCATGTCACTTACCTCTTGAACTGGAACATAAAGCTTATTGGGCAGTTAAAGAGTTGAACTATGATTTTAAGGTTGCCGGTGAAAAGAGGCTATTTGATATTAGCTCACTTGATGAATGGAGAACCCAAGCCTATGAAAATGCCAAGTTATTTAAAGAAAAGGTTAAAATATAGCATTACAAAAGAATACAAAAGCAGGAATTTAATGTAGGTGACCAAGTTTTGCTATACAATTCTCGTTTAAGATTTTTTGCAGGGAAACTTCTCTCTAAATGGGAAGGACCTTACATTGTCGAAGAAATTTATCTTTCCGGTGCCATCAAGATCAACATCGCTGCAGGCAAAAACCCGAGAGTGGTAAACGGTCAAAGAATCAAACATTATATCTCAGGTGTTCCCATAAATATTGAAACCAATGTTATTGATACCATAACACCGGAGGAGTACATAAGGGAAACTTTCCAGCACATTCCAAAATCTTGAAAAGGAATAGGTATGAGGTAAGGTAAGTAAACCGACTCCAAACACTTTCCAATGTCAATTTTTATCCTTTTTGGAATATTTAGAAAAATAGAAAAATAGAAGGTAGTCCGAGAACCGCACGAGGAAGCGACAAGCCGTGGGGGCGCGCCTCCAAGGCTTCTGGCCACCTCGTGTGCCACCCGGACTCCGTTTTCTCCCAGAATACCTATTTTGGTCGGTAAAATTCATTGTATAATCTCCCAAAGTTTTTGACCACCGTACCACGGAAAAATCCTCTGCTTTTGTTTTGAGCTGTTTTTCTGACAGATCTAGATCGCCGTGACATCCCCAACAGCCTCCAAGGACAAGCCTCCCGAATCATCAACCTCATCATCACCACCTCCGAAGAAGGAGACGTGAGTACACGGGTATGGGCACTCCCCTTGGCTTGTGCCAAGCTTGGGGGAGGTGCCCCGGTATCATATCTCCATCACATTTTCATGTTTATTGTTTATCTTATTTCAATCCTTTTGGTTATATCTTGATCTAGTAGAATAAAAAGTTTTAGTATGATTTAGTCTTTGAGTTCTGCTTTTGATCTATTTATGTAATCGAGTCTGAGAGTTATATAATAAATAGTAGTATTGAGTTGAGGGCTTTGCTTTCGTGCTTTGATCATAAAGAAAAGAAGAAGGGAAAAGAATAAAATAAAAAGAGATTATATAATAATCTTATGGGGAGTGATGACTTCACATAAAAAGAGTATGCTACATGAAACTTGTTGAGAGTTGACAAACATAGTTTTGGTCTTCGTTGCAATTAAAAGGATGTAATAAAGAAAGAGAGGTTTCTGCAAGCAATAAAAATTGCTCCTTAAATATGTGCTACTTATTAGTGTGAGGAAAATAAACTTTGTACGATCTTGTGATGGGGAAGAAATAAAAGTGAAGGACTGCATAATAATGGTCTCCATCACAAGTGGCAATACAAATTAACGTTCCTTTGCATTAAGATTTAGTGCATCCAACCAAAAAGTGCATGGCAACCTCTGCTTCCCTCTGTGAAGGGCCTATCTTTTATTTTAATGTCTGCCTTAATACTAGAGTCAAGGTGATCTTCACCTTTCATTTTTACTTTTATCCTTTCACAAGAACAATATGATGGAGCTAGATCTAGATATATATATCCCCTCGGATGTAGAAGGGCATGAACTATTACTGTTGACATTATCCTTTAGGTAAATCGTCGGGAGGCGAAACTATAAGGCCCTATCTTTCTACGTGTCCGACTGAAGCTTTGACCTCATAAGTATCGCATGAGTGTTAGCAATTATGAAAGATTAAGAGATGGTTGAGTATGTGAAACTTGCTATACAAAGCTCTTGCATTGACTCTTTCTGATGTTATGATAAATTGCAATTGCTTCAATGACTGAGACCATAGTTTGTTAGTTTTCAATAAGATTTGTTATTCATACCTTGCACTGTGAATGATTTGTCACTCTGATATGAGAAATTATATAACAATATATTGCTGTTCTAAAGATGATCATGATGCCTTCATGTCCGTATTTTATTTTATCGACACCTCTATCCCTAAACATGTGGTCATGATTATCGATTTTGGCTTTCGCTTGAGGACAAGCGAGGTCTAAGTTTGGGGGAGTTGATACTTCCATTTTGCATCATGCTTTTATATTTATATTTATTGCATTATGGACTATTATTTCACATTATGGTACAATACTTATGCCTTTTCTCTCTTATTTTACAAGATTTACATGAAGAGGGAGAATGCCGGCAGCTAGAATTCTAGACCGGAAAGGAGCAAATCTGAGTGGCCTATTCTGCACAACTGCAAAAGTACTGAAAATCAACAGAGAATTATTTTGGAATATATAAAAAATATTGGGCAAAAGAAATCTAGAGGGGGACCCACTAGGTGGCACAAGCCTGGGGGCGTGCCCTACCCCCCTGGGAGCGCCTCCAGGGCTTGTGGGCCCCCTGGCAGGTCCCCGATGCCCATCTTTGGATATATTGAAGGTTTTGACCTGGAAAAGGTCAAGAGAGAACATTCGGGATGAAGCTCCGCCGTCTTGAGGCGGAACCTGGGCAGAACCAATCTAGGGCTCCGGTGGAGCTGTTCTGTCGGGGAAACTTCCCTCCGGGAGGGGGGAATCGAAGCCATCGTCATCACCAACGATCCTCTCATCGAGGGAGGGTCAATCTCCATCAACATCTTTACCAGAACCATCGCCTATCAAACCCTAGTTCATCTCTTGTATTCAATCTTTGTCCCAAAACTCAGATTGGTACCTGTGGGTTGCTAGTAGTGTTGATTACTCCTTGTAGTTGATGCTAGTTGGTTTATTTGGTGGAAGATCATATGTTCAGATCCTTGATGCTATTGAATACTCCTTCTATTATGTATATGAATATGCTTTGTGAGTAGTTACGTTTGTTCCTGGGGACATGGGAGAAGTCTTGTTATAAGTAATCATGTGAATTTGGTATTCGTTGGATATTTTGATGAGATGTATGTTGTCTTTCCTCTAGTGGTGTTATGTGAACGTTGACTACATGACACGTCACCATTATTTGGGCCTAGGGGAAGGCATTGGGAAGTAATAAGTAGATGATGGGTTGCTAGAGTGACAGAAGCTTAAACCCTAGTTTATGCGTTGCTTCGTAAGGGGCTGATTTGGATCCATATGTTTCATGCTATGGTTAGGTTTACCTTAATTCTTCTTTCGTAGTTGCGGATGCTTGTGAGAGGGGTTAATCATAAGTGGGAGGCTTGTCCAAGTAAGGGTAGCACCCAAGCGCTGGTCCACCCACATATCAAATTATCAAAGTAACGAACGCGAATTATATGAGCATGATGAAAACTAGCTTGACAATAATTCCCATGTGTCCTCGGGAGCACTTTGCTTTATATAAGAGTTTGTTCAGGCTTGTCCTTTGCTACAAAAAGGATTGGGCCACCTTGCTGCACCTTAGTTACACTTGTTACTTGTTACCCGTTACGAATTATCTTATGTATGAATACATAAACAAATACTGAGTCCCTAGTGAGCCTCTACTAGACTAGCTCGTTGATCAAAGATGGTTAAGGTTTCCTAACAATAGACATGAGTTGTCATTTGATAACGGGATCACATCATTAGGAGAATTATGTGATGGACAAGACCAATCCGTTAGCTTAGCATTTGATCGTACAGTTTATTGCTATTGCTTTCTTGATGTCAAATACATATTCCTTTGACTATGAGATCATGCAACTCCCTAATACCAAAGGAATGCCTTGTGTGCTATCAAATGTCACAACGTAACTGGGTGATCATAAAGATGCTCTACAGGTATCTCCGAAGGTGTTTGTTCAGTTGGCATGGAACGAGATTAGGATTTGTCACTCTGAGTATCGGAGCGGTATCTCTCGGTAATACACATCACAAGAAGCTTGCAAGCATAATGACTAAGGAGTTAGTTATGAGATGATGTATTACGGAACGAGTAAAGAGACTTGCCGGTAACAAGATTGAACTAGGTATAGAGATACCGATGATCGAATCTCGGGCAAGTAACATACCGACGGACAAAGGGAATTACGTATGTTGTCATAACGGTTCGACCGATAAAGATCTTCGTAGAATATGTAGGAACAAATATGGGCATCCAGGTTCCGCTATTGGTTATTGACTAGAGAGGTGTCTTGGTCATGTCTACATAGTTCTCGAACCCGTAGGGTCCGCACGCTTAACGTTCGATGACGATATAGTGTTATATGAGTTATGTGATTTGGTGACCGAATGTTGTTCAGAGTCCCGGATGAGATCACAGACATGACGAGGAGCTCCAGAATGGTCCGGAGGTAATGATTGATATATAGGACGATGGTATTTGGACACCGGAAGTGTTTCGGGTGGTACCGGGTACTTAACGGGTCATCGGAAGGGGTTTCGGGCAGCCCCAATAGGTTATTGGGCCTTATGGGCCAAAGGGGAAGAGCACACCAACCCACAAGGAGCTGGTGTGCCCCACTACCCCCTGCCCACGCACCAAAGGTGGGAGGGAAGGAAAGGGGAGGCGCCCTAAGGCAGCCATCTCCCTTTACTTTCCCCCTCATGTTCAAATAAGGAAAGGGGGGGCGCGACTAGGCAGGTGCCCTAGGGCAGCCGCCGGCCACTTGGGGCGCCATAGGGGCTGCCTCTCCTCCCCCCACCTATATATATATATATATATGAGGGAGGGGGCGCCACACATCCCACGACATTATTCTAGCCGTGTGCGGCGCCCCTCTCCGCAGTTTTGTCCCTCGGTCATATTTTCGTAGTGCTTAGGCGAAGCCCTGCGGAGATAGCATCACCAAAACCGTCACCACACCGTCGTGCTGTCGGAACTCATCTACTACTTCGCTCGTCTTGCTGGATCAAGAAAGCGAGGATGTCACCGAGCTGAACGTGTGCTGAACGCGGAGGTACCGTATGTTCTGTACTTGATCGGTTGGATCATGATCGGATCGCAAAGAGTATGACTACATCAACCGCGTGATAAACGCTTCCGCTTACGGTCTACGAGGGTACGTAGACACACTCTCTCCTCTCGTTTCTATGCATCTCCTTGGATAGATCTTGCGTGTGCATACAATTTTTTTTCTTTTCCATGCAATGTTTCCCAACAGTGGTATCAGAGCCAGGTCTATGCGTAGATGATATGCACGAGTAGAACACAAAGAGTTGTGGGCGGTGATGTTCATACTGCTTACCACCAACGTCTTATTTTGATTTGGAGGCATTGTTGGATGAAGCGGCCTGGACCAACCTTACATGTCCACACACATGAGGTCGGTTCCACCGACAGACATGCAACTTGTTTTGCATAAAGGTGGCTGGCGGGTGTCTGTTTCTCCTACTTTATTTGAATCAAATTTGACTGCGGCCGGTCCTTGAAGAAGGTTAAAATAGCAAACTTGATAATTCACCGTTGTGGTTTTTGTGTAGGTAAGAAAGGTTCTTGCTAGAAGCGCATAGCAGCCACGGAAAACTTGCAACAACAAAGTAGAGGACGTCTAACTTGTTTTTGCAGGGCATGTTCTGATGTGATATGGTCAAGATGTGATGAGTTATACGTTATTGTATGAGATGATCATGTTTTGTAATATCGACAACCGGTAGGAGCCTTATGGTTGTCTCTTAATTATTTTATGAAATACAAGCGCCATGTAATTGCTTTACTTTATCGCTATGGGTTAGCAATAGTCGTAGTAGCAATAGTTGGCGAGACGACCATGACACAACGATGGAGATCAAGGTGTCGAGCCGGTGACGATGGAGATCATGACGATGCTTTGGAGATGGAGTTCAAAAGCACAAGATGATGATGGCCATATCATGTCACATATTTTGATTGCATGTGATGTTTATCCTTTATGCATCTTATTTTGCTTAGACCGGCGGTAGCATTATAAGATGATCCCTTCACTTATTTTCAAGATAAAAGTGTTTTCCCTGAGTATGCACCGTTGCTACAGTTCGTTGTTCCGAGACACCATGTGATGATCGGGTGTGATAAACTCTACATTCACATACAAGAGGGTAAGCCAGATTTACACACGAGGAATACTTGGGTTAAACTTGATGAGCCTAGCATGTACATACATGGTCTCAGAACACTGGAGACCGAAAGGTCGAACATGAGTCATATAGTAGATATGATCAACATGAAGATGTTCACCATTGAAGACTACTCCATCTGACGTGATGATCCGACATGGTTTAGTTGATTTGGATCATGTATCACTTAGACAACTTGAGGGATGTTGATTTAAGTGGGAGTTCATTAGTAATTTGATTAATTAAACTTAAATTTATCATGAACTTAGTCAAAATGTCTTTGCATATTTTGTTGTAGATCAATAGCTCGTGATGTACACTACAAAAAAAGGCACTTCCGTGATGATACGTGTTTGTCATAGTAGGTCACGTTTTTTTTCATGCTTGTACATCCATGACGATTTTATGACAGAATCAAGATAGTCATACCTGTGCTGTCGTAGAAGTGTTCCATGACAATACCAAAATTATTATCACGGAAGTGTCCACTTCCATGACGATAAATGGCGCGTCATGGAAGTGTTTTCGTCAAGGGTAACCGACACGTGGCATCCACCGTAACGGGTCGCCGTTAAGCTATCGGGTTCCGGTTTGGATCCGATAACCCGTTTAACAGCCCGGACCAATGGGGATTTTCCACGTGTAAAATCATCATTGGCAGGAGGAAACACGTGTCGGCTCCTCGATGGGCTAGATGTCGTCCATCCAATGGAGGAGACGTGCCTATGATACGTCGACACGTGGCAGGGCCCAACAGATGCCCATATAAGTTAAAAGGCCGGCCCAGTCAAAGGCCCATAGTACTTACTCAGGTACTAGTGGGCCAGCCCACTAACGGCCTGCTTCAACATGGCCCATTTACGACCCAAAACCAGATTTGGCCCGTTAATTATTCGTCGAGTATTTGGGCCCAATTACGGCCCAGTGACATTTCGGCCTGTTAGAGGCCCGATGTAAACATGGGCCCATTTCACCCCGGTGTGTCTTTCGGCTTGGGAATAGCCCATGCTGCCCTTGGGCCATATATGGTCCGGCGCGACACCCGGCCCACTAACGGCCCGTGATCAAGGTGGCAACAGTTCATCCCAACGTGACTTTGGGCCTGTTAAAGGCCTGTCGTATAATTCGGCACGTTGATGCCTGTACTAAGCTTTCGGCCTCTTAAAGGCCCATGATATCAATGGGCCAACTAAGGCCCGAGATATGTTTCGGCCTGGTAATGGCCCGTCATGTAATTGGGCCAATAATGGCCCGCTCTACATTTCAGCCTGCTAAAGGCCCGTGGACGACTATAGATAATTGAGGCCCAACATGCATTTTGGCTTGCTAAAGGCTCATGGTATCTTCTGGGCCTTAACAAGCCAGCAGAATATTCAGCCTGTTAATGGCCCGAAGCTACATGGGCCCAACTAAGCGCTGGCTCCACTAAAGGCCCAATTAAACATTGGGCCGAAGGCAGGCCCTTGTAAGTTGTGGGCCTGGCGCAAAGTGTGAAGGGCCACAATGGCCTTGCAGGCCCAAGAAAGTTGCGGACCAGCCCAATCATGGCCCGCTAAAATGCAGGGCCGTTGGAGGCGAAAGTTTTGGCCCGGTCGACTACATCAGATTCTCACCCTTTTTTTTCACATAGCGAATGATACGGTAACTAGTAGGAATTAAGAGCAAACCTACTGTATACAATAAAGAAATTACGGCATAGTAACTTAGAATAAACCTACACTATACAATAAAGGATTTATGGTATATTACATCCACTGGGCATCGAAAGTTTGCCACCAGTGATCTTAAAGGGCAACGAAGAAGTAGATTACAAAAACTGAGTGCCATTGCACGTAACAAAATAATACTAAACCAAGACCACTTCCAAGACAGTTCAAGAAAGGTTAGCCTTGCGCGGGAGCTACTGCGCAAGCTGCTGAGCTAGGCTGTGAGACCGGCCTAGCATGTCGGTCATAGCTTCCAGCTGTTGCTGTTTAGCAATGAGGTTCTCATTGCTGTTCGCCGCGATCTTCCTTAGAGATTGGACTTCAAGTCGAATTTGAGTTGCAGAATTGTTTTCTGCTTGAACTTGAGGCTGAAGAAGTCGAACTGATTCAGACAGCGAATTCTGTGAGCTTGTCTGACTGCTAGTCTCAAGTAACTTGAACACTACATCAAGACATGACTTTGGGGTTGTCTCGCTATCTTCAAGATGTTTTGCCCTCTTTGCTGCAATATATGTTGGGTTTGTCTCACAGTCTTCAGCAGACTTGTGCACGCCATCAGGCATATCACCCTGAAACAAGCAGAGAGATGACAGGTTTTGCATGTGTATAAACAAAGATGGTAACTATGCTGTCTATTACATCCAATTTCAAATTAGAAAATAAAGAGTCAGTTCAAAATATCAATAGCATAATTTGGCATTGTTCATAATGCGGGGAGCTTCACCACACTACTGGATTACCATGTCAACAAAACAAGCATAGATGAAGGGCAAAGACAATCATTGTATCTATTTTGGTTAATGTGCATGGCATGTTGTTCATATCATCAGCCACATCAGTGAGATAAAACAGGAGATGACAAGGTGCAGATGTGGGCTGCTTCACCACACACTGGATTATAGATCCACAAAAACAAGCATACATATAGGGAGTATTGAGTAATGTGCATGGTATGAATAAGGAATTTGGTTTTACAACTAAAACTTGGAACTTACAGTTGTTGCGAACATGCATTTTGATAGAAACAGCAAACTAAACAGCAGTTGACGACAGGGAGTATGAGCAAATTAAACAGCAGTTGAGGATAAAAGGCTTTAGAAGGACTGACTTACGTTAACAGTTAGCACCGGTTTTATAATGCCCTTCTCCATGTCAAGGGAAGGATAACTCAAGAATTTCAGCACAGAATCTTCTTCATAAGCATTGCCTGTGCTCTACATTTTGTAGAGAGTAATTATAGATATGGTAATACTGGAAGGGATAGAGGATAATGAAGATAAGATGCAGATTGATGCTACATAATCAACTACCATTCCTAGTAAGTACAAGCGTTACAGGACAAAATGTACTGACAAGAGCAATGGGCTACACTTCTGCACTGGCATTGTCTGTGTATTCAACTTTTTGGTAAGAGCAATGGGCTAAACCGGTGACCTCGGCCAAGTCTGGATTACATCACTGGATTACAGATCAATGGAGTTGGTAGCTTCATGACACCACTGGATTACAGATCAAGAACTCAGGCATACATGCGGTGCTAAAGAACACATAGGTATCAATGGTTAGTGTGCTGTCAATTTATCCCATTTCAGATTGGCAAATAAAGATACAGTTTAAATAATGGTAGAATAGTGGGTAGTTTCACCACACCACTAGATTACGGATCAAGAATAGAAGCATACATGCAGTGCAAAAAAAGATCACTTGCTCTGTATAGTTTAATTTACATGGTATGAAGAAGGAACTTGGTTGTACAGCTAAAAACTTAAATTGAGAAGGACAAACTTATGTTTATGAACTTCATAATAAACTTTAAACATGCAATTTGATGCAAACACCAAAAATAAACAGCTGTTGCAGTCATGCCTAACCAAATATACACAACAAAGTTTGAAGGCTTGAGAAGGACAAACTTACATTAGTGGTGAAGACCGGCTCTATAAAGCGCTTGTCCATGCTGATCGGGGGGGGCAATTCAAGAAGTTTACCACAGAATCTTCTTCATAAGCATTGCCTTTATTCTACATTTTGTTAAGAGTAAATATAGATGTGATAATACAAGAAAAAATGGAGAATATTTAAGATAAGATGAAGAGTGATGCTACATAACCAACTAGCTATAAATGTAAGTACAGCGATACAGGCAAACGGTACTGCCAAGAGCAATGCAGAGCTAAACTTCTTTAGTACCATTGGTTTTATCCAACCTTATGGTAAGAGTAAATATAGATCTGATGTGTAGAAAATGGAGGGTAAAGGAAATAAGCTACAGAGTGATGGTACATGAACAGCTAGCTGTCAATATAAGTACACTGATAAAGGACGGCAGATACTTAGAAGAACAATGCAGAGCTAAACTTTTTTATTGGCGTTGGGAATATTCTACATTATTGTAACCATTAATATAGATCTGATATTTTGGAGCGAACAATTGATAAGCAAGCTATCATGCATACTGCAGTCACATAATGAACCAGGTATGAATGCAAGTACAGTGATACAGGACAACAGGTACCAACAAGAGCAAAGCAGCGAGCAGCATAGTTGCGATATCCTGTCGTCTTTTTCAAACCAGAATTCTTCTTCGAGCAGATTTCCTACAAAAGAGATCCGTAAGGCACATGCGGAAAAGTAGAAGTTCAAATTGTCATGTGATATCATAGACAGTACCTCATCCTGGGAACAAGACCAGTGCATAACAAGGTTTTTCCATTCAATGTCTTCTAAATTTAGCACAGGAGACTTCACCAGAAATTCGTTTATAGACTTGCCATCAAAGTGTGTTTTCCTCAGGTAACACCGATACTGCCGCAATGCTTCCTTGAAAAGCGCAAGCAAGCTTTGCTTGTCATGACTATCCAGATTGACCCTCGCCTACTTACAACAATGTAATGTAAATCATTGATGTGTTCAATCAGCAGAAAACAGGAAAATAATCACCATGAATAATTGCACTTACACGTAAGTGGGACAGGAAGATGTGAAAATGGTGTTTGTCTTCACTATAATCTTCCCATGATGGGAATATATGCACGTAGTTCCTAACAACATTGAAAGCATTGTCTTTTAAACTGAGAATAACTGGAATGGGGTTCCAATCTGCAGGAATTGGCCATGTCTGTAGTTGGGATAGGTCTTTGGCCGGTGGACTTGCTATACTTCTTGCTGGAGTGGGATTTTTCTGTGGTACGGCTGCTGCTATGGCAACTGAAGTTGGCATACCTTTTGCTGGAGTGCAGGTCCTGTGTGGTGGGGCTAGTGGTGTGGCCAGTGAAGTATGGGTACAGTCTGTTGGAGTTGGTCCTACATTTTGTGTCACTAGTTGTAGAGGCAATATAAGTGGGGTGCTATCTGATTTCTCCGGCACCACCACATTTTTCAAGGACTTTGCTGGTTCTCCTTCAGGTTCGGCAATCACCCTCTTCCTTTTTGATGTCTGATGCACAAGAACAGCATTTGAGTGGGAAAACATGGTATGATGACAGATGGAATATGTATTGATAATGGATGGCATGGCATCTTGACATATATGATGAGTAAACTAAGCAGATGGCGGTGCAACGAAGTAGAAGAAATGCAAGACACCTGATGTAAGATACGTGCAATCAATAAAACCTTGCCAAATTAGAACAGGCACATTGATGGGTGAACAGGATAGGCCATCTGCCTTTGACTTCTCAAGGTCGGAATAGTCATTAGGATCATATTCTGAACAAGAATCTGCACGTGGGGAGCGTATGAGTTTCATTGCATCCATAATGGAACTCAATGCCTTGGTGCCAAGTTTGTTAGTCATTACACTGTTCCGTAATATTCTTCTGATGCGCGCATTCTCATATTCATTATGATTACATAAATATCTGAGAAGCATGAAAACATAAATAGTAGTGAGATTATCTTTGTAATGCAGAGGATATTCTAATATAATAGGGGCTCCCTGTAAACCCTTGTGTGCTATCACTAGATTCTGATGAGAGAGCCCATGTGTGCTGTAATATGGTGCGTGCATTAATATAACCTGGCACAACTACACAAAAAAATAGGCTCCCTGTTGGGAGCTCCATAAGTAAGGATAGTCGGCAGATGATAGGTTCATAATATACTTTATAGAAAATTTATTGCCAAACCATGATAGCAAGAGCACACAGCAACTAGGCAGATCATAGTGTAGATGAAAGGGGTACACCATACCCAGCATAAATAAATCGGGAAAGTGGAACTGGCTGGAAAATACGGTGTTGTATTGCCGCTACTAATTGAAAGCCTATCGATCACCTACAGGCCAGCTCTATCAGCTGTTGACTGCAGATGTCCCTGCTCCCCTTCCTGACAAGGAACATACTGTACTTACTAAATAAAGAATAACAAAAGAGGAACATGTTAAAGAACAGAAGAGGATGCATATTATTGAGATTCCGCTTCTTTCTATACAATGTTGGTTGCCCACTCATGATGAATCACAGCGCCCAAAGAAATGCAATTCCATGCTGTCTCTATATGTGGCCACATGCATTTGGAAAATCAAGTGGGAGCATTAGCTGACCAATCAAATGTGTGTCTGTTAACTAATATCAGTATCATATCACAATTCGTATTTAAAGAAGTAAACTTTGGACTTATGATTGGTGTGTTGTTTAGCTTCAAGAGTGGACTACTGCTAGTGCAACACAAAGCACCTACACAGATCATAGTGTAGATATAACGGGAAAACCGTAAGCATCACAAGTAAAATCAGGAAAGTGGAACTTGCTGGAAAATATGGGCTACTATTGCCGGTACGGCTAAAAAGGCTTCGGATAACAGCTCTCTTCAACTGAAGGTGCGGTACTGTTAATATCAGTGTACTCTCAAAGGCGACACAGCTTCCCGCATTTCCTTGCTAATCTTATTAGATTCAAGTGGGCAGGCCACTACAATTCCTATTCCTATGTTTACAAAATCCTACGAATCAAAGAGGCCCGAAGAGTTGAAACTGTCCATCACAACCGACCAAATAGACCTGTACACTGCAAATGTCCCTGCTCCTCTTCACTACAAGGAACATACTGTACTACTATTATACTCCCTCCGTTCCAAAATATAAGTCTTTATAGAGATTTCCACTATGGATCACATACAGATGTATACAGATACATTTTAGAGTGTAGATTCACTCATTTTGCTCCATTTGTAGTCCATGGTGGAATCTATACAAAGACTTGTATTTAGGAACGGAGAGAGTATTTATTAAAGAAGAACAGAAGAGGAACATGCTAAAGAAGAGTAAGCAGATTTAGGATAATAAAATGTTCGTTGCGCAGTGCCCACACATGATGAACCAGAGCGCATTAAGAATGCAACTCCCTGCTGTCTCTCTATATGTGGCGCACATGCTTTTTGAAAGTAAAGTAGGAACATTAGCTGACCAATTAAACGTTATCTGTTTTAGTAATATCAGCATCATATCAGATTCGTATTTGAGCAACTAAGTTTGGAATTATGAGTGGCACATTGTTTAGCTTGATGGATTGAGGAGCAGTGCTAAGCAGCTCCGATGATGGTACTGAATATAAAGGAATGTCTGCATGCAAGTCGTGTGACTTCCGTCATTTGGGTCAGTCGACCATTTCAGGCAGTTGGATGAAGATCCTATGTCTCCTAACCCTTCTTCTTCCTCCCCTCTGATTCTTCCCCCACAGAACACCGCACGGGCCGCCAGCCGAGCCACCGGAACCGACCCCTCGCCAACCCCTGAACCGCCCCCACCGCCAGTGTTCCTCCGCCCCCCCACCCACGCCCCCACCCGCGTCGAGTTTTTTCCTCCGGCGAGGCCCCACCACCGCCCCCACAACCACCGCCCCAACCCGAGCACCTTCCTTCCCCCCGACGAACTCTGGCGAGCTCTCAAAAATTGACTGACCCAATTTTGAAATTTAGTGTACTGTCAATTTGCTAGTGTGGAATATAAAAGGGGAAAACCATAAGCATTGTGAGTATAGTGTTGAGCGTGCCATGGCGGATCTGAAGGTGCAAACCGGACAAAGGCAACTTTGCAACCAAGCAACTAACAAGTAAGATCCTAAGTGGTGGACAAGAAATCACAGTAAAGCAATGGTGATCTATTTTGTTGTTGCGATAAATAAGTTGAGCAGATACAAAAGGGTACCGCCTCTGGTGCTGCGCCGGGTATGCATCTTCTGAGACTTTGACGGTGCTGCGGTAGCGATGGCTATCGGCGACGTGGAAGCAGAAGTAGGAGAGCAGACGGTGGCGGTGGGGGAAATATCCCGGCGTGGTGGACGAGACGGTCCTAGGAGCGGCGCCGGCAAGGTGGACGACGACGGGGATGAAGCGAGAGGACGGGATGAAAGGATCCTGGTCTGAAGCCGTGGATGAGAGAGGTCGATCTCTTGTAATGGACGACGGCGTTTGGGTATCAGCTCCGGCATGGTGGATGAGGACAGCAGTGGATGGGGTGACGGACAGAGGAGGCTAGGGTGGAGAGGGTGTTTTGGCGCCCACGGAGTACGAATGGGGAAATGGAGGGAGAGAGGTAGGGGGGAACCATGTCTTTGGGACGCGCTTGTCTCATATGCGGTGAAAGTTACCAACTTAACCCCCGTTTAAAATTTCAGACATCACAGGAATATTGGGCTGCTGGGGATAGGACGGTAATCTCGCATACACCCAATATTTGCCGCCGGAGATTTCGGTCGAGGAGAGTTTGTTTTGGCACCCACCATGTATGAACCCGGGTGAGAGGCGATTTCGGCCGAGGAGAAACTGTGTTTTGGCGCCCGCCGTGTATGAACCTGGGTGAGAGGTGGTTCTGTCATGTTTGAGTGAAATTACAAACCTACCCCTATCAAGACCTATTGAATTCGAGCCGACAGGTGTTGCATGTCAGGGGATAGGCAGTAATTTCCATCTCCCATCTTTTGGTTTTGGGCGGTTACTGCGAGTTTCGCCGCTTCGTTCAAATTTTTGATAAAAAGCTTGCACGTTTACGGTGCCAACTCAATTCCAATCCATTTTGTATTCTTTTTTTTCCGGGCAGGATCCATTTTGTATTCGAATAAAATTATATATACATCATTTTCTATATATACTTTCAAAAGCACAACACCATTTATACATAAATATGGTTTACAGATGCCATGATCTCCTATTCATAAAGCTGAATCCATCTTAAATTGAATTGAAATATTTGAAACCTTTTTATGTTGAAATCCAATGTATGCATTCCTCGCTAACTAACTCCAATTAATGTGTGTTTCATGCAGTTTTTTTCCTTCTCAAACACGTATAACGTGTTTGACACATGCAACATGTAATGTAGTCCCATTTAGACATGAATTCATAAAGCCATGCATTGTCTCTAATCGAAAAATCTATGGACCACTGATATTGATAAACTAAATAACATTACATATGTCCCCAAATTCAAACGAATATGCATGTTTGATAGCCCAGTTTTTGTTATGATATTATTGATGTCCTGAACTCTAATTTAAATATTTGAATCCCCTTTAATCCAGATATTTCGTCTCATATAGCTATCACTCGCGCCCTTATATATCTATCTAGACTCGTACGCCTACACCATCTCTCGGGTATGTCTTGTGCTAGTTGTATGTTGATAGCAGTCTTTTCTTGTTCATAACACTCTAACAGTAGTCTCTCCCTCGACATTCACTATATCTCTCCCTGCTATGCCACTCTAACTATAATTCTCCTTGTGAAATCTCTTTCTCTCGCACAAACGCAAACTTCGTCTCCCGGGGTCTCATTTCTGTCTGCTATTCCCCTGTATGCTGCTCACACACACCCTCTCACTCTAGAGATGGCTTGCGCTCCCTAAGTCTCAATAGCTACAACTCTCCATCTTAAATATCCATCTCTCACACTCAAACACAAACTCAGTCTCCCAAGGTCTAATTTCTCTCCACCGTTCCCCTATATGCCGCTCACACACACCCTCTCTCCCTAGGGATACCTCGCGTTCCCTATGTCTCTCTAGCTACGACTCTCCCTTTGAAAAGTCTCACTCTCTCTCGCAAATACAAACTCCGTCTCTCGGGGTCTCATTTCTCTCTAATATTCGTTTGTATGTCACTCACACGCACCCTCTCTCTATCTCTCTCTCTCACACATAGTTTACTATTTGGATCTACTCGACTCTTATCTATAACAAACACACTAGCCGATCTCCCTCTAACTAGCATCTCTATCTCTCTATTTCTGTGTTTCTCCGTCAACTTTCTTTCTTGGTCGCACTCTCGCTTCCTATCACGCACGCTATATATATATGTTTCTCTCTACATGCACCATCTCTCTCGATCTCCCTCTCTCTCTCAGCACACATAAATCACCCTTCTAATCCACTCGACTCTTATCTATAACACCCACACTAGTTGATCTCCCTATAGATAGCATCTCTGTCTCTCCATTTCTCTCAATCAACCTTCTTTCTCGGACGCACTCTTGCTTCCTATCATGCACACTATATATGTTTCTCTCTGCATGCATCTATAGGTCAGTCTCTTTCGCACACACGTTGTGTCTCGCTCTCTCTGCTCGCCATATATGCATGCTCCACCCCACGCCACTCTCTCTTAAAGACAAAAACACACGCTCCATCATCGCGCCTTCTTCCCTCCACTCTCACATGGATGCATATTGTCATATCGATCCATCTCTCCCATCATGTTGATCTGATGACTTATGTCCTCTCTTTTATCTTGATCATGTGCGTGTGCACACAAACCCCCCACGTATATATGTATACGTCCCCCACATGCATGTTCAAGGTCTCATCTCTCTCCATACCTAGTTAATTACCCCTAGCTCCCACCCCACATCGAATATTTCTCTTCTCGTGTGCACATGGCTTCCGTTTGGATGTGTCTCTTCCCTAAAACACACACTCACACTTAACTATCTCCTTCTAGCTACCCCTTTCTCTCACTCCCTCCCTCTATCCCTGAAACCAATAAGACTTTCCCTTCGTTTAAATCCTACCTATATATATGCACCATCGATAGTAGTTTTCCTCGGTGTCTCTCGAACAAACGTGTTATCTCGATGTCCACTCGTCTCACGCGAACACGCCTTTCTTCCATATTTACGGGCCTCTTCTCTCTTGCGCCCCTCCCTCGCTGGAGGCCTCTGCCGTACACATCAACTGTCTACGATGAAGCCACACACACTTAATTACTTTCCCTACCGAAGACTCCATCACACACACACCCCTTTGTTTCTTTCACACACACGGTCTCTCTATACGACCACACACACACACATGCTCTAGGTGGAGTATTTGTTCCTACCACCCTTCGTCCAACCTTACCCGTATTATAATCAATCACATTAATTTACTTATAACATGGACAAATTACACTTTATTTTACTAGTTAGCAAACTTCTGATAATTATATAACGAAAATCACGAGCAGGAAGTGACATTCTTTTTACACAAATCTGATTAATACGGCCAGGTAAATTACAAGGTAAGGTACACTTATATCCCGATGCAAAAGGTGGAGTACATGTCCGAAGAGTAGAGGGGCACACACACACTCCCTAACAAACACACCATTTGTGCACACGCATGCGAGTTACGTGACGCACCCTAAACAGACCCCTATGTGTACAATTTGTGCACGTGCGGGTAAACATGATGGACCGCATTTATTTATGCCGGACGGCGAACCCAAACCATAGCCGCATTCATTCCCCTCCCACTAGCTCTTCTCCGCTCGCCGTCGCCCGATAACCATGGCCTGGCCGAAGGTAACAACATACATCATGCTCCCGCCGGAGCGGCGCTTTGAGCTGCTTCCGGAGATCTGGAGGCGGCGCGAAGTATGGATCGCAGCCGTCCTGCCACCGGACTAGCCGGAGCCGGAGGAGGAGGCGGAGCAGCACGCGGTCACGGAGGACACAGACCCGGAGGAGGAGGAGGACAACGCGGGCGAGGCGGAGCCAGAAAAGGAGGAGGACGACACGGGTGAAGCGGAGCTGGAGGAGGAGGACGACGACACGGGCGAGGCAGAGCCGGAACAGGAGGAGGACGATGCGGACTAATGGAGCTGGAGGAGGAGGACGACGACTCGGGCGAGGCGGAGCCGGCGCCACCGGCTGCATGCTTCGCCATGGCCGATTGACCCAAGAGGAGGGGCCGGCAGAACAGCAGGCCATCCTCGAGTCCATCCAGTCAGAGGCTGAGGTGGAGGCTAAACCGCCGCTTCCTCTGGTAATGGGAGTGGGTGATCAATGAGATGTTCGATGAACTGGAGGAGGAGCAGGAGGAGCTGGAGTTGCAGCATGCGGCCGCCTACCCATCTCCGACGACGAGTACTGTGGTCTAGCTTAGGTTATGTGCGTAGTACTAGTTAGTAGTACTCCTATTGCATGGTTTGTATGGATTTGAGATAGTTCTCCCTCCGTTGCTAAATATTTGTCTACCTAGAGATTTCAATAAGTGACTACATACGAAGCAAAATGCGTGAATCTACACTCTATGGCTATAAGTGACTACATCCGTACTCCAGTCACTGTAAATGTCGTGCGTGCTTTAATTCTGGGGTAGTGGATGGACGCTAACGTGCCGCACAACAGACCACCTGTCGACTCCCTAATCTCAAGTAGTATACATACACTAGTGCGCACCCGCAGAACATCATTTCCGAAGGGACGAAGCCCTGCAGTTACCATCTTCTCTCGTCTAAACAAGTTCCCCAAGGGACAAGGCAGTTCGTCGCCATTTCCATGGATTCCCAAGGCGGTGGTGCTTCTCGTCCTCGTCGAGGTTGGGAGACCTTGGACAACGATCCTTTGGGGGAAATCGTAAGTCGCTCCGACTTCCTCACATCCGCAAGACTCAGCGGTACTTGCACCAAATATTTTAAGAAGTTGCGTAAATATGCATGGGAGAAGGACATGCTAGTTGGTCTACCATGCATCCTCGAGAACGAGGATGTTTCCTGGGGGGTCTCTCCAGGGCGGCGTGGCCGTAGTTGCAAGCTGACGCCCCTTGAGATGCCGACGTTGAGGGGCAATCGGATTTTGTCCGATGAGCAGGTAAGTGAGATGAGTTTAATCGCGTTAATGTATTCTAAAGGCTACTTTTGTATTCCATTTCATAATTCCCCCGCTGCCCACCGTTTCACAGGTTTGGCTAGGTGCCAATGGAGATTGGCTTGCATATGTACGGGAGGGTACCAACATAAATTTGCACAACATCCACAACGGTGACACCATACCCGTCGAACCTTTATCCACCATTGGGATCGGCCATGCAATGGGCCATCGCCTGAATTGGTACGATGGAACCACCGTGAGATTGAGGAAGATAGCAATCCCGGAAGCCCCGATAAGATCGTGTGCCAACAAAAATTACAGTCTCATCGCGGTGTTCGACATCGCGGTTGCTTTCACGGACAATCCTGAACATGGCAGTCAAAGGTGGACCATGCTATCTGCGGCCGATTTGTTGCCGTACGGGTACGAAGATGCCGTGCTCCTTTTTAACCGCATCTTCACGGTGACAAACCTGGGGTCTTATTTTGTATGGGACACATCCTATGGTATACTCACTCTCTTCCAGTTTACTAGTATATGTGTAGTTTTTCCGTTTTATAAGTGTCAAATTTAGAGCCCCCCATCACATGTTCAAATTTGAATGTGCATTAAATCGTTGCATGTAAGGAAACTCACAAATCAATGTACTTTGTGGAGTACTAGTACGGCTGAAAGGGTACCAAATTATATCTCATCTAGATGAGTTCTAGGCACTCCCAAATCAATAACACCACCACGCCCGCGTCTGACCACCCTGGCCCACCCAAACCCCATCCCTCGCCGCCGCGCCCTTTTCGCCTGAAACAGTCAGCACCGCCCCAGAGCGTCAGTGCCGCATTAATGCCCGGCAAGAGCGGACGCGATACATCACTGGCGTCGGCTTTGAAGCTGCGCGACCGCCGAGAGAGCGCCGCTTCCCGGTGCAGGCGACTGCACCGCGTTGAAACGACAGCACGGCCTGCCGTTCGTCCGTGCCGCCCACATTAGAGCATGGTTAATAATATAGCTAGCTGCTGGCTATAACATGTTGCCACATCATTTATAGCCAATGTAATAGCTAACACGTATAATACTCCTTCCTTCCATCTATATAGGGCCTAAGTTTTGAATCTCTCGTACCAAGGCTGTTGCATAAAAAGAGGAGCAAATATTGGGAATAGTACTTGGCTAACCAAATCGCATGCCAAGATTTTTTTTGGGTGCCGTGTAGCCCGCTCTCCTCCCTCGTAATTAGACTAGCCACAGTGTGAGTAACTTCAGAAGTAACATCGAGTCCAACTCAGCAAATTTGCTTATGTGGCAATGAATTAATGAGGAGATAGGTAGTTTGAGTAACTTAGCTAGTTACTGTAACATCACATGTCCCAATGCAATATGAGTCTATAACCTAATAAATGAACCTTTGCATTACACCACACTTATGTTACTACCCACTATGAAGGTAGTAACATAGTCTAGGGATATGTGTATGTTACTAGTGTATGTTACTCTCCAATGTGGCTAGTCTTAATCCCTCGCATGCAACCTCCTCTCCCCCTTTTTCTGCATGTAGCTCAATAATAACTCCTCCAAGCCTTCATGCATTGGCCAACAAAATAGCTCACTCCTCCTAAGTACATGGCGCCATTTTTCCTCCCATGGTGGCGCTAGATTAGAAATTTTTACGTAAAATTGGAGGGAAACACATCAAAGAACATGGCGCCATTTTCCCCTCCTAAATCCGGCGCTGGCCGCGTCAACCATCACATCGGCATGCATTCTAGTGATGGCACCCCTGCCATGTTCGCCGGACGTGGGGGCGAACCCACACGTGGCGAACGCAGAGGCGAACGTGAATGCGGCAGAGGCGGAGCTAAACGTAGCAGCCGGCCAAGATTCGGCGGATGGCGACATGAGCGCACACGCGGACGCGGAGGTAACCTCAGCAGCTTGTGAAGTGGCCGACGGCGACATGGCCGCGCACGCGCACGCGGCATACATGAAGGTAAACGTAGCAGCTGGCTCTTCCAAGACATTTGTGGCGAGAGCTTGATCCATGATGAAGAGAGAAGGCAAAGTGGAAATGGCTCTCGTTGAGAAGGGAAGGAATATAAGAAGACTCGGTGGAGAATAAAGGATGAGGACGCGAGGTGAAGCACGCCTAACGGCTCTCTGCATGCATGCGTTGTCACGAGGACGACCGCGTGCAACCTACGAGAGGGAATTAAATGGCAGACGCATCGGTTAGCTCGTTTGGCCTTATATAGATGGAAAAATGAAACTTGGGGTTAGGCCTTATGTAGATGGAAGGAGGTAGTAGTTGTCTATAAGAAAGTACTACTTTGTCAACATATGGCCCATCTTCCACTCTCACAAAGCTTCTTGGAGCTCATGAATAAGTGTCAAATATTGTATTATTGCTTCCCTTCTCTCTCCTCTTCTCTCTCTTACAACTAAGAAATAATACAATATTTAAATCCTTGCAGCCCGCTTACATCACCCTATTATACTTGCTCTTAATGGCATGCGGTCGCCGAGGAACCTAGTCCGGCGTAACCCGTCTGGCTACCCTAATAGTCATGGTGTTATCCTAACAGTGCTCCATTATTTCGTAGGGCGAAGTCATCCCTCGATCAAAATCAGATCACCGATCGTGGATGTGCATGGGGCATTTGGTCTAACTTGGAACCTTGTAGCTGACGACACCGAGTTGGGACGTACTGTCTTAGTGGTCGTTACCCATGGCACCATTAAAGGACAACAAGGTGCCACGATATATCACAATCGGACCCTGATCATGTACCCAGGTAATCCATTCTCTCCATCTAAGAGTAGTAGAGCCAGGAGCTATACTATATACATCTTATAACATTTCAGTGCATGTCTCTTTACACTCTAGGACCAGGAGTAGTTATTTCCTTCTTTTGATTGATGATTGATTGGGATTGTCATCTACTACAATAATTGCAAAAGCACACAATTAATGCACTCGTTTTCGTCAAAAAATAATGATACTAGTGTATGATCATCCTATCATAGAGTAGTATGATTACTAGGCAATAAATAATAATACACTAGTATCTAGTATGAGTGCCTTCACAGTGCATATTATCATAGAGTAGTATCATAGATGATCTTATTTATTGCCATGCATGACACAAAGTAGCATTGCATTTAACATGATACGGTATCTACCTATGTACATAACATTATCATGCATGGACCTTGACCATGCATGTCACCATGTGTCCAGATCTGAGATGTCGCGTGTACCAGATGAACGGCGCCGAGTTCGACCCCCATGATGCTACCTGGGTACGGTTGAACACACTTGGAGAGTACTTGGTTTTCATTGGGGACAGCTACCCCATAGTGAAAATGATGCCACCTTCCGTGCACGACGCCGTCGGCCTGCCGTTCATGAAGAATGGGTGCGTTTTCATTGTGCATCGACGGATTCATTTGTTGAACGCCCCTATCCCTGATCTATGCCGCTTCACTTTGGATGAGTCTCCATCGTGGGGCGCAACACTTAAGAGTTGCGATGATATGGATTCCCGTTGCCCACCGTTATGGATTGTACCATCTATGAAGAACACGTGGGACTGGAACTACGAGTCGGACATGTACCCAGGGATGTACGAACCTGAGTAATATATAGCACAGTAATTGAAGTAGCCAGGCACAAATAGTATGAACCTGTGTGGCATGTTGGCATTTTTCTTTTACTACTCGTACCACTAAATGTTACGTGCAATGCACGATGATGTTATGATGCAGTACGTGCCGATGGCGGCTTCGGGCGTTAATTATGCCATGGAGGTTCCTCTTGGTCAATGTGTGATATGTATAGACTTTCACGGATGGAGGGAGTAGTGCACATGCCAAGTTCACTAGGCCGCCGTGTTTCACACTCCTCCATCGTAAGAGTGGAGACAATAGCTTTCATCAAAAATAAAAGAAATGAATACTATACTGTCCGGTTTACTTGCTCGTCCTCGATATCGGAAAGAATACTTTCATTCGCCGACATGTGGGACGTCGACCATCCTGGTCCACTTGCCATGCACCAAAATTAGACTGCATCACACGAAACTGCAGGGGAGACTCACCCCGGTCGTAGCGCCGCAGTAATAATGACTAATGAGCCGTCAAATCGCAGGCCCAACCTTTCCCACTATAAGTTGCTCGGACGAACGAACCATCATGACTTCGTTGAATCCGCTTCTTCAAGAAAACTACTGTACCAGCAATACTGCTACAACACGCGAAGACTACACGGCACTACAGCACGTCATATCACTCAGACCCACTAGGCCAAACAAGCCCGCCTACGCGCGAGAAAGCCCTGCCCTCGTCATTTTGTTTTGGATTTCTATCGATGGATCGCATGAACAAGCGAAAGAAAAGGGTAGAAAATATGTTACACTTTGCAAGTTCAAAAGGCCTAGTAAATTGTACGTGCTTTGCACGTCAATTAAATATATATAAGAGCATGGGAAAATACATTTGAATATGTATTTCCTTTCCTAGAATCGTATTGGACAAGATCCAACTTGGTTCTTACCTCTCTAGAATACAGATTGTTCTAGTCCCCTTTTATTAGAGTATCAGATAAGCATGTGGATAGATGCTTCTAGAACACATGAGATGGTAGAGTTGGGGGCTCAATTAGAAGGCCACGTGGCAGAATCCTGTGAGTTAAAAATTTTATCCAACGAACGATAATGCTCAGATTTGCCATCTCTTGACCGTTGGATGGGCATATCTGACGACTAATATTTATTTGAAGCTATTGGCACACTATATACTGGTATAGAAAAGGCGGCACACTTAAAGCACGCCTGTCGTGTTCGCGTCGCACACGCCACTGTCTGTCTGGCATGCCGCTCACCAAAGTGGACACGCGTTGCAATTGAATAAACCGACGACAGCCAAAATTTAATCGCCCGCCGAGAGTCGGCTAAGGAAAAGGAGGCAGTGAGGGAGAAGAGATCGGCCGGCCGACGGGCAAGTACTCCAAGAAATATACTACTAGTGATAATGTGAGGCGGGCCATGTACACACTCGTACAACCTATCACTAGCTCACGTACACACTCTCTCTGTAGCCATTCCGAAAGTACCACGTCAACTACACATTCAAGTCAACCAATCAGCCCCAACGTTTTTCTTCGGTGAGTGTTTGCAAGTATATAATAGCTCGCACAGTAGCTAGCCTACTAACATAGCGCGGAATCAATCGAGGTTTGACACCAAGAATCATCAGACAATTTTTTCATCAATCAAGCCCTGCTTATATGATAAACAGTTTAAACTTACGCCTAGGCAAGCCATATATTACCTCAAAAGCTGGTGAGGATACATATGTTTCCATAACTCGGAGAGGGTTCGCATGGTTTGCTATCAAACAAAAGTAGCAAGTACCGCCCACACAAGACACTGCACTAGCCCTAAGACGGTGTGATAACACGAATTGTTCTGGTAATTAAACACTGCAAACTACGTTGAAAGACTAGCGTGACCAACTATTTCTTGTCATCGATCTCTGGGGTAATGTCCACAGGAAGGACAGTGGCATGGGGATCGATCTCTGGAGCGATGTCCACAGGAGGGACCGCGACATCAGAATTATCAAGGACATCCACCGGCACCTGCACTATCCTAACAAATTAGCAAGCACATTGCAAATAATCAAAAACCACAACTATGGTAGACCATAATTTTTTTACCTTGTGTGGCTCACCGGGGGATCCCATCCCTCCGGGGGCCATCTCCTCGAAGGGGGCCATCGCCTCGCCGGGGAAATACTGCTTCTCAACGGCGACTATCTCCTCAAACCCGGCCTTGAGCCTCTCATAGGTGTCCATTAGAGTTTCTGGGGTAGGCACGGTGGGGCCCTTGCTGTTCTTCCAGCTTTCTTTGTTCAGGAGTTCGTCCGCCAACGTCCTCAACTCTTTGGATAGTGCTTCTTTCTTGGAGTTCTTCGTCTCCATGGGTTGGCCCGCCAACATTGCCAACTCATTGGCCGGTGCTCGCTTCCTGGAGATCTCTGTCTCCAGTGGGTTGTCCGGCGGCAACTCTTTGTCAAGTGCTCCAGGATCCATCAATAAACTGACAAACAAAAAGCAATCGAAAGGAAACCACAATCGCAATGAAAACGGGAGAAGAATAGGCAGTGAGAATCGGTCGGTGCTTCGCAAAAAGAAGATTCTTGGAATGAAAATAGAGTAGCATCACTGATTAGCCCACCTTTCCTTCGTCGGTACAGAACAAAAATGGCAGAAGTGACAAGCCTGGAGTGTGGTTTTCTTCAAGATAGGGGAGAAAGGAGTTCCGGGGAGAATGGGCTTCAACAAGCGTTCCAGTAAAATGATGGTTGCTTCGTGCGTCAAACTTACCAGGCCACTTTATCATTGCTGGTAAAGGTGTGGGTTTTGTGATATGACGGGTCATGACGGCCACACCGGGGTGACTGCTGAGTCTGGACTGTAGCACTTCGCAAAGATTTGGTAGATGGCACGCGGGCCCGGATGCTTGGGTTGTGTTTGGATCATGGGCAACCAAAACCTGAACCAAAATTTTGAATGACAGAGGAGGAGCTGGCAATAGTAGTACCATTAAAACTGTACTCCCACATATAGAAAATATAAATAATAGTATTGCATGTTGGTGCAGCCCACGTTTCCGATAATTTGGGCGGTGGGCTTGTTCACAAATTTTGCGAGGAGGTAGTTGTTCACTTAATTGAGGGTCGAGTACCACACGTGAACGATACAAAGTGCGACCTGGCACACCGGCGGGGCTGGACCAAAAGCTGTTAGCTAGCGAGATTTAATGAGCTCTAAATAGTTCAGCTCGTTATGCTCGTGGCTCGCTTCTTAACGAACAAATACAATCATCAATTTGAGCTTGTTACGCTTAACGAGGTTAACGAACGAGCTAACGAGTTTCACGAGTAGCTCGCTAAGCTCGTCAGTAACAACACAACACATATATCATCTTATGTGACAAAATTGTTGTAGCACCTGAGCCTATCTATTCAATCTAATCTACATACGAGGCAACAAACTAGCGCATTTCCTTTTGTAGTCACCATCTTCCTTCTTAAAAATTGCATCTACACACTCATCATGTAGACGAGCGCTCACGAGCTAAACGAGCTTTAAACGAACTGAGACGAGCAGGGGTTTTTAGACGAGCGCTCACAATCAACAACTCAAAAAAACGGCGACCTGGCACGTACACAATTTTAAACGAATGTTTTTTTTGACATCTTAGACGATTGTTTATTTGTTTTGATGGAGTGAAGAAAGAAAACTACTCCACTATACGTATATATATATAGGCAGGAGCCTCCGCGCTTGCTTGCTAGGGTTGCTCTATTCACACACTCTTTCCTCTCCAGATCTAAACAAGACAGCGGTGTTTCACACAGCCTTTCTATCCTCACAGCTGGTTACAGATCTGGACGCATCCCCTCCGTCGGGGAAGGGGAGGAGGTGCAACGTTTAGGCTATCGTCGATGGCGAGGGAGGAGACCCACTGTCGGCCGCACTATTATCTCTGGCCGAGCGCTGGTGCGGGAGGTCCTCCGATCCCTTTGTCGCTGCCGTAGTGTGGGCGGATCCGGCCTCACGCCCCCCACCTAGCCATACCCCGACGACCTTCAGGTATATCTTCCTTTGAAACCGACCTAGCTCTACTTCCACAGCTCGTTACGTCGCTGCATGTGCATCATTTTCTACCTCTCTGAGCCCTCCACGTAGCTAGGATTGATCGGATTGTCCAATGCCACCTAATTTTTTTCTATTGTTAGAGGTAAAGCTACTTCATGGAGTCAAATCTTGTTACTTGGGTTAAACAGGAAAGGAAGGGGGAAAGCTGTAGTAGTATGTACTGTACATAGGACTTGGTACAAACAGGAAAGGAAGGGGGTGCAAGTTGTACAGACTGGTCATCCAACCGGTCTCTTGGTCGAAAATGGAAATAAAGGGGAAACACTGTAAACACTTGTATGACTAGGACTAGATTTCCTATCCACACATGCGAATAGGTGGCTAATCTCTACTCTTATATAATTTTATCTCGCTGAGAAATTATATTTACTAGCACAGTATATCTCTACTCTCTATATCTATATCTATATCTATATCTATATCTATATCTATATATCTCTATCTCTACTCTTATAGAAAACTGAGTTGGTGATGATGGTGTGCCTGCCAACCTGCAATATAGACCGTCCGATCTATATCTGACGGATAGAAAGCAAACTATGGCAATTTTGCTAAAAGATACCCGCACCCCTCTCCACATTTGCAGATAAGCCCTTCTCTCGTTCATCTTTGTCTCCCACAAGATAAACAACTCGTATAAATGCATCTTGATGTTCCGTGCAACGCATGGGCCTCTTGCTAGTGTGAACAAAAATGGGAGCAACCCAGATATGCACTGTCACATGCCCTTATAGCATTTATTTAGCTGTTCTTAGTCTAATGCCCATGGTAAAATGATGCCATGCCACTTTTATAAGTCATAACTAGTGATTTTTGTGCAGTTTCACCGGAATGTCACACCGGAACTGTTGGTCGATTTCAGTGGAACTGCACAAAGGGAGATCTGTGTCCAATCCTCATCATCCATATTGGCACCCTAACCTTCCCTTAAGTAAGAATGATATTTAATGCATGTGTTCACCTCTATTTTGCAACTGCCATGAGAAAATAAAGCTATTGTTTACTAGTAGACTTGTACTCACTGAAAACCAAATCTGACATTGAAGGCCACTCATGTACTTGGTTTCACCAATTGGTGAGGAAAAAGAGAAACAGAGCAAGAAAAGGAAGACGATGACAGAAGAAGAAGAAGAGGAAGAAGAAGAAGAAGAAGAAGAAGGAAATGAAGAAGGATCACAAGCTCGTACCGTCCTATGTTATCCTGACATCTTTCTAGTGGTATTGTATTGCTGTGTTGCTACTAGTTTTAATTTACTTGAAGAAATGCACTTGTAGTACATAGCAGAGTAGTACTTGGGTTGACGACACATCATACTAATTAACTGGATTCTGGATGCATGTGTGAGCCAGCCCTACACGATCAACAGTGCCAAGGTGATCTACCTGAAGCCGAGGCCTCAGTCGAGGCCACTGAACGGCTCCGGCAACATCTGCGTCACATTTGAGACTATCCTCTAGGGGCACTTCGACTTCTGCTGCCTCTCCTGCAATGTCATTTAATCAATTAGGAGTACTTAAGCAGCACTAATTAATTGCTGCCTAATTGTCCTGTCGGAGTTAAACAAGCACCCCATGCTGAATCATGTGCGTTTTTGTGTGTGTGTGTGTCTGTGCAGGTGGACCATGTGGAAGCAGGGAGGGGATCTTGGTAGTGTCTTGATAATCTCCTGATATAAACTCACCACTGGTAAACAAGAGCGATGTCCACCGTACATTGGAAGTGCACAAAAATATATACTGTTGAATCATTCCAGTTAGTGCTTTATCTTCTCTTCTGGGACTACTTGAATAAGCGTCCTTGCTCAGGTTGGTACGGGCCTATGGCCTTCATCCAGATTAGTGTGTTGTCATCTCTATTTGTATCGTGCTACTGTTTTGCAATTGTCATGTGAAAGCCCTTTATCTTTGCACGTTACATCTTTGCAGCCTATGATACATGGCAATGCGAGTGTTGAGCTAATTGGCACTGATAAAATAAACTAATACCTCTTTTTAAGCAAGGCTACTAGGTTGCTAACTTTACCCATTAAGATAATGAGGATGCTTCTATTTGTTAGTGTATGTTTCATCAACTACTATTACAGTAATCTCACCTTCTCAATATATGTGCCAACAGGGATGCTCGATTTCAGTGGAACTACACAAAAACTTTGGGTGGTTCATTGCCTCGACTGCTTCCTTCCTTTCCTGTCAGTCGCTTATCTCGGCTTCTAGTCAAAGGAAGTACTAATTTATATGCTTCATCACACAGGTTGGTACGGGTCTTCATCATGATTATTGTGCTTGTCATATCTATTGGTAATTTGGTATTGTGCTACTGTTGGCTGATTTCATAAAGGAGTAACTTGGAGCCTGAACTTGCAGGCAAATCGTTACATTGGCCGATTTCAGTAGAAAAGATCAACAAATACTTATGTTGCTGCTATGTTGTACTCCAAAGTTCACTCAGACAAGCATCGATGTTGACAAGAAGTAGTGCTAGAGTTAGCGCCAACATTATTGCTTGGCGCATAGCCCTGAAAAATGCAGCCCAGTCTTTGGTCCCATCTTGCGCTTTTAGGTTATCGGCACATATGCTGGTAGCGAACTGTATTCCATGGAGTCTAAATATTCAGACAAGTTGGTAAATGCATAAATTCATATGGCACCTAACCAGTTTGCACGCCTGGGATGCTCCATTTCAGTTGAACTGCACAAAAACTTTGGGTGGTTCAATTTGTCGACCGCCTCGTTTCTTGTCTGCAATGTAGAATCTTGGCGAGCTACAGGACAAAGATGAGCCAGTAAACTAGTTGGATGAAAGTAGTGGCCAAGTTGCTCAAACCGCTTGTGGCTTCGAGGCCACTATCATGAGGATAAACCTGTAGGCAAAGTCAGATGGTCTATGATGCCTCTTATGTACTCGAAAGTTTGCTTAGACTAGCATTAATTTTAGCAATAAGTACCACCGAGTGAACACCACTTAGCAGTCTATACCCTAGGTAATTAAAGTGTGTCGATGGATGATATTGGCTGTGTTGTCTCAATCATTTGGATGCGTAAACATGCTGAACGTGTGTATATCTGAATCTTTTTGTGAATGTTAGCCATGAATATTGGCTTGTGATCTATGAATCATTTGGATGCATAGACATGCTGTACTTGTCTATACATGAATCTTTTGAGTTGTTGTATGTGAATGTTGGCAATGAATATGAACGTATCCTGTGAACCTGAGTTTGATCAGATTGTTTACCTTTTCTGTTGTACTTGTGTGTGAACTTGTTAGAATGTAATACTGTGCGATTGTTAGATTGTACACTGTCGGATTGTGACATGCCCAAACCAGCACCGCGGCCGGACTGCCAGCTGCCGCTCGGCGGCCCTGCCTCGCGTCGTGCCCCACGCCCCCTGTTAAATCTAGTTCGCTCCATTCCCCAACCGCCAGCACGGGATGGAAGTTTCATCTTCTTTCCCCTAGCGCTACCGGGGGATTGAAGAAGGGCGGCATCCAATCCACCACCGGTGATGGTTGCCTGTCCAAGTGATTTTCAGAGAAGAAACTGCAAGTTTCAGTTTCAGATAAGAAAGTGCATGTTTCAGAGGAAGAGCATTTAAATCAGTATGCACTTTTCAAACATGGATAATAGAATGTTGGAAAATTTAGTCATGGTCAAAATATATGCTGATCAACAAGTTAACATCATGATGATCAACATTCATGTATAGCACATCTTCATATGATGCACAATAAAAAATATATGCTTTTTTCAAAATGCCAAGACAATGTTAAGTGTGCGAAAAAATGGGTAAACTAGGGACAAAATTCTGGCAAGTGGTGAAGGTGGTGTGTTTAGATGACATGGCGGGACCTACATGTCAGTAATAGCTGAGGAAAAAAATTATATATTTTTCAGCTGCACCATTTGCAATCGAATCCGGACACTACTGCTTTTGTGTGATACGGCTGTAGCGACCGGGCTACTGCAGGTATGTTCGAAATAATGAAGGCGCTCTTTTTCACTTCTCTAAGGCGTCTTCCCCGGCTTCGGTTCGTTCCTGTCCGTGTCCACGACGTCCTCCTCCGGCTTTGTGCACTCGCCGCGGTGCCGCCGTCTTCCGTTGTCAACATGCTCAACAAACGAGAGGAATCTGGAGAGGACTGTATGTCCAGAGGCTGACAGTCGGGACCCACCAGGTCCATGGCCGTACGCAAGCAAGTGACTCATTTGAAAAAATGCTTCTTCCTAATTTTATACTACGCTTTGGGCCCACAGGTTTGTCAACCTAGTACTCATTAAACCAAATAAATTCACAACGAAGACTATCATCGGCGAGTTTTTTAGGGGTATCGGGGATCTAGCAGGTTTATTTTTCAGAGTGCGCAACCCACGACATGCGCAGCCCACGACATACCGACACAGTGCCCATCATGTACCGGCGTATGGGCCTCCCAGCCTAGGTATTATTTTTTCTTAAACATCGGCAGCCCAATATATCATTTTTTAATAAAATGCAGATGTCTGTTCTTTTTTTTCTATATATAAGTATAAGAATGTCGGGTCCAATTTATGTTTTCCCTTCTAACCACATTATATATATATATATATTATTGTATATTTAATAGAAAATTATATATACATTATAATAACATCCCACATCTTATTAACTTATGAAAATAAATGTTTAACAGAAGTTGGCAAGGGAAATCCTAGTTGTTTTTTACTCTAAGGCAACGAAAATACTGGTGATTGCGCACATAAGCTTGCGAAGATTTAAGGACCAATGTAAAAATAACACACTCATTTTTATTTTGATCAATAACTCGCTAATTTGCTATATTTCTATATAATATAATCTCTAGCTCCGGTTTAATTTTTGATACTAATTGCTCCGTCTAACCTAACATTATCTTTACTACAAGCCCAGCAAATTTGTGTATTTCAAGAAAGTGCAAATGGGCTGTGATTTCTTAGAACAAGTGAAATGGGCTGAATTGATGCTACGTTATTTGTTCACCCAGCCCACCAAATTGACTGTAAATTCTATAAAACATGGGTTAAATATGTGCCACATTTTTGCAGGGTGACATGTGGGCCAATAGGTCGAAGCCTACGGCAGGCGTTGTCAACTTAGTCAACAAATCATTCTGAAATCCACAGCCATTGGATATATATTCAACGGCCGGCATGCATCTTCAATCTCGTCTTCTTCCTGCAGCGCCGCCGACACCGCCTGCTCCAACCTCCGGCGGCTAGCAGCTCTGCTTAGCACGCATCGCCGCGAAGCGCTACCCCACCGCCGGACAGGCTATCCCTCTACCACTCCACAACTGTTATTCTCCACCGACTATAGCCCGACGCCGCACCAGAACCAGTTAACACTCGTACTCCTCTCCGTCTGCGACTCCACTACCATGTCTTCCCATCTTCGGCTCGTTCCAGCCCGGGGCCTCGCCGTCGTCCACCGCCTTAGTGCGCTCAGCGCTGCCTGGTCAACGTGGTCAACAAACAAGAGAAATCAGAAGAGGACAGTACGTGCAGAGGCTCACAGTGGGATGCACCAGTTCATGGACGCACGCATGCAACTGGTTCCTTATTACTATATGCAGAAAAAATGGTTCATCTACATCTTCGCACGAAAGGAAGTGCCTCCTTATTACGGGAAAAAAACAATTATTCCTCCCCCTGACAGCTAGGACGCACCAGCAAGGAGCCTGAAATGTGGGCCATTAGGTCGCCTACGGAATGCGTTGTCAAATTTGTCAACAAAATGATTCTGACATCTCTAGTCGTTGGATTTACATCCAACGGCCGTCATGCATCTTCAATCTCTCGTCTTCTTTCTCCAGCGTCGGCGGGACTTCCTGCTCCCGCGTTGCTTCGCATGCCTCGCTGCGAAGCGCTACTCCACTGCCGGCCAGGCCACCCCTCCTGTTATTCTCCGCCGACTGCAGCCCCAGGCCGCACCGAACCAGTCAACCCTCGTACATCGTACTCCTCTTCGGCTGCGACTCCACTGCCGCATCTCCCCCATCTCTGGGTCATTCCCGTCCGAGGCCTTGCCGTCGTGCACCGCCTTGCTGCGTTCAGCGCGGCGTGGTCAACAAACGAGAGTCATCGGAAGGGGACTATGGAGAGGCTGACAGCTGAGACCCACGAGGTCCATGGTCGCACGCAAGGATAACTCCTCCTTATTAAGAGGAAGAAAAATGTTCCTCCCCTTGACAGTTGGAACCCACCAGCTATATCATCGAACGCAAGGGAGAGCCTCCTTATTACGTGAAAAAAAATGATTCCTCCCAATGACATCTGGGCCCGACCAGCCATATCTTGGCACGCAAGGATGTGTGTCCTTATCCCGCTGACAGCTGGGACCTACCAGGTCGAAGTGTATGTACGGTTATCAGTCTAGTCGCAAACATGCACGTACGTACTGGTTGATCGGTCTCTCTGTAAGGATGAACCATGGCCAAGTAAGTAGCGACACGTGTCGTAGTAGAGCCCCCGACGTAGCAGTTCAGGCAGTCCCATCAAAATCGTGTACGCGTACCTACAACCACACGGCAAAAAATACGGCCACGTACGTACATATGGGCGGGCTCTCCAACTCATATAGAAACAACGGTACATACAGCAGCCATGTGTACGTACATACGGGCGCGGTTGGAACGAAGAAACAGCACCGTGTTCATCGGGAGGCAACCGACTGGGTCGGAATGCGTCCTGTTCAACGGGAGCCAACCGGCTTGGACAAAACAGCCAAAACGGGGTCTGGCATACCACAGAACTGAGGTAACGGCCTTCTATTCGACCACGTACGGTCAAAATGGGGTCCTGTTCATCGGCTCGGGGTCTGGCGTACCGCAAAACGAAGGAAACGGACTAGTGTTCGAGCTCCTACAGTCGAAACGGGGTCCTGTTGATCGGGAGGGGTGTGGTGCATCGCAAAACGGGACTCCACGGGCTACTATTCATCTACCGTCTATTGCCTCGCTCCAGCCTCCACGGGCTACTGTTCATACACCGTCGACTTCCTCCAGCCCTCCACCGACTACTGTTCATCCAGCCCTCCACTGGCTACTGTTCAACCAGTACTCCACGGGGTCCTGTTCATCCACCCCTAACCAACTCGGCTGTGGCGGCCTCTCCTCTCGGGGTCCTGTTCATCTAGCGGCAACAGCCTACTACCACGGGGTCCTGTTCATCCAACCCCCACTAGGAACTGTTCATCCAACCCCAACCAACCGACTAGATTCACCACGTCTGAACTCGTTCAACCAACCCCCCAACGGTCACTGTTCATCAAGAGGCAGGTTCGATCGGCTTCAGTAAGCAGCAACAGTGATCGATCGATCGGGTTAAGTTAGCAGTGAAGGAGTCGATCATGTTCAGTTAGCAGCGAAGGAGTCGATCGATCGGCTTCAGTACGTAGTAGTGCGATCGCTCGGGTTCAGTAAGCCAACGCCTCGCTCGGGTTCAGTTATAGCGAGCATGGCTCGCACCACGCGCGCGTACGAGAGAGAAACACGCAAACCTCCGTGCATCGCTCCACCCCGAACACCCACCATAACCAGGAACTCTCTGAAATTTTCCTCGCCCTTGCTTCTACCATGATTTTTTCCGTCATGGACGGTCCAAAGAATGTCATGCAGGTACGTCTCCGGCCCGCCCAAGACGAAAAGCCCATTTTCTTTCATGATTTTTTGTCATAGAAGTGGGAGCCCACCACATCTATGATGATACCGGGTTTTGTCACAATTATCGTCATAGAAGTGTCATAAGCATGACAGAAAAAAAAATTCGTTTGGCCCAAAATGTCATGGATGTGTCTATTTTTTGTAGTGGTATCTCCCCTGTTTTTTGATACGTTCCTAGAGAAAACTAAGTTGAATGATGATGGTAGCAATAATGCGGACCAGGTCCGTGATCTGAGGATTATCCTCATTGCTGCACAAAAAAATTATGTCCTTGATGCACCGCTAGGTGACAGACCTGTTGCAGGAGCTGATGCTGACGTTATGAATGTTTGGCAAGCTTGATCTGATGACTACTTGATAGTTTAGTGCGCCATGCTTTACGGCTTAGAATCGGGGTTCTAAAGACATTTTGAACGCCATGGAACATATGAGATGTTCCAAGAGTTGAAATTGGTATTTCAGGCTCATGCCCGTTGAGATATATGAGACCTCTAACAAGTACTTTGCCTACAAGATGGAGGAGAATAGCTCAACCAGTGAGCATGTGCTCAGAATGTATGGGTACTACAATCGCTTGAATCAAGTGGGAGTTAATCTTCCAGATAAGATACTGATTGACAGATTTCTCCAGTCACTATCACCAAGCTACTAGAGCTTTGTGATGAACTATAAATATGCAAGGGATGACAAAAACGATTCCCAAAGCTCTTCGTGATGTTGAATCGGCGGAGGTAGGAATCACGAAGGGGAATCAAGTGTTGATGGTTAACAAGACCACTAGTTTCAAGAAAAGGGCAAGGGAAAGAAATAGAACTTCAAGAAGAACGGCAAGCAAGTTGCTACTCCCGAGAAGAATCCCAAAGCTATACCCAAGCCTGAAACTGAGAGCTTCTACTGCAAAGGAAATTGTCAATGGAAGCGGAACTGCCCCAAATATTTGGCGGATAAGAAGGATGGCAAAGTGAACAAAGGTATATTTGATATGCATGTTATTGATGTGTTCCTTACTAGTGCTCGTAGTAGCCCCTGGGTATTTGATACCTGTTCAGTTGCTAAGATTAGTAACTCGAAACAGGAGTTACAGAATAAACGAAGACTAGTTAAGGGTGAGGTGACAATGTGTGTTGGAAGTGGTTCCAAGATTGATGTGATCATCATCGCACACTCCCTATACTTTTGGGATTAATTTTGAACCAAAATAATTGTTATTTGGTGTTTGCGTTCAGCATGAACAAGATTGGATCGTGTTTATTGCAATACGGTTATTCATTTAAGTCAGAGAACAATTGCTGTTCTGCTTACATGAATAAAACCTTCTATGGTCATACACCCAATGTTAATGGTTTATTGAATCTCGATCGTAGTGATACACATATTCATAATATTGATGCCAAATGATGCAAAGTTGATAATGATAGTGCAACATATTTGTGGCACTGCTGTTTAGGTCATATTGGTGTAAAGCGCATGAAGAAACTCCATGCAGATGGACTTTTGGAATCACTTGATTATGAATCATTTGATACTTGCGAACCATGCCTCATGTGCAAGATGACTAAAACTCCGTTCTCCGGAACAATGGAGCGAGCTAATGAGTTATTGGAAATAATACATACCGATGTATGCGGTCCAATGAGGGTTGAAGCACGCGGCGGGTATCATTATTTTCTCACCTTCACAGATGATTTAAGTAGGTATGGGTATATCTACTTGATAAAACACAAGTCTGAAACATTTGAAAAGTTCAAAGAATTTTAGAGTGAAGTAGAGAATCATCATAACAAGAAAATAAAGTTTCTACGATCTGATCATGGAGGCGAATATTTGAGTTACGAGTTTGGCCTTCATTTAAAACAATGTGGAATAGTTTCACAACTCACACCACCTGGAACACCACAGCATAATGGTGTGTCCGAACATGGTAACAGTACTATATTGGATATGGTGCATTCTATGATGTCTCTTACCGATTTTCCTTTATCATTTTGGGGTTATGCATTAGAGATAGCTACATTCACGTTAAATAGGGCACCGTCTAAATCCGTTGAGACGACACCATATGAAATATAGTTTGACAAGAAACCAAAGCTGTCGTTTCTTAAAGTTTGGGGTTGCGACACTTATGCCTGATAAGCTCGAACCCAAATCAGAGAAGTGCGTCTTCATAAGATACCCAAAAGAAACTATTGGGTACACCTTCTACCACAGATCCGAAGGCAAGATCTTTGTTGCTAAGAATGGGTCCTTTCTAGAGAAGGAGATTCTCTCGAAAGAAGTGAATGGGAGGAATGTAGAACTTGATGAGGTAGTTGTACCTTCTCTCGATTTGGAAAGTAGCTCATTAGAGAAAACTGTTCCCGTGATGCCTACACCAACTAGGGAAGAAGCTAATGATGATGATCATGAAACTTCGGATCAAGTTACTACTGAACCTCGAAGATCGACTAGAACACGTACCACAACAGAGTGGTACGGTAACCCTGTCCTGGAAGTCTTGTTGTTAGACAACGGCGAACCTTCAAATTATGAAGAAGCTATGATGAGCCCAGATTCCGAAAAATGGCTTGAGGCCATGAAATCTGAGATAGGATCCATGTATGAGAACAAAGTGTGGACTTTGGTGGACTTGCCCGATGATCAGCAAGCCATTGAGAATAAATGGATCTTCAATAGGAAGATAGACGCTGATGGTAATGTTACTATCTACAAAACTCGACTCGTCGCAAAAGGTTTTCGACAAGTTCAAGGAGTTGACTATGATGAGACTTTCTCACCCATAGTGATGCTTAAGTCTGTACGAATCATGTTAGCAATTGCCGCATTTTGTGAAATCTAGCAAATGGATGTCAAAACTGCATTCCTTAAAGGATTTCTGAAAGAAAAGTTGTATATGATGCAACCAGAAGGTTTTGTCGATCCTAAAGGTGCTAACAAAGTGTGCATGCTCCAGCGATACATCTATGGACTGGTGCAAGCATCTCGGAATTGGAATATACGCTTTGACGAGGTGATGAAAGCATATGGTTTTATACTGACTTACGATGAAGCCTGTATTTACAAGAAACTGAGTGGGAGCTCTGTAACATTTCTGATATTATATGTGGATGACATATTGTTGATTGGAAATGATATAGAATTTCTGGATAGCATAAAAGGCTACTTGAATAAGATTTTTTAAATGAAAGACCTCGGAGAAGCTGCTTATATATTGGGCAGCAAGATCTATAGGGATAGATGAAGACGCTTAATAAGACTTTCACAAAGCACATACCTTGATAAAGTTTTGAAGAAGTTCAAAATGGATCAGTCAAAGAAAGGGTTCTTGCCTGTGTTACAAGGTATGAAGGTGAGTAAGACTCAAAACCCGACCAGGGCAGAAGATAGAAAGAGAACAAAAGTCATTCCCTATGCCTCAGCCATAGGTTCTATAAAGCATGCCATGCTGTGTACCAGACCTGATGTGTGCCTTGCCACGTGTATGCAAGGGGGTACAAGAGTGATCCGGGAGTGGATCACTGGATAGCGGTCAAAAATTATCCTTATAGGAATAAGGAAATTTTTCTCGGTTATGGAGGTGATAAAGAGTTCGTCATAAAGGGTTACGTCGATGCAAGCTTTGTCACTAATCTAGATGACTCTGGGTCTCAATTTGGATACGTATTGAACGTGGGAGCAATTAGCTAGAGTAGCTCTGTGCAGAGCATTATAGACATAGAAATTTGCAAAGTACAAACAGATCTGAATATTGAAGACTCGTTGACTAAAACCTCTCTCACAAGCAAAACATGATCATACCTTAGAACTCTTTGAGTGTTAATCACATGGCGATGTGAACTAGATTATTGACTCTAGTAAACTCTTTGGGTGTTAATCACATGGCGATGTGAACTAGATTATTGACTCTAGTAAACTCTTTGGGTATTAATCACATGGCGATGCAAACTATGGGTGTTAATCACATGGCGATGTGAACTAGATTATTGACTCTAGTGCAAGCGGGAGACTAATGGAAATATGCATTAGAGGAAATAATAAAATGGTTATTATTATATTTCTGTAATCATGATAAAGGTTTATTATTCATGCAAGAATTGTATTGACCGGAAACTTAAAAAATGTGTGAATACATAAACAAATACTGTGTCCCTAGTGAGCCTCTACTAGACTAGCTCGTTGATCAAAGATGGTTAAGCTTTCCTAACCATAGACATGAGTTGTCATTTGATAACGGGATCACATCATTAGGAGAATGATGTGATGGACAAGACCCATCCGTTAGCTTAGCATTTGATCGTATAGTTTATTGATATTGCTTTCTTGATGTCAAATACATATTCCTTTGACTATGAGATCATGCAACTCCCGGATACTGGAGGAATGCCTTGTGTGTTGTCAAACGTCACAACGTAACTGGGTGATCATAAAGATGCTCTACAGGTATCTCCGAAGGTGTTTGTTGAGTTGGCATGGATCGAGATTAGGATTTGTCACTCCGAGTATCTGAGAGGTATCTCTGGGCCCTCTCGGTAATACACATCACAAGAAGCTTGCAAGCATAATGACTAAGGAGTTAGTTATGATATGATGTATTACGGAATGAGTAAAGAGACTTGCCGGTAATGAGATTGAACTAGGTATAGAGATACCGACGATCGAATCTCGGGCAAGTAACATACCGACGGACAAAGGGAATTATGTATGCTGTCATAATGGTTCGACCGATAAAGATCTTCGTAGAATATGTACGAACCAATATGGGCATCCACACTACAAAAAAAACCACTTCCATGATGGTACCTATTTGTCACAGTAGGTCACATTTTCTGTCATGCATGTACATCCATGATGATTTTATGACAGAATCAAGATGGTCATACATGTGCTGTCGTAGAAGTGTTCCATGACAATACTGAAATTATCATCACGTAAGTGTCCACTTCCATGACGATAAATCGCGCGTCATGGAAGTGCTTTCATCAAGGGAAACCGACATGTGGCATCCACCGTAATGGGTCGCCGTTAAGCTATCGGGTTCCGGTTTGGATCCGATAACCCGTTAACAGCCAGGACCAATGGGGATTTTCCATGTGTAAAATTCTCATTCGCCGGAGGATCCACGTGTCTGCTCAGCGTTGGGACAGATGGCATCCACTTATTGTACGGGAGGCACCTATGATACGTCGACATGTGGCGAGGCCCAACAGTGGCCCATTTAGGTGAAAGAGGCCGGCCCTGTCAAAATTAGCAGGCCGGCCCATATAGGCCTACTTCTGTCTGGTCCATTTAGGCCCACGGCCCATATGAGATGTGGCAATATGGGCCGCTAACGGCCCATTAACTATTTGAAACCATTACAGCCCATCGTCAGTTCGAGCTCGTTAACGGCCCGCTAAATATTTGGGCTCAATATCGGCTCAACGTAGTTTCGGCCTGTTAACAGCCCATCCAAGGGACGGGCCAATTTTCACGATGTACGTCTTTCGGCCTTTTAGCGACCCATTTAAGTGTTGGGCCAATTTCCAGCCCGGTGTGTCTTTCAGCCTGTCAACGGCACATAAAAGACTTGGGCCAATTTTCGGTCCGGTGTGTCTTTTAGCCTGTTAACGGCCCATAAAGGAGTTGGGCCATATGCAGTCCAACCTGAGTTTTGGCCTCTTAACGACCCATGCTCTTCATGGTCCTATAACAGCCCTATTTCGCTTTCGGCATGCTAAAGGCCCACAACACAGTTGGGCCGTATACAGTCTGACCTGACTTTTGGCCTCTTAGCGGCCCATGCTCTTCATGGTCCAATACCAGCCAGCTGTCTCTTTCGGCCTGCTAAAGGTCCACAATACAGTTGGGCCATATACAGCTCAACCTTACTATCGGCCTGTTAACGGCCGATGAAATCGAATGGGCCCACTTATTGCCCGCTTCGATTTCGGCCTGTTAACGACCCGAGAGGAAACTGGGCCAAGCATTAATTGTTTTTTTGAATCTAAAGCATTAATTGTTGCTCGTTTCAATTATAGCAGCCCAATAGAGCTTTCGGCCTTGCTACAGCCCATCAACTTATTGGGCCCGCTAAAGTCCGAAGCCCGAAGAGAATTTTGGCCCATGTGATCCCATTAGGCGGCCTATTAAGGCAATGGGCCGCTATATTTCACAAAGGGCCCACGACAGTTCGAGCTAGCTATTAATTTCACAACTTTTTTGGCTTCCTAGCGACCAGTTAGCTGGAATGCGAGGCTCGCTAAGAAAATGTACGGCATAATGGAAAAAATGTAGCACATCCAGCATATATTACAGGAAATTACATCCACTGGGAAATCAAAGATTGATGCCAGTTCAAATAAATGAACAGAACTTAACGATCTACAACCTCACAATCTGCAACCTCAGCGCGGATGACGCCCATAAGCATGTGAGCAAGTTCTTCTTTCTTTGCTACAATGTCTCTGAAAACATTGATCAGTTGTTGTTGCGCAAGAATGTGTACCTCTGATTCCTCCACGATTTCCATCATTGCTTCAGCCAGTAATTGGTTCAAAACATACATTTTTTCCATTGGACTTGAGACAGAGGAAACTGAACAGATTCAGATGGCGATTTTGGCAGGCTTGTATCACTGATTATGGAGAGCGTATCGACCACTGCATCATAACTTATATTAGAGGTGAAACTGAACAGATTAATCAAGCTTTATTGCCATATTACCTTCACTAGATTTATTGGAGAGAAGCAACGGGGTTGCCTTTCTGTCTTGAGGCTTTGTCTTCTTATCTTCAGCAGACTAAATGAAATCATTGGCCAGGTCAGTTAATAGGAAAGCAACATTGAGAACAATGAATGTCTCGGCAACCAGACCACACCAGCCTACACCAAATTAACACAATATGGCCCTGCTATCATCGGCCAGGTAAGTTAATAGGAAAGCAACATTGACACAATACTCCCTCCATCCGAAAATAAATGGATGTGTCTAGTAATGACAGGTAAATGTACATCTACTCCCTCCATGACAAGTAATCCGAACGGAGTATGATGTACAAGCTAGGGATACAGCGGGGCAACAGAGTAAAAGAAACACTACTTGAATGTAAAATAGTATGACAGCTGGAATAGGTACAAAAAAACAGCAAGGCAGCATATTCACATGTCTGATGGGCAAACTAAGATCGTGTTGCAGCAGAACAGTAGAACAACACTTCAATGTAAAAAAACATGGTATGGTAGACAAATGGAGTACATACTGATGAACAACAATGCATGAGATATTCAGAAGCATGATGTCCAAACTAAGCAGATGGCATTGCAACGGAGTAATGACAATACTTGAATGTGAAAACATATTATCATGAATGGAATAGGTACAGAAAAACTAGAAGAGAACATTTTCACATGTATGATTAGCGGGCTAAGCACATGGCATTGCAACAAAGTAGATGCATTTCAAGACATTATATGCATGAGGATCATGAGTCAAGTTAGAGCTAGAGATCTTCTGGGGTGAATAGGAATCATTATCTCTCTGCAACTCTACAGAAGAACTACAATTAACAGTTCCATCATATTGAATATCGTTGACATTGAGTTTGTTGGAAAGAAACAATGGGGTTACCTTGCTGTTTTAAGAGTTTGTCTTCTTATCTTCAGCAGCCTGCACCAAATTAACACACTAGCATTGCTATCATTGGCCAGGTCACATAATAAGAAAGCAACATTAACACAATGAACGTTTGAGCAACCAGACCACACTAGGCTACACCAAATCAACACAATATGGCACAACTATCATCAGCCAGGTAAGATAATAGGAAAGCAACATTGACACAATGAATGATTGGGCAACCAGACCACAGCACTACAATTTAGTAATGTGCATGATATGAGATAGTACACTCATGCAGTTCAGTATGCAAAACTACCAGGCAGTTTTCCTTACAAAAATCAACATTGTCTGTAACACCCCAAAAATTTAATCATGTTTTTACTAATTAAAATTTGGCCAGAAAATAAAATTTTGAAATATATCAAGTCCTTTATTATTTTCGGAGTATTTTCTGCCCTCTGTTTTTCAACTTCTTCCCTCCATATAGAAATTTTTGGAAATAATATTGGGGCTTTGGTAGTTCTCTTAAAACATTTCAATTATATTTTAATAACAGTAAGAATTATTTTCATAATAAAATTTTCCCCAAAACAATTCTTTTAATAGCTATTTCTATATTTTAAATGCCTCTGTTGCACTATAACTATTTTAAATAATTGTTTTTAAAATTCCAAAAAAATTATGAGAGGTCATGTTAGGCCTACATATCACTTTGGTGCAAAACCCAACTTGGTGTTTTGAAAATTTGGAGAGAAACAACCTCCTTTCAATTCTGTCCTGAATTTGAGTTTCTACTACAACCTCATTTTTCCTTGCTCCAAAAATTCTGAAATTTTTCCCACTTATAGTCCTTCCAACCAAAACCTTAAGTCCATAAGATCAGCTCCAATTTCCTCTTTTTAGTTCGCCAAATATTCCCCTACATTCTCTGTCCAGAATTGAAATTTCCCCAAACTTGCATTAGCAAGTATCTCTTTTTGCGAAAACAACACCACCATCATCTATACCCACTAAGGAGACACCATCCTGGTAAATTCCACACCCAGCAAAGTCCCCTAGATTGCCCTAGCATTTTATCAAACAGCTCTTGTGCATGACAGGATTTGGCTACCTATCAAAACTACATTAGAGACTTGATCATATGGCCAAACCATCTTGTCCATCATCTCTGGGATCTCTAGGAGCATCCACCTGCCAAAACCCAGCATGATTGGATCACTGTAGAGCCCCCTCGCATTCTGTCGAGCACATAGCGTGCGTGCACTGGACGTGCCCGGAGCGCGCGCGCTGCAGGCCAGGACACCCTGAGCCTCTGCGCATTGTCAGCACCGCGTCCTCTTGCTACCTAACGCGCCCAAACCACTGCACCAACCACCAGCAACCCACCGTACCTAACCCTGTCCGCTAGTGCCAGCCAAGCCACCGGCCAGCACCGCCGTCGTCTCAGCTACGTCTCTGCCGAGACGCGTGGCACATCCAGGAGCTGCCAGCCCTCCCCCTAGACGGTGGCCTTCCCCCAGAAGCCTCGGCGCTGCAACAACCACGCTCACCGCCTTCCCCAACCACCTTATCTCCATTAATGACCGCCGCCGGAGTCGGTGAAACAGCGAACTGCCGAACCAACGTAGTCGAACTATAAAAGCCCCCCCCCCCACACCCCCGAGCTCGCTCCGCTGATCATCACTTCTCCCTTGCTCCCTATGAGCCTCCCCGAGCAGCAGGACGACCTGGAACAATCGCCTTTTTCCTTCTCCGGCAACCATGGCCTCAGCCTCGGCCTCGGTCGATTCGACCACCTCCATGCCTCCCTGCTCCATCTAGCCACCCTGGCCAAACCTCACTACCACCACGAGGCCCTCCCAAGTCCTAGCTAACCTCGGGGATGGCCATGGCCTCGCCCCGATCCAACTCCGGCCGCCTCTGTGCCGCGACATCGTGCTTCGCTCCGGCCACCCCCGGTCCCAATTTCACCGCCCACGGGCGCGGGATGGAGCGGCGGATCCATCCCCGCCGTCGCCCGAGAGCGCCGTGCTCCCAGTCGCCGGCGCCAACGAGGCCGGACCTCCTCTGTTTCCCGCGTCGGTAGGAGGAAGAGAAGAAGAGGGGAGGAGAGAGGGAGTGCGTGGGACCCGCGCGCCAGCCTCTCAGGCCTCGGGCCCCGCCGTTTAAGTGAAGACGGATTCTTCCCTGAAGCCACCTTCGCGCGAGGAAGGCGTACTTCGGCGAATGTGTCTTCGACATTGGCAGCTCGCCTGTGCAACCGATCGGCTAGGCCGGCCCAGTGGCGTCGAGCGGCTAAACCGCGCTCACGGCGCGCCCCTGCTCTTTTCCTTTTCTTTTTCAGTAAACTCCAAATAATTCCATAGCCACCAATTCAAATCCAAAACTAATGATTTAAATTTCTGTAGATTCCTAAAATCATGATCTTTTATTCCAGCCTAGGTGAACATTTTACCCAAACTCTGTTTCCACTGGATATTTTAAATATTCTATTTCTCTAACTATTCCAACTTAGTTATTTCATTAGTAATTCATATTAACTCCAAATAAATTGATTCTTCTTCTGTTGTTTTTTTATTTTTCATCTAGTTTATTTTAGTATTTATTTCAAAAATAATTGAAACAATTTTTGGCACTGTTTTTGCTTTATGTGGTAATATAAATATTTTTGAAAATAGGAAAAATGGAGGGAAGAAACTTTTCAAACTTTTGGAGTGCACCCAATATTTCTGCATGCTCAAGGCAAGCATCTTGAACACTTGATATGGTGAATTGCATAGTTGTTGTTGCAAGAATAATTGCATCATGGATATGTTGAATAAAACTGGCATATGGCTATTTTTGCATGCATGTAGTGTTGGCATGTTCCATCGTACCGTGCATCGTGTGTTGCCATGACTAACTTGCAGGAGCAGGCATAAGAAAAATACCGTTACCGGCAGGAGGATGATCACGTTGGAGCGTGATCATGCCTTGTTTGTTGTGCATGTTGGAGCATGCAAGGGTTGTGGCCCTGTTGGGATTGCTGTTGAAGGAATACCTTGTTGTGCTAACCATTGCAGGAAACTTAATGCCTCCTGAGTCGACCATAGATCGAGTCTTGTCACCGGTAACCCCCATACTTGATTCATGCAACCACTTGTCCCTACCACAGGTAGGGTGTGGTCCAGTAAGTTGCTAACCCCTTTCTGTGCACACACCGTACAGAGGGCCACGATGAGGGTTTCCTAGGGATCCGGGACTAAATCCTGTCATCAGGTCAGGGGGCATGGGTGTTTCCAGTTGTGACTGAGAGGGGGGCACCCCTTGGAATCCGCGCGTATTAATAGTGATCCCATGCAGGACGTTGGTCTCTCCGTCTTAGATTTTTTCTTGAATGATGCCTTGGGTGATTCCTGGCATCCGGAAAGTTAATCTGGTGTGTGCTGGTCAGGTGTGTTTACAACCCAAGGACCATAATGGGAATTAGTCAGTATCACGGTGCTAACTAAAGAAATCCTTTACTTGTGGGTAAAGAGTACACCCTCGGCAGAGTTTAAACCTATTCAAATAGCCATGTCCGCGGTTAAGGGCTACATTCTGGGTTGGTCAAGTGTCGATCTTAGTGTCGGTCTCCGGAGGAAATACTTAAAATGTGCCTGAATTGTTTTTGCTGAATATTTATTGTCACCCTGATGCTATCATGAATATTTTGCTATGCTTGTTATTATTACTGTGGTTATACATATTATTGTGGACTAACCCGTTTCTCTTATTTTATATTCCTGAGTGTCTCAGGGGCTGGCTAGACTACCCCGGGCACTCAATTTTATTTTTAAGACCTCTCCGTGGCGTCCCTTGAGTTACTAGGCGGTCTGTCACGCCACTACTCTTGTGGACACCCGTTTGGCATTTATTTTCAAGACCTCTCGTGGCATCCCTCAAGTTAACAGGCGGTTTATCACGCCACTACTCTTGTGGACACACGATTGGCATTTCTCTTCAAGTCCGACCGTGGCGTCACTTGACACCCGACTGGCATTTCTTTTCAAGACCTCTCGTGGCGTTGCCTGAGTTCTCGGATGCTCCTGTCTCGTCCGATTTCTCTTTTAGACACCCGATTGGCATTTCTCTTCAAGACCTACCGTGGTGTCACTTGACATCCGACCGGCATTTCTTTTATTTTGTTTCCTTTGACTTTCCTTGTTTATCACTAACAATTTTATATGTTTGCATATGCTAATATTTTATCATGCCATGATTTAATTCTTGTCAGTAGGCATTTAAGTCCATCATGAGCATACGCATATAGTGTGGTTCATCATGATCATATAATTTAATTGTTGCATTCGGTATATCTTTTGTTCATGATGTTTGCGAGTACATTCAGACGTACTCACAGGCTTGTCCCTGGCTATTTACTTGGCCAGGTCAAGATTTCTACAAGGAGTACCACAGCGATGTCCGTGCAGAGCCTAGGATGGCAGCCATGCGGGATAGGAATTATCCAGGTCAGCCGTTCCTATGGGAATGGAGCCCCATCGACGTTGAAGAACCGCGAGACAATTCCGTCATCCACCACCAGAATCACTGTTGTATCATTAGACCTTTATGGTCTTCTATCCAGTTCTTGTAATAGCTTGGTAATCTGTAACAAGGACATGTCCACCAGTAACGGTAATCCTGGGCTGGTGATGACACGAGGGGTTAATTTTCTGGGATATGTTGTGTCCCCAAAATCCGGCCCCGACAGCCTTGGTATCAGAGCTAGGCTGACCATTGGCTAATCCTATCCTAGCCTGGTCACTATCCCTAGGTTTCCACACTGTCCACATCCTTTCTTGTCCACAATCAAGCCCATCTCATCCGATAAGTCTGCACAATGGCGGCCGACACCTTTTGACAGTCGGTGCCCAACCTATCAACCTAGCCCATAGGCCGTGTGCCTGTGGCCGACACCTGTGTTGTCCCATCCGCAAGCGTGCGATGGAAGACTCCGCTGGCTTATAAGAGAAGTCTTGCCCCAACCCAGCACATCACAGCCTCACTCTCAGTTCAATATCCAACCACCAAGATGCCAGGCCTCATCGTGCACAACGAGACCACCGCAGCCGAGCTTGAAGGCTTTGTACTCATCCTTGCCAATCTCACCCGTCGTGCTCTCGGCATCGAAGAGCCGCCGGAGTATGTTGTGTACCAAGAGCACGCGAGTGATGCCATCCACCACTACTGGGCCACGGTGCACATCTATGGGAGGGGCATCACCGCAGAGCGCCCTTACCGGTTCACCGGGAGGACGACCACCGACGAGCCCCAAGCTATCCAACTTGCAACCCGAGAAGCTGTAGTTCAACTCCGGCATCAGTCGCCGAGGGTTAACTGCCGCTCCTTCTACTACTAACCTAGTCGTGAAGGCTATGGTAGGCCGACCCAAGTTGCTAATGGAGACCATGAGACGGATCCTGCTCTGGTGCATCTGGTGCGCTACCTGAGGGCGCAAGAGGCACTCTTCGATCAGGTCACCAATGATCTGATTGAGACCCGCAGGACACTTGCTCTCCTGACCCCGGTGAGAAGTGAAGCTACACCCGCCACCGACACCCCGATAGTACTGTTTGGGAGACCAATCGAGCCTGCGAGGTCTGCCCCTGTTGCCCACCCGGGCAATGCATTCGTTTCCCCGGATGAACTCCGTCGTCTCTTGGGGATCTTCTCCAACGGGACTGTAGCCACTACACCCCGCGTGGGTCATTATCGCTACCCCAACCCTGCAGCCCCTCATAACACTCCAGTCAACTCCGACGTTGAAGCCCCCGGAGAAGCCTCGACGTCCGCGAGACACGCCCGTCTGGATGTCGACGAAGTGGACTGAGTCCACCAAAGTAGTTGTCGAGTCCCTAGTTACCCTATTGCCATATCAATTCCACCGTCATGCCATAGACGATCATGTATATATTTCTAGCAGTGTGTAGTGTTTGATTGAATGATGTGCCTGTGTGTTATTGTCTTGTGCATGATTGCTTGTCTGTTGTGATTTGCATCTAATTCTTCCGTCCTTAACAAATCTCGAGGACGAGATTTTCTTAAGGGGGGTAGAGTTTGTAACACCCCAAAAATTTAATCATGTTTTTACTAATTAAAATTTGGCCAGAAAATAAAATTTTGAAATATATCAAGTCCTTTATTATTTTCGGAGTATTTTCTGCCCTCTGTTTTTTAAATTCTTCCCTCCATATAGAAATTTTTGGAAATAATATTGTGGCATTGGTAGTTCTCTTAAAACATTTCAATTATATTTTAATAACAGTAAAAATTATTTTCATAATAAAAATTTCCCCAAAACAATTCTTTTAATAGCTATTTCTATATTTTAAATGCCTCTGTTGCACTACAACTATTTTAAATAATTGTTTTTAAAATTCCAAAAAAATTATGAGAGGTCATGTGAGGCCTACATATCACTTTGGTGCAAAACCCAACTTGGTGTTTTGAAAATTTGGAGAGAAACAACCTCCTTTCAATTATGTCCTCAATTTGAGTTTCCACTACAACCTCATTTTTCCTTGCTCCAAAAATTCTAAATTTTTTCCCACTTATAGTCCTTCCAACCAAAACCTTAAGTCCATAAGATCAGCTCCAATTTCTATTTTTAGTTCACCAAATATTCCCCTACATTCTCTGTCCAGAATTGAAATTTCCCCAAACTTGCATTAGCAAGTATCTCTTTTTGCCAAAACAACTCCACCATCATCTATACACACTAAGGAGACACCATCCTGGTAAATTCCACAACCTGCAAAGTCCCCTAGATTGCCCTAGCATTTTATCAAACAGCTCATGTCCATGACAGAATTTGGCTACCTATCAAAACTACGTTAGAGACTTGATCATATGGCCAAACCATCTTGTCCATCATCTCTGGGATCTCCAGGAGCATCCACCTGCCAAAACCCAGCATGATTGGATCACTGTAGAGCCCCCTCGCATTCTGTCGAGCATGTAGCGTGCATGCACTGGACGTGCCCGGAGCGCGCGCGCTGCAGGCCAGGACACCCCAAGCCTCTGTGCATTGCCAGCACCGTATTCTCTTGCTACCTAATGCACCCAAGCCACTGCACCAACCACCAGCAACCCATTGTACCTAACCCTGTCCGCTAGTGCCGGCCAAGCCACCGGCCAGCACCGCCGTCATCTCAGCTACGTCTCTGCCGAGACGCGTGGCACATCCAGGAGCTGCCAGCCCTCCCCCAGGACGGTGGCCTTCCCCCAGAAGCCTCGGCGCTGCACCGACCACGCTCACCGCCTTCCCCAACCACCTTATCTCCATTAATGGCCGCCGCCGGGGTCGGTGAAACAGCGAACTGCCGAACCGACGTAGTCGAACTATAAAAGCCCCCCCCCCCCCCCCCCGAGCTCGCTCCGCTGATCATCACTTCTCCCTTGCTCCCTATGAGCCTCCCTGAGCAGAAGGACGACCTGGAACGGTCGCCTTTTTCTTTCTCCGGCAACCATGGCCTCAGCCAAGGCCTCGGTCGATTCGACCACCTCCATGCCTCCCTGCTCCATCTAGCCACCCTGGCCAACCCTCACCACCACCACGAGGCCCTCCCAAGTCCTAGCTAGCCTCGGGGATGGCCATGGCCTCGCCCCGATCCAACTCCGGCCGCCTCTGTGCCGCGACATCGTGCTTCGCTCCGGCCACCCCCGGTCCCAATTTCACCGCCCATGGGCGCGGGATGGAGCGGCGGATCCATCCCGGCCATCGCCCGAGGCCACCGTGCTCCCAGTCGCCGGCGCCAACGAGGCCGGACCTCCTCTGTTTCTCGCGTCGGGAGGAGGAAGAGAAGAAGAGGGGAGGAGAGAGGGAGTGCGTGGAACCCGCGCGCCAGCCTCTCAGGCCGCGTGCCCCGCCGTTTAAGTGAAGACGGATTCTTCCCTGAAGCCGCCTTCGCGCGAGGAAGGCGTACTTCGGCGAATGTGTCTTCGACGTTGGCAGCTCGCCCGCGCAGCCGATCGGCTGGGCCGGCCCAGTGGCGTCGAGCGGCTAAACCGCGTTCACGGCGCGCCCCTGCTCTTTTCCTTTTCTTTTTCAGTAAACTCCAAATAATTCCACAGACACCAATTCAAATCCAAAACTAATGATTTAAATTTCTGTAGATTCCTATAATCATGATCTTTTATTCCAGCCTAGGTGAACATTTTTTCCAAACTCTGTTTCCACTGGATATTTTAAATATTCTATTTCTCTAACTATTCCAACTTAGATATTTCATTAGTAATTCATATTAACTCCAAATAAATTGATTCTTTTTCTGTTGTTTTTGATTTTTCATCTAGTTTATTTTAGTATTTATTTCAAAAATAATTGAAACAATTTTTGGCACTATTTTTGCTTTATGTGGTAATATAAATATTTTTGAAAATAGGAAAAATGGAGGGAAGAAACTTTTCAAACTTTTGGAGTGCACCCAATATTTCTGCATGCTCAAGGCAAGCATCTTGAACACTTGATATGGTGAATTGCATAGTTGTTGTTGCAAGAATAATTGCATTATGGATATGTTGAATAAAACTGGCATATGGCTCTTTTTGCATGCATGTAGTGTTGGCATGTTCCATCGTACCGTGCATCGTGTGTTGCCATGACCAAATTGCAGGAGCAGGCATAAGAAAAATACCGTTACCGGCAGGAGGATGATCACGTTGGAGCGTGATCATGCCTTGTTTGTTGCGCATGTTGGAGCATGCAAGGGTTGTGGCCCTGTTGGGATTGCTGTTGAAGGAATACCTTGTTGTGCTAACCATTGCAGGAAACTTAATGCCTCCTGAGTCGACCATGGATCGAGTCTTGTCACCGGTAACCCCCATACTTGATTCGTGCTACCACTTGTCCCTGCCACAGGTAGGGTGCGGTCCAGTAAGTTGCTAACCCCTTTCCGTGCACACACCGTACAGAGGGCCACGATGAGGGTTTCCCAGGGATCCGGGACTAAATCCTGTCATCTGGTCAGGGGGCATGGGTGTTTCCAGTTGTGACTGAGAGGGGGGCACCCCTTGGAATCCGCGCGTATTAATAGAGATCCCATGCAGGACTTTGGTCTCTCCGTCTCAGAGTTTTTCTTGAACGATGCCTTGGGTGATTCGTGGCATCCGGAATGTTAATTTGGTGTGTGCTGGTCAGGTGTGTTTACAACCCAAAGACCATAATGGGAATTAGTCAGTATCACGGTGCTGACTAAAGAAACCCTTTACTTGTGGGTAAAGAGTACACCCTCTGCAGAGTTTAAACCTATTCGAATAGCTGTGTCCGCGGTTAAGGGCTACAGTCTGGGTTGGTCAAGTGTCGGTCTTACTGTCGGTCTCCGGAGGAAATACTTAAAATGTGCCTGAATTGTTTTTGCTGAATATTTATTGTCACCCTGATGCTATCATGAATATTTTGCTATGCTTGTTAATATTACTGTGGTTATACATATTAATGTGGACTAACCCGTTTCTCTTATTTTATATTCCTGAGTGTCTCAGGGGCTGGCTAGACTACCCCGGGCACTCAATTTTATTTTTAAGACCTCTCCGTGGCGTCCCTTGAGTTACTAGGCGGTCTGTCACGCCACTACTCTTGTGGACACCCGTTTGGCATTTATTTTCAAGACCTCTCGTGGCGTCCCTCGAGTTAACAGGTGGTTTATCACGCCACTACTCTTGTGGACACCCGATTGGCATTTCTCTTCAAGTCCAACCGTGGCGTCACTTGACACCCGACTGGCATTTCTTTTCAAGACCTCTCGTGGCGTCGCCTGAGTTCTCGGATGCTCCTGTCTCGTCCGATTTCTCTTTTAGACACCCGATTGGCATTTCTCTTCAAGACCTACCGTGGTGTCACTTGACATCCGACCGGCATTTCTTTTATTTTGTTTCCTTTGACTTTCCTTGTTTATCACTAACAATTTTATATGTTTGCATATGCTAATATTTTATCATGCCATGATTTAATTCCTGTCAGTAGGCATTTAAGTCCATCATGAGCATACGCATATAGTGTGGTTCATCATGATCATATAATTTAATTGTTGCATTCGGTATATCTTTTGTTCATGATGTTTGCGAGTACATTCAAACGTACTCACATGCTTGTCCCTGGCTATTTACTTGGCCAGGTCAAGATATCTACAAGGAGTACCATAGCAATGTCCGTGCAGAGCCTAGGATGGCAGCCATGCGGGATAGGAATTATCCAGGTCAGCCGTTCCTGTGGGAATGGAGCCCCATCGACGTTGAAGAACCGCAAGACAATTCCGTCATCCACCACCAGAATCACTATTGTATCATTAGACCTTTATGGTCTTGTATCCAATTCTTGTAATAGCTTGGTAATCTGTAACAAGGACGTGTCCACCAGTAACGGTAATCCTGGGCTGGTGATGACATGATGGGTTAATTTTCTGGGATATGTTGTGTCCCCAAAATCCGGCCCCGACATTGTCGCCTTTAATTATAAATTTTGCTACATGTAAATTTAGATCAGATAAAGGTTGGATTCACAACGATTAACAAAATACATGCTGATGTAAAAATATAGTGATATAGAATAGGTACTTACATCAGCATTGGAGCACAGAGAATTCCCGCAAGATACTTTCCTCAAACACGATCCCAGTATAGAAAGTCTTCTATCCTTTAAGCTTATTTTCTAAAAGAGAGATGGGTAAGAAACATGTAGAAAATATGATTTGAATGCTAGAAAATTTCATGATGCGAGGATACACACACGCTTCTTAGAATGGAGTTGACAAATTTTTGCTGGCCTGGAGCGGACTAGTTCTCTGGCCACTGGAATCTACTGATTATCAGGAGGATTTGGGTTTCTCTGTGCTGGAGCAGTATCTACGAACACTGGAGTTGGTTTACTATCTCCTGGCGTTTGGATCTTTTGCAAAGACTTTGTTTGTAGCCCTTCAGATTCTAACATAGCCGTCTTCCCCTTGCATGCCTTATATAGAAGAATGGTGCTTCAATTATAAAACATACTACGGCAGAGAGATGGAATATGTACTGAAGAATAGAAAGGCATAACATATTGACATTTATTCCCTCCATCCGGAAATAAATGGATGTGTCTAGGCATATTTCAGTTCTAGATACATCCATTTTTATCCATTTCTGCGACATGTAATCCGGATGGAGGGAGTATGATGTAAGAGCTAGTGATACGACAGGACAACAGAGTAAAAAAAACTAGTTGAATGTAAAACTGTATGATAGCTGAATAGGTACAGAAAAACACGAAGGCAACATAGGCTTGTATGATTGGGAAACTAAGGGGGTGTGTTGGTTGCAAGTGACTAGACTTTTTTTAGTCTCTGGGACTAAAGAAAAAAGACCCTCCAGTAGAGTCTTCTTCTAGTCCCTAAAGAAAAAGTCCCTCCTGTTTGGTTACATAGGGATTAAAAGGGGCTTTTTCTAGTCTAGTCCCTATAACCAAACAGGGCCTAAGATAGCATTGCAACAGACCAGTAGAACAGCACTTCAATGTAAAAAAACATGGTATGGTAGATGGATGGAGTACATACTAATGAATAACAATGCATAAGATATTAAAAGCATGATGTCCAGACTAAGCAGATGGCATTGCGGCATAGTAGAATGATAGTACTTGAATCTGAAAACATGTTATCATGAATGGAATAGGTACTGAAAAACAGGAAGGAATGACATATTTACATGCATGATCAGCAGGCTAAGCACATGGCATTGCAACAGAGTAGATGCACTCCAGGACATTATATGCATGATGTACCCATATCACGGGCCAAGTTAGAGCAAGGACCTTGTGGGGAGAATAGGATTCATCATGTTTCTGCAAGTCTTCTAAAGAACTGCCTTTAACTGTTCAATCATATTGGGTATCATTGACGTCAAGTTTGTTGGCCGTTACATTGCTTCGCGAGGTTCTTGTGGATATATCAGTGTGTCAATTATTTCTGACATGCATGGAATACAACTAGTAGTTAGATTATGTAATGAGTGCCTGGAGGAGACGACATAAATAGTAGGACTGGACTTCACTAGCAGCAACAGGTCTCAAAAACTAAAGGGAGAACATGGATGAAAGCTACAGAATATGTGTTGTTTGTACTCGAGATTAACTAGATGGCACACAAAAGTATTAAAGAACAACAACATAGGTAATATTAGAAGTGGTATAATCACCATCCTATGGGATAGCATTCGCTGATGGATGATAAGTATGGAACAACGTTAACACCTGAACAAGTCTCTTATCTGAACTATGGAACAACGTTAACTCCTGAACAAGACTCTTAAGAGATCAGCATGAATATACAGTGACATGTGATAAGCTATTTTCCATGCTTAGATGAATAACTAAGCCATAAATGTTCCACACAAGTAATATGAGGGTACAACATATCTGGCCGCCATTCATAGGAGTGAGCATCATCTGCTGACTTGTTGATGGGCTTGCAGTTGTTGTGGCTGTACATGTTAGGCATGCACATTCGAGGCAGGGAACTGCTGAGTGGGGACTATAGCTCCCTTCTGGTGAATGCTTCCCTTGTTGTAGCAGCTGCGGTGAGAAGGAAGACGGTGTGGCTGAAGATGCAGAAAACACATAATGTTAAGAACGACACATATCTCTGATGTGAAGAAATACCCTAAGAGATCAGCAATAAGGTACGAGACTGGTGACACGTCTGATGACTGAAAACTAAATTGGGGTCACACGATTTTCATTTATTTTTGGTACTGTCCGATCTACACTGGATGGCTGGATGGCCGTCTTGTGCCTCCCGGCTGACACTGTTCAAAATCTTCCCTGAAGAGCCAGCGACTACCCGCAGAGCAGCCTGCCTCCGGCATCCCTGGCCGCGAGAGCTCCGACCAAAACCCCGGCCCCCGCCCCACCGCACTGCCATGGTTGCGCCGCCCCAGACCAAACCCCAAAGACTCGCCGTCATCCAGATCCGGCGGGGGCAGTACCTTCAAACCACGCAACTCTATAATAGCCACCTAAGCGATGCTTCCGCGGCGAACTTGCGCCCCCGCACCCCTACGATAGACAACGAGGTACTGCTGCCCCAGCCAACCGGCAGCCTAGAAGCTCCGCCTCCTCGAGGGGTGCTGCTTCCCATTGGGAATCGACTGGCCCAGAATAGAAATTCAGGCAACTGACGCCTAAATAAAGTGATTTAAGATGAGTGTACGATCTATCTTGCGGCCCGGTGAAGTAGGCGGCTCCAGCTGCCGAGTTGGTGAGGCCGGCGCGGTTGCGGTGGCTCCCGGCGGCAGGAAAGCAGATATGTCGCGATGGTCGACGGCTACAGGGAAGCTGCACCGGGGCCCTATACGAGTCCGAAGATGGAGGCGCTCCGGCGCCGTGCACAACGGCGCGGGTGAATTGGCTCCGGTACGGTTCACGCAGTCGTCGTGGAGGCATCTCCGGCAGCACGGAGTAAGAGGCACATGGCCCAGTGCACGACGGCAAACGGACAGCGGCTTCGGCATTGGGGAGGAGGGTGGCGGTGAATTTGGTGCTATGGGGTGCGCCATGGAGGAGGGGCTGAGGTTTCGCGGCTGGGGAGAAGGTGATTTGGCTCCCACGCTGTATGAATGGGGAATCGGGAGGGGGAACCATGTCTTACGGACGCATTTGGCTGAAATGTGGGGGAAGTTATAGTTCTACCCCTGCCATTTGGCTTCTGGGCTTGGGTCTGTGTCCTGAGGGTCGGGGATAGTAAGGTAAGTTTGCTTCTCCCAAATAGTGGGCGCCAGCGATTTCGGGCGTGTTTTGAAATTGTGGGCGCGAGCGATTTCGGCCGAGGAGAGGGTGTTTTGCCGCCCATGGTTTACGAATTATTCAGCACCTGTCATTTTTGCGAGGAGAGGGCGCGCTTGGATGAAGTTACAAACCTACCCTCGATGTACGACGGGCCAAATTGATGCGTGTCCCACATAGGCCGGTAATTTCGCGTCTCCCATTTATTTGCTCGGGCGAATTCCACCGAGCAGAGGGTGGTTGGCGGTTCGTTCAAATTTTGGGAGAACGAGCATCCATGTCTACCTTACCAAGTCGATTCGAATCAAATTTTAAAATATTAGCTTGCCACTTCTTTTTTAGATGGTGAGATTATGCTCGGGACTAATGTGTTTTTACATGCTCGTTGCTACCGATTTACTATTTGACAAATAGTTGACCCACTCAAAAACGGGAATCAAACCCAAAATGAAATACCTCGATTCAGTGAAATAGCTCGTTCACCGAGTCAAAATTGTTCACTAAATCCAAAATTGAACACCTCAATTGGATAGCATGTTGTATTATAGTACTCCACGAACATGCTGAAAGTCAAACTAATGAACTTGTTTCATACGCATATCTCCATTCATGTCTAGATTGCAAACACCATGTTCACCAATTCAAAGTTTTGAATGCAAATTTATACCAAAACATGGTTTATATCCATCTTCGATACATAAACGCGACCTCCCCCCTCTCCCGGACTCCCGTTCTCTCTCTATCCGACAATCTTGGTTTCTATCGCGCGCATACAAACACAATACTTGTGAGTCCCCCCCCCCCCGTCTCTCTCTCTTTGTCTCTCCCTCTGTCTCTCTCTGTGGTTCGCATGCACACTCCATGTATAGGTCTCTCTCGCACACAATGTACGACTCTCTAGTCTAAGCTAAATATGTAGGGTGCACTCATCGTACGTGTACGAATTGCCTATCTCGTCGTCCATAACTCTCTCACGCACCACTCTACCATCTCGGGGCTCTTCCCTCTCTCTCTCGAACTCTCTATCTCCCTAGGTCACACAAACACATGCATATCTCACTCGCACTGGATAGACCCATCTAAAACTCTCTCACTCTCTCCCTTATTCATTCTCCATCTCACACGCGCACACACACAATCTCCCGCCTAGCTAAGTACACCTACCTCTCACTCCATTGTAGGCACACGTAGCCCCCCTCCCTAGGTATATGACTATTTCTTAGTCTCCATCACAAACATGCACATTGGCTCTTTCCCTCGCTTGGTCTATCTCGATATCTCTCGGGGCATCTTTCTAGCACGCACACACCTCGTCTCTCGATCTCCCACCCATATAGTCCCATCACAATCTCGAGGGGGTCTCCCTATCACAAACACGCCCTCTCTCCCCCATGCCTCCATCTTCGTCTCCATACGTCCCTCTCGACCTCTATCCCTTGTTGGCCAAACCTCTGCCGGACAGGTGTTATGCGGGTCTCTCTCTCTCCGTTGCAAACAATCACACACTAGCTATCTCGGTGTATCTCCTCACCTCGCATTTCTATCTCGGGGATGCATGCGTGATATTTGTGCATAAGACACGCACACTTTCTCTCTATTTTATCGTGTGTTGTCCCTTTCTTTTCCACACACACACACTCTTTTTTGCACACTCACTCTTTCTCTCTCGACTTAGGTACTCTCTTCGGTGCATAGCATGTAGATTTTTTGAAAAGTCAAACCTCACAAAGTTTGACCAGGTATGTGGAGAAAAAACATTTCCATCTAGAACAACAAACACATGTCATTAGATTCATCAGAAGATGTAGTTTCATATGATGTATATTTGGTGTTGTAGATATAAATAATCTTCCCTGTAAACTTGGTCAAAGTTTCCAAAGGTTGACTCTTAAAAAAAGTTCCACTAAATTATCGAACAGAGGGAGTCTCTCTCTCTCTCCTTCTCTCTCTCTCTCAACTCTCGCATGCACCACTCAGCCGTATCAGGTCTCCTCTATCTCTCTCAAACTTTATATCTCCCTAGGTCACACATACACATAGCTCACTCGCACTACACAGACAAATCTAACACTCCCCCTCTCGTTCTCTCTCTATCTTACATGCACCCCCCTACGTACCAGAATCTCTCACTCCATCATAGGCACATGCACTCCCTCCTAGGTATGACCACCTCTCACTATCCACCAGCAACGCGTATTGTCTCCTACCATCCCTAGGTCAATTACGATCCCTCTCAGGGAATCTTCTATCGTGCACACTCCTTGTCACACTCGATGTCCCACCCAAGTAGTCCCATCACGGTCTCAAGGGGATCTCACTATCACAAACTCTCTCCCTCTCCATGCCCGCAATTTCTCCATAAGTCTATCTCGACTTCTCCCTTGTTTGCCAGACTTTCTCTCTTTGTTGCAAACAACGAGACACTATCTACTCACCTCGCTTCCGCCCTCGAAGATGCATGCATGATATGTTTGCATAAGACTCACACATTTTTTTCTACTTGGTCGTGTGTTGTCCATGTCTCTTTCACACAGACACACACACTCTTTCTCTTTCACTCTCTCTCTCTCTCTCTAGTTAGGTACTCTCTCAAGTCCATAACTTATGGATGTTTTGAAAAGTCAAAACCTCACAAAACTTTGACCAGGTATATGTGGATAAACACATTTACATCCGGAACGACCAATAGATTCATCACAAGATGTACTAAGTTCACATCATATATCTTTGGTATTGTAGATATAAGTAATTTATTTATAAACTTGGTCAAAGTTTCAAAAGTTTGACTTTTGAAAAAATTATAGGCACTACATTATCGAACGGAGGGAGTATCTCTTTCTCTCTGTCTACTAAGTATCTCTCACGGGCCTTCCCTCTCACTCGATCTCTCTTTACCGAGGGATTATACGGTCACCGTGTCAACGTATAGCTCCGTATATTGTTTAGTTGACGGGTCAACCGGTCCACATGCTGCCTTGTCAGTGTAACACCCTAAAAATTTAATCATATTTTATTAAGTAAAATTTGGCCAGAAATAAAATTTTGAATTATACTAGGTCTTTTATTAATTTCAGAACCATTTTCTGTTTCTGTTTTTCAAAATTCTTCCCTCCATATTGAAATTTTTGAAAATAATATTGTGGCTTTGGTAGTTTTCATAAAACATTTCATCTATACTTGGATAACAGTAGGAATTATTTTCAGAATAAAATTTGCCTCTAAATAATTCTTTTGATAGCTTTTTCAATATTTTAAATGCCTCTGTTGCACTACAACCATTATAAATAATTATTTTAAAATTCCACAAAAATTATGGGAGGTCATGTGTTGCCTATGGATCACTTCTATGCAAAAACCCAACTTGGTGTTTTGAAAATTTTGAGTAAACCAACCTCTTTTCGATTCTGTCCATTCCCTAGGTTATAACTACAACCCCTATTTTCCTTGCTCCATTAATTCTAAAAAATTTCCCACTTACTGTCCTTCCAACCAAACCCTTAAGTCCAAAATTTTAGCTCCATTGGAATCCTTTTAGTTCACCAAATAATGCCCTCCAGTTTCTGTCCAGAAATGGTTTTCTCAAAAACTTGCACTATCAAGATTTTTTTTTTCCAAACTAACCTTGCCATCCTAGTTTGCACCTAAAGAGACCCCAACCAGGTAATTTTGGTGGCCAGAGTAGTCCCCTAGGTGGCCTTGGCATTTTGTCAAACACCTAGAGTGCATGGTAGAATTTGGCAAAGTTTTTATCATGCACTGCACACCTACTTCCCTTGCCATTTCAACATGTCCACCAGGCTTGCCATCTAAAGGACCCCCCACCCTGCTAAGTCTCCCTTGCAACCAACTCTTCTAGATGCCATTGGCATTTCCTCGAGCATGCTATGCGCGTGCACGGAGCGCGTCCAGAGCACGCGTTCTGCAGTCTCTGGCATCAAGCCCTGCCACTTCCCCGCTGCTTCTCCCACACACCTGAGTCTTCCACTGCACCCCGCCGTCCACGCTAAGCATCTCCGACAACCTCCCCTGGCCTCTAGTGTCGTCCACCACCGACCACCGCCGTCGCCGTGGACTTCGGCTCGGACACGCCACCACATGGCCAAATCTGAGGCCACCAGCTTGCCCCGCCTTAACCACCAGCCCACCGACCTCATCCGCAGTCGCTGACCCCGCCGACCACTCCACCGCCCTCACTGGCCTCAACCACCGCCATGAATGTCCGCCGTCGTATCGGGTGGATAAGGCCGCGACGAACCGACCTCCTACGGCCTATAAAAGCCATCCCCGAGCTCGTATCATGGACAGCATAATTTTCTACCACCCTCACAAGTCCTACGGCCTATAAAAGCCGTCTTCCTCGTCTCCGGCCGAGACGTCCGCCATCACTTCCCCGACGATTCCGAGGCCATCAGTGCTTTCCCTCCCCATTTCACTTCAACACCAGTCTCCGCGAGCACCCGCTGATCTCTTCCCCCTATCAATTTCACTTGGGAGCCGCTGCAGGCAAAACCCCTCTTCCACCCGACGACCTCCTCCGCCATGGCTGAAGCCCTGCTACACTTAAGCTTCCCCGGCGACCCTTTTCACTTCCCATGGATGCGGAACCTTCCCCTGAACCCATCCATATAAGAAGCATCACCGGAGATGCCCTACAGCGCCGGGAATCATCGCCGGCGCGCTCGTTGACGTCTCCGCAGGAGGAAGACGACGACCCAAGTCAAACCTGACTGGTGGGCCCGCAGGACCCATCGTCAGTGACTGAGGGTCACGCCGAGTTGGCTGCTCCTCTAGGCTCGGCCCAATAGCCTTGCATTGCTGGGCCTCGCACACTGCACGCCTCTGTCAGCAGGAATTTCCCTGTCCCTTTTCTTTTAACCAGAGACTTAATTAATTTCCATAGAAGTCATTTTACACTCAAATCTGATGATTCAAATTTCTAAATACTTCTAAAATCACTCCCTATTACTTAAGCCTAGGTGAACATTTTTTCCAAACTATGTTTCTACTGGATATTTTAAATAGTCCATTTCTTTAATTATTTCAGCTTAGAAACTCTCTAAGTAATTCATATTAACTCCAATTAAATTGGTTCTTTTTTGTATTTTTAATTTTCCATATAGTTTATTTTAGTATTTATTTCAAAAATATTTGAAACATTTTTTGGCACTATTTTTGCTATATGTGGTAATTCAAATATTTTTGAAAATAGGAAATGGAGGGAAGATAAAGTTTTCAAACTTTTTTGAGTGCAACCAACACCCCTGCATACTCAAGGCAAGCATCTTGAACACTTGGTATGGTGATTGCATGGTTGAATTATTTGCAAGAATAATTAAATCATGAGTATGTTGAATTCGAATAAATTTTTGCATATAGCTAGTTATGCATGCATGATTCCTTGATGATATTGCATCTGCATGTAGCATGAATAAGGATGGTCACTTTCACTTGTCACATATGCCTGTGCCATTCTGGACTAATCTGCAGGAAGAATTAGTCATGAGTAAAGTGACCGTGAGACTGAATTCTCGTGGTGACGAGAATGATCAGTAAGGGCATGTCGGGACATGTCAGGTGGTGACCCTGTTGGGTACTACCGAGGAATCATATTGTGCTAACCACTGCAGGAAATATTAAACCTCCTGAGTCAACCGTAGATCGAGTCTTGTTCCGGTAACCCCCATACTTGATTCGTGCTGCCACTTGTCCCTGCCACAAGGGGGGTATGGTTTAGTAAGTTGTTAACCCCTTTCTGTGCACACACCACATAGAGGGCTACGATGAGGGTTTCCATGTTGGTGGACTAAATCCTGTCATCGGGTCAGGGGGCACGGGTGTTTCCAGTTGTGACTGAGAGGGGGGCACCCCTTGTAATCCGCGTGTATGAATAGTGATCCCATGCAGGATGTTGGTCTCTTCGTCTTAAAGTTTTTCTTGAATGATGCTTTGGGTAATTCCTGGCATCCAAAAAGTTAATCTGGTGTGTGCTGGTCAGGTGTGTTTTCAAACCAAAGACCGTAATGGGAATTAGCCAGTGTCACGGTACTGACTAAAGAAATCCTTTACTTGTGGGTAAAGAGTACACCCTCTACAGAGTTTAAACCTATTCGAATAGCCGTGTCTGTGGTTAAGGGCTACAGTCTGGGTTGGTCAAGTGTCGGTCTTCGGAGGAAAATAATTAAATTGAGCCTGAATGATTTTGCAGGATAATTGCTGTCACCCTGATGCTACCATGAATATTTTATGCATGTTAATATTATTATGGTTATGCTTATTATTGAGGACTAACTCGTTTCTCTTATTTTGTATTTCCTGAGTGTCTCAGGGGCTGGCTAGACTACCTCGGGCACTCAATTTTATTTTCAAGACCTCTCGTGGCGTCTCTTGAGCTAACAGGCGGTTTATCCCGCCACTACTCTTGTGGACACCCGATTTGCATTTCTCTTCAAGTCCGACCGTGGCGTCACTTGACACCCGACTGGCATTTCTCTTCAAGTCCGACCGTGGCGTCACTTGACACCTGACTGATATTTTTTTTTCTGAATGTCACTTGGGCTGGCTAGACTACCTGTGGCATTCATTTGCGTTATTTCTGACAAGTTTGATCATGACTAACATGCAATATTTACTTCCGTGTCATTTTGCTATTGTCATGTCATGATTTAGATTTGTGTCAGCATGAGCATTTTAGCATGATTCAGCATGAGCATACGCATATAGTTTGGTTCAACATGATCATATATTTTGTCTGCTGCATTCGGTATATCTCTTGTTCATGATGTTTGCGAGTACATTCAAACGTACTCACAGGCTTGTCCCTGGCTATTTACTTGGCCAGGTCAGGAGTTCTACGAGGAGTACCACAACGATGACCGTGCGGAGCCTAGGATAGCAGCCACGCGGATAGGAATTATCCGGGTCAGCTGTTCCTATGGGAATGGAGCCCCATCGACGCTGGAGTACCACGAGTCATTTCCGTCATCCACCACCAGAATCCCTGTTGTATCATTAGACCTTTATGGTCTTGTATCCAATTCTTGTAATAGCTTGGTAATTTTGTAACAAGGACGTGTCCACCAGTAACAGTAATCCTGGGCTGGTGATGACACGAGGCGTTAATTTCTGGGATATCGTGTCCCGGCCTCGACAGTCAGCTCGTGTTCTCTATCTTGGTGTGCTAGCCCATGTGGCAGTGGGTGAAAATATCTATATCTATACCAGTATATAGTGTGCCAATAGTTTCAAATAAATATTAGTCGTTAGATATGCCCATCCAACGGTCAAGAGATGGTAAATCAGCATTATCATCCGTTGGATAAAGTTTTCAACTCACAGGATTCTGCCACGTGGCCTTCTAATTGAGCCCCCAACTCTACCATCTCATGTGTTCTAGAAGCATCTATCCACATGCTTATCAGATACTCTAATAAAAGGGGACTAGAACAATCTGTATTCTAGAGAGGTAAGAGCCAAGTTGGATCTTGTCCAATACGATTCTAGGAAGGGAAATACATATTCAAATGTATTTTCCCATGCTTTTTATATATATTTAAATGATGTGCAAAGAACGTACAATTTACTAGTATAAACTAGAGGCCCATCTAAAACGGTGAAGTAAACTAAGTTGAAACCACTCGCGGTAGCACCCCGCACGCTAGTAAATTGAGGGCACAGTTGTTCCGCGTGAAGGATGCACTCGCACACACTACACCACTGCGCGGCGGCATGCACACAAGGACGCACTCGCGCACGCCCAGCACACAATACACACCAGCACACGCGTACACCGGAGTCGCCGCCGGCTGAGATGGACGGCAAGGCAGCCAACAAGCGGAGGCGACTCGAGCCAAAACCACATCCGGTGACCCTGAACTTCATCAGCAGCCTCCCCGACGACATGCTGCTCGTCATCATCGCCCTCCTCCCCACCAAATCTGCCATGTGGACTACCCTGCTCTCCCGGCGGTGGCGCCCCCTCTGGCAACGCGTCGCCCTCAACCTCATTGTCGACAGCTGCCTCTGTGACGGGGATTGCAAACGCATGGCCACAGTCTCCAACATCCTTGCATCGCACCCTGGGCCAGCCAGTCGACTTCACATCCGCATGTTCAGTACCAACTGCAAGGTCCAAGACAAGTTCGATGAGTGGTTCTTATCCCCCACCCTAGATTAGCTCGAGGAGCTCAGGTTTGAAGCTGGCCGATGTCACTCTCTGCCGACATTCGCGCTCTGCCTCGCGCCAACGCTACGCCGCGCCAGGTTCATATCCTGCTATTTTCCCCAGATTAATGCCGCGCCTGCCCTTCTTCTCCCTCAACTCAAGCAGCTCGACCTCTTCGACATTGGTATATCGAAGAAGGCTATGGAGCACCTGCTCTGCGGCTATACTGCGCTCGAGTACCTTCGTCTTCAGCAGATCCACGGGTTCATTAGCCTCCACATCGCCTCGACGAATCTCTGATGGATTTATGTGTCTTGCTGGCCCCGCAACAAGACATTACTTGGGAAGAGATCACTTCAGCTGTTCCACGTTATGGTCATTGAGAATGCGCCTTTCCTTGAGAGATTGCTTGTATCTGATCTAGAAGGTCCAACAAAAATCAGGGTTATTGACATGCCAAAATTGACAGCGTTGGTCTACTTGTCTGCCAAATTCTCCGAACTCGTTATTGGATCCATAATCATTTAGGTACAACACTCATCTTCTTCTCCATCTTCTTGAAATTCACATATTTAAATTTCTTCTTGATGTATTTACGACTATCATCCAGAAAATGATTCCCACAAGCTTGACCCAGTCTGTGCACACAGTGAAGATCTTGGCAATAAAATCTATCGGCCCCAATCTGGATCAAGTTCTTGGACTCCTTAGATGCTTTCCGTGCACGGAGAAGCTACTCATCGAGGTGATACTTCTTTTGTACTATTAGCAAATGGTAATCACAACGGAGCTCAATTTTTTCGTATTTTCCCCAAATTACGATGACAAGTGTAGTGTTCAAAACTGCATCTACGCACTGCACCGAAATGAATGTTTTTAGTATTTTTTTCTCACGTGATCACCAGCATCATTTTTTTGTTGTACTAAGAAGCCTAGGCTAGCCATAGTTGCAAGTAAATTAGACTAGTAGTAACTCTATGGTTAGCCTAATAAGAGCAAGTACTCCTACCTCCGTCCTGGTTTACTCTTCGTATTTTGTAGTTTCAATTTTTGACCATAGATTTAACTCACAAAATTTTAATGCATGTCACTAAAATTATATCGTTGGATTCATATTTGAACATAATTTCAAATGGTATAATTTTTGGTGACATGCATTGGTATTTTCTTAGGTAAATCTATAACGGCCCTCCACTATGTAGGCCAAAACACGTACAAAATTCACTTTTGGTGCTGGTTATTGGGTATTTTGGTTTGACACTTCTTCATGCCCAAAAAGAAGGCAGCTACGTCTGAGCTAAACTTGGATACGGAAGTATTCTTTCATTTAGGGTGAAGTATAGGGCATCGATGCCCTCCATTACTCACCCAGTGCGTGTCAGTGCAATGAACATTGGCGTTCATTTGCACCCGAACTATACACAGACGTGGCAATCTCCAGCATCCTACATCAACATGTGCTGGATGACCAAGCCATGGCACCAAGAGCTCTTCGAAGTACCGAAGGACACGCCAAGGAAACCAAGGCAGTATCGCCTAGAAGAGCTTCCCTTGCCAGGCAGGAGAGACCGACAAGGACGAAGCAACTCTCAGAAGCAAGACCAAGATTCCTCCCCGGTAGGGCTTGCCGGGCCATCCGGGGCGCTCAGTCCCGCCAAGGCTCCACCGCTCCACCGCATCGCTACTCCAGTCACCCATCGGTGCAGTGTCAAGCCTCCAGGTGATTAAGTGGCATCCACCGAGCACGTGGCAGCCACCCAAAAGGCTTTTTACCTCCAGATGACACCCGTTCAGGCGACGTGTCAAGCATGAGGGCAAGACGACGGTCAACGCAGCTCGGCAGGCTTGCCGGGCACACCCTCGACATGACGTTAAGCGGCGCATTTAATGCGTTTTGTCCTAACTGCCAGAGTTAGGTGTGATAGCACTGTTTAAACATCTAATCAGTGAATAGTGGCAGCCAGCCACTGTGGAGAACCCCTTGAACTATAAAAGGAGGCCCATGGCTGCCTAGACAGGGGTTCGGACCCTCGCCCAGTTGTACGCGCGTAGCTGCTCTTCTCCCGGGGCATCCCTGCCGGGCAAGAGCACCTCGTCGTCATTTCGGTCCCTCCATCAATCCACCACGAAAGAAGGAGTAGGGTTTTACGCCTCATGGTGGCCCGAACCTAGGTAAACCGCCCGTGTCATCACCGTTGTGCCGTCCTACCTCTTCTGCTCTCCGTGCAATCCGTGCCACCCCATGCCGAACCACAAAGGGGCCGTTGGTCCCATAGGTGATCAGGTTACACACGGACATCTTTGGCGTGCCAGGCAGGGGGCTGCGCTTGCACAAACCTGAGGAAGTAGGCGACGCATCGTTCTTCATCATCGTCTTCTTCTTCGCCGCCGACGCCTTCGTCCATGGCGCCCAAGAAGAAGTCCGGCACGCAGGCTCACCCTTCCACTTCGAAGGCTCCGCCACAGGAGGATGCCGACGCTGCTAGCGACACTGTGGCTTTGGAAGAGGCCGGCGCCGTGTGAAACACCGCAATTGTGGGTGCCACTGGTGCTGTGGCGCCCGCGGCTGAGCTCCGAGTGGTCGGCTCCGGACAAGACCAGCAGCAGCTGCACCCGAGCAGCCACGGCGCGCAGGCGGCGGGCGAGGGAAACGTCCCTGTTCCGCCTCCCCGTAGCACTAGTGGGTGTGGCTGCTACCATGACGCTCGCTCGAACGCGGGCAGCGACCACCCGACGGCGACCGCAGCCGATGCGGCCACCGAGCATATGCTTGGCCCCGAGCGAGGTGAGCAAAGTGTAGTTCGCAGTAGGGCGACCGACCCCCAAGCCCTTCTCCGCCATCGCTCCGCTACCTTGGTGGCTGCTTCACGGCGGCCAGGACGCGGCGCTGCACCTCCTGGGACCGCCAGGGGTCGAACGACATCATGGTCCTCGTCGACCGCCATGCCAAGCACCGCAACGGAAGCCATGGTGAGGGCTCAGCTCCTTCTGAAGGTCCCTCCTGCAGCCGACCAGCTAGATGAGTGGAGGGCCACCATCCAGAGATTGATCGGCTTCACAGAGGTCGAGAGGTCTCAGCGGACGGAGCCAGCGCAACATGCATGGACTGGGATAGTGGGTCGGATTGCCACCCGACGCGGAGAGGCTGCGCCGACGGTGCAGTCCCCTTCGCGACGACAAGATCTTGAGCAGCGATAGATGCAGCGCGACCACAATGCTGACGAGGCATTAATGGCCTTCTCAGGGCAGCACGCCCGTCAAGCCCAGCAACGAAGTTCAGAGAAGCAACGGTGGGAAGTACGCCGCCAGCACGGCAAGCGTGATGAGCCAGTCATCGACGCGCCCATGCCCGGTGATGGTGGGGATCAACCCTTTGGGGTTGGATGCCCTGCCTTCACTCGTGAGCTGCGGCAAGTCTGTTGGCCATCCTCCCATGTTTTCAAGCCAGAGCTGCCATAGAAGTATGATGGAAAGCTAAACCCGGCAGAATTCCTGAGCATCTACACTATCACTATTCAAGCTGCCGGAGGAAGGGATGAAAAGATATTTGCCAACTACTTCCCTTTGGCTCTCAAGCAAAATGTGAGATCGTGGTTGATGCACCTGCCAAAGGACTCCATTTCGTCCTGGGATGAGCTGTGCAATGAGTTCATTGGTACCTTCACGGGCGGCCACCAGGAGCCTGGGCGACCCAGTGACCTGCAAGTTCTCACTCAGAAGGAAGGAGAAAGTTTGCGGAAGTGCATACAGAGATTCAGCAGAGTACACCGCAACATTCCAGATATCCACCCGGCAGCTGTGATTGCCGCGTTCCAATCGAATGTGCGCAATAGAAAGATTCGCTCCAAGATAAACATTCGGCTGCCCAAGACTGTCAACGAGCTGCACACCTTGGCGGATAAGTGCGCTCGAGATGAGGAGGGGAGGCAACTCCCCGGAGAGGAAGAAGTCATCAATGTCGATTCAGACGACGACGAAGAGACTACTGGCTCAAAGAAGAAGGGCCGAAACCGTAACAAGAAGTGCAAGGAGAAATCAGTGTTGGCTGTCCAGAGTTCCAGTGCTCCTAGTACCAGCAAAAAGGCTGGGACCGGAGTGCCCGGCAAGGAAGCTGCTTCCTGCGCTGGTTATCGGGACGCTGCTGCAGCGGAAAAGGCTGGGAAGACTGACGGACCATACTGCAAGATCCACCGTACCAAAGGTCATGATCTCCAAGAGTGTCACCAAGTTGAGCAGCTCGCCAAGAAGCAGAAGGCAGAGTATGAGAAGCGTGACAAAGAGAGGAATCAAGGGGTTGTTGCCGGGAACAGCCATAATGGCAAAGGAGGTCATCACGGTAGGACCCCACAGCAGAAAGAAAAGCAAGCCAGAGGACAAGGAAAAGAGGAAGGGAATGAGGACAGTGATGAAGGGGGTGAAGAGGAAACCAGCGAGCGATAATTCCAGAGGGCAACTGAGGCCATGTGCATTGACGGAGGTGCGTCCCTGCACTCCTCTCACCGTAGACTCAAACAATGGGTGTGGGAGGTCAATGCCATGGAACCAGCTGTCGACTCGAGGAAGTAGCTCAAATGGTCACGCACGGCTATCGTCTTTGATGTCGAGGATCATCCTGACCGCACCACTGCGGTCGGATGTTTGACTTTGTTGGTCTCACCAACAATCCGCAACCTCAAGGTCACAAAGATGTTAGTTGATGGCGGGGCCGGGTTGATTCTGATCTCCCCCAAGGTAATCAGCAAGTTGCAGATTCCAAAAGAGGATCTTGAGGTCACCGGAACGTTCCAAGGAATTAAGCCCGGCAGAAGCAGACCCATTGGAAAGATCACACTGCCGGTGACATTCGGAGGAGAGCTAAACTACCGGACCAAGAGGGTTGTGTTTGATGTGGTTGACCTGGCTCTGCCGTACAATGGGATCCTAGGCCGTCCAGCTCTGGCAAAGTTCATGGCTGCATCTCACTATGCTTACAACATGTTGAAGATGCCAGGGCCAATGGGCGTCATTTGCATCCCGTCGGATAAGAAGGACGCACTGATATGCGCGGATAAGATGTACCGGGACGCTGTGGCTGCCGAAGCTGTCGAGGCCACCACCCACACCAAGGAGAATGACAGAAAGAAGAAGGCTAAAGCGAGCCACGGTAAGGAGTCCGGGAAACGCGCCTCTCTGGAGTGCGCTGCCCCCATCGACGATCTGCCGGAGAGCTCCACTGGCAAGAGATCCAAGGTTGCCGAGCCTGCTGTTCAGAAGGTCCCGGCAAGGCAGGATGGCGTTAGCGGTACCTTTACCGTCAGCGCCACCCTTGATGACAAATAGGAAAGCGCGGTCGTTGCCTTACTGCGGGCGAATGTCGATGTGTTTGCCTGGCAACCATCTGACATCCCCGGTGTTCCCAGGGAGGTAATCGAGCACCACCTAGTTGTCTGCCCTCATGCCCGGCCCATCAAGCAGAAGGTGAGGAAGCAAGCTTTGGAGCGGCAACAATTTATTGCCGAGCAAATCAAGAAGCTTGAAGCAGCTGGTCTGGTCAGAGGAGTGTTGCATCCAACATGGTTAGCAAATCCAGTGGTAGTGCGGAAGGCAAATGGGAAATGGAGACTTTGCATAGATTTCACAGATCTGAACAAGGCTTGCCCGAAGGACCCATTCCCCTTGTTGCGCATAGATAAGATTGTGGACTCCACGTCAGGATGTGATCTGCTCTCCTTCTTGGATGCTTACTCTGGGTATCATCAGATCTTCATGGGCAAGGAAGATGAAGAGAAGACTGCCTTCATAACCCCTTGTCATACGTACTGCTTTGTGCGGATGCCTTTTGGACTAAAGAGTGCTGGGTCTACTATTGCAAGGGCAGTACAGATTGGGTTTGGGCCTCAGTTGCACAGGAACATTGAGGCTTACATGGATGACACTGTGGTCAAGACCAAGGACAAGTCCACTCTCATTCAGGATTTGGAGGAAACCTTTGCCAACCTACGCAAGCTCAATATGAAGTTGAACCCAGAGAAGTGTGTGTTTGGAGTCCCCTCCGGCAAGCTGCTTGGTTTCTATGTTTCTCAGCGAGGGATAGAAGCCAACCCCGACAAGATAAAAGCAATTGAGCAGATCAAAGCACCCAAGATAGTTAAGGATGTGAGACATCTGACTGGATGTGTTGCCACGCTGAGCAGGTTAATTTCAAGGTCCGCTGAGTGTGCTTTACCTTTCTTCAAAATCTTGAAGAAGGCAGGGCCCGTGCAGTGGACCCCAGAGGTAGATGCTGTGCTACAAGAGTTGAAGACCTACCTTTCCTCTGCTCCCACCTTGGCCACTCCTAAGCCACAAGAACCGTTGCTGCTATATCTAGCGGCAACCAATCAAGTGGTTAGTGCAGCTTTGGTGGCGCAGCGGGAGGTAGATGACACGACAGCAGCTGACGCAGCCCCCTCTGAGGAAGGAAGTGAACCCATCCCGGCAAGGCTACAAGCAGACCAAGGCAGGGAAAGCGAACCTGTGGATGTGGCAAGGAAGAAGGTGGTGCAGTGCCCAGTGTACTTTGTCAGTTCCCTATTGCAGGGGGCTAGGTCAAGGTACTCTGGTGTGCAAAAGTTGATCTTTGGCCTCGTCATGGCCTCAAGGAAACTGCGCCACTACTTCCAAGCCCATGAGATCAAAGTTGTAACTCGCTTCCCCTTGTAGCGCATACTCCGAAACCCTGAGGCTACTGGCAGGATTGTGGAATGGCCTTTGGAGTTATCCAGCTTTGGTTTGAAGTATGAGAGCACGTCAACCATTTAGAGCAGAGCACTGGCAGAGTTTATTGCAGAGTGGACACCTACCCCAGATGAAGAAGTGTTAGAGACAGTTATCCCCGGCAAGGAAGGACCACAGGAATGGATCATGTACTTTGACGGTGCCTTTTCGTTGAACGGCATCGGGGCAGGCGTGCTCCTCGTTGCACAAACTGGAGAACACCTCAAGTATGTAGTTCAGATGCATTTCCCCCGGGAAGATGCCACCAACAACACCGCAGAGTATGAAGGACTCCTTGCCGGGCTCAGGATTGTGGCAGAATTAGGAATCAAGAGACTGATAGTCCGTGGAGATTCACAGCTTGTGGTGAGACAGATCAACAAGGATTACCAGAGCCCGTTGATGGAAGCATACGTTAAGGAAGTGAGGAAGCTGGAGGAGCATTTCGATGGTTTGCAAATGGAGCACGTCCCTCATGTGGAAAACAACATTGTTGACCAGCTATCGAAATGCGCTGCACAAAAGCTTCCTGTGGAACCAGGAACCTTTGTCCTCCACCTGACTCAGCCCTCCGTATCCCCCACAACGATGGCCAGAAAAAGGAGAAAACTGGACTCCGGCAAAATTTCCCCGGCAGAGCTCGCTGAAGCCCCCGGCAGAAAGGTTGCTGGGTTCGACCTTTCTTCTCCCAGTGAGCTATTTCCTCCCGCCAAACCACTGGTTCCTGCGGTCAAGACGAGCGCACCCGCGAGCGAGGAAGAACCCTTTGTCCTCGTTGTCGAGCCCCAGGCTCCGACTTGAGCACTGAGCATATTCTAGTTCCTCCAGACAGGAGAACTTCCCGATGAGCCAGAAGAAGCTGAAAGAGTAACCCGGAGGGCCAGCATGTATCAATTTGTCGATGACACTTTATACCGCAAGCGGCCCAACAGAGTGAAATTGAGGTGCATCTGCCGGGAAGAGGGGCGAGAACTGTTAGCAGAGATCCACGAAGGTGTGTGCGGCTCTCACATTGGATCAAGAGCCTTGGTTGGAAAAGCTTTCCGCCAAGGTTTCTACTAGACCACGGCCCTCCAAGATGCGATTGTGCTGACCACCAAGTGTGCAGCCTGCCAGTTCCACTCCAAGAACATCCATCAACCAGCTCAAGCTCTCTAGACGATCCCTCTATCCTGGCCGTTTTCGGTCTGGGGGCTCGATATCTTGGGCCCCTTCCCCCGATGTGCCGGGGGCTTTGAATTCTTGTTCATCGCTATCGACAAGTTTTCAAAGTGGCCGAAAGTAGAGCCAGTGAGAAAGGTGACGGCATAGTCAGCTATCAAGTTCTTGAAAGGGCTGGTATGCCATTTCGGAGTGCCCGCCAGGGTGATCACCGACAACGGCACCCAGTTCACGAGCCGTGCCTTCATGCAATATGTTCAATCCCTCGGAAGCAAGGTCTCATTTGCCTGTGTTGCGCATCCCTGGAGCAATGGACAAGCTGAGAGGATGAACGCTGAAGTGCTTCGCGGACTCTAGACGAGAACTTTTGATAAGCTGCACAAGTGCGGGAGACGCTGGATTGATGAGCTGCCGGTGGTTCTTTGGTCCCTCCGTACGACACCAAATCGAGCCACTGGGCAGACACCCTTCTCCCTAGTCTATGGGGCAGAAGCGGTGCTCCCCACGTAACTCAGATACGGGTCACCTCGAGTACTTGCCTACGATGAAGTAGCGCAGGAGTAGCACCGACATGACGATGCCGTGCTCCTCGAGGAGGATCCTCTCCGGGTTACGGTACGTGCTGCACGATACCAGCAAGCCTTGCACCGCTATCATATCCGCAAGGTGCGTGCGCGGAGCCTTGAGGAAGGAAACCTTGTCCTTCGGCGTGCTTAGTCCGCCAAGGGTTCAAACGAGTTGACGCCGAAGTGGGAAGGCCCTTACCGGGTAGTACGAGTCACCAGACGCAGTGCGGTCTATCTGGAGACCGAAGATGGCACCCCGGTGCAAAACTCATGGAATATTGAGCATCTTCGCAAGTTCTACCCATAAGGCGCGGCTACCGAGCCTCGCTCGGTGGCCTTTTTGTACAAGCATTGCCTAAGTTGCATGTACTCCTTTGTACAAAGCCAAGTGCAGACCCTGAGCACCAGAAATAAATGAAGCACTGGGGGGCCCCCGAAGAAGATTGCATGCATGCATAAGCATATCATGAGCATCATGAGCATAGCATATTCATATAGATGAGGTCACATGTGGCTTTGTTTTCATCAGCACTAAGTTGCAGGATCCATGCCGAGGGCTTGGTCCTGAAGAGATGAAGACAAGCCTACGCATCGACCCTGGCAAGCCAAACAGATAAGTTCTCTTCTTATCCATACATGTTCTGTAATATAAGTACTTGTACATATGAAAACCCCGCCACCCTTGGAACATAGGTGCTCCCATCCTTTGGTTCGAACATAGCTTCGATCAAGGTGGTCGCAGTGACCTTTTGCGAGAAAGGGTCGGCGGGGGGCTGGTCCCTCTTATGGTTTTATGCCCGGCAAGCCTAGCCCCGCGGCAACAACCCGAGGGTCCCGACAAGATAGCCTGCCGGGAGTGACTTGTTTACTCGAATGTATAGAGGTATATCACCTCTGCATGGAAATCACACATGCACAAGTGCCCGGCAAGGCTCATCTTTTTCAATTAATATGCTGGTAAGCGAGTACAAGTCTTGCAGGGCAAAAACATGGATAAGAAAGATTACATAATTTAAACTAAAGTTTGGCAAGTGCCTACAGCTTTTGAACTAAAAATAGATAAGTGCCCCGTGATCCCTTTCTTGTCCCTCTCCTCCTAGGAACTTTCATGGAAGTTGGAGAAGGCGGAAAGGACACCCAAGCAGAAGCCTAGCCTGACCCTGCCAGGGACTGCCAAGAGCAGCCTGACAAGATCGGGAGTGGCGAGGCTGCAAAGGAAGGTGGCAGAGCGGGCGGCAAGGTCACCCCTCCAGCTGCCGTCACCAAGATCAGCGGAGCCTCCCAGCACAGGCACCGGCAGGAGGATCTTGCCGGCTCCCAGCTGGAGGACTGCTGGAGGAGGCTAAGGCACCAAGAGAACATCTCTCCCCGGCGGGGAGTGGGGGGGATGTCGAAGAGCCGGGAAGCAGAGCGGTGAGCAGGCAATACGAGACGAAGGCATCGGTGCCATCGTACTCCGACCTGACGACCTGCTCCCTGCACCCGTCGCCCCGGCCCGTTGTCTTCCCGTCACCATCGCTCCGGGAGAGCAACGGACCCAGGGCCCGTCACCTTCCCCGGAGAAGCGGCTAACGGTAGCGGCATCGCCCGAGGCATACGGGAGGCGCCACGCCTCTCCTTGGCGGGCCAGATGACACCGCCGTATCCAGCGCCGTCCCCGGCTTCATCAGGGGAGGCCACGCCAAGACCACCAAGGGTCCCGAGAGTAGCTCCACAGATGGACACTCGCTCCCCTGGGGGCCTCGCCGACCAACTAGCGAGCTCCAGCTGCCTACGGAGGGAGCGACGGCTCCTCCCCAGGCCGCGAATCCACCAAGACAAAGGAAGCATGCCGCCGTTGGGACAGAGCACAACGCCTCCTGCTTCGGGGATGGCACGATATCTGCAAGGGCGTTGCCATGGACAAGAGAGACCCATGCTGCATCCGCCACACCCCCGGACCAAGCTCACTCCCAAGGAGCATCGTTCACCTTCAACACAACCGCTCCTGGGTTGGGAACCCGGGCTCGCCCGGGGTGCTCTCCATTTCACGTAACAAGAGGAAGATAGTGAAGAAGTGCATGAATGGATGTCTCCTCCCCCGGCGCTTCCCCCTTTTATAGGCGGGCTCCGGGCTAGGGGCTCGCGCTCCACCTGCTCCTAAAGGTACCGCTATGCTCAACTCCGCCTGGACGAGAGGGAAGAGGGGACGACAGCTGTGCCCGTTGACCGCCCTCCTGCGCCAATCCAGGGAATCCGGGCCCCATTCTCGGTACCCTTCTGCGCGCCACGCACATTCGTCGCCCGCCCCGCGCGACGCATGCTACAAACGTGGCAAGGAGGGGCAGACACAGCAGAGAAAAAGAAATGGTAGCTACCTCCCCGTGAACTAAAGTCATTCACGGGCAGCATCAGAGCGGCCCCCACCACGGGCGGCAGCTTGCGAGGAGCGGAAACTGACTCCTCCACAGGTTAATGTAGAAGCAAGGTAAGGCGTCAAGAGATATTTGCCTCCCATTGTGGTCTGGTTCCAGTGCACGTCTGTGTATTCGTAGGGGCCTACCCCAACGATGCCCAACGGCACGTATGGGCCAGGCCCGGGGCTCCTGTCGGTGCAATGAACATTGGCATTCATTTGCACCCAAACTATACATAGACGCGGCAATCTCCAGCATCCTACATCAACATCTGCTGGATGACCAAGCCACGGCAACAAGAGCTCTTCGAAGTACCGAAGGACACACCAAGGAAACCAAGGCAGTATTGCCTAGAAGAGCATCCCTTGCCAGGCAGGAGAGACTGGCAAGGACGAAGCAACTCTCAGAAGCAAGACCAAGATTCCTCCCCGGTAGGGCTTGCCGGGCCATCCAGGGCACTCAGTCCCGCCAAGGCTCCACCGCTCCACCGCATCGCTACTCCAGTCACCCATGGTTGTGGTGTCAAGCCTCCAGATGATTAAGTGGCATCCACCAAGCACGTGGCAGCCACCCAGAAGGCTTTTTACCTCCATATGACACCTGTTCAGGCGACGTTTCAAGCATGAGGGCAAGACGACGGCCAACACAGCTCGGCAGGCTTGCCGGGCACACCCTCAACAAGACGTTAAGCGGCGCATTTAATGCATTTTGTCCTAACTGCCAGAGTTAGGTATGATAGCACTATTTAGCCATCTAATCAGTGAATAGTGGCAGCCAGCCACTGTGGAGAACCCCTTGAACTATAAAAGGAGGCCCATGGCTGCCTAGACAGGGGTTTGGACCCTCACCCACTTGTACACGCATAGCTGCTCTTCCCCCGAGGCATCCCTGCCGGGCAAGAGCACCTCACCATCGTTTCGGTCCCTCCATCAATCCACCGCCAAAGCAGGAGTAGGGTTTTATGCCTCACGGCCGCCCGAACCTGGGTAAACTGCTCGTGTCATCGCCGTCGCGCTGTCCTACCTCTTCTACTCTTCGTGCAATGCATGCCACCCCACACCGAACCACAAAGGGGCCCTTGGTCCCATAGGTGATCGGGTTACACACCGACAGTGCCCCAATCTGGATCACCTACTTTGCTCCGGTGCCAAATTAACTCACGCAATGAAAAAAAAATTGCGTGGGAGAGGGCGGGGACTGAGGCAATAAAAAAACACTTGTTTGGGAGAGGAGAGACTGTTGTAGTTGGTTTAATTGATTTTTTTATACATGTGGGTCTGTGTGCATAGCAGTGCCAACTCTCTCACATTGCTAGAGCGGTGTCAATATCTTTTGATTTGACATCGATGTGTATTATCTGGCATACTGTTGAGAAGTATGGCATCGGCCACATAGTGGAAGGCAACAAATGCCCAAGCTCTTCACGTGCTCCTAGGTAAATGAAAGGAAAGAGAAAGAGAGAGAGTGAAAAATTATCACTAGCCTTAGAGCCAACCCTATAGCCAACCCTATCGTATGAGCGAATGATATTGGTAGCTCTTGATGACACGGCAATCTTATATAGCCAGCTGCTCTAATATGTTCTTTTCTTTTGCCAACAAAAAAAGACCCGAAAGTGAAAAATGTGCTGCAACATAACAATCTCATCGAATGCCTTGATCTCCATCTGACAGAAATTGATTTGATCGACTACCGAGGCACCACATCTTAGATTAAATTGGCCAGGTTATTTGTTCTAGAGGCAAGTGTGCTCAAGGTAATGAGGTTTGGCGTTCTCTGGCGCAACGATGTATGGCGTGCTGATCACCGCAATCATCTAAGCCTAAACGACAAAGCCTCCGCAGAAGCTGAATTTGTTTCTGAAACATCAAGTCGCAAGAGACTGGAAAATTTATTTGCCCATTAGTGACATGTCAGGGTGGCGGATTTTAGTTTGTACGATAATGCTTCATGCACCTGAAGTAACGAAAGTTCATACGTAAACTTCCTAATAATTCCCTCTTCATTGATGCAGCATTACTCCTAGCTTTTGAAATATCAGTTTGAAACTTGTAATATTATGACTATCCAGCACGAGGCACTATGTTACGATAAATGTTCGAGTGCATATGTGCGGCAACAATGTACCCATTACTCCAGTACAATATTTATTATTACTAGTGGCAACGCACTGGAAATTATGTGGAACACGGCTAGTTGTAAGTAGGCTAGCTCTACAGCCATGATGATAGTGACTGCACACGCCGAGGCTGACTTTCGTATGCCGAACACGCAGCCTACACTCAGGTGTCATCTCCGGTGCAGGGACTTGTCACTTCACTGTGAGGAGTAGCACATAATAATTTGACCAACAGGTAGTACAATACTACTACATTGGTAGTACTACTAGTACTAGCACCACCGTCTGGATTTTTAGTAGTATTTGACTAGCAATATCTAGTAATGCATTTCACAAAGAATATACTACTCCCTCTGTACATAAATACATGGAGTATTGTTTTATTCGGTTTTGAATGTAGTTTCCGATGATATTATACACCCCTCCCTTCTGGTAGATGGCTCAAATCTGAAATCTCATCAATCTGAAATCTCTACATGCAATGACATTAATTACCAAATAAATATCAAGTTCTCTCGTTTTTACCCAACTTGGTCTCGGTGAGATGACTATAGTGCACCGGTACGGAGGGAGTAAGGGCCGAGGAGTAGATGGCCACACAAACTTGAATGCAATGCAGTTTGCACTTCTCATATAAAGGCCCCCCACCAGTCCAATCCATCTATGAATCCTACGCACCTACGCAGTCCCATCTACGCACCCTGCAAGAGTGATCACTCCAATTGCAAGATCAGTTGAACAAAAGCTAGACCCATGGAGGCGATGAGCGCGAGCATGAGCCGGCTGTGCCAGATGATCCACGACGCCGGCCCAGGCTCTGCAATGCCCGCCACCCTCAACGGCCTCTATGGTGACAACCTCTTCGATGCACTGGTGGCCCTGCGACTGCTCGCCGTCGCGCCAGAGAATGTCCACCTCGAGGTTGCACTCGCCGCGCCACGTCTGGCTCAGCAAGACACCATCAACATAATCACCCACGTCTACGAGCAAATCGTCCACAAGGACTGCTACGTGCCAGAGGAGGATGATAGGACGCTGGCCTTCTTTGACCGCAGGGCAACCTTGGACAGCATTGTTCAGAAGCACGTTGAGCTCGCCACCAACACCGCTGCTCCTCACCCGTCGGTTGGTGACCCGGCGCACTAGGGAGAGAGGATGTCGTTGATGGATCCATATGCATCTTTATTTTTGTTTCAATTCCATGTATACCGTAATTTTCTTACCCTTTTGCATCAACTTCATAACTTAGGTACGTACCATGCATGAACCGCGGCACAACCAAACTTCTTATATATTAATATTGACGTGTAATGGGAATGTTTCGGTCCCATGCAAGAAATGGGAATGGATTTCAAACTTCTGTGCGTGGTGGTACCATTTGCGAAGGCGCACACATAAACAAGCAAAACAAAGTCATTTTGGAACAAAGAGCTGCCACGTTACAATCGGAAACATAAGTAGTATTGAAACCATGGGCGTTCTACTAACCATTTAAGTGCTTCCACGCGTGCCTGTATTAATTGGCTACTAGGAGGCGCCGTGCGGGTGGTACTACCTTGGTCCCCTTAGTGTTTTGTGCCAAATTTTGACTATGAATTCAATTTACAAAATGTGAACGCATGTAAAAAAATAGTATCATTGGAAACTATGTTCAAATACGAATCCAACCATATAAATGTTTATAACGTGCATTAAAAAATTACCAATTAAAATCTATGGTCAAAATTTGACAAAATATACGAAAGGACGAACAAATCAGGACGGAGTCTTTGAGTAGACCAGAGGTGTGGGAGCAGACCGCTGCGCAGGATCACCCCAGACGGGCGTTTCGGCCCGCCCCTTAATGCACAGTGGCTAGGCATATCACTTACATGTGGGACCACATGTAAGGAAAGCGATGATGGCCGAAATTGGCAAAACTCCCCCGTTTATCACGCGGGAAATGCACAGCGCTAGCGTTTTGAATCGTTATTTCTATTTGTTGATGGAAAATCGTTATTTCTATCTATCGGTCGTGCCAGGAGCAGAACCAAGTGTTACAACTTACTAGTAATGGTACTACAAGTTCGAAAGGAAAAGCCTGCCGTGTTCACGTCCCACCACGGTTGGTCCGGCACGCCGCTCAAGGGGGAATGCGTGCTGTGTTGCATTTTCACTTACAAGTGCGGCCGCAGTTGAGCAAACCGACTATCGGCAACCCCCCACCCCGCCCACTGCGCGAAGGCTGAGTTAGAGAAAAGAGGAGGGAGAAGAGATAGCTGTAGCACGGACTCCAAGAAAATTGGTGTCAGATGGAACTCGTGTGGGTGGCGTGTGCCGTACTGCCAGACGTGAATGCTAGTTATGGCCAATGCCACCCGACTATATCGAGGTGCTGGTTACGTAGAGCGAACACATTATCTCTCCAGGAGTACGGTACCACTAGTACTTCTCACATTGTCGCGAAATTTCTTGGAGTCCATGCTCAGCTCCTCCTCTCTCTCTTCTCAGCCAGCCAGCAGACGCGCGGAGAGTGCCCATCATCTGTTTGCTCACATTCGGTCCCACATGTCAGTGAAAACGCAAGACGACACACATTCGTTTAGGGTGCGGCGTGCCTGAATGACCGTGTGGGGTGCAACGCGTACGCAATAGGCGTTTTGTAATTGTACGCGACAGGCTAGAAGTTGAGCAAGAATATAATGTAAGTAGGCTATAAGGATTTAAATACGTACTCCCTCCATTCTCAAGAGTAAGATCCTTTTTACAGTTTGACCCAATATGCACAGCACGTTCCTTCAACTAGCACTCCATTTTCTCTTGCATGGCACGACCTGTATGCTGGATGTCCCACGTGTCGGCAGAAGGAGGAAGAACTCCACCAAATCGTCTCCACATTTAGAGCAAGTATAATAGGGTGATGTAAGGATTTAAATATTGTACTATTGCTTAGTTGGAAATGAGAGAAGAGCATAGAGAAGGGAAGCGGGCTGTAGCACGAGCTCAAAGAAGCTCTGTGAGAGTGGAAGGTGGGCCATATGTTGACAAAGTAGTACTAGTACTTTCTTAATAGCCAACTATTATAACGTTATATTGGCTGTAAATGACATGGCAACATGTTATAGCCAGCAACTGGCTATATTATTAACCATGCTCTTAGACCGGAGGAGTAGGAAACACGGCAAGCCCTGTGTAGTTACATCATATGTACATGCCCACCTCACGCTATCACCATATTTCTCGGCCTCCGTGTGACACCTAGCTCTAGTTGATGGGTGTACTACTAGGACTAACAATTGTACTAGCATACTCCTAGGTTGGCTCTATGTGATGTGGCAAGTTCATATAGCCGGATGTTAGCTACACAACTACGGTACTTACACTCCAAGAAGTGAGTCGAAAACCATTCATAAATTGAGTTTATCACATGAATCCAAACATCAGGATGATGATGGGATTCATAGCTACAGTAAAAACACCAGCCCACCGCGTGAAGCATGTGAAGCTAATAACTAGCAGTATTATCGTTGATTGGACTCATCCGATAACCTGTTGCAATGCACGTACAATTATGTATTCGGCAAAAAAATGCCTCATCGCAGCACCCACTCTGAGAAGCGACTCGAAAGCCATTCATAAATTTAGTAAGTTTATCACAGGCATATCATTTAGTGTTACATACAACAGGTCATCAACGCACAACGACAACGAGGATACATTATAAATACTAAAGTTTTTCTCACACAACAAATAACAAAGCAATGAAATAAACTTCAGGCCAACCAATCCTCGGTGTTGGAAATGCTTTCTTTGAACCATAACTGATTCTCTGAGCAGGGCCAGCTATAGTCACAATCGAGACCAACGCAAGACTCATCATCCAGGCTAAAGCGGCCTATATGAGGACGTATATTATTATAGCCAGGGTAGGGAACCATAGCAATGTCTGAGGTATAGATACAATTGCTTCTCATAAATGGTAGTAAGTTTGTGCCAACAGCAACTGGATCGTCTTTCACCATCATTGGATAGTTTTGTCCAAGGAAGAGCGAGTTTTATCCAAGACTATCAATACTGAACCAGGCAGAAGGTTGTGGCGCTAGCACACTAGTATCTATCCCGAATACCCTGCAACGGATGTTGGAATAGGTCCGGATAGTGCGACCATGGGAGACAACACGTGCTTCCTTAGTAACATCAGCAGTGCCCTGTATACTGACAAGAAGAGGTGATTCATCAGAATAAGTTGCTAGGCGCCACTGATTATATGGGTCCTGCTCGTCTTCATGCTCGTGGTCATCACCATCGTCATCTCCCCCTTGGTTATAAAATTTTCCAAGTATCGGTGGGGGAATGTTGATAGGACCTTGGAAACAAAGAAGGTTAATTAGTACGGGGATACTAACTCACATGCAAATTAAATAATTATAATTACTGTGGAAGACAAACATACCAAAACAAGAAGGATGCCATGCAAAAACAGTGCCAGAAGTGGTGGCAGCAAACACAAGACGTTCGTATTTAATTGCATCCCAGTACACATCCGTGTACATTAACTGATTTTTGAGCAATATCCATCGAGGCGTGTAATCAAGGACGGCAACAAGCTTGTCGAAGATAGCGACAACATGATAGTTCGTATAACCCCAAGAGGGGTTGGGAACTTGACAAATTGCTATCTTTTGTAAATGAATGTCACCATGATAGTATTCGAACTTACGTAGAATACCGGTGTGCTCAACCTCAGGGCAGTCTGAGATTTTTGGAAGTGGAACCCGGTGACGAGTGTACACATTCACAAGTTCCCACTCGCAGTTGTACCCAATATAAACAACCCAATCTTCATTTGTGCCTGCCCTGGCCTTACCCTCAAGCAATGGCATCTTAACATCACACATAGCATTATCAAGCGGCATCAACTTGCACAAGGCGAGGCTTCCGTCATCCCCGCGCCAGCGAGCAGCGTCATGGCGAAGAAGATAGGGGAGATCAAACCGCTCTTGAACCCTTGGGTTCTTTGCAATGATGTTATTTGTTGAGTCGGGAATGGTCTTGAACGAACCTTACATGCTAGCCGTGGTGATGACGTCAGAGCGATCAATGAGTTGCTCCACCACGTCATCTTGCAGATCGGGGCAAGAATAACGGGGTCGTTTCCGGCCTACTCCCTCCATCGAGAAGACGAACAATGGTAGAAGGAAGAGTCAAGGAAAATGGAGGGAGGAAGAGCGTGCGACAGCAGTTTCCAAATCGAGATGGAAAGGCGAAGAGGCGGTGGACGGTTGCCACGTTACAGGAATAGGCTAGTGGGGAGCGGCGGACGGTTGCCACGGTATAGAAACATGCGCCCCGGCCTACATAGACGTCCATTCAGAAATTATACAAAAGGAACCACCGTTGTTTCACTGACATGTTGGAATGGGACCACATGTCAACGAAACATGGTGTGTCATTTCTCATTTAAAATGCGATCTGGCCGCGTTGGCCCGAGGTGCCGCATTATTTCTTGACTTTATTTTTTTAATGGCGTGTAGTAATTGGTACTATATGCAGAGAAAATATAAACTACTCTACCACTACTCTACCTCTTCTAGTCTATTACTCTAGTACTAGTAAGATAATATATACGCTGCAGCTTCAGCGCTTCCTTGCTGCTCACACTTGCTTCTCACTTCTCACACTATCACCCTCTCTCTAGATCTATAAAAGACGGCGGTGGCCCCTCTCTCTCCCTCCTCACCGGTGGTCACATTTCCGCCATGATCCCGTCTGCCGGGGAAGAAAAGGACGTGCAGCGTTGACGCACTCATCGTCGGCGAGTGAGGTCACACACTAACGACAAGGCCATCTTCTCAGACCTAGCGCCGGCGCGGGTTGGCTGCCGTTCCCAAGCTCGCTGCCGTAGTGTGTGCCGATGACGATGACCATGAGCGAAGCCACTTCCCGCCGACCCTCGGGTATGCTACCTCTTTTCGAACCATACCCTTGTTCTATTTTGCCCCATCTGCCACGCCGCTGGGTGTGGATCTTTTTCCAGTCCCCCCATCTCCCGAATTTACCATCCTCTGCTCTGCTGGTCATGCTGACGAAAACCATAATTTGCACTATTAAAGGAAACCCTACTTCATGCAGACTAATCCATGTCTGGGTTGAATAAGGAAAGAAACGGGGAAAGTACTATCCAAGAGACTAGGTATAGGACCTGCATCTTGATTGAAAAGGGGAAAAGCAGTAGCTAAGGAGCGTCTCTTGTCTCTTAGTTGAAAAAGGGTAGAAAGGCAGGACAACCCAATAGAGAATGACCGGGTCAATAGGTTTGTTGTCCTCACATAGGAAAAAGGTGGCTAAAGAGAACACAAATGGGACGTAATCCACATATGCTGCCTGGATATTTGTTACTCTGGGCAACCATCCCTCCCTCACCACTCTATGCGTCCGTGGAGGTACATCGGACTGGATATTTGTTAGCTATTGATTGTGGATGTTATTATAGATTTTTGAGCTAATGCATTTGAATGTTGTTGCACAGCTAGTATACCAACAATGAAACTTGTTACTATCTTTAGATTTTTGCATTGTTAATGCTTATAGATTACATACCTCACTTCATGATGTAATGATAAGTCAAAATTTTTGTACAGTCTCACCTAAATGTCAAGGCGGCAATGGCATTTTATTTCAGTTAAACTGCACAAAAAATTATGAGGAGAAGAGGAAAGGTCAAGAGTGGGCACCTCCTCCTCCTGCTGTTTTCTTGATTCGTTTAATCAAGTTTTTATGTTTGATCGACTATCAAGATTGGGATACCAATTTTTCAGGTCCCCTCGAGTTCGAAATGATATTTACCTTCAAGGTACATGGTTTGCAAAAAAATTATACTACCATTAGTTACATTCAGACTTTTGTATTTGGTCTAATGCTGTTGCACAACCAGCATACCAATGCTCAAACTTGTTACCTTTAGATTTCGTATAGTTAATGCTTATAGAAATCTTCCAGTGCTAGCTTATGGAAATCTGTTCACTAAAACCATTGTACTGTACCCAGTAATAACAAAACTACTCTACTGTTGCACTAGCCACTGGATAGTGTATATTTGTACTATTCGAATGGTGTTGCATTAGCGTATGGACATATATAAGGTCTGGCAAGCTTTCCCAGATATGTGCTCAAGAAAACTACTACCTGTTTTTCTAAACACTAGACGTTTGGGTACTTTAAGTTGAACTGCGAAAACGTCTTATATTAAGGAACAGAGGGTGTAGAATTCATTCATATTTTGCCAGCAAAGCTAGTCACACCTTTGTTAAATTTAATGTTCATTATGTTACCGGAGGAGGTCTGAATGTTTCTCTCTAATACGTGTCCATTACATACCCGACATCATGATGTAATGGTAAGTCATTTTTTTGTGCAGTGTCGCCAAGTTGTCAAGGCAGTGATGGCATTTTATTTTAGTTGAACTACACAAAAAATGCTTAAAACAAGAGGAAAGGTCAGGAATGGTTCAATCTTTCACGAAATACTTTGTATGCCTTCCTGACATCAGCCATTCTTTTCCCATTAAGGAATTGCAATGCTTATATTTGTGAGTCTATGCTTCAACTATTGCCACTTTTATACTAATCACACTTTCAATATCTGTGCAAACAGGGATGCTTTATTTTAGTGGAACTGAACAAAAAGTCCAAATGGTTTAACATTATGAGCATTTTTGCTTCCAAACAGTTATATCCAATTGGTGGCACTATGAGCTGTTCATTACCAAGGTACATGGTTTGCTACTATTTTTGTACTGTCATTAGATAGTAATATCAGTGGTTTGCATGTAAATTTATTGGCAGGGTGGACCTACATTGGTGGTGCAGGACATGATTCATTGATTGGATGCTCAATTTCGGTTGTATCGATTTCACCTCTTCCATCATTGCAAACATGGATATCCTTGGTCTGATGAAGAATAAGCGCTATATTTCTGCTCTGTACTAGCAAATCAATTCAGTACCAAACTGTCCAGTGCAAAACATGACAGCATCAAATTTTCCAGTGAAAAACATGACAGAGGCGTGTTTAAACCGAAAATACAAGGTGGGGTATATGTTAACTAGCTGGTTGATATTTGTGCAAACAGATGTCTACCCATTGCTATTTGGCGAACAAACAAAGTGACTTCAATTTTAGTGGAACTGCACAAGAGAATAGTATAGTCACTGCATGCAGTGCCATTTGAAAATAGACACAGAAATATTGGATAGTCACTTCATGGACTGCAAAAAGTAGTATTGTACTATGTATTGTCCAACACTAGGTGCTTCATTGCTTTGTTTTGATTGTCCAATGGGCATCATTTTGCCAACGTTAAAGTTGTATTCCAAAATTAGTCTCGCCGTGTGATCGACAGTTGACCAACTCATATTTCAGTGGATGTTCGTCCATCATGTGTAGTTCACTCTCATGGTTCCATCTGTTGGTGAAACCACTTATGTTTGCAAGTGTAAATGTAAACTTCACGATCGAATTGTCTTTCACTCTGTACTGAATGTTGGCCTAGAGAAGCATCCATGTTAGTAGCAAGAACAGATGTTTTTTCTTGATCTTTGCTTTAGGAGCTACATATTGTATATGATCTGTGAATCATTGAGATGCATTAACATGTTGATCTTATGTATGGGAATGGTACCAGTTGGTTGTGAATTTGGGCTATTAATGGGAACATAATACAAAGCCAGGCCTGTGAGTCTCGTGTGAACATTTCGAACGGATCGGCTCTTTTAGTGTGCATAGCATGATCCTTATTTCTGTGTGCTCAGTGTATACAAGTTACTAGAAGTTCCTTACTTCTGTTCGCTCAGTGTTTACAAGTTACTGATCGATCACTAGCTAGCCTACTAATACGCTCCTAGCAGTTTTAGTTGCGACGCAAGATCCAAAGGTGGCAGTTTTTTGAATAAAAATGCCTACCTCTGAAGAAACTGACATGATGTTCTGAAGAATATGCCATGCAAATCTGAAGAAACTGCCAGCAAAAACGTTCACAAATGCCTTACTCCCTCCTTTCCGGTTTATAGGGCTTATCTCAAAATTTTAGGTTTCCCATTTTATAAGTCTCAATTTGATTGTTCCCCATCACATGTTCAGATTTCAAGGACCATTAAATCACTGCATGCATAGATTAAGAGAAAATTGACCAATGCATGTACTTTATGCATGCATGCATTACAATTAATGCATTGGTAAACATAATTTTTGAGGAATACGAGTGCATTAATTGTGTGATTTTGCAAACTACAAAGTTATTGCACCACTCACCATCTACCTTGGTTGGTGAGGTTTTTGAAGGAGGTAGTATCTCCTAGCGAACGTTCATCAGCTAATGTGATCCTACACGTACACTATCCGACCGACTCGATCCTACATGAATAAATAGCAGATCACGCACATACACTATCCGACCGACTCGATCCTACACGAATAAATAGTGGATCACACATGTACCTCATCTGGATGATTCGAGTGCACTCGTTTGACCGTCATGCCGATGTGCGACCCAGCACGGACGGGACGCACCACTGATGGGACTGGACGGGACGGCACAGTCATAAATTCAGTTTTTCCAGTTTTCCACGGTAAGCTGGCGCGCTAAGCCATGCCTGCTTATGCATTGAATTCTGATGACCGTCGCGTTTCCCATGACATGCTGGTTCACCTTCCTTCCGCCTATAATTACTGGTTCCCGGCGTTCTCCGGTGGCACCGTCACCCAACTCGCCCTATCCTCACACCCCCCATCGGCCAGACGTCGCTCGCCACCTGTTGTCGCTCTCGCCACGTCCGTCATGCCCCCGACCGTCCGCAATAGGTGACGCCAGAGGCGCTCACCGCTGGAGCTAGTGTTTGGTTTTTCACCAGAATGCAGACGGAGGGAGGAGGCATTCTATCGGTCTTTAGATGGCAATGCAGAGTACGAGGACTTGTTGGAGCACGACCACCTGATGGAGGAGCAGCGTATCACCGATTTGCGCCGCCCGCGGGCTATGGAGTAGCAGCGCACCGCCGCTCTGAGTCGCGAGCAGAGCGCCTGCAACTGGGCCGACTACATGGAGGCCGGCGCCCAGCAAATAGCCCTAGAGGCTGTCGGGCAAGCACGCGTGCGCGACGCCGAATTTTACTACCAGCTCGTCAAGTGGGTTTCCCGCTTAAAAGCCGAAGCTTCGGTGGACCACATCGGCATGGAAAAGGCCAACGCGCGCGGGCAACACGCCCTATCGCACCTCCGGCAAGTCCGAGGCGAGGAGGAGGACGTTGGTGCAGGCATTTTGCGTGTACCGCAGATGGCGGCCGGCATCGTCTAGTTAGCTAGGAGTAAGTTAGTACTTGTACACTAGAGTATTAGTGTGAGTAGATAGTTAGCTTGGCTATGATGGTGTCAACGTGGAAGTTCAGTACTCTATATCTGATCAGACCTGTTGCTTTGCTCTGAATGTTGAACTTTCCATGTGAACGTATGGAATGGGCTGTTATTTTTTAAATGGGCTGTATTTGTCCGCCGCGTGTTTAGAGGCTGACTTCTGGGCCTACTAGGTTGACGCGTACACAAATCAGGAGATGATTGTACGTGGAGAGGACGACAGCAGGGACCCACCAGGGTCATGGCAAAGTACGCAAGCAATTGCCTCCTTATTTGTAGCCAAAAAAATGGTTCCTCCTAATGGATTCCTGACATCTGGGTCCCATGCCATGGTCAACGTAGTCAATAACCGAGAGAATTGCACGACGAGTGGCTGACACCAGGGACCCAGCAGCTCGCCGAGTTCTTTTTGTTTTTTATACGGAGCAGGGTGTCAACTGGGCTGTGCGGGGCACTATGGCCTATCTAGCCAGCCTTTTATTTAATGTTTACCACAAGACCAGCCTAGTAGTTTTTTTTCTTTCTGAAAATGGCTAGCCCTGATTTTTTGTTCTTTTGCAGAATACCCAACTGAGGCCTACTTGCTTTTGCCAGCCCTGCTGGGCTGCAAATCTTTCAAGATGAGGAGAGTTTCATTCAGCTTGGCCAAAAATTGTGCTATCAGTAATGAGAAATGGGCTGTTCATTTTTAAAACACAGCAAACCGGCAATTAGTTTCAAATTTCTTTTTTTGCATTTAGATATTTTAAATTTCATTGATTTTTATGCGTGGACAATTATTTAGATTTTATATTGATAGAAATTTATTTTTCAAATTAGTTTGAATGTGACTCGAAATTTCGGGATTAAAAATAGTTCGGACCACACCGGAATATGCAAAATTTCGTAGAATTTTTTAATCGTGGCCACGATATGGGCTGTAATGCTAACAAAAAGAATATGGGCTCCAAAAAAATCCTTAAGAATTAGCAAATGGGCTATAAATTATTAGAAATAATGGCAGATGGGCTGTATGCTGTTTTCCACAGATTTGAGGCTGACTTGTGCGCCTGCTATAGGTTGACGCGTACGCTTTCCTAAAAAAAAGGTTGACGCGCACGCAAGGCCTTGTCAACTTAGTGAACACACGAGAGCAGTGACGGTGTTGCTCCAAAAAAATGAGAGCAGTGACTGTTGGATGTCCATCCAACGGCCGTCGTGCTTCTTCAATCTCTGCTCTTCCTGCTCCAGCTGCTCAAACCAGCGCCGGCGGGACTGCCTGCTACCTCCTCCCATGGCCGGCTGTGCTGCCGCGCAGGCCTCGCCGTCGTCCACCGCCCTGGTGCTCTCGACGCGACGTGGTCAACGAACGACATCCATCGGAAGAGGACTGTACGTGGAGAGGCTGACAGCTGGGTCCACGGCCGCACGCAAGGAAGTGCCTCCTTATTACACGAAAAATAATGATTCCTCCAGCTGACAGCTGGGACCCACCGGAAGGGCCTCTGTATTTCGCCAAAAAAACGTTCCTCCCGCTGACAGCTCGGACCCACCAGCTATATCTTCGCACGTAAGGAAGTGCCTCCTTATTACGCACAAAAAAAATGAATATTCCCCCTGCTAGTTGGGACCCACCATATTTTGAGGCTGACTTGTGGGCCTACTAAGTTGACGCGGATGGAGGGCTTTGTCAACTTAGTCAATATAAACGATTCTAGCTGCAGTGACCATACGATGTCCATCCAACGGCCGCCGTGCTTCTTCAACCTCTGGTCTTCTTGCTCCAACCGCCCAAACCAACGCCGGCCGTGCCACCTGCTCCTGCCTCCCGTGGCCGGCTCTGCTGCCGCGCAGGCCTCACCGCCCCACTCTACTCCCATCGCTGGCCTGGCCATCCCTCTACTCACCTAGACCTCCTGTTATTCTCCAGTGACGGCAGCCTTACACTGCAGCCGAACCAGTAAACTCTCATACTCCCCTCCGCGTGGGAAACAACTGCCGAGTCTTCCCCGGCTCTGGGTCATTCCCTTCCTAGGCCTCGCCGTTGTCCACCGCCTTGGTGCTCTCGGCACGGCGTGGTCAACATGGTCAAGGAACGACTTATATCGGGAGAGGACTATACATGGAGTGGCTGACAGCTGGGTCCATCGCTGCAGCAAGGAAGTGCCTCCTTATTACGCGCAAAATAATGATTCCTCCACCTGACAGAGGGGACCCACCGGAAGGGCTACCGTATTTTGTGAAAAAACGTTTCCTCCCTGACAGCTGGGACCCACCTGCTACATCTTCGCACTCAAGGAAGTGCGTCCATATTACGGGCAAAAAAATGATTCTTCCCCCTGATAGCTGGGACCCACCAGCTATATCTTCGCACGCAAGGAAGTGCCTCCTTATCCTCCCTGAGAGCTGGGACCCACCCGGTTGGGTGTACGTAGCGTTGTCTGTCTGGTCGTGAACATGTACGTACATACTGGTCGATCGGTCTCTCTGCAACAATGAACCATGGCCGGGCAAGCAACGGCACGTGTAGTAGTAGAGCCCCCGACGCAGCAGTTCAGGAAGTCTAGTCTAAACTGTGTACACGTACGTACAGCCAGATGCCAAAAAATACGGCCACGTACGTAAATACGGGCGGGGTTTGGAACGTGTACTGGCGCATACATATGGCCAGGGCTCATGTACATGGAGAGGCAACAGACGGCAGCAATGGCTCATGTTCATCGGCAGCCAACCGGCTGGGTCGGAATGGAGAAACTGCGTCGTGTTCATCCGGAGGCAACAGAATGCGTCGTGTTCATCGGGAGCCAACCGGCTTGGATGGAACAGCCGAAACGGGGCCTGGCGTACCGCAGAATGGAGGAAACGGCCTTCTGTTCGACGGGAAACGGTCGAAACGGGATCATCTTCATCGGGAGGGGTCTGGCGTACCGCAAAACAGATGAAACGGACTTGTGTTCGAGCTCCTAGGGTCGAAACGGGGTCCTGTTGATCGGGACGGGTCTGGCGTACCGCAAAACGGAGGAAACGGACTTCTCTTCGACCTCCTATGGTCGAAATGGGGTCCTGTTCATCGGGAGGGGTGTGGCGTACCGCAAAACGGGACTCCAAGGGGTACTATTCATCCACCGTCGACCTCCTCCAGCCTCCACAGGGTCCTGTTCATCCACCCCCAACTGGCCGGCTGGGGTGTGGCGGCCTCCACGGGGTCCTGTTCATCCAGCGGGAACGGCCTACTACCACGGGGGTCCTGTTCATCCAATCCCCACTTGGAACTGTTCATCCAACCCCAACCAACCGGCTAGATTCACCACATCTCGACTCGTTCAACCAACCCCCCAACGGTCACTGTTCATCAAGAGGCAGGTTCGATCGGCTTCAGTAAGCAGCAGCAGCGATCGATCGATCGGGTTCACTTAGCAGCGAAGGAGTCAGTCGTGTTCAGTTAGCAGCGAAGGAGTCGATCGATTGGCTTCAGTATGTAGCAGTGCGATCGCTCGGGTTCAGTAAGCCAACGCCTCGCTTGGGTTCAGTTATAGCGAACACGGCTCGCACAACGTGCACGTACGAGAGAGAAACGCGCAAACCTCCATGCATCGCTCCGCCCCGACCACCCACCATAATCGGGAACTCCCCGAAATTTTCCTCGCCCTCGCTTCTACCATGGTTTTTTCTGTCATGGACGGCCCAAAGAATGCCATGTAGCTGCGTCTCCGGCCCGCCTAGGACAAAAAGCCCATTTTCTGTCATGATTTTTTGTCATAGAAGTAGGAGCCCACCACATCTATGATGATACCGGGTTTTGTCACAATTGTCGTCATAGAAGTGCCATAAGCATGACAGAATTTTTTTTCATTCGGGCCAAAATGTGACGGATGTGTCTTTTTTTTGTAGTGCCAGGTTCCACTATTGGTTATTAACCGGAGAGGTGTCTCGGTCATGTCTACATAGTTCTCGAACCCGTAGGGTCCGCACGCTTAACGTTCGATGATGATATAGTGTTATATGAGTTACGTGATTTGGTGACCGAATGTTGTTTGGAGTCTCAGATGAGATCACGGACATGACGAGGAACTTCGGAATGGTCCAGAGGTAAAGATTGATATATAGGTCGATGGTATTTGGACACCGGAAGTGTTTCGGGTGGTATCGGCTCACCGGAAGGGGATCCGGGCAGCCCCGGTAGGTTATTCGGCATTATGGGCCAAAGGGGAAGAGCACACCAGCCCACAAGGGGCTGGTGAGCCCCTCTACCCCCTTCCCACGCACCAAAGGAGGGAGGGAAGGAAAGGTGAGGTGCCCTAGGGCAGCCGCCGGCCACATGGGGCGCCCTAGGGGCTGCCTCTCCACCCCCACCAATATATATATGAGGGAGGGGCGCCACACACCCCACGACATTATTCTAGCCGTGTGCGGCGCCCCTCTCCATAGTTTTGTCCCTCGGTCATATTTTCGTAGTGCTTAGGCAAAGCCCTGCGGAGATAGCATCACCATCACCGTCACCACACCGTCGTGCTGCCGGAACTCATCTACTACTTCGCCCGTCTTGCTGGATCAAGAAGGCGAGGACGTCACCGAGCTAAACATGTGCTGAACGCGAAGGTGCCGTACGTTCGGTACTTGATCGGTTGGATCGTGATCGGATCACGAAGAGTACGACTACATCAACCGCATGATAAACGCTTCCGCTTACGGTCTATGAGGGTACGTAGACACACTCTCCCCTCTCGTTGCTATGCATCTCCTTGGATAGATCTTGCGTGTGCGTAGAATATTTTTTTCATTTCCATGCAATGTTTCCCAACACATACTTCTCTTGTTGAGGAACAAACTTTGTCTTGGGGTATTGATCTTCTTCCCACTTAACTCCATTGGCATTGAACTTTCGTTCAAAACCAACACCTTTATTCCTCCGGTGCCTTCCTTGCTTGCGTACAATTTCATCAATTTGTTTACTTCCGGCAAGGCTCTTGTAAACACCTTTCTCTATAATTCCCTTCAATAAGCCATTTTCTTGCTCAAGTGTAACTTGTCTAAGAGAACCATTAGTGGAATCAAGAGAACTACTAGAAGCAACAACAATGGATTTAACATGGTTATTGTTACTACTAGAGGAAGAATCTTTCTTGTTCTTATTGCTAGATTTTACTTGTGGCATATAAGTAGACAATAGTAAATGCTTAGCAATGTAAGAAGAACTCTTCTTTTGAATATCATCATTGATAGCTTCTAGGAACCCATGTTCTTGCTCTAAATTTAGCTTCTCGAAGCGTAGCTTCTCATGAGACCTTAGGAGCTCTCTATGATCCTCTAGTGTTATTTCATGAGCTAACTTAAGAGTGTTTAGTTCTTTAGTTAGATGCTCAATCTCCTCCTTATCATTTTTATTCGTTTTATCTTGATTAGCATGATTACTAGCAAGTTCATCATAGATTTCATCACTAGTGTTGTCAACAAATAAATCATCATCACCTAGCAAATCATCTTCATCACTATTGAAATCAAGATACTCGGGGTGTGATACCTTAGGGCCTTTAGCCAAGAAGCATCTTCGAATTCCATCATTTGGTGAGTCAAATATGTCATAGGAGTTGGATGACACAAGCGCAATTCCGGCAACACCTTCATCTTGAGTATATTCGGACTCAGAGTGCTAGCTTCTCTCGGAGTAGTTGTCGGAGTCGGAGTCGGAACCGGATACCCATTCACCAACATGAGCTTGATGTCTTCGTCTTGTGTAGCTCTTTGAGTACTTGTCCTTCCTTTCCGAATCCTTGCTTCTACGAGAGGGTCTTTGTTCATAATGATCATCTCTACTCCTTCTCTCTCTTTGAGGTGATTCATCTCTTCTACTTCTACTTTTTGGTGAATCTTCTCTTTTCTTGTAGGGAGCCGTACACTCATTGGAATAGTGTCCGGGTCTTCCACAGTTGTAGCAACTACGATCATGACTAGAAGATCTTTTGTCACCATAGGATCCTGACTTGGAGCTTCTTTCTTTGTTTCTATTCTTGTAGAACTTGTTGAAGTTCTTCACCATTAAGTTCAATTCCTCATTGAAGACTTGCTTCTCACTTGATGCTGTAGGAGCATCACTTGAAGCTTTGTAAGCACCACTTGACTTGTTGTGGACCTCTTCCTTGTCCTTGAGTGACATCTCATGAGCAACAATTCTACCAATGACTTCCGTTGGTTTGAGATCTTTGTAGTTGGGCATCATTTGGATCAATGTGCACACGGTATCATATTTTCCATCCAAGGCTCTTAGGGTCTTCTTGATGAGGAATTTGTCGGTCATCTCTTCGCTTCCTAAGCCGGCAATCTCATTTGTGATGAGAGCAAGCCTAGAGTACATCTTAGCAACTCCTTCACCATCCTTCATCTTGAACTTGTCAAGTTGACTTTGAAGCACATCTAACTTGGATTCCTTGATGGATTCGGTACCTTCGTGCATATCAACCAAAGTATCCCAAATTTCCTTTGCATTCCCAAGACGGTTGATTTTGTTGAATTCCTCGGGGCACAATCCGTTGAAGAGAATATCGCAAGCTTGAGCATTGTATTGCAACATCTTCATCTCTTCCGCGGACGCTTCACGATCTGGTTCTTTTCCATCCTCGAAGAAATCACCTTGCAAACAATACGCACAACAGCCCAAACGGCGGGGTTATGACCAAGAATATGCATTTTCATCTTATGCTTCCAACTAGCAAAATTAGTACCATCAAAGTAAGGACCTCTATGGTGGTAGTTTCCCTCGCTAGACGCCATACTCTCCTAGGTTGTGAAACCAAGGCTATGATCACCAAAGCTATGGAAATCAACGCAAATGGAGACCAAAACTCTGATACCACTTGTAGGATCGAAAGTAGGTCTAGAGGGGGGTGATTAGACGACTTGACCAAATAAAAATCTATCCTTTTCCCAATTTTAGTTGTAGGCAGATTTTAGCAACTAGCATAAGTCAAGCAATCAACCTACACATGCAATTCTAAGAGTGTAGCAGCGGAAAGTAAAACATTGCATATGAAGGTAAATGGAAGGGTTTGGAGAGTGAAAACGCAATGGAGACACGGAGGTTTTTGGTGTGGTTCTGATAGGTGGTGCTATCGTACATCCACGTTGATGGAGACTTCAACCCACGAAGGGTAACGGCTGCGCGAGTCCACGGAGGGCTCCACCCACGAAGGGTCCACGAAGAAGCAACCTTGTCTATCCCGCCATGGCCATCACCCACGAAGGACTTGCCTCACTCGAGTAGATCTTCACAAAGTAGGCGATCTCCTTGCCCTTACAAACTTCTTGGTTCAACTCCACAATCTTGTCGGAGGCTCCCAAGCGACACCTAACCAATCTAGGAGACACCACTCTCCAAAAGGTAATAGACGGTGTGTTGATGATGAACTCCTTGCTCTTGTGCTTCAAATGATAGTCTCCCCAACACTCAACTCTCTCTCACAGATTTGGCTATGGTGGAAAGATGATTTGAGTGGAAAGCAACTTGGGGAAGGCTAGAGATCAAGATTCTTGTGGTAGGATTGGTATATCTTAGTCTCAACACATGAGTAGGTTGTTCTCTCTCAGAAAATGAATGGTGGAAGTGTAGCCACGTTCTGATGGCTCTCTCGCAAATGGAGAAGGGGATGGAGGGGTGTATATAGCCTCCACACAAAATCCAACCGTTACACATATTTGAGCCAACTTGGTCAGACCGAATAGAAGAACTCGGTGAGACCGATTAAGTTCAAAATGTGAACGTTAGGAATCTCGGTGGGACCGATTAGAACAACTCGGTGGGACCGATGTGCAAGGGCTAGGGCAAAACCTCATCTCGGTGACACCGAATGCATGAACTCGGTGAGACCGATTTCAGCCAAAAGCAACCAGAGATTTGGTTAAGCAAACTCGGTGGGACCGATCGCTCATTTCGGTGAGACCAAAATGTTACAAAGGGAAACAGAAAGTTTGCAGGGCCTTGTCGGTGAGACCGAGATCCGTATCGGTGTAACCGAACTGTTAGGGTTTCTGGCACTGGCTATGTCATAAGAACTCGGTGGCGCCGGATAGGAAGAATCGGTGAGGCCGAGTTTGACTTAGGGTTTTGGACAAATGTGGAAATTAGAAAGTGGCTGACGGTTTAGGAGCAATGTCACTAAGCACTTCAGCAAGTAATCCATTAAGCAACACCTCATCCCCTTTTAATAGTATTGGCTTTCCTATGGACTCAATGTGATCTTGGATCACTAAAATATAAATGAAGAGTCTTGAGCTTTTGCCAATATGTATCCTTAGCATTTTGAGGGGTCCACATCTCCAGTCCATGCCATGCTAATCATTGAACTTTCTGAAATATCAAACTTGAATGGATATTAGTTCAATGAACTATATGTTGTTATGAATTACCAAAACCACCCGAGGATTAGTTGCACTTTCAGGTTTCCGTTATGCGAAGGGGCAAGGGAACTACCGCCGCCACCCTCTGGGACCCGGGAGCGCTCAACTACCGTGCTCGCACCTACCGGAGAGGTCACGCTCCTCCCGAGGCGGCCCCTGGAGGCTTGCGACCCTGAGGCCCCGATGTCTTCTGACAAGGGCAGCGTCAAGCTTACATGGGTGGCACCTTCGCTCATCCCTATGTCACCTGGCGATGCTTGCAGTCGCCACGAGCCGGTGAGCAGCCTGATATTGGGCTCGCGCAGGGCCATGCCTCAGGCCATGGGAGCGGGCGCCGAGCCGTCTGGTCCCGGGTCCCTGCCCGACATAGCCGGAGGCAATGCCGCGGCCGGGGACGCGGAGCAGGTTCCTGGCCGAACATCGAGACTGGCGCATGGCCGCGGCGCTGATCGGCGCGGCCTCCTTCGGGACGCGAGGGCTATGCTAGATCGGCTCGAGGCCGAGCTTGGTGACGTCGACGCCCACCTTGAGGCCGAGCGCCAGCACCTGGCGCACTGGCGCGCGAGTGGCGCCGACTCAAAGTAGCCGTCAACTTCAGCCGCCTTCTGCAAGGAGCCGCCCGCTCAAAGGACGATGTGTCCTCTGCCACGACCAAAGAAGCCCGCGACCGCGCCTTCGAGGAGGCCGAGGCCACAGAATTGGTGGCGTGAGGCCGCGGAGGATCGCGAGCGGGAGCTTCCTGCTACAAACGCCACCCTTGAGTGTCGAATTAAGGCGCACGAGGATGTCTTGGCCGCCTTAGCGGGAGGGCCCTTGGCATGCGAGGTGAAACTTCGCGCGCTTGAGGACACGCTGACGCTAGAGGTGCTGGAGCAGAGCTTGGAGCGAGAGCGGTTGGATGCCATTGAAGGCCAAGTGATGGCCGCTGAAGTTTCCCTGGCCTCTCGGGAGGCGAGGGTCCAGGCAGAGATCGATGAGGGGGTTGCGGCGGTTCGGCAGGCCCTTGACGAAGAATATCGCCGGAAGCTGAAGCTTCAAGAATCCCGCTTCTACGAGCGGCATGGTGAGTTGAAGGGCGAGATTAACGACATCAAGGGGATGTTGGCCGAGGTGGAGAAGCGTCAGAAGGCGGCGCTGGATGCCCAGGCCGCAGCTGAGTCCAGGCTGTCCTCCCGTTACCAGTAGGTGAGGGACGTTGCCTCCCTCGCGGAGAGGATGGAAGATGAAACAAACCGGGCTCGGGGGCTGCAGCACACACGCTCCAAGATGTTCCAGGATCTTGAGCGAAGGGATCTCCATGCCTTGAACTGCGTCTGTAACGAAAGCGTCTACAGCCCGCTCGTGGCCGACGACACCGGCTACCTTGCCTTCTTCACCAGGATCGTGGAGTGTCTTAAGGGGGGTGCGGAGAGGCTGCGCCAGCTGATCAAGGAGAAAAGCCGCGACCTTCTGGTGCGGGCGTCGACGCATGTCTTCAGTCACCTCCTTCGCTTAGACCCTGACTTCGATTTTGAGGTCTTGACAGCCCTCGTGCCCAGGGTGATTCATGGTGCCCTGGCGTACTGGGTGGAGGACCACGTGGACGACCTGATCGCGGAGTTCGCGCCTGATGGCCACGAGTACCATCCCGAAGCTGAGGAGTGCAAGGCTGACAACAACGATGATGATGACGCGACTCCCTAAGTTGTCCTTTTCCTCTTTGCCTATCAAGATTTTGAACATGACCCCATGGGGGCATGAAAGTAATTTTGGAAGAAACTCCCTTATGACGCACGAAGTAATGTTGTATTCCCTGCTCATATTCTAGCATCATATTATCATAGACTGAAAGGTTCCTGGCTAGCGTGATCAGGGTAACTTAGCTTGATACGCTCGTGGCCCTTGGCGGGTTCCCGCATCGTGGAAGCGCGCTCCCCAAAGCTTTTAGCTTGCGAAGTCCCCTGGGGGCCTCGCAAGGATTCAGGGCCTCTGGAGGCACCTCCGCCAGGCATCGAGCCTCACGGAGATGTAAAAAGCACTTGACGTAGGATTCCTTGATAACGAGCCGGGTTGTGGCCGCTCTTTTCTTTCGCCCCCTTCCTTGGTGCCTGAGGGAGTCCCGGATTAGGGGGTCCTTGGGTGTTCGGTCTATTTGATATGGGCCGGACTGATGGGCCATGAAGATAAAGCAGAAGACCATCCCCCGTGTACGGATAGGACTCTAATGGGCGTGGAACGGCAAGTTTGTTGTCCGGTTGTAATACTTCCTTCCTCCATGAACCGCCTTTGTACAACATTGGGCCCATCCAGTGTGTATATAAGCCGGAGGGTGCAGTACCTAGGGATCATCAGAACAATCATAGGCTAGACTGCTAGGGTTTAGCCACTACGATCTCGAGGTAGATCAACTCTTGTAACCGCTATACTCATCAAGTACAATCAAGCAGGAAGTAGGGTTTTACCTCCTTTAAGACGGCCCGAACCTGGGTAAACACCGTGTCTCTACTGCCCCCTGTTACCATCAATCCTAAGACGCACAGCTTGGGCCACCCTACCCGAGATCTGCCGGTTTTGACACCGACAATGGTGCTTTCATTGAGAGCTCCGCTGTGTAGTCATGAAAAGCGATCCATGGCTTGCCTCGTCATCAACGAAGATATCACTTCTGGAAGGAACCTAACTTTAGGACAGGTCCTCCAGATCGGCGGTTTCACCGTGGGTGCCTGCATGGCCGTCAAGCCGGCGGCGTCCCCCGAGATCGCCAACCACCCCCGCATCAGTCTCGAGTACTCCGAAAAGATGGATCCGGCGGACATCTCGTCCTTAAACAAGCTGCTAGATCACATCGCCGCCCTCGGGCTTTCAACGGCCAATGATCGGATCGGGCTTAGACCTGACCAGAGGGAAATTAATCTCTCACCGATCACCAACCTGGTAGCGGTCGTCAAGGAACGAACCGAAAACACCTCTTCTCCTAAACTGAAGACAAGCAATGTTCGGATCACCGAATCCCCTGAGCCGGATACCCTTCTTGTGGGCAGGACTCAGCACCCACCGAACTCAGGGTCGGACATAAAGTCCGGGGAGCGATCGGGCCTTCCCGGACAAGAACTGGCGACCTCGGAGACTTTGAAAACTCCGGATACAGTCCTGGGTCGGGATTCGAGTTTTTCGACACCCACCCACCACAATCAATACTCTCCAAGTAATTTAGGCCCTCCAGACATATATGACCTGATGTATGTACGGCAGCAACCTCAGGAAATGGTCCATCACTTTTGGACCAGGTTCCTACTTGTTAAAAACAAGATTAAAGATTGTTGCGACGATGATGCGGTCCCGGTCTTTCATCACAATTGTACCGATGAGGGAATTTTGAATGCCCTCGACCGCCATCGCGTACAAAGTTTCACAAAATTATCGCACTTAGTACGGAAGTACTGTGCGATGGAAAGCACATGGAAGGCCCAGAAAACCCCTTTGGAACCTGCTTCTTTCAAGCAAGGTACTGCCCGGGCAAAACAGACACACTCTCACGGGACATCCGATCATAAGCCCATCGGCAAGAAAAACAAACCCTTTACAGGATACAGGACCGTTCTTGACCAACTCCTCGACAAGCCATGTCCGATACATGCGATGTCAAGCACAGATTCAACTCACAGCCTTCGAGCATGTTGGGTACTCTGGCAGGTAGCTAAAAGCTGTGAGGCCATCCTCACCGCCGCAAGTCTAGAGAAACACTCTCCGGACGATGACAATCTCAACGTCCTTACGATCTTCGAGATTTTCCCTTCAAATAATCAGTGCAAGAGGGCACTTCGCGAACTCGCCGAAGTCCACCAAATAACCGCAGTGAGCCCATGGAACGACGCGGCAATAACCTTCACCGTTGACGATGAACCAAGGGCCCGATCAGTCCGAGCACCCGCCGCCTTAGTACTCGACCCTATTGTGGACGGCTTTCGACTTACTAAAGTGCTCATGGACGGCGGCAGTGGGCTTAACCTCATTTATGAGGACACGCTCGACAAAATGCAGGTCGATCGAACAAGCATCGAGCAAAGCAACACCACCTTTCGAGGCATCATCCCCAGTCGAGAAGCACGATGTTCGGGGAGAATCAAACTTGATGTAGTATTCGGCACGTCTGAAAATTACAGGACAGAAGAGTTGCTCTTTCACATTGTTCCCTTCACTAGCGGATATCATGCCCTTCTAGGGTGGGACGCTTTCTCATGCTTCCACGCCGTACCCCATTACGGGTACATGAAGCTTAAAATGCCAGGGCCCAATGTAATAATCACAGTTACAAGTGATCCAGATAAAGCACTCCGCGCCGAAAACAAAACCGCATCCTTGGCTCTCGAGGCACTGTCCGAAGCCTTCGCGGCCGAAGAACTCACCACCCTATGATCAACGATGGACAAGGATGATGTGATTCTCGACAAGAGACCTAAATCCACATCTTTCAAGCCAGCAGATGAAATAGTCAAATTTCAAGTGCCCCCGACGGATCCTAATAAAACAGCGTCTATTGGAGCACAGCTGGACCCGGTGATAGACGCCGCCCTACGCGTGTTCTTACGTGAAAATTGGGATATCTTCGCCTGGCACCTTTCACACATGCTCGGGATCCCACGTAGACTGTCCGAACACAGCCTCAACATCATCAAAGGGTTCAAACCATTCAAACAATCGCTGCGACGATTTTCCGAACCCAAATGACAAGCTATGTGGGAGGAGCTAGCCAAACTACTTGAGGCCGGGTTCATCAGAGAAATCAAACACCCGGATTGGCTAGCCAATTTGGTCATGGTGCCGAAGAAGGATAAGTCCTGGCGCCTTTGTGTCGATTTCAAAGACCTCAATAAAGCTTGCCCTAAGGACCCCTTTCCGTTACCCCGCATTGACCAGATCATTGATGCGACCGCGGGACATGACTCACTATGTTTCCTCGATGCTTACTCCGGATACCATCAGATTAAAATGGAGGAATCCGACCAGGCCGCAACGGCGTTCATCACCCCGTATGGGCCTTTCTGTTTCAACACTATGCCCTTTGGGCTTAAAAACGCTGGTGCCACTTATCAACGCATGATTCAAACATGCTTGTCGAAAAAAATCGGCAAGACAGATGAGGCATATGTGGACGACGTGGTCATCAAGACTAAACACGTCGAATCATTGGTGGATGATCTCCGCCTCACATTCGACAACCTCCAAACATACGACATACGGCTCAATCCGAAAAAATGCGTCTTCGGCGTTCTAGCCGGAAAGCTACTAGGGTTCATTGTTTCCCATAGAGGAATTGAAGCAAACCCAGCTAAAATCCGAGCCTTGTCACAATTGGCTACACCAACAGACTTGAAGTAGGTCCAAAAGCTAGCAGGGTTCATGGCGGCTTTGAGCCGCTTCATTTCCAGATTAGGGAAAAAGCATTACCACTTTATAGACTGCTTAGATGCACCGACAACTTCGAATGGATGCCCGCGGCCATTGCCGGATTGGACGAAATAAAAACCCTATTAGCAGGTAATCCAATCCTTGCTGCCCCAAGTGTTGGCGAGCCCATGTTGCTTTACATCTCAGCAACTCACCAGGTAGTGAGTGATGTACTCGTCGTCGAACAAGAGGAAGAGGGACATAAATTTCCCCTCCAAAAACCATTCTTCTACATATCGGCGGTCCTTACACCATGCAAATCCCGATACCCCCATTATCAAAAGATAGCTTACACGGTCTTTATGGCGTCCTAAAAACTCCGACACTATTTTCAAGAGTGTTCGATCATGGTGGCATCCGAAGTACCACTTAATGATATTATAAACAACAAGGACGCCACCGGCCGCATAGCTAAATGGGCCATTGAGCTCTTACCATTTGAAATAACATACAAGCCACGCTGAGCTATTAAATCTCAGGTGTTGGCCGACTTCGTTGCAGAATGGACGGAAGCGGAGCTCCCTAAAGAGTACAGTTCATACTCCAACTGGACCATGTACTTCGACGGCTCTAAAATGTTAGCCGGACTAGGGGCTGGCGTCATTTTGACGTCCCCTATAGGGGACACAGTCCGCTATGTGCTGCAAATTATGTATACGGACTCCAACAACGCTGCCGAATACAAGGCACTCCTACATGGTCTCCGCATGGCTGTCTCCATGGGCATACAACGCCTACAGGTGCGCGGCGACTCAAACCTCGCAATATCTTAGCTAAACGGAGAGTTTGATGCAAAAGATCCAAAAATGGTAGCATATCGAAATGCCGTATTAGAAATGTCGGCTCAGTTCGAGGGGCTTGAATTTCATCACGTCGCTCGAGACAGTAATCAGGCGGAAGACAAACTCGCTCGCATGGGCGCCAAGCGCGATCCCGTCCCGCCTAACACCTTTCTGGAAAGGCTCTTCAAGCCATCTGTGGTATGGCATGACGAGAGTGAAGACGCCAGTTCGGACCTGAGTTCGCCCACAGTAGCCGAACACAATACAGATATCATCGGGAGTCCGGATACTGAAATAACACCCTCTGCTCATGAGATCATGGCTATTATTGCTCCTTGGACCGAACCCTTCCTGGCCTACCTTAATAGGCAAGAGCTTCCTAATGATCAAAATGAGGCTCGTCGCATTGTTCGGCGTTCTAAAGCCTACAAAGTTCACGAAGGTGCGCTGTACAAGAAAAGTACTACCGGAGTTCTCCAAAGGTGCATTTCCGAAGAGGAGGGACAGCAACTCTTGGCCGAAATACATGCTGGTCTGGGCGGCCATCACGCCACAGCTCGGGCCCTCGTAAGCAAAGCTTTCCGGACAGCTTTTTTCTGGCCAACGGCCCGAGCAGACGCACAAGCCCTTGTCCAACGCTGCGTGGGATGTCAGCTCTTCGCCAATCAAAGTCGTATGCCTCCCACTGCCTTAAGAACAATCCCCATGACTTGGCCCTTCGCGGTCTAGGGGCTGGATATTGTTGGACCCCTTAAAGGGGGAAGCCACAAAAAGAAATATTTACTGGTCATGGTGCATAAATTCACCAAGTGGATAGAGGCCAAGCCAGTAAAAATGGCCGAAGCAGGACCAGTGATTGACTTTATATCCGGCGTGGTACACCGTTACGGTGTCCCGCACAGCATCATCATTGATAATGGTTCCAATTTTATGGCCAACGAGGTGAAAAACTGGTGTGCTAAATTGGGCATTAAACTTGACTACGCATCCGTTTACCACCCTCAAACAAATGGTCAGGTTGAACGGGCCAATGGCCTGATAATGAGTGGCATTAAACCCCGACTGGTGCGCTCCCTATGGGAGTAAGATAAACACTGGGTTGAGGAACTCGATTCCGTACTCTGGGGGCTGCGGACCACACCTAACCGAACAACCGGATACACACCTTTCTTCATGGTGTACATTGCAGAAGCTGTTCTGCCCTGCGACATTATTCATGACTCACCTCGAGTGCGCATGTATGAAGAGCGAGAAGCCGAGCTCGATCGGCAGGATGACCTAGACGGCCTCGAAGAGGAGCGCGATGTCGCGCAAGCTCGTTCCGCATTCTATCAACAATAGGCCAGGCGATACCAAAGCAGAGAAGTGCGGGCCAAAACATACAACGTCGGCAAACTCGTCTTACGTCTCCCAGAGAAGAAAAAGGATAAGCTCAAACCAAGATGGGAGGGCCCGTTCATCATAGATGAAGTTCTCATAGGAGGAGCCCATCGCCTTCGTAATGCATCGGACAATCGCCTTGAGCCGAATCCATGGAACGCTGCTCGGCTCTGACAGTTCTACGCATAGTTCGGTAGCATTTTTTTCCTCTTTCATATTTTCGCCTAGGTTCCCTTTTTTCTCCTCTCCTTTTCTATTTCTTCCTTTTACTGTCCCAGGATGTGTTCGGTTCTACCGAACTGTTAGGGGTACACATCTTTAAATGTATATACCCCATGATTAACTGGGGGCTTCTTTGACGAAGCTTACTACTAAAAGCTTGTTGCTTATATTGTTTACGCCGTTTGTTTTATACATTTTTTGCCATTATATGCACCTCTATGACTTAAGTTTTTGCCAAGCTGGGTTGCCTCGCTCCTGTGTTTATACCCTACGTTCCCGATTGTTCGGCTAGGGTGTAAAGGGAGCACCTATGCGATTGTTACAACTGGGTAATCCAGACCTGTGCCTCAGACGGGTGAAGCCGAAAGCTAGCGTTCTTAAGGGAATGATTGGTCGACAGACAAATGCAAAATTAATTATGTTTACATAATTCTTCTACAACATAAGGGACAGGCTGCCCATAATCCTATCTTTTGGATCAAAGTCCAGGCATGCATAATTAAGCATGCTGACCCAAGGAAAGGAACCCTTAACGAAACTATTTTCCCTGGAAGTTGTTTCTTACGTTAAATAGTAATATAACATAACTCCCCGAACAAATTTCGTCTGCTCGAGCAATATGACCGGATTGCCTGGTTTCCGAACATATTGAGTGTTTACTACATTGAAACATGATATCTAGAAACACTCCAACCCTTGGGTTCGGAGGTTGAAGCCGAAGGCCTGCTATGACAAATTTTGACAAGTTCGGGTGGAGATAAGTTTGATGATAAAGTACATTGATACATCGAATCAAACGCCTACTCTTTCTCTATGCCATCCATAAGACTATTTAAACTACAGTCTTCTTGCGAATATTTCGCAACTATCATCACTTGGTCGTATACCAAGCTCACAGGAATCTCTTTTACGTACGGCCCACGAGGTCCAGCTCGGGCCATATGATTCAGCTCGAGCCCGGTGTAGCGTGTTTTCACCATCGCCCATGCTTCTCGTGCACCTTCCCGGCATGCTGACGCCTTCCATACCTCAAAACGGTGCCGAGCACCTCTGAACAGGTTCGCCAAACCCTCCATACTTTCTGGAGAGGCATCGGATGGCCATAAGGCTTTGACCATACTTTTCATGGCTCTTCGGGCCCGCTCATGCACTATGGAAAGCTCTTTTAGCACGTCACCTTGGAATCAAGATACTTCTTCTTCAGGACGCCCAGTTAACAGACCTGCGGTAACAGCATTATAATACTCTGAATTACCGGATAAAATGAGTTCTCTTGATGGTTCAAAGGTCGTACAGAATATGCCGCCCTTCAACCTTTTATTTTCTTTCAGTGCGTCCGATAATTGAGCCTTTAAGCTCTTTATCTCTTCGGCTTGCTCATCCTTTTCTTCCGCTGCTAAAATACAACAATGTATGCTTAGACATCATTGCCGGGAATCCTATCTTTCGGATACTATTTTTCCTTACCATGAGCTCCCCTCGTGAATTTCTTCACCTTCTCTAGCTCTGTGGTGGCAGCATTTAGCTTTTTCCGACTTGTTTCAAGCTCCTGGGATAGCGTGTTGTTCTTCTCTTTGAGAACCTATGATCATAACGATCCTTAAATCGGTTGGACTAACTGCTTTAAGTCTCGTGGGCTACTGGCATATGCCTATTAAATTTACATAAACTCTTACCTGCATATTCTTTGAAAACATGTGAGTGAGTCCTACAAGTCCGTCTCGGGCAGCTTGGATATATGCATCCACGGAGCTGAAGGCATTGAATTCCTGCTCAGTGAATCCTGGAGCATGCATGGCCTCTTTTAGTCATCGATGATTCATCGCGCTCTCTACTTCGGAATTTGTGACGGATACGTCATCCGAATTCTCATAAGGTGGACAGTTTGGCGCCGCATCCGTATTGACTCTCGTCCTGGTTGATGAGTCCGGTGCCGCATTAGCTGGTGATCGGCTAACTGGGTCTTTGGACACGGGTCGCCGTATACTCCTTCTGGAATAAAGACGGGTGGGAAAGTGTGACAGTCTAGCCTTATGCCTAAGCACAAATTAAAGATTATACCTCTTTGATGAAGGAGGGGGCTCGACAACGCTCCCAGTTTCCTTTTTCTTTGAAGGCCTATCCTGCGTAGGCGCTGTCTTCTTAGAGGCCGCCATTGATACAGTACGGCTTGCTGAACGTCGACCCTTTGGAGCACGAGTCAGTGAGTTGGGTGAAGCGCAGGGGGAGAGCTCCCTTTTTGAGGATGTCTTCGGAGTACTTACAGTGGAGGAGGGGAGAAGGCCAGGGTAATCAGCTATAATGGCCACTTCTGAGCCATCAAGGCTTGCTTGATAAAATACTCCATCATCAAACTCTATAAATATATCCGGATCCTCATGGAATCCGGGGTCTTTGTTGCAAGCATAGTTCTCAGGCTGTGGGGCGGGGCAATGAATCCCTTCGACCACCTTTCTCCATGTCTGTTTTAAGGCTATCAGAGTAATTCGATTAGCACATCTCGGTAATGAGGTTGGACGATGTTGATATAGAATAAAAAACTTACCAATTCGCCAGGGTTGTACATGGAAAGACCTTCCCGACAATTTAAACGAGCGAATTCTTCCTCCTCCCCCTTGTAAAGATCCGCTAGAATGGCGGCCAGGGCGTTAGGGTGCAGTACCTAGGGATCATCAGAACAATCATAGGCTAGACTGTTAGGGTTTAGCCATTACGATCTCGAGGTAGATCAACTGTTGTAACCCCTATACTCATCAAGTACAATCAAGCAGGAAGTAGGGTTTTACCTCCTTTAAGAGGGCCCGAACCTAGGTAAACACCGTGTCTCTACTGCCCCCCTGTTACCATCGATCCTAAGACGCACAACTTGGGCCCCCCAACCCGAGATCTGCCGGTTTTGACACCGACAGTGCCCATCTTGCGTCTTGAGCCCCCGAGCGAGGGTCGGTCATTACTGGTATGCCAGGTTTTGATGCCCGGCAAGGCCAGGAGCTGGGCGCTCCTGAGGCCAGGGGTTCGAGGCAACGCATGCCTGCTGGCTCACTTGAGAGCGTCGTGCGAGGAGTTGGATGCCAAAGTCTTGGCGAGGAGTGCGCACGGGCGGACCTGGACTGGGCCCGCAGGGGGCCCTCGGCGCCGCTGGGGCTGGCTCAAGCGTACACACCGTGCCCAGCCCCCGCTCGTGGGGCGCTCTGGATGGAGCAACTAGCAGCTGCCGCTCCTCTCAAAAACATAATCCAAGGAAGAAAAACGCTGCAAGGAGAAAAATTCTCACCCCTTTTCGAATAAAGACGCGAAAACTTCGAACTTCATTTCAAGAAATGGCCTATTTGGTTACAGAAGAGAGCGAAAAAGACGGCAGTGTCTGGCACCTATACTAGTCTTCCCACCAGCACGGAGCATGGGGCCTCCACTGGGCGTGGGCATAGTCATTGGTGGACAGTGTCGTCTGCCAACGCAGAGCATGGGGGTTGCACTTGGGCGTCGGTGGGAGCTCCCGCGGGGCCGTGGAGCGGCGCAGTGGGAGCTCCGGGGCGTGTACAGCCCCACTCATTATTACGTGAGAGTGTCACGGGTAGAACTAATGGAGATGCTCCATGTCTTCCTGGACGGGGATCCCGTCCCTTGTCCCCAGCCATGCGGCGTCAGGCCTGGCGGCGTAGACAAGCCTGGACGGGCCCTCCCGCAGGGGTGACAGCTCGCAGATGCCCTCTCTGGGGAGGACCCGCTTCAGGACGGGGTGCCCGACCTCATGGATCCTGAGGCGGATGCCACTGCCATGGTAGCGCCACACGCCTCGCGGCGTGGGGGAGGCCCAGCATCGGGTTCCCCCATCGAGCGCGAGGTTGGCTCCCGCGCGGCATCCTGGCACGCCCCACCTGCCCAAGGTTGGGCCGGTGTCCGCGGGCATGCCACTGAAGCACGATCTACCTGCGATCCAAGGTTGGCGCGATATGTTCTGAAGAGATAGGTTGTAACCGGGGGTCGTTGTTGTTAACAATGCGGTCGGGGCACCGTATCAGCTCGTGAGGGATCCTGGCCTCGCGCGACCTTGACGATCTTGACGGCCAAGCCGACGGGGATGGCTCGTGCAAATCCCACCATTGCCCACATGGTGAGCTTGTCGATGGCGTCATGGAGGCATCGGTAGCCATCGTCCTGAAGTCAGCCCCCGGTCCCTCCGTCTTGTTGACCTCTCTCGCCGTCGCCTGGTCATGCCGGCCCGGGGGTAGCCTATCGTGGTGACTTCCGCGGGGGCTGCCTATCCTGACCAAACCCCAGGGAAGCACCTCCTAGGCTGGAGGGGCAATCCCGCTCACAATCTCACCGTCGTAGGGTCCTCTGGGTCCTCTTCGGAAGGACTAGCAGACCCACCAAGGGCAAGCACGGATCACAGGTGGGGCCCGTGACGCAGGCAGGAGGCGAAGAGTCTCCGCGCCTCCGCAAGCGGCATCGAGCAACTCGGCGACCCGGTCAAGCAAAGCGTCATGGCCACCATCGGCAAGTCGGTAGCTCAACAACTCGCGCGCCACAAGGAGTGCGGCTCGCGCGTTCGTCTGCCCATGACGAGTGTGGGGGGATGATGCCGTGGCGTGTTTGGAGGATCGTGCGGTGGCGCGGCTGCTGCGCTGCATGGGAGATGGCAGCAATGGGTCCTGCCGCCGATGAGCATCAGTGCCAGAGGCGACGTTAGCCGTGGGGAGAACGGGGTCGAGAGGAGCACCGCGGCCGAGGGGTGCCACCCGGGTGGCGTGAGCGGCCCAATGCTCAGCGCGATCTCGGCGAGCTTCAGCCATGGACGCGGCGCAGCGAGGATGGAGCTCAGTTGATGAAGAAATGGAGCTCCGACACACCCCTACCTGGCGCGCCAAATGTTGGAATCGGGGCTCCGCGGACCCAACAAGATTCAAACTCTGGGGCATGTAGGAAGGATCTCGCTTTACCGCGACGCTCTGCTCCTATGCCCTAGGCTCTAGCTCACCGAGTGCGAAGATCGTAGGGAAGGAAAGAACACGAGGATTTACCCAGGTTCGGGCCACCTTGCGGTGTAAAACCCTACTCCTGCCTTTGGTGGATTGGCCTCACGAGGAGGTGGAGAATGAACTAGTATAATGGACGAGCTGCCTCGCGAGGGCTCGGATGGTGTGGGTGGATTCAATCTATCCTCCATCCCCTCTCTACGATGGATGCTAGTCTATATTTACAGTGTCCTTGGTCCTCTTCCCTCATAGCTTATGCGGGAAGGGATCCCACAACGGCCAATTTTGAAAGGGGTCAATTAGTACATCTTATCCTAACGAAAGGTTGTCTTCGCCTGCAAAGCTTCTGGCCATGACGCAGAGGTGGGCTCGATGATGACATCCGTCCTGCCGAGCTCGTGGTCATGGTCTTGTTGCACCGGAAAGGAAACCTTTGGGGCGTCCCTCGGGAACCTGCGCCGGCCCTTGCCTCCTTAGCACCAAAGAGGAAACTGCTCCTTCTGCGCCCGCTGGCGCCCGCCTGGCCTTGGTCGTCATGGCTCATGTCATCATGGCCTCATGAGGAGGGGTACCAGCATAGAGATCTCCGCTCCTCAGGAGGCAGGCTTGAGGAGCCGCTCCCCAGGAGGTCTTGGCGTCACTCATCTCGCGAGGGCCTTCCTCGCGCAATCTTGAATCTGGGCCTTCCCGGGCCGTCAGTGGGGCCACATGTTGGGCCACAGGCAGGCAAGTCTGGGTACCCCCGTTCCCAGAACGCCGACAGGTTCGGTGGCACCTGACCAACGAAATGACGGGATTTTTCCCCAAGGTATATCCATGATAACTGAGACTCTGATAGCATATATCCACCTGTAATCCATGTTATAGCAATATCCACCGACTACTCTAAGCAAATAAGACTCCAAGGGTAGCATATAACTAGTATCATGATGAACCCAAATACTACAATGATGCTACTAACCCAATAGTAATATCAAGATATTAAACTAAGATCCACCTGATAGCATCATATCCAAAATAATACCCCAAAGCAGAATACCAAATACTGTCATGATGAAAATAATAACAGCCACTAATAATCCAATGGCAACATGGCATCCACAATCTGCAGGCATTAGTCCTAGTAATCTAAACAACCTCATGGCAATAGCAAGATCAAAATAACTCCAAGAAATGCCATGAATAAATCACATGTAGCTAATGCAAATATTTAAGCAAGATTTATTAATTAAACCATGGCATTGCATTACAATCATGCAAATGGAGGGTGTGGCTTGCCTTGCTCCAAAAAAGAGATGGAAAGCTCCTGCCATTCATCAAGCAACGCAAAACACTCTGAAAAACATTTTTGAAAGCTTTTGTAAATAACACATAATACATTTTTCTCTGTCCAGAAAATCTAGACAGTAGAGAAAAATACCAAACTCTACTAAAAAATAAAGGATATCAAAAGAAAAATAATGCAAAAAGAATCAGTTCATTTGGACTTGTAGTTTAGTAGTTATTCATGGTCAAAGTTGGGTCAAATCTGGATTTAAATTGATTTTATTTGAATTTCTGGAAAAACTTCCAGTGGGTGACGTTGAAGGCGTAAACTGGGAATAGGCCTCCACTTAGAAAACGCTTCGGGAGGAGATGAGGGGCTGACAGGTGGGGTCGGCTTGACAGGTTTAAAGAGAGAGAAAAGGGAGGCAGAGGCGGTCGGGCTTACCGGCGGCCATTCTCCGACGTCAAGACCACGACGGGGCAGGGAGATGGCAGGGATGGGACGAGCGGAGCACGGTGTACACGCCTGTACCCATGGCTTGTCAGGAGATGGCAGGACTGCGTCGGCCCATTCATCTCCGACGGCCGCAGGCATCGGGCGCCGGCGAGGATGACGACTCCGGCGAAGATTTGAGCACCAAAGTGACTGGGGAGGATCAGTGGACTCCTAGGAGGGCCTTGGTGGTGGTGGCTCGAGCAAAGAGGCACCAGAGCGAGCTCGAGGTGGTGGAGGCCGAACGGTGGAGCTCCGGCTGGAGTTGGAGGAGGAGAGCCCTCCGGCTTTAATGCTCGATGCTGGGGGTCAATTTGGAGAGGAGGAGGTCGAGTGGTGAGGTCGGACGGGGCCGGGGGCAGCTTAAATAGGCGGGGCGAGGTGCCCATGGCTGAGAGCCGCCGCTCGGGTCCGACCAAGGTGCTGGCAGGGATAGGGTTCATGGGGAGGGAGAAGAAGTGACCAGAGAGGGCGAAGGATCACTCAGGAGCAGAGGACCGCGCCAAGGGGGGAGGAAGAGGACGGATGAGGCAACAGAGCCAAATGCGCACAGTGCTCCCGTGGGCGCGCGGTGGCTAGTGCCGGCGAGGAGGGTTCTGGAGGGGGCAGAGGATAAGAGGGCGACATGAGGGAGGAGTGATTCAGGTCGGCAACCACGGACGCGCGGGCATCGCCGGGGCGCGGCAGTCTGGTGCGGTCAGATGCGCAGAGCGCGGCCACAGCAGCCAGAGCGCATGCACAGGCATGCAAACAAGGCAGTCACCACACGACATGGTAATGAGAGGATAGGAGAGGCTGGCACTTGATGTCTATCGTGTTGTCTCTGCACCAGGGGGACTGTAGGAAGTGAAAGATCGAGAGAAGGAGCTCTGTAGTGAAGTAAGGCCTCAATGAAAGTTTGCTATAGCAAACTTGGCTACATTACTGTGCTCAACAGAGAAGGGCTAAAGGCCAAAGCTGACATTTGGGAGGTTTAGGTTGGGAAGGACTACAGTCCTGTGAAGTTTCAGGATAACTGGACCATTATTTATCATAGTTGCTTTGCAACTGCAAATATAGTCTAGAAAAGAGATTTAGATGATGCACTCACATGGAGCATTGGGTTGGGATGAAATTTGGCAAGGCATAATGATATGGACATATGAAGATGCTGTAAAAATTTCATACCATTTGGACTTGCCAAAATAGTACTTGTTTCAGAGTGTTCTTCTTTGTCTAGAAACTAGAGAAAATTCTAGAGAAAGATTTGCTTGAGGATTTTGTGCAGATAAGTTTTATGGGTAGGAGAATGGTCTGGCAAATTTTTAGAATTAATAAAGCAATATAAAATATACTTGCTTCACAAACTGAAAATATAGCCAGAAACCAAGATTTGATATTGTGCTCACATAGTTAGATCGAATGAGCTGAAATTGGGAGGCGGGTGATGATATGAGCACATAAAGAGGCATGCAAAATTTCAACTCATTTGGACAGACCTAGCTAATACTTCCTTCACAACGCTTCTGTTTGAACAAAAACTTAGAAAAAAATCACTAAGGAAGATTCACTAGGCAAATAGAGCTAAACTTTGGCATGTGGCAATGATTTTGATAGGAAAGGATGCCCAAAAAGTTTGGGAGCAAACAAGAGAAGATAAATGGCACTTCCTTCACAAAGTGCCATGGTGGACATAATTGAAGAAGGAATATTGGAGAATTATTTTTGAACTGGGCAAGGAAATATTTGGGCATATTTGGAGCATAAATGATAAAAAAAATTATGAGAATAATTTGGGAATTTTGTGGAAGCCAAAGATATAGGTTGCTTCACAACCTAGGTCAGACATGGTTATTCCTTTAATAGAAAAAAGAATATTCTTGAGAAAAAGAATTTGGGAGTTGGGCTAGAACGGAAAATGGCAAGACCTTAGGAAAGATTTGAGAATGATGAGCCACTTGGGAGACAAAGAAATGATGATCTCCCAGGTTTCAAGTCCATAGAACTGCTTCAAAAAGAAAAGTAGAGCAAAACCAAGTAAAATCAAAAGAAAAAGAAAGGGCCAAAAACAAGGGTGTTACACGGAGAAACTGAATCAATCTACCGGCTTGAAGATGGCGGGCTTGTTGGCTGTTCCGATGGCGACAGTATTCCGGACCCCTACGAGCCGCCGCACCGAGCCACTATTTACATTGCATGTATGGCGCCGGCTCACAATTCAACAGCGATGGGAGCAGCAGGCACAATGGACTCGTCTGCGGCGGCTCCTGGATCGTATGGCTCAGCAATAGCGCCGGCTCAAGTTCTATCCGAGTTAGCAGCTGCTCTAACAAACTTGCTGGGAACTGAGGTTACTGCAGAGAACCAGGCAGAGCAGAACGTGGAAATCGCAAAGCTGAGGGAGCAGATGATCAAGGCCCATGAGTGTCTCAATGCTGAGAACACTCGGATAGCCGTGGTACATGCTCAGATTAATGCAGAAAAAAAGCGTTTACACGCAGAGGCCTGGCACCTAAGTCTTGATCAGAATGCTTTAGAGGCAGTTAATCAGAGGCGGTACCAGAGCCGTCTGCCTCCAAGTTACGAGCCCATGATAACCCACAAGTGTAGGGGATCAATTGTAGCTTTTTTGATAAATAAGAGTGTCGAACCCAATGAGCAGCTAAAGGTAGAATTTGTATTCTCTCAAGTACTATCGACCACCGATACAACTCTACACACGCTTAACGTTTACTTTACCTAGAACAAGAATAAAACTAGAAGTACTTAGCGAAAATAGAACTACAAGTACTTTTCAAGAAAATAAAGTTAGTAGTGTAGTAGCAAGGTTTTTGTAACACAAGAGAAAGATTTGTCCCTAGGAAATCAATAGCTACACCAGTAATCATTATTTCATTTTTATATGAGGGAGAGGCATAAGCTAACATACTTTCTCTACTTGGATGATATGCACTTATGATTGGACCCCTAGCAAGCATCCGCAACTACTAAAGATCTTTAAGGTAAAACCCAACCATAGCCTTAGGTATCAAGTCCTCTTTACTCCCATACGCAACAACCCACTTATCCAAGTTCAGGCTGCAGTCACCCTGGCAACCGACAACAAGTGAATCGTGAACATATTGCAACACCCTACAACAGGGGCCCCTCACGTTTGCGCGAGATGGAGGGCACCGTAGGACAGCACCATAATAAAATATACAACTCATACCAACCACGATCACAATTAGCCCATAGGACAAAACAGATCTACTCAAACATCATATGATAACCACGTATCATTGGAAAATAATATATAGTGTTGAGCACCATGTTTAAGTAGAGAATTACAGCAGGAATAGAGAGGTTACACCACTGCATAGAGGGGGAGAAAGTTGGTGTTGACGGTAGCATGGTTGTTGATGTAGATCGTCATCACGATCCTAGCCCCGGCGGCACTCCAGCGCCACCGAGAGAGAGGGGGAGAGAGCCTCCCTCCTTCTTCTTCTTCCTTGGCCTCACCCCTAGATGGGAGGAGGGTTTCCCCTGTATCCCAGCGGAGGGTCGAGAGCCCCTCCGAGATTGGATCTCTCTCTCTGTTTCTTTTCTGTTTCGCGTCCCCCAGATCTGGCCGAAAACCGTTTCTTAAATATCCAAATATCTGTAACTCCGATAGTGCTGAGATTTTAACATGATGTTTTTCCGGATATAAGCTTCCTTGCTCCCAAAGTAGAGCTCCAACCGACCTTCGAGGAGGGCACAACCCACCACCACGCGCCTGGGCTTTCTGCCGCCCCCAGGTGTCTTGTGGTGGCTGTGGGCCCCCGTTTGCGTTGATTCCAACTCCCAAAAATCACATGTATTCCAAAATAATTCTCCTTAGATTTTTATCGCGTTTGGACTTCGTTTGATATGGATTTTCTGCGAAACAAAAAACATGCAACAAACAGGAACTGGCACTGGGCACTGGATCAATAAGTTAGTCCAGTAAATCATATAAAAAGTTGCCAAAAGTATATGAAATTTGTATAATATTGGCATGGAACAATCAAAAATTATAGATACGACGGAGACGTATCAGCATCCCCAAGCTTAATTCCTGCTCATCCTTGAGTAGGTAAATGATAAAAAAAATTGATGTGGAATCCTACCTAGCATAAACTTGATCATATACTCTAATCTTCGCATGAATATTAAGACATGAGTGCTTCAAGGCAATAGTCTATATTGTTGACATAGGACATTAATACTCAGGCATCCCAACAAACAATCATGTCTTTCAAAATATCAAATGCTAAAGAACGTTATCCCTACAAAATCATATAGTCTTGTCATGCTCCATATTCTTAACACAAAGTATAAATCATGTAGTATGATGACCCGCAAGTATACGGGGTCAATCGTAGTCTTTTCGATAAGTAAGAATGTCGATCCCAACGAGGAGCAGAAGGAAATGACAAGTGGTTTTCAGCAAGGTAATTTCTGCAAGCACTGAAATTTGTAGATAATGAGTAGTTTGATAGCAAGATAATTGGTAATGAGCAAGTAACGGTAAAGGTAAATAATATGCAGCAAGGTATCCCAATCCTTTTGTGGCAAAGGACAGGCCAAGACGGTTTCTTATAATAAGCAAAGCGTTCTTGAGGGTACACGGGAATTGCATCCTATTACTTTCACCATGTTGATTTGATTCGTGTTTGCTACTTTGATAATTTGGTATGTGGGTGGATCGGTGCTTAGGTGCTGTTCTTACTTGAACAACCTCCTACTTATGATTACCCCCCTCGCAAGCATCCGCAACTACGAGAAAAGTATTAAGATAAAATCTAACCATAGCATTAAACATTTGGATCCAAATCGGTCCCTTACGAAATAGCGCATAAACTAGGGTTGAAGCTTCTGTCACTCTAGCAACCCATCATCTAATAACTACTCCACAATGAATTCCCTTAGGCCCAAATATGGTGAAGTGTCATGTAGTCGACGTTCACATGACACCACTAAGGGAATCACAACATACATATCATCAAAACATCGAACACATATGAAGTTCACATGATTACTTGCAACAAGACTTCTACCGTGACCTCAAGAACAAAAGTAACTACTCACAAGTGACAAACATGCTCATGATCAGAGGGGTATTAAATAGCATAATGGATCTGAACATATGATCTTCCACCAAATAAACCATATAGTAATCAACTACAAGATGTAATCAACACTACTAGTCACCAACAGGTACCAATCTGAGGTTCCGGTACAAAGATTGAACACAAGAGATGAACTAGGGTTTTGAGAGGAGATGGTGCTGGTGAAGATGTTGATGAAGAATGGCCTCCCAAAGATGAGAGGGTTATTGGTGATGACGATGGCTTCTATTTCCCCCTCCGAGAGGGAAGTTCCCTCGGCGGAATCGCTCTGCCGAAGGGCAAAAGTGCTCCTGCCCAAGTTCCGCCTTGAGACGGCGGCGCTCCATCCCGAAAGTCCTCTCTACAATTATTTTAGGTCAAAATGACCTATATACCAGAAGATGGGCTCTGGAGGTGGTCCAAGGAGGGCACAACCCAACAGGGCGCGTTTGGGGGCCTGGGCGCGCCCAGGTGGGTTGTGCCCACCTGGTGGGCCCCCTCTGGTAGTTATTGACTCCAATAATTCTCATATATTCCATAAAAAATCTTCGTAAAGTTTCAGCTCATTTGGAGTTGTGCAGAATAGGTGGCCTGATGTTGCTTTTTCAGGTCCAGAATTTCAGCTGCCGGTATTCTCCCTCTTTGTGTAAACCTTCCATTTTGTGAGAGAAAAGGCATTAGAATTACTCCAAAGAACATTATTATGCATAAAAACAATATAAATAACAGTAGGAAAAAATGATGCAAAATGGATGTATCATAGTACCCCGGTGTTAGCCAAGCAATTGGTTCATACTTTTTAGCGCGCTTCAGCCTTTTCAACCCTCACACAATACATGAGCGCAAGCCATGGACATAGCACTATGGGTGGAATAGAATGCGGTGGTAGTAGACAAAAGAAGGAAGAAAGTCTCACATCAACTAGGCAAATTAATGGGCTATGGAGATGCCCATGAATCGATATCAATGCGAGGAGTAGGGATTGCCGTGCAACGGATTCACTAAGAGCTTATAAGTGTATGAAAGCTAAAACTAAAAACTAAGTGGGTATTCATCCAACTCTATAATGAAAAATTCCCACTAGTATATGACAGTGACAACATAGGAGACTCTCTATATGAAAAACATGGTGCTATTTTGAAGCACAAGTGTGATAAAGGATAGTAGCAATGCCCCTTCTCTCTTTTCTCTCATTTTTTTCTTTTTCTTTTCTTTGGGCTCTTTTTGGCCTCACTTATTTCTTTCTTTCTTTTTTTTATATTTGTTCGAAGTTTCATCCCGACTTGTGGGGGAATCTCTCCATCATCCTTTCCTCACTAGGACATGCTCTAATAATGAATAATGATGATCATCACACTTCTTTTTACTTATAACTCAAAAAATTACAACTCGATACCTAGAACAATATGAATCTATATGAATGCCTCTGGCAGTGTATCAGGATGTGCAATGATCTAGCATAGCAAAGATATCAAAAAAACGGACAAGCCATGAAAACATCATGTAGCTATCTTACGATCATGCAAAGCAATATGAAAATGAATGCTCAAGTCATGTATATGATGATGATGGAAGTTACATGGCAATATATCTCGGAATGGCTGTGGAAATGCCATAATAGGTAGGTATGGTGGTTGTTTTGAGGAAGGTATAATAAGGTTTACGCACATGCGAAAGTTGCGCGGTACTAGAGAGGCTAGCAACGGTGGAAGGGTGAGAGTGCGTATAATCCATGGACTCAACTCTCTAAATAGATATAAGTGAAGCTCATTGGACATATTTGAGAAAATTTAGGGAAGCTCATTGGACATATATTGTCCATATATAAGAGTTTCAACACATGGTCATGTTCAAAATATTGGTCAAACCCCCAAAAACCCTTCCTGGATATTTCAAGCTTTTGAAATATTTACACAGGAAATATTCTTCATTAATTCCAAGAAAATTCTAGCATGTCACAAATGCCATACTTGTTGATCTTTCCCAGCCTCATGTCCTAGAGAACAAGATAACATCATCAAATCCCCTCAAAACCATTTCTGTCGCTTATGAAGTTTGAGAAACTTTACATTGCCAAACTTGTCCAAATGCCCTCAAACTTGGTACACATGCCCTTATGGCCTAATTATTCATCTATACCAAATGGCACAAGTTGGAGATTAGGATGGCTTGACCAAAGTGCCCCAAAAGCATCTCCGTCTAGATCCAAGTTTGAACAACGTTACATTGCCAACTGTCTCCTTTTGATCCCAATTTTTGTGGACATGCCCAGATCCTCAAATGATGACACTACACCAAGTGGTGCAGCAAGGAGAGAAGATTTGCGTGACTAAATCTTGGAAAACCCATTTCTGCTGATTTCAAGGGTTTATCAAATTTACATTGGCAACTTTCTTCAAATGAACTCAAACTTGGTGATCAACCTCAATTATATATGCCATTTGATCCTGTTAAATCTCATGCCAAGGAAAAATCATTCACTTGCCGAAACCACCATCAAACACATTCTGACAGAAATTCAGAATCCCTGTTTTGGCCATTTCCACTAATCTCCTTGGGTTGAAAATTTTCCCACGGCCTCACCTAATCCTCCTCTATCTCCTGCATCTTTCCCTGCCCAAGGGGCCATGATTGAGGGGATGAAAACCTCCTTTTCACTCTCTGTACAACACCATTTTCCCTCTCTCTTAGCTCCTCTCTCTCCCCTTAGCCTGCTAGAGCATCCGAGGCCCTCCAACACCTTTGCCCACACTCCCTACAGCCACTAGACACAAGTGGGCACGGGAGGACGCGGGAAAAGCCACGGTGCCGGCCAAAATCGCGCTCTGGAGCGCCTGGCAGGGCACCCGACCGTTGACGCCATGCACCTGACCACGTTGGGCCTCCCCCCGCGCGCCAGTCGATGCTCCTCGATGTCCGAAACACGCCACGCCCATGTCTCCCTCCTATCTCTTCCTCCTGCTGCCTTCTCTCGCACGTGCACCGGCCGCCCAAGAGCTCCAATGGGTAGCCTCACACGCGCGACGTCTCTGACCCTTCCCCGCTCCCTCTCTTCTCTCCCTGGTCGTAGACCACCTCCACAAGCACCCCGAACACATTTCCACTGGCCCACATGGTCTCCAGCCATGGTTACGTCCTCGTCAGCGCACGAGTCCAGGGTGAGCCCCGATGGCCTATATAAGGCCACCCCCGAGCCCCTGCTCTGCTCCATTTGCCCCCTCTCCCTCCCGTGCATCACCCCAGCTAGCCGACTCCTCCTCCCTTGCCTCCTTTCTCCTCCTACCACCGCACGGCCGCCGCGTTGGCTCGCTCAAACTCGAGCAACGCCGAGCTCGCCTCCCTCCCATTCCACCACCAAAGAGCTCCTTGTGGTCCGGTGATCCTTCCCACCACCTCAAACCATCGCCAGGATGCCCGAACAACAAAAGCCATGGGCGGCCTCCGGCCTCCCACGCCACCGTCGAAGCTGCGGTCACCTCGGTCCTCTCCGGTGGCCATGACCCGCACCAGCAGATGCGCCGCTCCACGCTTAGCTCGCCCATAGGTGGAGCACCGCGGGAGACGGCTGGAGGCGCCGGCTATCGCCGGACGAGCACCGGCGTGCACGCTACCTTCCCTGCTCTGCCTCGAGTGGGAGGTAGAGGACGACCGCCCCGCCAGCTGGCGTGGGCCCCACCTGTAAGCAACCCCCACAGCCGGGCCCAGCGTTTTAAGTGGAGACGGCCTCTCTCTGGCGCCTCCCCGTGAAGGAGGTGTATTCCCTTGAATGCACCTTCTACCTGGCCCCTTCCCACACGCAGCTGAGCCACTGGGCCGGCCTAGTGGCTATCCAACGCCCAGTGCACGTTATAAGGTAGTAAACCTTTTTCCTTTTTCTTTTTCCAGAAAAATTCAAAAATCCATAAACAAATCAAAATGTCTTCAAATTTGATGATTCAAATTTCTAGTAGTTCATAAATTCATGCTCTATCACATGGTGCAATTTGCCCATTTTTCCAGAAACTTTCACTTCACAAATATTTATCAAACCCTATTTTTCCTTTTATGTGATAAAATTTAGAAAATAACAGAGAGCTTATATTTGATCTAATCCATTTATTCAAATTCCTAGACACTTCTAAGATCCTAACTTAATTTATGAACATTTTACCTTAGGCTTTCACTACATCATTAATTATTGAACCATTATATCATATAGCGACAACTTTGTAAATTCCTAGGAAATTCATTTCAACTCCAAATCTAGTGAAACCAACTCCTAGATGCTTCTAAAATCAGGCTTTGTTAAATGGGTGCCTTTGCTCATTTTTCAAAATGTTATTTCTGTATACTTCCTACAAATCTAATAATCCCTTGATTCCAACATATTGAAATGTTCAGGAATATCCATTAATCCAATTCTAATGAAACCACTTTGGTCATTTTCATATGACCAGAGGCCTCCTAGAAAAGTCCAACTCACATTTTTAGAGCACTTTTATTTTTGCCTTGCTGTGTTGCTTATTGTGATTTTATCCGACGTTAGTTGACGAAGTAGACGGAGTACTCGGAGATGGACCAGAAGAATTGAAGACCTTACGGAGCTAGGCAAGCAACCCTTTGACCATGATGAACCCTTTACATCATAAAAGCATTTGTTTGTTGTTTCATCGAAAGCATGATATCTTGAATGGCAACCTTGCTAGGCTTGCCTCCGTTGCATACCTCGTTGATACTTGCATTGTTCATGACTCTACCCTTTCTTAGAGTCGTGTCGGTGGGAAGTAGATATATGCTATAGTAGTTGGCTACGCAAAATATGGAAGGGTTATGCATTGAAAGAAAAAAGTGTGGTTTGACATACTTGCTAATGACCCCAGTGGGTGCCACTAATGCCCCTGGGAAATGATGATGTACTGGGTCACTACTTGGTGGAGAAGTAGTGTACCGAGGCTCGATGAATGTGTTGTTTACATAGACGGATTAGATTAAAGATTTGTCGACCGTCCCAACCAAACATGCGCAACCACTCTTGTCACGCCCAAGATGCGATTCTATCCCGATCACGTGACTAACTCATGATTGGGGCACAATCGCATTTCGGGTGCTTAGCAAGATGGATATGATTACATCGTACTATTACATAATAGATGGGGATACATACAAAGGCACACAAATGCCACATGAATACATCAACATCATACAGAAGTGACACATCCGACTACGGATGAAAACACATGAAAAGCACAAATGACATCCACCCTGCTAGCCCAGGCTGTCGACTAAGAAACTATCCCTTGATCGAAGAAGAAGCAGAAGAACTCCAAAACAAGCAAACATCGCTCTCACGTCGGATCATCACATTACCTGTACCTGCAACTGTTGTTGTAGTAATCTATGAGCCACGAGGACTCAGCAATCCCATCACCATTGGTATCAAGACTATTTAAGCTTAATGGGTATAGAAAGGATAATTGGTGAGGTTGCAGCAAGCACTAAGCATTATATGGTGGCTAGCTTGCGAGTACAAGAATAAGGAGAGAAACTACGCATAACGGTCGCAACTAGTAATGATCAATAAGTGATCCTGAACTACTTACGAGTCAAACATAACCCCACCGTGTTCTCTTCCCGAACTCCTTCAAAAAGAGACGATCATGGTTACGCACACGGTTGGTGTATTTTACTTTTGGGTCTGGTGTCAAGTTCTCTACAACCGGATATCAGAAATTTCCAATCTGCCACATAACCATGGGCACGGCTTTCAAAAGATTAAACCCTGCAGGGGTGTCCCAACTTAGTCCATTATAAACTCTCACGATCAGCGGAGGTAAGTCCTCCATCTTGGGGACAACCCGAGTATTCTAGGAATCCCGGTGCACAAGTTCTTCGAAGAAAGGAAAACTATCCCAAGGAGATCTCCCGGTGAGTCAGATCCGTGTCCAGAGCCGCGCGCTCTCTATCTACGGACTAATCCGTCTCTGCGAAGTGGACGGTAGCCAACAAACCACGAGTTGCCCCGGTGTGGCACCGCCGACTGCTAGGTAGGTGGACCAACATTCATGAGGAGCACTGGCCCGGGGGTAGATTAAAATACTCGAGGCCCAGGAAGTTCCTATGCAAGTTTTAGTTGTTAGGCAAATGGTAAAACCAAAGTTGGATCTCCTCGGGAAAGCTTTACTTTAAGCGAAGAATCAAGGGGGGCCCATAACACCCCGACCGTGTTAGGAATGCAAAATCAAGGAACATAACACCGGTATGACGAAAACTATGGTGGCAAGAGCGGAACAAAACACCAAGCAACAGGCTGAGCCTTTCACCCTTTACCAAGTATATATGTGCATTAATTAAATAAGAGATATTGTGATATCCCAAACATATCCATGTTCCCAACATGGAACAACCTGCACCTACAACTAGCAACGCTATAAGAGGGCCTGAGCAAGCGGTAACATAGCCAAACGAAGATTTGCTGGGATGGTGAAAAAGGTTAGAGGCTGTTTCATGGCATACGGGGAGGCTTGATAAACAAGTGGTGGGTAGCGCTACATAGCGATAGCATCAAGACAACTAGCATAGTAAAGATAGTAATGGTATCTAGGTAATGATCATCTTGTCTGAAATCACGCTCGGAAGATGATCGCGTCCATGAAGTAGGCGAGCCAAGCGTAGTCGAACGCGTCCTCACAATCGCAACGGAACCGGGAACTATCGAGAGGAAGTACAACCAAAAAGAAGCAAACAACGCGGTAAACAACCAACACATAACATGGCATGATGCTCAACCAAGTATGATGCATGACAAGGCTACATGATACTACTCATGGCAAGAGATGATGCATACAAGAACCACACATCAAAGCAAGTTTAAATGAGGCCGGAAACAACATATAACAATTCCGGAAGGACCCCATATGCAAATTTCGAAATTGGTACTTTTCTGAATAAAACATTATGTTGAAGTGGTTAAACAGCAAGTTAACAAGCACCATGATGATCTACGCGTCATTCTAGTCCATTTACATATAAAGTTCATTTAATTTCGAGCTACGGTCTAAAAGATATGAGCAAAATAAGTTATACATGGCATTGATGCAAAATGCATGCAAACAAAATCACAATCACTCAAAACATGGATGCAACAAGAGAATATGAAACTACAGACAAATCTAAGCAAGTTCCATATAGAGCATGCTCGAAACGGAGCCACGGTTCAACAATTACAAGCAATACAAGTTATATCCACAATCTGCCAAAAACAGCAACTAAGCATATTGCGAGCAACAAAACAACATGCTACAGTAATTATATGAGCACAAACATGATATGCACTTACAATAGAGATAGCATGCTTCAAATATATTAAAGTTTCAGGTTCATAGGCATCAAGATTAATCCAATATGATCCATGCAAAAAGCAACTTTATAACACAGATTATGAAAGTGAAAAACAGGGCATACATGTGAGCATGTTGGAGGCAAGAAATGAAGATGCTACAGTAGGTATACATGGCAACCATGAGCATGGCATGAAAGTACAGGTTATACATGGCAAATCGTGCTTACTAAACATCTCCAAATAACCTCAAGAACAATGGCAATCATCAAGACAAGTTGCACTCTAATAACAGATTCTCAGACTCGAGTCAAATTCACAGGTTAAGGCTAAAACAGATTAATCGATTCATATTTTGAGGCATGATAATTATATGCTACATGAAGTTAACATGGCATCAAAAGGCATGGCAAGCATGTACTAATCACCCTTCACAAAACATACTTACTGATCATATTCACATGAGCTACATATCAATGGGAATCATCAAGTCAAAATGCAATCAATTAACTCAGGCAGTTTCAGACTGAAATATGGGCATGGCAGACAACAGTTAATCGATTGCAAATTTAGAGCAAGATATGGACATGCTACAGAAAGATAACATAAGAACCAATGGCATGGTATCAAAGTACACATTACATAGAGCAAATCACCAGGAGGAATCATCTTCATATGTGTTATGGATTAGTGGCAATCATCAAGCAAAGATTGAATCTATTAACAGTTTTCTGAAGTTTTCAACAGTTAACAACATGATGCACTTTTGCAATAGAGATTAACATGTCAAGATGCACTCTAATATGAATGCAAAGCACACCAAAATGTAGAGCACAATGAGCAGATCATTTTGACATATCATACACTCCAATCGGATCAACATGCACAAAATTATGGCCCACACAAAATGCATCAAAATGCTGAAAAACTAGGGACTTGGAGAAAAATAGGGCCTCACAGGGGGGGGGGGGGGGGGGGGGGGGGGGGGGGGGGGGGTGGTCGTGTCCGGCCCTAGGCGGACGTGTCCGGCTGCTGGGACGCGTGGGCCCACCTGTCGGCCACACGGGCGAGGTCACAGCGGGGCGGCGGCCATGGGAGCTAGGCAAAGGCGGCCGGGATAACGGAGGAGGCCGGGGCAAGGTGGATCCGGTCGGACCCGCGGCGGGGTCGCCGGATCTGGCGCGAGGGAGGTTGGGGCTGGCTGGAATGGCGACGGCGGCGGCTCCGGCGAGGAGGGTCACCGGCGGCGGAGGCGAGGAGGCCGCGGGGTGGCGCTGTGCACGGGAGGCTGGCGGCACTTGGCGGGGTCGGGTGTGGGGCGCGGGGAGGCGGCTCCTCCGGCGGAAGGGCTCGCTGGCAGCGGGGTCAGGCGCAGCACAGGCGGCGAGGGCTCCAGTGGCCGGCGGGGTTCAGTTCGGGGTCGGGCGCCTGTGAGGGGCCACGGTCGGGTGCGGGTGCCAGGGAGGCTCGAGCAGACGGCGGCGGGATCCGGGCCCGGGCGGGCCTGCTCCGGGCTCCGCGGGCCGCGGGGAGGTGGGAGGCGATGGCTGGCGCCACTTGGCGGCGAGGGAGAGGTGGGAGGTGGCTGGCGGCGGTGGGATCCCAATGGATAGGGCTAGGGTTTATACTAGGATTAGTCCGTTTTAGGCAGGGGTAGGGGCTATATATAGGGAAGATTTAGGCTTAGGGGGTTTAGGGATGTTCGGGCTCCGGTCGCGAGGGGGTATTGTAGGTGGGCTAGTGGGCTGTGGAGGGGGTTGGCCTGAGGAGAGAGAGATAGAGAGGTGGTGCGGCCCGACACGGTTTCGGAATACCGAAACGTCCGACGAATAAACGGCTATAGTGCCGCTATAGGTTTAGCGGTTCGGGTGTCAAACGGACTCAGAATGCGATGAAATTTGGTGGGCAGTCTACTGACAACTTAACAACACCGCACGCCAAGATTCAACACATTCCGAGAACATTTTTCCGCCACTTATAAAATATTATTTCGGAGGTGCCGCGGGCGCGTGCGAGTGTGTCTGGGCTCCGGACGGACAACGGAAGGGACGAGGGGACTCGGCAACTACGGATGGATGCATGTTTTGAAAATGATGATGGTACGAGTGCCGATGCAATGCAAATGATGCGATGACGAATGCAACAAACAAATAAATCACACGGCGGCAATGCAAATAAATGAAAGACAACTGGAGCATCGGTCTCGGGCATCACAACTCTACCCTTATATGGGAAAAGGCATTATTGATTACCTAGTCTGCGCTAGCATGGAGGCTGCATTACTAGTGATGGGAGTGACGTGGTCAATCTCAGGACGGGGCCGCGCTTGGATAGGCGGCCATGACTGTTTTTACAGGGCACCGGACACACCGTTGGTACCCCCGTGCATTTGTTATGTGATGAATATGGGAGCGTGTCTCCACAGAATTGAATATGTGATAATGGTTGTGGAACGGGGTATGGTATCAATCGAGTGGACTCCATGTTGGTGGTGTCTAGGGAAAGGTAATGATCGGGTGCTTACCCCGGGTACTTGAGGTACCGCGGGTCGTGGATGACATGAAAGTTCCCCGGATCTTGTGGGTAAAGTGTGCAACCTCTGCATAGTGTCAAACTATTCGAATAGCCATGTCCATGGTAGAGGAAAGTTGGGTGGTGTTTCTTAGGCTATGTCCATATGTTTCTGAGGAAGTCACGATGAGCTTGAGCATGAGTTATTCATAACTCTTTCTCAATTGTTGATGTCTGTAACTTCCTGATACTTGTTGCAGACACATTCATGTCCTTAACAAATGTTGATCATACTTGCATAAGAAAAACTACCTTTCCGCAAAAATGCCAAATTAGCAGTAGAGCCTTGCATAATTATTCTATTGTCACTCTTGGGTTGCTTGCGAGTACATTCAAACGTACTCACTGGATTGTCCCCGGCTATTTACTTGTCCAGGTTTGGAAGAACAAGTATTGAAGAAGAGTTCTTTGGTGACGATCGTGTGAGCTAGGATGCTTTCTCAGTAAGAATGCCTATAGGGTTAGGGTAGATGGCATGGGTCCAAGTTATCGACGAAGATTTTCGATGCGATGTTATACTCAAGACTTGACCATAATGGTCATAATTTGTGTAAAACGGTATGTATGGATGTAAGACTCTTGTTATTCAGCTTCTGTGTGTACAGTGAGCATTGATCCTTGGGATCTGTGCATGTGTAACCAGTGGCTTCGACTGTGCAGGTCGGGGTCCCCACAGAGCTGTTATCAGACCCATCCTGACTATAGGAAGCCTTAGTTAGCATGGTTGTTAGTTAGGGTAAAACTTCTTCCAAAAACTATCGCTAGTCTTCAAAAACTATCTACACTTCTATTCCCTTCTGAGTTTTTCCAAAAACTAAGGCATATTTTCCTTGACCTCTTCCCCTTCCAAACTTTTGTAAGTGGACGCTAGTACCCGTATGCCCCTGACCACTTGATTCCTTGTAATCCTTGTGGGTAACCTTGAAAGAAACCACCTTTCCAGACGTGCGGTCACACCCTTGGAACACGAGATTGGCGACACCATGACAAGACGACTCCAATAGAAGATATCTTCTCGAGGAATGAGGACATCAAGATCCAGAAGGTGGTGACACCCTCGACACTGCCAGGATGATGCAAATTGGCCTACAATGATCAGGGCATAAGATATGCAAGATCATGAAACACATCGCTAATAGAGACACCATGTCCTTACCGTTGTTATATCGGCAACCACCGATGGATGAGAACCTCGCCATTTGGTCCGCCTCACTATAGTGAGCAGGAAAACGGTTCTCTGCATCCTCCGCTCTTGGTGACGATACTGTCAACAATGTGTCCAACAGATTGGACCTCTACTATGCCTTGTTAATGTTATTGCATAAAGGATTGCCTACCTGGTACCCTCGACGCCTTAGAAGGCAAAAGGGATCATCAACATTAAGAAGACAACAGAAGATCGAGTCAATGCCAGCTACGAGGAACCACCTTCACCCCGTCAGCTCATCAAGCGAGAAGTTGCTAAAGATTCTTCAGGACCAACCCGGATCGATTCATCGAACAACTACAAGAGATGTAGCAACACCCGAGGAAAACCCCGAAGACTGCATGAGAAACGAAACAAGCATGACTACAGAGTTCTAGAACCCCTAGGGTAGGATGAGTCGTGTATCCCCTATGCAAACTTGAGTCCGTGTGATGGCTCAAATGGAACCATGTTTTGTGTTGTTTGTTTTCATTTGTTTGTGTTTTGATATAAGTCGCACTTTTGCCCTAGGCAACAAGCACGCGACTATATCACCTGCCTTATCTTGTTGTCTTTGTTTGGCCCTTTCAGCACTTGTTTCATTGCACTTGCACTACGCCACCCCCTTTAGGCATCCCCCCATCTATGCTACTTTTCCCTCTCATCTCTCTCATCAACTGAAGACCGGCAAAACAAGATGCACCAAGGGTTCTACTTCGGCAACCAACTAGCACTGAAGACCCTTTCTACAGCCTCCTTGACCAAGTGCAACCCCGTAGAGTTATGTTTACCCCTCAAGACTGGAAACCCATCCCTAGACCCTTCGAGACTTCACGAGAAACCCTAGCTTGAATCCTTAACCATGTGCTTAACCTACAGAATTGCAAGAGAACTAGTTAAGCCTCAGTAACCTCGAGGAAAAGTCTGAGACTCTTTGGTGGATTATGAAGCTTTCATGTTTGTAGATGAATTTGGTGGGATCATGTTAATAGAGTAGCATAGCTTTCATCACCCTGGAATAAATTGGATTTAGTAGGAAAATTATGATCGCTAGCTGAAATTCTTGAAAGTATAAGGATTTGATACAACCAGGGAAAATTGATAGGAAAGTGGTGATGATACGAAAATGACTTGGAGGAACAAGTATAAATCTTCGCAGGACATGAGATTCAGAGTTAAATAGATGATCCTAATAGGGTATTGATGATAAATGAGACTACATGGTTCCGAGTAGATTGGATTTGGTCTGATGATCTCGATCATGATACCATGTTTCTTGGTGGACGATTAACTAGGAAAATTGGATTGCTATCAATCACTAGCTTAGGGGTCTGTATGAGCTTGATCTTGGAGTTATTAGATCGTGATAATGGAAATTGGTGGACTGGATATAGTAAGGATAGCCTTTCAAGGATTTGGGTAATTATAGGGACTTTAGAAGATCATGTGGAACACCATAGATATTGGATTTGTAGAATTAATGGATCATGTAGTGATTAACGAAGTGAATGGGTCATTGGAGTTACTTCGTAGGAAGGAAACAAGATCTTGGATTGGTATACGACGTATTTCCATAGGATAGAAATGCACTATCTTGAATCTTGGAAGAATAAGTTGGGTACTTGGATTGTGATGTTCAAGCTTAGCAGCTTGTATGCCGTACCCATGGATTTTTACATAAGAATAACCATGCATAAGACTTTGGGGATAGTTGACATATATGATTTTGTTAGACCTCCTCTTGGTAGTCATAAGGATACAAATAGCATGATTGAGGATTAGAGTCGACCTATATGAAAGAATACTTTTGGTGGTATAAGGTGATTGGTTTGGAGGACTAGATAGAACCAGTGGCATCTCAGAAACAGTGCTCAAGAATAAGATGATAAACGTTCACTCGCACTCTAGAATCCTTGGAACCCTTAAAGCTTTACTGAGCCACAACATGGTCGGATCATGACCATGGGCTTTGGCTCTAGGTCGAGAAGACCTTGCCCAACACTCGACCGTGACCACCGCAATACCCTAGCATACCTTATGTACCCCATAGACTTCATGGAGTACTTGGACAAGTTGGTTGTCATCTTTATTTGGTGACATACTTGTCTACCCGAAGACGGAAGAATGGTCGTTCAGCTAGTCAAGGAACATCTGAAGACCGCCATGTCAAGGAAGAAGAACTATACCAACCACCGTCGTCAAGAAGTAAACTTCCGCGTTGAAGACGATGTGCATATACGAGCCACTCCTCCCAAAGGAACTAAGCATTTCCATGTCAAAGGGAAACTCACACCAAGATTTATCGACCCCCTTCGATATCTCTACAAGATGAAGAAAAGATGGTTACCAGCAGGAGTAGCCACCTGAGTTACCCGATGTGCACAACGTTTTCCACATGTCACAACTCTAGAAGTGTTTTCAACTTCCTGACGAGCCCGATCTCTACAAGGGCATCGATCACCGAGCCATAGACCTCCATCCCAATCTGACCTACCGTGAGGAACCCATTTGCAACCTGGATCAAGCAGAACGCCATACACGAAGCCATGCATCAAGTACTTCAAGTTCAATAGAGCAACCACCCCAAAGCAAAAGCCACATAGGAGCGTGAAGACTACCCCAGATCCAAGTCTCCATATTCCTTTCCGCACCTAGTTTGGGAATCTCGGGGACGAGATTCTTGTAAGTGGGGTAGGTCTGTCACGCCCTAATTTTCATGCCACAACACTTAAGCTAATAAATATTGATAAAATGTGGTTTAAAAAAATTTAAGTGTTTTGGGCTCTGCTTGATTGGATTTTTGTCTGTTGTTTGCAAGTGCTCTAAAAATCAAATAAATCCTCCAACTCTTATACTCCTTCTCCTTGATCCAAAACTTTGCCCAATGATCATGCCATGTGTATAGGACGGAATACTATTTTCTTACTAAAATAATTTGGCCAAAAAGTATTTTCTAAATTAGGATCTCCAAAACCCCCCTGAATTGAGACTTGAACTACAAGTACTTAATTAAGGGTGTGAAAAATCTTTCAAAAATTATATTTGACTCCTATTAGATATAAGACTCCCAAAAGCCAGAAAAATATAATTTTAAAAGTTATTTTTTCTATTTTATCAAAAGGCTTTTTCTTAAGACCAGAAATGGTCTTTAAAAGGTTAAAATTATTTTAATGTTTCAAAAATATTTGAGAAAATTTAGGGAAGCTCATTGGACATATATTGTCCATATATAAGAGTTTCAACACATGGTCATGATCAAAATATTGGTCAAAACCCCTAAAAACCCTTCCTGGATATTTCAAGCTTTTGAAATATTTACATAGGAAATATTCTTCATTAATTCCAAGAAAATTCTAGCATGTCACAAATGCCATATTTGATGATCTTGCCCAGCCTCATGTCCTGGAGAGCAAGATAATATCATCAAATCCCCTCAAAACCATTTTTGTCCGTTTTGATGGTTGAGCAACTTTACATTGCCAAACTTGTCCAAATGCTCTCAAACTTGGTACACATGCCCTTATGGCCTAATTATTCATCTACACCAAATGGCACAAGTTGGAGAATAGTATAGCTTGATCAAAGTGCCCCAAAACCCTCTCTGTCCAGATCCTTGTTTAAACAACTTTACATTGCTAAGTGTCTCCTTTTGATCCCAATTTTTGTGGACATGCTCAGATCCTCAAATGATGACACTACACCAAGTGGTGCATCAAGGAGAAAAGATTTGCATGACTAAATCTTGGAAAGCCCATTTTTGCTGATTTCTAGGGTTTACCAAATTTACATTGGCAACTTTCTTCAAATGAACTCAAACATGGTTATCAACCTAAATTATATATGCCATTTGATCCTGTTAAATCTCATGCCAAGGAAAAATCATTTACTTGCCCAAACCACCACCAGACACCTTCTGACAGAAATTCAAAATCCTTGTTTGGCCAATTCCACTAATCTCCTTGAGTTGAAAAATTCCCACAGCCTCACCTAATCCTCCTCTATCTCCTGCATCTTTCCCTGCCCAAGGGGCCATGATTGAGGGGATGATAACCTCCTTTTCTCTCTTTGTACAGCACCATTTTCCCTCTCTCTCAGCTCCTCTCTCTCCCCTTAGCTTGCCAGAGCAACCGAGGCCCTCCAACACCTTTGCCCACACTCCCTGCAGCCACTAGACACAAGTAGGCACATGAGGACGCGGGAAAAGCCACGGGTGCCGCCCAAAGTCGCGCTCTGGAGCGCCTAGCAAGGCACCCAACCCCCTCGGGCCTCCCCGCACGCCAGTCGATGCTCCTCGTCATCCGCAACATGCCACGCCACTGTCCCCATCCTCTCTCTTCCTCCTGCTGCCTCCTATCGCACGTGCAACGGCCGCCCAAGAGCTCCAATGGGCAGCCTCACACACGCGATGTCTCTGACCCTTCCCCGCTCCCTCTCTTCTCTCCCTGGTCGTAGAGCATCTCCACGAGCACCCCGGACACATTTCCACTGGCCCGTGTGGTCTCTAGCCATGGTTACGTCCTCGTCGGCGCACAAGTCCAGGGTGAGCCCCGGCTAGCCTATATAAGGCCACCCCCGAGCCCCCGCTCTGCTAAATTTGTCGCCTCTCCCTCCCGTGCATCACCCCGGCTAGCCCACTACTTCTTCCGTGCCTCCCTTCTCCTCCTACCACCGCACGGCCGCCGCGTCGGCTTGCTCGAATTCGAGCAACGCGAGCTCGCCTCCCTCCGATTCCAACACCAAAGAGCTCCTTGTGGTCCGATGATCCTTCCCACCACCTCAAACCATCGCCAGGTCGCCCGAACGATGAAAGCCATGGGCGGCCGATGGCCTCCCCGCCCACCATCGAAGCTGCGGTCACCTCGGTCCTCTCCGTCGGCTGTGACCCGCACCAGTGGATGCGCCGCTCCGCGCTGAGCTCGCCAATAGGCAGAGCACCGCGGGAGACGGCCGAAGGCGCCGGCTATCGCCGAACGAGCATCGGCGTGCACGCTGCCTCCCCTGCTCTACCTTGAGCGGGAGGTAGAGGCCGACCACCCGCCAGCTCGCAGGGGGCCCCACCTGTAAGCGACTCCCGTAGCTAGGCCCAGCGTTTTAAGTGGAGAGGCCTCTCTCTGGCACCTCCCCGAGAAGGAGGCGTATTGCCTTGAATGTGCCTTAGACGTGGCCCCTTCCCACACGCAGCTGAGCCACTGGGCTGGCCCAGTGGCTATCCAACGCCCAGTGCATGTTATAAGGTAGTAAACCTTTTTCCTTTTTCTATTTCTAGTAAAATTTAAAAATCCATAAACAAATCAAATGGACTCCAAATTTGATGATTCAAATTTCTAGTAGTTCATAAATTCATGCTCTATCACATGGTGCAATTTGCACATTTTTCCAGAAACTTTCTCTTCACAAATATTTATCAAACCCCATTTTTCCTTTTTTGTGAGAAACTTTAGAAAATCACAGATAGCTCATATTTGATCTAAATCCATTTATTCAAATTCCTAGACACTTCAGACACTTCTAAGGTCCAAACTTAATTTATGAACATTTTACCTTAGGCTTTCACTACATCATTAATTATTGAACCATTATATCATATAGGGACAACTTTGCAAATTTCTATGAAATTCATTTCAACTCCAAATCAGTGAAACCAACTCCTAGATGCTTCTAAAATCATGCTTTGTTAAATGGGTGCCTTTGCTCATTTTTCAAAATAATATTTCTGTATACTTCTTGCAAATCATTTAATCCCTTGATTCCAACATATTCAAATGTTCAGGAATATCCATGAATCCAATTCGAATGAAACCACTTTGGTCATTTTTCATATGACCAGAGGCCTCCTAGAAAAGTCCAACTCACATTTTTAGAGCACTTTTATTTTTGCCTTGTTGTTTTGCTTATTGTGATTGTTTCCGACGTTAGTTGACGAAGTAGACGGAGCACTCGGAGATAGACGAAAAGAATTGAAGACCTTACGGAGCCAGGCAAGCAACCCTTTGACCATGATGAACCCTTTACATCATAAAAGCATTTTTCCGTTGTTTCATCGAAAGCACGATATCTTGAATGGCAACCTTGCTAGGCTTGCCTCCGTTGCATACCGCGTTGATACTTGCATTGTTCATGACTCTACCCTTGCTTAGAGTCATGTCGATGGGAAGTAGATATATTCTATAGTAGTTGGCTACGCAAAATATGGAAGGGTTATGCATTGAAAGAAACAAGTGTGGTTTGACATACTTGCTAATGACCCCAGTGGGTGCCACTAATGCCCCTGGGAGATGATGATGAACTGGGTCACTAATTGGTGGAGAAGTAGTGTATCGAGGCTCAATGAATGTGTTGTTTACAGAGACGGATTAGATTAAAGATTTGTCGACCGTCCGAACCAAACATGTGCAACCACTCTACACTTATATGGGAAAGGGTATTATTGATTACCTAGTCCTCGCTAGCATGGATGCTGCATTACTAGTGACGGGAGTGGCGTGGTCACTCTCGGGACGGGGTCGCACTTGGATAGGCGGCCATGACTGTTTTTACAGGGCACCGGACACACCGTTGGTACCCCCATGCATGTGTTATGTGATGAATATGGGAGCGTGGCTGCACAGAATTGAATATGTGACAATGGTTGTGGAACAGGGTATGGTATCAATCGAGTGGACTCCATGTTGGTGGCGTCTAGGGAAAGGTAATGATCGGGTGCTTACCCCAGTTACTTGAGGTACCGCGGGTCGTGGATGACACGAAAGTTCCCTGGATCTTGTGGGTAAAGTGTGCAACCTCTGCAGAGTGTCAAACTATTCGAATAGCCATGTCCACGGTAGAGGAAAGTTGGGTGGTGCTTCTTAGGCTATGTCCATATGTTTCTGAGGAAAAACAACACGGCTTGGTTATATTGTTGATGTGATTTGTGAGGAAGTCATGATGAGCTTGAGCATGAGTTGTTCATTATTCTTTCTTGATTGTTGATGTCTAAAACCTCCTGATACTTGTTGAAGACACATTCATGTCCTTAACAAATGTTGTTCATACTTGCATAAGAAAAACAAGCTTTTCGCAAAATTGCCAAATTAGCAGTAGAGCCTTGCATAATTATTCTGCTATCACTCTTGGGTTGCTTGCGAGTACATTCAAACATGCTCACTAGATAGACCCTGGCTATTTACTTGGACAGGCTTGGAAGAATAGGTATAGAAGATGAGTTCTTTGGTGATGATCGTGCGAGCTAGGATGCTTTCCCAGTCAGAATGCCTGTAGGGTTAAGGCAGATGGCATGGGTCCAAGTTATCGACGAAGATTTCCACTGCGATGTTATACTCAAGACTTGACCATAATGGTCATAATTTGTGTAAAACGGCATGTATGGATGTAAGACTCTTGTTATTCAGCTTCTTTGTGTACAGTGAGCATTGATCCTTGGGATCACTGTGCACATGTAACCGGTGGCTTCGACTATGCAGGTCGGGGTCCCCACACCTTCTGGGGCATACCCAAGCTTAGAAGCTTGAGTCTCCTAGAATATTTACTTGGGGTGCTTTGGGCATCCCCAAGCTTGAGCTCTTGCCTCTCCTCCTTCTCCTCACATCGAGACCTCCTCGATCTTCGAACACTTCATCCACACAAAACTTAACAGAAAACCTGGTGAGATCCGTTAGTATAATAATGCAAATCCCTACTTTAAGTATTGTTGGAAACCCATTCATATTTTGTTTTTGCATTATAGCTGCTGTATTATAACTTTTCCATGGCTCATACCACCGATAAAATCGATAGTTCCATCAAAACAAGCAAAATATTGCATTAAAAACAGAATATGTCTTAAACAGGACAATCTGTAGTAATCTGAACATTGACCATACTTCTGTAATTCCAAAAATTCTGAAAAATTAGGACAAAATAAACAATTTGCATAGCAGTACTGTGTAAAATTTCAGAAACTTTTGACGTTCAAGTAACAAAATTAAAAATCACACACTACAGCCAAAGTTTCTGTTTTTACACCGCACATACCAACAAGCAATCTAATTATCCTAAAGGCAAATCTTGGCACATTATTTTTATAATACAATGGATTTGTACAAGGGGATAATTATTTTTGTTGAAAAGTTTCCGTAATTGAGATTCACAAAGTTTCCATGGTGTCGTGGGTGCACACGATCACCTATGGGGCCACATGCCCCTTTCGTGGTACAGTAGTGTAGGGGCATGTTGCACAAAGAGCGGAGGCAGTAAGGTAGCATGACGACGATGAAACTGATTTTTTACCCAGGTTCGGGCTGTCGTGGAGCGCAAAACCCTACTCCTTCTTTGGTGGATTGATAGGAGGAACACGAGGACACGGAGCGCTCGAGCCCGGCGAGGTTTCCTCGGGGAGAGGAGCTACGCGCGTACAAGTGCGTGAGGGTCCGAATCCTTGTCTAGGTTGCCTTGGGCCTCCTTTTATAGCTCAATGGGCTGCCATAGTGGCAAACAGACACTATTCCATCGATTAGATAGCTATAGTGTTAACATACCTAACTCTGGCACTTAGGACAAAATGCCATAAATGCTATCTGAGGTGGCGTGCGAGGGTGCTTCCCCGACAAGGTTATACCACCGCTCAAGCTAACCGTTGCTTATTATCTTGACACGCCTCTGGACGGGTGTCAAATGTGTGTTGTGTCATCCAGCATGCTGCCATGTACCTGGCAGGAGCCACCTAATCGCACCAGGGGCTCGACACCGCATCGATAAGTGACTGGTGTTGCGATGCAGTGGAGTGGTGACAACTAGGCTGGTGCTTCCCATGATGGAGCTTTGCCGGGTCTACTGGAGGGGCGCACGCTTCGGCCCCCGGCAGGCATGGGGACACGCTTGGCGCGGCCCAGCCTCGTGTCTTGCCACGACTATTGGCTCTACCAGCCTCGCTCGGCCTGTAGGGGAGGTTCTTTGTAGATCTTCTGTGTTGGCTTGATCTTCTTAATGCGCTCCTTGATCTCACGGAGAGCGGCTTCTCTAGTTGTCTTGGACTTGTGGGAGTGGTTTGCTTCGTGGGGCAGTTCATGCCGGCAACTCTTGGCTACCAAGGCGGGCGCTCGTGTCCGTGCACAAGTCAAAGGGAATGAGACACCCCTGTTTTGTGTACCCCGACAGAAGCCCCCGGGCCTGAGCCAAGGCTATCCTAGGCATCGATGTGTTAGGGACCAAATGGTGCACGGACACGCGTCGAAGAAATGTTGTCCATGCGGTTCTTGGTCATAATGATCTGTCAATCCCATGTCCACTCCATGTAATTATCGCCGGTGGTAGGGTCATGAACAGTAGCTGTTACTGAGTAATGCGCCTGCAAAAGCTGCATCTTCTGAAAAAATAGCAAAGAGCCAGCTCCAGCGCCCGTTCCCAATAAAAAGGGCAATGCGAAGGGGCACTGCTCATTCACGTCTATTTCTTCCTCCATCATCTTCTTCCTCAAGCTAGAACTGCCTTAGTCGCCTCCGCCCACCCTAGAGCTCCCACCAGATCTCGCCCTTCTTCCGTGAGCCCCAAGGATGGGGCGGAAGATGAGCGCGGTGAAGGGAAAGCAGGCGGCCGCGCCCGCGAACACGGCGGCAGAAGAGAAGAAGAAGAATGCAGAGGAGCTGGACAAGCGACGGAAGAGAGAGGTGGTCTTCTCCTCGTCGAACCTGAACGACAAGACCTTGCAGGCTAGGTATGCTTATATGTGGGCGACGGAAACTAAGGATGGGCTGGGAGCGCCCGAAGTTTACCAGGCAGAGAGCCAGCCTCCGCCGGGAGCGTCTCGTATCTTCTGCGCTTATTTCCTCCGCGGCCTCACCTCCCCCTTCTCTGATTTCTTCTGCGCCATGATGACCATTTATCGGTTCCATCTCCTGGATTTCACTCCCAATGTGGTAGCATGCATGGCCATCTTCGCCCATTTGTGTGAGAATCTTGTTGGAGTCGCCCCCGATGTGGATCTGTTCAGACACTTCTTCATCCCCCGGATTGAAGACAAAACCCATCTCTCGGGGAACATAAGCTGGATTCCCCGGATCAAGAAGGAGCTCTGGGATTATCTCCTTGGTAGCCAACGCGGCAAGTGGGAGGAGTGGAGAGGCGACTGGTGCTGGATCAAAGACAAAGTTATCCCGGCATTCTACTAGTGCGGCGCTGATGCGTCACGCGCGGCAATGACTGGAGTAAACTTGGCTTGACCGAAGGAAAACTCTGCCCAGCGCTGAACCGGATTGCTCGCCTAAAGGCTGCCGGGCTAAAGGTGGAGCATGTGGGATCCGATTTCATCAGACGCCGCATCGCGCCATTGCAGAAGAGGGACAGATTTGCTGGGGATTACAAGAATTCCGCCGACAGGATGAGGCTATGCCCGAGGCCAGCCAACAATTTGACAGTCTATGGCCATGGGTGGTTGTGCGAACAGCTATTCGGTAGCATGGGCCCCTTCCATTTGGCGACAAGAATCGTTCCCCTGCATCTCAACTCTGCCGTGAGCCAAATCCGGTAGTGGATGCATGATTGTGATGCTTCCGGGGGCAAGGCTGATTGGGACCTGCCCACTCTGGTGGATGAAGTGGATTGGGTCTCCCGCATGAGCGAGAGGGCCATCAGAGAGGAGGATGATATCATCAAGCCCACCACTCCTTTGGAGGAGGAATTTATTTCCGGCAGGATTGCCGAAGATAGTGAGCTCAGGGCCGCGGAAGGGATCGTGCCCGGAGGGGAAGAGGAGAAAGGCCTTGAGAGCAGCGCTTCTTCTGACGTGGGCAGCGGGGAGCATGCTACGGAGGAGACTACCAGGTTTGATCTGGCCGGGGCTGAGATCGCGGAGGGGGAGTAAACCATGGCGGAGGAGTAGGAGGGGCTTGAAATAGGTCCCCAAACTCCGGAGCCAGGTCGGCGTCCCCGCAAGACTGCCAACAGAGAGCTGGCAGCTCCTTCCTCCCAGACCACTCCCAAGGTGAAGAAGGCGACCTCCAGGATACCAAGGTGGAAGGGGCACACCGCCATTCCACCCGTCTCTCTGAAGCCAAAACTTCCCCCGTCAGGCGGCGGGGGTTCAAGGGGGTCGATCCTAGCCCTCCATCGAGCCCATCGCCGCTGCCGAGTCCAGCCCGGCAGAAAGCTTCTGCCCCTCCGGTGAGCTCTGCCCCTCCGCCTCTCAAGAGACCTAGGACAACTCCACCGCCTTTGCAGTTCGAGATGAGCTCCATGCTTAGCGATTATGGGTAAGCAAAAATAACCAAACTCTTCTTTTGGTACGCCTTGTACTTGGTTATCAATTTTGACCTTGTATTGTTGACTTGACAGGGATGATGAACCTCGCGTCAGGCAGTCCAAGTGCGCCAAGCCTACAATGGCACCGGACCTCGTGGCAAGTGTTGGATTGTCGGGGGACGCGGCAAAGGATGCAGCGCTCAGCCCCCCGTCCACCCCCTGCATGAAGGCACCGGGCAGACCCTGTCGGGTTATGAGGACACGGAGACGCATTCTTTCATTCCTGCCAAGGGGCCGAGAGAGAGTCAACAAGGAGGGGCCCACCATGAGGGGCCCACGCTCCCAGGACCCTCATCAACCAGCGTTCAGGCAGAGGGGTCGCTGGCAAGGGCCTCCACCGAGGGGTCTGCCCGCACCGAGGCCACTGCTATCGAAGGGGCGGCCGTGGATCATGCGCCGGCAACTCATGTTGTCGGGGAAGGAGGAGTTCCCTCTCAACAGCCACCGCCGGGTAATCCTCTTGCCTTTACCCCTATTTTTCTTGAAACTTTTATTTCTTTATTCTTGATTCTAATAATTTCTTGTCTCTTGCTGTCTGCTGATTCTATTCACAGCTTCGTCAACTGAGGAACCCGAACTTTTGGAGGAGGTGGCCAGCATCGGGAAGAGTGCTGCCGAGGAAGCGGCCAGGATCGCTGCTGCGGAAGGCCATGAAGAGGTTGCTGGGGACATCAAGGCATTCTCGGAGAAGACAGAGAAGATCCCCGGCAACTTATCTGGCTCCGGCGTGGTCGTCGAGGAGAAGACTCCTCTTCGATCCATGGGGTCATTTCCTTTGAGCTATCCCTTGGCCACTGCCCCACGTCCTACCCCAAGCAAGCTGGAAATGACCCTCGCTCGTTCTGGGCCCGAAATCCTTGGCTGCTCATCTTCAGCGGGCCCAAATTTCGACGAAGAGATCAGACGCATACTGGCGCCACTGTCACAACGGGTCGAGGAGGCTGAAGATCCTGCTGACAGTGTCAAAGATTTATCTCTCTTGGAATCCATTGCAGCAGGGCTGAAAGATGTGTAGGACAGATACAATCTCAAGTTGCGAGTGGTGAGGGAGAAGTACGACTCTGCTAATCTTGTGGACCGGCAGCTGAGGGACAAGGGCAACAAACTCCACGAGTGGTACAAGAAGCAATCCCACACCCTTATGAAGCAAGAGGAGGTGCTGACCATGGCTAAGGAAGACCTTGACGCCCGGGAGGCCCGGCTGGTGGAGCGCGAGGCGCTTCTAAACGCCAAGGAAAAGAACATCCCTGCCCGGGAAGGTGCTCTTGAAGCCACTCTCCATGGCAAGGATGCGGAGTTGGAGGCCCTTGTTTTGCAGTGCACCAAAGACTTGGAGGATCGTCACAAAGCTGCCCTTGACTCACTCTCACTTGAATCCTCCACTCAGTTGAAGAAAATTGCCGATGAGCTGGCTGCTGCATCTTCCGCCAAGGATGACGTCGATAACCAGTTGAACAAGCTGACAGAAGACCTTGCCAGAGGCAGCAAGGAGATCGAAGCCCTCAAGGAGGAAGCGCAAAAGGTAAGGTCCACTCTGGAGGAAGCCTAGTCGCAGCTTTCCATCAAGAGCAATGACGTCGACACTGCCAACGGCACCATTGCTGACATGAAGGCTCAGCTTGCTTCCCTGGAGAAGGAGGCTGAATCTGCCAGTGCTCGAGAGAAGCTGCTGATGACTGATCTGACCAACGCCAAGGCCGACCAAAGAGATGCAGAAGACATACTGGCGAACCAAATTGAGCAGCGTAACCTCTGGATCAAGAGCCTGACTGATATCACTGAGCGGCTCACCGCCCAGATTTCAGAAATGAACATGAAGAGCTGGGCCTTCTCCGTCGACAAGCACGAACTCCCAAGTGTCAAACTGACGCTTTTCTTTGAAGGCCTGATCAAAGGATTGAAGCTATATGAGGAGGACAGGATCGCCTGCTTTATTGACGAGTCCCGAAAGCTTGCGCACGAGGCTCTCTTCCTGGTTTTGAGTAACCTTGCTTCCTTCATCCAGACCTGGATCTTGCCGACGGCTTCAAAAGCTGCCACCAGGCGCCGACATCTCATCCCCCAAGGAGAAGGACACCCCTTTTGCCGACAAGGTTCTCTTGGTTCCAGGGGTCCGGGGAGGCCGCCGGATCCAGCCCTGAATTTGATTTGGCCCTGTGTTTCCATGTATCAAGACACAATATGCACTCTATGTTAGATATCGCGCTACTCTTCCTTTGATGCTTGTTGAACTATTGCTTATATGTAAGCATGAACCACTCCTCTTTGCTTTCTTGCTGGTACTAATATGCTTAATTTCTTATGCGTATTTGGTCGCCCGCCAACAACATGCTGCCGCGATTGCTTTGAGGAACGGGTCCTTAGCATTCTGCGGGCAAGGACATGCTATTGGTGAATTTTTCTTAATAGCCGTCAGTGCAGCCACCTGAATTGTTGAGCGGACTCGAAAGAAAACAAGGGTGCAAATAGGTGCAGTAAGGTTCCATCGCATAAGGAATTTCACCATACAAGCCCCAAGCTGCTCGAGGGGCGTGCGAGTACAAATTTTGAAGAGAGCTTAGGAACCAAGTCCATTTAGCTTTTTGCCCATGTCTCCCTTATGCATATCTATTTAAACAAGTCACTCCCTTCTTCATTCGTGGTTTGCCCTTCTTCCTCGCTCCTTACGATGAATTGGCGCACAAGTTGCCATGTTCGAGCTAGAAGAAGAAGGAAAAAGGAAAAAAGACCAACGGGGAACTATGGCAGTTCGTTAGTCATGAGCTCAACCCCGGTGTGATCCGTGGGGTTCGCGCAAACATTGTAGATAACAAAGCCCTGTGGAAAAGGAGGAAAAATTGGACTCCTTCTCTTCTATTTCGTTCCCAATGAGCACCCAGCGTGTAATGTGTCAAACATGTTGACGCTTGGGGTGCTGTCGCAGTAAGCTTGCCGGGGTTGCCAATAGGTGGATTCACTCTAGCATCCAACTCAGGATTTATCCCTGGTGGGATAAATGCTAGAATGAGTCTTATGCGAGCTCATCTACACAGGCGGCGTCGCCACCGCACCAAGGACCGGTCATTGGGAAAGAAAGAGGGAGAGGAAGGCTAAATACGTACCGTTCTCTCGTTCGCCAAATAGCCAGCGCCCGCAGAGATCGGGCGCACTTGCTCCGAAGATTGGGAGAAAGACGGCGGCGCTGCCCGCCCGTCCTTTCCTAGGATCGCAGATGGCATGACAGCCGCGTTGTCTGCGTAGATCGCGCCGGTCGTAATGGTGTAGTCCATCACCCTCGCCGCCACTGTCGCGGGGGAGGAGAAGGACAACGAAAGCTTGGGAAGAGGGGGCCGGCCGGAGCGGCACTACCATCCTTTGTCAAGGTCGAAGACAATGTTCACGAAGATGAGGGTTGACGCGCTGCTTACGGCTTCAGATTCGCGCAAGCGAAGCCCCCCCTACCTGGCGCGCCAAAGATGTCATGGGTGCACACGATCAACAATGGGGCCACGGGCCCCTTTTCGTGGTACGGCAGAGCAGGGCCGCGTTGCACAAAGAGCGGAGGTAGTGAGGCAGCACGACGACAATGACACTGATTTTTTACCCAGGTTCGGGCCGCTGTGGAGCGTAAAACCCTACTCCTGCTTTGGTGGATTGATAGGAGGAACATGAAGACACGAAGTGCTCGAGCCCGGCGAGGTTGCCTTGGGGAGAGCAGTTACGCGCGTACAAGTGTGTGAGGGTCTGAATCCTTGTCTAGGTTGCCTTGGGCCTCCTTTTATAGCTCAAGGGGCTGCCACAGTGGCAAACAGACACTATTCCATCGATTAGACAGCTATAGTGTTAACATACCTAACTCTGGCACTTAGGACAAAATGCCATAAATGCTATCTGAGGTGGCGTGCGAGGGTGCTTCCCCGGCAAGGTTATACCACCGCTCAAGCTAACCGCTGCTTATTATCTTGACACGCCTCTGGACGGATGTCAAATGTGTGTTCTATCATCCAGCAAGTTGCCATGTACCTGGCAGGAGCCACCTAATCACACCAAGGGATCGACACCGCATCGATAAGTGACTGGTGTTGCGACACGGTGGAGCAGTGACAACTAGGCTCGCGCTTGCCGGGACGGAGCTTTGCCGGGTCTTCTGGAGGGGCGCGCGCTTCGGCCCCCGGTAGGCATGGGGACGCGCTTGGTGCGGCCCGGCCTCATGTGTTGTCTTGACTATTGGCTCTGCCAGCCTCGCTCGGCCCGTAGGGGAGGTTCTTTGTAGACCTTCTGTATTGGCTTGTTCTCTTAATGCACTCCTTGATCTCATGGAGAGCGGCTTCTCTGGTTGTCTTGGACTTGTGGGTGTGGTTTGCTTTGTGGGGCAGTTCCTTCCAGCAACTCTTGGCTACCAAGGCTGGCGCTCGTGTCCGTGCACAAGTCAGGCGGAACAAGACACCCCTGTTTTGTGTACCCCGACACATGGGCATGAACAAAGTTCAAGGACGTCCCCCACTTCAACGGTGTTCATCTTTCTCACTTTCACTTTTCTTTTTGAAAAAAATTTAGGTTCCCCTCTATATTTTTTAGTTTTTAAACTTTATAAAAGCACTCAACAGAAATAAATGACTCTCTAAAACTTTCCGGGTTGTCTCCGTGGCAGCGCTTTCTTTAAAGCCATTAAGCTAGGCATAAAGTGCTCAAGTAATGGATCCACCCGGATCCCAAGGTATATCAAAGCCAATTTTAATTAGAAAATATTTGTAATTTAGTAGTGAGCACAAAGTGACATATATCATGCAATGACGAAGTCTAACTCTTTTCCTATGCATCGGCATGTCATAAAAGAACAATTCATGCACATCAAGTAAAGGCCAATGCATAGTATAAACAGTTTCTTGCAATTATATCGTGTTAGAAACATAGAGAGGTGGAGATGTCGTTCCTCTCTCATAATAATTGCAAGTTGGAGCAGCAAGAACATGCATATTATATTCATCAAAATCATCATGTGTAGTGGCAAAACGCAACCCATCAATATAATCCTTAATAAGTGCAAACTTCTCTGATATAGTGTAGTTGGGAGAATTCAAAAAGATAATAGGACTATCATGCGTGGGTCCAATAGCATCAATTCCATGTTTAACATAAGGAACTATAGCAAGTTCATTTCCATAATCATAATTCATATTGGCATCATGACCACAAGCATAGCAAGCATCAAGTTCATCGAAAAGGGATATTTCAAATGAATCGACGGGATCATAGCAATTATCATAGCATTCATCCTTCAGTAAGCACGAAGGGAAATTAAACAATGTATGAGTTGGAGGGTTACTCTCATTAGAACGTGGGCATGGGTGATCAATCCGCTCTTCCTCCTTTTGTTCTTCGCTCTCCTTCTCTTCTTTTTCATCCAATGAGCTCACAGTGTCATCAATTTCTTCTTCGATAGATTTCTGCAAAATATTAGTCTCTTCTTGGACAGCGGAGACTTTCTCAATAAATGCATTAATATTAGAATTGTATTCATAATTCTCATGGCAATATATAAATATAGCAAAATTTTCAGATCTATAAACAGCATCATCATCATAATCTTCATACTTTTCAAACAGAGATTCAATTTCATAAGCAACCTTATAAGCAACAAATTTTTCTATTCGTTCCAAATCATAGTAACCATATATACCTTTAGCATAAGAAGCCAAGGTTTCATTATCATTAAATTTGCATGAAAAGGGAAGGTGTGGAGCGTTCATCCTAGAGCAACAAGTATAATCATATCTCAAGCATAGCTCCCGAGCATACCAATGCAACATATGAATTTGATCCCATAACAATTCCCCTTTAAGAGTCAAGCGATAATCCCTAAAGTATTCACATTGATCCAACGTGTCTCCCATTATCAAGTTGAATGGGGTTTTCTTAGGATTATCAAAGTAGTCTTTGATACATTTCACATAACTAGCATCGAGGGTTTTAGGAGGTTCCCCGTCTCCATGAGTAGCAAGTACAACTAATTTTTTTTGTATTTCGTGTTCCATATCCATAACAAAAGATAGAGAACAACTTAGAACAGAAAATAAAATCTACTTAGTGGTAAAGCAAACAAGCACACACGAGAATATTCACCCCACGCTATTGCTCCCCGGCAATGGCCCCAGAAAAAGGTCTTGATAACCCACAGGTGTAGGGGATCAATTGTAGCTTTCTAGATAAATAAGAGTGTCGAACCCAACGAGGAGCTAAAGGTAGGATTTGTATTCTCGCAGGTTCTATCGACCACTGATACAAATCTACGCATGCTTAACGTTTACTTTACCTAGAACAAGAATTAAACTAGAAGTACTTGGAGAAAATAGAACTATGAGTACTTTGCAAGAAAATAAAGTTAGTAGTGTAGTAGCAAGCTTTTTGTAACACAAGAGAAAGATTTGTCCCTAGGCAATCAATAGTTAGAACTGTAATCATTATTGCAATTTTATATGAGGGAGAGGCATAAGCTAACATACTTTCTCTACTTAGATCATATGCACTTATGATTGGACCCCTAGCAAGCATCCGCAAGTACTAAATATCATTAAGATAAAACCCAACCATAGCCTTAAGTATCAAGTCCACTTTACTCCCATATGCAACAACCCACTTATCCGTCTTCAGGCTGCTGTCACCCCAGCAACTGACAACAAGTGAATCATGAACATATTGCAACACCCTACAGCGGGGGCCCCTCACGTTTGCGCGAGACGGAGGGTACCGTAGGACAGCACCATAATAAAATATACAACTCATACCAACCACGATCACGATTAGCCCATAGGACAAAACAGATCTACTCAAACATCATAGGATAACCACATATCATTGGAAAAATATATATAGTGTTGAGCACCATGTTTAAGTAGAGAATTACAGCAGGAATAGAGAGGCTACACCGGTGCATAGAGGGGGAGAAAGTAGGTGCTGACGGTAGCAAGGTTGTTGATGTAGATCGTTGTCACGATCCTAGCCCCGGCGGCACTCCGGCGCCACCGGGAGAGAGGGGGGAGAGCCCCCCTCCTTCTTCTTCCTTGGCCTCCCTCTGGATGGGAGGAGGGTTTCCCCTCTGTTCATTGGCCTCCATGGCAGCGGAGGGGAGAGAGCCCCTCCGAGATTGGATCTCTCTCTCTGTTTCTTTTTTGTTTCGCGTCCCCCAGATCTGGCCGAAAACCGTTTCTTATATATCCGGAGATCCGTAACTCCGATTCCGCTGAGATTTTAACACAATTTTTTTCCGCATATAAGATTCCTTGCGCCTGAAGTAGAGCTCCAACCGACCTTCGAGGAGGGCACAACCCACCACTACGCGCCTGGGCTGCCTGGCGTGCCCAAGTGCCTTGCGGTGACTGTGGGCACCCATTTGCATTGATTGCAACTCCCAAAAATCACATATATTCAAAAATAATTCTCCGCAAATTTTTATCGCGATTGGACTTTGTTTGATATGGATTTTCTGTGAAACAAAAAACATGCAACAAATAGGAACTGGCACTGGGCACTGGATCAATAAGTTAGTCCAATAAATCATATAAAAAGTTTTCAAAAGTATATGAAAGTTGTATAATATTCGCATGGAACAATCAAAAATTATAGATACGACGAAGACGTATCAGCCCACACATCTGTTCAACACGCCTGCGACAGGCATAGGAACTCCAGGAGCGCCGGTTATGCCCCAGTTACCCTTCAACGCGCCAGGGAGTGGGGCGGCCGCTCAACCTAATCAGCCAGAGGCGGTTCGGAGGGAAGAACCGATCCCAGATCCTCGTCTTGTCCAACCGCAGCCGTTTTTAACGCCGTCAGGTCACTTTCCTAACCCGACGGATAACCTGCTAGCAGCAGCTACCCGCCTGGCTGCAATTCTAGTTGTAGGTGATACGCCGGCCGCCATAGAAACCCGAAACGCCATTGGGCTTCTTTAGACCGCGATTGCTCAACAGGCCAATTATTCTTACAGCCGGCACCATGTGCATTCAACCTCGTTGCCCAGCCGGAGTTCCAATTGGCATGTTGAGTCGCCAGTTGTGTCTAGCAGTGCGCGATGTCGTAACCCGCCTCTTGGTAACCCGCCTCACGGAGACCCACCCCGCAATACAAGGACGGATGCTCAGGCGATTGTGTAAGAGGCTAGAGCCTGCCGAGAGGCTGAGGCAGCAAAGCAGCGGGCTTATCAGCCACCCCCAGTAACACCTTCAACTTCCATGGGAGTTGGGTCAAACAGGTGGACTATTGGAGTACCGTGTCTTGTGTTGGCTCTACGTAATGAGCGCATGCCTAAGGACTTTAAGGGCCCTTGCAAAGTACCCAATTACACGGCGGACCTCGAGCCGGCGGCTTGGATCGAAAGCTACGAGCTGGCCATGGATATGTTGGATGTCAGTGATGCGGTATGTGCAAATTTTTTTACTATGATGTTGGAAGGGACGGCTCGTACGTGGTTAAAGAGCCCGCCCCCCAATTCCATCAACACCTGGGGGGAGTTGGAGGAGAGCTTTATCAAGAGTTTTCAAGGAATGTTGGTGCAATTATGGCCCCTTATGTTTTTGTAGTTTGTTGACATAAACAGTATGGACTGATGTGTTTGCTAGTGCACACAGAGTAACAGGTCCCTGATGTATCGAGGAGTTTGATGCAAACGACGAAGATAATCTTCGTGCTATGCAGTGAAGGTTATCACCGAAGATTATGCTGACAAGAGTGACCCCCCAAAATTGCTGAAGTGAAGCAATTGGTTCGGTGTTCGTCCGAAGAAATTGACTATGTACGAGGAGATTGAAGACGAAGTGAAGACGTAGCATTTATTTCATTGTTCCTCTTCTCCTTATTGAGTCATAGGACCACCGTACTATTAAGAGGGGTATAGCGTTCGAAACTTTGATTCTCTGGTGCTAAACCCAAATCCTATGAAAGTTGCGAGAGAAATCTCTTTGTGTTCTGAGCAAATACTTGCCAGCAAGAGACTGAGTTCTTCTTCGCTGCGAGAGACTTGTCTCAGACTGAGGAGTTAGCATTACTTGTTCCTCAAGTAATGTTACCGTTGCTCCAAAATCCGACCGTTGTGAACGTGTCGGTTGGCCATTGGCTGGACCCGTGTCAAAAATGGTTATTTCCCTTCAGGGAAGGCTGCGGCTATAAATAGCCACCCCGCATCGGCTTTGTCAAGTGGCTGCTCCATTTGATTCTGAGAAGATTTGTGAGCAACCCCTCTCTATGTGATTTGAGTTTAAAATCCACCGAGAGAAAAAACCCTAGAGCCGAAGAATTAGATAGTGGTTCAGCATCACTCGAATCTAAGTCCAGTACGCTCCGGCTATTACTCTTGAGAGCTGCAAACTCTCTAGACGGTTAGTTTTCATATTACTCAGAGACCAAGAGTGATTGTGGTTCTCAAAGAAGAAGCCTGTAAAGGTTTGGAGATCACCTTCAAGTATCTACCACGAGTAATCTGCATCGGTTGATGAATCGATTATCGAGGAGAATAGGGTGAAGAGAGTTTATCTTCCGTGTTAACTCACAGCCCCTCCAACCAGGCGTAGTCCTTGTGGAGAAGGACGAACTGGTCGAACAAATACCCTGTCGCCATCGAGCATCACTGGTCACCTCTACTACTCTCATTTACATTCGACCAGTTATCCCTCATGTACTATGTCTCAATGCATGATGCTTTTCTCTTTTGGTACTTAGTTTTAGCTCGCTGTAGTTTATTTTTCGTTCGCTCCGCTGCTTGGTTCTGAGAGTTTTGAGATTTCCGAAGAAATTTTAAAACTCCCATTCAACCTCCCTCTGGTAGACATACTTCGATCCTACAATTGGTATCAGAGTGAGGTACTCCTTGACTCTACTCATTTTGGTTTAACAACCTTGGAGTTTTGAGTATGTCTTCAGTGAGCTACAAGTCGCATCTCAAGATCCCCATATTCGATTGGACGGACTATCCCTTCTGGAAGGAGAAGATGAAGATCTGCCTCCGAGCTATTGATGATAATATGTGGAATGTGGTACATAATGGATTCACTGTTCAAATTCCCCAAGTCCCCAATGATTAAGAAAAGAAGCTTATCCAGATGGATGCACAAGTCAAAGATGAAATTGGTGGCCATTAATCTCGTGCTTAATTTCTTCGCTATTGCCAGTGTGAGACTGCGAAAGAATTGTGGGACATTCTGGAAAAGATCAACGAGGGTGTATCAACTCAGAAAGAAGCAAGCATTGATACCCTTTGGGCAAAGTTCAATCAGTTCAAGCGAATCGCAATGAAAGCTGCCAGCAAACCTTCGATAGTCTGAGTGACATCGCGAACAAACTGCAAGGCCTTGGTGCTAAAGACATTACTCACCATGAAGTTGTGAAGAAACTGCTCCGTTCTCTTGACAGTTTATTCGACACCTTCGTTCTGATCATCAGGGAAAGGCCAGATTTTAAAGAGCTCGACTCAGCTGATATCATGGAAAGATTGAACACCCATGAAGAACAAGAAGAAGAAAAGAGAGATCTCTATGGTTCAAGTCATCGCAAAACCCATGCTCTCAAGGCTACTGCAGATTCTTCCTTGGAAGGAAATGCCGAAGAAGATTCTGATGATACAGAAATAATCAGCAAAGACCACATGTTGATCACGAAGAGATTTCAGCACCTTCACAGGAAGAACCAGTTTCAAAAGAAAGGTTCCAGCAACTCAGGCGGGTCAAAATCCTCGTCAAAGCCTACAGGAGAATACACCTTCTTAAAGTGCAAGAAACCAGGGCATTTCACTTCGGACTGTCCACTCTGGGAAGCTGAAATCCGTGCCACTAGAAGATATGACTCAGGAAACAACCGTGGCAAAAGCAAGAGCAAGAGCTACGACTCCAACGATGAGAAGAAAACAAAGAAGTTCTTCAAGAATAAGGATAGCTCCAAGTCCTCGTCAAGATCTTCCTCAAAGAATCCCTCCAAGTCCTCCTCCAACCGCAAGAACCTCTCGCAAGGCCAAGGCGTACATCGGCAAGGAGATGGACTCTGATGAAGAAGAGTCTTCTGGCTCCGAAGAAGAAGAGGAATTTGAAGAAGATTCTGACTCAGGCATGGCTGGCATAGCATGTGCCTCCTCCCCGGCTTCAAACTTCTTCAAAGAACATTTGAGCAAAGAAGTACCTCCTGCTTACTGCTTCATGGCCAAAGCTTTGAAAGAAAAGGTATCATCCAAACATCACAAGACTCACTCAAGTGATGAATATTCTTCTGATGAGGATGACCATGCTAAGCTGATCAAAATTGCTAATATTTACCAAAACTCTCTTGAGAAAATTGAGAAAACCCTCAGGAAGTTTGAAGGGTTGTTAGTTGAGGAGATGGAGAAAAATCAGTCGCTGACCGAGGAGTATTCTGCTCTTAAGTCACGAATGGATGAACTGTCAAATTGTCATTACTTTTTCTCAGCTGACCATGAAAGATTAACCTATGATTACTAGAAAAGGAAACAGGAAGTCGAGGCACAGAGAAAGTCTCATGAAGGTTTGATCAGGGAAAATTCTCTTTTCACCCAACAACTCAAACAGAAACCTGAAGTGTTTGAGCCACCCTGCTTAAAATGTCTTAAACATAGCAATGCTGAATCGAATGTTGAATCTTCTGTGAATGCTAACCCCGCTGGTGAGGAAAATGGTTCTTTGTCTAATGAAAATGCTAGGTTGAAGGATCTACTATAGATAGGGATGTTCAAATCTCTCAAAGGGCATCAAACCCTTTGTGATGTGTTGAAGAAATCCCTTCTTCACAAAAATCCCAGCAAGGATGGTATCAGTTTCGAAAGGAAACTGACTGAAACTGGCACCTACTTGGAACCTGATCAATATCCTCCCACTGTGTGGGTGCCTGCCAAGAGCAAAACGCTCGATCCAGCATTACTTTTGGGCTATCGTTGTCCAATCCCTGAATACTCCTATGATGATTCTTTGGATAACTATAAGTTGTTCAAAAATCAACGTGGTGAGGCTTTTGCTCGCTATGTTGGACCGAACTGCAGGAATGGCACCCAAAAGAAAAAAATATGGGTGCCAAGGAAATCTATCGAAGCATTACCTGTTACAACCTTACTAACCATGCAGGCAGAAGATGCTCTTTATAAGCTTGAAAAGATTCGTCAGAATGAGTATATGCATACCTCATTCAATCATTATACTCACTTGTCGTGGGTGCACATGATCACCTATGGGGCCACAGGCCCCTTTTTGTGGTACGGCAGTGGAGGGTTGCGTTGCACAAAGAGCGGAGGCAGTGAGGCAGCACGACGACAATGACACTGATTTTTTACTCAGGTTCGAGCCGCTGGGGAGCGTAAAACCCTACTCCTGCTTTGGTGGATTGATAGGAGGAACACAAAGACACGAAACACTCAAGCCCGGCAAGGTTGCCTCGGGGAGAGCAGATACGCGTGTACAAGTGCGTGAGTGTCCGAATCCTTGTCTAGGTTGCCTTGGGCCTCCTTTTATAGCTCAAGGGGCTGCCACAGTGGCAAACAGACACTATTCCATCGATTAGACAGCTACAGTGTTAACATACCTAACTCTGGCACTTAGGACAAAATGCCATAAATGCTATCTGAGATGGCGTGCGAGGGTGCTTCCCCGGCAAGGTTATACCACCGCTCAAGCTAACCGCTGCTTATTATCTTGACATGCCTCTGGACGGATGTCAAATGTGTGTTCTGCCATCCAGCAAGAAGCCACGTACCTGGAAGGAGCCACCTAATCGCACCAGGGGCTCGACACCACATCGATAAGTGACTAGTGCTGTGATGCGGTGGAGCGGTGACAACTAGTCTCGCGCTTGCCGGGACGGAGCTTTGCCGGGTCTTCTGGAGGGGCGCGCGCTTTGGCCCCCGGCAAGCATGGGGACACGCTTGGCACGGCTCGGCCTCCTGTCTTGCCGCGACTATTGGCTCTGTCGGCCTCGCTCGGCCAGTAGGGGAGGTTCTTTGTAGATCTTCTGTGTTGGCTTGATCTTCTTAATGCGCTCCTTGATCTCACGGAGAGCGGCTTCTCTGGTTGTCTTGGACTTGTGTTGATAGGTTCGCTACCACTGCATGTGCATAAGTCAAGGGGCACTAGGTGCCCAAGTTCTAGTGCACCGACGGGAGCCGCCGGGTCTGGCCCACACATGCTTATCAGGCGTCGTCGGGTCAGGCCCAAAATTTATGCACAGGCGCGCAATATAAGGGAGTAACTGCCTAATTTTAAATTAGCACTCACCCATCACTTCCTGTAGTTTCCGCCACACGCGCCGCATGCATTGCGGGAGGTTAGTGATGGGCGCGCGTTGCTCGGGAACGTGGGGGGTGGCAAAAACTGCAGCACCATGGATTGGAACGACGGGGCGGTTACCTGTACGCCCGTGATCATGGGTAGTGGGATTGGTGGAGATGGGCGGCCGCCTCATGGCGATTGAGAGCCAGCCCCCGCGTCCCCCCATTATAAATTGGGGGTCATGGCGAGTAGTGCTCATCCATCCTCCTCCTCCCAAACCTTTAGGCTGTGATAGGCTTGTTCTTTCTCCTCTGGTCTCGGGCCGACCCTTCTCAACCCTGATGGCTAGGGGAAAAGGGCAGGCGCGTGCATCCGCAGTTGTGAGATCTTCTTCGCGCAGCCACGTCCAGCCCCCAGCCTAGGATGATGATCCTGAGCCAAGCGCTTGTGGGAGAGTAGTTGGACGGGGTCGTGGTCAACGTGGCGGGCGTACAAGGGGTGGCCAGAGTGGTGAATCTTCTGCCACGACGCCCATCACTCCGGCCGTGGCGGAGGGCCACACCAGCGACACCGCACTAGCGTTCATCGTGAAATTAGGCCACCACAGCAAGAGGACCACCCGCGCGGTCTGTACCTATGCGCGAGCGGCTGCAGCAGCGGTCCATCATTGGTTTCGACAAAGTTTTCTGCCCACGGTACTATGTACCTCACGACAGGGTGGAAAACTTTCGTCCATGCGCATTATTTAGGAGTGGGGGATCTTCTCCGCTTCAAGTTGGGGAAGACGACCATGCTCTATGTGAAGTTCTTCGGGGTCCCGGAATCCACCTCGGCTGCTGTGTGGAGAGCTCGAGCGACAGTGACGGTGCCCCATCGAGCGATAGCGATGAGAGGACAGTGGCGGCAGCAACCCACGACGCGTCAAGAGCAGGGGCGACAGCTTCGACGCGGCGTCAGAGCCGGCAGCATCGTTAGCTCCAGCTGAACGTCGGCAGCACCGTCATCTGCACCTGCCTCCCCCTGGCTTCATCTTCCCTGCCTGCTTCGTCCGCCTTGCCGGGGGTTCCTTCTCGCTGGCCCTGGCAGTGGTGGCCAGGGCATCACCTAGATGCTCTCCTCCCCCTCATCCTCTTCTTCCTTGCTGGGGAAGCGCCGAATCCCAGCCAGGCACTCCTTTTGCCCTCGCGGAGGAGCGGCTGGCGCGGATCCTAAGGGAGAAAGTCCAATAAAGATTTATGTAAAGGGTGTTTGCTAATGTAGTTCTATCCATTTTGTAATAAAAATGAATGAAAGAATGTCGTTTTTTCCTTTAAGGATTATCTCTTTCTTCCTCCTTTGGTGCTATGTCAGCATGTTATCACTTGCCGCGTAAAACAAACTCATCGGGCTAGCATTAGCTGTTAGTGCCAGAGGGGACGACCCTCGTGTGACGCCCCCGATTCAATCGTACACTAATCATGCACGCAAACGTGTACAATCAAGATCAGGGACTCACGGGAAGATATCACAACACAACTCTAAAACATAAATAAGTCATACAAGCATCATAATACAAGCCAGGGGCCACGAGGGCTCGAATACAAATGCTCGATCATAGACGAGTCAGCGGAAGCAACAATATCTGAGTACAGACATAGGTTAAACAAGGTGCCATAAGATGGCTAGCACAAACAGGGATACAACAGATCGAACAGGCGCAGAGCCTCCTGCCTGGGATCCTCCTAACTACTCCTGGTCGTCGGCGTCCTGGACGTAGTAGTAGGCTCCGCCCTGGTGGTAGTAGTCGTCGAAGGTGGCGTCTGGCTCCTGGGTTCCAACATCTGGTTGCGACAACCAGCAAGAAGGGAAAGGGGGAAAGGAGGGGGAAAGCAACCGTGAGTACTCATCCAAAGTACTCGCAAGCAAGGATCTATACTACATATGCATGGTATATGTGTAAAGAGGCAATATCGGTGGACTGAACTGCAGAATGCCAGAATAAGAGGGGGATAGCTAGTCCTGTCGAAGACTACGCTTCTGGCAGCCTCCATCTTGAAGCAATAGAAGAGATTAGTTGGAAGTTAACCAAGCAACAACGTATAGCATAATCCTACCCGTCGATCCTCTCGTCGCCACCATGCGAGAGAGCGACCACCGGGTTATATCTGTCACTTGTAAGGGTGTGTTTTATTAAGTATCCATTTCTAGTTGTCATGAGGTCGGGATACAACTCCGGGTCGTCCTTTTACCGAGGGACACGGCTATTCGAATAGATAAACTTCCCTGCAGGGGTGCACCACATATTCCCCAACATGCTCGATCCCCTTTGGCCGGACACACTTTCCTGGGTCATGCCCGGCCTCGGAAGATCCACACGTCGCAGCCCCACCTAGGCTCAACAGAGAGGTCAGCACGCCGGACTAATCCTAGGCACTCTGGGGTCTGGGCCCATCGCCCAGTGCGCTCCTGCACGTTGCGTACGCGGCCGCGAGCAGACCTAGCAACCCACACGATCACGGCGGTTACGTTATCGCGGTCCAACACGGCGCGCGCCGCTCAGTCGCTGGCGTCAAGAAGGCTTCAGCTGATACCACGATGCCGGGATACCCATAACTACTCCCGCGTAGTTGGTTAGTGCGTATAGGCCAGTGGCCAGACTCAGATCAAATATCCAATCTCGTTAAACGTGTTATTATGAGATCACCGCGGACTACGACCAGGGCCAGGCCCACCTCTCTCCTAGGTGGTCACAACCTGCCCTGCCGCTCCACAACAAAGAGTCACTTAGGGGGCCGTCGAGGAGGCCAATCCTTTCAGCCCCCATTCGTGAATCACCTGCGGGTGCTCCTCGAGCCAACCCGACTTTAGTATCCATCTGATGTCACATGTAATAAGTAGTATACATATCCGCAATCGCCACCCGTGGCGAGCACGGCCCAATAATGTAGCATAGCAGACAGACGAGAATGTAGGGCCACTGATGACAAACTAGCATCCTACACTAGGCATTTAGGATTGCAGGTAAGGTATCAACAACAGTAGCAACAATGACAGGCTATGCAGCAGAATAGGATTAACCGAAAGCAGTAACAGGCTACACTACTCTAATGCAAGCAGTATAGAGAAGAATAGGCGATATCTGGTGATCAAGGGGGGGGCTTGCCTGGTTGCTCTGGCAAGTAGGGGTCGTCAACAACGTAGTCGGTCGGGGCACCAGCAGCTGCGTCGGTCTCGTAGTCTACCGAGAGAGAGGGGGAAGAAACAGTAAACACACAGGCAACGATTGCAACAGGGATGCGGACATGTCTAAACGCAGGCCAGGGTGATATACAGCCTAACTAAGCGATTTAGTTAATTTAGGAATTTATTCGGATTTTTTAATTAGGGTTGGACACTATTCATTTATCAAAATCGGTCTAATTGTTCAACGTTCTTATAGCTGCGGGCATCTGACGGGAATACAGAGGGCGTATTCGGGTTCGTATCGTCGTTCTGAGCAAGTTTCATGTATAAAATATTTTCATCGGAGTTACGGTTTAAAAGATATGATTTTCTAAAGTTTTTATTAATTTCTGAAATTTTAATTAATTATTTAATTCAACATTATCCGAAACAGTGAGTCGATGACATCATGCTGACGTCAGCATTTAATTAATTTAATTACTAATTACTGTTTAATTAACCTAATTAGTTAATTGATTAACCTAATCGGATTAATTAACTAATTAATTAACTAATTATTAATTAATTATTTTAATTATTTATTTTTATTTTTATTTTCTTAAAATCGTTTCTTGGCCTGTGGCCCGTTCGGTCAGTGGTCAGGGGCATTAGGCCCCACCGTCAGTGGCCCGAATGGCCACACGGCCGGCGGGCGCGCGGGCGCGCCAGGCACGCGTGGCTCGCGCGCGCACGCACTGGCCGAGGCCAGTGTGCGTGGCCGCCGGGGTGGCGGCGAGGGCCAGAGCCGGAGCGGGGCGCCGCGGCCGTCCGGTGTGGAGAGGCGGCCGCTGGGAGAGGAGCGCTGGGGGCCGCGCTGGCGTGCGGCGTGCGGGCGGGCGGCGTGCGCGGAGGGCGCGCGGTGAGCGTGGATGCGGTGGCGGGCCGCGGGCGCGTGCACGCGGTCAAGTGGCGGGGGAGGCCTGGGGGCCTCACCGAGATTCAGGGACGGGTAGCGGGCTCGAGCTCGTGGAGGGGGGGTCGGCGACGGGGTAGAGGCGGGGCGTCGGCGTCGAGCGCGAGGAGGGGCTCGGGGTGGAGGCCGGAGACGACGGGTCGACGGGGAGGCCGGCGTCGGTGGAGTCCGGCGAGGCGGCGAGGTCCAAGGGTGACGGCGGTCCGCGACGGCGTCGGAGACGAGGCGCAGATGGGGCGCGGTCGGGCGCGTCGGGGCGATCGACGGGGACGACGGCGACGGAGACGAGGTGCAGGCCGGCGGGGAGGCGCGGGCTCCGGGCGGCGGCGTCCTGGCGCGGGGCGGCGAGGTCGTCGCGGCGACGAGCGACGGGATCGGGGGTTTGCCCAGATACAGATCCGCGGAGGGAGGGGCGACCGGGGGGGGGGAATGTGGATCGGGAGAGGGGCTAGGGTTCGGCCGGGGGGCCTTATAGGCCAGGGGCGACGCAGGTGGGCCGGCCGGCTGGGCTTCGGCCCAGTTGGGCCGTGGGGGGGGGGGGTTGCTCTTTTTTTCTTCTCTGTTTTCTATTCTTTTTCCTTTTCTTTATTCTCCTTTCTCAATCTAGTAAAGCTAGGCCTCAAAATGGTTTTTGTAAAAGTGTGACCTATTTCATAAATACCATACAGTATTCCTAACACCTAAAATTAGTTGGACAAAACATAATTCCATATTATTTCAGATTTAATAAATGGTTACTAAATATTATCTTTATCCACTGTTTGAGGTTGTTCGAGTCACTTATCCAATTCCAATGATGTTGGTTTCAATTTTAGAATAGCCTCTGGAATATTTGTTATTTATCTGACATTTTAGTTTCTATGTTGGACAACTTTTATATTCCACTTTCATTTAAATTTGAATTTGACTTAGGAGTTGAAATGCAATATGATGCTAATGATGATTATGCACTATTAATCATGATGACATGGCCTCATCAAAAGGGTGATCACTGTAGCTTAATACAGGGGGTGTTACAAATCTCCTCCACTACAAGAAATCTCGTCCCGAGATTTAGGAGGTAGAAAGAAACAAAGCGGGGTATTCATCGCGAAGACGATCCTCGCGTTCCCAAGTGGCTTCATCCTCAGAATGGTTTGACCACTGAACCTTGAGGAACTTGATAACCTTCTGGTGTGTGCGACGCTCGGCTTGATCAAGAATACGGATGGGATGTTCTGGATAAGACCGATCTTCCCATAATTCAAGCACTTCATGATCCACAGCTCTAATAGGATCCTTGAAGCAGCGACAAGTATGATGTAACACGACAATACTTTAAGCAGTGTAATAGATACATAACAGTAGTCGATTAAGACATACAGATCCATACACAAAGTCGGGTACATGCGGACAGCATAACAGCGCAAATTAAAAGCTAGACATACTAGGCGGCGCGCAGGCACGCGGTAAGGAAGTACACAACGAGACATAGCAAAGGCTACATCAACGTCGGAGAAAACCACTGTAACGGGGTAACTGCGAGTGCGGACGACGAATATTCATCGCGGAAGGATCCTGTGCTCCATGTGCACTCTGATGCAGAACCCGGTCTCGAACTGTAAGAAGTGGTCCACGTGCAGGTGTGTGACCTCCAATAGCAGGCCAGTCAATACCAGCATACATCTGAGTCCTGCGCGGGTAAAGGATGTGCTCCGGATGTATCCCTGCACGAACAGCGGGCATCAACTGCGTCATAGCATCGTAGAGACGTGCTCGAGTGGCAACCAACTCGACGGCAAGAGCCCGAACAGTGCGATCCAGAGCCTGAGTGCACTGAATCAGAACGCGGTGGTCATATCGGCGAGGCTCGTACGGGGCACAGATAGCTGTGTAGTATCCGGTAGCATCTCCAGCAGGGGCATACGGAATGTATCGGAACTCAGAGTCATCCAAGATATCACTGAACTGTCCTCGAAGACGTGCGACAGCAGAGTAGGCGGCATCATGTACTGCCATCTCAATCGTCACGCCGATACCGTGGAAAAGGTGCAGCTCGGTGTCTGAGTCATTCTGCCGATCATATATACGAACATCAGCATGGTACTGCTCCTGATTAAACTCGCGGTAATCCTCGTAAACCATGTACTCAGGGTACCAGCGGTAGCCAAGTCTGGTCATGAGAGCGATCAGGACAGCTGGAAAACCAGGGGCATCACGAGCCCAAGTGCGAAGCACAAGCTGTGTCGTAGGACGCGGTGGAAACAAACGGTCCATCTGAAACAGAGGAAATTCAGATTTGTCAAATGACAATGAGAAGTTTAACACAACTCGGAGAGAAAGGTTAAACAAAACAATGGAAAGGAAAATGATTATCAGACTAATCAGATCAACGACAGGGAAATCGCACAGATATCCAGCTCTCCGGGTAGACAGAATTTACGAGATCCTAAGTGTCGGCGTTAGTAAACTTTATTTAACCCGAGTAGAAGAGAGATCAGAGTCCCAGAGTATAGACGAGGAATAAAAGATCCTAATACCACCCAGTTGGCAATGTGGGCCCGTAAGCCACACAGCCAAGTTAGTAAAACGGTTTTCTTTGTCTAGACTCAACTTCGGCCAAGGAATTGGAAAGGGGGATTCCTACAGGCAGTCGGCTCTGATACCAACTTGTTGCGCCCCCGGCTCGATCGTACACTAATCATGCACGCAAACGTGTACGATCAAGATCAGGGACTCACGGGAAGATATCACAACACAACTCTAAAACATAAATAAGTCATACAAGCATCATAATACAAGCCAGGGGCCACGAGGGCTCGAATACAAATGCTCGATCATAGACGAGTCAGCGGAAGCAACAATATCTGAGTACAGACATAAGTTAAACAAGGTGCCATAAGATGGCTAGCACAAACAGGGATACAACAGATCGAACAGGCGCAGGGCCTCCTGCCTGGGATCCTCCTAACTACTCCTGGTCGTCGGCGTCCTGGACGTAGTAGTAGGCTCCGCCCTGGTGGTAGTAGTCGTCGAAGGTGGCGTCTGGCTCCTGGGCTCCAGCATCTGGTTGCGACAACCAGCAAGGAGGGAAAGGGGGAAAGGAGGGGGAAAGCAACCGTGAGTACTCATCCAAAGTACTCGCAAGCAAGGATCTATACTACATATGCATGGTATATGTGTAAAGAGGCAATATCGGTGGACTGAACTGCAGAATGCCAGAATAAGAGGGGGATAGCTAGTCCTGTCGAAGACTACGCTTCTGGCAGCCTCCATCTTGAAGCAATAGAAGAGATTAGTTGGAAGTTAACCAAGCAACAACGTATAGCATAATCCTACCCGTCGATCCTCTCGTCGCCACCATGCGAGAGAGCGACCACCGGGTTATATCTGTCACTTGTAAGGGTGTGTTTTATTAAGTATCCATTTCTAGTTGTCATGAGGTCGGGATACAACTCCGGGTCGTCCTTTTACCGAGGGACACGGCTATTCGAATAGATAAACTTCCCTGCAGGGGTGCACCACATATTCCCCAACATGCTCGATCCCCTTTGGCCGGACACACTTTCCTGGGTCATGCCCGGCCTCGGAAGATCCACACGTCGCAGCCCCACCTAGGCTCAACAGAGAGGTCAGCACGCCGGACTAATCCTAGGCACTCTGGGGTCTGGGCCCATCGCCCAGTGCGCTCCTGCACGTTGCGTACGCGGCCGCGAGCAGACCTAGCAACCCACACGATCACGGCGGTTACGTTATCGCGGTCCAACACGGCGCGCGCCGCTCAGTCGCTGACGTCAAGAAGGCTTCAGCTGATACCACGATGCCGGGATACCCATAACTACTCCCGCGTAGTTGGTTAGTGCGTATAGGCCAGTGGCCAGACTCAGATCAAATATCCAATCTCGTTAAACGTGTTATTATGAGATCACCGCGGACTACGACCAGGGCCAGGCCCACCTCTCTCCTAGGTGGTCACAACCTGCCCTGCCGCTCCACAATAAAGAGTCACTTAGGGGGCCGTCGAGGAGGCCAATCCTTTCAGCCCCCATTCGTGAATCACCTGCGGGTGCTCCTCGAGCCAACCCGACTTTAGTATCCATCTGATGTCACATGTAATAAGTAGTATACATATCCGCAATCGCCACCCGTGGCGAGCACGGCCCAATAATGTAGCATAGCAGACAGACGAGAATGTAGGGCCACTGATGACAAACTAGCATCCTACACTAGGCATTTAGGATTGCAGGTAAGGTATCAACAACAGTAGCAACAATGACAGGCTATGCAGCAGAATAGGATTAACCGAAAGCAGTAACAGGCTACACTACTCTAATGCAAGCAGTATAGAGAAGAATAGGCGATATCTGGTGATCAAGGGGGGGGCTTGCCTGGTTGCTCTGGCAAGTAGGGGTCGTCAACAACGTAGTCGGTCGGGGCACCAGCAACAGCTGCGTCGGTCTCGTAGTCTACCGAAGGAAAGAGGGGGAAGAAACAGTAACACACGGCAAAGAATGCAACAGGGATGGAGGACATGTCTAAACGCAGGGCCAGGGTGATATACAGCCTAACTAAGCGATTTAGTTAATTTAGGAATTATTCGGATTATTTAATTAGGGTTGGAACATTCATTTATCAAAATCGGTCTAATTGTTCAACGTTCTTATAGCTGCGGGCATCTGACGGGAATACAGAGGGCGTATTCGGGTTCGTATCGTCGTTCTGAGCAAGTTTCATGTATAAAATATTTTCATCGAGTTAGTAGTCGTTTAAAAGATATGATTTTCTAAAGTTTTTATTAATTTCTGAAATTTTAATTATTATTTATTCAACATTATCCGAAACAGTGATCGATGACGTCAGATGACATCATGCTGACGTCAGGTTAATTAAGTTAATTACTAATTACTGTTAATTAACACTATTAGTTAATTAGATTAACCTAATCAGGATTAATTACTAATTAATTAATTAATTATTTTAATTATTTATTTTTATTTTTTTATTTCTTAAAATCGTTTTCTGGGCGTGGGGCCCGTTCGGTCAGTGGGTCAGGGGCATTAGGCCCCACCTGTCAGTGCCGAAGGCAGGACGGGCGGGGGCGCGGGGAGCGGCAGGCACGCGCGTGTGCCGGCCAGCTGAGCCGAGTTGCGGCCGGGAGCGGGTGCGGTGGCCGGACGGGGGTGGGGCGAGGAGAGGCGGGGGGGGGCGGTGGAGTGGAGGCGGCCGCAGGAGGAGCGCTGGGGGCGCGCGGGTGGGCGTGCCGGGGGCGGTGGCGTGCGCCGAGGGCGCGCGGTGAGCGTGGATGCGGGGCGGCGCGCGTGCTCGTGCACGGGGCAGGGGAGGGGGAGGCCTGGGCCTCACCGAGATTTGAGCGGAGGGGCACGGGCTCGAGCTCGTGGAGGGGGGGGGGTCGGCGAGGCGGTCGAGGAGGGGGCGTCGGCGTCGAGCGCGAGAGGGGCTCGGGGTGGAGGCCGGAGACGACGGGTCGACTGGGAGGCCGGCGTCGGTGGAGTCCGGCGAGTGCGGCGAGGTCCAAGGGCGACGGCGGTCCGCGACGGCGTCGGAGACGAGGCGCAGACGAGGCGCGGTCGGGCGCGGGGCGCGGGGATCGACGGGGACGACGGGACGGAGACGAGTGCAGGCCGGCGGGGAGGCGCGGGCTCGGGCGGCGGCGTCCTGGCGGGGGCGGCGAGGTCGTCGCGGCGACGAGCGACGGACGATGGGGGTTTTGCCCCGATCCAGATCCAGCCGAGGGAGGGGCGACCGGGGGGGGGGAATGTGGATCGGTGAGGGGGCAGGGTTCGGCCGGGGGCCTTATAGCCAGGGGCGACGCAGAGGTGGGCCGGCCGGCTGGGCTTCGGCCCAGTTGGGCCGTGGGGGGGGGGTTGCTCTTTTTTTCTTCTCTGTTTTCTATTTCTTTTTCCTTTTCTTTATTCTCCTTTCTCAATCTAGTAAATAGCTAGGCCTCAAAATGGTTTTTGTAAAAAGTGTGACCTATTTCATAAATACCAGTGCATTATTCCTTAACACCTAAAATTAGTTTGGACAAAACATAATTCCATATTTATTTCAGATTTAATAAATGGTTACTAAATATTATCTTTATCCACTGTTTGAGGTTGTTCGAGTCACTTATCCAATTCCAATGATGTTGGTTTCAATTTTAGAATAGCCTCTGGAATATTTGTTATTTATCTGACATTTTAGTTTCTATGTTGGACAACTTTTATATTCCACTTTCATTTAAATTTGAATTTGACTTAGGAGTTGAAATGCAATATGATGCTAATGATGATTATGCACTATTAATCATGATGACATGGCCTCATCAAAAGGGTGATCACTGTAGCTTAATACAGGGGGTGTTACACCTCGGCACTAGCATCCAACACCTTGCTCGGCGAGCCCCCTTGCCGATATCGGCGCGGCCCCCTAGGATCATAGAGAGACTACGAATTGGCAACTAGGAGGCAGCATGTCCCGACAATGGTTTTTGTTGCACAAAGGATTCCATTGCATGCGCCCAAAGGAGTGGAAAGGATCCTTTTGAGGAGCAAAAAGGGATATGGTGCTTAGGGATATGAATATTGGACTTATCTTTTTCTATCCCCTTCGGCGTGCGATGAACGACCTCCATCCTCATTCCTCTTCCTTCTCCTCTTTGCCTTCTCGATGGCTAAGCACCTATGGTTGAGAAAGGCCTCTGTTCTCCAGGGTAAGAGAGAAGGAGAGAGAGTGAAGTAACAAAGATCCGTGGGTCCATCTAGCACTTTAAGAAATTTCTAAAAACTTAAAGGCAAAGAAGTTGCAACATATACATGCATAGGAACATGCGAACTGGTAGTATGATGCAATGCCTAGTTTTATTGACGCGGGCATAGGGTCTGCGCCTGGCTTTGTACAAAGGGTTACATGCTACATCGGCAAAGTTTGTACAAGGAGGTTGCCGGCGACTGAGCCCGGCAATCGCGCCTTATGGGTAGAACTTGTGAAGATGCTCATTCCATGAGTTTTGTATTTTGATACCATCTTTGGTCTCTAGACAGAATGCGCCAGGTCTGGTGACTTGTGCTACCCGGTAAGGGCCTTCCCACTTCGGTGTCAACTTGTTGGCACCCTCGGCGGACTGAACTCGCCTAAGGACAAGGTCGCCTTCCTGAAGGCTCCGGGGATGAATCTTGCTGCTATGATAGCGGCGCAAGGCTTGCTGATATCGTGCAGCATGCATAGCAGCCCAGAGACAATCTTCCTCGAGGAGTACGACATCCTCATGCGTAGCTGCTCTTGCTCTACTTCATCGTAGGCAAGTACTCGAGGTGACCCATATATGAGTTCCGTGGGGAGTACTGCATCCGCCCCGTACACCAGTGTCGGTACAATGAACATTCGCGTTCATTTTAACCGAACTATACACAGACGTGATGGCCCTCTGCATTCTACAATAACACATGCAGCAACGCCGAGCCATGATGGCAGCCCTTTGAGGCGTCAAAGAGTGGATCAAGAAGACCAAGACATCATAACTCAGCAAGAAATCACCCTGGGGAAAGCCTCCCTTGCCAGGCAGGAGAGCCCGGCAAGGTCGAAGCCATTCCCCCAAGGGCAAGTCCAAGACCCCCCGGCAGGCTTGCCGGATCCTTCAGGGGCATCTCACCCCGCCAAGACACCACCGCACCACAACGCCAGTCACCTATCGGTGCGGTGTCGAGCCCCCAGATGATTAAGTGGCATCCACCAGGCACGTGGCGGCCACCCAGAAGGATTTTCAACTTCAAATGACACCCGTCCAGATGGCGTGTCATGCATGTGAGCAAGATGGTGGCTGAAGCGGCTCGGCAGGCTTGCCGGGCTCACCCACGACAAGACCCTAAGCGGTGCATTTAATGCACTTTGTCCTAACTGCCAGAGTTAGGTATGATAGCACTGTTAGCCATCTAATCAGTGAATAGTGGTAGCCTGGCCACTGTGGAGCACCCCTTGAACTATAAAAGGAGGCCCATGGCTACCTAGAATAGGATTCAGACCCCCTCACACTTGTACGCGTGTAGCCGCTCTCTCCCCAAGGCATCCTTGCTGGGCAAGAGCGTCGCGCTCTCTCTTCGGTCCATCCATCAATCCCACCAAAGCAGGAGTAGGGTTTTACACCTCGCGGCGGCCTGAACCTGGGTAAAAGTGACCGTTATCCTCGTCGCCGCACTGCTCTGCTGCTTCTGGTCTTTGTGCAATGCGCCCTCTCCCCCGCCGAACCACAAAGGGGCCGACGAACCCATAGGTGATCGTGTTCCACATCGACATCTTTGGCACGCCAGGTAGGGGGGAGCGCTTGCGCGAACCTGAAGTAGTAAGCAGCGCGTTAATCTTCATCATTGCCATCTTCTTCATCACCAGCTTCATCGCTCATGGTGCCCAAGAAGAAGTCAGGCGCACTAGCTCACCCTTCTACCTCAAAGGTCCCGCCGCCCGTGAACGCCGATGCCACCAGCGACGCGGTGGCGACGGGAGGGGCAGACGCCGTGGGAAATAGCACCAGCACAGGCGGCGCTGTTGTCGTGGCACCCACGGTTGAGCCCAGAGCAGCAGACGCCAGACAAGGACGACAGCAACAGCAACCAGATGGCCACGCCCCGCAGGCAGCGGGCGGGGGAAGCGTTCCCGTTCCACCTCCCCGCCACACCGGCGAGCGCAGCCGCAGCAAAGATGCCCGGTCCGGTGCAAGCCGTGACCCTCTAGCGGCACCCGCAGGCGGTGCGGCCGCAGGGCACACACCTGTCCCGGAGCAAGGCAAGCAAAGCAGAATACGCGGTGGGGCAGTCGACTCCCAAGCGCACCCTCATCACCGCCCGATCGCCTTGGCGACCGGCCCGCGGCGACCAAGACACGGCGATGCTCCCTTTGGGATCACCAGGGATCGAGCGGTGTCGCGGTCCTCGTCGACTGCCATGCCGAGCACGGCGACGGAAGCCATGGCGAGGGCCCAACTTCTACTAAGATTTCCTCCAGTGGCCGATCACTTGGATGAATGGGGAGCCACCATTCAGAGCTTGATCAGCTTCACTGAGATCGAGAGGTCTCAGCAGGCGGAACCGACACGGCACACGCGAGCCGTAACGATGAACCGGATTGCTGCTCGTGGCGGGGAGGCTGCACCGACGGCGTGATCCCTTCTGCGGCGATATGACCACAGGCTGCGGCAGGAGCGATGTGGCCACGAAACTGACGAAGCGTCGATGGCCTCATCTGGCCCACACGCCCACCAAGATCAGCGGCAAGTTCCGGAAGATCAGCGACAGGGAGATGCACATGTCACCGCAGAGCGGTGATAGGAGACTCGCCGCCGATCCGATAGGTGCGACGGCCCGGTCACTGACGAACCCGCGCCCGGTGACGGCGGGTGCCTGCACTTTGGGGTTGGGTGCCCAGCCTTCACTCGTGAGTTGCGGCAAGTCTGTTGGCCGTCTGCCCGCATCTTCAAGCCAGAACTGCTCGAGAAGTATGTTGGGAAGCTGAACCTGGCAGAGTTTCTAAGCATCTATACGATTGTTGTCCAAGCTGCCGGAGGAAGAGATGAGAAGGTATTCGCCAACTACTTCCCTTTCGCCCTCAAGCCAAATGTGAGGTCGTGGCTGATGCACCTACCGGAGAACTCCATTTCACCTTGGGATGAGTTGTGCAGCGAGTTTGTTGGTGCCTTCACGGGCGGCCACCAGGAGCCCGGACGGCCCAGCGACTTGCAAGTCCTCACCCAGAAGGAAGGAGAGAGCCTGTGAAAGTACATGCAGAGGTTCAACAGAGTGCACCGCAACATTCCAGATATCCACCCGGCAGCTGTGATTGCCGCGTTCCAGTCGAACGTGCGCAATAGAAGGATACGTTCCAAGATGAACATTCGGCTGCCCAAGACTGTAAATGAGCTTTACACTTTGGCGGATAAGTGCGCTCGGGCTGAAGAGGGGAGGCGACTCCCCGGAGAGGAAGATGTCATCAACGTCGACTCAGACAACGACGAAGAGGCTACTGGCTCGATGAAAAAGGGCCGGAACCGCAACAAGAGGCACAAGGAGAAGTTAGTGTTGGCTGTCGAGGGCTCTAGTGGCCCTAGTACCGGCAAGAAGGCCAAGACTGAAGCACCCGGCAAGGAAGATGCCTCGTGCACTAATTGCTGGGACGCTGCGGCGGCAGAGAGCGCTGGGAAGTCTGACGGGCCATACTACAAAATCCATCGCACCAAGGGCCATGATCTCCAAGAGTGTCACCAAGTCGAGCAACTCGTCAAGAAGCAGAAGGCTAAATACGAGAAGCTCGACAAGGAGAGAGGCAAGGAGGGCGCTGCCGGGAACGGCCGCGGTGGCAAAGGAGGCCATCGCGGCAGGGCCCCGCAGCAGAAGGAGAAGCCAGCTAGAGGGCGAGAAGAGAAAGAAGGGGATGAGGACAGTGATGAAAGGGATGAGGAGGAAACCATCGAGCGAGAGTTCCAGAGAGCAACTGAGGCCATGTGTGTTGACGGGGGTGCATCCTTGAACTCCTCCCACCGCCAACTCAAACAGTGGGCGCGGGAAGTCAATGCCGTGGAGCCAGCTACTGACTCAAGGAAACCGCTCAAGTGGTCGCGCATGCCTATCATATTTGATGATGAGGATCACCCCGACCGCACCACTGCGGTTGGGTGTCTGCCTTTGTTGGTCTCACCAACAATCAGCAACCTCAAGGTCACAAAGATGCTAGTTGACGGCGGGGCTGGGTTGAACCTGATCTCTCCCAAGGTAATCAGCAAGCTGCAAATCCCCGAAGAAGAGCTCGAGGTTACTGGCACGTTCCAAGGGATCAGACCCGGCAGGAGCATACCCAAGGGGAAGATTATGTTGCCGGTGACATTTGGAGGAGAGTTGAACTATCGGACTGAAAGGATTGTGTTTGATGTGGTCGACCTACCTCTACCTTACAATGGGATCCTAGGTCGTCCAGCTCTGGCAAAGTTCATGGCAACATCCCACTATGCATACAATTTCTTGAAGATGCCAGGGCCGATGGGCGTCATTTGCATCCCATCAGACCAGAAGGACGCAGTGATATGCATGGACAAGATGTATCGGGACGCAGTGGCTACCGAGGCTGCCGAGGCCGCTACCCCTGCCAAGAAAAGTGATAGAGGAAGGAAGACTAGTGGAGGCACCGGCAGGGAGTCCGGGAAGAGCGCCTCTTCGGAGTGCGCTGCCCTTGTCGACGATTTGCCGGAGAGCTCCACTAGCAAGAGATCCAGGGTTGCTGAGCCTGCTGTGAAAAAGGTCCCGGCAAGACAGGATGCCGCTAGCGGTACGTTCACCATCAGCGCCACCCTTGATGAGAAATAGGAAAGCGCGCTCGTTGCCTTCCTGCGGGTGAATGGCGATATGTTTGCTTGGCAACCATCTGAAATCCTCGGTGTTCCTAGGAAGGTAATCGAGCACCACCTTGCTGTCTTCCCTCATGCCCGACCCATCAAGCAAAAGGTCAGAAAGCAAGCCTTGGTGTGGCAGCAGTTCATTGCTGAGGAGATCAAGAAACTCGAAGCAGCTGGTCTGGTCAGAGGAGTCCTGCATCCAATGTGGTTGGCAAACCCAGTGGTGGTGCGTAAGGCAAATGGAAAATGGAGGCTTTGCATAGATTTCACAGATCTAAACAAGGCATGCCCGAAGGACCCATTTCCTTTGCCGCGCATCGATCAGGTTGTGGACTCCACTTCAGGATGTGATTTTCTTTCCTTCCAGGACGCATACTCCGGATACCACCAGATATTCATGTCCAAGGAGGACGAAGAGAAGACTGCGTTCATAACCCCTTGTGGCACATACTGCTTTGTATGGATGCCCTTCGGGTTAAAGAGCGCTGGATCCACCTTTGCAAGAGTAGTTCAGATTGGCTTCGGGCCTCAATTGTACCGGAATGTGGAAGCTTACCTGGATGACATCGTGGTCAAAGACAAGGATAGATCAACCCTCATTCAATATTTGGAAGAGACCTTTGCTAACCTGCGCAAGCTCAACATGAAATTGAACCCGGAGAAGTGCGTGTTTGGCGTCCCCTCCAGCAAGCTACTTGGCTTCTATGTGTCCTAGCGAGGAATAGAGGTCAACTGCGACAAGATCAGGGCAATTGAACAGATTCAAGCACCCAAGACTGACGGGATGCGTTGCCGCGCTGAGCAGGTTCATCTCCAAGTCCGCCGAGCGGGCCTTGCCTTTCTTCAAAGTTTTGAAGAAGGCAGGACCAATTAAATGGACTCTGGAAGTAGAAGCAGCGCTACAGGACCTGAAGGCATACCTTTCATCTACTCCCACCTTAGTTGCTCCTAAACCAAAAGAGCCGTTGCTATTGTATCTAGCGGCAACAAATCAAGTGGTCAGCGCGGCACTGGTGGCGCAGCATGAAATGGATGAGGAAGCAGCCACAACCTCTGTTCTCCCCAGAGATGAAACTGGACCCGCCACGGCAAGCCCAAGCACATATCAGGGGAGAAAAGAGCAAGTTGGCAGAGACAGTTCCGAGACCCCGGCAAGAAAGAAAGTGGTAAAGCGGCCAGTATACTTTGTCAGCTCACTGTTGCACTGGGCTAGATCAAGGTATTCTGGCGTGCAGAAGTTGATCTTCGGCCTCGAGAAAACTGCGCCACTACTCCAAGCCCATGAGATCACAGTTGTCACCAGATTTCCACTCCAACGCATACTAAGGAACCACGAAGCCACTTGCAGAATAGTTGAATGGTCACTTGAGCTGTCAAGTTTTGTCCTGAGATACGAAAGCACCTCAACCATCCAGAGCATAGCATTGGCAGAATTCATTGCAGAATGGACGCCAACCTCGGATGAAAGATGTGCCTGAAACAACTATCCCCGGTAAGGAAGTGCCTCAGGAGTGGATTATGTACTTTGACGGTGCCTTCTCGTTGAACGGCGCCGGGGTAGGCGTGCTCCTCATCGCACCAACTGGAGAACACCTCAAGTACATGTTTGAGATGCATTTCCCCCGAGAGGACGCCACCAACAACACTGCTGAGTATGAAGGACTCCTTGCCGGGCTCAGAATCGCAGTGGAGTTGGGAATCAAGAAGTTGATTGTCCGTGGAGATTCGCAACTCGTGGTGAGGTAGATCAACAAGGATTATCAGAGCCCGTTGATGGAAGCATACATAGAGGAAGTGAGGAAGCTAGAGGAGCGTTTCGATGGTTTGCAAACAGAGCATGTGCCGCGTGCTGAAAACAGCATTGCTGGCCAACTATCGAATGCGCTGCACAAAAGCTCCCTGTGGAACCAGGAACTTTTGTCCTCCACCTAACTCAGCCCTCCGTGTCCCCCTCAACGATGGCCATAAAAAGGAGGAAATCGGACTCCGGCAAGTCTCCCCTGGAGGAGCTTCCTCAAGCCCCCGGTAGAGTGGCTGCTGGGTTCGACATCGCTTTGCCTTCTAAGCAGCCTCCTCCCGCCGAACCATGGGTTCTCGCCATCGAGATGAGCGCTCCCACGAACAAGGAAGAACCATTTGTCCTTGTTGTTGAGCCCCAGGCTCCAACTTGGGCACAGAGCATAGTCCAATACCTCCAAATAGGAGAACATCCCGATGAGCCAGAATAAGCTGAAAGAGTAACCCAGAGGGCTAGCATGTATCAATATGTCAATGACACATTATGCCGGAGAAGGCCCAATGGTGTGAAATTGAAGTGCATCTGCCGAGAAGAGGGGCGAGAACTTTTGGCAGAGATACACGGAGGTGTGTGCGGCTCTCACAATGGATCAAAAGCCTTGGTTGGAAAAGCTTTCCGGCAAGGTTTATACTGGCCCACGGCCCTCCAAGACGCAATTGAGCTAACCACCAAGTTTGAAACCTGCCAGTTCCACTCCAAGAACATTCATCAGTCAGCTCAAGTTCTCTAGACGATCCCTTTGTCCTGGCCGTTTTCGGTCTAGGGGCTCGATATCTTGGGCCCCTTCCCCCGAGCTGCAGGGGGCTTTGAATTCTTGTATGTCGCCATCGACAAGTTTTCAAAGTGGCCAGAAGTAGAGCCAGTGGGAAAAGGTGACTGCACAGTCAGATATAAAGTTCTTGAAATGACTGGTGTGCCGTTTCGGAGTGCCAGCTAGGGTGATCACTGACAATGGCACCCAGTTCACGAGTTGCGCCTTCATGCAATATGTTCAAACCCTCGGAAGCAAGGTCTCATTCGCCTCTGTTGCGCATCCCCGGAGCAATGGACAAGTTGAGAGAACGAACGCTGTAGTGCTGCGCGAGCTCAAGATGAGAACTTTCGACAAGCTGCACAAGTGCTGCAGATGCTGGATCGATGAGTTGCCGGTGGTTCTTTCGTCCCTCCGTACGACACCAAATCGAGACACTGGATAGACCCCCTTCTCCCTAGTATATGGGGCAGAAGCAGTGCTTCCCATGGAACTCATATACGGGTCACCTCGAGTACTTGCCTACGATGAAGTAGCGCAAGTGCAGCACCGGCAGGACGATGCCGTCTCCTCGAGGAGGATTGTCTCCGGGCTATGGTACGTGCTGCACGATACCAGCAAGCCTTGCGCCGCTATCATAGCCGCAAGGTTTGTGCCCGGAGCCTTTGGCGCATTCATTCCACCAAGGGTTCAAACAAGTTGACGCCGAAGTGGGAAGGCCCTTACCGGGTAGTACAAGTAACCAGACCTGGCGCAGTCCGTCTGGAGACCGAAGAAGGCACCCAGGTGCAAAACTCATGGAACATTGAGCATCTTTGCAAGTTCTACCCGTAAGGCGCGGCTGCCGGGCAGGCCTTGCCGATGTTGCATGTAACCCTTTGTACAAAGCCAGGCGCAGACCCTGAGCAAATATATCAAAGCGCTCGCGCCCATAACTTGCATGCATGAGTAGTCTGTCTCAAGTTTGCATTGAGCATTTAGAGAGGGTCATATGCTGCTATGTTTCCTTTCTGTGCTAATTATAGGACTCCTTGCTGCGGATTCAAATCCAAGAAGGGAGGCATGGAAACGAGCCTGCACTACAAAATAAAAGCACTTCCATGATGATACGTGTTTGTCATAGTAGGTCACGTTTTCTGCCATGCATGTACATCCATGACGATTTTATGAGAGAATCAAGATAGTCATACCTGTGCTGTCTTAGAAGTGTTCCATGACAATACCAAAATTATCATCACGGAAGTGTCCACTTCCATGACAATAAATGGCGCGTCATGGAAGTACTTTCGTCAAGGGTAACCGACATATGGCATTCACTGTAACTGGTCACCGTTAAGCTATCGGGTTCCGGTTTGGATCTGATAACCCGTTAGCAGCTCGGACCAATGAGGATTTTCCACATGTAAAATTGTCATTCGCCGGATGTTTCCACGTGTCAGATATGCGTTGGGACAACTGTCAACCCTCCAATGGACAGGAGGCGCCTATGGTACGTCGACACGTGGCAAGGCCCAACAGTGGCCCAATTAGGTGAAAAGGCCGGCCGATTTGACTTGGTCAAAAGTTAACGGGCCGGCCCACCAAAAGCTTGTTAAAGGCCTGCTCGTGTTTAGCCCATTAACGTCCCGTTTAACTCACGGCCCATTGTGGCCTTTCAAAATTCGGCCCAGCAGCGTCAGGTGGGTCGTCCAATATAATTCCAGCCCGTTGTCACTTTCGGCCCATGTAGGGGCCGTGACATACTTTGGCCCATATGAGGCCTTTTGTATCTTTGGGCCCAATAGTGGCCCGTGGAGAAACTGGCCCATAGTGAACAGTAAATTTATTTAAGCCTATTAACGGCCCTTTACTTAGTTGGGCCGTTTCCAGCCCGTTTTATCTTTCGGCCTTATAACTGCCCATTTATTATTGGGCTCATTTCTAGCCCTCGATTACATACGGTCAGTTACTGGCCTATTCCCCTGATGGGCCAAATTCAGCTCGTGGTTACGATCGGCCCGTCTGTGGCCCGTTAACAAATTGGGCCTGATTCATCCGGTCATGTATTACAGCCCATTAACGACCCGTTATGCCTGTTGATAGAATTAAGATTGTGCTATCTTACTGCCTATCAATGGCCCATTATGACCTGAGCCCAAGAACATTATGTTCCGATTATGGCCTGTTTACGGCCCAAATCACGTTCCAACTTTGGTCCACGATCATTATGGCCCAGATCCTACAGCACGTAAGAGGCCCATGGATCCTACGCCCCGAAAGAGGCCCATGGATCCTACGGCCTGAAAGAGGCCCATGGATAGTAAGGCCCGATGGATCGTACGACCCTTAGGACCGTGGATCCTATGGCCCAGAGGAGGGCCGTGTTTACAATGGCTCATATGTGGACCATTGTTATTGTGGCCAGTAGGAAACCGAGCAAAAAGAACTGAAGTACAACTAGCAAACAAATAAACAAGACTATAAGAAAATAAATAAGCAAGCAACTAACGCTAGGATATTACGGCTATTACATAGATTACATCCACTAGGCATCAAAGTTCGCCACCAGTGCAAATATAGGGAACAAAGCAGCATATTACATACACTGGGCATCAAAGTTGGCCACCAGTGTCTCGGTGTGTAACCCGATCACCTATGGGACCAACGGCCCCTTTGTGGTTCGGCGAAGGGTGGCACGCATTGCACGGAGAGCAGAAGAGGTAGGACGGCACGACGGCGGTGACAAGAGCAGTTTGCCCAGGTTCGGGCCGCCGTGAGGCGTAAAACCCTACTCCTGCTTTGGTGGTGGATTGATGGGGGGACCAAAATGACGGTGAGGCGCTCTTGCTCGGCAAGGATGCCTTGGGGCAAGAGCAGCTACGCGCGTACAAGTGGGTGAGGGTCCGAACCCCTGTCTAGGTAGCCATGGGCCTCCTTTTATAGTTCAAGGGGTTCTCCATAGTGGCTGGCTGCCACTATTCACTAATTAGATGGCTAAACAGTGCTATCATACCTAACTCTGGTAGTTAGGACAAAATGCATTAAATGTGCCGCCTAACGTCATGTCGAGGGTGTGCCCGGCAAGCCTGCCGAGCTGCTTTGGCCGTCGTCTTGCCCTCATGCTTGACACGTCGCCTGAACGGGTGTCATCTGGAGGTAAAAAGCCTTCGGGGTGACTGCCACGTGCTCGGTGGATGCCACTTAATCATCCGGGGGTTTGCACCGCATCGATGGGTGACTGGAGTGGCGATGCAGTGGAGCGGTGGAGTCTTGGCGGGACTGGGCGCCCCGGATGACCCAGCAAGCCTTGCCGGGGAGGAATCTTGGTTTTTCTTCTGAGAGTTGCTTCGTCTTTGCTGGGCTCTCCTGCCTGGCAAGGGAAGCTCTTCTAGGTGATGCTACCTTGGTTTCCTTGGCGTGCCCTTCGGTCCTTCGAAGAGCTGCTGCTGCTGTGGCTTGGTCATCCAACATGTGCTGATGTCGAATGCTGGAGACCGCCATGTGTGTGTATGGTTCGTGTGCAAATGAACGCCAATGTTCATTGCACCGACAGGAGCCCCCGGGCCTGGCCCATATGTGCCGCTGGGCATCATTGGGGTAGGCCCCAACAAATACACTGACGTGCACTGGAACCGGGCCACAATGGGAGGCAAATCTTCCTTGATGCCTTTCCTTGCTTCTTCATCAACCTGTGGAGGAGTCAGTTTCCATTCCTTGCGCATGTTGCGCGGGGCGTCGTGGGTAGCCGTTTCAGGCATGGCCCCCATGACTGCCCGCGACCTGCGCCCATGAAGGTGGTAACTGCCATCTTTACCATGCTGCCCCATGATTTTCGCCACGTACACCGCATGCATTACGCGGCATTGGTGGGCGATCGTCGTGGCTGGAAACCCAGGGGCCGCTGATTGGCATAGATGGGCGGCCCTGATCCTACGCACTATCGAGGGTGCAGAGGAGCCTTATTGGTGCGAATGGGCGGTTACCTGCAAAGGGTTCAGCCCCCGGCCGCGGCTTCCGTTGCGTGGAGTGAAACCAGCCCCTGTCCGCGCTTCCCTATAAAAGGAGGAGCGGGCGAGGGGCAAATTCACCCACATCTTCTCTCCCCCTTCCTTCTCCTGCTCTTTCACTACCATGGTGAGGGGAGGACGCAGAGGCGCTCCAGCGGTGGCGGCAAGGGCTTCTTCTTGGCGGCGCCTCCCCCCGCCAGACGGCGAAGTAGGAGGAGGATCCGTTGCCCGTGGCGGTGGCGCGAGGCGAGGTCGGGGGCGTGGTGGCGGTTGGGGCCAAGGTTGACGAGGCACAGGCCAGGACGCCCCACCCACTGCACCTCCGGGTCCGCTTGAAGGCCACGTAGGTGACCAACCGCTGGAGTTCATCGTTAAGCTGCGCAAACCGCCACGAAGCCGCCTCCGCCTCCCGCCCCCCTTCGCGAGGGAAATGGAAGGAGAACACCCGCCGGCGTTGAGGCTGCATATGAGGGGCTATTGTAACGGTAGCATGCAGGCGAACGTGGAGTTCCCTGCTCCCCACGTCATGCTTCTTCGGCGGGGTTGGAAAACCTTTGCCCGTGCGCATGGCTTGGGTGCGGGGCACATTCTTCACTTCAAGTTGATGGACGCCACCTTGCTCTCTATCAAGGTCTTTGGGCGTTCAGGTACTCGCTTATGGTGCTGTGCGGAGAGCTCGACTGATGTCGAAAGCTTCTCGTCGAGCGACAGCGACAAGGAGGACACCAGTGAGGAGGACGACGACAGCGAGTCTCCGAGCGTGAAGCAGGAGGGCTTCAGCACAGACTCAAGCTGAGCGTCGGGTGCACCATCACCTTCAGCCAGGCGCCGGCGGTACCATCATCTGCACCTAGATCTTCTTCCCCGGCAATGCGATTTGCCGGGGAGTTGGGTGCAGGTGTCTCCTCCTCCAGCAGTCTTCCAGCTGGGTTGGCCCTGGTGGTGGTGACCAGGGGGCTTCTTGGGTGCCTCTTCCCTGGGCCAGGCACTCCTTTTGCCCTCTTCGCCCTTCCTCGCACTTCCTAGGAGGATGAAAGAAAGGGAGGGATTACCGGGCACCTATCTATTTTTAGTTCAAAAGCTGTAGGCACTTGCCAAACTTTAGTTTAAATTATGTAATCTTTCTTATCCATCTTTTTGCCCTATAAGACTTGTACTCGCTTACCAGCATATTAATTGAAAAAGATAAGGCTTGCCGGGCACTTGTGCATGTGTAATTTCCATGCAGAGGTGATATACCTCTATATGTTCGAGTAAACAAGTCACTCCCGGTAGGCTATCTTGCTGGGACCCTTGGTTCGTTGCCGCGGGGTTAGGCCTGCCGGGCATTAAACCGTAAAAAGGGACCAGCCCGCCCCCCCCCCCCCGCCAACCCTTCCCCGGAAAAGGCCACTGCGACCATCTTGGCCGAAATTATATTCGAGCCAAAAGATGGGAGCACCTATATCCCAAGGGTGGCGGGGTTTCCATATGTACAAGTGCTTATATTACAGGGCATGTATGGATAAAAAGAGAACTTATCTGTTTGGCTTGCCGGGGTCGATGCATAGGCTCGTCTTCATTTCTTCGGGATCAAGCCCCCAGCGAAGATCCTGCAACTCAATGTTGATGAAAACAAAGCCATATGCGACCTCATCTATATGAATATGCCATGCTCATGATATGCTTATGCATGCATGCAATCTTCTTCGGGGGGCCCCCGGCGCTTCGTTTATTTCTGGTGCTCAGGGTCTGCGCCTGGCTTTGTACAAAGGGTTACATGCAACTTTGGCAATGCTTGTACAAAAAGGCCGCCGAGCGAGGCTCAGTAGCCACGCCTTATGGGTAGAACTTGCGAAGATGATCAATATTCCATGATTTTTGCACCGGGGTGCCATCTTCGGTCTCCAGACAGACTGCGCTGGGTCTGGTGACTCGTACTACCCGGTAAGGGCCTTCCCACTTCGGCGTTAACTTGTTTGAACCCTTGGCGGACTGAGCATGCCAAAGGACAAGGTTGCCTTCCTCAAGGCTCCGGGCGCGCACCTTGTGGCTATGATAGCGACGCAAGGCTTGCTGGTATCGTGCAACACGTATCGTAACCTGGAGACGATCCTCCTCGAGGAGCACGGCATTGTCATGCCGGTGCTGCTCCTGCGCTATTTCATCGTAGGCAAGTACTCGAGGTGACCCATATCTGAGTTCTGTGGGGAGCACCGCTTCTGCCCCATAGACTAGGGAGAAGGGTGTCTGCCCGATGGCTCGATTTGGTGTCGTACGGAGGGACCAAAGAACCACCGGCAGCTCATCAATCCAGCATCTCCCGCACTTGTGCAGCTTATTGAAAGTTCTCGTCTTGAGTCCACAAAGCACTTCAGTGTTCATCCTCTCAGCTCGTCCATTGCTCCGGGGATGCGCAATAGAGGCAAATGAGACTTTGCTTCCGAGGGATTGAACATATTGCATGAAGGTGTGGCTCATGAACTGGGTGCCGTTGTCGGTGATCACCCTGGCGGGCACTCCGAAACGACATACCAGCCCTTTCAAGAACTTCATAGCTGACTATGCCATCACCTTTCTCACTGGCTCTACTTCCGGCCACTTTGAAAACTTGTCGATAGCAACGAACAAGAATTCAAAGCCCCCAGCACATCGGGGGAAGGGGCCCAAGATATCGAGCCCCCAGATCAAAAACGGCCAGGATAGAGGGATCGTTTGGAGAGCTTGAGCTGGTTGATGGATGTTCTTGGAGTGGAACTGGCAGGCTTCACACTTGGTGGTCAGCTCAATCGCATCTTGGAGGGCCGTGGGCCAGTAGAAACCTTGGCGGAAAGCTTTTCCAACCAAGGCTCTTGATCCAATGTGAGAGCCGCACACACCTCTGTGGATTTGTGCTAACAGTTCTCGCCCCTCTTCCCGGCAGATGCACTTCAATTTCACTCCGTTGGGCCGCTTGCAGTATAAAGTGTCATCGACAAATTGATACATGCTGGCCCTCCGGGTTACTCCTTCAGCTTCTTCTGGCTCATCGGGAAGTTCTCCTGTTTGGAGGAACTAGACTATGCTCAGTGCCCAAGTCAGAGCCTGGGGCTTGACAATGAGGACAAAGGGTTCTTCCTCGCTCGCGGGAGCGCTCGTCTCGACCGCAGGAACCAGCGGTTCGGCGGGAGGAAATGGCTCACTGGGCGAAGCAAGGTCGAACTCGGCTACCTTTCTGTCAGGGGCTTCAGCGAGCTTTACCGGGGAAAGTTTGCCGGAGTCCAGTTTTCTCCTTTTCCTGGCCATTGTTGTGGGGGATATGGAGGGTTGAGTCAGGTGGAGGACAAAGGTTCCTGGTTCCACAGGAAGCTTTTGTGCAGCACATTTCAATAGTTGGTCAGCAATGATGTTTTCCGCACAAGGAACGTGCTCTGTTTGTAAACCATCGAAACGCTCCTCCAGCTTCCTCACTTCCTCGACGTATGCTTCCATCAACGGGCTCTGGTAAACCTTGTTGATCTATCTCACCACAAGCTGTGGATCTCCGCGGACTATCAGCCTCTTGATTCCCAATTCCGCTGCAATCCTGAGCCCGGCAAGGAGTCCTTCATACTCTGCGGTGTTGTTGGTGGCATCTTCCTAGGGGAAATGCATCTGAACCACATACTTGAGGTGTTCTCCAGTTGGCGCGATGAGGAGCACGCCTGCCCCGGCGCCGTTCAATGAAAAGGCACCGTCAAAGTACATGATCCATTCCTGTGGTGCTTCCTTGTCGGGGATAACTGTCTCTACCAGTTCCTCATCCGGAGTAGGTGTCCATTCTGCAATGAACTCTGCCAGTGCTCTGCTCTGAATGGTTGATGTGCTCTCATACTTCAGACCAAAGCTGGATAACTCCAAAGCCCATTCCACAATTCTGCCAGTAGCCTCAGGGTTTCAGAGTATGTGTTGCAAGGGGAAGAGAGTGACAACTATGATCTCATGGGCTTGGAAGTAGTGGCGCAGTTTCCTTGAGGCCATGATGAGGCCAAAGATCAATTTTTCCACACCACAGTACCTTGACCTAGCCCCCTGCAATAGGGAACTGAAAAGTACACTGAGCGCTGCACCACCTTCTTCCTTACCACATCCATAGGTTCGCTTTCCCTGCCTTGGTCTGTTCCTGGCCTTGCCGGGATGGGTTCACTTCCTTCCTCAGAGGGGGCTGCGACGTCTGCTGCCGTGTCATCCACCTCCCGCTGCGCCACCAAAGCTGCACTAACCACTCGATTGGTTGCCGCTAGATATAGCAGCAATGGTTCTTGTGGCTTAGGAGCGACCAACGTGGGAGCAGAGGAAAGGTAGGCCTTCAATTCTTGTAATGCAGCATCTGCCTCTGGGGTCCATTGCACGGGCCCTACCTTCTTCAAGATTATGAAGAAAGGCAAAGCGCGCTCAGCGGACTTGGAAATGAACCTGCTCAGCGCGGCAACACATCCAGTCAAACGTCTCACATCCTTAACTATCTTGGGTGCCTTGATCTGCTCAATTGCTCTTATCTTGTCGGGGTTGGCCTCTATCCCTCGCTAAGAAACATAGAAACGAAGCAGCTTGCGGGAAGGGACTCCAAACACACACTTCTCTGGATTTAATTTCATGTTGAGCCTGCGCAAGTTGGCAAAGGTCTATTTCAAATCCTGAATAAGAGTTGATTTGTCCTTGGTCTTGACCACAATGTCATCCATGTAAGCCTCAATGTTCCTGTGCAACTGAGGCCCAAACCCAATCTGTACTACCCTTGCAAAAGTAGACCCAACACTCTTTAATCCAAAGGGCATCAGCACAAAGCAGTACATACCAAAAGGAGTTATGAAGGCAGTCTTTTCTTCATCCTCCTTGGCCATGAAAATCTGATGATACCTAGAGTAAGCATCCAAGAAGGATAGCAGGTCACATCCTGATGTGGAGTCCACAATCTGATCTATGCGCGGCAAGGGGAATGGGTCCTTCGGGCAAGCCTTGTTCAGATCCGTGAAATCTATGCAAAGTCTCCATTTCCTGTTCGCTTTTCACACTACCACTGGATTTGCTAACCATGTTGGATGCAGTACGCCTCTGACCAGACGAGCTGCTTTGAGTTTCTTGATTTCCTCGGCAATAAACTATTACCGCTCCAAAGCTTGCTTCCTCACCTTCTGCTTGACGGGTCAGGCATGAGGGCAGACAGCTAGGTGGTGCTCGATTACCTCCCTAGGAACACCGGGGATGTCAGATGGTTGCCAGGCAAACACATCGACATTCGCCCGTAGGAAGGCAACGAGCGCGCTTCCCTATTTGTCATCATGGGTGGCGCTGACGGTAAAGGTACCACTAATGCCATCCTGCCTTGCCGAGACCTTCTTAACAGCAAGCTCGGCAACCTTGGATCTCTTGCTAGTGGAGCTCTCTGGCAGATCATCAACGGGGGCGGCGCACTCCGGAGAGGCATGTTTCCCGGACTCCTTGCCGTGGCTGGCACTAGCTTTCTTCTTTCTGTCATTCTCCTTGGTGTGTGTGGCGGCCTCAGCATCTTCGGCAGCCACAACATCCCGGTACATCTTATCCACGCATATCAGTGCATCTTTCTTATCCGACGGGATGCAAATGACGCCCATTGGCCCTGACAATGTTGGGGATATCGCTTATCGGGAACATATCGGTCGACCCATGATAAGGGGTAAATCGGCCAGTTTATCGGCATATCTGCCGATTTATCGCCATATCGGCTAATTTATCACCCGATTTATCTTATCGGTCAGACACCGGTAAGCGATAAATCGGCCGATTTATCGGAATATCGGAAGATATCTTGAATAGTGGGCCCTGACATCTTCAACATGTTGTAAGCATAATGAGATGCAGCCATGAACTTCGCCAAAGCTGGACGGCCCAGGATCCCATTGTACGGCAGAGGCAGATCAACCACATCAAACACAACCCTCTCGGTCCGGTAGTTCAGCTCTCCTCCAAATGTCACCGGTAGTGTGATCTTCCCAATGGGCCTGCTTCTGCCGGGCTTAATCCCGTGAAACGTACCGGTAACCTCAAGCTCCTCTTCCAGAATCTGCAACTTGCTGATTACCTTGGGGAGATTAGATTCAACCCGGCCCAGCCGTCAACTAACATCTTTGTGACCTTGAGGTTGCGGACTATTGGTGAGACCAACAAAGGCAAACATCCAACCGCAGTGGTGCGATCAGGATGATCCTCGACATCAAAGACGATAGGCATGCGTGACCATTTGAGCTGCTTCCTTGAGTCAACAGCTGGTTCCATGGCATTAACTTCCCGCACCAATTGTTTGAGTCTGCGGTGAGAGGAGTTAAGGGACGCACCTCTGTCAACGCACATGGCCTCAGTTGCCCTCTGGAATTCCCGCTCACTGGTTTCCTCTTCACCCCCTTCATCACTGTCCTCATTCCCTTCCTCTTTTCCTTGTCTTCTGGCTGGCTTTTCTTTCTGCTGCGGGGTCCTGCCGTGATGGCCTCCTTTGCCCTTGCGGCTGTTCCCAGCAACAGCTCCTTGATTCCTCTCTTTGTCACACTTCTCATACTCTGCCTTCTGCATCTTCGCAAGCTGCTCAACTTGGTGACTCTCTTGGAGATCATGACCCTTGGTACGGTGGATCTTGCAGTATGGTCCATTGGATTTCCTAGCCTTTTCTGCTGCCACAGCGTCCCGGCAACCAGCGCAGGAAGCAGCTTCCTTGCCCGGCGCTCTGGTCTGAGCCTTCTTGCCGGTACTGGGAGCACTGGAACTCTCGACAGCCAACACTGACTTCTCCTTGCGCTTCTTGTTACGGTTTTGGCCCTTCTTCTTCGAGCCAGCAGTCTCTTCGTTGTCGTCTGAATTGACATTGACGACGTCTTCCTCTCTGGGGAGTCGCCTCCCCTCCTCAGCTTGAGCGCACTTATCTGCCAAGGTGTACAGCTCGCTGACAGTCTTGGGCAGCTGAATGTTCATCTTGGAGCAAATCTTTCTATTGCGCACATTCGATTGGAACGTGGCAATCACAGCTGCCGGGTAGATATTTGGAATGTTGCAGTGAACTCTGCTGAATCTCTATATGTACTTCCGCAAACTTTCTCCTTCCTTCTGAGTGAGAACTTGCAGGTCACTGGGTCGCCCGGGCTCCCGGTGGCCGCCCGTGAAGGCACCAATGAACTCATTGCACAGCTCATCCCAGGACGAAATGGAGTTCTTCACCAGGTGCATCAGCCACGATCTCACATTTGGCTTGAGAGCCAAAGGGAAGTAGTTGCCAAATACCTTCTCATCTCTTCCTCCGGCAGCTTGAATAGCGATAGTGTAGATGCTCAGAAACTCTGCCGGGTTCAGCTTTCCATCATACTTCTCCGGCAGCTCTGGCTTGAAAACACGGGAGGATGGCCAACAGACTTGCCATAGCTCGCGAGTGAAGGTAGGGCATCCAACCCCAAAGGGTAGATCTCCATCGTCACCGGGCATGGGTTCGTCGATGACTGGCTCATCACGCTTGCCAGGCTGGCGGCGTACTTCCCGCCGCTGCTTCTCTGAACTTTGTTGCTGGGCTTGATGGGCGTGTGGCCCTGAGGAGGCCATTGATGCCTCGTCAGCATTGTGATCGCACTGCATCCGTCGCTGCTCAAGATCTTGCCGTCTTGGAGGGGACTGCACTGTTGGCGCAGCCACTCCGCGTCGGGTGGCAATTCGACCCGTTGTCCCAGTCCGCGCATGTTGCGCTGGCTCCGTCCACTAAGACCTCTCGACCTCTGCGAAGCCGATCAAGCTCTGGATGGTGTCCCTCCACTTATCTAGCTGGTCAGCCGCAGGAGGGAACTTCAGAAGGAGTTGAGCCCTCGACATGGCTTCCGTTGTGGTGCTTGGCATGGCGGTCGACGAGGATTGCGACATCGTTCGACCCCTGGCGGTCCCAGGAGGAACAGCGCCGCGTCCTGGCCGCCGCGAAGTAGCCACCAAGGTAGCGGAGCGATGGCAGAGAAGGGCTTGGGGGTCAGTCACCCTACTGCGAACTCCGCTTTGTTCGCCTCGCTCGGGCCCAAGCATGTGCTCAGCGGCCGCGTCGGCCGCGGTCATCGTCGGGTGGTCGCGGCTCGCGTTCGAGCGAGCGTCGTGGTTGCGGCCACGCCCACCAGTGCTACGGGGAGGCAGAACAGGGGCGTTCCTCTCGCCCGCCGTCTGTGGGGCGTGGCTGCTTGGGTGCAGCTGCTGCTGGTCTTGTCTGGAGCCGATCACTCCGAGCTCAGCCGCGGGCTCCATAGCACCAGTGGTGCCCGCAGCTACGGTGTTTCGCACGGCGTCAGCCTCTTCCAACGCCGCAGTGTCACTAGCAGCATCGGAGTCCACATGCGGCGGAGCCTTCGAAGTGGAAGGGTGAGCCTGCGCGCCGGACTTCTTCTTGGGCGCCATGGATGAAGACGTCGGCGACGAAGAAGAAGACGATGATGAAGAATGATGCATCGCCTACTTCCTCAGGTTCGCGCAAGCGCAGCCCCCTGCCTGGCGCGCCAAAGATGTCGGTGTGTAACCCGATCACCTATGGGACCAACGGCTCCTTTGTGGTTCGGCGAGTGGTGGCAAGCATTGCACGGAGAGCAGAAGAGGTAGGACGGCACGACTGCGGTGACACGAGCAGGTTACCCAGGTTTGGGCCGCCGTGAGGCATAAAACCCTACTCCTGCTTTGGTGGTGGATTGATGGGGGGACCAAAATGACGGCGAGGCACTCTTGTCCGGCAAGGATGCCTCGGGGGAAGAGCATCTACGCACATACAAGTGGGTGAGGGTCCGAACCCCTGTCTAGGTAGCCATGGGCCTCCTTTTATAGTTCAAGGGGTTCTCCACAGTGGCTGGCTGCCACTATTCACTGATTCGATGGCTAAACAGTGCTATCATACCTAACTCTGGCAGTTAGGACAAAACACATTAAATGCGCCGCCTAACGTCATGTCGAGGGTGTGCCCGGCAAGCCTGCCGAGCTGCTTTGGCCATCGTCTTGCCCTCATGCTTGACATGCCTCCTGAACGGGTGTCATCTGGAGGTAAAAAGCCTTCCGGGTGGCTACCACGTGCTCGGTGGATGCCACTTAATCATCTGGGGGTTTGACACTGCACCGATGGGTGACTGGAGTGGTGATGTGGTGGATCGGTGGAGTCTTGGCGGGACTGGGTGCCCCGGATGACCCGGCAAGCCTTGCCGGGGAGGAATCTTGGTTTTGCTTCTGAGAGTTGCTTCGTCTTTGCCTGGCTCTCCTGCCTAGCAAGGCAAGCTCTTCTAGGTGATGCCGCCTTGGTTTCCTTGGCATGCCCTTCGGTCCTTCGAAGGGCTGCTGCTACCATGGCTTGGCAATCCAACATGTGCTGATGTAGAATGCTGGAGACCGCCATGTCTATGTATGGTTCGGGTGCAAATGAACACCAATGTTCATTGCACCGACACAGTGCAAATAAATGCCGTAGCAAAACAAGTCCATAACTGAATGCACTTCAGAAGAGCTCAAGAAACAATATCCTGGGTACCCATCATGCTTGCAAGAAGCTTAGCAAAGTTATTAGCTTTCTCTTGATTGGCGCTTAATTCCTCCAATGCTTGTTGTTGCACCAGAAAGTATGCATCTAAATTCTGCAGGGACTTCCTCAGTCCTTCGGCTTCTTGTCGCAGCATAGCTGATTGATGCCTTTCAGCTTGTAGCTGGGACTCAAGAAGCCGAACTGATTCAGGCAGCGAGTTCGAAGAGATTGTTCCAGCGGTAGTGGCCAGTAACTCAAACACTACATCAAGGCACGACTTTGGGGTTGTCTGACTATCTACAAGATAGTTTTTATCAGCTTTCTTGGAGACCAACAGGGTTGTCTCACTATCTTGAACCTTATCTGCATTACTTTCTCTACCATTGCATAATGGGGTGCTCTTCTCCAATATTCTGTCGGCATTCTACAAGAGAAACAAGCAGACACATCACAGGTTTAGCATGTAGTATATGAAACTCATTTTTGTACTATTTATTAGAGTGGTGGACCGGATAACAGCATGAAACAAACATATATCTTTGTACTATCGTCGATGTATTGTCTATATCATTCTAGTTTATGTTGCCAAATCTAGAGACACAATTCAAATCATATCTGTTTAAGACAAAGCAGCATAGACAGAATATAAGTGTGGGAAACTACACAACACTTGTAATGTGCATGACATGAGAACATAACAGTTTATACAATTGAAACTAAAATCAACATAGAGCAAGAAGTTAGAACAGCAATCCAGTTAAAGAAATAGGTTTAAAACATACATGTTGCGCCATTGGTGTTTCAATTGGATCCTTCAAATTTGAAATTAGTTGGTATGAGTAAATACAGTGATGCAAGAGCAAAGGAGTATGCAACATAGCTACAGAATTTGACCTGACAACAGTTGCTCTTCTGCTTTAAACGTGGAGTTTAGGTTCGCTGTAGTGGTCTTCGTGCTTTGGTCACTGTAGTTGCCTTACTAACTGCTCATGTGGGGGTACTCTGTGGTGGACATGGTGCTGTGTCAGCTAGAACTAGGTTACTATCTACTGGGGTTGGGGTTAGATGGGGTGTAGCTGGTTCTCTGTCCAAGGGTGTAGGGTACAATCTGCAAGAGTCTTAGTTATGTGTGGTGGGGCTAGTTCATGGGCCAATACAACCATGGTTCTTTCTGCATCGACGGGTAGTACCGTATTTTGTGAAGAACGTGTTTTTACTCCCTTAGATACTGCCATCACCCCCTCCAATTCAAATGGCTGATATACAAGAAAAGAAAATGAATGGATACACAGATGCTGTTATTCACATATATGTTGTCTAACCAAACAGGACAGCATGACACAGTTTCACATATATGATGGCTAACTTAACAGGATAGCATGACACAGTTTCAGATATATGATGCATAACTAAACAGGATAGAATGGCATAATTCAACATATGATGAGTATCTAAACAGGATGACATGACATAACTATATGATGTCTTTCTAAAATAGATTGGGATGAAATAATTCACATACATGTTGTCTAAGTATACATGATGGCATGATATAATTCACATAATTGATTGATATACTAAGCAGCTGGCACTCACATATATGATCTGTAAACTAAGCAGATGGCATTTGAATATTGTGTATATGATGTCTAAACAAAGCAATGCAAGACACCATATGCATGATATGAAAAATATAAACATTGCAAGTTAAGAGCATACACCTCAGGTGGGATATACGACTGGTAATCTGTCTCTGAATCATTCTCTGAGGAGCTACCGGTAACCATCGAGATATATGCTTCAACAGGTACCATTGTCTGCTCTAAAGACCTTGTTTTCACTCCAGATTTTTCCATAACCGACTCAAATGGCCGATGCACATGAAGAGTAGTTCAATATACAAAGATTGTTTACAAATGGAATACATAATGAAACAAAGGATGGCATGAGATAATTCACATCTATACCAGTATATAGTGTGCCAATAGCTTCAAATATTAGTCATTAGATATGCCCATCCAATGGACAAGAGATGGCAAATCTGAGCATTATCATCCGTTGGATAAAGTTTTCAACTCACAGGATTCTGCCACGTGGCCTTCTAATTGAACCCCCAACTCTACCATCTCACGTGTTCAAGAAGCATCTATCCACATGCTTACCTGATACTCTAATAAAAGGGGACTAGAAAAATATGTATTCTACAGAGGTAAGAACCAAGTTGGATCTTGTCCAATACGATTCTAGGAAAGGAAATACAAATTCAAATGTATTTTCCAATGCTTTTTATATATATTTAAATGACGTGCAAAGCACATACAATTTACTAATATATGATGCGTGGCTACACAAGATGGCATTGCATAATTCACATATAAGATAACTGGCTTAAAAAGATGGCATTGGATAATTCACATATCTGATATAGAAAATAAACAGGAGGCATTCACACAAAGCATGTCTAATCTAAGTAGATGACATAGCAATGCAAGACACCATACGCATGATATGAGCAATATAACCCTGCCAAGTTAGAGCATACACCTTGGGGGGGAATACGACTGGTCATCTGTCTCTGAATCCTCCTCTGAGGAGCTATCTGTAACCAGCAAGAATTCTGCATCGAGAGGTAGCACTGACTGCTCAAAGGACCTTGTTTTCACTCTAGATTTTCCCATCACCGACACAAATGGCTGATGCACAGGAAGAGTAGATGAATGTACAAACATTGTCGACAAATGGAATACATGATGAAAAAAAATAGTATGGCACGATACAATTCACATATATAATGACTACCTAAACATGATGGCATTGCATGATTCACGTATATGATGCCTGGCTAAACAAGATGGCATTGCATAAATCACATATATGATAAAGAAACCAAACAGGTGGCATTCACACAAAGCAAATCTAAACTAAGCTGATGACATATAAGATGTATAAAGTAAGCAATGCGAGGCGCGATATCCATGATATGACCAACATCAGCATGCCAGGTTAGAGTAAACACCTCAGGGGCTAAATAGGAGTGGTCGGCTCCCTCTAAATCCCCCTCTGAACAGTTATCTTCCTCTGGAATAAAATCTGGAATGGGGCGAGGGGGGGCCCCCACTGCAGCCACCATGGTGCGGCGTCTGCATGACATTATATTCCCACGTAACAGTCTTATCTTTTTCTCTACATGTTCGGAACGATTGTGTACAATAGCTGACATGCATAATGAAGAAACATAGTTAGATTATGTAAGGCCTAAGGGGTGCATGCAGAAATCAAGACTGATGGTAGCAACGAGTGGATAGATCCAAAACTAATGATAGCAGGCAGATGATAGCTTCAGTTTAAAAACACAGACGATGGCTCCTCTACTGTTTGTTGCCCACCCAACATGAACCACATAGAAGACACGAGATGAACCAGATAGCATACAGAGATACTATTCATTGCTGCCTCGATATGTGCCCCACATGCATATTAAAAATTCAATTTTAAACTTTAGTTTGGACCTGACTCGGAGTCTAAGAGGTAAACAGGATGATAAAGTAGCACATAATAATAATCGATGTATAACGTAAGCAGACAGGAAAGAGTGCGACCTCTCTTCCGGAACTGTGTAGTCCTTAGGTTCAACTACTCGGTCGATGATGGTAATGCAGTTGGCGTGGCTACTGGCAATGGGGAAGATGATCTGAGGCGGCGAAAGGAGGTCTGCAGGGGGGGTCTCTACTGCGGTGGATGCTTCCGTCGATGGTGCACCTCAGGTGGGGTGGACGACGGCACGACAGGAGCGGGACAAAACACACAGAGTTGTCTTCGACACCTATCTGTAAATGAAGTAAATCTGTAAGTGCTCCTTAGAGTTGGAGGATTCTAAAAATGCAGGGACAGAAAAAACACAGGAATAGGATAGGAATGCATGTGCAAAACAGAGCATTTGCAAACACAGGATTTCTGTCAACCAGGGTGTTTGGTTCACATGAATTGGAAGAACACAGGAATGGAGAGAAACAAGGTCAAATTAAAGTCAAACCACATGAAAATGTGAAGTTAGAATCTTATTATATGCCACTAATGCACTTAGGGGCTGTATGGATTGTGACTACCTTTGCCATATATTGCCACATGATTTTTGCCACACTTGCCTACCTTGAGTTGCTCAAAATGTTAGCCACACTTTGGCTTGCCTAAGGGAATCTTGCCACACATTTTGTGTCTATGACATGTGGGGTTCACTATTGATGAAAACATTCTTGCCTTAAGTGTGGCAAGAACCAAACACCTACCTAACTTGGTGAAACTTGCCTAAGGTGATGTGTGGCAAAGTATAGCAAGGTGTGCATAGGAACCAAACAGCCCCTTAGTCTTGTTCTTCATGCATAGGAATTTCAAAAGGACATCCAAGTGGATATTAAAATTCCTACATTTTTTTCTTCGAAAGAGACAACAAAGGAAAAAAAACTCCAGTTTTGCTTTGCTCCATTCCTTCTATCCAAATGCATGAATAGTAGTACCATAGGAAACTTTCCAAATCATATGCTTTTCACTTATTCATTGAACCAATGGCGATTCTAGTAGGCAGTCTTCAGCAGGCTGAAGCCTGCCATCAAAAAATGTTTTTGTACTACTACAATTTTGGATAATCTTTGTAGCTCAACTCCCAGGCCTATCTACACTACCAGGACTACTACGTCACTTCTTGTTATATGGGCGAAGAAACTATTCGTATATCTCGTTACTACATGTTCTCAGTGTGGCTTATTGCCAGCATGAAATGGATATTTTTTGAAAAGAAAGCTTATGTTTTTCAATATATACTACATATGCTTTGTTGTACTCTGAAAATTTTTGAGCTTATATGGACAACATAAGTAGGTCCATTATTCTGGATAAAAAATATATTTTAAAAAAATCAATTCAGTAATCGTGCATGTTCCCGTTGTAATCTGAAATTTTGTGAGCTTATTTGGTCCACATGAATATCACATAATGGCTATCTTGCTAAACCGATTCAAATTGTGGTTCAAAAGAGCATTTAGTTTTCTCCTTGTTAACTTTGTGCCACCCTTCATTTCTTTCTAGATTTGCAACTGCTTTGAACCAAAGGATCCCTAAGGAATCAACATGAATGTAGAGTAAAAAAGTGATGTTACGAGAGTACAACCTCTTTGGTGTAGCCTTGTCGACCTCAGCATCATTGGGTTGGACGTGGAGGATGGTGCGGCTGGTGTGACCATCGGAGGCGGGGAAGAAGATCTGAGGCCTCTGGAGACAGCGCCTTGGTACTGCTCTGCTGTGATGGACGGTCCCGTCGTTGGAGCAGCTCTGGTGAGGTGTACGATGGCGAGGCTGAAGTAGGACAAGACAGACAACGTTATTCTGAAGTGGGATTCTAATAGCATCTGCAATAGATGATGTAAAATAAATCTACAAAAAGTGCTAGATGTAGAATGCATCAGCCGCGCCGCAGCCGCTCCAACAAATGATGTAAATACTATTGACTCTGAACTTAACTGAAAAAACTGAATTTTACAGTCAAAACTGAATTTTACTGTCGAAACTGAATTTTACTGACGAAACTGATTGCACTGGTAGCAGAGCATTACAATAGAAGTTTAGGCCACTCGAGCACTAGTAGCAGAGAAGCAGTGATCTAAATCAGCATCCGCTCGAGAAGGGAACACAATAGCAGAGAGCAGCTCGCGCAGCAGCAGCAGCTGCGCCCGGATCAGCAGCGCGACCGAGAGCTAAATCAGCAACTCCTGCAGCTGCAGCAGGCCGTGTAGCATCAGCAGCAGCGCGAGCGAGAGTAAGAGCAGAGCAGAGCAGCAGCATGAACGAGAGCAAGAGTAGAGCAGAAGTGCAACCGACAGCAAGACCAGAGCTGCAGCGCGAGCGAGAGACAGAGCAGCAGCAACAGCTACTACTTGTGTGGGCGTCGCCGCCGAGGGAGAAACGACATGGGGGAGGGACGCCATGGAGGAAGTGGCTGGCGACGGCGCCTCCGATGGAGACCCGCCATGGCTGCTCGGTATCGAGCACCGGCAGCCCCGGGAGATCGAATAAAAGATAAAATGCAGCGGTGAGTGCAGAACCTCCTTGGTGGCACCGAGTAGGCCTCGGCTTTGTCGGAGGACTTGGTGAGGGTGCTGCGGTTCCGGTCGGGCAGGTGAAGACAACGCTGTGGGGATGGAGGTGGCGCGATAGACGAGGCGAATGTCGGGGCAGCTCCTTGGAGGTGGAGGATGGGGCGGCTGAACCGGCGGGACGAAGATATCGACAACGGATCCTTATCCGGTGCGGTGGGTGAGGGACGTCGAGCTGTTGCTGTGGACGATGTCGTCGGGGAATAGGCTCCGGCTGGGCGGCGGCCGGGAGGCTGACGGAGGAGCGTGGGGTTTCGTGGGTTTCGGTGGCCTCGGTGTACGAATGGGGGGAACCAAGGGGAAGGTAGGGGGAGCCATCGCTTAGGGACGCGCTTGTCCGAAATGTGGGATAAGTTACGAACGTACCCCCACCAGTTTTGACCACGCAAGGTCGAGGCGGCATTTCCGGCTGTGGGGTAGAAGGGGGATTTTGCGTGTCTGGGCTGCGCGACCGATTTTGGATGAGGAGCGAGTTTTCGCGCGCGTCAAAATTTCGGGATAACAAGGCGCGGCGCGGGTTGAAGAGGCGGGAGTTTCGCAGCAGAAGAGACAAGAGATACTCTAGCTTCGTAAATTGGTGGCCCTGCAGCTGCCGGAGGTCGCGACAAAGAATGTGCACCTCGAGGTCGCGCTCGCCGCGCAGCGCCTCGCCATGCAAGAAACCGTCGACCTACACATCCACGTCTACGAGGAAATCATCTACATAGGCCACTACAAGGCCAGTGAGGACAGAAAGACATTGGCCTTCTTCGACCGGCTGGAATCTTTGGACGCCATTGTTCAGAAGCACGTTGACCTGGCCATGAAAGCCGCTGCTACTTAGCCGCCGTTCGGTGGGCCGACGCCCTGAGTCGAGGAGGAGGAGGTCGTCGATGGATGCATCTTTCTTCTTGCCTCCTGTAACCAGCACCGCATCGCCTCATGGCCTTAATGTGTTAGTGTATGGCATTTTTATTCCAGTCGTAAATTACATGTGTGATCCCTTGCTCTTATTTGGCATTAATTATATGTAGTACACGTATCACTGTCTTCGTCCTCATTTACTACCTACGTCCTGGTTTACAACCTTCGCAAATCCCAACCCCGCCCACCGCGCGTTGGTTGAGTTTTTAGAATAAGAAGAGAGAAACGAGGGAGAAGAGCTAGCTGTAGGATGGAGGCTGTTGTCAGATGGGACTCGTGTCGATTGCATAGGAGTACTGAGTACTCGTACGTCTAGTACCACTAGTTGGGTGCGTGCTACTTCATAGTACATAATTTTTCCCGCATTTTTCCTCCTATATGTACTCCTAGGCTATTTCCACGTGCTTCCTTTCGCCGACATGTGGGACATAGAGCATCTGGGTCGTAGTGCATGCACGACTCGGAACATATGCAACCTTGCCGGCGTACTTTACATTTCAGACCAGACGAATTACATGCAAAGCCCCCGCAGAAGAATAATACTCCCTCCGTCCGAAAATACTTGTCGGATAAATGGATAAAAATGGATGTACCTAGAACTAAAATATGTCTAGATACATCCCTTCCCCCAACAAGTATTTCCGGACGGAGGGAGTAAATAAATGAATTACTACATGCAAACCGGATTATTTTCATAGAAACCGGAGCACGTTCATTAAATTTTGGACATAACACATTGAAAAAAAATGTCCGGACCTAAACCAGTCTAAGGGCCTCTTTGATTCGCAGGATACTGAAAACACAGGAATGGTGAAAGTAGATGGCGATGAACCGAGAGGAGGACGAATATTGTACTACTACATGCTAGACACTGGACTGTAGTACGTATGTTGTTTTTATGGCCATATCACCACATTGTTTTCACTGGTTCACTGGGATGCCGTGTTTCACACTCCTCCAGACATGATAATGACTATAATGAGCTGTCATATCACAAGACGCCATCTTTCCAGCAGTAACGAGTCGTCCAATCACACAGCCCTACCTTTCCAGCAGTCAGTTGAATCCGCTAGCCCTTCAACCTCCTCCTCTCTGTCAAACCGGTTAGGCAAAACTGCCGCGTGTACTGCACGAGAAAAGCCCTGCCCTAGACTTTTAAATACTCCTAAAATTTTGTATCGATGAATTGCGCCATGGAGCAGTTCAAGTTCTAGCCAACGATTCGGAATGTAAACCATGCATGTTTTTTTATAGTACAGTAGAGTACAAAGTGCGACGTCCAGTTAGTCATGTTAAATAGATAGTTTCTTTTGTTTAATGCCACGTACACTAATTGAAACGCCTGTTTGGGAGAGAAAAAGATAATCACTCCACTATATACATAGGCAGGAGGCTGAGCACTTGCTTTTCTAGGGTTGCTCTCTTCATTCTCTCATCCTCTCCACATCTAAACAAGACATCGGTAGCGACATTTTCTCTCAGCTCACCGCTGGTCACAGATCCGGTCGGATCCCTTCGGCCGGGGTGTGTAGGGGACTAGTTGCATCGTTCACGCGGTAATCGGCAGCGACAGAGGAAACCCACAGCTGCCGGCAGGTCCCGATCCTCTGCCTATGCTGTTCTCTCCAACACAGCGCCAGATCGGGAGGTCCTCGGACCCCTTCTTCCTCCCTGTCATATTGTGGGCCGATCCGACCTCCCGCCGGCCTCCTAGCTACATCCCGACGACCCTCACGTATAACTTCCTTCGAAAACGGCCTTGCTCTACTGCCCCAGCTCCCACGAGGTTGCATGTGGATCTTTTTCTACTTGCATCAGCTCTTCCAAAGCCACCTAAAATTTTAGTATTATTAGTGGTAAATAGACTTCATGCAGTAGAATCTAGGACTTGGTTCAAACAGGGAAGAAAGGGGGGAAAGTCGTAGCATGAATCTAGGACTTGATTCAAAGAGGATATAACAGGGGGAAAGCAGTACAGACTAGATACCCAACAGATCTCTTGGTTGAAGAAGGAAATAAAGGGAAAACGCAGTTCAAACAGGATAAGGAACTATTATTTGTTAAAAAAGGAAAGAAAGTGGCGGCCCGGGGACAAGCAACAGAGTATGTCTAGGATTAGATTTGCTGCCCTCACATAGTAAAAGGCGGGTAAAGAGAACAAAATTTGGGACCACCCCGGATCTTGATTGGATGTTGGCATCACCACTTTATGCCTCCCTGTAGGTACATGATGCTGATGCATCCACTATTTTCTTTCTATCTTTTTTGTGCAGATAGAGATATCCATTTCACCTCGTAGCTATTGTGACCTTTTGGCGAACTGCACAAAACACTTTTTTTTAAAGAGTGAATTCTGCAGTTCTACTAAAATGTCACATGGGCAACGTCTCTCGATTTTAGTGGAACTACACAACGGGTGATTAGAGTTCCTAACCACGGCCAAGAGGAAGACACTGTCCTCCTCCTCCGTGACTAGCAGGCGGCGGTGATTCAAGTGGATCTATAGGTTCTCCAATTGCATAAGGCGTATCTGGGAGAACCCTCAACTGGCTGTAGGGCACCTCTCTCAGTTATGGTTCCCATGAACGGGTATGTTCTTTTTTGGTTGTTTTTGAATCTGCATCTAGCTAGTGATCTTGTGCTACTATTTTGGCACTCCCATGATAAAGCAAGAATGATAGTGTTTTTGCATGTTCATTTAATACCACTAATAATTTGAGGCATTGTTTTGGCACCGCTACTACCATTTCGTTTCCAATGTAGATAACTTGTAGAAGGCGTATCCGGCAGAATCAAGGCCATGTGCACTGCATCAATCACAGCATAGCATGTGCACTTAACTAGTTGAGTGAATCAGGCGTACCGTCAAGGATGCGCGTAGGCCCCCTCTCTCCCTCACGGCATCGTGGAAACCATAATTTTTTTTGAACTGCACAAAAACAGAGATTGGAATGAGACGACGTTCCTCCTTCTACTGCCACACTGATCGGTACTGTCCTTTATGGCTTAATCCACATGATCGTGGTTTGTCATACTATGCTAATGTTGTATTTTTTTAATAAGGCTATTCTATCGCAATCTTTTCTCGTTTTGAAAATAAAGTTGCTTCGACTACTGCCACTATTATAGTAATCCTGCTCTTTCTTTATCTGTGCTAACAGGAATACTCAACTACAGATGTTGGTCTTGCATTGTATGACACGGCTGGCCAACATGGATTTAAACCCGAGTTTCACTTTAGCCAAAGGCTCCGAGTGCAGTGCGTATGTGGAAGCTAAGCAACATCGTTAGCCTGACAAGCCTGGGAAGTAGAGACACCTGGCACCACTAGAGCTCATCAGCTCATACATTCAAATATGTGCGAGATGAATGTTTCCTTGACTAAAGGTGGGAAGAAATATTTCATGACGTTGATTGATGATTCCACTAGATCGTGCTATGTGTATTTGTTCCACACTACTTCAAAATCTATAACACAGAAGTTGCAAGTGGTAGTGCCACCAGTGATGTAGAACATTTTATCTGCCAATGTTTCACCTATGTGGCCGTAAACATGACTGGTTTCAATGTTTCAGCAAATCTTAGAATCAAATTGCTTACACGAAGAATCGGTTGATTTTTATTTATTTGTTCACATTCTCACAACGTTTTAGTTGTACAGTAACTATTGGTTGTGATCTATGAATCATTCAGATGTGTAGGCATCTTTGTTGTACTCATTATTTGAATCTTATGGGTTGGTTGTGAATCTTGCAATCTGGGAAACACGGCATGATGATGCAGAGGACAACAACCACAACAAGCTGTTCAAACTTGGTAGTATTGTAATTGTGAAAGTTGTAGGATCAAAAGTATGTCTAGAGGGGGGGTGATTAGACTACTTGACCAAATAAAAATCTAGCCTTTTCCCAATTTGAAGTCGTGGCAGATTTTAGCAACTTAACAAGAGTCAAGCAATCAACCTACACATGCAATTCTAAGAGTATAGCAGTGGAATGTAAATCATTCCATATGAAGGTAAAGGGGAGGAGTTTGAAGGGAGAAAACGCAATGTAGACATAGAGATTTTTGGCGTGGTTCCGATAGGTGGTGCTATCGTACATCCATGTTGATGGAGACTTCAACCCACGAAGGGTAACGGTTGCGCGAGTCCACGGAGGGCTCCACCCATGAAGGGTCCACGAAGAAGCAACCTTGTCTATCCCACCATGGCCATCACCCACGAAGGACTTACCTCACTTGGGTAGATCTTCATGAAGTAGGCGATCTCCTTGCCCTTACAAACTACTTGGTTCAACTCCACAATCTTGACGGAGGCTCCCAAGTGACACCTAACGAATCTAGGAGACACCACTCTCCAAAAGGTAATAGATGGTGTGTTGATGATGAACTCCTTGCTCTTGTGCTTCAAATGATAGTCTCCCCAACATTCAACTCTCTCTCACAGATTTGGATATGGTGGAAAGATGATTTGAGTGGAAAGCAACTTGGGGAAGGCTAGAGATCAAGATTCTTGTGGTTGGATTGGAATGTCTTGGTCTCAACACATGAGTAGGTGGTTCTCTCTGAGAAAATGAGTAGTGGAAGTGTAGGCACGTTCTGATGGCTCTCTCCTCGAATGGAGATTGGGTCGAGGGGTATATATAGTCTCCACACAAAATCTAGCCATTACACACAATCTTCCATACTAGGTGGGACCGAATAGTGAAACTCGGTCAGACCGATATGGTTAAAAATGTGAACGTTAGAGTTTTCGGTGGGACCGACATGATCAACTCAGTGGGACCGATGTGCTAGGGTTAGGGCAAAACCACATCTCAGTGAGACCGATCACATGAACTCGGTGAGACCGATTTCAGTAATAAGCAAATAGAGACTTGGTCAGGCAAACTCGGTGGGACCGATCGCTCATTTCGGTGAGACCGAAATGTTACGAAAAGGAAACAGAGAGTTTGCACTGCGAACTCGGTGGGACCGATCGCTCATCTCGGTTAGACCGAAACATTACGAAGGGAAACAGAGAGTTTGCAATCCCATCTCGGTAAGACCGAGATCCCTATCGGTGAGACCGAACTGATTAGGGTTTCTAGCTATGGCTATGTCAAATGAACTTGGTGGCGCCGGATAGATCAAATCGGTGGGGTCGAGTTTGACTTTAGGTTTAGGACATATGTGGAAATGAGAAAGTGGTTGAGTGTTTTTGGAGCATATCACTAAGCACTTTGAGCAAGCAAGCCATTAGGCAACACCTCATCCCCTTTTAATAGTATTGGCTTTTCCTATTGACTCAATGTGATCTTGGATCACTAAAATGAAAATGTAGAGTCTTGAGCTTTTGCCAATATGTGTCCTTAGCATTTTGAGGGGTCCACATCTATAGTCCATGCCATGCCAACCATTGAACTTTCTGAAATATTGATCTTGAAAGAATATTAGTTCAATGAGCTATATGTTGTTATGAATTACCAAAACCACCAGGGGATTAGTTGCACTTTCAATCTCCCCCTTTTTGGTAATTGATGACAATATATAGATCAAAGCTTCGACAAATGATAATAAGAATGAAATACATCGTCGCTTTGAGAAGTATGTGATAAGCAAGAGCTCCACCTAAATTTGTGCATTATTTAAAATTTGCTTTTGAATGCAAATGCACAATCGATTAGGATCATGGGTTACTCTTCCATGTCACATACATCTTGGTGGAGCGCTCAAAATGATAGAATATGAAATATGCACTCATCACCAACAAGATATGAATGATCATACATGAGAGATAGAATATCATCATTAAGCACAATCATTAAAGTATGATATGATCAAACATATGATCATAGAAGTATCTCACACACAAGCATAAAACATTGTATCACCCTAACAAGCAAAGAAAATAGAGTAGCAAGAGAGACAAATAAGAAGCAAAACACACACTCTCTCTCTCTCTCTCGAAGCCTATGATCTATACACTTTCTCACCCTTTGGCAACAAGTTACCAAAAATCTCGAAAATGCATAGTGTTATACGGCACTCTAAGCGAGATCTCCGGGAGCTCTGGAGTGCTGAGATGGTGTGGAGAGAACAGCATCTGCAAAGTCTTCTGCTGACGTCTAAGGAGCTGGAGGGGTTGCCATTGGAGGGGCAACAGAAGCTGTGGCTGCAGGAGCTGAAGTTGTAGCCCTAGTGTCTATCACTGGCATTGCTGCAGACCTCTGTCTTCTGGGCACCCTCTGATAAGCATCAGTGGTGGTCTTGTCACTCCTGTCCTCAAGCTCTTCTTGTATCTTCTCAACTGAAGACTGAATCTCAGTGACTTTGACATCCAAGTCATGTCGCTTTGTCTCAAAGATCCTCTCAAGGCTCTCTTGATTTTGAGTCAGGGTTGCCAATCCTTTCTCAATCCTCAAAGTTGCTTGAATGAGATAACCAAGTTGATCTTGCTTGGATTTCAGAAAAATCTGGGAGGCTTCTTCAGCACTTGGTATCTTGGCTGCCTTCTCTGCTTTAGCTTTTTCTCTCTTCTCCTGAGCCTCTACAGATGTAGGATGCGAAGCATCCATGACAACTGTGTTATCCTCATGATCAGGCCTCAAGGGAAGGTGCTCTTTGTCCAACAAATATGTGCCTGTGCCCATTCTGGAGTTTATGAGCATCTGAATTTGTGGAGCATAGCCACATAATCTCTTTTGGTCTGCAGCAGCCCTCCTGATTGTCTCAACAATCAATGTCATCACTTTGAATTTTTCAGGCACATCAAACATATGCAGCAAATTTATTGAGTGCCCTCTTATCATCCTGTCATCTCCAGACTTTGGCAACAAAGTGTGTCTGAGGACTGTGTTGATAGTTGGCAGACCTGACAGCAGATAATAAACTGACCCAAACTTGTGGGTGTCCAAGGCAGCATCTGGACTTTCTTTGTACATGTGAGCCATTGAGTCATGTCCTTTTCTTGGCTTAGCATATACATCAGTGTCCTCCTCATGCTCTTTTGGGGCATTAATCAGCTTTGCCGACTCAGCAACTGAAGATTGGTACCTGGTACACTCTGTCATCCAAACAATTTTACCATCAGGGTAAAAGTGTGCTGTGGAGTAAAATTGCATGATCAACTCATCATTCCATTTTGTCAATTTCTGACCAACAAATGCATCAACTCCTGTTGATCTGAAACTCTCATGAACTCCTGGGAAATGATCTTCATTGCTGTCAATGAATTTCCAGTCGACCCATCTCATGTCACTTACTATTGGCTTCTTGTCAAGAAGCACAGTCTCATAGAAGTCTTGATGTTCCTTTGTATGGAACCTGTAGTCAACAGCTGTCCTCCTTCTTATGGCATATGGGTCATTTTTCCTCCATAGCCTGAGACCTGCATCCTTTCTAAGCTTCATGTTTTCAGCCACTGGATGGGTGTCATCATTGTCAGGAATCTTGGGCTTCAACTTCCTAAGCACTTGCCCTTCCTCTTCTTCTTCCACTTCATGCACTGGGGCCTTATTCTTTTCAGCAGCAGGAATGTTCCTAGTTGATCTCTTGGGTACTGCTGGCTTAGAAACTTGAGCAGCAGCAGCAGCCTTGGGGGTAGTCTTGGGCTTTGATGGAGCAGCCCCTGATCTGATTGCATCCCTCATCAATTTCTAAGTCCTTGGTGCTGGTGCAGCATCTTCCTCATCATCTTTTTCATCTTCCGATGAATGCTTCTCAAATTCAGCCATAGGGTCTACAAGTTTGCACCATCTTCCCCTTTCTCTTTCCTTCTTTTCCTTTCTAGCATCACTTGTTAGCTGGGCCTTCTCTTGAGTAGATGCTCTAAGGCACTCTCTTGGCAGGAGCTTTCTTATTCATCCCTGGCTTGGTGTTGGCAGCAGTGCCAAACTTTTTCTTGACAACTTTCTTTTTGGTAGTGACTTCCTCTTCAACCTTAAAGTCTTCATCTTCAGAATCTGAATTTCATTTTCTCCTCTGCCTAGTAGCAGCCTTAGGCAAGTTGCTGGGAGTGCTTCTGCTCCCTTCATCATAACTGCTCTCAGAGGGACTAGTGCCCTCACTCATCTGAACCTGTTCCTCAGACTGATTCTGGCTGTCACTGTTGTCAGACATATCTGCAAGCTGAAGGATGACCCTGTGAGTAGATATAAATGAGATAGAGTGGATGAGCTTCACAAAGTGCAGAGATTTTGCAAAACAATTGAGTCAAAAGCTTAGTTATAATTTTCCACAGAAAGCATTTCGGAGCTACCGATTTGTTGAACTCGGTGACACCAAAGAAATGTTCAGAGTCTAAACTGGTGACATCGGTCAGACTGAGACACAGTTCGGTGACTCCAAGACAACTAGGGTTTCACAGAGCTCTGAACTCGGTCACACCGATTTGCAAGATTCGGTCAGACCGAAAATCACAAGTGCAATGGCCTGGGCCAAATCGGTGAGACCAATTTCTACAACTCGGTCGGTCCGAGATGAGTTCGGTGGAAACCTAACCCTAAGTTTTTGAATCAAAACTTATCTAATGAGGTTTTTGATTGGATAGAAGTGTTTCAAACTTGGTAAGATTCATGGCATTGACCTAAGTGCGGGAATCAGATGAAAAGATTGCACATAGGGTTGAGCTCATACCCTAACTTGGCGGTGAGCTCTGTTAGTGACCCAGGGTGGTCAAATCCCTGGTCAAAAAGGTCAAACCCACCGGCGACATGACGCCGGCGAGGCCAGGCACGGCGGAGCAGCGCGGGATTCCTCCTCCGGCGACCAAATGGACGGCGGAGTATTGATATGGTGAATATGTGGACTCGTGTTCGCCACCTCAAAAGAGTTACTTGCCGTCATAGTTCAGGTTAGCCACTGAGTCAAAGCTGGCTTGCTGCAGTTAAACTCCACCACCCTCTTTGTTGATACCGATGCATTTGTAGATAGTTCTGATGTAAGTCTTGCTGGGTACATTTGTACTCACGTTTGCTTAATTTATGTTTTTGCAGAGAGACTCAGTCTCGCTAGTAGTTCCGCGTGGACTTCGATGTTTAGCTTGTTACCTCAGCTACGATCTTGTGCCCTCGGCAAGATCTGGTAGATAGTCGGGCTTCTCAGCCTTTTTCATTTGTAGATGTCTGTACTCAGACATGATAGGCTTCCGCATGTGCTTTGACTTGTATGCTCTGAATGTTGGGTCATGAGACCCATGTTTGTAATACTTGGCTCCTCGGAGCCTAATGAATAAATACTCTGAGTCGTAGAGTCTTGTTGTGATGCCATGTTGTATCTGCCCACATCCAGCATATTGTGTGTATGATTGAAATGCTTGGTATGTGTGGGATCCGACAACCTAGTTGTTTATCCTTGGTAGCCTCTCTTATGGGGAAATGTAGTCTGGTGCTTCCACTGAGCCTTGGTATTCCGCTACAGCCCGGTTTACCGGAGTCCTGTTAGCTTGCTAATGCTCCAGAACACTTAGACTGGCCGGCATGTGTCCTTCCTCGATCCTGTGTCTGTCCCTTCGGGGAAACGTCACGCGGTGTCTTTCGGAGTCCTGTTAGCCTGCTACAGCCCGGATTTTCGGAGTCCTGCTAGCCCAGTTGCTACAGCCCGAATTCACTCGCTGATGACCGACATGTTCGTTGCTGGGTCATGTATGCCTGTCCCCGTAAGTTAGCGCCACTTTGGGTTCACGACTAGTCATGTCGGCCCGGGTTCTCTGTCATATGGATGCTAGCGACACTATCATATACGTGAGCCAAAAGGCGCAAAAGGTCCCGGGCCATGGTAAGGCGACACCCGTGGGAATACCGTGTGTGAGGCCGCAAAGTGATATGAGGTGTTACCGGCTAGATCGATGTGACTTGGAATCGAGTTCCTGACAAGCTCGCTACGGCGACAACGGCGGAGGAGAATCTGTTGACGGCGGCGGAGACCAGCAACAGGGGGTCGCTGGCGACGGAGGCGACGATCCGGAGACCTCGAGTCGGCAAAGCTGGACAGCGCGGGCGAAGAATTTCGAAGGAATTTCCAAAAATTCAACCCGTGGGTATATATATCCAGACCCTGTCGGTGTGACCGAGTGGAACAACTCGGTGGCACCGAGATGCCGAATCGCAATCGGTTACTGCAACTCGGTGAGACCGAAGTGTTCAAATCGGTTGCACCGAGATTGAAACCTAGATCAACTTAATGAACTCGGTGTGACCGAAAGGAATGAATCGGTCAGACCGAAATACATCAAGAGGTTTTGGAAGTTTAAGTCTATGACGAATCGGTGGCTCCGAGTGCTCCTCACCCAGAGGGTTCGAATCTGACTTAGATCAAACTTTGTGATGTAGCATGAATAGAGTTTGAGACAAGAAAAGCATAGATAGCTAGAGGGAGTACTTAGGCATTCTTGTCCATCCATTTGGCAAAAGAAAAGACCAAACAATCAAAACAACAAATGGATGTCCTCGAATTGAGAAAGTTATGCAACCAACATGCTCACACAATAAGATAGCAAATAAAATATGTGGCAAAGCATGCACAAACACTCTAGCATCTATCAAGCAATTGGTGATGACTAGGTCATCTATATATGAGTATATTGACTTAGGAGTCAAATGAGAACATTTGATCATAGGTCATACTCATCGTTTAAGCACAAGTGGGGTTACCACTTTTACATAAAGCATTGTTTTGTTCACACCATTAGAGTTGCTTTAGCTCAATCCTTAGAGTAAAGCTCCCCCTAGATGTGATATCCCCTTTTAGAGGGATGAACTAACCTTGGGTTTTGTCGATGATGACTTCATGTAGATGTTGAAGATGTGGATGCTCAATGTTGATGTAGATCATTTGGAGCAATCCATTGGAGTGAGTTGCACTTTCAATACCTACATGGGTTAGTCCCACAAGGAACAAGCAAGGATATCCATAGACATAGAGTGAAGTACACACAAGATGATGTCCATGAAAGCATTAGGTTACCTTGTCCCTTGACTTACTAACAAGAGGGTTTGTGACTCCTTGAACTAGTGCAAGATGTGGAAGTTGATTGCACTTGTTCTTGCCAAAATGAATATGAGTGACGTATGTTGGCGGAGTCACCCTCAAGAACTCTCTAGTTCTTCTTCTTCGGGATCCACATCATCTTGATGGGAATCCTTGGGGTTGTAGATGTACTTGATGAAGTAGAACTTGAGGTAGACTTGGGAACCCACTTGACCAAGGCCTTTGGATCTTCTTCAAATGCATCAATCTCTTCTTGAAGCTTGTCCTTGCCTTTTAGCTTGTGGTCTTGTGGTGGAAGATCATCTTGAGCTTGTGTCCCCTTGAAGGAAGTAGGATCATATTTCTCTTGTTGAGGAACAAACTTCGTCTTGGGGTATTGATCTTCTTCCCACTCAACTCCATTGGCATTGAACTTTCGTTCAAAACCAACACCTTGATTCTTCTGGTGCCTTCCTTGCTTGCGTACAATTTCCTCAAATTTCTTACTTCCGGCAAGGCTTTTGTAAACATCTTTATCTATAATTCCCTTCAATAAGCTATTCTCTTGCTCAAGTGTGACTTGGCTAAGAGAATCATTAGTGGAATCAAGAGAACTACTAGAAGCAACAATATTGGATTTAGCATGATTATTGTTACTACTAGAAGAAGAATATTTCTTACTCTTGTTGCTAGATTTTACTTGTGGCATGTAAGTAGACAAGAGTAAATGCTTGGCAATGTAAGAAGAACTTTTCTTCCGAAGATCATCATTGATGGCCTTTAAGAACCCATGCTCTTGCTCTAGGTTGAGCTTCTCGAAGCGTACCTTCTCATGAGTTTTTCAAAGTTCTCGATGATCCTCTAAAGTAGTTTCATGAGCTAACTTAAGAGTGTTTAGTTCTTTAGTTAGACGCTCAATCTCCTTCTTATCATTGTCATTCGTTTCATCTTGATTAGCATGATTAATAGCAAGTTTATCATAGTTTTCATCACTAGAGTTGTCAACAAGTAAATCATCATCACCTAGCAAATCATCTTCATCACTATTGAAATCAACATACTCGGGGTGTGATACCTTGGGGCCTTTAGCCATTAAGCATCTTCCAATTCCTTCATTTGGTGAGTCAAATATGTCGTAGGAGTTGGTTGACACAAGTGCAAGACCGGCAACACCTTCATCTTGAGTATATTCGGAGTCGGAGTGATAACTTCTCTCAGAGTGATGGTCGGAGTCAGAACCCGATACCCATCCACCAACATGAGCTTGATGTCTTCATTTTGTGTAGCTCTTTGATGACTTGTCCTTCCTTTCTGAATCCTTGCTTCTACGAGAGGTTCTTCGTTCATAACGATCATCTCTACTCCTTCCCTCTCTTGGAGGTGATTCTTCTCTTCTACTTCTTCTTTTAGGTGAGTCTTCTCTTCTCTTGTAGGGAGCCGTACACTCATTGGAGTAGTGTCCGGGTCTTCCACAATTGTAGCAATTACGCTCACGACTAGAAGATCTTTTGTCATGGTAGGATCTTGACTTGGAGCTTCTTTCTTTGCTTCTACTCTTGTAGAATTTGTTGAAGTTCTTCACCATTAAGCTCAATTCTTCATTGAAGGCTTGTTTTTCACTTGATGATGTAGGAGCATCACATGAGGCTTTATAAGCACCACTAAACTTATTGTGAAGCTCTTCTTTATCCTTGAGTGACATCTCATGAGCAACAATTCTTCCAATGACTTTCGTTGGCTTGAGATCTATGTAATTGGGAATCATTTGGATCAATGTGCACACGGTATCATATTTTCCATCCAAGGCTCTTAGGATCTTCTTGATGATGAATCTGTTAGTCATCTTTTCACTTCCTAAGCCGGCAATCTCATTTGTGATGAGAGCAAGCCTAGAGTACATTTCAGCGACACCTTCACCATCCTTCATTCTGAACATGTCAAGTTGACTTTGAAGCACATCCAACTTGGATTCCTTGACGGACTCGGTACCTTCGTGCATATCAATCAAAGTATCCCAAATTTCCTTTGCATTCTCAAGACGGCTGATTTTGTTGAATTCTTCGGGGCACAATCCATTGAAGAGGATATCACAAGCTTGAGCGTTGTATTGCAGCATCTTCAACTATTCTTCGGTTGCTTCACGATTTGGTTCTCTCCCATCGAAGAATTCACCTTGCAAACCAATACACACAATAGCCCAAACGGCGGGGTTATGTCCAAGAATATGCATTTTCATCTTATGCTTCCATCTAGCAAAATTAGTGCCATCAAAGTAAGGACGTCTACGGTGGTAATTTCCCTCGCTAGATGCCATACTCTCCTAGGTTGTGAAACCAAGGATATGATCACCAAAGCTATGGAAATCAAGGCAAATGGGGACTAAAGCTCTGATACCACTTGTAGGATCGAAAGTATGTCTAGAGGGGGAATGATTAGACTACTTAAGAAAATAAAAATCTAGCCTTTTCCCAATTTTAAGTCTTGGCAGATTTTAGCAACTTAACACAAGTCAAGCAATCAACCTACACATGCAATTCTAAGAGTATAGCAGCGGAATGTAAATCATTGCATATGAAGGTAAAGGGGAGGAGTTTGAAGGGAGCAAACGCAATGTAGACACGGAGATTTTTTGCGTGGTTCCGATAGGTGGTGCTATCATACATCCACGTTGATGGAGACTTCAACCCACGAAGGGTAACGGTTGCGCGAGTCAACAGAGGGCTCCACCCATGAAGGGTCCACGAAGAAGCAACCTTGTCTATCCCACCATGGCCATCGCCCACGAAGGACTTGCCTCACTTGGGTAGATCTTCACGAAGTAGGCGATCTCCTTGCCCTTACAAACTCCTTGGTTCAACTCCACAATCTTGACGGAGGCTCCCAAGTGACACCTAACCAATCTAGGAGACACCACTCTCCAAAAGGTAATAGATGGTGTGTTGATGATGAACTCCTTGCTCTTGTGCTTCAAATGATAGTCTCCCCAACACTCAACTCTCTCTCACAGATTTGGATATGGTGGAAAGATGATTTGAGTGGAAAGCAACTTGGGGAAGGCTAGAGATCAAGATTCTTGTGGTTGGATTGGAATGTCTTGGTCTCAACACATGAGTAGGTGGTTCTCTCTTAGAAAATGAGTAGTGGAAGTGTAGGCACGTTTTGATGGCTCTCTCCTCGAATGGAGAATGGTTGGATGGGTATATATAGCCTCCACACAAAATCTAGCCGTTACACAAAATCTTCCAAACTCGGTTGGACCTAATAGTGAAACTCGGTCGGCCCGATATGGTTAAAAATGTGAACGTTAGAGTTTTCAGTGGGACCGACATGATCAACTCGGTGGGACCGATGTGCTAGGGTTAGGGCAAAACCTCATCTCGGTGAGACCGATCACATGAACTCGGTGAGACCGATTTCAGTAATAAGCAAACAAAGACTTGGTCAGGAAAACTCGGTGGGATCGATCGCTCATTTCGGTGAGACCAAAATGTTACGAAAAGGAAACAGAGAGTTTGCACTGCGAACTCGGTGGGACCGATCGCTCATCTCGGTTAGTCCGAAACGTTATGAAGGGAAACAGAGAGTTTGCAATCCCATCTCGGTGAGACCGAACTGATTAGGGTTTCTGGCTATGGCTATGTCGAATGAACTCGGTGGCGCCGGATAGATCAAATCGGTGGGGCCGAGTTTGACTTTAGCTTTAGGACATATGTGGAAATGAGAAAGTGGTTGAGGGTTTTTGGAGCATATCACTAAGCATTTTGAGCAAGCAAGCCATTAAGCAACATCTCATCTCTTTTTAATAGTATTGGCTCTTCCTATGGACTCAATGTGATCTTGGATCACTAAAATGAAAATGTAGAATCTTGAGCTTTTGCCAATATGTGTCCTTAGCATTTTAAGGGGTCCACATCTCTAGTCCATGCCATGCCAATCATTGAACTTTCTGAAATATTGATCTTGAAAGAATATTAGTTCAATGAGCTATATGTTGTTATGAATTACCAAAACCACCCGGGGATTAGTTGCACTTTCAAAAGTGTGGCAAATGAGCTAATCGTGTGCCTCCTGAGAATAATAATTCTAATTGTTTTGCGTGTTAATCCTCTTGCACTAATAGAAGGAGCCAATCTTTGCTTGTTTTAAGAATCAAATTTGAGTAAAGCGAATAAAATTTAAGTAAAGTTACCCGCTCGTGAACGGACATGTGGCCGGAATAGGTTTCTCGGCTTCCAGTCCGGTTTAATGGAGTCATTTGAATGCGTCGAGGAGGCGTGTTCTTCTGGGCGTATAGCAGGGACTAGCGTATAGCGGGCGAAGGAGGAGGGGTAGTAGGAGTATAACTGTTGCCGCCTGTACCCACTACGTTTACTCGTGATTGCAGTTCCCAAGAGTTGAAAAAAGGTGCTACCGCCGCATACTTACTACGTCCACTAGCGATTGCAGTTCCCCAAGATTGGAAAAATGAACTGCGGCTGCCGCACCCCAGTACCCCACTACACACCGATCCCCAGTTCCGCTCTCCATATCTCCCCATCGTCTTCATCTTCCCCCTTCCCCCAATCCCCACAAAACGAGAACCGCCACATCAATTCTGCGTGTGAAGAGATTCCAATTGCGATCCGAGGGGTGAGCCTGCTGGATATGGACTTCAGCAAGGAGTTCACCTTTGAGTTCACCGTTCAAACCTTTGGCAGCACCAAGTTGAATGTGATGTACACCAACGACCCGGACTCGGTGAAGCTCTACCTCGCCAAGTTCAAGCAGTACCTACAAGAGGAGAAGCACAAGGTCGCGGGACTAGACCTTGTGCCCATCCATCTATCTCCTGGCAGGGACCAGCGGATCACCATCGCCCAGGTATGCGTGCGGGACGAGGTTCTCGTCTACCATTACTATAGGGCCATCAGAGGTAATGGAGCATTCGTACATTTCATCCTCACCGCCGACTACACCTTCGCTACGGTGGACAGCAGGAAGAACGCCACTGTGGTTTATGATTCAGCCATCTGGTGCAAAAAGCTCGTTGACATCCAGAAGAAATACAAGATCGTTGGCAATGGGCAGGAGAAGGACTCCGTGGTTGACCTCGCCGAGGAAATCGTCGACCCCTGCTACGCCAGCATGAAAGAAGACGTGGATACGATAGACCTGAACACGTGGGAGGTACCTCTGAATCTAGCCTACATCTCCTACGAGGCCAAGGACGCATACGTATGCTATGACATGTACAGGCAGATCTTGGACATGGGGGCGTGTCTGCTTCTCGTAACCGAGGAGTACACGTACAGCCGCAGGGTCATGATCAAGCGTGCCAGGAAGATCTAGATGGTGTACTTTGTCTTTTTAAGCACCTTTATCATCTGTGTGTTTCATGTATATTATCCTATGTGTCGTAATTATCCATTTTATCCGAAATATTTCATCTATGAACCCGTTAACCTGTTTGCCTTTTTATTTTTTGAGTGACTATTTGCTTATGTACGTAGTAACTAGTAGTTCACTGGGCTACCGTGTTTCCTTTTTTTTATGGTCCACTAGGTATCAACTAGGCCGCGGCCGCCCAGCGCAGGTTTCTTTTCTTAGGAAATCGGCGGCCCACAACATGATTATGGGGATCCAGCAGGTGTATCATTTTTTTATAGAGCAATTTTTACTTTCCTATGTTTTCCCTTCTATAATAGTATGTATATTTATACTTATATTTATATTTTATTACATATATATTTTTTAAACGACCTAAGATTCCCGTTTGACTTGTCCTTTGTCCAACCTTTGTATAGACCTTACGACTTCCTTTTTTTCTTTTTTTATTAATCCTATCTCTGAGTTTTCTCCCACTTTCTTTTTTGAGGAAATCTCATTTTTCTCCCACTAGTTTTCCCTTCAACCAACTCGACTCTCCCACGTCTAGCCTAAAAGATAATAATACCCCACGTCTTATTAACTCATCAAATTAAATTATTATTTTATTTCATAAATGATAAGTTCTTACAAAATAATAATAATAATATTGATTGTTTAACAATAAGCTTGCAAGTTAATTCCTGCTGAACATATGCTTGCTAATATTTTACTGACCAATGCAGTAATAGACGTGCAACCACGTGTTTATGTTTTTATAACATTTCTCTGTCCAGCCCAACATGATAAACCAGCCTAGCAAATCCGTGTATCTCAAAAAATATATTGTAAATGGGTTGTAAATTCTAACATAATATACAAATGGGCTGTATAGACGCTACATTATTGTTTCACCGAGCCCACCAAATGGACTCTCTGACATGTGGGCCAATAGGTCGAAGCCTAAGCAAGGCGTTGGATTTACATCCAATGGCCGACATTCTTCTTCAATCTCTCGTCTTTCCTACAGTGCTGGCGGGACTGCATGCTCCAGCCTCAGGCGTCCAGCGGCGCTGCTTCGCGTGCCTCGGAGAGAAACACTACCCCACGGACGGCAAGCCACCCCTCCACTCCTCCGCACCTCCTGTTATTCTATGCCGAGTGTAGCCCCAGCTCGCACCCGAACCAGTCAAGTCTCGCACTCCTGTCTGTCTGCGACTCCACTGCCGCGTCTTCCCCATCTCCGGGTCGCTCCCATCTGGGGCCTCGCCGTCGTCCACCACCTTAGTGCGCTCGGCGCGGTGTGGTCAACGTGGTCAACAAGCGAGAGTCATCAGAAGGCGACTGTACGTGGAGAGGCTGACAGTGGGACGCACCACGTCCATGCATGCACGCATGCAACTGCCTCCTTTTAGCGCGGAAAAATAATGTTTCCTCCCCCTAACAGCTGGGACCGACAAACTACATCTTCGCACGCAAGGAAGTGCGTCCTTATTACGCGCAAAAATGATTCCACCCGCTGATAGGCGGGACCCACCAGCTACATCTCCGCACGCAAGCAAGTACCTCCTTATTACGCAAAAAAAGCTTCCTCCCCCTGACAGCTGAGACCCACCAGCCACATCTTCGCCCGCAAGAAAGTGCCTCCTTATCACGCGCAAGAAAAATGATTCCTCCCGCTACTAGCTGCGACCCACCCGATTTGGAGGCTGACTTGTGGGCCTACTAAGTCGACGCGTACCCATCGCTTTGTCAACTTAGTCAACAAACAATTCTAGCAGCAGTGATCGTTGAATCTTAATCCAACCGATGTGCTGCTTCTTCAACCTTTGATATGCTTGCTCCAGCCGCCAAAACCAACACCAGCCGTACCGCCTACTCCCGCCTCCCGTGGCCGGCTGTGTTGCCGCACAGGCATCACCGTCCCACACTACTCCCTCCACTGGCCAGGCCTTCCCTTTACTCACCCACACCCCATGTTATTTTCCGGCGATGGCAGCCTCACACCGCAGCCAAACCAGTCAACCCTCGTACTCCCTTCCGCGTGGGAAACAACTGCTTTGTCTTCCCCGGCTCTGGTTCGTTCCCTTCCTAGGCCTCACCGTCGTCCACCGCGTTGGTGCTCTTGGCATAGCATCGTCAACGTGGTCAACGAATGACAGCCATTGGAAGATTACTGTACGTTGAGAGGCTGACAGCTGGACCCACCAGCTACATCTTCGCTCGCAAGGAAGTGCCTTCTTATTACGTGAAGAAAAATGATTCCTCCCCCTGACAGCTGGGACCCACCAGCTTTATCTTTGCACGCAAGGAAGTGCCTCCATATTACACGCAAAAACAATGTTTCCTCCCACTGACAGCTGGGACCTACCATCTATATCTTCATGCGCAAAGAAGTTCCTCCTTATCCCTTTGATAGCTAGGACCCACCCGGTCGAAGCGTACGTAGCGTTGTCTCTCTGGTCGCCAACGTGTACGTACATACGCGGTGTCTGCAGGATGAACCGTGGCCGAGCAAGCAGTGGCACGTGTCGTAGTACAGTCCGGCCCTACGTAGCAGTCCATGCAGTCCCGTCTAAATGGAGTACACATACGTACAGCCACTCTCCAAAACTACGGGCACGTACGTACATATGGAGTACACGTACGTATAGCCACGCTCCAAAACTACCGCAAAATAGAGGAAAATGACCTTCTGTTCGACCGCGTATGGTTGATACGGGGTCCTGTTCATCGGGAAGGGTGTGGCGTACCGCAAAACAGAGGAAACGGACTTGTGTTCAAGCTCCTACGGTCGAAACGGGGTCCTGTTGATCGGGAGGGGTGTGGCGTACCGTAGAACGGAGGAAACGGCCTTCTGTTCGATCGGCTACGGTCGAAATGGGATCCTGTTCATCGGGAGGGGTTTGGCGTACCGCAAAACAGACGAAACAAACTTCTGTTCGAGCTCCTACGGTCAAAATGGTGTCCTGTTGATCGGGAGGGGTCTGGCATACCGCAAAACGGAGGAAACGGACTTCTCTTCGACCTCCTACGGTCGAAATGGGGCTTGTTCATCGGGAGGGGTGTGGCGTATCGCAAAACGGGACTCCACGGGGTACTGTTCGTCCACCGTCGACTTCCTTCAGCCTCCACCTGCTACTGTTCATCCACCGTCGACCTCCCCCAGCCTCCACCGGCTACCGTTCATCCAAGCCTCCACGGGCTCCTGTTCATCCACCCCCAACCGGCTGGCTGGGGTGTGCCACGGGGTCCTGTTCATCCAGCGGCAACGGCCTACTACCACGGGGTCTTGTTCATCCAACCCCCACCAAGAAGTGTTCATCCAACCCCAACCAACCGGCTAGATTCACCACATCTCGACTCGTTCAACCAACCCCCAACGGTCACTGTTCATCAAGAGGCAGGTTCGATCGGCTTCAGTAAGCAGCAGCGATCGATCGATCGGGTTCAGTTAGTAGCGCAGGAGTCGATCATGTTCAGTTAGCAGCGAAGGAGTCGATCGATCAGCTTCCGTACGTAGCAGTGTGATCGCTCGGGTTCAGTAAGCGAACGCCTCGCTCGGGTTCAGTAAGCGAACGCCTCGCCCGGGTTCAGTAAGCGAATGCCTCGCTCGGGTTCAGTTATAGCGAACACGGCTCACACCACGCGCGCGTAAGAGAGAGAAACGCGCAAACCTCCTTGCATCGCTCCGCCCCGACCACCCACCGTAACCGGGAACTCCCCGAAATTTTCCTCGCCCTCGCTTCTACCACGATTTTTTCCGTCATGGACGGCCCAAAGAATGTCATGCAGGTGCGTCTTCGGCCCGCCCAGGACGAAAAGCCCAATTTCTATCATGATTTTTGTAATAGAAGTAGGAGCCCACCACATCTATGATGATACTGGGTTTTGTCACAATTATCCTCATAGAAGTGTCATAAGCATGACAGAAAAAAATTTCGTTCGGCCCAAAATGTCACGGATGCGTCTTTTTTTTGTAGTGCTGCGTATCGACCCCCGGCAACAAACCAAATAAGTTCTCTCTAAGATATCCATAAAGTACTTTTGTAAGAGGGACTTGCGTTCTGAGAAAACCTTGCCACCTTCGAAACTCTTGTGCTCCCACCCTTTGACTCGAAGCTTACTTCTATCGGGGCGGTTGCAGCATCATTTGGAAAGAAGAGTTGGCAAGGGGCCGGTCCCTTTCCTCACCCATAAGCCCGCCAGACTAAGTCTCCCAGCAACGGTGAAGGGACCCAGCAAGACAGGTTGACGGAGGACCTCGTTTACTGCAAAGTATAGAAGAGCTTCCTCTTCTGCATGGATATGAAACATGCACGAGTACCCGGCAAACTTGTCTTTTTCATTAATAAGCAAGTGCGAACCTTACAAAGTACAAATATGGATAAAAGAGATTACATTGATTAAATTAAAGACTGGCAAGTGCCTACAGATTTTGAACTAAAAATAGATAAGTGCCCCGTAATCTCTTTCTTGTCCCTCTCCTCCTAGGAACTTCCTTGGAAAATGAAGAGGGCAGAAGGGACACCCAAGTAGAACCCCAGCCTAACCCCATCAGGGCTTGCCGAGAGCAGCCTGACAAGATCGCGAGTGGTGAGGCTGTGAAGGAAAGGGGCGGAGAAGGCAGCTGGGCGGCGCCCCAGCCGCCACCACCAAGACCAGCAAAGCGCACCAGCACGGACGCCGGCAGGAAGAACCTGCTGGGCCCCAGCTGGAAGACTACTGGAGGAGGCGAAGGCACCAAGAGAACATCCCTCCCCGATGGGGAAGGGGGGAGGGATGTCGAAGAACCGGGAGCAGGGCGGCGAGCAGACAGTACGAGACGAAGGCGTCGGTGCCATCGTACTCCGACCAGACGACCTGCTCCCTGCCCTCGTTGTCCCCGCCAATTGTCTCCTCGTCAACATCACTCCGGATGGGCAATGAGCCAAGGGCCCGCCGCCCCCTCCTAAGGAGCAGCCAATGGTAGCGGCATCACCAGGAGAACGCAGAGGGCACCGTCCCCCTCCTCGGCGGGCAGGAAGGCGCCGCCATCTTCAGCGTCATCCCCGGCCTCACCGGAGAAGGCTACGTTGGGATTACCGAAGATCCCGGGCGCGATTCCCTGGGTGAGCACCCGCACCCCCAGAGGCCTTGGTGACAAGCTGGCGAGCCCCAACGGCTTGCGGCCTAGGCGACGCCTCCTCCCCAGGCTACGAGCCCACAAAGAAAAAGCAAGCACTCCGCCATCTAGACGGAGCACAATGCCTCCCACACCGGGGCCGACACGGTGTTTGCGGAAGCATCGCCGCGGACCGATGCGGCCTATATTACGGTCGTCACGCCTCTCACGGCCCCGGACTAGACTCACTCCCCAAGAAGCAGCATCCACCTTCAGGGCCACTACTCCCAAGCTAAGAACCGGGGCATGTCCGCGGTTTCTCCCCCTCGACATGACGAGAGGAGGCAGTAAAGAGGTGCATGGATGAGTGTTTCCGCTCCCCGCGGTGCTCCCCTTTTATAGGCGAACCCAGGCCGGGGGCTGGCACTCCACCCACTTCCAAAATCTCCAGCAAGTCCGACTCTGCCCAAACTATGGGCGGTGGTCGAGCCCATCGACCGCCCTTCTACGCCAACCCAGGGAATCTGGGCGCCTATCACGGCACTCCTCCCTACGCCGCGTGCGGCCATCACCTACCCCACGCGGCGCATGCAGCGAACATGGTGGAAGGGACGGGCGCGGTGGGATGAGTGAAATGGCAGCTACCTCCCCGTGGGATAAAGTCATTCACGGGCCACAACAAGGCGGCCCCCACCATGATTGGTGGCACACGGCAAGCGGCAGCAACGGAAACTGACTCCACCACAGGTTAATGAAGAGGTAAGAGAGGTATCAAGAAAGACTTAACTCCCGCGACGGCTGGTTCTAGTGCATGCCTGTGTATTTGTTGGGGCCTACCCTAACGATGCCCAGCGGCACGTATGTGCCAGGCCCGGGGGCTCCTGTCGGTACAATGAACATTCATGTTCATTTTACTCGAACTATACACAAATGTGATGGCCCTCTGCATTCTACAACAACACATGCAGCAAGGCCGAGCCACGACGACAGCCCTTTGAGGCGTCAAAGAGAGGATCAAGAAGACCAAGACATCATAACTCAGCAAGATATCACCCTGGGGAAAGCCTCCCTTACCAGGCAGGAGAGCCCGGCAAGGTTGAAGCCGTTCCCCCAAGGGCAAGTCCAAGACCCCCCGGCAGGCTTACCGGATCCTTCAGGGGCATCTCGCCCCGCCAAGACACCACCGCTCCACCGAACCACAACGCCAGTCACCTATCGGTGCGGTGTCGAGCCCCCAGATGATTAAGTGGCATCCACCAGGCACGTGGTGGCCACCCAGAAGGATTTTCATCTCCAAATGACACCCGTCCAGATGGCGTGTCACGCATGTGAGCAAGATGGTGGCTGAAGAGGCTCGGCAGGCTTGCCGGGCTCACCCACGACGTGACCCTAAGCGGCGCATTTAATGCACTTTGTCCTAACTGCCAGAGTTAGGTATGATAGCACTGTTAGCCATCTAATCAGTGAATAGTGGCAGCCTGGACACTCTGGAGCACCCCTTGAACTATAAAAGGAGGCCGATGGCTACCTAGAACAGGATTCGGACCCCCTCACACTTGTACGCACGTAGCTGCTCTCTCCCCGAGGCATCCTTGCCAGGCAAGAGTGCAGCGCTCTCTCTTCGGTCCATCCATCAATCCCACCAAAGCAGGAGTAGGGTTTTACGCCTCGCGGCGGCCCGAACCTGGGTAAAAGTGACCGGTGTCCTCGTCGCCGCGCTGCTCCGCTACTTCTGCTCTTTATGCAATGTGCCCTCTCCCACGCAGAACCACAAAGGGGCCGACGGCCCCCTAGGTGATCGTGTTCCACACCGACAACCAGGGGGAAGGGAGTCTGGCCAGTAGCTCGATTTGGTGTCATCCTGAGGGACCAAAGTAACCACCAGCAGTTCATCTATCCAACGCTTCCGCACTTGTGCAACTTGTCAAAAGTTCTCATCTTCAGCCCGCGCAACACTTCAGCGTTCATCCTCTCAGCTTGCCCATTGCTTCATGGGTGAGCAACAAATGCGAAATAGACCTTGCTTCCAAGGCTTTGGATGTACTGCATAAAGGCGCGGCTCGTGAACTGGGTGCCATTGTCGGTGATCACTCTGTTGGGTACTCCAAAACGGCACACCAATCCTTTAAAGAACTTGACAGCTGACTGTGCGGTCACCTTCCTCACTAGCTCTACCTCAAGCCACTTTGTAAACTTGTCTATTGCCATGTACAAGAATTCAAAGCCCCCGATAGCACGGGGAAAGGGGCCCAAAATATCAAGCCCCACACCGAGAATGGCCAGGACAAAGGGATCGTCTGAAGAGCTTGAGCTGGTTGATGAATGTTTTGGAGTGGAACTGACTTCACATTTGGTGACGAGCTCAGCTGCATCCTGGAGAGCTGTGGGCTAATAGAATCCTTGTCAGAATACTTTTCCTGCAAGGGCTCTAGATCCAATGTGAGAACCGCACACGCCTCCGTGTATTTCTGCCAACAGCTTCAGCCCATCTTCCCGGCAAACGCATTTCAACCTCACACAATTTGGTCTTCTTCTGTATAGAGTGTCATCGACAAACTGATACATATTAGACTGGCGGGCTACTTTTTCAGCTTCTTCTTGCTCTCCAGTAAGTTCTCCTATTTGGAGAAAACGGACTATATGATGTGCCCAAGTTGGAGCTCATGGCTCGACAACAAGGACTAAAGGCACTTCTTCATCCATGGGAGCGCTTGCCTCGACCGCAAGACCCTGGGGTCCTACAGGAGAGAACTGCTCACCAGCTGGAGTAGAGTGGTTCCCGGCAACTTCTCTGCCGGCAATATCAGGGAGTTCTACCGAGAAATGCTTACCAAAATTCAACTTTCTCCTTTTCTGGCCATTGTTGAAGGGGAAACTGATGGCTGAGTTAAGTGAAGGACAAAAGTTCCTGGTTCCACAGGAAGCTTTTGCGCAGCGCACTTTGATAGGTAATCAGCGATGCTGTTCTTCGCACGTGGCACGTGCTCTATTTGTAACCCAGCAAAACACTCCTCCAACTTACTCACTTCTTCCACGTATGCCTCCATCAACGGACTCTGATAATCTTTGTTAACCTGCTTCACCATGAGTTGAGAATCTCCACGAATGATCAGCTTCTTCATTCCCGAATCCACCATGATCCTGAGCCCAACAAGGAGCCCCTCTTACTCAGCAGTGTTATTGGTGGCCTTCTCCCGAGGAAAGTGCATTTGGACTACATACTTGAGATGCTCTCCCATGGGTGCAACGAATAGTACGCCAGCTCTGCCACCTTCCAACGAGAAAGCACCATCAAAGTACATAATCCACTCCTTAGGGGCTTCTTTCCCGGGGAGAACTGTTTCTAGAACTTCTTCATCTAGAGTAGGTGTCCATTCCGCAATAAACTCTACCAAAGCTTGACTTTGGATGGTCGAGGTGCTCTTGTATTTCAAGCCAAAACTTGACAACTCTAGAGCCCACTCAACTATCCTGTCGGTGGCTTCAGGGTTTCTCATAATTTGTTGCAGTGGAAAACGGGTAACAACCGTAATCTCATGGGATTGAAAGTAGTGGTGCAGCTTCCTTGAGGCCTTGATAAGGACAAAGATCAGCTTCTGCACTCCAGAATACCTAGATCTGGCTCCTTGTAAGAGGGAGCTGATGAAATGCACTAGCCACTGCACCATTTTCTTCCTTGCCGCTGCCTTGGAACTGCCTTCGACTGCTGGTATCGTCTCTCCTAGGTTTGTGCTGGGTCCAACCGCGGGTGCTTCGGTTCGACTTCCCGAAGGGTCAGTAGCTACTGCTGCATCATCATCCACTTCTCGTTGTGCCACCAGCGCTACACTAACCACTTGATTCGTGGCTGCTAAGTATAGCAGCAACGGTTCTTGTGGCTTAGTAGCAACTAAGGTGGGGACAAAGGAAAGGTAAGTTTTTAGGTCATGCAGCGCTGCTTCTGCTTTCGGAGTCCACTTCATCGGGCCAACCTTTTTCAAGATTTTGAAAAATGGCAAGGCACGCTCGGCGGACTTAGAGATGAACCTACTCAGTGCGGCAATACATCCAGCCAGGCGTCTTATATCTTTGACAGTCTTGGGCACCTGTATTTGCTTGATGGCCTTGATCTTGTCGGGATTTGCCTCTATCCTCCGTTGGGACACAAAGAAACCAAGGAGCTTGCCGGACAGGATGCAAAACACACATTTCTCAGGGTTGAGCTTCAAGGTGATCTTGCGCAAATTTGCAAAAGTCTCCTCCAAGTCTTGAATGAGTGTTGATCTATCCTTGGTTTTAACCACTATGTCATCCATCTATGCTTCTACATTCCTGTGCAACTGCGGCTCAAAACCGATCTGAACGGCCCTTGCAAAGGTAGAACCAGCGCTCTTTAACCCGAAAGGCATGCGTACAAGTATGTGCCACATGGAGTTATGAACGAGGTCTTTTCTTCATCTTCCTTGGCGATGAATATCTGATGGTATCTAGAGTATGCATCTAAGAAGGATAGCAAATCACACCCGGAAGTGGAACAAACAATCTGATCAATACGCGGCAAAGGGAAAGGATCCTTAGGACAGGCTTTGTTCAAGTAAGTAAAATCAATGCAAAGTCTCCATTTCCCATTTGCTTTGCGTACCACTACCGGGTTTGCCAACCAAGTTGGATGCAACACTCCTCTGACCAAACCAGTTGCTTCTAGTTTCTTGATCTCTTTGGCAATGAACTGTTGCCGCTCCAAAGCTTGCTTTCTATCTTTCTGCTTGACGGTGCTAGCGTGGGGACAGATAGCAAGGTGGTGCTCAATTACCTCCCTAGGAACGCCTGGGATGTCAGATGGTTGCCAAGCAAACACATCTACATTCGCCCGCAGGAAGGCAATGAGCACGCTTTCCTATTTGTTGTCAAGTGTGGCGCTGATGGTGAACGTACCGTCAATGCCATCCTTTCCCGCTGGGACTTTCCTGACAGTAGGCGAAGCGGCTTTGGGCCTTTTGCTAGTAGAACTCTTCGGCAGGTCATCAACGGGTGCAGCACACTCCGAAGAGGTGCGCTTCCTGGAGCCCTTGCCGGCATTCTTGCTAGCCTTCTTCCCTTTCTTTTCTTCCTTGGCGGGAGCTGGGGCTTCCACAGCCTCAGCTGCTACCGCGTCTCGATACATCTTGTCCACACATATGACTGCATCTTTCTTGTCCAAAGAGATGGAAACGATGCCCATCGTCCTGGCATCTTCAAGGTGTTGTAAGCATAATGTGATGTTGCCATGAACTTTGCCAAGGCAGGGCATCCAAGAATCCAGTTATAAGGCAAAGGAAGTTCAACAACATCAAACACAACCCTCTCAATCCGGTAATTTAGTTCCCCGCCAAATGTCACGGGAAACGTAATCTTCCCCTTGGGACGGCTCCTACCGGGGTTGATTCCTTGGAACATACCCGTAGACTAGAGCTCCTCATCAGGGATCTGCAACCTCTCGACCACTTTGGGGGAAATCAAGTTCAGCCCAGCCCCACCGTCAACTAACATCTTTGTCACCTTAAGTTTGTGGATCGTTGGGGAAACCAACAATGGCAAACACCCAACTGCAGCGGTGCGGTCGGGGTGATCCTCGGCGTCAAAGATGATAGGCGTGCGGGACCATTTGAGTGGCTTCTGTGCTCCGGCAGTTGGTTCCACAGCATTAATCTCATGCGCCCAACGCTTGAGTTGGCGGTGAGAGGAGTGCAAGGATGCACCCCCATCAATGCACATGGCTTCTGTCGCCTTCTGTAATTCTCGCTCACTAGTTTCCTCATCATCCTATTCGTCACTATCGTCATCTTCTTCTCTCGTCTCGCGGCCTCTAGCAGGTTTTTCTTTCTTCTGTGGGGTCTTGCCGTGGCGAGCTCCTCGACCACCACAGCTCTTCCCACTAGCACCTTCTTAGCCTATCTCCTTGTCACGCTTCTCATACTCAGCTTTCTAATTCTCAACAAGTTGCTCGACTTGGCGGCATTCTTGGAGATCATGGCCTTTGGTGCAATGGATTTTACAGTATGGCCCGTCGGATTTTCTGGTTTTCTCTGCTGCCGTGGCCTCTCGGCAATCAGCGCATGTAGCAGCTCCCTTGGTGGGGCCCTCAGTTTTGGCTTTCTTGCTGGCACTAAGGTCACCAGAACTCTCAACGGCCAACACTACTTTTCATTTCCGTTTTCTGTTGCGCCTCCGGCTTTTCCTCCTTGAGGTGGCAGCGTCATCATCATCATCTGAATCGACTTCGATGCCAGCCTCCTCTTCGGTGAGTCGCCTTCTTTCTTCAACTCGAGCGCACTTATCCGCCATCATGTACAGCTCATTGATGGTCTTGGGTAGTTTGACATTCATCTTGGCCCTCATCCTCCGATTGCGCATGTTCGAATGGAATGCGGCAATCACGACCGCTGAATGTATTTCAGGAATGTTGTGGTGTACTCGACTAAACCTCTGAATGTACTTGCGCAAATCTTCTCCCTCCTTTTGTGGAAGGACTTGCAGATCACTGGGCCTTCCGGGTTATTGAGAGCCGCCAGTAAAGGCGCCCACAAACTCGTTGCACAGGTCGACACAAGATGAAATAGAATTTTCCAGCAGGTGCATCAACCATGATCTCATGTTTGGCTTGAGTGCCAAAGGGAATTAGTTGGTGAGCACCTTCTCGTCTCAGCCCCCGGTAGCTTGAACGGCAATCGTGTAGATGCCCAGGAACACTGCCGAGTTCAACTTTCCATCGTATTTTTCAGGAAGCTCGGGCTTGAAGGCGCGAGAAGACAGCCAACGGACTTGCCGCAGCTCGTGAGTGAAGGCAGGGCACCCAACCTCATAAGGTAAGTACCCGCCAGCACTGGGCGTGGGCTCGTCGACGTCTGGACCACCGCGCCTGTCGGATTGACGGCGCACTTCCCGCCGCCGCTCGATGCTGACTCGCGTGGTTGATCGGGGCGATTCTGTCGTTGATCGGGGCGTCGTTGATCGGGGCGATTCTGTCGGTCCGACGAGGCCATTGACACATCACCAGAAATGTCACCATGCTGGGCCTACTGCGGGGATGGGGGCCGTGGAGGAGACTGCACCGTAGGTGCGGTTTTCTCCGCGTGACCCACGCCCCGGGCTGAAGCGGTATCTTGCTGGCGCCATGATGGTCCTGCTTGCTGGGATTTGTTTGCTTCGGCAAATGCAATCAAACTCTGGATGGTGGCTCTCCACTCATCCATCTTGTCGGCTGCCGGAGGGAAGTTCAAAGCAGCTGAGCCCATGCCATTGCCTCTATGACTGTGGTCGACATGGCCTGCGAGGCAGATCGCGACATCGCTTGACTCCTGGTGGAAACAGCAGGGGTGTCACCGCATTTTGGCGGTCACTGACCGATCGCCAAAAGCAGTCTGTTGAGGAGGAGGCCGGTCTCATGAGTTGGTGACGCCGCCCGGTATTTCGCCACACTCGCCTTGCGTGGGATGGGGCGCACGTCTCGTAGCTGCGCCCGCGGTGGGTGCAGCCAAAGTATCATGGCTTGCGCCAGAATGGGCGCGACTATTGCGGCTACGCTCGCCAGTGTGACGGGGAGGATGGAGCTGAGTGTTTCCGCTGCCAACGTCGCCATGGGCGGGCTCACCGGGATGTTGGCCATCTCCAACGGTCCCAGCTCCAGCTTCGGTCGTGTGTAAGATAGCGATGGCGTCGCCTACGCCGGCCGTGTCTCCCACGGTGCCCACCTCGCCCGCGGTCGCCGAGCCATCCAAGGTGCCCATGGCGGCATGTGATGGGCCCTCCGAAGTGGAGGGATGCGTGGCCGCACCAGTTTTCTTCTTAGGAGCCATCGGTGAAGACGATGATGATGAAGATGAAGCTTGACGCGCTGCTTACGGCTTCAGATTCGCGCAAGCGAAGCCTCCCCTACCTGGCGCGCCAAAGATGTCGTGGGTGCACACGATCACCTATGGGGCCACGGGCCCCTTTTCATGGTACGGCAGAGTAGGGTCACGCTGCACAAAGTGCGGAGGCAGTGAGGCAGCACAACGACGATGACACTGATTTTTTACCCAGGTTCAGGCCACTGTGGAGCGTAAAACCCTACTCCTGCTTTGGTGGATTGATAGGAGGAACACGAAGACACGGAGCGCTCGAGCCCGGCAAGGTTTCCTCGGGGAGAGCAGCCACGCGCGTACAAGTGCGTGAGTGTCCGAATCCTTGCCTAGGTTGCCTTGGGCCTCCTTTTATAGCTCGAGAGGCTGCCACAATGGCAAACAGACACTATTTGTCGAGGATATTGTGCGACATATGCTAGGGGGTGGCTTATCGTGGATGGGGACAAAAGTACGTCGCCGGGCTCTAGAAGCGGGAGTGAGCGAGACCGCGTACACTTGCGGATCTTACCCAGGTTCGGGGCTCTCCTAGGAGATAACACCCCTAGTCCTGCTCTGCGGGGTCTCCGCATGATCACTACCTCAAGAAGTAGCTACAAGCTTGCTCCTTGAGCTGTTTGGCTAGAGGAGGAAGAAAGGCAAGGCTAACTCTATTCCCCTCTCTCTGTGAGTGTATATGGTGATTTTGGGTGCTTGGTCGAGGTTTCAACCCCCTGCATGGGGCGACCTGGGGGGTTTATATAGGCCTACCCCCTAGGGGTGCAATGGTAATTCGGCCAGATGCGGGACCCGGCTATCGGCGTCACTGGTTGCCGGCTTCTCCGCCGACCGCCGGGGCCCGCCGCCTGATGGGTCCCGCCGACTGCTGTGATCTCGGCCGACAGGTAGGGCCCGCCGCCTGCGGGCCATGTTGACTGCTTTATGCTGTAGCATCGCTCCTGATGACGGAGGCCTCGTTAGGGGGAGCGTGGATACAGTCCCGCCGCCTGGCGGGTGCTCACTGTAGCCACACCCCGTCTCATCTGGTTAATAGCACACAGACTTCGAGGGAGGGGGAGGGCCGCCTGCTAGGAGCCGGCCTCCCCCTGAGCCGACTGGTCAGGGCTCACCGCCCTCTGGCTTCTCACGGACAGGTAGGGCCCGCCGCCTGCAGGCCGTACTAACTGCCCGTCGTGGGAGCATGGCTTCTTCTGCCATGGGTGATGTCATGAGCGGCATGGCAACAGTGCCGCATCGGGCGCGGGGTGTCCGCTTGGTATGCTGTACTGTGGCCACGTTCGGCCCTGGATTCGGGGGTGGCAGGCTTGTACTGTAGCCATGCCTTGTCTCGTCACGTTTATGTCGGCGCTAACTTTGAGGGCGCGAGGGGCTGCCTGCTAGGACCCGGCTTCCTTGGAAGCCGCCCGCTAGGAGTCGGCCCACTTCATGGCCGTCTTCTAGGCTCCGCCACCTCCTGGCAACCGGCCGCCTGGACCAGCCGGCCCCAGGAAGGTGGTCCTTTGTTTTTGATGTTTGAGGGGCGCAGCCTGCCCCGATGTCTTGAAATACCAAGGGGAGCTGATGAGGCTACCCGTGGTCATTTACTCCGACAGTAGTCCCCGAAGCTGGTGGGGCGCTACGGCTGAAGGGGCGAGAAGCCTCAGCAGCTTCAAAACTCCGGGTCGTCTGGTATTTTGTTTTGTCCGTTTTCCGAAGTGCCGACTGGTAGGTGTCGGCTGCGATCAGGCAGGCCGCCTGGCGATTTCGAAGCGTCGTGGCGGGGACCAGGTGGCACGCCAGTCAAACGTCAGACTCGCCGCCCGCGCCCGTCGGCCACGTGGCGTTAGCAGGTCAAGCCGGCCAGCCAGCCCACGCGCGCGACAGGACGTCGCCGCAGGCTGGGGCCCGCCGCTACAGTGCCTCGGCACGAGCGCGGATCTGTTGCGGCCGAGGTAGACGGTTGGGCTTCCGCGGCAATTAATACACGCCTTTACGGGCGTGGCAATCGTGGGATCGTGGGGGAGTGGGCGCAGTTAATCCCACGATCCCCCACGCTCCCGCCCCCTTGGCTTCGCCGCCTGGGGCTATAAGTAGAGGGAAGAGGGGGGGCGGCAGATGCACGCGTGCCCTCCTCTCCCCTCGCCACTCTTCACCTTCTTCGCTGCCGCAGCGCCCTTTCCTTCCGCCAAAGCGCTGCCGCAGCCCACCGTCGTCGAACATTTTCTCGCTGTAGCTTCCTCGCTCCGTCGCAGCCTCGCCCACTTGCCACCGCGCCACGCCTACGACGAGCTCCTTCGTCCATGGTGCGCTCACGAGCCGGCGACTAGGACGGCTCCAATGTCCATGAGGATCACCTCTCCTTCCTTTGTCAAACACAGTGGCTGCCCTGGGAGACGAACGTGTAGGTACGTGTCCCTCCCGAGGCGGAAATCTCGCCGACGCCGGAGGGCGACGAACGCGTTGTCTTCCGGTCCCATTTTCTTCGCGGCTTCGGCCTTCCGGTGAGCGGCTTCCTCCGCTCCTTCCTTGACTTCTATGGAGTCCAGCCGCACCACCTCACGCCAAACAAGGTGGTGCTGCTGGCCGCCTTCGTCACCATGTGCGATGGGTACCTCGGCACTCTCCCCACCCTCGAGCTCTGGGGGGAGTGCTTTTATCTCAAACTCGGCACCGCCGCCAAGGGCCAGGCGGCTCAATGCGGAGCCTGTGTGGCGGTGCGGCACCGGGGCACTGGGAACCGCTTCCCCCCCATCTCTCTGCTCCAGTCGACGAAGCTGTGGCAGAAGTCCTACTTCTACGTCAAGAACATCCATCCGACGAGCGACTACATCAACTTGCCGGCTTACGTGGCCGGCCCGCCAGTCGAGCCACGCGCCAACTGGCAGTATAAGCCGAGCTCCCTATCGGCCGCCTCCTCCGCCACCCTCGTCCGACTTCAGGTGATGACGGAGTCGGAGGGTCTGAAGGGCTCGGACCTGATGGCCGCCTTCATGATGCACCGAGTGCTTCCCCTCCAAGCCCGGCCTCACATTGTCAGCTGCATGAGCGGGCATCGGGTCCCGTGCCAGATGTGCACATGGGAGCTGCCGGACGTGGAGGTGGCCCGGCTGGTCAACTACATCTCCAACTGTAAGCTATCTCAAACGGATTGGCGGTTCGGCAAGCGGCCGTATGACTGCGCACATCCGCCGCCTGCAGTGAGTCTTATAATTCTTTCTCTTTGGCTGGTCTGAGCTCTTGTTTCTCTGTCTGACCAGTCGGCCATGGTGCAGGTCCTCCCGGCCCAGTCGGCCGATGGCGCTCTGGATCCAGGTCAACAGTATATGCCGAACCAAATGAGGAGCGACGTGGAAGACCCTGACTTGGGGGCGGCCGCCATGGAGGAGGAGGACGCCACAGGTGGCGACGGTGCAGCAGGCGGCTCCGGTGGAGCAGGCGGCCTCGAGGACTGGCCGGATGATGATAAGGAGGAGAACAAGCCGCGCCGCCCGCATGGCACCGACAAGGCGGGCGCGAGCTCCTCGGTCGCGCCGACTGCACCAGGCGGCGCACAAAAGCGTAGAGCCGGCTCGTTGCTATTCGGCAGCCGGCCGAAGAAGCCCAAGAACACGGCCGCCGTGACTAAGTGGCAGGAGGCCACCGCGAAGGCGGCCCAGTTCCAGAATACCCCGAGGCAACCCCCGATGGTGTCCGCATAAGTGCTTGGTTTTTTTTTCTTTTGATTCTTGCACTCTTCCGTGGGGGCGCGCCAGCGCACCCACTGGGTGTAGCCCCCGAGTTTTGGGCCGGCTGTTGAGCAGGCGGCTCGGAACTTTAAGATAAGTTTCGAGTGCCAACTTGTTTTTTCTTCTTTGTCTTTGTTGCAGGAATACCACAACATCCGTGCGGCCGCCTTCAACTCCCAGGTCCAGGAGCTGGCTAATCGGACCGCCGACCTGACCGAGAGCCGAAGTAAGCATTCTGTCTTCTTCCTCGCACGGGCGCGTCAGCGCACCCGCTGGGTGTAGCCCCCGAGATTCGGGCCGACTGTTGAGCAGCCGGGCCGGATCTTCCGGCGTCCACTTTTCTTTTTGGTTAACTTTGTTGATTTGTCTTCTCTTTCTCATTTTTGCAGGAGCCAACGCCACTCTGTAGCAGCACCTGGGCGAAGTCCAGACCGAGCTGCGCGCCAAAGAGGCGGAGTGCAGCAAGGCGGCCCTGGAGCGCGACCATCTGGCCAAGAAGTTGGCGGACCAGGCGGATCAGCACAAGACGGAGCTCCAGAAACTCAAGCAGGCGGAAGGCGCCCTTCAGGCCGAGTTTGAGACCGAACGCTCAAAGTGGGTCGAGAAGGAGGTGATCCTCGCCGCTGGTTACGGCGAGATTGAGGATATGATCGACGGTAAACTTCTTTCTTTGGAGTAGCTGCCGACTGCATCGAGAGTCGGCTTCCGACTTCTGATCTTTGTTTTTTCTTTGTGTAGACTTCTTTCCTGGGCACGCCGTCGCCGTCAGCCAGGCCATTGAGGCGCGGCGCGACCAGCGTAGGAGGGAAGGAGTGGAGATCCCGCTTGATGCGCCTCGAAACATGAACGAGCAGCTCCTGGCCGTCCGGACGCGCTTGCAGCCGATTCACCGTCTACTCCGCCGCCTTCAGCGCGCCAGGTCCCAGCTGGTTTCCGCCCTCTGGCCAGGCGGCCAAGCCCCACGTGCCCCCAGTCGAACCACCGACTGGTTGGAGGCGGCAATCGGCCGCTTCGAAGCTTGGAAGGGCTCCTCCGCTCGGGCAGGCACCCGAAGGGCCTTGGAGTTCGTCAAGGCGTGGTACCCTGAGCTGGACCTCGCCCAGTTGGCCATGTTCTGGCAGGAGGCCATGGAAGAGTTGGTAGCAGTGGGGCCTGTGCTCACTCATCGAGCGGCGGCGATCGCCGAGTACACCGAGACCGGTGTCTTCCTCCCCGAGCTGGACGAGGAGGGTGCCGAGGTGCCACCGGACTGGTTCGGGCTGAACCCTGATGACGGCGAGGACTCGATGGAAGAGATCGCCTCCAGCGACAGAGGCGAGGACGAGGAAGGCGAGGATGATGAAGACGATGCACCGGAGGGCGGAGCAGACGGCCAGCCTCAGCTCGATCGGGCCTCGAGCAATGAGCCGCGCGCGGGTGCACCGACTGCTGCTGATGGCGACCAAGCCGAGACTCGCCAAACGGCCACTCCACCAGCCAGTGCTGCCGACTCCGCCAACCTGTCAGACCCGCCTACTGCTCCTCTAGCCTAGGCTGCCAACTTAACTTATCTGCTTTTGTAGTCTCTAGAACAAACTTGTTAAATTCGCGCAGTTCCACCCACTGGGGGTGTATTCAAACTTTGTTGAATGCTAGCCAAGGGCCTCTTACTATATAATTTAATTCTCGCACAGGTTGTGCTCTGCCGAGCTCCGACTTATCTTGCTTTCTGTTCTTTTGGCTTTTTCCTTTGCCGCCTTCCCTTGGCTGCCACCTTTCCGGCCAGACAGCCACTCTTCGGTCTGTTGGCAGGGTCAGGTACTTGGCCATTTTGGGAAGGCAGGTACTTTGGTCGTTCAGAACGTAGCAAGTTATGTGAGAAACCGGCCGGCCGGCTGCTCAGCAACCGGACGGCTAGGCGAGGAGCCGGCTTGGCCTATGTGAGTGCTTTCGTCCTTAGCCATTTTTCATGTGGGCAGCATTTCCTGCCTTTGACTCTTGCCAGCCAGACAGTCGCTCTACGAGCTGCGCCTTATGGCAAGTGAGGGCTTAGCAGCCGGCACACTACTTGTCCGACTGCAGGTAGCGCTGACATAGTACAAGGCGGCAAGCCCCCGGGCCGTCTAGTCGGACCCGGTGCCGGGCGGATGAATGAAATAACTCATTCACAGGCGTGAAACTTATCACATAGATAAGAAAGGGTAGCCCCTGGGTGCTCTTCGAGGGACCCGGTGTCTTTGCGCTTAATACAAAAGGTAGCGTGGTACATACTGCATTAACTGTAAAATCTTCGGAGGAGATTTGCGTTCCATGGGCGCTCTATTTCCTTGCCGGAATCGTCCCTCTTGCGCGCCCTGGGCTTCTGCGCGTCGATTAGGTAATAGGAGTCGTTGCCCAAGGCTTTGCTGATGATGAAGGGGCCTTCCCAAGGGGCCGAGAGCTTGTGTTGGCCGGCTGTTCGCTGGATCAGCCGGAGCACAAGGTCTCCCTCTTGGAAGGATCGTGGCTTGACCTTCCGACTGTGGTAGCGACGCAGGCTCTACTGGTAGATGGCGGACCGGCTGAGTGCTAACAGCCGGCCCTCTTCCAGCAGATCGACGCCGTCTTCTCGTGCTCCCTTCGCCTCCGCCTCCGTGTACATGGTGACGCGAGGCGAGTCGAACTCAATGTTAGTTGGGATAACGGCCTCGGCCCCGTACACGAGGAAGAAGGGAGTGAAACTGGTTGATTTGTTCGGGGTGGTGCGGAGGCTCCAGAGGACGGCTGGCAGCTCGTCGATCCAGCAGCCGACCGAGCGCTCTAGTGGCTTGACCAATCGAGGCTTGATGCTGGATAAGATGAGGCCGTTTGCTCGCTCGACTTGGCCGTTTGACTGCGGATGGGCAACGGACGCTAAGTCCAGTCGGATGCCCTGCGTCGCGCAGAAATGGGCCAAGGCGCCTTTGGCGAAGTTAGTGCCATTGTCGGTGATGATGCTGTGCGGTACACCGTATCGGACGGTGATATCTGCGACGAAGGTCACAGCAGTTGGGCCATTCAGTTTCTTGATTGGCTTTGCTTCAATCCACTTGGTGAATTTGTCGACGGCGACGAGCAGATGGGTCATGCCACCGCGTGCCGTCTTGAACGGGCCGACCATGTCCAGCCCCCAGACGGCAAAGGGCCAAGTAAGGGGAATGGTCTTGAGTGCAGAAGCTGGCAGGTGTTGCTTGGAGCCGAATTTCTGGCACCCCTTGCATTTCTTGACCAGATCCTTGGCGTCCTTCAAAGCAGTCGGCCAGAAGAAACCGTCGCGGAAAGCTTTGGCGAGAAGGGATCTGGAAGCCGCGTGGTGGCCGCACTCGCCTTGGTTTATGTCTCTGAGGATTGCCTTGCCCTTCTCTGGTTCGACGCAGCGTTGGAAGACGTCGGTCACGCTGCGCCTAACAAGCTCTCTGTTTACTATCGTGTAGGCCCCTACCCGGCGTTGTACCTGCCGGGCCGAGATCTCATCAGCTGGCAGCTCTCCGCTCACCAGGAATTTGAGGATGGGCTGCGCCATGATGGTGCTTCGACCTCATCCACCGTCATTAAGGCCACTGAGACTAGGGCGGTTGGGTTGGGAGGTGGTGGGGTGGGGTCGGCGGCGTCTCACTGCATCGTTGAAGTCCCCGGGCCGACTGCCGCAGCCGTCGGGCCGGGTTGTGGAGTCCCCGGGCCGGGTTGCGAAGTCCCCGGGCCGGCTGCTGCAGCCCTCGAGTCGGATCCGACTGCTTCGGGGCAGCCGGCACGAAGATGGATTCTGATTCTGGGGAAGGCTTGATAGACGGTTTGCGGAGGCACTGAAGGGACACGCCAGCTGGTATGGCTTGTCGGGTGGAGCCGATCCGTGCCAGGGCATCTGCTTGCTCGTTGTCGGCCCGTGGCACATGAAGGAACTTGCACCCATCAAAATATCCGCTGATCTGCTGGACGAGGGAGCGGTAGCTTGCCATGCTTGCATCCTTGGTGTTCCAGTTGCCAGACGACTGTTGGACCACCAAGTAGGAGTCGCCGTAGCACAGAATCCGGCGGATGCCAATCTCCTTGGCCAGCCGGAGTCCGTATACTAGTGCCTCATACTCGGCCACATTGTTGGAGGCGGCAAAATGGATTTGCAGTGTGTATCTGAGCTTGTCGCCTTTGGGAGAGGTGAGGACAATGCCGGCTCCCAAACCGGTGCCCATCTTGGAGCCATCGAAGTGCATCTGCCAATGAGTGGAGTCCGGAGCTGGTGGGAGGTACTGGGTCTCGGCCCAGTCGACGAGGAAGTCGGCTAGTGCCTGGGACTTGATGGCGGTGCGGGGATGGTAGAAGATGGTGTATGGGGCTAGCTCGATGGCCCACTTGGCCACCCGGCCCGATGCGTCTCTGCTGCCTATGATCTCCGCAAGCGGGGCGGTGCAGACAACCGTGATGGGATGCTCTTGAAAGTATGGCTTGAGCTTCTTGGCGGCAAAATGCACGCCATAACACAACTTTTGGTAGTGGGGGTAGTTCTGCTTGGAGGCTGACAGCACCTCACTCAAGTAGTACACGGGCCTCTGGACCGGCTGTGCCTTGCCGTCTTCTCCGCGCTCTACCACCATTGCTGTGCTGACCACCCGGCTGGTGGCGGCGATGTAGAGAAGCATGGGCTCCTTGGCAGCCAGAGCGGCCAGGATAGTGGCGTGGTCAACATCTTCTTGAGCTGGAGGAAAGCTTCGCCCGCCTTGTCGTTCCACTCGAAATGAGTGGTTTTCTTCATCAACTGGTACAGGGGAAGAGCCTTCTCGCCTAGCTAGCCGACTGATGAAGCGGCTGATGGATGCCAAGCAGCCGGTGAACTTCTGAACGTCTCGCAGTCGGGCAGGCCTCTCCATTCTCTCGATGGCCTTGATCTTGATAGGGTTGCACTCTATGCCGCGTTCTGAGACGAGTAAACCGAGGAGCTGGCCGGCTGGTACTCCAAAGGCACATTTTTCTGGGTTGAGTTTGATTTGAAAACGGCGCAGATTATCAAAGGTTTCCTTGAGATCTTCCAGGAGGGTACCGCGCTTCTCCGTCTTCACCACAATATCGTCCACATAAACATGGGCATTTCTCCCGAGTTGCTTGACGAGGCACTTCTACATGCAACGCTGAAACGTGGCACCGGCATTTCTCAAGCCGAATGTCATGGTCAGGTAGCAGAAGGCTCCGAATGGTGTGATGAAGGCGGTCTTCAGGCGGTCGGCCGGGCTTAACTTGATCTGGTGGTACCCTGAGTAGGCATCCAAAAAACTCAGTAGCTCGCATCCGGCTGTGGAGTCTATCACTTGGTCAATCCGAGGCAAGGCGAACGGATCTTTTGGGCAAGCTTTGTTTAGGCTGGTATAGTCAATACACATGCGCCATTTGTTGTTCTTCTTCAGTACAAGGACTGGGTTGGCAAGCCACTCTGGAAAGAACACTTCCATGATGAAGCCGGCTGCTGGAAGCCGAGCTATCTCTTCACCAACAATTCCTCTCTTCTCCTCCGACAGGCGGCGGAGGGGTTGCTTGACTGGTTTTGCATCTGCTCTGACATGTAGCTTGTGCTTGGCGAAATCCGTTGGAACACCCGGCATGTCCTTGGGAGACCATGCAAAGATGTCCCGATTCTCACGGAGGAAATCGACAAGCTCGCTTTCCTATTTGCTGTCAAGGCGAGCTCCTATGACGGCGAACCTCTCCGGGTGCTCCGGGTCCAAGGGTATCTTCTTGGTTTCTTTGGCCGGCTGGAAAGAGCCCTGAGCTTCTGACTCCTTAGGGTCTGGCGACAGGACCGGCTGCTTGCCGGCCATGGCCACAACCCGGTCAAGGAGCCATTTCTCGGCAACAATCACAAGGGACTCGGCCAGCCGACTGCTGGCAGTGGCATAGGCGGCAGACTTCTGGTAGTCGCCGGCTATAGTGATAATGCCCTTGGTACCCGGCATCTTCATCTTGAGGTAGGCGTAGTGAGGAACCGCCATGAACTTGGCCAGGGCAGGCCGGCCAAGCAACGCATGGTAGGTGCTCTCAAGGTCAACCACCTCGAACCAGATTGGCTCTCGGCGGAAGTGATTCTTGTCTCTGAAGAGGACGTCTATCTTGATCTTGACGATCAGTGAGCAGGAAAGGCCTGGCACAATGCCATGGAAGACAGTCCGGCTGGGCTGGAGCTGTTTCTCTTTGATGCACAACTTCTCCATGGTGTCGCGGTAGAGGATGTTGATGCTGCTACCGCCGTCTATCAGAATTCGGGAGAAACGAGCAGCTTGCCTCTCTGTTGCAAAGGTGGCATCCAACACCAGGGCGTAGGAACCCGGAGAAGGCATCACCTCCGGGTGGTCAGCTCGGCTCCAACTGATCGGCTTCTCCGACCAGTGCATGAACTCTGGGGCTTCAGAGGCGACAGTATTCACCTCTCGGCGCTGTTGACGCTGGCTGTGCTTGTCGTCAGCCACGCTGGTAAAGACGACGTAAGCTCCGTGCTCTTCGGGAAACTCATCTTGGATTGCGCCGACCGGCTGGACCGCCGGCTATTGGGGAGGCAGAGGCGGCGGGCCAGCAGGTGACGGAGGCAGTCCTTCGCCTCTGGCGATGCGGGTGAGCCAGTGGCACTTTCGGGTGGTGTGGTTGGATGGCTTCGCGCCACTGTGGAACTTGCAGGGAGCATCAAGGGTTTGCTCAAACGAGAAGGCGGGCAACCAGGCAGGCTTGCCACCCTTCTAGCGTTTGGGGCTGGGTTGCTCCTCTGGCTGCCGATCTTCGACTGTCGCCACCTGCCGACTGGTGGTAGCCGGCTGCTGGGCCTTGCGCGTGTTGTCGTTTGACTGTTGGCGCCGACTAGGATCACCAGCCGGCGTCTGAGGGGCCGGAGGGAGCATCTTTCCTGACGCATCCACTCGGAGCTCCGACTTCATGGAGGAGTCGGCAGTGGCGTACTTGTCCGCTATGATCAGCAACTTGTCGAGCGTGGCTGGCTCGTCGCAGAGGAGTCGATGCTTCAGTAGGGTGCCTTCTCGGCACCTGGTAGTGAAGTATTCGATTGCTTGCACCTCATGAACCCCTTCACATGAGTTGTGTAGCTTGGCCCACCGCGTTAGGTATTCGAGGGTGGACTCGATCGGGCCTTGGATGCACAGGGAGAGCTGGCGAGGCTTGGGCGGCCGCTTGTAGGTGCTGGTGAAGTTGCGGATGAAAACTTCGATGAAGTCTAGCCAGCTGTTGACGCTGTAGGGCTTGAGGCTGTTCAGCCATGTCCGAGCCGTGCCCTGGAGCATGAGCGGAACATACTTCACAGCGACACGCTTGTTGCCATTCGCTATGTTGACGGCAGTGGAGTAGTCAACCAGCCAATCTTCCGGCTTCACAGAACCGTTGTACTTGGGAGTGTCCCGAGGGAGCGAGAACCCTTTGGGGAAGGGCTCGTCCCGAATGCGGGGGCCGAAACAAGGCGGGCCGATTGCATCCTCTTCTTCCAACGCCAGGGATCAATCCAAACAGTCGATCCGGTTGCGGGCGTCGTTCTCTCCGACTCCTTCGCGGGGGCCCAGCCGGTGCCCGAGAGTCGGATGCTCAACAGGCGGCGGGGAGGCACGCCCCTCCCTGCGCGAGGGGGGCTGACGACCGTCCCGCCATTCTACTGCTCGTGGGCGGCCGTCCTGGTCGCGCTTGATGGAGATACGGGTGCGGCTACGGCTAGCAACCGGCTCTGGGTCTCCTTGGCCGCGGGCGCCGTCTATCGGTGTCCGGGAGGTCGCGCCGTGCTCTCGGCGAGGGGGAAGGTTCTCGGCGTGTAAGCCAGGTTCCACCATGCGGCGGCCAGCTTCTTTCTGTGCGGCGGCCGCGTCGATGAGCTGCTGGACGCACTCCGTCATGCAGCGACACTCGTCGCCCTCCAGGCGGTCCAGCTCATCTGCCGCCGCCTAGGCAGCGCGTAAGTTCTCCATCGGCGTGGCGTAGACTGGGCGGTCGGCCCCCAACATGCTGGCGATGGCCGCGCCGCGCTGCCAGACCGTGCCCGCTCGGCTAGGTTCGCCAGCTGCCGGCGTGCCACAGACGGCGCGGTCGATCTCGCGGTGGTAGGCCTCGATGAGGCGTCTCATGGCCGCCAACTTGTTGGCGCTGTCGAGGAGTGCGATGCGGCATGCTTCCAGCGTTTCACCGTTCGCACTGGGCACTACAGGCGCGGACAGGTCCCGCATTGCCGCCTGCAACGGGTCCCGGCCCGCCTGGTCGGAGGTTCCGTCGTGGCTGATGAGCAGCACCTCAGTGACGGTGCTGGTGCTGGCGCTGGCGCTACTGTCTGCAGCGGGGAGTGGGTCGTCGTAGATCACCACGTCACCGGGGAACGCATCAGAAAACGCGGCGTCGGCATCGATGATCATGTCGACGAGCAGGTCGGTGGAGCCAACGGACTCCGGGTCGGAGACCAGCTCGTCGGTGATGTGAAGCTTGCCGAGGAGATCGACGAGGCAGCTCTCGGAGCTAGCTGCGCCCGCGTCGAGTGCGGGCTCGTCGGAGAGGCGGATCCCGCCTGTGAGATCAGCGAGGCTGCTCGCGGCGCAAGCCGCTTCCACGTCGTGCAGCGTGCCAGTGCAAACGCCGTCGGGCGTACCGGGCTGGCTGCGCTCGCCAGGGAGGAAGAGGGTTCCCGTCCAGAATGTGTTTCCGGACGACGGTGCACCTAGCCCCACGGTGGGCGCCAATTGTCGGGGATATCGTGTGACATATGCCAGGGGGTGGCTTATCGTGGATGGGGACAAAAGCACGTCGCCGGGCTCTTGAAGCGGGAGTGAGCGAGACCGCGTACGCTTGCGGATCTTACCCAGGTAAGGAGCTCTCCTAGGAGATAACACCCCTAGTCCTGCTCTGCGGGGTCTCCGCATGATCACTACCTCAACAAGTAGCTACAAGCTTGCTCCTTGAGCTGTTTGGCTAGAGGAGGAAGAAAGGCAAGGCTAACTCTATTCCCCTATCTCTGCGAGTGTGTATGGTGATTTTTGGGTGCCTGGTCGAGGTTTCAACCCCCTGCATGGGGCGACCTGGGGGGTTTATATAGGCCTACGCCCCAGGGGTGCAATGGTAATTCGGCCAGATGCGGGACCCGGCTGTCCGCGTCACTGGTTGCCGGCTTCTCCGCCGACCGCCGGGGCCCGCCGCCTGATGGGTCCCGCTGACTGCCATGATCTTGGCCGACAGGTAGGGCCCGCCGCCTGCAGGCCATGTTGACTGCTTTATGCTGTAGCATCGCTCCTGATGACGGAGGCCTCATCAGGGGGAGCGTGGATACAGTCCCGCCGCCTGGCGGGTGCTCACTGTAGCCACACCCCGTCACATCTGGTTAAAGGCGCACAGACTTCGAGGGAGGGGGAGGGCCGCCTGCTAGGAGCCGGCCTCCCCCTGAGACGACTGGTCAGAGCTCGCCGCCCTCTGGCTTGTCACGGACAGGTAGGGTCCGCCGCCTGTGGGCCGTACTGACCGCCCGTCGTGGGAGCATGGCTTCTTCTGCCATGGGTGATGTCATGAGCGGCACGGCAACAGTGCCGCATCGGGCGCGGGGTGTCCACTTGGTACGATGTACTGTGGCCACGTCCGGCCCTGGATTCGGGGGTGGCAGGCTTGTACTGTAGCCATGCCTTGTCTCGTCACGTTTATGTCGACGCTAACTTTGAGGGCGCGAGGGGCCGCCTGCTAGGACCCGGCTTCCCAGGAAGCCGCCCGCTAGGAGTCGGCCCACTTCATGGCCGTCTTCTAGGGTCCACCACCTCCTGGCAACCGGCTGCCTGGACCAGCCGGCCCCAGGAAGGCAGTCCTTTGTTTTTGATGTTTGAGGGGCGCAGCCTGCCCCGATGTCTTGAAATACCAAGGGGAGCTGATGAGGCTACCCGTGGTCATTTACTCCGACACTATTCATCGATTAGATAGCTAAAGTGTTAACATACCTAACTCTGGCACTTAGGACAAAATGGCATAAATGCTATCTGAGGTGGCGTGCGAGTGTGCTTCCCCGGCAAGGTTATACCACCGCTCAAGCTAACCGCTGCTTATTATATTGACACGCCTCTGGACGGGTGTCAAATGTGTGTTCTGTCATACAGAAAGCTTACACATACCTGGCAGGAGCCACCTAATCACACCAGGGGCTCGACACCACATCGATAAGTGACTGGTGTTGCGATGCGGTGGAGCGGTGACAACTAGGCTCGTGCCTTTCGGGACGAAGCTTTGCTGGGTCTTCTGGAGGGGCGCGCGCTTCGGCCCCCGGCAGGCATGGGGACACGCTTGGCGCGGCTCGGCCTCGTGTCTTGCCGCGACTATTGGCTCTGTCGGCCTCACTCAGCCCGTAGGGGACGTTCTTTGTAGATCTTCTATGTTGGCTTGATCTTCTAAATGCGCTCCTTGATCTCACGGAGAACGACTTCTCTGGTTGTCTTGGACTTGTGTTGATAGGTTCGCTACCACTGCATGTACACAAGTCAAGGGGCACTAGGTGCCCAAGTTCTAGTGCACCGATAGGAGCCCCTGGGTCTGGCCCACACGCGCTTATCAGGCGTCGTTGGGTCAGGCCCAAAATTTATGCACAGGCGCGCAATATAAGGGAGTAACTTCCAAACTTTAAGTCAGCACTCACCCATTACTTCCTGCAGCTTTTGCCACGCGCGCCGCATGCATTGTGGGAGGTTAGTGATGGGCGCGCATGGCTCGGGAACGTGGGGGGTGGGAGAAACTGCAGCGCCATGGATTGGAGCGACGGGGCGGTTACCTATTTGCCCGTGATCGTGGGTAGTGGGATTGGTGGAGATGGGCGGCCGCTTCATGGCGATGGAGAGCCAGCCCCTGCGTCCCCCCATTATAAATTGGGGGTCACGGCCAATGGTGCTCATCCATCCTCCTCCTCCCAAACCTTTAGGCTTTGATAGGCTTGTTCTTTCTCCTCTGGTCTTGGGCCAACCTTCTCAACCCTGATGGCTTGGGGAAAAGGGCAGGCGCATGCATCCGCAGTTGTGAGATCTTCTTCGCACAGCCAAGTCCAGCCCCCAGCTCAGGCTGATGATCCTGAGCCAATCGCTGGTGGGAGAGGAGCTGGACGGGGTCGTGGTCGACGTGGCGGGCGTATGAGGGGCGGCCGGAGTGGTGCATCTTCTGCCACGGCGCCCGTTGCTCCGGCCGTGGCGGAGGGCCACACCAGTGACACCGCGCTGGAGTTCATCATGGAATTACGCCACCACAGCAAGCAGCGGCTCCCCCATCCCTTCTCTAGGATGATGGAGGAGGACCGCCCGCGCGGTCTGTACCTACGCGTGAGCGGCTGCAGCAGCGGTCCTTCATGGGTTTCGGCGAAGTTTTCTGCCCACGGTACTATGTACCTCACGACAGGGTGGAAAACTTTCATCCGTGTGCATCATTTAGGAGTGGGGGATCTTCTCCACTTCAAGTTGCTGGAGACGACCATGCTCTCTGTGAAGTTCTTCGGGGGGGCCAGAATCCGCCTCTGCTGCTGCGTGGAGAGCTCGAGCGACAGTGACAGTGCCCGGTCGAGTGACAGCGATGAGGAGGACAGCGGCGGCAGCAACCCACGACGCGTCAAGAGCGGGGACGACAGCTCCGACGCGGCGTGAGCGCCGGCAGCACCGCCATCGCCAGCTGAACGCTGGCAGCACCATCATCTGCACCTGCCTCCCCCTGGCTTCATCTTCCCTGCCGGCTTCGTCCTCCTTGCCGGGGGTTGCATCCCACTGGCCCTAGCGGTGGTGGCCAGGGCATCGCCTAGACGCTCTCCTCCCTCTCAGCCTCATCTTCCTTGCCGGGGAAGCACCGAATCTCAGCCAGGCACTCCTTTTGCCCTCGCGGAGAAGCGCCTGGCGCGGATCCTGAGGGAGAAAGTCCAATAAAGATGAATGAAAGAATGTCATTTTTCCCTTTAAGGATTGTCTCTTTCTTCCTCCTTTGGTGCTACGTCAGCATGTTCTCCCTTGCCGCGTAAAACAAACTCGTCGGGCTGGCATTAGCCGTTAGTGCCAGAGGGGACGACCCTCGGCACTGGCAGCCAACACCTTTCCCGGCAAGCCCCCTTGCCGGTATCGGCGCGGCCCTCCGTGGCATTCCTGATGTGAAATTCGACAAGGATCGTCTCTGTGGTGCATGTGAGGCCGGAAAATTGGCCAAGAAGCACCATTCATCAAGAGCAATCATGACCATAACAAGACCCCTGGAAATTCTTCATATGGATTTATTCGGACCACGAAACTACTCAAGTTTTGGTGACAGTCATTATGGTCTGGTTGTTGTTGATGATTTCTCTCGTTACACTTGGGTATTCTTTCTCGAAAACAAGACCTGCACCCAAGATATCTTCAAAAGTTTCGCCAACAAAGCTAAGAATGAATATGATGTGCGAATTAAGCATGTCAGAAGTGACAATGGTACTGAGTTCAAAAATACTCATATTGATGAATTTCTCGATGAACAAGGTATCACTCATGAGTTCTCTCCTGCATACACTCCCCGACAAAATGGAGTTGTCGAACGAAAGAACAAAAATCTCATTGAAATTGCGAGAACTATGCTCAGTGAGTACAAAACTCCCATTCGCTTCTGGGCTAATGCTATTAACACTGCTTGTCATGTTATCAATCGTATTTATCTTCACAACTTCCTTAAGAAAACTTCATATGAGCTTATCACTGGCAAGAAACCGAATGTTTCATATTTGCGTGTTTTTGGAGCACCTTGCCATATTCTTGATATGAATCACAGTTCCAAGTTTGCACCTAAAGCACATGAAGGTTTTCTTCTTGGTTATGGCACAAACTCGCATACTTATCGGGTCTATAACTCTCACCACGGGAAAGTTATGGAAACGGTAAATGTGCGGTTCGATGAATCTAGCGGCTCCCAAAGGGAGCACCTGCCTAATGTGATAGATGAACCTCCGATTTCGGAGGCTATTCGTCAAATGGCCATTGGGAGTGTCAAGCCGGTCGAAGAAAATGCTGACTCTTCCGATGATGATGCTCCAATTACTCGAAGCAGAACTCGCCAAGCCACTGCCGATGGAAATGCCGCTCCGAACACAGATGGCAATCAGAATGCAAATGCCGGCACAAATGGCAATCCCGATGAAAATGGGAATACAAATGGTCCACTCAATTCTGATGCTGAAGAAAATGATTATGATCGTCCTGATGGAAATCCTCACCCTCGAGTGACTAATCGAGTTGATCCTACATTAATTCTCAAAGATATCAAGAATCCAGGTTATCGACCCACAAGTCGTTCTCGCACTCGTTTGGCTAACTACTGTGGTAGTTTCTCCTTTGTCTCATTGACAGAACCTACCATGTATGAGGATGCAATGAAAGATCCCAATTGGATGAATGCTATGCAAGAGGAGTTGGTGCAATTCGAATTGAATGATGTGTGGGAATTGGTCGACAAATCGAATCCCAAGAAGCACAATATCATCGGCACCAAATGGATATTCTGCAATAAGCAAGATGAAAATGGTATTGTTGTGAGAAACAAAGCTTATCTTGTTGCTCAAGGGTACACACATGTAGAAGGTATTGATTTCGGTGAAACATATGCTCCTGTTGCACGCCTTGAGGCAATTCGCATTCTTCTCGCCTATGCAAATTACAATAACATATTGCTTTATCAAATGGATGTGTAAAGTGATTTCCTCAATGGTGAAATTGATGAGGAAGTTTATGTTAGATAGCCACCTGGCTTTGAGCATCCTGAATTTCCTAACAAAGTTTTCAGGTTGAAAAAGGCTCTCTACGGGCTGAAGCAAGCCCCTCAAGCTTGGTATGACACCTTGAGGAAGTTCTTGCTCGATAAAGGGTTCAAGCCAGGATCCACAGATCCCACTCTTTTCACTCGTGCTTACGATGGTGATCTATTCGTGTGCCAAATATATGTGGATGATATTATCTTTGGTTGTACTAACAATGCTTGCAGTTTGGAATTTGGGTGAATGATGTCCGAGAAATATAAGATGTCCATGATGGGTGAACTTAAGTTCTTTCTCGGTCTGCAAATTCGCCAACAGGACAATGGAATCTTCATATCTTAGGAGAAATACCTGAGAGAGTGTCTGAAGAAGTTCAAAATGCAAGATTGCAAACTTAAGGGCAACAAAACTCCAATGCCCACGAATGGTAAGCTGGACACAGATGTGTATGGTAAGGATTATGATCAGAAGGCTTATCATTCGATGATCGGTTCTCTTCTTTATCTATGTGCACCTAGACCTGACATTATGTTGAGTGTTTGTATGTGTGCCCGTTATCAAGCTGCACCGAAAGAATCGCATCACCAAGCGGTCAAGCGTATTCTAAGATATTTGGCTCACACCCCCACCTTAGGTTTATGGTATCCTAAGGGAGCATAGTTTGATCTCGTTGGCTATTTAGATTCAGATTATGCTGGTGACTTGGTTGATAGGAAATCTACTTCGAGGACTTGTCACTTCCTCGGTAGATCTTTGGTATGATGGTCTTCAAAGAAGAAGAACTGTGTATCACTTTCTATGGCTAAGGCCGAATATATTGCTGCTGGCGCTTGTTGCACTCAGTTATTGTGGATGAAGCAGACTCTGAAGGATTATGGCATCAAGGTCAAGAAGATTCCTCTCTATTGTGACAATGAGAGTGCGATCAAAATTGCACACAATCCTTTGCAGAACTCTCGCACGAAGCATATTGCCATCAGACATCACTTCATTCATGATCATGTTGCTCGAGGAGATATTGTTATTGATCACGCCAGCACCAAAGACAATCTAGCTGATATCTTCACCAAGCCTCTCGATGAGAAAAGATTATGTGTGTTACGGTGTGAGCTAAAAATCTTAGATTCCGCAAACGTGAAGTAAGATGGACTCGGCACCCGTACCAACACTTCCACATCTTAGAAGGAATGGGTGCATAACACTCATAGAGTTTGAAAATTTTGACAAAGTGAAATTTTCTTTCTGAGAGTGAATACATTAACTAAGAACTAGACTAACCGGGTGCCACAATAATTGTGCGATGCTTGGGGACATACAGTTCTTATACGGTGGGTCACGCCACCACAATTTCTCTTCGATGAGTTTCTTCTCGATCTGATCGTTTTTGAGTTCGTCCAAATGCAATTCACTCATAGCTTCTCGTTCGGTTTTTGTCTTTCGCTTGTCTGAGTGAATTGACTAGGACCCTGTTTTCTCTCTATTCTACCTCGTCCAATCTATTCGTCTCTGTTATGAATGCTCAAATTTCATCTGGAACGAAACTTTATCTGGTGTCCTTGACCATGATTAAGTTTCGGTCCGAACTTTATTTTATTTTGGCAAAAGCCGTCCAAATTTTGGGGTTTCCCGCCCAAGTTCTGGACTAAGGAACAAGCTATATATTATGCTCAGGTTATGTACAACAGCAAGAAAATATTCCCTCATGAATATCCAGAACTTGCAGCAATGAAGAAGACTGGTTGCTTTAATCAGATACTGGAAGATATTGACGATTTTTGCCTCACCAATGTGCTCGCATTCCAACACCCTTGGAACCAAGAGATAATTCTGCAATTCTATGCAACCTTGTACATCTCGGATGATGAATCTGATTCCTCCAAATGGATCATGGAATGGATGACAGAAGGCAGATGACTCAAATACACTCCAATTCCCATGAATGATGCAGTGATGGTCCCCTTATGTTTTTCGAGTTTGTTGACATAAACAGTATGGGACTGATGTGTTTGCTAGTGCACATAGAGTAACAGGTCCCTGATGTATCGAGGAGTTTGATGCAAACAACAAAGATAATCTCCATGCTGTGCAGTGAAGGTTATCACCGAAGATTATGCTGACAAGAGTGACCCCCAACATTGCTGAAGTGAAGCAATTGGTTCGGTGTTCGTCTGAAGAAATTGATTGCGTACGAGGAGATTAAAGACGAAGTGAAGACGTAGCATTTATTTCGTTGTTTCTCTTCTCCTTATTGAGTCATAGGACCACCGTACTATTACTAGGGGTATAGCGTTCGAAACTTTGATTCTCTGATGCTAAACCCAAATCCTATGGAAGTGGCGAGAGAAATCTCTTTGTGTTCTGAGCAAATACTTGCCAGCAAGAGACTGAGTTCTTCTTCACTGCGAGAGATTTGTCTTAGACCGAGGAGTTAGCATTACTTGTTCCTCAAGTAATGTTATCGTTGCTCCAAAATCCGACCGTTGTGAACGTGTCGGTTGGCCATTGGCTAGACCCCGTATCCAAAATTGTCATCTCCCTTCAGGGAAGGCTGCGGCTATAAATAGCCACCCCGCACCGGCTTTGTCCGGTGGTTGCTCCATTTGATTTTGAGAAGATTTGTGAGCGACCCCCTCTCTAAGCGATTTAAGTTTAAAATCCACCAAGAGAAAAACCTCTAGAGCCGAAGAATTAGATAGTGGTTCAGCATCACTCGAATGTAAGTCCAGTATGCTCTGCCTATTACTCTTCAGAGCTGCAAACTCTCTAGCCGGTTAGGTGTCATATTCTTCAGAGACCAAGAGTGATTGTGGTTCTCGAAGAAGAAGTTTGTAAAGGTTTGGAGATCGCCTTCAAGTATCTACCACATGTAATTGGCATCGGTTGACGAATCGATTGTTGAGGAGAATAGGATGAAGAGAGTTTATCTTCCGTGTTAAGTCACAGCCCCTCCAACCAGACGTAGTCCTTGTGCAGAAGGATGAACTGGTCGAACAAATACCCTGTTGCCATCGAGCATCACTGGTCACCTCTACTACTCTCATTTACATTCGATCAATTATCCCTCGTGTACTATGTCTCAATGCATGATGTTTTTCTCTTTCGGTACTTAGTTTTAGCTTGTTGTAGTTTGTTTTGCATTCGCTCCGCTGCTTGGTTTCGAGAGTTTTGAGATTTCCGAAGAAATTTTGAAACTCCCATTCACCCCCCCTCTGGTAGACATACTTCGATCCTACAAGGAACCTACAAGAAGCCAATGACAATTGTCGATTTGGAGCATTGCGTTCGGCGGGAGGATGAGTCGGCCCATCATTGGGCTCGCCGGATTGCGACCATCATACATTCTTCAGAAGGCATTGCGGCGGGTCAAGTTGTGTTAATGATGGAGAAGAACAATCACTTTGAGCCACTTAAGAAGAAGCTTGGGCGGCTTAAGACTAGGTGCACAGATATGGGAAAGCTCATGGATGTGCTTACCAGATACGCTGATTCTGATAGTACAGAAGATCCTAACTCTGATGAGGATAAGTCTAATAAGGGCAAGAAAAATGGTGGTGGTAAGGGCCAGCATCAGAATGCCTCTGGTCACAATGCGAATAAGAACGGCCAAGGTAATGGAGGAAAGCAAAATTACCCAGATGGCGGGTCAGAGTTCGTGGCTAACACCAACATCGGGTTTAAGAATCAACGTCGTAATGGTAATGGCAAGCCGCCTTTTGGTGGGGGCAAGCCCTTCAACCTGGAAGCAATGCTTAACGGTCCTTGTCCAAAACATACTTATCCTGACAAGCCATCTACTCATGCCTGGAAGGACTGTTATATCATGCGGGAATTTAAGAATCTGAGTCTTCAACAGCACCATGGTAATGGTAACGGACCACCTGGCGGGTCAGGCTCCGGATCCCATGGCTCCAGCTTTGGTGGTGGCGGCTCAGGTTCTGGATATCAGGGTTAAGGTAATCATGGTGGTCATACTCAGTAGTCTGGTCATAGCAATCAGCAGAAAAACAACCAGTCTGGATACCAGAGCAATCCCAAGTATCTTAACAGTGGTCAGTATCATGTCTTCACAACAAGTATTTGCAAAAGAGACAGGAAGGTTCATAAACGGCTGGTCAGCATGGTTGAGCCGGCCGTTCCACGCTATTTGAATTGGTCTGAGCAGCCTATAACATGGAGCCATGCGGATCACCCGCCTCGGGTTGATAATCCGGGTCACCTAGCTCTGGTAGTAGCTCCTCAGGTGGGCGGTTATAAGTTTACCAAGGTAATCATGGATGGTGGAAGCAGCATCAACATCTTGTATTATGATACTTTCAGGGGAATTGGCCTGGCTAAGAAGAATCTTAAGCAATCTTCCACTGTTTTTCATGGAGTAGTCCCTGGCAAGTCTGCATATCGTGTTGGCAAGATTGAGCTGGAAGTAGCTTTCGGTGATGATTCTAATTTTAGAGTGGAGAAGCTCTGGTTTGAGGTAGTCAAGATCAAAAGTCCATATCATGCATTATTTGGACGGCCGGCTTATGCTCGATTCATGGCACGCCCTTGTTATGTATACATACAGCTTAAGATGCATGGGCCTCAGGGACCAATCACAGTCCATGGGGATCGTCAGATAGCTCTTGACTATGAAGAGGGTGATGCTGCTTATGCTGAAATGGCCTGTGCTGCGGAAGAGCTCAAGTTTTACAAGGACAATGTTGACCCAGCTGATAAGACACCTCTTAAGAAGCCTACCACCGAGAGTGATCCTTTGCTCAAGTTTAAGTCGGCTAAAGACACAAAGCAGGTTGATTTTTTCGCTGGCGACTCTTCACAGCAGTTTACCATTGGGACTGAGATGGATCCCAAATAGGTAAGCGCGCTCATTGAGTTCATCCGTGAGAATCGGTACATCTTTGCATGGAAACCTTCTGACATGCTGGGTGTACCGAGAGAATTCACTGAGCACCGCCTTAATATTAATCCTAAGATGAAACCTGTTCGACAGTTCCTCTGTCATTTTAACGAGGAGAGACAGAAAGCTATTGGAGAAGAAGTAGCCCGGCTCTTGGTGGCTGGGTTCATCATTGAAGTTTTTGATCCTAAGTGGTTGGCTAACCCGATGCTTGTACTCAAGAAGAACGACACTTGGCGTACGTGTGTTGACTACACAGATCTTAACAAGGCTTGTCTGGCTGATCCATTTGCTCTCCCCCATATTAACCAAATCATTGATGCAACGGCGGGTTGTGAGAGTCTATGTTTCCTGGATGCATATTCTGGTTATCACCAGATCAAGATGGCAGTGGAAGACCAAGAGAAGACAGCTTTTATCACACCTTTTGGAGCTTTCTGCTATGTTTCTATGCTTTTTGGGCTTAAGAGTGCATAGGCGACTTATCAACGCTGTGTTCAGAATTGCCTTCATGGACAGATTGAGCGCAACGTTCACGCTTATGTTGATGACATCATGGTCAAGTCCAGGAAGAACGAATCCTTACTTAAGGACCTGAAGGAAACTTTTGACAACCTTAGAGTTTACAAAATGATGCTTAACCCAGATAAGTGTGTTTTGGTTGTACCTGCAGGAAAATTGTTCGGTTTTTTGGTCTCAGAGAGGGGCATTGAGGCTAACCTGGAGAAGATTCAGGCTATTACTTCTCTGTCTAAGCCGGCCTGCATTAATGATATACAGAGGTTGGCAGGTCGTATTGCAGCCCTGAGTCGGTTCATAAGCCATCTGGGAAAGAAGGCAAACCCCTTATATCAGATGATGAAGAAGACAGACAACTTCGTCTGGAGTGACGCTGCTAACGAAGCTTTTGAGGCACTTAAAAGTAGTTAGCTGAGCCGCCTGTTTTAGCTGCCCCAACTGAGAAAGAGTCGATGATCCTGTACGTGGCGGCTAACAATAGAGCCATCAGCGTGGCAGTGGTTGTGGAGCGCAAAGAGGTAGGGAAAGAATATCCAGTTCAACGGCCGGTTTATTATGTCAGTGAAGTATTGACAGAATCCAAGAAGAGATATCCACATTGGCAGAAACTGGTGTTTGGAGTATTTATGGCTAGAAACAAGCTGAAGCACTACTTCCTTGAGCATCCAATTACTGTGGTCAGTTCAGCTCCTCTGGGGGATATCATCCAAAACAGAGAGGCCACAGGCCATGTTGCTAAGTGGGCAATTGAGTTAGGAACGCATAATCTCAAATATATGCCAAGGACTACCATCAAATCTCAAGCTTTGGTGGATTTTAGAAATGATTGGATAGAGTTGCAAACACCTGTGGAGAAGCCAGATAATACTTACTGGACAATACACTTTGACGGTTCTAGGCAATTGGAGGGATCTGGGGCTAGAGTTGTTATATCTTCCCCTCAAGGTGATAAGTTTGGTTATGTTTTGAGGCTTATGTTTCCCTGTACTAACAATGCAGCCGAGTATGACGCTTTACTCCACGGGCTTCGTATGGCTAAGGAGATGAATCTGAGCTGGGCCAGGTGCGTGGGCGACTCAGACCTAGTAGCTCAGCAAGTTTTAGGAAAATGGGATTCTAAGGACCCACTCATGGCGGCTTCTCGGCAGGCGATGACTAATATTGCTGGACATTTCAAGGGTTATCAAGTGGATCACATCGACCGGCGGCTAAATGAGGTGGCTGATGCTCTGTCATGGCTAGGTTCTCAGTGTAAGCCAGTTCCTCCCAGTGTATTCCTTAACATTTTACATAACCTTTCTGTCAAGTTACCTTCGGAAGAAGACCTAGCTGTCCCTGACCCGGAGAGCCAGCTGGTGGCAGCTCTACGTGCTTCTCTAGACTGGACAATGTCGTATCTTGCTTATCTGACCCAGGGTGAGCTTCCAGAGGAGGAACTTTTTGCTCGTCAGATCATCCGTCGGTCTAAGTCCATGACTATTGTCAATGGTGAGTTACACAGATGCAGTGTGACTGGTGTGTTTCAATGCTGTATTTCCCCTGAAGAAGGCCATGAAATTTTACAAGAAATTCATGCTGGGGATTGTGGTCATCATGCCGGGTCAAGATCTCTGGTGGCTAAAGCTTTTCATCATGGTTTTTACTTGTTGACGGCTCATGTTGATACATAGGACATAATTCGCAAGTGTGATGGTTGCCAGAAATTTGCAAACAAGTTCATGTGCTGGCTCAAGAATTGAGGATGATTCCAATTACTTGGCCATTTGCAGTCTGGGGGCTTGATATGGTGGGGCCATTCAAAATGTCTAAAGACAAGAAAACTCACCTGTTGGTTGCAGTTGATAAGTTCACCAAGTGGGTGGAGGCAGAGCCGGTTAGTAATTGTGAGGCAGCTACTACAGTTCAGTTTATCAAGAAGCTGATTTTCCGCTTTGGTTATCCTCATAGTATTATCACTGATAATGGGACAAATTTTTCTAAGGGTGCTATGAAGGAATTTTGTCAGAAAGAGCACATCAGGCTTGATGTTTCTTCAGTTGCACATCCTCAGTCCAATGGATAGGCAGAACGTGCTAACCATGAGATCTTGAGAGGAATCAAACCCCGGCTTATGGTCCCCTTGAAACGGACTCCGGGTTGTTGGGTGGAAGAGCTTCCTTTGGTTTTTTGGAGCATCAGGACCACCCCCAACAGATCAACGGGTTATACACCTTTCTTCATGGTTTATGGTGCTAAGGCGGCTTTCCCAAGCGATATTCATCATGACTCGCCCAGAGTGGCGGATTACATGGAGACTGATAATGAAAAAGCGCGTCAGAATGCTTTGGATGCTCTGGAAGACTGACTCGTTCAGTGATCTATCAGCAAGACCTACGTCGCTATCGCAGCCGTAGGGTTCGAAGCCGAACCTTCCAGGAGGGCGACTTAGTGCTCCATTTGATTCAAGATCAGACAGGGATGCATAAGCTTTCACCTCCTTGGGAAGGACCCTTTGTGGTCAGCAAGAACCTCAACAACGGGTCATACTACCTCATCGACATACGTGAGAACAAAGATTCGCGCACATCTGAGGAGGAGACCAACAGGCACTGGAACGTTGCTCATCTTCGGCCTTATTACAGTTGAGCCACTAGCTCCCCACATTGTATATACCTTCATCAATGTACATATCTTTTTATGATCAACGTAATAAAGTCGACATCCCCAAAATTCGGGGCCTCTGTCGTTTCAGCTCATATTTACTGTGCTTGAGTCTTTATTAATTGGTCATAAGGTCACTTGGGGGCTTCCAACTCACTGAGTTTAGCTTTAATACCCTCTTGATTGGCAAATAAACACCATTATATGGGTTAAACCTGCCTGTTTGCAACTTGCTACTCCAACAGGTGACCCGCCGTACTCTTGACAGTCAATCTTTTATGACCCTGAACTTGTCAAGGTTAAAACGGCGGTTTTTGTCACATGAGAGCCGGCTTACAGAGAGTGAGGATAAACTCACCCGTTTGCTTGTTGCTACTCCACTATGTGATTTGCCATACTCTTGACAGTCAATCTATATGACCCTGAACTAGTCAAGGTTAAAACGGCGAGATATATCACGTGAGAGCCGGCTTACGGGAGGAACGGCTATCATGTCGAAGCTTCATTGAAGCAAGACACGAGCCTTAAAAGCCGGTCTTTTCTGTCGATCCTTAAAAGCCGACTGATGAATTCATATTTTTGTGCATAATTATAATGTTTTCAACATCTCTGTTTGCAGGAGTTATCAATACTTGATTTTTACAAAGGCTATGTGCCGCTAGGTTGCAAAGGCTCCGGGTTACATTGAGTGCGCTTTAAGCCGCCGTTTGGTCAAGAACAACTGGGTGTTACAACTCCGGATTCACTTGTCAGAAGACAAGGTTTTGCGATCATAAGTCGCCTACTGACAAGCTGCCAAGTTATGATACAACTACGTCGAGTTAAGGATGATACACTTATTCAAACAAAAGTATTCTTTACAGCTGCATATTATGCAAAGCAATGACACCCAACAGGAATTGTTCACATTCAACGGATTGATGATTCAACAAAATGTGCGCAATGGCACGGCAAGGGTAACCAAGTGTTTTTAAACTAAGCCTATTACAAGGCATCAGTGGAGCCCAAAAGTTTCAAACAAAGTTTTTAGGAGTCATATTACTCGTTTGAGTCGCCCACTGTGTCATCCAGGTTAGTACCCTCCTGATTAGCACCTTGCTGCCGCGATGTGGAAGTTCCTGGATCATCCTGAGCCGGCTCTTCATTGTTTTTTACCTGAAGATTGTCCGAGGTCCAGTTGATACCAGTTAAAGCTTCAAAGACTGCTTCATCATTGACAATAGCAGAAGTGTCAATATCAGAGGCAAAAATTTGCTTACGCCTTTGAGGAGTCAGGTCTACGACGTCAAACGATGGCGACGTGATTCGCGTATTTTTGCTGTCATAAGCTAGCTGGTACTTGTTCAGATCAATACCTTAGGCAAGTTGACACGCCAAAGGCCGCATATCTCCGATGCAATTGGCATAATCCGCCTCGTTAAAGATAGACCCGTCATCCTTATATTCTGGAAACTCACCAGCCATCTCTTGAGGGTCTAATTCAGGCTGATAAGCCTTTGCACGACTTAACCCGGCTATACCTCCTGCACGGGCGGCAGACATCTTCAGCTCTTCAATTTGACTAGGTACTGTGGACAGTTGATCCAGTACATCTTTGATGAGTTCAGGTGGGTTTTGCCATTGGATACACCTACAAGAGTACGAAGACTGCCAGCATATAATTTTTTCGTCAAAGTATAGATGGCTTTGAGCTTCAGCAGCATATTTTGCCCCAAGTTGGTACTCCTGGGACCTGGTATACATTCAAAGCAAGAGTTGCCAGGCAAGTTAGCATCATATTTTACAAGCCGTCAGGCGAGTTATTTCAATGGAGTGCAAATTCTCCTTACCAAAGATGGCAACAGTCATTTGAGAGATATGTTTCTTTAAGGCAACCAATTCTTCGGCTACCGGCTTAAGCTATTTTTTGGCGTCTTCCGCACGCTTCAACAAGGCAGCCTTCTCGGATTCAAAGGCGGTCCATTCAGCCTCAAAGTTGGCCTTTATTTTTTCTAAGTCTTCCAAAGAATACTTTAAGCTTGATTCCGCCTTGGCCCGTTCAGCTTGCTGAATTCCCAGATTTTTCTTTAAGTCGGCTATATTTGACTCGCCAAGACTTAAAGCTTCCTTCAAGCTCAAGAAGGAGTTCGTTAGTCAAAAAGGGCAATATGAGTATACTAGTCAAACATTTGACAGAGATGATATGACAAATCTATTGAAGTCCCAAACACATTGCAAGCAATATCCTTGGCACTTGGGGGCTAATGTACGTCGTTCTTTTCAAAAAAGACCCGGCTAATTTTATAAAGCTAAGCCGGCCCTTGGGGGCTATGGGTGATTCTTCAAAATCAAAGACCCGGCTCAGCATATAAACCTCAGCCGGCCCTTGGGGGCTACGGGTTAGTTCTTCAAAAGTAATCACAATGGAAGTCCCGACTTATCATGTGCATGATAACCCGACCCTTGGGGGCTATGGAAAGATTCTTCAAAGTGATCATAATTAAAGATCTGGCTTATCATTGGCATGATAACCCGGCACTTGGGGGCTACACGCAGCTCTTATCTACAATAAAAGACCCGACTCATTTCATGGATATAAGTCGGCCCTTGGGGGCTACATGGCAAGTTTTTTCAAGTCTTAATCATATTCAGTGTTTTATATGATCAAGACTTGGCGGCTAATGTATGGATAAATAACAAGAGTGGAGTAAATATACCTCATACTTCTTCTTCATCATGCCAACCAGAGTGGCCTCCATGTCTCGGCTTGTAGCCAGGCGGCTTAAATAGCCGGAATGCAGTTCGTCAGCGCTGAGATTTTCAAAGTTCGACAGCTCAAGTATTAATTTACCCTTATCTGGCAAGGGTGATTCCTCCTTGGCTGAGTGCTTGGTCAGTATAGTGGAAACTTCGGGCGCCTTGAAAGCCGTCCCAATAATGGCAATGTCATCAGTACTCTCCTCAAGATGGATCTTTTCAGTTGGCTTGATAGGGGATGAAGAAGGAATATGACTTGGCGGGTCAAGGTTATCCGTTGGGTTAGTGTCAGCATCCATGGCTTCAGAAGCCGTTACTTCAGGCTGTGGGGGGGGGGTCATCCTGGTTGCTGTGATGTTCTTCAGGATTATCGGTATTGACCTCAGGGTTTACCAACACCTGTTCCTCTGACTCAGGAAATTCAGGGGCCTTGGAAGAGTCGCCAGTCTTTATTTTCTTGCTCTTGGACTTGGCTCTGTGATCAAATTGAAAGAGTAAGGGGTATACAATAATGAGTTAAGCCTCCCACAAGTTAAGTACAAATTCTTACCCTGTGTTTATAACCAAAGGGGCCAGCTGGGTTGAAGATGAGCCGCCTGAAGATGGTGGCGACTCCTGATAATTGGAATCGGATGGGTTAAGAGGTTGTCTGATAAGACCTGCTTTAGGTAAAGACAGAGTTGGGCTGTGTGGCACCTTGTTGGGCCGCTTGCGTAACGGTTCATGAGTCAGTCCGGCCATAAGATCGCCTGAGCCGCCACTTTGAGTCTGGCGCCTTAACTCATGCTGAGTTTTTTTCAAAATAAAGTGTGGATCTAAGTGAGCATCTGGATGAGAAAATTTTACTTTCTGGATGACTCGCCGTATTCGTTCTGGAGGCACGGAATCTAAGCCGAAAGAGATGTAAATTACCTCAGTAGCTTCCGCCCGGCTTGCAGTAGCCTCATCCTGAGAAGAAGAGGCGTCGGCTAATTCAACAAAGAGTCGGCCAAGAGAGTCGAGTTCTACCTCTGATTGGTTATCAGCGTCTGCTAACTCACCCACAGTAGACGGCTCAACCGCGGCAGCTGGTTTATTGTTTTTTGACATAGGCCCAGCCTTGGTTTTGGTCACGGCAGTTTTCATCCTCCTGTTCCAAAAAGTAGAGCCGGGCTGTGTGGCAACAAAGGATTAATCAGTAAGATACGTAAAGAATTAAAAGACATTTTAGCTGGAAATAAATGAATACTTACAGCTGGGGCCGGGTTGAGCTTATAGAATGGGGCCAGCCCCATCTTATTGCATTTATCTTGAGGCTCCCCAAGTAAACATTTCACAGTCTGGTTGACCTCTTCAGCGGTAAAATCTTCAGAACTGTATCACTGGGGGTCATCTGTTTTGCCTGAATATTCATAAATTAAGCCGGACCAGCGGCTTAGGGGGAGAATTCTCCAGGAGACCCAGCACCGGGTTAGATAAACTCTAGTTAGCCGATTGGCCAGCAGGGCTTTGACCTTTGAATAATGTGGGAGTGCTTCAGTATGCTCCTCTGGAAGAATTTGGCTTGGCGGGTTAAAGTCTATTGGAAGACGATCAGCTCTATAACCCGGCAAGGGCTTCCCATTAGCTGGGGTAGTGTTCTTACAGTAAAACCAAGTTGTTATCCATCCTTTAGGGTGGCTTGGCAAGGCAGCTATAGGAAAGCCGCCATCTCAGCGTCTCTGATTGGAGACTACGCCCATTTCCTGACTCGGACCGTTTGTACATTCAGTCTCCCGGTTTAGATAGAAGAATTCCTTAAAAAGAGCAACTGTGGGCTCTATTTGCAGATAGACTTCACAGAATATTTGAAAATGACAGATGTTGGACACTGAATTTGGTCCTATATCTTGAGGATGAAGATTGAAATAATGCAAAACCTACCGAAAGAACTTTGACTCGGGCGGTGTGAAACCTCTGAGGATGTGGTCTGTAAAAACTACAACTTATCCATCAAGGGGTTTAGGGGTATTTTCCCCTTGACTAACTCGCCAGCCAATTTCCTCCTGAGTCACCAGGAGACCATTTGTTTGAAAATCTTTGAGAATGGTTTCAGTGACGAGAGAAGGCACCCAATTACAGATGCTGACTTTTGACATAATGAGATGCCCGAATATGATAAAGACTATAGAAATATAAAGAAGTGGGTTACAGACATTTATGCAAGTGAGTCGCCCGAAATAGAGAGGCAGGTTATCTAAGGTTCGGAATGTTGAATTTTGGCTAACTGTGAGACAAACAGGTTTCAACATGAATGTATATAATTACAGATCTATGGGTAGCTCAAAAAGGGAAAAATAATGCAAAAACTATATATCAGTGACAGAACTACTAATGAGTTACCCATTGATTTTCGAGAAAATACAGTTTGTTCAAACTACTAGATGGATATCAAACTTACAACCGCAGTATTTGAATGGTGTTTTTTGGATCAGAAACAAGTTCTATTCAAGTTACAGTGGATGTGGAAAGGGATGAACACCGACGAACGCCATGAACTCAGATGACCTAATGAAGATCTAAGGAAGAAGGAAAGTAGTACCTGGCGGCGGTGGAAGAAAGCGGAGGAGCGCCGCTAAATCCCGACAGAGACGGGGCGGCGCTGCAGTCTCAAGCGAAGAGGGCCGGCACAGGTCAATGGTTGCGGCGGAGCTCCAGCTGTGAAGGGACTCGTGAGGGAGAAGAAGAAGTTGTGGAGGCAAGGTAAAAAGTGAAAGGAAGGGCCCTTATGCCTATTTATAAGGAAGAATAACAGTGAATGGCTGGTGTGAGAATCGAGGAGACCCAATAAGTTTTACAACAAAAAGGACGCCTCAGTTTTCAGAATGATGGATTTATACAAAGATCTGTTATGACATCAGGAGAGATTTCCCGGAATCACGGAAGTGACATCATCTTTTCTTATGGCAGGTTATAAAACTTTCAAGTCTTGAAGATTAAGAAATATAAAAAGAAGACTCGCAAAACGGAAGGATCGAAGATTGACATGAACAGGTTCAAATCAATCTGGGGCCTAATGTTGGGTATATTACCCTGGGATGTAACCCACCATGTGTTGGGCCGGGTTACTAAGTTGGCGAGTCACAAGAAAGGACTAGCGTGAGCTGCCATGAGTGGGCTAAAGACTTAACAGGTGCCTTGCCCAATGGGCCGGCCTGAAGCCCTGTATGGAAGATGGTAACTCACAGACCAGAGATATGAACCGCCTAAGGATTCCTTTCCTGGGCGGATTAGAAATATAGTAAGTCACGAGTCTAAGGGCGACTCGGACTCTTGTAAGCCCAGGGTCTTGACCTGTATATAAAGGCGAGCCCCTGAGGCAGATAGGAGAGATAACAAACAATCGAGTACTAGGTCAAGCGACTCCGCTCCCTTGTAATCGATATCCGAGTAATAAGCAGAAAAGCAGGAGTAGGCTTTTACCTCCACCGTGAGGGGCCGAACCTAGGTAAACCGGGTCTCTCGTCCTGCTCAACCCCGACAAGATAATCATCGTTGCAATGGCCTCATGCATAAGTCCTAACCCTAGGACATCTACTGTGACAAAACCACGACACCCATGCTATCGGGGGCTTTGATTTCTTGTACGTAGCAATCGACAAGTTCACAAAGTGGCCTGAGGTAGAGCCGGTGAGAAATGTAACCACACGAGGTGGAGTCAGTGAGAAAGGTAACCACACAGTCAGCCGCCAAATTCTTCAAAGGATTAGTTTGCCATTTTGGTGTGCCCAGTTGGGTGATCACCGATAACGACACATAGTTCACGAGTGGCGCCTTCATGCAATGTTGTCAAGACCTTGGTAACAAAATCTGCTTTGCATCAGTTGCTCACCCGAGAAGAAACGACCAGGTCGAGAGGGCAAATGCAGAAGTGTTGCGAGGGCTCAAGACAAGAACATTTGATTGGCTGCACAAGCGTGCAAGAGGTTGGATTAACAAGCTGTCTGCAGTTCTTTGGTCACTCAGGATGACACCAAATTGAGCCACTGGCGCAACACCCTTCTCCCTAGTCTATGGTGTAGAAGCGATGCTCCCCACGGAACTCACATACAGGTCACCTCGAGTGCAAGCTTTTGACGAAGCTGAGCAAGAGCAAATGCGGCAAGATGATGCCGTGCTCCTCGAGGAAGATCATCTTCGGGCTGCTATGTGTGCAGCAAGCTACTAGCAAGCTTTGTGCCAGTACCATAGCAGCAAAGTGCACACCTGGGGTCTTGAGGAAGGTGACTTTGTTCTTCGTCAGATCCAATCCGCGAAGGGATCGATCAAGTTGACGCCTAAGTGGGAGGGTCCTTACCGGGTAGCACAAGTCACCAGACCTGGCGCAGTCCATCTAGAGACCGAAGCTGGCACTCCGGTGCGTAACTCATGGAACATTGATAATCTTCGGAAGTTCTACCCGTAAGGCATGGTTCCTGGGCATCCCGGCAACCTCTTTTGTACAAGTTTGTCGGTGAGACATGTAAACCTTTGTACAAAGCCAGGCGCAGAGCCTGTGTGTAGTGAAATAAAGCTAAGTGTTTTGCAGCCCTTTGTCAAATATGTATATGTTTGAACGTGCAGTATGCAGGGTTGTGTTACATTTTTCCTTGTATAAGATGCTTAACTAAGCGTCAAGGTTTCTAGCCTCCTCTCTTTTCATCCTTCTTTTCTCAAACAGAACAGAAGGGTTACCTGTAACACCCCCGGTATCATGCTATAGTGATCTCATGCTAATGATGCCTTGTCACCATGTTTGCTAAGCCAAATTGCCATACGATAAAAATCAAAGTCAAATTCAAACTTAAATTACAAGTTAAATTATTATTTCTTGAAACGGTGAAACAAAAATGATCGTTGGGTTGCAAATATTCACTTAGTAATTAGCATGTAGGAACCAACATCAAATGAATTTTAAAATTGCCCCTACAAATATTTTAGTGGACAAGCAGGGTTAAATTAACACATTTTAATTCAAATATAAATTTGAACAGTTCCAATTGGCCTTAAACCTTTTTGTGCATCCCAGTAAGATAGCCTAGTATTTATGTGCTAAGTTTCACATTTTACAAAAATATTTTAATAGGCAAAAATGTGCAAAACAGAGAGCAAAATAAAAACAGAAAAAAAGAGAAAGGTAAACTTACCTGTATACTTGGGCCTCTAGTGGCTACAGTGGAGGCCCAGCCCACCAAAGGCGCCATCGCCTTCCTCCTGTTCATGGGAGGGGGTCGTGGCAGCCATCCGCCGACCATGGTCGCACCAGGCCGATGTGCAGTCCATCCCCTAGATCCACCGACTCTATATGGATGCCCCCCGAATCCTAGCTCACTCCCCCTCGTTGCTCTCGACCCTCTCCTCGTGCTGCTACTCTCTCTCCCACACAGACGCCCGAATCAATGTTGCCTTAGAAAACCTCGCCGTCGTGGCCACCTGCTCCCCCTCGCCATTCCAACTTGTACAGAAGCTCCATCGTGTCGTGCTCATTCTTGCCAACTACTCCATTCGCACCAGGAGGCCCCAAGATGATAGCATGATCTTCATCTTCCTCGTCACAGCTGTCGCTTTCCACCGTTCGATACGTCCCCCTCGACCTCCCCTCAGCCTCCTCGAGATCTCCACCGGAACCACGGTGAGCTCCTCTCCCTGTTCCCCCTGATTGCCCCTTGGTTAGTCACAGTAGGTCGCCGTTCCACCGCCGTGGCCGGAGCTCCACTCGCGTGCGCCCTGGCCACGCTCGTCACACCTCTGGCCAACCTGGGCGCGCCCATTTTCGCCGTGGCCGCGCGCCTCGCGCCCGTCTGCTTCTGCCCAACCGTGTATCCCCTCGCCGCGCCCTGTCCGTGACCGGCCGCATCGCTGCTGCTCGCGCTGGCCGAAGCTCATCGCCGCTGTGCTCGCTGTGGCCGCTGCTACACGCCGTCCCCCGTAGCCCCGTGACCACCCTTAGAAGCGTTGTGCCACCAGCTACGCGTAGAGCCCAGCCACTCATCCTCCCATTGCAAGAATCGGCCGGCCGGAGCTCCTCCACCTCGCTGGATTAGCGCCGGTGATAACCGCCGACATGGTGTAATTAGGCGAGGTCTAATCCCTAGGGCAAGCACTGACAGGTGGGGCCACTTCACTAATTAACTAGTTTAGTTTAAACTAAATCTGTTAGTTAGTGTAGACACTGACAGTAGCCCCCACCTAGGTAATCAGATTAATTAGACTAATTAAAATCCCGATAAACGGCTAAGTTAAGGGCGGGTAGACCCCACCAGCCTTGTTGAATTGTCAATATTGATCTTGGGATAATTAACTTTATGCCCCTAGTTGGGTCCCACTCGTCTGTTTTACCCCTAGTTTCAGAAATTCACCTGTTCAGTCCAAGCCACTTTGCAATTCTTATGCTTTCGCCCTTTGACCCTTTGACCATCACTTTGAAAAATTCGTAACAAATTCATACTAACTCAGAAAAATTCAAATAAGATATCAAAATGTTCGAAAAAACATCACCTATATGTGCATGTCATTTTCATTCTTGACAAAAGTGTTGGAAAGTCCCCATCTCAGTTTTAGCTCATGCTCTTAGCATGAACAGTAAAATCTAAAAAAATTCAAAAAATTCTAAAAAAATTTGGTGGCAAATATTGACCAATGTTTTGAGTGCTTGCAAAGTTTCATCATGGAATGACATTCGTGGAGGTTGTGGCAAAAAAAAAAGAAAATCAAAGCTCCAAAATTTCTTTTTTTTGCCACGATTTCCACGAATGTCATTCCATTATGAAACTTGGCAAGCACTCAAAACATTGGTCAATGTTTGCCACCAAATTTTTTTAATATTTTTTTGAATTTTTTTGAATTTTACTGTTCATGCTAAGAGCATATGAGCTAAAACTGAGATGGGGACTTTCCAACACTTTTGTCAAGAATGAAAATGAAATGCACATATAGGTGATGTTTTTCCAAACATTTTGATATCTTATTTGAATTTTTCTGAGTTAGTATGAATTTGTTATGAATTTTTTAAAGTGACGGTCAAAGGGTCAAAGGGCAAAAGCATAAGAATTGCAAAGTGGCTTGGACTGAACAGGTGAGTTTCTGAAACTAGGGGTAAAACAGACGAGAGGGACCCAACTAGGGGCATAAAGTTAATTATCCCGATGATCTTTGACCTGCTGACTCAGCACACCCTTAACCCCACCAGTCAGCTAGTGATACACTCTACTGGGTGCAATTTTGGGTGAAATTAGCGTTTAACACTTAAGTATTTTCGAATTAAATTCAATACAGAAATTCCTGAAATTCAATTAAACTTTGGAAATTCATATAAAATAAACTCTAAGTTAGATGAAAATAATTTATATATGAAAAATTATCAAAAAAATAAGACGAATCCATTTATGCCCTCCACATACCTATCACATGCCTCTAACACTGCACGGTAACCGCATGCGCTTGTATAAGGAGGTGGGTCTGCTCCAGGCAGCGTACGCAACACGCAGGAGTGCAAAGGGCGATGGGCCCAAGACCCCTGAGCGATTAGGATGTAGACCGGCGTGCTAACCTCTCTGTTGAGCCTATGTAGGACTACGGTGTGTCAATCAGCCGAAGCCGGACATGACCCAGAAAAGTGTCTCTGGCAGGAGTTAATCGAGCATGTTGGGTAAGTTGGTGCACCCCTGCAAGGAAGTTTATCTATTCGAATAGCCGTGTCCACGGTAACGGACGCTCAGAGTTGTATCCCAATCTATTACAACTAGAACTGGATACAGGAGACACTAAATGGATATGATGGCTCCGGGATCGCTTTCTCGCAGGGAGTCGAGGAAGGATCTCTAGGCATTGCTACTACATACTTATTACTTATGTTATACTAATCTGCACTCTTCTAATGCTGCAAGATGCTTCCAGATGCTAGTCTTCGATAGGCTAGGTCTTCCCTTCTATTTCGGCATTTCTGCAGTATAGTCCACTGATACAGCTCCTTCCCATTGATACCGATGCCTAGTTAGCATAAATCTGATGAAAGTCTTGCGAGTATATTGGATGAATACTCACGGTTGCTTTGCTACCTCTTTTGCCCTCTACCCGATTAATGCGATCAGATGCTAGAGCCCAGGAGCCAGTTGATCCTACCGACGACTACTACCCCGACGGAGCCTACTGTAACAGCCTGGATTTTGGCCATTTCTTTTTCTTTTGGATTTCTTTGGATTTTGCTTTGATTTTCTATTTCTGTGGCTCTATGGTCTTGAAAACTAGGAAGATCATCCCTGATTCCTTCCCCAAGTGGCTTGTCACTCTCAAATTCTTCCCAAGGCCATGTCATTTCCATCTTGGCCCAAACCCAAATTCTTTTTCTTGGGAATATTCATTTTTCTATTAAAGGAACCCTAATTGCCCTAGGTTGTGAAGCAATCCATATTTCTGTCATTCCCAAAATTCCCACAAAATTCTCATAAATTCTTTGGATCACATATTCCACAAATATGTCAAAACCTATCCTTGTCCAGTTCAAAACTAATTCAGAAATATTCATTTTCCTATTCTGTCCTAACTAGCACTTTCTGAAGGAAGTGCTATTTATCTTTGCTTGATTACTCCCAAACTTTTTGGGCAACCTTTCCAATCCAAATAATTGCCTCATGATAAAATTCAGCTTCATTTGCCTAGTAAGTCTTCCTCAACTATTTTCCAAAGTTTATGTTCAGCTAGAAGCTTTGTGAAGGTAGTACTAGCTAGGCGTATCCAAATGAGTTGAAATTTTGCCACACCCTCCATATGCTAAAATAATTGGTCTCCTAAAAATTTGAGCTTCATTCGGCAATCGATGTGAGCTCATCATCCAATCTTTGATTCTGGTCATATTTTTAGTTTGTAAAGCAACTATGTTTTATATTTCTTCATTATGGCTGAAAATTTACCAGAGCATGCTCCTACCAATATAACTTCAATCCACTAGAATTTGGGCTCATTCAATCCACCAGAATTTGGGCTCATTTCATCTAGCAAATTTGTCTCAAGATTTTTCCCAAGATTCGGTCCAGAGAAGAGCATTGTGAAGGAAGTACCATTTTAGTGTATCCAAATGGTATGAAATTTTTACAATGCCTTCATATGTCCAAATTTCATCCTCCTCCAATCTTCAAATCAATCCAACTATGCATGTGAGTGCTAGTTCAATTTCTTCATTTCTGTCCAAAGTGGTGTATCGTGAAGCAAGTGCCACCTAGGCTTCTACATTTGAGCTGAAAATTGGCCATGATGATCATCTTAGTGGGTGATTAACCTCAGGCAAAGATCAACACCTCTCCCCAGTTGAGCCTTCCCCAGACAACATCGAACACCTTGTTGTTCATTTGTCTTTGAGCTATCTGTGGCCATTTCTTGGGTCCCCTCTCTTGTTTCTTTGTGTGTTGCCTATATTCGATGAGTGGCCTATCGTGCAGACACGGTAGGGCCGACCAGAGCGCGTGTCACCATCGCGTTCACGGGGTGACCACATGTTTGGCATGCCAATGCACGCGCTCTGTGCATTGGAACACTCCTCCTCGTCCGTTCCCTCGTGCTCTAGCCACCTCGCCGTGTCTAGGAGCTTCGTCTTGGCCTCGCCCTCGCCCTGGACCCCTCTCCCCCTCTCCGGTCCCATCCACGCGTTGTCGTGACCGCGTCCGGGAGCAGATTGTGTCTGCTCCACCATGGACGGTCGCCCGCGTCGCTCTAGAGCCTTCCGGGAGCCTGTATATAGCTCACTCATGTTCTCCCGCATCTAATTACTCTCTCAGCTCTTCCCGCGAGCACCAGAGCCCCCTTCCCCTCCCTCAGCTGCTATTGCCGCCTCGGCCTCGGCTCGGATTCGAGCGAACCGAGCCCTCCCTCTCCTGGCTGCCACCACCAGAAGAGTTCCCAGATCCTGGCGCATCTCCCCATATCTGCCGTTCGTCACTGGAGCATCGGTGGCCGCGTGCCCAAGCTCTTCCGCTGCCCATGTTTGCGGCCACCTCGAAATGCCACCACTGCAGCCCTTCCCTGAGCCGCTACTACTCCCAGGTGGGCACGGCAAACCTCCCCGAGCTCGTTGGTGCATTTAGCTCAGCCTAAGGTGGCCGGAGGCACCGGGGCCAGCGCCGGCCGCGCCCCTCCTCTATTTCCTCTGCTCCACACGAGAGAGCGACGGGATAAAGAGGACAACCGGGCCAGGTGGGCCCCGCCTCCCCTCAGCCCCACCTGCCGGCCTCTAGCCGTTGACCCAGCCCCAGGCCCGCGCGGGTATAAGTGGAGACATACTCTGTGAAATACGTCTTCGATGTATGAAAGCGTACTTCTGTTCTGCTTCAGGGAAGAATACATTTTCTCAGTTCTGAAGATCTATTTTCCGAAAGGCGCTTTCTGTTTAACCACGACGGCCGAAATCCTTGTATTGTGGGCGTTCGTTAGTTAGCAGCAGAAAAGCATAGTTTTTATTTGATTTTCTACCTAACGAACGAACGACCATATCTCCACGACCGTAACTCCGATTCAGGTGATTCAAAAGCCCAAGTTCTCTATTCGTCGAGCCCATTCTGTTAATATCATTTTCACCACGTGTTAAAATTCTAAAAATGATCATTTTCCCCTTGACTATATTCATCCCCATATGAGAGAGAAACATTTCCGGCAATTCTTTCTGCGAGTTCATCGCAACTCTTCCCGATGGTTCTTTCATCCCCAGGCAAGCCACGACAGCCACTTGCCTGATGGCCTTGTAGTAGACATGGTTTTCCACTTGAATATTTAAATGTTTTGTGCATGTTAATATGTTGTGAATACTATATATGTGCTTGTGAATCCATGCTTATCTTTATGCCATGATCATTTGCATCTAGTTCCTAAACTGATTACTTGCTAATGTTACTATCATGTTCTATTCTGGTAATTATTTCCGATGCTAGTGGTCATGCTATGTTTTTATGTAGTGTAATACTTGTGTTATTCAGGATCATCGCTATGCCATGCTCATTTTGCATCTAGTAGAATAAATGATTTATTGTTGTTGATATGTTAATTGGTTATGTACCCATCCATGTTTATCTTGATATCATGCTCATATGCATTTTGTCATTGCATCATGCTATTTTATTATGGCTCAGCTCATCACCATTCAAGTTAAACTGGAATTATCCAACTTGAAGAAATCTGTTGGCTGAGTCATAGTGCCATCGAATAGAGCTGACCAGTTGTCGGGGACGAATCCGCGATCACCTATGGGACCCAGAAAAGGACCCCTTTACGTTCGGCAGGGAGAGACGGTCACGCGAAGAGCAAATCTAGCGAAGAACACGACAGTGCACGAGAGAGATTTACCCAGGTTCGGGCCGCACAGATGCGTAAAACCCTACTCCTGCTTTTTGGTTATTATCTGTATGATTGTTCTAGCTCCAGGAGCGCTACAGTACCGAGTAGCTGCGTACAATACTGCAGTTCTCCCTTTTTCTCTTCCTCCTCTTTCACGTTGCCCATGGGCCTCCTTTTATACGCACAAAGGGGTCTCCAACAGGTGGCAAACAGTAAAGGTAGAGGTGGAAAGTTGCTACAGTAAGGCCACTATTACCAGGATGACATGTCCTACCTACCACTGACGGCAGGGGACAAGGGCATTAAATGCCCATGCCTTTGCTGTCCAGATACATGTACCCGGACGTCGTGGGCATGGGAAAAGCCTATCCCACCTGCTGCTGCACCGCAATCTACAGTGCACCGCCGTCTACACAGTGCCCTGCCACGCACGCTTGGAAGGACCCAGAGCGCCACGCTGGCAGAGGCACCGGAGCAGCACAGTAGCACAGTGGTACAGTAACGCTTGCCGCGGCAAGACCTTGCCGCACCTGACAGCTTGGCGCAGCCCATAGTTTGCCATGCAAGGTAACTTGCCGAGGCAAGTACCCTGCCGCAGCCGCTATCTTGCCGCAGCCAATACCTTGCCGCAGCCAATACCTTGCCGCAGCCAATGACTTGCCGGGGCAAGTACCTTGCCGCGGCAAGTACTCTGCTTCAGCAATGCCCAGGCTGGGCCTCAGCTGTCCCTCCCGGCAAGCTCCTCTTGCCGGGGCCTTAACTCTTGCTTTGTATACTTTGTTCTTGGATGGCTTAATAATCTTGAGCTTCTCTCTGGCTGTCCTCCCGCAAGCCTGGCCGCGGGATGCTACTACTGCCCGTGCACAAGTACGGGGTACTAGGGTACCCCTATTATAGTACACCGACAGGAGCCCCCGGGCCTGGGCCACACACGGTGCCGGGCGTTGTTGGGCCAGGCCCAAACAGTGCACGGGCACGCGTGGCTGGGGTAAGCCGAAACGTCTCTATGCTGTTTAATTGCACGCTCTCCCACGCGTCGCGCGTTGAATGCGGAGCGTGGGAAGCGTGCGCAGTTATCTCGAATGACGAAGGGGCGGATGGTTCCGCATCTTTCCCCATAAAAGGAGGGACCTGCAGGAGCACTCGCACACCCCTCTCACCATTCTCGATCTTCAAATCTCCGCCTTCTTCTTCCTCCGCTCTAAAACAAAGGCGGTTTCCCAATCCTCCGCCACCGCGCGCGTCCGCATCTCCCTCGGTCCTCAGCTCCGCCTTCGCCATGCCTCCCAAAGGAGAAAAGGGGAAGACGGGGAAGTCCTCAAGGACGGAGACCCAGGCGCAGATGAAGAGGCAGAAGTACGCGCTCTTCGCTCCGACGCTCACGGGGGCGGATCTGAAGGCCAAGTTCCAAGGCATGTGGGCCGCGAGGACCAAGGCGCATCCGGCCACCCGCGTCCGCCCAGCCACCGACGAGAGCGAAGTGAGCAAGTACCCCTTCTTCGCTTGCTACTTTTGGTGCGGGCTCTGCCCACCGTATTCGGATTTCTTCAGCGACGTCATGTACACCTTCAACCTCCGTCTGCTGGATCTCACACCGAATGCCGTATCCACCATGGCAATATTTGCGCATCTGTGCGAGAACTTCGTCGGTGTCGCACCCAACACCGCGCTGTTCAGGCATTACTTCACTCCCCGTGCTGAAAAGGGGGAGCCTCTCACTGTTGGCGTCTCATTCGTTTCAAGATTGGGCGCCAAGGAGCATTATCTGAAGGGGGATCTCCGCCCAAGATGGGGAGAAATCCGGTCTGAATGGTGTTGGATCATTGACGACGATCCGCCACCATACTGTGAGCTTCGCAAGACCCCAGCGGCGCGTGGCACAGATTGGAGCGATCTGGATCCCAAGGACAAAAAGCTGGAGATTGCCGCTGCCAGGATCATACGGCTCAGGGAGGCCGGGCTCACCATAGGGATGGTTGGCGCAGACTTCCTCCGCCGCCGCATTGCTCCTCTGCAGCAGAGAGGAAGGCCGGCCTCTGATTGGAAGAACCCAGCCGATATCATGCGGCTGCGCCCTGGACTGATCAACAACTTCACAGTTCTGCAGCACGACTTTTTCATGCGAGAACTGTTCAAGCAAGAGACAGATCCAGAAAAGCGCGACAAGGCGTTCACGCTGCCGAAGCACATCGTGCCTCTTTGCAACAACTCCGCATTGAGTGCAATCATCGCTATGATGCCGCTCTGCAATGCGCACAGTGTTGAAGCAACTTGGGACGTGCCGCTCGAAGAAGACGTGCGGCGATTCTTTGACTCCACGGTCGAAAAGCAGGTCCGGGTGGAAGAGTGGCTCGTCCACAACACCACTGAGCAAGAAATAGAATTCATTGCTCGAAGAGTGGAGGAGGACAGGCTCGCCAGGGAAGCTGGCGATTTTGGTTATACTTTGGCGGAGCTCGACGAGGCACAAAAGGAGAGCCTTGCCGAGCAGGGGATGCTTGCCGGGAAGGGCGAGCTCGCTGCACCCGGCAAGGATGTCGGGCCAAGCCAGCCTGCCGACGAGTCAGGCAGCTCGGAGGATGAGGGCTCCTTTTCTGAGGACGGCACCGAAAGCCCACCGCTGTCAGAGTCCCCAGCCCCTCTGAGGAGGAAACACCTTCGCAGGCTTGGCAAAGTGGCTGAGCGGCAAGAAGTTCAACAACCGCCGGAGCGCCGTTCGATGCGCTCGACCGCGGCAAGGGCTGGTGCTACGGGAGTGTCTCACGCGGCTCCGGCAACTGGAGCAGGGTCATCGAAGACCACTGCTACTACCCCCGCCAAGCGGCCAAGGAGCCCAGCTCCCCCTCCTCACACGGAGGCGGACTTTGATTTTTCCGCCCTCAGCGAAGAGGACGACGAGGAAGAGTAAGTTCCCTTGCCGCGACCCTCAATCTTTGTAAGGTTTTGTTTCTGTCCTCACTTGTCGCGCTCCGGCCTTGCTTCCGCAGGGAGGAAACTTTGGCGGAGAGGACAAGGAAGAGAGCTAAGGTCTCGACAAGCAAGACCGTGGTGGTCGTCGAAGATGAGCCCACGGCAACCACCGGGAGAGCGTTTGAGACCGTCCCGGCCAGCTCGGAGCCCAGCCCTCGTTGCAGCCCCCAGCGCAGCCCCCAGCGTAAGTATTTCAACTACCTTTCGCTGGCGGTCGCTGAGGAACAAGCATTTTGTTACTGACATCTTTGGGCGTGTAGGAGAGGAGCAGCAAGTGGAGCCATCTGAAGGTGCTCCAGAAGTACCACCCCCCTCGACCACTCCGCCAAGGAGAAGATCTCCGGTAAGGGCTCCCACTAGCAAGCCGAGCCACGAAGAGGAGCCGGCAAGCGCCGAAGCGCTAAGCACCAGCGCTGGCGACCCCACCCCAACGACAAACGTTGACGGGGGAGGGGAGCCCACCGCTCCTGAGCTCAACACGGGTAAACCCACTTGCCGCAAAACTCTTTCTGCTTTCTTTCTTTTGGCTTCTTGAATTTCTTCCTGAAGCTCTTTTTGCTTTACTTCTCGGGTTGGCAGAGCCCTCCTCGGTGGAGCCAATGAACATTGACTCTTCTGCCGAGGAGAACACCGCAGGGGCCGTCGACGACGAGGCCGCCAAGGCCGCCGCTGCCAAGGCCGACAAGCTGGCAGCCGACAAGCTTGCCGACGAAGAGGCTGCCAGGGCTGCCGAAGAGGCCGGCAAGGCCGTCGAGGATAATACCGCCAAGGCGCCCACCGATGAAGCCGCCAAGGCTGCTGAAGCTGAGGCCGCCCAGAAGGCTGCTGAGGAGGCCGGCGAGGGAGCCGGTGGTCGTACTGACGGCCCTGAGGCCACAGGAGCGCCAGGCGCTACTCCGACCACGGGTCCCTCAACCACTGACGAGGCGGCAGGACCCAACTCGCCTCCGCCAAGCAAATACATCCGGGTCGGCGAGAACGTCTACGTCAGCCTCCCCTGGACGGTGGGCTCCAGAGCATCAACCGAGGAGGATGTTGTGGACGAGGAGATCCTTGCCGCTGCCGGGCTCCAGCTTGTGGATGCGCCATGCGCCAGCAGCAGCAGCACGTCTGAAGAGGAGCAACTGCTCCAAAAGCTGCTGAATCTTCATCACGCCCGACGGGAGAAGCTAGCTTCCAGGGAGGCGCTCATCGAGAAGGCCGAAGCTGACATGTTGAGGCGCGCGGAGATCTTGGCGGATGTCCGCGCGCGATCTCTTAATGCGTTAGAGGCCAAGCGGGCACAGCTAGCCGAAGAACGGCAGGCCCTCCTCCTGATGAAGCAAGACATTGAACAAAAACAGGAGGAGACCGCCAAGGAGTTGTCTGCTCGGGCCGGTGATCTGAACCAGCGGAAGGTGGACCTTGACGCCCACGAAGAAGAACTTGCCGAGCGCAAGAGGAAACTTGCCGAAACCCTCCGACAGAAAGACGAGGAGGTGGCAAGACTTGTCGCAGAGCGGACCCAGGGGCAGGCACAAAAACACCAGAAGGAAATCGAAGCCATGGCCCAAGAGTACGCCAGCAAGTTGGTGGAGGCCACCAACGCTGTCGCTGCTACAGAAGTGAACAGGAAGGAAACGGAGGAGAAAGTGGCAAGACTAGAGGCCGCCCTCAAGGCAAACGGTGGCAAGCTCTCAACGCTCGAAAGTGAGAGGGCAAAGGTGACCCACACTTTGGCGGAGATGCAAGTTACCATAGCCAAGAAGAACAATCTGCTTGCCGCCGCCAATGACTCCAAAGCAGACCTGAAGCTGAAACTGACCACGCTGAAGGAGACGCTCGACACCACCAGAAAGCGCGAAGGGCTTCTAATGGCAGAGCTCCAGAAGGAGAAGGGTCTGCTTCAAGACGCTATTGCAACCCACAAGAAGTTCAGGGATAACGTGGGGATCTTCACAGACAGGCTTGCCAGCGCAGCCGAGGACATCGACAAGGAGCTGACTGCCCTGAAGGTTCCGGACTTCGGGTACTCCACCGACAAGAACACGCAAACTAGCGTCAAGCTAGCCGAGTTCTTCGACGGAGTAGTAGAAGCACTCCAACAGCTCCAAGTCAATCACAAGGCTCAACTGGCCGACGAGTCACGCAGGCTTTGCCGGGGAGTTCTCCGGAGGTTGCTGGTGAAGATAGCATACAGAAACCCGGGCGTCGACTTCAGCAACATCTTCAAAAGCTTGCTGAAGGGATACGACCCCGCACCACTAGAGGCCCTTGTCGCGCCCATCGTGGAGAGGGTGGACCAAATCCAAAGAGTCGAAGGCGAGCACCGCAATTAGAGAGCCCATTCTTCTCCCTCCTTGCCGCCGCTAGACATGTTAAAGAACAATCTGTTTAAGCCGCGGCAACTTATCTTGTAATATAACATGCAATATTTTGAAGTTAATGCATGTCATCTCCCTTGAGCAATTTCTTTCTTTATGTGTACTTGCCCTACGCTTATAGGAAACTTGCCGGTGCGTGCACCATCGCTGCGAGCGCTGGGTACGGGACTCCAGCAGCCTGCTGGCGGTGCCGCTGCCGGCAAGCAACCTTGTCGCGCTGAGTGCGGCCACTTAGGTTGTTGAGCGGACTCGAAACAAGATAAGGGCGCGACCGATTACGCTTAGGTTCCGTCGCGCACAGGTTTTCCATACAAAGAGTAGTATCGTTCAAGGAAAATAACCTTGAGAATAAAAAAGAATTTGGTTATTCAAACTTTGGCACTTAGCTTTGTCGCTGATCTCTCCGCGGCAAGGTCTTGTCACTGCTTGCCGCTGCCTTCTACCCGGCAAGGCAAAGTTTCTTTGAACGACGCCTGGTCCATATCGTTATCCCATCCCCCCCGGCAAACTTGTGCGCGAGGGAAGCTTCTGTCTTTTTGAGAAAAAAGAAAGAAGAGAAAATAAAGATATAGGAGCTTGGCGGCTCGTTAATGCTTACCGGGGAGGCTGTACTGCACAGTATGTCAGATAATCATGCAAAATAAAAGTAAACATGAAATCGTCAAAAACTGCGAAATACAAAAGCTTTATGTATGCACAGGGTCTGCGCCTAGCTTTGTACAAAGGATTACATGCAACAGCGGCAAGACTTGTACAAAAGGTGGTTGCCGGGGAAGGGCCCGGCAACCGCGCCTTATGGAAAAAACTTACGGAGATGCTCAATGTTCCAGGAATTGATCACTGGAATGCCATCCCCGGTCTCCAGGCGGACAGCGCCGGGCCTGGTGACCCGTTTCACCCGATAAGGGCCTTCCCACTTCGGCGTCAACTTGTTTGAATTCTTGGCCGACTGAACGCGCCGAAGAACAAGGTCGCCTTCCTCGAGACTTCTGGCATTAACTTTGCGGCTATGGTAGCGACGCAAAGCTTGCTGGTAGCGAGCAGGTCTCACAGCAGCCTGAAGACGATCCTCCTCGAGGAGCACAGCGTCATCTTGCCGCAGTTGCTCTTGCTCAAGCTCATCATAAGCGAGCACTCGAGGTGACCCGTATAAGAGTTCCGTGGGGAGAACTGCCTCTGCTCCATAAACTAGAGCAAAAGGCGTCTGGCCAGTAGCTCGATTTGGCGTCGTCCTGATCGACCAAAGAACCACTGGCAGCTCCTCGATCCAGTTTTTGCCGCACTTGCGCAGCCTGTCGAAAGTTCTCGTCTTGAGCCCACGTAGCACTTCAACATTTGCCCTTTCAGCTTGACCGTTGCTTCGGGGGTGAGCAACAGAAGCGAAACAGACCTTGGCGCCAAGGTCTTCGACATACTGCATGAAGGCGTGGCTCGTGAACTGGGTACCGTTGTCGGTGATGATCCTGTTAGGAACACCAAAGCGACAAACAATTCCCTTGAAGAACTTGATGGCTGATTGTGCTGTCACCTTCCTCACTGCTTCCACTTCTGGCCACTTCGTAAACTTGTCGATGGCCACATACAAGTACTCGAAGCCCCCGGTGGCACGGGGAAAGGGGCCGAGGATGTCGAGCCCCCAGGCCGAAAATGGCCAGGAGAGAGGGATTGTCTGGAGAGCTTGAGCTGGCTGATGAATCTGCTTGGAATGAAACTGGCACGCTTCACACTTGGTTACTAGTGCAGTTGCATCCTGGAGGGCGGTGGGCCAAAAGAAACCTTGCCGGAAAGCCTTTCCAACAAGGGCTCTTGACCCTATGTGGTGACCACATATGCCTCCATGAATCTCCGCCAACAGCTCCTGTCCTTCTTCCCGGGGAATACACTTCAATTTCACACCGTTTGGTCTTTTTCTGCACAGCATGTCATCGACAAATTGATACATATTGGACCGTCGGGCTACTTTTTCCGCTTCTTCCTGCTCTTCGGGAAGTTCTCCTGTCTGAAGGAAACGAACGATCTGCTGCGCCCACGCTGGAGCCTGTGGCTCTACAACGAAGACTAAAGGCATTTCTTCTGCTGCGGGAACATCAGGCCCTACGGGAAGAGCTCGTCGCTCTACCAGAGCCTGCCGTTCCCCGACGAGCTTGGCGGGAACAGCCGCCTCAACGACAAGAGCTTGGGGCCCTGCTGGAGCGTGCTGTCCTTCAACAAGCTTGTCGGGAGCAGTTGCTTCAACGACGGAAGCCCAAGGCCTCGTCGGAGCATCTTGCTCCTCAGCGCTTCGATCAGGAGCGCCTGCTTCAATGACAAGGACCTGAAGTCTTGTCGGAGCAAGTTGCCCCTCTGAATCTTTGGCGCTGGCTTTGGCAGCCTTCTTGCCGGCGGCTTCGGGGAGCTCTGCCGGGAAGTAGTCGCCAGAAGCCAACTTCCTCTTCCTGCCTTGCCCTACTGATGGCGTCACGGATGGCTGAGTTAGTTGGAGCACAAAAGTGCCTGGCTCCACAGGCAATTTGAGTGCGGCGCGCTTTGACAAACCATCGGCAATGTCATTCTCAGCACGTGGGACGTGCTCCATTTGTAGGCCGTCAAAGCGTTCTTCCAACTTCCTCACCTCATCTACATAAGCTTCCATCAATGGGCATTGGTATTTCTTGTTCACTTGCCTGACGACAAGCTGCGAATCTCCCCTGACAATAAGCTTCTTGATCCCAAGGTCTGCCGCGATCCTGAGACCGGCAAGCAACCCCTCATATTCTGCAGTATTATTCGTCGCCTGTTCCTTGGGAAAGTGCATTTGGACCACGTACTTGAGGTGCTCTCCGGTGGGTGCGACAAGCAGTACGCCAGCAACGGCGCCTTGCAGCGAAAAGGCACCATCAAAGTACATAAGCCACTCTTTGCTTGTCTCCTTGCCGGGGAGAGTCATCTCTGGGATTTCTTCGTCTGGAGTTGGTGTCCATTCTGCGACAAACTCTGCCAAAACTCGGCTCTGTATGGTTGATGTACTCTCAAACTTGAGGCCAAAGCTCGACAACTCCAACGCCCACTCGACAGTCCTGCCCGTCGCTTCTAGATTTTGCAAAATCCTTTTCAGCGGGAAGCGAGTGATGACGGTAACTTCATGTGCTTGAAAATAATGGCGCAGCTTTCTCGAGGCCATGAGAAGGCCGAAAAGCAGCTTCTGCACACCAGAATACCCTGACCTAGCTCCCTGCAGAAGAGAGCTCACAAAGTAGACCGGGCGCTGCACCATTTTCTTCTTTTGTATCACTTCACCTGACTGCGCAGACGAATCCTTGTTGGCAGCAAAACTTGTTGCCCCTAGCTTGTCGCTGGTCGTGCTTGCCGCAGTTACTGCCTCCTCATCCACCTCTCTCTCCGCTACCAGCGCAGCACTAACCACTTGATTGGTTGCCGCTAGATACAGCAACAACTTCTCTTGTGGTTTAGGCGCGACAATATTGGAGGAGAGGAGAGGTATCTCTTCAAGTCTTGCAGCGCCGCCTCCGCCTCCGGAGTCCATTTCAATGGACCTGCCTTTTTTAAGATTTTGAAAAATGGCAGGGCGCGCTCAGCTGACTTGGAGATAAACCTACTGAGGGCAGCAACACAGCCGGCAAGTCGTCGAACATCCTTGACGCGCTTCGGTGCTTCAATTTGCTCAATGGCTTTGATCTTGTCAGGATTGGCTTCAATTCCACGTTGAGACACAAAGAACCCGAGAAGCTTGCCGGAGGGAACTCCAAACACGCACTTCTCGGGGTTGAGCTTCAGGTTGATCTTGCGCAGATTTACAAAAGTTTCTTCTAGATCTTGAACCAAGGTAGCCCTGTCTTTGCTTTTGACCACTATATCATCCATATAGGCTTCCACATTTCTGTGCAGCTGAGGCTCAAAAGCAATCTGGACGGCTCTTGCAAATGTCGAACCAGCATTTTTCAAACCAAACGGCATACGCACGAAACAGTATGTGCCACAGGGTGTGATAAATGTGGTCTTTTCCTCATCTTCCTCAGCCATGAAGATTTGATGATACCCTGAATATGCGTCAAGGAATGAAAGCAAATCACATCCTGCCGTGGAGTCAACAATCTGGTCTATGCGGGGCAAAGGAAATGGGTCTTTGGGACAAGCTTTATTGACATCAGTGAAATCAATACAAAGCCTCCATTTTCCATTCGCTTTGCGCACGACAACCGGATTGGCCAACCACGTAGGATGGAGCACTCCTCTAACGAGGCCTGCTGCTTCCAACTTCTTGATTTCTTCCGCAATAAACTCTTGCCGCTCCACAGCTTGCTTTCTGGCTTTCTGTTTGACGGGCCTCGCGTGGGGACAAACGGCAAGGTGGTGCTCAATTACTTTCCTGGGAACACCGGGGATGTCGGATGGTTGCCATGCAAATACGTCGACATTCGCCCGCAGGAAAGTAACGAGCGCGTTTTCCTATTTGTTGTCAAGTGTGGCACTGATGGTGAAGGAACCACCAGTGCCATCCTCCTTGGCGGGCACCTTCTTTGTCGCCGGCGGAGCGGCTTTGTTCTTCTTACACTTGCCGGTGGAGCTCTCTGGTGCGTCCTCGACGGTAGCGCAGCACTCCGAAGAGGTGCGCTTGCCGGAGTGGGCACAGGAGCTCTTGCCGGACTTCCTCTTGTTCTCCCGCCCGAGAGCTTCAGCGGCAAGTGCCTTGGCGGCAGTTGCGGCAGCTGCCTCCCGGTAGATCTTGTCGGCGCAAATAAGCGCATCCTTCTTGTCGCAGGGAACTGTGATAACACCTACTGGACCTGGCATCTTCAACACGTTGTAGGCATAATGAGAGGCTGCCATGAACTTGGCGAGCGCTGGACGGCCAAGTATCCCATTATAAGGTAATGGAATATCGGCAACATCGAAGGTGACCTTCTCGGTCCGGTAGTTCAGCTCGCCGCCAAATGTTACTGGCAGCGTGATCTTCCCTTTCGGCTTACTCCTTCCTGGATTGACTCCTTGGAAAGTACCAGTTTCCTCAAGCTCGCCGTCAGAGATTTGAAGTTTCCGGAGCACAGCGGGCGAAATCAGATTCAAGCCGGCCCCACCGTCAACTAACATCTTCGTGACCTTGAGGTTGCGAATCATTGGTGAAACCAACATCGGCAAGCACCCGACCGCCGTTGTGCGGTCAGGGTGGTCCTCAATGTCAAAGACGATAGGCGTGTCGGACCACTTCAGAAGCTTTCTGGCGTCAACAGATGGTTCCGCCGCATTGATCTCTCGCGCCCACTGTTTAAGTTGGCGGTGAGAAGAATGCAACGAAGCACCACCGTCAACACACAAGACTTCTGCGGCTTTCTGAAATTCGTGCTCACTGGATTCTTCATCATCTAGATCATCATCATCATCATCTTTGTCGCGGCCACGAGGAGGCCTGTCTCTCTGCTGCTGCTTGGCCTTGCCGCGACGCCCTCCTCGGGCAGTGCGCTTCTTGCCGGACCCGCCAGCACCTTCTGGGGCCTTTTCCTTGTCACGCCTCTCATACTCAGCTTTTTGCTGTTCGACAAGCTGCTCGACTCGTCGACAGTTCTGGAGATCGTGCCCCTTGGTGCGGTGGATCTTGCAATATTGCTTGTCGTAGCCGTCCTGCTTGTCGACAGCCGCCAAGGCCTGACAGTTGGCGCACACAGCAATCTCCTTGCCGGAGCCCTCGACTTTGGCCTTGTCGGCGCTGCCGTTGCCGCTGGACTGGTCGACGGCAAGCACAGCTTTGCCCTTTTTCTTCCTGTTGTTCCGCCGCCGGCCCTTCTTTGCCGGGGCGGTACCTTCGCTGTCAGAGCTCCCCCCTGCGCCAACACCTTCACCGGGAAGTTTCCTTCCCTCTTCAGCGCGCGCACACTTGTCGGCGAGAGCATATAGCTGGCCAATGTCTCTGACCTTGGTCATTGCCATTTCCTCCCGCATCTTGTGGTTACGCACGTTCTGATGGAACGCGCTAATAACCGCAGCGGGGTGAACATCTGGGATGTTGTACTATACGCGGCTGAACCTTTGAATGTATTTGCGCAGGGGCTCTCCTTCCTTCTGGGGGATGAGGTGAAGATCACTCTCCTGGCCATGAGGTTGATGACCACCAGTAAAGGCACCAACAAACTGATGGCACAGGTCCGCCCATGAAGAAATGGAGTTCTCCGGCAAGTGCATGAGCCATGAGACGACGTTGCGCTTTAACACGAGCGGGAAGTAGTTAGCAAGAATCTTGTCGTCTCGTCCCCCGGCAGCTTGCACCGCAATGGTGTAAATGCTGAGGAACTCCGACGGGTGTGTCTTGCCATCATACTTCTCCGGCACGTCAGGCTTGAAAGCCTTGCAATTGGGCCACTGGACCTGCCGCAGCTCACGGGTGAACGCTGGACAACTTACCGCGTACGGCAAGTCGCCAGGATCCCCTGGCGCATGCATGTCAACAGCGGGCCCTGCGCGTCTGTCGGACTGACGATGCGCTTCTCTCCTTCGCTCGATAGTGGTACGAGCGTCTTCTCCTCTGCGTTCCTGAAGAACGAGGCGCTGGTCGCGACGAGCTCGCGAGTCAGACGATGCCGTGGAATCATCGCCACGGGCGTCGTTTCGACGTGTCAGCGATCGAGGCCGTCTAGGTGGGGAGTGTACGGTTGTTGCCCCCTCGCCGTTCTTGTTGGTGACAGCATCGTCACCAGTTCTCTTGTCGGCCGCGCGCACTGGGTCGGCATCAGCGAAGCTGAGAAGGCTCTGAATGGTTGCCCTCCACTCGTCAAGCTTATCTGCTGGTGGAGGGAAGTTCAGGAGCAGCTGCGCACGCGCCAACGCTTCTGCTGGTGAGGGAGGTATCGAGTGGCGTGAGGACTGTGGGATGCTCTTACTCCTAACGGTGTTAGAAAGAGCATCTCCACACCCAGGCGACCGCGCCTCGACCCCGCCAACGTGTTGTTGCGTATGGTGACCCCGCGCATCTCGAGATTGATGTGCAAGTTCATTATCCAGGGAGCGCCTGGCACCTGGGGCGTCAGGACGCTGCCTGTCACGGGCTTCTTGCGAAGGCCGCGGCGTCTGAACCGGCGCAGGCGTTCCAGAACGCGCAGCACCGTTTCTGGAGCTTGCAGGGCCAGCAGCAGCGAGCAGCGCTGCGTTCCCAGACCCAGCAGTGCCAAGATTGGCGTTGCTGGCCCGGTTTTGGACAAGTGGAGGTAATAGGAGCTCTCGCTCTCCAGTCCCCCCAGCAGCCGCAATCACGTCGGCACCCTCCTGCACGGGAGCAGGCGGGTTGGATGTGGACGCACCGATGGCTGAAGTCTTCTTTTTTGGAGCCATAAGACGGAGAATGGCCCAAAAACTAGCGCGCAAATCGCTAGATTAGGTTCACACAACCTCCTTCCCCCTACCTGGCGCGCCAAAGATGTCGAGGATGAATCCGCGATCACCTATGGGACCCAGAAAAGGACCCCTTTACGTTCGGCAGGGAGAGACGGTCGCGCGAAGAGCAAATCTAGCGAAGAACACGACAGTGCACGAGAGAGATTTACCCAGGTTCGGGCCGCACGGATGCGTAAAACCCTACTCCTGCTTTTTGGTTATTATCTGTATGATTGTTCTAGCTCCAGGAGCGCTACAGTACCGAGTAGCTGCGTACAATACTGCAGTTCTCCCTTTTTCTCTTCCTCCTCTTTCACGTTGCCCATGGGCCTCCTTTTATACGCACATAGGGGTCTCCAACAGGTGGTAAACAGTAAAGGTAGAGGTGGAAAGTTGCTACAGTAAGGCCACTATTACCAGGATGACATGTCCTACCTACCACTGACGGCAGGGGACAAGGGCATTAAATGCCCATGCCTTTGCTGTCCAGATACATGTACCCGGACGTCGTGGGCGTGGGAAAAGCCTATCCCACCTGCTGCTGCACCGCTATCTACAGTGCACCGCCGTCTACACAGTGCCCTGCCACGCACGCTTGGAAGGACCCAGAGCGCCATGCTGGCAGAGGCACCGGAGCAGCACAGTAGCACAGTGGTACAGTAACGCTTGCCGCGGCAAGACCTTGCCGCACCTGACAGCTTGGCGCAGCCCATAGTTTGCCGTGCAAGGTAACTTGCCGGGGCAAGTACCTTGCCGCAGCCGCTATCTTGCCGCAGCCAATACCTTGCCGCAGCCAATACCTTGCCGCAGCCAATGACTTGCCGGGGCAAGTACCTTGCCGCGGCAAGTACTCTGCTTCAGCAATGCCCAGGCTGGGCCTCAGCTGTCCCTCCCGGCAAGCTCCTCTTGCCGGGGCCTTAACTCTTGCTTTGTATACTTTGTTCTTGGATGGCTTAATAATCTTGAGCTTCTCTCTGGCTGTCCTCCCGCAAGCCTGGCCGCGGGATGCTACTACTGCCCGTGCACAAGTACGGGGTACTAGGGTACCCCTATTCTAGTACACCGACACCAGTGCAGCCATATTTGCCTTTACGGGTAGGCCCTAATTCGGTCTATTGTCATGCCTCTCGCCGGTGCCTCCAACTAGGGAAGGTTATGTGTGCGCGCTACCCTGATTAGGTAGGCGGCCATAAGCCTTGTGAGCCCAAGTTTGGTAATGTGCACATGTCCCCGTTTGGGACCATTTTTGTTTTGCCACAATGGTGGCCGGCCACGAAGGTGGCAGATGTCCAGAGTGGGCATCCAGGGCCACCCATGACTTAGCCTAAAGGGGAGTTTGTCGGAGTGGCCTGGAGAGTGTCATGCAATAGATTGGTTTTGTCGGAATGCCGTTGGGCCACCCGAATGGGAGCACAAGGCCATTGGTTCTGTGGTGTGGGTAAAGTGTACTAACCTCTGCAGAGTGTATAATCTATTGATAGCCGTGCCCTCAGTTATCGGCCTAGTTCATAGTAGGTCACACTATGGGTCAACAGTAAAAATAACCTGACTAATGTTGATACCGAAGTTGGTTGATCTTTATGGTGTCATGTGATGACCGTGGGTAAAAATCGAGCTCCTTGTGGTCATGTGATGATCACTATGGTATTGTTAATACCAAGCTTGGTTGATCCTGAGGTGATAGTGTGATGTCCATGATGATAAGTTGATACATGTGGTGGTTACGAGGTAACCTTCGAACAGAGGAAGTTGGTCTATGATATTTTAAACATGCTGCATGCTAGCATCATCATGTTCAGATGTTCATGCCATGCTCATATTGTTCTAGTGGTATCATGCTCATCATTAATCTTTAACATGTAAAATCCATGTTGTTGTTTGTCTTGATTGCTTTGGTTGCTGTGAGCTTGCGAGTACATTCAAAGTACTCACTTGGCATGTCATGCCAGATTGGAGGTCATGCCATGATAGCTTGCTTGTCGAGGATCCTGAGTTTGTGAGCTAGGATTACGTCCCAACCAGAGTCCCTGCGGAGTGGAGTCCATCGCTGTTGTCGTTGTTCCGCTGCTAGAAGTTATTCCGCTGCTACGAGTTGTCCTGCTGCTAGCATAGAGCTACCTTAGTGGGCGCAGTGTCACCGTGCCGTTTGATCCGCTATTGGAACCTTTGTATCCATATTACTTGTAATAAGATTTGATTTGTTCTATGCCAAGCAGTGTCATATTCCAGAAGACTTGATCTCTGGGCTGGGATACGGGGTGTTCTAGTCTCTCTGAGCCAGGGTGCCACATGCTTTGGTATCAGAGCAGGTCTTGCTGTAGGACGCCCTAGACCACGGGAGCGTTAGAAACCGGTAGTATAGAGTCTAGTTGGTTTGCTGCATTTGGTTGTTGCATTTGTTTGTTGCACAGCATGCACATAGAATTATTATCTTGTCACTAACAGTTGATCTTGTGAGTGTAGGTGGCATTGATTTCGATCCACTACCTGTAACCTCCAGTTTTGCACACCTACTTTTTGGTGTTTGGCGTCGTCTTTGTCCCAGCAGAGGGATGCCGATGTACCAAGTGGTGCGAAACACTTGCAGGATTGTCGCTCAGGTATCACGCCAGTATCTTTCCGTCAGCCACACCTATCATTTTGGTGGTAGACATGCTTCTGCCCCGAATCTTGCTCCTCGCCACTTTCGCAACCCTTACTGATCTTTGTTATCAGAAAAGGGCAATGCCAGCAGACCCAGCTTTCCATCGCTATCCTACCCCATCACCCATTTTCTGGACGCATACGGTTTCCTTCCGTACGCTTGATGATGATGTGGTCGTGACATCCGTGTCTCAATACACGATCACAATGTGTGGCCTCACCTCTAAGCCCGTCCAGATGCGACCGGTGTTGAGCCAGCGTTTGGTGTAGCTATGTTTACACCAACCCTTCCACACGTGGACCCACATTCATGCACACCGCCACAACATATTAGATCATAGTACCAGAGTTTCCGCGAGATTTGTGTGCTTAAGTATGCATGCATATTGTTTTGTGTAGCAGTAGAATATGATCTTGTTTGTGTAATCTTGATGCCTTGTGTGCTTTTGTTCAGTTGTTTCTTTTGTTTCTTTCTTTGGGCCTTCGGTGTTACCTTATTTCCCCTTAGGAAAGTTGCTCATCAACCGACGAAGAATCAGTGAGAAGTTCAAATGTTTGGAAGCTTAGCTAAACTGTATGGAATTCTCAGCCGACAGCATTGTATTAAGATATCTAGTCTGAATGCAACTGATATCCTGGTCCAATTATCAGTATCAAGTCTACATTAGTGAGCCATCTTCACAGAAGCAATGATTAAACCAACAGGAAGAAAAATTCTGTGCAAGACCAACAGTATATTGTCAGTCAAAGCAGGAGTATTGATGTTACATATATATGGTATTCAATTCGCAAAGAGAGGTTTCTGGTACAAGCTGCCCAGTCTTTCTCCGCAAGCTAACAAAGAAGCTTAGAATGCAAGGTTCCTCAATCTTCCTCCGTAAGAGATGTGGATAGCTTCCAGCATAAGGTACTCTGTCTTCTTCAGTAAGCTACCACAGAAATCTTCCAGCAGAAGGCAATGAATCTTCCCAAATAAGCACCAAGTGGGAAATCTTCTGAAGTACGGTATTCAATCTTCTTCGGCAAGCTGCCCCGGTAAAAGCTTCGAGTATAATCTATTCAATCTTCTTCAGCATGACACTCTCGATGGCTTCCAACACAAGCTATCAAATCATCGTCAGTATGGTACTGTAAATAGCTGACTATATTGGTACAATATATTACGTAGTGAGTTGGCAGTGTATGGCAGTGCATTCTCAGAATCAGCTACAGTTTTGTCAGAAGAAAGAATCAGTCAGGACACAAGTCTTCCTCAGAAATCAAATGCTCAGCTACACATACTTCCTTCAATATTGAGGACATGCAAGTCACTCGCACAAGGATGCCAGCATGTTCAAAAGGATCTACCAAAGGAAGATAAAAATCCAACCACCATAAGAGTGATGCAAGAAGAAGAAAGCAAGGTATACACCTCAGTGTGATTGCAAGGACTGACACCCTACGAAGTAAGGCAACGTTGGGACAAAAATCTTGGCAGTGGTTATCAAGGTCAGTTTCCTCACACCCGACAAGGCAATATCGTTAACCGTTGTCGCCAGATTGTATGATTGCCAACCAGCTTGTCCAACTGTATATGCTCAAAATTGTAAGTATGGAATATACAAGTCGGACATGTCAGATTCCGAATTGCTCAGCTAGCTCAGCAGTTTGACTCCAGCGATCGTGTTCTCATATCACACGGACTGCTACTCACAATGGGTATACCGGCAGCATGAGTAATCTAAAGGCTGATGCCAGGTTCAGATCATGTGTCCTCACATATGGTGACCAGTGAAATGATAGCCTGGCATGAACAAGATTCTTCCGCTAAAAGCAACTGACAGTCAGTGCTTACAACATACTACAGCTCCCAATGCGGTACTCATTGATTCTGGCAACAACAGGCGACAGTCGAATCTTTGGTACGGAATTGATACTGGAGACAATGGAGACAGACAATATGATTCAGAACTCCCTGCAAGTAGTCAGTTTCTGTCAGCAAAAAGGTTATGATTCCCAGTACTGTTTTGAAACCATAGGACAGACAACTATTTGAGTAACCCAATGTAAGGATTAAAAGGTTTCTTGTTCATCGAGGAAATCTGTTCACAACTCCATTGAATATTATCAGTATTGGATATAAGGATATCACGTCAAATCACTCCCGCACTTGTGGGAAGAGCACATATTCCAGTCATGACAATATAGTAGCTCAGACAACAGACATAAAAGAATTGGAGCTAGTTTAAGGTTGAACATATGGGAGAAGACTTGTCAGAATGTTGGATACGGTGAAGCAAGCCACCCCAGAGCAAGGTAGTCAGATCATATTCAGTGGGAACAACATATAAGGAAAAAGATACCCGAGTTGGACATGGTTTCCTTAAGTCATACTTGTTCCCTGAGCAGCCAAATATCGAGGATAAGATTTTTCTAAGGGGGGTAGGTTTGTAACAGCCTGGATTTTGGCCCTTTCTTTTTCTTTTGGATTTCTTTGCATTTTGCTTTGACTTTCTTTTTCTGTGGCTCTGTGGTCTTGAAACCTGTGAAGATAATCCCTGATTCCTATGTCCAAATGGTATGACATTTTTACACTGCCTTCATATGTCCAAATTATCATCCTCCTCCAGTTTTTACATCAATCCAATTATCCATGTGAGTGCTACTTCTATTTCTTCATTTCTATCCAGAGTGGTGCATTATGAAGCAAGTGCCACCTAGACTTCTCCATTTGAGATGAAAATTGGCCAAGATGATCATCTTAGTGGGTGATTAACCTCAGCCAAAGATCAGCACCTCTCCCCAGTTGAGCCTTCCCCAGCCAACATCAAACACCTTGCTGTTCATTTGTCTTTGAGCTATTTGTGGTCATTTCTTGGGTCCCCTCTCTTGTTTCTTTGTGTGTTGCCTATATTCGGTGAGTGGCCGATCATGCATATGGCCGGGCCGACCAGAGCGCGTGTCGCCGTCGCGTTCACACGGTGACCATGCGTCTGGTATGCCAATGCACGCACTCTGTGCATTGGGACCCTCCTCCTCGTCCATTCCCTCGCACTCTCGCCACCTCGCCGTGCCCAGGAGCTTCGTCTTGACCTCGCCCTCGCCCTGGACCCCTCTCACCCTCTCTAGTCCGATCCATGCATTGCCGTGACCATGTCCGGGAGCAGACCATGCCTGCTCCACCATGGACGGTTGCTCGCGTCGCTCTAGAGCCTTCCCGGAGCCTATATATAGCTCCCTCGTGTTCTCCCGCATATCATCGCCCTCTCAGCGCTTCCCCTCAAGCACCGGAGCCCCCATCCCCTCCCTCTGGCCGCCCTTGCCGCCTCGGCCTCAGCTCGGATTCGAGCGAACTGAGCCCTCCCTCTCCTGGCTGCCACCACCAGAAGAGTTCCCAGACACTGGCGCATTTCCCCATCTCCGTCGTTCGTCGCCAAAGCATCGGTGGCCGCGTGCCCAAGCTCCACCGCCGCCCGTGTCCGCGGCCACCTCGAACCGCTGCCGCCGCTCCCAGATGGGCTCAGTGGACCTTCCCAAGCTTGTCGGCGCCTTTTCCTCGGCCGGAGGTGGCCGGAGGCAGCGGGGCCAGCTCGCCGCACCCCTCCTCTGTTTCCTTTGCTCCGCACGGGAGAGCGACGGGAGGAAGAGGACGACCAAGCCAGGAAGGCCCCGTCTCCCCTCGGCCCCACCTGTCAGCCTCTAGCCGCTAACCTAGCCCCGCGCCCACCCGGGTATATGTGGAGACGTACTCCGTGGAATATGTCTTTGATGTATGAAAGCATACTTCTGTTCTGCTTCAGGGTGATACGTCTTCGTCGTATCTACATTTCCAAACACTTTTGCTCTTGTTTTGGACTCTAATTTGTATGATTTGAATGAAACTAACCCGGACTGACGCTGTTTTCAGTAGAATTGCCATGGTGTTATTTTTGTGCAGAAATCAAAGTTCTCGGATTGACCTGAAAATTTGCGGAGAATTTTTGTTGATTATATAAAAATACCAGCAGAAAAATATACCTGAGGGGGGCCACCCAGAGGCCACGAGCTCAGGGGGCGCGCCCACCCCCCAGGGCGCGCCTAGCGAGCTTGTGGGCCCATGGGACCTCTGGCAACCCTGACTCCGACTCTATAAGTACCGATTCGCCAAGAAAAAACCAGAGATAAAGGATTCATCGTGTTTTACGATAGGATCCGCCACCACCTCCTGTTCTTCCTCGAGAGGGCTGATCTGGAGTCCTTTCGGGGCTCCGGAGAGGTAATCTATCACCGTCGTCATCACCAACCCATCTACACCGCCAATTTCATGATGATCACCGCCGAGAGTGAGTAATTTCTTCATAGGCTTGCTGGAGGGTGATGGAGTTGGATGAGATCTATCATGTATTCGAGTCAATTTGTTAGGGCTTGATCCCTAGTATCTACTATGTCCTGAGATTGATGTTGTTATGACTTCGCTATGCTTAATGCTTGTCACTAGGGCACGAGTGCCATCATTTCAGATCTGAACCTATTATGTTTTCATGAATATATATGTGTTCTTGATCCGATCTTGCAAGTTGTATGCACCTATTACATGTTATGATCCACATACCCCAAGGTGACAATAATTGGGATTCTTTCCGGTGATTACCGTAGTTTGACGAGTTCATGTATTCACTAAGTGCTAATGCTTTGTTTTGGTTTTCTATTAAAAGGAGGCCTTAATATCCCTTAGTTTCCAATAGGACCCCGCTGCCACGGGAGGGTAGGACAAACGATGTCATGCAAGTTCTTTTCCCTAAGCACGTATGACTATATACAGAATACATGCCTACATTACATTGATGAATTGGAGCTAGTTCTATGTCGCTCTAGGTTTTGATTGTTACATGATGAATATCATCCAACGCAATTACCATCGCTGTTCCAATGCCTATGCTTTTCACATATTGATCTTTGCTAAGTTACTTTCGTTGTTGCTGCTGTTACAATCACTACAAAACTACTACTATTCATGTTACTATTACTATTGCTACTGTTACCACTGCTATCAAAACTATTATACTACTGTGCTACTGATCACTTGCTGCAGATATTTAGTCTCCAGGTGTGGTCGAACTGATAATTCAACTACTGATACTTCCAAATATTCTTTGGCTCCCCTTGTGTTGAATCAATAAATTTGGGTTGAATACTCTACCCTCGAAAACTATTGCGATCCCCTATACTTGTGGGTTATCAAGACCTTTTTCTGGCGCCTTTGCCGGGGAGCATAGCTATATTTGCTGAGTCACTTGGGATATATATCTGTTGATCACTATGAGGAATCTGAAAGACGACAGGACCAAGATCGTTCCCTCTAAGACGAGGGGAGGTAAGGAACTGCCATCACACTCTGTACTTGATTCACCTTCTGTTTTAAGTAAGCTTGCGACACCACCACCCGTTATGCAATCTAATATGTCGCAAGTAATTGATGATGCTACTTCTACTATGAATGATACTATTGATGATGCTAGTACTACGCTTGATGAAATTGTGCCACTTGGTGAATTTTTAGATGAACAAATTGCTAGACCCAAAATACTTGAAACTACTGAAACTCCTGAAAATTATGATTCACCTTTTATTTCTAGCTCTCCTAGATATGAATTGCCTAAGATACCTGAAGTTTATGTTATGGATGAGGAGATACCTAGGGAATTACTTGCTTGTAATGATAGGGAAGATGTTAAGAAATTACTATGTAGGCTGAAGGAAAAATCTTTGAATGCTAGAATGAAATATGATCCTCAGTTTGCTACATCTCCTATCTTTGTTACTGATAAGGATTATGAATTCTCTGTCGATCCTGAGTTAATTACTTTGGTTGAATCCGATCCTTTTCATGGTTATGAATCTGAAACTGTTGTGGCACATCTTACTAAGTTGAATGATATAGGCACCCTATTTGCTCATGAGGAAAAGATTCGCTATTACTATATTCTTAAGTTGTTTCCTTTCTCATTAAAGGGTGATGCTAAGATATGGTTTAATTCTCTTGCTCCTGGTTGTGTGTGTAGTCCCCAGGATATGATATATTACTTCTCTGAAAAATATTTTCCTGCTCACAAGAAACAAGCTGCTTTACAGGATATATTTAACTTTGTGCAAATTGAAGAAGAGAGTCTCCCACAAGCTTGGGGGAGGCTTCTCTAGTAACTTAATGCTTTGCCTGATCATCCTCTCAAGAAAAATGAAATACTTGATATCTTCTATAATGGACTAACCGATGCTTCTAGGGACCACCTAGATAGTTATGCTGGTTGTGTTTTCAGGGAACAAACTATTGGACAAGCTGAAGAACTATTGAATAATTTACTGAGGAATGATAATGATTGGACTATTCCTAAACCACCACCTAAGCCTACTCCGAAGAAGAGGGGTATTCTATTTCTTAGTCCTGAAGATATGCAGGAGGCAAAGAAATCTATAAAAGAAAAAGGTATTAAAGCTGAAGATGTTAAGAATTTACCACCTATTGAAGAAATACATGGTCTAGATATCCCGACACAGGTAGTAGAGGTAAATTCTCTCTATAGATTTGATGAAGGTGATATTCCTTATACTAAATCTACTAGACAATGCTTAGATGAATTTGATAACTTCATTGTGAAACAAGAAAACTTTAATGCATATGTTAGCAGACAACTGAAACGAAATGCTTATTTGATTGAATGCTTGAGTGACTATATGTTTAGAACTATGTATAATGTCAAGGGTGTGAGTAAACATGCATCCATGATACAAACCCAGTTGGAACAAATTGCTAAGTCGCAAAATGATTTGCTTAATGAGATGAACAATAAGATGAATGATCATGCTGTTAGAGTTATGACTGGAGGTGGTAAAATGACTCAGGAACCTTTGTATCCTAAAGGTCATCCTAAAAGAATTGAGCAAGATTCTCAGAAAATTAATATTGATGCACCTGGTTCACCTAGTGAGAAAAAGAAAAAGAAAAATGATAAGACTTTGCATGCTTCTAGTGAACCTACTGTAGACACACCTGAGAATCCAAATGATATTTCTATTTCTGATGCTAAGACACAATTTGGTGATGAACATGAGCCTAGTAATTATGATAATGATAATGTTCATACTGATGCTCAACCTGAAAATGATAATGATGTGGAGATAGAACCTGTTGTTGATCTTGATAACCCACAACCTAAGGATAAAAGATATGATAGGAGAGACTTCATTGCTAGAAAACATGGTAATGAAAGAGAACCATGGGTTTAGAAACCCATGCCTTTCCCTCCTAAGCAATGAACGAATAAAGATGATGAGGAATTTGAGCGCTTTGTTGAAATTCTTAGACCTGTCTTTTTGCGCCTTCGCTTGACTGATATATTGAAGATGTCTCCATATGCTAAATACATGAAAGATATTGTCACTAATAAAAGAAAGATACCGAAAGCTGAAATTTCCACCATGCTTGCAAATTATTCGTTTAAGGGTGGAATACCTGAGAAACTAGGAGATCCAGGAATACCAACTATACCATGCTCCATTAAAAGAAACTATGTCAAAACTATTCGATGTGATTTAGGAGCTGGTGTTAGTGTTATGCCTTTCTCTTTGTATCGAAGACTTGATTTGAATAACTTGACACCTACTGAAATCCCTTTGCAAATGGCTGATAAATCAACTGCTATACCCATCGGTATTTGTGAGGTTGTGCCTGTTGTAGTTGCAAATGTTACTATCTTAATGGACTTTGTTATTCTTCATATACCCGAGGACGACAGTATGTCGATCATCCTTGGTAGACCCTTTTTGAATATTGCAGGGGTAGTTATTGATTGCAACAAAGGCAATGTCACTTTTCATGTCAATGGTAATGAGCATACGGTTCACTTTCTGAAGAAACAACCTCAAGTGAACAATATCAACTATATTGGAAAAAATTTGACAACCGCTATTGGGAGTTTTGAATGCCCTATTCCTACTGTCAAAAAGGAATATGAGATTCTTATTGTTGGGGACATGCATATCCCCGTTGAGGTAACCTAGTGCTATACGAAGATTCTTCGGTCTCATGTAATTTGGAAGAAGTTTGTTAATAAGACTTGATCAACCTTATTAATGGATTCCTTTTGACGGGCATGTGATCGATGAATTTAGTAAACACAACTCTATGTACCCACTTTTTACTTGCTGTTATTTAGAATTAATAAAGTAGAAATGTAACACCCTGGTTTTTGGCCCTTTTCTTTTTGATTTTTGATTTATTGGTTTTTGCTCTGATTTTCTTTTTGGAGTGGATCTGTGGCCTTGCAACCTGGGAGATATTAAATTATTCTCCTCCAAAGTGACTCATCATGCTCAAACTCATTCCAAGATCATGACATTTCCATCCTAGCCCAACTACATAATTCTTTTTCTTGGGGAATATTCCTTTTCTATTAAAGGAATAATCTCATTTGCCCTAGGTTGTGAAGCAACCTATATTTTTGTCCATCCTAAAATTCCCAAATAATTCTCATAAATTGTTTGGGTCATATATTGTTCAAATATGTCAAAATCCTTCCTTGCCTTGATCAAATATAATTCCCCAATATTCCTTTTTCTAGTCTGTCCTGAATGGCACTTTGTGAAGGAAGTGCCATTTATCTTATCTGGTTGGCACCCAAAATTTTTGGGCACTCTTTTATGTCCAAATAATTGCCTCATCCCAAAATTCAACTTCATTTTCCTAGCCAATCTTCCTTAGCAATTTTTCAAAGTTTCTGTCAGACAGAAGCCATTGTGAAGGAAGTACTAGCTAGGAGTATCCAAATGAGTTGAAATTTTGCACACTTCTTCATGTGCTCATATTATTACACTCGTCCAATTTTAAGCTCCATCCAATCAACAATGTGAGCACAGCCTTAAATCTTTGATTCTGTTAACATTTTCAGGTTGTGAAGCAAGTATAATTTATATTGCTTCATTAATTCTGAAAAATTACCAGATCATGCTCCTGTCCATTTAACATCTCTCCACGAAGTTTGATACCATTTCATCAAGCCATTTTCCCACCAATATTATTGCAAGTTTCTGGTCAGTGAGGACGTTTGTGAAACAAGTACCATTTTTGCAAGTCCATTTGGTGTGAAATTTTTACAGCATCTTCATATGGCCAAATAACTCTGCCTTGCCAAATTTCAGCCCAAGTTGCTTTTCTATGTGAGTGCATCATCCGAATCCCTTTTCTGGACCAAATATGCACTTACAAAGCAACTATATTCATTTCTGGTCCTATTTTTCTCAAAATCCCCAGGATCATAGCTCTTCCTAAGCTAAACACCCCAGACATCAATTTTGGCCCTTAGCTCTTTCCTGTTGACCACCAGTGCGCAGCCAAGTTTGCTACAGTAAACTTCAGACGATCACTACCATCTAACCACGGTGCCCCAGATCCACCCATAGCCTCATTAATGACCTATCTTGGAAGGACTATCACCTAGACAACATTTTGGGTGCCAGAGAGTAATGAATGCCCCGGTTCACGTGGTGACTACGACGCTGGCATGGCTGGTCACGCGCTCTGCTCGCTGTGGCCGCGTCCAGAGCGTCGTTTGTGCTTCGGGCCCTCTCCCGCTCTTCGTCTTCGCGCACGTGAGCATGTCCGGCGTCTTCCCCTCGTCGTCTCCCTCTCTCTGGACCCCTCTCCCCCTCCGGAAACCTCCTCGTCGGCGCTCGCCGCCGCGTGCCCACGGGCGAACAGTGGCCGACATAGCATTGAATGCGCCCATCTTCTTCCTCCCCGTGCCCCTTAGCTCCCTCTGCCCCCGTGAGCTCTCCCCTGTGCATCCCTCGTCGCCTACCTCCGAGCTCGCGCGCATGCCCACGCGTCCAAGGCGACGCCAGCTCGGTCTCCTCCTCCCCTGGCTATTTAAGCCCACCCCAAGGCCTCCCGACCACACCAACCTCCTCCTCTCCTTCCCAGAAGCGCCCCCGACCACTCCATTCGTCGCTGGAGTTGCTCTTTCCTCCTCCATTGCCACCACGGCCGCCGCCCCGGCCATCTTAAATTCCGGCGAACCGGAGCCCACCTCCCCCTCCTTTCGTCACCACTGGAACCACAAGACCCCGGCGAGCCCTCCCATCTCTTCTCTTCGTCGCCGGAGTGACGGTGGGCGTTGCTGCAAATCCGGCCGACGCCCTTGTCCGCGGAAGCTGAAGCCACCACGACCTCATCCCTCCTCTGCGTCCGAGTCCAGCCGGGATGGAGGCGGCGCTCTCTCCCGAGCTCGTCGATGGGCGCATCGTCCCGCGCGGTGGCCGGAGTCGGCCGGGCGAGCGTCGGCATCGAGCCCCCTCTTCTGCTCGGTCGCGCCCGTCGAGGAGGAAGGAGGAGGAGGCAGGCGGGAGAGAGAGAGCGCGGTGGGACCTGCCTGTAAGCGACCCAGATGGCCGGTTCCGCCCCTGCTGACATGGATAGGTGGACACAGGTTTTGCCCGTGTACGCTTTCATCCACCGAAAGCGTATTCCTCCTCTTCTTCGGGCCAGAATGCGTTTTCCATTCTGGAAAACGTACTTTCAGAGAAGGCGCATTCTGGTTTTCCGGCTGAGGGCCTGTTTGTGATGATTTTATTACAGATAGGTCCCTGGCAGAAAAACCCTTATAACTTTTTGATCCTAACTCCAAATGAGGTGATTCCAAAGCCCACTTCTTCACCTCGTCGAGCCCGTTCTGTTGGTATCTTTTTCACCATGTGTTAACATTTTGAAAATGACCATTATGCCCTTGCCCTTATTCAGCCCCCTCGAGAGAGAACGTTTTCCGGTGATTCTTTCCGCGAGCTTCTCGCACTTCTCCCCGATGAATCCCTCCATCCCAGGCAAGCCACACCCTCCATTTGCATGATTGCAATGCAGTGACATGGTTTACTTATTTAAACTTGCTTAAAATATTGCATTAGCTATGTATGATTTGTTCATGGCATTTCTCGAAGTTGCTTTTGATCTTGCTACTGCCATGATGTTGTTTGGATTCCTAGGACTAATATTTTGCAGATGATGAGGATGACATGTTGCCATTGGATTATTAGTGGCTATTATGATTATTTTCATGATGGTATATGATATTATGTTTTGGGGTATGATTTTGGATATGATGATTGCCTGTGGATCTTAGCTTAATATCGGGTTCTTGCTATTGGATTAGTAGTATTATTGTTCTTGGTTGTAGCATTCTCTTAGTATTTTGTTATCCTCGGAGTATTATGTTATGGTTTGGATTATTTGCTGGACATTGCTATAACTTGGATCACAGGTTGATAGATGATATCGAAGTATCAGTAATCACAGATCTATCTTTGGGGACAAATTCCGTCATTTTGTTGGTCAGGTGCCACCGAATCGGGCTTTTCAAGTGCAACCACATTTTCCTTTATGGGAAGGCCCTAATGCGATCTATTGACATGTCTCTCGCCGGTGCCTCCAACGAGGGAAGGTTATGGGCGCGTGCTACCCTGATCAGGTAGGCGGACATAAGCCTTGTGTGCCCGAGTTTGGTTATGTGCACATGTCCCTGTTTGGGACCGTTTTTGTTTTGCCACGATGGTGGCCGACCACGTAGGTGGCGGATGTCATGAGTTGACATCGGGGCCACCCATGACTTAGCCCAAAGGGGAGTTTGTCGGAGTGGCCGAGAGAGTGTCATGGCAGTAGATCGGTTTTGTCGGAATGCTGTTGGTCCACCCGAATGGGAGTGCGAAGCCATGGGTTCCATGGTGTGGGTACAGTGTACTAACCTCTGCAGAGTGTGTGTTAAATCTATCGATAGCCGCGTCCTCGATCATGGGCACAAGTTCGTACACACACCGTTCGATCAACACCTACATGACGGAATGACTTTTAGATGATTATATGCTGATATTGTGAGCAGTAACAGTTTGGCAGGATGCCGATGATTATGTTGAGATGATCTTGAGGAGGATCATTCAGTTTGTGTTGTGGTCACGAGGTGATCATGTGGATGTTTTGATCATGAGGTGATCATGTGGATGTTTTGATCCCGAGGTGATCAGGTGGATCACGGGGTGATCGAGATGGTATATTGCTTGGGCGGATAGCCAAGAGTGAGATGGGTATTGAATTGAGATGTTGGTTTATCAGCATTGTAGCAGTTTCATATCATGCTTAATAGTTGCTTTCGCATCATAGTAGTTGTTAAATTAATTAACCTGCTTAATGCTATGTTGTTGTCTTGCCTTGATGCTTTTGGTTGTTGTGAGCTTGCAAGTACATTCAATGTACTGACCTGGCGTGTCATGCCAGATTGCAGGTGATGACGTGATTGATTGTTTCTCAAGGTTACCGCGTGTGCGAGCTAGATCGTGTCCCAGACAGAGTCCCTGCGGAGTGGAGTTCACCACCTTCGTCATTGTTCCGCTGCTAGAAGTATTCCGCTGCTACGAGTTGTTCCGCTGCTAGCATAGAGCTACCTTAGCAGGCGTAGTGTCGCGGTGCTGATGTGATCTTTTGTAACATCAGACCTTTGTATCGTTATTCTTTGTAATAAGAGCTGATTTGTTCTATGTCGAGCAGTGCCGTATTCCAGAGACTTCTCCTCGATCTCTGGGCTGGAATATGGGGCGTTCCGGTTTTCTCTGAGCCGGGGTGCCACAGGCTTGGTATCAGAGCAGGTCTGGCTGGAGGATGCCCTAGTCAGCGTGAGCAGTAGAAACCGGTAGTATAGAGTCTGGCTTGTTTATTGCATTTGGTTGCTGCATTTGTTTGTTGCATAGCATGCATATAGCCTTATTATTTGTTGCTAACGGTTTATCTTGTGAGTGTAGCTGGCATCGGTTCGGATCCACTACAGCTCAGCCCCTGCATTTCTCTAGTTTTCTTTTCTTGCCTGTTCTTCGGTGTTTGGTGTCATTCCTGTCCCAGCAGAGTGATGCCAAGTGATCCCGACACTGTTTATAGAAATGGTGCTCAGGTATCGCGTCGATATCTTTCTTTCAGTCTCACCTATCGTTTCGATGATAGACATGCTTCTATCCCAGATCGTCCTTCTTATCTTGTCGTGTTGGCAACCCTTAATGGTCTCAGTCATCATAAAAGGGCAATGTCAGCCGACCTAGTTTTCCTCGCTATCCTATTCCTTGGACGAGTACAGAACCCTTCCGTCTGCTTGATAATAATGTGGCCATAACATTCGTGTTCTCCCACATGGTTACCAAGTGCGTCCTCGCCTCCGAGCTAGTCCAGGTTGCTACCTGGCTAAGCCAGCACTTGGTGTAGCTATGTATACACCAACTCTTCCACACATTGATTCGTCCTCGTGCACACCGTCACAGCATGCTAGATCGTAGTACCGGAGATCCCGCGAGATTTGTGTGCTTAAGTAGGCATGCATATTGTGTGTCTAGCAGTAAAATGTGACTTTGTTTGTGTGTGAATTAATTGTTTTGTGTGCTTTTATTTAGTTGAGTTGTTTCTTTTGTTTCTTTCTTTTGGGCCCTCGGTGTTACTTTATTTCCCCTTATGGAAATTTCTCATCAACCGACACTGGACTCGAAGAAGCAATAAGGATTTATAATATTTGGAAGAAGCTCAGCTAAACACATCAAGTCTACATCAGTACTTAATCCTCACACAGTAATGGTCTAGCCAGCAGGAAGATGAGTCAGGTGCAAGAGCAACGATATATTGTCAGTCAAAGGTATGGATCATATACAAAGTTTTGGCTCAGCAATGAATGATGCTTGAAATGTGTTATACTCTAAAAGAAAGTCAGAATGTGCTATGATCAAGGAAGGCAGTCAAATAATTTTTCTCATGCAAGTAAACAGCCACAAAATATTATGGGTATGTGTATGGTTTTCAGTCTGCATATCACTAGTATGAAGCTTTGGATATGAGAAACTCAGTCTTCTTCCACATGCTATCGGAAGAAACTTATGATGCAAGGCTCCCCAACTTTTGTCAGTGCGATATATGGACAGTTTCCAGTCCAAGATCCCTCGTCTTTCATAGCAAGATACCTCGATAAAGGCTTCTGACATAAGGAGTTGAATGTTTCTCAACAAGCAACCCGAGGAGAAGCTTCTCAAGTACGGAACCCAGGCTTATCCAGCACAATAATTAGGCCAAGCTTCATGTGTAAGCTATCAAGACTTCCTCTGCATGCTACCCAGGCAAAAGGGGTCTTAAGAAAGGCAAATTTCAGGCCTGTAGTTTTTAAGATCATCTCGCTAATCGAAAGATGAAGGATAGTGCTCGGGAAAAGCCACTGTTTCCTGCCCTTTTCTGAACAGGGAAATCTGCTTCGAGCAAAAGCTAACGAGTCTTCCTCAGCAAGCTACTCGGATGGCTTCTCTCGTAAGCCACTCACTCCGCGTCAGTACCGCACTATTGCACCGTCCCCAGAGATTATATGGTGAGTTGGCAGTATAGGATAGCACAGCTCAAGAATCAGATCCGCAACATTTTTGTCAGAAGTACAATTCAGCCAGGACATATGCCTGCCGCAAAGATTGAGTGTTCGTTTGCATATTCTCCTTATGGTGAGCATGCATCCCCGGTTATACTAGTTTCTCATACGAGATGCGACAGCAATCAAGTAGATATACCTAAGAAAGGTAAGGATCCAACAACCTCATGAGTCATGCCAAATAGAGATGAGCAGAAACACAACTCATGTAATGAAAGGATCGACAAGTTCTGGAGCTGACAACACAAAATCAACAGTCTTGACAATGGTCACCAAGGTCAATATTTCCGCATTTGACAAGGAGGTCTCATAAACTCTTGCCACCCTCTTATATGATTGGCCTCGACCCCGAGCTCGGTACAGCTACAAGTCCCGGGTATATGTCATATATGTACAGACCCAGGTCGGAAAACAAGTGCTAGGGATGATGCCAAAAATATTGCACTAACCACATCCATGGTCATATGAAGAATCAAGGACATGTGGCCAAGTTATTTCAGTAAGGTATCTTGACAAAGAAACTCATGACCGTCAAAGGATGAGACTGACAGCAAAGGTATGATGATTTTTGCATGACCATCAGGGTCCGGATACCCAAGTCAGTTGAAAGCCATAATTCCATATGGATCCACAAAGGCATACCCTCAGAGGCCTACTCTGTTCTACAAGGACTTCATATCCCGTTGATCCGCTTAAAATGGTTAGTGTGGAATATCCAAGTATGTTCTGTTAGATCCAAGATTTCCTTTGCAAACTCCACAGTTTGACTTCAATGGCAGTGTTAAAGCATCTCACAGCCCATTACCACAGATGGGTATACCGACAACATGAGAAAGTCAAAAGACGAACAATCAGCTCAGACCAGATCTACTCACTGGTGGAACCAAGTACACGGACAACCTACCATGAAAAGTATTTTCCCACCAGCACCCTGTCAGGCCAGTCTCAAGATATTAATGTTTGAGGTATGATACATCTATAAGTCCATACCATTTATATTGCTCACGACAGAAGGCAGTCGAATCTTTGGTACGTGTCCCATGCTCGAGCCAAAGAAATAAATCAAGATAAATCAGTACCACCCGTGAGCAATCAGATCCGTTCAGAAAATGGCCATGATTCTCAGCATTTATTGAACCCGGAAGGCATGCATTTGTTTGAGCAAACCCCGTGATGGAAGTAAAAAGGTTTTCATGACCAAAGGAAAATTTATGATCAGATCCATTGGATATCCCCGCAAATATGAAAGAATCAACGTCAGCAAAAGGATTTGGTATATGAGCAAAAACCCGTCAGAAATTGGGAAAGGTGAAGCAAACCACCCCAGAGCAAGGTAGGCAGATCATATACGATTCTCGGGTGAACAATAAATAGAGGAAAAGGATACCCAAGTTGGAAACGGTTTCCTTAAGGTATATTTATACTTGTTCCCAGAGCAACCAAATCTCGAGGACGAGATTTCTTTAAGGGGGGAAGGTTTGTAACACCCTGGTTTGTGGCCCTTTTCTTTTTTCTTGTTGATTTATTGGTTTTTGCTCTGATTTTCTTTTTGGAGTGGATCTGTGGCCTTGCAACCTGGGAGATATTAAATTATTCTCCTCCAAAGTGACTCATCATGCTCAAACTCATTCCAAGATCATGACATTTCCATCCTAGCCCAACTCCAAAATTCTTTTTCTTGGGGAATATTCCTTTCCTATTAAAGGAATAATCTCATTTGCCCTAGGTTGTGAAGCAACCTATACTTCTGTCCATCCTAAAATTCAATAATTCTCATAAAATTTTTGGGCCATATCTTGCTCAAATATGTCAAAATCCTTCCTTGCCTTGATCAAAAATAATTCCCCAATATTCCTTTTTCTATTCTGTCCTGAATGGCATTTTGTGAAGGAAGTGCCATTTATCTTATTATCTGGTATGCTCCCAAACTTTTTGGGCACTCTTTTATGTCCAAATAATTGCCTCATGCCAAAATTCAACTTCATTTGCCTAGCCAATCTTCCTTAGCAATTTTTCAAAGTTTCTGTCAGACAGAAGCCATCGGAAGGAAGTACTAGCTAGGAGTATCCAAATGAGTTGAAATTTTGCACACTTCTTCATGTGCTCATATTATTACCCTCCTCCAATTTTAAGCTCCATCCAATCACCAATGTGGGCACAGCTTCAAATCTTGGATTCTGTTAATATTTTTAGGTTGTGAAGCAAGTATAATTTATATTGCTTCATTAATTCTGAAAAATTTCCAGATCATGCTCCTGTCCATTTAACATCTCTCCACTAAGTTTGAGACCATTTCATCAAGCCATTTTCCCACCAATATTATTGCAAGTTTCTGGTCTGTGAGGATGTTTGTGAAACAAGTACCATTTTGGCAAGTCCATTTGTTGTGAAATTTTTACAGCATCTTCATATGGCCAAATAACCCTGCCTTGCCAAATTTCAGCCGAAGTTGCTTCTCTATGTGAGTGCATCATCCGAATCCCTTTTCTGGACCAAATATGCACTTACAAAGCAACTATATTCATTTTTGGTCCTATTTTTCTCAAAATCCCCAGGATCATAGTTCTTCCTAAGCTAAACACCCCAGACATCAATTTTGGCCCTTAGCTCTTTCCTGTTGACCACCAGTGCGCAGCCAAGTTTGCTACAGCAAACTTCAGACAATCACTACCATCTAACCCCGGTGACCCAGATCCACCCATAGCCTCATTAATGACCTATCTTGGAAGGACTGTCACCTAGACAACATTTTGGGTGCCAGAGAATAATGAATGCCCCGGTTCACGTGGTGACTACGACGCTGGCACGGCTGGTCACGCGCTCTACTCGCTGTGGCCGCGTCCAGAGCGTCGTTTGTGCTTCGGGCCCTCTCCCGCTCATCGTCTTCGCTCGCATGAGCATGTCCGGCGTCTTCCCCTCGTCGTCGCCTTCTCTCTGGACCCCTCTCCTCCTCCGGAAACCTCCTCGTCGGCGCTCGCCGCCGCGTGCCTACGGGCGAACAGTGGCCGACATGGCATTGAATGCGCCCGTCTTCTTCCTCCCCGTGCCCCTTGGCTCCCTCTGCCCCCGTGAGCTCTCTCCTGTGCCTCCCTCGTCGCCTACCTCCGAGCTCGCATGCGTACTCATGCGTCCGCGGCTCCGGCCACGCGTCCACGGCGACGCCAGCTCGGTCTCCTCCTCCCCTAGCTATTTAAGCCCAACCCAAGGCCTCCCGACCACACCAACCTCCTCCTCTCCTTCCCAGAAGCGCCCCCAACCACTCCATCCATCGCCGGAGTTGCTCTTTCCTCCTCCATTGCCACCACGGCCGCCGCCCCAACCATCTTAAATTCCGGCAAACCGGAGCCCACCTCCCCCTCCTTTCGTCACCACTGGAACCACAAGACCCCGGCGAGCCCTCCCATCTCTTCTCTTCGTCGCCGGAGTGACGGTGGGCGTTGCTGCAAATCCGGCCGACGCCCTTGTCCGCGGAAGCTAAAGCCACCACGGCCTCATCCCTCCTCTGCGTCCGAGTCCAGCCGGGATGGAGGCGGCGCTCTCTCCCGAGCTCGTCGGTGGCCGCATCGTCCCGCGCGATGGCCGGAGTCGGCCGGGCGAGCGCCGGCGTTGAGCCCCCTCTTCTGCTCGGTCACGCCCATCGAGGAGGAAGAAGAAGGAGGCAGGCGGGAGAAAGAGAGCGCGGTGGGACCCGCCTGTAAGCGACCCAGATGGCCGCCCCCGCCCCCTGCTGACATGGATAAGTGGACACAGGTTTTGCCCGTGTACGCTTTCATCCACCGAAAGCGTATTCTTCCTCTTCTTTAGGCCAGAATGTGTTTTCCATTCTGGAAAATGTACTTTCAGAGAAGGCCCATTCTGTTTTTCCGGCTGAGGGCCTGTTTGTGATGATTTTATTACAGATAGGTCCCTGGCAGAAAAACCCTTATAACTTTTTGATCCTAACTCCAAATGAGGTGATTCCAAACCCCACTTCTTCGTCTCGTCGAGCCCGTTCTGTTGGTATCATTTTCACCATGTGTTAATATTCTGAAAGTGACCATTATGCCCTTCCCCTTATTCAGCCCCCTCCGAGAGAGAACGTTTTCCGGTGATTCTTTCCGCGAGCTTCTCGCACTTCTCCCCGATGAATCCCTCCATCCCAGGCAAGCCACACCCTCCATTTGCATGACTGCAATGCAGTGACATGGTTTACTTATTTAAACTTGCTTAAAATATTACATTAGGTATGTATGATTTGTTCATGGCATTTCTCGAAGTTGCTTTTGATCTTGCTACTGCCATGATGTTGTTTGGATTCCTAGGACTAATATTTTGCAGATGATGGGGATGACATGTTGCCATTGGATTATGAGTGGCTATTATGATTATTTTCATGATGGTATATGATATTATGTTTTGGGGTATGATTTTGGATATGATGATTGCCTGTGGATCTGAGCTTAATATCGGGTTCTTGCTATTGGATTAGTAGTATTATTGTTCTTGGTTGCAGCATGCTCTTAGTATTTTGTTATCCTCGAAGTATTATGTTATGGCTATGTTATGGTTTGGATTATTTGCTGGACATTGCTATAACTTGGATCACAGGTTGATAGATGATATCGGAGTATCAGTTATCACAGATCTATCTTTGGGGACAAATTCCGTCATTTTGTTGGTCAGGTGCCACCGAACCGGGCTTTTCCAGTGCAACCACATTTACCTTTATGGGAAGGCCCTAATGCGATCTATTGACATGTCTCTCGCCGGTGCCTCCAATGAGGGAAGGTTATGGGCGCGCGCTACCCTGATCAGGTAGGCGGACATAAGCCTTGTGAGCCCGAGTTTGGTTATGTGCACATGTCCCTGTTTGGACCGTTTTTGTTTTGCCACAACGGTGGCCGGCCACGTAGGTGGCAGATGTCACGAGTTGACATCGGGGCCACCCATGACTTAGCCCAAAGGGGATTTTGTCGGAGTGGCTGGGAGAGTGTCATGGCAGTAGATCGGTTTTGTCGGAATGCCGTTGGTCCACCCGAATGGGAGTGCAAGGCCATGGGTTCTGTGGTGTGGGTACAGTGTACTAACCTCTGCAGAGTGTGTGTTAAATCTATCGATAGCCGCGTCCTTGGTCATGGGCACAAGTTCGTACTAGGTCACACCGTTCGATCAACACTCACATGATGGAATGACTTTTAGATGATTATATGCTAATATTGTGAGCAGTAATAGTTTGACAGTATGCCGATGATGATGTTCAGATGATCTTGAGGAGGATCATTCAGTTTGTGTTGTGGTCACGAGGTGATCATGTGGATGTTTTGATCACGAGGTGATCATGTGGATGTTTTGATCCCGAGGTGATCAGGTGGATCACGGGGTGATCGAGATGGTATATTGCTTGGCTGGATAGCCAAGAGTGAGATGGGTATTGAGATTGAGATTTTGGTTTATCAGCTTTGTAGTAGTTTCATATCATGCTTAATAGTTGCTTTCGCATCATAGTAGTTGTTAAATTAATTAACCTGCTTAATGCTATGTTGTTGTCTTGCCTTGATGCTTTTGGTTGTTGTGAGCTTGCTAGTACATTCAATGTACTGACCTGGCGTGTCATGCCAGATTGCAGGTGATGACGTGATTGATTGTTTGTCGAGGTTACCGCGCGTGCGAGCTAGATCGTGTCCCAGTCAGAGTCCCTGCGGAGTGGAGTTCACCACCTTCGTCGTTGTTCCGCTGCTAGAAGTATTTCGCTGCTACGAGTTGTTCTGCTACTAGCATAGAGCTACCTTAGCAGGCGTAGTGTCGCCATGCTGATGTGATCTTTTGTAACATCAGACCTTTGTATCGTTATTATTTGTAATAAGAGCTGATTTGTTCTATGTCAAGCAGTGCCGTATTCCAGAGACTTCTCCTCAATCTCTGGGCTGGAATACGAGGCGTTCCGGTTTTCTCTGAGCCGGGGTGCCACAAGAAATGCCATGATTATATAGTTTTCTGAATTATCTGTGCAATAAAAAATGACCAAAAAATAAAAGTTCTCCTAATGCCCTGAAAATTTTACAAGATTTTTTGTGAATTATATGAAAAATGGTGGCACTGAACACATCCCAGGGGGGTGCACCTGTGAGCCACAAGCTCACAGGGCGCACCTTCCCCCCTGGGCACGCCATGTAGGTTTATGGGGCCCCTGTAGGCCCCACCACTTATTGCTGCCACCCATGCTCTTCTTCTTCCTCGAGAAAAAGTCACCATCTCACTCAAACCCGTGTTCTAGCTCATTTTGCGGCCATTTTCGATCTCCTTGCTCGGAACTCTGTTTCCGAAACTGTTTTGGGGGATTCCTCACCGGTGTGTGACTCCTCCAATGGTCCAATTAGTTTTTGTTCTAGTGGATTATTATGTGTGCATTTAGCTACTATCGGTGACCATGTTCTTGAGCTTGCATGTCAAATTTATATGGTTGAAACAAGTTTTGATGCATGATATGGCCTCTAGACACTTGTTGGAGTAGTTGCTCTCAATTTTGTTGAGTTTGGTTCACTTTTATTTGAGTCACTAAAAATTGCAAAAAATTTCAGAGGGAGAAAATGTTTAGGAAGATGTTCCACGGTGGCTCTTCAAGCAAGAAGTCCCCAAGGCTTTCTCTACGCGAGCCGGACCTCGAACCACCACGAGAAGCTTCGGTGCAACCTTGCGAATGGTCGTTGGATCACTTCATGACTCGGGCTGGTTTTAAAGACGGGTTTTATATGTATGTGCACGACGCCGGGTTAACGGACTTCATGGAAGATAAGTGCTTACAGTATTGCAATCTTACTGATTCTTTTGTGCGGAAATTCAAGTACTCAGTCCATCATCATTGACATGTTGTTATGTTCAATGTCTATGAAAAATCATTTTGCATGGATCTTGAAGAATTTAATGAAGCATGCAAAATTCCGCAATGGGGCACTTACACTAAACCTCATAAATTTGATTGCAATGAATTTCTTGCTAGCATTACTAGAGGTAAAACTAGAGGCATAACACAAGCTACTATGGGGAGTATTCATTTTCCTGCTATACATTATTTTGCCCTCTTCATAGGTAGATGCATTAATGGTAAAAATGACCATGGTCACCTTTGCACCCCTGATCTGAGTATTCTTAAGAGTGCGGTAATGAATGATAAACAATTTAATTTCGGGGCTATCATTGCATGTAGGCTATATAATAATTCCTTAGTTGGAAATTTCTAAGGTGGAATTTATGCCACTCGTTTAGCTAATTATCTCGGGGAGCCTATAAGAGAAAAAGATACCCAGTTGCATCCTGCTTTCCTTGATTATGATGCTATGGAGAGTTTCCAGTTTCTTGAAAGGGGCGACACACCACTCCAGTATAGACTAATCTTTAACAGGCGTAGTGTCGTCCATATTGCGTTGCCTGCCCCTACCTTCTTTGACTTTCAGGGAAAACGAAGGCATTTCATATTGGAGGAGAAGGCAGATGACTATGAGAGAGCGAGGGAGACCGCTCGCCTCAACGAGGCAGCCCGCCAAGCGGTGGCGGCTGCAATCTAGTACAACCCCAACTACGATTACGGGTATCATCCAGGCCAGCCGTGGCCATAGACCAACTTAGGCCAAAAGCGTAAGCTTGGGGGAGCACGTAGTTCTCACCGACATTACATTCATGCATCACACATTCATTCCAGTTGTCAATGTTCATCCTTTTTCATTGTATTATCCATGATAGCTTTATTTTGCTTTCTTCTTGTGTGTTTGAAAAACTTCAAAAATCCAAAAATATTTCTCGCTTATTTTCGGTTTTTCTTTCTTAGTAGTTTAGTAGGTTGTAGTATTAAAAGAAAACCCAAAAAGATTTCTCATTCTTCTTTTTCTTGTTGGGAGCTTTCCCGTGTAAATAGTATTTCTCTTTTTTTTCTCCCGTTTATTTGCGTTCTTTAGAAAAACAAAAACTCCAATAATATTTTAGTGTGTTTCTTTGAAATTCTTTTCTTTTCTTTTGGTCGTCGTAAGGAGAAGACCACAATGACAATGTTGAGTGGCTCTCATATGCATTATTGTTGATCTAACAAAGAGCCCATATTACCTTGTCTTCTCCTTCGAATAAATGTTTGCAGATTCCAGCTTAGTCCACGGCACTTGCACTCTTATTATTATTATCACATCATTCGGTCGTGCAAGTGAAAGGCAATAATGACAAAATTTGATGAAGTGATTGAGGCGTGGAAAAGCTGGTATGAACTAAACTTGTTTTTGTTTCCGTAAATATGTTTAACTCATCGTTCTTGATTGAACCTATTATGAGTAAACATGTTTGCGATGACAATAAGAGATCATAGTTATTTGTGCCATGCTTAATTAGCTAGGAGTGAATAATGGTTTATCTTGTGTGTCAACATGCATTTAAAATGGTTATGATGTAGTATGATAGGATGGTATCCTCCTCTGAATGTTTCGAGTGGCTTGACATGGCACATGTTCACGCATGTTGTTGAATCAAAACCAACAAAGCCTCCACGATATTTATATTCATGGTGTTTCATATCCTACTCATGCTTGCACTCAATGTTGATTACTCTTTATGCATGTTTATGACCGTTGTCGCTCTCTGGTTGGTTGCTCCTCAATCCCATTGCTAGCCTTCACCTGTACTAAGCGGGAATAATGCTTGTGCATCCACTTTATTAAACCCAAAGTTATTCCATATGAGTCCACCATACCTACCTATATGCGGTATTTACCTGCCGTTCCAAGTAAATTTGCATGTGCCAAACTCTAAACCTTTAAATAATAATCTGTTTTGTATGACCAAAGCGATCATGAAGCGACAGGGGGTAGTCAGTATCTTCCATGCTAAGCGGGTTATTCTCACGATGAGTGTTTATTCGCTTGTCATTCACGAGAAAGTGGCTGGTAATTGGGATGGCAGTCCTATGATCAAAACAAAAAAATACAATAATGAAACAAAACTCCTTTGGAAAGTTGAAAGTTTCGATGGCACCCGTGAATTCGACTAGCCATGGCTTGTGATTGTTAGTGGAGGAGGAGTAAAAACTGTACCTTTCTGCTTGGGAATCGCCTATAATGTGTTTAGCATGGAAGATAGTGAAAACTCTCAGTCGCGACATTGACATGGAAAGCATACTCTCTCAAAAATATATTCATCTCTGTTTAAAAGCTTCGAGCTCAGGCACCTCTGCAAATCCCTACTTCCCTCTGCGAAGGGCCTATCTATTTACTTTTATTGTTGAGTCATCCACTTCTCATTTAAGCACCAGCTGGAGAGCACTATTGTCATTCTTATGCATTGTGTTTATTTTATGTTGAGTATGAGCATGATTGGATCTCTTTTACCATGAATTACGATGTCTAGTCATTGCCTGAACTTCAGAGGTGCTCTGCATTTATGTTTTGCAGTCTCAGAAAGGGCTAGCGAGATACCATTATGTCATATTATATCATGATTGTTTTGAAATAGTGTTGTCATCCAAGATATCTTATTATTGCTCGCTAGTTAATTATGTCATTGGTATGAGTAAATATGTGACCTAAGTGTTATCGTGAATATGGTTATTTCATAATCTTTGTTGAGAACCTGAACATTGGTTAGCCATATTTGCAACAACAAGATCAAACAGAGTTTGTAAAAAATTTCTTTGTTACTTTCAGTTTGTCAACTGAATTGCTTGAGGACAAGCAATGCGTTAAGCTTGGGGGAGTTGATACGTCTCCGTCGTATCTACGTTTCCAAACACTTTTGCTCTTGTTTTGGACTCTAATTTGCATGATTTGAATGAAACTAACCAGGACTGATGTTGTTTTCAGCAGAATTGCCATGGTGTTATTTTTGTGCAGAAATGAAATTTCTTGGATTGACCTGAAAATTTGCGGAGAATTTTTGTGCATTATATAAAAAATACCAGTGGAAAAATATTCCTGAGGGGGGCCACCCAGAGACCACAAGCTCAGGGGGCACGCCCACCCCCAGGGCGCGCCTAGCAAGCTTATGGGCCTGTGGGACCTCCGGCAACCCTAACTCTGACTCTACAAGTACCTATTCGCCAAGAAAAAAACCAAAGAGAAGGATTCATCGCGTTTTACGATACGGATCCACCGTCACCTCCTGTTCTTCCTCGAGAGGGCTGATCTGGAGTCTGTTCGGGGCTCTAGAGAGGGGAATCCGTCGCCGTCGTCATCACCAACCAGTCTACACCGCCGATTTCATGATGCCCACCGCCGGGAGTGAGTAATTTCTTCATAGGCTTGCTGGACGGTGATGGAATTGGATGAGATCTATCATGTATTCGAATCAATTTGTTAGGGCTTGATCCCTTGTATCCACTATGTTCTGAGATTGATGTTGCTATGACTTTGCTATGCTTAATGCTTGTCCCTAGGGCCCGAGTGCCATGATTTCAGATCTGAACCTATTATGTTTTCATGAATATATATGTGTTCTTGATCCGATCTTGTAATTTGTATGCACCTATTACGTGTTATGATCCGCATACCCCAAGGTGACAATAATTGGGATTCTTTCCGGTGATTACCGTAGTTTGAGGAGTTCAATTATTCATTAAGTCCTAATGCTTTGCTCCGGTTCTCTATTAAAAGGAGGCCTTAATATACCTTAGTTTCCAATAGGACCCAGCTACCACAGGAGGGTAGGACAAAAGATGTCATGCAAGTTCTTTTCCCTAAGCACGTATGACTATATACAGAATACATGCCTACATTACATTGATGAACTGGACCTAGTTCTGTGTCCTTCTAGGTTGTGACTGTTTCATGATTAATATCATCCAACGCAATTATCCATCGCTGATCCAGTGCCTACGCTTTTCACATATTGATCTTTGCTAAGTTACTTTCGTTGCTACTGCTGTTACAATCACTACAAAACTACTACTGTTCCTGTTACTGTTACTATTGCTACTGTTACCACTGCTATCAAAACTATTATACTACTGGGCTACTAATCACTTGCTACAGATATTTAGTCTCTAGGTGTGGTTGAACTGACAACTCAACTGCTAATACTTGCGAATATTCTTTGGCTCCCTTGTGTCGAATCAATAAAATTGGGTTGAATACTCTACCCTCGAATATTGTTGCGACCTCCTATACTTATGGGTTATCACAGGGCAGAATACATTTTCTCAGTTCTGAAGACGTATTTTTTGAAGGCGCTTTCTGTTTAACCCCGCCGGCCGAAATCCTTATATAGCAGCAGAAAATCATAGTTTTTTATGTGATTTTCTACCTAACGAACGAATGGCCATATCTCCGTGACCGTAACTCCGATTCAGGTGATTCAAAAGCCCACATTCTCTATTCATCGAGCCTATTCCATTGATATCATTTTTACCATGTGGTAACATTCTGAAAATGACCAATTTTCTCTTGCCCTTATTCAGCACCCTCCGAGAGAGAAACGTTTCCGGGAATTCTTTCCGCGAGTTCATCGCACCTCTTCCCAATGGTTCCTTCATCCCCAGGCAAGCCACGACAGCCACTTGCATGATGGCATTGCAGTAGCCATGGTTTTCTAGTTGAATATTTAAATGTTTTGTGGATGTTAATATGTTGTGAACACTATATATGTGCTTGTGAATCCATGCTTATCTTTATGCCATGATCATTTGCATCTACTTGGTAAAATGTTTACATGCTAATGTTATTATCATGTTCAATTCTAGTAATTATTTCCGATGCTAGTGGTTATGATATGTTTTTATGTAGTGTAATACTTCTGTTATTCATGATCATCGCTATGCCATGCTCATTTTGCATCTAGAATTTATTGTTGTTGATATGTTAAATGGTTATGTACCCATCCATGTTTATGTTGATAGCATGCTCATATGCATTTTGTCATTGCATCATGCTATTTTATTCTAGCTCAGCTCATCACCATTCAAGTTAAACCGGACTTTAATCCAACTTGAACAAATCTGTAGGCTGAGTCATAGTGCCATCGAATCGAGCTGACCAGGGCAGCCACATTTGCCTTTTTGGGTAGGCCCTAATTCGGTCTATTGTCATGCCTCTCGCCGGTGCCTCCAACTAGGGAAGGTTATGTGCACGCACTACCCTGATCAGGTAGGCGGCCATAAGCCTTGTGAGCCCAAGTTTGGTAATGTGCACATGTCCCCGTTTGGGACTGTTTTTGTTTTGCCATGACGGTGGACGGGCATGAAGGTGGTAGATGTCCAGAGTGGGCATCCGGGGCCACCCTTAACTTAGCCCAAAGGGGAGTTTGTCGGAGTGGCTGGGAGAGTGTCATGCAATAGATTGGTTTTGTCGGAACGCTGTTGGTCCACCCGAATGGGAGCACGAGGCCTTGGGTTGTGTGGTGTGGGTAAAGTGTACTAACCTCTATAGAGTGTATAATCTAACGATAGCCGCGACCTTGGTTATGGGCCCTGTTCGTAGTAGGTCACACTATGGGTCAATAGTAAAAATAACTTGACTAATGAAAAACCCCGATGCGATGAGGAAAGAAGTTGGTTGATCTTTATGTGATCATGAGAGGATCACAATGGTATCGTTGATACCGAAGTTTGTTGATCTTTATGGTGTCATGTGATGACCGCGGGTAAAGATCAAGCTCCTTGTGGTCATGTGATGATCACTATGGTATTGTTAATACCAAGCTTGGTTGATCCCGAGGTGATCACGTGATGTCCATGATGGTAAGTTGATACATGTGGTGGTTACGAGGTAACCTCCGAACAGAGTAAGTTGGTCTATGATATTTTAAACATGTTGCATGCTAGTATCATCATGTTCATATGTCCGTGCCATGCTCATATTGTTCTGGTGGTATCATGCTCATCATTAATCTTTAACATGTAAATGCCATGTTGTTGTTTGTCTGGATTGCTTTGGTTGATGTGAGCTTGTGAGTACATTCAAAGTACTCACCTGGCGTGTCATGCCAGATTGCAGGTCATGCCATGATTGCTTGCTCGTCGAGGATCCCAAGTTTGCGAGCTTGGATCACGTCCCAACTAGAGTCCCCGCGGAGTCAAGTCCATCGCTGTCATCGATGTTCCGCTGCTACGAGTTGTCTTGCTGCTACCATAGAGCTACCTTAGCGGCCATAGGGTCGCTCTGCTGTTGTAATCCACTATCAGAACCTTTGTATCCATATTACTTATAATAAGAGCTGATTTGTTCTATGCCAAGCAGTGCCGTATTCCAGAAGACTTGATATCTAGGTTGGAATACGGGGTGTTCCGGACTCTCTAAGCCGAGGTGCCACACCTACTACTACGTGGAGACCACCGACGACCAGGAGTAGACAGGAGGTTCCAAGGCAGGAGGCCTGCCCCTTTTCAATCTAGTTATCGTTGTTTTGCTAGCCTTCTTAAGGCAAATTTGTTTATCTTATTTCTGTACTCAGATGTTGTTGCTTCCGCTGACTTATGTATTTGAGCCTTCGTGACCCTGGCTTGTAATATAGCGCTTTATTTTTGAATTTGTGTCTAGAGTTGTGTTGTGATATCTTCCCGTGAGTCTCTGATCTTGATCATGCGCATTTGCATGTATGATTAGTGCATGATTAAGTCGGGGGCGTCACAAGTTGGTATCAGAGCCGACTGCCTGTAGGAAGCCCCTTTCCGACTCCTTGGACAAAGTTTACTCTAACCTTTGAAAACCTATTTTACTAACATTGTTGTGTGGCTTACGGGCCCACTTAACAAATGGATGAGATTAGGATCTTTTATTCCTCCCCTTTACTCTGGGATTCTGATCTCTCTTCTTTTCGGGTTAAAGATTTACTAACTCTAACTCTAGGTTCTCGTAACTACTTCCTCTCGGAGAGCCCCCCATTCCAGATGATGGCTTGATTCACCAGAAGATTCTGAAGATACTCTTCGATGTTTTCCCGGTTTCCTTGTGCCCACCGCCTTAGCAATCACCTACCACCAATAAAATCCCTATGGATAACTACATACACTTGTCATTCATACATTCATTCTCAATTTCTCTTGTTATTATAAGATACGCATTGTACCTGCTGCCTTGCAGCTCCATTTCCGCATGAATACATCTATGAATAATTCCTCACACTTACCAAGGATCCGTTCATTCCCAGTTGTTCATCTGTTTCACAAGATACTTTGAAATACTATCCGATCTTCCGAGAATCCTCTATAGCTTACTGCTTTTGAGATTCTTCTTTCCCGCCTGAACTATAGTTAATTCCATATGTGTACAAATCTTCATTTATATCCTTTGTCATTATCTTTTTGAGCCTTTTGATTCAATATGTATGTGAATACTCGCTATCATCAGTTAATTCCTAGAATTCGTCTTTCCGGCTCAGACATCATTTTGGACATGAGTTAGTTCTCGACCAATCAAGTTGCAATGATTGTCCATCCAATTCTATGCAACTTACTCATCTTTTGATCAGAGCTCTGCTTCTGATCCCTTGATTTGGAAATCATAATTCCTTTGTATTTAAACATCGAATTATTCAAATGTTTCTATAATCTAATGACTTTGCATTCTTTCTTCCTCTGATTGAGTACCAATACTCACATCAGATTCTTTGCGGTCCGCCAGATCCTTTGGTGGATTATTATCCGACTGTTCTTGCATATTCTAAAAGCCTTGAGTTCTTCTCCTGATACCTATGCCTTTAGCAATCGTGTATCCTCTACTTCTTACCGTCTGTACTCCGCTTCGAATGGTACATGTGCCCCTATAAGTGTGTTGTATAGATTCATACAATGTCCCGATGGGTTGTATCTGTGCTTTTAACGTATGTGTGAACCCGAAAGTTTTCACGGGTCATACTCCTCTGGTCATTCACCAGGTAGATTTTCACATTCAAATCATTTTTAACAGAGCAGTGAATGAAAGGTTATGCATTGGAGAAGTGGGAGTCGTCCTTGACCTTTATGTTCATGCCCATGGACACGATGTAGATATTATCATGGAAGCTTCTCTTAAAATTAATTATCCCCTTGGTATAAGTTCATCTTACATCTAGGATTTGGTCTTTTGCAATCGTGGTTCCGACCATATTATTCTTCTTTGATCCCATTTCTCGGCCAAGTTAAAGTACTTGTGTTCTGCAATTCAATACACCTGTCCAACCTCTATTCCGCTCTACCTTCGAGTATTACCTCTGGTATCTCGATAATATCGCAGAACCATGTTGCTTATTATGAGTCTTCATCAAGTATTATTTTCTCACCGATTCCAATTTTTCCTGGGTTCTGAGTTATTAGTCACTCAAGGACACCGATAACTAAATTGAGTCCGCACAGCGATCAACAACTCTTAGCAATCTTCATTACTTATGAGTTTTTACTCGATCATGTCATTCCCAGTTGATTTGCTACATCATCATCGTCATGCTAAAGCTTGACCATGCTACCTATGTCCTTCATCCCCGAAACACAATACCGACAGTGTGCTAAGCTACATCGAGCTTTCAACATCATATTGTTTGTCTTGAAAGGCAACTTTGACTCTGAGATTGCATCTTGTCTGTGGGATTCTAATAACCTTCTTCTTCACCATTCCTTTGGCTTGATGAAATCGCCGATCGATTACATCTTCAAGAATCCTCTCAAGAAAATGTGATGTAATCATCGTCAACAATTTCACTTCTTCCAATTTGTGTATCAAATTCATGATGAGAAGTACCATCCTTGGCCCTTGGTAATTTGTGATGCCATCGACAACATCCTTACCTTCTTTCCAACATGAACTTGTTCATGTTATGGAGCTCCTTGCTATCCAGCTTATGTTATGTTCTACCTTGGAGTATCACCGTCTTTTATGTCAAGGATGTTGTGAGAATTGCTCCACCTCTAAAGAATTCTTGATATAGTAATACGTCTCGCCATCTCCATTCATTTCTTGGTCCATGTGTTGTTTCTAAATGGAATACCGACAATTGAACTATGATGTGTGAATTCAAAACTTCTAGCAACCCCATTGCTTTGGAGTTAATGGTCGAAAGTTTCATTCTAAGTCTTTTGGATATTGAAATACCATTCTAACATTAACGGTGCTACTTGATCCATAATTCCAGGCGCACTTACGATCAATGTTTAATTGTGGATGTTCTCCTTGAACATACTTCATTATATACTTTCGTGTGTCCAATGCTATCATCTTGTTCACTTAATTGTGGAAATCCATGTTTAAGGAAATCTCGATGAATTGTTGCTGAGCCCGTCGGCCACATCCTCATCTTTTCCATGCTAAAATTGTATGACTTGTCCTAGAAGTTCCTGATGGATCCTTTGTGTTCCCAAAGTCTGACCTTTACCTGATGACCATGTCGATGCTTCCTCAAAGCATGAACATGGTATTCCGAATATCAACAGGAACATTGGTAGCACAATGCTAAATGTTTCTTGATCAATTATAAAAAAACCATTGGATGGGTAACATCAAGAATTTCCTCGCCCCTTTACCTAAATGGTTATCTACTTGCTATCTTATCATGGGTATCATCCTCTGCTTGTCCTTGGGAAAAATATACCCCTAATACTTGTGTATAATCACATTTTCCTTTCCATTGGTCGGTTTAATCTGATAAACACATCTTCATTTCCATTGGTTTGTTTAACCTTTCTTATAAATTTTTGTGATATAAGCAGTAATATTTCCCTGCATATGTAACACCTCATTGTACAACTCTGTCAAAAAGACCCTAATACTATTGTTGATGACATTCCGGTAACCACCAGTGGACGAGAACTTTGCCTATTGGTCCAACTCGCCTTGCGAATAGGAAAATGGTTCTCTTCGTCCCTCGCCCCTGGTACTGATTTTTTTGCTGACATAGCTGGCTAACTACCTCTGACATGCCTTGCTATCATGACCATGCAAGATGTCACTGCTCTTCCTACTCTTAATCCACACTAATCACAATTCCATAGGATCAAAACCTGGCTGCCCAGCACACCATTGTTCCCAAAGTTTATCCTTTGAACTTCACTTTGTATGTAATTCCGCGAGCTACCTTCCGTCAGATGTTTTGTCTCGGTATCAGATGCAATATTATTCCTTGTTTCTCTGAACCCCTTTCACACTCTACTTCAAGCATCGAACATTAGCCTACCTGTTTAAAAAATTTATACCTTCTTATATTGCTCTCGATGCTTTCGCTGAGCCTCAACTCGAGAGGTACCTTGTGCCTCATTCCATGAGATACTTACCGAATATCAGTCCTTGCAGACATTCGTCCTTATAGTTTCCCCTCTTACCCTATTGGTAAGTATGAAGAAGTTCCAAGGAAAAGGTGCCAAGTTCGACATGATGCAAGACTACAGGAGAAAATGAAGACATCAATGCCATGGATCGACCTCTTCGAGAAGAGCAACCAACACCAAGAAGATTCGTTAGAATTTCATAACCAAATCTTTTCCCCTTAACTCTACCTCTTAAATCTCGGGACGAGATTTCTTGAAGTGGAGGAGATTTGTAGCACCCCCAGTATCATGGTACAGTGATCTCATGCTAATGATGCCTTGTCACCATGTTTGATAAGCCAATTTGCCATAGAATAAAAATCAATGTCAAATTCAAATTTAAATTACAAGTCAAATTATTATTTCTTCAAACGGTAAAACAAAAATGTTCGTTGGGTTTCAAATATTCACTGAGTAATTAGCATGTACGAACCAACATCAAATGAATTTTAAAATTTCCCATAAAATATTTTAGTGGACCAGTAGGGTTAAATTAACACATTTTAATTCAAATGTAAATTTGAACAGTTCTAATTGGGACTCAAAACTTTTTGTGCATCCCTGTAAAAAAGCCTAGTATTTATGTGCTAAGTTTCACATTTTATAAAAAATATTTTAATAGGCAAACAATGTGCAAAACAGAGAGCAAAATAAAAATAGAAAATAAAAAGAAAGAAAGGTAAAACTTACCTGTACACTTGGGCCTCTAGTGGCTACAGTGGAGTCCCAGCCCACCAGAGGGGCCATCCCCTTCCTCCTGTTCACGGGAGGGGGTCGTGGCAGCCATCCGCCGGCCATGGCCACACCAGGCCGACGTGCCAGCCATCCCCTGGATACCTTGACTCTATATGGATGCCCCCCGAACCCTAGCTCGCTCCCCTCCTCGCTCTCGCCCCTCTCCTCGCGCCGCTAATCTTTCTCCCGCATACATGCCCGAATCGCTGTCGCCTCAGACAGCCTCGCCGTCGTGGCCAACGGCTCCCCCTCACCATTCCAACATGTCCAGAAGCTCCATCGCATCGTGCTCGTCCTTGACAACTACTCCATTCGCACTGGGAGGCCCCAAGATGACGGCACAATCTTCATCTTCCTCGTCACAGCCGTCGGTCTCCGTTGTTCGATCCATCCCTTTCGACCTCCCCCAGCCTCCTCCAGCTCTCCCCCGGAACCGTGGTGAGCTCCACTCCCCGTTCCCCTTGATTGCTCCTCAATTAGTCGTCGTAGGTCGCCGTTCCACCTCCCTGGCCAGAGCTCCGCTCGCGCGTGCCAATGGCCACGCTCGTCGCGCCTCTTGCCGACCTAGCCGCGCCTTTGCGCCCCTTGGTCGCGTGCCCCGCACGCGCCCGCCTCTTCCCGCCCGCGCATCCCCTCGTCGTGCCCTGCCCGCTACCGGCTGCATCACTACTGCTCGCGCTGGCCGAAGCTCACCGCCGCTCTGCTCCCTGTCGCCGACACTACATGTCGTCCCCCGCAGCCCCGTGACCACCCTTAGATGCGCCGCACCGCCAGCTACGCGGAGAGCCGAGCCGCACGTCTTCCCGTTGCCGGAATTGGCTAGTCGGAGCTCCTCCGCCGCGCCGGATTAGCGTCGGCGATAACTGCCGGCGTGGTGTCATTAGGCAAGGCCTAGTCCCTAGGGCAAGCACTGACACGTGGGGCCACTTCGCTAATTAACTAGTTAAATTTAAACTAAATCTATTAGTTAGTGTAGACACTGATAGTAGGCCCCACCTAGGTAATCAGATTAATTAGACTAATTAAAATCCTGATAAAGGGCTAAGTTAATGACAGGTAGACCCCACCAACCCTCTTGACTAGTCAACTATGACCTTTGACCCGCCGACTCAGCACACCCCTGACCCCACCAGTCAGCCAGTGATACACTCTGTTGGGTGCAATTTTGGGTGCACTTAGCATTTAACAATTAAGTATTTTTGAATTAAATTAAATACAGAAATTCCTGAAATTCAATTAAACTTCAGAAATTCATATAAAATAAACCGTAAGTCAGATGAAAATAATTTATATATGAAAAATGGTCGGAAAAATAAGACGAATCCGTTTATGCCCTCCCCATATCTGTCACATGCCTCTAACACTGCGAACATGGAACCTTCCCCTCTGGTTCATCTGACCGATAACTACCTAAAGTCGAGAAAATATCCACAGATATTTTCCTGCTCCGTCTGTAATGCATAGTACTGCATTAGTTCACCCTTAGCACAACATATTGCCATGTCATGCCTCGTGATGCATTTGTTTTCTTTATATTTATTGTTTCTTCCCCCTCTTCTCCCGGGTAGACACCGAGACCAACGCTGCTCCCGAGTTCGACTTGCTCATTCCTATATCGCCCATTCTTTCTCTCTCATGCTTGCATTAGATTTTGCTACTGTTGTTCGATAGTTCCTATTCTGATGCATAGCCTCCTTTTGTAACCTGTTGTTGATACTTTACCTGTTGTCCTAAATGCTTAGTATAGATTGGTTAGTGATCCATCGGTGGCCCCGCACCCTTGTCCGTGTTGTCATGCCTTGCTTCCAAAAGTTTCTATCAACGTGATTGATGTGCAAAGACCGACAGATCGCCGTGCACCCCCTTTAATTGTACGACTCTGTAGAGCTACTATCAAGTGCCGAGGGTGATACCTCCTACCTCACTTCTGATGATAACTCTATAGTGTATCTAGTCAGTTGTGGGTTACCGAGGGTGATTCCTCTTCCACCACATCCGATGATGCCTCTGTCGTGCAGCCCCTCAAGTGTGAACCTATCGAGGGTGATTCCTACAAGTTCAGCTTGACGGTTACATCGAGTGGGAGTCCATTGAGGGTGATTCCTCAGATTTCCCCCTTGATGTTACGGACACACTAGTATCTTTAATTGTTCCCCGTTTACTATTACTACGGGACTGAAGGGACATGCGGTACCACCCCAGTAGAGGTGGACATGAATTCCCGACATTCTCTTGTGAAGTCGGGTTGACCTGGATGGTACCCGCGAGATAATTACGCGGCACGGCCGGGCAGGCAGAACGCCTTAGAGAGGGATGGGCCTGACCCTTGTCCTAAGTCCATGAGACGGGGCCGCGGGATCACTGATTGTCTCCCCGCGCTCCCAAGACACTAACGGGTTGGATATGTGATCTGAGTAGGCCTCTGGCCTTTTCGCACTGACCTCCATGTGGGAATAAGTATGGGCACTCGGCGTCGTATGATTCTCTGAAAGCTCATCAGACGTCACCAATTAGGCGGCGCCGCCCGGTTGGACGGTAACCGCCTGCGCTTGTATAAGGAGGTGGGTCTGCTATAGGTCGCATACGCAAGGCATAGGAGTGCAAAGGGCGATGGGCCCAAGACCCTTGAGCACTTAGGATGTAGACCGGCGTGCTGACCTCTCTGTTGATCCTAGGTAGGACTATGGTGTGTCGATCAGCCAAGGCCGGACATGACCCGGAAAAGAGTGTCCGGCCGGAGTTAATCGAGCGTGTTGGGTAAGCTAGTGCACCCCTGCATGGAAGTTTATTTATTCAAATAGCCGTGTCCATGGTAACGGACGCTCGGAGTTGTATCCCGATCTATTACAACTAGAACTGGATACAGGAGACACTAAATGTATATGATGGCTCCGGGATCGCTTTCTCGAGGGGAGTTGAGGAAGGATCTCTAGGCATTGCTACAAGATACTTATTACTTATGTTATACTAATATGCACTCTTCTACTGCTGCAAAACACTGCAAGATGCTAGTCTTCGATAGGCTAGGTCTTCCCTTCTATTCTGGCATTTCTGTAGTTTTGTCCACAGATACATCTACTTACCATTGATACCTATGCAAACTTAGCATAGATCTAATGTAAGTCTTGCGAGTACTTTGGATGAGTACTCACGATTGCTTTGCTACCTCTTTTCCCCTCTACCCGATTGCTGCGATCAGATGATGGAGCCCAGGGGCCAGCTAATCCCACCGACGACTACTACTACCCTGACGGAGCCTACTACTACTACATGGAGACCACCGACGACCAGGAGTAGATAGGAGGTTCCCAGGCAGGAGGCATGCGACTTTTCGATCGAGTTATTGTTGCTTTGCTAGCCTTCTTAAGGCAAACTTGTTTATCTTATGTCTGTACTCAGATGTTGTTGCTTCCACTGACTTATGTATTCGAGCCTTTGTGGCCATGGCTTGTAATATAAAGCTTTATGTTTGAATTTGTGTCTAGAGTTGCGTTGTGATATCTTCTCGTGAGTCTCTGATCTTGATCGTGCGCAGATGCATGTATGATTAGTGCATGATTAAGTAGGGGGCATCACATTACCCGCATGCAAGCTTCCCGGGGGGACAGGATGTACTCTACAAGTGACATTCAAGTTATCATTCCACGACAAGACGACAAGAAGTACAACAAAGGAAAAGCTAAGTTGAAAAACTTTGAAATAAATTCCTTCTTATAGTTGCAATTCTTCCTTGAATGATTCTAGCCTTTGTATGAGAAACCTGCACGCTAAGGAACCCTGTCATGACCAGCTGCACTCTTACTTTGTTTCAAGTCCACTCGACAACTTAAGTAGCTGCACTATGACCGTCAAGTGTGACATTGTCGGCAGCAGCACTTCCGGCAGGCTGCTAAGGACCTGTTCCTCAAGCGCTCGCGGCATGTGCGCCCCGGCAAGTTTCCGGCAAGAGTAGGGTACAAAAATCATGCAAAGGCAGAATGAAACAAGGGAGATAGCATACACCCATTCATCGGACTAAAGTTTATATTACATCAGAGGCCAAATGAAGTTCTAATTTAAGATAACATGTCTTTCACATGAACTACATTGGCGGCAAGATAGTACAAGGAGCTAGTTTCCACGCCGGCCCTCAGTCCTGGGGATTTTGGTGACCTTGTCAGCGAGTGGTGCGACAAGCTTTTCAGCAGCCTTGGTATCTGCCTCTGGCGGCAAGCTCTTGAAAGCCTCGGAGATGTCGATACCAAGGTTAAGGCACACAACTTTTACGAGTATCTTTAAGAGGATGTCCCGGGAAAGCTTGCGATATTCAATGGCAAGATGTGCGGCTCGAGCCACCTGTTGCTTTTCCAATGCCTCAGCAAGACTCTCGAATAAAAGACTGAGCCTGGCGGTGGCAGCATCCCGTTCATTGGTGGAGAAGCAAAATTCCGGCAAGCCCATGGCGGTTTACTACATGGTGAGGTTTTTCACAGACACCACAAGACGGTCAGTCCAAAGTTGGTACCCGCCCTTTAGCTCATTGAAGGAGTCGGCGACGCTCTTGAGCAATGCCTTCTCTTTTTGGTGATCCATTGACAAGATCTTCTCCCGCTCTTTGGCGTCTCCAAGAGATTTTTCCAAGTTAAACACCCTTAGCTTGAGGTCATCAATGACATCCTTAGCTTTGGTGAGTTCTTGGTTCTAGGCGGATATGGAGGTTTGTAGCTCCGCCAAGGCGCAGGCCGCCTCTACTCTGTCTACTTTGAGTGCCAAGACTTCCTTGCTGATAGCGGCGAGCTCTTCCTCAAGATTCTTACTCTGTCTACTTTGAGCGCTAGGACTTCCTTGCTGATGGCAGCGAGCTATTCCTCAAGATTCTTTACCTTGCCCTCAAGTTCATTCTTGGCGGCCTCGATGGCTTCTGCAGCCTTGATGGCCTCTTGAATCTTGCTGGTATGATCCATAGTTAGGGCTTTGATTGCCTCGTTATGTTTTCCTTCAAGCTCCCGGGACTGCTGCGCAAGGAGGGCTTGGACCTTTTCATCTTGCCGCGAAGCTTGGTGGCAAGCGCCTCTTCACGAATGGCAAGCTCTTCTTCATGAGAGTCAAGGCCAATCTGGTGCTCGTTCAGCTTGGCATCAGCCTTCGCTATCCTTTGCTCAACCTCTTCCTGTGCCTTGTCAGCGTTAGCCTTAGCCAGAGTCAAATTATTCCACTAGATGGCAATCTTCTTTTCGTGGTCTGCCAAGTCTTGAAGACACGCCGAATACCAAATCTGCGTCTCCTCCACGCGCTTCTGGAACTCCTCCTCTGCTTTGCCAATAATGGCCGCCCTGGAATCCAAGCTCTCCGTTCGGCTGCGGTAATGTGATTGGAGTTTCTTGAAGTTGTCACTCATGGCCTTGAGGAGCTTCTTTTCTTTGGACCCAATGTTGTCGGTGCTTGGATCGTCAACAACTTCAAGCCTAGCCGCAGTGATGACCTCATCATCGAAAGCTTCTCCTTTAGTAGGCGCGTCAACGCTTGACGCCCCAGGGATGCTGACAAATAGGTTGTCCCCAACACTCATGTACCTGCTTGACGGAGGCACTTCAAACGTCGATGGGTGGTCGTCTATGGCAGATATGCCCGAGTTAGCCCTTGGCGCTCCTAGGGCAGATATGCTGCCAGTGGCCTTGGCTCCCTAGTTATTGCCCTCCTCAATGGTGTCTGTGGCGGCCTCCTCGTCAGCAGCCCTGGTGACATCATCAGCTGCTATTCTGCTGGCCTCGTCAACGGCGTCCTTTGCGATCCCCTCAATTGTGGAATCAACATCCATGTCATCGGTTGGGGGGCGAGTCTGAAAGAGTGAAGGGGAAGGGAAATGAAATCCAGGTCAAGTTCAAAGAAGACACTGAAGAAAGAAAGGAGTACACAAGGGCAAGAGGGTTACCCGCGCGTGGCTGTTGAGGGGGGATATCTCCTCCTTAAGAAGTGTCAGCCGCCATCGTGTGGCTGCCGGCAACATCACTTGCCAGCTCTTCTTCGGCGCGGATGGGCTCGACGATGGAGACCTTTGCCGGAGATCCTTCCCGGAGAATTGTGGTTGACGGATGCGGCACAACAGGATTTTCCTCTGAGTGATCATCTTCGTGCCGCTCTCCTCTTACATTATGGCCAATGTTAGAGACGAAGATTTCCACATCAATGCTTGCCAGCGGAAAGTGAGTAATGGCCTCACGCTGGGGGCTGATGACCAAGACGTCATCATTTGGCTTTGTTCTTATCTTTGGTTTCTCCTCTGCTGTGGTGTCGGCGTTCTAGGAACCAGGGTACCCAGACTTGCCTGCCTGCGGCCCATGAGCGTGGCTTCATCAACAGCCCAGTGCGGCCCATCTACAGCATCGACAAGACAAGACTCTCGCGAGGCGGACAACGCCAAGACCTCCTGAGGAAGTGGCCTCTTCTAGGCTGCTCCTGAGGAGCGGAGATTCCTATGCGAGCGCTCACCTCATGAGGCTAGCGTGACGCAAGCCATGATGACCATGGCCAAGCGGGCGCCAGCGAGCGTAGAGAAGCAGGTTTCCTCTTTGGTGCTAAGGAGGCAAGCGCAAGCGCGGGGTCCCGAGGAACCAGCCAAAGGTTTCCATTCCCGTGCAACAAGACCAAGACCGCCAGGACGGCAGGACGGATGTCATCACCGAGCCCACAGCATCGTCATGACCAGAGCTTTTGCAGGCGAAGACCACCTTTCGTCAGGATAGGATGTACTACTTGTTCCCTTTCAAATTGGCCGTTGTGGGATCCCTTCCCGCCTACATTTTCGGGGAAGAGGACCATGGCCACTATAAGGTAGGTTAGCCACCACCAGAGCAGGGGATCGATCGATCGATCAATCGACACCCAGACAGAGGGAGAGAAATCTCACCAGCTACACCCACATCAGAGCAGGCCTCACGAGGCTGTTCTTTCCGTGTACTAGTTCATCCTCAGCTCCTTGGGAGGAAAATCCACCACAAAGCAGGAGTAGGGTATTACACCGCAAGGTGGCCCGAACCTGGGTAAACTGCTGTGTCCATCTTCTTCCTTGTTCATCGAGCTAGGCTGTGGGAGCGATGAGTTGATTGGCTTAGGGAGTAGAGTTCCTCGCACACGCCCCAGAGTTCAAACCTTTCTTGGGTCTGCGGAGCCCTGAATCCGACATTTGGTGCGCCAGGTAGGGGCGTGTCGAGGCTTCTTCTCCACCAACCACTTCATCCTCGCTTCGCCGCTCCGATTGCTGATGCTCGTCGTGTCCGTGCCGAGCGCCGGGCTGCTCTCGCCGCTCGCGTCACCCAGACCGAGCCCGTTGGCAACGGCGCTCCCCGCTGCTCCCCTTCCCCAGCGGCTAACGCCGCCACTGACCCTGTCGCTCGAGAGCAGCAGGAATCGTCGCTACCACCGTCCAACCGGCGTGACGGCCGCACGGTGACTCCGTTGTCCTCCCATGCGCATCGCGGGCCGGCGAACCCGCACACTGCGCTGCTCATGGCACATGAGCTTCTGCGTTACCGCCCGGCCGACGACCTCTACGAGGACTGGCTGGACCGCATCACTGAGCTCGTCGGCGCTGTCGGAGGCCCCCCGGCGCCATCCTGCTCACTGCCTCCCCCGGCCCAGGCAGGCGAGGTGGCCCACGGCGCACCACCTCCTCCTCCCCGGCGTGATATCGTCCCCGAGCCCCAGCGCGACCCGCCGCGCAGGGCACCAACACGCGACGAAGAAAGCTGCCAGGTGGTGCAGCGGCCCCAAGGAGAAGCGCGTGCGCTCCCAGCGCCCCCGCGTCAGACCGTGCGATGTCAGAAGTGGCGGCGTGCGGGCATCAAGATCAGGCTCCTCTCCTGCGACCGGCCCCTGTAAGTGCGGCAGGTTGCCGTGCTTTTACCCCAGAGCTGCGCAACGTCATCTGGCCCGGCAAGTTCAAGACAGATCTACCTCCACGCTACGACGGCACCCCTGACCCAGCCGAGTTCCTCCAGCTCTATGAGCTGAGCATCGAGGCGGCAAACGGCAGCGAGAAGGTCATGGTGAACTGGTACCCCATGGCCCTCCAGGATGGGGCGCGTTCTTGGCTCTTTAACCTCCCTGTGGGGTCGATCTCTTCTTGGAGCAAGCTGCGCGAGCGCTTCATCGACAACTTCCAGGGCACTCGCGACCGCGCTCCGGCGGCGGGCGACCTGCGATGCATCAAGCAGCAGCCGGGCGAAACCTTGCACAAGTTCATACAGCGCTTCACCAACGTTCGCCTCAAGATCCCGAAGGTGTCGGACGAGGCCATCATCTCGGCATTTTCTGATGGTGTCTAGGACGTCAAGATGAAGGAGGAGCTCGCCATCCATGAGGACCTGTGCTCGGCCCTGGAGATGTTCAACATGGCTGCCAAATGCGCGAGGGCAGAGGAAGGATGCCTCTCTCTCCTAGAGCCTCCCATGGTCCATCCTGAGGACAAGAAGGCCAAGGCCAAGGACGTGAAGCGCAAGGGCCCCGTTGTGCTCGCGGGTGAGCCCGAAATGAAGCGCGGCTGCGACCACGCTGAACCCTCCAAGGGCAGCCGCCCGATCTGCGTCTTCCACAACGTCCACAGCCACAACACCAACGACTGCCAGGAGCTTAGGGCGATCCACAACGGGCGCCTAGGCCGCCGTCCCGAGCGCAACGACCATGGCTACTGCCACAGAGGAGGCCGTCGTGGTGGCCGCTAGGACAACCGCGACCCCTGCCAGGACTGGCGCGACCAGCCTCATGAGGATCACTGGCAGGGCCCGCCTCGCGACGGTCCCTGGCTTGACCAACCTTGCGAGGACCGACCTCGGGGCAACGCCGGCCTCCCTCCGCTGCCACCGCCTCCAAGGAGGGACGATGATCACCGCCAGGATGATGGGGCTGGGGGCTTCCAAGAGCCTCATGCAATTGCCTGCATCCTGGGTGGCGCTCAGGCCCCTGTTTCTCACCGCATCTTCAAGCAGTTCCCTCGTGAGGTGAACGCGGCCCTCCCCAAGCTCGACGCAATGCGTCCGCTCAGGTGGTCCAAGTATGCCATCACCTTCGACTCCTCGGACCAGCTCAAGTGCTCCGTCGCCGCCGGCGCACTCCCAATGCTCTGCACCCCCACCATCAGCAACGTCCTCGTCACCAAGACTCTCATCGACGGCGGTGCAGGGCTCAATGTCCTCTCCGTCGAGATGTTCGACACGCTCCAAGTGCCATATGACCAACTTTTGCCCACTAGGCCCTTCTCAGGGGTGACCGATGGCTCCACCATCCCCATAGGGCAGATTCGTCTCCCAGTCACCTTCGGCGACCGCAACAACTACCACACCGAGCTCATCGACTTCGATGTCGCTCACATTCGCCTGCCATACAATGCCATCCTCGGGTATCCGGCCCTCGCCAAGTTTATGGCAGCGACTCACCACGGCTACAACGTCCTCAAGATGCCTGGGAGTGGCGGCATCATCACGATCGCCTGCAATGAGAAGGAAGCGGTGTGCTCCCTCGAGCGCGCTTACCAAGCCGCAGCGGTCGAGAGCTCAGATGGTGAGGGCGCCACCCTACCTCATGAGGCCACGCCCAAGAAGAAGCAGCTCCTTCCCAATGGACGGCAGCGGGCTGGGGCACCCGGTGACCATGCCTCAAGCCACGGGCCCACTGCTGGGGCGCCTCTCCCTCTCGCATAGGAAGGCGCGCCCGGCGCCCCTCTCAGGACGAGCTCAGGGGCTCTAATCTGGAGAGCCTCTGACCTGACCAGCGTCACAAGGGAGGCGTTCGGGCACCATGTGGAGGCATGCTTCAATGCGCGCTTCCGCGAGCAAGGCGCAAGGCACAGGGCACTAGGCGCTCAGGAGTTCATCACCAAGGCGATTGAGGATCTTTAGGGGGCGTGAGCCATGCGTGGCGAGCATCGCCCCGCATCACCAAGTGCAACTGCCGCCCCTGACACGGGCAGTGAGCTGCGCGTCTGCGTCAACATCCCAGGCCTCAACAGAGCAGCTTCTCAGGAGCTCTTCTGGCCATCCCAGGTTGGCCGGTGCAGGGGCCCTCCCCACAGCTACGTCCGCATGCCATTTGGCCTGCCGGACGCAGCTACCTTGTACCAGCGCCACATGCGGGGCGTCCTGGCAGCTCAAGAGGCCAGGCTCCAGGCGGTCCTGATGGAGGAAGGGCCAGAGCCTCGCGAGCCCCCCGGACCTCTGGAGCCTCATGGGGCTCAGGAGCCGGCCGACTCATGAGGAGCGACGTCTGCGACACGACTCTCCAGCTACCCCGACACTTTAGTAACACCATTGCCAGGTGACCTCTTTTGGTTTGTTCAGTTGAGGGCGCCCCCCGGGCTGCATTATCCTCAAGCTATCGGGGCCCGCCCCCGTAGCTGCGTCATTTTGATTCATATACTCTGGACCAGTTATGCATGCTCAAGTTATTATGGTTATTGGTGTTACGCCTGCCATCTCATACCTATGGAATTGCCTTGCGCTGCCTCCGCGCGTCGCTAACCCGCCTCTCACTCATCCCGCAACGGGGGGTACCAGCCGGCACGGCGCCTGTGCTCGGGTCCGTCCCAGCAGCGCTGACAAACCTAAGAGACCGAGCTCTGGCTCGCGGCCAGCCCCGCGCACGTCACCTCACCGGGTCCTTAGTGCCTTCATCCTCTCACGGAAAGATCACCGGCGGAACAGCGAGCGCAGTTGTCTGCTATGTTTTTGGCTAACTCGCAAGACCACCAGTGGCCTCGCCAACGCCTCAAACCTGGGCAACCCCTTGCAGCCAGCCCCTCTTCTCCCACACAAGTCGCTTGCACGTTAAAGGGGGAGGCCCTGAGCATCGCGACTCAGGGGCTCTTACTGGCTCTCGGGTCCTCACCCCCTGGTCTTGACCACGGCAGCGCGACCTGGCATACCAGCGGCGGCTGAGCCTCGCTCGAGGGCCAGGCCCCGAGGACGTAGAGCACCCAGGCAAGCAAGGGAGATGGAGTCGGAAGGAGCCTTGCAGAGGGGCGCCACCGGAGGAAGGACATGGCTTAACGTCACATGCAAAGCTCAGCTATGGAACCACTGCATGCTCATCAAGATAAGTCACCTCGCACGCGCGCATGGGCCCCATAATCCGTGCTCTGTCCCTTGTGATCTCGCTAGGGCAGGGAACTTCCCTTTCAGTCCTTCCGGAGCTGCTTGCACGCCAAGGGCGACCCCCTGAGCATCGCACCTCGGGGGCTCTTATCGGACCTCGGGCCGCTCACCTCCTGGCCTTGACCACGGCATCGCGACCTGGCATACGAGCGATGGCAAAAGCTTGCCTGGGGACTGGGTCCTGCCGGCATAGAGCACTAAGCTACCACGAGAATGAAAGTAGGAACCGCGCCAGGGCCAGAAATGCAAGTGCGGCATCAAATCAGACACGATAACTTTAAAATACGAGCATTACAGTTTTTACATGCCCCCACGGGGCCCGACCTGATTTTCACGCAGGAATGAAGCAAAAGGAAAAACCTCCTAAAGGGCCCCAGCTCTGGCCACATCACGGGCGACGCCGGGTGGCGCCACTCCTCCCCTGGACTCGGGCGCAGCTATGTGGCGGCTCATAGCTGTCGTCATCGCTCGAGCTTGGTCCAGCCGAGGTGCTGCTGCCATTGGAGGAGTCGTGGATAAGGCCAAGGGCAAGTTCACCACCGGTGGCCTCGCCGCCTCGACGGCCCACGGGGGAATCACTGCCTTGGACACCCTTCCTGGGGCAGCACCCCAGGCGTCGGCCGTCCCCCCCGAAGACCTTTAAGAAGAGCGTCGAGGCCCCGTCATATTCAAAGTGGATGGCGTGGCTCCCCTCCGAGAAGCAGGCGCGAGCAATCATGCCCCATCCTCGGTTCATGAAGATGTCGCCGGAGGCCATGACCTCGACCTCCGCCTCCGACGCTTGGCAACAGCAGCCGCTATGTTGCAGCCATAGCTCGACCGGCCCCCGTGGCGGTACCTCCCTCGTCAGAGACCGCGGCAGCCGGATCCACGTGCTCGGCGGCGTTGCCGCCCACACCATAAACTCGCGGACCGTATCCCCGGCATGGGCCTGCGGGCGTGGCGGCAGCACGGCCACCGGTCGTCCTTCTCCGAGTCTTCACCCCTCATGGCGTCCAGGGTCTCTCCTGAGGGTGGGGTCCTGCACACGAGCATACGCGCGGACTGGGAAGCCAGGCGGAGCGCGTTCGTGCCAACGCCGCGTCACCGAGGGTGCTGCGACAACAGCTCGGGGGCGATCGTGCCTCTTCTTTGGCGGGAGCTGCTCAGGCTCCACAAAAGGGGCCTTCCCTTTCTTCGCAGCTGAAAACCTCCTCACTAGCGCCATGGATGCCTTGGCGAGATGGTGGAGCGAAGAAGAAGGAGGAGCGGGAGGCAGGAAGACGAAGATGGGCTGGGGGCTCTGCCACCTGCCGCATTTATATCCAAGAGAAGGCCAAGCATTGGCCACTCATGCTCCGAGTAATGATGGCCTTTCTGCATGCATCAAGCAGTTGTCACGTCGGGCAGTTGCCGAGGCGGCGTGGGGAAGTGGAGACGTCCTAGTCCAACCAAGCGCCATGCGTCGATTTGGTCCACAGGTAGTTGGGGCCCGCGACGCTTCGCCCTTGCCCCTTGGCTTCGCCTCGAAGCCAAGTCCGAGCGCGCCTTGGGCCCGGGGGCTACTGTCGGTGTTCTGGGAACCAGGGTACCCTGACCTGCCTGCCTGCGGCCCATGAGTGTGGCTTCATCAGCAGCCCAGTGCGGCCCATCTACAGCATCGACAAGACAAGACCCTCACGAGGGGCCAAGCCTCACGAGGCGGACGACGCCAAGACCTCCTAAGGAAGTGGCCTCTTCTAGGCTGCTCCTGAGGAGCGGAGATTCCTATGCGAGTGCTCACCTCATGAGGCTAGCGTGACGCAAGCCATGACGACCATGGCCAGGCGGGCGCCAGCGGGCGCAGAGAAGCAGGTTTCCTCTTTGGTGCTAAGGAGGCAAGCACAGGCGCGGGGTCCCGAGGAACCAGCCAAAGGTTTCCATTCCCGTGCAACAAGACCAAGGCCGCCAGGACGGTAGGACGGATGTCATCACCGAGCCCACAGCAGCGTCACGACAAGAGCTTTTGCAGGCGAAGACCACCTTTCGTCAGGATAGTATGTACTACTTGTTCCCTTTCGAATTGGCCGTTGTGGGATCCCTTCCCGCCTACATTTTCGGGGAAGAGGACCATGGCCACTATAAGACAGATTAGGCACCACCAGAGCAGGGGATCGATCGATCGACCAATCGACACCCAGACAGAGGGAGAGAAACCTCACCAGCTACACCCACATCAGAGCAGGCCTCGCGAGGCTGTTCTTCCCTTATACTAGTTCATCCTCAGCCCCTTGGGAGGCAAATCCACCACAAAGCAGGAGTAGGGTATTACACCGCAAGGTGGCCCGAACGGTAAACTGTTGTGTCCATCTTCTTCCTTGTTCATTGAGCTAGGCCGTGGGAGCGACGAGTTGATTGGCTAGGGGAGTAGAGTTCCTCGCACACGCCCCAGAGTTCGAACCTTTATTGGGTCTACGGAGCCCTAAATCCGACATGTGGTCCTCGCCCTCTTGGCCATCCTCTCCACCAAGGTTTGCATGTCCCTATTGCGATAGGTCAAGACAGGGCGAATCAGATCAACGAAAACAGTATATCAACAATTGATAGAGGCAGTCGGCACATACTCTTTGTCTTCCTCCTCGTCGCTAAGGATAGAGAGGTCGTATTCGCTCTCAGGTCGAACGTTGGAGGCATGAGGTGGAGTAGGAGTCCTAGCTCGCTTGGGTGCCGTAGATGCGGCAGGGTGAGAGGACCCGGCTACTCCAACAGTTGTCGCATTAGGCGGCCTTGAAGAGGCGCACCGCATCTTCTGTTGTTGAGGAGTTCGGCGTCGAGATCCTTGCAGCCCGATAACCTTGGCGGTTGCCCCCTTGTCGACTACTTCATTACCCAAAGGCTAAGGGAGAACTAACTCTCTGGAGGCATCTTTCCAAAGGGTGCGGGTCCTCCTTGCCGGAACAAGAGGAACAGGTGGCTCCTTGCGTACTGTCGAGGTACGACCATCTATGGGGCCATCTAGCCCCTTGTGGCTCCGCTAGGGGATTTCGCAGGCACAAAGAGCAGAAACAACAAAGAGAACAAGGAGTTTTTACCCAGGTTCGGGCCACCTGGAGGTGTAAAACCCTACTCCTGCCTTGGGTGTATTTATATGTGGGAGCACAAGTACAAGGAGCGCTCTATCCCGGCAAGGGTGCAAGGAGAGAGCAGCTACGCATGCAAGTGTGCGAGGAGTCAAATTGAATATCCTTGTTAAGGTTGCCTTGGACCTCCTTTTATATCTTAAGGGGTCACCACAGTGGCAAAATAGTCATTACATGCTGATTAGATAGCAAACAGTGCTATGATACGTAACTCCGTCGGGTTAGGACAAAGGTAATTAATGCTCCGTTAGGTGCCGTGCGGAGGAGTAATCCCGACAAGGCTCCTGCACCGCTTGCCCAGCTACCTTCTATTAACTCGACACGTCTTCTGGACGGGTGTCAATAAAGGTAATTCTTCCCCCAGCGAGCTGACATGTGCCCGACAAGCCTCACCAACCCCACTGCGGGATCGACACCTCATCGATTAGTGACTAGCTGCTCGATGATGTGGAGTGCTAGTGGTTTATTGTGGGTGTGCTAGCATGGAGCTTGCCGGGCCTTCGCCTTGATCTTGACCTTGCCGGCTCTGCTTTGCTGGCAAGAGATGCCTTTGAGAGCTCTTTGCTCTGTCTTGGTCTTTATCTTCTTAATGCGCTCTTTCCCTTGGGCCTTGAATCTTGATAACAGCAGGCCCCAGCAGGCTCTGGCCAGCGAGGCAGCTACCGTTGTCTGTGCATAAGTAAGGGTGTATAGAACACCCCTGTTTGCATACACCGACAGGAGCCCCCGGGCCTGAGCCATACGCGCTGCTGAGGCGTCATTGGGTTAGGCCCAAACAATTCACAGACACGCGGCAAGAAACCGTCGTTTGCAGTTTTGATCATGATGACCCGTCTGGCGCACGTCCACTCCGCGCATTTACTGCGGGTCATGGGAATGTGGGCTAGTTGCGGTTATTCCGTGATAGTGTGCTTGTAAAAAGCGCTGCCAGGGCAACAGTGAAGAGCCAGCCCCCTCGCGTATTCCCAATAAAAAGGAAACGAGAAGGGGCGCTGCTCATTCGCACTTGTTTCCCTCATCTCCTTCACTCGATGGAACAGCCTCCACCGCCGCCACCACCAACTCCCACCTCAAATCGACCTCCTCTTCCCTTCTTGAACTTCAATGGTACCCAAGAAAGCTGACGCAAAGGGGAAGAAGGCGGCCAAGCCGGTCGACCCCAGGGTGGAGAAGGAGAAGAAGAAGGAAGTGGAAGATATGGAAAAGCGGCAACAAAAGAATGTCGTCGTCTCGCCGTCGGGTTCAAAGACGACCAGGAGATGTATGGCCGGAAGTGGAGCAAGGTCCAAGAGGAGCGCCAATCCGCCAATCTTGTTGACTAGAAGCTAAGGGAAAAGGCAAATGAGTTGCGTGATTGGTACAACGAGCAGGCTCGTAGTCTCTTGAGGTAGGAGGAAAAACTCACTACCGCCAATGAGAAGGCAGCAGCCCGTGATGGCAAGTTGACGGAGCGCGAGGCGCTGCTCAACGCTAGAGAAAAGGACCTTGCCACACGGGAAGAAACCCTTTCAACCATACTCCATAGCAAGGACGATGAAATTGAAACGCTCGTCAAGCAGCGAACTAAAGAATTGGAGGATGAGCATAAAAAAGCCATCGAAGCTCAAGTTCAAGAAAGTGCCAGCAAGCTCAAGGAAGCTGCTGCTGAAGTTGCCGCTAGCACCACAATCAAATCAGACCTTGAGATCCAGGTGGGAAAGCTGAAGGAGGAGCTTGCCGGGAGTGCCAAGGAGATCGAGGTCCTCTAGGACGAAGTTCAGAAAACAGCTGCCACTCTAGAGGGGTCGCAGACGCAACTTTCTTCCGAGAACCAAGATTTGGATGCTGCTGCCAATACTGTCAAGGACCTGAAAGCCCAACTTGCCACTTTGGAGGCAAATTTTGAGTCTGCCAAGGATTGGGAAAAGCTTCTGACGGAGAAGCTTATCACGGAAGAAACTCTTCGAAAAGATGCCGAGTTCAAGCTCACTGAACAGGGCAAGTTGTATTCTCTCTGGACGAAGAAGCTTGTTGACATAGCAAAGCATCTTTCCACTCAACTTGCAGACATGAGCATGAAAAGTTGGAGCTTCACCATAAATGAGCACGAGGCTGCCAGCGTCAGGTTGACCCATTTCTTTGAGGGCCTCATTGAAGGACTGAAGATATATCACGACAATAGGGTCGCCTCATTTGCCAACGAGTCCCGGCAATTTGCATGCGGTGTTCTCTACATGCCTCTGCTCAACCTTGCTCATCGTCATCCCAACATCGATTTCTCTGATGCCTTCATGAAGCGGCCAAAGAATACTGATGGCACGGCTGCAGACAAGATCATTACCCCTCTCGCCGACAGAGTACTCAAAGTCCCTAGGATCAAGGGTGATCACCGGGATTAAACTTGCCGCTCCACCCATTGCCGTGCTGTCATGTAAAGATACATTTGATCTCGTGTTAGACTTGCACTATTTTATGACATGGTGAAACTCGTATTTATGGATGAATGCATGCTATTCCCCTCACTTTCCTTTGTATTTGTATGATTTGATCTTATTCCCTATGCGTATCGGAGGCTTGCCAGTGATACACCTGCCACGAGCACTTTGAGAAACGAGTCCTTAGCAGCCTGCCGGTAATGTTGTCACCGGCAAGTTGTTTCTGTTAGCGTTCTCAACGCGGCCACTTAAATTGTTGAGCGGGCTCAAAACAAAATAAGGGCGCGAACGATTACGACAAGGTTCCTTCACGTGCAGGTTTTTCATACAAACATAGGGTTGCTCGAGGGAAATTGGAAATGTAACAAGGAAATTGCTTCAAAGATCTTCAACTTAGCTTTTCCTTGTGCTGTTTCTCTTGTCGTATGAAATGACCACTTGAACATGCTATCTTAAATGGTAATCCCATCGTCACTCCCCCCGGGAAACTTGCACATGAGGAACCCTTCTATTCTTTAAGAAAAGACATAATGGGAAAGAGTAATTTCGGAACCTTGGCAGTTCGTTAGGCATTTGACACAAATTAAAACATAAAACACACATATGATTTGTATTTTACATAACGGAATCATTGTTCTCCACATTTCTCTCCTCCGGCAACTCGTGCGTCTATCGTGCAGATGCCCAAGGATTTTGCCAGGGTCAGCCTACCGCGAAGTTGACCAATGGACTTGTCGCGGCTGACGAGTGGGAACTACGCATCCGCCCTTGCAGGGCGGACACCCACCAGCACTGGGCGCGGGTTCATCATCATTTAGGATGCCGCACACGTCAGATCGATGGTGCACTTCTCGGTGCTGTTCCGTGAGAATGTGATGATCTCCCATCCGCCTGTGACTCGTCTGACTCCGAAAACCTGATCAAACTTTGGATAGTGATTCTCCATTCATCCATCTTGTCTGCGGTTGGAGGAAAGTTCAACAGCCTCTAGGCTCGTGCAATTTCTTCTGCCGTTGTTGTTGGCATGGCATGAGACGAAGAACGTGACGTCGCTCTACTCCTGGCTGAGCCAGTAGGAGCGCGTTGTGATCTTGTCGTCATGGGCCAAGCACAAGAGCTGTTTGGCATGGCGGAAGCTGCGCCTGTGGATCTTGATCTTGATCAATAGGGGTCTTGCCGTGCGGGCGCCATCGTCCATAGCTGACAGCACCGCTCGGAGTCTTGTCACGCCCATCCTATGTAGGACGAGGCATATATCTTGACGCTGTGCCCCTGGCCGCCACAGCCAGTGGATCTTGATCCGCACCAGAGTCAGCGCCATTTCTGTGGTGGCTACACTCACCGGTGCGGCGAGGAGGAGGAAGCTGATTGTTCGCTCTGTCGGCGCCATCATGGCTACGCTTGCCAGAGGGTTGTGGAAGTTGTCCATCTCTAACAACTCCATCTCCAGCTCCAACCACGGTGGGCACGGCAACCGCGCCGCCTGCGCTGGTCGTGCCTGTTAGGAATGCAACTTGTATTATTAGGAGACCAAAGCCAGCATATATACAGATACATGAGGATGCCAAAAGGCTACAAGAGGATGCCAAAAGACTAGAATGAAAGGCCAAAAGACATGACTAATATAACTCTAACACCCCCCCCCCTCAAACTCATGGTGGATCCACAACACTAAGTTTGGAGAGGTGAAATCCATGTTGCGCTCTAGTCTGGGCCTTCATGAAGAAGTCTGCAAGCTGTAACTCAGAAGGCACATACTAAAGAGCAATAACATGATCCTGCACAGCAGCGCGCACATAATAAGCATCAACACCAATATGCTTGGTAAGCTCATGCTTCACGGGATCTCGCGCAATACTGATAGCACCTGTACTGTCTGACAAGAGGGTGGTAGGTGTAGTAACAGAAACACCCAAATCCTCCAGTAACCACCGTAACCAAGTCATCTCTGCCGTCAAAAGAGCCATATCTCGTAACTCAGCCTCTGCACTCAAACTGGAAACTGCGGTCTGTTTCTTCGTCTTCCAGGCAATGAAAGAACCACCAAGAAAAACACAGTAAGCAGAAAGTGAACGGTGATCCATAGGATCACTAGCCCACGTAGCATCAGAATAGGCCTGGAGCTGTAACGAGCTAGAACAGGGGAAAAAGAGACAATGAGAGATTGTGCCACGAAGATATCATAGAACATGAAGAAGATGACTATAGTGCACTGAAGTGGGAGCAGAAACAAACTGACTCAAAATATGGACAGGATAGGAGATATTTGGATGAGTGACAGCAAGATAGACAAGACTCCCAACAAGATGACGATAACGCATCGGATCAGACAAGGGCTCACCATCAGAAGGGCAAAGTTGAACATTGAGCTCCATAGGAGTCTCAACAATGCGCTCATCACTAAGAGCCGCACGAGTAAGAAGATCCTGAATATACTTTTCTTGGGAAATAAAAAAGCCATCAGAGGTGGAAGAAACCTTAATCCCAAGAAATTAACGAAGAGGACCAAGATCAGACATAAGAAACTGCTCATTGAGACGGGCCTTGACAAAGGCAATGTACTCAGAATCATCGCCAGTGATGATCATGTCATCAACATATAGAAGAAGAGTGTGGCCATGAGCAGAAAGGTGTACAAATAACGCCGGATCATGAGCGCTCGCTGAAAAGCCAACGGCTGTCACCACAAAGGCAAAGCGCTCGAACCAGGCACGAGGGGCTTGCTTAAGGCCATAGAGAGAATGACGAAGACGGCAAACCATGCCATCATGAACAGAATACCCAGGTGGTGGCTGCATGTAAACCTCCTCATGTAGCTCACCATTAAGAAAGGCATTCTTCACATCAAGCTGAGATACAGACCAGTGACGAACAGAGGCCACGGCAAGAAGTGTGTGAACAGTGGTCATATGGGCCACAGGAGCAAAAGTCTCATCGTAATCACGACCATACTCCTGCTGAAAGCCACGAGCCACAAGACGAGCTTTATAACGCTCAAGAGAACCATCAGAGCGAGTCTTAACCTTGTAGACCCACTTACAAGTGATGGGACGAACACTAGGAGGAAGAGAAACAAGATCCCACGTGTCGGTGCACTCAAGAGTAGCAAGCTCCTCGGCCATCGCAAACGGCCGTTCGGGATGAACAATAGCATCGCGATAACAGGTAGGCTCAAGTATAGCTGAAAGACCATAATGGGAAGGAGAATAGCGGCCAGGAAGAGGACAAGGCCAAGGTAGAAGACCATAAGTCGGCTGAGATAAGGAAGAAGGCACACCAGAAGTAGATGGCGCATCAGTGGACCCATCCACAACATGTGGATGGTGAGTGTAATGGAAAGGAAAAGAGGGACGGGTAAGAATCACCGGAGATGGAGATGGGGAAGACATCGGTGCTGATGGGGAAGGAATCGTTGATGAAGATGGAGATGAAGAAGGTATCGGGGATGAAGGTGGAGAGTCATGCGACGAGGGAGGAGAAGAAACTATGGGAGAGGATGGCGCCGTATCTGCAACAATAGGGGAAGGAGGAGTAGGAATATGGGGCACAAAGGGAGGTGTATCGGGAAATGTGAGAAAAGAGATGTCCTCCACAGAAAAGGTCGAGGAGGATGGTCGTGGGTAGAAAGGACGAGACTCATCAAAAGACACATCCCGGGAAATACGCATCCGATGACCGACAGGATCCCAACACCGATAACCCTTATGCTCATCGTTGTATCCTACAAAGACACGCTCAACAGATTGAGCGGTTAGCTTGGTGCGTTCACGTGGGGGAAGAAGAACATAGCAAACACAACCAAACAAACGAAGCACCGAATAATCAGGAGAACGATCGGAAAGACGTTCGAAAGGAATACCATCATGCAAAGCATCAGATGGTTGAATATTGATGAGATATGTGGAAGTGGAAATAGCCTCAGCCCAAAAGTGAGGCGGAAGAGAGGCAGCATTCATCATCGCACGCGCCGTCTCAAGAAGGTGACGATGCTTGCGCTCAGCCACACAATTCTGAGCATGAGCACCAGGACAAGAGAACTGGGGAATAGTACCCTGTTCACAAGAAATCCTCGCAACACACGAGAGATATACTCACCAGCAGAATCTGCGTGATAAACACGAATAGGAGTGGAGAATTGGGTATGAACCATGGCAGCAAATTTTTTGTATATAGATAAGACCTCGCTACGAGAAGACATGAAATAGATCCAGGTGTAGCTAGTAAAATCGTCTATAAAGAGAATATAGTAGCGATGACCCCCTTTCGAAGCGAAGGGAGCAGGACCCCAAACATCTGAGTGAACCAAATAAAAAGGACGCTTAGACACCGACTCACTGTGACGATAGGGTAGCTGAATCTGCTTACCAAGCCTACAACCTAGACAATCCAACAAGGCGTTGCCAGAGACAGACCCCAGAACAGCACGATGAACTAAAGATGAGAGACAAGAACCACATAAATGGCCAAGACGATGATGCCACTGCTGAAAAGAGCTAGCAGATGCGGCTACAGGGCCCACGAGACTGGCGGCGGTGGCATCGGAGGGAAGACGAAGCCAGTCAAGCTCCCAAAGACCATCATGGCATCGAGGGCCAGCACCAAGCAGAGCGCCTATGCGACGATCCTAAACAGAACATGAATCAAAGTCGAGATTGACCCAACAATTAGAGTCAACAATCTGACTACCTGAAAAGAGTTGCATGCTAAGTCGAGGAACATGAGCTACAGAGGGAAAAAGAAAAGAAGATGTGATAAGAGTGCCTCAACTAGTGAAAGGAGGGGAGTACCATCAGCAGTATGAACACAAACAGGAGACTCGACAGGTCGAACGAATGTCAAAGTGGAGGAATCATAAGTCATATGAAAAGATGCTCCAGTATCAAAAATCCATGAGGATGTACCTGAATGAGTAGAAGGTGCTTTCTCATTGCCCGAAAACTCAGGCGCATAACTAGCAGAACCTATCGATGAAGAATCCCAAATATCAAGAAGGCATCGGAGTTGCGCAATCTCATGTGCAGACAGAGACACAGTGGTAGACATCGAGGTAGAACCATCTGCTGACGAAGAGCGGTTGCCACCACCCGTGAAAGCCGTGTGTAGAGTCGACTAAGAGTAGTGAGTCGACATAGAGCGGTCACCGACGCGCGTGAAGCGGCAAGGGGAGTCGGTGTAGTGCAGGCACCACCACCACAGGAAGAAGCCGCTAGAAGAGTCGACGAATAACGACCATCACAGCCTGCTGAAGACGCCATAGAGGGCAACATCACAGGCGGACGAGCACCAAGCACCGGGCGGCGGTGCATATGCGAGACGGGATTAATATAGGGAACACCATCGGTAGTCTGTGTGCAGCGACGGAAATGCAGGCCTGACGGAAATGACATCTCTCTCTCTCTTATTACTCTTTTTTTCTTTACTCTTTTTTTTAGGAGAACAACCAACAGATTGGGATCACGATTAGACGTGAACCAGCAGCAGCAGCTTCAGGCGACACACGCGTGACGTCACGAGCGCCCGCGGGCAGCCAGCAACACAGCTGCACAGAGAGGGCAGGACTGGACGGGTGACCAGTGGCTGACGGGGCCGGCGATCGGCGGCGGACGGGGCCGGCGACCGGCAGCGACACCCTGGGAACACCCGGCGGCGACAGGTGGCGGCAGCCTGGGAAGTCAACCGGCAACGGGCCGACCTTGAGGAGACGCGACCAAGCTAGGAGACGAGACGGCGGCCGAGCCAGTTGGCAGCGGAGGACGGCAAGATCCGGCGTAGGACGGCAGGTGGCGGAATCCGCGGGATGACGGCGTACGGCCTGAACGCAGCTTCGTCCAGGTTCCGGAGGTGGCAGAATCCAGCGGTCAGCGGCAGGATGCAACAGAGATCGGCGACTGGAGGATTGATTCGGGAAGAGGAGTGGCTTGTTCAGACTTGCAGTGGCAGATGCGGGCATGAGCAGCACACGACGTGGAGCAGCACAGCCGGAGAAAGGAGGAACGCGGCGGCACAATTGGATCAGAGCACAAGTTGCGGTGTGCGAATATTTTTTGCCTAAAGCTCTAATACCATGTTAGGAATGCAACTTGTATTATTAGGAGGCCAAAGCCAGCATATATACACATACATGAGGATGCCAAAAGGCTACAAGAGGATGCCAAAAGACTAGAATGAAAGGCCAAAAGACATGACTAATATAACGCTAACAGTGCCGACCATGGTGTTTCCCCTGCCTGTGGCGGCTGCAGTGCCCGTGGCACCAGCGAACGCGTGTGAAGGAGCTTTGGAGGTGGAAGGATGCGCCGCCGCGTTGCCCTTCTTCTGTAACATCCCAATTTTCAATTTGGATGTTATGCATTAGATCATCATATGCATTCATAATTTGAGCATTTTTGAACTTGTTTTATTTGGAATTTTGATCCTAGAAAGCTTACGCAACTCAAGGACCAATTGAGAGAGTTGGAGGTTTTCACAAAAATCCATTTTTGATTTATCAAAATTTGGTAATTGGATCAAATTGTTTTTTTTCAAAATTCTTTTCCAATTATTTTAAAATAAAGAGAGAAGATAACATGACTTCTTCAATTTCAGTAGAAAAATATTGGAAATTGAATTTTGAATTTTTGGAGAGTTTATTTGATTTTATTCGCTAGTTTATTTATTTATTGCGGAGTTTATTAGTACTAAAAAAATTATTTTATTTTAGGCATTTAGGTCCAGAAAAATGTTCACATTAGTCCAAATATTAGGAGGGAATTATGTTAATTTTTCTGGAATTTTTTAAAATATTTTTATTAGGTTTTTCCTATTTTTTCGTATTTTTCTTTCTCTGGAAAATTGTTTAAAAAAAATTCGAATTGGGCCGGCCCAGCCGAAACCAGGCCTCGACCCAGCTCGCGCCCCGCGCCCCGACTGACTCCGGCAGGGAGTCCGGTCGCCCGACGCCGCCGCGCGCCGAGTCCGGCTCAGGCACGCCTCCCCGCCGCCTTGCCCCTCCTGCAAGCCGCCCCGCCCCCTCTCCTCCTTTAAATAGCCGGACCCCGCACCCCTCTCTCCTCCCAAGCCGATCGCCACCGCCGCAAGCGCAGCCGCCGCCCCGCCTCGCCGCGCGACGCCGCTAGCCGCCGCCGCCGCAAGACGCCGCCGCCCGCTCCGCATCGCCCCGCCCCGCCGCACCACCCCGCCATCACCGCCGCCACCTCGCCACCTCGCCCGACGCCGCCGCCGTCGAACCGGTATAAACCGCCGGTCCGATCCGGTTTATTTCGGTTTTTCTTTTAGTTCGGTTTTATTTATTTAGATCGGTTTATTTATTTAGGTTAGTTTAATTACCGAACGAATTCGTTAGATTAGGTTCTGTAGCGAACGTTCGTTCGGTAGATTTTTCTTTTTATTTCAGTTTTCGCCCAGGGACCCATCCGCAAATATTTTTCTTTGCAGATTAGTCCCTGATCTTTAAACCCTCACAACTTTTTACTCGTTTATCCAAATCCAATGAAACCAACGCCAAATTCTTCGTCTTGATCCCCTCTGTTCAGATAATCAACTTGAACATGTTTTTGAACGTTTAAAATTTGGTTTCAAACAGTTTTGAATTTGGACTTCTTTTGATCGTAATTTGAGTTTCGTAATTCCAATTTGATCGATTCTTTTTGCAAATCAAAGCTCTTCTCTTGAACTTTCTGTTTAGATCTTTTTATTTGGTTTTACCTTTGCATCTTATGCTTGAGTGCTTATGTATGCTATTGTTTGTCTACGATAGAGTATCCGGAGTGCGAAGCTTGCTACTACGAATCTCTAGGGTTTTCTGATCGTCAGCAAGGCAAGTTACACTTTGATCATATCCCTTTATTACCCAGTTTTTATGCATTAGTTTCAACCCTCAAATATTTGCATGAGTAGGATTGGGAACACATGGTTTTGGTTGTAGTACTTGAGGTAGGAACCTATTACCTTTGATCACCCTGGGAATGTACGCTTTGTTACTTATTGCTTAGCCATGCTCGTAGACGGGGATTGGTATGTGAGATTCATGAAAGATGCGAGAGTAAATTTTTAATTAAGGGAAAACTTAAGGTGGCTACTTTAATACACATCTGGGTGGATTGGTTGCGGGCACCTGGAGAATCCAGTGTTGTCCTAGGATATCCCGGAGTACCCATGTGATCATCCTATGGAATGCCACCCAGGCTGAAAGGGATCATAAGATTATTCATGCTAGAAACTTCTGTGTGCAGCCACAAGCCATTATGGGCTCTGGCATAGTTGAGTATGTTGTGTGACCTCTTTCAGTGGTTGGCTAGCAGATGTAGGGGAAAGTAGGTGGTACTGTCTACCCAGAGTAAAGAGTTAACGCTTCGGAAAGACTGTGTCTCAGTCATCCGTTTCTCAAACATCGTGTAGTGCGAGAAAATCCAACGGAGGAGATCGAGTCTTGTGGGGAAAAGTGCGCAAACCTTTGCAGAGTGTATAAACTAATCATGGTTAGCCGTGTCCCCGGTTATGGACATCTTGAGTATCTGGTATTTGAATTATTGGTTTGATCTCATCACTTTACTTAATGAAATTGTTGGGCTATTAATATTCTTTTGGGTTTGAGTTGGAGGTACCTTCTCAATAATGGCTTAAACAGGGTAGTTAAATAAAAATCTATTCCTTGTTGTAGGGAAAAATTGGCTTTATGCAAATGTTAAACTTAGAGCCTCCACCAGCCATATATTGCATGTAGTGATAGCTATTATTCATCATTGCTCTATAGTGTTATCTTGCCAGCATATTCCATGTGCTGACCTACACGGCTGCAACATATCATGTTGCAGAGTTTTCAGACGAAGAGTATGGTGCGCTAGGTCGTTGTCATGCACTCAGCTATGCCGTTGGAGTTGATGGACTCATTTATCTTCGAAGCTTCCGCGGTTGTTTTATTTATATGGCCTTGAGCCATATTTGTGTAATAATACTCTTTATGAGGATTTTCGATGTAATAAGTGTGTGATTGAACTCTGTTATAAATCCTCGAGTACTGTGTGTGTCAGCATACCGATCCAGGGATGACACTTAAGCACAGAGACTTCAATCCATTGGGATCAGGTCGCTACATCTTCTTGGGAGCCATCAGTGACGAAGAATACGATGAGATCGAAGGAACTGACGTGCTAACTGCTATTTTAGGTTCGCGCAAGCGAATCCCCGACCTGGCGCGCCAAAGATGTCGAGGTACGACCATCTATGGGGCCATCTAGCCCCTTGCGGTTCAGCTAGGGGATTTCGCAAGCACAAAGATTAGAAACAACAAAGAGCACAAGGAGTTTTTACCCAGGTTCAGGCTACTCGGAGGTGTAAAACCCTACTCCGGCCTTGGGTGTATTGATATGTGGGAGCACAAGTACAAGGAGCGCTCTATCCCGGCAAGGGTGTAAGGAGAGAGCAGCTACGCATGCAAGTGTGCGAGGAGACAAATCGAATATCCTTGTTAAGGTTGCCTTGGGCCTCCTTTTATAGCTTAAGGGGTCACCATAGTGGCAAAATAGTCATTATATGCTGATTAGATAGGAAACAGTGCAATCATACCTAACTCTGCTGGGTTAGGACAAAGGCAATTAACGCTCCGTTAGGTGTCATGCGGAGGAGTAATCCCGGCAAGGCTCCTGCACCGCTTGCCCAGCTACCTCCTATTAACTTGACACGTCTTCTAGACGGGCGTCAATAAAGGTAATTCTTCCCCCAGCGAGCTGATGCTACTTCGCGAGTTTGCGTTGGTTTTTCCGTTGAAGAGGAAAGGGTGATGCAGCAAAGTAGAGTAAGTATTTCCCTCAGTTGTTGAGAACCAAGGTATCAATCCAGTAGGAGGAACAAGCAAGTCTCCAATGTACCTACACAAATAAACAAATACTTACACCCAACGCAATCAAGGGGTTGTCAATCCTTTCACGGTTATTTGCAAGGATGAGATCTGATAGAGATAGGTATAAAAGATAAACTCAAAATAAAACAAAAGTAAATAAATTGGAGCAAGGTATTTTTGTGTTTTTGGTTTTATAGATCTGAAAATAATATGATGGAAAATAGACCCGGGGGCCATAGTTTTCACTAGAGGCTTCTCTCTCGATAGAAGGCATACGGTGGGTGAACAAATTACTGTTGAGCAATTGACAGAAAAACGCATAGTTATGACGATATCTAAGGTAATGATCATGAATATAGGCATCACGTCTGAGACATGTAGACAGAATCCTGCCTGCATCTACTACTATTACTCCACACATCGACCGCTATCCAGCATGCATCTAGTGTATTAAGTTAACAAGAATGGAGTAACACCTTAAGCAAGATGACATGATGTAGAGGGATAGACCCAAGCAATATGAAATAAACCCCACCTTGTTATCCTTAGTAGCAACAATACAATAAATGTCATGTCCCTTTCTGTCACTGGGATTGAGCACCGCAAGATTGAACCCACTACAAAGCACCTCTCCCATTGCAAGAAAAATCAATCTAGTTGGGCAAACCAAATAAATAGATCGGAGAGAAATACAAAGCTATCTTAATCATGCATAAAAGAGTTCAGAGAAGACTCAAATAATATTCATAGATAATCGAATCATAAACCCCCAATTCATTGGATCTCAACAAACGCACCGCTAAAGATTACATCCAATAGATCTCCAAAGAGAACTTTGTATTAAAGATCAAAGAGAGAGAAGAAGTCATCTAGCTACTAGCTATGGACCAGTAGGTGTGTGGTAAACTACTCACAACTCATCGGAAGGGCAGCAAGGTTGATGTAGAAGCCCTCCATGATCGATTCCCCCTCCGGCAGGGTGCCGGCGAAGGCCTCTAGATTGGATCTCATGGTTCTGGAACTTGCGGCAGCGGAACTGTATTTTTTGCCTCCCTTCTGGTATAAGGGATTTATTTGGGTATTTATAGAGCTGAGATTAGGGTTAAGGGGCCCACAAGGGAGTCACAAGCCTGGGTGGAGCCCCCCTAGGGCGCGCCCCTGAGCTTGTCGTCTCCTCGTAGGTCTCCTGGCCTCCTCCCGAAGTTTCCTACGTGTCTTGGTGTCCAACAAAAATCGTCAAAAAGTTTCACAGCAATTGGACTCCGTTTGGTATTGATTTTCTGCAAAGCCAAAAACAAGGAAAAAACAACAATTGGCACTAGGTTAATAGGTTAGTCCCCAAAAATAATATAAAATAGCATAATTATGCATATAAACATCCAAGATTGATAATATAATAGTATGGAACAATCAAAAATTATAGATACGTTGGAGACGTATCAAGCATCCCCAAGCTTAACTCCCGCTCGTCCTCAAGTAGCTAAATGATAAAAACAGAATTTTTTAGGTGGAATGCTACCAAACATGTTCATCATATGATGTTTCTTTATGTGGCATGAATATTCAGATCCGTATGATTCAAAACAAAAGTCTAATATTGACATAAAAACAATGACACTTCAAGCATACATAACAAGCAATCATGTCTTTCAAAATATAATGGATAAAGAAAGTTATCCCTACAAAATCATATATTCTTGTTATGCTCCCTCTTCTTAACACAAAGTATAAATCATGAACTACCCCGGTGTTAGCCAAGCAATTGGTTCATACTTTTTAACGAGCTTCAGCTTTTTCAACTCTTCACGCAATACATGAGCATGAGCCATGGATATAGCACTATAGGTGGAAGAGAAGATCGTAGTAGACAAAAGAAGGGAGAAAGTCTCACATCAACTCAGCAAATCAATGGGCTATAGAGATGCCCATCAATTGATATTGATGCAAGTGAGTATGGATTGCCATGCAACGGATGCACTAGAGCTATAAGTGTATGAAAGCTCAAAAGAAAACTAAGTGGGTGTGCATCCAACTTGCTTGCTCATGAAGACCTCGGGCATTTGAGGAAGCCCATCAACGGAATATACAAGCCAAGTTCTATAAAGAAAAATTCCCACTAGTAATATATGAAAGTTATAACATAGGAGACTCTCTATATGAAGATCATGGTGCTAATTTGAAGCACAAGTGTGGAAAAGGGATAGTAACATTGTCCCTTCTCTCTTCTCTCATTTTTATTTGGTGGGCTCTTTGGCCTCTTTTTTTTGTTTCCTCGCATGGGACAATGCTCTAATAATGACCGTCACACTTTTATTTACTTACAACTCAAAATTACAACTCAATACTAGAACAAAATCATGACTCTATATGAATGCCTCTGGCGGTGTACCTGGATGTGCAATGATCTAAACTTAGCATGTATGAATATGAAGAACGGTGGCCTTGCCACAATAATATGTAGGCTATGTGATCATGCAAAGCAATATGACAATGGTGATGTATGTCATGACAAAAAGGAACGGTGGAAGTTGCATGGCAATATATCTCAGAATGGCTATGGAAATGCCATAATAGGTAGGTATGGTGGCTGTTTTGAGGAAAGGTATAAAGGTAGGTGTTTGGTACCGGTGAAAGTTGCGCCGTACTAGAGAGGCTAGAAAAGGTGGAAGGGTGAGAGTGCGTATAATCCATGGACTCAACATTAGTCAAAAAGAACTGACATACTTATTGCAAAAAGTTTATTAGCCTTGGAAGCAAAGTATTACTACGCATGCTCCTTGGGGAGAGGTTGGTAGGAGTTAACCATCGCGCGCTCCCAACCTCCACACAAAGGAAGACAACCAAGGATAAATTGTGCTCCAATTTATTCACATAACTAGAAGACCTTACGTGCATGCTACGGGAATCACAAACCTTAACACAAGTATTTTTACTAAACCACAATTTACCCATTAGCATGACTCTAATATCACCACCTTCATATCACAAAACTATTGCAAGGAATCAAACTTCTCATATATTCAGTGCTCTACATGAAAGTTTTTATTATATCCCTCTTGAATACCTATCATATCAAAACCAAATTCATAACCCAAGAAAATTGCCATACTATTTATAAGACTCTCAAAATAATATAAGTGAATCATGAGAGTTCATCAATTTCTTTAAAATATCATCACCGTCGTGCTCTAAAAGATATAAGTGAAGCGCTAGAGCAACTGCCTAGCTCAAAAGATATAAGTGAAGCATAAAGAGTATTCTATCAAATTCACGACAAGTGTGTATCTCTCTCAAAATGATGTGCCCATCAAGGATGATTGTGGCAAACTAAAAATCAAACAAAGCAAAGACTCAAATAATACACGACGCTCCAAGCAAAACACATATCATGTGGTGAATAAAAATACAGCCTCAAGTAAATTACCGATGGATTGTAGACGAAAGAGGGGATGGCTTCCGGGGCATCCCCAAGCATAGGCTCTTGGTTGTCCTTGGATATTACCTTGGGGTGCCTTGTGCATCCCCAAGCTTAGGATCTTGCCACTCCTTATTCCTTAGTCCATCAAAACTTCACCCAAAACTTGAAAACTTCACAACACAAAACTCAACAGAAAACTCATGAGATCCGTTAGTATATCAAAAAGAATATCACCACTTATGTACTTTCCCCAACTTATTCCAATTTTATATTTGCATAATACCTACTATATTCAAACTTCACCATAGTTTATACCCCCAATACAAGTCATAGATTCATCGAAATAAGCAAAGAAAGCATCAAAAACAGAACAGTCTGTAGCAACGCAATTTTTATCCATACTTTTGTAACTCCAAAAGTTCTGAAACATTAGTACAATGTGGAAAATTTGTATCATAATAACGTGTAAAAAATTCTGCAATTGATCATGTTCCAGTAACCATAAACAATTCTGGTTCTGGACGCAAAATTTCTGTTTCTGCATAGTACCAATTTTTAACAATCAATCTAGCCATCCCAAAGGCTTTACTTGGCACAAATAATAAACCAAATCAAAAGTACACCAACATAACAGAAGGTTAAGGGTGTTTTTGTTCAAAAACGGAAGAAAAAGCAAGAAAAACAAAAAACATACTGGGTTGCCTCCCAACAAGAGCTATTGTTTTACGCCCCTAGCTAGGCATAAAGCATAGATCTCAAGTATTATCATCTTTGGTAGTCAATCCATAAGTGGACCTCATAATAGATTCATATGGTAACTTAATTTTCTTTCTTGGAAAGTGTTCCATGCCCTTCCTTAATGGAATTGAAATCTAATATTTCCTTCTTTCATATCAATATTGCTCCAATCGTTCTAAGGAAAGGTCTACCAAGAATAATAGGGCATGTAGGTTGCAATCAATATCAAGAACAATGAAATCTATGGGCACATAATTTGCAAGAATAAGAATGTCATTAATTCTTCCCATAGGTTTCTAAATAGTGGAATATGCTAAGTGCAAATTTAAAGAACATTCATCCAATTTATCAAGGCCTAGCACATCACATAAAGTTTTTGGAATCGTAGAAACGCTAGCACCCAAATCACACAAAGCATTGCACTCATAATCTTTAATCTTAATCTTAATAGTAGGTTCCCACTCATCATACATCTTTCTAGGAATTGAAACTTACAACTCAAGTTTTTCTTCCAAGGATTTCATCATGGCATCAACAATATATTTAGTAAAAGCCTTATTTTGATTATAAGCATGGGGTGAATTGAGAATGGATTGCAACAAGGAAATACAATAAATCAAATAAAAATTGTTATAATTGAAGTCCTTCAAATCCAAGAGAGCGGGCACATCACTACTTAAAGTTTTGACCTCATCAATCCTGCTTTTATCAATTTTTTCATTAAGATCATCACCCTCCAAATTATCGGGAAGCCCACTAGCTAAAGTTGACTCTTCTACAGTCCCTTTCTCATCAACATTTCTTTTTGTAAATAAAGATTCAATAGGAGTCAAACCAATCACTTTAAGATCTTCATCAAAATTATCACAAAAACTTGAAGCAAACGCTTTATCTATCCATTCTCTCTTAGCTCGCATTCTAGCGGCTATCTCCTTACTCTCATAAATATAAATTCTAATGGTTTTCAAAGATTCATTAATATCAAGTTTAGGTGGCATAGGTTTAATTTTAAAAGAATCAATCTCATGAACAATTCTATCAACGTTCCTAGCCACGTAATCAAAGTTATGCAACTTTTCTTCAACCACAGCATTGAAAATCTTTTGAGAGTTAATAAAATCTTAATATGGTGCTCAAGATCAGAGGGCATCTTATTATAATTTCATTAAGAATTGATGTAGGAATTACCATAATTATTAAAGGAATTACTAGGAAAAGGCCTAGGATTAAAATTACCTCTATACGCGTTATTACCAAAATTGTTCCTACCAACAAAATTCACATCCAAAGATTCATTATTGTTTTCAATCAAAGTAGACAAAAGGCACATCATTAATATAAACATGAGCACTCTTACTAGCAACCAATTTCATAAGTTCATCCATCTTACCACTCAAAGTATTAATTTCTTCAATAGCATGCACTTTTTTAGTAGTAAAAGATCTTTCGGTACGCCATTGAGAAAAATTTGCCATAATATTATCTAGCAATTTGGTAGCTTCCCCTAATGTAATTTCCATAAAAGTACATCCCGCGGCGCAATCCAAAAGATTTCTAGAAGAAAAACTCAATCCAGCATAAAAAAGTTGTATGATCATCCATAAACTCAAACCATGTGTAGGGCAATTTCTTATCATTAATTTCATCCACTCCCAAGATTTTGCAACATGCTCATGATAAAGTTGCTTAAAATTCAATATATCGTTCCTAAGGGAGATGATTTTAGCGGGACCAAAATACTTCGAGATAAAAGCATCCTTACACTTATTCCATGGATCAATACTACTTTTAGGCAAGGATGAAAACCATGTTTTTGCACGATCTCGAAGTGAAAACGGAAATAGTTTCATCTTAACAATATCATTATCCACATCTTTTTTCTTTTGCATATCAAACAATTCAACGAAAGTATTAAGATGGGATGCAATATCTTCATTAGGACTACCAGAAAATTGTTCTTTCATAACAAGATTCAACAAAGCGGCATTGATTTCATAAGATTCCGCACTAAGGTGGGAGCAATCGGACTACTAATAAAATCGTTATTATTAGTATTGTAAAAGTCACACAACTTGTTATTTTCTTGAGTCATTGTGACAAAGCATGCAATCTAGCACACAAGCAACCAAAAAGGCAAACGGAAAAGACGAACGAAAAAGGCAAATATTTTTGTGTTTTTCTAAAAACATTTTAGAAGTGGGGGAGAGGAAAACGAGAGGCAAATGGCGAATAATGTAAATGCAAGAGATGAGAGTTTATGATGGGTACTTGGTAGGCTTGATGTAGATCTTCCATGGCGCCAGAAATTGGCTAGTCGACGGGAGAGATCTTGTCTTGACTTGCTGTGAATCCTCCCCGGTAACGGCGGCAGAAATCCTTCTTGCTACTTTGCGAGCTTGCGTTCGATTTTCCCTTGAAGAGGAAAGGGTGATGCAACAAAGTAGAGTAAGGATTTCCCTCAGTTGTTCAGAACAAAGGTATCAATCTAGTAGGAGGAACAAGCAAGTCTCCAATGTACCTACACAAACAAACAAATACTTGCACCCAACGCAATAAAGGGTTTGTCAATCCCTTCACGGTTATTTGCAAGGATGAGATCTGATAGATATAGGTATAAAAGATAAACTCAAAATAAAACAAAAGAAAATTAATTACGGGAAGGTATTTTTGTGTTTTTGGTTTTATAGATCTGAAAATAATATGATGGAAAATAGACCCGGGGGCCATAGTTTTCACTATAGGCTTCTCTCTCGATAGAAGGCATACGGTGGGTGAACAAATTGCTGTGGAGCAATTGATAAAAAGCGCATAGTTATGACGATATCTAAGGCAATGATCATGAATATAGGCATCATGTCCGAGACAAGTAGACCGACTCATGCCTGCATCTACTACTATTACTCCACACATCGACCGCTATCCAGCATGCATCTAGTGTATTAAGTTAACAAGAACGGAGTAACGCCTTAAGCAAGATGACATGATGTAGAGGGAAATATCCAAGCAATATGAAATAAACCCCATCTTGTTATCCTTAGTAGCAACAATACAATACGTGTCATGTCCCTTTCTGTCACTGGGATTGAGCACCGCAAGATTGAACCCACTACAAAGCACCGCTCCCATTGCAAGAAAAATCAATCTAGTTGGCCAAACCAAATCAATAGATCAGAGAGAAATACAAAGCTATCTTAATCCTGCATAAAAGAGTTCAGAGAAGACTCAAATAATATTCATAGATAATCAAATCATAAACCTACAATTCATCGGATCTCAACAAACACACCGCAAAAGATTACATCGAATAGATCTCCGAAGAGAACTTTGTATTGAAGATCAAAGAGAGAGAAGAAGCCATCTAGCTACTAGCTATGGACCCGTAGGTCTGTGGTAAACTACTCACAACTCATCGAAAGGGCAGCAAGGTTGATGTAGAAGCCCTCCGGGATTGATTCCCCCTCCGGCAGGGTGCCGGCGAAGGCCTCTAGATTGGATCTCGTGGTTCTGGAACTTGCGGCTGCGGAACTGTATTTTTGGCCTCTCTTCTGGTATAAGGGATTTATTTGGGTATTTATAGAGCTGAGATTAGGGTTAGGGGGACCCATAGGGGAGTCACAAGCCTGGGTGGCGCGCCCCCACTAGGGCGCGCCCCCTGAGCTTGTCGGCTCCTCGTAGGTCTCCTGGCCTCCTCCCGAAGCTTCCTGGGTGTCTTCATGTCCAAGAAAAATTGTCAAAAAGTTTCGTAGCAATTGGACTCCGTTTGGTATTGATTTTCTGCAAAGCCAAAAACAAGGAAAAAACAGCAAGTGGCACTGGCACTAGGTTAATAGGTTAGTCCCAAAAAATGATATAAAATAGCATAATTATGCATATAAGACATCCAAGATTGATAATATAATAGCATGGAACAATCAAAATTAAAGATACGTTGGAGACGTATCAGCTGACACGTGCCCCACAAGCCTCACCAACCCGCCTGCGAGCTTGACACCTCATCGATTAGTGACTAGCTGCTCGATGAGGTGGAGCACCAGTCGTTTAGTGAGGGCTTGCCGGCAAGGAGCTTGCCGGGCCTTCGCCTTGATCTTGGCCTTGCTGGCTCCGCTTTGCCGGCAAGGGATGCTTTTGAGAGCTCTTCGCTCTGTCTTGGTCTTGTTCTTCTTGATGCTCTCTTTGCCTTGGGCCTTGAATCTTGTTAACAGTGGTCCCCCGTAGGCTTCGGCCAGCGAGGCAGCTGCCGCTATCTGTGCATAAGTCAGGGTGTATAGAACACCCCTGTTTGTATACACCGACATGTACCCGCTCCTTGGTAGTTTCATCACCCTGTTCCCCGGCAAACTTTCCTTCTACTCCGACAGGCCCCTCCGACGACTCGTCTACTGGGTCATCCTCATCTGCTTTTCAGCAGTGGCTACTGCATACCCAAACCTGCCGGCATCTCCAGCTATTCTTGCTTTTACCGCCCTGCTGGTGATGTATTCCAGCTCTTCCTCGATAGTGTTGCGGATGAGGTCCACCTCTTCCTTGATGGGTTTCTCCACCAGGGTGTCAAACCATACCCTAACCACATCCTCGGGCGGTTCATCCCAATATCCAACAACACCCTGCGCATTGCACTTTGGCATCATTGCAATGATGGCATCCTTGGCGGAGTTTTTGCACAAAGGCACTATGTTTGCCGGCAACTTGAACTTGCAAGTGTCGCGGAAGAGCTGGTGGCATAGTACTTGATGTTGCATCACCGTCAAGTTGGCACCAAGCCCAGCACTCACCCGCATGATATCAGCTGCATTCCTAAAATCCTAAGCTGGCCTTCCCCTGTCCTGAAGAGGGACGATGCAGCGGCGGAGGAAATATGCTCCTACCTTCTCGATGGTGAGGCTAGCAGCCCTAAGGCGAAGAATGCGGGTTGTGGCAGTTGAGAGCTTCTTGTCGTTTATGTCAAGGGATCCCCAACCCCCACCATGCTCCACCTTCTTCATCCTCGGCCTACAGAAATCCGGGAAATTGGCGTACTTAATCCAGAACCATTCTACTCACCACTCGTCCCACGTCGGGTGCAGCTGGCGTTGGGGTAGGACTCCTTGGCTATGGCTTTGCGGATCCAAATAATGCAGCCAGAAGGGGCATCCACTTCGTTGGAACAAATTAATGGTGGAAGAGAGCAATGTTGGGCACGACTCCGACGAAGTTCTCGCACATATGCGTGAAGACAAACATACAGGTTATGGCGCTTGGTGTGAAGTCGAGGAGATGGAACCCATAGGTTTACATGACCTCGGCGAAGAAATCAGAGAATGGGGGGACAAGCCCACAGTAAAAGTACACGGTAAAAAAGGGATACTTGTCCCCGCTGGGTTTGGCAGAGCCGGGAAGAATCTGTGGTGCGGGATGGGTCGTCGTATCCCTCCCCCACATGAGTGAGTACTGCTCTACTAGATCCTCCTGCCTCAGCACCAGCGCGAAGATGATGTTATTGCTCTGCAGCGCCGCCATTTCCTCCCTCCTCTCCTCTGCTTTCGGGCCGGCTACCTTCTTAGCCTTGCCTTGGCCCTTTTTGGGCGCCATGGTGAATGCCAAAGACGTGAATTTGGTGGGAGGGCAATGGCGCGGTTGTGTGGCGGCGAAAGTAGCAGAGTGCTCTATTCGTGCGCAAGGAAGAGGAAGGAGGCGGGCGCTAGATTGGAAGCAAAAAGGGGGGGTAAATGAGCAGTGCCCCTCGCGATTCCTTTTTTACGAGGAAGGCACGGGGACTAGCTCTTTACTATCCTACGTGGCTGCGCTTTTCAGGCGCACTACCCCTGGTGACCATTTTCATTCCGCCTCTCCCACGTCCCGCATTTAATGCGTTGGGAGCATGGAAGAAGAGAGATTATAGCAGCTATCTTCTGCCACGTGTGCCTACGCACTGTTTGGGCCTAGCCCAATGATGCTTCGCATACGTGTGTGGCCTAGGCCTGGGGGCTCCTATTGGTGTACTAAGATATGGCTACCTTACTACCCTGACTTGTGCACAGGCAGTTGTAGCCTTCCCGCTGACAAGGCATGCCGGTGGGCTACTACAAGAATCAAGGTATCAACATACAAGACCATGAAGAAGACCTCGAGGCAGGTCATCGATAAGTACTAAGTTAGTACTAAAGGACAAGATTTCAGTTGCCGGCAAGCTTCGCACCGACAAGCCAAGACCCGACAAGCTCCTTGACATAAGCGCCTCCTCTCCGCTCTTCGACCACTCCACCTCATCGGCCAGCTGATGGCTTGGCAAGATTAGGTGTTGAGCAGATGAGGGGCTTGGGGTATCGTTAGGACGCGTGTCAACTTGTTGCATGTAGGCCAACTTTACTTGACACCCACTTGGTGGACGTGTCAAGAAGATAGGCTCATCCACATCGACGTCACAGAAGGAGAGATGCATTTTTCGAAAGGACGGCTATGAGCTAATGGTGCATTAAATGCCCTTTTCCTAGTCCGGCAGGATTAGGATGATAGCATCGAGGCCACTATTCATGAGATGTAATGACCATGTGGCCACTATGGTGACCCGTTTTCGTCTATAAAAGCAGGCCCAAGGCTACCTTGGCACGGGTCGACACCCTGCTCATGCTTACACAGTAGTTGCACCTTGCTCGCGTTTTTCTGGCAAGCTGTGCTTGTAACTTGAGCCCCAAGTCAAACCACCCACTAACAAGAGTATGGTTTTACGCCTCCACGGCGGCCCAAACCTGAGAAATCATCGCGTGTGAACTGTTGGATTCGCTCTCTGTGCTCCTCGATCTCCTTAGTCGAATCGCAAAGGGACGTCGCCAGGCCCATAGATTTTTGTACCCTGACACAATGTGATCAAAGTGAAAAGTGATCCCAAGATAGACGTTCTTACCGGCGTCCCGCTCAGATCCGTGGAAGATCGTCACCTCGGCGCCACGCCCAAATCCGCCCAGATCCATGCAGCCGGCACAAGGCGGCGAGGAGGACGGCCTCGACATAGTGGGACACGAGTCGACGAGGCGCGGAAAGTGGTGTTCCAGTGTTGTGCCCCCAACCAAGATTTAGCGTTCGAGTAGATTGGGTGGGTGAGGGGGGTGGATGCGGCGGCGCGAGTGAGATTCAGTGGCCTATTTGTCACTTGTCCCTCTTCTGCCACTGCCCGGTGGGCCACGGGAAACCCGACCGAATCCAGCCAATCGGGTCACCTCTCGCGGATCGACCATGGCTAACCCTAGCGCCTAATCCAAACCGTCCCCGAATAGCGATCCAACGGCTCGGATAGTGCGGGGTTTTGAGAGGGGTTTATTAAGGGGTTTTGAGAGGGTTTCAGCTACTAGGGTTGAGCATAACTAATTTTAAAAAATCCAAAAAATATGGAACGTGCACACATCATTGTTTTATCTTACTAAGTTGCTAGGAAAAATAAGAAACCACATCTATGGATATTTCCATGAAATTCCCTTCACAAAACTAAGCTATCACCAACAAGGGGGCATGGTTTTAAGGGAAATGAGCTAGGGTTTAGGGTTATCCATAGCATAGTTTGTCCAAACGATCCCATATTGGGCATGGAACCTATATTTGCAAACTAGACGTCAAGGTTTCTTTTTTAGTTCAGTTAGAGAAGGTCGAAAAAAGTGCTTAGAAATGGGTTGTCTACCCTAGCTTTGGAGCACATCTTTCATGACTATGAATTTTACTTCACAAAAGAGACGTCTTCAAAGTACTTCACAAAAGTATCATTACATCACACAAAATGACAAATATCAAATTGTTACTACTCAAATTCAAATTCACAACATTACAAAGTTCTAACTCAAGTTCAGAACGTCCAAAGGTACACAACATTACAATGTTAAAGCTCAAGTTTAGAACATCTAAAGGTTCACAACATTAGAGGGTTCAAAATCAAGTTCACATCACTTCAAAGTTCAAACTCAATTTCACATCATTTCAAATTTCAAACTAAATTTCACATCATTCCAAAGTTCAAACTCAAATTCCAATCCTTTTCCGGCTCCTTGTGTTTCTTTCTAGATTCATCACCTTGCTCCTTGTGTTCGTTGCTGGATTATTGGGTAGCTTCACTGACTTTGTTTTTTGGTCTTCGCAAAAGGTTCTGGCGGTGGTGGTGGTGAAGGAGTACTTCCAGTAACATAACAGGTGATGGCCAATGGGCAAACAGCTTCAGGTGCCACAGGTTGAACTGCTCTTTCTTTGGTTTCTAGCTCTTGAAAAACTTCAAGAGCCATTCTTTCAAAGTCATCATCAGATGTGGCTTCAACAGTTGGTTCGCCTTCAGTTGATGTCAGATCAACTTGCGCTACATTCCTTTTAGTCCCTTTCTTTGCCTTTGTTATATTCTTTTGTGTGCTTATCCTAGAGTTGTTGATAGAGAGACAACATTAAATTCTGTTTTAAGAAGTGAGAACAAATGAACAAAAGAGAAGGCACACATACCAAGCTGTACTAGGAAAAGCTTGTTTGCTGAATCCATCTCCAACACACCATATGCCACTGGGAAAAGCTAGTTGTGTGCATCAACTACACAAGCAGCTACTAGCTGTACCCTAAATCTTCCACTCAAAGTTGTTGCATCCACAGTCAAATAAGGCCTGCAACCGTCAAGAAACCCCTTCCAGCAAGCCTTGAAACAAACAAAAGCACTCCTGAAACATTCCTTCTCAAATGTCTTCTCCCTATTTTTGTACTCTATAGTATGTTTGTCAAGCTCTAAAACACTGCCTGGACATGCCATCTCCACTTCAGCTTTGTAGGTGTACAACAAAGTAAAACTATCATTGCTTGGACCATTAATTCTGTCAAGAGCCATTGCCTTTGCATAAAAATCGTCATGTACGGTATGCTGATCTTATACTTCTCAAACAAAAACATGTGTAGTGCTATAGGACCAAGTGTTGGTGTCTCTCTAAGCCAATCCATGACTGCATCTGCCACCCACCTAGTTTTTGCTAATTTTGATGTTTGGGCCTTCCCCCCTCCAGGTGGGCAAGTGTGCGTATCTGGGTTCAGTTTGACCTGAAATTCAAAGAAACAAGTGTATCAAATAGAAGGGATCAAGCATCACTGAAACTAATGTTGTGTGCAAACTTAAATACTTGAATATATTTATTTGTACGCATACGAGGCATGCAACCTCCACCTACACCTCTCATATGGACAGTGAACCGTCAACCTTCTGGGTTCACTCTTATCAATCACAATATCATTTTGAGTGAGAATGCAGTATGTAGTCAGTGCATTCCGACAGTCCATCATTGATTCAAATATTATTCCTGGAGTAAGCTTAGGATCGTTCCTCTCCCACTCAATTGTTGGCATGTCCTCACCAGTAGATTCGTCTGGAACCAACATGTCAGTGTTCTCCTCCTTCTCTACATAATCAGTGTCATGAAATCTAGCACGGCTGGTTGGCTCCTTCGGGTATTCATCCTGTATTGCTTGTTTGCCGAATTCATCAACCAATTCAAGGTACATCCTCTCATCCTCGTCATCGTTTTGGGGCACTGGCTCGTCAAGCTGTGCATCATCTTCTACAACCACTGCAGCACTCGCCTGGCTTTCACTGCCTGTAGGTTTAGCCGGTCCTGGCCTACAAGGAGTGCGAGGCTGCTCACTATTAGCAGAGTTATCAGGTGCCACAACCTTTACCTTTTCCCATCCTTTTGGAGGTCGGATGATGCGGAGCATCCTACGATCATCCCCATGTACACCTCATCTACTCCCCAAGCTACAAGTGTCTATACGACAAGACCTCGAGCATACGCCATTGGACACAAGGTGAACCCGCTCCTAGATACTTCCCTTTTCCATTCATGCGAGACATGGTTGCTACCTAATGCAAAGACACTATATGTGCTTAGGAACCGAGGAGACAACCATGGAGGAGCTAGGAGCATAGGACAAGCCACCACGGATGCGGATCAAGAAGTGCCTCAAGTGGAGTCGCCGCTGAGCTACAACAGTCGGACATCCGGCGGGAGCCCGGACATCTGGCACCACCAACCATAACAAGGCCAGAGAGAAACGGACGCGAGGTGACTCTACAGTGGCCGGACATCCGGCCGACCCCCGGACATCCGGAGCCTGGCGAAAGGCCGGACATCCGGCAGCGCCCTGGAAATCCGGCGCATGCTAGGCCCCTGGCCGGACATCCGGCGCCTCCTGTCGGGCCGGACATCCGGCGTCCCGCCCGGACATCCGGCACCTCCGCGCAGCTGCGGGCCAAGAGCCCATGTAACCTCTCCCTCTCTTACCCCTTCTTCCCTAGACTATATATAGACATTCCCCTCCTCCTAGCTAGGGTTAGCAAAGTGTTGGCTCATTTGATAGAGAGCTTTGCTCCTTGTGTCCACTCCTCTTGCGAGAGAGAGACTACCCCGCTCCCATGGAGATCGAGACCTCCATGTGAGAATATCCATCTACGGATTCAAGACCTCAGCTCCTCACGGATTGGGATGAACTAGCTACCATTTGTATCCTCTCGTGTTGACTTTGGATCGTGTATCTCTCCTTATGTTATGTGGATCTAGCACATGTGTGATCTTTTCTTGTTTATTTGAGTGTTTCCTCTTGTTTTTCCCTCGTCCCCCTCCGTGTTCATCGTGTTCATCGTGGGAATCCACTCCAAATGTGAAAGATCGGCTGATTAGGGTTCCACCCTACATCATATGGTATCATGAGCCACGCTGATCATGATTTTGGAGTCCCCCTACCCCTTTTTCTAGCTTGATTTTGTTGTTTTTCGTCCTAATTCGAAAATCCCCACCCAAAATAGCCCTAAAAAATATTTGTCATTTGTTGGTTTGATGAGATTTTGTTGATTTCGATCCATGGATTCGTTGTATTTCGAGTGGATCTAGCATTCCCCATCTTTTCCCCCTTTTCCATCCATGAAATCCCCTTCAATTTTGCCCTTGGAATCATCTTTTTTCGCCCCAAATCGAGTTTCAAAGTTCAAATCCCGATCTGGAATCGTCGGGCCGGACATCCGGGCCATCAGCCGGACATCCGGGCCATCGGGCCAGACATCCGGGTCCCCGGCTGGACATCTGGCTCGTGGAGGGCAAAATCGCGCATGTTTCTTGACATCAGGTCCCGGATTTCCGGCCATCCCCCCGGATGTCCGACCCCTGGGCATTTCAGCCTTCGGTGCTTCACCGTTTTGGTCATAACTTCCACATCCGAAGTCCGATTTTCGCGTTCTTTAGCTCGTTGGATAGCTATTGACATCCCCCATCCATCTAGATAGGTTTAATCACCATTTGACTCCATCAAATTTTTGGTACTTTGGCATGTTTGCCTAGGCCTTCCTCCATATCATCCGCAATACCACCATAGCTTTCCGTAACCTAACCCATTTTTCTCCATATAGCATTTATGGTTGGTTGAGTTGTGATTTGAGTCTCCTAAGGTGTTTCGGCTAATTAGGGACGGTTGCTTCTTCATGAACCACCACCACCACTTCTGCATTGCCACCTCCGAAACCACCACCGCATTCCTCTACCACCATTTGACATTTGCTGTTTGATATTTCGAGTTTGCGATTTTTCTGTTTCCTATGGTGTTTCGGCTAACTAGGAACAGTTCGACATCGACATCACCGCCGCTCATCATCGACACGGCCTCGACATCGACCATCTTCACCATTTTGACACCCCCACCGTAAGCACGGACGGTAACCTCGACGATATCATTGTACATTCTCCCGTGCCATTGCATTGTTAACCCCTAGCCCATTTTTGTGTTACTTGCCTACCGAGACTGGCCATTGAGTAATGCCGGGCCACATTACTTGTGCACATTAGTGATACTTGTTCCGCATAGCTTCTATAGCGTGCATATATCTTCGTATCAACTCTTGTGTCATACATTGTTCCCGCATATACATTCTTGCAATCTTGGTTTGCATCTTCGCATAAGTGGCCATAGCAAAAAAAAGAGAATAAAAGCTTTTAAGCAAAGAGAAAAACAAAGAGCTTGTAAGCAATAGCCATAGCATAATACCACATTGCATATCACATTGCAACCATTTGATCGTCTTGGATCATTGTGAGTGAATCACCGGGAACCATACATGCATACATCATTGGGATAGAAGAGGACACATTTTGTCTCTCATAGGTTGTGCACAAGTTTCATATCTCGCTCATTTGAGCAATCGTGCTAGCGTCTCTCTAGAGTTGTGCAACAAAGAGCATTTTCCGTGGGATATCACATTTTGAGCTCCATTGTTGGTTGCACGACCCCATTATTCTACCCGTGTGTGTGTTTCCATGTGTCACTCATAGCTATTGGTCTACTTGTTTTACATGCGAATTTGTGAATCTCTTTCAACATTATTGACTCTTGCTAACCATTACATTAATTTTGTGCCACTATCCTCACCAAGCTACTCCATAAGCCTCATTGTGTAGGTGTGAGAATCAACAAGATCCGGTACCAATTGTGCTACTTCTATAATATCATATTGAGTGTTAATTGATCCATTTTCAACATTGGACGGTACATTTGGTCTATTTCTTCCCTTTCTTCCACTCACCATTACTCGAGTCTTGTGATGGATAGGCGAAGCAAATACCGTGACCGCATCGAGCGACTCTCCATCGACATACGACACTCCGAAGCAAGGCAAAGGGCCTACATCGACGAGGCATTCGACTACGTCAACAAAAGGGTGCACAAACACATGGAGGAGTTCCAACAAGTGTTGGCCGACTAGAAGTCTTCTTCCCCTTCATCATCTTCATGACGACGACGCTCAAGCCGCAAGTCTTTGGAACCTACAAACGATGCAAGCGCAATTCGTCCATGTCCTCGTCTTCGTGATGACCACCGTCACACTCGTGATCAACATCGTCATGAAGGGCATGCCACCTTCAAGAAACAAGAGTGGGATGACGAAGAACGCCCTCACATACGAGCTCAAGCACGGCAACGACAACATCAAGACGACACTCGACAGGAGTACTTCAACAAGTCTCCACAAGCTCTACATCACGCCAAGGCCAAGCTTCATGAGCACAAGAAATGACCTCGCGATGAGCACCACCAAGACGGAGCTACGGCTATCACTTTGGCATCTTCGCCAAGTGTTATCAAGGCATCTTCACCTTTGGACGTAAGGCATCTTTGCCTACTTCCCGAGAGTACGCCTACATCAACCAAGGCGACGAGCATGAACCTCTTCAACAACATGAAGACGGCGCCCATATATGACTCCTACTCCGAGTCAAACTACGAGACCGCACATGAGACCCTTTCTTTGGTCTCGGAGGAGAGTGATGATTTGCCACATCCTACGGCATCCATCTTTGAAGGCGTTATGGATGAGGAGGTTGAGCATGGGACTATCCCTTCAACCAAGGCGGCGAAAGGAGTTGAGTTTGTAGACGTTTGTACCTACATCTCTCCAACACCCATATATGATGAGATGCCCCAATTCCCATGTGAGGAGAGCCACCACCACATGAATGACATGAGTGACTCCACCATATGTGACATTGAGAGCATTTCCTTTGAGAGGATGAGAGTGACCACCATTAGCCCCATACATGAGAGCATGCCACACATCCTATGTGAGGTTGAGAGCCATCATCACATATTGAGTGACTCGACCAGCCATATGAGTGAGAGCATCCTAGAGGGAGTGAGTGAGCCACACCACTTAGTGAGTGAGGTAGTTGATAGGGCATGTGAGGCAACTATGATTTCTAATGACTTAACCTCTACTCCTATTGTATTTTCTTCTTTGGTGCTAGATCTCCTACATGATGACGAGCCTACCCTCGACGAGTCCATCCCTCCAATGGACAAAATGATGGCCATGGTGGAACATGATGCACCACCCACATGGTTCCATCAAGATGAAGATGACAACGACTTGATCTTCGACACCTCACCTACAACACATGAGCGACGCTCCCAAGGTAACATAGGTGATGGTGCTTCCCTTGTCCCACTAGTGGACTATCTTAACAATGATTGCTTGCATGATGTCGATCGACCTATTACCATGCTTCATGCTAGTGCGACTTTCTCACGTCATGACTTACCAATTTATGATGAATATGATGATGAGCATATCGAATTGCCTAGTTGTGATGCTATGCTCCATAGGATATCTTGTGAAAATTCAATTGGTCACATCATGTTCGACAATCCATTAAACTTGTCATATGCTATGAGTGAGATATCCCATATTGCTTCATTACAAACTCACCGTAGTAACTATGTATGCGCCATTAAAATAAATCCCATTTGCAATATGGCATAGATGACAAGATGATGGTCATTGGCTTTTTGTTTTCCTGTGATGATATTGCTAAGCTCCCTTTACATGATTTGCACAATACATCTCCTATGCCATGCTATGATCACATTGTTCCGGAAATGCATTGTTTTCGATGTTGTCAATACTCTCCATGTGATGTTTCCGCTAATGCTAATGAGAAGACCCCCATAGTTTCCTCATACATATTAGGAGATTTTGATTCATTCCATACTTTGCATGCTTCACATGATTGTGTGCACCATGGGCATTCCATGAATAACAATGCTCTTGATATTTCTCATGATGCATTACACAATTTGGGTCTCCATTGTGATATACATAATAACAAACCTCTCATGATGGATGACATGTTCATATATAATGCATCTCATTTATTTGAGCATTGGATATCTTGTGCTAACCGACACACGCACGTGCACATCAAAATGGATGATGTGTACAAATACCACGCACACACAATTTTTCCTATGTCTTTGTTTTGTGTAGGTACTCACGTACACTCATCAACCTCTCAATCCCATGAGTTGATGAAACGAGCTCTTGAGAGCAAAGATGACTTGGGATTCCTTGGAATGCTTCTTCCACCGTTTCCATCATTTAAGGCTTACACGCTTTCCTTTTACTTGGATCTCACACGACTATGGGCTATATACCACTTTACACTCAACGCCCATTCTATCGTGTTCACTTTGCATAATATGCCTCTATTTATGCTCTTGCCATGCAATTGTGACCGTTGCTTGCATTTGCACATGATTCACCATTTCACCATATCTATGTGTAGTTGCATGCTTGGTGGAGATACTAGTAGCTATTGCCATGATTTCTTGTGCCCCATGCTATTGATGCTTATTGTGTTGGGAGAGTCATGATGCTCAATTGCCATTTACATAGGACATCTTGCCAATACAATGATGATACTACCTTCCTCATATATTGCTTTCTTGCTTGTGATATGTCATGTGTACCATTTATGCCCACTATTTGCACACATGACATGCTTTCCATGCTTACTTCTAGTATGTTGCATCTTCGCACTACTAGCTTACATTCCACGATTGCTATGATTGCTTGCTTTGTTGCATCACCATGATCCATTCTTGCTCATTTCATTGGGTTGATGACATATATGTTCATGCCTCTCACATGAATTATCTTGCTCATATTGTCAATTGTCTCCTTTAGTTGCATCTCTCATATTCAAATGTATTGAGTGCAACCATGCTCTACTTATTTCTCTTGGGGACTTGGACATATTGCTTGTCATGCATGCTTGCTTGTTTGCACTTAATGCCTTTGGTTGTTCTCGCATCATATGCTTAATACCATGCTACATTCCCTTGTCCCTTCTTATGATAAGAATGATGGCAACACTTGTTGGGTATCTCACTACCAGAATGATAGACTTTGCTTTCATGCTAACCCCATTTGTTTTTTCGAGTGTTTGTCATGTTCTTTCACTTTGAAGGATTCGCAAGGCGGTACCATCATGAGACATCTAGGTCATGTGAAGGCATACATGATGCGCAACGCCAACATTCTTGGACATATTCATAAGGTGAATTCGTTCCCTTTGCGCCATCCTCACATATGCATATTGGATGGGACATACTTTCATTGTTGCTTGCTCCTTCTTGTCTACATGCTACACCTATTAGATGGACGAGCGACATTGGAGATTGGCCCTATGGACCTTCACATTGAGGAGCGCCCGGACTTATTGGATGCACCTCCGGACAACCATTCATGCCACGACATCGAGCATTGGTATATCAACACTCTTTTGACACATTGCACCAAAACCTCTGTCAGTGCACTAGAACTTGGGCTCCTAGTGCCCCTTTACTTATGCATGATGCCTCCCTGCGATGCGTCGGTATTTTCCCTGGAGTAGGGGATGATGCAGCACAGCGAAGGTAAGCTTTCCCTCAGTGATGAGACCAAGGTTATCGAAACAATAGGAAGACCACGCAACACTATGTAAACGGTACCTGCACACAAAGAACAAATACTTGCTACCCGACGCGAAGAGGGGTTGTCAATCCCTCTCGGGTAAAAATAATATGATAGACTAGATCTGAGAGATGCAAAGGTAAATAAAATTCAGCGAGATATTTTTGTGTTTTTGATAATATAGATCTGAACGGAAAAGCAAATAAAAATAGAAAAAAAAAGGCAAATAGTAGATCGGAATGCAAATATGATGGAAAATAGACCCGGGGGCTGTAGATTTCACTAGTGGCTTCTCTCGGAAAATAGCATACGGTGGGTAAACAAATTATAGTTGGGCAATTGATAGAAAATCGAATAGTTATGACGATATCCAGGCAACGATCATTATATAGGCATCACGTCCAAGATTAGTAGAACGACTCCTGCCTGCATCTACTACTATTACTCCACACATCGACCGCTACCCAGCATGCATCTAGTATATTAAGTTCATGGACAAACGGAGTAATGCAATAAGAACGATGACATGATGTAGACGAGATCTACTCATGTAGGAATGGCCCCCAACTTGTTATCCTTAATAGCAATGATACATGCGTGTCTTGCTGCCCCTTCTGTCACTGGGAAAGAACACCGCACGATCGAACCCATCACAAAGCACCTCTTTCCATGGCAAGAAAAATCGATCTAGTTGGCCTAACTAAACCAAAGATTCAAAGAAGAAATATGAGGCAATAAGAGATCATGCATATAAGAGATCAAGAAAACTCAAGAAACTCAAATAACTTTCATGGATATAAAGATCTGATCATAAACTCAAAGTTCATCGGATCCCAACAAACACACCGCAAAAATTACATCAAATAGATCTCCATGAGACCATTGTATTGAGAATCAAAAGAGAGAGAGGAAGCCATCTAGCTACTGACTACGGACCCAAAGGTCTATGGTGGACTACTCACACATCATCGGAGAGGCACCAATGATGATGATGAACCCCTCCGTGACGGTGTCTAGATTGGATGTCTTGTTCAGGAACTTGCGGCAGCTGGATCAATATTTCGTCGACTCCCCTAGGGTTTCTGGAATATTCGGGTATTTATAGAGCAAAGAGGCGGTGTGGGAGGCCACCGAGGTGGGCACAACCCACCAGGGCGCGCCTGGGCTCCTGGGCGCGTCCTAGTGGGTTGTGCTCCCTTCGGAGCACCCCCCAAGTGCCGCCCTGGCCCAATGGATGTCTTCTGGCCCAAAAAAATTCTCCAAAAAGTTTCGCTGCATTTTGACTCCGTTTGATATTGATTTTCTGCGATGTAAAAAACAAGCAAAAAATAGCAACTGACACTGGGCACTATGTCAATAGGTTAGTCCCAAAAAATGATATAAAGTTGCTATAAAATGATTATAAAACATCCAAGAATGATAACATAACAACATGGAACAATCAAAAATTATAGATACGTTGGAGACGTATCAGCATCCCCAAGCTTAATTCCTGCTCGTCGTCGAGTAGGTAAATGATAAAAACAGAATTTTTGATGTTGTCGGCGTTCTGGGAATGGGGGTACACAGACTTGCCTGCCTGCGGCCCACGGCGTGGCTCCATCAACGGCCCGGTACAGCCCACCTTCAGCATCAACGACACAAGACCCTCGCGAGGCGGACGACACCAAGACCTCCAGGAGGGGCAGCCTCCTCAGGCTAGCTCCTGAGGGGCGGAGATCTCTATGCGTGCCTCACCTCGTGAGGGTTTAGATGACGTGAGCCATGACGACCAAGGCCAGGCGGGCGCCAGCGGGCGCAGGACAGCAGTTTCCTCTTTGGTGCTAAGGAAGCAAGCACAGGCGCGGAGTCCCGAGGAATCAGCCAAAGGTTTCCATTCCTGTGCAACAAGACCAAGACCGCCAGGACAGCAGGACGGAGGTCATCGCCGAGCCCACCACGGCGTCACGACCAGAAGCTTTGCAGGCGAAGACTACTTTTGTTAGGATAGGATGTACTAGCTGTCTCCCTTCAAATTTGGCCGTTGTGGGATCCCTTCCCGCCTTCATTTGGGAAGAGGACCAAGGCCACTATAAATAGGACCTAGCCACCACCATAGAGAGGGACGGACCCCCGATCCGAATCCTGGGGATCATCCTCTCCCCCACCAGCTCAAGAACACACCTCCTGAGGTTGTTCTCCCACTGTACTAGTTCATCCTCGGCCCCTCGAGGCTAATCCACCACAAAGCAGGAATAGGGTCTTACACCGCGAGGTGGCCCGAACCTGGTTAAACTGCCTTGTCTCATTTCTTTCATGTTCGTCGAGCTAGGCCGTGTGATTGGCGAGTAGGCAGACCGAGGAAGTTGAGTTCTTCGCACGCACCCCAGAGTTTGAACCTCTCAAGGGTCTGTGTAGCCCGAAATACGACATTTGGCGGCCAGGTAGGGGTGAGTCGGAGCCTCTCTTCCGCCGGTCGATTCACCACCGCTCCACCGCTTCCATGGCTGATGCTCGTCGAGTTCGTGCTGAGCGCCGGGCCGCCCTCGCCGCCCGCGTTGCTCAGACAGCGCCTGCAGGCAATGGCGCCCCTCGTCATTCTCCGTCACCCGCGGCGAACGCCGCCACCGGCCCCGCGGCCCATGAGCAGCAGGCCTCGTCACTGCATCCATCCGTGCGGCGCGATGGTCGCACCGCCACTCCGTCACTGACTCCGGCGGCTGCTTCGTCCTCCCATGCTCGTCGCGGCCCGGCGAACCCGCAGGCCGCGTTGCTCATGGCACGCGAGCTCCTGCGCTACCGCCCGGTCGATGACCTCTACGAGGACTGGCTGGACCGCATCGCCGAGCTCGTCAGCGCCGCCGGAGTTTCTCCTGCACCATCTCGCTCGCTGCCTCCCCCGCCACCTACTGCGGGCGACGTAGCCCATGGCGTGCCTCCTCCGCCTCCCAGGCAGGATGCCATCGTCGATCCAAGGCGCGAAGCTCCTCGACGCAACCCGCAGCACAGAGCGCCCGCGCGCGATGAAGCAAGCTGCCAGGTGGTGCCAAGGCCTCAAGGAGAGGTGCGTGCGCTCCCCGCACCGCCGCGTCAAGAGCGCGTGCTGCCTGAGGCGGTGGCGCGCGAGCACCAGGACAAGGCTCCCCCTCTGCTGCGGGCTCCCGTGACCACGGCGGGGTGCCGCGGGTTCACCCCGGAGCTGCGCAGCGTCGTCTGGCCAGGGAAGTTCAAGCCCGACTTGCCTCCACGCTACGACGGCATCCCCGACCCTACCGAGTTCCTGCAACTCTACGAGCTGAGCATCGAGGCGGCCAACGGCAGCGAGAAGGTCATGGCGAACTGGTTCCCCATGGCCCTCAAGGACGGCGCGCGCTCGTGGCTACTTAACCTCCCTGCGGGATCGATCTCCTCTTGGGATGAGATGCGAGAGCGCTTCATCGCCAACTTCCAGGGCACCCGTGACCGTCCGCCGGCCGCGGGTGACCTGCGCCGCATCAAGCAGCAGCCCGGAGAGACCTTGCAGAAGTACATCCAGTGCTTCAACAGCGTTCGCCTCAAGATCCCCAAGGTGTCGGACGAGGCCGTCATCTCGGCGTTCATCGACGGCGTCCGGGATGTCAGGCTGAAGGAAGAGCTCGCCATACACGAGGACCTGTGCACGGCTCTGGAGATGTTCAACATGGCGAACAAATGCGCAAGGGCCGAGGAAGGTCGCCTCTCCCTCCTGGAGCTCCCGGAGGCTAACCCAGAAGACAAGAAAGCCAAGGCCAAGGATGTGAAGCGCAAGGGGCCGGCCGTGCTTGCGGCTGAACCTGAGATGAAGCGCGGCTGCGACCATCCAGAGTCATCCAAGAGCAGCCGCCCGTTCTGCGTCTTCCACAACGTACACAGCCACAACACCAACGACTGCTAAGAGCTCAGGGCCATCCGCGACGGACGTCTTGGTCGTCGCCCCGAGCGCAACGACCGTGGCTACGGCCGTGGAGGAGGCCGAGGCGGAGGACGCTGGGACAACCGCGACCCCCGCCAGGACTGGCGCGACCAGCCTCGTGAGGACCGCTGGCAGGGCCAGCCTCGCAAGGATCCCTGGAGGGACCAGCCTTGTGAGGACCACTAGCAGGGCCAGCCTCGTGAGGATCCCTGGAGGGACCAGCCTCATGAGGGTCGCTCTTAAGGCAATGCTGGCCTCCCTCCATTGCCACCACCACCAAGAAGGAATGATGACCACCACCAGGACGAGGGGGCTGGGGGATTCCAGGAGCCTCGTGCCATCGCTTGCATCCTAGGCGGCGCTTAGGCCCCAGCCTCCCATCGCATCTTCAAGCAGTTCGCGCGTGAGGTGAACGCAGCCCTCCCCAAGCTCGGGGCAATGCGCCCGCTCAGGTGGTCCAAGTACGCCATCACCTTCGACTCTTCCGACCAGCTCAAATGCGCGGCCACGGCCGGCACCCTTCCGAAGCTCTACTCGCCCATCATCAGCAACGTCCTTGTCACCAAGACACTCATCGATGGCGGTGCGGGGCTCAATGTCCTCTCCGTCGAGACGTTCGACCGACTCCAGGTGCCCTACAACCAGCTTCAGCCTACCAAGCCCTTCTCAGGGGTGACCGACGGCTCCACCACCCCGATAGGGCAGGTTCGCCTCCCTGTCACCTTCGGCAAGCACGACAACTACCGCACTGAGCTCATCGACTTCGACGTTGCCAACATTCGCCTCCCGTACAATGCCATCCTCGGGTACCCAGCCCTGGCCAAGTTCATGGCGGTCACCCACCATGGCTACAACGTCCTCAAGATGCCAGGAAGTTGCGGCATCATCACGGTCGCCTGCAAGGAGAAGGACGCGGTGTGCTCTCTCGAGCGTGCCTACCAGGCTACAGCGGTCGAGTACCCAGGTGATGAGGGTGCAGTCTACCCTCCTGAGGCCGTCCCCAAGAAGAAGAAGCAGCTGCTTCACCAAGGACCTCAGGAGGGTGGGGTGTCCGGCGGTGCTGCCTCAAGCCCTGCGCCCACTGACGGGGCGCCTTCCCCTCTTGCATAGGAAGGCGCGCCCGGTGCCCCTCTCAGGCTGGGCTCGAGGGCTCTCCTCTGGAGGGCCTCTGACCTAGCCAAAGTCACGAGGGAGGCACTTGGGCACCATGTGGAGGCATGCTTCAACGCGTGCTTCCATGAAGAAAGCGCAGGGCGCGAGGCACCAGGCGCTCAGGAGTTCGTCACCAAGACAATCGACGAGCTTCAGGAGGCAAGAGCCATGCGGGGCGACCGTCGCCCACCATTCGACGCAGCTCCCTGCCCCGGCGAGGACAGTGAGCTGCGCGTCTGCGTCAACATCCCTGGGCTCAACAGGGTCGCGTCTCAGGAGCTCTTCTGACCGTCCCGCGTTGGCCGATGCGAGGGCCCCCCCTCACAGCTACGTTCGCATGCCCTTCGGTTTGCTGAACGCGGCTGCTACATTCCAGCGCCACATGCGGGGCGTCCTGGCAGCTCATGAGGCCAGGCACCAGGCGATCCAGGTGGAGATGACGATGGATCCTCACGAGCCCCTCGGGTCTCCAGGGCCTCCCGAGGTTCAGGACCTGGGTGGCTCATGAGGAGCGACTTCTGCGGCACGCGTCTTCAACTACTCCAACACCTCTTCAGCAACGGTGCCAGGGACATCCTTTGGTTTGTTCAGTTGGGGGCGGCCCTCGGGCTGCATCATCCCCAAGCCGCGTGGGTCCGTCCCTGCGGCATGTATCCTTCTTGCATCTATCAGAACTAGCTTTACCTTATTCCATGAGTTGCCTTATGATTATCACCTGTCTGTCCGGTGCTTCGTCACCGTGAATGCCGTGCGCCCTTGCAAACCCACCCATGACCGCCTCATGATTAAGGACTGGCACGGCGTTTGTGCTCGGGTCCGTCCCTGCAGCGTCGCTAAATCCAAGTGGCTGAGCTCTGGCTCGCGGGCCACCTCCCGTGCATGTCACCTCCCATGGTCCTTGGTGCCTTGTTCTCGCATGAGCTAATCGTGGGTGGATGAGTGAGGGTGCGCGGCCCGGTGCCTCTCCACCGCGGGAGCCGCGCGCCGGTTGTCTTTCTTCAGGACTGTCTCATGAGAAGACTGGGCACAGCGTCTGTGCTCAAGTCCGTCCCTGCAGCGTCGACAAACCCAACGGCTGAGCTCTGTCTGGTGGGCCGGCCCCGTTCACGTCACCTCCTGGGGTCGTTGGTGTTTGGCCTTCTCATGCGATAACCTCGGGAGATTCACTCGGCGCAGGTTGCCTAACCATCTCGCAGGACTATCACAAGTGTTCAACATTCAAAGTCAGGCACAACCCGCCTTGAGGTAGGGCCTCGTGAGTCCCGCACTGGCTCACGAGTGCCCATACACACCTCCTCTAGCCCTGTCGTGCAAGCCACGTGTCAGGGCGGGGCTGTACACGCCCCGGGGTCTTCCCTCAGAGGGAACCCCCACCCACGTACCAGTGGAAGCACCATGCTCCGCGCTAGCAGTCGACACGGTCGAGGAGCGGCTATGCCCATGCAAGAGCGGAAGCGCCATGTTCCGCGCTGGTGATAAACAACTGAGGGTAGCCTCACGGCTGCAGTAACCTCAGGGAGCCACCAGGTTCGGTGTTCAGCCTCACCGCGCTGCTTTCCCTTCAGAAGAGTCGCGTGAGGGGGCTGGGCACGGGGGCTACGCTCAGGTCATGCCTGGCGTACGCCACCTCACCTGGTCCCTCAGACCTGGTCTTCACGTGCCCCTCCCGAGCGAAAGCTCGGCGAGGAAAGGTATGGAGGTCTGTTCGTACGTCAAGGGGGACTCCTGAGCATCGTGACTCAGGAGCCTAACTGGTCACGTAGCCCCTCACCCCTTGGTCTCGTCCTGGTGATCCAGACGACCCAACGGGGGCTGAGGTATGCGCAGGGCCGGGCCCTGCCGACGCAGAACGCTAAGACCTACTCTCGCATTTCCTTCCCGAGAGTTGTTCGTACGTCAAGGGGGACTCCTGAGCATCACGACTCAGGAGCCTAACTGGTCACGTAGCCCCTCACCCCTTGGTCTCGTCCTGGTGATCCGGACGACCCAACGGTGGTTGAGGTATGTGCGGGGACGGGCCCTGCCAACGCAGAACACTAAAGCAAACGGAAAGGAAATCGCAGAATCCTAGCAAATTATTACAAAACATACTGTCTCTTAAAAAAGTACCAAGCATGAGTTCTCACACTCCCACGAGGCACGATACATGTTGCAGGACTTAAACAGAGGGAAGCACCGTCATCGAGCCTCTCCTTCAGCCTCGGGGTCGACGACGAGGAACTTCCGCAGCAGGGCCTCCACCTGACTCTTCACGGCCTCGGCAGCAGCGGTGTAGAGCTCAGGGTCCATGGGCTCAAGCAAGGCACCAAGGTCGAAGCTGGAGTCCCGAAGATAGAGGTGGCTGAAGACGCGCGTCACGGCCGAGGTGGAGAGCGTGCGGGCCTCTCCCTCCACCATGGGGCCTACCCCAACCACGACAACCTCAAGCGCCGCGACAAGCTTGAGGAGCAGCCCGGCGGAGCCTTCCTCCGGAGTCACCAGCGGCTTCTCGTACCCGCTCCCTTAGAGATCCTGCAGTGCTTTGCGGGACCTCAGCTCGAGGGAGCCAAAAGCGGCACGCCCCGCGGCGGCCACCTCCTCAGCAGCAGCAAGGAGTTTCTCCCTGGTGTCCAGCCGAGCCTTGTCCTCGGAGACAAGCTTGGCATGGGACGTCCACGCCGCCTCCACCTCCTCCTTCAGCTTCTCCAGGTGACCGCGCTCCGCGGCTTGCTCCCGGGCAGCCTGCTCCATCTCGGCGTCACGGTTGGCGATCGCAGCTTCTTTGGTCTTCAGCTTCTCCTCCTGCTCCTCGAGCTCGCGGGTGCGGGTGGCCTGCTTGTTGTGGAGGGCTTTCAGCTCGGCCTCCGCTGCACGGCAGCGCTTCTCGGCAGCCTCCGCGTCCTTCAACGCTACGTCGCGAGTGGCTGTGGCTACGCCGGCCACCTTCCGTCCCTCCTCCGCAGCCGCCTCGGCCTGGCCCCAGGCCGCCCTGACGGACGAGTCCGCCTGGAGCCACCCCGAGATCAGCCCCAGGCGCCCCGACGCCCTGCGCTGGTCGGGGCCATGAAGTTCGTCTCGGAGCTGGTTCAGCGCGGAGAAGGCCTCCTCCAGAGTACCGGGCGCGGCGGAAGCACCACGGCCCGCCGGTACGATGGCTGGGGGAGGAGACGGCACTGGCGCCAGGACTGGCGAAGCAGCGGCAGCAAGGATGGCCGGGGGCTCCGGAGCCATCGGGCCATCAGCAGGCACGCTGAAGGTGAGCGTTTCCGGGGCCGACTTGGCCGCAGGGGCTGTCTTTTCCTGAGGCTTGGCCCCCGAGCCTCGGGAGGACAACCCAGCTGCAGGAGCTCGTGAGGCAGCCTCGTCGCTCTGCGCCAGAGTTGTCGCAGCTACGGCAGGCCGCTTGGCTTCGGCGGCTCCGGCATCCTCCTTCTTCCTCTTCGCCGCCGGCACCAGCCTGGCCATCAAGAGAAAATGTTGGGTGCTGCGCCAAGAGCAAAGAATAAGGGCAAGGTGATACACTTACTGGTCCTCGGCGACGTAGTCCCTCTGCGTGCCCAGGAGCGCGGCGCCACCAAGCTTCCTGGGCACGGGCGCCGCCGCACTCTCAGGGGCAGACGAGCGCGCGGCGGCCGGACCTGCGGCGGCCAGCGGCAGGATGGAGGCGTCGCCCCGAGGAAGCAATGCCGACCTATCCTTCTTCGGGGTCCCCTATGTCAGCCTCTTCTGGGGGGTGCCCCTGGACCTCGTGGTGACCCCGGTGGAGAGCGGCGACTCCCTAACCGGGCGCTCGCCGGCGTCGTCATCATTAGAGAGGACGCGGAGGAGATCGCTTTGCCGCGGGGGAGAGGTCTCCCCCTCCCCCTCCAAGGTCGCCTCCGAGTCTCCCTCCTCCTCTTTCTCCCCGGAGTGCTCGCTGGAGGACACCAGCACCGAGGAGCTAGGGGGCTGGGAAGGCTGCAGCGGCACGAGCCCCTGCTCGTCGAAGACAGGCATGGCATCGGCCACCTTCTCCCCGTCCTCGCGACGATACAGCGGGAGATGGGCTTCAGGGGGGGCCGCCCTGGTCCTTCTCCAGCAAGGTGCGTATGGCCTTGCTCAGCTCCTCATCGGACAGCTCGCCCGGGCGCAACCGGAGGTCATCTTCCGCACCCTTGAAGCTCCACAGGGGGCGCGAGTGCGCCTGAAGCGGGGCCAGGCGCTGGGTCAGGAACTCCTTGATGATCATGGCCCCCGTCAGCTTCTCCGCCTTCAGGTCCGCCGTGATCTTCTCCAGCAGCCGCTCCACCCGGGGATCGGTGAGCTTCTCGTGAGCCCACCAGTCCAGCTTCGCCGGCATCGCGGTCGGCGGCTCCAGCAGAGCGTGGGGGCGCTTGGCGTCCATGAAGACCCATTTGTTCCGGAAGTCTTCCACCTTCTTCCCTACCCTCGAGACCGCATTGCTGCCATTGGCAGCGATGAAGCTGGCGCACCCGGAGCACTGGGAGCCGCCCAGTCGGAGGTAGAAGAAATGGCGGAAGAGCGCGACGGAGGGCATCACTCCCACAAACGCCTCGCAATAGAAGGCGAAGATCGACAAGAGGAGGATGGAGTTGGGGTGAAGATGGAGGGCGTGGAGCCCGTAATGATTAAGGATGGCGTAGAAGAAACTGGAGAAGGGGGGAACAAGCCCAGTGAAGACGCTGTGCAGGAAGAAGGGATAGAAGTTCTCCCCCAAGGTCCCTGGATCGGCGGAGCCAACCCGGAGTGTTGTTTCCCCTCCGTCGTTGGCGTTGTCGGCCGTCAGTGGGAGCGCGGCGGCAAGATGCTTCTCCTTGGTGACGGAGGACGCACCAAGGGCCGGCTCAAACGAGGGGGCCTACCGCGCAGGAGTAGTGACAGGTTTCGCCTTGTCGGAGACCATCGGCGGCGAGCTCGGGGAAGAGATTCGGCGGATCTGGAGGTTTTTCTGAGCAAAGGGAGAAGGGGATCTGAGGCAGGTCGAAGGGAAGGCAATGAAGGCTCAGCGGCAGGCGCCAGCCTTTTTGTCAGACCTGGGTGGTTGCCGAGGCAGCATGGGGAAGCGGAGATGCCCACGTCCCATCAATCGCCATGCATCAACCAAGGCCGCAGGCGGTTAGGGCCTGCGGCGCTCCGCACTTGCCCTTTGGCTGCGCCTCGAAGCCAAGTTCGAGTGCGCCTTGGGCCCGGGGGCTACTGTCGGCGTTCTAGGAACGGGGGTACCCAGACTTGCCTGCCTGCGGCCCACGGCATGGCTCCATCAACGGCCCAGTACGGCCCACCTTCAGCATCAACGACTCAAGACCCTCGCGAGGGGCCAAGCCTCGCGAGGCGGACGACACCAAGACCTCCAGGAGGGGCAGCCTCCTCAGGCTGGCTCCTGAGGGGCGGAGATCTCTATGCGCGCCTTACCTCGTGAGGCTTCAGATGACATGAGCCATGACGACCAAGGCCAGGCGGGCGCCAGCGGGCGCAGGACAGCAGTTTCCTCTTTGGTGCTAAGGAGGCAAGCGCAGGCGCGGAGTCCCGAGGAATCAGCCAAAGGTTTCCATTCCTGTGCAACAATATCAAGACCGCCAGGACGGCAGGACGGAGGTCAGTGCCGAGCCCACCACGGCATCATGACCAGAAGCTTTGCAGGCGAAGACTACTTTTGTCAGGATAAGATGTACTAGCTGTCTCCCTTCGAATTTGGCCGTTGTGGGATCCCTTCTCGGCTTCATTTGGGAAGAGGACCAAGGCCACTATAAATAGGACCTAGCCACCACCATAGAGAGGGACGGACCCCCGATCCGAATCCTGGGGATCATCCTCTCCCCCACCAGCTCAAGAACACACCTCCTGAGGTTGTTCTCCCACTGTACTAGTTCATCCTCAGCCCCTCGAGGCTAATCCACCACAAAGCAGGAATAGGGTCTTACACCGCGAGGTGGCCCGAACCTGGGTAAACTGCCTTGTCTTGTTTCTTTCCTGTTCGTCGAGCTAGGCCATGTGATTGGCGAGTAGGCAGACCGAGGAAGTTGAGTTCTTCGCACGCACCCCAGAGTTCGAACCTCTCAAGGGTCTGCGGAGCCCGAAATCCGACAGATGTGGAATGCTGCATAACATATTCATCATATTCTTTTCTTTTGTAGTATGGACATATGGACTTCTATATGATTCAAAACAATAGTCTAGTATTGACATGAAAACTTTAATACTCAAATCATGCTAGCAAGCAAGAATGTCTTTTCAGAATATCAACACTAAAGAAAGTTATCCCTAGCCCATTATGCTCAATCATTGATCCATTCATGCAACACATCCAAATATTGACTACACTCAATGCCCAAGTATGATAATAGTGTTCCGTAGTTGGTGCTTTATAAGAGAAGATGGAGACTCTAGAAAAATAAAAATTGGGTAAAGTAAATAGAAAGGCCCTTCGTAGAGGGAAGCATTGATTTGTAGAGGTGCCAGAGCTCAAGGGTTAAATTGAGAGATAAAAATATTTTGGGTGGCATGCTTTTCCTGTCAACAAAAATGACTAAGAGCTTCCAACATCTTCCATACTAAACAAATCATAGGCGGTTCCCAAACAGAAAATAAAGTTTATTCCTTTTTCCACCATTCTTTCACATTCCACGGCTAGCCGAATCCACGGGTACCGTCCATACCAACACTTTCCCAAGGAATTTATTATTTGACAACATAAAGTAAAAAAATTTCATTTCGGGACTGGGCATCCCTATTACCGCCGTACTCTCGTGCAATGACAAGTGAATAAACACTCATCGTGAGAATAACCTATTTAGCATGGAAGATATCGGCCACCCCTCGCCGCTTCATGAGCGGTATGGGAACACAAAAGAGAAATATTATTTTGAAAATTAGAGATGGCACATACAAATTTACTTGGAACGGCATGGAAATATCGCATATAGGTAGGTTTGGTGGACTCATATGGCAAAACCGGGTTTAAAGAATTTGGATGCACAAGTAGAATCTCTACTTAGTACAAAATGGAGGCTAGCAAATAGATTGAGAAGCGACCAACCAAGGAACGAAAACCATCATAAGCGAACATTAAACATAACCAACACCGAACAATGCAACACAAGTAGGATATAATTTCATTGCATAATTATTGACTTGACATGCATGCATAGGGGATCACAACCTTAACACAAATACTCTTACTAAAACATAATTACTCAATAACATAACTCATGTATCACTATCTTCATATCTCAAAACTATTGAAGAGAATCAAGTTTAATGTCCAATGATCTTCATGCAAGTTTTTATTATATCTTCCCTGGATATCTATCACTTTGGGACTAATTTCTTTTAAAGCATATTGGCATTGCAATTATCAAGCTCTCAAACAAATATAAGTGAAGAACGAGAGCAAAAGTTTCTTTAAAATTTTCACTCTCAAAATTATTTAAGTGAAGCAAGAGAGGATTTCTTCAAAATTCTTCTAACTCTCAAATAAATCTAAGTGAAGCATGAGAGCATATTTCTTCAAAATAAACAGCACCACCGTGCTCAAAAAGATATAAGTGAAGCACTAGAGCAATTCTAATAAATCATGGCATCATTTTGGCTATCTCAAATAGGTGTGTCCAGCAAGGATAGATGACACAAACTAAAAAGCAAAACAAGCAAAGACTCATATCATACAAGATGCTCCAAGCAAAACTCATGATATGTGACAAATAAAAATATAGCTCCAAGTGAAATACCGATGTTCATTAGAAGAAAGAGGGGATGCCACTCGGGGCATCCCCAAGCTTAGTTGCTTGATACTTCTTGAATATTATCTTGGGGTGCCATGGGAATCCCCAAGCTTAGCCTTTTGCTACTCCTTATTCCTTCATCCATCGTGATCTCAACCAAAACTTGAAAACTTCAATCACACAAAACTCAACAAAACCTTCGTGAGATCCGTTAGTATAAATAAAACAAATAACTACTTTAAGTATTGTAGAAAACCCATTCATATTTTATTATTGCATTATATCTACTGTATTCCAATTTTTCTATGGCAAAAATCCTCAAATAGAAATCATAGATCCATCAAAACAAACACATAACACAACGAAAACAGAATCTATCAAAAACAGAACAGTCTGTAGTAATCTGTACTACTGCGAAACTTTATGAACTCCAAAAATTTTGAAAAATTAGGAAAACGTGAAAAATTTGTATACCAATCCATTCCAAAAAAAGTCAATTAAAAATCACGTTCCAGTAATTTTTGGTGATTTTTCTACTAGACGCAAAAGTTTCTGTTTTTTACTGGATCAAACCAACGTTTCTCCCACATCATCCCAAAGGTCTTACTTGGCACAAACACAAATAAAAACACACAAAAAACACATCATAACAGAAGGTTAATGATGTATTTATTCAAGAACAGAAAGAAAACCAAAAATAAAAAGGATAAATATTGGGTTGTCTCCCAACAAGCGCTATCGTTTTACGCCCCTAGCTAGGCATAACGCATAGATCTCAAGTGTTGTCTTTGGAAGTTGATCCATAGGTTGCCCTCATGATTGATTCATATGGTGGTCTAATTATTGTTCTAGGGAAGTGTTTCATACCCTTTCTTAGTGGAAACTGAAATTTAATATTCCCTTCTTTCATATAAATCACGGCACCTATAGTGCGTAAAAATGGTCTACCAAGTATAATTGGACAAGACGGATTGCAATCAATATCAAGAACAATAAAATCTATGGGCACATAATTCCTATTTGCAAGAATAAGAACATCATTAATTCTTCCCAAAGGTTTTTTAATAGTAGAATCCGCCAAGTGCAAATTAAGAGAACATTCTTCAATATCGGTAAAACCAAGCACATCACGAAGAGATTTCGGAATAGTGAAAATACTAGCACCCAAATCACACAAAGCAAAACACTCATAATTTTTAATCTTGACTTTGATAGTAGGTTCCCATTCATCATGTAATTTTCTAGGAATTGAGATCTCTAATTCCAACTTTTCTTCCAAAGATTTTATTACCGCTTCGAGATATGTTTAGTAAAAGACTTATTTTGTTCATAAGCATAAGGTGAATTCACCATAGATTGCAGAAAACAAATACATTCAACCAAAGAGCAACTCTCAAAATTAAAGTCTTTGTAATCCGAAAGAGTGGGCACATCACTAGTTAAAGTTTTGACCTCTTCCAACCCACTTTTTTCAACAAAATTTTCATCAAGGTTTTCACCCTCCGAATCATCGGGACGCCTTCTAGCTAAAGTTGACTCTTCTTCAGTCCCTTTATCATTAATTTTATCTTTACTAAACCAAGAAACAAGAGAAGAAACTCCAATCATCTTAAGATCTTCATTATTTTCATGAAAGCAATCGGTAGAAAACGCTTTTTCTAAAAATTCGCTTTTAGCTCTAAGCATAGATGTTCTTTTCTTACTTTCATCCATAGAAACATATAAAGCTTTAATTGATTCCTCAACCTTGGGCACAAAAATTTTCAACTTGAGATTTTCTACATCGTGAGAAATTCTATCAATACTTCTAGCCATATCATCAATCTTATTCAACTTTCTTCTATCGAAGCATTGAGAACCTTTTGAGTATTGATAAATTCTTTAATATTATTCTGAAGATCAGAGGGAATCTTATTATTATTATAAGAAGAATTACCATAGGAATTACCATAATTATTAGAGGAATTTCCAGGAAAAGGCCTAGGATTAAAATTACCTATATAAGCATTGCTATTGAAATTGTTTCGCGAGATAAAATTCACATCTATGGCATCACTATTTTGCTCAATCAAAGTAGACAAACGCACATCATTAAGATCAATAGGAGCATTTTTACTAGCAACCATTTTCATGAGAGCATCCACTTTACCACTCAAACCATCAATTTCTTCAATAGAATTAACTTTTTTATTAGTAGGCGCTCTTTCGGTATGCCATTGTGAATAATTTGCCATAATATTATCAAGAAATTTGGTAGCTTCACCCAAAGTAATCTCCATAAAAGTACCACTCGCGGCGGAATCTAAAAGATTTCAAGAAACAAAATTCAATCCCGCATAAAAAAATTGTATGATCATCCAAAGATTTAAACCATGAGTTGGGCAATTTCTTATCATCGATTTCAATCTTTGCCAAGATTGGGCAACATGCTCATGCTCAAGTTGTTTAAAATTCACAATCTGAGTTCTAAGAGAAATAATTTTCGCGCGAGGAAAATACTTCGTGATAAAAGCATCTTTGCACTTATCCCAAGAATCGATACTATTTCGCGGCAAAGAAGAAAACCAAATTTTAGCACGATCACGCAAAGAAAACGGAAATAATTTCAACTTCACAATATCATTGTCCACATCTTTTTTTCTTTTGCATATCACACAATTCTACGAATGTGTTTAGATGGGACGCGGCATCCACATTAGGAGTACCGGAAAATTGTTCTTTCATAACAAGATTCAACAAAGCGGCATTGATATCAAAGGAATCCGCACTAGTGTCGGGAGGAATCGGCGTACTAATAAAATTATTGTTGTTGGTATCGTAAAAATCACACAATTTGGTGTTCTCTTGCGTCATTTTAACCAATTGTAAACAAGAACACAAGTAGGCGATATATCCGGCAAGAAAACGGTGAACGAAAAAGAGGGCGAATAAAAAGGCGAAAGAAGAAGGCAAATAAAACGGCAATTGGTTGTGAAGTGGGGGAGAGGAAAACGAGAGGCAAATGGCAAATAATATAAAATGTAAGGAGATGAGATTTGTGATTAGGAACCTGATAGATGTTGATGATGCTTCCCCGGCAACGGTGCCAGAAAACTCCCTTGATGCCTGCCTGCGATGCCTCGGTATTTTCCCTAGAGTAGGGGAAGATGCAGCACAGCGACGGTAAGCTTTCCCTCAGTGATCAGACCAAGGTTATCGAACCAGTAGGAAGACGACGCAACACTATGTAAACGGTACATGCACACAAAGAACAAATACTTGCAACCCGACACGAAGAGGGGTTGTCAATCCCTCTCGGGTAAAAATAATATGATAGATTAGATCTGAGAGATGCAAAGGTAAATAAATTCAGCAAGATATTTTTTTGTTTTTGATAATATAGATCTGAACGGAAAAGCAAAGGCAAATAGTAGATCGGAACGCAAATATGATGGAAAATAGACCCAGGGGCCGTAGATTTCACTAGTGGCTTCTCTCAGAAAATAGCATACGGTGGGTAAACAAATTATAGTTGGGAAATTGATAGAAAATCGAATAGTTATGACGATATCCAGGCAATGATCATTATATAGGCATCATATCCAAGATTAGTAGACCGACTCCTGCCAGCATCTACTACTATTACTCCACACATCGACCGCTATCCAGCATGCATCTAGTGTATTAAGTTCATGGAGAAACGGAGTAATGCAATAAGAACGATGACATGATGTAGACGAGATCTATTCATGTAGGAATAGCCCCCATCTTGTTATCCTTAATAGCAACGATACATGCGTGTCTTGCTGCCCCTTTTATCACTGGGAAAGAACACCGCACGATCGAACCCATCACAAAGCACCTCTTCCCATGGCAAGAAAAATCGATCTAGTTGGCCTAACTAAACCAAAGATTCGAAGAAGAAATACGAAGCTATAAGAGATCAAGAAAACTCAAATAACTTTCATGGATATAAAGATCTGATCATAAACTCAAAGTTTATCGGATCCCAACAAACACACCGCAAAAATTACATCAAATAGATCTCCATGAGACCATTGTATTGAGAATCAAAAGAGAGAGAGGAAGCCATCTAGCTACTGACTACGGACCCGAAGGTCTATGGTGGACTACTCACACATCATCGGACAGGCACCAATGAGGATGATGAACCCCTCCGTGACGGTGTCTAGATTAGATCTCGTGGTTCTGAAACTTGCGGCGGCCGGATCAATATTTCGTCGACTCCCCTAGGGTTTCTGGAATATTGGGGCATTTATAGAGCAAAGAGGCGGTGCGGGAGGCCACCGAGGTGGGCACAACCCATCAGGGCGCGCCTGGGCTCCTGGGCGCGCCCTGGTGGGTTGTGCTCCCCTCGGAGCACCCCCCCCCCCCCCAGGTGCTGCCCTGGCCCAATGGATGTCTTCTGGCCCAAAAAAAATCTCCAAATAGTTTCGCTGCATTTGGACTCCGTTTGATATTGATTTTCTGCGATGCAAAAAACAAGCAAAAAACAGCAACTGGCACTGGGCGCTATGTCAATAGGTTAGTCTCAAAAATGATATAAAGTTGCTTAAAATGATTGTAAAACATCCAAGAATGATAACATAACAGCATAGAACAATCAAAAATTATAGATACGTTGGAGACGTATCAATGCACAGGCAGTAGTAGCGAACCCAACCACACCAAGTCCAGGACCAACGCAGAGAAGCCACTCTCCTTAAAGAGCGGATCAAGAAGACCAAGACTACCAAGACAAGCAAGATATCACCTTTGGAATGGCCTCCCTCGCCGGACAGGAGAGCCTGGCCAGGTCAAAGCAGTCCCAAAGGCGAATCCAAGACCTCCCGGCAAGGTTTTGCCGGGCCCGCCAAGGAAAAGTTTCCCCGCCAGGGCGCCACCGCTCAACCGCACCCCGACGCAAGTGAGCCTTCAGTGCGGTGTCGAGCCCCCAAGTGGTTAAGTGGCATCCATAAAGCGCGTGGCAGTCATTTGGAAGACAGTTTACCCCCAACTGACACCCGTCCAGCAGCATGTCATGCAGATAAGCAAAAGGTGGTTAAGCGGCGCGGCAGGCTTGCCGGGTTGCATCCTCAGTGTGACACCTAGCAGTGCATTTAATGCACTTTGTCCAAACTGCCAGAGTTAGGTATGATAACACTGTAGCCGTCTAATTGATGGAATAGTGTCTGTTTGCCACTGTGGCAGCCCCTTGAACTATAAAAGGAGGCCCCAGGCAACCTAGACAGGGATTCGGACCCCCACACACTTGAACGCGCGCGTAGCTGCTCACCCCGAGGCGATCTTGCCGGGCTCGAGCGCTCCGCGTCCTCTTGTTCCTCTGATCAATCCACCAAAGCAGGAGTAGGGTTTTACGCTCGACAGCGGCCCGAACCTGGGTAAAAGAGACCAGTGTCATTGCCACCGCGTTGCCTCTGCGGTCTCTGCTCTTTGTGCAATGCGACTCGCCCCTGCCGAACCACGAAAGGGGCCCGTGGCCCCATAGGTGATCGTGTCCACCCACGACATCTTTGGCGCGCCAGGTAGGGGGCGTCGCTTGTGCGAACCTGAAGCCGTGAGCAGCGCGTCAACCTCCGTCATCAACATCGTCTTCGTCGATGGCTCCTAAGAAGAAAACTAGAGTGGCCGCGGTCCAGCTCACTCTGATCAGATTGAACCTGAAACACATGGCATGCCAGAATGCCCATTCTATATGAAAACTGGGAAATGTCAGTTTGGGTCAGCATGTGAATTTCATCATCCCAAAGATATATGTTCAACTACAGAGGTATGTCATTATCATTGTTGGTGTTCAAGTAAACACTATTGATTCAGTCATAACTAGTTTCCTGTTGTTCCCTTTTGCCTGGCTGGTCCCTGTTATACATTATTAGCTGATAGAGATCTTTACTTGCGTTGACATGTATGCAAATAGAAACTATATGACTTCTGCGTGTTCAGAATTCTTGTCCAGTTTGCTGTGAGTATGTTTGCTCTGCTTGTGTGTACATGAGACACTTTTGCCGTGCAATGTACTACCTCCTTGTATGAATGAAGTCTATTTTGAACCTTTTTCATTCCTATTGCCCTGGACCGCGGATCTTTGAAGTATTCACTATAAAATGCTCACTAGGAAATAATGATTGTACTATCCATGGACTATGGAGTGCTAGGGATGCTAAAATATTGGTTATCTGTGTAGTAGCAAAGAATATATTTTATCTACAACCTCAAGTGCAACGCTTGGACCTTTCATTTCTACAGTAGCATAGCTATCTGGTTGAATTTTGTTCATTTTTCATAAATAGGACTATGTCATGTCACCCAATGGAAACAAAATGGATGCTCATCTTTTTCTCATTTTTTACATCTGTCGCTCATGGATCTTTGCTGTTTCAGGGAGCATTTGGCCACAGGACTGACTTGGCATGTGATAATTTCACAAGGCCAGAGAATGCTGTGCGGACACAAGGACAAACCATGTATCCTGAAAGGCCTGGTGAACCTCGGTGTTTCAACTACATGAGGCATGGCTCCTGTAGGTTTCAGATGAACTGCAAATACCACCATCCAGCAGACCGGCTCTCTAGGAAACAGGTGCGTAATAGCCTTAAAGTTCAGAAGCTTAATTGTGATGCATTACACTGCTTTTAGAATGACATCTGTGGTTCCTGCTTACAAATGCAGTATGACTAGACTTACCACTGAACTCGTCCTCATCTACCGCTTGAGCAAAGCTGTAACCATACTGTTTACCGTGTCAATGCTATCAACTGCAAGGTACCTTGTGATATCTTGAACAATGATTTTCTTCTTGGGGCAGTCATCGTTCTGATACTTTGTGCTATATTGCTATGCAAATTTAGAAGAACTCCTGACGTGGCTAACTGATCTTTGTTTGTTTCGCAGCATTCTTCTGTTTTCAGGCGTCGCAGCTAACTTGAGCGGGCATGACTGATATCAAAGAGAGGAGGGTCTCAAGATGAACAAAATTTTAGAGCTGGTCGTCTTTTTTTTGTCTATGATGAGAACTTGCTAGTCATGTCCATTCGTGTCAGACTTCCGCGCGTCTTATGATGTTTAAAAGGCACCTGCACCTTATCGATTTTACAGGAATTGTATTGTCCAGGCAGTCAACTGTGAACTGTAATCTGGATATCTTGGCATGACTTGCTATTGCCCTCTAGTTAAATGTAGCATGTAGACTTTGATCTTGGTATCATTTGCATTAATGTTGTGATGTGTTTTGAACTTTTGATGCCTGGTTTAAAAAGTTGTTCGCTTAGTGATGAAAGATGAGGCGATGAATGCAAAAGCGGGCAAGCGATTGTTACTGTCTAGTGTCTACTGGTAATAGTGGATAGAGATCGGGCAAGAGTTTTCAGTTATTCCCCTTTGGCAACTGTCTACTGCTAGTACTCCAAGTAGTTAAGATTGACCATCCAGCTGCTTAAACTCGAATCATGGGTGGATGACAGTGACACAGCAAACACTTGAATGATGTCTAGAATTGGGGCTCGCTTTGTTTAGTCCATCGACTCTTAGCACCTTCGCTCTATGTAGTTTTAACCTTGCTATCTTTTTTGAACACTTGGCGTAAAATTTCTTTGTTCAAAGCACCGCCCAGATCATAGTAGTAGTTCCCTAATTTTGGACAGTGTTCTTATATAAGAAACTCGGAGAACAACAGTACTGCAGTTTAGTTTTAGGTTCCACATCAAATACATAGGTGCAGCCTTAAGTGCACAGAAGCAGGGATCAGGACAATAGCAAAGAAAAAAAGTCCATGGCTATTCAGGTTAGTTTCCAAGCCAAAACGCACAATCTTTAGCGGTACTGCCAAAACGGTTGGGATGTTATTCATCAAAACGCTAATGATCAGAGGCACAATATTCATTGTTCTCACTGGCAGCAGTAAATTAAACCCGTCCTATTTTATTTTATTTTGAATGTCAAACCCGTCCTATTTAACAACACTAGATTCTGCACACAGTGCAGAAACGAAACAAATAGGATAGAACTTACATTTTGCTACAAAAGCACAAACAGGATAGAACTTACATTTTGCTACAAAAGCACAAACAGGATAGAACTTACATTTTGCTCCCATTCTTCCTCTCCGGGATAAATGATCTTTAGAGCACACTTCGTTCCCTGACAGCAGCCAACAAACCATTCCATTTAACATGCTTCGTTCTGCAACAGAACGGAAGGAAACACAGAGAGAAACTGGTACCAATAAATATCAGCAGCTTAGTATATCAAGTCTAGGCAGAAATCAGCAACCAGTAGCAGAAATGCATCATTGCTCTGAATCTTATGTTCTATATTTTGCATGATGACATAAGTGGAGAAGTTTGCGGGCAGTCGTGGGGTTATCCTCACGCATGCATGGCCATACTCCTTTTCTACGTGGGCCTCATCGGCACATCAGCTAACAAGAAAATGATCGGAAGCTATAGCCATCTTCTGTTAACGTATGTACCGGGGAGCTAGTTCCTTTTTTTTCCGATCAAACGGAGCTGATAGTAGTTGCACGCGGGAGAGAGGAAAAAAAGGCGAGCGAGGAATTTGCTTCTATTCATGCGACCAGATAAGTTTACCTCTTCTTTATACATCAGGAAGAATGCATATATAATTCAGTGTCATGTGTGTATTTAAAGCAGCAGTAGCTAGAAAAAACATGAAGTGCACACACACAAATACTCATATATATTTAAAAGATAGCACAGTAGTAATTCAAATACATATATGTATATCTCAAATCTTTTGGCAAGCCTAAAACCATTTTCAAAGACTAATGATAATCAAGAAAGCAACTCAAATGTGGCCTAGCTACATCAACATGAAATGAGCATGGGGGAGGCCCCTCTTCTGAAACTCTACCACCTTCAGGACGCCTGGGATATGCTTCTTGGTCAGCATGTCTTTCATCGTCTCCAGTTTGGACCTGAACACTCGGGCCACGAGGTCTGGTTGGTCCTGCAAATTTTGGCCTGGAAGTAGCACGTCCTGTATCTCGGGCCAGTTTGGGTTGCAAGTCATAGTTAGGAAGATGGCAGGTTTGCCGTTCGTCGCCAGGGTTTCTGTGGTGTCCGCATACGTCCACTTACTTGGGAGTTTAACGGGTGCCATCTACATAATAAAGATACCAACATTAATTCTCTACATTGTAAAAGGTGTGTACCAGAAGACATTCATGTATTAGGCAGAAAGCATATGTAGGAGCAAGATTAGCACGAAAAATGACAAGAAAAAAGGAACCACAAGATTATATTATGAAAAAAGGAACCACAGGACTACACATAAAACGGTAGTACCAATTACGAAATAGAACAAGAAAGATATGTTTGCAAAGTACATCAAAATGGCATCAAAAGAATCAAAATAGAAATAATGTATGGAAGCTCCACCTGTGATCCACAATACGCTTCTCTGCCTTGGAGGATGAATTAGCTAGGGAAGATGCTAAGACCTTCAGTTTGTCAACCTGCAAAGTTAAGCAAATGGTATTATTATTGCAATCCATGCTTCACCAAGTGTGTGCACAGTAACGTTGACGCTGAGTGTCCACCAAATCAATATCAGAAGTCTAAATTGAAAAAGGTAACATGAAAGCTGACATTCTCGCGGTGTCACCAATGCACATTGGTAATTGGTCCTTTGGAACCACACGACACATGCTTGAAACTTTAGCAGAAGAATCAACTATTACGACCATCATCCCAAGTGTCCAACAAATATGAGTAATAGTGCATAGTGTAGAACTATTCCATGGCAAATATATCTAAGAAGGAATACATTATAGCATAGTCCCATGACTCATCAGATCGATTCTTTTAGTAATTAAGTTGAGAAATGAAGTTCCAGGAACAAAACGGTAGAAGTATGCACTTTGCAGCGCAAAGCATGAAAATATTTCCCTATTGGAGATCTAAAGTATTACTTCGAAAAATGCATGAGTGTGTTTCCATTCACGTGAACTGTGTTTGTTTGGTCATTGTCCAAAACTGGATAGTTAATTTCAGAATACGAAGATATCTAGCTGAACAAAGATATACATATAGATCACAGAAATACATGCCTTTTGGAAATGGACCTCTGAGGAATGCCTAATTGGATTTTGTTCAAGAATGGAGAATCAAACCTGGAAGCTATCTGAAAAAAAATATAACAAATGCTACATCATAGGATATACCAGAGTGTACACATAATCTATTTCTTCTACAGGTGCACCAAGAGTGGCAGTAAAAATATGAGGTCAAATGCCTATTAAATATATGCACAGTATAAAAGGTGTGTACCACAAGCAAACACATTCATGTATTACTCAGAAAGCATATGCAGGAGACAGGTGTGAGGTAAAAACTGAGCACAAAATGGTCGTAGAACCACAGCAGTAGCACCAACACAATTAATCTAACAGAAAAGGTTGATCAAAGTCATCTCAGGTAGGAAATCAGTCTACAAACTCCCTGGAGCATCAAGGACACAGTAAGACAAGAGTGATAACATGAAGCAATTACATGCTTGCTGGTATAGATGACTCACACAAAGCTCATGAAAATCCATAAACTTCACTCAAATTAACACACACAAACAGGGCAAGAATTCGTAAATAACCAGACATAGAATCTCAAAAATGTACAAATTATGTACACAAATTTCTATTGCCTACCGACCTAGCTCAAGGAATGCACTCAGATACTGAACTTTAGGAGTAGTGAATACACAAATTACTATTACCTACTGACCCACCTCAAGGAAACGGATCCGAGCAGAGGTTGCCGACGCTGGACTCTGCAGTGCACCTCGCAAGCTCCTGCGCGATGCTACGATGGCCCCCTCCAGGACCACCACCTCCACCTACAAGATCGATCAATCAAAACCAAATAGCATGCAGCAACAACGTGGAGAAAAAAACAGGAGTGGAGCAGACTAACACTTCCTCGGCGGAAGAGGGCGTGTCCGGTGCCGGCGACGTCGGCAACGGTTCTGCGGTCTGAGAGGCGGCGGCAGCTGCTCCAGTCGCCGGATTCGACAGAGGCAACGGGAGGCGAGAGGAGAGGAAGTGAGCATCTTTGAGGGTTCGGGGGATCTTATACTCGGCGAGGTTCAAACCCAGCACGATCGGCAATCCCCACGTCCTGAGTTGACCGGCGGTTGCACACGCACGGAGTGAATGGCGGTTGTACACGCACGGAGCTCTACGCACTACGCAGCAGTTGCCACGGGAGATTGGATCGGCGGCGCAGCAGGAGAGGGAGGCGGCAGCGTAGAAAAGGGGATCGTAGTCTGAGGCAGCTGCTCGGTTGTTATCAGCAGGGGGTTTTCTTTCTGGAAAACACTTGATTTCAACCGGCTGATGACGCGCAGATTTCATCCGCGTCCGTAGCCGTTGGATCAAGCTGCCATCAACGCACATCGTCTGGCTTCAACCATGTCCCCACATATCCCGTCAACCCCCATCATCTTCCGCATCTCTCCACCGTTTTCTTCTTATCCACTCGCGAAGCACACCACAGCCTATCTGGCTCTCTCTTCACGCACCTCCGGCTGGTTGCTGCAGGGCAGGGGGAGAGGAGTACAAATGCCGCCGGGAGCTGCGAGGGGTCGCGGCCGCCACACCCAACTAGCGCCATGCCCCTCCCCAAGGGGACCCAGGGACAGAATCGGGTGGCCGCCGCTGCGATACGTTGGGCGACGGTGCGCCGACCGCTGCTATGATGGGAAGCAACGTTTCTGTGAGGCGCCGGCCGGCGATTCTGCCAGAGGCTGTTGTGCTGTGATGGCTCATGGACGCGCTCCAAGCGCTGCTGCCCAAGCTCCCCAGTCTCCACACGACGGGCGGTGCTGCAACAGAGAATCCTCGGAGGTCGTCGTTGTTGTGACGGAGCATCACCGTGGTTGGCCGGTGCTACAACGGAGCATCATCGAAGGCCGTCGGTGCTGTGACGGAGCATCGCCGAGGTCGGGCGGTGTTGCAATGGAGCATCCTTGGAGACCGTCGGCGCTGCGACGGAGCATCGCCGTGGTCGGGCGGTGCAGCAATGGAGCATCGTCGGAGGCCGTCGGTGCTGCGACGGAGCATCGCCGTGGTCGGCCGGTGCAGCAATGGAGCATCGTCGGAGGCCGTCGATGCTGCGATAGAGCATCCTCGGAGGCCGTTGGTGCTGCGACGGAGCATCGCCATGGTCGAGCGGTGCGGCAATGGAGCATCGTTGGGGGCCGTCGGTGCTGCGAGGGAGCATCGCCGTGGTCGGGCGGTGATGCAATGGAACATCCTCGGAGCCATCGGTGCTGCAACGGAGCATCTCTCCGTGGTCAGGCTGTGTTACAATGGAGCATTCTCGGAGGTCGTCGGTGCTGCGACGGAGCATCGTTGTGGTCTGGGGGTGTTGCAATGGAGCATTCTCGGAGGCCGTCGGTGCTGCGACAGAGCATCACCAAGGTCGTGCGGTGGATCAATGGAGCATCGTCGGAGGCCGTCGGTGCTGCGACAGAGCATCGCCGTCGTCGGGCGGTGTTGCAATGGAGCATCCTCGGAGGCCGTCGGTGCTGCCACCGAGCATGACCAGGGCTATGCTTCAAACAGCGGGGAGATGCAGCTTGGAGCAAAGACAACAACGTCGACGACAGCCTTGGAGAAGCGGCAACGGCGGTGACAGCACATTGCATCACGGCGGTTGCTCTGACACGCGACGACGCAACTTTGTAATACAGTGGTGGCTACGGGGTGCCATCCATGTCGGTGTTGCAAGCGGATAGTGCGAGGTGTAGCTGGTGTCTGGAGTCGACCGACGGCTGCTGCTCGCCGGAGCTGTGGGCCGATGGTATCTAGAATGATGCTAAAAGGAGCGTCTATTGCGAAGCGCTGGCTGCATGCGGGGGCTATGACTGCGCTACAACTTGTGCTGCGAGGAGGTGGAGACGAGCGGACGGCTCTGATCTATATCATCTAACGATGGACGAGGCGGCTTATCTTTGCCTCGCATCAGTCGGATGACAGGGAGCAGCGCCCTTTCTTTCTTTTTTCCTGCGAGGCTGAGCGACGTGTACCAGTTTTTTTTTCTGCCTTAGAGCTTTTTTCTTGTGCGGGGGTGAGGGGCGGACGTACCAACGAATACCAGATTTTTTTTTCAAAACTATGACTAAATTTATAGCCTTTTGAAAACTATTGGGCAGAATGCAAAAATATCAGAAATAGCACCCTGTCGGCCTGGGCTGGGCCGACGGAGGGCCTGTCGGCATGGGGTAGGCCGATGGGGGGCTGTCGGCCTAGGGTGGGCCGATGGGGGGCCTGTCGGCCACCAGTAGGCCAATGGGGGGCCTGTCGGCCACCAATAGGCCGACCAGTGACCTGTCGGCCTACACGAAGCCGACGAGTGGCTGTCGGCCCATGGTAAGCCGAAATGTTTTTTTTTGTGAAATTTGACTTATTAATGATGTACAACGATTGCCCGTCTTATAAATATTGTAAAAAAATTATTTATGCTTCCGCGGGCCTACCTTTCCCGCCATTCTTTCTCGTCAACCCTTTCCCGCCATTATTTCCCGCCATTTTCTACTCTCTTCCTATAAAACCCCCTTGACAGTGAGGTGGGTAGGCAGTGTAGTGTAGTGTAGTAGGCAGTGATGTGGGCCGAGGGGTTCTAAGTGTTTTTTTTTACAAATAAATTCATTATAATTGCTGCACAACCATTCCCCCTCATTTCCCTCAATATTTTCCCGCCAACTCTGTGCCGATATATGTTCCCGCAACCCGTTTCCCACCAACCCCTTCCCGCCACCCGTTTCCCGCCAACCCCTTCCCGCCAAACCTCTTCCCGCCATATGTTCCCGCCACCTTTCCCTCCATACCGCAGTCGTTCTTTCCCGCCATTTTCTCCTCTCTACCTATAAAACCCCCTTCACACGGAGTTGGATAAGCAGTCCATTTTAGTGTAGTCGAGATGTCCGATTATCCTTTCGATCGTAGTTTTCACCCTGAGATGAGCAAATGTCTTCTTAGGCTAGCCACCAATTTCAGGATGGACAATAGGATAGTTCCATGGGATGAACTCATCGGTAGTGACACCATACAGAATGAGTTGGCTCACGCATTACGTAGGTCTGGGTGGCCTGAAAGGACCTATGAGGAGGTACGTAAAGAACTTCTTAGGTTGCATGGAAGGTGGAAGAAGGTAGTGCAGACGAAGAGTGAAAATTTTATAAGGATTGCAGCAGAGCATACATATTTATGGACTGCCGACAGCGAAGACGAAGACGATATCTTCATGCCGAGCACCAAGGCCAAGAGTACCTCATCGTCGAAGGGCAAGAGTACCGCATCGTCGAAGGGCAAGAGTGCTGCATCGACAGAGGATGACGATGATGCCTTCATGTAGTATGTAAGCTGTATTTTTTAAGTTCAGTCCTATCCCGTTTATGTGAGATGTACTTGTATCTTAATTATCAGTTGCAATCTCTTTGGAAATGTAACTTGAATAACAATGCGGATTAATAGTAATATGTCTCTCGCATACATAAAACAATATATGTATCCTGATCAGATAGAAGCAAGTGTGATAGTAACATATGCGAATAGTCTGAAACTAATATAGATAACGACTCATACATAGATAACGATATCACTGGGGGGGGGGGGACGACGACGAATCTGGGTCTTCCTCGGACAAGGACCGGAAGGCGATAAGCGATCAGCCGGTGGATGACGCTGACGATTACCACGACCATAGATAACCTCGTCTGTCTGTGTCTCCTGCGTCAATGGTGGTGGTGGAGTGTGAAGAACTGTTTGCGAGAACTCATAGGTGTTTGCAGCTCGGTCATCATTGTCGTCGTCGCCGGCTAAGAACGAACCAGCACCACTAAGCATCGGTGACTGGACTGAATGCATGAACGGCTGCGACTGGCTGCCGACTACGGTAAAGTAAAACATGTAAAATTGATTTGCGAACCTACAATGTTTAAAAGAATGAACAAAGTAGTGTTACCTAGGTCCATCTGATGATGCCAGGAAGAGCCCCCTGGTTCTGAAGGAGGTGGCTGCTGGAAGAAAGAGCTCCCTGGTTGTGAAGGAGGTGTCTACTGCCAGGAAGAGCTCCCTGGTTGTGAACGCTGCACAGAGGGTCGTGGTTCTGAATGCTGCATAGAGGGTCGAGGTTCTGAACGCTGCAGAGAGTGGCGTGGCGGACGATGTGCTGGACGAGGAATAGCAACATCCGAAGATCGTCTACATGTAACAGCTGCGTAAATTCCCCGTAGCTTCTCATCAAGACGCCTCAACCATGAGACATTCTCTCGCGGTGGGATATTATCTCCCCTCTCAAAGCGTTGCATTAAAGCGGAAACCTCCTGTAGCGCCTCGCTTGTCAAGTCACCCTGTACACGGAGAGTTAACCAATTAGGTCATTGTTATATGGCAGACAATATGAATAGTCAACCAATTGTATATGTTCAGATTAAGAAAAAACTTAACATGTGAGAACCATAGCACGTACCGCGTGGTGTCTGGTTCCCATAACAGAGGCAGTTGATGTTGGAAATATGCCCTAGAGGCAATAATAAAATGGTTATTATTATATTTCCTTGTTCATGATAATTGTCTATTGTTCATGCTAAAATTGTATTAACCGGAAACCGTAATACATGTGTGAATACATAGACCACAGCATGTCCCTAGTGAGCCTCTAGTTGACTAGCTCGTTGATCAATAGATGGTTGTGGTTTCCTGACCATGGACATTGGATGTCGTTGATAACGGGATCACATCATTAGGAGAATGATGTGATGGACAAGACCCAATCCTAAGCATAGCACAAGATCGTGTAGTTCGTTTGCTAGAGCTTTTCTAATGTCAAGTATCATTTCCTTGGACCATGAGATTGTGCAACTCCCGGATACCGTAGGAATGCTTTGGGTGTATCAAACGTCACAACGTAACTGGGTGACCATAAAGGTGCACTACAGGTATCTCCGAAAGTGTCTGTTGGGTTGGCACGAATCGAGACTGGGATTTGTCACTCCATATGACGGAGAGGTATCTCTGGGCCCACTCTGTAATGCATCATCATAATGAGCTCAATGTGACTAAAGAGTTAGCCACGGGATCATGCGTTACGGAACGAGTAAAGAGACTTGCCGGTAACGAGATTGAACGAGGTATGGGGATACCGACGATCGAACCTCGGGCAAGTAACATACCGATGGACAAAGGGAATTGTATACGGGATTGATTGAATCCTCGACATCGTGGTTCATCCGATGAGATCATCGTGGAACATGTGGGAGCCAACATGGGTATCCAGATCCCGCTGTTGGTTATTGGCCGGAGAGATGTCTCGGTCATGTCTGCATGGTTCCCGAACCCGTAGGGTCTACACACTTAAGGTTCGGTGACGCTAGAGTTGTTATGGGAAATTGTATGTGGTTACCAAAGGTTGTTCGGAGTCCCGGATGAGATCCCGGATGTCACGAGGAGTTCCGGAATGGTCCGGAGGTGAAGATATATATATGGGAAGTCCAGTTTCAGTCACAGGAATGGTTTCGGGGGTTATCGGTATTGTACCGGGACCACCGGAAGGTGTCCGGGGGTCCACCGGGTGGGGCCACCTGCCCCGGTGGGCCAAGTGGGCTGAGCAAGGGAGGGAACCAGCCCCTGGTGGGCTGGTGCGCCCCCCCCCCCCCCCCCCCAAGGGCCAAGGGCCTAGGGTTGAAAACCCTAGGGGGTGGGGGCGCTCCCACCAAACTTGGGGGGCAAGTCCCCGCTTGGCTCCCCCCCCCTAGATGGGATCTAAGGGGGCCGGCCCTTCCCCTTCACCCTATAAATAGAGGGGGTGGGTGGGAGCGCACACCTTTTCCCTGGCGCAGCCCTCCCCCTCTCCAAACCTCCTCCTCCTCCGTTGGTGCTCGGCGAAGCCCTGTCGGAGAACCACAAGCTCCACCACCACGCCGTCGTGCTGCCGGAGCTCTTCCTCAACTTCTCCTCTTCCCTTGCTGGATCAAGAAGGAGGAGACGTCCCCGGGCTGTACGTGTGTTGAACGCGGAGGCGCCGTCCGTTCGGCGCTAGATCGGATCTTCCGCGATTTGAATCGCCGCGAGTACGACTCCATCATCCGCGTTCCTTGTAACGCTTCCGCTTAGCGATCTTCAAGGGTATGAAGATGCACTCCCTCTCTCTCGTTGCAAGCTTCTCCTAGATTGATCTTGGTGATACGTAGGAAAAATTTTGATTTACTACTACGTTCCCCAACAGTGGTATCAGAGCTAGGTCTATGCGTAGATTCTTTGCACGAGTAGAACACAAGTAGTTGTGGGCGATGATTTGTTCAATTTGCTTACCGTTACTAGTCCTATCTTGATTCGGCGGCATTGTGGGATGAAGCGGCCCGGACCGACCTTACACGTACGCTTACGTGAGACAGGTTCCACCGACTGACATGCACTTGATGCATAAGGTGGCTAGCGGGTGTCTGTCTCTCCCACTTTAGTCGGATCGGATTCGATGAAGAGGGTCCTTATGAAGGGTAAATAGCAATTGGCATATCACCGTTGTGGCTTTTGCGTAGGTAAGAAACGTTCTTGCTAGAAACTCATAGCAGCCACGTAAAACATGCAACAACAATTAGAGGACGTCTAACTTGTTTTTGCAGGGTATGCTATGTGATGTGATATGGCCAAAAAGGATGTGATGAATTATATATGTGATGTATGAGATTGATCATGTTCTTGTAATAGGAATCACGACTTGCATGTCGATGAATATGACAACCGGCAGGAGCCATAGGAGTTGTCTCAATTTATTGTATGACCTGCGTGTCAATGTAAAGGCCATGTAATTACTTTACTTTATTGCTAACCGTTAGCCATAGTAGTAGAAGTAATAGTTGGCGAGACAACTTCATGAAGACACGATGATGGAGATCATGGTGTCATGCCGGTGACGATGGTGACCATGCCGCGCCTCGAAGATGGAGATCAAAAGCACAAGATGATATTGGCCATATCATGTCACTTTATGATTTGCATGTGATGTTTATCATGTTTACATCTTATTTGCTTAGAACGACGGTAGCATAAATAAGATGATCCCTCACTAAAATTTCAAGAAATGTGTTCCTCCTAACTGTGCACCGTTGCGAAGGTTCGTTGTTTCGAAGCACCACGTGATGATCGGGTGTGATAGATTCTAACGTTCGCATACAACGGGTGTAAGCCAGATTTACACATGCGAAACACTTAGGTTGACTTGACGAGCCTAGCATGTACAGACATGGCCTCGGAACACGAGAGACCGAAAGGTCGAACATGAGTCGTATAGTAGATGCGATCAACATGGAGATGTTCACCGTTGATGACTAGTCCGTCTCACGTGATGATCGGACACGGCCTAGTCGATTCGGATCATGTATCACTTAGATGACTAGAGGGATGTCTATCTGAGTGGGAGTTCATCAGATGAACTTCATTATCATGAACATAGTCAAAGTGTCTTTGCAAATTATGTTGTAGATAGCTCGCGCTGTAGCTCCCCTGTTTTTTGATACGTTCCTAGAGAAAAGTAAGTTGAAAGATGATGGTAGCAATAATGCGGACTGGGTCCGTGATCTGAGGATTGTCTTCATTACTGCATAGAAGGCTTATGTCCTTAATGCACCGCTCGATGCGCCACCCCTCAAGCGTCGTCTGTAGATGTTTTGAACATCTGACAGGCACGTTCTGATGACTACTTGATAGTTCAGTGCGTCATGCATTATGGCTTAGAATTGAGGCTCCAAAACGTTTTGAACGTCACAGAACATATGAGATGTTCTAAGAGCTGAAATTGGGATTTCAGGCTCATGCCCGCGTTGAGAGGTATGAGACCTCCAACAAGATTCTTTGCCTGCAAGATGAAGGAGAATAGCTCAATCAGTGAGCATGTGCTCAAATTGTCTGGGTACTACGATCACTTGAATCGAGTGGGAGTTAATCTTCCAGATAAGATAGTGATTAATATAGTTCTCCAAGTCACTGCCACCTAGCTACTAGAGCTTCGTGATGAACTATAACATGCCAGGGATGGATAAGATGATCCCTGAGCTGTTCGCGATGTTTAACACCGCGAAGGTAGAAATCAAGAAGGAGCATCAAGTGTTGATGGTTAGTAAAACCACTAGTTTCACAAAGGGCAAGGGCAAGAAGGGAAACTTCATGGATGGCAAGTCATTTGCTGCTTCAGTGAAGAAACCCTAGGTTGAACCCAAACCTGAGACTAGGTGCTTCTGTTATGAGGAGAACGGTTGCTAAAGTGGAACAACCCTAGATACTTGGTAGATAAGAAAGCTGGCAACGTCGACAGAAGTATATTTGATATACGTGTTATTGATGTGTACCTTGCTAGTACTCCTAGTAGCACCTAGGTATTGGATACCGGTTCGGTTGCTAAATGTTAGTAACTCGAAATAAAAGCTATGGAATAAACGGAGGCTAGCTAAGGGTGAGGTGACGATGTGTGTTGGAAGTGTTTCCAAGGTTGATGTGATCACCATCGCACACTCTCTCGGGATTAGGGATGAACCTAAATAAATGTTATTTGGTGTTTGTGTTGAGCATGAACGTGATTAGATCGTGTTTATTACAATACGGTTATTCATTTAAGTTAGAGAATAATGGTTATTCTGTTTACATGAATAATACCTTCAATGGTCATGCACCCAATGTGAATGGTTTATTGAATCTCGATCGTAGTAATACACATGTTCATAAAAGATGCAAAATTAATAATGATAGTACCACATACTTGTGGCACTGCCGCTAAAGGTCATATTGGTGTAAAGCGCATGAAGAAACTCCATGCTGATGGATCTTTGGACTCACTCGATTTCGAATCGGTTGCGGCATGCGTACCATGCCTCTTAGGCAAGATGACTGAGACCCCGTTTCCGGTATGATGGAGCGGGCTAGTAACTTATTGGAGATAATACATGTTGATGTATGCGGTCCAATGAGTGTTGTAGCATGCAGTGGATATCGTTATTTTCTTACCTTCACTGATGATTTGAGTGGATATGAGTATATTTACTTAATGAAACACAAGTCTAAAATGTTTGAAAAGTTCAAACAAATTCAGAGTGAAGTCTAAGATCATCGTGACAAGAAGATAAAAATGTCTACGATATGATCGTGGAGGTGAATATCTGAGTTACGAGTTTTGTATACAACTTAAGACAATGTGAAAGTTGTTTCACAACTCACGCCACCTGGAACACCATAGTGTGATGGTGTGTCCGAACGTCGTAGTCATACTCTATTGGATATGGTGCGTACTATGATGTCTCTTATCGATTTGCCACTATCGTTTTGGGGTTAAGCATTAGAGACAACTACATTCACTTTAAATAGGGCACCATCTAATTCCGTTGAGATGTCACCGTATGGTTTGGCAGAAACCTAAGCTGTCATTTCTCAGAGTTTGGGAATACGACGCTTATGTCTGATAAGCTCGAACCCAAAGCGGAAATGTGCATCTTCATAGAATACCCTAAGGAAACATTTGGGTATGCCTTCTATCTCAGATCCGAGGGCAAAGTATTTGTTGCTAAAAATGGGTCCTTTCTCGAGAAAAGGTTTCTCTCGAAAGAATTGAGTGGGAGGAAGATAGAACTTGATGAGGTTGTTGAACCTTTGTTTCAACTAAAGAGTAGCGCATCACAGAAAGATGTTTCGGTGGAGCCTACGTCAGTTGAAGAGGAAGTTAATGGTGATGATCATGAAGCTTCGGATCAAGTTACTATCGAACTTTGTAGGTCGACAAAGACATGTACTGCTCCTGAGTGGTACGGCAACCCTGTCTTGGAGGTCATGTTGTTGGACAACAATGAACCTACAAACTATGGAGAAGCGATGATGGGCCCGGATTCCAACAAATGGTTAGAGGCCATGAAATCCGAGAAAGGATCCATGTATGAAAACCAAGTATGGACTTTGGTAGACTTGCCCGTTGAATGGCAGGTCGTTGAGTACAAATGGACCTTTAAGAAGAAGACAGACACTGATGGTAAATGTTACCATTTATAAAGCTCGACTTGCCGCAAACAAGTTTCTGACAAGTTCAAGGAGTTGACTACGATGAGACTTTCTCACCCGTAGCGATGCTAAAGTCTGTTGGAATTATGTTAGCAATTGCTGCATTTTTCGATTATGAAATCTGGCAGATGGATTTCAAAACATCTTTCCCTTGAGGAAAGGTTGTATGTGATACAATCAGAAGGTTTTGTCGATCCTAAGGATGCTAAAAAGTATGCAAGCTCCAGCAATCCTTCAATGGACAGGAGCAAGCATCTCGGAGTTGGAATATACGCTTTGATGAGGTGATCAAAGTTTTTGAGTTTATACAAACTTTATGAGAAACTCGTATTTACAAGAAAGTGAGTGGGAGCACTATAGAATTTCTGATGAGTATATGTGGATGACATATTGTTGATCGGAAATGATGTAGAATTTCTGGAAAGCATAAAGGGTTGTTTGAAAAGAGTTTTTCAAAGGAAGACCTGGATAAAGCTACCTAATTGTTGGGCATCAAGATCTATAGAGATAGATCAAGATGCTTGATGAGACTTTCAACGAGTACATACCTAGACAAGATTTTGAAAGAGTTCAAAATTGATCAGTCAAAGAAGGAGTTCTTACCTGATTTGTAAGGTGTGGAGTTGAGTGAGACTCAAAGCTCGACCGCGGTGGATCAAAGAGATAGGACGAAGGTCGTCCCCTATGCTTTATCCATAGGCTCTGTATATTATGCCATGATGTGTACCGCACATGTGTGTGCCTTGCCATGAGTCTGTCAAGGGGTACGAGAGTGATCCAGGAATGGATCACTGGACAGTGGTCAAGATTATCCTTAGTAACTAGAGGACTAAGGAAATATTTCTCGGTTATGGAGGTGATAAAGAGTTCGTCGTAAAGGGTTACGTCGATGCAAGCTTTAACACCAATCCGGATGACTCTGAGTAGCAATCCGGATATGTATAGTGGAGCAGCCATTTGGAATAGCTCCAAGTGGAGTGTGGTAGCAGTGTCTATAGTATGACATAGAGATTTGCAAAGTACACACAGATCTGAATGCCGCAGGCCCGTTGACTAAAGACCTCTCTCACATGCAAAGCATGATCGAACCCCAGAACTCACTGGGTGTTAGATTCATAACAATGTAAATCACATGGTGATGTGAACTAGATTATTGACTCTAGTGCAAGTGGGAGACTGTTGGAAATATGCCCTAGAGGCAATAATAAAATGGTTATTATTATATTTCCTTGTTCATGATAATTGTCTATTGTTCATGCTAAAATTGTATTAACCGGAAACCGTAATACATGTGTGAATACATAGACCACAGCATGTCCCTAGTGAGCCTCTAGTTGACTAGCTCGTTGATCAATAGATGGTTGTGGTTTCCTGACCATGGACATTGGATGTCGTTGATAACGGGATCACATCATTAGGAGAATGATGTGATGGACAAGACCCAATCCTAAGCATAGCACAAGATTGTGTAGTTCGTTTGCTAGAGCTTTTCTAATGTCAAGTATCATTTCCTTGGACCATGAGATTGTGCAACTCCCGGATACCGTAGGAATGCTTTGGGTGTATCAAACGTCACAACGTAACTGGGTGACCATAAAGGTGCACTACAGGTATCTCCGAAAGTGTCTGTTGGGTTGGCACGAATCGAGACTGGGATTTGTCACTCCGTATGACGGAGAGGTATCTCTGGGCCCACTCGGTAATGCATCATCATAATGAGCTCAATGTGACTAAAGAGTTAGCCACGGGATCATGCATTACGGAACGAGTAAAGAGACTTGCCGGTAACGAGATTGAACGAGGTATGGGGATACCGATGATCGAATCTCGGGCAAGTAACATACCGATGGACAAAGGGAATTGTATACGGGATTGATTGAATCCTCGACATCGTGGTTCATCCAATGAGATCATCGTGGAACATGTGGGAGCCAACATGGGTATCCAGATCCCGCTGTTGGTTATTGGCCGGAGAGATGTCTCGGTCATGTCTGCATGGTTCCCGAACCCGTAGGGTCTACACACTTAAGGTTCGGTGACGCTAGAGTTGTAATGGGAAATTGTATGTGGTTACCGAAGGTTGTTCGGAGTCCCGGATGAGATCCCGGACGTCATGAGGAGTTCCGGAATGGTCCGAAGGTGAAGAATTATATATGGGAAGTCCAGTTTCAGTCACCGGAATGGTTTCGGGGGTTATCGGTATTGTACCGGGACCACCGGAAGGTGTCCGGGGGTCCACCGAGTGGGGCCACCTGCCCCGGTGGGCCAAGTGGGCTGAGCAAGGGAGGGAACCAGCCCCTGGTGGGCTAGTGCGCCCCCCCCCCCAAGGGGCCCAAGGCGCCTAGGGTTGAAAACCCTAGGGGGTGGGGGCGCCTCCCACCAAACTTGGGGGGCAAGTCCCCCCCTTGGCTGCCCCCCCCCCCCCTAGATGGGATCTAAGGGGGCCGGCCCCCTCTCCCCTTCACCCTATAAATAGAGGGGGGTGGGAGGGCAGCAGCACCTTTTCCCTGGCGCAGCCCTCCCCCTCTCCAACACCTCCTCCTCCTCCGTGGTGCTCGGCGAAGCCCTGTCGGAGAACCACAAGCTCCACCACCACGCCGTCGTGCTGCCGGAGCTCTTCCTCAACTTCTCCTCTTCCCTTGCTGGATCAAGAAGGAGGAGACGTCCCCGGGCTGTACGTGTGTTGAACGCGGAGGCGCCGTCCGTTCGGCGCTACATCGGATCTTCCGCGATTTGAATCGCCGCGAGTACGACTCCATCATCCGCGTTCCTTGTAACGCTTCCGCTTAGCGATCTTCAAGGGTATGAAGATGCACTCCCTCTCTCTCGTTGCAAGCTTCTCCTAGATTGATCTTGGTGATACGTAGGAAAAATTTTGATTTACTACTACGTTCCCCAACAGTTGGGTACATATCGCTGGTGAGAGGGACTTCGATCTGTTCAGGTGCTGCTGATGGAACCAAGTACATCCTGGTGCTATGCCGGTAACTCTGCAGATACAACCTGAACTTGTCCCAGTCAAAGGGCCGAACCTCATCCCAGATATTTGTCGGCGCAGTAGTCCATTCGTCCACGTAAGGGCTAATGTCGCGAAGCCAAGAATCGTGGGACTTGTTTCCTCCTGCGCGACTGTACCTGAGATTGACATGCGCATTACATGATTAGTGATATTCTGAATGCAGACCTGAGAACTAAAATAGTATTACTTACTTGTGCACGTGATCTAGTAAGTGTGGAATAACTGGAATGTCAGGCTCTTGGCATAGACCGAACTGTCTCATCACCCTATGAAGAGCCATCTCCTCAACCGTCACGTCGAACACCAACTTGGCCTTGGTCATCCAATAGTGCCGATCTCTAGTGCACAATCCAGAAATCCCAACTGGACACCTGGATAATATAGCCTGATGGGAGTATGGCTCCCAGATAACTTGATCCTCGTGCAAACTATCAAACTGTGCCGTGAAGGAGGGGTAGCAGCCCCTCACCTGGCTATGCGCGAACTGTCTCTGTGCATGACAAGAAATAAGCATTAGTAATACTATTGAATGGCAAGAAATAAGCATTAGTAATTCATGTTGTTACTTAATATGAAAATACCTCTCTCCGTGTCCAAACAGATCCCATAGTAGGCAAGTCGCCGATAGCAGGCACGTAAGTCCCAGCCATGTCCTCCAAACCAAAAGGTCTATCAACGTAGACATAGGGTCGACCAATAGGGAATCTCTCGTATGACCAGAGCTGCAACAATAGTGGACATCCTGTAATACCTGATTTTCTAGCCTTCAACAAGCAAGCTTTGCATAGGCCTCTGTACGTAGCCGCTAACACAGCAGAACCAAAACTCCTCTGCAGAATGTCCCCAGGGCAATGTGCGTTAGCTATCTCTCGTGCAATACCGATGAGTCGTGCATCGACAGTGGTCACGTGGTTCTCCGTGAACATCGTCTTGCCGAACAACCACAAAATATATGCCTCTAGGGATTGGTCAATCTGTGCCTCTGACAACTGAACATTGGGATATCCTAAGGAGACAATCTACATAGAAACCAAAGATTGTTTGAACTATGCAATGAGGACAACAATGAAAACAGCAGTTTTTAAACTGGCCATGAAGGTTACCTGAAACTGGGTCAACCACTTAAAACGAGGCCCGTGAGTATCGTTGTCTAGGACTTTAGCAGTTGGCACCGCAGCCAAAAAACGGCCCTGCATCGATGCTAGCCAACCAGATTCTGCCTCTAAAGGACCTATGGCAGCACCGGCCAGAGGTAATCCCAACAAGTAAGACACATCCTGTAAAGTAGGCGCCATCTCTCCCCAGGGAAAGTGAAACGTATGTGTCTCTGGTCTCCATCTATCTACTAAGCAAGTAATGAGTGACTTGTCGTAAGAGAAACGTTTCACTTGCCTCTTGCGTAACTGCATTGGTTCACCTGCCTCATCCAATTGCGGATGTTCAACCCACTCATCCAATGTACCCTCAACCAGCCGTGCCAATGGTAGAAGTCCAGCCCAACTTAACCTACAAAATAAAGAGAATGTAGCATACAGTTAGCGGCTATCAAAATGATGTCAAACATAGTAAGTCATTATACCGACACATACCTATTAACCCATGAATGGTGTATCATCCAGTTAGACTTTGGGGTGCGAGTGACCAACACGTCTAAGTTATTGCCCGCTTCCATAAGTGCGGCCCGGTGCCCTCTGTCAATATTACGATTAAGCAACGGATACGAAGCCATATCTGCAATTCAAACAACAAATCTCAGGTGCAAATTAAAACATAGTCCAGACATATTAAAAATTAAAACATAGTCCAGACATATTAAAAATTAAAACATAGTCAAATAATATTACAAAATAAAACATAGTCCAGACATATTACAAATTATAACATAGTCAAATAATATTACAAATTAAAACATAGTCCAACACATATTACAAATTAAAACATAGTCCAACACATTATATAGCTTGCGAGTTATTTCTTCCTCGTCCGCCCCTTCGGCCTCAACTGCCACGACCACCACGACTGCCACGACCACGTCCGCCTCTTCCTACTGTTGTCGCAGTTGTCGATGTAGAAGCACTCATCGATGTGGAAGCACAGTCTTTGTTCAGGTCAGGACAATATTTCATCCTATGCCCATAAGCTGCGCATAGCAAACATTGTCTGGTTGCTCCACCAGCTTCAGATTGGTCCATATCATTTCGGATGCGCTTTACCTTACGTCTGCCCCTGCTTGTTCGCCGAAGTTCCGGATCCGGAATGTATACTCTCTCCCCATCGTTTACCTTGTTGAAATTGCCGACGACTCTAAACCCTGTCATCTCACCTATCCAGACATTGAGTACTGCATCTTTTAAATAGTATGGGGACACGAAGGAGATAGTGTCCAACTCAATCTGGCCACAGGCAGCCAACACATGTGAGCAAGGCAGGTGCAACAACTTCGGTTTGTTGCATGTACACTCACAAGTTGGATAAAATTCCGTTCCAATTTTTACCTCGTGCGTCTTCACCTCATTTGCAGAACCAAAACCATATGTAGGAAGCTGAACCTCATACCTCCTTTCCTGATTATCTATGAGTCTGACAATGTGCTTCTTTGCTTTCTCTATCTTCTTTGCCATGTACTCCATGACACGGCTACAATAAGGTGTGTTCTGGTTATCTGCAATATGCTTCTTTGCTAACTCGTGCCTTTCTCTGAAATATCTCAAAGTGCCATGGAATACAGCCTCTACAATAGCTATGAGTGGCAATGCTCTATTCCCTCTGAGTACAAAGTTATACACCTCTGCAAGATTGGTTGTCATGTGACCATACCTACCTCCATGGGTATCATGCAGCAAAGACCAATTCACCGGAGGCTCTTTCTCTATCCACTCAGAAAAATTCTTTATTGCCCTGCCCTTCTTTCTCTGAGTATTAGGAGGATCAATTGCTGGCAAGTCACAAAGACCTACTGGCTCCTCTAGCTCCGCGATGAGTGCTGCTAATTTAACCTGATCTTTTTCCATTTTCTTCCTCGCACGGACCTGCTTCTTAGTAGACTCATCTAGTTTTGACCAAATAAATTCGTATTTGCGCTGCTGGTTCTGGTTGCATAATTTTTTGAACAAGTTCATCAACCGTTTGTTCTTAAACTGTGAGAAAAAATTAGCCCCAAGATGGCGCATGCACCACCGGCTCTGCAAGTCCTTCCAAGGTGTTGGTTCGTCGGCTGTTGAATTCCTTAGTGTCTTCACGGCCTTCAATATACCAGCATGTCTGTCATGAATGACACACACGTTTGGTCGGTCTTTCACGATCGCAATTTTAACTTGATGGAAGAACCATACCCAGCTCGGAAAGTTCTCACCCTCCACAAATGCCATGGCAAATGGGATGATTTGATTGTTCCCGTCCACACCAATAGCAGTCAGGATTTGCCCTTTGTACTGACCAGTCAGGAATGTACCATCCACAAACATCACAGGAGGACAATGCCGGAAAGCTTCGATGCACATAGCGAAAGAGAAGAATACTCGTTTCAACACCTTGAAATCTGGTATACTATCCAACCTCGTGTGTTGTATGTTAACATAAGTGCCGGGATTCCTCTCCTTCAGTATGTCAAGGAGACAGACAACATTATCATATGAGTCGAAGAACGTCCCAAACCTTTCCTCCATAGCCTTCTGCTTAGCCCTCCAAGCCTTCCCATAAGGAATCTCATAATTCCATCTGACCTTCACTGCTGTCTGGATGTGTTTTGCTTCCATATCTTTCTTCTCCACTATCTCAGTATACATGAGTTGCGCAATGAGAGTTGAAGTCAGGTTTGGATGACGAACCAACAGGTTTTTTCTCACACAATTATGTGGGACCACATTGGTGACAACCCAGTGGATGTTATACTTCGGCACGTGCCCGTGCACCTTCGCAGGACAACCTGTTTCAGCACACTTCACGGTATAGTTTGTTGGACTTGATATGTGTGTCCGGAAAACCCTCTGCGTAGACATAGCCCACTTTATTACCGCATACTTCAATTTTTTCTTTGTATCAAACATAGCCCCTATCTGGACTTGGTTCAGATTATACTGCCATGGAGTCTCATGGCCATCGTTGACCGTAAGGCCGGTGGATATGTCCTGATCCCATGCAGAAGGAATCGGTACCTCCACTTCATCCTCGGAATTTTCAGAATCCAGATCCTCCGCAAATCCATCCTCGTCCTCTTCCTCCATCACCCTCTGCATTTCATTGCCTTCCTCATCCCCATCAGCAACACCAGAACCAGCTAATATTATCGACTGACTCTGCCCAGTATCATGACCACAAATATTGTGTGGCACGTAGTCTGACTCTTGGCTAGCATCCACATCCTGTGGCTGTGACCCGGATAAATAAATCTCGTTAGCCACTTGACTACCCTGCCCGGGTTCATACCCCACGTGGAGTTGTATGGTATTCTCCTCCTTCGCCACAGGTTGCACTAGGGCATATGGGTGGATTCTTCTGTCTCGGCAACGACTTAACAGGGTCAACCAATGCTGGCTCCTATCTATCGGCATCAACTCCCACTTCACATTTTTACAGGATTTCGTCCACAATGCATGAATACTGACGGAACATACTTCAGGATCCAGCCCAAAACTAGTAGTCAACCAGTACTTCAACTGTCTAATGTCCATTCTGTTTGGGTCTGAAAGTGTCATGACGCCATTTTTAAACTCGCTAAGATCAACCCCCAACTCATTATATCGAACATTACCAGGGCCGTAGTAAACAGTCAAATTTACTGATTCAGACATTTTCACCTGTCAGTCATTGCCACCTTCTCATTAATCGCAACGAACAAAAAAATTACCGGCTACACTAACTAAAAATATTACCGGCTACACTAACTACAAATATTACCGGTTACACTAAAAATAATATTACCGGCTACACTAACTACAAATATTACCGGCTACACTAAAAATAATATTACCGGCTACACTAACTACAAATATTATCGGCTACACTAAAAAATATATTACCGGCTACACTAACTACAAATATTACCGGCTACACTAAACAAAAATATTATCGGCTACACTAACAAAAAAATTACCGGCTACACTAACTAAAAATATTACCGGCTACACTAAAAAAAAATTACCGGCTACACTAATAAAAATATTACCGGCTACACTAATAAAAATTATGACGACATAGTTATACCTTCGACGCGTGTGTCCCCTTCTTCTTCCTCCTCTCTTCAACTCAGCGGCACCGGTCACCTTGCGGACTACTTGCACCACCGGAACTCCTCCTCACCACTACTGCGTCCACCCCACCACCTCCTCACCAGCCACACCTCCTCCACCCCACCATGGCTCCTCCTCACGCACAAAAAACTACCCCATAGCAAAAAAAATACCGTACGTCGGCGGAGAATGCTATGATCTATTGTTTCTGCGGGTTGGATATGAAAATGGGTGGATGAGGGAAGAGATCGGCGCGGGGGTGGAGAATACAGAGAGAGAAACGAGAGAGAGAGAGGAGAAGCAGCGAAGGGAGGAAGAAGAAAGAGTTGTCGGCCTTATCCAGGGGCTCGTCGGCCTCCTGGAGGCCGACAGGCCCCCCTCGGCCGCCACTAGGCCGACATGCCTCCCCTGGGCCGCCACGAGGCCGACCAGGCCCCCCTCGGCCCACAGCCGGCCGACCAGCCCCCCCTCGGCCCACGGGAGGCCGACAGGGTGCTATTTCTGGGTTTTTTTGTTTCAGCCTGCTAGTTTTCAAATTTGCTATAAAATTTGTCATACTTTTGAAAAAAAATCCGAATACCAGGTATGAACACAGACACCAACTGAACTTTAAAGAAATACTTCGCTGTAAGTATAATGGCTCCATTTGGCCCAAGAGTAGTAAAAATGTTTCCAACCATTACATTTTAAAGAAGCTACTAAGAAGATACGTATAATGGCAAGCATATAAGATGCTCAAATTTGGCCTAAGTGACATCAAGCATTAAGAACTTCCTTATATACTATGTTCTGCGTAGTCGTTATTAAGGATTCGGATATCTTCCTCTTCTTAGAATTTTTGCTCTGTTCCTTCCTCTTGTCCTTGAATGCGAGAATCTTAATGTTGGACTTTGCGGTAGCTCTGGACAACGCCACGTATAGCTGACCATGGGAGAATACTGATTCCGGTAGGTACACGCCGACAATCGGGATGGTCTGCCCTTGCGCCTTGTTGATTGTCATGGCAAAGCTGAGTCTGATGGGGAACTGCTTCCTCTTGAATCGGAATGGGAACATTTCGTCGTCGGAGGGGCGGAGAGGTATGCGAGGAAGAAAAACCCTTCGTCCGGCGTGTTGTCCCATCACGATCTCGGCGTCGATGGCGTTCCTCTGGAACCCACGGACCACAAGCCTCGTGCCGTTACACAGCCCATTAGCTGGGTCGATGTTCCTCAGTAGTATAATGGGGCAGTTTATCTTCAGTTTAAGTGCGTGCGGGGGAAGCCCATTTGGAGTCAGGTCATTCAGGAACTCTTGAGTGTAGTAGCCGTGCGGATCATCTTCTGCACTGTCAAAACTGTGGTAGATCTTCTCCTCGCCCTGGAAATGCTCTATCATACGCATGTTTATTACATTGACATTTTCATTCTTGGTGGATAGGATTGCTCGAGACGTCATGTAACTCGGATTGACCATATTGTGGTCTAGGGCAGGAAACACATGGTCGATCAACTTCTCTATGTCTGCGGCCTCGCCTGTCGAAGGCACACATATATCTTCGGGGAGCCGGATGTTTCCTTCCTCGTCAGTTTCCTCGGTGCCATTTCCTACTCTCAATAGGTATTCCGCAAACCATCAGTCGTTTTGAGCCCTCATGTTGGTGACGAGCCTTAGCTGGCATATGCCATTCCAGAGGTATGAGCTACGCAGGGTCGCGTCGACTATCTGACCTCGTGATCCTTTCCTGACTACTGGAAGCACTTGCTTGAAGTCCTCACCGAACACGACAGTCTTTCCCCCGAAAGGTCGGTCCCGTCGTCCCATGATGTCGCACATGCTATTGTCCAGTGCCTCAATCGCCTGCCTCTTCGTCATGGTGGCCTCGTCCCATAGGATGAGCGAAGCCATTGTCAGCAACTTGGCTGTCCCACTCTGCTTGGTGAAGTTGCACGATGCCCCTTCTTCAATGTTGAGTGGGATCTTGAACCTCGAGTGGGCGGTCCTGCCTCCAGGCATGATAGAAGCGGCGACACCCGACGTCGCAGTGGCCACAGCGACCTTTTTCGCACCTCGAACCCTAGCGAGCAATGCCCTGTACAGGAAGGTCTTCCCAGTGCCTCCCGGGCCATCGACGAAGAAGACGCCCCCTTCGCCGTCGTCAATTGATGCTACTATCTCGTCATAGGCTTTCCTCTGCTTGGGGTTTAGTGAGGACTCCAGGGATTTTTCGTCCTCGGCAACCTCGATAGTGGTTTCCTCGATGACCTCCCGAGCCTCGCCTTCTGTGCTGTCATAAGTATCATCGATGTCTGGAAGAGGGAACAACTTTATGTCCTTTCCCATGGACTGCAGCATTCCCCTGATATCAAGCAACACCATCTGCTCCACCGTGATTGGGCATGTGTGATGTCGTTGTAGTCGTCAGACATCGCCTCAAGGTGCCTATCTCAAAGACCGCAAACGTCGCCAGGCTTGCAAAATACCAAGATTGTTGCAAAGAGCCTCCTGAGCGAAACCGGCATGGCCCACTGCTTGGACTCCGTAAGACACTCGTCGAGCATGTTGTCGGACTCGATGAGACCCCTCCTCTCGGCGGCCTCACGGAAGGTATCACACAACACACCATCCACAGTTTTTAGGTCTTCGAAGGACACTGAGCCTGGTACGTGGTTTAGAAGCACCCTCAGAAAGTACCGCTCCCCCTCGGCGGGATTGGCTGACACGATTCGGCCTACTTGGTAACCTTGTACCCTTTCCTGCCAATTCTTTGTTCTTTGCCAAGTGAAACTTCCTGGGAAGTCCTTGTACAGAATATCTCGAGCCCACACGTGCTCTTGGTTAGCCACGAAATACTCCGTCAACATAGACTTTGATGAGTTATCACTGGCGAGGACGTCATTCAGGTTCTCTCCCGCTTTGAATGTGACCTTGTGCATGTTTGGGAGATGTAGCGGCAACTGCAGGACCGCCGGGTGGTTCTCACAAAGGGCGAAGCCGAATATCCTCCACATCGCCTCTGGTGGAGTTACCCACTTTGCGTCGATAAATCTCTTGATCTCATCTATGTTGCCTTGGGCGTTAGGTTGGTCGATATTGAACGAAGTCTGATCGTGACCCTTGTATATGTACTTATACAGGTACTTGAAGGCCTTAATGCTAGAGCACACCTCCACATTGATGTGGCAGTTGAACATCCGTAGGAGGTAAGGGTTGTAAGGAACAACCCATTTGTTGTCTAGCATTTGACGGCGGACCTTCACTGAGCGACCGTCTTTCCTTCTTCGGTAAACAGGGTAGGAGTCCTTGCCATGTACGGTGGTCTCGTTGAAATCCCGTGGGTACCTGCATTTGCACAACCCCTCTTGCATGCACACGTTGTTGGGGTTCAGGACCCCGCATGGGCCGTGCATCATATGCTTCATGACCATGGCGTAGAGCTCCGGGTACTTATGCTTGTCTGGGAGCTCGGCAGATATGAGACGGTCGTACTGCTCTGGCACAAGAAGCTTATATCTTGAATCCATAATCAACAGGAAATGGGCATGCGGGAGGCCCCTCTTCTGGAACTCTACCACATATATGTACACCTTCACAACGCCTAGTATATTTTTCTTCATCAGCATATCTTTCATTGTCTCCATCTTGGACTTGAACACTCGGGCCACAAGATCTGGTCGGTCCTGCGGGGTTTGGCCTGGAAACAACTCATCCTGTATCTCCTGCCAGTTTGGGTTGCAGGTCATCGTCGGGAAGATGTCAGGCTTGCCGTACGTCTGCACCAATGCCATGGCGTCCATATGCCTCCGCTTCATGTCACGGAAGCCCCCCTGGAATGACCATGGGAGAACAGTCCTAGTGCCAATAGAGCTCGCTCGTGTCTCCCCTGCCGTGATGCTATCGACAACGCCTTGGTATAAGTCGGCACGTAGCTCAGCCTGGTGGTTCCTAATCCATTTTAACCTGCATCCCTTGATCTTTATGTACATGTCGACCCCCCACTGCTGGAACAGACGTCCTCCATATAGTATGGGGTTGAATATCGCAGGACGTGTTTGCAGCATGTAGCAGTAGTAGTCCCTGACGGAGACGCATAAACGGCCACCCCCTCTGCGTGAAGGATTTAAAAAATGAAGTTTAGACAACATGGGAGAATGATTCACTCTCTTAAAAATGAAGAACCACCTCAAACAGATGAACCTGAATCGTCATCATGGTCTGCTCTTGGTAGTTGCGCAACGTGCCAAGACTCATTACATTTAGGGATATTTGGATGCCATCCAAGCTCCCCCCTTGGGAAGAAGAGGGGATACGAGAGCGGGTCGTAGCACCCTTGTGTGGCTTGTATGTTGTGCCTCTCATTGTTGTTCCTGTAGAGGGTGATGCTGCGCTTGAACCTATTTGCTAGTTCACTACCCTCGACCCAGATGGCAGCCACCTCCGACGATATCGGCAGATTGTATCTCCGTTGGTCTAGCTTCTGGTCGGTGTTCAGTTCTATCCGGTAATCCTGGAGGTTGTCCCTGTGGGCCCCCAAACTCCTAAACTGCTCGGAGTAGGGGTTTCCTTTCATGATGTCCGTCAACTTCCGAACAACCTCCTGGTCTAGATCCTTCGTGGCTTCCTTCCGATGGGTCAGGCTGGGGTCATCGTCGTAGAAGTACAACTGCAGATGTGCCGGACAAGATCCTGGCCCGAACGAATGTACGTTATGGTACAGACTACCACTCGCCCGGAATGTGTGAACACCGGACCTCATGTTCATGCAATTGTTGTTGAGGTTGACGCCAAGGGTGGTGAAGGCGAAGTGGCCGTTGAAGTAGCGGATGCTCTCCCGGAAATGTCGAGAGTCCGCATCCGTGCTAGACCATAACCTCATCAGCTTCGGGATAGGTTCTGGTTGAACCGGGTCAATCTGCCCTTTTCGACAACAGAAACTGGGAGTCTCGCGCTCAAACTTCTTGGCCTTGCAGTGTCCGCAGTCCGGGACTTTCTTCATTATGTGTGTGCTATCTGGGAGGTTTGAGTACACAAAGTTGAAAGGATCGATAGAGCCCGCAGCGGAGGACTCTGTCGGATCATCGAAGTCCACATCATCAACGTCGGTACCTACAAGCATAATGTGTCACAATAGGATTTGCATCTTAACCCCTAAGAGGGAGGGCCGATGGAAAGGCTGACAGACGTACCTTCATCATCAAATAGGTGGTACTCATCGTCCATGAAGTCTTCAGGGATAGCATTCTCGTCCATGAGCCTGCTAAGGAAGGCCTCCATGTCACCTGCAACGTTTTGTAGCATGTAAGTAATGGTTTGATGAGTCTTAACATAAGAAGCGGAGTGAACATGTGAGAATCACCGTCGGTTCCGATGGTGTAGTCCGACGTGCTCCCTAAAGGGGAGACAGGAGGTGAAGCATCTCCCTCTCTAGTGGGTGGTATGTGTGTGCTCGATGCTGGGTTTAATGTCGCCAAAACAGCTGCATTTGGGCACGACAATGCGATGGATTGAGCGCAAGGGGTGTTTCGCCTAGCTGCGGCATTTGCCTTGCACCGAGCTAGCAATGCCTCCCTCTCATGTTCTGGTATGCTCTGCCTGCGTGCTCTTCTGGAAGCATTCATCTCTTGCCTCTCCTCAAAGGATAAATTTTTTCTGCTAGCGCTCATTCATGCGTTTCTCTCATCGAGCGCTTTGTTCTGCCGGGCCGCTCTTCTACGTGCATTAATCTCCTCCTTTTGTTCAGCTGTCAGCACTTTGTTCTGTCGGGTCGCTCTTCTACGTACATTAATCTCCTCCTTTTGCTCAGCCGTTACCGGTTTGCTCTGTCGAGCGGCTCTTCTACATGCATTAATCTCCTCCTTTTGAGCGGTCGTCAAGCTATTTCGTCGAGCCCTATCCCGTTCACGTCTTGCTCGATTTCTATCTTCTGCTGAAACGTTCACAAGTGGTTGCCATTGATCTTCCATCACCCTAGTTGAACTTCCAGTGAGATTGTTGACATGTTTACTACCTGAATTACCACATCAAGAAAAGTAATTGGATGTGAAACCAGGTGGGAAACATTATATTGTGCTATGGGACAAAGTGCGTACCATTTGAACCTTCGCCTCGAAGTATCACAGTACTGCTAAGGTTACTTTGAAATTGAGATGTGCATGGAGTACGCAATTCAATATGGTCATCTTCATCGGACGATGAATCAATTGGAGTGTTCAATTGAACGGACAAAATGGACCATTACCTCTTCATCTTTATCATCCAAGTACCGCATCTCAAGCTTATCATCAGGTACGAATGTTTTTTTAACCGCATAATTTTGCATACCTAGAGTGAGATTTTTATTGTTGAGCTTGAATCGAAAGATAAGTCTTCGTCCACATAACTGCTTTATAATCCTTGGAACTTCTTGAGATTTCCATTTGCACAAGGGTTTCTTGTTTCGAGCTAACAAACTTTGTATCCCCGAGTCTTCGCTCCGTTTACTACTTTTGAAGGAATCACATAGCGGAGTACTCATGGGACACTTTGGACGCGACAAGACCTATGACATGCTTTCCACACACTACTTTTGGCCACGCATGAAGAGAGATGTGGAACGCCTAGTACGCCGATGCTCTACATGTTTCAAAGCTAAGTCACAATACAATTCTCATGGCCTTTATATTCCTTTTCCTATCCCATATGGACCTTGGACGGACATAAGCATGGATTTTGTGTTAGGCTTACCTCGATCTAAAACAAACAAAGACTCCATATTTGTTGTTGTTGATCGATTCTCAAAAATGGCACATTTTATTCCTTGCAATAAGACCAACGATGCTTCACAAATTGCTACTTTGTTCTTTAGGGAAATCGTCCGCCTACATGGAGTGCCAAGGACAATCGTCTCCGACCGCGACGTCAAGTTTGTGAGTTATTTTTGGAAGACTTTGATGGCCAATGTAACACCCCCTTGTAATAAGCTCTGTGACACTCTGTTAAAACTGCCAAGTCATGATCATTTGCAGTGCCATGTCATATGGGTTAATGATCCAATTCAAATTCACATCTGAAAATCAACTCAAATTCAAAAGTGAATTATAAAGTTGATCAAACACTGTTGGGAAAATGTTCATTAAATGGCAAATAATCCAGGAACAGTTGTAAAATCATCATCACTAAAGTTGGAGTTAGATAAGTGACTCTAACTAGATGAAACAACACCTAAACAGAATATTCAAATCCATTTAAAATCATTTCAAACACAAATGAACTCCAAATCTGTCCAAACCACTTTTCGGTGAAGGGTAATATTGCATTACAATATTTGGGACAGTTCTCATATTTTACAAAATGGCAGCAGTGGCCTAATCATTTGGCCACAGAAAAGAAAAGAGAAAATGAAAAGAAATAAAAGAAAAAGGCTAAAGCTGGACTGGACCAAGTGCACAGTGCACTGGCCCAGCCCAGCTGGCCCATCTCCTCCTCTCTCCCTCGCCGTGTCATTCTCTCCGTGGTCGCGCCGGCGCGCACCGGTCGCAGCGCGACACGCCGACGGCCACCGACGCCGCAGCCACCCGAGGGGATAAGGGCAAGCCCTAGTGCTCCCCCCCTGGCCACTCTATCCACTCCCCCGTCCTCTCCCTCGCTCGCCTCGCCACTCCTCCTCCTCCCTCACAGACTCAGATCCGCCGCTCCCCCTCCCTCGCCACCGTACGCCACCATCGCCATGGCTGTGGCCTAGCCACGGCCACCGGCCTCCCCACGGCCAGCCAAGGCACACACGAGGACCGCCGCCGTCGCCCTCTTCGCCTGCGAGGGCCCGCAAGAGCTCAGACGCCCTCGAGCCGCTGCATTCGTCGAGGATCGCCAGATGCATCCGTCGCACGCCGCCGGTCGGAGCGCTCGACTCCGACCGCCTCCGGCCTCCCCGAGTACTCCCCTGCATCCGCTGTGAGCGCCGCCTCCTTTCCCCTCCCTTCACGCTGTCGATTTCGAGCTCTAGCAAGCTTCCCCGCCATGACCGGAGCTCCGGCTCCGCTGGCGTGCTCGTCGCCGGCGCCCTAGACCCTGTCAAAGCTGGACGAGCATGCCCTCGCGCTCAGGGTAGCCTTGCGAAGCTCCCTGAACCTTTAGTACGCGCGCTAGCACCGCGGAACGCCAGGCTCCGAACTCCGGCCGCCGTGCGCCGTCACTGCTGCCACCGATTCCGGCCACCCCACGGCCTCCCACAACCTCCATCGGGTGCGGAACGCTGTGCCCGTTCGATTCATGTCCGCGGTTGCCCTTTTGGTCGCCGGAAACGGCCGGACGGCCAACGCCGGAGCTCGGCCTCGCCGCCGGCGCACTGTAGCTCCCCGCCGGCGCTAACCCCGCTGACGTGTCGTCATTAGCCCGCTAATGATGCTGCTAATCCCCACTGACAGCCGGGCCCCACGCAGGTTAAATAGTTTAACAAAAAACCGGTTTAATTAAATGACTAACTGACAAGTGGGGCCCACCATTTACTGTTCAAATGGATAGAATATGCTGACTGTGACTGCTGACTCAGCACTGGGCCCCACCCGTCAGCCTCTGCTGACTGGACCCAGTTGACCAGTCAACGGTCCAGTCAACTGCTGACTGGGCAGTTGACTTGGCCCACTGTCAGCCACATAAGCAACACTCTGGGTACACTCGCTGTGTACCCATAGCAATTTAATAATTAATATTTTCGAAATATAAATAATCTGTAAATTCCAGAAAATGATTTAAACTTCAGAAATTCCTAGTAAAATATCCGTAGCTCAGATCGAAAAACTTTATACATGAAAGTTGCTCAGAACGACGAGACGAGTCTGATCGTGTCGTCTATTTCTTTATCGGAACCCCCTACGTAGAAGAACTCGTAACTCCGGGCCCGAATCCGGCAGATGAATAATGCACACACTTCGGTAAATAAATCCCAGATTAATTCTAAAAATAACTAAAATGACTTAGATGCATATTTAGGCAACCATGCACTGCATCATAGCATCACACGCACCATATTGCATTTGTTTGCATTATGTTTACCTGTTTCTTCCCCCTCTTCTCTCTCGGTGGACCCCGACGTTGACGTAGCTCCCGAGGCAGACGCAGCTCAGGAGAACGACTACGTCCCCGACGACACCACCGACGACCTTGCCCTTGCCCAAGAGCAAACAGGCAAGCACCCCCATTTTGAGCATGCCTATATCGCCTATTCCCTTCTCTCTTATGCTTGCATTAGAACTGCTACTGTTTTCCTATATCTGCTGCATAGCCTGATTATTGTACCCTGCCTTGTTACCTTTCTGGTTATCCTAGACTGATTAGTATAGGCTGGGTAGAGACACGACAGAGACCCCCACTTGATCCCGACTGCCCCGCTGGATGTCAGAAGACCCAATCATCGGGATTGAAGATTAGACCCTGGCACCGCACATCACTTCTCCCTATGTTGCTCGACACTGTTGGGTTACTATCGAGTGCCGAGGGTGATACCTCGTCAGCACTTCTGATGTTAACCTTGTAGGTTAGTTACTCGGTCGTGGTAAGCGAGGGTGATTCCTCCTACACCACCCCCGATAACGACATCGTCGTGCAACTCCTCAAGTGTGGACCTCGAGGGTGATTCCTCTTTCGTTCACCTTGATGATAACATCGAACGGGAATTCCATCGAGGGTGATTCCTCAGGGTTCCCTTCGGTGTCAGACACACAGTTACCTTGGATTTTATGACCTGCACTAAACCATGTTACTAAAGACGGGTCGGCCCTGAGGGGTACCCGCGCGAGCTTATTGCGAAGTGATGTGGAGTCGGGTTGACCTGGATGGTGCCCGCGAGATAACTACGAGGCGTGGCCGGGCATTCTTAGCCCTTGCCGCAAGTCCTCGAGATGGGGCGACGGGGTCACATCGATCGTGAGTCTCTGCTCGTTTCCGCGCGCTCCTAATCCACTACGGTTTGGATATTTGATCCGAGGGGCCTCTGGCCCGATAGCACTAACCATCACGTGGGCATAGTATGGGCGTTCTGCGTCGTATACATCAGCCAAAGCTCTATTGACGTCAGCGAGGAGCGGCCCGTTTTGGATTGGACTGGGAACGCAACTGCGCTTGTATTAAGGGGTTGCTAGGTCTGCTTCCGAAACGTCCTTGCAACGTGCAGGGTTCCCGGGGCGAAGGCCCAAGACCCCCGGGGGCATAGGTTAGTCCGGCGTGCTGACCTCTCTTTAGAGCCTAGGTCGGGTTGCGGCATGTTGTTTGGCCGAGGCCGGGCATGACCCAGTAAAGTATGTCCGGCCGGAGTTAAGCGAGCGTGGTGGGTAAGTTGGTGCACCCCTGCAGGGAAGAAACTTCTATCGATAGCCTGTCCTACGGTAACGGACACTCGGAGTTGTATCCCGATCGATACAACTAGAACATGTGAAGAGAACAGGATAGTACGGCTCTGGGATTGCTTTCTCGCAGGGAGTCGAGAAAGGATCTCAGGTCGAGGTTGATGATACTACTACTACTACTTTACATTAAGTTCATCTGATCTCTTCTATTGCTGCAAGACTGTCGAAGATTGTTGAAGATGCTAGTCTTCGATAGGACTAGGCTTCCCCCTCTATTCTGGCATTTCTGCAGCCCAGTCCACATATACAGCCCCCTTTGAAAATGATGCATATGTAGTGTAGATCCTTGCTTGCTGAGTACTTCGGATGAGTACTCATGTTTGCTTTATTTTCTTTTTCCCCATATTCCATTTGATGCCACCAGACGACGGAGCCCCTGAGCCAGACGCCCCAGCCGACGACCAGTACTACTACCCGCCTAGCGAGTACTACTACTACGAGGAGCCGTCCGACGACCAGGAGTAGGATCGGAGGATCCAGGGCAGGAGGCCTACGCCTTTCGATCATAGATTTTATTTTACCCCGCCTCTGTGAAGGCCTATCTCTCTCTATATATAATATATCTGTACTCAGATATCTGATGCTTCCGCTGACGCTTGTATACCATCGAGCTATGTATTCGAGCCCTCGAGGCCCTGGCTTGTAATATAAAGCTTGTATGACTTTATTTATGTTTTAGAGTTGTGTTGTGATATCTTCAAGTGAGTCCTTAGGCTTGATCGTGCGCATTTGCGTGTATGATTAGTGCACGATTAAGCCGGGGTCGTCACAGCCAAGCTCGGCATCAAGCAATGATTCTCCACCGCCTACCACCCTCAATCGGATGGCCAAACCGAAGTGGTGAACCGCACACTCTCCACACTCCTACGAGTCTTGATAAAGCCCAACTTGAAGAATTGGGAGGAGTGCATCCCACACGCCGAGTTCGCCTACAATCGCGCCACACACCGCGCAACCAAGCAAAGCCCCTTCGAGATTGTGTACGTTTTCAACCCCGACACGGCCCTAGATCTTCTTCCACTACCTCTACAAGAGCGCACAAACATGGACTTCGACAAAAGAATCGACTACATGAAGAAACTCCACGCATCGACAAGAGCTACACTTGAAAAGCACTATGACCCCTATGCCGCCAAGATGAACAAGTCCAAGAAGGCCAAGGTGTTTCAAGAAGGTGACCTTGTTTGGCTACATCTCCGCAAGGACCGCTTTCCGAATGAGCGAGACTCCAAGCTCAAGCCACGTGGTGATGAACCTTTCAAGATACTCAAGCGCATCAACAACGACGCATACAAGATCGACTTGCCACAATCAAAGTACTTGGTGCATGACACCTTCAACGTCAACGACCTCTCTCCCTTTCATGGTTATCCAAGTGATGAGGAAGATCACGAGTCGAGGACGACTCTTTCCCAAGGGGGGCAGATGATGTAGCCCAACCCCACACCACCAACACTCAAGACACCAACGTTGGTCCAATGACAAGAGCCCGCGCCAAAGCTATACATGACAAGGTGACCTCACTCCTAAACATGCATGATTTCGATCTTTCGGTGAATGGCTCGCTACCTCAAGCGGATGTCTTGTGTGTGCTTAGGTATGACCCGTCTACGACATGCTAGAAAACACTCAAGATGATGGAGAAGATGATCAAGGAAGTTCCCAAGAAGATGGACAAGAAGAAGAGAAAAGAACCAGCAACTGCGATCGCCGGTCGGACCGGCACCGGAACCGTCGGTCGAACCGGCACCCCCAGTCCCTGCACGAAGACGCCGGACAGGCGCCGGATATGACCGGCAACCGACCGGCCGCTCTCGGGTCGACGCCGGCTGGACCGACACTGGACCCGCCGGTCGGCTGGATCGACACTGGACCCGCCGGTCGGACCGGCGCCCCCAAGCCAACCGACGCCCCGCGCCAGCTGAACCGGCACCCCCGCGACCCCGAGGCCGTAGAAGGACCGCGCCGGTCGGACCGGCGGCCCCACCGCCGGTCGAACCGGCGACTGCCTGCGTGCAGGAAAGTGGCCTTTGGCCCATGTATCTCCACTTCCACCTACCCCTTCGTCCCTAGTACTATAAATACCCCCTAGGGTTCAGATCTAAGGTTAGACTAGAATTGAGAATAGAGCTTTGCTCCCCAAACTTTCCCTCATGTGTGGAACCTACCTTGACCTCCTTTGGAGATGAATCTTTCATAGAAGCTACTCTTTCTCTTGTGAGATTCAAGTAGATCTAGTCAATCTTCCTTGCGAGGTTCTATTGGATCGGTGGACCGGCCGGTGAGAGGAAGCGGTTTCAACAAGGGTGAGATTGGTTTGGCTCGTGAGATCCGGAGGCTCTCCCGTTGGGGTTTGTTGCCGAGTAATCGAGGCTAGATAGGTTTCATCGTTTACCCTTTTGTATCTTTGTGTTTGCCCACGTGTTCTTCCGCATTTCCCTCGATTTCCCCTCTCGTGTTCATCGTCAATCTGTGAAGGTCGGGCCATACCCGCATCAGGAAGCTCCTACTGTATTATATTGCCAAAATGGGTTACACGAAAAAAAGAGGTAAGCTAACTAGTGTTGTACATGTAACTGTCATAGAGCAAGCATGACAAAAACGAAGCATTATACAAACTAGCAGGGGGGCACGGCGGCACGCCGCGCTAGGCTGACGATGTGAAACTACACATAAGACACAGCATCAATACCGACAACCTAAGTTCAGTAACATGAAAAATTATAGCTCATTCTTAACCAACATATATATGGACGCACTTTAGTGTGGCTACGCAAAGGACCAATCCCAACACGACTTTCCAATCGACCCAAACAGCATATGCGAAATCAGGCTAATAAGCAGCACAAGAACACCAAATCTACTATACAAATCCATGCATGCCGAAAAAGTTGCAGGTAGGAAAAGCTAAACTTCCAACATTCTCCGTAGCATTTAGATCAGAAACAATTCTAACGTTTCATCTCAATCGACACCTGTCTCCTATACATGAAGTGTGGAAGTCGGCTGAAGCGTCGAAGTCACCGCGACAGACGGCTTCGGTATACACATCCGTCATTTACCAGGGATCCATGAACAACGGCTCCAACCGTCCCACTATGAGCAAAAGAAAAACAACAAGGTGCAGGGAGATAAAACGCAATGACATATGTGAAAGAGTAACAACAGCGCCAGATAAACCCAGTCCTTCGGACAAACGCTTGAAGTCGCACAATCGGGAGCCGGCCAGCGCCCACAACAACACGCATTAGCAACATCTAAAGAAAACGGCACAAAAAACAAATAACCGGTACGGAGAAAAAGCACACGCCATGTAGACACAAAACAAGAAGCCACAAAACGATGTCAAACAAAGAAAACAACAAAAGGGCAGAAGCCAAACCCAAAAAAAAGAATAGAAGAAAAACAAACCCACAAGTGCCAAACGACGAAAAGCTCACTCAGACATCAACTCGTACACCCGCCCGCGGAAGACAACGGACGACATCCGCCAAGGTGAAGGAAAAAACCACGTCACAAAAATAAGGAGAGCAAAACCACCCCGAGCCGTCCGACCACACGGGAGTCGGACCCGCCGGCGCCACGAACAGATCAACGCGCAAACACGACAGCCTCTCAAAGGACGGCTACTGACCGAAATGAAACGCGTCTGGAGACAAAAAAAATAGGTGTTGCAAAATCAAATGAACACGAAGCACAAACAAAAAAACACACGACAACGTAGAAAGCGGAAAGCATCCAATGCAACCAAGCCCAACACAAGAACAGAAGGAAAAAAACACGACGCGGAAAGCAAGCAAGCAAGATCAAAACCACACGAACAACGTCCACCGTGCTACTCAACAACAACGAACAAAGCACGGCGACGCCGGCACCAAAAACAAACGCGTCCGCAGAAATACAACGGGCAAAACACATACCATGGGCAAGAACACAAAGATCGCAAACAATACCCCAAGAAACGGATAAGAAAAAACAACACATCGAAAACAGCAACCAAACCACACAGAAGAAAGAAAGAGAGACGCGTGCCGCGAACAAAAAAGCAATAAGCACAAACAAGACCCCACAGAAAAGGAAAACATTAAGGGCAGCAACCAAAACCAGCACGATGGCAGAACAAAAACAATACCAAAAAAAGCAAACAAACAAAAAACAGCAGCAACCAAGCCCAGCAAAAGACGAATGAAAAAAAAGAGCATCGGAGCAAGCAAGCAAACAGAAAAAACAGCAGACAAACCACAGCCGCCGTGCTCCACCGGATCAAAGAACGAAACACGACCAGCGAAACAGGCACAACCGCACGAACGCAGCGTGAAAAAGAAACAACACATTCAATAGACAACAAAATAGAAAGCACAGACAAAATCCCACGAAACGGCAACAAATAAGAACAAACGAAAGACAGCAACCAAACCCAACGCAAGAGCACCAACAAGGACAACACCGAAAGAAAAAACAAAACCAAACAAACCACCACCACCGTGCTCCCCCGGAGCAAAGAACAAAACAGAACCAAACACAAACACACGACCACAACGGCAAAAACGACCGCCGCGGGGACGAACGACCAAACCCAACGCAAGAACACCTAGAAGAACAACACGAAAACAAACACAAACGCACGAACAGAACGGCAAAAACGACCGCCGCGGGGACGAACGACCAAACCCAACGCAAGAACACCAAGAAGAACAACACGAAAACAAACACAAATGCACGACGACAACGACAAAAACAACTGCCGCGGGGACGAACGACCAAACCCAACGCAAGAACACCGAGAAGAACAACACGAAAACAAGAAACGAAACAAAACAAACCGCGAGCACCGTGCTCCGCGGAGCAAAGAACGAAACAGAGAAGAACAACACGAAAACAAGAAACGAAACAAAACAAACCGCGAGCACCGTGCTCCGCGGAGCAAAGAACGAAACAGAACCACGAAAAGAAACACAAACGCACAAACAGGACGGCAAGAATGACTACCGCGGGGACGAACGCACAATAGATGGCACAGCATAGCGGAGCGGGACGGAAAGACTCTACACGTGTAGGCCATGCAAGTGAAACGCGGCAGACGACTCCCGACACAAAGAGACACGTAACACCGCCCACATCGAAACAGCTTGCGTCGCAGCCAGCAAGAAACGGCCACGATGAACACGTCACGAACACGTAACAAAAAGACGTCAGCCGTGCGGGGCTAGAACGTCAGACCCGAACCGCCAAGGATCCCCTTAACGGGTCCGGAAGCGATAGCACACCCGTACCCGACCCGTTAGCGCGCCCGATAACCCGCTACAGACCCGTTAACAGACACATCCGATAACGGGTCTGGAAACCAACCAATCGCTGGTAACGGGTGCTGCGGACCCGAAAGAGCATCCGCTAGGACACGTGTAAAATCCACAAAAATCGGCGCGAGCTCAAAAAAAAGAGAAAAATCAAAACCTACGACTCTTAGTATATCTACTAGTTATGCCCGGTCCATACGCCCAGAGGAGTGAAGCGTCAAATACTTAAGTATGTCGTAACTCTTAACAATCATCTATCTATAGTGTATAAGATATTATTGACTATTTATAAACATTAGAAAGTTGATATCATGTACCACATACGAACAAACCAATTAGATCGACAGTGACAGGTTTAATTTGACTGCTAGATTTCATATGGATACCTTACACATATTATATTTTAAAATTACTAAATATATTTCCAATATTTAATTCAAGCGCAACTTTCTATTTGAGATACTAACAGAAGAAACTCTTTACACCATGTGGTATAGAGCACGTTGTGCATATGATAACTGAATTTTGTGTGTGCAAAAGTAGTAGAACCTATACTATTTTATGTTCGTCGATGATTACAATAAGCAATAATAATTTATTAAAAATATAGATCATCAACATATTATAACCTTATTACTAAATCCATTGTAAATTGTAAGACACATTTGACCATGAAAAAATGATTAAGCCGATTTGTCAATTTATACCCTAGAAGTTTCTATATATTTGTTTACATAACCATACACTACACACCTATATTAAGATATTTGTTAGGTTGTATGCTTCGTAATGTCTACCAACTTATATATTTAATAATATTAAAGCAAAGAAGGACATTCACAAAATAATATACATATATGTTATATAATTCATCAATTGTAAAAAAATAATGTGCCGTGCGTTTTTCCTTCTTTTTTCACATTTAAGCTCGTCTTTTTATCCTGTTAAGGACAATATCTTACGAAGAAACAAGTGCGCAACTCAGATATATTTTCAATGATATACATTACAATTATATAACAAAAACAAATTAAACAAATTATTACATGGTTAACAATACAAAGTAAGTAGTATACAACATATATTTTTTAAACCACAATACGATAAGAAAAATTAATAAAGTATAAAAGTTAAGTATAATTATATTAACTTTAACTCGCCCCGGTCCAAATTTTAGGTGGAACGGCCCCGGGTCTCAGGTAATAAGTGCACAAAGTCGCAGACGAGTCAAAACTAAGGAATCATTGTCAACTTTATCGTTTTCTTTTAGTAAAAATGGCATTATTTATGAGTAGCAGAAGAATCTGTATATCATTCTGGTTTTTCGAAGTCTTCGGTCCGTACTAGTATTTGAGTACTAGTAATAAACTGAAACTGATCTTACTGTTTCAATTGGCTGGAAATACCAAGTTTGATTTCTATCTGGAGCATTTATTTGTTTTCCATGGCATGATGATGAAGCAAAAATTAGCTGTTGCTCCTGGTGCATTTCTAGGTACTCATTGATCACACAAGCTTGGTCTTATCCTCTTGAAACAAAAGTAACTAAGTAGATTTAACCAATGTTTCGGTGACAATTCTTTGAATGATTCAATGTTGCTTACTCATTTAGTAGCTAGATCAATAGCTCTCTTAGCGTTTATTCCTTATCAGTTCATGTTGCAATTGTTTCATCATTATATATATGCTTTCAATGAATAACTCAACACGGAAGGGAGTATTCTTGTGGAGTTTTTTTTTTTTGCATATTCACCGTTGGGAGTTGGCTCTGTTGTGATGTTGGAATAAAACTTGCTCCCTTTTCGTAATCAAATTATACACACTTATTATTCGTTCAAGATTGTGTTGAAGGCATAATTTGGCTACTAGCTTTTTTTTTAGGGAAGGCCATCATGGCAGGCTTTATTGAATTATAGAACACTTACATCGTCCACGAGCTTACTGACAATGACATCAGGTGACTCGTTTAACCAACTGAGATTCGACTTATTACAAAAAGAGAAGTTAGCTAGCACATGCGCCGCTTGATTACAAGAACGAATACAATGCTTAAAAATGACCTTCCCAATCGACGTACTAATATCAACGCATTCCGCGAAGAGAGCCGCAGCTTCATCCCACCATCTTTCTTGGCCATTGCAGAAGTTAATTACCTGAAGAGAATCTGATTCCGCTTCAATCTGGTTTAGTCCTAGAGAGTTGGCAAAGAATTGTTGGAATTATGTGTCCTACAACTATATTCAAATTACTTGGAATTGTTAATATCCGGAATACCTCATTGTGAAATTATAAATGTATTTATGCATGGAATTACTTTACATGATTATCATGGAATTATCACTTGTTGGAATGTACTTAAGCTATATGCTTAAGGAAGCTGGTCGATTATCAGTGGAACACAATATGCTATATATATTGGAAAAACTACCCGGGTACACTGATGATTGGAAGGAGCTAGATCGTATAGTTAGATTACAACCCTAATGTTGATCTACATAATTAGAGGAATTTACACTCTATTATGGCGCGTTGCTCACAAGCGCGTGCTCCGGGGACACAACGGGTAGAATCCGTTAACAGACAAATATGATCGTGGTTGGTAATTTGATCTGGACTCTATGCCGGAAACTAGTGGAAAAACTAGGAATCTTATATCTGTATAAGAGGTGGACTCTTTGGAAAGACAGTATAAGAAGGTCCCTACCCCCTAGCCTCAGAGATGCGAATTGTGAGCGGCATCACGGATAAGCGCTGAGAAATTAGGGGGTAGACCGCAAACCCTAAATTTCTAACATTGGTATCATGAGCAAGGTTCGGCGCGTGGCCTAACCCTAGTCCGTCGGGACCTCTGCCGCCGGCGTCCGCAACTGATTCCGCTGTTGTGCAATCACTTCTGCCCGCGTCCGTACTATTTGTTCGCGAGATCAAGTCCCTGGTGAACTTTAGTTGTGCCGGCTGAGGAAGGTAATCGGGCTCCTGTTCACGCTGTGATTCACGCGCGTGGCGCGGAAGGAAGGAACTAATTGATCAAGGAATACTGCTCTTTGCTGGATCGGTGATTCTTCCGCCAACCATTAATAAGTTCACGCCGATTGAGGAATTGAGGTATTGGGGTCTACTAATCGATCTTGCTTGTACAATTTTTTCACGGCTGAAGGAAGAAAGTTTCAAATCTTGCGTACGCGTATGGGATTAGCAGTGCTGGACTTGTTTTTTCTATGCGTAAGGACCAATCAACAATCGAAGCATCCAGTTGTGCAGATTGTTTGTCCTCTGTGCACGGATCGAGGGAACATGCTTGGAACACAAAATTTTCTTTACTACCTTGGTCAGATTCGTGCATGTTCAAGTGTATTAAGGACCGGAAATCAAGCCCAGCGTTGCTACGTATTGTGTGCGTTGTACAGGAATAAATCAGGCTAGTTTTTTACATGGACATCGCTGTTGGTGCCTGCTTCGTTTGTCCGTGTACTCGCCAAATCCTCCGCCCTGTTGACGTTGATGCTGCTCCGAAATCTGCACTTGACGACATGCAAGCCGGACGAGCTAGCTGCTCGGAAACTGCAGGCACGCTACCGCTGCTACCTAATTATAGGGAGATTGGATCAAAACGACTTCCGCGATTCTAATTTCTGCACTGGAATTTGATGACGTATTCTGGAAACCGACATAATACATGGAAACTTCTGGCTCCTTGGAGGAATTCTACATGATTCTGCGCACATGTACATGCATGCTGTCAGGAAAGGAATACTGAACTCATATGCTGCCTAGCATTTTTTAATTGTTTTATTAGATTATTGATTAATTTCTTAACTTGTTTGATTGCTAATCTACTGCATGCAAGTCACAACAAGGAAGACATGTCTACTCCTTGGAAGAAATTTAGGAGGACTCCGGACCAAAAATGTGTGGATGGACTGCGCCAAGCAATATGATTACACACTGAAAAGTTGCTATGGTGGAAATATTGTGCGGAACATTATGCATAACTTGGAAAGGGATTTCAAAGAAGTGTTATTATTGAGCATCACTTATTTATGGAGGAAGATAGGAGTCACTCCAAGGACAAGGAAATTTGCTCTTCATTTGTCGGTATGCCTAATGATAATATTTGCACTATATATATTTATTTGTGGGTATTTTTTCAAATAGTTGGATTATGGTGTTTTATATACATCATTTGTTGTTCGAATACCATAGCGACTTCATTGGCATGCAACAATTTCAATGGAAATGATGTACTTTGAATTGGAAATTATGCCATAAAACTCCCGCGTGGAGGAAAACTATTATTGTTATAGGACATATTATTTAACTTCAATGAGAAGGGATTAAATTTATTGCTCCCTCTTGGAATTTATTGATTATGGCATACTATTTGGAAAAGGAAGAGTGGAAATATTGTTCAATAGTTAAAATTAGTGCATTATGGAATTTTGTACAATGGCCTCTTCTTTTTTGATGGTCCAATGAATGTTGGCAACCCAAACTATTTATTTGGGGAAGATAACTCCACATGGAGGAATACCTTCAATGGGAACACATGCTTGGAATCTTATTATCTACATCATCAACGACTTGGTCACATATCTTGGAACTGGATCAAGAGGCTTATTGATTCTGGAATTCTAAACTTTAGTGGGAGGACTATGGTATCTTGTGAAGCGCATATGATGCTTTTTTTTTTATATACACCTTTTTTTCCGAAGGTGGGAAAAGAAAAAGCTTCACATCATTATTTATTTTGGTAGCCTTATGGTATTTTTCTTTGCACTCCCACTAGAGGCCAGATTATTTATTTTATCTTAGCATTGATGATTGCACTTGATATGGTTATGTTTATACTATTTCAAAATACAAGTCGGAATGTTTTATTGTGCTGGTCACATGTTATACTAAAATGGAAAATCAATTGATTAAATAATATCATAGTTTTAACAACTGATTAGTGGGGGAAGTACACTTCAGGAATATATCGTTTGTATGTAAAGAGCATGGAACTATTCACCATTATAATATACCCAACACTCCACAGTTGAATGGAGGAATTGAATGTCTTGTATACTCTCTTGTTTCTTTGGAAGCATTGCATACTGTCATTTGTTGATATCATTCTCCATCTAGTACAATCACTTGACTGGGAGGAAATCTTCTATTTTGGCATGAAATTCTCAGTTATTACAAAGCGCACACCAGGAAATTTTTCATCGTTATTCTAGTGGATCAAAGGGTGTTTCCTTTGTTATCTGGAAGAGGAAAACTGGTGGAAAGTAGGATCACAATAATTTGTATGATCAAGGGTGGAATTATTGACAATCATACTGGAATATAATCTACCCCAAGGAAACTACAAGTGACACTCCCAACATGACATGCTTAGGATAAGTGGGAGGAATTAGCTTGGAATATCATGTTTGGATAATAGTTATGTGTTGTTGGGGCATGTCACTCTAAATTTTAGAGGAATCACTAAATCCCATTAAGTTTTTTTTTTAATGTCAACTATGGGTGGAAGAATTGAGGGAAGGAATAAACTCAAATGAGGAAGAGCATACTTTGGGAACTTAATATCATACCAAATAACTGCAAGCCTATTGTCTGGAAGTGTTTTTTTTGTAAGGATATTTGGCTCACTGGAATATTATAATGTCACTCTTGTTATTCAATTATTCACACAAAGGGAAATATACTTTGTGGAAACTCTCTCCTGGAATTTTGGGAAAGAGGAACTAAAGACATGGTTTGCTAATTGAGTATATTAATTTATGGTCTTATAACAAGCTTCACATCAATGGAATAGCAGGTCATATGGTTTTCTAAATGAAACAAGGCGGTCATCTACAAATGTAAGTGTAAAGTATTTTGCATTATTATTGTATATGTTAATATTGTTTTGTTGTTTGCAATGATAAAGTCACATTGATGGAAGTGAAAGCTTGGTCATCTTTTAACTTTCATATGAAAGGAACATTTGAAACATCCTATGTTTTACAAGTGGAAATACATAGAAAATATTTTGAAGTGTTTCTCTATGGAAAATCGCAAATCTGTTAAAATACCTTTGATAAAGGGAATCATACTCAGTGAGGAATTATATTTGAACTACCGAGAAAAGTGGAATAATAAATGGTACTGGAAATTTACTGTATCTTCGTTATACAATCATACCTTAACTTTCGGAATTTATGCAGCATTCAAGTAGTGGAAGGAATGACGAGCAGCTAAGGGAATCTCACACATCATACAAGATTGTGGAAAGTGCATCGCAACCTGTCACTTGTTCCGGAATTTATATTAAAGGTAAACACATTGAGGAAGGTATTACTATATCTGCGAGATGAGAAATAAGTCCAGGTACGCATATTCAATTATTATTTTCAGTACTAATATGGTGCAGGTTCACTGATTGAAGTCAGGAATTTCTTTCAAAACATGGTTACTGATGGAACTTCATTTACTGATTGGATTGATATTTATGTGGTTTTCAAAACTTTATTCAACATGGTTATCATATATTTTGACTCAATGTGGAATTATTCAAATTATTGATATGTGACTGGAAATAATTGATGCGGAATTTCACTTGAGGAAACAAAATACTCAAGGTGCCTATAAAGGTGGAATTACACTCGAGGAAATAATACTCGAGGCGCCGAGGACAGCTATGCTGGAATTATTTGGCGGAAACTAAAGGTCTCTAGAGATCTTAAGTGTCACAACAAGCAAACATATTGAGGGAAGGTATATTTCTTTGGATTTTCTACCTAGTATTAATATGGTTGCTAGTCCCCTGACTAAGCTTCTTACTCAGGAGGTATTTGGTAAGCATGTTAATACTATGGGCTTACGGATATTTGAATGATCGTTTTGGACAAGTGGGAGATGTTGGAATTATGTGTCCTACAACTATATTCAAATTACTTGGAATTGTTACTATCCGGAATACCTCATTGTGAAATTATAAATGTATTTATGCATGGAATTACTTTACATGATTATCATGGAATTATCACTTGTTGGAATGTACTTAAGCTATATGCTTAAGGAAGCTGGTCGATTATCAGTGGAACACAATATGCTATATATATTGGAAAAACTACCCGGGTACACTGATGATTGGAAGGAGCTAGATCGTATAGTTAGATTACAACTCTAATGTTGATCTACATAATTAGAGGAATTTACACTCTATTATGGCGTGTTGCTCACAAGCGCGTTCTCCGGGGACACAACGGGTAGAATCCGTTAACAGACAAATATGATCGTGGTTGGTAATTTGATCTGAACTCTATCCCGAAAACTAATGGAAAAACTAGGAATCTTATATCTGTATAAGAGGTGGACTCTTTGGAAAGACAGTATAAGAAGGTCCCTACCCCCTAGCCTCAGAGATGCGAATTGTGAGCGGCACCACGGATAAGCGCAGAGGAATTAGGGGGTAGACCGCAAGCCCTAAATTTCTAACAAGAATAGCCCATCCCTCATGGCCATCGCCTTCATTGTAATCGCATCCGCCGCCACCGATACAAAATTGCATTGCGCGGCAATGAAGTTTCCATGAATATCCCTTATAACAGCCGCAGTTGCCCCAGTCCATTCATCTGGAAAAAAGGCTGCATCAACATTTAGTTTTGTGTATCCTGGGTCCGGCTTACACCATTTAGTCTCTGGCATTACATGTGATCTTGTCAATGAATTCTGGAAATTTGAAGCAATCGATAGAATGGATAGCCTTGGTTGTAGTGCAGTGCAGATATCGCAGCGGAAGATCAGGCATAAGCTATTTAACCAAGAGAAATATATGAAGTATTTGCTGAATCAGCGGCTACCGAGAACAAGTCCTAGATGGATTCAAAGATGAGCTGGTTTAAAACGCAGATGCCTAGGACAAGTCCTAACAGGGCTCGGTCGATGGTGTTGAAGACATGTGGATTTCAGGCTATTCAGTCACGGCCGGAAGCACGTCAAGATTTCCTACCCTGCATACTCAGTCACGTACGGAAGTGCATGATGCGTCAAATATTTCCTACCCTGTGCGTACGTGCTAGTACCAAACTAATATAGGCCGGATTGATTAGAGATTTAGAAGTATTAAATTCGGCTTGCAAGTCACGGAAACGTCCCCTGTCCCTCCCCTGTACGCAAAGACCATGCATGCCTATATAACGTAGGTATTACGGCCGATTGAATCAGCCAATCCACATTCAACAAATACACATCTATTATTTTACGTACTTTTTTACCTATCGTTTTATCCTGCCGATCCCTAGCAGCCCTAGGGTTTGGTTCATCTTTACCGTTTTGCGCTGAAAAGCTGCCGTCTCTCCTCTACGAAAGCGAGGGGATCTTTGTTGCTTTGCTCGGAACGCAATCGTTTCGTGACGACGGTTATCGTGGAGCTGCGCGGCAATTTTGCGTGGCGACTCCGCTGGGGACGAAGAAGAAGAATAAAGGAACACGATGTACACTGATCGCAAGAACGGGAGCGACATCGACTCGGAGAACGTCATCGCCGTCACACTCGACGATCTGTCGGAAGATGATCGGCGCGAGCTTGAAGGGGAGCTTGAGAAAGAGGAGGTTGAGCTACGAAAACTAAAGTTGGCTGCATACAAGAAGACAAGAAACGGCATCGTCAAGAAGGTACCTACGTCGAGTCCTTCTGATCCGCTCGGCGTTGAGGTAAAAAAGCCAACCCAAGAAATTGCTCATCAGATTGATGTATCCGTAGCTAGTAAGTTTTGTTCTGATATGTCAAATACGGAACGCATAATTACTCAAGCTGTAGTTCATAAATTTGAAGAATTTAAGGAGCAGCTTGAAAATAGCCTTTCTCGTCATGTTCGTTCAGTAATGCTGCCAATTAATGATGAAAATTCTGCTAAAAAGCTGATGCCTCTAGAAAGTAATAGGTTTATTAATTTGCCTAGTAATATTCACATACTAAGTGCATCGGCTAATGGTATGCAGCATCACTTCACTTTAAATAATAATGACGATGGCCGGAACTATCCTACCAGGTCGGTCAATAATTTTGTTTCCAGTGCTGCTCCTCCTATTATCTCAACTTCGGCTCCGCAAAATTACAACAGCAATAACCGAAGTGCAGGTTTTAATTCTGATTTGCAGCAACCTAGTTATCAGACGATAGCATATAATACGACACCTTTGCCGCATGCCGGTACCGAGGTTCCGTACGGGCCGGTACACGATACATATTTTAGTGGGTCTCCGTTGCAAACGTCGCATGCTCAAATTTCCTTGCCGGAGTTTGCACCACGTGCTTGGGTACCATCTTCTGCACAAACATGTTCTCTACAGCCCAAGGATAGTTATAAGGATCAGCTTGCTAGTATTCTTAGAGAATTTGGTTTAGTACCTAAGGGTAAAGTTCGTGCATATCAAAAACCATACCCTGATTATTTCGACTCGACACCGTATCCTCGTGGTTTAAAATTCCAGATTTTGTCAAGTTTACAGGGGAGGATGGTAAAACAACTTTTGAGCATATAGGACAATTTTTAGCACAATGTAGTGAAGTTGGAACATCGGATGTTTATAAAGTGAAATTGTTCCCTTTGTCTTTATCCAGTACTGCATTCACTTGGTTTACATCGCTTGCTCCTAATTCTATTTCAACATGGGCACAATTAGAGCAAAAAATTCATGAGTATTTTTATGGCGGTGAAACTGAACTTCGGCTTTCACATTTAAAAATGGTTAGGCAGAAGTATAATGAGGATGTTTATGATTATATTAAGAGATTTACATATATAAAAAACTGATGTTTTAGTTTGACCATAGCCGAAAGGGATTTGGCCAATCTTGCCTTTTCGGGTTTGCTCGCTCATATTAAAGATAAATTACAAGGGCAAGAATTTTTAGATATTAATCAAGTTTTGCAGAAGGCTTTGGCGCAAGAAAACCGGGCTAAGGAAATTAAACAGTATAGCCGGTTTAAAGATAATAAGAGTAAAGAGGAGGATATTCATATGGTTAATGCTTCAGATGATGATAGTTATTCGGCTAATGCGGATGACGTTAATATATGTGCAGCCGAATGGGTTCAAGCACCAAAGTCAAAACCTTTTGCTTGTTCTCCTTTGAAACATACACCTGCTAAAAGAGAGGAAATGAAGTATACTTTTGATGTTAGTAAGTGTGGTATGATTTTTGATGTGTTACTGGAAAGTAACTTAATTGGAATGAGAGAAGGTCATGTAATTCCACCTCAAGAAGAATTGGCTAGTAGAGATTATTGCAAGTGGCACAATTCTTTTTCTCATTCTACTAATTAATGCAATGTGCTTCGTCGACAGGTGCAATCGGCCATTAATGACGGACGATTGACATTTACAAAAACCACTAAAATGAAGGTCGACGGTGATCCTTTTCCTATCAACACGATCGAATTTGAAAAGAAGAAAGTGCTTATTCGGTCGGATCAGACCGAATCTACTCAAGGAAAAAATATTGTCGTTGATGCTAAGGCTGCGCCGAGGATGATCAAAGCAAAAAATTCAGAAGTAGGGCTGTGGAAAGTCCATGGCAAAAATACACAAGCTCCAAGAATAAAGCCGACAGTTAGCATGTTGTTGGAAAAATATACTTCACGCAAGGCCAAGAATGTGTTTAATCGGTTTGGAGGCATTAAGTGTCCTAGGACTCCTTTTGGACCTGGTGGTCATGAGCGATGGCAGAGAAATTCATATGACCAGAAGTCGTATCCTGCAATGCAGCCGACATATTGGGGTTGTGCACCTCCTATGTATCCGCAATTTCCTCGGTGGGGTTTTAACCCTTGGGCGCCATATCCTATAGGGCCAGCAGGTTATTTTCAACCAGAATGGGTTTCGTCGAGGCCTATGTTCAAATCACGTTCGCATGAGAAAAGGGCTCGGTTCAATGAGGAAGCTCGACCAAGTGATGCAACTGTTATTCGAGGGATTCGGCCACCGGTGCACAATACATATGGCAGGAATTATAATGGTGGACGCAAGCTGACTTGGGTGCCGGTGAGGCGTGCACCTGAAGCTGCAAAAATTCCAGATGATTTAGATACAACTCATACTCTGAAACTTGGAGAAGGCCAATCAACTAATGGTGTTGAGAGCACTACAGAAACAGAAAACGCTGATCCAGCAAGGTGTTTATCGGTGCATGAAAAAGATGGTGGTACAGAAGACAAAAGTTTGATTAATACACTCGTTGCCTCATCTAGTACTAGTCAGAAGGGTGATTCAGTTAACACCACCGATTCAGTATTGAGAAGCAACAGCTCACTTACATCCATGAGCTTGTCATCAATGGGTTTCAAATCATGTTCTAACACGTCTGCCCAACACGAGACTCCAAGCAGTAGCAGAAGCCACAAAGTTGCAGCTGCATGTGTATATGATCAGCAGAAATTTATTTCGGCCAAAGACGGAATATTTGTTCCAAAAACAACCGTACATAAGTGGAGGCCGAGAGACTCGGGGGGCAACCGAATTCAGTCAGTTTCGCTAGGGACTAAGCCCGGACCTCAGTGGTGCCCGACGGGACTCACACACACTCAGAAACGGCGTGTGCAGCGATTGCGAGCATTGGAAATAAGGGAGGAGATAGCCAAAAACAAGCGCGATAAATTGTTCAATCAAGAAAAGCCAAAACTGCCGAAGATGACATGGAGGGAGAAGCGCATTGCGGGGCAGAAAAGTAGAGCCGTAATGACACGGCGGATGATGAGAACCCAGAAAATAGCGAAGATATACAAAGTGACATGGATGTTAACATGGTATTCGCATTACCCGCTGATTTTCGTGCACCCGAGGCTTGAAGATAATATGGCCGATATTATTCAAGCCCTAAGAAGTTTGGAAGATATATTATTTGAAGTATCGCTCTCAGCAGAATTTTGCCGCTAATTGATATATCGTGCTAAGAAAATTTGAGCGATATGTTCTTTGGACATTGCCGTAAGCAATCATATGGCCGGCCGATGCAGCTACAACATCGTCACTAAGGTACTGCAAAAGTGTTTTTGATAAATAAAATTCTACCAAAAACAGGGGGACATGTGTTGAAGGCATAATTTGGCTACTAGCCTTGGTTGTAGTGCAGTGCAGATATCGCAGCGGAAGATCAGGCATAAGCTATTTAACCAAGACAAATATATGGAGTATTTCCTGAATCAGCGGCTACCGAGAACAAGTCCTAGATGGATTCAAAGATGAGCTGGTTTAAAACGCAGATGCCTAGGACAATTCCTAACAGGGCTCGGTCGATGGTGTTGAAGACATGTGGATTTCAGGCTATTCAGTCACGGCCGGAAGCACGTCAAGATTTCCTACCCTGCATACTCAGTCACGTACGGAAGTGCATGATGCATCAAATATTTCCTACCCTGTGCGTACGTGCTAGTACCAAACTAATCTAGGCCGGATTGATTAGAGATTTAGAAGTATTAAATTCGGCTTGCAAGTCACGGAAACGTCCCGTGTCCCTCCCCTGTACGCAAAGACCATGCATGCCTATATAACGTAGGTATTACGGCCGATTGAATCAGCCAATCCACATTCAACAAATACACATCTATTATTTTACGTACTTTTTTACCTATCGTTTTATCCTGCCGATCCCTAGCAGCCCTAGGGTTTGGTTCATCTTTGCCGTTTTGCGCTGAAAAGCGGCCGTCTCTCTTCTACGAAAGCGAGGAGATCTTTGTTGCTTTGCTCTGAAAGCAATCGTTACGTCGTCACGAAAGTACGACGGTTATCGTGGAGCTGCGCGGCAAGTTTGCGTGGCAACAAATTGTTCTATATTAAGAGTGTTTGAATTATAATAAGAGTGTTTGAATTATGCACAATTATATTTAGTATGTTGTTGTTGTGTACAAACTGCACATTTGATGTACAAGAGACTGTCATGATGATTATGGGTAGCCCCTTGCCAAATTGTATTACTATACGCAGATTTATATTCGTTGTCAATTGATGTGCTGCAGTCTATACTGATTTTCGTATGATGTGCATAGTTTCCATAGCTGTACTTGAGCTAATTCCGATTTTCTGAATTATTTTGTACTACAATATATAACTATTCCAAGAAAAAAAATGTTCTGCCAAACATAGTGGAAAATAGGGGTGCCAATTATCATTTAGTAGTACTAGATGACCCGTTGCGCCATCCGTTGCGCCGATGGCGCAAAAAGCATCGGCCAGCCGAGCATTCAAACCATGTGTATGTGACAGTTTAATGGATATACTTTTATCTCATTATATGGTATCATGATAGATCAAAAGGAAGCAATGACATTACTTGATGATAGCATACATTGGTTTCATAAAGGAAGTTGGAGTATGATCGGTTTAAACACATTAAAATATTTGAACATCGATTAGAGCTTAAACAAATAGAAACTTAGCGCCGATACATAGTGTTCTAAGAGAACCTACTGCTGATACACGGTGTTCTAATTAGTTTACAATGAGCATAGGCAAATAGAAACTTAGTACATATGAAGGGCCTGCAACCCACGTTGGCCGCTGCGAACCCCTTTCTGGATGACCGGCACGCACGCGCACAACACCCACTGGAACGCTGGCCCCGCGCGCAAGGGTGGCCCAGTCGTCATACGCTCTAATCTAAAATAGCAAGTGTAAAGAAAAATGAACGCTCGGATGTTTACCAGCAAGATAAAAGGTACATAGGAAGTACACAGCAGGGTAGAATGTGCTCACCGGATTCACTCCAAAACACAGATGCACCAGCTATGCGGGTAGCATAGCGACATTTATATGTAAAATGGGTCGCTATGAACATCTAAAACTGTTGCTGAAGCAAATATATTATGTAAGAGTGATTGTTGAAGATAGCTGAAAGAAAAGTGTGGACTAATTAAGCATAGCTAGTTTGGAAAGTGAGAGTCGACAAATCATGCTATAGACAGCAGGGAGATGGTATTGTACACACTGTGCTCACCTAATCCATCTTCAAGTAATTGAATCCATTGGACCTTCTTTCTTTCCATCACCTGGAGCCAACGACCAGGTCCTTCAACTATTTCAAATGGGGGAATAAAATAAGAAAAGAAAATCAGCAGCCAGGTCACTATGTTAGGCCACTTGGCAAGATGGTAATTCTGCAAATCGTAAAATATCTACATTACTATTTCTTTGGCACCGTAGAAAATGAGGGAATAGCATAAAAACAGTTAAATGAACACATGTGTAAAGGAGAAACTTACTCTCTGAGTCCCAAATAGATAACCACAACATGTGCAAACTGAAGTAGTCCCAACCCACTTGCAATTTACAATCCATTTCCTACATCAAATTAGAGAAATAAATTGGAATCACCGGACCACCAACTATAAAAATCAGTGTTATAGATTTTCTTCACTTACGTGAAATAGTCCCTCTTGCAAGCCAGGATAAAGCACCACATGCATTCAATAAACTTTCATGTACGGAAAATTAGAGAATGTGCAGGGTCTCTAAGAGTCATCTATTAGCACAGCCACAAAAGTGTAATTATTCATAGAATATTAGCACAATTATGTGGCAAATGTTCCCTTAACTAAATACGTTGGATTTCACAAATGTAAAGCTGCAAGGAGAGGAACGGCTGGATGAAATCGCAGAAGGAAATGGAAGTATGAGTCCTTCATATGCATGGAAGAAAGGCAAACTGGAAGACCACAAACACAATACGTGTCGCTCCATTAGAACTAACCTCTGAATCAAATCTTTTAGAATCAGTACATGTGTAAACCTTATGACTGAAAGAAGGGCCATACCTGTGAAAGCTTCTCCAATGACAATGCCTGACAAAAAATCCCTCTCTGTGGGATGCAGCTGATAGGTGTGATACACAAATTTCCTCTCCTTCCAACAAAAGACAATGTTAAGATGGGGAGAGACCGCAACATCAACAAATTATGCAAATAAAGGAAGATTAGTCGTGAATAGAGCACCCATGTGAATCAGAACTCTAGAATAATCCCCTAAGCCTTCTCATTCTTGCAACCTACGTACACGCAGAGAATGAAAGAGTGCTCATATCATACAGAAAATGCATGTAAGATTGTATCTTCAGGCACACATATATCTTCAACCGAAGCATAGAAAACTCATACATATGCATATAATATCCCTGTAAGGATGTGCCAAGAATATTACACGCAGAGAACGAAAGAGTGCTCGTATCATACAGAAAATGCATGTAAGATTGTATCTTCAGGCACATATATATCTTCAACCGAAGCAAAGCAAACTCATACATATGCACATGATATCCCTGTAAGGATGTGACAAGAATATCGAGAATTAATATCAAGCAAGAAAAAAGCATGAGTTGCAGATTTAATGAGGTGAGACAGGGCTGACCTGTAACTCACCAATCACTGAAAGAAAACTTACCTGTAAATACAAACGAAAATTTTGATCAACTTCCTCCCTGAAGTAACATCCACCTCCAAACTCTGGAATCAAATCAGAAATCCAGATGGGAGGAACGAAGAAAATAGATGTGAATGATCTTTATAGAAAACGAAAAAAACCACACTTGCAGGCTAAAGACATGTTTGTATATAAAATAACAACCTGTATGTAATCCATCAGGGAAAATGATATTGCAAACAAAAATGTTAAATTTCTTCCTCTGTAAGGTGAAAACTCTCAAAAGGAGTAACCCCACGTTCCCATTCTAAATTTCTTGGGGCATATATTTAATGACTAAAGTTTTCAAATTTCTCGGAATATTAATCATAAAGCCGAAGAATGCATGAACACGGAAAATATATCTACCATAGGATTTCTCAAAGACAAAAATACAAAGAGAGTATTGGATAAATTATCGGATCTGTTCAAGTGGAAGAATGCATACCCAGGGGTTTTACAACCCCCCCCCCCCCCCCCCCCCCCACACACACACACACATCATGTTCTTGCCTCTAGTGTAGCTTCTTATGTGAAGGCTGTACCAAAGTACATGAGATAACATGAGGTTAGTTATTTTTCACAGTAATAATCTTAATTGTGAGACATCACTATGCAATATCTCAGAGCTGGTAAAAAAAGAGTTAGACTTTATTGAGGGTTTGTGACAGGATGGTATGCCATCGACAAGTTATGGTGATAAAAAATTTGGTGTATTTTCTCTTATGGGCAAGGAAGCAAGAGTTTTGCTATTACAAATTTACTATACATACATGTTGAAGTTTTTGCATACCTACAGCTTCGAACTGATTGGTTCATCCAATGCCCTCTCCTCCCGCTCATAAATCATGAAATGGCCATGTCGGACCATTAATCTTCTCCTCTAGCAAGCACCTGGGTAAAGATACTAAATCAAACACACACAAAAGTGCCAATGAAATACAGATTCTGCGGCACAAACTGAAGGTACGACAAACATTTGCTGCAGTAGTAGTTTAAACACATGCTTATGGAGACCGAGAACAGGATGGTTCTCATCGTTCTCATTTAAGCCCAGTCATCTCATTCATGTCAAGGGTACTGTAAAACATGATTGTTAAAATTCAGAAACATCAAACTATATAACCTCCTCCTGACTATCACCAAAAAAAAGAAGTGAATCCCTGCCACCGGAGATCTTGGCACAACAAAATCGAAGCCACTCACATGGGCACGCTCCTTAATCTCCACATACCTGCTGCACGCCTCAGGGTCTAGCTTACCAGAACTGAGCTCTTCGCATCCACTAAACACAGTCTGATACAAATAGACCATTCTACCACGGAGCTCGGGGAGAAACATGGCGGCGGCTCCTCGCCCTTTCACAATGAGCATGTTTGAGCCAATCAAGAAGGCAAAAAGGAAATGAACAAAACAATTGCAACTGAAGAAATCAGGATGCTCCCTGCAAATAACATATCTCAAGAACCCAATAAAAATGAAATTGCAGTCCATAGGGCAGGTTGCGAAGTATGTGCGGCAGCAAACAAGAACTGCATGATCAGATCATCCTCGATGGCCGGCATGATGTCCTAATCACATAGCGGTGGTGCTACTAATTAAATTGTTAACTGTGATGCTTTTATCTAAATCTGAAGACAACAAATGCTGTCATGAGACCGAGTTTAACTATGTGCGGCAGCAAACAAATATGGTTTTAGAATGTCTACAGTCGAAACTACTTTTGTATTGACTAACAATAAAAAATAATTAGAATGATAACGTGAAAATGAGGTTAGTAGATTCATGTCTTGGAAATTATACATTTTGTGTATTTTCTGCCTTTCGTGTCAATGGCAAACAATATACACTTTGTACAATACACTAACTCGTAACTGTCAGACAAACAGGAAAATGACACCACTGAATATGACCGAAAGATGAAAAGGTTAATTCATGGAAATTTAACAGACTATCTACAAGAAGCAATGTTCTCTTTCCATCTTTTGTATCTCCGTCAAGCAAGCCATGAGTAACAAAGATGGCAAGTTGGAACAGTACATGAGCATTTGGGAGTTTCACAAGTAGAAGCATCAGGTTTTTAAATGTTAACGAAGGCCACAAAATTTTGAAATCTCATTTAAGCTTGGCTTCTCCATGACTCCCCCCATTGACTGGTAATGTCAAGGTCAATGTTTTAATTTGTGAAAATGCAGTACAGATAAAAAATCTGAAATTTGCCTACACCTTATTTTGGCCTGACACAAATTAACGAAAAGTAGACATCATGCAAATTATTTACCTCAAGGCGAAACACATTTAGAGATCCATTCTTGAAAAACTTTTTTCTTATCCCATGGAACCACACACTAGACCAGGCACACGCACACTATGGACTCCCACTGGTAACAACATTGAATCCCCCACAGATATGAGGAATGACGGGGGAAGAAAGCTGCTGTAGCTGCCAAACATGCCACGGCTAAATACATGGATTCTTCCAATGTTGCTCGCATAGGCACCTGAGTACACAAAAATAGACAGAATAATGCATCAACTAAAAAGAGTCAAAACAAGCAGAGTAGATCACGAACAAAAACAAATCAGGTTCATACAGAGAAGGGAAAGAGGCAATGAAGGGTAAGAATACCAGCAGGCTCCACAACAACTATAGATACCATGACACCATGTCGAGCATATGTAGTTCTTGATAGACAAAACCTTTACCAAAATAAGATAAACCTCAGTGTACCGACAACACTAACAATTTTGGATATTAGCTGCCAAGCTGATTATGTGATATTTGCCCAGATTAGAAATTATGTAAGATATAACAAAAAGGGAGGCACACATGAATCATTCTTCTCCTGGAGGCAAAGAATCTACCTCTCTTTATCAGAAAAATCAAGGAACCGGACAGGGGACGACGACCAGTGAGCAACGACCCATCAGTCATGGCCGGCGACACCTCTCCACTCCACCTAAACGCGAGCGACACCTGGAGCTCCGGCCTCGCGGTCCTGCTTCCACCTCTGTTCTTCTCACCCTCCATGCTCCTGCACACCCACCATTAAAACCAAACACCGAATCACTGCCCAACAAAAACAACAGACGAGAATCACAGACCAATCCTTGGACGGGGGCGGAAGAAGAGAGAAAAAAAAGAGACCTTCATTGTAGAGGGGCTAGAGGTGGTGGGGCTGGAATGGGGGTTGGGGCCGCTGTCACGTGGGGGAGCGGAGAGGAGGAGCTGCGCCTGCCCCCTCCCGCGAAGACGAGGTTGGAGCCCCCTGCGGCTGCTGCTCCCCTACTCCAGATCGAGGTCGCGCTCGACAGCTCGAGCTCCACCCGACGAGGAGAAGAAGAAAGTTGGGAGTTCCCCGATGGCCGGTGCCTCTGTCCTCGCCGCTCCTCCCTCCACCGCCGGCCTCCCCTACTATCCGTCCTTCTCCATGGCGGTGGCTGGTTCGGGGCGGGGGAGCGGCGGACGCGGCGTCTCGAGGCCCCGCTCCTCTGCTCGAGCCGCCGCCTATGTCTCCTCTGCCTCAACCCCTCTTCTCTCCTTCACATCCCTCCTCCTTCTTGGTTCTCCACTCGGCGGATCGTTGGGAGCTGGCGAGGGCGGGGTCGAAGGCGTAGGGGAAGGAGAGAGGGCGGCGAGAGGCGTCGGATTGGGGAGGAGGAGAGGAGGCGGGGATTGGGGAGGAAGCGAATCGGGAGGAGAGGAGGCGGCGTAGAGGGAGGAAGTGGAAGGAGAGAGAGGAAGCAGCAGATATTTTCATGCGGAAGGGGATGGAGGAGGAAGCGTGCGGCGGCTTTTCTCTTCATGCGGAAGGGGATGGAGGAGGAAGCGTGCGGCGGCTTTTCTCTCGATGAACTATTCATCTCGATGCACTATTCATAGCTGACGTGGATAGCATGGCTGTGCCTAGCAACCCGCTCGTCCTTTATAAGGTAAACTAGATGACCCGTTTGCGTCAATGGCGCAAAGCCGGAAGCGGGATAATATTGTGGCCATAATTTTTTTTACTTGTTTTGCTATCCATATCGTTATTGAGATTCATTGACTTTAGGACTAATATCCGCGAGTGATTTTGATTGGGGATATTCTACATGATGTAAAAAAAGCATGGTACGAAGTAGGAACAAAGGTTCTAATTATCATCTGCATAGAAAATTATGGCCACAATGGCGCCAATGGAAAAGGTTCTAATTTTTTGACTTGTATGAACAAAGGTTCTAATTTTGTGACTTGTTTGCGCCAATAGTATGAAGGTGGCGCCTCCGTCGCCTTTGCGCACTTCGCACTGGCGAAGGTAGCGATGTCGAGACAAAACTGAATCCATAAATTTTAGCTTGTTTTACTGCATTGCATTTCGCTTCACACAATTTAAAGCTGATTTTGGGTAGATAAAGTCAGCCATTAATGGTTCCACTAAGTCAACTAATCCATGCCCTTTTATGTCAAGATAGATCAAAATGAATGAATTACTATGCATTATGCCGGCTAATCTCTTTTCTTTGAGTTGATACCCTTTCTGTTCTTTGATTGCTTGTATCTCCAATCATTACATCTCAAAAGAAACATGCACCAGTCTTTGCGCTAAATGAACATCCATGTACTCTAAACAAACTGAAACTATGTGATCGTTAGAACTATCATATAAAAAGTAGGCATCATGTGTCGATGATAAAAAACACAGCACATCTAAGATGGGTTTAAAAGGGCACAGTTTCACAAGAAATCAATCACGTATGTCAAACATATTTGTTCTCCATCACAACTACCATCAGAATAAAAGTATATTGATTCAATAGTGTCAAAAATAGCAGAAGGTCAACATTGTGTTATTGCCTTGTTGGTCCTTAATATAAGGAGGTCATTACAAATTCAAAATCGTTGCAGCTATATACAAATTATAAGTATGAAACCTCGCTTCAGTGTTTCCTTCGACAACAATGAGGGCTCCAATGTGATCGCAGTGTGCTTCCCTTTTGGATTTCTTCTACTCACACATCTGCAAAAATTCATGAAATCCAACGGAAATGGCAAGATTCTATCTTTCACTCTACAAAAGCATGAGCATTGCACAATCAACAGCTGTACAAAAACCTATAAAAGGAAAATTAATCTTCTGCGGGCAAAAGCAGCAGTCCAGAGCTTAAACCATTATTAAGTTATTTGATTGAAATACAAATGACATTAGTTAAATTTCTTACAGTCAAAATTGCATATTTAGTTTCCAACATTAATGTTTTTGTTTTGACCAGAATCCAGAACAAATAGTCAATACATGCAAAGGGATTTAATATGGGATGGTAGCTGCAATAAAGAAATAAAAGAGCAACTGACTATTCAGATTTTAAACACCACAATATGCCCTATGAATGCTCATTACAACCAATGATTCTTTTTTTTTACCTGAACAACCAATGATTCTTATAGCAAAGAGCAGTGACCAGAAGTTGCAAGACATAACTTCTATTTCAGAATGCGCAGAACTAATTTTACTCGAGGAGAACATATTGTATCTTTAACCTTCTCAAAGGTGGTAATCTCTACGATTTCTTCGTGGCAAGAATGATTGCCAAATGATTGCAGCACGGAGTATCACATCCATGACAAACCACACTTACATGATTTAAATTGAAAATACCATGCTTGGCTGCTTTTCAGTGATAGACTAAATACCAGAGACATGCTTCGCAGAAGACACTGGAATGTCACTGATGTCTTTCACTGTGTGTGTTTTTTTTGGAGAATGTCTTTCACTGTGTGTTGTGTCCCACAAGGTGCACTGAGGATTGGATGCATCTCTTTTTTGGCTGCAACTTTAGCATCAGGATATGGAACTATCTACAGATTCACTGGCAGCAGGGTAACTCCATTGAGCAGAGTTTTATGTTGACAAAGCAGCAGTTTGGTCACCCATTCTTCACTGAGGTTGTTATTCTGGCTGCCTGGCACATTTGGAAACAGAGAAATGAAGCTATTTTTCAGAATGTGTTGCCATCTTTTAGATCCTGGAGAAGCAAATTTAGGCATGAGGTCACCCTGCACTTGCATAGGGTGAAAGCCAAGTACTCACAACAGTTTGCAATATGGATTGACTCTCTGTTATAGTTAGCTGACTCTCTAACCTTTGCAAATATTTTGTATATGACTTTACTAATCAATAAATTTGCTGTGGGGTTTTCACCCTGCAGTCTTCGTTGTCAACTGCAGTGAAGAAGCCATGTTATAACTAATAGACTGAACTGGCCGTCAACACGGGGAGCGCGAACAGAGCCATCGGCTCAGTGTGAAGTGTCTTAGAATGCGCGCGATGCTGAGCACAATCTTCGCCCGCCATGGCCAAGATAGTTAACATCCTTTCCCATCTGAAACCCCAAAAAGACCACAAACAAAGCTAAGATGTTTTCAGTCAAATGGCATCATATGCACAAGGTTGCAGTGCCAAGACCATATCGGCTTACCGTGAAGATGCTAGTAGAGGGTCCCATTTGGCTGGTACTCAAAGACAAGCATTCCTCAGAACGGATCAGACTCCTTGCAATATCTCACCATCTTCACAATGTTTTCGTGATCCATCTGGCTATTTCTATGATTCTATCACCTGAAAGACCCAAAATACCAGGAGATGTGATCAAAGAGCCGTGTAAAATGTCCTGTAAAATCTTAGTGTCTGTTTAAGCTAAAGAGTAATTTGCCTCCTAGAAGTAAAGCTCAACATAGTTCGTCCAGTAGTGCAAACAAAAGCTACTTGCGACAGCACAAATCAAACATTAGCAAACATGAGGGCAGCTTTCAGGAACATTAGGGAACCTCAGAGAATATATGACCCGTTGCGCCACAGGCGCAAGTGGCGAAATTATACCGGAATTGAAGTCATAAGTTCTATCTTGTATATGAAGAGAGTTACAGCATTTTGTCCTTCAAGAGAGCTATTCCTTTTGCCCGGCTGAAACAAATGAAACATACGATTTGTAAATAACCCATTCCTTGTTAGAATATAAATTTGAGAATAGGTATCATCCTACCATTGGCACAACAGGCAATGCTTCACCCTTAGAAAGAACAACCCTAGTAGGACCTTGGGAGGCCGAATATGACCCCAGGAGTTATGTTGTGCTGGGGCAGAAAGGCCTTTCCATCCAAGTCTTGTTGTGCTGCCAAGAAAAGAGGCAATATGATTATGTAAAAAGGATATTATATGAATGTATTGGCATAGCATAAAGGTTATTATAGGAACAGGTAAGCACGGAGTTGCTCCACTGTCCATCAATATAAAAGCAAAAAAATATTGATATGACCCAAACTTCAGAAATCAGGTAATAAGGCAGTTTTTTTGAATTAGAAAAGAAAACATTTGGGTCCTATAAAAGTTCTTTAATGGCATGCAAGAATGGCTGCATAATCGTTTTATCATCAATTGTATGTTTGACGTTGTCATTACCAGATGAACTCTTTCCGAGATAATGTTTGAAGGTGTTGTCCAAACTGGCAATGTATCAATTAAATCTATGCACCAGACCTACGACAAGAGAAGTTCTTCTGAGTGCTTGAACTATATAATATAAAAGGTAAAGCATTAACAATACTCTAGGGGAAACAGAAATTAGAAGCTCAAACAAATATCAATGAGCAGCAATTTCCTAGAAATGCAAAATATAACTATATTGTGTCTTTGTACATTGTCTTATCACTGCTCTTTCTAGGCAATTGTCTTATCATCAATTGGTAGAATGATATCATAAGTAATAATACTGAAACTTGGCAAGATAAACAAATGGTTTTATTCTTACACAACATACAAAGTTCTGTACCTTAATCCTTATTACTCTAGTATTGAATGCGACACTTGAAACCACTATTTTAATGAATCTGAATATTATCTAGAAATATAAGATGGTTATTTGTCCCTTTTAGCAAACAATTTCTTTGAATGGAGAAAAAATCAATGCTGACCCAGAAATAAAACAATGATATATTACACAAGTTTATGCAAAGTATGCCATCCTCTTTCTACACAAACACGAAGCAGGTGTTGTTCAATCTCTAAAATGCAACCAACTTGCATCAATATCTACATACACAATTCTTGATCCATTCACATATTTTACTGACATCCTGCACCATAATTCAAGCACACTTTCCTTATAGCCTCTGGTAGGTGTCTATAAAGTAGTAAAGCCAATGAATAAAAAAAAGGAAGAATAAAATAACCGATATAATATAGTTCATTAAAGTCGAGATTACACAACGCTCTCCAAACTGCCCATTAATCGGGATGTAGAAAAACATTGAATGAATAACTTACATAGTCTGGCCATTGTCGCCTTAGTTCTGATCATGTACCGCAGCTGGCAAAATAATCAAGAATGGCTTCAAAATTACATTTGATTTCAAGGTTTAGCCTGCAACAATTGCAATAGGGTCAGGGTAATAACAAATACTTCAAAGCCGCAGAACATCATGAATGTTGATTCTTTCTTATTTAAAATATTGATCAATAGGTTGTGCATCCAAAATCATAATACAAGAAACTTATTTGAAGAAGTAGTGAAAGTAGACTAAAATCAGAATAAAGTACTCCAAGGTGTGGACACCAAAACACACAATATCACATCAGGATATATGAACACCATTAGAAATTATTATAGACGATACTTCTGAGATTAGTTGTAAACTCTTAATCAATGATGTATCAGATAAGACAACTTTATGCACACCGATTGAAAAATTAAGAGAAAATAGATTAAATGCACTTAAACAAAATAGAACGCCTTATAAGTGAGCAATACAACCATGCTTTTAAACTATTAAGGCTGATTCAACCATGGTGTTGCAATGGACATTCTGCCCTTCACAGCAAGGTTTAAAAACAGTTTCAGTTTCAGAGCAGACACTGAAAAAGCAATGCTTTAAATGGGATGGAACTATTTCATACCACAAGGCTTTCATACCCCAAGGCTTATTATGTTAGCAGATCAGTAGGTTTGGCCCTCTCTAGAGGACCAAACCAGGGCATAGCAAAAAACACTAATCTGAATAATCAAATGCCCATCAAGAAAACAATGGACCACTCTAATTTATAGTACTTGCAAAAAATTGCATATCACTAATTCAAGATAAAGATGACTGATATGAACCCAGATGATCTTTGAAATATGTAGCCACCAACCGCAATGTCCAACATCGTTGAATAGGTACTTATCCGAACCACAGTAAAGAAAATAACTGAAAATTAGTTCGACAACACAATTATGCAAAGATAATAGGAACAAAATATGGAACCACTATTTGTAAAACAGAAATCTAACACCACAACAATTAATATTATGAGATTGCAAAATTAGGTTAACACTTGATTACCACATCGAATAGATATCTAGAAACATGTACAAGCTCTTGTCTGACCGTATGGGCTTTACACAGTTCAAAACTGCACAGGAAAAACAGAAAGAAAAGAGTGATGATGTAGAATTTGAAATTGTCTCACCTTTGGAGCACTACAACTGCATTTTAACTGAAGAACATGGTAACGAGGGGAAACTGTGAAATCTCTTGTAACGACGACATGAAAGGGGCTGTAGTGAAGGGAAATCGCTTGTAACGACGGCGCAAGGATGCAGTCAAAAACAGGAGAACAACCTGTGAAGACGCAAAAATGATCAGACGGACGAAGGATCCTTCAAAATAAATAGGGGACTAATGTAATCAACTTCAAAACAACAATCATATCATATTACAGAGATCACAAAATGGCTAGTCAGGCCTGAGCAGGAAGCTCTTTTACCTTCCCCTATAAAATAAGGTTGCTATTATGCCTAAAATAAAACTGCATATGAACCTGGACATTTGTGGTGCTATTATCAAGGCATGTGTAGCCCCTGGAACATGATAAACTTGCAAAAAAAACAACAAATATTTTGTAAACAGACACATCACACATCTAATTAATTAAAGTCTGCTCCAATACAAATTATGCTAGGCTCTAAGGGGGCAAGCTGCGCTAGGCGACCAAGTTCCAAAGCACACCAGGAGCAAAAATTGAAGAGAAAAGTAGAGTTGCGGATCAGGGTATGGTTTGGACAAGTTGCAGTCCAGTAAATTAAGGCAAGGAGTTGTCGCCACCAGGGTACCCTGCAGTAAACTAAGGACACCAGGAACTCAATGACCCGGTCACTGCTTGACCAGCCCACAACAGCATAACCCTACACATGTAAGGCAAAGTAATGTGGCCATAAGTGGTAGTAAGGAACCAAGAAACAAGCAGTAGCAGACACAAGAATAAGCAAGATGACCATTGCAACACCACCAACAAATATCCTGGGTCGCCATAACCGAAGAAAGAAAAAAAAGCAAGATATATAGATATACATGCTCTAATTGGCCATAATCAGTCAAGCCATGGCCTACAACATCAAGGGATGCAGATATCATTATTTGAGAAAAAAGTAGGTCGCATTAAATATAAGACCTATTTCTGCGGCGAAAAACATTTAGGCATATAACCGGAACCGACACGAAACATCTGCTTCTTAACTAACATGGAATAAGAGCAGAATAACTAACCCATCAGTACGGCGTAAACTTTTCCAGATATATGTTTTGTTGCGTGTTTTACTATTCTGCACATCCAACACAAACATAATTCTTGATAAATTCTAGCAGATAGATTATTAATTCCATGCTCAAAGTCAATCTTTTTCATTTTGGGAAAAAAAAATATCTATAGTAGATGAACTTGGTCTATTCATCACTTAATCAAATATAGGACTCGACAACAAACCAAGCAATATTATCTAGGAAGGAGCTGCACTAAATGGAGAATAAAAACACCGAAAGTATGGAAATTGGGGGTACCTTGCAAATCAAAGTAGATTTTATAGTTGTTAGTCCGTAAACCATTAATCAGATTACATATCAAACATAAACCAAGTCAAGGTAAATGCTGACAGAAATTTATTCTATAATAACTCTACTATCCTTGTACAACTATATGTATGTTTCTGTGTCTATACTGACACAAATTTATTCTATAATAACTCTACTATCCAAGAAAGCTAAAGCACTGGAATCAAATATGAACTAAGCAGTGTACATTTATTCAAGCTAACGGTAACAGCTTACATTTTCCTGTATTGTGACTCTGTTCTTTCAACCAATCCTTTGCAAATGTCACCAAACTTAACGCAGCTGCAATTTCAACTCCATTTGATAGTATCCTTGTATGCAGAACCAATAATATTGCTGAAATCCAATGTTCCATTGCAGGCACACCTGAGAATATAATCAAATTGCCATATGATACTGCATAATTCTCATAGATACATATACAAAAAGCACGAAGAAAAGTATACCTGTTTGAAAAGTTTTTTGCATTTGTCATGTAACCCAAGGCTTCACCGTCCCTACTTTTTCCTCTCTACAGTGGAAAACAGACCCGTCATGACTAAATCTGAATAGAACACTTTGCCTAGCTATTGCCTTACTGATATGATGTGTGCAGGAAACCAAATTTCTGAACCTATTTGCAAACAAAACTGCTATCGTTCATTGAGTACAATTGCAGACTAATGTCATCCTGCAGCCACGTTGGAGTATTGTCAAACACCTTGTAGGCAAAATATAAAATAGCATCTGAACAAACAGAAATGAGTATCTGTGGGGATTAAATAAAAAAAAATCAGGACCTCGCGTGGGGAGGTTGAAGGCGACGAGGACGCTCTCCCAGCCCGGCCGCTTCTCCGTTCCCGGCCGCCGCCGCCCTGCCTGGCCCGGCCGCCGCTTCCCTGCCCGGCCGCCACCGCCATGACTGGAGCGGGAGAAGAGAAGAGGAGGAAGCGTCGCAGAGGAGGCGAGGGAGAGGAGCAGCGGCGGCGGCAAGAAACACGTCTGCCATCCGCGGACAAGATGGCGCCGCCGCTCGTGTCCGCCTTCTCCATCTACGGACAATATGCCGCCGCCGCTCGGTCCGCCTTCTTGAGCGAGAGAGGAGGCAAGCAGAGAGAGGAGGAGGTGGTGGAGGCGGCGGCGGGGCTATGAGGGAGGCGCGGGAGGATAGCGTGGAGGGAGGAGAATGGAGGCGCGGGGACGAGAGAGGATTGGCTAGGGTTTTCACCGCTCCTCGCGCCCGCATATGGAAAGGCGACCTTGACGAGAAGGTTTCCATACTGAAATTTGGGCAATGTACTCTCTTAGACCCATATGTCATGGACCTATTCAACCAAGTAGGAAGTGGGAAAAAAATTACCATATCTAACGGCTGTGGTGAAAAGTGAGAGGAAAGATTTTACTGTTTACTAAATCGAACGAACGAGGTTGGTTTCGGGACGCACCGATGCCCATATGCCGGGTATGGCCTTGTGGTTTATAGAAGAAATTCAATTCGTGTATAGTACCACTTTGTGGTCCTTCTGGGGTCAAGGCTCAAGAGGTTGACTTGTAAGAGGGCCTCCCCCGACCTTCCTCTTGCATGGCCGGCAACGAGCCAACTTCGAGCACCGCCGTCCGCACTGCCCGCACCGCCGCCCGCTGCACCATCGTCCCGACCTACAAAGGTGCGACGGGACCTCGCCGACCAACACCGGCAGCATCGTCGGTAGCATGCTGACTCCGGCAGGTAGCACCGCCGAACGCGGACGGTAGCACCGATGGCCGCTGATGGAAGCACTGTTGCGCTTCCTTGGTAGAATGTAGACTAATTTGGAACAAATTATGTAGTCAGGATGTAGACTAATTCGAAACGGAGGGAGTACTGAATAAGGCTCTCTTTACCTCCTCTTCGGTATATGGGGCCATTAAAGCCTCATTCATGTAGGGAGTAACTTTCGGTTTCACCCTGTTAATAACATTCCAATTCGGATCTGCAACTTCTGAAGTGAACAAGTGTTGAAAATAGCTACCAATCAGATTCTTCATTGACTCATTGTCCTCTTTCCATTCACCATTGTCATCCAACAGTCTACGAATATAGTTCCTTTTCTTCTTGATACAATAAGGAGGAATTTTACAACGCTTGGAAATATTGACAGCCGTTCATTGGTTCGGATCCAATGGTTAAATATTGAAAGATAACTGTTACACGGAACCTAAATAGTGGGCCAGGAACTGATTTTGAAAATTAGTCCGGGGATATTATGATGAAAAAAATGCATGTAAAGGTTGAAGTGCTATCCAGCGAGGGAAAGCTGATCACAAAGCTAAGGAAATCAGAGTTTAGACCAGATTAGCGAAAACGAAATCAGAGTGACTATATGGATAGTCGCTAAATTAGCTCCCAAATCAAATCAAAATGCAGCGGTATGCTGTCCAACTATGAGCTTTAGGTGCACTTAGCCAACACCATTTCTAACAACGTTGCCTGAGTGCTACTCACTCCGTTTTTATTTACTTCGCGTTTAGGGTTTTGTTAAAGTCAAAATTTGTCAAGTTTGACCAAAAATAGAGGAAAATATATAGCCATTAATTAAGGACTCTTGATTGCTGAGTAATGGTAGCATGCAGTTTCACAATTATTTTAGTTTTATAACAGCAGGAAGATGATGCTAAAATTGAGGTATTCGGTTCCCTTGGATCCCTGCCTACTGGTCTGGTTTATTTGGACGCTTCGTGCTTCTCTAAAATTAATTGCAATGGCTTATTAGAATTACTAATCACAGTACATTGCCGAATATAAATGTTCACTAATGAATACGAAAGACTCTTTTACTATTCTTGGTTTCCCACTCACCCAAGTTCAGTTCAAATAAAATGGCATGAATAGATCAAACACAAGGAAATAGATAATATGATCTGGCAAACATAGACAAAGTTCCAGATGTGGCACATGCCTTCCTTCACTTATTTCGCTTCTAGCTCCTTTCTTAGACGAATTTTTCTAGGATCTAGACGAATTTTTCTAGGAGCCAGATGACCTTCACTTCAACTTGATCACCATCGAATTCTCTTTTTTGAGTCCTAATTTTACGGGGGAACTCTAGACATTCTTCACTCCTAATTCTACGGCTGCAGTCTAGACAGAATTTCAAATTCTTGTCCTCTTCTTGGCTGTCACAGGTTGTGATTACTCTTAGGTCCACCTCTATGTGGAGTTTGAACTGTCTACGATCAGGCAATGCAATCATGTGTGGTCCCAGTGGAAGAATGCACGTGGAACCACAGGGCAGGGACAAGCTACTGCCTCGTTCAAAACTGAAGAGATTGACGCTTTTGCTCCCATAGTTAATGGCAATTGCCTTGACGCTACCATACACAGAGCGGCTTCTCGAACCGAAGTCTTTGAGGTTCAACCTGACCTCAACATGGGTCTCAACTGCTTCCAGAATCACCAAGTATGTGATCTCCAACTTGCGGCCAAGGCCTCCATAGATGGTTTGTGTGAATTCCTCAACTTCATCAGGCTCAGTAACACTCCAGCCTCGGCAGAAATGACCGCCCCAAGACCCCTCATCATCAGTAGAAGACCCCTCATTGTCTTCTGTGAAAACCAGGTCTTCTGTGAAAACCTCCAAGATCAAGGCACTGTAAGCCTATAGTATCCTATATGGTCCAGTGAGTACCAAATCCATTCCTTCCTACACATGAAAGCATGAATGTGAAGGATTTTAATTTATTACAATATATAATGCATGTAAAGAGGCATAAAGCATGTAGTAGATATAACATACGGTAGCTAGTGTATACCTCTTGTACTTCCCCCTCGAGCGCCGAATAGATGACTGCACTTTGGTACCAGTCATGGGCGTTGATACGGCTGATACGGAAGTTTGCACGAATGGCCAACACTTGCACCGCACATAAAACTGACACAACTTCATCATCGGAATCCTCCGAGGCAAATGAAGCATCATCCTCACCTCCGTCACCATCCTCATTGGCAGTGTTAATAAACCATCCATGAAACTTCAGTTCGGTTCCATACATGTTCCAATCCCACACTTCACTCATCGGCTGATTGTTGTCACCCTCAAGCGAGAGGGGAAAAAAAGAGATATTAGCAAATAGGATATGTCACTACAGAATGTCATCAACCACCACACAATTGGGACTGGCAATAGGCATATCTATAGTACAAACAACAATATGGACCGACCTTACCTGTTTTACTTCTACATTCCCCAAACAGTGAACAGCAACAAAACTAATCACGCCACAAGCAACGTATTGTAGAGCAGGCTGCCCCCCACCCTGAAAAAAAAAGATGAGATGAGCATATAGAACAAGGCATTTTATTTTCAAGATAATATCAGGTGCAACTCAAGTAGCATAACTCACCTGTGTGGATTGAAACCAGTTCATTATGATGATAATTACAGTGTATCGCAAAAATGCGTAATTAAAGAAACGGTTCTTGCTAGCTCTTGGCACAGCAATACAGAGGGCAAGTGCAACACATATACCTGGAACCAAAAAGCAGAAATCCATATTATGTGCTGAGTGATGCAGCAACTGCTCCAATATGCAGAATTTAATACAATAGTTAATCCAAGAGGAAGTTCAAACTTCAAAATAATTTGTTTTTCTTTGTGCATACTGTCTCGGCCCCTTGGGCCACAATTTTTTTTTAATCATACCGGCAACAGCAAAAGAGTGGCATGGATCCCATATAGAGCAACCGAGCAAGTAAAACAGCCAAGCAAGCAGGGCGCATCTGAACAAGAATTGGAAACGTTCTAGTTCCAAATCTGCACTTTTCCCTAGTTCTAATACTAAAGAATAAACAAAAGATAGAATGTTCTCTTAGATCAACAAGAATAAGAAAATGCTGATAAATACTATTTCGTCCTCTTAGACCAACAAGAGAAAGAGCTGCAATGATGCGAAAATTTTACTGAGGTCTCACTATAAATACAGGTGATTATGCCAAATGAAGTTGACACGCACAAGTCATAGTGAAGCTGATGTTACTTTTATTCTATTACTAACCACATATCTATAACCATTGCAAGTTTCAGAAGAACAAACCGCAAATGTAATTTGGCACAAACAAAAGAACTTCTATTCTATTACTAACCAGATATTGCAGTGTCGCCAATGAAAAGCATGGAGGCAGCATCTGCGGGTGGGAACACGGGTTGTGCATAACAATGCAGATCAGATTAGTTGAACTATTAAACTAAAAACGAACCCACTGACAATATTATCACCAAAAGTTCACTAAAAAGATCTATGACATTTATTGGAGCATAAAAAATTTAGCTACCTTGACCATAACTGAAGTGAACACCACCCAGAAAGTGCTCATAATTCTTAGAAATACACAATATAACTAATAAAAACAAACCTGGATACGGGAAGAAATTCCCAAAACATTGTTTGCTAAACAATGCTTCATAGGAGCACAACACATGCAAACAAAAAATCCGGGGATTGAAGCCACAGCCCATGACTTGATGACGCCTACTGAAACTCATAAAATCAGATATGCATGAACTTAAACCATATTAAAGAATATTGGTAAATGTAGGCAGCTGGCATCAAACTAGTGTAAGGATGAACCCTTCATGTCTTTGTCCTGCTGAGCTAAGATAAATCCAAAGACACCATAACATGAATAGTAATCAAGATCTAGTAAGATGCTAATATCTCAACTTAACAAGGAAAATCTGTCCACAATGAAATAAGTCAACAACAAAGTATGGTTTCAGTTCCATGCCACTTAACTGTACACAATGAATAGTAATCAAAGGAAAGAAGTCAACAAGAAACTATTTCCATGCCACGTAACTGTTGATAAAATATTGAAATCTGCTTTAGCATTGATACTTCATATGCTACTTGTCGTGCAAACTTTTGAGAATTACTACGACATTCCACAATGAGGTGGACAAGACAGCGGTGAGGAGCCTACCAAAAAAAATCAATGCTAAAAGATCATTATGGAGTGCACAAGAGGTCAATTTAATATTTTTAGTCACCACGTTTTTGTTCCAGCCATAGTATCCTGAAGATAAAATCTGGTCTAGAATAGTACTGAAAAAAGACAGATGCATAATAAAAAGCTCCGCACAATTGGACCCATCAAAATGAGTAGGAACATACTGTGGATACGTGGAGCATCCAAACGAAACTTGAACAGAGAGAACACTGGCAAAAGCATATCATGCTTTTTGGATATCATCATCTCCTGCATAATAATAGATAAAATAAATAAATAAATTTAATAGAAACGAATGAATTCAGGTGGCTAACCCCCAAGCGTAGTTTGCTTAATAAAAAGACAAAATAAATCGTTCTGTTAGCGACTAATAAGATATGCCAAAGGAGACGTCGATGGGCCTAATCCGACCTCGCGGGGGCGGAGACAAGGAGGAAAAGCGAAGGTGAGGAGAGGGGGATCTGAGACGGCGAAGGGCCTAACCCGACCTGGCGGCGGGCGGAAAGACTATGGGGATCGGCGGAGTTGATACGGCAGGACGCCGACTTCGAGTTTCCCTGCTCGAGGTACCGATGAGGACCGGAGGGCAGCGCCGTTCGGCAGAACCCGGAAGGGCACAAGGGGTCGCGCCGTGGGGCTCTGGGCAGTCGATTGGGAGGGCGAAACAGCAGAGACAAAAAAAAGTACGAGGAGAAGCACTTACCAGACGGCGACGAGCCCGACGCCGGAAGGTAAACAGCTGCGGGCGGCAGAGAGGAGAGCAAACCCTAGCGGCCGCGGAGAGGACTAGAGGAGAAGCGGCTGTGGATGGATGGGACCGATGGGAACAAGATCGTCTGACTTTTATATCCCACAACTATAATAAATTTAGGACTGTGCTATCTAGGGCACGTGCCCTAGAGTAGCTTTCCGTGGGCACGGTTTTAATATGGTAACCTAGCAATACATGCATGCATGCAGTACCTGCCACGTGGGATTTCTTTTGATTTCCGAACTTTAAAATGTTTTATCTCTTTAACCGTATGTCAAAATTCAGATCCGTTTTCACGGTTAGCTTTTTCGCGACGAGATGTTCGAAACTAGATCCCATGTTGATATGTTCTAATAACTTTTTTTTCCAACACTAGTTGCCAGATTACAATCACTTGGTCACCACTTGGTCACCAGGTATAGTCAAGTTGCTTACCAGGTTAAAATCAAATGGTTGCCAGATTTTTTTTCACTTTGCTGCTTACCAATGTAAGCCTTTTCTGATACTAATCACGTATTTTTGGTGCTCAGAGTGGATCGAATACTCACTACTGACTTGTAGATCATCGCTATGACAAATAAACATGTGAAAATAATCTGGTAACTGTGTATTGTTTAGATGGTAACTATTAACTATTAATATGGTAACTACAGTGTTATAACCTGGTAACTGGCGACGAAAAAAAAAGGTTCGTGAAACAATATGGACATGTACATCATGGTTATGATAAAAAACATCTAAAATTTATCTGGTTACTATGTATTATTTGGATGGTAATTGTTAATCACTAATATGGTAACTACAATATTATAGCCTGGCAACTGACGATGAAAAAAGAAGTTTGTCAAAACATATTAAGATGGGACCTTGTTTTAAAGTACTCACCGAGACAAACCCAACGGTGAAAACGGATCGTCATTTGGATTAATGGTTTAAGAGATAATTTATTTTGAAGTTTCGGATTAAGGAAAGATTCCCTGCATGCATACATGATTTGGTCCCTCTCCAATACCGGGAAGCGCCGGATGGAATTACTTTGTGGGGCACGTCCCCTTGTTAGATTAACCGATAAATAAATCTATCTTCTCTAATACTTTTTTTTTACTATCTTCTCTAATACTAAAGAGGCAAATTTTCCGCCTATTTTTTCGTCGTTCTGTTTTCTCCGTCATGGACTCCGGCTCGTGAGACCTGGATGGATTACTGCTGAAAATTTTAACTTTCCGAAACACTTTTAGTTCAATTGCCATATAGTTTGTTTTACCACTCAGTTCTTGTACATCGGCCTGCTACTTAAGAGTTGACGCCATGTATCCGTCATGTAAACTGCATTATTCAGCATACTCGTTCGGATTTTCAGTTCAGATGTTGACCAGCATAGGAAGGCTTTCCTTCAGGAAACCAACCACAATCAGACAACCAGTGGATCTATCTTTAATTAAAGAAAAGATATAAAAACAACACTAAATTTTCTGTACAACTGTTCTCGAATTACAACTTCACACAAATAGCTGTGACCCTGACAAGGAAACACCACCGCGTTTTCTAACCGTAGGTAGTCAGGCATGACTGAGCATATGCAGAATAATTGAGTTCTAGCCTATGTGAATTCAGCGGTGATCATGACCGTACAGTAGAAATCAAAACCTTGATGTAACAGCCGCTAAGGATCTACACATTCAGCAGTCTTCGCCTTTGCAAGCAGAACGCAGGATTATGTTGCTTTCGCAACAACCATGAAAAAATGGATCCAGGTCTACAAGCCTAAACATCATACAGACCCATGCTGGCCATGGATAGACAAGAATACCTTGATAGTCCCACGGTTCTGGGCTATGGCACCATGTTGAATCATGGAGCAAAATTTGAAGTCCTAGGAGCTGACCTCATACCTTCCATCTTGAGTCTGGGCTCGAAAACCTTTGTATGGTGCGCCTGGTGTATTTTTCACTTCCAGTTTATCAATTTGAAGCCCAGACAGTGCTAACCCCATAATCCTGAATTTCACCTGAAACATTGGAAATGCATGCAAATGAGCGAGTCCTTCCTCCAGACGTAGATTTCCAGAGAGGGATGGTGCTTTATCTTTAGGAATATGCCCAATTGTCCAAACACATGTCTGCATAAATAAATAAAATGCTATTAGACAGACATTTTGAGGTATATGTAGTGTTCTAAAGTTTAGAAAATTCCAAACATCATATTAATAATAGTGTATGATGATTGATTCACCAGCACATCGTTTAGGTTTTTCTAGTTCCGAGCTTCCTTTATTAGGTCGTAGCTTGACGCATGATGACGAAAAATGGCACAGGTGAAGTTACAGAAGTGATGGCAAACAATGTACTGACCTGATCAGCAAGGATGTCGACTGTACCATGGTTTGTGGTCAAATCAGCAGAAGCAATCAGGGGAGGCAACTGAAACTGCACTGTTATAGAATCAATAGGTTTTCCAGGATCATTCCGTATCCCCACCATCACATTGACACGGCAATTCCCAGAATCAGATGATAACTGTGGCTTCACATAAATTGGTGTGGTCTTCAGTTTCTTAACCCTGATTATTTATGATCAAACGATGAGAACATATAACAGACAACCTAAGATGGGAAAAACATAGGAGCAATAGTAAGATTTAGAAGTAGATATTTATGCACCTATAACTCATAAGCTTGAACTGCCCATCAGGAGGAACAAATGATAGGATCTGATTGGACTCCCAAGGTCTGAATCTGACACAGGGGTGGAACCTCACATCATTGATAAGGGTGGGATTAGCAAATGACAAGGTCAATTCTGGTAATCCTGGAAGACTGGAATTCACTTCAATTACACCACATGCCTCACATTTCACTAGAACCCCTTCTCTGCAAATAAAATCAACCAGTAAAGATGCCAAACATAAGAAATATTCTTTCAGATATGTGGATGTCAAAAGATAACAAAGTTGGGTAGCTGGATCTTCTCATCAGTCATCACAAAAGAAAAAGGAACTTCTACATTGCTAACCACCACTTCGCCTACTGTATTAATTTTGGCCTTTTGTTCAAAATTTAGTACTCCTTCCATATCACGAATAGTTGACGTTTCAGACAACAATTCGGATACCAAGGCGGTGTTAACTGCCATGCTTGTTCACCATCTTGCTCCTACTTAATATAGATGCGGTTTCACATATTGACCAATACGGTGACATACAAGTACAAGGATCAAATTCTGTCGCTTGCATTTTTTGGGAGCATCAATAACACAAGGACAAACCTAGCCATGGAATGCCTAAAATCCCCCAACGTCATCTTTTCGTGTGCTTTCTGAAAAAAAACTCCAATGTCATGTTTTCGTGATACGGAGGTAGTAACACATATCATATTTAATGGCAGATTTGGAACACAATATAGAATATTCACTAGTTGGTACTTTGGATATACCGAAGTCTAGTCATAGTTTCCTGCAGATAATTCAACAGTGCATCACTGTTGACCTAAGGTCCTAGAAGCCAGTCACATATTTGATGAATTTTCTATTACTTCAAAATCGAAATGTGCGAATTGAGAATACGAGTTCACACATGCATCAAAGGGGTGTAAAAATCCAAATTCATAGATCACATGAAATAACTTTACTATACCTAGATTGGTTAAAAGGAGAAATGTCGGAATACCTGTTCACACATGCATCTAGTTCCTCAACTATGTTAACATAGACTTCATTGCTTGCATCCTTGACAATTGTTGTTCTCCAAGGTACAAAGGAAGCAGTTGCATCCGGAAGTTTGTTACCAATAGTAGAACTTTTACCAGTCATAATGTTCAGCATTTTGCTGACCATATTTGGTTGGGCAACCAACTCCTTTAAGATGTTTGGCTCGGTAGTGAGTGGAATGCCATTGTCCATCATTTCATCTAGAATCTGGATTCATATAAGAATTATATTGTTTAGAGAACTTACATTAAAATGAATAGTCCAGTTTTACCAATCATGGACAACACAAGCAACCAAGCGATTAAAATTGCTGATTGTGATTAAAGGCTCAAATGCAATAGACATCCTGGATTGATGTTCCTTTAACAAAATGAACTTAACAGATATAGCAAATAATTTCCAATAAATAGATAGTTCTACGCATTGAAATTCCACGAGCTTTGTAGCTCTATATATGCAATTCAATTTGTCCATAGTAGAACTGCTAATTCTAGTGTGATATCTTATTTTCCAAACTTTAGATCTTAGTTTTTTTCATAATCTATCAAAGAAAATTATCCTACGATGAAGTAAAGTGACACTGTAATACCAGTTTCACAGTTATAATGTGACAGGAGTAAGAAAAGATACCTGATAAACAATTACAAAGTTATCCTTGATTGTGTCTTCATTTATATCTCCAAGGTAATCTATCAAGACATTCGCCACACGAGAGAGAAACTGGATGCGAAAAATCATATTAGCACACCCAAAGTTAGCAAAAGTTAAAAGCTGCGGTACAGGCTATCTGCTATTTCAGGGACAGATAACTTTGGGAAGTTACAACATAGTTGTATGTGTCTTCTAAGGAATCAAATGTCATTGAATTAAAGACAAAAGAGTGCAATATGAAGAGCACACCTCGATAGCCATCAACGGGGGCATCTCCACTTGGGTGCATGCCAGGAACGTCAGGCCATTCCGATATACTTGGAACAAGTAGTGTGTTGGCGACACCACGACCTGCAAGACCTTCCAAGGTCCAAGACACATCATGACGTCAACACTACAGTAGCTCGAAATTTGCTGCTTTAAACTGATTTCTCTACAATAGCAACATCAATGACACAAGATACCGAAAATCTGGGACCAGCCCAAGGAGTCCGCAATATAAATTCAGCCAGCCATACACAACAAGGGGCATAAGAAATCGAGAGCTTCCCAGGAAGTAGTACTAAGAAAAGGTGAGCGACAAAAAATTGGCAGGAGCAGAGGCTGATTTACCTTGGACGGGTCGCCGGCGGCGTGGGCCAGAACGTACTCCCAGAACTAGCCGCAGATGGCGCGGTCCACGCGGTGTGCTGTCATCTGCTTCTCCACCAGCACCTCCCTGGAACCACGCTCAGATCCCCAAATCACATTAATTTCAGTACGAATCCGGTGAAAGGGGCCGACGGATCCGACGAGAAAAAGAGGGAGCGAACGGGACGATGCTGCTAGGCGGGGAGGGGATTACCCGGAATCGGAGATGAGGAAGACGCACTGCAGCATTCTGTCCCTTCTCGCGGTTGAACGCGGCGAGGATCTTAGGAGCGGCGAGCGGACGTAGTGGAGAAGAAGCTGCAACAGTAGAACGGAAGGGGAGTCGTAACTCGTACCTTGGGTTGAAGCTGAGAGCCTGAGACGTGACGTGGTTCTAAGGGTGTGTTTGGTTCAGTGGATTAGATTTGGTGGTTGAGGGCATCCCCAACCACCTGGTTAGGGATAGCCATTTTCTTTGTTTGGCTGGGTGGGATGAGAGGTGGTTAGGGATAACCATTTTTACGTTTGGTTTGAAGGATGAAAGGTGGACAGGTCGATGTGGTCACCACTTTCATTGAGGTGGTGAGAATACCCACATGAACTAAGCTGCAGCAGATCGGCAAGCTCCAACCGCAGCTCATCCACTCATCGTAGAGTTTTAGCTCAAGCATGTGTGGTTCTTCCAAGATTAACATGTTTTTTGGGGATGAAAACCATGGTTCTCATCAGTATAAATATTTGTAGAGTTGCTGTTGATGGTTAGTAATAGAGAGATCAGTATCAAGTTAGATTTATGTGCCAAATATCAAATGTTTGCTCGTTGAAGGACATATGCAGACTGCAATCACTAGAGGACATACACGAATGAACACTGGAACTCAAAAAAAAAGCTCCAGTCTGCAATCACTGGGAGGTCAAGTCTTTCTCTCGTCTGCAGCTAGCACCGCCCCGAAGCTGCCGGCGCATTCCCGTCTCGCTCCGGTTCAGCCGCAGACCCGCGTGTAGTGTCTCGTCCCAGCTGGACCCAGCATCAACCACGTGGCCGGAAAGCCAGCGCCGCTAGCTCAGATGCCTGCGAGCGACACGGGGAGGGATGGAGGACGGGCACCATCATCTGCTGCCTCCTCAACGTCGGCGATGAACCAGCTGCTCCGTGTGGCCCTTGATGCGCCACCACGGTCGTCTGATCTGCCGCCGCCGCCATGGTCGTCTGATCTGTTGCCATCGCCACTAGCAAGAACAAGAGGCGGAAGGGATAAGGTTAGGCAGCGGCTGTTTTCTGGGAGGTGAGCGAGCGAAAACGGTTCGGAGGTGAGCTAGCGCAGAGTGGTTGGCCTCGTCCAGCACTTTTGGCCGGAGGAGCTCAACCAGCTTTTAGAGGAATATTCCTCGAATCTGGCTATCCCTGCCCCCTCTCAACCTCTAAACCAAACACATGGCAACCAGTAAAAAAGTGGCTATCCCTAGCCAACCAGGGGATAGCCACTGAACCAAACACACCCTAAGTGGATCCTCTCCATCCGGTGGAAACCACAACCACGTTACAATGAAAAACTTCCTGAAAACTATATTTAGGATTTCGCAAACCAAAAATCATGGAAAATGGATTTCGCAAAAAATAAAACTATATTTAGGAGTACCAAAAAATTATGAGAGAAAATATGTTTATATTAGGAGGGTGATGTTATATAAACATGTACATTTTGCAAGTTCTAACTCACATTCATTTCAGAGTTATGTAAGAAACAAATTTAGTGATGAATATTAACATTTACTGTTTGCTACTAATCATTGCTCACTTTGTCATTTTGAGAACTCGTAAACAATTTTGAGTATCAGTTCGGAATTTTACATGTTTATATAACTCTACCTTCCCAAACGTAATGTTTTTTTATTTTTTTTAGAACTTTTAAACATGGTCTTTAATGGTTTCACTGGTTTCCAGTTTCCACCAGATATTTTCTCAGTCCAAAACATGGCCTTGTTGCGCGTTTGGTTTGGCCCAGGAGGCATCGATCCACGGGGCGCCAAAAAATCGCCCACAACTCATGGAACGAATCCACGGGAGGCGAAGGGAACGGCGGCTCTCTTCCCCTTGCAGTCGCTCACCAACGCAACTTCAATGGCTTTGTGCAACCAAGTCTAACCATGAGCCCCAAGATCTACCATCAAATCGATATCGGACATGGTAGATCGAAGCTAATCACGAAATAAAATTCAAACCGTTCAGAAATTTTTGAAAAATTCCAATAAATCTTAAATGTTTCGTTTTGTACTATGTGAAAGTTCCAATCCATGGATAAATGGTTTGTGATTAAATATGTTTTTTAGTTCAAATACATAGAAAATTGGTTATTCACATGCATCGAAATGGATTGGAACTTTCACGACATACAAAACAAAACATTTAAGATTTTTTCGATTTTTTTTATTTTTCTGAAAAGTTTGAATTTTTTAGTTTGAAATCTAGATCATTCTGGCACGTCCGATAGTGATTTAATGGTGAATATTGGGAGTAAGTCACGGTGAGACTTTGTTGCACGAAGCTACTGAAGTTAGGTCTAAGCGTACCCGATACCATCGGAGCCACATCCGACTTTGAATCCCAAGGAGGAGGCAGAAACGATAGCTTACGCCGCCACTTCCTATTTCAGATCATGTATCCGTCCGTTCTTCAACCATGGCGATGGCGTGGTTCTGTTGCGAGTAAATCCAGTTCATCTACGATGCGTAGAACATGGACCGTACAGATTCCTAGCTCCATGGGAACTAAACGAAATCAATAAAAAAATTATGTTCACCTTTTTGTTTTTTGTGGGCTATATGAAATTATCTTCTATAGGAAAAATAGACTAGTGCAAATTGTTAAAACATACTAGAGTGTTAAACTTAACTGTGCCATTAGCATGGATTTAGTAGTTTAGTAGTACTAATTATGCCGCTTGCTATGGATTTATCACTCTTGCCTAGCTTTGCTAGACTGTTGCATGTGCAAGTTAGCCTTAATCTAGTCACTATGAAATTAGTTGATTGTTCACTATTGCCTTAGCAAGATCTACTTAGCATGTTATGTAGTGATCTGGTTCTTGCTTTTAATTGGAGTATGGAAACTTTCAGATTTTAAATGAAGTAGCATGAGTTTATTGTTCAATTGCTACTGGAAGCAACATAATGGTGTCATTTGTGAAGCTCAATCCTTCGGAGGTTAAGAGCAGACCAACAAGCAAAGCCTGCACCTACAGAAGCTTCATCTCAAGCCGTCACACAACTTGTTTTTTCTGTTGCTTTTTCTTTATATGAAAACTAGAGGAAGCTCCTACTATACCGAAAAAGGCTTTCGCCCCGCTCCTACTATATTATATTGCCAAAATGGGTTACACGAAAAAAAAGAGGTAAGCTAACTAGTGTTGTACATATAACTGTCATAGAGAAAGCATGACTTATACTATCATCTATCTATAGTGTATAAGATATTATTGACTATTTATAAATATTAGAAAGTTGACATCATGTACCACATACGAACAAACCAATTAGATCGACAGTGGCATGTTTAATTTGGCTGCTAGATTCCATATGGATACCTTACACATATTATATTGAAAAATTAGTAAATATCTTTCCAATAGTTAATTCAAGTGCAACTTTTTATTTGATATACTAACAAAAGAAACTCTTTACACCATGTCGTATAGAGCGCATTGTGTATATGATAACTGAATTTTGTGTGTGCAAAAGTAGTAGAACTCATACTATTTTATGTTCATCGATGATTACAATAAGCAATAATAATTTATTAAAAAAATATAGATCATCAACATCTTATAACCTTATTACTAAATCCATTGTAAATTGTAAGACACATTTGACCATGAAAAAAATGATTAAGCCAATTTGTCAATTTATACCCTAGAAGTTTCTATATATTTGGTTACATAACCATACAACAACACCTATATTAAGATATTTGTCAGGTTGTATGCTTTGTAATGTCTACCAACTTATATATTTAATAACATTAAAGCAAAGAAGCACATTCACAAAATAATATACATATATGTTATATAATTCATCAATTGTAAAAATATTAATGTGTCGTGTGTTTTTCCTTCTTCTTTTCACATTTAAGCTCGTCTTTTATCTTGTTAAGGACAATATCTCACAAAGAAAAAATTGCGCAACTCAGATATATTTTCAATGATATACATTACAATTATATAACGGAAAACAATTTAAATAAATTATTATATGGTTAACAATAAAAGTAAGTAGTATACAACATATATTTTTTTAAACCACAATACGATAAGAAAAAGGAAGAACATGGATTTTGTACATGTACAAGCGGGTGTGGGAGCTATCACTACCGTTGGTAGGCTGTTGGAGATCTGTGCTGTCACTTTCTTACATAACATTTTGATTTCCTCTTATATCTCCTGCCTTGTTTTATCTATCACATCATCTGCACTACTTTTCCTATTTCTTTGCCGGAACTGCTACCCATACTCTGTACGAATCTTGAGTAGAACAGTATGCACGACGGCCCATACCCCTATCCTAAGTGTTCTAGGTCGTGGCAGAGCGTGGTAATAAGGTATAAAAGTTAAGTATAATTATATTAACTTTAACTCGCCCCGGGTCTAAATCTTAGTTGGAACGGCCCCGGGTCTTAGGTAATAAGTGCACAAAGTCGCGGATGAGTCAGAACTTAGGAATTATTGTAAACTTCATCTTTTTCTTTTAGTAAAGAATGCATTATTGATGAGTAGCAAAAGAATTTGCATATCATTCTGGTTTTTGTTTGAAGTCTTCGGTCTGTACTAATAATTTCAAATACTAGTAATAAACCGGAACTGATCTTATTGTTTCAATTGGCTGGAAATACCAAGTTTGATTTTGATTTGGAGCATTTATTTGTTTTCTATGGCATGACGATGAAGCAAAAAATTAGCTGTTGCTCCTGGTGTATTTCTTGGTACTCATTGACAAAAGTAGATTTAACCAATGTTTCAGTGACAATTTTTTGAATGATTCAATGTTGCTTACTCATTTAGTAGCTATCTCTTAGCATTTCTTCCTTATCAGTTCATGTTGCAATTGTTCCATGATTGTATATATTCTTTCAACGAATAACTCAACACTGAAGGGAGTATCTGCTATTCTTTTGGAGTTATTATTATTTTTTGCATCTTCACCGTTGGGAGTTGTTCTGTTGTGATGTTGGAATAAAACTTGCTCCCTTTTTGTAATCAAATTCTACACACTTATTTGCTCAAGATTGTTCTATATTAAGAGTGTTTGAATTATGCACAATTATATTTAGTATATTGTCGTTGTGTACAGAATGCACATTTGATGTACAAGAGACTGTCATGATGATTATTGGTAGCCCCTGCCAACTATTGTATTGTATTGTATTGCTATACGCAGATTTATATTCGTTGTCAATTGTTGTGCTGCAGTCTATATTGATTTTCGTATGATGTGCATAGTTTCCGTAGCTATACTTGAGCTAATTCCGATTTTCTGAATTATTTTGTGCAATATATAACTACTCCAAGACAAAAAATGTTCTGCCAAGCTTAGTGGAAAATGGTTTACCTATGAGTTGCAAAAATTGCTACTAGGGGTGCCAGTCTGCCAGTTATCATTTAGTAGTATTCAGTTCGTGTATACCACTTTGTGGTCCTTCTAGGGTCAAGGCTCAAGAGGTTGTGACTTGTAAGAGCGACAATCACTTATACTCATCAATGCCAAATTATCTTGTAGTTGTTTCTTCGTGATTGTTTACTTCAGTTACCTCCTGACTACTCGTCTATATTGTTCATGATGCTGCAATGTTCTTGTTGACTTGTAACATATTTCTACATTCCATAAACACATGGTACGCGATTGCATACTCTTGGGAAAAAAATGTTCTTGTCGCGGCGGGTAAGGACTACCATATATATATATTTATATATGTACACGACGAAGATTTTTTGTTGCTGTCGAAATTAAAAAAAAAGGCCAAACCCCATTGACATAATAAGTCCATTGGCAATGAGTTCCACTGGCAGCGAAGAGCGGAATTAGTGGCCGCTTGTGTTCTAAGTTCTATTCTACTAGTGCTTTTTTTGGAGGGATCTATTCTACTAGCGCTTTATATGTAAGTTTTCTACGAAATACAAATTGTCTCCCGAGCTCATATGGTCCTGGTCAAATAAGAAAATAAAAAACAGTAAACATTCAGAAAAATCTGAAAAAAAATTGGAGACAAACATATACAAGTTTTCTGTATAGGTGCCAAATTTCGTGTGAAATGAAATTTGTGGTGTTATGTGCAAAAAAGACAAATAAGTGGCGAAATGGGATATCATAAATATTTTTTTAGAGCATTGACTTTGTCTTTTTTGCACAAAGTACCACACATGTCATTTGATCACGAAATTTCGCACGTATTTATAACACTTGTATATGTTCCTCACCATTTTTTTAGATTTTTTAAAAATGTTTCACTATTTTAATTATAATTTTATTCAAGCAGGAGCACGTGAACTCGGGAGCCAAAACGCCCTCGCAGTTTTCTGTAGTAAATCTAACCTGAGCGATAACTCGATAGACCGTGAAGCAGTCTTCATCCTTACGCTACAGCAGTTCATTTTCTCTGGTGAAAAATCCATATACTTTTTGCCTTACCTGCCACTTGATCGGTATGATGATTTGGATCCATGCCAATCCAATTCGCAATTTTCGCACCTCCTTTGATAGTGATATTTCCCTGATCGATCTTCCTTTTTTGTTCTCCGTTTTGGCCTCATCTATGTGATTGGTGGCGCCTGTGGCTGCACTATCGAAAGAAAATCCAACAAAACCGTGAGTTCTCAGCAGCACGGACGTCTCACGAACCGAAAGAGAACCTGCTCATCTCACACACACAAAATTAGCCTTGATCGACCCCATAGGGTGATTTGAAAAAGAACTCGGAACATAAGATGACTTGGGAACTTGAATTGTCCGATCTTGAAAACGTAACCAGAGCTGTACTCTTTCATCAGATCATTTCTTATTAGTACAGTATTATTTTGAAGGCAGATCATGTCTTATTTGTGTGTGTGTCTGAAGCAAAGCACAACAGGTAGGTACACGTCACCCCATGGCCAAGTCACCTGCCAAATAATACGAAACGTAGGGTCCGATTGCAATTTGACAGCACACTCCACCAGGACCACCACAGTGGAAAGGCAATGGGGATGAGGAGAAAGGTTACTGTCTGATATGCAAAGGCAACCCCGGAGTCAAATCCAACGCACTGACACGAGACAAAGCTTGCAAAGTGCAGATATGGCTACCAGACAATGCAGGAAAAACCATGCCCGTCGTTTCCTTTTCGCACCAATGTCCATGGCTCTCACTCACCAATATACATGCCGACCGGCAAGAATAAGCAATTCTGTGCATAATTGCTTTACATAACGACGAGTAAAAAAATCTGTACAGCAATGTGCAGTACCCGTGGATCGACGGCACCTAATCAAAATCGGCGGCGGCCGGGCATGCCACGTCGTTGGTGGCGGTGGCGGCGGCGTGCGGGTTGCAGTCGTCGGAGTAGAAGTCATTGCGCTCGAGGAGGGAGCGGAGCCCGGGGTCCTCCTTGCCGTTGGCGCTCGGGTTGGGCTCCAGCGAGCAGTCCCCCCCTTCGGGGCAGAGGCAGCACCACGCCGGCAACGCGGCGCTTCCCGCGCCTGCAGAGCCGTCGCCCTCCTCCTCCGCGACCACCCTAGGCCTCTCCACCCGGCCCCTCCTCTCCCGGACCACCGAGACGTTGCCCCAGCAGGAAGGTGCGGCGGGCAGCCTGTCCCTGATCGCCTTCACGACGTACTCCCGCCGCTTGCTCCTGCGCCTTCCCTACTTGCTCTTGCCTCCTCCTCCCTCCTCCGCTGCATCTCCTCTGCCGGACGAAGACGACGCGGCCGAGCCGGACGAGGACGGGTTGGACTGAGCCTGCTTCCGCCGCCCAACCGCCCCCGTGGGCGCGGCGGCGGCATCAGCGCCGCCTCCCTCTCGGCCGACTCCCCCATTGGCTCTCCCCTCCCGCATACATGCGACTGCCAGGGCCGAACACGGGGCGACTGGAACGGCGACCACGGAAACCGCCAAACCCGCCGTCGCGTGGCGGCGCGGCGCGGCGATTTTCGGCGTGATTTGGGGGTGGGGGATTGGGAGGAGGATGGAGGAGTCTGTTGGCTACGTGTGCTATTATTGCGCACAGCTTGCAGTTTGCATATACCTTGTCGCCGCCGTGGCCTGGCTGGACTTCGCTTTCTTGTTCTGCTCTCGCTTTCGTCACAGGTGTAGGTTACGTTGAGAAACACGGAAGGAACTGCCACGTCAAAAAATTAAATATGAAACGAATTTGGTTAGAGGATGGTGTGGTGGCCAATAATACCTGAAGTGAAAGAGATAATCAGCATTATTTAATCAGACTGGTGATCTAGCAAGGGAGCTATCGGGTCATTGGTGGTGCGGCCACACGTTGTTAGATAGGTGACGTGTTCAAATAGATGGAATATAATGATGATGCGTAGGCTCAAAAAAATGAGATAGATTTATATAGATTCTACTCCTACAAATCCATATTAATTGTCGCTGAATCAGATGTATCGTCGATACATCTGATTCAGCGACAATTAATATGGATCGGAGAGAGTAGTGGTTTTATACCTCATAGATTTGCTATTCCCTTTTCAAAAAATCTTGTCACATTTACTCGTTAATTGTGATTCTACGATGGCGTTTATCCTGCTTTATTATTTTCTTCCAACATATTCTTTAGGGATTTATCTGATATGGAGCATGAGCAGGGTTGCCCAACTAGCCACAATCATCTAGCACAATTGACACATTTTTTATTTGACCATATGTTATAGAATTCGACTATAGATTTGTTAGTAACCATTCTAATACAAATATTTTTTCCAAATATTTAGGATACTTCTTCACACCGACAAATTGTGCATTACTGACCAAAACATTATACATAATGTAATCTTGAGAGGAGGAGGGGACGAAGGAGATGAGTGCGAGCTTCACGGCCGTCGCTCCACTCTTGATGTGCGAATATCCGCTCCGTCCTCATCTTGGTTGCCAGCAATTCTATTTCTCCTTGCTTTGTGCGTGAGTGCGGGTTTACTCTTCTTGAAGCTTGCTTCGGTAGGGCTATCTAGCTTCATCGGCTTCGTTAACCTTCAACAAGGGTATGGGTTCTCCACGCCAGGCGCCACTATTGTTCTTGTAGAAACAACGACACAACAGGGGTGTCTCTTCATGTGTAGTGACGATGACATATGAGTAGGGTGTGTACGATGACCTTATGACGAATGTCGTCACAAAATAAAAGATTTGACACATCGATGTTTTTGTTTGAATAGGTTCGGATACCTTGTTGGAGCGCAACTTACTCCTATGTTAGGAAGACGTCGAGGGATGAATGGTAGTAGGCTCGAGATGACGAATGTATTCTCAAGTCCACCTCCGAAACACTCTTCCTCAACGTTGGTTTGGGCCAAATCAAGTCTTTCCAAACTCGACTTTAGAATTTCTAAGTAAGTTTTTCAGGGCTAGTGCTCTTCCCTTGATTCCATTCAAATGAGAGTGAGTTGTTAAACACCCCATGGGGCAACTTTTATAGCCTATAAGTGCTTAACAAATGATCAAGGCTATTCTTGTGGATCTGGAGGTGGAAGGATAGTGAGGTAAACGTTGGTACACTAGTCCATGGTGGACTAGGGAGAGGGCTTGGTGCATGGTCCATGGTGAACTAGCCAACATATCCTTCCACCTAATGAGATTCTTTGCTTGGCTTCCGTGTCATGACTTCTTCGTTTTGTTTTCCTTCTTACTTCGACTTGTGACCATGATTTGTTTCTTAGACTTTTCTTGACTTGTGTTGATTGGTTTTGAATTAATCAACTTGCCACATGGAATTGGAAGGGATCCCCGATATCAATATTTATTCGCACAATAAGTCTGAAGCGTACCGATGTGAAACAATATGATGCACCTTCAAGCACTTACACATATAATATATATTTATTTAGAATTTTTGAAGCTTGAAAAAAAAGAGGCTTTTTGTGGTACCCCCGAGTGAATAAGAGACATCCATTTTCGTGGATCCAAGGGCTCATATCAATTCATACTGGTGATGAAAACATGTCTAGTACAATTCGTACTAGTCACAGAGAGGAGGGCAAAATCGGTACACCGCCGCCGCATGAGATCGTGTACGTGGAGAGGCCCAGTCCTGGCCCAACAAAATCCATCCTTTCCTTTCGCTCCTCGGAGAAGAGATGTCCATGACTCTGCCGCGTTCCGGCGCTCCTAAGTGTTGCCGGCCTCCTGATCCCTAGCCGAGCCATGAAGGTCCCTTGCCGGAACCCTAGACACAAGGCGGACGGCAGGGGACTCGATCCCTGCGAGTCTGCAGTGGTGGCGACGCAGCTAGGCCAGCTACATCGTCTTGTCGCCGCCCAGTTCGGCTAGCATGGAGAATCTCCCGGTGGTTGTCGGCCGTGGAGGCATGGACAGCCAACTAGCTGTAGTATTTCTTTTAGAGTAACACTGAAGGGCATGTGTTAGGTTTATTAACTCTGAATGTATGCACCAGAATAGATTTAGCTTGTTTCCTAAATAAATATTGTGATCAATGGCGACATGGCCGCGCTGGGATGGGTCCATCCAACACAGTTAGCAATTTCAGGCGGCGGTGCATAGCACAGCGATGATCTACTTCAATTTCATTTCATTTGTTCAGTGCGCTAGTTCGGTATTACTTGATCACTGGTGCCCTGCGGACGAGGTGGCGGAGGGCACACAGCGAGCATGGGCATGGGGAGAAAAGGGAGGCAGCGATTGGGGACGACGACACGAGAAGTCGATCGATCCTTAGTGGGCTTCTGGGCCTCATCCCTCTACCGGTGACTACCCTAAAAAAGATTTACGTAAAAGTCTAAATTACCCATAGTAATCAACGGCTGGATTAGATTTCGTACTACTCCCTCCTCTGGTAGCAGTAAAAGGTACCGTAAAAACGGCCAAAAATAATGATGTGCTTGATGACCGTTGAGAACCCCAAGTGGAAGGTATGATGTAGTGCAATAGTAAATTTCTCTCAATTGTGAAACCAAAATTTATCTAGATAAATTTTTTATGTATTTGAAATTTGTATGAAATAGTTTGACACACAATGTCCTATCGTGATTCAGTATGCTACATGAAGAGACACATTAAAACTAGCTATGGAAAACGTTTATGATGCACTATGTAACATTTTTTTTTTAAATCCACTATGTAACATAATGTACAACCAACTAGGCCATCATTGTGTTAATTATATACGCATTAATTAGTACATATATGCACATGGGGACTTTTTTGTGCGGCGAAACACAATAAACCTTCTATGAAAAAATGTATTTTTAATCATGGTGAAACTTTTTCGTATCGACAAAACACAAAAATGACATGTTAATGTTTCATGTAAATTGGCATGAAACAAGTCTAACACCATTTCATTGTTTAATACAGTTTTACGAAGTTCCACCACGTTTCATAAAATGAATTTCCAATATTGTCAAAATATATTAAAGATTGATTTTTGTTGGAGACGATGTCTCGAAAAGAAAATTGTGTAAACGGATCACAATTCCAATCTCTTAATCAGAAGATAGAATTGCTACAACGTATAGAATCGCATGAAAAAGCTTGAATCGGTTAAGCACGTACTGTTACACTTTTTTACTCTGAAACATACTCACCGCTCGTTTACACATGGACACATTCAAGACCTCGAACCCTTCCTTGGATAGCGTCTTCTCGGGGAACATACTCGTGCAGCCGGCTACCGTATCGCCCTCGCTGCTGCTGCTCTCGCCGCCACACCTGCACCTCGTCCGTGACGAACGACAGCGGCGACTTGAATTCCCTGTACGCCTTCTTGCCTGGGACGCCGAGCAGATCGAAGATATTGTAGAGCTGGTCACACACCTCGTCCGCGCTCTGGAAGAGCCCCTCGCCCTCGTCAGTCACCGAGTCCGCGCTCTCGAAGAGCTGCTCGCCGGTGAGGAGCTCCGCCATGACGCAGCCCAGAGACCAGGTGTCGACGCGCGTGTCGTAGTCTGGCTTCTCCAACAGCATCTCCGGCGCCATGTACGAGCTCGTTCCGGCCCAGCCGTCCGACTCGGCCGTTGACATCGCCACACCGTAGTCGCCGATGATGTTAGAATTGGGCCCAATATTGGGGCAGCCCAATAGCAATTTCTGAAATCTCAATTTGACCCATATTTGTGGCGGCTCATATGGCTAGTGGAGTGGGAGCTAAGTTTAGCTTCGCATGAGAAGTTGGGGGAGATGTACACCACCTTATAAGGTGGAGTGTTCTACTACTTAGTAAGTGTGTGAGAAGAGTAGTGCTACACGCGCGCTCCTTCTCCGACGCGCGCGCGGGTTGCGGGAATCTCGCCGAGCCGAGCTAATTTTTGCTGTTCAGGAAAAACGTGTGCGGTTTTGACAGACGTGTCAACAGTAGTCACTCCCGGATTGTGGGCTACTGTAACCGACTCGAACGTGCGCAACGTGGACTTAGCCCACGTTTGCCTCCGTTAGGGTTTTCCTGCACTGCGTGCGACGCAAACATACTAAAACCAACCGTCACCGTAGTCTACTCCATCCCGAGCGCCGGCATGCACCGGCGAACGGGAGAGCAGGTCTCCGGAACCACTCGCTCTTGTGATCCTGTACAGGAGAGGGCGAATTAGATTTTTAGGAAGCGCCTCACGCGACTGCTCGCTGCTTCCACCACGGGTCGTTTACAAGCTGCTGCGGCGGATCGCCTCCGCAGACGTCGTCTACTTCGACCGATCATCACCAACGTTGTCGTCAACAACGTCGCTGCAACGGGCACCGCTGCTTCATCTGCAAACGCTCGGTACGTGCGCGGTGTCTCTGTTCTTTGTCTAAACATGTTTAGTGTTTACGTGTTTAGCGATCTGTTGCTGCTACTTTGCATGTTGATTAGTACATCTACTGCATTCGAGTTTCACATGTTAGTAGCTGCTGTCGTCATGTTTAATATTCTGGAATTAATCATGGAAATTTTGCCTAATTTTCCAACACTTGATGACGAGGGCGGCGTCGTCGCTGCTGCCGTCAACGAAGATGTTCTTGGGCTTGATGTCACGGTGGATGATGCAGTGGTCGTGCATCGCGGCCGCGCAAGAGAGCAGCCGCCGCATGATGCCGCACACCTCGGCCTCCGTGAACGTGCGGTCGTGGAGGACGTGGTGCAGGGTCGTGCCGACGTATTCCATAACGATGGAGTAGTCGTTGGTGCCGGGCGCGCGCGCGATGCCGCGGAGAGCGACGGCGTTGGGGTGGCCGCTGCAGGCCGCGCGCAGGAGCATGCTGACGGAGGAGCCGCCGTGGAGAGACTTGAGGGCGACGATCTGGCCGGTGGCGCGGTGTTGCGCCTTGGCGATGACGCCGAAGGTGCCCTTGCCGAGCGTGCACGTCTCCTCGTAGTTGCGTGTGCTGCCTACCCGTTGCCGCTTCCTTCTGCTCCTGCTGCTGGTCGTCGCCTCCTCCGCGACGTCGTGGATCATGGTGCAGATGGCGGCGACTCGTCTGGCGCTTATGGTCTCCTCTGTGACCTGGTCGATCAGGGCGCAGATGGACGTGACCTGGGAGGCAATAGTGGTCATGTCGGCGCCGTACGTCTCGTCGCTAGGAACTGATTAATTGGCGAGGCAATGAGAGGAGATTCGGCCATTATATCGATCAAGAAAGGTGAAGCCTATTGCGATACAGAGTCGGAAAGACCTGGGATTGGTGCTGGAGGGATTCGGAGTGGAGTGGTGAAACCATCGGCAGCAAGTTGATCCTCAATCGGTCTCTGCTAGTGTTAAGCAGCTCAATCCAGTCAACTCACTATCCTAGCCCCTCCGCGGCCGCTCCGGGCTCGCATTTTTCTTCGAAACAACGAGCCACCCCCCTCCCGGGCGGCTAAAAAACCCGCCAATTTAAGTACAAGAAGAAAAAAGGAAAGCAGAAAGGAGAAACACAAAGTGAGTACAGACGCCTCCCATAAGCTCAAGCGTACAGACACTCCACTGCGTTAGTCTCAGGCCTCCCCTAAGCTCAAACCGAAAGTGATCGGCCAGATAAGAGAAGCAGAACAAAACTGAGTTACAAGCCAACTCAGTTCTTTTTGTTTTTTTGACATGAACTCAGTTCATAATTCTTGCAACTAAAGGAGCCCATCCATGTGAAATTGAAAACACCTCTCACAAAACCAACTTGATTTGCTCCACTCCCTCCTCATAGCTTCTTTGGTCTTGATTTCTCTGCAATTAAGAATAACATTAAGAATATTGCACATTCTATATACAATTGCTGCTGGATCTACCGGGAACTTTTTGTTAAAGCAAGCATCATTCCTAGTCTTTCACAAAGTCCAGCACACAAGAGCACACCCTCCAAAGATCATCTTTCTCTGAGAGCGCGGGAATGAACTGATCCACTCTGAAAAGTGAACCTGTGCGGCCCGCACCTCCCGGGCTGCTCGCGCGAGCAGCTCCGAAGGTCCCCCAACCCTAAAAAAGCGTCCCGTCGCCGTGTCTCCCTGGCTGCTGCCGCCACCGGCGCGCCTGGCCGACGAAGTCGAGGGTGGGGTGGGCGCACCCCGGCGGTCTCCCGTCGCGCGGAGGTGGGCTGTCAAGCGGGCAGCACTGGATGTGGTGGTCGGCGATGCGTGCGGCGGGAAGGAAGTGTGGAGGAGTCGACAGAGCTCCTAGCGGCACGACGGTGGCTCTAGTGGTGGCGCTCGGAGCTTCCTGCTTGGGAGAAGCTGCGGCGGCGGCTCGGGCCCCGATCTGGGCCCAACCCGGCCCAATCTGGGTCGGACGGGCTGCCAAGGCGTTTCTGCCTGGTGGTGCTGCTTGGTCTCGGTCTGCTGCGGCCGGCGCGGCGGTGGTGCTGCGGTTCGTTTGGTTCCGCATGGAGGACGCCGGACGAGGCTGGTACGGGTGTGCGGCCATCTGCTGGTTGTCTTGAACTTGGGACAGGGCAGGGGCCCTGGGCCCTTCTTCTTCGAGCCATACTGCCCTCGTACCCGATCTGGTGCCGCTGGTAGCCATGGGGGTTGCTGGTGGTTGATCGGGTGGTGAAGTCCTCCTCCTCGTGTCGCTTCTTTCTTGTGGTGCGCGGAGCCTGGATGCCGGGGCGACGGTCCTGGGCGGTGGGAATCCTTTTGGTTGGCGGGCGTGCGAGGGACTCAGGTGCTGGCCGGTGTCCACGGCCATGAGGGTGGCGTGTGGGCTGGCGAGCGACTTGCAGTGACAATGGCTTGGGTGTCGCCTGTCGACGTTCTGTGCCTCGTGTAGAAGGCGAAGATTGTTTGTCGGGGGGAAACCCTTTCCCGGGGTCTTCTCAGGATGCGGCGGCGACGTTCTTGGACGTCGTCCCCTTCTTGAAGGCATCATAACAGCCTCTTTCGTCCCTTCTTAGCTCCGGATGAAAATCCAAAATCCTTTGATCGGGCGGCGGCGGCGTTTTGACGTCGTGTTCTTCTTGAAGACGCCGCCTTGGAGCTCACAGCGGGTTGCTCTCCGGAGGTGGTGTTGCGACGGAGGCGGTACTTGTGCAGTTTCTTTGTCGGGCTCTCTCTGGCAAAGCTTGTAGCTTGTTCTGCACCTCGGCTTCCCTCTGTTCAGGGCTTTCCCGTTGAGCCTGTCTGCAGCCTTGTGGATAGTGGCGGTGATGATCCTAGTGGTGCGGCCTTCGTTGGCAGTGGCGTTGCTATGAACAAGTCAGAGGGGGACACTGCCCCCAGCCTTAGTATTTTAGCCTAAATATCCTATACAATTCATGTTTAGCTATGAAATATTTGGGTGATTAGCCCCCCAAGGCAGCATGTCTGACGCTTGCACAAGGAGTGGCCACCCTAGATATTTTGCTCAAGCTCCGCCACTGTTCATTGGTGTAGTTCGACGCGGTGGTGTGCAGCGTGTGTTGGCGTGCCAGTGCTCTAGGGTGAGCTCCGGCCCAACACATTTGCCCGCATTGTTTGTGCTCTCCCTCTGCGGTTTTGCTCTCCTTTGGTGTCCACCTGTAATCTCCTCGGTAGCCCTGTTTTCTTGTGTGTGTGTGTGTGTGTGTGTGTGTGTGTGCAGTGCTTTTTTGTAAGCTGGGTTCAGCACTGTATCGGTTTCGCCATTTGTGGCGTTATTAATTTAACGTCGGGCTTATCGGCCTTTTATCTAAAAAAAACTGATCCACTCTCCTGCCATATCAGCAGCACCCACTGGAGCCCTAGCAAAACCCATGACACACACCACCGTTTGCCAGATTAACTTGGCTAGAGCACACTGAAACAGGAGGTGATCAACTGTTTCATCACCTGAACAAAAGTGACATTGCTCACTCCCTGTCCACCCCCTTCTTAGCAAGTTATCTTTTGTCATAATACTATTTTTCAGTATTAACCACATAAAAAACTTTGACCTTCAGAGGGATTTTCACTTTCCAAAGAAATTTATGAGGTGGAGACGGCTTGAGATCTCAAATGTAGGTATAGGGATTTGACCTGAAACTTGTCAGATCCACCCAACCTACATCTCACCCTATATATATCTCCATTCAGTTGGAACTGGTCAACCAAATTCTTGAGATTTTCAAACTAGGCCTATGTCTCCCCCCATAAGGTTCTCCTAAATCTGATCACTCCCCAATTTTCAACTTTGACTCTGCTAAGAGCAACAGTTTTGTCAAAAGTTAGAGCAAAGAGTCTTGGGAATTGCTCAGCCAAGGACACACCATTGTTTTCTTCGAAAAGGGCATCCTGGCCTCTGCACCAATTGATGCATATGTCCTTTGTATCGATCGATTGACCGAGTCTTAGCGGTGTACCAATGTCGCTAGACATTTCTACGACGGTGGGGCGGTGACGGTCGCCCGTCGCTTGAGATTTCTAAAGGAGATGGAAAAAAAGGGAAACCGATGATATGGAAAAGAAAAAGAACAGCGGACCGCCGGAGCCAATCCATCTGTAGGAAGGGCAGCTGGCACGTAACAATAGGCTAAAAAATGACATCTACACCCAAAAGCAGAAGATTGCGCTAATCATAACAACTTTCATATACGGTATTATTTACTCGTACTTTTTGAATAAAAAATAGTCATGTGCTCTAGAACATAGCGAACCACATGACGACACATTCTGAAACACTAGCAAGTAAACACTAACAAGCATATATATATTTACATACTTTTGAAACACTAAAAAATATATGATGTGCTCTTGAACATGGCGAACCACACAAGAATATTGCATGATTGTTATTGTAAAACATAATGAAACAGTATTTGATTCTACTTTTGAAAGCATCTTAAACATTTGAACTAATGTTCTACACGGTTTATAGTGTACAGTCAAACTATGATGTGCTATAAACAATTATTGACTTTGGTTTTATAATGATCTAAATCATGAACACGGTCATACCAATTTTTTTTTTGTCACACATGCGTAACTATAATTATAGTCGCTCGTTATTGCATCTTTGTTCACATTGGTATCCTAACTAGTATGTGGTTATTGTGTTTTCAAATCTATTGGTAATATTCTAGATATATTTTTATGTAATTTAAATTTGTATGAAATAGTTTGACAAATGTCTATGCACAATGTACACATCGTGATTTAATACGCTACATGAAGAGACACAATAAAAACTAGCTATATAAACACTTTGGAACGTTTATGATATGCACCATGTAACATAATGTAAAACCCACTAGGCTATCATTGTGTTATTCTACATGCATTAGTACCCATATACACATGTGGAACTTTTTTGTAGCGACGAAACACAATAGATCTTCTATGAAAAAACATATTTCAAGCATGGTGAAACTTTTTCGTATCGATGAAACACAATAAGCTAGCCATGTTAATGTTTAATGTAAATTGACATGAAACAAGTCTAACACCATTTCATAATTTAACACAGTTTTAAGAAGTCCAACATGTTTCATGATTTGAATTTCAAATATCGTCAAAATATACTCCCTCTGATCCATAAGTGTCGCAGTTTTGAACTAACTCTAGTTCAAAACCATGACACTTATTTTGGATCGGAGGGAATATTAAAGATTGGTTTTTCTCGAATGATATTTTGTCTCGAAAAGTACTAATGTGCCGCAAACGGATGACAATTCCAATTTCCGAGTCACAAGATGAAATTGATACAACATTTAGAATCACATGAAAAAGCTTGGATCGGTTGCGCACTTTTACACTTTTTACTCTAAAACGTCTCATGCCTGATGCCATTGAGTAAAGAAGCTGGACGGGGTGTGGAAGGAGCGTGAGGAAGAGGGACGCGGATTTCTTGAGGGAATGTATTTCCCGTGAGGAAGAGTGAATGCGGAAGCTGCACATTCAGCACACTATTCAGGTTACTGCTAGCTTAGGATTTGAACACTGCCTTGGGCCTGACCGATCTGAGCGCGCAACCTAAGGCCTTGTACAATACAAGATGCTTAGAGGAGGTGCTTAGACAAATAAACCAGACTCTCCTCAAGCATCGGTGCTTATTTGTACAGGGTAGACGTTTAATTAAGCGTCTCTCCTGTACAAATAGGCACTGGTGCTTTTGAAAAACCCGGTTTATTTTTCTAAGAATCTTTCTAAGCACCTAGCATTGTACAAGGCCTAACCATGCCAAGGCCACCTGCCAGGAGCACGATGCCAGCGCCCAAATGATCGGGGCGCCAGCGGCACCACCGCTCTTGGAAACTGCAGCAACTTCCGGAGCCGGAGCCGGAGAATGGTCGTCGGTGTCAGCGAACCACGGAAGCTGGAGCGCGGCGGCCGCATCCAGCCTCTTGCTAGGGCTGCAGGTGAGGAGCCCTTTCGGGTGTGTTTGGTAGGGTGCATGAGGGTAAAAGTTCCCAATCCGACCCACTTTTGCTTGTTTGGTAGGGTGCATGGGCTCACATGAGCTATGCTCAACTGATGCAAAAAAGGGCCCTCAGCTATGCCCATCTCATGCACCCTAGAGAGGGTGCATGGAGGCAGCCATGCTGGCACCGACCCTCGTCCCCACCCACCAGACCACGTCCAGATATGTTTAGATTTTTAAAAACTGTTCATAATTTCAAATTTTGTTTAAATTTAACAAAAATATTCAGAATTTCAAATTTTGTTTAAATTTTTGAAAAAGTTCAGAATTTCAAATTTTGTTTAACTTTTCGAAAATGTTCAGAATTTAAAAATTTGTTTAAAATTTTAAAATATTTAGAATTTCAAAATTTGTTTAAATTTTATAAAATGTTCAGAATTTCAAAAATTGCTTAAATTTTAAAAAAGTTCAGAATTTCAAATTTGGTTTAATTTTTTTAAAAAATAAAAAATATTTTTATTTTTTTTAGAAGTTTAGACTTTCAAAAAATATTTAGAATTGTAAATTTTATTTAAATTTTCAAAAAATGTTTAGAATTTCAAATTTTGTTTATATTCTCAATAAAAGTTCAGAATTTCAAAATATGTTTAATTTTTTTTCACATTTTTAAATTTTGTTCACCATTTAAAATAATTATTCGGAATTTGAAATTGTTTAGACATATGCAGGCTGCCAAACAAAGTCTCGGCTCAGCATGTCTCAATGAATACATCACTGCCAAACAACAACAAATGCATGGACTCAGCATGTCTACACTCAGCATGTATGAGAGGAGAACAACTAGGCTACGTCCATAAATGCTATGGAACACACCCTTCAAGACCTTGAACCCTTCCTTGGATAGCGTCTTCTCGGGGAACATCTGGCGCAGCCGGCTACGGTATCGCCCTCGCTGCTGCTGCCCTCGCCGCCACACCTGCACCTTGTCCGTGAGGGACGAGAAGGTCGACTTGAATTCCTTGTAAGCCTTCTTGCCTGGGACGCCGAGCAGATGGAAGATCTTGTAGAGCTGGTCGGTTTCCGTGTCCGCCCTCTGGAAGAGCCGCTTGCCGGTGAGGAGCTCTGCCATGACGCAGCCCAGGGACCAGGTGTCGACGCGCGTGTGTCGTAGTCTGGCTTCCATAGCAGCACCTCTGGCGCCATGTACGAGCTCGTTCCGGCCGGGCTGTACGCGCTCCGGTTCTGCTCGGCCGTTGACATCGCAACCCCGTAGTCCCCGATCTTGACGACGAGGGCGGCGTCGTCGCCGCTCCTGACGACGAAGATGTTCGTGGGCTTGATGTCGCGGTGGATGATGCGGTGGCGGTGCATCGCTGCTGCGCCAGACAGCAGCTGCCGCATGATGCCGCGGACCTCGGCCTCCGTGAACGGGCGGTCGATGCGGTCGCGGAGGACGTGGTGCAGTGTCGGGCCGACGTATTCCATGACGATGGAGTAGTCGCTGGTGCCGGGCGCGCGCGCGATGCCGCGGAGAGGGACGGCGTTGGGGTGGCTGCGGCAGGCCGCCATAAAGCAGGCCTCACGCAGGAGCATACCGACAGAGTCGCCGAGTTGGAGGGGGGTCTTGAGGGCGACGGTCTGGCCGGTGGTACGGTGGCGCGCCTTGGCGACGACGCCGAAGGTGCCCTCGCCGAGAGTGCACGTCTCCTCGTACCTGCGTGTGCTGCCTACCCGCCGCCGCTTCCTCCTGCTTGTGCTGCTGGTTGTCGTCCCCTCCGCGACGTCGAGGATCATGGCGGAGATGGCGGCGACTCGTCTGACGCTCACGGTCTGCTCGTCGACGTCGTCGATCAGGTCACAGATGGACGCGACCCGGGAGGCGATCGTGGCCATCTCGGCAGGAGCCATGTCGCTAGGAACCTATCAATTGGCGAGGCGATAAGAGGAGAATCGGCCAATATATCGAACGAGAAAGGTGAGGCCTAGTGCCACACGGAGTCGGGAAGACCTGGGGTTGGCGCTGGAGGGATTCGGAGCGGAGTGGAGAAACCATCGGACCTGGGCAAGTTGGTCCTCAATCGGACTCTGGTAGTGTTAAGGAACTCGCATTCCGAATCCACCTCGTTAACTCTGTAGTACCTGCTGTCCTAGCCCTGCCGCAGCCGTTCCGAACTCACCGGCACGTTTGCAGCAAATCGCCATGGCACACATGAATATACTCCGAGTATTTGTACAGAAGACTATATATGAATATTACGAGTACAAAAGGCAAAGTCGTACTACTGCTACACGGGGCAAAATGCACAGGCCTCTAAAACAGTGGCACTAGAAATATTCAATAATTAAATGTAGCATGGAAGGCAACACAACCCGCACCAAAATTTCCAAGAAGCAGCTAGAATCATCAAGGATGTGGCATAAAAGCCATATCATCAAGGAGGAAAAAGGCAGGGCATGATAGAATAACCACCAAAGGTGACGATTACCAATGTCTGTAACCATTTCCACTCATCAGCATAATATGGTATTACACCAGTTTACATCACAACTATCAGAGCTGTGTACACAATACGTCGAGAAGACACTATCCATATGCCATATATGTATCCCTAGCATCACTGAGATGTTAGTGTATGTGTATACTTGACTATATCTACAGTTCTACACTCAGAAGAAGAAAGCTTGTAGCTGCCAATTACACCATGTACCTTCTATCTGAAGCTTTCTACAGAGTAGCAGGTGAATCGTTTTCGAACTCACGAGTAACTAACCTCACTCACCTAAGGGACAAGCCATTCCGGCGGATCATTGAAGAACATATAGGACTCCTTTATGCGCAAAACATTTCGGGCCAATCGACAAGCAGCACCATTGGATTCTTCTGAAATGCTCTGGACTATGAAATGGGGGTGACCCTGGTTCAGGAATTCCATCAATTGTACTATATCTGCAGGCTGTTGATTCGGAGCGGCATATAGCGGGTTGAGCAGAGGGAACAGATGGGACTCCAGCACAATAGTAGTTGGTTGATAGGACAGAGCGATTTTAATCCCTTTGCAACAAGCAGCTGCAAAAAGAAGAGCTGGCTCTGTGCGCTGCATCGGACTAAAACATGATGCACTGATGAATTGTGCCGTGCTGCCATTCCTGATCAACACCCCTGCAGAACTATTAGGTACATCCAGTGCAACAAAACAAGCAACGTTCAACCTCAGGATCTTCACTTTTATCTGGTCTACTTCTGATGCAGCAGGTCTCTTTTCTTTGATATCTACTGTGGGCAGCCCTGCAATATGACACAGACTCTCATGCATATGTAATTTTCTTTCCAACTGGAAATGACAAGTGTTAATAAAGATCTAACTTTTCCTATTCAGCGCCAGCCTCTGTAGAGTGACTTGCTCTGACCCAGGGTGGCGCAGCCAAAATGTTCCAAGCTCAAGTGTACCATGGTTATTCTGTTCTAACTCATGTGGAGAGACAATATTCTGCATGATTTCTTCCAATGCTTGTGCTGGAAAAACATCAGAGCAAAAACCATCAGATAAAACATAGATAAATCATACACTCAAAGAATACATTGGATATCCTCACAAGCTCATGGGAGAGAGTATTGCATAAAAAATCTAAGGGAAAATGAAATTAATTGCTCAGATCTTATTTGAAGTGTCAAACTTTCACAATCTCGAAAAAGTGCAAATACTGCTTGGATATGAGAGAGAGAAGAGGGGGGGGGGGGGGGGGGGGGGGGGGGGTGTGGTGGTGGAGGGCGGCAAAGAAGGTAGACATATACATTAGCATCGTTTAAATTTCCATAGCTGGACCAGAAATGGGTTTTTAGAAGAACTAGAAAAAACTTTTACTGGGTCCTGTGCCGGTGACCTCATAGGACCCATTTTTCACTGTTACTTGATAATGTGTATCTCTGAACATAAACTCAGAATATGTGAAGAATGATAATAACTGAACTAGATCAATAAAGCACAGATGCATGTAAAAATCATAAGGATGAACAAGGTATATAGATGGTAACTAGGTATCTATGCATACATTTGGCAACACCAGATTTCACTGTAATATAAATCAAACAGGCCCCCAACGGCGTATCGACTCTGTCAGTTGAAAAACAGATGGTAAAACCATAGAAGAGTAGCAAGAAGTTCATCTTGTTAATTCCACACATTCCAGACTACATTGTCAAAGTTGAAACTTGAATCGCTAATACACTGGCGATCCTTTCAGTGTAGAATATATGAATGAGCGAATAGCGAACACATATTTAATTGTTGTATCAAGACAGCAGACTCATGACTTACCAAGGTACAAAGCAATAAACTTGTCGGTGTTAATTTTAAGTTGGGCAAAAGCTCACCAGTCATCAGGATTTCTCTCTTTAGTTTCGAATTTGCAAGCCAAGCAGCAGTGACGTAACTAATAAACGTGTTCACATATCACACACGTGGGGTAAGAAAACAGGCCATGTCACTTAACCAAGCGCATAATTACCTCGAGCATATGCTGAAGCATGAGTACCGGAGTTAGAAGCAGATGTTTCATCAAGCATCACTACACAACCAGACACGATGATCCGTGTAAATACATACTTAAGTGAGAATCATTGTAGAGTAAGCACAAATGGAACATTTACTAACCATCATTCGAGTTTTCCTTCAGTGGAGGAAAGTTTGCAGCATGATTCCTTGATCTAGAAGCAGATGATTGATTATGTATTGCAGCATGACTGAGCTCTGCACACATGTCCCATGATGGTTAGTACAAATACACAGTTTGAATAAAAGTAAAGAACCGAATTTATCTATACCATTACTACCAGGTTCATTGGTCAACACCCTTCCAGAATATGAACTTGAATTGTCTGGATGCATACTATGACCTGCAAAAAAAAAAACACAGATCATTCACCTGGATGGCTGGATCTATTTGTGATGACTAAGAAAGTAAATGTTAGAATTAGATACATGAAAGCAGTACACAGAAACATTGTCAAAAAGTATATGAGTATATCTACCATAAGTGTATATTGACTGCAGAATACTTGGTGAACTCTAGTTTCTATGAGCAAACGTTCATCCTATTTCTGTAAGCAAACGTTCATCCAATTTCAGAAAACATTGAAGTAGTTGATAGGAGTTAGAGAAATAACGAATTACCTGAAATATATTGTAACCAAAACTTTCAAGTTCAATCTTGGCTAAACATGGTAGTAGAAAAAATTTCCTTGTAGCAATCATCTTGATTGTATATGTACAGTCATACATTCACAACACATACAATATACTGTGAAGGTAATCTTGACAAAAATGGCAATAAAAAAAGGCCATCTATGTGTGAGTCATAAACTCGTAACAGGAAAAATCCTTGTGTAAATCTGTAAATGACGTTCAACAAAATGCTCAGTAACATTGAAAGAAGATCCGTCAGAAATTAGAGTGCTAAACCTGCATCTGATGTAAAATTGGTGGGATCATCAACCATAGGAGGTGCACAAAGTCTGCAAACGATAGAAAAATCATATAATTTATATGCAGTGATAAACTCAAATAACAATATATCAAGCTAGTTGACATAGCATACCCAACATTTAAGAAGTAACACAAGCAGTATCCTTTTGTTAAATGGAAGATGGTTTCATTTTGTTCCAATGAGATGGTGCCTTGCCAACATAAATAACTTCTACTAAAAGAATTTGATAGAAGACGTGTCTTGTAACACGAGACTAAACTAAACATTTTAATTAAGGTAAGGAACAAAACTAAACAGAAATTACCATAATCATTCTATCCAGCAGCAAGCTTCTGTACATGAGATTAAAGCAAATCAAACAACTGCTTGAGCACGTAGTAATTCATTCCTAATCGCTCATTATACGAGCAACAAATCCGCACCAGAGACCAGATGGAATTAAAACCGTATATGCTTAAGACCATTTCTTGGGGTACAAACATCGAACACATAGCGGGTGACACGGTAGGAACACGGCATGAACAAGAAGAGCATGAGTCTCAACGAAATTTCAAGTACCAACCTGCTATGTATCGCGTGACCCCACGCCTGTTGGCCCAAATCCATGATCCACCTGTTCTCTTCGGGTAATGATCTTCTGGAGGAAGACAAAAAGCCATTGCAATAAGAACGCAACCAATTAGTCGAGAGGAAGCGCGCGCAAGAAGCAGCGTAGAAATCAGAGCAAGAATTAATCGGACCGACTAGCCCCCGGGAGGAAGCGCAAGAGGAAGCATTGCAAGAATCAGAGCAAGAAGTGGGTCGATTAAGCGAGATGTCACCAAGAACCGCACCTTGGCGGCTGCGACAGGAGAGCCTTCCCGATAAGTTTGACCTTGTAGCAGTGCAGGTCTTGGGATGCTCCGGGTACCGAATCCAAGTAGTCAAGGAGTTCCCACGGCATGCGGCGGATGACGAGCTCGTAGACGCGGTGCGGGTCGAGGTAGCGGGAACCGGGGCCGGAGGAGGAGCCCGTCACCTGTACGAGCGCGTCGCGGGGAGAGACAACCGGAAGAAAGAAAATAAAGAGCAGCAGCAGCCAGCAGGGAAGAGCAATGGTAGAGGAAAGAGATGCTTACGTCAATGGCGGCAGTCGGCGGCGCGCAGGCCAGAGGGCGAGGAGGAGAGGTGGGGATGGTCGGTGGGCGAGGAGTCAAAGAATGAGAATGGGGCGGGCGGCGGCGGCGCCACGCGACGCGGCGCCCCATTCCCCCCTTCGCAGGCACGGCGGAGACGGCCGCGTGCGATCGACGCGAAACACTCTGGCAGCGCAGGAACGAAACGCGGCCCATCGGGTCATGATGGACCACCTTATTAAAGGGGGGCAAATCCTATATATCGCTCATTAACGATGCGTTCCGCTTCCGTCGCCTGAAGGGATTTGTCAATGGGCCGGCCCATTTGCGGCGGAATTTCTTTTTCTTTTTTCTTCTTCTTTCTCTGTTTCCTTTTTCTTTTCTTTTTTCTGTTAATTTCGTTTTTCTTTTTGAACTGATGTTTTTAGTTTTGAAAATCATTCAGATTTCAAAAATTATTTCAGATTTTGAAAATTGTTCAATTTTTGGAAATGTTCGGATTTGAAAATTGTTTAAATTTGGAATTTTTGTTCAAATTTGAAAATTGTTCAGTTTCGATTTTTTTTTTCCAAATTTGAAAATTGTTCAGATTTCAAAAAATTTGTTCTAAATTGAAAATTGTTCAGATTAGAATTTTTTGTTCAAATTTGAAAATTGTTCAGATTTGAAAATTGTTTAGATTCAAAATTTATTCAAATTTGAAACAGATGAACGTACGTACAGAGTGTTAACGAAGACAACAGTTGAAGTTTCAGTCCACCAACAGCACACGTACGAAACTGAATTTGAAACAGACGAACGTAGGTACATAGTGTTAACGAAGACAACAGAGTGTTAACGAAGACGCATATGGGCCGAGCCCATTTAGACTTCCTTGTAGACGACGCGGCACGGGAGTGTCGCCTCAGAGCGATGCATAGGAGCTCCCAGCTGCTTCCTCCTGCTGGATTGAACGTAGCATGGAGCGGATCAGGCCATCTCCAGAAATTTAAATGGGCCTTTTTGTTCTGCCGTGGATTCTATTCCCTCCAATCCATAAAAAATGTCGCTAGAAACAATTAGATCGCATACAACATGTTGGTACAGCTCACGTCACTTTTTTAGGATCGGAGGGAATAGAAAAACTGCTGTGAGTAGAAAGCCGTGGGTAAACGGTGGGTAAATCTTTACTATTAAGGCCCCGCTTGGTTCACCGGTTTGGGGCCAGAAAGTGTCGGGCGAAAAAACAGTCCTCACCAGGTCCGTATATTTGACAGCACGAAACGGGTGTAGAAATACCGGCCGGAAAAAGCTACGGCCTTCCCAATTGGGGCCTAAGGTCCCAATTGGATCGTCGTATTTTAAGCGAATACCGGTGTGAGATTTCACGGACCTATTTGGGTCCCCCTAAAATTCCGGCCCCTCACGTGTAAATGGCAGGAATTATCTATGGACCGTAATTATGGCAGACAAACCAAGCGCGTCCTAAAGGGAGTTGGACTCCGTACGTTGGTACGTCCAACTCCCCTGTTCCGCTCCATGTCGCTATTTTTTTGTGTGTGTCGCTAATTCGCCTTCGTATTCATCCGTTTGAAAGACACCTCTTCTGTTAAAAGTCGCCTGTTCAAAGTGGGGCTAAGACAATTCATCTGTCCGAAGTGGGCTGGAAAGACAAACGTGGGCTGACCCAATGCTCCGATGGCAAGGACAATAGACGATGAAACACAAACAACCAACTGCTAACGGTTCTCTCTCTCAAAAAAAAAAAACTACTAACAGTTCTTCCCGAAATAAAATAAGGGGAAAAAGGTGTTAGCAGTTCTCAAAGAAAAAACCTACCACGCACGCCCAACTGATCTGCACAACGAGCCTAACTTACCACGCCGTGCACGTGCTTCCTCCATGTACGTACTGTCGTGGTAATGGGCACGGCAGTGCCATCCGAAGATGACTTGAGTGGGTGAGGCCGCAAAGCGCGGACGATGGCGCTCGTTCGGGATTGGGTATGAGCAAGGTGGCACCAAGACGTACCCAAATTCAGGGCCCTCGCATGAAGGTAACACCCCTACTTCCTGCTAGGACTCGTGTATATGGATCACAAGGTTACAGGTTGCTCCTTGAGCTGTATCGGCTCCTCCTCCTCTGTCGGTTAGAGGTAGAAGAAGGCTTAGGGTAGTGGAAAGCGTAGTGAGAGTCCAACCCTTCTTAAGGGAGGCCCAGCGTGCCTTATATAGTGGCCGGCTGGGCTTACAGGTTGAAGCGTCGGCTGGCGGAAAGAGACGTTCCGAGTGGCGGAAAGCAGTTGGTGGGGCCCGCGTGATGATGGGCAGGCAGCACGCGCCTGCTACGCCGCCTGACGTCTGCTACAGGGAGACGCCGCCGGTCAGAGCGGACTGTAGGGGTACTGTGGCCTTTCTGTCTTGTCCACGCACGGAAACCCGTGCACTGGTTACTACTGAGGATGGCGTCAGTCGACCTCGAGGCTGCGGTGGAGTGTTGAACCTTCTATATCTTGTTTGTAGTAGTTGTCTAGACTGCGGGATCTTCCGGTGTCGGCTGGGAAGCTGCAGCCGGCAGTCGGCTGCTGGATGTCGAGCTGAAGCAGGCAGCCGACACTTTCGCATCTTTAGCCCGGGCTTTTGCCACCCAGTGTTGATCACCCTGAAAGTAGCCCCCGAGTGCGGGGAGATTTTGAAGCCGCGCGCGGGTAGGAACCTGCACGGATTTGATATGGCAGGTTGTAGCTGCCGTAGTTGGATGGCCGGCTGGCGGAGTCGGAGCGCGTCGAAAGCTCCGCGGATGACATCATGGCTGATGTGAGCCACGTTGCGTATGGCAGGCGACGCGGCAGGTGGTGGGGCACCGAGCGCCTTTCTTGGGGCCCGACGCTGGATCTTCTGCGGCAACCGCCCATGCGGGGTGCGCGCGTGGGGGTCGTGCGGGGATGCGGCCGGATTTAGTGCGGCGGTTTCCTCTCGTTAGTGGAGGAGGTGGGCAGTAAAATCCGCGCCACGTGGAATGGTCATTACGGCGGCGGTTTCTACCCTTCCTCCCTTAAATTGCTCCGGCGTGCGGTAGAAGGATTCTTCCGCACCATTTGCTCTCCACTTCCCTTGCTTCGTCTTCCTCCTTGCGCTCCCTCTCCCTTCGGTGTGTTCATCATAGGGAGGCTGCACTCCGTTCCCGCCCACGTCCAGCGTCCGCGAGAGGAGAACCTGCCGGACGACATAACGGAGCGCGGTGCCTGGTGCGGCTCGACCATGACGGAGGCGAGGATCTGGAAGTGCCGCCGCCAGGGGTATCTGCCGCTGGCGAATCTCGTCAAGGCGTGCCTTCCGGCGAAAGGCAAGGAGTCGCCGAACCCGGCGGACGACGAGAGGGTTATGTTCCTCTCGCACATCGAGCGAGGCTTGGCGCTCCCGACGAGCGTCTTCTTCCTGGACTTCTTGACCTTCTTCGGCATCTAGCTGCATCACCTTGGCGCAAACTCCGTAATGCAGCTGGCCTACTTCATAACCCTGTGCGAAGCGTACATGGGGATTTGGCCCAGCGTGGAGTTTTTCCGTTCTCTGTTCTTCCTCAAGGGGGGACGACGAAGAGCAAGGGCCCTCTCGCCAAGTGCGGCACCGCCATCATCCAATCCCGCACTGGTTGCGGGCTCCCGAAGCTCACCTTCGTTGATTCGGTGCGGAAGTGGCAACGCTCTTGGTTCTATGTGAGCAATGCCACCGACGTCGACCACATCGGCCTCCCCGCCTACTCGATGGCGGTCCTGACAAAGACGAATTGGGCAGCCCCCAAGAGCCCGACGCACCCGGAGGAGAAGGTGCTGATCAAGCATCTGAAGAGCTTGACCAACACGGGATTGTTGACCCGGGAATTGGCGCTGGCGTGGATTGTGCAGTGAGTGATGCCGTTGCAGCGGAGGGCTCACAAGATGTGCTTTCTGTTGGGGTGTCGAGACCCCACTCGGACGTCCGTGTACGACTGGTCCTTCGAGGCCATGTTCGGCTGGCTTATGTCCATCTCCAAGGAGACGGTGCTTCCCGGGTGGACTTGGGGGATGGCGCCCTTCACACGGAAGCTTCCCACGCCGCAGGCAAGTCTTGTTTCTTCAGTCTTTCATCCTTTTTCCTTCTTTCCTTTTCGTGGCTTCCTGTTGTTGACTCGGTCGTGGCGGTTCTTCAGTTGTTCCAGTATCAGGCGGCGGAAGACGGACCGCACGGGCCCGCGCATGCAGATGACCTGCAGCTCGAGGAGGGAGTCGGGGAGAACATGACGATGGATGACGGCGAGGCCGCCGTTGCGGGTGAGGATGACGAGGAGGCCGAGGAATCAGCGGACAGCCGGGTGGTCGGCTCGCCGGTGGCCTCAGGTACGTCGACTGCTCCGCCCGACATTCGGGACTGGTCCGATGATGCTAGTGACAAGGTGGTCCACGTCTTAGACGACGACGAGGTGCAAGAGATCGAGCAGCCGACCTCTCCTCCCGCCAGGCGACTAAGGTCGTCCGACGCGGCGGCTGGCAGCGCTGGCTCGGCAGCTGGTGAATCCGACACGGGTGCAGGGAAGCGGAGGCAGGAGGAGGCTCCCAAGAAGACCACTGCAAAGAGGCTGAGGCGAGAGGTGGTGCGCCCCGAGGTTGAGGGGTACGTGTTGCTCTTGCCTGGAGCATCTTGTCTGTCTTTCTCCTTTCTATTGTCCTGACTTTTGTTCCTTGTAGTGCCGAGCTATCCCTTGCCGCAACCAGCGCGAGGCCTCCTACGTATCCGCTCCCGAGTCATGGAGTGGACACGGACGTGAGCTCGGCCCTCGCCCGGGTGGCCGCTGGGCAGCAGGATGCGTCGGCTCAGGCTAACGTTGGAGATGTCGGCCCAACGTTGGAGCTGACTGGGGGCCGGGAGACGGCGGCGCTGGGTGTAGTCGACACTGACGAGCAGCCGGCGCCCCAGTCATCTGCCCCCTCTGTGGCAGACCAGGCTGAGGTTGATGGAGATGACGGGGGTGATGCGGTTGCAGCATCCAGTGGTGTCAAGGTGGCGGTCGCCGTGGCGCCGGTGGAGAAGGCGGTGGCTGAGGTGGCGCCTGTGGCTCGACACGCGGCAGGCAAGCGGAGGGAGCCCGACCACCTGCCGACGGCCCTGGAATACGCAGAGGATATGGATGAGGCTCTGAAGGCCGGGCAAGCCGGTTGCGCACTTCTGCGCATCACCCTTGAGGTGAGTGACTTGTTTTCTGAGTATTTGGTGCTGGTATGATTCCTTTCATCGGGGATCTGACTTCTCATTTTCTCCCCAGCGTGAGGAGCAGCAAAAGGTGGAGCAGGCGGGGCGGATCCGAGAACTTGAGCGGCAGGTGGCTGACTTCAATCGTAAGTGCCTGCCATTGCTTGTTTCTTCTATCTTGTTTCGTTATTTTCTGGCTTGCTGATGCGCGCCTCCTGCGCCGGCAGGGGAACTTGCGAAACTTCCCTTCTTGCGGGAGAAATTGAAGAATTCTCTCCCCGCAGGTATGTTGGAGGAAGTTGGAGGAGCGGGACAAAGAGCACGACACGGCGACGGCCGATCTCCGTTTCCGCGCCGCCCAGTCCGATACGTATAAGAACGATACCGCCCGTCTAAAGGAGAATGTGAAGCAGCTGGAGCAGTCCAATGCCGACCGTCAGGAGCAGTTCGACAAGCTTGTCGGCTGGAAGGATAACCTTGCGAAGCAACTGGACGACACGAAGAAGGCGACGAAGGATGCCGAGTCGGCTCGTGCCAGGCAGAAGGAGGCCTTTGACCTCCTGGCGAAGACGTCCGAGGAGAATGATGAGAAGCACGCTCGAGTCGTCGAGCGCCTCGAGGGACGCGAGAAGGAGTTGGCTGCCCAGGTGGAGCGGGTGAACCAGGCCGTCCTCGGTATGTCTTCGTTGTCCTCTTGAGTTCTCTCTTTTGCTTGGTCTTCTTTTCTTCTTTTCTTCTACTGAAACTTGTCGGTTTCAACCTTCTACTCGGGTGTGCTTGAGGAAGTCCCCAACGTGCCCGTTGAAGTCCGAATCGCCGAGCTCGACACTTTGGTCCGCAAGTTGATGGAGAATGGCGATGCCGTCTGCGAGGCGTTGTGGCCATATGAGAGCGGTCCCTAGACCATCTCCCGCCTGGCCGCTCGTCTTCGTGATATCCGGGTGCCGTCGACCGCCTGGCGGATACGACAACTCGCAGAGGCGTGGAGATGGCCCTGTCGCTTGTCCGCTCTTGGTACAAGTCCGCCGATGTGGCCCAGATCGGCGCTGGTTTCCGAATTGGCACTGAGTTCCAGAAGCTGCGCAAAACTGAAGGACTCTCCCTTGCTGCTAGCCAGATTCAGAAGATGGTCGACTTCGAGGATGTTGCGGAGTACGTGCCCGAGCCAAAGAAGGGTGCCTGAGTTGGCTGAGGAGCCGTCTGCTTGAAGATGATCCCCGGGATGCCGGGCGTATTTGTAGTTAGACTTCTAAGTCTTTGTTCTGTACTTGTTGTTTGTTTGAAAACTTTGATGTGGAGCTTCAACTCCTTTTGAATTGGTTTGTTTCTGTTCGTCGGGCTTCTTGTTTGCTTGCTTTTTGCTTTTTTGACTTGATGGAGGCAGGAATCACCGGTATCCCTAGCCCCCGAGTGCCGGGCGGGTTTGCGCAGGTAACCGGGCCGGGGCTCCTTGTCTTTATCCCCGAGTGTAACTAGCCTCTGAGTGCCGGGTCGCCTCACGGATGAGGGGAGCTGACAATCGACTGCTGTCATGTCTTTGCGTTTCTATCGCGCCTAGCTCCCGAGTGCCGGGTCACCTCACGGATGAGGGGAGCCGACAGTCGACTACTGTCCCCTAGGTGTTTTCATGCGGGCGTCCTCGGGCTTTTGCTCTTGCCAGCCGAACAGCCAGGTTGCGGTCTGTAGCTGGGGACGAAGAGTGGGCCTTTGGAGCCGACATGTTACTAAGCCGGTCTTTGGGGAGAGCAGCCGGTTGCGTGATGGCAAAAAAAAAGAATGCGATGAAAAACGAAGGCAATGAAACATATTTATACAAAACAACGGGGCAGTCCCCGAGCGTCCTCGTGACTGCCCGCTTAGGTTCAAGTCTGGTTACAGGGATACGTACATAATAAGCCTAAGTGTAGAAAGGGCGGAGGAGGTTGGCGTTCCACGGCCTTTCCGTCTCGTCGCCCTCCGTGTCCTCGGTGTTCTTCTTTGGCAGGCGTGCGTCGATGAGGTAGTAGGCGTCGTTGTGCAGAGCCTTGCTGATGATGAAGGGTCCTTCCCATGGCGGGGAGAGCTTGTGCATGCCCTTGGTGTCTTGGATCAGGCGGAGGACGAGGTCTCCTTCGCGGAACGCGATTGGCCGGATGCGCCGGTTGTGATACCGGCGCAAGTCTTAATGGTAGATGGCCGATCTGGAGAGTGCTAGCTCGCGTGCCTCTTCGAGGAGGTCGACTCTGTCTTCTCGTGCTTCCTTGGCCTCTGCCTCTATGAACATGGTGACCCGAGGTGAGTCGTACTCGATATCGACTAGGAGGACGGCCTCGGCTCCGTATACGAGGAAGAATGGTGTGTAGCCGGTTGACCGGTTGGGCGTGGTGCGTAGGCTCCATAGAACAGCCGGTATTTCGTCGATCCAGCATTCGGGAGCTTGGTGGAGCGGTTCTTCTAGCAGGGGCCTGATCCCGGATAGGATCAGGCCATTGGTTCTCTCCACCTGGCCGTTGGATTGTGGGTGGGCGATGGAGGCGACGTCGAGTCGGATCCCGTGGCTGCCACAGAAACGAGCGAAGACGCCCTTGGCGAAGTTCGTGCCGTTGTCGGTGATGATGCTGTGCGGGTAGCCATACCGGTTGATGATGCTCTCAAAGAAAGAGATGGTGTTGTAGCCGTCCAGCTTCTTGATGGGTTTTACCTCGATCCACTTGGTGAATTTTTCCACGGCGACGAGGAGATGTGTCAAACCTCCTCGAGCCGTGCGGAACGGGCCGACCTTGTCGAGTCCCCATACGGCGAACGGCCATGTAATCGGTATCGTCTTGAGGGCTGATGCCGGCACATGCTGCTGAGCTCGGAAGAGCTGGCATCCTTTGCATATGCGAACGACGTCTTCGGCGTCGGCTAGGGCGGTTGGCCAGTAGAAACCGTGGCGTAGTGCCTTGGCTGCTATGGCCCTTGACGAAGCATGGTGGCCGCACTCGCCTGGGTGAATATCTTTAAGAAGCTCTCGGCCTTCCTCTGTCTCGACGCAGCGCTGAAATACACCGGTCACGCTGCGTTTGTACAACGTGCTGTTGATGATAGTGTAGCCCTTGGATAGGCATTGCATTTGTCTGGCGAGGACCTCGTCGTCGGGCAGCTCATTCTTGACAATGTAGGTGAGGATTGGGTGCGCCTAGGATGGCACCTCTTGTACAGTTAGGATTTCTTGTACCGTCTACTCGCCAGCCCCCGGGTCCATGGAGCCGGAGGGTGACGCCGAGTGTCGAGTGCCCAGCCCTCGGTGTCGACTGTGGGATGGACTCGGAGTCGGGTGCCGGCTTGATTGACGGCTTGCGGATGTGGTCAAGGGAGATGCCGACTGGAATGGTCTACCTGGTGGTGCCGATGCATGCCAAGGCATCGGCTGCTTCGTTGTTCGTGCGGGGAACATGGTGGAACTCGCAGCCTTCAAAGCTGCCACTGAGTTACTGGACGAAGAAGCGGTACGCGGCCATGTTGAAATCTTTGGCATCCCAGTCGCCCGAGACTTGCTGCACCACCAAGTCCGAGTTGCCGAAGCAGAGGATGCGTTGGATGTTCATTTCCTTGGCCAGCCAGAGCCCATGAATGAGCGCTTCGTACTCGGTGACGTTGTTCGAGGCGGCGAAGTGGATCTAGAGGACGTACTCGAGCTTGTTGCCTTTGGGGGAGGTGAGGACAATGCCGGCTCCCAAGCCCCCGTGCATTTTGGAGCCGTCGAAGTGCATCCGCCAATGTGAGCAGTCGGGCGCCGGCGGCAGGTATTGCGTCTCCGCCCAGTCGGCAAAAAATTCAGCTAGGAATTGGGACTTGTTGGTGTTCCGTGGCTCGTAGATGATGTGGTGGGCGGCCAGCGAGACGACCCATTTGGCCACTTGACCAGTGGCATCCTTGTTGCCTATGATCTCCGACAGGGGAGCCGTGCTCACCACGGTGATAGGATGCTCCTGGAAGTAGTGCTTGAGTTTCTTGGCGGCTAGGTACACGCCATAGGCCATCTTCTGGTAATGGGGGTAGTTCTGTTTTGAGAGCGAGAGGACCTCGCTGAGTTAGTAGACAGGGCACTGCTCCAGCTGCGCCTTTACTTCCTTGGGCCACTCGACGACGAGGACGACCCTGACGACCCGATTGGTGGCGGCGATGTATAGCAGCATAGGCTCTTTAGGGGCCGGTGGGGCCAGCACTGGCGCTGTCGAGAGTGCGTGTTTGAGTGCTCGGAAGGCCTGGTCAGCTTCATTCGTCTAGGTGAATCTGCATGCCTTCTTGAGAAGGGTGTATAAGGGCAACGCCTTCTCGCCTAGCCGGCTGACGAACCGACTGAGTGACGCCAGGCAGCCGGTGAACTTCTGCACCTCCCGCAAGTTGTTCGGTCGTTGCATGCGCTCGATGGTGGCGACTTTGTCCGGGTTGGCTTTGCTGCTCCGAGCCGACACGAGGGAGCCGAGCAGATGTCCGGCTGGGACACCGAAGACACACTTCTCTGGGTTGAGCTTCATCTTGAACCGCCTGAGGTTGGTGAACGTCTCCTCGAGGTCGCCAAGGAGGGTGCCCTGCTCCTTGGTTTTGACGACGATGTCGTCGACGTAGGCGTGTACGTTTCAGCCAATCTGGTCGTGGAGGAATTTCTGTATGCACCGTTGGTACGTGGTGCCTGTATTCTTCAAGCCGAAGGGCATGGTGACGTAGCAGAAGGCGCCGTATGGGGTGATGAAGACCTCCTGTAAACCAAGGCCAACGCAGACTGGAAGGACTCGATGAACTGTCCAACCTGGCTAACTCTATCTTGGAGGCTGGCCAATATATATGCCTTGGCTCGCTCATTATGAAAAGAGGGCGCGCCTGGCGCTACATTCTCTATCAGAGCAACCAGGCGGTTGCCAATACGCTTCGACTCCGCGTTGATATCAGGTCTGATGCCTATAAGCACACAAGCAACATTCAAGATAAGCAGACGAAGTGGCTAAACAAACACTCGGGGGCTGTGCGAGGAGCTCACAAAGCAGTTCCTTGCTCGCCTTCGTCATCTCCTGGACAAAGAACTCTTCACGCACAACGGATTGCTTGAGCTTTGACTTGGCAACACCAGCGTCCGCCTGCGCGGCCTTGAGTCGACGCTCCGCATCCTCTAGACGCGTTCGAAGAAAAGCAATCTTGTCAGCATCACTTCCTGTCAGGCTGCCTCGTACAGTCACGGCTGTCGCCACAAAAGACTCCGCCCGCGCGGGCGTTGAGTCCTCTCTCGCCACAGAAGAGCTAGGCTGCTCAGAAGTTGAAACCTGCGAAGCGCACTCATGCAATCAGGCTCAACCACAGATCCTCGAGTGCATGGCCGACCCTTCGAGTCCGCCACACACTCGGGGGTTACTCATACCAGGAAAAGACGCAGAAAAAGCAATCAAGAGGACAGCCGCCGCATATACTCGAGTGCATGGCCGACCCTTCGAGTTCGCCACACACTCGAGGGCTACTCCCATCGGGAGCGAGCAAGCAAAATCAAACACCAAAGCAACAACAGTACACCAAAGGACGACTTCATTCATAAGAAATCATTTGGAACATGAAGCAGGTTCTCGATACACAAAACATAGGAGTTACAAACAGTCGACCAAAAACTACTCCATGGGAGAAGACGACGCAGCGGCGGCCTTGGCTTCATCGGCTTTCTGCCTCGCCTCCGCCTCCTGCACCATCTTTTCCATGGTGTCGGCGAGTATCAGGGCAAGCTTATTCGCCTTCTTATCATAAGGAGCGAGAGCTACCTCGCGGCCGCTGGCGTCCTTGGGTGGTCCGGAGAAGGCCTTCTTGAAGTCGCCCTGGATGCCACTCGCCAATGCCATCGTAATGGCCGCCTGGGCTCCGCTAGTGGACTGCTCGCGGCTGTATTCAAGCATCGGGTCTTCTTCATCCCCGTAAGCTGCGACCAAGCATTCCAAGGTTTGCAGCGTATCCTTCTCCTCTGGGTACATGGACATGCGAATCTTGAAGAGAAGGGTCGAAGCCTTCGCCCCAAGATCGGCAACGAGCGATCCCTGACCCTCAACGCGAGTAACCGCGTTGGTCAGGGCGTCGACTCGGACCATGCCGGCGGACTCGACAGTAACGCCAAGAGCTGCTACATATAAAGACAAGTACATGAGTATCAAGACGAAGAAATAAAGACAGCGACCAAGGTAACAACAAGAGGCTCACTCGACAACGCCTCCACAGTGGAGATGAGTCGGCTGCCCAGCTGGTCCTCCCTTACCGCAGTCGCGGCAAGTTCTTCCTCCTTCTCCTACAGTTGTCCCTTCGCGGTCGACAATTGCCTCTCTAGCTCGCGGACGCGGCCTTGTACCACGTCCCTCTGTTCTGCGGCCTCAGACGCGCGCTCTGCCAGCAAAAACTTCAAGTTGAGCATTACAGTCGACAAGTTCGAAGGAACATCAGGAAGATTAAAAAAAAAACTTACTCTGCGCTTCAGTAGTTCGCTCCCGAAACAAGTTGCATTCGTTCTGGAGGTGGATAAACGTGGCACAACCATCGAGCATGCTCTTGACAAAAGGCTGTAACAAAGAAGAATATGGAGTTAGTACTTGAGTCTACGAGCAACTATACTAGTTACTCACAGACTCGGGGGCTACTCCCATCGGGAGCGCTGACCGCGCATCCGAAACTACTGCAAGAAGTACGCTTCGAGTCTATGAACAACTATACTGGTTGCTCAAAGACTCCGGGGCTACTCCCACCGGGAGCGCTAATCGCGCACCCGATAGAACTAAGGACCAAGCAACGAAGAAAAACTTACATGCTCTTGATAAGCCTCGGACTCCTGTGTCAGTCGAAAAGGCGCGACTGCCTTCATTGAAGACTCGGGCACTCGAGCCTTGACCTTGGGAAGATCTTCGATGGGCGCCTCCATTCCCTGGCCTCCAGTAGTGGGAGCAGGATCCTGCGGGTCCACTGGCTCCTTCGAGTCAACGGCCTTCATGGACGCTGCTCCTTTCTCTGGGATGATGACGGCGGGAGGAGATTCATCCGAAGAGTCACTATGGCAAAGGAACAAATGATCACTCGAAAGAGCATACAGAGAAAGAAAAAGTACAAGCTCACGATTCAAACTTACTCATCACTTGCAATGTTCAGGGCGTCACTCGCAGAATGCCCGAAGGCATTCGCCCAACGACTCCCCGGCCGGCTTTTCTTTGAAGCTGGAGGAGGGGGACCGAAAGCTAAAGGCGAAGCTACAATTACCGTATCAGGGTCAATGTAGGGAGTGGAGGCTGAACTCGCACCTTGCTCAAGGTTTGAGGACTCGACCTTTTCCTCAGTACAAGCTTGCTTATGCGCGGCCTCGGACTTCTCCTCAGTACGAGCACGCTTGCGCGATGACTCGACTTCCTCATGAGTCTCTGCATCGGCCTGAGGAGTGGCTTGAGGCAGATTCGACTCCTCTTCTTCATCCTCTGTGCTCGAAGTCGCAGAGGGAACAGGCGAGGAGACAGCCTTGTCAGTGTCGATCTCGGTCGCCTTGTGGTCAGCAGGTGACTCCGGGCGAGGTGGGTAATCCACCTCATACACCTAAAGAAAGAAGACTTAAGGAATCAAGAAAGCATGCACAGTCGAGACGCAGACAGTCAACTAGAATCGACAAAATTTTACCTTCTTGGGCTTTGACCCCTCACCAAACGGAGTCACGGGACACGCGGGAGGAGGAGCAGCATCGGCCTTGAGCGCTGTCACCGCTCTCAGGCGGGCTTCGAACTCATCATTCGAGAGCTCCTCCGCGCGAGTCCTCGTAGGATCAGAGGGACCCGAGTACTCCCACATAGGTGCAGTCCTCGCCTGTAGTGGCTGCACCCTCCGCCTGATGAACAAGGAAACCAAGTGCATACCTGAGAAGGCCTTCTTGCCCACCAGCGCTGCAATCTTGGTCATGTACCCTTCAGTCGCCGCAATCTCCTCGGGCGAGCAGTCGTGGCGCCAACTCTTCCTCTTCGTGACAGTGGCCTCGGGGTTGAAAGGAGCCAGCCCATACTTCTGCTCGGGCAGGCTCGCATCCTTCAGGTAGAACCATTTGCGCCTCCATCCTTGGACGGAGTCGCTGAACTTCATGTCGAAGTACTTGATGCTCCCTCGCGACTGGATGCCGAAGCCGCCGGTGCGATGGACGACTCCGCCAGTCGCGTTGCTCTTCACGTAGAAGAGACGAAGCAAGTGATCTGCATCATCGAATTGGGCGGCAGGTCATGCACCTGCAGCCCGTACACGTAAAGTAACCCCCGCACGAAGTCGTGCAGGGGAAGGGAGAACCCCCTCTTGATGTGGTCCACAAAGACTACGCGCTCGTTGTCTTGTGGAGTAGGGATGATCTCGTCCCCGGGCTTCCTCCATTGCCCGGGGGCGATCTGGCCTTCCTTCTCGAGGCCCTCGATGGTCTTCAGCGCGGCGTTGGACTTCGCCGTCCACTCCCCTCGAGCCTTCTCCAGGGTGGCGGCGGCGGTCGCGCCCGAGGACTTGGTAGCCTTCTTCCCCATGGCATCGGGAAGGACGAAGGGCTCCGGAAGAAACTTGGGCACAAGAAGCTCGGAAACAATGGCGGTGTGGGCGCAAGGAGGAAGGAGATGTGCTCGAGGAAGGGGAAAAGTGGAACCCCTTCCCTCGGCACACCGCAGTAAATAAGCCCACGCTGCTCCATCGTGACCGTCCACGGACGGGCGCCACCACGTGGCACGTATCCAGACCCCCAGCGGGAGGCCAAACGGCCACCCCACTAACCGCATGGCGTGGAAATCGAGGAGACGAGGGAGTAAAAATCCCCCAAAATCCGTCAATAGTGGTCAAAACGGGCCCACCTTCTGACAGGATGGGACAACTCCCTGACGGCACGTCAGCAATGCTCAGCACGCCACCGCCACGTGACATCAGCACACGTGGCCTCTTCATCATTACAAAGTTTTGATTAGAAGGCACAAGTCGAGTCCGCTCCTTGTTCAAAACCTTCGAGTCCTCTCACTGGCAAAGTGCCCTCTAAACCCCCAGGGGCAAACTATGGGATCTTCTTCCCCACATGCAGTCTGGCAAAACTTCGACCGAGAGATATGAGTTGAGTACTCTCCTCGCTAAAATCTCTCAAGTCCTCTTACTGGCTAAACGCCCTCATCATTATCTGAGCGCAATTTTGGCTTCAGGGGCAAGTCGAGTCCGCTCCTTGTTTACACCTTCGAGTCCTCTCGTTGGCTAAATATCCTCAAACCCTCAGGGGTCATCACAATATTCGCCGCCATAACCTTCGATTCCAAGACACTCAAATATTTGAGTCGGATCATAAGTCAAAGATGCTTTGAAAACCCTCAGGGGCAAACCATGGGATCCGCTCCCCTAGCATACAGTGCCACTTTTTCGAGTTCGACGCACTCGAACCCTCCTGACTACCCAGAGCGCAACGGACTGCGTTTACATCTGGATGCCACTATAAGTCCCGCTAGAGTGCTTACTCGCCGGCCTGGTTATGCACCAGCTGCATAGCCGGAATCCCATGTCCATGACATGATAGAAAAAATCCTGATGGACGCATCAGGTACCTATGCACTTAACCAGGGTTCGACTCGGTAAGACCTCAATGGCACCGTCGCAACCTCCACGGTTTCCGAGGTTCGAGCCCAGGGACTCGAATCTGATGCGGCTAGCAGTGTTTCGCCCAAGAGCGGTAAACTGGTCACCGATCCGTTGAGTGCACCGGGCCTGTTAGTCAAATCCCTTGAACATTGATAGATCCATCTATCCTCAACTGGGCGGTACTTCGAACAAACTCTCGAGTCCGCACCCCCTCTAGTCTAAATAATACTCGACCTCTGCAAGGCGAAACCTCGAATAACCTTCGAGTCCGAGCCCTCTCTGGCCAGAATATAAGGTCCTCAAAGCAATCTACATTCGGTCAGACTGGAACTTAGACAAGTTTCGGGTCTAAAAAGCCCTCTCTAGCCAAGTACTTTGGCCTCTAATGCGAACAAGAATTTGCCAAGAATCTTCGAGTCCCCACCCGAGTCTTCGACTCAAATGGCGACTCGGGGGCTACTGACGTGGACATACTCACTCGGGTATCGACTCTAGGTACCCCGGTGCACAATAGCCCACAGCCCATCAAGCAGCTTACAAGCAAACGCCAAGACAAGGCCCATCTAGGGGCCTCGCACGAAGCCCACTCGGGACGCACGCTCAACAAGGAAAGCAAGGAGTCCTAGCAGGACCCGATCAAGCCAACTTACTGTACAAGGCAAAAGGAAGTACAGATAGACTCGAACTCCTCTATGTAACCGACCTAGGGCACCCGGGACCCGGCCTATTATATAAAGGCACGAGAGGGGCCTCTCTAAAGACCGAACAACTACAGATTCATACACACCGTAGCTCATAGCCTCCATCAACCTCGCGCACAGTCGCCTCTCGCCATTGTAATCATCTCCATCAATAAGATCAGACAAGCAGGAGTAGGTCTTTACCTCGTACGAGGGGCCGAACCTCGGTAAACTGCGTCCCCTGTCTTGCCTGATAACCGTCGAGTCCACCGGCATCGTACGTTCGCTCCCCTATTCAGAAAACCCTAGCTACCGAAGCATGGGATTTGCCGTGGTGATCCCACGACAGCCGGAGTAGGCATCCAGAAAGGATAGGAGCTCGCAGCCGGCTGCCAAGTCAATTACTTGATCGATCCGAGGTAGGGCGAAAGGATCTTTGGGACATGCCTTGTTCAGGCTTGTGTAGTCGATGCACATGCGCCATGTTTTATTCTTCTTCATAACCATTACAGGGTTGGCTAGCCATTCGGGGTGGAAGACTTCCATGATGAATCCGGCTGTGAGCAGCCGGGCGATCTCCTCCCCGATGGCCTTTCTCCTTTCTTCCGTGAAGCGGCGAGCGATTGTCGGACCGGTCTGGCGTCAGGCTTGATGTGTAAAGACTGCTCGGCGAACTCCCTCGGAACACCATGCATGTCCTTTGGGGACCATACGAAGATATCCCGATTCTCACGAAGGAAGTCGATGAGCTCGCCTTCCTATTTGTCGCTGAGCCTGGCTCCTACGACGACGAACTTCTCCGGGTTGGTCGGGTCGAGAAGGATCTTCTTCGTGTCGCGTGCCGGCTGGAAGGCGGACTCGCCAGCCAACTTCTTCGACTCGGGGGCCTCAGTCAGCTCGTCGGCTACCTTGCGTTTGATCTGCTTCAGCTCATCTGCAATGACGAGGGACTCGGCCATCTTGGCGCCGGTCGACGCGCAGGCTATGGAGCGCTTGTAGTCACCGGAGATGGTGATGATTCCGTGCTGGCCCGGCATCTTCATCTTCAGGTAGGCGTAGTGGGGCACGGCCATGAACTTGGCGAGTGCGGGGCGGCCGAGAATCGCGTGGTACGCGCTGTTGTGGTCGACCACCTCGAACCAGATGGGTTCGCGGCGAAAGTTCTCCCGGGTGCCGAAGATCACGTCCAGTTTGACCTGTCCCATCGGCGAGCACGACTGTCCCGGCACGATGCCATGGAAAACAGTGGAACTGGGCTGCAGGTGCGACTTCTTGATGCCGAGCTTCTCCACGGTGTCGCGGTAAAGGATGTTGATGCTGCTGCCACCGTCGATCAGTACGTGGGAGAAGTGCACGCCATCTTGTCGGAAACGATGGTTGGGTCGAGTACCATGGCGTAGCCGCCTGGCCCAGGCATGACGGTTGGATGGTCCTCGCATCCCCAAGTAATGGGTGCTTCCGACCAGTTCATGAACTGGGGGATGGGAGGAACCATGGCGTTCACCTCGGTTTGGCGTTGTCGTCTGGTGCGCTTGTCATCGCATTCGCTGGTGAAGATGATGTACGCGGCGTCTGCGTGTGGGTAAGCGTCGCGGCCCCCAGCTGCTCTAGTCGGGGAGCGTTGTCGGTTGTCGCGGCCGTCTTGGTTGTGGCGGCCGTCTGGGCGATCGCAGTCGCCCCAGTCATCGCGATGGTTGCGGTTGCCGCGTTCGTCGCGACGGTCACGGTTGTCGCGGCCTGCACGCTCCGCACCGGCAGGCCGGTAGGGAGGTGGAGGCGGCAGTCCTTCGCCTCGGGCAAGACGAGCGGTCCAGCTGCACTGTCGAGTGGTGTGCTGGGGCGGATGGCGGGGATCGTCGTTGTGGTATTTGCAGGGGTCGTCGAGCATCTTCTCGAGAGGTGTGGGGTCCTGATCGCATGCGACCTCTGTTGCCGCCCATCTCCTGGAGATCGCCCGACCCCATAGCGACGAGCGGAGATTGAGGCTCCTTCCTCTTGCCGCGGTCGTCTCGCCGACCGTCCGTGTAGCGGCGAGACAAACCAGCTTTGTCTCGAGTGCCGGCTGGCTCCTTCCATTTGGGCTCGTCGGTTATGAGCCCGCCGTCGGCGTTTAACCGGATAGGCTTCTTCATGGCAGTGTCGGCTGTGGCGTACTTGTCGGCGATGGAGAGGGGCTTTGCTACGGTCTTGGGCTCCGCCCGCATGAGCTTGTGCTTCAGCATGGTGTCGTCTTTGCAGCCGGTCGTGAAGTAGTCAATGGCCTGGATGTCCTCGATTCCTTCGCACGAGTTGCGCAACTCGGTCCACCGAGTGAGGTACTCGCGGGCCGTCTCATCCTTCCCTTGGACACACATGGCCAAGTGGCGAGGGCGACCCGGGAGCTTGTACGTGCCGGTGAAGTTCCTGATGAAGACCTCCTCAAAGTCCAGCCATGAGTTGATGCTGCGGGTCGGTAGGCTGTTTAACTAGGTCCTGGCAGAACCCAGGAGCATGAGCGGGGCGTAGCGCACCGCTATCCGCTTGTTGCCGCCCGCGATGTCGACTGCGATGGAGTAGTCGGTGAGCCAGTCTTCTGGCTTGGTGGCGCCGCTGTACTTGGGCGTGTCCCGCGGGAGGGTGAAGCTCTTGGGAAACGGCTCCCTCTGGATGCGCGGGCCGAAGCAGGTAGGGCCGGTGGCGGCCTCCTCCTCGATCAACCGGGACTCGCCTATCCGTTCGAGATGGTACTGGGCGTCTTCCTATTCTTGAGGGCCCAGCGGCCCCAGTCGGTCGACTACGCGAGGCCGGTTGACGAAGGCCGCGGGTATGGGTTGGCGAGGCTGGTCGCGGTCGCGGCAGTCCTTGTCTCTGTCAGCTCGCGGCTGAGCGCGGTTCGCCCGGCTGGCTCCTGCAGCCGGCTCTTCTCGGCGTCGTTTGTGGTTGCCGGAGTCGACGCTTCTCTCCCTGCGTCTCGCCACGACCAGCTGTTGGTCGCCATGCAGAGATGACGCATGGCCTCCATGCTTGGCGGCCTGGTTCGTGCGGGTACCTGGTGAAGGTGGTGCAGGGTAGCTGGTGGAGCTGAGGTTCGACTGCTGCCGGTCGGTGGCGGCTACGAGCTCCTTGACGTGAGACAGCTGCTGGCGCAGCTCCTCGCCCTCCAGGCCTTCCAGCTCGTTTCCGGCTACTTCTGCGGCCTTCATGTTCTTCGCGGGCGTGTTGTAGATCGGCCGCAGGGGATCCAGCCGGCGTGAGGGTTGCTCGGGGTTGGCAGGTGGAGGTCGTGCTGGCTGCTTGTTGCGCTCGTTGCGCTCCAGCTCATTTCCGAGGTCACCTCCTCGGCGACGAACCTCGTCGATCCGGCTGGGCTTGGTGTTGGCCAGGGTGAATCCGTGGACGGCGCTGTATTCTCGCAGCATGGCGTTGAGTCGACGCTGGATGGCGGCGATGTCCAGGCCGTCCTGGAGGAGACACTGCCTGGCCGCGTCGAGCCCCGCAGCCGCTACTGTAGGATCCGCGTTGGTGGCAAGGGGTGTGCGAAGATCCTCGAGGACGGCACCGAGGGGACCCTCTACGTTGGGTCGATCCTGGTTGCTGCGGGTGTCGCTGGCGCTGGCGCCGGTGGCCATGACCTCCACGAAGATGCGGGGGTCGGCGGTATCGTCGGAGCTGCTGTCTCCGCAAGACGAGGAATCAGAGCAGGTGAATACCTTGTCGGGGTAGCCACTGTCGACGGCGACGTAGACTCGATGTTCGCCGAAGTGGATGATGGAGCCTTCGGCCGGCGGTGTCGCGTCGATGTAGCACGCGGCGTTGTCGATAATGCAGTCTAGAGCACCAAACGTCATGATGAGTCCTGACGTGACGCGCTGTCCGGCGGCGGTGAGGGGTCCCGAACGAAACGTGACTCCGCTCGCCGTTGTCGGCCCCATGGTGGGCGCCAACTGTCATAGTAATGGGCACGGCAGTGCCATCCGAAGATGACTTGAGTGGGTGAGGCCGCAAAGCGCGGACGATGGCGCTCGTTCGGGATTGGGTATGAGCAAGGTGACACCAAGACGTACCCAGGTTCAGGGCCCTCGCGTGGAGGTAACACCCCTACTTCCTGCTAGGACTCGTGTATATGGATCACAAGGTTACAGGTTGCTCCTTGAGCTGTATCGGCTCCTCCTCCTCTGTCGGCTAGAGGTAGAAGAAGGCTTAGGGCAGTGCAAAGCGTAGTGAGAGTCCAACCCTTGTTAAGGGAGGCCCAGCGTGCCTTATATAGGCCGGCTGGGCTTACAGGTTGAAGCGTCGGCTGGCGGAAAGATACGTTTCGACTGGCGGAAAGAGGCATTCCGAGTGGCGGAAAGCAGTCGGTGGGGCCCGCGTGATGATGGGCAGGCAGCACGCGCCTGTTACGCCGCCTGACGTCTGCTACAGGGAGACGCCGCCGGTCAGAGCGGACTGTAGGGGTACTGTGGCCTTTCTGTCTTGTCCACGCACGGAAACCCGCGCACTGGTTACTGTAGAGGATGGCGTCAGTCGACCTCGGGGCCGCGGTGGAGTGTTGAACCTTCTATATCTTGTCTGTAGTAGTTGTCTAGACTGCGGGATCTTCCGGTGTCGGCTGGGAAGCTGCAGCCGGCAGCCGGCAGCCGGCAGTGGGCTGCTGGATGTCGAGCTGAAGCAGGCAGCCGACACTTTTGCATTTTTAGCCCGGGGTTTCGCCACCCGGTTACACGTACGGTTACCACGTACTATGTGCATTCGTATCTTGCACACGATAGACCGACGGTGACACACGTGCATATGTTCCAACTCCTAACAACGCAGCAGGTACTGGTTGAGTAACGGTGGTGCAACGACGGCCGTGCGAGGAGTCGCCGCCAGCCGGGCCAGAGTCCTCGGCAGCTGCCACTATACATGTCTCGCTCCTATGGCCCTACGTGTCCCTGCTTAGGGCACGTACAACGGGGGCGTTAGGACGGAAATCCTGACCGTTACGCCCAATTCCCGTCCGAGTTTAGGATACTAGCTTGGGTCGATGCGAGAAATAACGTCGGGCGCCCGAGCGAGCGCATGGATTATGCGGGGGACTGGCGCTATCGAGAGGCAAAGAATGAAAAACGCAAGAGGCTTTCAACAAACGATGATTGCGTCATCGCCGAGTCTCGCGCGACAACCGAGAGCATGTGCATGAATAGGAAGAGGTGACGGTTCCATTTTGTGGAAGTAAGAGATGGATTGCTTCAGGTGACAAGGTCGGCTATGGGGGTTTTCTACATGTGTGGAGATCGGCCATGGCGATTGCAGGTGAGGAGCTTGGCCATGGCGATTCGGCTAGAAGAATGGAAAATAGTGGAGCCAATGAGCTCACCGTTGGTAGCGTCTCTTCCCCATAGCCGATGGGTGCTTAAATTTTCCGAATTGAAAATAGGAGCAGTTAATTGTTTGTAGAGCGTCCCAGATTAGCATTTCATGGGGAACATAGCGCTTGGTTGTTTTTTTATTTTTTCTAAACATTTTTTCCTTCTTCTTAAGCGCCTATGATTTTCATGCGAAGTTGACCATAATGTTTTTTAAACTTACATGCCTACATAAGAAAAATCTTTAAACACCGTAGCAACGCACGGGTATTGTGCTAGTATTTTTAAAAAACATGGGTAAACTGAAAGTTGTTTGGCTAACCGTGAAAACTGTAGTTTCGGCACTGCTATTGGCATAACAACCGGTACATCATAGGTTGACCCAACCCAGTCCTCTCGTACTAGGGTTGGCTCCTCACAGTTCTCACCTTGACACCAACGGTAGATAGGAACTGAACTATCTCACAACGTTCTAAACCCAACTCACGGCTAGGAATTATCGGTAATACCCCTACCCTCATACACATTTTATATCGTAATTACCCAAATAATTATGCTAGGAATGGAATTTCACCGTTTTTAATGTTGCATATATATAGATAATATAAATGTTTATCCAAGCGAATAACATTGCAAAGATTAAAACTCATGGTATGCTATATCAAACTTTAATTTCACCAAGAGTGTTCATGGAAAATATAACGTCATAGCATTATATTATATATATACACTTTTACTTTACATCAACATTAAACAATTTGTGTCACTATTTCATGGGTTAGTTCACAAAGCTATATGGATAATTGTTTACCACACCATAAGATACTTGCTCCCACCTGGTATATCATCTACTCCCTCCGTCCGGAAATACTTGTCGGAGAAATGAATGTATCTAGATGTATTTTAATTCTAGATACATCCATTTTCATTCATTTATGCGACAAGTAATTCCAGACGGAGGGAGTACCTTTGTATGTTGATCAACTTGAATCCACTATTTGCACTTTGTACCTTGTCTTCTCTTTTCATTATGATGGTATCTTATCTTCTCTTTTCATTATGATGGTATCTTATCTTCTCTTTTCATTATGATGATATCTTGAGGGTAAACATGAATGTTTACATAATCTTCTTCTTCAAAATATATTTTGCTATAGGCTCAACACTCTCATGACCATTCTTCGGATAATTCCTTAAATAAGATCATGGTTATCACATAATTTTATTCTTGATCATATCCAATATATTCATTCTAATCAATGATCTTGATTCCAAATACTCAATGCATATCATTGTCTTCATGGTATCCAACGTTGAGTCCAAGACATGGATTCCAAGCATTGCTCATGGATAAATCTTTCAAGTATAACACAATGTAAAAATATTAGTCCATAAGGATTAACATTAATTAGCAAAACCACACGTGGGGCACCATGCTATTTCACATACGTTTTTAAAATTTATACCAAAGGCGTACGAGTTTTGTTGAGAATGCACACGAGAGATGTTGCAGTTTTCTAGGCGTTTGCTACTAGTGTGTGTTTTCTCCAATTTTTTGATGTTGCAAATGTGTTTTCAAATTGTAATAGACTCGTATGTATTTTGTTGTTTAATCACGCTTTAGATGTTGCAAGGTATTCTGGATGTTTACAATGAGTTTATATGTTTTCTCGTATTTTTCGAGGATGTTTACGTGTTTTTCAAAATGCTACAAACACATAATATTTCTGGTGTAATCATTTGTGATTTTTGTTGGCACATTTATTCTTTTTTTTTGCTTAACCGCATTTTCATTGCTGCAAACATATGTTTTTATTGTAATCTTTTGTTATCTTTGTTTAAATTGTTGGTGATTTTGATTGCAAATCAGTCTAAAAAAATCTTTTATAACTATTTTTTTGTACCATTACTTTTTGAAATATTGCGACAATATGTTGCAATGGTATATTTTTTTTTGTACATTATGTGAGGGATTTTGTTGCAATAGTCAAAATTTTGTTTCAAATACTAGAGGTAAATGACTACAGTGGAAAATTTTCTGTAAATATCGGAAAAGTAAGGGGCAAAAACGACATACCCTTTCGTTAGTTAAGTGGGGAAGTTTGGGGCTGCGGTGGATTTCACAAAAATTGATGTGTTAAAATATTAAAAGTACGTTGAAAAATATGGGATAGCTGAGATCTGTCCGATCAGCCGATCTGACGGTGGGGAAAACGACCGATTTTTGCCCAGGTCAGTCGGCCGATGCTCAGCATACCCCTTGTGGAAATAGCGCCGTGGTGGGTGAAGACCGTTTTGGTCTTGTCTATTATTAGTAGACTTACAAACATTTCTCAAACCGTTTAGAAATGCTTCTTCCGTCCCAGTGGCGAAGGACGGCGCAAAATTTAGTTAGGGCAGAGTCGAAAACATTTATCACTATTTAATTAGAATCATGGGTATAATTTTTTAAACATGAATATGCAAATTTCCGTTGTCCAAATTAGTTGCTTTATAAATATCGTTAAAATTCACTCCAAGTGGATTCAAGCACAAATTAATGAACTGTCATTAAGTTAGACTGAACTCTCCTTCCGAATTCATGGACAACGGGATTCGTGATTATTAAGTTGGATTGATTTCTCGCATTTAAGACATATTCTATCTAAAGTAAAAACATCGGTATGAGAATAGCTACAATAAAAATGCAAACGTCGGATTGATTTATGATATCACTTTGCTTTGGTTCATTGATATTATAGAGTCGTCGGTTCAACATCTTGTACTGATTTCGGTTGCATCAAAGGAAACACTTTGCAAAGAAATATTCGTGTGACAAGTTTTGTTAAATGCACAACAAGTTTCAAAAGAAAATATCCTACAGAAATAAAAAAGACAACAAAAGTTATGAAAAAATTCTGAAGAGATAGCTCGTTCAAGCGATGGTCGAAATCGATGGTAATATAGTCTATTGCAGCATAGAAGGCGTCCATACTATAAAAGTAATTGATTTGAGGTCTTCCCATTTCTTGATTTGCCAAAGTTTGTTACCATTTCATTAAAATATAAGATTGTGATGTCATTTTCTACGCAAATTGATATCTCCCAACGGAGGTCTCAACCATCATTTTTCCAATTGAGTAAACATTTCCTCACATTTTTAACCAAAGACATTGACTGATAAAATTAAAATTGTAAATCAATAAAATATACAAATCCAAAGTACCATAAAACATAATCCATTAAATACCTAGATTTGGTTTCGGCCACCTCATAAACTGGCCAAAATACTCTCAAGTCCTACTTAAATACCCCACCTAGAACATTGTTCATTGTAGGTTTTATTAGATAAGAATTATTTATTGCAAAGATGAAGAGTTGATTTCAGATAGACTAGACCTAGCCCATCTTTTTGGTTCGGAATCAGTTTTGTGTAGTGTTGACTAAAACAAGCATGACTTTCTCATACAGAATCTGTTTTTGACGTATGACCACTCCAATTGTTCAGAAAAAACATGTGCATATTAATATTTTCGTCAAAAAACAGAAATAGGGCGGCTGGGAGCTCCGTCCCTAATATAAGATGGTCTGGTAGTTCAGAATGAACTTCAAGGACGTACTGGGACGCAGCGATTCTACGAGGGCTTGCGCGTCATGGTCTTATCCAACGGCCAAGAGTACGTTATGATTCGTGCAAGGAAACATTGCATTTATAACCTGTACATTGGACATATCCACTCTATCTAGGCAGCGAAGGTGGACATGTACAGCTTCAAAGTGTCCCCCGATTTCTCTCTGATCCTCTACTCGCTCTCTCCCCTGAAGACCGCCGCCCTCCACCATGCCCCAGACGCCGGCATCAATCCGTGCTTCCCCGCCACCATGGACGAACGAATGCACTCATCTCACTCGGATCCGGATTGAAGACGACAGCAAGATGGCAACCGCTTCTCCGCCACTGTTGCTCCGTTTTGCTAGCACGAGCAGCAACATCCTCCCACGCCGCCATCTCTCCCCTCCCTATCTCTTGGATTTCTTGCTCCTTTTCATGCATGTGGATGGCTAGAGGGTGTTGTTTCATTTTCGTTTCCATGGATGTTGATTTCTCCGTTTCATATTTGTGGATGGAGAAGTGGATCCAGATTGATTTATTGATGGGCAATGGGATCTATATTTTGTCCATGACATGATGGAACTGTAAGTCGTCGGCGGCACAAGGATATCATTTCTGGACTTTTTTGTAAAATGTTAGCACCAATCTTGAAGCAAACCAGACAGAATGAATGGTGGGTGATAAGATAGGGACACGTGAGGGGTTGTAGAATATGTTTTTCGGAGTATTATATTTAGTGTAAGAGAAAGTAGCAATCATATTCAAATAGTGGAAACTTAAATTACATTTATTACTTAGCTCATCCAAACAAATTACAACGGAAAAGCAAGCAAACAAGACCAGATTTGTATATATAGTCGATTGGCTTTACATGTACAATATCCGGAAAAGACTTTCTACAAGTCATATCTCAACCGTCCGTTCTCGCGATACAATATCCAAATCAGTGAACCGGACAACCAAAAACAGGGTAAACGATGGATCACAGCGTGGTCTTGGACGCCCTCCTCACCAGCACAGCCCAACACATGATCCTGTACACCAGGAAGAAGCCCACCATGACACCCACATTGACCCACCTCATGCCCTCGTCGACCCCTCTCCCCCTCAGCACGTCGCCGCCGGTGCTCAAGCACACGCCATTGCCGTTCATGGCGTCCCCTCCCATCCACGCCACGCACTTCTCGCTGGCGCTGCCACCCATACCTGGCCAAATGTCGGGCCGGGCCGGGCTTCGGGCCGGGCCAAACAAAGCCCGCTGTAAAAAACCTAGGCCCTGGCCCGGCCCGGCCCGGGCGTCGGGCCTAAATATCAGGCCCAGGCCCGGCCCATCAGAGCAAAAGCCCGCCGGGCGTCGGGCTGAAATCTCAGGCCCAGGCCCGGCCCGTGGGCAAGGTCGGGCCGGGCCGGGTCGAGCTTTTTCGGGCTGGGCCGGGCCGGGTATCCCATGGCCAGGTCTACTGCCACCGTACTAGTTGATGAGCAGCAGGTCCAGCGGGTACCTGTACATGGACACGTAGTACATGAAGACCCAGTACCTCGGGATGCTCTCCTTGGGTATGAAGTAGCCGGAGAAGAGGAAGAAGACGCCGAGGAAGATGCAGATGAGCGAGTTGCCGAGGATGAAGTCGGGCGACACGGCGCTTAGGAAGAGCACCAGGGAGCTGGCCATGAGCACGATGAGCCACACGGCGAGGACGAAGAACGCGAAGGCGGCGAGGGAGGCGCGGAGGCCGACGAGACAGTAGACGGGTGCCGAGAAGAGGATCGCTACGGCCAGGAGGCATGGCGCGAAGACGAGCGCGTTGGCGATCACTTACGAGGACAGGCGGTAGGCGCGGCGGGACGCCTCCCGCATCAGCACGCGGCGCTCCTGGAGGAGGATGGGCAGGGCCTCCACGGTGGAGGAGAGGAGGAAGCTGAGGCTGAAGGCAAAGAGGCCGAGCCGGAGCGCCACGCCGTCCGGGTCGGCGCGGACTCGGAAGAAGACGCTGCCTAGGCCGAGCCCGCCGACGATGGCCTGCGCCGCCCGCGCAGCGAAGAGCTGCTGCGTGCGGTACATTGTGCGCCAGCAACGCACGGTCAGCGCCGCCACTTCCACGGCCCGACTCCGGTACCCGTGCTCCGGGACGTGAAGGCCGCCGCGACCGTTGGCGAGGCCGAGGCTTTCCCTTTCCTCGTCTGACTGGTCGTGGTCCTTAAGCGCGGCGAACTTGGCGTGGTCCTCCTGGAGCTGGTCGGTGACCTCCATGGCGAGCTCCAGCGGGTTGAGCTGCGTGGGGATCTTGTGGCCCAGCCTCGCGAGCGCGCCCTCGAGCGACTTGAGCGTGCCGAAGTGCGCGACGGCGCCGCGGGAGAGCAGCAGCAGCGACGAGATGTAGCCGAGCATGCGGTAGCTGGGCTGGTGGATGCTGAGGACCACCACCTGCCGCAGCGCGCGCGCCACTTCGTGCAGCAGCGCCAGCACGTCCATGGCCGACCGGCTGTCCAGCCCCGACGTCGGCTCGTCCAGCAGCAGCACCGGCGGGTCGTGCACGATGTCCACCGCGATTGAGACCCGCTTCCGCTCGCCCCCAGACACCCCACGCGACGACGACGACGACGACATCTCCCCGTCGCCGCCGCCGACGTAGCTGTCCGCGACCTCGGACAGGCCCAGCTCCTGCATGAGGGCCTCCACCCTCTCGTGCCGCTCCCGCGGACGGTGAGCAGCGGGAGGAGGTTGTCGTCCTGCGTGACGAAGCCGCACGTCCGGCGCAGCTGCGCGCGGGAGGTGACGGCGTGGCCGTTGATGGACACGGTGGGCGGCTTGGCGATTTCGGAGCCGGTGCCACGGCCGGACAGGATGCGAAGGAGCGTCGACTTGCCAGCGCCGCTGGGGCCCACGACGGCCAGGATGCTGGAGCTGGACGCGGTGAAGGAGACGGAGTTGAGGAGCCCATCGGTTGTGTTGGCCGAGGGCGTGGGGGAGGAGGACAGGAACAGGAGGAGCGCGGTGTTGGCGCGGCGTGGTGCGGGGCAGGAGAGGTTGGTGACGGCGAGGGTGTACTCCGGAGGAGGGGAGGGCTGGGAGAAGGAGAAGGACGGCGATGCGGAGTCCGGCGGTGACGACGAGGACGCCGAAATCGAGAGGAGGAGCGCCGGGTCCAGCTCCGACGACAGGTCCTGATCCATGGCTGCAGGCGAGTGGCGTGAGTGGAAGCAGTGATCGATGGGAAGCAGTAGAGGAGCGGGAAACAGATTCAGAGACTACAAATAGCCTCGGCAATTAACTGTAATTGGTTTTCTTGAAGCTGTGGGGCACTCAAGCGCCCTCGACACGAAACACCATAGCTCGATTGTTCGTAGCTAGTGCACTTCTAGAACAGTGGTGCTAGCTATATTTCTCACCGATTACGTACCACTAGAAATGCAGCTCTTCTGCGCTGCGGTCTGCCCAAGTTAATGTCAATTACTTTGCGATTTAAGGGGCAAAACCCGCTAGGTGATCGAAGGTCAACATGGCTGAGATGGGCAAAGAGTGGAGGAAATGTTCTCGGTTTGGGTGAGGGGGCGTTGCGACTTTTGAGCTACTGAGACCTAACTGAATGTTGGTGTCATTTGTGTTGTGTGTGTGTCTTGGCGGTTGGACCTAACGGCTCAGAGTTATATCGTCTCTCGATTCGTGACGTGTGGCCGCTTATTGTGCTCCTACCTCGGCTCGGCGTTCATGGCGCAGGCACCAGGCGCTGTGGATCGTCCGAATGTGCTATTGTCGGTAAAATGTAACGCAAAGATAAAACATCAAGGGCCTGTTTCTGTTTGGTTTTCTGGAAGGGTTCGTTTTCCACTGTTCCATACAAGTTTTGGCCTGTTTGGTTACCCAACCTACTCTACGTTGGCCCTGTTTGTTACAGCTTTGGAGAGCAGATTCTCATAGAAAAAATCTGAAGCCGAAACAAACGCATATTTTAGACCAGCTGTGGAACTACAGCTCAAAACCGATTCGGGCCCTTTCTAGTGTAGTTGGCCGAAGCACGCTGGAGCGTACTTTGGGGCTGAAGCTGGTTCCCACGCCCCACCTACCCCTGGCTTTGTTAGAATTTACAAGAAAACTGCCATCCCGAACAACCATCACCCCCTCGGTCCCTCCCGTTTGGAACGCGTCCAGAACAGATCGAGCGGAGTTAGGTTTTCCTGGAGCTCCTATCGGCCGCCGCCGCCGCCACAAGTCGCTGGACGCCGTCCCTCCGCCGCGACGACCTACTCTGCTGCGTATATATGAGCAAGAAAGTGAGAAAATTATTATTATGAAATATTTATGCATTACCATAGAACAAATCATTCCCTGTCAGTCAAAATACCATTTAAAAAATCTATTAATACTAAATCAACAAGTTACACTGATCTCAGTACTCTAAGGGCATTTCAGGTTTTTCATCAGCTCACAGTCGTTTCCACAGTTGCGTTGCCAAACAGCTAACCTTCACTACAGTGTTTCGTCAGCACAGCTGTTTTGCCAGCACAGCAAGTCCACAGCTGAATCTGTTGAAACTGAAGCCCAAACAAACACAGCCGTTGTTGGTCCGCACGAATCTCAAGCGCTCCTCAGGCAGGCTCTTGAGAAACGCTAGATTCGGCCGTTTTTCTGAGCCGGCCCTGGCGATGCAAGGGAACGCTTGTTCGCTGTCAGGACGTGTCAGGTAGGTTCTCCTCACCTCCCTTATAGTGTTTCATCTAATCTTTTTTAGTCTACACAAATATATTCCGATTCGAAATAATTTATATACGAAACATGTGCGCGTCGACGAGTAGGTTCTATTCCCGTGCTCGGTTTCGAGTTTTGCCGCCTGTAACTTTTCAATTTTGGACCGATGTTTGCCTTTTTTTGATGAATTTTGTCAAATCCGTCGCACCCGGTCGACCTCTTGAAATTTCTTTGATGAGTAGATTCATCATGCCGTATCCCACAACTTTCGTGTTGTAAATTTGCTATTTCGCAGGACATATACGAGTAGATCTTATACAATATGTACGTACGTATTTAGACTGTACTTGATATGTGTTCTTCAACCTCTCTGTCACCCTGCTTCTAACCTTCGAAGCTCGCCGTCATGAACCCTAGCGTCTTCATTGTCTAACCTCCACCGCTCACCATCATGTACTCCGACGTGTTCATACTCTAACCATGAGCGGCGGAGGTTAGCTAACCAAACGGCTCTAACCTCCGACGCTCACCGTCTAACCTCCCACGCTCGTCGACGTGTCCATGGTCTAACCTCCATCACTCGCCATCATGTACTCCGGCGTGTTCATACTCTAACCTCCGCCACTCGCCGGCAAGAACTCCGGTGTGTTCATGGTGTTGTGAGGTAAGTTCACCAAAGAGGAAAGAGGTGAAAATAAGTGGGCACACTTTTTAACCAAACACTCGTTTTACGTTTTTTCAAACCCAGGCAACCAAATGAAGTGCACAACGTGACTCAAACCACGTTTTTCCAGGGCCTGCCCCTGGAGAGCCTGTTTTTCAACTTCATTCAAAACAGCCAAAAAAAAAGGAGTCACAGGTAACACGCCCCAAACTATCAAAGGAACCGTCTCCATATTATTTCAGCTGAGACCGATAATGTTTGGTCGCGAGAAGAGAAGGCCGATAGCATGCTCCGCATCTACTTTGCCCGACCTGAGCGTTCCTTAAGACTCGGTATAGCTACAAAAAACAGTACTCCATCCGTCCCAAAATAAATGTCTTAGATTTGAATACATCTGTATTTGATCAAATCTAAGACACTTATTTTGGGACAGAGGGAGTACTATACATGTCTGCAATTTACAGCGCAACCACACGAAACATAATGACTTTTAACAGCATACAGAACCGTCAAAATTCAGTAACGATCTGGGCAGCCAGCTCAATGAAAATACAGCTTAAAACCATGCGTGACTACTTTGCATCTCAATCTACAATTAGTATCAAGTATCTGTAACGTGATCGCGGATTTGTTGTCGGACCTACAGACTCTAAAATTGATGCGCTTGCTTATGCATTTACAGGGCAGATTAGCCAGCTGCTACGAACCATTTACATCACTTCTGCTTGAGCAATCTACTTTCCACACAAGAAAAAAGGAAGAGGAAAGAATCGTGTGAGAGAAAATGTAAGCCCACATTTTCCAAACAGCAGGCCCTCCTCTTTCAGGCCCTAAATAATCCCGTAACCAACTCGCATGCTCTATGTCAGTGTGGTACATCACTATCAATACTGGCAACCGATTTGTCCACAACACGAACATTATACAGCTCGTATACCCTTGCCCGATTCTCTTGCCACCATTGTTCTGCTTGCGTCTCGCTGAAACGCTTCCGGCTGCATGTAGAAAATAGAATGCGTGAAAAAGCTGCAAGCATGGAACTCCAGAAACTACAATCAGAAAAGTAGCATAACTTCTCAACAAAAACAAAGTCTTGCCGACACTCCACATTTTCTTTTCTTTTCTTTTTGACACCGCGTAGATGAGTGGTGCAACGTCTTTTAGTTTGGTTCCATTTAGCCAAGGCGCATCCCAAAACGACGTATTTTTTCCATCTCCAACCGAGATTGTGGTGGCGACGTAGAATAAATGCATGTCCTCCTCCGTGCAAGGGTTTCCCAAACCAATCCAAAAAAAAAAACTCCAGGTACGGTTCCACTCTAACCATGGTCATCTCAACCTTAGGGCTCGGAGAGAATATCTCGGTATTTAGAACGCCAAGCCGCCCAAGTGCTTTTGGGCAGCATCCCCAGTTTACTTTGCATGGCTACTGGATTCCTTCTTCTTAGACAACATTTCAGAATACTCGCAAATAACTTTTTAAATTTGACCACCAATATTAACATATGTATTCACATTATTTTTCCATGTTAAGACGTTATTTTTAATATACTTTTTTTTAACGAGGCAAGAGGCTTGCCTTTTCATTAATTAAGAGAGGAAAGGACTCCCCGCATATGAGGCCGGATCGATGGATCGGATTGCCCTCGGTCTTGGATTGTTGGACCGCTTCGGTCCTTCATTCCAATGCCCCACGCAAGGCGACCGCATCAATCCTGACCCTTGTTGCGTGGAAGCTGTGGAATGAGAGGAACTCGAGAGTTTTCAGACACAAATCTCATCTCCCGAGCATTATCATTGCGGATATTATGGAGGAGGCGAGAACTTGGGTCAAAGCGGGTGCGAAGTGCTTGGTGAATTTTATCCCGGGAGAGTAGTCCTTTTGACATTTCTTTTGTTGTTTCCCTTTAGCGCAAGTGTTCTGTGCTTTTGGGAGGAGCTGGCCTTGGTCATGTAAAACCTTAGCATTTTTAATATACTTGTCATCATTATTTTGTAGAGAAGGCTACCAACGTCTAAGTAAAATGAATAGTTTGGATAGACAACGATCAAAGATGCACAGGAGACTAAATTAAGCCGCCTCGTACCCATCGTTGTTCCATGGACCCCTGGCCGCGTCTTAATCGTGCGTTCATTGTTACTCCACGTACATTAGCCTTTTGTGGCCTGGCCAGTGCCTAATGCTCATAATTCATGGACTTTGCCCCTACGCAGTACTGCATGGTGGTCATGCAGCATAGGAGCCAGGACCATGCATATTCGTTAGCCTGGCCTCGCTGCGAGTCGATCGATGGCTTAGGTTAGCGAGACATCGACAGAACAAATCTCAACAAAAAGGAGAGGAGAGGAGTCGTTTCGTTTGTGCTTCTACACAGGAGGTGGGGAGCTGTCATTCTGTTCCGGCCGGGCCAAGCTTGATCCTTACGCCAGGAATCGTGGAGTAACAGGGATTTTATATTTTTGTCACAGCAAAGTGCAAACACGTGGTGATCTGGTTGGAATCCTCCCTCTAGCTACATAGGAAAATGGTTGTGCGTTGTTGTCACCGGTGGGGGGGGGGGGGGGGGGGGGGGGGGGGGATGGCAACGTGTTTCCCATCCCCATCCCCATCAGGTTCGGGGCGGGGATCGGATTCCCTATTCGCAAGTTAAACTCAAATGATCATGTCATAATTTCATGATCTTACACCTTTGACACAAGAAAATACGCAACTTGTACAACACATTTGTGGTAAAATGGCAACAAATTTGTATCGTATGTTAAATATTATTAAAATATATCATGATACACACGAATATTACAACATATCACATATAAAATTGTACCAATTTATATATATGCAAGCGCATAACGGGTTTTAGCGGGGAACGGGGATGAGGAGATCTTTTAATCTTCATCCCCATTTTAAATCACGGGGATTAAACTTCCCCATACCCATCCCCTAATAGATGAATTCCCCGCGGGTTTGCGGGGAATGGGGCCCATTGCCGCCCCAGGACGTAGTTGTCGCCGCTATCCAACCAACCGTAGTCATAGGGTTCGATCGTGCCCACACACAGTGCAGCGCAGCTGATCACTGTTGTAATCGATGGAATCATCAAACATCAAGGCCTGCTTCATGGCAGTTCCGGAAGGGTACGCATTCCTCACCTCTCTTAAACCGCTCCGTATAATCTTCATATCTATACTTCGATTCAAAATAATTTGTACACGAAATATGTGCGCGTCGACGAGTAGGTTCCATTCCCGTACTCGGTTTCGAGTTTCGTCGCCTGTAACTTTTGAATTTTCGGACCGACGTTTGCTCCGTTTTTGGACGAATTTTGTCAAATCGGTCGCACTCTGTCGACCGTTTGAAATTTTCTTTGACGAGTAGATCCATCTCGCCCTATCTCACAACTTTCGTGTTGTAAATTTTCTGTTTCGCAGGACATATATGAGTAGATTTTGTACAGTCTATATGTGCGTATTTAAACTATGTTTGATATATGTTCTTCAAACTTCTCTCACCTGGGTCTAAACTCCGAGCCATCATGAACTCCGGCGTGTTCATGGTCTAATCTCCACCGCTCGCTGTCGTGCACTATGGCTTGTTCATGCACTAACCTCCGTCGTTCGCCGTTTAGACTGTGCGTCGTGTACTTCAACCTATGTGTCGTTTTCGCTAAACCTCCGTAGCTAGGCGCCATGAACTTCGCCGTGTTCATGGTAACCTCCGACCACGACGTACGCCGCCTTGCCGTGCCGTTGTACTGCTCGCCGCTCCTTATGGTGGTGTGTGGTAAGTTCACCACGAAGTCATGTGGTGAGAGTACAAGAAACATGAGAATACAACCAAACACCTGTTTTTCCGTTTACTAGATACAGGCAAAAATCGATACAGGCAACCAAATATAGTGTACAACGTGGCTTTTGTTGCGTTTTTCTTGGCTAGTTATGCGAAGCCACGGAGCCAAAATGGCAAAAAAAATAAAAATCGAGAGTACGCGACCGCGTACCTTACTTTTATAGAAGGCGAGAGAGACAAGTTACAAAGCTATCTTAGCTGCGTACAGCCAAAGACAGCAAACTCCAACAGAAAGAAAGCGAACGTCTCACTCTAGGGTTACAACACCAACACCTACTTGAGGCCCTAAACGATCTCCAGCAAATGCCTTGGCCCACAGCTTCATGTCCTCAACAATCCTGGCCGCAAGCACATCTTCGTTGCACTGCAAGTGGAGGTTGCCAAAAGCTCTCGCATTGCGTTGCTTCCAAACCTGCCAGCATGTCGCCACCGTCCAAGCATCCAGGCTTTTCCTGTTCTCCTTACCCAGCAGCTTCCTCTCTCTCAACCACCAGGACTCCAAAACATCATCATGATCCGGGATAGAGAAGTGAAACCCCATGCTCTCCCTACACTTGTGCCATAACTGTCTCGTGTAGACGCACTGCGAAAGCAAGTGATCCGTGGCGTCCTGCTCCTGTGCACATAGATAACAAGGGTCGGGTTCTAGCTGTAAGCCATGGCGTGCCCGCCTTTCTGAGGTCCAAATCCTGTGCTTCAACGCGAGCCAGATGAAGATCTTGCACTTCATCTGCGCACGGCATCTCCAAAGCCAATCTGCGGCAAACCTCTCCTGTCCGTGACACAACATCTGATACGTAGATCCCGCGGTATAGGTTCCCGTCTTTGACCATGGCCACTTGAAAACATCCTCCGCCTGCGCATCCCTATCAAGGGCATTGATCCGCACCCATAGTCTAAACAGCTGCTCCGCCGTTGCCGCGTCTAGAACTCCTGGTAGGTCATTGATCCACGCATTGGCTCTAAGCCCCTCTTCCACTGTGCGCCGGTTTTTCCTCCTCGTTGGCACCAGTTTGAACACCTCTGGGGCAATGTGTAGCACCGAAAAACCCTCAATCCACCTATCTGTCCAAAACAGCACCTTGGAGCCTGCTCCTACTTCAATCTTCACCAAACTGTCAAAAACCTCTTTAGCTTCTCTGTCAACCAAACAAGGGAGGCCTTGCCATGGCCTCCCCTCATCTGTCCGCTTGAGTCACTCCCATCTGGCTCGCAACGCCAAGCCCTGTAGTTGTAGGTTTTTCACACCCAGGCCGCCGCTACTATATGGCTTGCACACTGCATCCCATGCCAACAAACACCACCCTAAGTTCACCTTCTCCTCCCTCGCCCAGAAAAAAGCTCTCATGCATTTGTTCAATGCTTCCAGAAGCCAAACCGGAGCTTCCGCGATAAGTAAATGGTGGACTGGGCGAGCTGAAATCACCGATTTGACCAACACCAGTCGCCCTGCTCGTTCAATGAGTCCCCGTTGCCAGGGAGGAACAAAGTGTGTAACCTTGTCGAGCATGGGCTGCCATTCCGTCTTCGTCAGAGGGCGCAAGGCTAGCTGTAGTCCAAGATACGTAATCGGGAATTGCACCACTCTGCACTGCAGATTCCGCTCAACCAGCTGCTGATCCGCACCCTCGCCCCTGATCAAGGTCGCCGTAGATTTTCTATAATTGATCCGCAACCCTTGCGTAATCTCTTCCTCTCCCCTACCCCCACGAAACTGACGATGGATACCATAAATTCCTGCAGATCTCTTTTCCGCTGTAATCATCTCACCCCGCCTAAAACCGCTCCGTTCGCATCGTGGTGAGCCACTCCCTCATATATTCTGCACATCCTATTCCCTTCCAATCCTCGCAGGCGATCGATGAATCCATGCATCAGCCACCAATAGAGCGCCGACAGCAACATGGTCACAAAAGCTCGCATGCATGTACTGCGTTAAAGGCAAGCCACACCCAAGCCCTTCATCTTGGAATCTTTGATCGATTTTAAGGGATTAGGATCTGTTCTGTGGCCAATATTTGTTCTTATGCTGAGCGATGCGCACTAAAATTTGCTAACTGTTCTTCTGCAGACAGTGCTAACGCTGAGCGACGCCATTGTGCTACAGGTTTTCCAGGACACGGGAGGATGGACGAGGGGCACTATGACGATAACAGCAACACTGACCAGACGCAGGTACACACATGGCAGCGGCAAGGTCGTCCAAGGTTGAAGGATCTACCTGCGCGAGTACTGCACGATCTGAATATCTGATCCCTATCCTCTCTTCAACAGTTTTTTATATTCCCAGGTCGTCCTGCTCTTCATACTCCAGGACCTCTGCATACTCCAGGTTTCTTCACCTTTATTTGTGGAAAAACGCAACGAGAAAGTATCCGGTGGAAACCAACTTTCAGTGGAAATTGGTGAAAACCACGAAAAAAACATGTCTGCACGATCTGAATATCTGATCTCTATCCTCTCTTCAACAATTTTTTTATTCCCAGGTCGTCCTGCTCTTCATACTCCAAGACCTCTGCATACTCTAGGTTTTTTCACCTTTATTTGTGGAAAAACACAACGAGAAAGTATCCGGTGGAAACCAACTTTCAGTAGAAACTGGTGAAAACCACGAAAAAAACATGTTTAAAATTTCTAAAAAAATTCTCACAAGAAATGCATTACGTTGAGAATGTTGAGTTCTATGGACATGGAAATTTTCAAGTTGAAACTCAAAATTGTTTAGAAGCTATAAAAATGACAAATTCGGCCATGAATAGTGCTTCAGAAATGAATAGTAATGTTTGCTACTATTCATAGCTGGATTTGTCATTTTCATAGCTCCTAAATAATTTTGATTTTCAACTTGCAAATTTTCATGTCTATAGATCTCAATCTTCTTAACATAATACAGTTCTATTAGAAATTTTTTAGAACCTTAAACATGTGTTTTTCGTGGTTTTCACCGGTTTCCACTGAAATTTGGTTTTCACGGGATACTTTCTCAAACGCAGCTCCCATTGGATTTATGCTCAACTTAATTCATGTGGTGATGTGGGCATACCCTCCGGGCACCCCATCATTGGCGTACCCGATGCGGTCTAGTCTACAACAAAGGTCCACCTGACGGCCCAAGAAGAAGCCCACAAGATGAAGCGTAGCCCATAGGGGTAGAACCTTCCTTACCTTTAAACCTAGTCTGTTGCGAACTCTCGAGACCCAGCCTATTATATAAAGGCTGGGAGGGCCGCCGACCTAGGTACGACGAAACAGAGACACCACAACCATCGCCATGACGGCCACCATGTAATCATCCTGCAATACAAATCAGACAAGCATGATGTAGGTCTTTACCTCACAATGAGGGGCCGAACCTGGGTAAATCCTTCTCCTGTTAGCCGGCGAAACTACCAGCGCGTACATCTTCTCCCTCTATGAAACCCTAGGTATCCTACAGATGGGATTTGCCGTGGTAACCCCATGTCAATTGGCGCCCTCTGTGGGAACACTGCGCGCTGGAGTCACGGTTTCGGCGGCTCCAATCTACATCAACAACAGCGACAATTCCGACGTCGCACCAGTGCAGTGCCGGGAGCTCGACATCAACAATGCTCTTGGTGCATATTCGTTCTTGACACGACGAGCGGTGGCCATCACGTACGAGGTCCAGCTGTTCCCAGTCTGGCGCGGATCAGATACTGGGCCCGGATCGATCCGAATACTGGGCCCGAAATCACCAATCCGCCGAGCTGCTCGAATTGTGGCGGCATCATCGCGTTGAAGAGATCCAAAGCAGATCGATCAGCTAAACAGGCACTCAGCCGATCGGATCAAAAAATCAATTATCTACTAGTTATTGCCATTGGATCAAGTCCCGAGAAGAAAAAAAAAGGAAAGAAAGAAGACGTGAGAGATTAGCCAAGCTCACTCGGACAAAGAAGTCAACAAACCCCGTGGGCGTATAAATTTTGACTCCCTCGACTTCATCGACCACCACGGCAGTCAGCGTTGGCGGTACCGACACAGAGAGCCCGCTCCCTAGAAGGGTATCACGGACCCTTGGGGGCTGGTGCTTCGACCTCGACAACAACAACAATTTCATCGCTGCACCAGATCAGGCGACTCTGGTGTCTCGTGACTCGACACCTTGTCGTCTCCGCCTTGACGACTCGACAAGATGGACTCGGGGGCTGAACGTTGCAGTCGCCCCTCGACTCTGTTCGCCACATCGACTCCCCACGGATGCGCGCCGCATGACTCCGACGCCGACACTCGGGGGCTGCGCTATGCAAGCTATCTATAATTCGCCTCGGCCGCACCCGATACTCGGGGGCTGCGCTATGCAGGCTAAGAAGTTTCCTTCCGTCGCACCCGCGCCGCTTCGACCCCGATGCCTTGTCGACTCCGCCTCGTCACTCGAATCCTGCGCACCCGACATCGCGTCGACTTGCGCCCAAACGTAAGTTTCTATGCTACGAATCGACAAATTGCCCTTTTCATGTTTTTAAACTGCTTCGGCCGCACACTCCCTTCGGGTGAACGCCGCGCGATTCCACTGAGTCGAGTGCTAAAACTACTCCGCCGCGTCGACTCCGTCCGCCGCGTTCGAGTCCTACAAACTCCGCCGCATCGAGTCCTTTCAGCTAAATGCCGCGCAACTCTCGAGTCCTTTAAGCTAAATGCCGCGCAACTCGATACTCGGGGGCTGCGCCGAGCAACAGCCGCTCTCGATACTCAAGGGCTGCGCCACAGAAGCTTATTCCCATCAAGAGTGTGCTCACAGAAGCAAGGCAAATTGAGCCTATGCCCAACTACAAATAGTTGAACATAGCCTCGGGGGCTACTCCCATCGGAAGCGCTACTAGCGCACCCGATGAGAATTTGTCAAGTCCTCAGAAGAGTCGACTCCAAACAACAATTCAGGTCAACATGCATGCAAGTCAAAGCCCACTCGGGCCATTACTCCAACATTATGATATTCATCATTTACTCCCATCGGGAGCGCACTCGCCGCTGGCTCAAGTGCTGCGCAATTCAAGATAATATTGAGCTTATGCTCAATTACAAGCAATTAAGCATAACCTCGGGGGCTACTCCCATCGGGAGCGCTGCCGCGCACCCGACGCGTTATCGACTAACCTTCTCACAAGGCAAGGGTCCAAGACAATCATGTCAGCAAACACCTGACAGATAATCGGGTTCATGCCATCAGCATATCAAGTCGCGATCCTCAGCAGAGTTGATCACGCAGCTCATACCGGAGACACTTACTTCGCAATGCTTTACCTGAGTTGCGTCCGCCGCAAACTAATCTTGGATGCTGCACCTACAGTGCAAAGATAAGACCCGCTAATCACGCCGAGCCGATCAGGACTCGCACCAGCTGCGACTACCCTGTTTATTCCGTGTCTACGACATCATGAAAAATCCTGACGGACGCGTTGGGTACCCATACTATTGCTGGAGTTCGAGTCTGTAAGACCTCCGCGGCTTGAGTCGAACTTCCCCAGCTCGAAATAAGCTAGTTAGGTTCTTGCCCGAGTGCATTTAACTGGTCCCGATCCGTCGAGTGTACTAGGCCAGCTATGCTACATCCACCTTATCAGGTCATCAAAAATTAGGCATTAGGTCAGAAGCACTACCGACCAATGTCCTTCCCCCTTCAACAAACACAGCATTGGCCCGACATACTTCCGGCTTGATGGCTTCCCATCGTATGACCGTCGATGTGCCTGACATACTGGATTTCTCAAAGTCGCGTTTTCTATAGCCCGCACCGGATTTCTCAAAGTCGGGTTCTTTAGCTCGCACTGGATTTCTCAAAGTCGGGTTCTCTACAGCCCGCACCGGATCTCTCAAAGTCGGGTTCTCTATAGCCCGCACCGGATTTCTCAAAGCCGGGTTCCTGATACGTCCCAAACGTATCCATAATTTTTGATTGATCCATGCCTATATTGCATCAATGCTACATGTTTTTACATAAGTTTTATATCATTTTAAGTCATTTTTCTGGACTAACCTATTAACAAGATGCCCAGTGCCAGTTCCTGTTTTTGGTTTCAGAATAGTTACACAGGAAAAGTCCTCAGAAAAAACCCCGGAAATTCACGGAAATTATTTTGCGACGAAAGAAGCCAGGAGCCCGAAGGCGAGCCCCGGGGGCCCACCAGGGGGAGCAGGCGACCCCACCACGCGACCCAGGGGGGCCCGCGCATGGGGGCGGCGCCCTCCCCTCGGTGACCCCCCGGCACCGACCTTTTGCCCTATTTATTCTTCTGCCCTAAAACTTCTACAAGGGCGACCCTTTTTCCAGAACTCGTCCCGAGGCGCCGCCACCACCAAAAACCCTAAAACAGGGGTTCTGAAGCCCTGTTCCGGCACCCTGCCAGAGGAGATCATCACCGGAGGCCTCTTCATCACCATGCCTGCCTCCGGAGAGATGCGTGAGTAGTTCATCCTTAGACTACGGGTCTATAGCAGTAGCTAGATGGTTGTCTCTCTCCCATGTGCTTCATTGTTCAGATCTTGTGAGTTGCCTAACATGATCAAGATCATCTATATGTAATTCCTATATGTTGTGTTTGCTGGGATCCGAGGGATCGTGAACTTGTGTTCAGTTTTGTTCATCAATATATATCTTCTTTTATGTGTTGTTTATGATCTTGCATGCTCTCCGGTCTCTTTAATTGCTATGGCCAAGTAGTTAGATTGATCTCCAAGAGAGAGTGGTGTGCATGATAGTAGGTTCTTGCCTCCATGAGTCAATGCTCGAGTGACAGAAACGTACAAGTACCTTGGATGTGCGGTTGCTACTAGGGATAAAACAGCGGTGCTAGTTTCCATGTGTTATGAAACATTGCTTACATTATGTATTGAGCTTAAAGCAATTATTTGTTGAATAGGGTAAACTTGTTTGCCTCAACTTAATACCTTTAGGGTGACATGCTGGATAGCGATCCCGGGGTGGATTATTAGTCACATATGCAGTTGGATGACGGTCTGTGTATGTTAGACGTAATGCCTAAATTAAACACCACAATGAATGAACTGTTACAAGATGCATTGTTATGCCATTATGATTCATCAATTGCCCAGCTGTAATTTGTTTACCCAACGTACCATTATCTGTTTTGGAGAGACACCACTAGTGAACTGTGGACCCCGGTCCATTCTTTTACATTGATAGCAACCTTTTTAATCATCTTTTGCTCACTGTTCCTTTCTTCTTTGTTTTCCACCATTCGTTTAATCTCTTTGTTTTCAGCAAAACCGGGAAGATTGACAACCTTCCTGTAAGTTGGGGCAAAGTGAGAGTTTGTGTTGTGTGCAGGTCCACGTCTTCCCTAAGCGCCAGAGGGGAGGTCACCGTGCTGAAGTCTCTCAAGTCCTACTGGATTGATAACCTTGGTTTGATTTGATCAAGGGAAATTTGCTGCGATACTACGTCACATCTTCCACTTGGGGTTCCCAACAAGCAGTGCTGACATTTCTGGCGCCGTTGCCGGGGACTTGGAAGTTTCAGCAAGGGGAGTTTCACACTTCCTTTCTCTTTTCTTTGTTTTTGTTTTGCTTAGTTTACTTTCTTAGTTTTACTTGCTTTCTTGCTTCCTATAAAAATCAAAAACACAAAAAAATTAGAATTTCAGTTTTTAGTCCTTTACTTGTTTTATTTGCTTTACTTAGTTATCATGTCTAGTTCTACTCCTTTTGTTATGTCACCTGAATCTGAGGTTCTCACCTTCAAACAAAGAGGTAGAGAAAGTTTTAAAGAAGCATGGATTAGAATTCTAGAATCTTATGAGAAAACTGAACCAAAGATTACCATGAGTTTATTGCTTAGTAGTTTCTACTTTGGTATCATGCTTTGCTATAGGTATGCTTTAGATGCTATAGTAGGTGGGGATTTCCTTCGTCATGATGGAGACCAAGCCTATAATTCTATAAAGAGTACAAATTATCATCATCATCCGCTGGTTGCAGCAAAACACGTCGCATCGTTGCTCGCAGCTGGAGAAGAGGCTGACGAGGTGGAGGGGGGGAAGGGGCTGGAGGAGCTAGCCATGGAGGTAGATTATGGCGGCCGAGGAGCTCGCCGGAGGATCAGGGCCACGGTTTGGAGAAAGAGGCGTGGCCGTCAATGGGGAATCAATGGATGTACTCCCTCTGTTTCTTTTTAGTCTACATATAAGGTTTGGTCAAAGTCAAACAACCCAAAGTTTGACTAACTTTATAAGAAAAAATATGAACAACCAAAATATGAAATCAATATTATTAGATGCATCATGAAATGAATTTTCATATCATATAGCTTTAGTATTGTAGATGTTGATATTTTTTAATATAAATTTGGTCAAACTTTGTGTAGCTTGACTTTGACCAAATCTTATATGCAGACTAAAAAACCCGGAGGGAGTAGCTGTGTACGAGAGAGAAAGAAAAGGAATGTGTGGTTCGGAGAAGAGATAAGACGCCCAGGGGATAAGGACGAGGGAAGCAGAAGGGCGGGCCCTACGCGTGATGTGGCATCCACACGGCATGCGCACGGTAGACCGGCGCACAGTTCGGCCGGTGCCCCGGCCACAAACATTTACCTTACCAAATATTATGCATACATAGCTTCAATTTCTTTCATAGGAAAACTGATTTTGAACTACATGAGCTGAAATCAAAATAATAATGGCACCTCTCACCAATAAATCAAATCTACCAAAACCTACGGACAAGAGAGGGATGATCTTGCACACACCTCAACCAAAATCACATGTGCAAACAACAGCCAGATTGATATGGTCATTGAGGAGAAAAATGCTAATGGAGAAAGCCACAAAGATCTGAAAGAAACCAAATCAAGCACCAACTTAGCACTTTGTAAAATTGGGACAGAGAAATAGGAGAAAAATAAAGAAATCATATAGAGCAGCACATCCTCGTCGCCCTTCTCCTTGCCGCCGCCAAATAGTAGCCGGTGGTGAGCGCTGGCCAACAGGTGCCGCCTCCCCTACTCCGCCGCGGATCCGCGTCTCCGGTGACGATGCCTGACCTTGACCCACCTCGTCTCCCCTCTCCTCTGCAACGACTCGCTCTCTCCTCAATCCCCCATCCTCTTACTTCCTGTGCCATCATCGATCCTCTCCTCTGCTGCTGTTGAACTCCGGTGCGGGGCTGGGATGGGGGCTCCTTGGAGGGCCAGGAAAGAACCTGGGAGCGGCGGCTCTGGTGAGATGGGGAGAGTGGAGAGAAGCGACGGCTGCGCGGGGGAGTGTGGGAGTGGAGAGCGGGGGAGGAGGAGCGAGTGTGGGGCTCGAGGTGCATGGGGATTGGTTGTAGGGTTTCACAGCTAGGGCACGTGAAATCCATCCCACGTTTCCATTACCCCACTGCGGTAAAACTTCTCACGTAAGCAAACTCGAAACAAAACCACTAGTTCTTTCGGCCCCATGGCTAATAAGAGCATCTCCACTCTTCGGCGCCCCCGGAATGAAAATAGTGCCTTCTGGGGGCGAGCCGGCGTTATTTGCATCGTGGGGCGGTCGGGTTCCCACTCGCCACCTCAAGTTGGCCCCCAGACGCCCTTTTTTGAAAAAAACATCGGCTAAAATTTAAAGGATTCGGACGAAATTCATTCATATTTGTACATAACTTGTAAAAGACATAACATAAAACCTAAAAACTACGCCGCCGCTCGCTGCCGTCGCCGTCCCGAGCCTTCTACATGCCGAAGAACTTGTAGAGGGCCGTGTCCCCGTTGCCGCCGTCCTTGCTGCAGCCCTGCCCTGGGTCGCCTTGGCGGACGGGGTTGGTGGGCGGCGGTGCCTCGTCGTTGCTATCCTCGAGGACAATGACGCCGTCCACGTCGCGTCCCCAGCGACGGGCGGCGATCTCCTCGAGAGCGCGGCGCTGGCGCTCCAGCTCCAGCCGGACGTAGTCATCCCGCGCCCATTTGAGGGCAGTCTCGTCGGCGGCGGTCATGTCGTCGTGCTTCTTCTTGACGGCGACGAGCCCCGCCTCGGACTTCACGGCGCTAGCCCCGGCTCGGGCTTCAGCTTGACGACGCGGGAGGAGGGAGGAGAGGGGCCACCGCGGGTGCGCCGGCCCAGCGGCGTTTCCACGGGCTCGGTCTTGTGATGAGGCATGGACTAGCGAGACGCTAAGTCGTGCGTGAAGACGGCCTGACCTTTCACGGCGATGCTTGGTCAACAGTTCCTTCTCGTACCCTCCAAGAATAACTTTCACCCGCGTATGAAAATACACGAACAAAAGTAATGATCCCCTTGGATCAGCACGTAGGCGTCGATCCAATGATCAATCCTCCGTTGCTAATAAATTTCCACGATGAAAAATCACAGATAATACACACAATGTGGTCGTCCGCAACTCGGACGTTTCCTGTATATTCTCGTAACTCAAACACAAAAACTCCCCTTAACATCGACCAAAACCTGGCCTTTAATATCGCTGAACTCCCGTACGCTAAGAAAGAAAGAAAAAACCAATGACTAAATCCTAACAGACCTAAAACTGACTACGTGACAAACTAGTAGAACTCAAAAGGAAATATATCTCTGTTTTTTATTTGGACCTGGACTCTAAGATGACTAATTAATTTGCATGCAACATAATTTCCTTGCCATGCAAACTAAGATCAATTGAGCCAACCCGTGTCCAATCAGGTGGCGTACGAAACTTTGGCTCCACCTTGTCACGTACAGGTTCTTCTTTTATCTCTGGTTTCCTCCTTTGCTGCAGATCTATTAGCTTGTATGATTTTATCTCTGGTGTCCCCGTCGCCGTCCTGGTTTTTTATAGTCCAAATCTGTTGGTACTATACAACCATGCATCAACGTATCAATCACATCTCTTGAATGTAATGCATGGACCACGTAATTGCTCTTTGGTCTGTTAATTACAGATTTTATTCTGGGTCCACACAACTGACGCACACGATCATCCTTTCCTCGATGAAATATGGCTGCTTGCACGTCATTATTTTCTGCAACTTTTCCATGGCTTAATTCTTTAACTAACTCAGATTGAGTATTATCATCAATTGATGTTGTCGTGCTCGTATCACCTTGACCTAGGCGAGCGGGGCGAGCGCCGGCGACCCGGAGGAGCGGGAGGAGGAGGAGGAGGAGGAAGAGCAGCCCGCCATGCGCCTCGACAGCCAAGAAGAGCCTCCGCTCCGGCGGGGGACTGGCGCCGGTGCCGCGGGGTACTCGAGCGGCGGCTGGTTGCCGCCCTCGAGGTACTCGAGGACAGCATGGAGCGTGCGCCCGGGGACGCCCCACCACAGGCGGTGGCCGTCGGCGTTGTGTCGTCCCCTCACCGGCGCGTTGTTGGTGGAGGCCAGCTGCTCCTCGTGGCGGCGCGTGAAGTACGCCGTCCACCAAGCGTGTTTGTTGGCGGCGTACTCCGGCAGTCCCCGCACCTCCTCCGGTAGCGAAGCGCGAACGCGCACGATCTTGGCGTGGCGGCGGTCGGCGTCGGCGGGCGGCGGGGAGACAGGGACGCCTCCGGCGCTCAGCCTCCACGAGCCCGGCACGCGCATGTCAGGCGGCGCCGGGTAGTTCGCCTCGTGGAGGAGGTACGCCTCCCACTCGTGGAGGTGGCGGCGGCCAATGCCGTTAGCCGCCGCTCCTTCGCTGGGGAAACGATGGGCCATCGGCGGTGGCTGTAGAGGGGTGTAGACCGGGGGAGGAGATGGGTCGTCGGCGGCGAGAGAGGGGGTGGGCGGCGAGCGGGCTGCAGCCGTGTGGACGCGTGGCACCGCGCGTCTTCACTGCGCCGCCGGAATCAATGGAAGGCTGACCGGTTGCAGCCTTCGCATTGATTCCCCGCGGGAAACCGAGGCGATGGAGGACGACGAACACGCCTGGTCGCTGACTGGGCGGGCCCACCATGCTTTCGCGCCAAAAAAGTTCCCCCGGCGCCCCGAGCGCCCCCCAGCGCGTCGGGTTCGGCCTGGGTCCGCCGGCGCCAAATTCGGCCCTAACCGGCGAAAAGTGGGCTTCTGGGGGCGCGTCTGGGCCCTTTTTTTCTCGCCGGCGATGGAAAAAGGCCTTGGGGGGCTGTTGGGGCGAGTGGAGATGCTCTAAGCCCCACCCGTAATTCACTCTTGAAGCAGCTATGAATGTAAAAATGAACTAATGACTGACTAAGCGCCAGCAGTCAAAAGAGAGCGACAGTAAAAGAATCATGCGGTCCAACAGGCTTGGCGCACGCGGTTGCCTCGGGAAGCCTAGCCTCATTTATATGTACAATGCATAGCGGAAAAATAGACAAAACTGACCTCGAGGTGCAACTATTTGACAAACTAAACTGTAGGCGAAACAAATTCACTCAGCTAACCCTTTTGTGTAGCGCCCTAAAGGTCGACGCTGCACTACACTGTGTAGCGCCTGACTGAAGGCGCTACACTCCTGCCAGCGTGGCACCCTGGGCCCCACTCCTGGTTGTGTAGCGCCTAGGTGAAAGGAGGTGCACTACATTTGTGCAGCGCCTAGCTGAAAGGCTCTGCACTACCTTATATTAAAACCGTTGTAACTTCTAATCCGTGCATCCGATGAAAAACGTGCCTTATATGAATGTTGTGCATTTTTATGTGTTCTACGCAATGAAGGCATTTTCATCTATGTTAGGATCAATTTGCTTGATGAAAACTCTGTTGTAGAAGTGCATCATAATATAACTGACAGAATCTGTTAAAACTTACAAACTTCGCATGATGATAGCCATTGACCTATAGATCTTATGCATTTACATCCTACATGAGTTTTGCACTACATAATGTGTACAATCCCGACATCATATGAATACGATCAAATTATGATTTTTTTTAAAAAATATGTCTACTTTAAGTCCATGTCATTTTCATACGCACTAAATATCTGCATCACTATGTTTTGAGACGCAAAAGTACCTAAGGCAATGTTCTGCTAGATTGACACTTGTTAATTTCACCAAATCCCTAGATGTCAACAGAACTTCACATTTTGTAAAATGCATAGTAAATCAACCATGCTTATATGGAGTAACTTTATATATGAATTTTGAGCATATCCATGTCCACTTTATAGTAAATCAACGATTGCAACGAGAAATTTTCACTATCTACATAGATAAGTGATAGGAATGTCAAAGATATATACTTATATAATCTTAAAATTTAGCACCTATAATGTTTGCTGTCAGTAGCAAGAGCACATGTTTTCTGATTTGGACTCTATTTTTAGGCTACTGAAAAAAGCTGCAGCTGCTTGTATTGTGTACTGCTATATATATAGGGTATAAGATCGGTACAGAGTGAGTAGGTTTGGACTTGATAGCCCAGGACGGCCTCATGCTAACCAGGATGACAAAACAGAGTTGACAGTAAAACTAGCCGTCAGTGCTACTAGCTGAAAGTCAACATGCTTATCTTACTAGCCTAATGAAAAACAAAGTTTAGTCATCAGGAAAACTAAACCGTTCTTCACAAAATTCCGAATGGAAAACAAATCAAGTTCATGCCAAGGGGTCTTGTAGAACTCGAGATATGATTATGTCAAGATATGTAACAAATCAGTCAACAACATTATCATGCCTACTTTAGTGCAACATAACAATAGGTTAAATGTTTTTAACATGGCAACACGTTGGATATACTGAAAGTAGACATGGTGATGCTCAAAATTCATATATAAAGTTATTCCATATGAAGCATGTTTGATTTACTATGCATTTTACAAAATGCAAAGTTCTCTTGACATCCAGCGACTTGGTGAAATTAAAGTGTCAATCTGGCAGAACATTGCCTTAGGTACTTTAGTGTCTCAAAACATAGTGATGCAAGTATTTAGTGGGTATGAAAATGACATGGACTTAAAGTAGACATAATTTTTTTTCAAAAATTCATAATTAGATCATATTCATATGATGTCGGGATTAATTACTATGGATCTTACAAAATGCAACTTTCTGTAACCGAAGTTCATTTATATCATGTTAGTCACTTAGATGCAAGAAATGAACATGTTAAAGATGATTAACATGGCAAGCATATGCATGGCGTGAAAGTACACATTATGTAGTGCAAAACTCATGTAGGATGCAAATGCATAAGAGCTATAGGTCAATGGCTATCATCATGCCAAGTTTGTAAGTTTTAACAGATTCTGTCAGTTATATTATGATGCACTTCTGCAATAGAGTTTTCATCAAGCAAATTGATCCTAACATAGATGAAAATGCCATCATTGCGTAGAACAAATAAAAATGCACAACATTCATATAAGGCACGTTTTCATCGGATGCACGGATTAGAAGTTACAACAGTTTTATTATAAGGTAGTGCAGAGCCTTTCGGCTAGGCGCTGCACAATGTAGTGCATCTCCTTTCACCTAGGCGCTGCACAACCAGGAGTGGGGCCCGGGGTGCCATGCTGGCCAGGAGTGTAGCGCCTGTCAGTCAGGCGCTACATAGTGTAGTGCAGCGCCGACCTGTCGGGCGCTACACAAAAGGGTTAGCTGGGTGAATTTGTTTCGCCTATGGTTTAGTTTGTGAAATAGTTGCACCTCGAGGTCAGTTTTGTCCATTTTGCCATGCATAGCAACTTCATGAGAAAAAGTTGGCAACTTTGAAGGTGAAAAAAGCTGTCGAAACATAGCAAACATGAGGTCCAGTATTGAAGATTAATGTAAATTCGAGCCACTCACTTTGATGTTTCAGTAGTACTCCCTTTGTAAAGAAATATAAGAGTGTTTAGATCACTACGTTTTAGTGATCTACATGTATTTCTATACAGAGGAATAGCATATTTTCACGTTTCAGTAATATTTAAAGCGCACACGTCGTCGCTTTTGTCATCCCTACATTCGACGCATACTGACTGAAAATCTACTGTTCGCACACACCTTGGCATGGCTCTTCTATTGAACCACATATTTTCTTTGAGAACAGTAGTAGCTTAAAACCATTATTTAGATTTAGATGACGCCATGACCTGCAAGTGAAAGCACACACTAATAAAGTCATGAAAACAAGAGACTTGCATATGTTGGGATGGTTAGTACGTTGACTGATGACCCACAAGTATAGGGGATCAATCGTAGTCCTTTCGATAAGTAAGAGTGTCGAACCCAACGAGGAGCAGAAAGAAATGACAAGCGGTTTTCAGCAAGGTATTTTCTGTAAGCATTGAAATTATCGGTAACAAGTAGTTTGATAGCAAGATAATTTGTAACGAGCAAGTAATAGTAACGGTAACAAAGGTACATCAAGATAGCCCAATCCTTTTTATAGCAATGGACAAGCCAGAACCAACTCTTATAGCAAGTAAAGCGCTCTTGAGGACACACGAGAATTCATCTAGTCACTTTTCATCATGTTGGTTTGATTCGCGTTCGTTACTTTGATAATTTGATATGTGGGTGTACCGGTGCTTGGGTGTTGTTCTTACTTGAACAAGCCTCCCACTTATGATTAACCCCGCTCGCAAGCATCCACAACTACGAAAGAAGAATTAAGATAAAATCTAACCATAGCATTAAACATGTGGATACAAATCAGCCCCTTACGAAATAGCGTATAAACTAGGGTTAAGTTTCCGTCTAGCAACCCATAATCTAATTACTATTCCACAATGTGTTCGCTTAGGCCCAAAGATGGTGAAGGGTCATGTAGTCAACGTTCACGTCACACCACTAAAGGAAACAACAACATACATATCATCAAAATTTCGAACGAAAACCAAATTCACATGATTACTTATGACAAGACTTCTCTCATGTCCTCAAGAACAAAAGTAACTACTCACACATCATCTTCATGCTCAAGATCAGAGAGGTATTAAATAGCATAATGGATCTAAACATATAATCTTCCACCAATATACCAACTAGCATCAACTACGAGATGTAATCAACACTACTAGCAACCCACAGGTACCAATCTGAGGTTTTGATACAAAGATTGAATACAAGAGATGAACTAGGGTTTGAGATGAGATGGTGCTGGTGAAGATGTTGATGAAGATTGGTCCTCCCACGATGAGAGGGTTTTTGGTGATGATCGTGGCTTCGATTTCCCTCACCTGGAGGGAAGTATCCCCGACGGAATCGCTCCGTCGGAGAGCAAAAGTGCAACCCATAAGTGTAGGGGACCAATTGCAGCTTTTTCGATAAATAAGAGTGTCAAATCCAACGAGGAGCTAAAGGTAGGATTTGTATTCTCAAGTTCTATCGACCACCAAAACAATTCTACGCACGCTTAACGTTTACTTTACATAGAACAAGAATAAAACTAGAAGTACTTTGCGAAAATAGAACTACGAGTACTGTACAAGAAAATAAAAGTTAGTTGTGTAGTAGCAAGCTTTTTGTAACACAAGAGAAAGATTTGTCCCTAGGCAATCGATAGCTAGACCGGTAATCATTATTGCAATTTTATATGAGGGAGAGGCATAAGCTAACATACTTCCTCTACTTGGATCATATGCACTTATGATTGGACCCCTAGCAAGCATCCGCAACTACTAAAGATCCGCAACTACTAAAGATCATTAAGGTAAAACCCAACCATAGCCTTAAGTATCAATTCCTCTTTACTCCCATACGCAACAACCCACTTATTCGTGTTCAGGCTTCTGTCACTCCGGCAACCGACAATAAGTGAATCATGAACATATTGCAACACCCTACAGCGAGGACCCCTCACGTTTGTGCGAGACGAAGGGCACCGTAGGACAGCACCAAAATAAAATATACAACTCATACCAACCATGATCACGATTAGCCCATAGGACAAAACAGATCTACTCAAACATCATAGGATAACCACATATCATTGGGAAATAATATATAGTGTTGAGCACCATGTATAAGTAGAGAATTACAGCGGGAATAGAGAGGTTACATCGCTGCACAGAGGAGGAGAAAGTTGGTGTTGACGGTAGCAAGATTGTTGATGTAGATTGCCGTCACGATCCTAGCCCCGGCGGCACTCCGGCGCCACTGGGAGAGAGGGGGAGAGAGCTCCCCTCCTTCTTCTTCTTCTTCCTTGGCCTCCTTCCTAGATGGGAGGAGGGTTTCCCCTTTGTTCCTTGGCCTCCATGGCAGCGGAGGGGCGAGAGCCCCTCCGAGATTGGATCTCTTTCTCTGTTTCTTTTTTGTTTCGCGTCCCCCAGATCTGGCCAAAAACCGTTTCTTAAATATCCGGAGATCCGTAACTCCGATTGCACTGAGATTTTAACATGATTTTTTTCCGGATATAAGCTTCCTTGCGCCCGAAGTAGAGCTCCAACCGACTTAGGAGGTGACCACAACCCACCACGGCGCGCCTGGGCCCTGGGGCGTGCCCAGGTGTCTTGTGGGGGCTATGGGTCACCTTTTGCGTTGATTCCGCCTCCCAAAAATCACAAATATTCCAAAATAATCCTCTATAAATTTTTATTGCATTTGGAGTTCGTTTGATATGGATTTTCTGCAAACAAAAAACATGCAAAAAATAGGAACTGGCACTGGGCACTGGATCAGTAAGTTTGTCCCATAAACCATATAAAAAGTTGCCAAAACTATATGAAATTTGTACAATATTGGCATGGAACAATAAAAAATTATAGATACACGGAGACGTATCAGCATCCCCAAGCTTAATTCATGCTCGTCCTCGAGTAGGTAAATGATTAAAAAAGATAATTTTTGATGTGGAATGCTACCTATCATAAACTTGATCATATAATCTAATCATGGCATGAATATTAAGACATGAGTGCTTCAAGGCAATAGTATATATTGACATAGGACATTAGTACTCAGGCATCTCGACAAACAATCATGTCTTTCAAAATATCAAATGCTAAAGAACGCTATCCCTATAAAATCATATAGCCTTGTCATGCTCTGTCTTCTTAACACACAGTATAAATCATGAACTACCCCGGTGTCAGCCAAGCAATTGGTTCATACTTTTTAACGCGCTTCAGCTTTTTCAACCCTCATGCAATACATGAGCGCAAGCCATAGCACTATGGGTGGAATAGAATGCGGTGGTAGTATACAAAATAAGGGAGAAAGTCTCACATCAACTAGGCAAATTAATAGGCTATGGAGATGCCCATCAATCGATATCAATGCGAGGAGTAGGGATTGCCATGCAACGGATGCACTAAGAGCTATAAGTGTATGAAATCTCAAACTAAAACTAAGTGGGTATGCATCCAACTCTAAAATGAAAAATTCCCACTAGTATATGAAAGTGACAACATAGGAGACTCTCTATATGAAAAACATGGTGCTATTTTGAAGCACAAGTGTGGTAAAGGATAGTAGCAATGCCCCTTCTCTCTTTTCTCTCATTTTTTTTTTCTTTTTTTCTTTGGGCTCTTTTTGGCCTCGCTTTTTTCTTTTTCTTTTTTTTCTTTTCTTTTTTTATATTTGTCCGGAGTTTCATCCCGACTTGTGGGGGAATCTCTCCATCATCCTTTCCTCACTGGGACATGCTCTAATAATGAATAAGGATGATCATCACACTTTCTTTTACTTATAACTCAAAAAATTACAACTCGACACCTAGAACAATATGACTCTATATGAATGCCTCTGGCAGTGTACCAGGATGTGCAATGATCTAGCATAGCAAATATATCAAAAAACGGACAAGCCTGGAAATATCATGCTAGCTATCTTACGATCATGGAAAGCAATATGAAAATGAATGCTCAAGTCATGTATATGATGATGATGGAAGTTACATGGCAATATATCTCGGAATGGCTATGGAAATGTCATAATAGGTAGGTATGGTGGCTGTTTTGAGGAAGGTATAATAAGGTTTACGCACCGGCAAAAGTTGCGCGGTACTAGAGAGGCTAGCAACAGTGGAAGGGTGAGAGTGCGTATAATCCATGGACTCACATTAGTCATAAAGAACTCACATACTTATGGCAAAAGTTTATTAGCCCTTGAAGCAAAGTGTTACTACGCATGCTCCTAGGGGGGAGGTTGGTAGGAGTTAACCATCACGCGCCCCAACCTTCACACAAAGATAGACAATCAAGGATAAATTGTGCTCCAACTTCCCAACATAACGAGAGACTATATGTGCATGCTTCGGGAATCACAAACCTTAACACCAATATTCCTACTAAACACAACCATCCGCTAGTACCTCCCACATATTATCATCTCTATATTGCAAAACTATTGCAAGGAATCAAACATATCATATTCAGTGATCCATAAGTTTTATGTAGGATTTTATGACTAACCATGTGAATGACCAATTCCTGTTAACTCTCTAAATAGATATAAGTGAAGCATGAGAGTTTAATTCTTTCTACAAAAGACCATGCTCTAACAAATATAAGTGAAGCAAAAGAGCATTCTACAAATAACGGTTTTGCTAGATGTAGAGAAACAGGCAATCCAAACTTCAAATGATATAAGTGAAGCACATGAAGCATTCTATAAAGCCATACTCAAAAGATATAAGTGAAGTGCAATGAGCATCCTATAAATCAACCAAGGAATATATCATACCAGCATGGTGCATAAAATAAAAGTGAAAAATAAACACGAAAGATGCTCCAAGAATTTACGCATATCATGTGAACAAAACGAAAACCGAAACATACCGATACTTGTTGAAGAAAGATGGGATGCCTTCCGGGGCATCCCCAAGCTTAGATGCTTGAGTCTCCTTGAATATTTACTTGGGGTGCCTTGGGCATCCCCAAGCTTGAGCTCTTGCCTCTCCTCCTTCTTCTTATATCGAAACCTCCTCGATCTTCGAACACTTCATCCACACAAAACTTAACAGAAAACCCGGTGAGATCCGTTAGTATAATAATGCAAATCACTACTCTAAGTAGTGTTGCAAACCCATTCATATATTTTTTGCATTATAGCTGTTGTAGTATAACTTTTCCATGGCTCATACGACCGATAGAATCGATAGTTTCATCAGAACAAGCAAAACAATGCATAAAAAACAGAATCTGTCTTAAACAGGACAGTCTGTAGTAATATGAACATTGACCATACTTCTGTAACTCCAAAAATTCTGAAAAATTAGGAAACGATAAACAATTTGCATAGCAGTTTTTTGTAAAATTTTCAGAAACTTTTGATGTTCCGGTAAAAAATGAAAAATCACGGACTACAGCCAAAGTTTCTGTTTTTACACCGCACATACCAACAAGCAATCTAATCATCCTAAAGGCAAACCTTGGCACATTATTTTTATAATACAATGGATTTTTCCAAGGGGATAATTGTTTTTTTGAAAATTTTCTGTAATTGAGATTCACAAAGTTTCCATGGGCATGAACAAAGTTCAAGGCATGCTCCCTCTTCCACGGTGCTCGTCCTTCTCACTTTCACTTTTCTTTTTGCAAAGTTTTAAGTTCCCCTCTATATTTTTTTGTTTTTAAACTTTATAAAAGCACTCAACAGAAATAAATGACTCTCTAAAACTTACGGGTTGTGTCCCTGGCAGCACTTTCTTTAAGGCCATTAAGCTAGGTCCCAAGGTATATCAAAGACAATTTTAATTAACAATGATTTGTAATTTAGTAGTGAGCACAAAGCAACATATATCATGCAATGACGAAGTCTAACCTTCTTCCTATGCATTGGCAGGTCAAAAAAGAACAATTCATGCACATCAAGTAAAGGCAATGCATAGTATAAATAGTTTCTTGCAATTTTATCGTGTTGGAAACATAGGGAGGTGGAGATGTAGTTCCTCTCTCATAATAATTGCAAGTAGGAGCAGCGAGCATATGCATATTATATTCATCAAAATCATCATGTGTAGTGGTAGAACGCAACCCATCAATATAATCCTTAATAAGTGCAAACTTCTCCGATATAGTGTAGTTGGGAGAATTCAAAAAGATAATAGGACTATCATGCGTGGGTGCAATAGCAACAATTTCATGTTTAACATACAGAACTATAGCAGGTTCATCTCCATAAGCATAATTCATATTGGCATCTTGGCCACAAGCATAGCAAGCATCAATTTCATCAAAAAGGGATATTTCAAATGAATCCAAGGGATCATAGCAATTATCATAGCATTCATCCTTCGGTAAGCACGAAGGGAAATTAAACAATGTATGAGTTGAAGAGTTACTCTCATCATAAGGTGGGCACGGGTAGCTAATCCGTTCTTCCTCCTTTTGTTCTTCGCTCTCCTCCTCATCTTTTTCATCCAATGAGCTCACAGTGTCATCAATTTTTTCTTCCATAGATTCCTGCAAAATATTAGTCTCTTCTTGGATAGCGGAGACTTTCTCAAGAAATGCATCAATATCGTAATTGTATTCATAATTCTCACAGCAATATTTAAGTATAGCAAAAATTTGAGGTCTATAGACAGCATCATCATAATCTTCATACTTTTCAACCAGAGATTCAATTTCATAAGCACCCTTGAAAGAAACAAATTCTTCTATGCGTTCCACATCATAGTAATCATATATACCATTAGCATAAGAAGCCAAGGTTTCATTATCATTAAATTTACACGAAAAGGGAAGGTGTGGAGCCTTCATCCTAGAGCAACAAGTATAATCATATCTCAAGCATAGCTCCCGAGCATACCAATGCAACATATGAATTTGATCCCATAACAATTTCCCTTTATGAGTAAAGTGATAATCCCTAAATATTCACGTTGATCCAACGTGTCTCCCATTATCAAGTTGAATGGGGTTTTCTCAGGATTATCAAAGTAGTGTTCAATATTTTTCACATAACGAGCATCGAGGGTTTTAGGAGGTTCCCCATCTCCATGAGTAGCAAGTACACCTAATTTTTTTGGTATTTCGTGTTCCATATCCATAACTAAAGATAGAGAACAACTTAGAACAGAAAATAAAATCTACTTAGTGGTAAAGCAAACAAGCACACACGAGAATATTCACCCCACGCTATTGCTCCACGGCAACAGCGCCAGAAAAAGGTCTTGATAACCCACAAGTGTAGGCGACCAATTGTAGCTTTTTTGATAAATAAGAGTGTCGAACCCAACGAGGAGCTAAAGGTAGGATTTGTATTCTCTCAAGTTCTATCGACCACCGAAACAACTCTACGCACGCTTAACGTTTACTTTACCTAGAACAAGAATGAAACTAGAAGTACTTTGCGAAAATAGAACTATGAGTACTTTACAAGAAAATAAAAGTTAGTTGTGTAGTAGCAAGCTTATTGTAACACAAGAGAAAGATTTGTCCCTAGGCAATCGATAGCTAGACCGGTAATCATTATTGCAATTTTATATGAGGGAGAGGCATAAGCTAACATACTTCCTCTACTTGGATCATATGCACTTATGATTGGACCCCTAGCAAGCATCCGCAACTACTAAAGATCATTAAGGTAAAACCCAACCATAGCCTTAAGTATCAAGTCCTCTTTACTCCCATACGCAACAACCCACTTATCCCTGTTCAGGCTTCTGTCACTCCGGCAACCGACAATATGCGAATCATGAACATATTGCAACACCCTACAGCGAGGACCCCTCACATTTGCGTGAGACGAAGGGCACCATAGGACAGCACCAAAATAAAATATACAACTCATACCAACCATGATCACGATTAGCTCATAGGACAAAACAGATCTACTCAAACATCATAGGATAACCACATATCATTGGGAAATAATATATAGTGTTGAGCACCATGTTTAAGTAGAGAATTACAACGGGAATAGAGAGGTTACACCGCTGCATAGAGGGGGATAAAGTTGGTGTTGACGGTAGCAAGATTGTTGATGTAGATTGCCATCACGATCCTAGCCCCGGCGGCACTCCGGCGCCACCGGGAGAGAGGGGGAGAGAGCCCCCTCCTTCTTCTTCTTCCTTGGCCTCCTTCCTAGATGGGAGGAATGTTTCCCCTCTGTTCCTTGGCCTCCATGGCAGCGGAGGGGCGAGAGCCCCTCCGAGGTTGGATCTCTCTCTCTGTTTCTTTTCTGTTTCGCGTCCCCCAGATCTGGCCGAAAACCGTTTCTTAAATATCCGGAGATCCGTAACTCCAATTACGTTGAGATTTTAGGATGATTTTTTTTCTGGATATAAGCTTCCTTGCGCCCGAAGTAGAGCTCCAACTGACTTAGGAGGTGACCACAACCCACCACGGTGCGCCTGGGCCCTGGGGCGCGCCCAGGTGTCTTGTGGGGGCTGTGGGCCACCTTTTGCGTTGATTCCGCCTCCCAAAAATCACAAATATTCCAAAATAATTCTTCTTAAAATTTTATTGCATTTGGACTTCGTTTGATATGGAAGCAAACAAAAAACATGCAAAAAACAGGAACTGGCACTGGGCACTAGATCAGTAAGTTAGTCCCATAAATCATATAAAAAGTTGCCAAAAGTATATGAAATTTGTACAATATTGGCATGGAACAATAAAAAATTATAGATATGACAGAGACGTATCACCCACTACCTACCAGGGCGCGCCTGGGGGGCCTGGCGCGCCCTGGTGCCTTGTGGGCACCTAGGTGGCCCCCTTTGGTGCTTCTTGACTACAATATTTTTTATATATTCCAGAATAATTCTCCGTAATTTTTCAGCTCATTTGGAGATGTGCAGAATAGGTATCTCTGATATGCTTTTTCAGGTCCAGAATTCCAGCTGTCGGCAATCTCCCTCTTTGTGTAAACCTTGCATATTATGAGAGAAAAGGCATTAGAATTACTCCAAAAAGTGTTATATTGGTCAAAAACACTATAAATAATAGTAGGAAATCATGATGCAAAATGGACGTATCAACTCCCCCAAGCTTAGACCTCGTTTGTCCTCAAGTGAAAGCCGATATCGATAATCATGTCCACATGGTTAGAGAGAGAGAGAGAGGTGTCGATAAAACAAAATACGGACATAGTAGCATCATGATCATTATTATGACAACAATATATCATCCTAGAACTTCTCGTGCAAAAGTAACAATTCATCACAATAGAGAAGTATAAAGCATAAACTTTCTTGGAAACTAACAAACTATGTTCTCAGTCAACAAACTAATTGCAATTCATCATCTTTTCAGGAAGAGTCTCATGTAGGAGCTTTTATTTAGCAAGTCCACATACTCAACCATCTTCTAATCTTCTATGACTGCTAACACTCACGACATATATATGGAGCAAAAAGTTTCAGCCAAACACGTAGAAAGATGCGGGCTTATAATTTTGCCTCCCAACTTATTTACCTCGAGGGTAATGTCAACAATAATAACTCATGATCACCTACATCCAGTTGGATATATGTGCTTAGATCTTTCCCCACCACATGATGCTTGCAAATGAGAAAATAAAAAGGAATAGAGGAGAACTCTATTGACTCTTGCATAAAAAGTAAATACATAAAAGTAAAGGATAGGCCCTTCGCAGAGGGAAGCAGAGGTTGTCATACGCTCTTTATTTTTGGATGCGCAAGATCTTAATGCAAAGGAACATCACTTTATGTTGCCCCTTGTGATAGCGAACTTTATCATGTAGTCCGTCGCTTTTATTTCTTCACCATCACAAGTTCATACAAAGCTTATTTTCCCTTACAATAAAAGATCGAACATATTTAGGAGTAATTTTTATTGCTTTGTGCACCTATGACAACTTACTTTAAGGATCTTGTTCCATCCATAGTTAGGTATAGTGGACTCTCATGGCATGAAACTGGGTTTAAGAGTTTTGGATGCACAAGTAGTACTTCTACTTGGTGCAGAATTTAGGCTAGCAAATATATTGAGCAAGCACCACATGTTGGAGGATCTATAACAATATAACTTCTATGTGGATATAAGCAAACATAACTCATTACATTGTCTTCCTTGTCCAACGTCAACAATTTGGCATAAAATACTTAATGGGGGCTCACAATCATAAAAGATGTCCAAGATAGTATATTTATATGTGAATCTTCTCTTCCCTTATTAACTCTTTCATGAATTGCATCATTGACCAATGCTATGTTTGTTATCCTCCAATAAATTTTACCACTTACACTTTTCTTCATGTAATGTCATTACTTTCCCTAAGATTAGCATATGATCTTTTTCACTATTTCCTTTTATTACTAAGATTGAAATAAGAAAGAAAAGCACTCAACTCAAAACTAATCTTTATTATATAACTCTCAACTTGATTACATAGATAGATAAATCATGAAACTAACACTCGAAAATAGATCATGCTAAACTTTTATTCAACTAAATCACGAAGCAACTAAAGATCGAACTAAAAAGGTAAAGATGGTGATACGATAACGGGGCACCTCCCCCAAGCTTGGCACAAGCCAAGGGGAGTGCCCATACCCGTGTACTCAAGTCTCTTTCTTTGGAGGTGATGATGATGATGGTGATGATTTGAGCCTGTTCATCTTAAACTTGAGGATGAAATTTTCCTCCCTTAGAGCATAGACTTCTTGTTCAATCTTCAAAATCTTTTTACATAACGCCTCCTTGCTTTCCTGCAGAAAATGAGATGGGATAAATTGGGTCTTAGATTTGTTTGCTGTGGTTGGGAGGCTCGATTTCTTGAATTCCACATGCATGTCCCCAGGTTGAGGTAGATGGACGTCTTCCTCTTCCTCGCTCGAATACTCCATCCTTGTTGGAGCATCATCTTCTTCCTCCTCGTCCGTTGTCCACCCATACTTCTCCACGTCACCATACACCTTTGGGTTGGCAACGAGGTGGGAGACGTAGCTTTCCCCATCTGAATCTTGCGACGACATATTGCTTTAATTCTATGAGAAATCAGCATGAAACAAGAACAGAGAATTTTTTTGCGATGCGAGGGTCAAAACGTCCGGGAGTATATATAAAGAATTTTTATCTTGCAAAACAAGTATACGGTAAGAAAACGGAGTCGGGAAGGTCCCCGAGGGGCCCACTACCCACCAGGGCGCGCTAGGGAGGGCAAGCGCGCCCTGGTGCCTAGTGGGTACCTCGGTTGCCTTCTCGGGTTTTTCCTATTTTTGTATTCTTTCTAATATTCCAAAATTGACAGAAAATATTTTTGCGGAATTTTTGGAGTTAGTTTACTTACTGTATCACATACCTCTTCCTTTTCAGGGTTCTGGAGTATTCTGGAAGGTTTCTTTTATGTATTCCTCAGGTGTCATAGTTTGGATAATATTGGTTTCAACATTAATAGGTGTACCTGAAATATAATGTTCAATTCTTTGTCCGTTGACCACCTTCGGATTAGTGCCTTCGGGATTATTAATCTTGAGAGCTCCGGAATGATAAACTTCTTCGATGACATATGGGCCTTCCCATTTAGAGAGAAGTTTTCCTGCAAAAAATCTGAAACGAGAATTGTACAATAGAACATATTCACCCACCTTGAATTTCCATTTTTGGATCCTTTTGTCATACCATCTTTTAACTTTTTCTTTAAACAACTTGGCATTTTCATAAGCTTGGGTTCTCCATTCATCTAAAGAGCTAATATCAAATAACCTATTTTCACCGGCAAGTTTGAAATCATAGTTGAGTTCTTTAATTTCCCAACATGCTTTATGTTCTAACTCAAGAGGTAATGACATGCTTTTCCATAAACCATTTTGTATGGAGACATACCCATAGGATTCTTATAAGCAGTTCTATAAGCCCAAAGTGCATCATCAAGTTTCTTAGACCAATTCTTTCTGGATCTATTAACAGTCTTTTTCAAAATCAATTTTATTTCTCTATTGCTCAATTCAACTTGACCACTAGATTGAGGGTGATAGGGAGATGCAATTCTATGGTTGACATCATATTTAGCAAGCAACTTACGGAAACCACCATGAATAAAATGTGAACCACCATCAATCATTAAATATCTAGGGACTCCAAACCTCGGGAAAATAACCTCTTTAAGCATTTTAATGGATGTGTTGTGATCAGCACTACTAGTTGGAATAACTTCTACCCACTTAGTAACATAATCAACACCAACCAAAATATGTGTATACCCATTGGAGGAAGGAAAAGGTCCCATATAATCAAATCCACAAACATCAAATGGTTCAACAACAAGTGAATAATTCATAGGCATTTCCTGACGTCTACCAATATTCCCAATTCTTTGACATTCATCACAAGATAAGACAAATTTACGAGCATCCTTGAAAAGAGTAGGCCAATAAAAACCAGATTGTAATACCTTGTGTGCAGTTCTGTCTCCAGCATGGTGTCCTCTGTATGCCTCGGAATGACACTTCCATATGGTTTATTCCTGTTCATGCTCAGGTATACAACGTCTAATAATACCATCTTCTCCCTCTTTATAAAGATGTGGGTCATCACAGAAGTAATGTCTTAAATCATAGAAGAACTTTTTCTTTTGTTGGTATGTGAAACAAGGCGGTATAAATTTAGCAATGATGTAATTAGCATAATCATCATACCAAGGTGTGTTATGAGTAGCATTTATAGCAGCTAGTTGTTCATCAGGGAAACTATCATCAATAGGTAGTGGGTCATCAAGGATGTTTTCCAATCTAGACAAGTTATCAGCTACGGGATTCTCAGCTCCCTTCCTATCAGTAATATGCAAGTCAAATTCTTGTAGCAGTAGAACCCACCTAACGAATCTAGGCTTAGCATCTTTCTTTTCCATAAGGTATTTAATAACAGCATGATCGGTGTGAACAGTTACTTTAGAATCAACTATGTAAGATCCGAATTTATCACATGCAAACACAACTGCTAAAAATTCCTTTTCAGTAGTAGCATAATTTCTTTGAGCACTATCTAGAGTTTTAATAGCATAATGGATAATATTTAATTTTTTATCAACTCTTTGTCCTAGAACAGCACCAACAGCATAATCAGTAGCATCACACATAATTTCAAAGGGTAGGTTCCAATCAGGTGGTTGAACAATAGGTGCAGAAGTTAAGGCTTTCTTAAGTGTTTCAAAAGCTTCTACACAATCATCATCAAAAACAAATGGAACATCTTTTTGCAACAGATTGGTAAGAGGCCTAGAAATTTTAGAGAAGTCTTTAATAAACCCTCTATAGAAACCAACATGACCGAGGAAACTACGGATACCTTTAATATCTTTAGGACATGGCATTTTCTCAATTGCATCAACCTTGGCTTTATCCACTTCAATACCACGCTCGGAAATTTTATGCCCCAAGACAATACCTTCATTCACCATAAAGTAGCACTTCTCCCAATTCAAGACAAGGTTAGTTTGTTCACATCTCTGCAAAACTCGATCAAGTTTGCTTAAGCAATCATCAAAAGAAGTTCCGTAGATGGAAAAAAATATCCATGAAAACCTCAACAATCTTTTCACAAAAGTCAGAGAATATAGTAGTCATACATCTTTGAAAGGTAGCAGGTGCATTGCATAAACCAAAAGGCATACATCTATAAGCATAAGTTCCAAAAGGGCATGTAAAGGTGGTTTTCTCTTGATCAGGTTGTGAAATAGGTATTTGAGAGAAACCAGAATATCCATCAAGAAAACAAAAGTGTGTATGCTTGGATAATCTTTCTAGCATTTGATCAATAAAGGGCAAGGGGTAATGATATTTTCTAGTGGCTTTGTTTAATTTTCTAAAATCAATTACCATCCTATAACCAGTTACGATTCTTTGTGGAATAAGCTCATTCTTACCATTAGGTACAACAGTAATACCTCCTTTCTTAGGAACACAATGAACAGGACTTACCCATCTACTATCAGCTATGGGATAGATTATACCTGCTTCCAGAAGCTTTAATATTTCAGTTCTTACCACTTCTTTTATCTTAGGATTTAATCGTCGTTGATGATCAACAACCGATTTAGCATCAGGCTCCATATTAATCTTGTGCTGACATAGAGTGGGACTAATGCCCTTAAGATCATCAAGAGTATATCCAATAGCAGCAAGGTGCTTCCTTAGAGTTTTCAATAATCTCTTTTCTTCATGCTCTGAAAGGTTAGCACTAATAATAACAGGATATATCTTCTTTTCGTTAAGATAAGCATACTTCAGTGCATCAGGCAATTGTTTCAATTCAAACACATAATCACCTTTAGGTGGAGGAGGACCTCCAAGAGTTTCAATAGTCAAATTGTGTTTAAGGATAGGTTGTTGATCAAAGAACACCTTATCTATTTCATTTCTTTCGTGCATATGCATATCATTTTCATGGTCTAGCAAATATTGTTCTAACAGATTAGTTGGAAGCACGACAATAAAAGCAAGACCAATAATTTCATCTTTATTAGGCAATTCGTCACGAGGTTGTCTACGGAATTTAGAGAAATTAAATTCATGAGACGCACCACCAAAGTTAAAGCTGGCAGTTTCTTTATTGCAATCAATCTTAGCATTAAAGGTGTTCAAGAAAGGTCTACCAAATGTAATGGGACAAAAATCATCTTGTGGAGAACCAAGAACTAGAAAATCAGTAGGGTATTTTATTTTCCCACACAAGACTTCAACATCTCTAACAATCCCAAGTGGTGAAATTGTATCTTTATTAGCAAGCTTAATAATAACATCAATGTCTTCTATTTCAGCAGGAGCAATATCATTCATAATCTCTTGATGTAAGGTTAATGGAATAACACTCACACTAGCACCCAAGTCACATAAGCCATGATAGCAATGATCTCCTATTTTAATTGAGACAACATGCATGCCAACAACAAGTTTATTTTTATCTTTAGGATCGGGTTTAGCAATTCTAGTAGCTTCATCGCAGAAGTAAATAACATGCCCTTCAATATTATCGACTAAGAGATCTTTAACCATAGCGACATTAGGATCAACTTTAATTTGTTCATAGGGTCTAGGTGCTCTAATATTACTTTTGTTAACCACAGTTGAAACTTTAGCATGTTTCTTTATCCTAACAGGAAAGGGTGGTTTCTCAATATAAGCAGTAGGCACAACTGGATCAACATTATAAATGATAGTTTCATCTTTAACTGTAACCGGTTCCTCAATCTTTTCTTTAACATGGGGATGATATTTAAACCACTTCTCCTTAGGTAGATCAACATGAGTAGCAAATGATTCACAAAAGGAAGCTACTATCTCAGAGTTAAGTCCATATTTAGTGCTAAACTTATGAAAAGCTTCGGTATCCATAAAAGATTTAACACAATCAAACTCAAGAATTATACCTGACTCATTACCTTTGTCGAGTCCCCAATTTTCAGAGTTGTGTTTAATTCTTTCCAGAAGATCCCATCTGAATTCAATAGTTTTCTTCGTGAAGGAACCAGTAGAAGAAGAATCGAGCATGGTTTGATCATTATGGGAAAGCCGAGCATAAAAATTCTGTAAGATAATTTCTTGAGAGAGCTCATGGTTGGGGCATGTGTACATCATGTACTTAAGCCTCCCCCAAGCTTGAGCGATGCTTTATCCTTCACGAGGCCAAAAATTATATATATAATTCCGATCACGATGAACTAGATGCATAGGATAAAACTTTTGATGAAATTCCAATCTCAATTGGTTCCAATCCCAAGTTCCAATATCATCGCATAGCCTATACCATTGCAATGCTTTTCCCTCCAAAGATAAAGGGAAAACCTTCTTCTTGACTTCACCTTCGGGAAGACCCGCAAGATTAAATAATCCACAAACTTCATCCACATAGATTAGGTGCTATCAGGATGTTTTGTTCCATCTCCTGCATAAGGATTGGCTAACAGTTTCTCTACCATACCATAAGGAATCTCATAATAAATATTTTTAGTAGATGCAGTAGGTTGAGGAGCAACTCTTTGTGCTTCTGGTCGAGGAGAAGATACCCTGAACAAACCCCTTAAAGGATTACCTTCCATAGTAACAAGTAGCAGTAAATTTCAGCACGTAATATAAATGTTTCCTTACCAAATTCCACTTACCAAAGGTGCTTCACTCTCCAACAACAGCACCAGAAAAGAGCCTTGATGACCCACAAGTATAAGGGATCAATCTTAGTCCTTTCGATAAGTAAGAGTGTTGAACCCAACGAGGAGCAGAAGGAAATGACAAGTGGTTTTCAGCAAGGTATTTTCTGCAAGCACTGCAATTGTCGGTAACAAGTAGTTTGATAGCAAGATAATTTGTAACGAGAAAGTAATAGTAACGGTAACAAAGGTGTAGCATGATAGCCCAATCCTTTTTATAGCAAAGGACAGGCCGGAACAAACTCCTATAGCAAGTAAAGCACTCTTGAGGACACACGGGAATTCATCTAGTCACTTTTCATCATGTTGGTTTGATTCGCGTTCGTTACTTTGATAATTTGATATGTGGGTGGACCGGTGCTTGGGTGTTGTTCTCACTTGAAAAAGCCTCCCACTTATGATTAAGCCCTCTCGCAAGCATCCATAACTACGAAAGAAGAATTAAAATAATCTAACCATAGCATTAAACATGTGGATGCAAATCAGCCCCTTACGGAATAGCGCATAAACTAGGGTTTAAGTTTCTGTCACTCTAGCAACCCATCATCTAATTACTACTCCACAATGCGTTCCCTTAGGTCCAAAGATGGTGAAGTGTCATGTCGTCGATGTTCACATAACACCACTAAGGGAAACAACAACATACATATCATCAAAATATCGAACGAATACCAAATTCACATGATTACTTATGACAAGACTTCTCCCATGTCCTCAAGAACAAAAGTAAATACTCACACATCATCTTCATGCTCAAGATCAGAGAGGTATTAAATAGCATAATGGATCTGAACATATAATCTTCAACCAAATAAACCAACTAGCATCAACTACGAGATGTATTCAACACTACTAACAACCCACAGGTACCAATCTGAGGTTATGATACAAAGATTGAATACAAGAGATGAACTAGGGTTTGAGATGACATGGTGCTGGTGAAGATGTTGATGAAGATTGGTCCTCCCACGATGACAGGGTTGTTGGTGATGATCATGGCTTCTATTTCCCCCTCCCGGAGGGAAGTATCCCCAGCAGAATCGCTCCACCGGAGAGCAGAAGTTCTCCTGCCCAGGTTCCGCCTCGTGGCGGCGGAGCTTCGTCCCGAAAGTCCTCTCTATATTTTTTTTGGTTAAATGACTCTATATACCAGAAGATGGACGCTGGAGGTGGGCCAGGGGGCCCACTACCCACCAGGGCGCGCCTTGGGGGGCTGGCGCGCCCTGGTGCCTAGTGGGCACCTGGGTGGCCCCCTCTGGTGCTTCTTGACTCCAATATTTTTTATATATTCCAAAATAATTCTCCCTAATTTTTCAGCTCATTTGGAGATGTGCAGAATAGGTATCTCTGATATGCTTTTTCAGGTCTAGAATTCCAGTTGCCGGCAATCTCCCTCTTTGTGTAAACCTTTCATATTATGAGAGAAAATGCATTAGAATTACTCCAAAAAGTGTTATATTGGTAAAAAAACACTATAAATAACAGCAGGAAATCATGATGCAAAATGGACGTATCACTGACCCATGGTTAGCCTGTTGTGAATCGCGAGGATGAAAACGAATATTCGACAACGTATGGATTAGTGAAACAAGAAAAATAGAAAGGGAATAAGTGAAGATAAATAAATCAAAGATAATTATATAAAGCTAAAATGTTGCATACAGAGGCGTTCAATAAGCAATATAATTATACTTTCATACAATGTCACAAAAAAATATGCAGTCCAATTGCGCGGGTACTCCCGCTAGTTTTTATTATTTCTGTAATGTGATTTTTTATGTGTTGATTGTGTGCATCTTGTTATGCAGATGTCAAACATTTGTTCAATGCGGTTGTATGGGCTCGATATAAGAATTGAATGAAAATATCATTATCAAAAACAAACCACGAGACATGTGTGTCGTCAAGTTGGCCTATGCAATCTTTTGTACTCACCCATGCGTGTGACGATGGCAATGGGTAGGGTAATATAATTAGGTTACTCACATAGGCAATGTGACGTCAAATTGTTACTGAAATACTGGTTACTCACGTGCTATTGATTGTGCGGGAGAGGCCATGCTTGATTTTTTACTTGTTATGCCAGATCAAGAACTATCTATTTTGGGTATCCTGAATGCATGTGAATTGATCGCTATAACAACTTGGTATTTATGGTGGGATGGACGTAAGCTGGTTCATGAAGGGAAGGTTCAAAGCTCGTACCAAACTTCCATGGGGATTCGTGCCATAACAGTAAACTATGTCAATGCCCACTCCTGGAATGCATCTAGTAAAACAAGTGGATGGAGAAGACCTCCCAGGGGTTTGTTAAACTGAATGTTGATGCTTCTTTTGACCATGATCTGCTTGGAGGCACAACTGGATAAAATTGTACCTTTTCTTATTGATGATGTAACTGTTATTTCAATTAAGAAAGTTAACGGTTTAATTCAAAAAAATCAATTGTAATTGTCAGCCCCTTGTCACACCTGGCCACTTGGCAAGTGTGACCTGGCATCCTGCGATCGGGCCCCACCTATCGGTGCCATGTGTGTGCGTGAGACTGGGGTTATTTTGCTGGCCGCCTGTGGCAGCAAGGGGCATGTGTGTGTGAACCATTTTGTATCTCACCTAACCTTTTCCTCTGTAAACAGCTTCCTCCTCCCCCAAGACTCCCTTTCTCGATCTCACCTGCTCCCTCTCGAACCCGATCCCCTTCCTCTTGTTGGTTCATTACAGTTGGTAATCAGAGCCATTTCGCCCAAATTTTTTCTTCCCTGTGCTTGATTGTGGATCAGTAACACCCACTGCGCCGGTGCGAGCTGCTCCGGCAAGCCGTGAAATCCGTCGTGGGGTTCGGTCCCTCTCAGCGCAGGACGACGGCTCCTCAGAAGGCTTCGGCGGCGACGTGGCAGGTGCTGGCCTCCATGGACAAGAGCAACAGCAGCATCACCAAGATGCTCGAGGCGCTCCTCTCCAAGGTGGACGAGCAGAAGGCCGCGCACGACAAGCAGATCGAGCTGCAAGCTGCCTTCAACGCCCAGATCTCGCAGGAAGTGCGGGGGCTCTCGCGGCAGATCGATCTGACCCAGGCGGACGTCGACGCGGCGCGCAAGACGGTGGAAGGCTCGGCGTCGCCGACGGGCACCGTCACCACTCTGCTCCACCAACCCGCGTTGCAACGACAACAACCACCGCCTCCACCTCCGCCGCCGTCACCGTGCCCCGCCCCGACCCGACCCACCCGTCATCTTCCCACGCACGCCTGGGCGACCACCGCCCTCCGCTCATCCCGGTTCCTCCGCACGGCAGCTTCATCGCCGCGACCACCGCATCGTCACCAACGGGCTACAACAACGAGTACCACAAGCCTCCCATGCAAGATTTCCCCAAGTTCGATGGCACCACGCCATACCTGTGGCTGGATCGCTGCCTCGCCTACTTCGAGCTCTACAAGGTTGCATCGCACCACTGGGTGGCCACCGCGGCGCTCTACATCGATGGCCAGGCTGCGCACTAGTTGCAGGCATTTCGTCAAACACACCGCAACATCACGTGGGACCTCTTCACCGCGGCGATCCTGGAGGAGTTCGGCACGGACGAGTTTGAGGTGGTCATGCACAAGTTGCTCCAACTTCGGCAGACAGGCACCGTCACCGAGTATCATGCCGCCTTCGACGAGCAGATGTACCACCTGCTGGTTCTGGACCCATCCATCAACACCAAGTTCTTCATCACGCAGTTTTTACTTGGATTGAAGGACGAGCTCTGAGCCGCGATTCGTCTTTAGGCGCCGTCGAGCATCACACGTGCCTCCGTGCTGGCGCGGATACAAGAGGAGGAACTGGGCACGACCAGAGCACGCCCACGCATCACTCCTTCAGGGCGGCCTCCCCCGGCGCCTGCCGCACAGCAACCACGAGCAGCTGCGCCCAATCACGCGCAAGGGGACGACTACACGCGCGAGCGGCAGCTCCGCTTCTTTCGCCGCGCCAACAACCTATGTTTCAAGTGCGGCGACCGCTACTCTCGTGAGCACCGCTGCGCCCAGCCCGCCCAGCTGCTCATCATCCACGTTGGGGATCACAGCGAGGTCCTCTTCGACGACACCATCCATGCCCTGGAGCTCCTGGACGACCCTGGCCTGGGGCCCCCGCCGCCCGCGGGCGCGCCGGAATGCTGCCTGCTCTCGTCCCAGGCACTCGACGGCATGGACTCCGCGACCACCATTCGCTTGCGTGCACTGGTGGGAAACCAAGTCATGCTCCTTCTGCTCAATTCCGGCAGCACTCACAGTTTTGTGAACAAGGCCTTCATCGAACGCCTTGGGCTCGCCACGGAGGAGATGGCACCCGTGGAGGTGCGTGTGGCCAACGGCGACAAGCTCACCTGCAACCGCATTGTGCCCGGCCTCAAGTGGTGGATGCAGGGGCACACCTTCTCGACGCCCATGCACGAACTGGAGATCGGGGCGTACGACAGCATACTGGGGATGGACTGGCTCGCCCAACACAGTCCCATGACATGCCATTGGCAAGACAAATGGGTCAAGTTTCAGCACGACGGCGAAGAGGTCACCCTGTGGGGCGTCCCAACCAAGGCAACTACCACTCTCAAGGCTGTCGAACCCAACGAGCTCCGCAAGATGATCACGTGGAACAATGTTTGGGCCATGGCCATGGTGGATACCTGCGGTCACACGGCGTGCCCACCCCGCAAGCGTCCCAGCAACACACCCCTCAGCGACCTGCTCGAGGAATTCGCCGACGTGTTCGTGGCACCGCATGGGCTCCCTCCTCACCGCCAATACGACCATGCTGTCACGCTGGTGGAGGGCGCGGTCCTCATGAACATGCACCCCTACCGCTACTCTCCGCTCCAGAAGGATGAAATCGAGTGCCAGGTCAAGGAGATGCTGGACTCCGGCGTGATCACACACAGTGTCAGCCCGTACGCCGCGCCGGTCCTGCTGGTCAAGAAGAAGGACGGCACATGGAGGTTCTGCGTCGATTATCGCCGGCTCAATGATGCCACAATTAAGAACAAGTTTCCCCTACCCATCGTCGATGAGCTCCTCGACGAGTTGGCCGGCGCAGCCGTCTTCTCCAAGCTGGACCTGTGCGCCGGCTACCATCAGATCAGTATGCACGAAGAGGATGAATCCAAGACCATGTTCAAAACGCACCATGGGCATTTCCAGTTCCACGTCATGCCGTTCGGACTGACGAACGCCCCAGCCACTTTTCAGTGCCTGATGAACGCGATATTCAGTAAGTATGTATGCAAGTTTGTTATCATCTTTCTGGATGACATCCTCGTCTTTAGTGAAACCATGGAGAGCACCTGGAGCACCTGCGCATCGTCTTCGAACTCCTCCGCGTGCACCAACTCTACGTCAAGGAATCCAAGTGTAGCTTCGGCTGCGACCACATCGACTACCTCGGCCACGTGATTTTCAAGGAGGGAGTGGCCACGGACAAGGAGAAGACGCAGGCCATGGAGCAGTGGCCGACGCCGACGAACACCACCGAGCTGCGTGGCTTCCTGGGCCTCACTGGCTACTACAGGAAGTTCGTCCCCCACTACGGCATCATCGCGAAGCCGCTCACGCAGCTGCTCACCAAGAAAGGCTTCGCCTGGACCGAGCAAGCTCAGGCGGCTTTCAACAGGCTCAAGACGGCGATGGCTACTACTCCGGTGCTCGCTCTGCTTGACTTCGACAAGCCCTTCTCGACTGAGACGGACGCGTGCGACACGGGCGTCGGCACGGTGCTCGTCCAGGAGGGCCACCCCGTTGCCTTCTTCAGCAAAGCGCTCGGCATTCGCAACCAGCAGCTCTCGACGTACGAGAAGGAATTCTTGGCGGTGATGATGGCGATCGACAAGTGGCGCCCATACCTGCAGCGTGGCCCCTTCGACATCCTCACTGATCACAAGTCTCTCTGCAATCTAGGCGAACAACACCTGGAGACCGAGCTGCAATGCAAGGCCATGGCGAAACTGGTCGGCTTGCAATTCAAATTCCAGTACAAACGTGGGCTGGACAACGGGGCTGCCGATGCCCTGTCGCGTGTCGGCAAGCAGCTCGACCTGGCCGCGCTCTCTGCGTGCCAGCTGGCATGGATACAGGGGGTGCTCAATTCCTACTCCACCGACCAGGACATGCAGGATCGCCTTCAGAAGCACACCATCGTCAGTCCGATGACGACGGCTACGAGCTGCACCACGACATCATCCGTCGCGGTGGTCGACTGTGGATTGGCGCCAACGCGGCGCTCCGCACCAAGCTTATCACCGCGCTCCACAACAGCGCGGTCGGCGGCCACTCGGGCACCACAACAACGTACCAGCGCGTGCACAAGCACTTCGACTGGCGCGGCCTCAAGCGCGATGTCGAGGAGTTCGTGCAGCAATGCTCCGTTTGCCGACAGGCCAAGCACGAGCACTCCAAGCCGGCGGGCCTCCTGGCACCTCTTCCTATTCCAGCAGCACCATGGGAGGACCTCATGATGGATTTTGTGGAGGGATTGCCGGTCTCCGAAGGCTTCGACACAATCATGGTCGTGGTGGACCGCTTCACCAAATTCGCCTACTTCATCCCCCTGCGGCACCCCTTCCACGCGCCGCAAGTGGCGCGGGCCTTCTGGGATAATGTGGTGAAGCTCCACGGCATAACCGCATCGATCGTCTTCGACCGTGACAAGGTGTTCACCAGCAACCTGTGGAAGGAACTGCTCACCGGCGCAGGCACCAAATTGCTCTACTCCACTGCCTACCACCCGCAGACGGACGGACAGAGCAAGCACATCAATCAATGCATGGAGATGTACCTCATGTGCGCCGTGCACGACGCGCCACGCAAGTGGCTTCGCTGGCTACCCATGGCGGAGTTCTGGTACAACTCCACCTTCCACTCCTCGCTCAACTGTACCCCGTTCAAGGCGCTCTATGGCAAGGAGGCTAACCTGGGAGCAATGGTGGCCTGGCCAGACGACGCACCAGCCGGCGAGGACATGGACTGGGCGGCGCACACCACCCACATCCGCGCCCAACTGAAACACGCTCATCACCGCTTCAAGAAGTAGGCCGACCGCAATTGCACGAAACGCCAATTCCAAGTGGGCGAGCAGGTCCTGCTTAAGCTGGAGCCCTACGTCCAGCGCTCTGTAGTCAGCCGACCCTACGCCAAGCTTGCCTTCAAGTTCTACGGGCCATACACAGTCGTCGAGAAGATCGGCCCACTGGCGTACAAGCTTGATCTACCCGCGTCTAGCCGAGTGCATCCGGTCTTCCACGTCTCCGAACTGAAGCCGTTCACGCCGGACTACACGCCGGTGTACGCGGAGCTGCCTCGAGTGCCTGATCTGTCCATGTCATCTACTGAACCCATGCGACTGCTGGAGCGACGCATGATGAAGCGGGGCAATTCAGCCATTGTGCAGGTCAAGGTTCAGTGGGGCGATGGCTCACCTCCGGCCACGACATGGGAAGACTATGAGGTTCTCCGTCAGTGCTTTCCGACTGCATCCATTTGGGATGACGCCGAGGCAAGTACTCAAGACGGAGCTCAGTCTTAAGGGGGAGAGAATGTCACACCTGGCCACTTGGCAAGTGTGACCTGGCATCCTGCGATCGGGCCCCACCTGTGGGTGCCGTGTGTGTGCGTGAGACTAGGGTTATTTAGCTGGCTGCCTATGGCAGCGAGGGGCATGTGTGTGTGAACCATTCTGTATCTCACCTAACCTTTTCCTCTGTAAACAGCTTCCTCCTCCCCCAAGTCTCCATTTCTCGATCTCACCTGCTCCCTCTCGAACCCGATCCCCCTTCCTCTTGTTAGTTCGTTACACCCCTTTTTCCCATACCATCGAAATATGCTTTCTAATGAATGAAAGGGCATGCAAAATGTATTAGCAAACCCCACCACTCAAATTTGTTTTCGAATGAAGATGCTCCTAAAATTGAAATTACATGTTAACTACCTTCTAGCCTTTTTTGCATAGGTAGAAAACTGTAGAAAAAAGCTGCCATGTTTCAAGCCACAAAGGAGGTTCATTATGAAGCACTGAAAAGCACAGTGCAAGCCTTTTCGGAATAAAAGGCAAATTGTCAGTCTGACTAATTCTACCTGTTCCATAATAAGAAAATATAACTAAACAAGATGACTGGATTAATCTCCATCACCAAAAATCATACAAAACAAGGAAAAACAGAAGATCCAATCGATGAGCTAAAAACTCCAATAGAATCCAACTGCCTTGACACCACGCTTGCCCAATCTTTCCTTCACCTCCTCCTCTACATGACTCTTGTTGTTCCTTCTAGTGTTGATCCTTTGCTCTTCCCATTGTGATGAGAGGATTTTGTTGGGTGTATCACTTGTGCTTAAGCATCATGTTGTTCTCATGAGCTAGCCCGACACATGCCTTATTCTCCAACATGGCTCTCTGCTCGACCAGCGCATTCACCACCGTTGTCCCTGGGGGGACATATCCCAAGAGCCAAACTATTTTATAAATGATGAAACATTTACTAAATTTATGAACTTAAAGTATTAATGTGATTATAGGTGTAGTGACATTGAATTTGTAGTGAGAAGTGAATGCACTTACAAGATGGGCCTTGCTAATGTGGCTCAAGATGGTGGCCACCACGTGAAAAGAATGGAACTTTTCCTACACAGTGAACCAAATGAGAAAAAATAAAAATGAAGAGCATCATCAACAACATAACATCTCATTTGGGGAACATTTTACCTGGCCTTGGGCTTTTAGCTGGAACCTTGTGCTGAGCTCAGCTAGGAGCACTAGGTCGAGGATGATGGTGCGGCAAGGAGCGAGCCCTCGCGGGTGTTGTGCGACACGATGGTGTTCCTGCCACCCATGAAGATCTCGAAGAGTACTCGTCCATGGCCCTCTTGCTATCCCCGACATACAACACGTACTACAGTATCATGAATGGATCATTTAGTTAGGTTTCTAACAAGTTTCCCCCGAACTCTGCACATTGCATGCAAGGACTCTGCAAATAAACCTTTATCACAACGACATGGTCGGGTTGCTCCCCGGGGTTGTAAAGGATGCCGTTGTTGATGACCATGTCATCCAACATGCCACTCTTGGAGATCTCTTTGGACCGGAAACCTGTGGCGCCGAGAGGTTCATGCCGTCGTTGTTCCCTAGGTGGTTATAGCTGGCAATCGAGGTGAGCTGCGATAAAAACACAAACAAGTATCAATCAGTTGAAAAAAATTAGTTTGACAATGGGAGGATTTGAATGACCATCGTCCATAAGTTTCCTTACCTTGATTCCAGCACCGAAGAGGAAGTTGACCAGGACAGACTTCATCTTGGTTTGCCCGCTCTTGAAGTCATCGCCACTGATCAATGAGTTGTTCTTCATGACCATCTCGATCAACCCTATGCATGAATGCATAAAACTGAGGAATCTCAACATCATTCAAGTTAAAGAAATGGAACAACACATACATCTCATTGTTCAGGTCAAGAGAATGTTAAGTATGTGTGCACCTAGCATGAAAGTGTTCTGGGGGCTACCGTTGATGAAAGGTATCCCCCCTATGATGTAGGCTATCGCATACATGGTTGATGGTGAAATCTCAGCCGTGTTCTTTGGAAGAGAGGCCGTTAGGTTGTCCATGGTGTCATTGAGCCCGATGATGACATCACTATACCGCTCGGTGTTTGCAGTCCACAGCACAACCACCTTGACTACCTTGTTCTTCACCCTGAACTCCCTATCTCGTTGCATGTAGAATGCAAGTCATGATCGAACTGAACAAACTCCTTTCTGATTTTCATGATCTAGTTGTGTACTTGATGTCTTTGATGATCTGGTCCACTTACTCCATCTTGGTGCCCTTGATGATATTGTTAGCATGAGAGCCCTGGTTTGTGGCGATAAAGTCTGGGTTGTAGATGCCCGAGAGGGGCACCATGGACTCCATGTGGCCTCTTAGCTGCTTCTGGAGGTCAATGTCCAGCACCTTGGCCCTGCCCATGGCATCAACCATGTTCATGCTACTGATGCCCCATCCACCAAACAAATATGCTTTCCGAATTCACCTGCAGAAATAAATCAAAACAAAGAAACTCCTTGAGCGAGAAATCTATTCATGCATGCTGGGTTACTAATTTTTTTCTTCATAAAGAAGAGATCAAAACAATCAAAATGATCCATGAATTTTGAAATTGCCAATGTAATGCTAAACATATTACTTCTTAGATGCCCTTTTGTCATCATTCTTATGTGCGAGTATTGGGATATTATATATTTTGAAGGTTGATTAAGAAGATCACTATGGGCACGAGTCTCTTGAAAGGTGCATAAATGGCCTTTCCACTGTAGTTTCCAACTCTGATTGTGGAAGCTTGGGTTAGGGAGCCGAAATAGTTGGCCTTGTGCACCTTCTCCTTAGTTCCCCATGAAAGATTCACCAAAGGGCCAAAAAAGGTTTGCTTCTCTTTTCCCCCTTCTCCCCTCCCGCGACGCGCCGCCCTTCAACCTCGCCTCCTCCCCGCTGCCGCTGGCAGGCGCTGTCGGGCAAAGCCCGGTGGGCGTGGCAGCGGTGGGCTCCTTCTTCCTCCTCTGCTCGTGGGGCGCTGATGCGGGGCGGCTTCCTCTAGTGTCGATGCTGGGCGGCCGTAGGGCTCAGCGACGCGGCGGCAGTTTCGCTGGGCGGCGGGGTGGTGGCGGCACAGCGGCGTCCTGCGTCCCGCGCGCGGCGTGGCGGCTGCGGAGATCCCATCTCGGGAGGTGGCGTGCGGACGGGCTTCCTGCCGGATCCGGTCGGATCTGGCAACGGGGGTCGGTCGGCGGCGCGTGGCAATGGTGGCGTGTGCCTGGCGGCTCCGACACATGGAGCTCGCCGGGCGACGCTGGTGGGGTAGCGACCGGGCGCAGCCGTTGCTCCAGCTGTGGGCGGCGGCGCGGGGAGGTCCGACGCATGGTGGTGGCTTCCAGGTGATGTGGCGGCTTCATGGCGGCTCGGCGGCTCTGCCCAGTCCTATGCTCTAAATAAAAAATCATAATAATTAAACAAAACTCCCCCAGGATCGTTGTTGGTATGAACGATACCCGTGGATGTGGCTAGTCGTGGAGTGTGTTTGATTGGTGGAGGGGGAGTAAAAACTTTACCATTCTGTTTGGGAACCGCCTATAATGTATTTAGCATGGAAGATATTGAGAACTCTTGGTCGTTATGTTGACAATGAAAGCATGCCTCTAAAAATTATATTCCTCTCTGTTTTAAAAGCTTTGAGCTGTGGCACCTCTGCAAATCCATGCTTCCCTCCGCGAAGGGCATGTCTATTTACTATTATTGTCGAGTCATCATCCTCTTATAAAAAGCACCAGATGGAGAGCACCGCTGTCATTTATATGTTTTGTTTTTAATTGATGTTGAGTATGAGTGTGACTGGATCTCTTTTGCCATGAATTACAATGTCTAGTCAGTCCTTGATCTTCTTAGGTGCTCTGCATTTATGTTTTGCGGTCTCAGAAAGGGCTAGCGAGATACCATTATATCATATTGTATCATGATTGTTTTGAAAAGTGTTGTCATCCGAGATATCTTATTATTGCTCTCTAGTTGATTATGCCATTGATATGAGTAAACATGAGACCTAAATGTTATTGTGAGTATGGTTAGTTCATAATCTTTGTTGAAAACCTGAATACTAGCTAGACATATTTGCAACAACAAGATCAAACAGAGTTTGTAAAAGTTTTTCTTTGTCACTTTCAGTTTGTCAACTGAATTGCTTGAGGACAAGCAATGGGTTAAGCTTGGGGGAGTTGATACGTCTCCATCGTATCTACTTTTCCAAACTCTTTTGCCCTTGTTTTGGACTCTAATTTGCATGATATGAATGGAACTAACCCGGACTGACGTTGTTTTCAGCAGAATTGCCATGGTGTTATTTTTGTGCAGAAATCAAAGTTCTCGGATTGACCTGAAAATTTACAGAGAATTTTTGTGGAATATATAAAAAATACTGGCGTAAGAATCAACTAGAGGGGGGCCACCCAGAGGCCACAAGCCCTGGGGGTGCGCCTCCCTGGCTTATGGGCCCCCTGGAGCTCCTCCGACCCTAACTCCAACTCTATATATTCACTTTCGGGGAGAAAAAAATCAGAGAGAAGGATTCATCATGTTTTACGATATGGAGCCGCCGCCACCTCCTGTTCTTCATCGGGAGGGCTGATCTGGAGTCCGTTCGGGGCTCCGGAGAGGGGAATCCGTCGCCATCGCCATCATCAACCTTCCTCCATCACCAATTTCATGATGCTCACCGCCGTGCATGAGTAATTCCATCATAGGCTTGCTGGACGGTGATGGGTTGGATGAGATTTATCATGTAATCGAGTTAATTTTGTTAGGGCTTGATGCCTAGTATCCACTATGTTCTGAGATTGAAGTTGCTATGACTTTGCTATGCTTAATGCTTGTCACTAGGGCCAGAGTGCCATGATTTCAGATCTGAACCTATTATGTTTTCATGAATATATATGTGTTCTTGATCCGATCTTGCAAGTTGTAGACACCTACTATGTGTTATGATCTGCATACCCCAAGGTGACAATAATTGGGATTCTTTTCGGTGATTGCCGTAGTTTGAGGAGTTCATGTATTCACTAAGTGCTAATGCTTTGTTCCGGTTCTCTATTAAAAGGAGGCCTTAATATTCCTTAGTTTCCAATAGGACCCCGCTGCCACGGGAGGGTAGGACAAAAGATGTCATGCAAGTTCTTTTCCATAAGCACGTATGACTATATACGGAATACATGTCTACATTACATTGATGAATTTGAGCTAGTTTGTCGTTGCTCTAGGTTATAACTTCTACATGATGAATATCATCCGACACATATCATCACCGATCCATTGCCTACGAGTTCGTCACATATTGATCTTTGCTAAGTTACTTTCGTTGCTACTGCTATTACAATCATCACAAAGCTGTTACTGTTCATGTTACTGTTACAATTGCTACTGTTACCACTGCTATCAAAACTATCAAACTACTTTGCTACTGATCACTTGCTGCAGATATTTAGTCTACAGGTGTGGTTGAATTGACAACTCAACTGCTAATACTTGCGGATATTCTTTGTCTCCCCTTGTGTCGAATCTATAAATTTGGGTTGAATACTCTACCCTCGAAAACTATTGCGATCCCTTATACTTGTGGGTTATCAAGACCTTTTTCTGTTGCCGTTGCCGGGGAGCATAGCTATATTTGCTGAGTCACTTGGGATTTATATCTGTTGATCATTATGAGGAATTTGAAGGATGATAAAACCAAGATCTATTCCTCTAAGACGAGGAAAGGTAAGGAACTACCATCACACTCTGCACTTGATTCTCCTTCAGTTATAAGTAAACTTGCAACGTCACCACCTGTTATGCAATCTGATATGTCGCAAGGTATTGATGATGCTACTTCTTCTATGAACGATGCTTATGATGATGCTAGTACTATGCTTGATAAGACTGTGCCACTTGGTGAATTACTTGATAGACAACTTGCTAGAATCCAAAATATTGAAACTGCTGAAACTTATGAAATTGCTGAAACTAATGAAGACTTTGAAACTGAAAATTATGAAACACCTGTTAGATCTAGCACACCTAGATATGAATTGCCTGATATACCTGAAGGTTATGTTATGGAAGGAGAGGTAGCTAGAGACTTTCTTGCTTGTAAGGATAGAGATGATCTGAATAAATTGTTATGCAAGTGGAAAGAAAAATCTTTAAATGCTAGTATGAAATGTAATCCTGAGTTTGCTACTTCACCTATCCATGTTACTGATAAGGATTATGATTTCTCTGTCGATCCTGAGATAATTACTTTGGTTGAATCCGATCCTTTTCATGGTTATGAAACTGAAACCGTTGTGGCACATCTTACTAAACTGAATGATATAGCCACCCTATTTACTCATGAGGAAAAAATTCATTACTATTATTTTCGTAAGTTGTTTCCTTTCTCGCTAAAGGGTGATGCTAAGATATGGTTTAATTCTCTTGCTCCTGGTTGTGTGCGTAGTCCCCAGGATATGATTTACTACTTTTCTAAAAAATATTTTCCTGCTCATAAGAAACAAGCTGCCTTACAGGAAATATTTAACTTTGTAGAAACTAAAGAAGAGAGTCTCCCACAAGCTTGGGGGAGGCTTCTCCAATTACTTAATGCTTTGCCTGATCATCCTCTCAAGAAAAATGAAATACTTGATATCTTTTATAATGGACTAACCGATGCTTCTAGGAACCACCTAGATAGTTGTGCTGGTTGTGTTTTCAGGGAATGACAAGCTGAAGAACTATTGAATAATATACTAAAGAATGATAATGAATGGACTCTTCCTGAACCTCCTAAGCCAACTCCTAAGAAGAGAGGAATTCTATTTCTAAGTCCTGAAGATATGCAAGAGGCAAAGAAATCAATGAAGGAAAAAGGTATTAAAGCCGAAGACGTTAAGAATTTACCACCTATTGAAGAAATACATGGTCCCAATACCCCAACACAGGTGGTAAAGGTAAATTCTCTTTATAGATTTGATGAAGGTGATATTCCTCATAATAAATCTGCTAGTCAATGCATGGATGAATTTGATAACTTTATTGTGAAACAAGAAAACTTCTATGCATATGTGGGTAGACAATTGAAATGAAATGCTTATATGGTTGAACACTTGAGTGACTACATGTCTAAAGTTAAATATGATCTTAAGCTTGTTGGTAAATATGCTTCCATGATAAAAACTCAAGTAGAACAAGTTCTCAAAGCACAAAATGATTTGATTAATGAGATGAACAATATGAAAAATGATCATGCTGTTAGAGTTATGACTAGAGGTGGTAAAATGACTCAGGAACCTTTGTATCCTGAAGGTCATCCTTAAAAAGTTGAACAAGACTCCCAAAGGATTAATGTTGATGCACCTAGTTCTTCTAATAGGAAATATGATAAGACTTTGCATGCTTCTAGTGAACCTACTGTAGACACACCTGAAAATCCTAATGATATTTCTATTTCTGATGCTGAAACACAATCTGGTAATGAACATGAACCTGGTGACAATGATAATGATGATGTTCATGTTGATGCTCAACCTAGTAATGATAATGATGTGGAGATAGAACCTGTTGTTGATCCTGATAACCCACAACCTAAAAACAAAAGATATGAGAAAAGAGACTTCATTGCTAGGAAACATGGTAAAGAAAGAGAACCATGGGTTCAGAAACCCATGCCTTTTCCTCCTAAAGCCTCAAAAAATAAGAATGATGAAGAATTTGAGCACTTTTGTGAAATGCTTAGACCTGTCTTTTTGCGCTTGCGTTTGACTGATATCTTGAAAATGTCTCCCTATGCTAAGTATATGAAATATATTGTTACTAATAGAAGAAAGATACCGGAAGCTGAAATCTCCACCATGCTTGTAAACTACACTTTTAAGGGTGGAATACCTAAGAAATTAGGAGATCCGGGAATACCAACTATACCATGCTCCATTAAAAGAAACTATGTTAAAACTGCTTTGTGTGATTTAGGAGCCGGTGTTAGTGTTATGCCTTTCTCTTTGTATCGAAGACTTGATTTGAATAAGTTGACACCAACTAAAATCTCTTTGCAAATGGCTGATAAATCAACTGCCATACCTATTGGTATTTGTGAGGATGTACCTATCATAGTTGCAAATGTTACCATCTTAACGGACTTTGTTATTCTTGATATACCCGAGGACGACAGTATGTCGATCATCCTTGGTAGACCCTTTTTGAATACTGCAGGGGCTGTTATTGATTGCAATAAAGGCAATGTCACTTTTCATGTCAATGGTAATTAGCATACGGTACACTTTCCGAAGAAACAACCTCAAGTGAATAGTATCAACTCTATTGGAAAAATTTCAACAATCGCTATTGGAGGTTTTGAATTCCCTATTCCTACTGTCAAAAAGAAATATGATATTCTTATTGTTGGGGACATGCATATCCCCATTGAGGTAACCTAGTGTTATACGAAGATTCTCCGGTTTCATGTCATTCGGAAGAAGTTTGTTAATAAGACTTGTTCAACCTTATTAATGGATTCTTTTGACGGGCATGATATGGATGAATTTAGTAGACACAACTTTCTGTACCCATCTTTTACTTTTTTTTATTTAGAATAAATAAAGTAAAAATACTACTATTTTCCTGTTTTCTGTTTTATCCAAATAATAAAAAAATGACCAGAAAATAAAAGTTCTCCAAATGCCTTGAAAAGTTAGTATGATTTTTGATACGTCTTCGTCGTATCCACTTTTCCAAACTCTTTTGCCCTTGTTTTATACTCTAATTTGCATGATTTGAATGGAACTAACCCGGACTGACGCTGTTTTCAGCAGAATTGCCTTGGTGTTATTTTTGTGCAGAAATAAAAGTTCTCGGATTGACCTGAAAATTCACGAAGATTATTTCTGGAAAATATAAAAAATATTGGCGAAAGAATCCACCAGAGGGGACCCACACCCTGTCCACATGGGTGGGGGGCGCGCCCTACCCCCCTGGGCGCCCCCCTGCCTTGTGGGTCCCACGAGCATCCACCGACCTCAACAACAACTCCATATATTCACTTTCGGGGAGAAAAAAATCAAAGAGAAGGATTCATCGCGTTTTACGATACGGTGCCGCCGCCACCTCCTGTTCTTCATCGGGAGGGCTGATCTGGAGTCCGTTCGGGGCTCCGGAGAGGGGAATCTGTCACCGTCATCATCATCAACCTTCCTCCATCACCAATTTCATGATGCTCACCGCCGTGCGTGAGTAATTCCATCGTAGGCTTGCTGGACGGTGATGGGTTGGATGAGATTTATCATGTAATCGAGTTAGTTTTGTTAGGGCTTGATGCCTAGTATCCACTATGTTCTGAGATTGATGTTGCTATGACTTTGCTATGCTTAATGCTTGTCACTAGGGCCCGAGTGCCATGATTTCAGATCTGAACCTATTATGTTTTCATGAATATACACGTGTTCTTGATCCGATCTTGCAAGTTGTAGACACCTACTATGTGTTATGATCCGCATACCCCAAGGTGACAATAATTGGGATTCTTTCCGGTGATTGCCGTAGTTTGAGGAGTTCATGTATTCACTAAGTGCTAATGCTTTGTTCCGGTTCTCTATTAAAAGGAGGCCTTAATATCCCTTAGTTTCCACTAGGACCCCGCTGCCACAGGAGGGTAGGACAAAAGATGTCATGCAAGTTCTTTTCCATAAGCACGTGTGACTATATACGGAATACATGCCTACATTACAGTGATGATTTGGAGCTAGTTCTGTGTCACCCTAGGTTATAACTGCTACATGATGAATATTATCCGACACCTATCATTACTGATCCATTGCCTACGAGTTTGTTCCATATTGATCCTTGCTTGTTACTTTCGTTACTGCTACTGTTACAATCACTACAAAGCTGCTACTATTGCCACTGTTACCGTTACTCCCATATTACTTTGCTACTAAATACTTTGCTGTAGATATTAAGTCTTTCCAGGTGTGGTTGAATTGATAACTCAGCTGCTAATACTTGAGAATATTCTTTGGCTCCCCTTGTGTCGAATCAATAAATTTGGGTTGAATACTCTACCCTCGAAAACTGTTGTGATCCCCTATGCTTGTGGGTTATCAATTTTTTCCGGAATATTTAAGAATTTTTGGGACTGAACACACCACAGGGGGATTCACCAGTGGGCCACAAGCCCACAGGGCGTGCCCACACCTAGGCGTGCCCCCTGGCTTGTGGGTCCCATGTGGGCCCCCTCACTTATTCCTGCACCCATCCACTTCGTCTTCCTCCAGAAAAAATCACTCCATTGCTCAAACCCATGTTCTTGCTCATCTTGCTACCATTTTTGATCTCCTTTCTCCTTGCTCTATTTCCAAAACTATCTTGGGAGATTGTTCATTGCTATGTGACTCTTCCATTGGTCCAATTAGTTTTTGTTCTAATGCTTTATATATTGCAAATCTTTGCTGCTGTGGTGACCATGTTCTTGAGCTTGCATGTCAAATTTATATGGCCCAAAGTAGTTTTGTTGCATGATATAGCTTGTAGGCACTTGTAGGAGTAGTTGCCATTACTTTGGTTGAGTTTTGTTCACTTTTATTTTGAGTCACTAAAATTTTCAGAGAAAGAAAATGATGAGGAAAATATTCCAAGGTGGTTCTTCAAAGAAGAAACCTCCAAGACTTGCGATACATGAACCGGACTTGGAACTACCACGGGAAGCCCGAGTGCAACCTTGCGAATGGCCATCAGATCACTTCATGACTCGTGCGGGATTTAAGGATGAATTCTATGCGTATGTACATAACGCCGAGTTGACGGACTTCATGTCAGATAAGTGCCCTCAGTACTACAACCTCACTGATTCTTTTGTGAGGAGATTAAAGTATTCTGTCTAGCGCAATACACATTCAGTTTTATTTGACCTTCATGATAAATCTTTCACCATGGACCTTGAGGATTTTAATGATGCATGCAGAATTCCACAATGGGGCAGTCGCGCTGAACCCCAAAAATCCAATTGTTCTGAGTTCCTTGCTAATATCACTGTAGGTGAAATCAGAATCATAACACAAGCTACCATAGGGAGCATTCACTTTCCTACTTTACATTACTTTGCTCTCTTCATAGGTAGATGCATTAATGGTAAACACGAGCATAGCCACCTTTGCACCTCCGATCTCGTTGTTCTCAAGTGCGTAGTAATGAATGACAGAAAATATAATCTAGGGGCCATTATCGCACGTCATTTACATAACAATGCTAAGGATGGGGATTTCTTTGGTGGGATTTATGCCACTCGTTTAGCTACATATCTTGGTGTTCCCATAAGAGAAAATGATCCTTAGTTACATCCTGCTTTTCTTGATTATAATGCTTTGGTACATTACCAGTTTCTTGAGAGGAACGAACAGCCCCTCATTTACCGACTAATCTTTGACAGGCAGCGCGCTATCCATATTACGCTCCCTGGTCCTGCCTTCTTTGATTTTCAGGCAAAAAGGAGATATTTCATAACCCAAGAGGAGGCAGACGAGTATGAGAGAGAAAGGGAGGCCGCTTGCCTCCGCGAGGCAGCTCGCCAGGCGGTGGCAGCTGCAGCCGAATACGACCCCAACTATGATTATGGATTTCACCCGGGCCAGCCGTGGACATAGACCAACTTAGGCCAAAAGCCAAAGCTTGGGGGAGTACGTATTTCTCACCGACATTACATTCATGTTCACACACTCATTTCAGTTGTCGGTGTTCATACTCTTTCATTGTATCATCCATGTTAGTTTATTTTTCTTGGTTTCTTCTTGTGTGTTTGAAAAATTTAGAAAAGACCAAAAAGATTTCTCGTTCTTCTTTTGCTTGTTGGGAGCTTCCCGTGTAAATAGTTTTTCTCGTTCTTGTTTTTGCTTTCTTCAGAAAAACAAAAACTCCAAAAATATTTTAGTGTGTTTCTCTAAATTTCTTTTTCTTTTCTTTGGGTCGTAAGGAGAAGACCACGATGAAAATGTTGAGTGGCTCTCATATGCATTATTGTTGATCTAACAAAGAGCCCATATTACCTTGTCTTCTCCTTTGAATAAATGTTTACAGATTCCAGCTTAGTCCAATGCACGAGCACTCTTATTATTATTCACATCATTCGGTCGTGCAAGTGAAAGGCAATAATGACGAAATTTGATGAAGTGATTGAGATGGAGAAAAGCTGGTACGAACTCGACCTATTTTGTTTTTGTAAATATGATTAGCTCATCGTTCTTGATTCAGCCTATTATGAATGAGATTTGCAGGGACAATTAGAGATTATAGTTACTCATTCCATGCTTGAATTAGCTAGGAGTTGATAATGATTTGTCTTGTGTGCCAACATGCATTTAAAATAGTTATGATGTGGTATGATAGGATGGTATCCTCCTTTGAATGTTTTGAGTGACTTGACTTGGCACATGTTCACGCATGTAGTTGAATCAAAATCAACATAGCTTCCATGATATTTATGTTCATGGTGTTTTATATCCTACTCATGCTTGCATTCAATGTTGATTAACCTCAATGCATGTTTATGACCGTTGTTGCTCTCTAGTTGGCCGCTCCTCAATCTCTTTGCTAGGCTTCACCTGTACTAAGCGGGAATACTGCTTGTGCATCCACTTACATAAACCCAAAGTTGTTCCATATGAGTCCACTATATCTACCTATATGCGGTACTTACCTGCCGTTCCAAGTAAATTTGCATGTGCCAAACTCTAAACCTTCAAATAATAATCTGTTTTGCATGCCCGAATCGCTCATGTAGCGACTGGGGGCTGTCAGTATCTTCCATGTTAGGTGGGTTATTCTCACGATGAGTGGATCTCCGCTTGTCATTCACGAGAAAATGGCTGGTAATCGGGATGCCCAGTCCTATGCTCTAAATAAAAAATCATAATAATTAAAAAAACTCCCCCAGGATCGTTGTTGGTATGGACGATACCCGTGGATGCGGCTAGTCGTGGAGTGTGTTTGATTGGTGAAGGGGGAGTAAAAACTTTACCATTCTGTTTGGGAACTGCCTATAATGTATTTAGCATGGAAGATATTGAGAACTCTTGGTCGTTATGTTGACAATGAAAGCATGCCTCTCAAAACTATATTCCTCTATGTTTTAAAAGCTTCGAGCTCTGGCACCTCTGCAAATCCCTGCTTCCCTCCACAAAGGGCCTATCTATTTACTTTTATTGTCGAGTCATCATCCTCTTATAAAAAGCACCAGATGGAGAGCACCGCTGTCATTTATATGTTTTATTTTTAATTGATGTTGAGTATGAGTGTGACTGGATCTCTTTTGCCATGAATTACAATGTCTAGTCAGTCTTTGATCTTCTCAGGTGCTCTGCATTTATGTTTTGCGGTCTCAGAAAGGGCTAGCAAGATACCATTATATCATATTGTATCATGATTGTTTTGAAAAGTGTTGTCATCCAAGATATCTTATTATTGCTCGCTAGTTGATTATGCCATTGATATGAGTAAACATGAGACCTAAATGTTATTGTGAGTATGGTTAGTTCATAATCTTTGATGAAAACCTGAATACTAGCTAGACATATTTGCAACAACAAGATCAAACAGAGTTTGTAAAAGTTTTTCTTTGTCACTTTTAGTTTGTCAATTGAATTGCTTGAGGACAAGCAATGGGTTAAGGTTGAGGGAGTTGTATCTACTTTTCCAAACTCTTTTGCCCTTGTTTTGGACTCTAATTTGCATGATTTGAATGGAACTAACCCGGACTGACGTTGTTTTCAGCAGAATTGCCATGGTGTTATTTTTGTGTAGAAATCAAAGTTCTCCGATTGACCTGAAAGTTTACGGAGAATTTTTGTGGAATATATAAAAAATACTGGAGCAAAATTAACCAGAGGGGGCCACCCAGAGGCCACAAGCCCTGGGGTTGCACCCACCCCCCTGGGGCGCGCCTCCCTGGCTTGTGGGCCCCCTGGAGCTCCTCCGACCCTAACTCTAACTCTATATATTCACTTTCAGGGAGAAAAAAAATCAGAGAGAAGGATTCATCACGTTTTACGATACGGAGCCACCGCCACCTCCTGTTCTTCATTGGGAGGGCTGATCTGGAGTCCATTCGGGGCTCCAGAGAGGGGAATCCATCGCCGCCGTCGTCATCATCAACCTTCCTCCATCACTAATTTCATGATGCTCACCGCCGTGCGTGAGTAATTCCATCGCAGGCTTGCTGGAGGGTGATGGGTTGGATGAGATTTATCATGTAATTGAGTTAGTTTTGTTAGGGCTTGATGCCTAGTATCCACTATGTTCTGAGACTGATGTTGCGATGACTTTGTTATGCTTAATGCTTGTCACTAGGTCCCGAGTGCCATGATTTCAGATCTGAACCTATTATGTTTTCATGAATATATATGTGCTCTTGATCTGATCTTGCAAGTTTTAGACACCTACTATGTGTTATGATCCGCATACCCCAAGGTGACAATAATTGGGATTCTTTCCGGTGATTGCCGTAGTTTGAGGAGTTCATGTATTCACTAAGTGCTAATGCTTTGTTCCGATTTTCTATTAAAAGGAGGCCTTAATATCCCTTAGTTTCCAATAGGACCCCGCTGCAACGGGAGGGTAGGACAAAAGATGTCATGCAAGTTCTTTTCCATAAGCACGCATGATTATATACGGAATACATGCCTACATTACATTGATGAATTAGAGCTAGTTTGTCGTTGCTCTAGGTTATAACTTCTACATGATGAATATCATCCGACACATATCATCACCGATCCATTGCCTACGAGTTCGTCACATATTGATCTTTGCTAAGTTACTTTCGTTGCTACTGCTGTTACAATCATCACAAAACTGTTCCTGTTACAATTGCTACTCTTACCACTGCTATCAAAACTATCATACTACTTTGCTACTGATCACTTGCTACAGATATTTAGTCTCCAGGTGTGGTTGAATTGACAACTCAACTGCTAATACTTGCGGATATTCTTTGGCTCCCCTTGTGTCGAATCAATAAATTTGGGTTGAATACTCTACCCTCAAAAACTGTTGCGATCCCCTATACTTGTGGGTTATCAGGGGTCGCCCAGGGGTGCGAAAGGTGGGACCTTCTGCTCGTCTCTTTGGTTGGGGTAGCGGCGGGTCTCGGATGAGGCGGCGTCAAGGTCTTGAATGCCAGGGTGGCGGCCTTGGTGGTGGTAGTGCGGTGCTCTTGGGCGGATCCCATGGCTTGGTGCTGCCCGATGGCCATGTTGTGTGGGCGGCGTGGTAGCCATGGTGTGGCGTTCAGTGATGGTGAGTGTTAGCCGGGGTGAATTTCAAGGCAACGAACCTGACAATGAATACTAGGGGTACGAATAGAGGGCAGAGCCTAGCTACGGTGCAGGTGTGCACTCAGATTTAGTGAGTTCGAGCCCCTCTCGAAGAGGTAAAGACCCTATGTCTCGTTCCCTGCGGCTTGTTTTCTCTGGGGGGTATGTGATTACAAAGGGTGTTGAACCCCTGCTGAGGAGGAGGAGGGTGGCTTATATAGAGTACGTCGCTGCCTCTTTACTCCCATGTTACAAGGGGTCTTAATGATCTTAATTATGGCAGTTTATGGTGCCAATAGTCATGACTGTTGCAGTTATAGGTAACGGCAACCACGACTGCACTTGAAGTCTAATTAACACCACACGACCGTTGAAGCACCCTCATCGTCCTTATGCCTTCTCTGTCCGAACGATGCTGGCTGGTCGATTGGAGGGAGGATGTCCGACTGTTGTTGATGTATCCGAGTGGATCATTGGAGATACACATCTGAATGTGCACATGGTCCAGGGACTCTTCAATGATGGTGAGGGGCCCTAGGTGGGCCCTAGATGTCAGGTCCTTCACCCTACCAGTAGTAGGTGACCCCATCATTAGCCCCCAAATCGATTAAGGTTTCATGGGTCGAGTGAACCGAGCCTTTAACTTCATCCGAGTGTTTCCGGAACACCTGGAGTCTTGCGTTCAATGGCGACGCCTCGTGCCTTAAGTGAAACCACATCAGATTTTGGAGCAGATAATCTGAAGACAATTTCAGTCTGACATTTTATGCGTCTGTGTAGGGTGACCTACGGAGGGCGGCTGGTCGGACCGGCATGAGTCCTTTAGGAAAGGAGCGGCGGACAATCAGTCGGATTGATTCCCCGTAGAAATCTCGGGATTTGAAATTGAGCGTGCGCGCGTGGAAGCGATTACGCCGCGGCTTAGTGGGGAAGGTGGGGCACGACAACTCGATCCCCACCCAAAAATTCCACCACGTGTGTCGGTTTCTTTGCAGTGTGGTTTCCGCGGATGTCGTTGATTAAGGGATCTGCGGTTGGAGATTTGGGATGCGATTTCTACCTGTGGTATAAGAATCCGGCAGGCTAGGGTAATTCTCCCAGATCCCCATTCTTCCTCGCCCTCTCCCCTCCCCTCTCCACCTGCCTCACCACTCCGCATGCCCGAGCACCCGCGAGAATGGGGAAAGATTCTACGATGAAGCTAGAGAAGGCGAAGAAGGCGGGGAACACTATAAAAAAAAGCACTTCTGTGATGATACGTGTTTGTCATAGTAGGTCACGTTTTTTTGTCATGCTTGTACATCCATGACGATTTTATGACAGAATCAAGATAGTCATACATGTGCTGTCGTAGAAGTGTTCCATGACAATACCAAAATTATCATCACGGAAGTGTCCACTTCCATGACGATAAGTGGCGCGTCATGGAAGTGTTTTCGTCAAGGGTAACCGACATGTGGCATCCACCGTAACGGGTCGCCGTTAAGCTATCGGGTTCCTGTTTGGATCCGATAACCCGTTAACAGCCCAGACCAATGGGGATTTTCCACGCGTAAAAATCTCATTCGCCGGAGGATCCGCGTGTCAGCTCAGCGTTGTGATAGATGTCATCCAGCCAATGGACAGGACGCGCCTATGGTACGTTGACATGTGGCGGGGCCCAACAGAGGCCCATATAGGTCAAAAGGCTGGCCCGTTTGACCTGGCCAAATGTTAACGGGCTGGCCCATCAAAAGCCTGTTAACGGCCTGCTCAAATATAGCCCATTCAGGCCCGATAACTCACGACCCATTATGGCCTTTCCGAATTCAGCCCATTAGCTTCATCTGGGCTGTCCAATATGATTCTGGCCCGTTGTAAGTTTTGGCCCATGTATGGCCCATGACGTCTTTCGGCCCGCATGAGGCCCTTTGTAACTCCTGGTCCATTAACGGCCTGTGGTGAAACTGGCCCGTAATGAACAGTGTATCGCTTTATACCCATTAACGGCCCATTACTCCATTGGGTCATTTCCAGCCCGTGTTATCTTTCGGCCTTTTAAGGGCCCATTTATTCTTGGGCTGATTTGCAGCATTCGATTACTTACGGTCTGTTACTGGCCTTTTCCGCTTGTGGGCCAAATTCAGCCAGTGGTTAAAGTCGGCCCGTTTGTGGCCCATTAATCCGTTGGGCCATTTTCACACCGTCATCAAATACGGCCCATTAACGGCCCATTATGCCTGTCGATAGAATTAAGCCCGTTATACTCGTCGGCTTATTAACGGCCCGTTATGGTCGGCCCATGAACGGACGACTCCCACACTAGCCCGTTTACGGCCCATAATGCGGTCCGTTATTGGCCCATGTTTGGCCATCGATCATACAGCTCGTATAAGGCCCATTGATTCTACAGCCCGTAGAAGGCCCGTAGGGGCCCATGGTCACTACAGCAGATAGCACGACCATGGTGACAACGGTCCGTATGTTGCCCATGGTTATTGTGGCCTAGTTTTAAAAAATAGGTTACTGCGGCCACTAGCAAACCGCGGAAAAAGAACTGCACTGACTACAAGCAAACAAATAAACAAGACAAGAAGGAAATAAATAAGCAAGCAACTTACGCTAGGCTATTACGGCTATTACACATATTACATCCACTGGGCATCAAAGTTCACCAACAGTGCACATATAGGGAACAAAGCAGCATATTACATACACTGGCCATCTAAATTGGCCACCAGTGCAAATAAACGCGGCAGCAAAACAAGTCCATAACTGAAACAACATCAGAAGAGCTCAAGAAACGTTATCCTGGGTATCCACCATGCTGGCAATAAGCTTAGCAAGCTTATTAGCTTTCTCCTGTTTGGCGCGAAAATCCTCCAACACTTGCTGTTGCACCAGAAAGTATGCATCTGAATTCTCCAGGGACTTCCGCAGTCCTTCGGCTTCTTGTCGCAGCACAGCTGATCGATGTCTTTCAGCTTGTAGTTGAGACTCAAGAAACCGAACTGATTCAGACAGTGAGTTCGAAGAGCTTGTGCCAGCGGTAGTGGCCAGTAACTCGAACACTACACCAAGACAGGACTTTGGGGTTGTCTCACTGTCTTCAAGAGAGTTTTCCTTAGCTGTTTTATCAGCTTTTATGGAGACCAACAAGGATGTCTCACTATCCTGAACCCTATCTGCATTACTTCCTTCACCATTGCTTAATAAGGTACTCTTCCCCAATATTCTGTCAGCATTCTAAAAGAAGAAACAAGCAGACACATAACAGGTTTAGCATGTAGTATATGAAACTCATTTCGGTGAACCAGTTCAGTAGTATGGTGGACATGATTAAACTACCAAGTCTTCTATTGCCAAGTAGTACATAGTAAAAGCATCAAACAAACATATATCTATGTCCTATGGTCACTGCGTTGTCTTGCCAAATCAAAATAGAGACACGGTTCAAATCATATCAGTTCAAGACAAAGCATCATTGAAAGAATACAAGTGTGGGAAACTACACGGCACAACAGGATTTCAGATGGGTACCACGGGTATACATGTACAACAACACTATTGGATCTGTTGTGATGCTAGTAATGTGCATGATATGAGAAGTCAACTGTATACACAATTGAGAGTTAAATCAACAAGAGCAATTTAGAAGAGCAAACCTGTTAAAGAAACATGCTTAAACATACCTGTTGTGCCATTGGAGTTTCGATTGGATCCTTCAATTTAAAAATAAGTTTGCATGAGTAAATACAGTGATACAAGAGCAAAGCAGTATGCACCATAGCAATGGAATCTTAAATGAGAACAGTTGTTCTTCAGGTTTAAGCACTTGTTCTACACAAACAGAGTACAACAAGACGGAGGATATAGTACTTAAAAATAAAAAATGAGCTCATAGACCTTACCACATTCTTGGTTCGGGACCAGTACAGAACAAGGCGTTCCCAATCATCGTCCCGTAAATGTGTCTCAGGAGAACGTAAGGGAATTTGATGAGTTTCTTTGCCGGTGAAGTACATTTTCTTCAGGTAATTCCGATACAGCCACCAAGCATTCTTGAAGATAGCAGAGGTATTAGCACAGGTTACCTCATCCTGAGTTTCCAAATCAGTCCTTAGTAAACAGGTTCGCATGACATAATTCACATACATGTTATCTAAGTAATCAGGATCGCATGATATAATTCACATATGTGATTTATATACTAAGCAGAGGGCATTCGCATATATGATGTCTGAAATAAGAACATGGTGTTGAATATTGTGTATATGATTTCTAAAGTATGCAATGCAAGACACCAAATGCATGATATGAGCAGTATAACCGTGCCAAGTTAGAGCATACACCTCGGTGGGGGAATAGGACTGGTCATCTGTCTCTGAATCCATCTCTGAGGAGCTATCGGGACCCAGTAAGAGATCTGGTTCGACAGGTAGCACTGTCCGCTCTGAAGACCTTGTTTTCACTCCAGATTTTTCCATCACCCACTCAAATGGCTGATTCACAGGAAGAGTAGTTGAATGTACAAACATTGTCGACAAATGGAAATGTTATGAAGGAAAGGATTGGCAAGATATCATTCAAATATATGATGCCTGGTTAAAGAGGATAGCATTGCATATTTCACATATATTATGGCTGGCTAAAAGAGATGAGATTGCATAATTCACATATATATGATATAGAAACTAAACAGGTGGCATTACAGAACATGTCTAAACTAAACAGATGACATATGATGTCGAAAGTAGGCACTGCAAGGCAACATATGCATGATATGACCAACATCATCACGCCAAGTTAGAGCAAACACCTCGGGGGGGTAAATAGGAGTGGTCAGCTTCGTCTGAATTCGCCTCAGAACTGATATCTTCCTCTGGATTACAATCTGGAGGGGGGGGGGAGGGTTTGCTATTGCACCCAGCATGGAGCGATGTCTGCATGACATTGTATTGCCGCGCAAAACTCTTGTCTTTTTCTCTACATGTTCAGCATGACTGTGTATAATATCTAACATGCATACGAAAAAAATATAGTGAGATTATGTAAGGAGAGCATGCAGAAATCTAGAGTGATGGTAACAACCAGTGGATAGATCCAAAAATAATGATAGCAGGCTGATGATAGATTTAATTTAATAAAAAGACAGATGATGATTGCTTTACTGTTTGTTGCCCACCCAAGATGAACAACATAGGCATACCCTAGGTGAGCCAGATAATAGACAGAGATACTATTCATTCCTGCCTCGATATGTGCCCCACAAGCATTTTAAAACTCAAGTTTGAACATTAATTTGGACCTGACTTGGAGTCTAAGAGGTGAACAGGACGATAAAGTAGCAGGTAATATTAAGCAATGCATAACATAAGCAGAAACAAAAGAGTGTGACCTCTCTTGTGGACCCGTGTACTCCTCAGGTTCATCTGCTGAGTCGATGATGGTGATGCAGTTGCGGTGGGTGCCAGCGGCAGGGAAGGAGATCTGAGGCGGCGAAAGACGGTCAGGAGTCGTGATGTCTGGTATGGTGGATGCTTCTGTCGATGGAGCAGCTCAGGTGAGGTGGACGATGTCGCGGCAGGAGCAGGACAAACCACACAAAGTTTTCTTCGACACCTATCTGTGACTGAAGTAATTCTGTAAGGGCTCCTTTGGCTTGCAGGATTCTAAAAATGCAGGGATAGGAAAAACACCAGAATATGATAGGAATGCACGTGGGAAACAGAGCATTGTAAAGACATGATTTCTGTCAACTTGGGTGTTTGGTTCACAGGAATTGGAAGTGTGACGACCCCGGCTTAATCGTGCACTAACCATACACGCAAATGCACACGATCAAGCCTAAGGACTCACTTGAAGATATCACAACACAACTCTAAAACATAAATAAAGTCATACAAGCTTTATATTACAAGCCAGGTCCTCGAGGGCTTGAATACATAGCTCGATGGCATACAAGTGTCAGCGGAAGCATTAGATATCTGGGTACAGATATTACAGAGAAACAGATAGGCCTTTAAGAAGGCGGGGCAAAATAAAACACTACGATCGAAAGGCGTAGGCCTCCTGCCTAGGACCCTCCGAACCTACTCCTTGTCGTCGGTCGGCTCCTCGTAGTAGTACTCACCGGGAGGGTAGTAGTAGTAGCAACCGTCGGCGGGGGCAGCAGGCTCTGGGGCTCCATCGTCTGGTCGCGACAAATGGATAAGGAGAGAAAAAGAAAGCAAAGCACACGTGAGTACTCATCCGAAGTACTCGGCAAGCAAGGATCTACACTACATATGCAACATTTTGAAAGGAGGGCTTTATATGTGGACTGGGCTATAGAAATGCCAGAATAGAGAGGAAGGCCTAGTCCTATCGAAGACTAGCATCTTCAAGTATCTTCATCGGTCTTGCAGCATTAGAAGAGTGCAGATTAACATAATGTAAAGTAGTAGTAATGTCATCAACCTCGCCCAGAGATCCTTTCTCGACTCCCTACGAGAAAGCAATCCCAGAGCCATACTATCCAGTATCATCGCAAGTCACCAGTTCTAGTTGTACCGATCGGGATACAACTCCGAGTTTCCGTTACCGTAGGACAGGCTATCGATAGATTAGTTCTTCCCTGCAGGGGTGCACCAACTTACCCACCACGCTCGCTTAACTCCAGCCGGACACACTTTACTGGGTCATGCCCGGCCTCGGCTAAGCAACTCGCCGCAACCCGACCAAATACTTAACAGAGAGGTCAGCACGCCGGACTAAACCTAGGCATCCAGGGGTCTTGGGCCATCGCCCCGGATGCTCCTACATGTTGCGAACGCGGCCGGTGAGCAGACCTAGCCCCCCTTATACAAGTGCAGGGCATTACCAGTCCAACCCAGCATGCGCCGCTCAGTCGCTGACGTCTATTAAGCGCCAGCTGAAGTATATGATGCAGAACACCCATACTATGCCCACGTGATGGTTAGTGCTATCAGGCCAGAGGCCCTTCGGATCAAATATCCAAACCGTTAGTCTGTTGGTAGTGCGGTAATGAGCAGAGACTCACGAAAGATGTGACCCCGTCGCCTCGTCTCGAGGACTTGCGGCAAGGGCTAAGAATGCCCAGCCATGCCTCGTATTCATTACTCGGGCACCGTCCAGGTCCACCCGACTCCATATCACTCTCATCATAATCTCGTGCGGGTACCCCTTAGGGCCGACCCGTCTTTATCCAGAATAAACAATGTCAACAGTATTGTAAAGGCATCCGTGTGGCTACCATATCAAGAAGGAATCCAAGGCATCACCCTTGTTGGATTCCCACTTGATGTAAACATCCAGGTGAACGGAGGAGGAATCACACTCGAGGTCCACTCTTGAGGAGTTGCGCGATGTGTTGTTATTGGGGGTGGTGTAGGAGGAATCATCCTCGCTGACCACGTCCGATTAACTAACCTACAAGGTTATCATCAGAAGTGCTGATGAGGTATCACCCTCGGCACTCGATAGTAACCGAGTAGTGTCGAGCAACTAAGGGGAAGTGATGTGCGGTGCCGGGGCCTTGTCTTCGATCCTGTTGATCGGGTCTTCTGATGTTCCAGCGGGGCAGTCGAGATAAAGTGGGGTCTCTGCTTGGTCTCTACCCAACCTATACTAAACAGTTTAGGATAAGCAGGTAGGTAACGATAGCAAGTTACAATAAATAGGCTATGCAGTAGAATTAGGATAACCGCAGCAGTAGTAACTTCTAATGCAAGCATAAGAGAGAAGAGAGTGGGCGATATCGGAATGCTCAAAAGGGGGGTGCTTGCCTGGAAGCTCGGCGGCAAGGGTCTGATCTTCAGGAGCGTAGTCGACCTCCAGAGCTACGTCGGTCTCAGGAGCTACATCGACGTCGGGGTCTATCGAGAGAGAAGAGGGGGAGGAAACAAATAAATACACAACAATAATGCAACACAGAGCATGCTATGCCTAGGATGCAGTTCAGGGTTGCCTAAAGATGCACCTAAGTCATTTTAGTTATTTTAGGATTAATGCGGGATTTATTATCCGGTGATTATGCACTATTCATATACCAGAATCAGACTAAAAGTTACAGGTTCTCCTACGTAGGGGGTTCCGACATGGAAACAGACGGCACGATCAGATTCGTCTCGTCGTTCTGATCAATTTTCATGTATTAGGTTTTTCGATATGAGCTACGGTTTAAAAGTTATGAATTTTCAAAGATTTAAACATTTTCTAAAATTATTTTTATTAACAGAAATGATTTATGATGTCAGCATTACAGGGGGGTGATGTCAGCGATGAACATACGCACTGACCAGGGTCAAACCTGACCTATGGGTCCAGTGGGACCCACATGTCAGCCTCTGTTATAAAACAGAATTTATTTTAAACTAAACTGAATCTAATTAACTACTGGACCCTACCTGTCATAGACTAATTAACTTAATTAAATTTATTTTTAATTATAAAACATTTTAGTTAATTAAAAGGGTGGTGGGGCCTGCGTGTCAGTGACTGGGGCCGCCCAGTCAGCACAGTTGACTGGGTAAACCAGTCAACAGGGCCCAGGGGCCCCACTGGCAGCGACCCAGGGGCGGGGCCCACCTTGCCACGTCGGCTGGCCGGCGGCTGAATGCCGGCGAGCACGAAAACGCGGCGGAGGGGCGCGACCGGCGTCGGAAATGCGCCACAGAGCGTCAAATCGCGCGCGACAACTTGCGTTCGAAAGTTGGCGCTCGCGCTCGTCGCATGGTACTAATGGTTTCGCCGGAGGTGACCTAAATCGGCGGCGGCGTCGACCGCGGCAGACGCCGGAGTTCGGGTGCGGGTGGCCACGGCGATATGGGGCACGGGGAAGCTCGTGCTCGAGCTCGTTGGACTCCTCGGAGCACCAGGAGCACAACCGTGGCCTCAGGCGGTGGTGACAAGGACCACAATGACGGCCACGAGCTCGTCGGCGGCGGGCAGAGCACGGACGTGGCGGCAGCTAGCTACGGTTTGCGAGGGGCTAACAGGAAGGGGCAGGAGGCGAAGGAGCTCACCGCGCGGCTCACACGTAGGCCCTCGACAGGTTAGGAGCAGCAGAGGAGCTCGAGGTCGCCGGCGAGCACCGGAGACGGAAGAGAAAGGGGCGGTGGCGTGCAGCAGCTACATGGCCTCCTCGCTCCAGCTGGGTGCACCGGTCAACGAAGCGGTCGCTGGCGAACCTCCCTGGCACCACGGAGGAGGCAGCAGACGTCGGTGGCCACGGCGAGCAGCAAGGCACGGCGGCGACGGCGCTCGGTGATGGATCTGATGGAGGAGAAGGAGGAGAGAGGGCTAGTGAATGGGGGAAAAAGGGGGAGAATGAGCGAGGAGGACCAGGGGAGATGGATGGACTCGCCCTTATCTCCTCGCGGCGTCGGTGGCTGCTGCCGTGATGGCGAACGGCCTGCTCGCGCGCGCGCAGCCACGGCGGTGGCGACACGACGAAGGAGAGAGAGGGAGATGGGCCGATGGGCTGGAGTCGGGGCACTGTGCACTTAGGCCCAGTGCACAGTGCCTCTTTTCCTTTTATTTTTCTGTTTTCTTTTATTCTTTTCTGTTACATTTTATTTTTAAGCCCATTTGTCTTTTTAAAATATGTGAATTGCCAAATTAATTACTAGGCAATGGCTGGCACTGCCACAAAAAGTTTGGCCATTTTTGGAATTCTTTTGGAATTTACAAAAATGAATATGGCATTTAAAATGCTCCTTTTGGCACTGTTTTAAATGCTAATGCCATTTTGAATTGATGATGATGTTGTGTTCTTTAACATCAAATGGTTTTGGATTATTTGCTATAAAGTGAACATTTTTCCATCAAGTTTTGAGCATCTTCATTTTGCACTTTTGAATTTGAGTTGATTTTCAGGGGGGATTTGAATTGTTTTGATTAACCATCATGACTAGGCACTACAAATGAAGATGACTTGGCATACTTAGCAGAGTGTCACAGTGCTTATTACATGGGGGTGTTACAAATTCTCCTCCTCTAAAAGAAATTCTTGTCCTGAGAATTTAGGAGGTAGAAGGAAAGAGGTCGGGATATTCTTCCCGAAGATGATCCTCGCGTTCCCAAGTGGCTTCATCTTCAGTGTGATTCAACCACTGCACTTTCAGGAACTTGGTCGTCTTCTGACGAGTGCGACGTTCAGCTTCGTCGGGAATGCGGATCGGGTGCTCCTTATAAGAAAGACCGTCTTGTAATTCGAGCATCTCGCGATCCACTGCGTGGTGCGGGGATTCCTTGAAGCATTTACGAAGTTGCGACACATGGAAGACATCGTGGATATGAGAGAATTGCGGTGGCAACTCCAATTTATATGCCACCTGTCCACATCTGGCAACAATGCGAAAGGGGCCGATGTAGCGAGGAGCTAGCTTGCCCTTGATTCCGAAATGACGGTTGCCCTTCATAGGGGTGACACGAAGATAAGCTTGATCACCGGGTTGATAGGTCAAGCCCTATCGTTTGCGGTCATAGTTGCTCTTCTGGCGGTCCTGAGCCGCTTTGAGATTTTCTCGGACAATGCGGACTTGTTCTTCGGCGTGTTGAATAATGTCCGGTCCCACGAGAGGTCGTTCCCCAGTTTCTGACCAATTCAGAGGGGTTCGACATTTACGTCCATAAAGCGCTTCGAAGGGGGCCATTTTGAAGCTGGCTTGATAGCTGTTATTATAAGAGAATTAGGCAAACGGGAGAGATTCTTCCCACTTCTTACCGAACGATATAACACAAGCCCGAAGCATATCTTCAAGCACTTGATTAACTCACTCAACTTGGCCTTGGGATTGGGGATGATAAGCTGAACTCCAGGTAATGTGAGTTCCCATAGCTTCTTGGAAACATTCCCAGAATTTGGAGGTGAAAAGACCGCCACGGTCCGAAGTAATCTCCTTCGGAATACCATGGAGTGAAACGATTCTAGAGATATACAATTCTGCTAGCTGGCTAGCGGTGATAGTCTCCTTGACAGGCAGGAAATGTGCAACCTTGGAAAGTTGGTCGACGACGACAAGAATAGCATCGTGACCCTTCTGAGACTTGGGAAGACCAGTAATGAAATCCATTTGAACCTTATCCCATTTCCACAAAGGAATAGGAAGTGGTTGAAGAATTCCAGCAGGCTTTTGATGTTCTGCCTTCACGCGACGGCATACGTTACATTCAGCAACATATCGAGCAATGTCCTGCTTCATTCTAGACCACCAGTACCTTTGACGGAGATCACGATACATCTTGGTGCTTCCTGGATGGATAGACAACGGTGTATCATGAGCCTCCTTCATGACTTTGTCAGTCATAAGTTCGAAGCGAGGTACCACAATGCGGTCTCTGAAATACAAGGTTCCATCTTCAGCAATCGAGAAATCCCTGTATTTATCAAGGTGAAGTTCTTTCTTCATTTGATCTACTTCAACATCTTTGGCTTGCGCAATCTTTACAGCTTTCTCAAGATCTGGCTGTACCACAAGGTTATTAAGAGAACCCTGCGGAACGATACAGAGGTTCAGCTTGCGCAGTTCTTCATAAAGATGGGGTTGAGCTTGCTTAACCATGAGGTTGTTACAATAGGACTTACGGCTCAAGGCATCAGCCATCACATTAGCTTTGCCAGGGGTATAAGAAATACCACAGTCATAGTCCGTGATTGTTTCCAACCATCGCTGTTGACGGAGATTAAGATCCGGTTGAGTGAACAAGTACTTCAGACTCTGATGGTCGGTATATATCTCACACCGGTTACCAAGAAGGTAATGTTGCCACTGCTTCAAAGCATAGATCACAGCAGCGAGTTCGAGATCATGCATTGGATAGCTCTCTTCATGTGGACGCAATTGTCGTGAGGCATATGCAATTACCTTTCGCTCTTGCATTAGGACACAGCCTAATCCCTAACGAGAGGCGTCGCAATAAATTACAAAGGCCTTGCGAGAATCTGGAGGAGCAAGCACTGGAGCAGAAGTAAGCTTGTCCTTGAGGGTCTGGAAACTCTCCTGACATTTGTCTGTCCACTCAAACTTAACGCCTTTGTGGAGAAGATTAGTCAGGGGCTTGGCAATCTTGGAAAAATTCTCGACGAATCGACGACAATAACTTGCAAGGCCGAGAAAACTTCTGACTTGCTTGGCATTCTTCGGAGGAGTCCAGTAAAGAATAGCCTGAACACGCTCCGGGTTAACGGCGATACCGTCCTTGGAAATCACATGTCCAAGGTAGGTTACCTCAGAAAGCCGGAATTCGCATTTGGAGTACTTGGCATGCAACTTGTGCTCTCGAAGCCTCTCCAGAACAAGGCGAAGATGTTCGGCATGTTCTTCCTTATTCTTCGAATATACTAGAATATCATCCAGATATACCACAATGAACTTGTCGAGGTAATCCATGAATATATAATTCATCAGGCGGGAGAACGTAGCTGGAGCATTTGTTAAGCCAAATGACATGACGGTGTATTCATAGGAGCCATAACGAGTAACGAAGGCGGTCTTCGGAATATTCTCTTCACGGACACGGATCTGGTGATAACCCAACCTCAAGTCGAGTTTAGAGAACACCGATGATCCAGCGAGTTGATCATATAAATCATTGATCTGAGGAAGCGGATATTTATTCTGAATGGTTGCCTGTTTGATAGGACAGTAATCTTGAACCAACCTATTCGTACCATCTTTCTTCTTGACAAAGAGAGACGGTGCTCCCCAGGCAGAGGAACTAGGGCGGATGAAACCCTTCTTAAGTGATTTATCGATTTCTTCCTTAAGCTCGAGAAGGTGTTGCAGAGGCATCTTGTAAGGACGCTTCGCAATAGGAGTGGTGCCAGGCTTCAAGTCGATAACAAACTCGACAACTCTAGCAGGGGGTATTCCTGGAAGTTCTTCTGTAAATACATCCTGGAATTCGCAGATGACTGGAATGTTTTCGATCCCCTCAAGAGGAGAAGCGTTCAACGCATTCAAGGCATAAATCTGATCCTCGGCGTTCTGAGTGATATGAGCATGATAATGCACTAACCCAGCTGTTGGGTGCCTGAGATGTATGACTTTGGTGGCACAATTGATTGAGTCATGGTGAGCCTTCAACCAATCCATTCCCAGGATAAGATCAATTTTTGAATTATTTAGTATAATGGGGAAGGCCTGAAAATTCCTCCCTTCAATCACAACATTGACTTCAAGGCTAAACATGGAGGCTTGGCACTGACCCGCGGGAGTGTTTACCGCTAACGGATGGTGCAACTTCTCATATTTAATGCCATGCATGAATGCGAAATGTTCGGACATGAATGAATGCGATGCTCCTGAATCAAATAAAACTGAAGCTGGTACTGAATTAACAAGAAGTGTACCCAACATAGTTTCTGGTTGATCCTGAGCTTTAGCCATGTTGACGTGATAGCTCTGTCCACGACCATAAGAAGATCTGGCATTGTTGTTACGCTGCTAAGGAATTCCACGGCCATTACCATGGCCAGCAGAAGGAAGAGCTAGTTGATTCTGACTCTGAGAACAGTCTCTGGCACGGTGACCTGGCTGGCCACACTTGAAGCAGAGTCCACTGTCTGGACATGGTGCAGGAGCTCGAGGCAGTGGAACTCGAAGAGGCTGCCTCGGTGGTGGAGGAGGCAGGCCAGGTGTAGCATAAGCAGGCCTGTACACTAGAGCTGTTGGATGGTACATGCTTTGTGGAATCCAGATGCGGCGCTTCTGGGAAGATGAGCCCGAAGATGAGCCCGCTTCACGAGTGCGTCTTGTCGCTTCCTTGTGCTTCTTCAGACCAGTCTCGACCATGATGGCCTTGTTCACCAAGGTGGCGAAGTCAGGAAAGTCTTGGACGAGCAGGGCTAACTGAATGTCATGGTGTAGCCCTTCACGGAACTTCTCCTGCCTACGTGCATCGGTGGGGATGTCTTCTTCAGCATAGTGAGACAAGTCAAGGAACTCTCACTGGTACACCTCCACAGTCTTGTTGCCTTGGACGAGGCTACGAAACTCGGAATTCTTCCGATCTATAACTCCTTGCGGAATATACCGGGCACGAAAAGCAGCCTTAAATTCCACCCAGGTGATGACAGTTCCAGGAGGTAGGGTCTGTCGGTGAGTGGCCCACCATTGTGCCGCGGGTCCCTTCAGGAAGTATGTTGCGAATGTGACATAGCTGACAGGGGGAACATCAGCTGACTCCATCTCATAGAAGATGTCACGCAGCCAGTCATCAGCATCCAGCGGATTAACTGTGTTGCGGAATACCGATGGGTTGAGACGCACAAACTCTGGTAGCGTGATTGAAGCTGGCTGATGGTTGGCATTGGGACGGGGAAATTGATCCATAATCCCCGTCATGAACTGACGGTTGAGTTCAAATTGTTGCATCATAGCAGCCATATAGTCAGGCGGTGGCGGCGGTGGTGGATTGTTATCACCCATCCTGCTAAATTCAACAGGGGTAGTTTAGCAGAAGCCGTTGCGAGTGTTTTAGCAACAAGCATGATGTAACACGATGGAATTTAAATAGTGTAATAGATGCTGAACAGTAGTCATTAAGACATACAGATCCATACAGGGTCGGTTACATTCGGACAGCATAACGGCGCAAATTCAAAAGCTAGACATGCTAGGTGGCACGCAAGCACGTGGTAAGGAAGTACACAACGAGACATAGCAAAGGCTACATCAACGTCGGAGAAAACCACTGAAACGGCGTAGCTGCAAGTGCGGACGACGGATGATCCTGCGCTACATGTGTACTCTGATGCAGAACCCGGTCTCGAACTGAAAGAAGAGATCCACGTGCAGGTGTGTGACCTCCCACAGCAGGCCAATCGATCCCTGGTGGCATCTCGGTCCTGTGCGGGTAAAGGATGTGCTCCGGATGTATCCCTGCACGAACAGCTGGTAGCAACTGCGTCATAGCATCGTAGAGTCGTGCTCGAGTGGCAAACAACTCGACGGCAAGAGCCCGAACAGTGCGATCCAGAGCCTGAGTGCACTGAATCAAAACTCGCGGATCGTAGCAACGAGGCTCGTACGGGGCATAGATAGCTGTGTAGTATCTAGTAGCATCTCCAGTAGGGGCATACAGAATGTATCGAAACTCAGAAGCATCCAAGCTAGCGCTGAGCTCTCCTCGGAGACGTGCGACAGCAGAGTAGGCGACATCATGGACTACCATCTCAATTGTCACGCCGATACCATGGAAAAGGTACAGCTCAGTGTCTGAGTCATCATGCTGATCATAGATGCGAACATCAGCATAGTACTGCTCCTGGTTGAACTCGCGGTAAACCTCGTAGACCATGTACTCGGGTTACCAACGGTAACCCAGTCTGGTCAGGAGGGCGATCAGAACAGCTGGAAAACCAGGGGCATCACGAGCCCAAGTACGAAGCACAAGCTGTGTCATAGCATGTGGTGGAAACAGACGATCCATCTGAAATAAAGGAAATTCAGGATTGTCATTTGATGATATGAAGTATAACAGATCTCGAAGAGAAAGGTTAAACAAAACAATGGAAAGGAAAATGATTATCAGACTAATCAGATCAATGACAGGGAATCGTACAGATATCCAGCTCTCCGGGTGGACGAAATTTTATGAGATCCTAAGTGTCGGCGTTAGTTAAGTTATTTAACCCGAATAGAAGAGAGATCAGAGTCCCAGAGTAAAGACAAGGAATAAAAGATCCTAATACCACCCAGTTGGCGACGTGGGCCCGTAAGTCACACAGCCAAGTTAGTAAAATAGTTTTGGACCACTAGACTCAACTTCGGCCAAGGAGTTGGAAAAGGGGACTCCTAAAGGCAGTCGGCTCTGATACCAACCTGTGATGACCCCGGCTTAATCGTGCATTAATCATACACGCAAATGCACACGATCAAGCCTAAGGACTCACTTGAAGATATCACAACACAACTCTAAAACATAAATAAAGTCATACAAGCTTTATATTACAAGCCAGGGCCTCGAGGGCTCGAATACATAGCTCGATGGCATACAAGTGTCAGCGGAAGCATCAGATTTCTGGGTACAGATATTACAGAGAAACAGATAGGCCTTTAAGAAGGCGGGGCAAAATAAAACACTATGATCGAAAGGCGTAGGCCTCCTGCGTAGGACCCTTCGAACCTACTCCTGGTCGTCGGTCGGCTCCTCGTAGTAGTACTCGCCGGGAGGGTAGTAGTAGTAGTAACCGTCGGCAGGGGCAGCAGGCTCCGAGGCTCCGTCGTTTGGTTGTGACAAATGGATAAGGAGAGAAAAAGAAAGCAAAGCACACGTGAGTACTCATCCGAAGTACTCAGCAAGCAAGGATCTACACTACATATGCAACATTTTCAAAGGAGGGCTGTATATGTGGACTGGACTGCAGAAATGCCAGAATAGAGAGGAAGGCCTAGTCCTATCAAAGTCTAGCATCTTCAAGTATCTTCATCGGTCTTGCAGCATTAGAAGAGTGCAGATTAACATAATGTAAAGTAGTAGTAATGTCATCAACCTCGCCTAGAGATCCTTTCTCGACTCCCTGCGAGAAAGCAATCCCAGAGCCATACTATCCAGTATCATCTCAAGTCACCAGTTCTAGTTGTACCGATCGGGATACAACTCCGAGTGTCTGTTACCATAGGACAGGCTATCGATAGATTAGTTCTTCCCTGCAGGGGTGCACCAACTTACCCACCACGCTCGCTTAACTCCGGCTGGACACACTTTGCTGGGTCATGCCCGGCCTCGGCTAAGCAACACGCCGCAACCCGACCAAATACTTAACAGAGAGGTCAGCACGCCGGACTAAACCTAGGCATCCAGGGGTCTTGGGCCATCGCCCTGGACGCTCCTGCACATTGCGAACGCGGCTGGTGAGCAGACCTAGCCCCCTTTATACAAATGCAGGGCGTTACCAGTCCAACCCAGCGCGTGCCGCTCAGTCCCTTACGTCTATTAAGCTCCAGCTGAAGTATACGACGCAGAACGCCCATACTATGCCCATGTGATGGTTATTGCTATCAGGCCAGAGGCCCCTCGGATCAAATATCCAAACCATTAGTGTGTTGGTAGTGCGGTAACGAGCAGAGACTCACGAAAGATGTGACCCCGTCGCCCCATCTCGAGGACTTGCGGCAAGGGCTAAGAATGCCCGGCCACGCCTCATATTCATTACTCGGGCACCGTCCAGGTCCACCCGACTCCATATCACTCTCATCATAATCTCGTGCAGGTACCCCTTAGGGCCGACCCGTCTTTATCCAGAATAAACAATGTCAACAGTAATGTAAAGGCATCCATGTGGCTACCATATCAAGAAGGAATCCGAGGCATCACCCTCGTTGGATTCCCACCTGACGTAAACATCAAGGTGAACGGAGGAGGAATCACCCTCGAGGTCCACTCTTGAGGAGTTGCGCGACGTGTTGTTATCGGGGGTGGTGTAGGAGGAATCACCCTCGCTGACCACGTCCGATTAACTAACCTACAAGGTTATCATCAGAAGTGCTGACAAGGTATCACCCTCGGCACTCGATAGTAACCCAGTAGTGTCGAGCAACTAAGGGGAAGTGATGTGCGGTGCCGGGGCCTGGTCTTCGATCCCGTTTATCGGGTCTTCTGATGTTCCAGCGGGGCAGTCGAGATAAAGTGGGGTCTCTTCTTGGTCTCTACCCAACCTATACTAAACAGTTTAGGATAAGCAGGTAGGTAACAATAGCAGGTTACAATAACCAGGCTATGCAGCAGAATTAGGATAACCGCAGCAGCAGTAACTTCTAATGCAAGCATAAGAGGGAAGAGAGTGGGCGATATCAGAATGCTCAAAAGGGGGGTGCTTGCCTGGAAACTCGGCAGCAAGGGTCTGATCGTCAGGAGCGTAGTTGACCTCCGGAGCTGCATCGGTCTCAGGAGCTACGTCGACGTCGGGGTCTATCGAGAGAGAAGAGGGGGAGGAAACAAATAAATACACAACAATAATGTAACACAGAGCATGCTATGCCTAGGATGCAGTGCAGGGTTGCCTAAAGATGCACCTAAGTCATTTTAGTTATTTTAGGATTAACGCGGGATTTATTATCCGGTGATTATGCACTATTCATATACCGGAATCAAACTAAAAGTTACGGGTTCTCCTACGTAGGGGGTTCCGACATGGAAACAGACGGCACGATCCGATTCGTCTCGTCGTTCTGATCAATTTTCATGTTTTAGGTTTTTCGATCTGAGCTACGGTTTAAAAGTTATGAATTTTCAAAGATTTAAACATTTTTGGAAATTATTTTTATTAACATAAATGATTTATGACATCAGCATTACAGGGGGTGACGTCAGCGGTCAACAGACGCACTGACCACGGTCAAACCTGACCTTTGGGTCCAGTGGGACCCACATGTCAGGCTCTTTTATAAAACTGAATCTAATTAACTACTGGATCCCACCTGTCATAGACTAATTAACTTAATTAAATTTATTTTTAATTATAAAATGTTTTAGTTACTTAAAAGGGCGGTGGGGCCCGCGTGTCAGTGACTGGGGCCGCCCAGTCAGCACAGTTGACTGGGTCAACCAGTCAACGGGGCCCAGGGGCCCCACTGGCAGCGACCCAGGGGCGGGGCCCACCTTGCCACGTCGGCCGGCCGGCGGCTGAATGCCGGTGAGCACGAAAACGCGGCGGAGGGGCGCGGCCGGCATCGGAAATGCGCCACAGAGCGTCAAATCGCGCGCGACAACTTGCGTTCGAAAGCTGGAGCTCGCGCTCGTCGTGTGGTGCTAATGGTTTCGCCAGAGGTGACCTAAATCGGTGGCGGCGTCGACCGCAGCGGACGCCGGAGTTCGGGTGCGGGTGGCCACTGCGATATGGGGCACGGGGAAGCTCGTGCTCGAGCTCGTTGGGCTCCTGGGAGCACCAGGAGCACAACCGTGGCCTCAGGCGGTGGTGACAAGGACCACAACGACGGCCACGAGCTCGTCGGCGGCGGGCAGAGCACGGACGCGGCGGCAGCTAGCTACGGTGCACGAGGGTCTAACAGGAAGGGGCAGGAGGTGAAGGAGCTCACCGCGTGGCTCACACGTAGGCCCTCGACAGGTTAGGAGCAGCAGAGGAGCTCGAGGTCGCCGGCGAGCACCGGAGACGGAGGAGAAAGGGGCGGTGGCGTGCAGCAGCTACATGCCCTCCCCGCTCCAGCTGGGTGCACTGGTGGACGAAGCGGTTGCCGGCGAACCTCCCTGGCACCACGGAGGAGGCAGCAGATGTCGGTGGCCACGGCGAGCAGCAAGGCACTTCGGTGATGGCGCTCGGTGATGGATCTGATGGAGGAGAAGGAGGAGAGAGGGCTAGCGAATGGGGGAAAAAGGGGGAGAATGAGCGAGGAGGACCAGGGGAGATGGATGGACTCGCCCTTATCTCCTCGCAGCGTCGGTGGCTGCCGCCGTGTCGGCGAACGGCCGGCTCGCACGCGCGCAGCCATGGCGGTGGCGACACGACGAAGGAGAGAGAGGGAGATGGGCCGGTGGGCTGGACTCGGGGCACTGTGCACTTAGGCCCAGTGCACAGTGCCTCTTTTCCTTTTATTTTTCTGTTTTCTTTTATTCTTTTCTGTTACATTTTATTTTTAAGCCCATTTGTCTTTTGTAAAATATGTGAATTGCCAAATCAATTACTAGGCAATGGCTGGCACTGCCACAAAAAGTTTGGGCATTTTTGGAATTCTTTTGGAATTTACAAAAATGAATATGGCATTTAAAATGCTCCTTTTGGCACTGTTTTAAATGCTAATGCCATTTTGAATTGATGATGATGTTGTGTTCCTTAACATCAAATGGTTTTGGATTATTTGCTATAAAGTGAACATTTTTCCATCAAGTTTTGAGCAAATTCATTTTGCACTTTTGAATTTGAGTTGATTTTCAGGGAGGGATTTGAATTGTTTTGATTAACTATCATGACTAGGCACTACAAATGAAGATGACTTGGCATACTTAGCAGAGTGTCACAGTGCTTATTACGTGGGGGTGTTACAGGAAGAGCAGAGGAATGCAAAGAAACATGGCCAAATTAAAGTGAAACCATATAAAAGTGTGTACAGTTAGAATGTTATTCTGCCACTAATGCACTTAGTCTTGTTTTCATTCATAGGATTTTGAAAAGTAGGTCCAGGTGGATTTTTTGCTCCATTCCTTTCAACAAAATGCATGAATAATTGAATAGTATAGTGTCATAGGGAAATTTCCATTGCTATGTTTTTCCTTTGAACCAAAATAGCCCTAACGGATCGACATGGATGAAGAGTAATAAGTGATACGAGAAGTGTACAACCTCTTTGGCGTAGCCGTGTCGACCTCTGCATCATTGGGTTGGTCGGTGAAGAAGTTGCGGCAGAGGTGGCTGTCGGAAGTGTGGAGGAAGATCTGAGGCGTCTGTAGACGGCGTCGAGGGTACTGCTCTGTTGTGATGGATGGTTCTTTCGTTGGAGCAGCTCCGGCGAGCCGTAAGACATCGAGGCTGAAGCAGTACAAGACAGACATCGTTAATCTCAAGTGGGATTCTAATAGCATCTCCAATAGATGATGTAAAATACATTACCAAAAAGTGATAGATGTAAAATTTACATCACCAAAAAACACCTGACTACAACAGATGAGGTAAAAACTGTTTACTCTGAACTTAACTGTCAAAACTGAAATTTACTGTGGTATCTGAATGTTACTGTCAGAACTGAACACACTGGTAGCAGAGAGGCACTTCGCATGTAGTTTAGGCCGCTTGAGCACTAGTAGTAGAGAAACATTGATCTAAATCAGCAGGCGATCGACAGGGAACACAGTAGCAGATAGTAGCCGGAGCAGCAGCGCCTGGAGGAGCAGCGCGAACTAGAGCCAGAGCAGCAACTCATGTAGCTACAGCAGCCCGTGTACCAGCATCAACAGCGTGAGTGAGAGCAAGAGAAGAGCAGCAGCACGAGCGAGGGGAAGAGCAGAGCAGCAGCGTGAGCGAGCGAGAGCCGGAGCAGCAGCAGCAGCAGATCCGGCTAGTATGGACGCCGCCGAGGGAGCCTCGCACTGGGGGAGAGCCACCATGGAGATGTCGCCGGCGGCGCCGGCTTCGAGGTAGCCGCTCCATGGGGGTGCGGGATCAAGCACCGTCGGCGCCGGGAGGTCGAGTTAAGGAGAAGGTGCGATGTGATGAGTGTACAACCTGTTTGGTGGCGCCGAGTAGGCCTCGACTTCGTCTGAGGAGTCGGCGAGGATGCTGCAGTTCCGGTGGAGCAGGTTAAGGCAGCGCTGTGGGGATGGATCAGCCACGATAAACAAGGTGATCGTCAGAGCAGCTCCTTGGAGGTGGAGGACGGGGCGGCTGAACCGGAAGGACGACGAGATCGACGACGGATCCTCATTGTCGGGGCACGACACCTATGGGATCCCGAGAGACCCCTTTTACGATTCGGTGGGGGGAGAGGTATACGCAAAGAGCAGAACCAGTGATCGACGCGGGAGGTCTTTACCCAGGTTCGGGCCGCTGATCAGCGTAAAACCCTACTCCTGCTTTGTGTTCTTATTGATGTTCTTGAGCCCAGCCTTCAGGAGCGCTCGCAATGAACAATACGTTCAAAGAGCAGCTACGCATGCAGAGTGGACCAGAAGTTCTCCTCCTCTGTAGCAGTTGCCTTGGGCCTCCTTTTTATATGCTCAAAGGGGTCTCCACAGTGGCAGAATGTACATACATTGAGGTGTAAAGTAGCTACAGGGTATCATACCTAACCCCTGACGGATTAGGACAAGCGCATTTAATGCACCGTGAGGTGTCCGTTTAGGTGTCCTCACTTTGATGGAAAAAGGGGCCATCCCATCAGCACCGCTTAAGCTCTCCTACACTGGCATGCCGCCACGCATCCAGGGAAGGAGCCAGAATGTCAGACTTGTTACTGTGCCGAAGCGGTGGCACAGTGGCGAAATCTCGCCAGGCGCCGATCCTTGCCGGGCACCAAACCTTGCCGGGCGCCAAGCTTTGCTGGGAACCAAGCCTTGCCGGGCGCCGAGGCTTGTCGGGCCCCACGGGCCATCCCGGCAAGGATCTTGCCGGGGAAGCTGGCCTTCGATTTCCAGCTTTGCTTATTTGCTGATTCTCAGATCTCTGACTTGATGATTTCCTTGATGACTTGAATCGACCTCGAGCTGATCCCGGCAAGCCTTGCCGCGAGGACGGCTACAACTGCCCGTGCACAAGTAAGGGGTACTAGTGGCCCAATACTTAGTACACCGACACTCATTCGCGGAGGTGGATGAGGGACGTTGAGCTGTTGTGGTGGACGACATCGTCGGGGAAGAGGCTCCGGCTGGGCAGCGGTGGGGTGGCAGACGGGCGGAGGGTGGGGTTTCGCGGCTGGAGCAGAGAGGTTATGGCGGCCTGAGTTTTCGAATGTTGAAAAGGAGGCGATGGGAGGGGGGAACCATGACTTAGGGACGGGCTTGTCCGAAATGTAGGGTGTATTACAAAAGTACCCCCACCGATTTGAACTAGCGGCCCTTTCGGCTCAGGGTTAGAATGGGGATTTCGCATGTCGGAATTTGGCAGCTGGAGGGAGTTTCCGCGCACGTTGTAATTTCGGGATAGCAGGGCGCGGGTTGTGAAGGCGTGAGTTTTGGGAGCACGATATCTGAATTTTCGGTATAACAAGGCGCGGGTTGAAATTTTGGGACAAGCCTAACGTGTAATAATGTACGTACCAAATCAATTCGTACTTCCCTCAACGAAAAAAAACAAAAAAAAAACTATTCGCACCACACAAAGTGAGAGTCTTGTCCCGTTTTACTGTACAAATGCTATTCAAAGCTATGAATCCATATTATGTCCAATTAAATTTTTTTGCTGGCTGTATAATGCATGTAACCTACTCATACGAATATTTTAGTGCATTCCAAATGCCTATACTACCACTGCAATTCGAACTAAATTTGAATTCATTTCTCTATTTGAATAAGAATCTACAATCATGATTGTTGCCAAGTTAAACCATCATTCGTATATTATCTTAACAACACACCACATGATTACTATAGAGATAGATATGAACTATGTGTACAATATGAACTCGAATTCAAATTTTTGAATACACTTGATGTTGATTCCAAATAATAGTACATTTGATGTACTAACTAGATCTTCATAATCTAAACCATGTTTCATACGTACACTGTGTTTATCACACAAAGTATAGTGCCCTGCCCCCTACATTATGACAAGTGTTTAGCCCTGAGCTGCAAAAGCCACACATTATCACAAATTCAAAATATGTTCTATATATTATATGTAGTACAGCATGCTCATAACCACACCATGCGTATCACCATTATATATATTCATGCATGCGTCGGTTTAAAACACTGTGATCTCTTGTTCAAATATCTGAATCCACTTTTATAATGAATACTATGATCTCTATTCGTATTTTACACACACAGAATCCTCTTATCTTTGTAGCTAGCGCTAACTTTCTCTTGTGCATGCACACACCCGCCTCCCTCTCACCCTCCCTCAGCATTCCCTAGCTCCATCGCGCACATTCATCATTTCTCTTTAGGTCAATCACCCACGGTGTGTGTAGGCCCCCCAGCTCCTTCTTTCCGGCACACACCGATCGATATACCTCTCTAGCCAGGTGTGCCTACCACAAACACAAGCTTTCCCTCTTCTATTCTCACCGTCCATGCCCCCCTCTGTCTAATACGGTTCCACGCACATGCACACTCCCGCCCCTCTTTTGATCGATCTCATACTCACACACTCCTCCCCCCTCGATATAGCTAGTAGGCCTCTCGCACCACCTCCTAGCCGCATCCCTCTCTCTCTATCCTTCTCTCCGGGCCTTACTTGCTTCTAAAACATGCATGCATGTGTACTGATCGATCTCCCTACATATACCTAGGTCGACTATAACTCTTTTTTCCCACGCATCGATTGACGTACCTCACAAGTTATGTATCTCCCTTTTTTCTCTGACACAGGACGATTGATCTTCCTATGTAGCCACGTCTGCTTACCTCAACCATATCGCCCCCCATCATTCATGCATGCCTCCTGACCCGTCTCTCACATGCACAAGCACACACAGGCAAACATCCCCTCTATTATTGATATTGCAGGCATGCCCTCCGTTTCTCTAACAGGCCTCTCCCACCATTTGTGAGAAGCAACTCCACCACCACCAACCCCTCCGACACTCTAGCTATGTCTCTGTCCCAACATTATTCCTCTCCTACACATATGCATGGATGCCGATCGATCTCCCTCAATACATAGGGTAGGTCTCTCTCCTCCTCCACACATATATATACCAGTCGTTCTACCTCTATAGTTAGGTCTCTGACCCCCCCCCCCACACACACCGATAGTCGAACGTTATAGGTAGGTATCCATGCCACAGAGACAAACTGCACCTATTCCCTCTCACGTTCCAGTAGGCCAGCCACCCTATATCTTCGACGTGGGTACAAACAAATTCGAAGGCACTCTTTATCGATCACGCGCACACACACACTTCATCCCTCTCTTCGATTCTATGGATATCTCACGTACTCAGGCTTCGTGCCTTGCCACACCCGCGTGGGTACACGGTGGAGCTCATCTCTACTCCTATAAAAAGCAAAGTTGGTGATGATGGTGTGCCTGTCATCTCTTATTTTCGGCCTTCAGATCTGAATCCGACGCATGGGAGACAACCCACCTCACATTTGCAAAAACACCCTCATTCTTTATTCCCTATTCCATCTATCCCCACCTCATCCAACCATGAGAGGCATTCGATCCTTCCAGAAAAGGGAGAAACAAAGGAACCAAGAAGGGCAGGTGTCCACTGCCGCTCACACGCCGGCGCCAGCAGATCTGAACGCCTCTCCTGACCCCTCTCTACCGCAACAGCACACCGGTCACTACCACCTCCACCTCCCTTATATTCCTCCATGTTGTATCCTCATCCATCCACCATGTCTCCTCATCCTCCACCTCCACAAGTTCACCGCCAGAGTAGTTCGTGCCCTAGAAGCGCATGTTACATGTCCCCTCAATATAGAATAGAGCAAGCAATGAGAAAGGTGAGTATAGAGAACAAGAAGTCTTTCTACAAGGCGAAGATGGAGAGTAAAATGTTTGGCTTAGATGACGGGTTCTATGAATCGGAAAACATTTGTTTGGTTGTGTGATGTACCTATCAACAATATAGCATCACTTCAATCAATGTATGTGTAGCAATGTACAATTCCTACTATCTCTCGGTATATTTTATTTTTATTGTCTGTAGCACCGTACGGGTATACTGACTATGAAATAAATCCACCTAATCTTGTGTGACCCCGTAGCGTAGCATGGGCATCTTACTAGTTTCTGTATGAAATGGCAGCCCACGTGCTAATTTGAGAGCGTGTAGCGGTTGTTTACTCACGGAGGTCGTGTACCACGCGTGCACGAAACAAAGTTCGACTTGATGCGTTGGTGCGTTATTTTTAAATAAAGTTATATTGCTCAATGGCACGTACACAGAATATAAAATGATTGTTATGGAGAAAAAAGTAGTCTGCTCCACTATATACTGTAGGGGAGATTCAACCCGGTCACTGGGCTGCAGTAATAATGACTAGTGAGCAGTCAAATCACAGAGCCCCACCTTCGCCACAGTAAGTTGCTCGGACGAAGCAACCATCATTTCACCTTTCCCACAGTACCAGCGAATTCAACCAGAGTAATAAGTTGCTCAGACGAAGCAACCATCACTTCATGTTTCCCACAGTAAGTATTGCCATTTTTTTTATATTCTAGAAACCATCACACGCGAATGTTGGACGGTAGCAGCACAGCATGAAGTGTACTAGCACTACTCAATTCAAAAATCGAAACCAACCAATGAACTACTAGATGGTGAGAGTTTAACCGAGTTTGTGCAAAAGTACATTAATGTTTGTGAAATCAAATAGGTATATGATGAAAATATATTTTATCATTAATCTAATGCTACTAAGTTGATGGCGTAAATGCTGGTGGGTTACTAGAGCTAGGTGTCGCACGGAGGCCAAGAAATATGGTGATAGCGTGAGGTGGGCCATGTATGATGTAACTACACTGGGTTGCCGTGTTTCGGACTCTTCCGGTCTACTAGGATGTGGAGGAGATTGGGTAGATTTATATCGCTGAATATAAAATATTAAGAGTCCAGACGCTCCACCGCGAGGTTCCTTGCTCCTTCTCGGTCGTCGGAAAGCGTTCTTCTTCTCGTTTTGCTGACATGTGGGATATCTAGCATCCAGGTCCACGTGGCATGCAAGAAAATGGAGTTAGGTAGGAGTAGGAGAGACTCACCAACGGTCACGAATGTAGGTGGAGTACGTGCATGAATCACCCAAAAAAAAGGAATACGAGCATGAAGAGAAGAGGTGCAGGCGCTGACGCAGGTACTCTTTGCCTTTTTCCCTAGTACTCACGCGTGGGTGATAACCCACAAGTATAGGGGATCGCAACAGTTTTCGAGGGTAGAGTATTCAACCCAAATTTATAGATTTGACACAAGGGGAGCCAAAGAATATTTGCAAGTATTAGCAACTGAGTTGTCAATTCAGCCACACCTGGAGATTTAACTATCTGCAGCAAAGTGATTAGTAGCATAGTAATATGATAGTTTTGATAGTGGCAGTAACGGTAGCAGTAACAGTAACGGTAACATCAGTGGTTTTGTAGCAGCAGTAACGGCAACAGCAGCAGTAGTAACTTAGCAAGATCAATATGTAGGAAAATTGTAGGCATTGGATCGGTAACTCATTGGATGATATCCATCATGTATCAGTCATAACCTAGGGCGATGCAAAACTAGCTCTGGTTCATAAATGTAATGTAGGCATGCATTCCATAAATAGTCATACGTGCTTATGGAAAGAACTTGTATGACATCTTTTGTCCTACCGTCCCGTCGCAGCGGGGTCCATAAGGAAACTAAGGGATATTAAGGCCTCCTTTTAATAGAGCACCGGAACAAAGCATTAGCACATAGTGAATACATGAACTCCTCAAACTACGGTCATCACCGGAAAGTATCCCGACTATTGTCACTCCGGGGTTTACGGATCACAACACATAGTAGGTGAATATGACTTGCAAGAGCGGATCTAACACATGCATAATATGGTGAAATCATAATAGGTTCAGATCTGAGTTCATGGCACCCGGGCCCAAAGTGTCAAGCATTAAGCATAGCAAAGTCATAACAACATCAATCTCAGAACATAGTGGATACTAGGGATCAAGCCCTAACAAAACTAACTCGATTACATGATGAATCTCATCCAACTCCTCACCGACCAGCGAGCCTACAAAGGGATTACTCACTCCCGGTGGAGAGCATCATGGAATTGGCGATGGAGAAGGGTTGGTGATGACGAAGACCGAAGATCCCCCTCTCCGGAGCCCAGAACGGACTCCAGATCTGGCCTCCCGATGAAGAACAGGAGGTGGCGGCGGCTCCGTATCGCGAAACAAGGTAATTCCTTCTCTCCTATTTTTTTCTCGGGAAATATGACTTTATAGGATCAGGGTTGGCGTCTGCGGGGCCACCAGGTGGGCACAACCCACCTGGGCGCGCCAGGAGGGGGGGGGGGCGCCCTGGTGGGTTGTGCTCCACCAGGTGCCCCCCTCCAGTAGGTTTTGGCTCCAGTAATTTTCTTTTATTCCATAAAAAATCCTCGCAAAGTTTCATTCCGATCCAAGAACTTTTATTTCTGCACAAAAACAACACCATGGTAGTTCTGCTGAAAACAACGTCAGTACGGGTTAGTTTCATCCAAATCATGCAAATTAGAGTCCAAAACAAGAGGAAAAGCGTTAGGAAAAGTAGATACGACGGAGACGTATCAACTCCCCCAAGCTTAAACCCTTGCTTGTCCTCAAGCAATTCAATTGACAAACTGAAAGTGAAAAAGAAAAACTTTTACGAACTCTTCTGCTCTTGTTTACATAAATAAGCTTAAGTAGCACCCAGGTTTTCAGCAAAGATCATGACCAACCATGTTAACAATAACTCTTAGAAATCACATTAACTCATATCAATAGCATAAACAACTAGAGAGCAATAATAAAATATTTCAAATGACAACACATTGTCAAAACAACCATGATATTATATGACAATAGTGGTATCTCGCTAGCCCTTTCTGAGAACGCAAAACATAAATGTAGAGCACCTCCAAAGTTCAAGCAGTGACTAAACATTGTAACTCATGGTAGAAAAGATCTAGTCATGCTAACACCCTACATTAACTATACACAATGCATGAGATGACAACAGCGCTCTCAGGTCTGGCGCTTATTTGAGAAGGTGATGACATCAACATAAAAGTAAATAGATAGTCCCTTCGCAGAGGGAAGCAGGGATTTGCAGTGGTGCCAGAGCTCATAGCTTAAAATCAGAGGTAAGAATAATTTTGGGAGGTACACCCTCACTGTCAACGTTACGACCAAGAGTTTTCAATATCTTCCATGCTAAACACATTATAGGTGGTTCCCAAGCTGAAAAAGTAAAGGTTTACTCCCCCTCCACCAACAATCACACTCCACGGCTTATCCGAAACAACGGGTGTCGTCCATACCAACAACAGTCCTGGGGGAGTTTTGTTTAATTATTTGCAATTTATTTTTGACTTCGGAACTCGGAATCCCTATTACCAACCTTCTCTCGTGCAATGACAAATGAATAAGCACTTGTCGTGAGAATAACACACTTAGCATGGAAGATACTGACCTCCCCCTGTCGCTCCATGAGCGGCTTGGGCACACAAAACAGATGTTTATTTGAATTTTAGAGGTGGCACATGCAAATTTACTTAGAACGGTAGGGTAATACCGCATATAGGTAGGTATGGTGGACTCATCTGGAATAACTTGATGTTTTAGAGTTTGGATGCACAAGCAGCATTCCCGCTTAGTACAGGTGAAGGCTAGCAAATAGGTTGAGAAGCGGCCAGCTAGAGAGCAGCAATGGTCATGAACATACATTATGCATAATAGACATTGAACATCAGCATGAGTAGGATATGGACACCGTGAACATAAATATCACAGAGGCTATGTTGGTTTTGATTCAACTACATGCATGAACATGTGCCAAGTCAAGCCACTCGAAACATTCGGAGGAGTATACCATATCATCATACTACATCACAGTCATTTTAACGCAATGTTGACCTCCAAAATAAATCATTATCCACTCCTAGCTATTTAAGCATGGCATGAGAAACTATAATCTCTAATTGTCATTGCAAGCACGTTTGATCATGATAGGCTGAATCATGGATACTAGGATAAACATATTTACAAAAACAGAACAAGTTGAGTTCATACCCGTTTCTCTCTGCCACGGCCAGTTCATCAAATATCGTCATTATTGCCTTTCACTTGCATGACCGAATGATGTGAAAATAATAATAGTACAAGAGTGCTGTGGACTAAGCTGGAATCTGCAAACATTTTATTCATAAAGGAGAAGACAAGGCAATTTGAGCTCTCTGTTAGATAAACAATATTGCATATGAGAGCCACTCAACATTTTCATCGTGGTCTTCTCCCCGGTATGACTCCAAAAACCAGAAAAGAAATTCAGAGAAACACACCAAAATATTTTTGGAGTTTTTAGTTTTTCTCAAGAAAGAACAAAAGAGAGGAAAGCAAAAATGAGAAAAACTATTTACACGGGAAAGCTCCCAACAAGCAAAAGAAGAATCGAGAAATCTTTTTGGGTTTTCTTTTTAATGCAACAATTAAATAAACTAGGAAGAAAAACCGAAAAGTAGCAAGAAATATTTTTGGGTTTTCTCAAAGTTTTTCAAACACACAAGAAGAAAGCGAGAAAAATAATTGTAACATGGATAATACAATGAAAAAGTGTAAACACCGACTACTGAAATGAAATGTGTGAACATGAATGTAATGTCGGTGGAAACACGTACTCCCCCAAGCTCAGGCTTTTGGCCTAGCTTGGTAATCACCATCCGTAGTAGCCATCGTGTCCCATGTCGAAGTGCTGTGGAGGTGGCACCTGAGCGTCCCACTCCTGAGGCACCTCCTCTGCAGCTACCTGGGCGTTCTGATAGGCGATGATGTCCTCTGGCATAATCCTATATCCGCCCCTGGCAACAGAATCAAACAAAGAAGGCGCAGGCAACGGGATAATATCGCGGGTACCCACACTAAAAACCAGGTTATAAGGGATACTATGAACAGAATCGTCAGTATCAATAAAGTGGTGATCCCTCATTGCTTGATAATCTAGATAAACCCTAGTCAGACGAAAATCATGTTGGCGCATCTGAACATTAAAGTGACTCGCTAACCGAGCAGCATAAATACCACCATGAATTTTGCCCTTAGTCCCATTAAGGTGCAAGCGGCGTGCGACAATAGCCCCTAGACTATAAGTGTTATCGCCATATAGTGCACGACGTAAAACAGCAAGGTCGGGAGCACAAAGTGCACCAAGCTTCTCTCTACCAAGTAGACACTTGGCAATGAATAAGGCAAAATAATGCACAGCAGGAAAATGCAAGCTAGTGGCTGTGACACTCGATACATCCCTCTCATCTCCTACTGACAAAGTGCTATAAAAATCCTCAAACTCTATAGGCCGAGGTTCTCTAATGTCCCCATCAGAGGGAAGCAAGCATATATCACAAAAGACGGTGAGTGGGATTTGATGGGTTTCAGAATATAAGTCAAACCATACCTCAGGTGGATTATTCCTACTCAGAAATTGAAAGTTTTGCACAAAGGAATTTGTAAGGATATGATATTGTTCACACTCAGCTGCAATGAAGTTGGTGGGCCCAGCATTTGCAGCAAATTGTGCGAACTCTTGATGAAACCCGGCAGCTTGCATGAAGGGAGTATGCGGCCATTCGCACGGCCGTACTTCTGCCCTCCTCCTCAGACGGAGATCGCTGTCAGATGACTCTCCAATAACCCCCCTGGCATTCTTCTTGGAAGCAAACTTCCTAAAGAAACTCATCTTATTCCTATAGGCAAAATTCTGGAAAATTTTAGTCCACAAAAATTTTGTCAACAAAACTTCACAAAAACGATAGCAACTACTCATAAGCGTGCATAGAGGCCATATTGAGCATTCAAACTACTTAGAACACTAAGAATTCAACATGCAAGCTCATCTACAGCAGTACCAAGAGTAGCTAATTACTCTAAGTACACAACACGAAAACAAAAACTAATTGGAGCAATGGAGGAGTCACATACCAAGCAACAATGCCCCAAAACAGTTTTGGAAACGAAGCTTTGAGCAAAGAGATCAAAATCCGCGGGTTTGAGAGCAAGAACACGAGAGAGAGAGCTAGAGTGATTTTTTTCTGGAGGAAGGAGATGAAGTGGGCTGAAGAGATAAGTGAGGGGCCCCACGTGGGGACCACAACCCACCTGGGCGCGCCAGGCAGGGGTGGCGTGCCCTGGTATCTTGTGGTCACCAAGTGCAGCCCCCTCTGGTACTTTTTGCACCAAAAATTCAGATAAATTCAGAAAAAAATCGTGTTAAAAATTCAGGGCATTCTGAGCAATTTTATTTTCGGGTCATTTTTTTTATTGCACAGGAAAAACAAAAAACAAGATAAACATGGCAATTTATTTTATTTAAACTAAAGAAACAGCAGGCAAAGAGTAAAGTCAGAAGGTGGTGCCCACTAGATTCCTCAACTTCATACCTCTCGAAAATGATCCATTAACAAGGTTGATCAAGTCTTATTAACCATCACTTTCAATTGGCATGAAACCGAAGAATTTTCGTAAAACACTAAGTTACCTCAACGAGGATATGCACATCCCCAACAATAAGTATTTCATATTTCTTTTTGGCAGTAGGTAAAGGAATTTGAAAACTTCCAATAGTGAGAGCCGGAGAATTTTCAATAACATTAATACCATTCACTTGGAATTGTTTCTTCGGAAAGTGCACCGTGTGCTCATTACCATTGATATGAAAAGTGACTTTGCTTTTATTGCAATCGATTACAGCTCCTGCAGTATTAAGAAAGGGTCTACCAAGAATAATCGACATATTGTCGTCCTCAGGCATCTCAAGTATAACAAAGTCAGTCAAGATAGTAACATTTGCAACAACAACAGGCACATCCTCACAAATACCAATAGGTATAGCAGTTGATTTGTCAGCCATTTGCAAAGATATTTCAGTAGGTGTGAGTTTATTCAAATCAAGTCTTTTGTATAAAGAGAAAGGCATAACACTAACACCAGCTCCTAAATCACATAAAGCAGTTTTAACATAACTCTTTTTGATGGAGCAAGGTATAGTAGGTATTCCCGGATCTCCAAGTTTTTTAGGCACTCCATTCTTAAAAGAATAATTAGCAAGCATAGTGGACATTTCAACTTCCGGTATCTTTCTTTTATTAGTGACAATGTCTTTCATGTATTTTGCATAAGGGGCCATCTTTAAAATATCAGTTAAACGATTGCGCAAAAAGACTGGCCTCAGCATTTCAGCAAAGCGTTCAAATTCTTCATCATCTTTCTTTTTAGTTGGCTTAGGTGGAAAGGGCATGGGTTTTTGAACCCATGGTTCTCTTTCATTACCGTGTTTTCTAGCAACAAAGTCTCTTTTATCATATCTTTTATTTTTGGTTTGTGGGTTATCAAGATCAACAGCAGGCTCTATCTCAACATCATTGTCTGGTTGTTTATCATTTTCTGGTTGAGTGTCTACATGCACATCATCATTATCATTTTCATTATCACTAGGTAAATGTTCATTACCAGATTGAGTTTCATTACCAAATTGAGTTTCAGAATCAGAGATAGAGATATCATTACTATTTTCTGGAGGTTTATCAATATCAGGTTCACTAGAGGTATGCAAAGTCCATTCATCATAATTTCTCAATATATTATTCAATAACTCCTTAGCTTGTTCAACAGTTCTTTCCCTGAAAACACAACCAGCACAACTATCTAGGAAATCCCTAGAAGCATCGGTTAGTCCATTATAGAAGATATCAAGTATTTCATTTTTCTTAAGAGGATGATCAGGCAAAGCATTAAGCAATTGGAGAAGCCTCCCCCAAGCATGTGGGAGACTCCCTTCTTCAATTTGCACAAAGTTAAATATTTCCTTTAAAGCAGCTTGTTTCTTATGAGCAGGGAAATATTTTTGAGAGAAATAATAAATCATATCCTGGGGAGTACGCACACAACCAGGAGCAAGAGCATTATACCAAGCTTTAGCATCACCTTTTAATGAGAACGGGAATAACTTGAGAATATAATAGTGGCAAATTTTCTCATCAGAAGCAAAAATGGTAGCTATATCATTCAGTTTAGTAAGGTGTGCCACTACAGTTTCAATTTCATAGCCATGGAAAGGATCAGATTCTACCAAAGTAATTAACTCCGGGTCGACAGAGAATTCATAATCCTTATCAGTAACAAAGATAGGTGAAGTAGCAAACTGGGGATCATGTTTCATTCTAGCATTCAAAGATTTCTCTTTCAGTTTGCATAATAATTTCTTAAGATCATCCCTATCATTGCAAGCAAGAAAGTCTCTAGTTGTCTCTTCATCCATAACATAACCTTCAGGTACTTTAGGCAATTCATATCTAGAGAGCTAGATCTAGTAGGTGTTTCATAAGTTTCAGCTTCAAGTGTTTCATCAGTTTCAGAAGTTTCAGCAGTTTCAATATTTTGGACTCTAGCAAGTTGTTTATCAAGCATTTCACCAAGTGGCACCATTTTATCAAGCATGGTACTAGCATCATCATAAGCATCATTCATAGCAGAAGTAGCATCATCAATAACATGCGACATATCAGATTGCATAGTAGGTGGTGGTGTCGCAAGCTTACTTATAACTGAAGGAGAATCAAGTGCAGAGTGTGATGGCAGTTCCTTACCTCCCCTCGTGTTTGAGGGAAAAATCTTAGTTCTTTCATCCTTCAGATTCTTCATAGTGATAGATAGATAATAATCCCAAGTGACTCAAGAAATATAGCTATGCTCCCCGGCAACGGCGCCAGAAAAAGGTCTTGATAATCCACAAGTATAGGGGATCGCAACAGTTTTCGAGGGTAGAGTATTCAACCCAAATTTATAGATTCGACACAAGGGGAGCCAAAGAATATTTGCAAGTATTAGCAACTGAGTTGTCAATTCAGCCACACCTGGAGATTTAACTATCTGCAGCAAAGTGATTAGTAGAACAGTAATATGATGGTTTTGATAGTGGCAGTAACGGTAGCAGTAACAGCAACGGTAACAGCAGTGGTTTTGTAGCAGCAGTAACGGCAACAGCAGCAGTAGTAACTTAGCAAGATCAATATGTAGGAAAATCGTAGGCATTGGATCGGTAACTCATTGGATGATATCCATCATGTATCAGTCATAACCTAGGGCGATGCAAAACTAGCTCTGGTTCATAAATGTAATGTAGGCATGCATTCCGTAAATAGTCATACGTGCTTATGGAAAGAACTTGTATGACATCTTTTGTCCTACCCTCCCGTGGCAGCGGGGTCCATAAGGAAACTAAGGGATATTAAGGCCTCCTTTTAATAGAGTGCCGGAACAAAGCATTAGCACATAGTGAATACATGAACTCCTCAAACTACGGTCATCACCGGAAAGTATCTCGACTATTGTCACTCCGGGGTTTACGGATCACAACACATAGTAGGTGAATATGACTTGCAAGATCGGATCTAACACATGCATAATATGGTGAAATCATAATAGGTTCAGATCTGAGTTCATGGCACCCGGGCCCAAAGTGTCAAGCATTAAGCATAGCAAAGTCATAACAACATCAATCTCAGAACATAGTGGATACTAGGGATCAAGCCCTAACAAAACTAACTCGATTACATGATGAATCTCATCCAACTCCTCACCGACCAGCGAGCCTACGAAGGAATTACTCACTCCCAGTGGAGAGCATCATGGAATTGGCAATGGAGAAGGGTTGGTGATGACGAAGACCTAAGATCCCCCTCTCCGGAGCCCAGAACGGACTCCAGATCTGGCCTCCCGATGAAGAACAGGAGGTGGCGGCGGCTCCGTATCGCGAAATGAGGTAATTCCTTCTCTCCTATTTTTTTCTCGGGAAATATGACTTTATAGGATCAGGGTTAGCGTCTGCGGGGCCACCAGGTGGGCACAACCCACCTGGGCGCGCCAGGAGGGGGCGCCCTGGTGGGTTGTGCTCCACCAGGTGCCCCCCTCCGGTAGGTTTTGGCTCCAGTAATTGTCTTTTATTCCATAAAAAATCCTTGCAAAGTTTCGTTCTGATCCGAGAACTTTTATTTCTGCACAAAAACAACACCATGGTAGTTCTGCTGAAAACAGCGTCAGTCCGGGTTAGTTTCATCCAAATCATGCAAATTAGAGTCCAAAACAAGAGGAAAAGTGTTAGGAAAAGTAGATACGACGGAGACGTATCAGCGGGTAGACGGTGAGCTCATTTTTGTACGAAGAGGCAGCTCATGTGATAATTTGGCGAGTGTAGTAGTTGTTCATGGGAACCACGCGTGGACGAATCAAAGTGCGGTAGTTTCCGCGTTGCAGCAGGATGTGCAAGGTGGCAACAATCTGAGTGCTAAAGAGTTGATCCAATGGCTGGTTTTGTTTGGATTTTCCAACTATTGACCATTGGATAGGGTGAATCAATGGCTTACATTCAAAGTTATTCTCACACTATAGAATGGTATAGGAATGTGGAGAGATTTGATTGATTTTATATCGCTGAATAATATAAAATATTATGAGTGCAGACGCTCCACCGCGAGGTTCCTTGCTCCTTCTCGGTCATCGGGAATCTATGTTCTTTCACTTTTTTTATGTGAGCTTTGTTCATCCTTTTCCCAACACGCGAGACATCTAGCATCAAGGTGCACGTGTCATGCAAGAAAATGGAGATACACAGAACGACGAGAGTACTAAATAACTTTGATGTGTCCCATCAAGAACGACAAGAAGCTTGCTTACTACGCCCTCTCCCTCGCCCACGTGCGCGCGATGGCTCGCAGCACGAGGAGAAGCTTTTGCTTACAATAGTGGGCTTTATACAAGCGGTGGACATGCAGCAGTTCATTCGGTGTCAGATTGCCAGAAGTATATATACTGTAGTACCATCATCATTGTTCGACTTCCGGAAGAGGCGAAGACCCAAGCGCACGGTCACCTACTAACCTTTAGTACAGTACTATAGCCAAAGCTGGGCCACCTTTTTAGAGCATGGTTAATTAATATAGGCAGCTCCTGCAGCGGCACATCATTTAGAGCAAGTACTCTCTCCGTTTCTTTTCTTTTATTCATAGGAACTTTAAAACGCAGGAATAGGAAAAATAAAGGATTGGAGTGGCATCTCCACTTGAATCCCATAGCATTAACACAGTGTTTGACACACGAAAAACAAAGGAAGTGAAAAAAAAGTTGGAGTGGATGCTAGATTGCCAATTAACACATGATTTGATAAGGATAATGTACACCGTCAAGGTCCATTAAGGATAATGTTGTGCTCAAAGCCGGACGTACACGTTCAAGGTCCACGGTCAAGGGGGTCAGGGCGGACGTGACCTCTCAGGCTGGTCATAGTGGGAGTAACATAGGTAGTAACATGATGCCATATAAGGGCATCCACAATGTACTCTAAGTTACCCTCCACTATGAGGCTGCCCGTAATGGGAGTATCATAGGTAGTATCATGCATGCCAACTAGGCAATTTTGATGAGGTGGTATGAAATTAAATGAAGAAAGAGAGGGTTGAGTATCATATCATGATACCGTATCATATCATGATACCGTATCATATTAAATGATGTGCTACTATGTGTCATGCATGACCATTAATGAGACCATATATGATACTACTAACATATATGATAATACTATGCACTACGGGTGTAGTATCATACACTAGTATCATATGCATGATACTAGTATATGATACTCCCCACTATGACCAGCCTGACTAGCCTCACCGCATCTGCCTTTGAAGCGGCACGCCAGCTGAGGGCGCCTCCTAGTGCACTCCCAGCTGTACCCGCCTCCTTGCCGCATTCAAACACCTACATTTAAAACCGCGTGGAATGCCAGAAACCCACTCCGGCCACATGTCCGTTCAGGAGCGGGACGCCGGCCAAGCTCCTCCTTCCACCATTTTCTCCACTCTTTCGTCGGCATCCGACGAGCAGGAAGAGCAGTTCTCCGGCATAAAAGCCGTCTGGGTGGCCCGCCGAGCCCGGCAGTTACGAGCGAGGTAGCTCGCTGCTCCACCTACCTCGCCTAGCCCGACGGAGCCAGTTGCCGCCCTAAGCCAGCGGGTGGTTCCGCAGCCGGCCGCTCCAATCCAGCTGGAGGAAGAGTGTCGAGTTGCTCCACGCCGGCTTGTCGAGGAGCACGGCGGCATGGGCACCGTCGCTGCCCTCGACGCCGTCGTGTCGTAGAGCTCCTCCAGTGCCTGTGACCACGCCATCCGCCGTCGACGCGCGCGTACCCGCGCCATGCAGGCAGAGAAAGAAGCCACCGCGGATGTCGATGAGGTGACGTGGCTACGTGGATGTCGACGAGGTTACGGCCAGCACGTCCCCGCCCGCCGCCATCATCGAGGAGAAGTAGAACACAGGAGGCCGCCGCCGATTGTATCCCATGAAGGCCACTGTCGAGGCGACGCCGGCGAAAATAGCCGGTGTCTTGCATGATTCTTCTTCAGCCGGATGCTGGGGGAGGACAAAGAGATCGGCCAGCGACCATTTCGATTAGGTATATATTAATTCTACCTTTAGCTTCGGACTAGCACATCTTATATTTAATTTAAATGTAATGAAATCCGTCATGTTTGTATGAAATCCGGCCGTGTTTGCACAGAGGATAGGGTACAAACTTCAGGGATTTAAAGCTGAGGGTTTGGTTCCGACTAGCTCTACAACCTCAAGGTTTATAAATCGGACCTCACTCTCCCCTCCCGCACACGCGCGGGTACACTCACGGTGGAGCGCTTTTCACACGAAAAGGCAGGTAACGTGACAATTTGAGACAACTAGTCGTCCACTTAATGTGCGGTCTGGGACCAAATGTCAGCCATACCAAGTGCGACCTGAACTCGGTGGCGCGGTTATTGATCGAGTTTCTTTTTACTGGTACGTTAAAGATGGCTCCGCGCATATTCAATTTAAACGATCGCTACGGAGAGAAAAACAATTACTACTACACTAGTCCACTTCGGAACTTGCTTGCTAGGGTTGCTCTCTTCTTCTCACTCTCTCACCCTCCCCAGATCTAAACAACACGGCGGTGTCCACTCTCTTTGTCTCTCTCTCTCTTCTCTCCGGTTGACACAGATCCGGCCAGATCCCTTCCGCTGGTGGTCGCCGGTGGCGAGGGAGGAAGCCGACACGCACGGTGCCAGCGTGGGAGGTCCTCCTCACCCTTGCTCACCGTCGTCGAGTTGGCAGATCCCGCCGCCTACCTCGCCACATCCCGCCGACCGGAGGTATACCTTATTTTAGAACCGGCCTTGTTCTAATGGCCCAGCTCCCCACGTCGCTGCATCCCTTTTTTTCATTAAGTTAGGATTGCTCCCCACATTGCTGCATCCTGCATGTGGATATTCTTCTAGTATTACAAAGCTCCCCATGTAGCTAGCTCCGTCGGCTTGTCGAAAACTCGAACACCACCTAAATATTTACTATTAGAGGAAAAAACGTACTGCAGATACTGGCTAATGAACTGATCTCTTGGTTGGAAAGGGAAATAAAGATGCTGGCCTGACCGGTCTCTTGGTCGAAAAAGGACAGAAAGTGGGGGGTGTTGGGTCGATAATGCAACCGAGAATGAGCACGTCTAGATTTCTTGTGGTCACATAGGAAAGGTCACTGACGAGAACAAAAATGCACAAATCCAGACATGCTTTGCATGTTTGCCGCACTCGGCAACACCTCTGCCTCACCACTTTATGCCTCGGAGGATGTAAAACGTGCTTGTGCCTCCCCTGTCCCTATGCCCTAACTGCTGCTGTTAATCTAACATGTATAACAATCACAGGTAAAATGAAACAATGCCACTGTTAATATGATGTCACTGTTAAGTAATGCTGATGTCAATCTATTGCCATTGACAAACTGAATCAATGCCACCACCGTTTTATGAAATGCTTCTGTCTTGTTTTATTTCTCATAAAGAGTGTTTTGGGCCGTTACGCTGAACTCCGACACCAGTAACATAGCTGCATCTTCGTTGAACTGCACAAAATTTAATTGCACAATGGTTGACACGACGATGTGTTTCTCCTTTCCGTGTCACCCTTTGTTAGAACGATCTTTCCTGTTAACCATGCACGTACGTACTGATCAAGTGCTACTCCCAATCTGTCATCACAGAGTAATAATGCAATTGTTATGCATGTTAATGTAAGCCCTCGTTAATCTAGTGCTAGTGTTGATTTGATTTGATGGCACTTCTTAGTTAATGGCACTTTTTCATACTGTCACTATAATGCCATTGATAACATATGAGATGCTGCTGTTAATCATATGCCACTGCAAAAAAATGACACTGCTTAAATAACCCTGTTACATATTTGTGCAAACAGGGTTATCTATCTCCATATGGTGTCTATTTGAGCAAACAAAGCACAAACCTCAATTTTAGTGGAACCTGCTGTCAGCTGACCTCATGGTGCTCCAGGTATTCCTACATTCGTAACTAGGTAAAATGACCAACGCAAGATGAAATAAGCTTATTCATACGTTGACTTGCTGTTTGTAGTGTGGAATGAGCCTGTCATGTGTGGAGGAGCAAACAAACACTGCAGCCATGCCGTCAACGCAAGATAAAAGAGACCGAGTCATTGATGGCCTGGCCGGCGAGTAGGGGTCGTGCAAACAGCGGTGCATTATTTTAGTGGACCTACACAAAAAAGATATTGGGGTTAGTCGGACAAATTTTCTACAGCCACACGGAAGGAATTGCGCTCATCGATTGCATAGATCCTCCGTGCCATCATAGGAGATCCCAAGGTGGAAATCAACTAACCACCTATAATATTTTGCATAATCTTCCTCACGCAGGTCAGTATCCCCTTCATCCAGATGATCGTGTTTTGTCATGCCGAGCTATTGATATGTGCTACTGTTTTGCGACACCGTTTAAGTATAGCGCTTTCCTATCTTTTCACATTCAGGACAAGGAAGATTATTTCAGTGGAACTGCACAAAATGGTCTGATGTTAGTGATCTATATTGCCTCCTCTGTTTGCTGCAATGTGTCAGCGTAAATTGCAAGTTGAGCCATCAAGCTAGCTATGGAGTTGCCAACATGTTCAAAGTGCACGCAACATTGAGCAGAAAGAAGCATGCCCAGGAAATTAATGCGTGCGTAGGGAGGCCCTTTGCTCAGAGAAGCATCGATCATTTTTTCTTTATTTCTACACCTTCTCACAGCTTTGTCTTGGTTATAGTCTTGTGAATCATTTAGATGCGTAAATATGCTGAACTTAAGTGCATGTGAATGTTAGCTAGTATGCATACCGTATCTTGTGAAGCTTAGTTTAGTGTGAATGTTGACTAGCGTGTCAACCTTTACAATTATGTATATTGTGGGCATGTTATTTAACCCCTCATTTTGCCGCGCTACGACCAGTGTGAGTGTCTGCATGCAGTACAACATCCTCTAATTTGGTGGATGCCAAGCCGGCCCGAGAAGGAGCTATAACTTTTTTTCAAGTTGAAAAATGTTACCGATGAGGAGCCATAATTAAGCTGGAGGCGTCTCTTTTTTTCTTTCGAGTGGGCAATAACCTGGAGAGCTGGAGAGTGTCTCTAATGGGCTGCCTCTAGTGATAAGGCCCTCCAGTATGAAACACGGGCAGCCGACTAGGCCCCCCACTGGATCTGAGGAACCCATAGAATCTCGGGTGGACTGCATCAGCGATCTCCCGGATGCCATCCTTGAGGAGATCATCTCACTTTTCCCCACCAAGGATTGCGGCCGCACCCAAGTCCTCTCAACTCGATGGCGCCCTCTATGGCGCGCCACGCCCCTTAATCTCGACTGTCGTCAGCTTTCTGTCGTTCATGATTTTGAACTCCTCAGAGCCATCATCTCCTCCCACCAGGGCTCTGTTCAACGCCTCTGCATCTCGACACGCCACCTGCTGTCCATACCCTGCATGATGGACGCCTGGCTGACATCCTCTGAATTCCAAAAACTACAGCAGCTTGAGTTCTACCATTACTACGAACAATACACACCGCAACGCAAACTCTATGTATTTGTGCCCACACCAGCGTTGTCCATCTCGTGGTTTTCCTCCTCTCTCCACACCCTCACCATAGCCTGGTGCCATCTACCAGACAATCTGGTTCTAATGATTTGACTCCCACTGCTAAAAAGACTTTCACTTGTGGTGGTTCATCTGTCGGAGGCCTCACTACATAGCATCATCCACTCCGGTTGCCCTGCCCTGGAGCGCTTGCTGCTTGTTTTCGGATTTGAAATCCGTATCCATTGTCTCCAAATAAAGTCGCCTCACCTTAAAAGCATTGGAATTTGTTTTGAAGGACAGCAGCTCATCATCGAAGATGCCCCTTCACTTCAAAGGTTGCTCCTTGATGATTGTTATAAACCTTCGCAAATAACTGTCACCTCTGCGCCTAAACTTCAGACCTTGGGTGTAATTCGTGATCTATTTCTACATCACGATATGGTGTTTGGCTCCACACTTATTCAGGTACTGTATATTATCATCTACACTTTTGTAATCACAAGCTACATTTTTCATTTGTGCACATAAGTTTTATATCATCTTGGAGTACACTTTGGGTACTAATTGTCGGAGTAAATGACCACGGGTAGCCCCATCAGCTCCCTTTGGTATTTCAAGACATCGGGGCAGGCCGCGCCCCTCAAACATCAAGGACAAGGGCCGCCTTCTCGAGGCCGGCTGGTCCAAGCAGCCGGTTGCCGGGAGGCGGCGGAGTCCATAAGACGGCCCTAAAGTAGGCGGGCTCCTGGCAGGCGGGCTCCTGGGATGCCGGGTCCTAGCAGGCGGCCCCTCGCGCCCTCAAACTCAACACCAACATAAACATGATAAGACAGGGCATGGCTATAGTACAGGTCTGCCACCCCCAAATCCAGGGCAAGGCGTGGCCACGGTACTGCGTACCGAGCAGGCATCCTGCGCCCAACACAGGACTGTTGCCATGCCACTCATGACATCACCCATGGCAGAGGAAGCCATGCTCCCGCGACGGGCGGCCAGTACGGCCCGAAGGGGGCGGGCCCTACCTGTCCATGACAAGCCAGAGGGCGGCAATCCCAGACCAGTCGACTAAATGGGAGGCCGGCTCCCAGCAGGCGGCCCTCCTCCTCCCTCGAAGTCCGTGCGCCATTAACCAGATACAACGGGGTATGGCTACAGTGAGTTCCCGCCAGGCGGCGGGACTGTATCCACGTTCTCCCCGACCAAGCACGCATCATCAGTGGCACGGCTACAGTGCCACACAGCCGACAGGACCCGCAAGCGGTGGGCCCGGCTTGTCGGCCGAGGACAAGACCGCCGGGGGGACCCACCAGGCGGCGGGCCCCTGCAGTCGGCGGAGAAGCCGGCGACCAGAGACACTGACGGTCGGGTCCTACGCCCGGCCGAATTACCATTGTATCCCTGGGGGGTAGGCCTATATAAACCCCCCAGGTCACCCCATGCAAGGGGTTGGCAGTTGGCTCCTGGGCAGAGGCCTTGTCGAGCACTCACAGCAACACACACACACACACACACGCAGAGAGAGTGGAGTAGGGCTAGCCTTGCCCTTCTTTCTCCTCCAGCCAGGAAGCTAAAGGAGCAAGCTTTTAGCCACCTGTTGAGATAGTGATCATGCGGAGACCCCGCAGAGCAGGACTAGGGGTGTTATCTCCTAGGAGAGCCCTGAACCTGGGTAAGATTCGCAAGCGTACGCGGTCTCGCTCACTCCCGCTTCTAGAGCCCAGCGACGTACTTTTGTCCTCATTCACGATAAGCCATCCCCTGGCATATGTCGCACGATACCCTCGACATTTGGCGCCCACCGTGGGGCCAGGTGCACCGTCGTCCAGAAACACGTTCTGGACGGGAACCCTCTTCCTCCCTGGCGATCACAGCCAGCCCGGCACGCCCGACGGCGTTTGCGCTGACACGCTGCGCGGCGTGGAAGTTGTTTGTGCCGCAAGCAACCTCGCCGATCTCGGCGGGATCCGCCTCTTCGACGAGCCCGCACTCGATGCGGGCGCAGCTAACTCCGAGAGCTGCCTCATCGATCTCCTCGGCAAGCTTCACATCGCCGACGAGCCGGTCTCCGACTCGGAGTCCGTTGGGTCCACCGACCTGCTCGTCGACATGTTCGTCGACGCCGACGTCGCGCTTCCTGATGCCTTCCCCGGTGACGTGGTGATCTTCGACAATCCACTTCCCGCTGCAGACAGCAGCGCCGGAACCAGCACCGTCGCTGAGGTGCTGGTCATCAGCCACGACGGAACCTCCGACCAGGCCGGCCGGGACCCGTTGCATGCGGCAATGCGGGACCTGTCCGCTCCCGTAGCGCCCGGTGCGAGCGGTGAAACGCTGGAGGCATGCCGTATCGCACTTCTTGATAGCGCCAACAAGTTGGTGGCCATGAGACACCTCACCGAGGCTTACCACCGCGAGATCGACCACGCCGTTTGCGGCACACCGGCTGCTGATGAGCCCAGCCGCGCGGGCACGGTCTGGCAGCGCGGCGCCGCCATCGCCAGAATGTTGGGGGCCGACCGCCCGGTCTACGCCACGCCCATGGAGAACTTGCGCGCTGCCCAGGCAGCGGCAGACGAGCTGGACCGCCTGGAGGGCGACAAACATCGCTACATGATGGAGCGCATCCAGCAGCTCATCGACGCGGCCGCCGCGCAGCAAGAAGCCGGCCGCCGCATGGTGGAACCCGGCCTGCAGGCTGGGAACCTTCCCCCTCGCCGGGAGCACGACGCGACCTCCCAGACGCCGACAGCCAGCGCCCGCGACCGAGGAGACCCAGAGCCTGCTGCCAGCCGCAGCCGCACCCGCATCTCCATTGAGCGCGACCAAGACGGCCGCCCACGAGCAGTGGAGCGACGGGACGATCGTCAGGCCCCTCCCCCGCGCAGGGAGAGGCGCGCCTCTCCGCCGCCTGTTGAGCATCCGACTCTCGGGCGCCGGCTAGGCCCCCGCGAAGGAGTTGGAGAGAACGACGCCCGCAACCGGATCGACTGCTTGGCTCGGTCCCTGGCGTTGGAAGAAGAAGATGCAATCGGCCCGCCTTGTTTCGGCCCCCGCATTCGCGATGAGCCCTTCCCCAAAGGGTTCTCGCTCCCTCGGGACACTCCTAAGTACAACGGCTCTGTGAAGCCGGAAGATTGGCTGGTCGACTACTCCACTGCCGTCAACATAGCGAATGGCAACAAGCGTGTCGCCGTGAAGTATGTTTCGCTCATGCTCCAGGGCACGGCACGGACATGGCTGAACATCCTCAAGCCCTACAGCGTCAACAGCTGGCTAGACTTCACCGAAGTTTTCATCCGCAACTTCACCAGCACCTACAAGCGGCCGCCCAAGCCTCGCCAGCTCTCCCTGTCCGTCGAAGGCCCGATCGAGTCCACCCGCGAATACTTAACGCGGTGGGCCGAGCTGCGCAACTCCTGCGAAGGGGTTCATGAGGTGCAAGCCATTGAATACTTCACTGCCGGGTGCAGGGAGGGCACCTTACTCAAGCACCGGCTCCTCTGCGACGAGCCAGCCACGCTCGACGAGCTGTTGATCATAGCGGACAAGTACGCCACTGCCGACTCCTCCATGAAGTCGGAACTCCGGGTGGATGCGTCGGGAAAGATGCTCCCTCCGGCTCCTCAAACACCGGCTGGTGATTCCAGTTGGCGCCAACAGTCAAACGACAATAAGCGCAAGGCCCCACAGCCGGCTAGCACCAGCCGGCAGGTGGCGACAGTCGAAGACCAGCAGCCAGAAGAGCAGCCCGGCCCCAAACGCCAGAGGGGCGGCAAGCCTGCCTGGTTGCCCGCCTTCTCGTTTGAGCAAACCCTCGACGCTCCCTGCAAGTTCCACAGAGGCGCGAAGCCATCCAACCACACCACCCGGAAGTGCCACTGGCTCACCCGCATCGCCAGAGGCGAAGGGCTGCCTCCGCCGCTTGCTGGCCCGCCGCCTCCGCCTCCCCAGCAGCCGGCGGTCCGACCAGTCGATGCGATCCAAGACGAGTTTCCTGAAGAGCATGAAACTTTTGATAATCTGCGCCGTTTTCAAATCAAGCTCAACCCAGAGAAGTGTGTCTTTGGAGTGCCAGCCGGCCAGCTCCTCTGTTTCCTTGTCTCAGAGCGCGGCATAGAGTGCAACCCTGTTAAGATCAAGGCCATCGAGAGGATGGAGAGGCCCACCCGACTGCGAGATGTTCAGAAGTTCATCGGCTGCTTGGCATCCATCAGCCGCTTCACCAGTCGGCTGGGCGAGAAGGCTCTTCCCCTGTACCAGCTGATGAAGAAGACCACTCATTTCGAGTGGAACGACAAGGCGGACGAGGCGTTCCTCCAGCTCAAGAAGATGTTGACCACGCCGCCCGTCCTGGCCGCCCCGGCTGCCAAGGAGCCTATGCTTCTCTACATCGCCGCCACCAGCCGGGTGGTCAATACAGTTATGGTGGTAGAGCGCCAAGAGGACGGCAAGGCGCTGCCGGTCCAGAGGCCCGTCTACAACTTGAGTGAGGTGCTGTCAGCTTCCAAAAAGAACTACCCCCACTACCAAAAGTTGTGCTATGGCGTGCATTTTGCCGCCAAGAAGCTCAAGCCATACTTTTAAGAGCATCCCATCACGGTCGTCTGCACCGCCCCGCTTGCGGAGATCATAGGCGGCAGAGACGCATCGGGCTGAGTGGCCAAGTGGGCCATCGAGCTGGCCCCCTACACCATCTTCTACCAGCCTCACGCCGCCATCAAGTCCCAAGCACTGGCCGACTTCCTCGTCGACTGGGCCGAGACCCAGTACCTGCCGCCAGCCCCAGACTCCACTCATTGGCGGATGCACTTTGATGGCTCAAAGATGCGCACCGGTTTGGGAGCCGGCGTCGTCCTCACCTCTCCCAAAGGCGACAAGCTTAGATACACGCTGCAAATCCACTTTGCCGCCTCAAACAACGTGGCCGAGTGCGAGGCGCTAGTACACGGACTCCGGCTGGCCAAGGAGATTGGCATCCGCCGGATTCTGTGCTACGGCGATTCGGACTTGGTGGTCCAACAGTCGTCCGGCGACTGGGACGCCAAGGATGCAAATATGGCGAGCTACAGCTTCCTCGTCCAGCAGATCAGCGGATGTTTTGATGGGTGCGAATTCCTTCACGTGCCACGGGCCGACAACGAGCAAGCAGACGCCCTGGCACGGATCGGCTCCACCGGGCTAGCCATAACAGCCGGCGTGTCCCTTCAACGCATCCGCAAGCAGTCCATCAAGCCTTCCCCGGAATCAGAATCCATCTTTGTGCCGGCTGCTCCCGAGGCAGTCGAACCCGGTCCGGGGGCTGCAGCAGCCGGCCCAGGGACTTTGGCAAGCGGCACGGGGACTGCAGCAGTTGCACCCGGCCCGGGGACTTCGCAACCTGGCCCAGGGGCTGCGGCAGCCGGCCCGGGGACTTCGGCAAGCGGCTCGGGGACTGTGGCAGACGCACCCGGCCCAGGGACTCTACAGCCCGGCCCGAGGGCTGCAGCGGCCATCCCGGGGACTTCAACAACGCGGCAAGACGCGGCCGACTCCGCCCCACCACCTCCAGACCCAATCGCCCTGGTTTCAGTAACCGTAATGCAGTGGATGAAGTCAAAGCACCATTATGGGCGCAGCCCATCCTCAACTTTCTGGTAGGCGGAGAGCTGCCAGTTGATGAGATCTCGGCCCGGCAGGTGGAACGCCGGGCAGGAGCTTACACGATAGTAAACAGAGAGCTTGTCAGGCGCAGTGTGACCGACGTTTTCCAACGCTGCGTCGAACCAGAGAAAGGCAAGGCAATCCTCAGAGACATACACCAAGGTGAGTGCGGCCACCATGCGGCCTCCAGATCCCTTGTCGCCAAAGCTTTCTGCCATGGTTTCTTCTGGTCGACTGCTTTGGAGGACGCCAAGGATCTAGTCAAGAAATGCAAGGGGTGCCAAAAATTCAGCTCCAAGCAACATCTGCCGGCTTCTGCACTCAAGACCATACACCTTACCTGGCCCTTCGCCGTCTGGGGGCTGGACATGGTGGGCCCATTCAAGACAGCACGCAGTGGCATGACCCATCTGCTAAATGGTCCGACTGCTATGACCTTCATCGCGGATCTCACCATCCGGTATGGTGTACCACACAGCATCATCACCGACAATGGCACTAACTTTGCCAAAGGCGCCTTGGCCCGTTTCTGCTCGACGCAGGGCATCCGACTGGACTTAGCGCCCGTTGCCCATCCGCAGTCAAACGGCCAGGTAGAACGAGCAAACGGCCTCATCTTATATGGCATCAAACCCCGAATGGTCGAGCCGCTGGAGCGCTCGGCCGGCTGCTGGATCGACGAGCTGCCAGCCGTCCTCTGGAGTCTCCGCACCACTCCGAACAGATCAACCGGTTTCACTCCCTTCTTCCTCGTATACGGGGCCGAGGCCGTCATCCCAACTGACATCGAGTTCGACTCGCCTTGCGTCACCATGTACACGGAGGCGGAGGCGAAGGAAGCACGAGAAGACGGCATCGATCTGCTGGAAGAAGGCCGGCTGTTAGCACTCAGCCGGTCCGCCATCTACCAGCAGAGCCTGCGCCGCTACTACAGTCGGAAGGTCAAGCCATGATCCTTCCAAGAGGGAGACCTTGTGCTCCGGCTGATCCAGTGAACAGCCGGCCAGCACAAGCTCTCGGCCCCTTAGGAAGGCCCCTTCATCATCAGCAGAGCCTTGGGCAACGACTCCTATTACCTCATCAACGCGCAGAAGCCCAGGGCGCGCAAAACGGACGATTCCGACAAGGAAGCAGAGCGCCCATGGAACGCAAATCTTCTTCGAAGATTTTACAATTAAATATAGTATGTACCACGCTACCTTTTGTACTAAGAGCAAAGGCACTGGGTCCCTCGAGGAGCACTCGAGGGCTACCTTTCTTATCTGTATGATAAGTTTCATGCCTGTGAGTATGTTATGTCATTCCTACGCCCGGCACCGGGTCCGACCAGTCGGCCCGGGGGCGTGCCGCCTTGTACTATGTTGGCTCTACCTGCAGTCGGACAAGTAGTGTGCCGGCATGTAAGCCCACCCTTGCCATAAGCCGCAGCTCGCAGAGCGACTGTCTGGCCGGCAAGAGTCAAAGGCCAGAAATGGTGCTCACATGAAAAATGGCTAAGGACGAAAGCACCCACATAGGCCAAGTCGGCTCCTCGCCTAGCCGTCCGGTTGCTGAGCAGCCGGCCTGCCGGCTTCTCACTTAAATTGCTACGTTCTAAGTGGCCAAAGTACTTGTCTTCCCAAAAGGGCCAAGTACTTGACCCGGCCAGCAGACCGAGAATGGTTGTCTGGCCGGCAAGGCGGCAGCCAAGGGAAAGCGGCAAAGGAAAAAGCCAAAAGAACAGAAAGCAAGACAAGTCAGAGCTCGGCGGAGCATATCTCGTGCGAGAATTAAATCACATAGCAAGAGGCCCTCGGCCAGCATTCAACAAAGTTTGAATACACCCAGCGGGTGGAACTACGCGAATTTAACAAAGTTTGTTCTAAAGATTACCAAAGCAGGAAAAGATAAGATAAGTTGGCAGCCTAGGCCAAACGAGCAGCAGGCAGGTCCGGCAGGTTGGTGGAGTCGGCGGCGCCAGTTGGTGGAGTGGCCGTCTGGCGAGTCTCGGCTTGGTCACCTTCAACAGCAGTCGGTGCACTCGCACGCGGCTCGTTGCTCGAGGCCCGATCAAGCTGAGGCTGGGCGTCCACTCCGCCCTCCGGTGCATCGCCTTCACCATCCTCATCTTCCTCATCCTCGCCTTCATCGCTTGAGGCAATTTCTTCCGCCGAGTCCTCGCCGTCATCCGGGTTCAGCCCGAACCAGTCCATCGGCACCTCGGCACTTTCCTCGTCCAGCTCGGGGAAGAAGACGCCGGTGTTGGTGTACTCGGCGATCGCCACCGCACGATGGGTGAGCGCGGGCCCCGCTGCCACCAACTCTTCCATGGCCTCCTGCCGGAACATGGCCAACTGGGCTAGGTCCAGGCCAGGATACCACGCCTTGACAAACTCCAAGGCTCTTCGGGCGCCTGCCCGAGCGGAGGAGCCCCTCCAAGCCTCGAAGCTACCGATTGCCGCCTCCAACTAGTCGGCGGTCCGACTAGGGGTGCGTGGAGCCTGGCCGCCTGGCCAGAGGGCGGAAACCAGCTGAGACCCGGCGCGCTGAAGGCGGCGGAGCAGACGGTGAATCGGCTGTAAACGCGTCCTGACGGCCAGGAGCTGCTCGTTCATGTTCCGAGGCGCGTCGAGCGGGATCTCTACTCCTTCCCTCCTACGCAGGTCACGCCGCGCCTCGATGGCCTGGCTGACGGCAATGGCGTGGCCAGGAAAGAAGTCTACGCAAAAGAAAAACAAAGATCAGAAGCCGACTCCCGATGCAGTCGGCAGCTATTCCAAAGAAAGAAACTTACTGTCGATCATGTCCTCAATCTCGCCGTAGCCAGCGGTGAGGATCGCCTCCTTCTCGGCCCACTTTGAGCGTTCGACCTCAAACTTGGCCTGAAGGGCGCCTTCCGCCTCCTTGAGCTTCTGGAGCTCCGCCTTGTGCTTGTCCGCCTGGTCCGCCAACTTCTTGGCCAGACGGTCGCGCTCCAGGGCCGCCTTACGGCGCTCCTCCTCCTTGACGCGCAGCTCGATCTGGACTTCGCCCAGATGCTGCTGCAGTGTGGCGTTGGCTCCTGCAAAAATGAGAAAGAGAGGAAAATCAACAAAGATGACCAAAAAAGAAAGTGGTTGCCGGAAGATCCGGCCCGACTGCTCAGCAGTCGGCCCGAATCTCGAGGGCTACACCCAGCGAGTGCGCTGACGCGCCCCCGCGAGGAAGAATACAGAATGCTTACGCTGGCTTTCGGTGAGGTCGGCGGTCCGCTTAGCCAACTCCTGGACCTAGGAGTTGAAGGCGGCTGCGCGGATGTTGTGGTAGTCCTGCAACGAAGAAAAAAGAAGAGGAAACAAGTTAGCACTCGGAACCTACCTTAAAGTTCCGAGCCGCCTGCTCAGCAGCCGGCCTGAAACTCGGGGGCTGCACCCAGTGGGTGCGCTGACGCGCCCCCACGGAAGACTGCAAGAATAAAAAAACAAAGCAAAGAAGCATACCCGAACGGCCGTCCGCGTCGCCAAGAACGCCTTCGTACACTGCTGGAGGGCGGCGCCTTGGGCCTGGAGCTGGGCCTGAACGTCCTACGCGGCCTTGTTCAGCAAGCCCGTCCTGCCCCCAGGCGTCCATTCCGGTGGGGGGGGGTACTGGTGGCCTCTGCGTCTAGCACCGACGAGCTCGTGGCCCCGACCTCCTGCGCCCGCGGCGCCGAGGCCGCCTTCACCGCACGGCGGCGCACCGAAGGGCGGACCACAGGAGTCGCCCCCACCACCAACTCGACACCGATCGGCAACGCCGGTGGCACGTCAGGCCGATTGCCTCGGACCTCGGTAGTCGGCGCTTGCGGGGGCACCCCCGCCTCCGAGACGATGGCGTCGTCTCCTCCCCTCTCCACGACCGGCTGGTCATCGCCGGCTCCTCCAGTCGGCACCAGGATCTCTGGCGCTGGCGGTGCCGCGCGCAACGGAATGACAAGTTGCGGGGCCTGGCCGCGTGATTTCTTCCGCCTGCACCCTAGCGGCCGCGTCCGCCCGAGCCTTGGCGGCGGCGTCCGCCCACGCTGCCTTGGCCGCCTCCGCCTCCTGCCTCTCCGCCTCCTCCCACTCCTCGCGTGCCTCCCATGTGTTCCTCTCCGTCGCCGCCCAGAGGTCGGCGAGCGGGTCCACACGGCGGTTATTGGCGGAGCCTTCCGCCTCCCCGATCAAGGAGGTAGCGGCAGACCGCTCAAGAGTGAGTGGGGCCCTGATTCAAGCAAGACAAGAGAAAAACTCAGAAAAAGTTTGCAAGGAAGAAGAAAGGAAAACACAGCCAAACACTTACGTGGACACCATCGGGGCTGCTTCGGGGCCTCTGGAACTGGGCCGCTCTTGCGGCGGCCTCTTGCCGCCTGGTCGCGGCGGCCGCGTTCTTGGACTTCTTCGGCCGGCTGCCGAATAGCAACGAGCCGGCCCGACGCTTTTTTGGGCCGCCTGGTGCGGTCGGCGTGGCTGAGGAGCTCGTGCCCGCCCTGTCGGTGCCGTGTGGGCGGCGCGGCTCGTTCTCCTCCTCATCGTCGTCCGGCCAGTCCTCAAGGCCGCCTCCTTCCCCAGAGCCGCCTGCTCCACCGCCGCCACCTGTGGCGTCGTCCTCCTCCATGGCGGCCGCCCCCAGGTCGGGGTCTTCCACATCGCTCCTCGTTCGATCCGGCATATACTCCTAACCTGGATCCAGAGAACCGGCAGCCGACTGGGCCAGGAGGACCTGCACCATGGCCGACTGATCAGACGGCGAAACAAGAACTCGGACCAGCAAAAGAGAAAAAGAATTACAAAGACTTACAGCAGGCGGCGGATGTGCGCGGTCGTACGGCCGCTTGCCGAACCGCCAGTCCGTCTCTGACAACTTACAGTCGGAGATATAGTTGACCAGCCAGACCACCTCCACGTCCGGCAGCTCCCGCGTGCACATCCGGCACGGGTCCCAGTGCCCGCTCATGCAACTAATGGTGTGAGGCCGGGCTTGGAGGGGGAGAACTCGGTGCGTCACGAAGGCGGCCAGCAAGTCCGAGCCCTTTAAGCCCTCCGACTCCGTCATCATATGATGTCGGGCAAGCGCGACGGAGGAGGCGGCCGATAGAGAGCTCGGCTTGAACCGCCAGTTGGCACGCGGCTCGGTCGGCGGGCCGGCTGCGTAAGCCGGCAAGTTGACGTAATCGCTAGTCGAATGGATGTTTCTGTCATAGAAATAAGATTTCTACCATAGCTTGGCGGGCTGCAGCAGAGAGATGGAAGGGAAGCGGTTCCCGGTGCCCGGGCGCCGCACCGCCACGCAGGCTCCGCACTGAGCCGCCTGGCCCTTGGCGGCGGTGCCGAGTTTGAGGTAGAAGCACTCCCCCCAGAGTTCGAGGGTGGGGAGAGTGCCGAGATATCCTTCGCAAATGGCGACGAAGGCGGCCAGCAGCACCACCGTGTTTGGCGTGAGGTGGTGCGGCTTGACTTGGTAGAAATCAAAGAAAGAGCGGAGGAAGTTGCTTGCTGGAAGGCCGAAGCCGCGAAGGAAATGAGACCGGAAGACGACGCGTTCGTTGCCCTCCCGCGCCGGCGAGATTTCTGCCTCGGGAGGGACTCGCACCTGCACATTCGCCTCTCAGGGCAGCCGACGTGTTTGGCGGAGGAAGGAGAGGTGGTCTTCGTGGACGTTGGAGCCGTCCCAGTCGCCGGCTCGTGAACGCGCCATGGGCGACAGAGCTCGTCGCAGGGGCGGCGCGGTGACGAGCGAACGAGGCTGCAGCGGAGCAAGGAAGCCGCTGCGAGAGGACGCATAGTGACGGCGAGCTGCGGCAGTGCTTCGGTGGGAGGAAGGAGCGCTGCGGCGGCAGGAGAAAATGAAGAACGGCGAAGGGAGAGGAGGGCGCGCGTGCGTCTGCCGCCCCCTCCTCCCCCTACTTATAGCCCCAGGCGGCGAAGCCAAGGGGACGGGGGCGTGGGGGATCGTGGATTAATTGTGCCCACTCCCCCACGATTCCCGCGATTATGGCGCCAGTAAAGGCGTGCATTAACTGCCACAGAATACCAACCGTCCGTCTCGGCCGCAGCGGATCCGCGCGCGGGCCGAGGCACTATAGGGGTGGGCCCCGGCCTGCGGCGCCGTCCCGTCACGCGCATGGGCTGGCAGGCCGGCTTGACCTGATGACGCCATGTGGCCGACATGTGCGGGCGGCAAGCCTGACGCCTGGCTAGTGCGCCACCCGGTCCCCGCCACGACGTTTCAAAAACCACCAGGCGGCCTGCCTGGTCATGGCCGACACCAACCAGTCGGCACCTCGGAAGACGGACGAAGCAGAAAACCAGACAACCCGGAATATGAAGCTACTGAGGCTTCTCGCCCCTTCAGCCCAGCGCCTCATCAGCTTCGGGGACTACTGTCGGAGTAAATGACCACGGGTAGCCCCATCAGCTCCCTTTGGTATTTCAAGACATCGGGGCAGGCCGCGCCCCTCAAACAACAAGGACAAGGGCCGCCTTCTTGAGGCCGGCTGGTCCAAGCAGCCGGTTGCCGGGAGGCGGCGGAGTCCATAAGACGGCCCTAAAGTAGGCCGGCTCCTGGCAGGCGGCCTCCTGGGATGCCGGGTCCAAGCAGGCGGCCCCTCACGCCCTCAAAGTCAACACCAACATAAACATGATAAGACAGGGCATGGCTACAGTACAGGCCTGCCACCCCCGAATCCAGGGCAAGGCGTGGCCACGGTACTGCGTACCGAGCAGGCATCCTGCGCCCAACGCAGGACTGTTGCCATGCCACTCATGACATCTCCCATGGCAGAGGAAGCCATGCTCCCGCGACGGGCGGCCAGTACGGCCCGCAGGGGGCGGGCCCTACCTGTCCGTGACAAGCCAGAGGGCAGCAAGCCCGGACCAGTTGGCTCAATGGGAGGCCGGCTCCCAGCAGGCGGCCCTCCTCCTCCCTCGAAGTCCGTGCGCCATTAACCAGATACGACGGGGTATGGCTACAGTGAGTTCCCGCCAGGCGGCGGGACTGTATCCATGTTCTCCCCGACCAAGCATGTATCATCAGTGGCACGGCTACAGTGCCACACAGCTGACAGGACCCGCAAGCGGCGGGCCCGGCTTGTCGGCCGAGGACAAGACCGTCGGGGGGACCCACCAGGCGGCGGGCCCCTGCAGTCGGCGGAGAAGCCGGCGACCAGAGACACTGACGGCCGGGTCCTACGCCCGGCCGGATTACCATTGTATCCCTGGAGGGTAGGCCTATATAAACCCCCCAGGTCACCCCATGCAAGGGGTTGGCAGTTGGCTCCTGGGCAGAGGCCTTGTCGAGCACTCGCAGCAACACACACACACACACGCAGAGAGAGTGGAGTAGGGCTAGCCTTGCCCTTCTTCCTCCTCCAGCCAGGAAGCTCAAGGAGCAAGCTTGTAGCCACCTGTTGAGATAGTGATCATGCGGAGACCCCGCAGAGCAGGACTCGGGGTGTTATCTCCTAGGAGAGCCCCGAATCTGGGTAAGATTCGCAAGCGTACGCGGTCTCGCTCACTCCCGCTTCTAGAGCCCGGCGACGTACTTTTGTCCCCATCCACGATAAGCCATCCCCTGGCATATGTCGCACGATACCCCTGACACTAATATTATGTTATATGCTCAATGAAGAGTTCGTCCATGGATAGCCTATCAATGGTGCTGGATTCTGTCAATATCTTATATGTCGGAATGTATAGTTATGATCTGGACGTAATTATTGGCTTGCTGCGATGCTTTCCATGTCTGGAGAATTTATATATAAAGGAGATGATTTCATGCACATTGAAAGCCGGTATATATTGTACCAGAATTAACCGTTCAGCTGTCGCTCTTTCGACCTACTCTTTTTTTAGACCTTAACTGTTTTCAATCTTCATGTCTACTTAGGCACTAACACATGGAAAACAACGTATAACCAATCGGTGGCGTTATAAGCACAAGGATTTTCTCTGTTCTCATGACATTCATTTGAGGACAATAACGATGGATGGATATGCATCTAACGAGGCAAACAGAAGCTTTGTCACATTCTTCCTGTTGAATGCGAGGTTACTATTGTCCATGAGGCTTAAATTTTTCAGAAGGTAATTTCTCACGGACGGACATGTTGAACAGCAAAAAAAGAAGTTTCAGGTGCACAAATGGGCTTCTGAACGTGCTCGACTTCTATTTACAACAATTTGTGGTCATTATCCAGTAAACTTTTTGGCACAGGATGTTGATTTTACGGATCAGACCGATCCATTTGTTTGTGACTGCCAAAAACAGTGGTTGGGTTAGATGTTATTGCCATGTTCAGTCTGGGTTTTGTCTAAACCTGATGAACAATTAATCCTTGGGCCTTTGTACCGTTTGTAAGCTTGAGTTACATGTTGTTGCCCTTTTCAACTCGGCTGTGACTGACATATTTTCTTTGAAACAAGGTAAATGGCTTGCCATTTCCTTTATCCTTTATTAAAGAGAGAAATATTGTAACAACAGGGACCCAGAAGCTCGCCCATTTTTTTTTAGCAAAAGCAGCTCGCCCAGTTAGTTGTAGAGATGGAGCGTATCAACTGCGCTATGCGGGAGCTGTGGCCCGTCTAGCCCAGGCTTTTATTTAAGCACATGATGAGCCCAGTTGATATCTTTTTTCTTTCTGAAAATGGCTAGCCAGTTCTATTTTTTCTTGGTCAATACCCAACCCAGGCCTACTTGCTTCAGCCCTGCTGGGCTGCAAATCTTTAAAGACGAAGAGGGATGTATTCGGCTTCCCCAGAAAATGGGCTAAAAGTAGTAAAAAATGGGTTGTAAATTTTAAAAACACAGAAAACCGGCAACTAGATTCAAATTTCATTTTTTTCAGGATTTCAAGATTTTAAATTTGACTCGTACGCAAGGCTTTGTCAACTTAGTCAACACAGAGCAGTGACTGTTGGATGTCCATCTAACGGCCGTCGTGCTTCTTCAATATCTGATCTTCCTGCTCCAGCCACCCAAACTAGCGCCGGCGGGACTGCCAGCTCCCTCCTCCCGTGGCCGGCTATGCTGCCGCCAGGCCATCCCTCTACCCACCCGCACCTCCTGTTATTTTCCGGCGACGTCAACCTCACCCCACACCCGACCAGTCAGCCCTCGTACTCCCCTCAGCGTGGGCATGCGCTGCTGTGGCTTCGCCGGCTCCGGGTCGTTCCCTTCCTGGGCCTCACCATCGTCCACCGCGTTGGTGCTCTCGGCGCGGCATGGTCAACATGGTCAACAAACAACAACCATCGGAAGAGGGATGTAAGTGGAGAGGCTGACAGTAGGGACCCACACAAGCAAGTGCCTCCTTATTATGAAAAAAAAGTGATTGCTCCTACTGACAGCTGGTACCCACCGACTGTATATTCGGATGGAAGGAAGTGCCTCCTTGTTATGCGAAAAAAACTATTCCTCCCGATGACAGCTGGACCCGATAGATTTGGTGGCTGACTTGTGGGCCTACTAAGCTAATGCGTATGCAGGGATTTGTCAACTTAATCAACAAATGATTCTAGCAGCTGGACCGTTGGATGTTAATCCAATAGCCATGCTACTTCTTCAACCTCTGATCTTGCTCCTATCTCCCGTGGGTGGCAGTGCTGCCGCGCAGGCCTCACCGCCCCGCCCTACTCCCATCGCTGGCCTGGACATCTCTCTACTCACCCACACCTCCTGTTATTCTTCGGCGACCGCAGACGAACCAGTAAACCCTCGTACTCCCCTCCGTGTGGGAAAAAACTGTCGAGACTTCCCCGGCTCCGTCTCCGTGTCGTTCCCTTCCTAGGCCTCGCCGTCGTCCACCGCATTGGTGCTCTCGGCGCGGCGTGGTCAACATGGTCAATGAACGACATCCATCGGAGAGGACTGTATGTGGAGAGGCCGACAGCTGGGTCCACGGCCGCACGCAAGGAAGTGCCTCCTTATTAAGCGCAAAATAATGTTTCCTCCACCTGACAGAGGGGACCCACCGGAAGGGCTACCATATTTTGCGAAAAAAAAACATTTCCCCCTGACAGTTGGGACCCACCAGCTACATCTTCACACGCAAGAAAGTGCGTCCATATTATGAAAAAAAATGATTCTTCCCGCTCACAGCTGGGACCCACCAGCTATATCTTCGCAAGCAAGGAAGTACCTCTTTATCCTCCCTGACAGCTGGGACCCACCCGGTCAAAGCGTATGTAGTGTTGTCTGTCTGGTCGTGAACGTGTACGTACATACTGGCGGCACGTGTAGTAGTAGAGCCCCCGACGTAGTAGTTCAGACAGTCCAGTGTAAACAGTCTGCACGTACGTACAACCAGATGCCAAAAAATATGGCCACGTACGTACATACGGGCAGGGTCTCGAACGCCTACTCATGCATACGTACGGCCAGGGCTGGTGTACATGGAGATGGTAGCAACGGTGTCGTGTTCATCGGCAGCCAACCGGCGGGGTCGGAATGGAGAAACGACGTCGTGTTCATCGGGAGGCAACGGAACGCGTCGTGTTCATCGGGAGCCAACCGGCTTGGACGGAATAGCCGAAACGGGGTGTGGCGTACCGCAAAACGGAGGGAAATGGCCTTCTCCATGAGCGCGTATGGTCGAAACAAGATCCTGTTCATCGGGAGGGGTCTGGCGTACCGCAAAACGGAGGAAACGGACTTGTGTTGGAGCGCTACGGTCGAAACATGGGGTCCTGTTCATCGGGAGGGGTGTGTCCTACCGCAAAATGGGACTCCACGAGCTACTGTTAACCCACCGTCGACTCCCTCCAGCCTGCACCGGCTACTGTTCAACCAGCCCTCCACGGGGTACTGTTCAACCAGCCCTCCACGGGGTACTGTTCATCCAGCCCCAGCTCGGCTGTGGCGGCCTCCAGCGGCAACCGCCTACTACCACGGGGTCCTGTTCATCCAACCCCCACCGGGAACTGTTCATCCAACCCCAACCACGTCTCGACTCGTTCAAACAACCCCCACATTCACTGTTCATCAAGAGGCAGCAGGTTCGATCGGCTTCAGTAAGCAGCAGCAGCGATCGATCGATCGGGTTCAGTTAGCAGCAGTAGCGAAGGAATCACTCGGGTTCAGTTAACAGCCAAGGGATCGATCGCTCGGGTTGAGTAACATAGCTAGTGCAATCGCTCGGGGTCAGTAAGCGAACGCCTCACTCGGGTTCAGTTAGAGCCCAACGCCTTGCACACATGCGCGTACGTATACAAGAGAAACGCGCAAACCTCCATGCATCGCTCCGCCCCGACCACCCACCGTAACCGGGAACTCCCCGAAATTTTCCACGCCCTCACTACTACCATGATTTTTTCCGTCATGGACGGCCCAAAGAATGTCATGCAGGTGCGTCTCCGGCCCGCCCAGGACGAAAAGCCCATTTTGTGTCATGATTTTTTGTCGTAGAAGTAGGAGCCCACCACATCTATGATGATACCGGTTTTTGTCACAATTATCGTCATAGAAGTGTCATAAGCATGACAGAAAAAAAATTCGTTCGGCCCAAAATGTCACGGATGTGTCTTTTTTTTGTAGTGGAAGGCCGCGTCCTTGAGCTCAGGCCCGCTGGCGAGCCGTGCCGCGGGGTACTGGATCCCCTCGCATGTCATGGCGAAATGACCGGAGGAGCTTGTAGAGGAGGAACTCATATCGACGACGGGTGGAGGCGACTGGATGCGGGGGAGATCGAGTCGGCGCCGCAGGGGACGAACGCATCCTCCTCGTCACCCACATTGAGCGAGGTTTCTCGATGCCTCCACACCCTTTCTTTCGGGTGTTCCTGGTTTATTTTGGTGCCAAGCTCCACCACCTTCCTCCCAATGCCATCATCTACCTTTCTTCCTTCATTTCTTTGTGTGAGAACTTCCTTGGTTGCTATCCGCACTAGGGCTGTTCCAGCACATCTTCACTTGTCGATCGATGAACATGAAGAAAGAATCACCCGAAGAGGAGAGGATCCGAGTGAACCAAATTTGTGGTGGGCAGGGCATCTAGGCTCGAGGGCGGAGTGCCTTCCCCAAGATGAGCTTTCCCGAGTCTATGAAGGGGTGGCAAGACAGCTGGTTTTACTGCAAGGATATCCTGAGTGAGGGTTCTTCGACTGGACTTCCCCCGTACAGGGGAGCCAGGGTCGCCGTTGTTGGAAATATGCCCTAGAGGCGATAACAAATTGGCTATTATCATATTTCCTTGTTCATGATAAAGGTTTATTATTCATGCTAGAATTGTATTGACCGGAAACTTTAATACATGTGCGAATACATAAACAAATACTATGTCCCTAGTGAGCCTCTACTAGACTAGCTCATTGATCAAAGACGATTAAGGTTTCCTAACCATAGACATGAGTTGTCATTTGATAACATGATCACATCATTAGGAGAATGATGTGATGGACTAGACCCAACCATAAGCTTAGCATCAGATCCTTTAAGTTATTTGCTATAGCTTTCTTCATGTCAGTATCTATTCCTTCGACCATGAGATCATGCTACTCCCTGATACCGGAGGAATGCCTTGTGTGCCATCAAATGTCACTTCGTAACTGGGTGATCATAAAGGTGCTCTATAGGTATCTCTGAAGGTCTCTGTTGGGTTGCATGGATCGAGACTTGGATTTGTCGCTCCGTTTAACGAAGAGATATCTCTGTGCCCTCTCGGTAATACAACATCATAAGAAGCTTGCAAGCATGTGACTAATGAGTTTAGTCACGGGATCTTGTATTACGAAACGAGTAAAGAGACTTGCCGGTAACGAGATTGAACTAGGTATGGAGATACCGATGATCAAATCTCTGGCAAGTAACATATCGTCGGACAAAGGGAATTGCATACGGGATTAACCGAATCCTTGGCAGCGTGGTTCAACTGATAAAAGATCTTCGTGGAATATGTAGCAACCAATATGGGCATCCAGGTCCCGCTATTGGTTACTGACCGGAGAGGTGTCTCGGTCATGACTACATGATTCCCGAACCCGCAGGCTCGCACGCTTAGCGTTCGTTGACGTTAGAGTAGTATTGGGATATTTGATGATTGGTAACCGAATGTTGTTCGGAGTCCCAGATGAGATCTCAAACATCATGAGGATTCTCGGAATGGTATAGAGGTAAAGATTTATATATGGAAAGTTGTTTTCAGGGTTCTGGAAAAAGTTTCAGTTTTTTCGGTATTGTACCGAGAAGCTTCCAGAAGGTTCTGGAAACATCCAGAGGAGTACGAAAGTCCACCAAGGGTTTCACCACATCCCAAGGGTAAGCATGGGCTGAGGGGAGGTGCCCTGGCCTTATTGGGCTAGGCGCACAAGTCCATCAAGGCCCATGCAGTTGGGAAAGGTGGAAAGTCCACCTTTGTATGGAAGGGAAGGAGGACGACTAGGATTCCACCTCCTCCCCCTTGGTTGCGCCCTAGGGCTTGCAGCGGCTGTTCCCCATGCCCCTCCACCTATATATAGACAGGAGGGGGCGCCCGAAGAGGACACACCAAGCCCTTGGCGCCCCTCTCTCTCTCTCGTTACTCTGTAGCTCCTCCATCCTCGTTCAAGTAGCGATTGGCGAAGCCCTACTGAACTAGCTCCACCACCATCACCACCACGCCGTTGTGCTGGTTGTGATCCCATCTACTTCTCTGCATTCTCTTGCTGGATCAAGGAGGAGGAGACGTCATCGAGCCGCACATGTGCTAAACTCAGAGGTGCCGTCCGTTCGGCACTAGATCGGTTGGATCGTGATCGGCTCGTGAAAAGTACGACTACATCAACCGCGTTATATACGCTTCTGCTTTTGGTCTACGAGGGTACGTAGACACACTCTCCCCTCTCGTTGCTATGCTTCTCCTAGATAGATCTTGGGTGTTCTTAGGATTTTTTTTTGATTTTCATGCTTCGTTCCCCAACATCCATGCCCATCACTCGAGGTGGCCAAGGAGGAGAAGGTGGATGTGGGGATCCTTACCGACGTCATGGTTGGGGTAGTGAACGCTAGGTTGAACGGGATGGATATACTGCAGACCTTCCTCACTTGGCGGATCGAGCCTCTGCAGGCAAGAGAGCATCCAATGTGGATGTATGAGGGCCCGAGTGATCCGACTCGAGTTAACCCGGAAGAGTTGCCCGAGAAGGCCATGGTGGCCAAGATCAGGGCCATCTCATCGGCCCGCGACAACCCGCGGGGAGCCAGGAGGGTGCTCCCGTACTTGAAGGAACTAGCGCCAGTTGACGTGATTCTCGGATTAACCAGTCTGGCTAGTCATAGCCTTTTCTCCATACCTTTGGATTCTGGAATTATGATTCTTTTCCTTCTTCCTAGACCTTCCAGAAGCTGATCTCTCACGCGTCGGTGGTCGACCTGTTGCCGGAGGATGTGACGAGCGACACGGAGTGTCAGCACTCTGAGGAGAGCTACGAGGAGGAGGAGGAGAACGATGACAAAGAGGGGAGTGACAACAAGGAGGGCAATGGGTCGAGTCCTTTCCGTCCAAGTCCGCTCCCACGAAGCGTCGTACCAAGGAGCAGAACGACCCAGGCAGACGGGCGGGTGGCACTCAAGCACCGAGTGCACGGGCCATGCGCGGCTCAAAGTGTGGGTGAGCTGAGGCCGTGGACTCGGCCGAGAAGCAGCCCAAGCTGCCCAAGTAGACTACCACCAAGCCTCGAAAGGCCGCCCTATTGAAAATCAAAGTGGTGGCACTCGTGGCTTTGACGTAAGTCTTGTAATCCAAGTCCTTTTGTTTTGTGCTTGTTTGCTTTGGCTATTGACCGAGTGATATTTTGGTTGCAGCAATGAGACGTCGATGAACACGCTAGATCCAAACGCCGTCGGGAACGGTCAGACTGACGCCGAGGCCCCCGATGCCACCACATCCAAAGGTACCGACTGATTTTGTCGAGACTTGCATTTCAGCGATTCGGGATTTCCCTTTGTTGCTTAGATGTGTTTCGCAGCTCTGCCCGAGGTGATCCAACTGGACGATGACCATGCCAACCCGCCAAACCTAGAGGCTGGCAGAAGACGCCGGGGGGTGTCGACACCATCATGGGCAAGGCTCCTGAGGGCCGTGACTCAAAAGTCGCCAGCGAAGACTCCTGCTCGGGCTGCCCTAGCTGTCAAGACCGCTGCTCAGCCGGCGGGGACTAGTGTGACGGTGCAAACGAGCGCAGAGCTCATGCTGGCTGCTCCGGCTCCTCCACCCGCGTCTACTCCAGCATCGACTCATGTCACCCTGTTTACCTTGCGCCGTGTCCCAGAGGACCAGGTGGGGGCGAGCAAGGAGGCCATGATCCAGGTGGACCAGATGAACATGCATCTAAAGGAAGCTTATGACGCCAATGAGGCCTTGAAGGCCAATGTCCGAGTAAGTGCCATCGTAAGTGTACTTTCAGTCGGATTTTTGAAGTTTTTGAGTCTTCTGGATGGGTGGTTGTATTTCCTTCGGTGGGTTTGCTTGGGGCACATCCACTGGGTGTCTTTGTTCTAGTGGGGGCACACTGAGTGCACTGCTACTTCTTGAGCTTGCGTTGGTTTTTTCCCTTGAAGAGGAAAGGGTGATGCAACACAGTAGAGATAAGTATTTCCCTCAATTTGAGAACCAAGGTATCAATCCAGTAGGAGACAACGCACAAATCACCAATACCTGCACAAACAATCAACAAACTTGAACCCAACACGATAAAGGGGTTGTCAATCCCTTCACGGTTACTTGCAAAAGTGAGATCTGATAGAGATAGATAAACAATAAAGTAAATATTTTTGGTATTTTTGGTTTATAGATCTGAAAGTAAAAGATTGCAAAATAGTAGATCAGAAACTAATAAGATGGAAAATAGACCCGGGGGCCATAGGTTTCACTAGAGGCTTCTCTCTTGAAGGCAAATAATACGGTGGGTGAACAAATTACAGTTGAGCAATTGATAGAAAAGCGCAAAGTTATGACGATACCCAAGGCAATGATTATGTAATATAGGCATCACATCCATGACAAGTAGACCGACTCCTGCCTGCATCTACTACTATTACTCCACACATCGACCGAAATGATTTTGCATCTAGAGTATTAAGTTCATGAAGAACAGAGTAACGCATTAAGTAAGATGACATGATGTAGCGGAATTAACTCAAGCAATATGATGAAAACCCCATCTTGTTATCCTCGATGGCAACAATACAATACGTGCCTCACTACCCCTTCTGTCACTGGGTGAGGACACCGCAAGATTGGACCCAAAGCAAAGCACCTCTCCCATTGCAAGAAAAACCAATCTAGTTGGCCAAACCAAACCGATAATTTGAAGAGAAATACTAAGATATCAAATCATGCATATAAGAATTCAGAGAAGATTCAAATAATATTCATAGATAAGCTGATCATAATTCCACAATTCATCAGATCTCGACTAACACACCGCAAAAGAAGATTACATCAGATAGATCTCCAAGAACATCAAGGAGAACATGGTATTGAGAATCAAAGAGAGACAAGAAGCCATCTAGCTACTTGCTATGGACCCGTAGGTCTGTGGTAAACTACTCACGCTTCATCGGAGGGGCTATGGTGTTGATGTAGAAGCCCTCCGTGATCGATTCCCCCTCCGACGGAGTGCCGGAAAAGGCTCCAAGATTGGATCTCGCGGAAACAGAAACTTGCGGCGGTGGAAAAGTGTTTTTGGTGGCTCCCCTAGGGTTTCTGGAACATATGTGAATATATAGGAGGAAGAGGTCGGTCAGGGGAGTCACGAGGGGCCCACAAGGCAGGGGGCGCGCCCCCCACCCTTGTGGCCGCCTCATTGATCTTCTGACTTGCACTCCAAGTCTCCTGGGTGTCTTCGGGGCTAAGAAAGATCATCGCGAAGGTTTCATTCCGTTTGGACTCCGTTTGATATTCCTTTTCTGTGATGTTCAAAAACAAGGAAAAAACAGAAACTGGCACTGGGCCCTAGGTTAATAAGTTAGTCCCAAAAATAATATAAATATCATATTAATGCATATTAAACATCCAAAACAGATAATATAATAGCATGGAACATTAAAAAATTATCGATACATTGGAGACGTATCAAGCATCCCCAAGCTTAATTCCTGCTCGTCCTCGAGTAGGTAAATGATAAAAACAGAATTTTTGATGTGGAATGCTACCTAACATATTTATCCATGTAATCTCTTTATTGTGGCATTAATATTCAGATCCGTATGATTCAAAACAAAATTTTATATTGACATAAAAACAATAATACTTCAAGCATACTAATAAAGCAATCATGTCTTCTCAAAATAGCATGGCCAAAGAAAGTTATCCCTACAAAATCATATAGTCTGGCTATGCTCCATCTTCATCACACAAAGTATTAAATCATGCACAACCCCGGTATTAGTCAAGCAATTGTTTCACAATTTAATATTCTCAAGCCTTTTCAACTTTCACGCAATACATGAGCATGAGCCATGGATATAGCACTATAGGTGGAATAGAATATGGTGGTTGTGGAGAAGACAAAAAGAAGGAGATAGTCTCACATCAACTAGGCGTATCAACGGGCTATGGAGATGCCCATCAATAGATTTCAATGTGAGTGAGTAGGGATTGCCATGCAACGGATGCACTAGAGCTATAAGTTTATGAAAGCTCAAAAAGAAACTAAGTGGGTGTGCATCCAACTTGTTTGCTCACGAAGACCTAGGGCAATTGCGGAAGCCCATCATTGGAATATACAAACCAAGTTATATAATAAAAAATTCCCACTAGTACATGAAAGTGACAACATAGGAGACTCTCTATCATTAAGATCATGGTGCTACTTTGAAGCACAAGTGTGGAAAAGGATAGTAACATTGTCCCTTCTCTCTTTTTGTCTCATTTTTTTCTTCCCTTTTTTTTGGTGGGCTTCTTTGGCCTCTTTTTTTTGGGGCTTCTTTGGCCTCTTTTATTTTGATAAACTCACATGGTACAATGTTCTAATAATGATGATCATCACACTTTTATTTACTTACAACTCAAGGTAAAAACTCATAATGACGGAACGGTGAAAGTTGCATGGCAATATATCTCGGAATGGCTATGGAAATGCCATAATAGGAAGGTATGGTGGCTGTTTTGAGGAAGGTTATATGGTGGGTTTAAGGTACCGACGAAAGTTGCGCGGTACTAGAGAGGCTAGCAATGGTGGAAGGGTGAGAGTGCGTATAATCCATGGACTCAACATTAGTCATAAAGAACTCACATACTTATTGTAAAAAGTTTTATTAGCTATCGAAACAAAGTATTAGACACATGCTCCTAGGGGAAGGGTTGGTAGGAGTTAACCATCGTGCGATCCCGACCTCCACACAAAGGATGACAATCAATAAATAAATCATACTCCGACTTCATCACATAACGGTTCAACATACGTGCATGCTACAGGAATCACAAACTTTAACACAAGTATTTATACCAATCCACAATTACTCACTAGCATGACTCTAATATCACCATCTTCATATCTCAAAACAATCATAGGGAATCAACCTTCTCATATTATTCAATGCTCTATATATGAAAGTTTTTATTATATCTCCCTTGGATGCCCATCATATTAGGACTAAATTCATAACATAAGAAAATTACCATGTTGTTTAGAGACTCTCAAAATAATATAATTGAAGCAAGAGAGTTCAACAATTTCTATAAAATAAGGCCACCACCGTGCTCTAAAAAGATATAAGTGAAGCACTAGAGCAAAATTTCCTAGCTCAAAAGATATAAGTGAAGCACATAGAGTATTCTAATAAATCGGGATTCATGCGTGACTCTCTCAAAAGGTTTGTACAGCAAGGATGATTGTGGCAAACTAAAAAGCAAAGACTCAAATCATACAAGACGCTCCAAGCAAAACACATATCATGTGGTGAATAAAAATATAGCCTCAAGTAAAGTTACCGATAGACGAAGACGAAAGAGGGGATGCCTTCCGGGGCATCCCCAAGCTTAGGCTCTTGGTTGTCCTTGAATATTACCTTGGGGTGCCTTGGTCATCCCCAAGCTTAGGCTCTTGCCACTCCTTATTCCATAGTCCATCAAATCCTTACCCAAAAACTTGAAAACTTCACAACACAAAACTCAACAGAAAACTCATAAGCTCCGTTAGTATAATAAAATAAATCACCACTTTAGGTACTGTTATGAACTCATTCCAATTTTATATTGGTGTAATATCTACTGTATTCCAACTTCTCCATGGTTCATACCCCCCGATACTACTCATAGATTCATCAAAATAAGCAAACAACACGGTAAGAACAGAATCTGTCAAAAACAGAACAGTCTGTAGTAACGCAGTTTCTATCCATACTTCTGTAACTCAGAAATTTTGAAAAATTAGGACAACATGGAAAAATTGTATATCAGTATTGTGTGAAATATTCAGCAATTGATCATGTTCCAGTAACAAGAAACAATTCTGGCACGGGACACAAAACTTTCTGTTTCTGCACAGCACCAATTTCAACAATCAATCTAGCCATCCCAAAGGTCTTACTTGGCACAAACACTAATTTAAAACACAAAAACACATCTAACCAGAGGCTAGATGATTTATTCAAAGCAAAATAGAACCAAAAAAGCAAGAACTAAAATAAAATTGGGTTGCCTCCCAACAAGCGCTATTGTTTTACGCCCTCAGCTAGGCATAAAACATAGATCTAGGTATTGTCATCTTTGGTATGCAATCCATAGGTAGCTCTCATAATAGTTTCATAAGGTAACTTTATTTTCTTTCTAGGAAAGTGTTCCATGCCCTTCCTTAACGGAAATTGAAATCTAATGTTTCCTTCTTTCATATCAATAATTGCACCAATAGTTCTAAGGAAAGGTCTACCAAGAATAATAGGACATGTAGGATTGCAATCTATATCAAGAACAATGAAATCTACGGGCACATAATTCCTATTTGCAACAATAAGAATGTCATTAATCCTTCCCATAGGTTTCTTAATAGTGGAATCCGCAAGATGCAAATTTAAAGAACAATCATCAAATTCACGAAAACCTAACACATCACATAAAGTTTTTGGAATTGTGGAAACACTAGCACCCAAATCACACAAAGCATGGCACTCATAATCTTTAATCTTAATCTTAATAGTAGGTTCCCACTCATCATAAAGTTTTCTAGGGATAGAAACTTCCAATTCAAGCTTTTCTTCATAAGATGTCATCATAGCATCAACAATATGTTTAGTAAAAGCTTTATTTTGATTATAAGCAAGCGGAGAATTCAACATGGATTGCAACAAGGAAATACAATCTATTAAAGAACAATCATAATAATTAAATTCCTTGAGATCCAAAAGAGTAGGTTCATTGCTACTTAAAGTTTTGACCTCTTCAATCCCACTTTTATCAATTTTTGCATCTAGATCTATGAACTCCGAATCATTGGGACGCCTTTTAACTAAAGTTGACTCATCTCCAGTCCCATCTTTATCAAGATTTATTTTGGAAAACAAAGATTTAATAGGAGACAAACCAATCACTCTAAGATCTTCATCCTTTTTTAAAGATTCTGGTTTAGCGGCCATCTTGTTTACTAAGGTAGCTTGTTTATCGGAAATTTGGCCTACTAAATTTTCAAGATGACCAAATTGAGATTTCAAACCATAAAATTCCTTAGACATATCATCGAGCTCTTTATTCATATACCCTATAAAACTATTTTGTTCCTTAAGCTCGTTTCTAAAGAAACTATTATGCTCAAATTGTAAAGACATGAAGCTCCTAACAATATTTTCAATTTCTTCCAATCTCCTATAGTAAGGATCAACATTCTTTGATTGAGTCATAGTGACAAAGCAAATAATCCAAAACACGAGCAAGCAAAAAGCAAACGGAAAGACGAACGGAAAAAGGGCGAAGGAAAAAGGAAAATCTTTTAGAAAATCGTTTTAGAAGTGGGGGAGAGGAAAACTAAAGGCGAATGGCGAATAATGTAATGCAAGAGATGAGAGTTTATGATGGGTAGTTGGTTTTTCTTGACTTGGCGTAGATCTCCCTGGCAACGGCGCCCAAAATTCTTCCTGCTACTTCTTGAGCTTGCGTTGGTTTTTCCCTTGAAGAGGAAAGGGCGATGCAGCACAGTAGAGATAAGTACTTCCCTCAGTTTGAGAACCAAGGTATCAATCCAGTAGGAGACAACGCACAAATCACCAATACCTGCACAAACAATCAACAAACTTGCACCCAACGCGATAAAGGGGTTGTCAATCCCTTCACGGTTACTTGCAAAAGTGAGATCTGATAGAGATAGATAAACAATAAAGTAAATATTTTTGGTATTTTTGGTTTATAGATCTGAAAGTAAAAGATTGCAAAATAGTAGATCGGAAACTAATGAGATGGAAAATAGACCCGGGGGCCATAGGTTTCACTAGAGGCTTCTCTCTTGATGGCAAATAATATGGTGGGTGAACAAATTACAGTCGAGCAATTGATAGAAAGGCGCAAAGTTATGACGATATCCAAGGCAATGATTATGCAATATAGGTATCACGTCCATGAAAAGTAGACCGACTCCTGCCTGCATCTACTACTATTACTCCACACATCGACTGAAACGATTCTGCATCTAGAGTATTAAGTTCATGAAGAACAGAGTAACGCATTAAGTAAGATGACATGATGTAGCGGAATTAACTCAAGCAATATGATGAAAACCCCATCTTGTTATCCTCGATGGCAACAATACAATACGTGCCTCGCTACCCCTTCTGTCACTGGGTGAGGACACTGCAAGATTGAACCCAAAGCAAAGCACCTCTCCCATTGCAAGAAAAACCAATCTAGTTGGCCAAACCAAACCGATAATTCGAAGAGAAATACTAAGATATCAAATCATGCATATAAGAATTCAGAGAAGGTTCTAATAATATTCATAGATAAGATGATCATAATTCCACAATTCATCGAATCTCGACTAACACACCGCAAAATAAGATTACATCAGATAGATCTCCAAGAACATCGAGGAGAACATGGTATTGAGAATCGAAGAGAGAGAAGAAGCCATCTAGCTACTTGCTATGGACCCGTAGGTCTGTGGTAAACTACTCACGCTTCATCGGAGGGGCTATGGTGTTGATGTAGAAGCCCTCCATGATCGATTCCCCCTTTGGCGGAGTGCCGGAAAAGGCTCCAAGATTGGATCTCTTGGAAACAGAAACTTGCGGCGGTGGAAAAGTGTTTTTGTTGGCTCCCCTAGGGTTTCTGAAAGATATGTGAATATATAGGAGTAAGAGGTCGGTCGGGGGAGTCACGGGAGGCCCACAAGGCAGGGGGCGCACCCTACCACCCTGGGCACGCCCCCACCCTTGTGGCCGCCTCGTGGATCTTCTGACTTGCACTCCAAGTCTCCTGGGTGTCTTCGGGGCTAAGAAAGATCATCGTGAAGGTTTCATTCCATTTGGACTCCGTTTGATATTCCTTTTTTGCGATGTTCAAAAACAAGGAAAAAAATAGAAACTGTCACTGGGCCCTAGGTTAATAAGTTAGTCCCAAAAATAATATAAAATAGCATATTAATGCATATAAAACATCCAAAATAGATAATATAATAGCATGGAACAATCAAAAATTATAGATACGTTGGAGACGTATCATGCACCCACTGGGTGTAGTCCCCGAGACTACCGTCGACTGAAAGCAGTTGGCGGGAGTCTGAGTAAATGTGGTTCACTCGGAATAGTCAGAATGTTTCCCAAGTTAAATGAATCCAGTGGGGGCATGCTGAGTGCACCCACTGGGTGTAGTCCCCGAGACTGCCGTCGACAGAAAGCAGTCGGTGGGAGTATGAGCACTTAGCATTTTTGCTCTGGGCATTGCTTTTCTATGTGGACCATCCGAGTGGATGCTCTCCAGTGGGAGCACACTGAGTGCACCCACTGGGTGTAGTCCCCGAGACTATCGTTGATTGCTGGCAATTGGCAGCAGTGTTTTAGAACTACATCTAGTGTGGAGCACTCGGGGTGCAAGTCCACACTCGGCAGGACGAGTGTACGTAGATACTTAAGGATCTGGTACTGGTCCAGCTTGTTCCTTCGCTGAGGAAGGGTACTTGAGGATCTGGTACTGGTCTAGCCTGTTCCTTCCCTAAGGAAGGGTACTTGAGGATCTAGTGCCGGTCCAGCTTGTTCCTTCCCTGAGGAAGGGTACTTGAGGATCTGGTAGTGGTCCAGTGTCGGAGTATTCTCGCGTCAGTCGGCAGGGGGGTCCACGAGATGACAGATGCCACGGAGTGGCTTCTACTGAGGGCAAGACTGCAGTGGAATATCCGAGACGGGTATGCAAGTAGCACGCGGGGGTTTACCCAGGTTCGGGGATCTCCGGAGAGATAATACCCCTACTCCTGCATGTCTGTATATATGTGGTATATCTGGTACAGAGTTGCTCCTGGAGCTGTATCTGAAAGCAGTGCCACAGGCATCTGGTTTCATATATGTATGTGGCCGGATGAGCATGCGCGCTCTAAGAGCCGAATGGCTCTTGGCCGTGAGTGGCCTTGAGGCCAAGTGAATGGGGGTGTGGATGGATGGATGGATGCCCCTTATATAGTGTGGGCTAGCTTTAGGAAGTAAGCTAGGTAGTGGCATGGTAGCTAGCTAGCTAGAGGCATGGTGGGGGTGTCATGCTTGTCTCCTGGGTCACTTCATGAATAGTGCCCAGGGACAAGTGACACTGTACATGATGGCGCCACTACTATTCATCAACAGTACACCACCGTGATGGATGTCCGTCTTGTCCGCCCGTGTCCGATGGGACGTCGTAGTTGACTTCGGCTGGCCGGCTGGCTGGGGCAGCCGGACGCTGGCGCAGGTGGAACAACCGTCCAGAGGAGCAGTCGGCCCAGGCGGACGGGTAGCCCGTCCGACTGCCGTCCGGACGGCCGGGTGGCTAGCCGTCCGGAGCAGCCGGACTAAGGGGCATTGGCCGCCCCGATGTCTTGAAGCGTTGATTCGCCGTCTTTGGGGTACCCGGGGGTCATTCCCCTGACAGTAGCCTCCGAGCCTCCGGGCAACTTGGAAAAGTTGGGCGGAGGTTTTTTAGCGGGCGTCGATGTAGAAGATGCTGATGACGGCCAGCTGCGGGCTGCAGCCGGCGCGGCGTGCTTCGTGCGGGGGCGCGCGAGCGCACCAGCTGGGTGTAGCCTCCGAGCCTCCGGGCAACTTTGGAAAAGGTTGGTGGAGGGTTTTCACGGTTGTTGGTGCAGACGATGGCGTCGAGGGTGCCGGTTGCAGCCAACGGCGGGCGTGCAATAGGCGTGGCGTGATTCCGAACTGGGGCGCGCAAGCGCACCCGCTGGGTGTAGCCTCCGGGCAACTTGGAAAAGTTGGGCGGAGGGTCTTGTAGTTGATGATGAAGCCGACGGCGACGTCGAGGGTGCCGGGCGCGGACAAGGAGTCCGCCGGCTGGTGGGCGCGGGGCCCTGCCGGGTGCGGACGCGGGGTCCGCCGAATGGAGCTGTCGGGCGCGGGCGCGCGGTCCGCCGACTGGAGCTGTCGGGCGCGGACGCAGGGTCTGCCGACTAAAGCTGTCGGGCGCGGAAGCGGGGTCCGCCGACTGATGGTGTTGGCCACGGACACGGGGTCCGCCGACTGGAGCTGTCGGGCTGACTGGCGCTGTCGGGCGCGGACGCAGGGTCCGCCGACTGATGCTGTCAGGCGCGGACGCGAGGTCCGCCGACTGGCGCTATCGGGCGCGGACGCGGGGTCCGCCGACTGATGCTGTCGGGCGCGGACGCGAGGTCCGCCGACTGGCGCTGTCGGGCGCGGACGCGGGGTCCGCCGACTGAAGCTGTCGGCGCAGACGTGGGGTCCGCCGACTGATGCTGTCGGGCGATGACGCGGAGTCCGCCGACTGATGGTGTCGGGCGCGGGCGTGGAGTCTGCCGACTGATGGTGTCGGGCGCGGGCGCGGCGTCCGCCGACTGATGTTGGTGATGATAGCCGGCTGCGGGCTGCAGCCGGCGTGGCTTGCTTCCAGTGGGGGCGTGCCAGCGCACCCACTGGGTGTAGCCTCCGAGTCCTCCGGGCGACTCGAAGAGTCGGGCGGAGGGTTTTTGCAGTCGATGTAGCAGAGGCAGCCGGGAATGCCGGTTGCAGCTGGCGTCGGGCCTGCAACCAGCCTCCGAACCTCCGGGAGGAGGGGTTCCCCACGGAGATGATCGTGCAAAAAGACAAGATTAGTCTGCGCACATGTATCAAATGTTTGCTTTTAGCAGTGCAAGATTTATGCGGAGGGTGCCGACTCGGTTTCGTCCGAGCCCTCTTCAATCTTTTTCATGTTCCCTCCGCTCTTTGGCTTGTGCTCTCGCTAGCCGGACAGTCGCGCTGTGGTCTGTGGCTGAGAGTGGGCCGCGGAGTGAAGCGCACAGTACTCAGACTCTGGGAGTAGATTCGACCGAGTAGATACTCATAAAGCAAATGGCCGGGTCGCCCTAACCGTTTTCTCCCCGGACGTGTTTCGCATGGGTGGCCTCCAGCATTTGCTCTTGCTAGCCAGACAGCCGCGCTGCGGTCTGTAGCTGAGACGAAGTGTGAGCCTTCGGTACCGTGCACGCTACTAAGCCGTCTGCGGGAACGAACGTCTCAGGCCAAGCGGCCAGCCTCCGGGCCAACTCTGGCTCGCGCCGGGGAGAACAGTGGTGCAACTGTAATAAAATGCGGAGATAGTCCCCCGAGCATTGCTCGGGGTTATCCATGTTTGTGCGGTGCAAAAATATGCGGGTGAGGAGCTCACATTTCTTTGACGCAGACGAGGCAGAGGTTGACGAAGACAGCCGGCGCTGCGCGGCGCTTGTGGTGCGCACCGGCGCACCCTCTAGGTGTAGCCTTCGAGCCTCCGGGCGCTCGAAGGGGGTCCCGGCCGGTCAGGCGCGACCCGCCAGGCGGCGAAGCGAGACGCAGCCGAGCTGGCTTGGCACAGCCGGCGATGCGTCGAGGCGGCCGGGTCGGCTTGGCACAGCCGACCGGGCGCTGAAACGGGCAGGCAAGGCGGGTCGCGGCTGGCCGTCCGAGTGGCGAAGCATGCGGATGGGCCAGCCGGACGTCATATTCTTTTTCTCTTTGGCTGGCTTCTGGCAGCTGGACAAAATCTTTTCTCTCTGCGGCCGGCTGCTGGCAGCCGTACGGACACTTTTTTCTCTTCGGACGACTGCTGGCAGCCGGACGAATTTTTTTTTGCAGCCGGCCCGATACTTTGGTATCTGAGCAGCCGGCCCTTCTATTTTTTCTTTTTTGGCCGGGTGGGCAACCGGCCACTTCTCTGTTTCTGAAGCTGGCCACTCCTTTACCTTTTTTTTGTTTCGAACAGCAGCATGCACAGCGCTTGAGCAGTGCGAGCCGACTGGGCGCCGCCGAGCTGAAGCGGGGGCGAGGTTGGAGGCTGGGCGCGGGCGAAGCCGGCTAGCAGGGCGGGGCCGCTGGAGCCTGCCGGGGAGCAGGCGCTGGCGGGAGCCGGCGCGCGCGCAGGACGGGGCGGGAGCCACGACGCGGCCGGGCGCACAGGGGCAGCCGGACCCGGACCCAGCACAGCGCGGGAGGAGTTGGACACGGCGCAGACGGCGAGGCGGCGAGGGAGGAGCTGGACCCGGACAGGTCGCGCACGCGCGCGGAGGGAGCGGGGCCAGCCGGTGGGGGCGCGAGAGGAGGCCGGGACCACGGGGCGGATGAGCAGCCGGCCCGGGCGAAGCCGGCAGTCGGCCGGAACGGGCGTAGCCAGCGTGGGAGGCCGGCGCGGTCGAAGCCGGCTAGCAGGACGGGGCCGCCGGATGGCGATGGGGAGCCGACCCGAGGCCAGCGCGCAGAAGCAGGCGCCCAGCCGCGTGCAGAGGCTAGCGAGCGCGGGGCATCCGACAGCGGGCGATGCGAGCGGAGCCGGCGTCGGGCACGAGTCGTGCCCGTGGAGGCGCTCGGGGCGGACGGGCGGCCAGCCGCCCCGCACCCACTAGAGGTTGGAGGTCGCGGGGGCGTGCGGGGGCGGCCGCGGTGAGGGGCCGCAGGGGCCCGCCAGCGCGATGCAGAGGGCGGGCGCGGGAGGAAGCGCAGTCGTGCAGCCGCGGAGGGCCGCTGGGGCACAGCGGAGCGGAGCAGCGCGCCGGAGCCGGATAGGTGGAGGAGTGCGCGCGCGAGCCAAGCAGGCGCGGATGCTAGCGCTGCGGCGGGAAGGGCTCCGGTCACGCGGCCGACGAAGGGCGGAGCCGGTGCCGCGGCTGGGCGGGGGTACTTGGGCACAGTAGGCGCGCGGGAGGCGCAGGGCTCCGGCGATGGAAGTTTGCTCCATCGTCACGATGTGGTGGCCGAGCCCAGCTCGTGTAGCGCGCAAGGGAACGCTCCGGAGGAGGGCAGGCCGTGGGCGTGGCATGGACGAGGCGGATCTGGGCGATGGGCGGACGACGCAGCCCGGCGGTGGCACTTGGTGTAGTGGCGCGGGGGGCGACCTTGGGCGTGGAGCGACGGGAACATGAGGAGAGCAGCCAGAGGTGAAGCGGGGGACGCCGGCCGGCCACGGGCCAAGCGCGGGTCGGGGCACTGCTCCTGTGGTGCGCCCACGAGAGAGGGAACGAGGCAGGGACGAGCGTCTACCGGCGTGGAGATTTCATGGAGAAGGAAGTGGGAGAATAGAGCTTGCTGAAGGCGAACTCATTGCCGCCGACCACGACGGGGCAGAGCAGGTGGGGCTCGGCGAACGGCCGGGCGGAGAAGCGGTGGCGTGCTTCCGGAAAGGTTGGAGCGAGATGTAGCACGCGGACGTGCGGATGACGGCGACGCTGCGGTGGTGGCGACGAGGAGGGCGACCCCGACGACGAGGACGCGCCGTCCCGCGCGGTCACTCCGGGGGCGGGTCGATGTCGAGCCCCCGAGTGCTACCGGAGGGGTGGCGCGACGCCACGGTGATGTTGACGAAGATGGTCCCACCCGGATCGCGGTTCCAGCGGCAGCTAGCCCCACGGTGGGCGCCAACTATCGGAGTATTCTCGCGTCAGTCGGCAGGGGGGTCCATGAGACGACAGATGCCAAGGAGTGGCTTCTGGTGAGGGTAAGACTGCAGTCGAATATCCAGGACGGGTATGCGAGTAGCACGCGGGGGTTTACCCAGGTTCGGGGCTCTCCGGAGAGATAATACCCCTACTCCTTCATGTCTGTATATATGTGGTATATCTGGTACAGAGTTGCTCCTGGAGCTGTATATGAAAGCAGTGCCACAGGCATCTGGTTTCGTATATGTATGTGGCCGGATGAGCATGCTCGCTCTAAGGGCTGAATGGCTCTTGGCCGTGAGTGGCCTTGAGGCCAAGTGAAAGGGGGTGTGGATGGATGGATGGATGCCCCTTATATAGTGTGGGCTAGCTTTAGGAAGTAAGCTAGGTAGTGGCATGGTAGCTAGCTAGCTAGAGGCATGGTGGGGGTGTCATGCTTGTCTCCTGGGTCACTTCATGAATAGTGCCTAGGGACAAGTGACACTGTACATGATGGCGCCACTACTATTTGTCAACAATACACCGCCGCGATGGATGTCCGTCTTGTCCGCGCGTCTCCGATGGGACGTCGTAGTTGACTTCGGCTGGCCGGCTGGCTGGGGCAGCCGGACGCTGGCGCAGGTGGAACAGCCGGCCAGAGGGCAGGTGGCTAGCCGGCCGGAGCAGCTAGACTGAGGGGCGTTGGCCGCCCCGATGTCTTGAAGCGTTGATTCACCGTCTTTAGGGTACCCAGGGGTCATCCCCCCGTCATCCAGCTTGTTCCACTCGGCTGGCCGAGTGAGTCTTGAGTTGACTTTGCGACTGAATGACTGTTTTGTTGTATTGGCATAGAGGACCTGCGAGATCAGAACTCACTACGCCGCTTTGGAGAAGGAGGTGTCGTCACTCCGAGCAGGTTTGGAGGTCGAGAAGAGTGGGGTCTCGAGAAGGAGAAGCGCACACTGGGAGGTAGGTTCCTTCATCCGACTGTTCTCCAATGTTTGCTTCTGTTTGATTTGGCTGAACTCGCTTTAGCAGATGTTCATAGTGAGAATGAAATCAACTTGTAAAGAGGCTCAGGACTGCTATTTCATTAGAAACTATGAAGCAGGCCCTCGAAGACAAGGACAAGGAGCTAGAGGTGGCGCAGAAGCTGGCTAAGGAGAAGACGAAGGCCACTGAGGACAAGCTGGCTTCAGTCGGCAAGTTAGAGGAGGAGAATTTGTCGGTGTGTAACCCGATCACCAATGGGACCAAGAGCCCCTTCGTGGTTCGGTGAGGGGTGGCATGCATTGCACGGAGAGCAGAAGAGGTAGGACGGCGCGACGGCGATGACACATGCAGTTTACCCAGGTTCGGGCCGCCGTGAGGCGTAAAACCCTACTCCTGCTTTGGTGGTGGCTTGATGGAGGGACCAAAACGACGGCGTGGTGCTCTTGCCCGGCAAGGATGCCTCGGGGGAAGAGCAGCTACGCGCGTACAAGTGGGTGAGGGTCCGAACCCCTGTCTAGGTAGCCATGGGCCTCCTTTTATAGTTCAAGGGGTTCTCCACAGTGGCTGGGCTGCCACTATTCACTGATTAGATGGCTAAACAGTGTTATCATACCTAACTCTGGCAGTTAGGACAAAACGCATTAAATGCGCCCCTTAACGTCATGTCGAGGGTGTGCCCGGCAAGCCTGTCGAGCTGCTTTGGCTGTCGTCTCGCCCTCATGCTTGACACATCGCCTGAGTGGGTGTCATTTGGAGGTAGAAAGCCTTCTGGGTTGTTGCCACGTGCTCGGCGGATGCCACTTAATCATCTGGGGGCTTGACACCGCACCGATGGGTGACTGGTGTGGCGATGCGGTGGAGCGGTGGAGTCTTGGCGGGACTGGGCGCCCCGGATGACCCGGCAAGCCTTGCCGGGGAGGAATCTTGGTCTTGCTTCTGAGAGTTGCTTCGACCTTGCCGGGCTCTCCTGCCTGGCAAGGGAAGCTCTTCTAGGTGATGCTGCCTTGGTTTCCTTGGCGTGCCCTTCGGTTCTTCGAAGAGCTCTTGCTGCCGTGGCATAGCGGCCCTGCATAGGTTGATGTAGAATGCCTTCCTTGCCGCTGTGCCCGGGGTTGCCTCCTGTCCACACACAAGTCAGGGGGAAACATACACCCCTGTTAGTGTACCCCAACAGAAGCCCTCGGGCCTGAGCCATTCATGTCGCTGGGCACGTTGGGTTAGGCCCAAAAAGTGCGCGGACACGTGGCGCCTTTGTACTGCGGTCGCAGCGCTTTGTCATGATGACCAGTCAATCCAGCGTCCACCTCGCGCAATTTCCGCGGGTCGTGGGGTCGTGGGACTGTAGCAATTACTGCCAAACGGTAACTTCCTGAGGAAAAAAAGCGAAGAGCCGTGCTCCCTCCCCATGTCCATTCCTCATAAAAAAGGAAAAACGCGGAGAGGCACGGCTTGTTCGCATCCGCCTCTTCCTCCATCATCTTCTTCCTCAAGCCAAACATCTCTCCCCGTGTCCACGCTCGCCGCTGATCTTCCAACCCCTTCCTTGCCCTTTCCGTAGTGCTTTAAGATGGGGAAAAATACATCTGCGGTGAAGGGGAAGCAGGCGGACGCCGCGAAGGAGGCACCTATGGAAGGAAGCAAGAAGAGAGCCGCGGACTTGGACAAGAAGCGAAGGGCGGATGTGGTCTTCACCCCGTCGAGCTTGGACAGCAACGCCTTGGTCACGAGGTATGCTTAAATGTGGGGGAAGGAAGTCCCCAAAGGTCATGGCGCGCCCAAAGTTCTGGAATAGGGGAAGGAGGACCCGCCGAACTCTTTCCGGGTTTTCTGCGCGTATTTCCTTTGTGGCCTCAGCTTCCCATTCTCTGATTTCTTCGAGGCAATGTTGGCGGTCTATGGTTTCCATCTGCTAGATTTCACGCCAAACGCCATGTCGACCATGGCGATTTTTGCCCACTTGTTTGAAAAATTTGTTGGAGTGGCCCCCAATGTGGATCTGTTCAGGCACTATTTCATCCCACGGGTGGAGAACAAGGCCCACCGTTCCGGGAATGTGAGTTGGATCCCCAAGGAGAAGGGAGAGCACCGGGACTATCTTCCGGGCCAGCTGTGCGGCGGGTGGGATGAGTGGAGGGGAGACTGGTGCTGGGTCCAGGATGAGGATGCCTCGGAGTACCACCAGGCGCAGACAAGGTGCATTGAGCGCAACAATGAATGGCGGGGATTGGGCCTCACCGATGACAGGCTTCGCCCGACAATCAACAGAATCACTCGCCTGAGAGGTGCCCGGCTGACCATTGAGCTTGTCAGGGCCGACTTCCTCCGGCGCCGCATCGCACCGCTGCAGAAGAGGGACAGATTCGCCTGGGAATACACGGGACCTGCGGACATGATGCGGCTATACCCAGGCTTGGCCAACAACTTGTCCGTCTATGGTCATGCTTGGTTGTGTGAACAACTATTCGGCTACCTCGGGCCGTTCAAGTTGCCGGCAGGGGTCATCCCGCTGAACAACAATTCTGCTCGGGATCAGATCTTGCAGTGGATGCCTTACTGCAATGCCCAGGGAGTAGTGGGTGTCTGGAAACTGCCCACACTAGACGAAGAGCTTCAGTGGTCTTCCACCTTGGTGGAAAGGGCTGTCAGGGTGGAAGATAGCATGGTCAAACGCACCTCTGCGGTAGAGGCAGCGTTTATCTTGAGATGGAGGGAGGAGGACAGGGCGCTCCAGGCTGCCAAGAAGGAAAAATCTGGGGAAGGGACTGGAGTTGGAGGCGAGGGCTCTTTGCAGGGAAAGAGCGGTGAGCATGGGGTGAAAGAGGTCGCCGATGAAGAGCTTGCCAGGATAGAAGCTCTGTATTCCACGGCAATGGAGGCGAATGAAGGCGACAGAGGCCAGGTCACGGAGGAGCCCGATGAGGAGTGGCTCACCGTGGCGCCGCAAGCTCCAGAGCCGGCCTTAGACCAGCGCCCTCGGAGGCGGGCTGCCAGCCGGGGGACCGAGGCCCCTGCCTCTGCGCCTACCGCTAAGAGGGTGAGGAAAATCGCCACCAAAAACGATGTACCTGATGCGGCGCGCAGGCACTCCGCTCGCCTGTCCAAGGCCAAGACTCCTCCTGCCAGGCAAAGGGCAGTCATTGGGGTCGACCCCAGCTCCAGCTCCCAATCTAATTCGGGCTCGCCGTACAGCGCCTCTTCGCACAACTCGTCTTCCTCTGTATCACAGCCGCCTGTGCAGAGCCTGGAGCCACCAGAGAGCCTCGTCCCCACGACCTTAAAGAGGGGAAGAACATCTCCTCCGCCCATGGGGTTCATGCTGAACTCCATGCTTATGGACGAAGAGTAAGAACAAACCCCTCTCTTTCTTTCGTTGGGTCTTATGGGTCCTTATCGATTTGCTCGATCCAATTTTGCTGTTTGCTTCTGCCAGGGAGGAAGAGGAGGAGGAGGAGGCCCTCATCTGCCGGCCCAAACGGCTGAGGCACGCGGAGGCATCAGAGGCGGCAGAGGGCACGGGGTTGGCAGGGAGCAGCGCGGGCGACCCCGCGGCAAGTTCCTGTTCCAGCCTCCTGCGTGTGAGTGTTGGGCTTTCCTCCCCCGCCAAGTGTGACACAGAAGGCGGCCCCACGTCCCTAACCCAAGGGAAGAAGGAGGTCACCCAAGGCGAGTCCCTTCTGGAGCGGCCCATTCTGCCTGCCGGGCACGCTGATGAACCCGTGGAGAAGCCTTCCACGGAGGGGTCTGTCACGGCAGACGCTGCTGCCGCCAGAGGAGAAGCGGACATGCACGACCCAGCAACCATCGTTGTCGTGGCAACTGAAGATCCTCTCCCGCAGGCCACCCCTAGTGAGTTGTCATTTCTTCTTGCTTGCATTCCTTTGATTTTTCTTTCTCCCTTTCTTCTTTTTATGCCTTGCGAATGCATCTCATCTCCCTCATTATCGCTCTTCTTCTTTCATTTGCAGATCAGCCATTGATCGAAGAGCCGGAGCTGCTGAAGGAGGTGGCCAACATTGGCAAGGATGCTGCCGAGGAGGCCACCAGGATTGCTGTCGTGGAAGAACAGGGGCATGCCATCGGGGACATTCGCAAGGCTCCGCAGGAAGCGGAGGGGAACTCCGGCGGCGCGCAAGGGCTGGAGGGAACGGTGGAGGATAAACTTCCCCTTCAGACCATGAGCCCCCCCCCCCCCGCCCCGGTTCCACACCCAGGGCGTGGTCCCGCCGCTACCTTCAAGCAAGTTGGCGCTGGCCCTTACTCAACCTTGGCTCAGAACTTCAGGTCTCCCCACTATGGCAGCAGAGCATGACGAGGAGATCTAGCGCATTCTGGCGCCGCTGCAACAAGAAGCTAAGGAGGCAGATGACGCTGTGGCCGTTGCCATGGACCTGTCGTTTCTGGAGTCCGTGGCATCGGGTGTCAAGGAGATGCAGGCTCGGCACGGCCAAAAGTGGCAAGTGCTCAAGGAGCAGCGCAGCGCCACCAATGCTATGGACCGGAAGTTGAAGGACAAGGGCGAAGAATTGCGCGTGTGGCACGGCAAACAATTCCAGAGTCTTCTGCGGTGGCAGGAGGTGATTGCCACGGCAAGGGAGGACGTTGCAGCCCGGGAGGTTCGCCTAATAGAGCGCACAGCACAGTTGGACGCCGGGGAGAAAGACATCTCTTCCCAGGAAGAAAAACTCGAGACCACCCTCCGCGGCAAGGACGAGGAACTGGAAGCCCTTGTCCAACAGCGCACCAAGGAGCTGGAGGACAAGCACAAAAAGGCCCTTGACGTGCTCTCCAGTGACTCCGCTGTCTAATTGAAGCAGGTTGCGGAGCTAGCCAGCTAGAGAGCGAAAACGGTCATGAACATACATTATGCATAATAGACATTGAATACTAGCATGAGTAGGATATGGACACCATGAACATAAATATCATAAAGGCTATGTTGGTTTTGATTCAACTACATGCATGAACATGTGCCAAGTCAAGCCACTTGAAACATTCAGAGGAGGATACCATATCATCATACCACAACACAATCATTTTGATGCATGTTGACTTCCAAAATAAATCATTATCCACTCCTAGCGCCTTAAGCATGGCATGAGAAACTATATTCTCTAATTGTCATTGCAAACATGTTTGATCATAATATGTTGAATCATGGATACTAGGTTAAACATATTTACAAAAACAGAACAAGTTGAGTTCGTACCCGTTTCTCTCTGCCATGGCCAGTTCATCAAATATCATCATTATTGCCTTTTACTTGCATGACCGAATGATATGAAAATAATAATAGTGCAAGAGTGTCGTGGACTAAGCTAGAATCTGCAAACATTCAAAAAGGAGAAGACAAGGCAATTTGTGCTCTTTGTTAGATAACGATAATGCATATGAGAGGCACTCAACATTTTCATCGTGGTCTTCTCCTTGGTATGACTCAAAAACCAGAAAAGAAATTCAGAGAAACACACTGAAACATTTTTGGAGTCTTTAGTTTTTCTTGAAGAAGGAATCAAACTAAAGAAAGAAAAAAAACGAGAAAAACTATTGACACGGGAAAGCTCCCAACAAGCAAAAAGAAAGAAAGAGAAATATTTTTGGGTTTTCGTTTAATACTACAACTAATTAAGCTAGGAAGAAAAACCAAAAAGAAACAGGAAATACTTTTGGGATTTTTCAAAGTTTTTCAAACACACAAGAAGAAAGCGAGAAAAATAACTGTAGTATGGATAGTACAATGAAAAAGTGTGAACACCGACAACTGAAATGAAACGTGTGAACATGAATATAATGTCAATGGAAATACGTACTCCCCCAAGCTTAGGCTTTTGGCCTAGCTTGGTAATCACCATCTGTAGTAGCCATCCGGTCCCATGTCAAAGTGCTGTGGAGGCGGCACCCGAGCATCCCAATCCTCAGGCTCCTCCTCTGCAACTGCCTGGGCATTCCTGTAGGCAATGATGTCGTCTAGCATAATCCTGTATCCGCCCCTGGCAACAGAATTAAACAAAGAGGTGCAGGCAACGGAATAATATCATGGGTATCCACACTGAAAACCAGGTTATAAGGAATATTATGAATAGAGTTATCAATATCAATGAACTGATGATCCTCCATGGCCTGATGATCTAGATAAACCTTGGGTAAATGATAATCATGTTGGCGTATCTCAACGTTGAAGTGACTCGCTAGGCGAGTAGCATAAATACCGCCATGAATTTTACCCTTAGTTCCGTTAAGTTGTAGACATCGTGCGATGATAGACCCAAGGCTAAAGGTGTTATCGCCGTATAGTGCACGGCGTAAGACAGCGAGATCGGGGGTGCTAAGTGCACCAAGCTTCTCTCTAGCAAGTAAGCACTTCATAATGAAAAGAGCAAAATAATGCACAGAAGGAAACTGCAAGCTAGTGGCTGTGGCACTCGATACACCTCTCTCATCTCCCACTGACAGAGTACGATAAAAGTCCTCAAACTCTAAAGGCCTAGGCTCTCTAATTTCCCCGTCATAAGGGATCAAGCATATATCACAAAAGTTGGTGAGTGGTATCTGACGAGTTTCAGAATATAAGTCAAACTGCACCTCAGGGGGATTATTCCTACTCAGAAAATGAAAGTTTTGCACAAAGGAATTTGTAAGGAGATGGTATTGTTCACACTCAGCTGCGATGAAGTCGGTGAGCCCGGCTTTTGCAGCGAATTGTGTGAACTCTTGATGAATCCCAGCCCCCTCCATGAAGGGGTTATGCGGCCATTCGCATGACCATACTTCTGCCCTTCTCCTAGTATGGAGGTCACTGTCCGATGATTCCCCAATGACCACCTTGGCATTCTTCTTAGAGGCAAACTTGCTAAAGAAACTCATCTTATTCCTATGAATAAAATTCTGAAAATTTTAGTCCACAAAATTTTTGTAAACAAAACTTCACAAGATTGATAGTAACTACTCATAAGCATGCATAGAGGCCATATTGAGCATTCAAACTACTTAGAACTCTAAGAATTCAACATGCAAGCTCATCTACAGCAACACCAAGAGTAGATAATTATTCGAAATACAACCCACTAAAGCAAAAACTAATTGGAGCAATGGAGGAGTCACATACCAAGCAACAATCCCCCAAAATAGTTTCAGAAACGGAGCTTCGAGCAAAGAGATCGAAATCTGCGGGTTTGAGAGCAAGAACACGAGAGAGAGAGAGCAATGGTGATTTTTTCTCTCCGGAGCCCCAAACGGACTCCAGATCTGGCCTCCCGATGAAGAACAGGAGGTGGCGGCGGCTCCGTATCGTGAAACAAGATAATTCTTCCTCCCTGATTTTTTCCTCCGAAAATAGGTATTTAAGGAGTCGGGATCAGGGTCAGCGGGGCCACCAGGTGGGCACAACCCACCTGGGCATGCCAGGAGGGGGGCGCCCTGGTGGGTTGTGCTCACCCAGGGGCCCTCCTCCGGTGGTTCTTGGCTCCAGTATTTTTCTTTTATTCTGAAATAATTCTCCAAAAAGTTTCGTTCCATTCCAAGAACTTTTATTTCTGCACAAAAACAACACCATGGTAGTTCTGCTGAAAACAGCGTCAGTCCGGGTTAGTTTCATTCAAATCATGCAAATTAGAGTAAAAAACAAGAGGAAAAGCATTAGGAAAAGTAGATACGACGAAGACGTATCAATGTCCACACTCAAAATATTTTCAACTTAGGCGAAATCTAGTTCGCGGCTAAGCCCTCGAGTGTGGAGGATGTCCTCACCTGGAGTGTGTCTTAACTTAGGCGAAATCTGGTTTGCGGCTAAGCCAGTGAGTGTGGAGGATGTCCTCACTTGGAGTGTTTTTAAATTAGGAAAAATCCGGTTCGCAGCTAAGCCCCCGAGTGTGGACGATGTCCTCACTCAGAGTGTGTTTAACTTAGGCGAAATCTGGTTCGCAGTTAAGCCCCTGAGTGTGGAGGATGTCCTCACTTGGAGTGTGTTTTTAACTTAGGCAAATCTGGTTCGCAGCTAAGCCCCCGAGTGTGGATGATGTCCTCACTCGGAGTGTGTTTAACTTAGGTGAAATCTGGTTCGCAGCTAAGCCTCCGAGTGTGGACGATGTCCTCACTCGGAGTGTGTTTAACTTAGGTGAAATCTGGTTCGCAGCTAAGCCCCCGAGTGTGGACGATGTCTTCACTTGGAGTGTGTTTAACTTAGGCAAAATCTGGTTCGCGGCTAAGCCTCCGAGTGTGGAGGATGTCCTCACTTAGAGTGTCACTGGTATAGCGACGTGCTATACAAACGGTTTTTAACCCCTTTCCGCGATGGAGTTTTGAACCATCGCCAAGTGAGTGAGTGCAATAGGGGGGGTCCTTCCCACATGACCCAAAAACCGTCGGGGATAGGCCCTCCTATCACACATGCTCGGCAAAATGAGGTCGTGTGCGATGGGCGAGCGATCAAATACAGTTATACGTACAGTTGTGCTAAAAAAATACAATTATACAGGCTAAATCGTTTCCGATCGTAAGTAAATCCCACACAGTCAGTCCTGGCTAAACGTTTCCGTTCGTATGTACATTCCAAATAGTCAATCCAAGGAATACATTTCCATTAGTATGTACATCCCACACAGTTAATCCAAGAAGTACGTTTTCGTTCGTATATACATCCCACATAGTCACTCAAAGGAAAACGTTTCCGTTCGCAGGTACATCACACACAATTTTCCCCATTAAATCGTTTGTGATAGCGTTGCCATTGCAGATGATATTAACAATTTTATCGTTTGCGTTATTGAATGCATCACACACGGTATGTAGAAGAAACTGTGTGGCAAAGGCTGTCCATCGCACACACTTTTTATGCGGTAAACGTTTGTGCAAGGTGGCCTAATGCAAACAGTTTTCAAGACGATGTCGTGTGTGATTGTTCATTGATCCAACACGGTTTATTCCTAGAAACTGTGTGCGTTGGCTGAGGTCATCACCCACGGTGTTTTCTCAATAACCGTTTGCAATAGAAAAACCCAATTATCAAGCTAATTGTCCTATTATTAATAATCCATTTATTAATCTAATTGACATTTCATATTAAGCACACAATATATTTCATTTTCATATTAAGGAAGCAGGATTTCATAATTGAAATACATCAGAGTACAACATCATATAGCTTCAGCACTCAGCTACCCCATTACACAACTGCACCAGCACCAAGTTTCACATGCAACATCTATAACCTTTCGAAATTAGCATCATAGACGGAACATAGACAGATGAATCTCATCTGGAAAACTGCTGAAGCGGAAGGCGAATATTGAGCCTTCATTGATGTTGAAAGTCTTTGCAACTTTAGGCCAGTGCCTGTGGATGATTGACCGTCCATCCTTCGTCTTCTTCAGGAACACTTCAATATTGAACCGTGGGTGTTTTATGAATACCTTCCTCACCTCCTGACCATACAGGTGGTTTGAGAGGTAATCATCAGTGAACTGCTTTGGAAAGGCCTGAAAACAAGGATGTGCATAAATATCTTCTCTATAATGGAAATGGGGCAAAGGAATAAAAAAGGCAAGGTATAATAGTTAGTACCATCCTGTAGTGAACTGATGTCTTCTTCATTGTGCAGACAAAGATCTTGTTGTTTTTTGTCGCTAATTTCTTTATCCTAACAATCTTTCTGAGTTTCTTGACTTGACTGATATTCATGGATAACTCATTTCCCCATATGCAAAAAGGGTCGAACAGTGGATCAAAACCTCTGACAGCAGGACCTACATGTGCAAGACCAAATTGTTAAAATCCTAAATATTAGAATGGTTCCTGCAATTGCATAATAATGTGCTATTAGACAACGGACCATGCATGTGCAAACCTCGATTGTAAACCTCAGTGCTTCCCATTGTTTCCCTGCAACACATATAAGGTAGTTAGTGATTAGGTTAAGTGAGGGTTCGCATGCTATCTGTAAAATATGTTGATGAAAAATAAGCACATTACAGATTCATCAGATTAATTCAAGCCACATGGAAAACCCATTTATCCAAACCAAGCATGATTAAGAAATAGGAAATATAGCAATTGAATATGTTTCTCGTGTATTAAGTGCAGCCAAATTCAATTTATTCCTCACATGCACAACAATACAAAATTCTACCCACGACAATTGGACATCGCATTGCAGAATTGAACCAAGAAGTTAACTAAACACCACAACAAATGAACCAAGTATTAACTGAGCACCACATTGCACAATATAACATAATCCTAATAGAAGATCAGACAGTTAACCAAACCAAGCATGCTTAACAACTTGGAAATATAGCAATTGTATTTGTTTCTCATGTATTTAGTACAACCAAATTCGATTTATTTCTCACATGGTATACAATAATAGAATGCACCCACAACAATTGAACATCGCATTGCAGAATTGAACCAAATAGTTAACTAAACACCACAACAAATGAACCAAACGTTAACTGAGCACCACATTGCACAATGTATAACTTACTAGAAGATCAGACAGTTAACCAAACCAAGCATGCTTGACAACTTGGAATTATAGCAATTGTATTTGTTTCTCATGTATTTTTTAAAGTTAAATTCGATTTATTTCTCACATGGAAGACAATACAAAATTGCACCCTAAAGAATTGAACATCACATTTGCAGAATTGAACCAAACAGTTAACTGAACACGAAAAGTAATTAACCAAACAATTAATAAGTGAGCACCACATTGCACGGCATATAGAACATATACACTAGAGCAACATATTGCATGGTAAAAGTAGATAGGACAATTCACTAGAATTTGTTAAGGAAAGCCAGGAGCAGCACATGCAACATGTAAACCGAGCATGCTTAACCTGCGTAGCTAGTATACTGAACATAGGTCCTTATAGTGAGCTAGTAAGACAAGCTACTCCTCATCGTCGGAGATATCGATGATGATTAGCTCCTTGGACATGGAAAAGGGCGAGGCCTCCACATCGTGGGTGCCCTCATCGTAGTGGTGAGTTACCTGAGCCGCTCCTGGCACCAACCTGTTGGCTCTCGAGTTGAGGTAAGCACGGGCACGCTGAGAAAACACCTCGTAGTCTTCGTCGAAGGCACCGACGGTCGCCTCGAGAAAATGCCATGAACTGTCGTTTAAAGCAGCCAACCGCATCGCAGCATCGGTGTGCGAGGCATCGACGGTGGCCTCGACGGTGAGGTGCTCCTCCAAGATCTGGGGGTCGCCATGAATGGCAGCCATCGCGACCTCATCCGCGCATGCGGCTACGATTTGCTTCTCCGCTGCCAAATGCTCCTTGAGCTCCTGGCTATACTGCGTGCACCATGGCTTAGGGCGGCGCTTATTTGGGGGAGCGGTCTGTGATTTGGGTGGAAGGTGTCGCCCCGGCGGTCGGGGCATGTGGGATGTGGAAGGAGGAGGATGGGGGTCGTGTGTGGATTACCTGCCTGGATCGACGAGGCCGAGCAGCGTGAAGGAGGGTCGCCGGCGAGGAGGCGGCGCTGCAAGCAAGGAGTGAAGGTTTCAACTTGGAAAGGAAGGCGGAAACATGGGAAATGTGGCTTTTGGTAAGGGGTAGGGGGTGGGGAGGTAGATATTTCCTCGGAAGCCAAAAATTTTGGATCAGTGCAGCGAAAAAACTGGCGCGCGAAGTGTCATCACACACGGTCCCTTATTCCACACTGTGTACGATATGTGAACATCACAAACGATTCATATAGCTTACCCCGGGTGTGATGAGTTTGAACATGCAAATTTTGGTCCGAATTTCCCTGGTTACAGTGGTCATCCACGTCATTGCAGAATTTGGGTACGCAAAGGAGACTACAGCACACCCACACTTCTTAATCGAGGGAGTTTAGCAATTAAACAGAGCTAGCTGACCTAAACATTACTCTAATAAATTAAAGACCGACACTCTTAATTAAAAAAACAAAGAGTACTACTCCTGCTGGCGCTCGTCGATCTCCACCGCCTCCTCCATGTCCAGCTCGCGCCGACGATCTCCTGGGGAAGGGGCTCCACGGCATCCATCGCACCACACTCGGCAAGCATCTTGCCATCTGCGTCCGCCATCTCTTTGGAATAGGTCGCCAATAGCTGGGCGTGGGCGGCCGCGATCTAGGCTTGGGCGGCCTCCATCGTGGCAACGTATGCCGCGAAGGAACAGACGGCAGCTCAAACGCTCTCGGCGATTGCCAACTCTTCGGCCGTGGGTTGCTGACCGTTGTCGGAGAAGCTACGCTCGATTTGGGTGGTGACCGCCAGGAGCTGGGCGTGGGCGGCCTCGACATGGTCGTGGGCAGCCTCCATCAAGGCTAAGGCCGCCGCTGCGGAACGGACAGCTGCTGTGCCGCTCTCGCGAGTTGCTATCCTCGAGGCAGATGTTGCTGCCGCCACCTGAGAAGCAACAGCGGCCGTTTGGGCTGTCTTGGCCGCCCGGTCGTAGATTGCGGTCGCGCTCAGGTAGCTTGTTAGCACGCGCATGGCAACTGCGGCCACGCTCTCACCGGAGTGGGCCGCCGAAGTTGCCCTCACGACCCCCCGGTCCACGTCCCCATCTTTCATCGGCGACGATTGAACAGTGAAATGATATTTGGGGACCGAGCTAGTGTGCATGACATGCCGGCTGTGGACTATAGCCGACGCACCTTCTCACGTAAGCCATATGCGTACTATGCTTCGATGGTGATCCAAGATATTTTGTGCTGCATCTCACACCGTTGGTGATAATAAACTATGTGCGATCTACTTGATTTTTCATCTTGATTTGAATTACATAATGGGGTCACAACGGCAAAGGAGAGTGTTTGAATTGCTAGAACTTTTATCTGCAGTGAACATGCAACTATAGGTGTGTCGTCAAAAAAATTGGAATTATTCAGGGTTTATTTGGACATTTTTATACATTAACTTGGTTTTCTAGGCATTTCAGGTGCACAATTCAAAATTAAACTACATGCACATGCACCGGTGCACCAAAATGGGTTGTAAAGTCAGATATGTGTCCATGGGTTGATGCTTATGTCCCATGCAAGAAATGGGGATGAATTTCAAACACCACGGCACCGTGGCTCTCCCGCAAACGTTGAGGTACTTGCTTTTGTAATTCTAGTAAATCCAAAACTCGTCTGAAATTCATGAACCTTGGCATGCTATCATGGAATGGCATCAACATGCTGGGGTAAAAAATATTGTCCCATTTGGGGCAGGTTATGGTATAAGCTTCTCACAAACCAGAGCTTCTCACAAGAAGCCTCATGGTTCTGGTAGGGGAACGTGTCACCTTTGTGGACAAAACGATATTGGTCGCCTCTTCTTGATTTCAATTTTTTTCTGGTGTCAACATAGAACAACAGGAGTGTCGTGTTAAATTTTGGAATTTTTCGGGGATCGTTTGGACATTTTTATACGTTAACTGAGTTTTATAGGCATTTATGTGCATAATTCAAAATTGAACTACATGCACATGCTCCAGTGCATAAAATCAGGTTGAAAAAACAAATGTGTGTCCTTGGTTGCAAGCTTAGGTCACATGCAAGAAATGAGAATGAATGTCAAACACCTTGACACTGTCGCTCAACCGCTAACATTGAGATACATGGTTTTAAAATTCTAGTAAATCGCAAACTCGTCTGAAATTCATGAAACTTGACATGATATCATGGAACGGCATCGACATGTCGTGGTAAAAATATTGTCCCATTTGGGGTAGGTTTGGGTATAAGCTTCTCACAAACCAGAGCTTCTCACAACAAGCCTGATGGTTTCGGTAGGGAACGTGCCACCTTGGGGGAAGAAACAATATCCGTTGCCTCTTCTTGCTTTTAAATTTTTTCTCGTGTCAACACAGAACAACAGGAGTGTTGTGTTAATTTTTGGGATTTATCGGGGTTCGCTTGGACATTTTTATACATTTACTGAGTTTTCTATGCATTTATGTGCATAATTCAAATTTGTACTACATGCACATGCTCCAGTGCATATAAATGGGTTCAATATTGAAATGTGTGTCCTTGGTTGCATGCTTAAGTCCCATGCAAGAAATGGGAATGAATGTCAAACACCTTGCCACCGTTGCTCGGCTGCTAACATTTAGATACATGGTTTTTAAATTCTAGCAATCGAAAACGCATCTGAAATTTATGAAACTTGACATGCTAGCATGGAACGGCATCAACATGCCGTGGTAAAAATATTGTCCCATTTGGGGCAGGTTGGGGTATAAGCTTCTCACAAACCAGAGCCTCTCACAACAAGCCTCATGGTTACGGTAGGGAACGTTTCACCTTTTTGGACAAAACGATATCCGTTGCCTCTTCTTGATTTCAATTTTTTTCTAGTGTCAACATAGAACAACAGGAGTGTTGTGTTAAATTTAGGAATTTTTCGGGGTTCGTTTGGACATTTTTATACATTAACTGAGTTTTCTATGCATTTATGTGCATAATTCAAATTTGAACTACAGGCACATGCTCCAGTGCATGTAAATTGGTTGAAAAATCAAATATGTGTCCTTGGTTGCATGCTTAGGTCCCATGTAAGAAATGGGAATGAATGTCAAGCACCTTGCCACCGTCGCTCGGCCGCAAACATTGAGATACATGGTTTTTAAATTCTAGTAAATCCAAAACTCGTCTGAAATTCATGAAACTTGACATGCTATCATGGAGCGGCATCAACATGCTTTGGTAAATTTTTTGTCCCATTTGGGGCAGGTTTGGGTATAAGCTTCTCGCAAAGCAGAGCTTCTCACAACAAGCCAGATGGTTTCGGTAGGGAACGTGCCACCTTTGGGGACGAAACGATATCCGTTGCCTCTTGTTGCTTTCAAAAATTTTCTAGTGTCAACATAGAACAACAGGAGTGTTGTGTCAATTTTTGGCATTTTTCGGGGTTCGCTTGGACATTTTTATACATTAACTGGGTTTGTAGGCATTTTATGTGCATAATTCAAATTTAAACTACATGCACATGCTCCAGTGCAGAAAAATGGGTTGACATATCAAATGTGTCCTTGGGTGCATGCTTAGGTCCCATGCAAGAAATGGGAATGAATTTCAAACATCAGGGCAGTGTTGATTGCTGGCAAAACGTTAAGATACTTTGTTCTTAAATTCTAGTAAATCCAAAACTCGTGTGAAATTCATGAAACTTGGCATGCTATCATGGAATGGCACCCGACATGCTGTGGTATTTTTCGTGTACATTTTGAGAGAAGGCACACTCGAATAACAGCCAACAAAGGCATTTTGAAACAAATAGCCGCCACTTTAACATCTGAAACATTTGTATAATTTAAATCATGTGCGTTCTGTTAACCATTCACGTGACGACATGTATCTCTTTTAATGGCTAGGAGGTGTCGTGCGGACAGCTGCTTGACTGAACGGGAGGTGTGCGAGCGCAGTCCGCTGCGCAGGCTGACCGAGAGGCGTGCAAGCTGTCCTCCAATGCGCAGGCTCACCGGGAAGCATGCGAGCTGTACGCTGCGCAGTCTCATTGGGAAGCGAGCCCTTTGACTTCCATGGCCGCCCGCCTTTCTCGCATCCTCTCCATTAATGGCGCCCGAGACGCTGTTTAATACGGGCGGCCTTACTTTTCGCCACCCATTCCCCTCCCTCCAGTAGACCTCCACCAACGAGGCATAGAAGGATCATCTGCCACTATTCTTCCAATTTGGTGAAGTAGACTCCGAGCCGGAGGAGATAGAAAATAAGGAGGAATGGGGCCTCATCGACATGGCCCTGAACGAGCTGGCCGCGGCGGTTGCTGCCCCCGCGCCCGTCCCAGCTCCCATCCCCGTGCCCATGCCAGCGACCATCCCTGTAGCATTGACGGGCTGGTCGCCAAGCACTATCGCAAAGCTGGAAGCCGCGGGCGTCAGCGAGTCTCCGTAGACCCGCGTGAGCTCGTGTACATGCTAGCATCAGCGCCCGTGCCCGTGCGCGCCCATGCACCCACCACGGCGCTGGTCCCCGTGCGTTTGCCTGCACCCACCGCGCCCGTGCCCGTGCGCGCGCCCCCCTCAGTGGCATGGGATGCCGCCGTCGACCACTACCTCGTAGCGCAGCGAGTTGCCGTCCTCCCGTGCCCCGCCCGTCGATCGCGTGATGACATGATGTTTGATTTCCAAGTGAAGAACATTATGTGCTTCCTTGAAGACTTCAACAATGGCGTCCCAGAGGATGACAACGGCAACGCCGGTGTGGCACGCCGCCTTCGCCGCCGCCGGAATTAGTTTTTTTTGGGTTTAATACCGTATCTCGATCATATGAATATAAATTCACAGTGTGACCGAATGAAAGATATGGTTTGAACGAACTTGCGTTTTTCCCTCTGAATGTACAGACTTATCAAACGATTTTCTTAAAAAAAGTCAATGGTTTTTAAATATAAAACACTCATCGCAAACGTTTTAGTTAGAACACACGTATGCAAAGGGAAAATGTGTCGAGCAGGATTTGTGCAGCTCTTGATCACAAACGTTTTAGACAGAACACCCGTATGTAAACCGACAGCTTCCCTAGTAAGCCAAGGGAAAATGTGCTGAGCAGGATTTGTGAAGCTCTTCATCGCAAATGTTTTAGATATAACACCCGTATGCAAAGTGAGAGCTATGGTCTTCCCCAGCAAGCCAAGGGAAAATTCGCCGCGTTGGATTTGTGCATCTCTTCAATGCAAACGGTTCAGATTGAATAAGTATGCAAAGAGAGACTTCGGCGCTAAGCCAAGAGAAAATCTAGCACGCAGGATTTGTACATCCCTTCAACGCAAACGGTTGTTTTGGATGACCCGTGTGCAATCACGTACTTACAATTTGGTAAGATTTGCATCTGTCATATTCGGTATATTGCCATTTGTCAAACTCGAAAGATTGACATTTGTTGATCTAGTAACATTGCCATTTGTCAACCTTGTAACACTGCCATTTGTCAAAATATGCAGCTAAAAATCACTAGCACTATCTAATTTTTGCAACTAAAATTCAGTAATTAATCATAGATTTCATTCATAGATTAAGCAGTCATTCTTTATACTAACAGTTCAACTCGACAGCTGAACCGACCAAACTTTTCCCCAATTGTTGCCAACCACGTACTGAAATAGTTAGTTCAACTATATATACTAGCTAATTTTAAGTACGTTGTACAGTTCCACCACATCTATAGTCAGATGAACTAAACAAAATAGCCCCTAAATACTACTACTACGGAGGGGCTTTGTACTACTTTTGGCAGCCTCTCCTCTGCCCCGCGCGCTCAGTAAGAGGCAGAGGAGGAGGAGCCTACCGACGAGCTGGACAACTGCAATACGGTGCCTGCCGTCGCTGCACCTTCAGCGACGCTCACCTCGAATGCCCTCTGCCGCTCCAGATGACCCGTCTCGAAGCGGCGGGACTCCTCGTAGATCTCCTGATTCCTCGCCTCTGCGGCGGCATGTGCTACGGCCACGGCGGCGGTAAGGCTCTTAGCGTGCTCGACGAGGCGCTCCACCTCCTCCCACAGGAACTCGATGTAGCGTGCAAGGTCGCTGACGCCCGTGCAGGCCTCCACCTCCACCTCTCGCCTTCGGGTGGCGGTGGCGGAGCATGTGATGACCCCGGTGGTCGACAGTGGGCTGGCGGCCATGGCGGCCGACGATGGGGTGGCGACCACGACCACCACCTCCCGCCTTCGGGCCGCCATGGCAGAGCGGGTGATGGCCACGGAGGCCGACAGTGGGGTGGCAGCCACGACGGCCACCTCCCACCTTCGGGCCACGGTGGCGGAGCGGGCGATGGCCCTGGCTTTCGAAGGTGGTGTGGCGGCCACGGTGGCAGACTATGGGGTGGCGGCAACAGCCGCCGACGGGCAGCGGCGGCGGAGCATGTGGTGGGTGTTCCGCGCATACCCAACAGGGACGCCACGCGCACTACACTACGCCGCGGACTGCGCCGCCGCCGCGGTGTAGCCTCCCAGGTGGAGCTATCCTCTGATGACGGTGGAGTGGCTGAGAGACAACGACGGACCAGTGCCATTAGCGATTGTGGGAGAAGCAGACGGGATAAGCTATAGGGAGGGAGGGGAAAATGCCACGCAGGACACGCCGGCCGTGAGGGTTTATATAGCAGGCCGGTAAGCATTGGGATTTTGGGGGATTTCACCGAGTCGGGCGGGAAGCTTGCGCGGGAACCTGCGCGGTTGCGCGGCAACGGGCTCACCACCGTTTGGCCAAAAGAACGCCCCCGCGCGCTGCTCAAGTTTGCGCTCTAAGCCGTCTACGGCAGCGGGGTGACAAGACATGCGAGAGGAGGACGAAAGGACACGTACACATACCGTTAATAAAAAAACATTTGTGATCTAATTACCTACTACCCCCGTCCTGGTTTATAAGTCGTCTATGTATTTTTGTGCCAAATTTTGACTAGCGATTTAACTAATAAAATATTAATGCATGTCGCCAAAGATTATATCGTTGGATTTGTATTTGAACATAGTTCCCAATTATATAATTTTTATAACATGCATTAACATTTTGTTGGTTTAATTTAAGGTCAAAATAAGGCACAAAATATAAATGGGACTAATAGACCAAGACGGAGGTAGTAGCACATGGCCGCTCTCTACGTAGCGATGCAACTGCCGGCCGGCTTGTAGAAGACCATTCCCTGCGTATTAAACTGCTCTGTGCGTGTGGTTGCTCGCGGTTGAGGCGGCCGTGGCGTGCTCTGCTCGCTTCCCGCCACGCGCGCTCTGCTCTTGCATCCCTCCGGGCACTCTGGCCTCGTCCCTCCACGCGCGCTGCCAGTGTTTGGGGCCGGCACACGATCACGTACGTTCGTGCAGCCATTACGCATGCAGTTGCGCCGGGCGCGGTGCCACGATGCAGTTACCCGCTGCAAAAACTGCCATGCGGATGCGCCGAGAATACAGGCCGCCCGACCCCCACTTATTCCTGCGGCCATTTATCTTCATCTCTTGCGCCACACGACACAATAAGCACACCGACGACGACACATACAGAGAGGACATCCAGCGGTTCCAATGGCGCTCCCCGTGGCTCCAATGGTGCTCCCAGCGGCCGCCGACGACAACAGGGGGGCAGTTCACCACGCATCACATAGTTGACACCCACGTGAGGGGGAAGGCCCTCTCAGTGGTGTACACGAACGAGCCGGTCTCGGTGGAGAGCTCTATCCAAACCATGGGGCAGTTGCTTGCTGAGGACAAGTACCAAGTGGTCGGCTTCGACCTCGAGTACACCAGCGGTCGTGCCGGGCACGATCAGAAGGTTGCCATCGCCCAGTTGTGCGTGCGACATGACGTCCTCATCTACCACTACCACCTGGCCACAAGGCCTTGTGAGCGTTTCTCCAGGTTTATCAACAGCTCCGACTACAGTTTCGGTATGGTGGACACCACCAACGATCTAAAAGCGCTCAAGGTTTCGGGCTTGAAATGCCAGAATCTTGTCAACATCCAGGACCACTACAAGGTCTGGGGCAGCGACAACAACAAATAGGACTCCGTGGTTGACCTCGCCTCGGCCATCATTGACCCTACTACATGAAGATGAAGGATGAGAGCAAGAAGGACAAGAACGCCTGGCACAGTGTCTGGCATCAGAGACTGGATGAACAACACATCAAGTACGCAGCCAAGGATGCGTACACAAGCTACGAGATGTACAGGCGGATCGCTGACATGAGGAAGTGTCTTCTTCCTGCCCCAGATGAGGGATCGAGCCACAGAGCAGTGGCGGGAGCATCACAAGAAGTAGATGACTAGACGATCGTTTCTCCTAGTTTAGAATGCATGCAATTATTTATTGAGGTGTGTGCGAATGATCTGTATAGTCACTTATGTAATTGGATGTTTATTTCAGTTATATATATATATAGTGGCACTATTCTGATCCTGGGATCAGAATAACTATTTGGATCACGGGGCCCTATATAGGGGCGCAACAAGGTGTTCCCGAACACCTGAACCGTGCAAAGAAAATCCATCCCCACGAAGCCCGCCACCAACCCCGATTCCCCACCACACCCCGATCCGACGTGCCTCCACCCACAGCCGCCGGCCACCGGCGTGCCGCCCACCCCAAGCCACCGGCGCCACGCCTCCACCCACTGCCACCGGCCCTCACCTCCACCCATCGCCGCCGGCCGCAGCGGCCCGTAGCGCCCACCGTCGCCTGCCAGGTCACCGTGATCTCGCTCTTCCTCTTCCGCGTGCAACCACTCGCCGGAATCTGGCTGCTCCTCCAACGCGCTGCCCACGCCGTCCTCTGCTCATTCCCGCACGCTGTCGGCTGCATCTCGCTGTTTCGCGCTTCCGGGATCACGCCTACCGCCTTCCTGCTGTGACGCCCCCGGCTCAATCGTGCACTAATCATACACGCACATGCACACGATCAAGCCTAAGGACTCACGGGAAGATATTACAACACAACTCTAAAACATAAATAAAGTCATACAAGCTTTATATTACAAGCCAGGGGCCTTGAGGGCTCGAATACATAAGCTTGCGTACAAGCGTCAATGGAAGCATCAGATATCTGAGTACAGACATAAAAGAAAACACAGCTAGGCCCTTAAAAGGCGGGGCAAAAGAAAACACTACGATCGAAAGGCGCAGGCCTCCTGCCTGGGACCCTCCGATCCTACTCCTAGTCGTCGGCCAACTCGTAGTAGAATCCACCCTCGGGGTAGTGGTAGCGACCGTCGGCGTGGGCAGCTGTATCCGGGGCTCTGTCATCTGGTTGCATCAAAAGGATATGGGGGAAAAAGAAAGCAAAGCAACCATGAGTACTCATCCGAAGTACTCAGACAGCAAGGATCTACACTACATATGCAACATTATCAAAGGGAGGCTGTATATATGGACTGGGCTGCAGAAATGCAAGAATAGAGGGAAGGCCTAGTCCTATCAAAGACTAGCATCTTCAGCGGTCTTGCAGCATTAGAAGAGTGTAGATTAGTACAATATAAAGTAGTAGTATCATCAACCTCACCCAGAGATCCTTCCTCGACTCCCTGCGAGAAAGCAATCGCAGAGCCATGCAGTCATCAACCTCGTCCTGAGATCCCTCCTCGACTCCCTGCGAGAAGCAATCCCAGAGCCATAGTATCCAATTCTAGTTGTATCGATCGGGATACAACTCCGAGAGTCCGTTACCGAGGATCCGGCTATGCATAGATTAGTTCTTCCCTGCAGGGGTGCACCAACTTACCCACCATGCTCGCTTAACTCCGGCCGGACACACTTTTCGGGTCATGCCCGGCCTCGGCCAAACGACACACCGCAACCCTACCTAGAGCTCAGCAGAGAGGTCCCCACCGGTCTACATCCTAAGCGCTCGGGGGTCTTGGGCCATCGCCACTCGCCCTCCGGGTCGTTGCGCACATGGCTCAGATCCAAGCACCACCTCTGTCGTGAATGGCGCCAATCACTCCATGCCACACTGCTGAACTGGACGTCTGACAGAGCTTTCGGCTGATGCTACGATGTAGAGTGCCCATAACTTTTCCCGCGTGATGGTTAGTGCTATCGGGCCAGAGGCCCACTCAGATCAAATATCCAAATCAAAGTGTGTTGGTAGTGCGGTAACAAGCAGAGACTCACGATCGATGTGACCCCATCGCCCCGTCTCGAGGACTTGCGGCAAAGGCCAGGAATGCCCGGCCGCGCCTCGTATTCATATCTCGGGCAACCTCCAGGTCAACCCATCTCCACAACACTCACCACTTAGGCTCACGCAGGTACCCCTCAGGGTCGACCCGCCTTTCCAAGTAACAGTGTAAAGTCCAAGTATCCGTGTGTCCATAACATCAGGGGAATCCGAGGTATCACCCTCGTTGGATTCCTACGTGATGTATCCATCAAGGTGAACTCGGAGGAATCACCCTCGATGGGTTCACACTTGATGTGTTGCACGACAGGGTCGTATCGGAAGTGGAGAAGGAGGAATCACCCTCGATGACCACGACCAAATAGCTACTCTACAGAGTAAACATCAGGAGTGCTATACGAGGTGTCACCCGCGGCACTCGATGGTAACGATGTAGTGTCGTACAACCAAGGGGGTGATGTGCGGTGCCGGGGCCTGTCTTCAATCCCGTTAACCGGGTCTTCTGATAATCTAGCGGGGCAGTCGGGACAAGTGGGGTCACTGATAAGTCTCTACCCAGCCTATACTAAGCAGTTTAGGATAAGCAGGTAAGGTATCAATAGCAGGTTACAATAAACAGGCTATGCATCAGAATAGGTAAATCAGTAGCAGCAGCAATTCTAATGCAAGCATGAGAAAATAGAATGGGCGATATCGGGATGATCAAAGGGGGGGGGGGCTTGCCTGGTTGCTAGGCGACAAAGGCAAGGTCGTCAACAGTGTCGTCGGGCTCCTGAGCTGCGTCGGTCTCGGCAAATGCGTCTGTAGCGGGGTCTACCAAGAGAGAAGAGGGGGAGGAAACAGTAAATATAAAGCAAACAAGAGCATGACATGACAATACGTAGAGCTAGGGGTGTTCAGACGCGGTGCTACACGATATAGGTGAAGAGGGAAAACATCCGGGAATGTTTTCCCGAAGTTCGGCATTTCGGACAAATGAAACGGAGGGGGACGGTTGCATGTTCACTATGCTAGAGATGTGTGGCGGACGAACGGACCGCGTCTTCGGATTCGTCTCGTCGTTCTGAGCAACTTTCATGTAAAAAGTTTTTCGATCTGAGTTATGGATTATTTTATATGATTTTCTAAAGATTTTAGCATTTTCTGGAATTATTTTTATTAATTAAAATCAACATTATCTAGAACAGTACGGGGGTGATGTCAGCATGATGTAGAGGTGACGTCAGCGGTCAACAGACGGGCTGACCAGTGGGTCCCACTGGTCAGTGACTGGACTAATTAACAGAGTTAAATTAACTAATCTAATCCTAATCAACTAGCGGGACTCACCTGTCAGTGTCTTATACTAATTACAAGTTGTTTAAATTTGAATTAGGGTTAATTAGGCGCTGGGGCCCGCAGGTCAGTGGGCCACTGTGCCACGTCAGCAGTTGACCCAGGTCAACGGGGCCCGCGGGGCCCGCAGTCAGTGACACTGAGGCTGGGGCCCGTGTGCCACGTCGGAGCCGACCGCCGGAGTTGCTCCGGCGAGCCCGAATGCGGCGAAGCGCACCGGCGAGGCTCGGGATTCGCCCACAAGGGGCTCTCGGGTGGAGCTCAGGCTGTTGTTTGGCCCGTTAGAGCGGGCGCGGCGAGCCGCATCGCATGGTGGTGGTCGGACTCGGGGCTGGCCGGAACGACGCCGGCGACGACGGTTGGCGGCGGGGCTCTCGGGTGGAGCTCGGGCGCGTGGCTGCGGTGGGCTAGCGAGCAAAGTAAAGGGCGGGGTGGCCTCTACAGCTCACCAGGAGCACGCCGATGCTGCTGGACCGAGCCGAGCGGCTCTGGGAGCGCGGCAATGGCAGCGACGGCGGCGGACAGAGCACGAGCACGGCGGCGGCTAGCTACGGCTACGGGGAAGGACAGGGAGGAGGGGGTTCCGGTGCGGCTGCTCACCGCGGAGCTGTAGGGAAGTGGCAGAGGGCTCGGGGAAGGTCGAGGTCGCCGGAATCGGCGACGGCATGCGGCAGTGATCCGAGGAGGGAGAGGGCGGCATGGAGGCGATGCAGTGGCTCTCCGGCTCGGGTGACTCGTCGGAGAGGAAGAGGAGGTCGAGGCGGTCCTCTCTGGCGCAGAGGCGAGGCGAGCGCGGTGGCCGCGTGTGCTACGGCGGCGGTGCCATGGCTGCGTCGGCGAGGTGGGGAACGAAAGGGAGAGCGAGAGAGAGAGTGAGCGAGGGAGAGCCAGGGGGCGGGAGCTACTCTTTACCCACCAGGAGGGCGCAGGCGCACTGTTGACTGTGAGGTGAGGGGGGCCAGCTTGGGCGAGGCGCGCACGGCAGGTGTTCGACAGCGGCACTGGTGAGCAGTGCGGGAGGTGGGGAGGGGGGGAACGCTGCGCGGGCTGGGCCGGGCACTGTGGCCACTTAGGCCCAGTGCTGTGGGCTTTTTTCTTTTTCTTTATTTCTTTTCTGTTTTTCTTTTTAGTTTCTGTTTTGTATTTTCTTTTTGCACTTTTCCAATTTTGTAAAACATGAGTTTTGCCCCAAAAAACTCAGTGCATTTTCTATCACTGCTACAAAAAGTTTGGAGTCCAGATCATTTCATTTGGATTTTATTTAAATGAAAAGGTATTAAATAATTCTGTTTTGCTACTGTTTCTTGTTGTTACAGTCATATAATTTTTTTAGTATATGTTGAAAATAATTTTTGAATTGTCTCTGGATTATTTGCTATTTAATGAACATTTTAGTTTCTGATTTGAACAACTTTTATTTTCCACTTTGAATTCATTTGAAGTTTGAATTTGGAGTTTGAAATGCAACATGATGCAAATGATGACTAGGCACTGTTGAACTTGCTGACATGGCATCATCAAAAGGGGAATTACTGTAGATAACCACTAGGGGTGTTACAAATCTCCTCCACTAATAAGAATTCTCGTCTCGAGAATTAAGAGGTAGAAGGGAAAAGATCGAGGTATTCAGCACGGAGGTTATCCTCGCGTTCCCAAGTGGCTTCATCTTCAGTATGATTTGACCACTGCACTTTGAGGAACTTGGTAACCTTCTGACGGGTCCGACGTTCAGCTTCATCGAGAATACGAATCGGATGCTCCTTATAAGAAATATCATCTTGTAATTCGAGCATTTCATGGTCCACTGCTCGGTGCGGAGATTCCTTGAAGCAACGACGAAGTTGCAACACATGGAAGACGTCGTGGATATGAGAGAATTGCGGCGGCAACTCCAATTTATATGCCACCTGACCACGTCTTGCAACAATGCGGAAAGGACCAATATAGCGTGGAGCTAGCTTGCCCTTGATTCCGAAGCGGTGAGTGCCCTTCATAGGAGTGACTCGCAGATAAGCCTGATCACCAGGTTGATAAGTCAAACCCCATCGTTTGCGATCGTAATTGCTCTTCTGGAGGTCTTGAGCCGCCTTGAGATTTTCTCGGACAATACGAACTTGTTCTTCGGCGTGTTGAATAATATCCGGACCCACGAGCGGTCGTTCCCCAGTTTCTGACCAATTCAGAGGGGTTCGACACTTACGTCCATAAAGTACTTCAAAGGGAGCCATTTTCAAGCTGGCTTGATAGCTGTTGTTATAAGAGAACTCGGCATACGGGAGAGATTCTTCCCATTTCTTACCGAACGATATAACACAAGCCCGAAGCATGTCTTCAAGCACTTGATTTACTCATTCGACTTGGCCTTGGGATTGGGGATGATAAGCTGAACTCCAGGTAATATGAGTTCCCATAGCTTCTTGGAAACTTTCCCAGAACTTGGAGGTGAAAAGACCGCCACGGTCCGAACTAATCTCCTTCGGAATGCCGTGGAGTGAAACAATTCTGGAGATATATAATTCTGCTAACTGACTAGCAGTGATCGTCTCTTTGACAGGCAGAAAGGGTGCAACCTTGGAGGGTTGGTCGATGACGACAAGAATAGCATCATGACCCTTCTGTGACCTGGGAAGTCCTGTAAGGAAATCCATTTGAACTTTATCCCATTTCCATAAAGGAAGAGGAAGGGGTTGCAGAATTCCAGAAGGCTTCTGATGTTCTGCTTTAATGCGACGGCACACATCACATTCAGCAACATACCGAGCAATATCCTGCTTCATTCTAGACCACCAGTACCTTTGACGGAGATCACGATACATCTTGGTGCTACCCGGATGAATAGACAGCAGGGTATCATGTGCCTCCTTCATGACCTTGTCAGTCATAAGCTCGGAGCGAGGTACGATAATGCGGTTTCTGAAATAAAAGGTTCCATCTTCAGACAGCGAGAAATCCCTGTACTTTTCAAGGTGAAGATTTTTCTTCATCAGATCAACTTCAGCATCTTTAGCTTGCGCATCCTTAACAGCTTTCTCAAGATCTGGTTGTATCACAAGGTTATTAAGAGAACCCTGTGGAACAATACGCAGATTCAGCTTGCACAGTTCTTCAAATAGACGAGGTTGAGCTCTCCTAACCACGAGGTTGTCGCAATAGGACTTGCGGCTTAAGGCATCAACCATCACATTAGCCTTGCCAGGGGTATAGGAAATACCCAAATCATAGTCCGCAATGGCCTCCATCCATTTTTGCTGACGGAGGTTTAGAGATGGCTGAGTGAACAAGTACTTCAGACTTTTATGATCCGTGTATATCTCGCAACGATTACCGAGAAGGTAATGTCGCCCCAACTGCAGTGCATATATGACAACAGCTAGTTCTAGATCATGTACTGGATAATTCTCTTCATGTGGGCGCAACTGACGAGAGCCATAAGCAATTACTTTACGCTCTTGCATTAGGACGCAGCCTAATCCTTCACGGGATGCATCACAATAAATCACGAAGTCTTTGCGGGAATCTGGAGGAGCAAGTACTGGGGCAGATGTTAGCTTGTCTTTGAGTGTCTGGAAACTTTCCTGACATTTTTCTGTCCAGTCAAACTTAACGCCCTTGTGAAGCAGATCAGTCAGGGGCTTAGCTATCTTAGAAAATTTCTCGACAAATCGACGGCAATAGCTTGCAAGGCCGAGAAAACTTCTCACTTGCTTGACGTTCTTCGAAGGAGTCCAATCAAGAATAGCCTGAACTCGTTCTGGGTTAACAGCGATTCCATCCTTGGAAATCACATGACCAAGGTAGGTTACTTCAGAAAGCCAGAATTCGCATTTGGAATACTTGGCATACAACTGGTGTTCTCGGAGCCTTTCCAGTACAAGCCGAAGATGTTCGTCATGTTCTTCCTTATTCTTCGTAACAACCAGAATATCATCTAGATAAACCATGACGAACTTGTCGAAGTAATCCATGAATATGTAATTCATCAGACAGGAGAATGTGGCTGGAGCATTTGTTAATCCAAATGACATGACGGTGTACTCATAAGAGCCATAGCGAGTAACAAATGCAGTCTTCGGAATATCCTCTTCGCGAACACGGATCTGATGATAACCCAACCTCAAGTCGAGTTTAGAAAACACCGATGACCCAGCAAGTTGATCATACAAATCGTTGATCTGAGGAAGCGGATATTTGTTCTGGATTGTGGCTTGGTTAATGGGCCGATAATCCTGAACCAATCGGTTAGTTCCATCCTTCTTCTTAACGAAGAGTGAAAGTGCTCCCCAAGCAGAGGAACTGGGGCGGATGAAACCCTTCTTAAGTGACTTGTCGATTTCCTCCTTAAGTTCGAGAAGGTGGTGCGGAGGCATTTTATAAGGACGCTTCGCAATAGGAGTTGTGCCTGGTTTCAAGTCGATGACAAACTCGACAGCTCTAGCAGGGGGTATTCCTGGAAGTTCTTCTGGAAAGACATCTTGAAAATCATGAACAACGGGAACGTTCTCGATGCCTTCGAGAGGTGAAGCATTCAACGCATTCAGAGCATAAATCTGAGCTTCGGCGTCCTGAACTGTTTGAGCTGAGTATCTGACGGTTTGGCCGGAAGGGTGTGTGATCCGGACTGACTCAGTGGCACAGTCAATCAAAGCTTTATGAGGTTTCAACCAATCCATACCCAGAATAATGTCTATGTTGGAGGTCTTGAGAGCAATGAGAGAAACGGGGAACATCAATCCTCCAATCACAATTTGGTTACCGTGGCTTACCATGGTAGTTTGCCAATTAGCCCCAGGTGACTGCATTACTAATGGGGTGGACATCTCCTCGAAAGGTATATCATGGCTTCACGCAAAACTTTCAGACATGAAGGAGTGCGATGCTCCAGAATCACAGAGGACTGAAGCTGGGATTGAGTTCACTAGAAGGGTGCCCATCACAATTTTGGGGTCCTGTCGAGCTTCTTCAATGTTGACTTGGTTGACATGAACAAGCTGATTAGCAGGTGGTCTGGTTTCAATGTTCCTGGAAGGATGTTTTCGACGGCTCTTCCTGCAACCAACAGAAGGACGGGATGTGTGTTGAGGCTGACTCTGACGGCAATTGATAGTACGGTGCCCTGGCTGTCCACACTGGTGGCACAAACCATCATTATGGGAAGAAACACCAACATTGGGCTATCTACTTGCAATGTTCAGTTGTCTTGGTGGTGGAGGCAGACGAGGTGTAGCATAAGACGGCCTGGGTACAGGGGCAGGTCGGTGATGAACATTGTGCGGAATCCACACTCGACGTTTCTGAACAGGCTGATCCGAGGATGAGCCAGCATCACGAGTGTGTTTGAGTGACTCCTGGTATTTAGCCAGACCAGTTTCAACTCGAAAGGCTTGACTGACAAGTGTCGCAAAGTCCACACAATCAATGACAACAAGTGCGAGCTGTATATCGGAATGCACTCCTTCACGGAATTTCTCCTGCTTGTGGGCGTCAGTGTCGATGTCATCTTTAGCATAGCGGGATAATTCAAGGAATTTCCTCTGATATTCATCCACAGTCATTATTCCCTGGGTGAGTTTGCGGAATTCCTGCTTCTTTTGGTCGATCAGACCTGGAGGGATGTACCTTGCACGAAAGGCTGACTGAAATTCCTGCCAAGTGGTTACAGTTTCAGCAGGCAACATACCCTTGTGGCTCTCCCACCATTGAGCTGCAGGACCCTTCAAGTGAAATGTCGCAAAGGTGACATAACTGTCAGGAGCAACATTAGCTGATTCCATCTCAAACAGGATGTCACGAAGCCAATCATCAGCATCCATAGGATTGGTGGAGTTGCGGAAAACACACGGTTTGAGGTGCACAAATTCTTGCAGTGTTATTGGGGTAGGCTGTTGGTGAGCATTCTGGTTTGGGAACTAAGCCAATATCCCGGTCATAACCTGACGGTTCAGTTCAAACTGCTGCATCATTGTGGCGATATAAGGTGGAGGTGGAGGATCATCAGCCATCCTGCCAAATGAACAGGGGCAGTTTAGCAAGAAAAACTGCATGTGTACGAGGTCATTCACGATGTAACATGAGTAATGAACAAGAAGGCATCAGGTGCATATTATTAGTCATTAAAGACATACAGAACGATGCACTGAGTTGGACACAAATGGCGGTAGGAGTTCGGAAATGCACGCGGCTAGACAAACTAGGCGGCGCGCAGGCACACGGTAAGGAAGCACACAACGAGACATAGCAAAGGCTATATCCACGTCGGAGAAAACTGCCGGGGCGAGGAATGTGCAAGTGACAACACAGGGTGCCCTCGATAAAAGGATCCTGTAAGCAGAATCTGGCCCACAATCTTGAAGAAAGGAGGGGTAATTGCAGAACTCCGGATGGATGTGATCACGAGAACCTAAGGTTGGAGTTAGTAAAATTATTTAACCCAAATAGAAGAGAGATCAGAGCCCCAGAGTAAAGGTCGAGGAATAAAAGATCCTAATACCACCCAATTGGCGACGTGGGCCCGTAAGCCACATAGCCAAGTTAGTAAAATAGTTTGGACCACTAGACTCAACTTCGGCCAAGGAGTTGGAAAGGGGGGGTTCCTAGAGGCAGTCGGCTCTGATACCAACTTGTGACGCCCCCGGCTCAATCATGCACTAATCATACACGCACATGCACATGGTCAAGCCTAAGGACTCACGGGAAGATATCACAACACAACTCTAAAATTAAATAAAGTCATACAAGCTTTATATTACAAGCTAGGGGCCTCGAGGGCTCGAATACATAAGCTTGCGTACAAGCGTCAGCGGAAGCATCAGATATCTGAGTACAGATATAAAAGAAAACACAGCTAGGCCCTTAAAAGGCGGGGCAAAAGAAAACACTACGATCGAAAGGCGCAGGCCTCCTGCCTGGGACCCTCCGATCCTACTCCTGGTCATCGGCCAACTCGTAGTAGAATCCACCCTTGGGGTAGTGGTAGCGATCGTTGGCGTGGGCAGCTATATCCGGGGCTCCATCATCTGGTTGCATCAAAAGGATATGGGGAAAAAGAAAGCAAAGCAACCGTGAGTACTCATCCGAAGTACTCAGCAAGCAAGGATCTACACTGCATATGCAACATTATCAAAGGGAGGCTGTATATGTGGACTGGGCTGCAGAAATGCCAGAATAGAGGGAAGGCATAGTCCTATCGAAGACTAGCATCTTCAGCGGTCTAGCAGCATTAGAAGAGTGTAGATTAGTACAATATAAAGTAGTAGTATCATCAACCTCACCCAGAGATCCTTCCTCGACTCCCTGCGAGAAAGCAATCCCAGAGCCATGCAGTCATCAACCTCATCCTGAGTTCCCTCCCCGACTCCCTGCGAGAAGCAATCCCAGAGCCATAGTATCCAATTCTAGCTGTATCGATCGGGATACAACTCCGAGCGTTCGTTACCGAGGATCCGGCTATGCATAGATTAGTTCTTCCCTGCAGGGTGCAACAACTTGCCCACCACGCTCGCTTAACTCCGGCCGGACACACTTTTCGGGTCATGCCCGGCCTCGTCCAAATGACACACCGCAACCCTACCTAGAGCTCAGCAGAGAGGTCCCCTCCGGTCTACGTCCTAAGCGCTCGGGGGTCTTGGGCCATCGCCCCTCGCCCTCCGGGTCGTTGCGCACATGGCTCAGATCCAAGCACCACCTCTGTCGTGAATGGCGCCAATCACTCCATGCCGCACTGCTGAACTAGACGTTTGACAGAGCTTTCGGCTGATGCTACGATGCAGAGTGCCCTAACTTTTCCCGCGTGATGGTTAGTGCTATCGGGCCAGAGGCCCACTCAGATCAAATATCCAAATCGAAGTGTGTTGGTAGTGTGGTAACGAGCAGAGACTCATGATCGATGTGACCCCGTCGCCCCGTCTCGAGGACTTGCGACAAAGGCCAGGAATGCCCGGCCGGGCCTCATATTCATATCTCGGGTAACCTCCAGGTCAACCCGTCTCCACAACACTCGCCACTTAGGCTCATGTGGGTACCCCTCAGGGTCGACCCGCCTTTCCAAGTAACAGTGTAAAGTCCAAGTATCCGTGTGTCCATAACATCAGGGGAATCTGAGGTATCACCCTCGTTGGATTCCTACGTGATGTATCCGTCAAGGTGAACTTGGAGGAATCACCCTCGATGGGTTCACACTTGATGTGTTGCACGACAGGGTCGTATCGGAAGTGGAGAAGGAGGAATCACCCTCGATGACCACGACCAAATAGCTACTCTACAGAGTTAACATCAGGAGTGCTATGCGAGGTGTCACCCTCGGCACTCGATGGTAACGATGTAGTGTCGTACAACCAAGGGGGTGATGTGCGGTGCCGGGGCCTGTCTTCAATCCCGTTAACCGGGTCTTCTGATAATCCAGCGGGGCAGTCGGGACAAGTGGGGTCACTGATAAGTCTCTACCCAGCCTATACTAAGCAGTTTAGGATAAGCAGGTAAGGTATCAATAGCAGGTTACAATAAACAGGCTATGCATCAGAATAGGTAAAGCAGTATCAGCAGCAATTCTAATGCAAGCATGAGAAAATAGAATGGGCGATATCGGGATGATCAAAGGGGGGGGGGCTTGCCTGGTTGCTCGGCGGCAAAGGAAAGGTCGTCAATAGTGTCGTCGGGCTCCTGAGCTGCGTCGGTCTCAGGAAATGCGTCTGTAGCGGGGTCTACCGAGAGAGAAGAGGGGGAGGAAACAGTAAATATAAAGCAAACAAGAGCATGACATGACAATACGCAGAGATAGGGGTGTTCGGACGCGGTGCTACACGATATAGGTGAAGAGGGAAAACATCCGGGAATGTTTTCCCGAAGTTCGGCATTTCGGACAGATGAAACGGAGGGGGACGGTTGCACGTTCGCTATGTTAGAGACGTTTGGCGGATGAACGTACCGCGCATTCGGATTCGTCTCGTCGTTCTGAGCAACTTTCATGTACAAAGTTTTTCGATCTGAGTTATGGATTATTTTATATGATTTTCTAAAGATTTTAGCATTTTCTGGAATTATTTTTATTAATTAAAATCAACATTATCCAGAACAGTACGGGGGTGACGTCAGCATGACGTAGAGGTGACGTCAGCGGTCAGCAGACGGGCTGACCAGTCAAACCTGACCAGTGGGTCTCACTGGTCAGTGACTGGGCCAATTAACAAAGTTAAATTAACTAATCTAATCCTAATCAACTAGCGGGACCCAGCTGTCAGTGTCTTATACTAATTACAATTAGTTTAAATTTGAATTAGGGTTAATTAGGCGCTGGCGCCCGCAGGTCAGTGGGCCACTGTGCCACGTCAGCAGTTGACCCAGGTCAACGGGGCCCGTGGGGCCCACAGTCAGTGACACTGGGGCTGGGGCCCGCGTGCCACGTCGGAGCCGGCCGCCGGAGTTGCTCCGGTAGCCCGAATGCGGCGGAGCGCGTTGGCGAGGCTCGGGATTCGCCCACAGGGCATCCCCGGGGCTGTGGTTTGGCCCGTTAGAACGGGCGCGGCGAGCCGCATCGCGTGGTGGTGGTGGTCGGACTCGGGGGAGGCCAGAACGACGCCGGTGACGATGGTTGGCGGCGGGGCTCTCGGGTGGAGCTCGTGCGCGTGGCTGCGGTGGGCTAGCGAGCAAAGTAAAGGGCGGGGCCGCCTCTGCAGCTCACCAGGAGCACGCCGGTGCTGCTGGACCGAGCCGAGTGGCTCTGGGAGCGCGGCAATGGCAGCGACGGCGGCGGACAGAGCACGACCAAGGCGGCGGCTAGCTACGGCTACGGGGAAGGACAGGGAGGAGGGGGTTCCGGTGCGGCTGCTCACCGCAGAGCTGTAGGGAAGTGGCAGAGGGCTCAGGGAAGCTCGAGGTCGCCGGAATCAGCGACGGCATGCGGCGGCGATCCGAGGAGGGAGAGGGTGGCGTGGAGGCGATGCAGTGGCTCTCCGGCTCGGGTGACTCGTCGGAGAGGAAGAGGAGGTCGAGGCGGTCCTCTCTGGCGCAGAGGCGAGGCGAGGCGAGCGCGGTGGCCGCGTGTGCTATTGCGGCGGTGCCATGGCTGCGTCGGCGAGGTGGGGAACGAAAGGGAGAGCGAGAGAGAGAGTGAGCGAGGGAGAGCCAGGGGGCGCGGGAGCTGTTCTTTACCCACCAGGCGGGCGCAGGCGCGCTGTCGACCGCGAGGAGAGGGGGGCCAGCTCGGGCGAGGCGCGCGCGGCAGGTGTTCGACAGCGGGGCAGGTGAACAGTGTGGGAGGTGGTGGGGAACGCTGCGCGGGCTGGGCCGGGCACTGTGGCCACTTAGGCCCTGTGCTGTGGGCCTTTTTCTTTTTCTTTATTTCTTTTCTGTTTTTCTTTTTAGTTTCTGTTTTGTATTTTCTTTTCGCACTTTTCCAATTTTGTAAAACATGAGTTTTGCCCCAAAAAACTCAGTGCATTTTCTAGCACTGCTACAAAAAGTTTGGAGTCCAGATCTTTTCATTTGGATTTTATTTAAATGAAAAGGTATTAAATAATTCTGTTTTGCTACTGTTTCTTGCTGTTAGAGTCATATAATTTTTTTAGTATATGTTGAAAATAATTTTTGAGTTGTCTCTGGATTATTTGCTATTTAATGAACATTTTAGTTTCTGATTTGAACAACTTTTATTTTCCACTTTGAATTCATTTGAAGTTTGAATTTGGAGTTTGAAATGCAACATGATGCAAATGATGACTAGGCATTTGTTGAACTTGCTGACATGGCATCATCAAAAGGGGAATTACTGTAGCTAACCACTGGGGGTGTTACACCTGCGGACGCCGGAGGAAGAGCTCAGGCACTGCTCTTCCACATCCTCTTGGTTGCCCGACCACCACTCTGCCTTCTTTCGTTGCGGCTTTGTCGCCGTCGCATCTAGGCAGAAGCGAACCACCTAATGCGCCCCTGCCGGTCTCAACAACACGCAAGGTGCCGTCCCTTACCTGTTGGTTGTCCGCTCATGGAAACCCGGCCTACGCTGAGGATGAGCTGACCATGGCAGTCTGCCAGAGCTGATCTGGGCCGCATCTTCTTCATCTTCAAGGCAACAGCAGCGAGCCTGTTCAGCTCGTCTTCAAGTAGCAGCAGCGCATCACGTTCACCCACTACCCCAACCACCAGTCACTCTCCGCCGTAGTTTAAAGTCCCCAATTTCCGACCGGCCATCAGGGGATCCGGTCACTATTGCAGGCCCGCTTTGCCTGATGCGTCAGTCCAACTGCAAAAGAAAGAGCAGCCTACGTTGCTGTCGTGTTCCACTCACTTGTTTGAATCATGAAGGCCGCTGGATCTTAGTGTATAAAAGAAGAAACGATAGAAGAAGCAAAGCATGTGGCTGGAGAAAAAGAGAAGGAGCAATCAACGTTGAAGGGATAAGGATGAATATGTGGCTAGGAATAAAATATATGGCATAGGGCAAGTGTGGTGCTAACACCACACCAACTAATGGTTGTTTTTCTATTACGAAAAGAGATTATTATGCATTCTATTTTGAAGAAAAAGTTCATTTTTGTCCCTGCATGATTTATGTTTCAAGTTGATATCTGAAAAATCCCACAGGCAGTACGATAGTTGTAGTTGTAGTTCTCATGTCTCTGCATTTTTGCACAGCCGCCAGATCTCCTCTGGATTATCCCCATGGCCATCACAGCAGAGTGTGCGTGTGTACGTGCACTGGTGCATGGTGCGTGTCGACTGTGAATTGTTCTGGTGTACTTCGTATGTGTATTCTTGTGTTTTTTTTATTTTCAACGAAGTTCATGTTTTAGAAGTTTCGAAGTTCACATGTGCCAAATACAGAAGAAATTCATGAATAAAAAGGGACAACCCATATATAGAAACAGATTTTCCCTATTTCGAAAAAATAAAACCAAGAAGGTCAAATTAAAATAACAGAGCAGTTTGATGCTCATTAAAATTTTGGATTTTTTTCTCATTTCTAAAAATAAACCAATATTTTTAAAAGTTAGATTTTCCTCGTTTCTAAAAAATAAGAGAGAAGGCCAACTCAAAATAACAGAGCAGTTCAATTTTTTTTATAAAGAATGGATTTAAAAAAAACTAGAAAATTTGAAAGAACCGAGAAGGTCCAAAAATGTAGAAGTTCAAATTTTAAAACACTAGAAGTTCAATTTGAAATAACCGAGAAGGTCAAAAAACCTAGAAGTTCAAAGTTATGTGATTCCTTCCAATGTCACTTGTCAATGATATATGATTACAGTTTCAATTATATTTGGCGCTTGTTGATTTTCCACATTCATAAAAAACTGTAAAAGTGTTACAAAAATGTTTTATGCTTATTTAAAAACATATTTCCTTTCTAAGAATAAGACTAAGAAGTTCAATCTAAAATAACATAGAAGTTCGAAGTATATAAAAAACTCAGATTTGTTGCAAGAAGTTCACGTGCACCTCCGTGGACGGTTCAGAATTTATATTGCGGGATGTCCGACCTCCAATTACATGTTTTAAAATGGCAAAAAATGACATCCGACCTTTAATTGCGTGTAATTCGACGTATACACAAAAATGCGACAGAAGTTCATAATGAAAACAACGAGAAGTTCAAGTACTGCAAGGAATGCATTTCAGGTGAGAATAAAAGTATAGAAAAATAAAAGCTTAAAAGGTTTGTTGAAAGAAGTTTAAGTGCTCTATCCGGGGAACTTCAAAACTTCTTGCGAGAGAGGTTCACCTTGTATTTCCATGTTCGAAAACACAAAAAAGAAATTGTTTTTTTGCGTTTTAAAATAATTCTCTCAATCCACAAAGAAGTTCAGTTATTATTTGGGAGCAATTTGATTTCAAAAAGAAGATAAAAATTCAAATTATAAAAATGAAAAAAGTTCATGTACTACATGGTGTGTGTTTAATATGAGAAAAATGAATTAAAAGGCAAGGTCCAATTTTGTTGTAGTTATAAGTTCAAGCCCTCCATTGGAGAAAGTTAAAAAAATTATTATGAGAGAGGTTTGTACAAAAGGAATATCATTTGTGTAACACTGACGAATCGATGAGAAAACTACAAATGAAAATACGTCACAGAAGTTCAACGTGAAAAGAGCAGGAAGTTCAAGTACTACACTCAATGAATTTCAGATGAAAAACTTTTAAAAACATGGCGAGTATGAAAAAATGATCAACACGGGAAACTTGCGTGTTTACAGCAGCTTTCCATCAGTATATCACTTGCTCAATTTCGGTGAGTGGATGGAGAGCTATGAGCAAAAAAGCACTTGAAAAACAGAGTGAAGTTCAAGTAGACATGCTGAGAAGTTCAAGTTCTTCACGCGGTGCATTTTCGAAGAATCTATTTCGCGATAAAGGCAGAACGCATGATCTCGCCATTTTCGAAATTACTTGAAAACGGCAAGGAATCGGAGAAAACCATCTACATGAAAAAGTTTCGCATTTTCCGTAGCTTTACAACGGGATATTAATTGCCCCATTCCGGTAAAGTTTGTAGAAACTACGGCCAAAAAACGTTTCTAGCCATTTTCAAAATTTACTTAAAACCGTAAGGAACTGGGAGAAACAATATATACCAAAAAGTTTCGCATTTCCTCAAGCTTTCCAACGCCATATCATTTGCTGCATTCGGACGTATGGTTAAAACATTAACTCAAAAATACGTACTCGGTGGAACTGGTACCGTTTTCTAAATTACTTTTAAACCGTTCAAAATTAGAAAACACTTTCAACATGAAAAAGTAGCGCATTTTCATAAGATTTCCAACGCCATATCATTTGCCTCAATTAGATTAGCCGTTTAGAAATGGCATCGAAAATACGAACTCGGCTGTTCGGTTTGCGAAATTTTACGATTTTCCAAATTACTCTTTAACCCTATGGAATTAGAGAAAACTATCAACATGTGGAAGTAGCGGTTTTGTAGCAGCTTTCCAACGCCATATTATTTGCCTCATTCCGATAAACGGTTAAGAAATGCGATCGAAAATACGATTCACGTTTTTTGTATGAAGAAAAAACGGTTTTCAAAACTGCTCTTAAACCGCTTACATTTTGCTAAAAATTCAACTTGGGTCATGATACTCGTGTCCATAGCTTTCCAACGGTATATCGCAAGCCCCATTTGGGCAATGTTGGCGGAAGTTCAACCTAGCAATGGGATGAGAATAATATTCGGATAACTACCGGATCTGTCCCAGCAGTAATAGTTAAACTTCCCCTAGTGTTAGGTTGAACTTCAGCAAACATTACCCAAATGGGGATTGTGATATACCGTTGGAAAGCTATGGACACGTGTATCATGACCCAAGTTAAATTTTTGGCAAAATCTAAGCGGTTTAGGAGAAGTTTTCAAAACCATTTTTTCTTCTTACAAAAAACATGAATCGTATTTTCGATCGCATTTCTAAACCGTTTATCGGAATGAGGCAAATAATATGGTGCTGGAAAGCTGCTGCAAATCCGCTCCTTCCGCATGTAGAAAGTTTTCTCTAATTCCCTATGGTTAAAGAGTAATTTGGAAAATCATAGAATTTCGCAAACCGAACAGCCAAGTTAGTATTTTCGATGCCATTTCTAAATGGCTATTCCAAATTTCCAATGGAGGCAAATGATATAGTGTTGGAGAGCTTATGAAAATGCGCTTCTTTTTCATCTACAAAGTTTTTCTAATTTTGAACAGTTTAAGATTAATTTAGAAAATCGTCCAAGTTCCATCGAATTCATATTTTTGAGTTAGTTTTTTAACCGTACGTCGGAATGCAGCAAATGATATGGCATTGGGAAGCTTGAGGAAATGCAAAACTTTTTGGTATATAATTTTTTTCCCAATTCCTTACTGTTTTACGTCAATTTTGAAAATGGTTAAAAATGTTTTCTGGCTATAATTTTTGTCAACTTTGTCAGAATGGGGCAAATAATATACGTTGGATAGCTATCGAAAATGCGAAACTTTTTCGTATGTAAAGTTTTCTCTAATTCACAGCGGTTTTCAAGTAATTTAGAAAATGGCGAAATCATGATTTCTGCCTTCATCGTGAGAGGAAATGCACTGCGTGAAGAACCTGAACTTCTGGGGCATTTCTGTTAGAACTTCACTCTGTTATTGACGTGCTGTTTTTTGCCCGTAACTCCCAAAGCACTAACCGGAATTAGCCAAATGATATACCGATGGACAACTGTTGAAAACACGCAAATTTCCCGTGTTGAACAGTTTTTCATACTCGCGACGGTTCAAAAGAATCTTTTGAATACATAAAAACATGTTTTAAACGTTATACATGAAAAATTTAAACCGTTCATCAAAATGTAGCACATAATATACCGTTGGAAAGCTTATGAATAGCAGGAAGGTTTTCATGTAGACAGGTGTTACAAATTCGTTACCGTTTGAGAGCAGTTTTTAAAATGGCAAAACAATGTTGTTTTTTGACTTTTTTCAACACGTAAATGAACGACGGACGTCTCTATCATGAATTTTGAACTATGCTAGGACGAGCACGTGAACTTCTTGCAACAAACCTTTTAAGCTTTTAGTTTTCTATTTTTATATTCTTATCTAAAACGCATTCCGTGTAGTAGTTGAACTTTCCGCTGTTTTCACTTTGAACTTGTGTCACGTATTTTTGTTCAACCTCTCTCACAAGAATTTTTGAACTTTCTCGGGCCGAACACTTGAACTTCTAGCAACAAAACTTTTAGCCTTTGCTTTTTTCATTCTTTTTTTTTTCATTCAAATGCAGACCGTGTAGTACGTGAACTTCTGGGAGTTATCAATCTGAACTTCTCTCAGTTACGCGAAAATATCTGAGGTCATTATAGACATTGAACCGCTCTACCTTTTTTATTTGAACTTCACTGTGTATTTTTAGAAATGTGAAAATTGGAGGTTTTTTAGAAACATCGAACTTCTTCATTATTTGAAATTGAACTTATTGGTTTTATTGTTTAGTAACTGGAAAAATCCGATTTTTTCAAATAAATATCAAACTTCTCCGTTTTTTCCAATTGAACTTCTTGGTTTTATTCATTAGCAACGAGAAAACCTGAGTTTTTTTTATATACATTGAACTGCTCCATTTTTAAAAATTGAACTTCTTGGTTTTAATCTTTAGTGTCGAGGGGAAATCTTTATATACATTGAACTATTCTATTTTTTAAAATTGAACTTCTTGGTTTTTTCAATTTGGACTTCTTGATGTTATTCATTTGTATCGGAAAACATCTTAGTTTCGTAATAAACATCGTACAACTTCTTGGTTATTTCGAACCGAACTTCATGGTTTATTCGTTAGTAATGGGAAAAATTCAAGAGAAGAACACCCCGTTGATGTTGATGACAGAGGCATGGGAGATAGATCATCTGCCGTTGGTGTTGTACTAACGCCTATTACAAACACTGAACTTCAGTAGATGGAGAAGAAGAACGGCCGACGAGCCAGCGGTGGCCAGAGGAAGAAGACCACACGGGAAGAAGAATGACCACTGGGAGCAATGGCGGCGACGCGACTATGTCCATGATGGCAGCGAGCACTCTATCCTCCTTTTTTCATCACTAGCACAATGTTCCTGTAGATGCTATTTTCTCACAAGTACTATGTGCTACGAAGTACATCCATGCACAAGGCCCTCGAATCATAATAATAATAAAAAATTGGATGCAAATCAAGCGAAAAAATAAATTGAGGATACATGAAGTCATGCGTCTTACCCACAATGAAGTAGTACTAATGAGTACAAAGTAATTTCACAAATCTGATGAAGTAGTACTAATGAGTACAAAGTAATTTCACAAATCTGTACCGTAGCATGGATCTCCCGTACATATGTTCAGTGGTAGCACTCAACGAAGAATGCATAACAAAAGCTATAAGAGATATCAGCAGTGGTTAAGCGATAAAGTTTCAAGCTTTTTCCATGATTGCACTGTACATGTTTAGAGATTTTTCACCAACATTTTGAAGTGTGCTGCTGTCTGAACCTTGGGAACACACGCTTCAGACTCCATAGATCAGCAGCTAAATGATGGGAGCGATGATTCTGAAAAAGCGAACACTGAAATACCATGCAGATGTGCACTATAACAGAGTGCAAAGGGCTACAACTACCTACTTACCTCGTGTTGATGGATAAGTTTGTCTGTACGTATATGCCCATGAATGTTTCAGGTAACTCAGCTCCTCCCTGCACTTTATAGCAGAAATGCACCTAATGGAGGGATATGCTATGCAAGAACTCATACAGTCACACTTGGACTTTTACTGTTTTACAAACCTCGGCCAACAACGTGAGTGCATCTGAATCCGCACCTAACGCCATAACTGAACGTGTTATACAGTAATGCTTGAACGTCTCAACAAGACAGCTAGCTGAAATTTGAATAGCGTCAGTGGTCGGCGTATCACACACACCACACCAGCACAAACGGCCCCGATGGAGGGGAAGGTGGATGCCCAGCGCGATGTGAGGGTCGGCGGTGGCGTCACCGGAGGAGGCCGTCTGCGGCGTCACAGGGCAGGGGAGTTATGCCTGCGACAGGTTGAGCGAAAGGTTGGGATCCCGCTTACCTCATGCTTCACTACCGAGCGGATGAAGTCGGAGACGTTGGACTGCAATGGCAAGGTGGAGCTGGAGGATGCGTCCACGGCGGTGCGCGTCGCCGGTGGATGGCAGGGCTGGGAGCAAGCGCTGGGCACGTCGCCGGGAGCCTGGCAAAGCTGGGACGAAGCTGGCTGGTCAAGGCGGGTCGGCAGCGCGCTTGGGCAGGTGGCAGCGGCGCGTGGGATCCAGGGACCAGCGATGGCGCTCGGGATCCAGGACCCTGCGGCGGCGCACGGGGATCCATGGCCCGGCGACAGCATGCGGGGGTCCCGGGGCCCTGCGGCCGTTGGATCCGAGGGTGGTGCCGGGAGGTGGCTCGTCGGCCGTGGCGGAGGAGGGGCCGTTGGGGAGGAGGGGAGGTGACCGAGGGTGCGGGGTCCCGACGGCGAGCGGTGGTGCAGGGGTCTGGCGGCGCGCGGGGGTGCAGGGGTCCGGCGGCGCGCGGGGATCCTGCCGAAGGTTATTGGAGGCGCGCGGCTGCAAGGGTGTCGGGAGGTTAGAGAGAGGTGCGGGACGTGGGGGATTGCCCGAGTTTTTCTTTTTGCTTCGTTCGGGTGTTCACGAACATCTTCGTCGCCCCTATATACGACGCGCTGTGATTAGAATACTATTCTGGTCCTAGGATCAGAATAATGTTACTATATATATATATATATACTAGTAAATATGTCCGTGCGTTGTAACAGGAGAAAAGATATCACATGCCCGTCGGGCACCCACATCATGGTGCAACCACCACTTGTGTGCAAACAATTAGAGGTGTTTTTTATGTTAATCCTTGTGACTTGCACTTGTCCCTAATCTCTCACATGAAAAATATTAAAATCATAGGTGTTTTTTATTTTATATGAAATCTCTTCGATTAAGAAGTTTCAGCTAAAATAAGAAAAGGAGCTCAAGGTCGAGAAGGAGAAAACTAATTGGAGAAGCCATACCTGGCAATTAGAAGTAATAGCTTGCTGTGAAAGCGTTCATGTTCAGATTATAGATGGCGAGGCAATGCTGTGTTATGGGCCTTGCCATACACATATAGCACATCTGACATCGATCGTCCCGCCACATGCATATGCAGTACCGCATCACGTCCATGCCATGTCTGAGTTTGGCATCATATGTATAGCCGAGCGGTCCCGCTTGGAGGACCCAGTCCATGGAGAAAAAAAAATCAAATTTGAAAATACTATTAATATGTGAACAATTTTTTAAAAAGTGATCAAAAGTTTCAAAAAACATGAAAAGGTGACCAATTTTGTAATATATGCTGAACAATTCAAAATACACGCTGACAATTTTAAATATACATTGAATATTTTGTGATATACACTAAAAAATATTCAAATACCCATTGATTTTTTTGTGATATACAATGGACAATTTTAAAATATACAATGCACATTTTATAAAATATGTTAAATTTTTTTAATATAGGGTGAACATTTTTGTATATAAAACAAGCAATGAACTTTGTATAATACAAAAGAAAGGAAAAGGAAAAAAGAACAGAAAAAGAAACAAAAAAAGAAAAAAAAAGGAAAGAGAACGAACTGCAGAGTGACCGTGTCTAGCCCAAAGTGGGTCGTCGGGAGGCCAGCCCAAACTTAGTTTTTGTCTGGCTGGGAAGTTTTGTTTTAAAGAAAACTTGTGTCACCATTAAGAAGACACATTTGCCTGAAAAAACCAATAAGAAGACACATTTGCCTAAAAAAACCAATAAGAAGACACCTTCCTTAACTTTTTCAGAAACATTGGCCGGATTAGTTGGTTGGTGCGCTGCGATTTATTAACTTGCCATCCTGGTTCAAGTCTAGTTGTGTGCAATATTTATTTTTTTAGCGGATGATTTTTTCTGTGTCTATCCTAAGGAAACGGCGGATGGGAAAAAAAGTTAATTCTCGGCCGTCAGTCTTTGTGATTAACATAAAATCAATGGATATAAAGGGTCGACGTACGGAGAACTATGAAAGCCTCCTCCCTTTAATATTAGGTATAGATATAGATATATCCAAACACACGTACTTCTGGATTTCATGTAGAGTTCTCGTGGAAAACAAATGCTAATTTCCATTTGTTTGCATTTCAAATTGGACACTTGACTATTTTGGAGAACTTTTCTAGTAGAGTTACTAAGGCAGTCGTTGATGTCATTTCTTTGGTTGTTGTGTGGCACTAATCAATTCTGCATGAGGTTTTAATGTTACGCCTTTTTTTTATTGCATTTCTACCTTTTCTCTACAATAATTTGCTTGTATATCTTTCCGTCAATACTGTTCTAGATTTGCTTGACCATCTATTATCATTTTGAAGACACAACTAAAACAAAGTGTTAGTTTATTAAGCAACAAAAGTGTTATAGTTGACATGGTTTGTTCAGTCAAATATTAATTGTTGCGCCCATAACATCATTAATTTTTCCTCTCTCTTGTGCCATACTTATGACTTGTACACATAGCTCATTGGCCTTGATATATCACAATTCCATTTGGTGCCATGTATTGAGTGGTATAATAAGTCCGTAAAAAAATGTATAAATATGCTTATACTCTTCCGAAGCAACCGTGCCTATATATTGGTTCTTACCGCAGTGAACTGATCTCTACTGACCGCACATTCATGCATGTGTCCGCTTTTGTTTACTTTGACTATTTTCCGTTTCCCTTTTCCGTACTGTCTAACCCGTACTTGCATGCATGTCAATTTATGCTGTGTCTAGCATATATCCTGCGTATAGAGCGGATCCTAGTAATATGCGTACTTTAATTACCTGGCCACTTGGTTTACTCTACTGGGGCATGTCGATTCGTCACAGCTCTATGCCTCCGGCGACCGGCCATGTTGATGTATCTTCAAGTATCTAGTATAGTTTTAACTGGCCAGCTGAAAGTAGAGAAAAAAATGTAGTGCTTCATTAGATGGATCGACACATCATTCTCTGATCTTAATTAGCACCCATATAAGTATTATACGAAGAGTGATAGAAAGAGTGAGTGAAGATATTGTAAGTATATTACACGTGACTGAAAAGAACAAAGACATAAGTTGTGCCTGGAGATAATATGTTTAGGTGCAGATTATCTAAATTCCATGGTTCAGGCGATCCTAAATGCAAGGAACTCCAGAACATGGCTGGTGTGGCTTGGAAGTAGGATGGATCGGTGTCACTGGCGTGTGGACGGATCAATGAATGGGTTGACTGTTGGTAGTACTATGCTGACTGTACGTATAAATGTGCACATGTATAGCTTCTTTTTCGGGTAAGAAGTATGTTTAGCTACTGCGTGTACGTGCATGTCTTCAGGTCAAATCAAATACATATGCACGTACGTGCTTGAGTCATGCTAGCACATATGCCCGTGCGTTGCACCGGGAGATAAAATAGTATGTATTTAAAGTCAGTGAAAATTATATATGCAAGCAAAACCCTGTGTACACACGAAAAAAAGAATATTTAGTTTCTCGGGTTTGCCGCGTGTGATGGAATCAATCCGCTATTTTTCCATTCATTGATCACGGGCATTTAAGAGTTTTGTTAGGTCATCGTACGTCAGATAAGGTCCATTAGTTATTCAATCTACCTTTCAATCGAGGGGATTTAAAGGTATGAAGTTTCTGAATATTCTTGGAAATATGAACAAAATATGAAAGGGAACATCTTTTAAAATTCACAAACATTTTCTGAAAAACACCAACTTTTTTATAAACACATGAACATTATTTGAATTTGTGAACATTTTTTTAAAACGGGAACATGTGTTGAAAATTCATAAGATTTTTAGAAAATGTGTGTATTTTATACACGAACATTATTTTTATTTTTGAAAATTTCACTAAAAAAGAATATTTTCCAAATTTGGGGCATTTTTTGAAATGCCATTTTCTTTTTAGAAATATCAAACAATTTTGAAAAACAATATTTTTTTTAAAAAAGGGCAACTTTTCGCAAGTTCCGAATATTTTTCAAAATAGCAACAAAATTTTGAAATTCTGAACATTTTCCAAAAAAAAATATTCTGAACTTTTTTTAGAATTTTTTATTTACGAAATAAATTCTAAAAGAAAAATAAACTTGGAAGGGAAAAAAGAGATTGGGAAAGGAGAATAAAAATAGAAGTAAACCACAGAAGAAAAAAATGGGCCAACCCATTATTGGTTGTCCTGTGCGAAATTCTGACTATTTATCGCCCAGTGCAAAAAATAGAATTTTTCCAGGTGCGTGGGCAGAAATATAAGTGGGCTGGCTTCGCTGGGTCACAACGCGCTGGCCACGTACGAAAATTCTTGTTCTAGAAGACAAACGCATAAGAATTTAGTACCACCTCGAATATTAAAAAATTCTTTTCGGCGGTGAACGGATGAAAAAACTGATGAAACGCACCTCGCTTTATTAGTGTGTGTGTATATATATATATACATACATATATATATATATATATATATATATATATATATATATATATATATATATATGTTATTCTTCTGTAGACAGAGCAAATCACACGGCTTATTAGCAACAATCGTCTGTGTTATTATTGGTCTTCGCATATATTTCTGATTACGGACCTATTTGCCGCGTATCACACACATCTTGTTCAGTTGAACTGTTTCTATTGTCTCGGCTCATCGCAAACAGTTCATCCGAGTGAACTGTATGCCCTCCATCGCACACACTTTGATCTGGCTAACCGTTTCTATTGTGTTGCCTAATCACACACAGTTTATCCTAGTGAACTATATGCCGTATATCGCGCACACCCTCATCTGGCTGCCCGTTTCTGTTGTTCTGCCTCATCCCAAACAGTTCTTCTGGATTAACCGTTTGCCACGCATCGCACACGCAACTCTAATCTGACCATGTTTGATGTCACCGCCATCGCAAACGTTTTGCATCTTTTTTGACAGTTTTATAACATCACCGTTTGTGATTAATGCATCGCACACAGTTTCGTCGAACGGTCTCTGATTGGACTGTCGCGTTTGGACCAACCTGCAGTAGTGTGTGTTTAACTTAGATGAAATCTGGTTCGCAGCTAAGCCCCCGAGTGTGGACGATGTCCTCACACGGAGTGTGTTTAACTTAGGCGAAATCTGGTTCGCAGCTAAGCCTCTGAGTGTGGACGATGTGCTCACTCGGAGTGTGTTTAACTGAGGTGAAATCTGGTTCGCAGCTAAGCCCACCCACTGGGGGTGACCAGTTTCCGAATATTGACGACCACCGGAGTGAGACAAAGCGTAAATGTAAATTAGACTATGTACATGGAAATAAGTACTTTTATTCATCTAATTTCACTCGGAAAACTTGTTACAATGAAAATTTTATTCTGAGTGTAGAACTTGCAGAGCAGGTCCACATTCCAAGCTTGGGGATCTTCTACATCTTTGGCGAAGTTTTAGAGCCCGTAGGCTCCATTATTAAGGACTTTCAAGATCACGAATGGACCTTGCCACAGAGGCGCTAGCTTGTGAGGCTTCTGTTGATCCACTCAGAGGACTGATGGAGAACGAAGCATGAAAATAAAAAAAATTCCTATGGAACACCTAAGATCTATCTATGGAGATGCATAGCAATGAGAGGGGAGTGTGTCTACATACCCTTGTAGACCGAAAGCGTTAGCATCGTTACGCGGTTGATTTAGTCGTACTCTTCGCGATCCAATCACGATCCAATCCGATCTGGTACCGCACGTGCGACACCTCCGAGTTTAGCACACGTACCTCGACAATGTCCTCTCCTTCTTGATCCAACAAGCGAGGGAGAGGAGGTAGATGAGATCTGAACCAACACGACGGCGTGGTGGTGGTGGTGGCAGCGGAATTCCGGCAGGGCTTCGCCAAGCGCTCACGGGACGTGGTGGAGGAGTAACGGGAGGGAGACGGGGCAAGGGCGGAAGGTTTGCTGCCCCCAATGCCTCCCCACCTTTATATAGGTGTGGAGGGGGCTAGTGGCTTGCCCTCCAAGCTCCTAGGGTCATTGGCCAAGGGGGTAGGAAGGAAATCCCTCCTCTCCTTCCCCACGAATCGCTATCCCCCCTTTTTAGGGATCTTGATCTTATCCCTTTGGGATATGATACAATTCCGTTTAAGGGGGATCTTGGTGCACCTAGACCAGGGGTGTGGGGATCTTCCCACTACCCACGTTCATGTGGGTCCTCCTATGCAGGTGCGCCCCACTCTGGAACCTTCTAGAACCTTCCCGGTACAATACTGAAAAAACCCGAACTTTTTCCGGAACCCCGAAAACAACTTTCCATATATGAATCTTTACCTCCGGACCATTCTGGAGCTCCTCATGATGTCCCGGATCCCATCCGGGACTCCGAACAACCTTCGAGCTTTCCACTATTAAAATACTACCCTAGCGCTACTGAACGTTAAGCGCGCGACCCTATGGATTCGAGAATCATGTAGACATGACCGAGAATCCTCTCTGATCAATAATCAATAGCGGGACCTGGATGCCCATATTGATTCCCACATATTCAACGAAGATCTTTATCGGTTGAACCACGATGTCAAGGATTCAGTTAATCCGGTATGCAATTCCCTTTGTCCGGCGATATGTTACTTGCCCGAGATTCGATCGTCGGTATTTCCATACCTTATTCAATCTCATTACTGGCAAGTTTCTTTACTCGTTCCATAATACAAGATCACGTGACTAAAATCATTAGTCACATGCTTGCAAGCTTCTTGTGATGTTGTATTACCGAGAGGGCCCAGAGATATCTCTTCGTCACATGGAGCGACAAATCCCAGTCTCGATCCATGCAACCCAACAGAGACCTTTGGAGATACCTGTAGAGCACCTTTATGATCACCCAGTTACGAAGTGACATTTGATAGCACAAGGCATTCCTCCAGTATCTGGGAGTAGCATGATCTCATGGTCGAAGGAACAGATACTTCACATGAAGAAAGCTATAGCAAATAACTTAAACGATCTGATGCTAAGCTTACGGTTGGGTCTAGCCCATCACATCATTCTCCTAATGATGTGATCCCGTTATCAAATGACAACTCATGTCTATGGTTAGGAAACCATAACCATCTTTGATCAACGAGCTAGTCTAGTAGAGGCTCACTAGGGACACTGTTTGGTTTATGTATTCACACATGTATTTAAGTTTTCAATCAATACAATTCTAGCATGAATAATAAACATTTATCATGAACGGAAAATATGATAATAATCATTTTATTATTGCCTCTAGGGCATATTTCCAATAAGGACCAGGTCACCTTCTTGGAACGCATGCCTTTTGACGTGTCTGTCGTGGTAGCGGCGCAAGTCTTGTTGGTAAACAGCCGACCCAATCAGAGCCGACTCGCACTCCTCCTCGAGGAGATCAAGTCCATCCTGTCGAGCTTCTTTGGCTTCAGCCTCTGAGTAGAGTTCCACTAGGGGGGAGTTGTGGAGAAAGTCACTCGACAAGACGTCTTCCGCGCTGTACACCATGAAGAACGCAGTGCGCTTCGTGGACCGATTCAGAGTCATCCGCAGGCCCCAAAGGACCGATGGAAGCTCCGTGGCCCAAGTTCCTACAGCGTGCTCCAGATCGTGCTTGAGACGTGGCCTCAACCCTTGGAGTATCAGTACATTCGCTCGTTCTACCTGGCCATTCAACTGCGGGTGAGCCATGGAGGTGTAATCGACCCAAGTGCCCTCGGAGTAGCAGAACTCGCGGAACTCATCGGAGTCGAAGTTTGACCCGTTGTCTGTTATGATGTTGTGGGGTGATACGTCCATTTTGCATCATGTTTTCCTAATGTTATTTATAATTTTTTTATGCATAATAATACTTTATGGAGTAATTCTAATGCCTTTTCTCCTATAATATGCAAGGTTTACACAAGGAGGGAGATTGCCGGCAGATGGAATTTTGGACCTGGAAAAAGCTACGTCAGGCCACCTATTCCGCACATCTCCAAATGAGCTGAAAATTTACGGAGAATTGTTTTGGAATATATAAGAATTATTGGAGCAAATAACTATCAGAGGGGGCCCACCAGGTGGGCACAACCCACCTGGGCGCGCCAGGGCCCCCAGGCGCGCCTTGGTGGATTGTGCCCTCCTCGGCCCACCTCTGATGCCCATCTTCTGGTACATAGGTCATTTTAACCTAGAACAAATAAGAGGAGGACTTTCGGGATGGAGCGCCGCCGTCTCGAGGCGAAACTTGGGCAGGAGCACTTTTGCCCTCCGGCGGAGCGATTCCGCCGGGGGAACTTCCCTCCCGGAGGGGGAAATTGAAGCCATCGTCATCACCAACAACCCTCTCATCTTTGGGAGGCCAATCTTCATCAACATCTTCACCAACACCATCTCCTCTCAAACCTTAGTTCATCTCTTGAGTTCAATCTTTGTACCGGAACCTCAGATTGGTACCTGTGGGTGACTAGTAGTGTTGATTACATCTTGTAGTTGATTACTATATGGTTTATTTGGTGGAAGATCATATGTTCAGATCCATTATGCTATTTAATACCCCTCTGATCATGGGCATGATTATTGTTTGTGAGTAGTTACTTTTGTTCTTGAGGTCACGGGAGAAATCTTGTTGCAAGTAATCATGTGAACTTGATATGTGTTCGATATTTTGATGATATGTATGTTGTGATTCCCTTAGTGGTGTCATGTGAACGTCGACTACATGACACTTCACCATATTTGGGCCTAAGGGAATGCATTGTGGAGTAGTTATTAGATGATGGGTTGCTAGAGTGACAGAAGCTTAAACCCTAGTTTATGCGCTACTTCGTAAGGGACCGATTTGGATCCAAATGTTTAATGCTATGGTTAGATTTTATCTTAAGACTTTTCTCGTAGTTGCGGATGCTTGCAAGGGGGTTAATCATAAGTAGGAGGTTTGTTCAAGTAAGAACAACACCTAAGCACCAATCCACCCACATATCAAATTATCAAAGTAGCGAACACAAATCAAACCAACATGGTGAAAGCGATAGGATGAAATTCCCATGTGCCCTCAAGAACGCTTTGCCTATTATAAGAAACCGTTTTGGCCTGTACTTTGCCTCAAAAGGATTGGGCTACCTTGCTGCATATTATTTACCGTTACCATTACTTGCTCATTACAAATTATCTTGCTATCAAACTACTCATTATCTACAAATTTCAGTGCTTGCAGAAATTACCTTGCTGAAAACCACCTGTCATTTCCTTCTGCTCCTCGTTGGGATCGACATTCTTACTTATCGAAAGGACTACGATTGACCCCCTATACTTGTGGGTCATCAAGGCTCTTTTCTGGCGCCGTTGCCGGGGAGTGAAGCGCTCTTGGTAAGTGGAAACCGGTAAGGAAAAACTTTTATTACGTGCTGAAATTTACTGTCACTTGTTACTATGGAAAACAATCCTTTGAGGGGTTTGTTCGGGGTATCTTCACCTCAACCGGAAGAACAATTAGTTGCCCCTTTACCTACTGCACCTACTAAAAATATTGGCTATGAAATTCCTTCGGGTATGATAGAGCAGCTGCTAGCTAATCCTTATGCAGGAGATGGAACCGAACATCCTGATATGCACTTGATATATGTGGATGAAATTTGTGGATTATTTAAGCTTGCAGGTTTACCCGCAGATGAAGCTCAGAAGAAGGTTTTTGCTTTATCTTTGAATGTAAAGGCATTGACATGGTATAGGCTATGCGATGATATTGGATCTTGTAACTGGAATCGATTGAAATTGGAATTTCACCAAAAAAATTATCCTATGCATCTAGTTCATCGTGATCGGAATTACATATATAATTTTTGGCCTCGTGAAGGAGAAAGTATGGCTCTAGATTGGGGGAGGCTTAAGTCAATGTTATATTCATGCCCCAATCATGAGCTCTCGAGAGAAATTATTATTCAGAACTTTTATGCTCGGGTTTCTCATGATGATTAATCCATGCTCGATACTTCTTGTACTGGTTCTTTTATGAAGAAGGCTATTGAATTCAAGTGGGATCTTTTAGAAAGAATTAAATGCAACTCTGAAGATTGGGAACTCGACGAAGGTAAAGAGTCAGGTATTAAGCTTGAGTTTGATTGTGTTAAATCTTTTATGAATACCGATGCTTTTCAAAAGTTTAGCACTAAATATGGACTTGACTCTGAGATAGTAGCCTCTTTCTGTGAATCATTTGCTACTCATGTTGATCTCCCTAAAGAGAAGTGGGTTAAATATCAACCCCCTATGAAAGAAGAAATTAAAGAACCGGTAATTGCTAAAGAAGAAACTATCATTTACAATGTTGATCCAGTTGTGCCTACTGCTTATATTGAAAAACCACCTATCCCTGTTAGGATAAAGGAACATGCTAAGGTTTCAACTGTGGTTCGCGAGAGTCATATTAAAGAACCTAAACCTCCTGAGCAGATTAAAGTAGAACCTAGTGTTGCTATGGTCAAAGATCTCCTGGTAGAAAATATTGATGGGCATGTTATTTACTTCTGTGATGAAGCCGCTAGAATTGCCAAACCTGATAAAGAAGACAAACATAGACCGGTAGTTGGCATGCCTGTTGTCTCAATCAAAATAGGAGATCATTGTTATCATGGTTTATGTGATTTAGGTGCTAGTGTAAGTGCTATTCCTTTTACTTTATATCAAGAAATTATGGATGACATAGCACCCGCTGAAAATAGAAGACATAGATGTTACTATTAAACTTGCTAATAGAGACACCATCACACCACTTGGGATTGTTAGAGATGTTGAAGTCTTGTGCGGGAAAACGAAATACCCTACTGATTTTCTAGTTCTTGGTTCCCCACAAGATGACCTTTGTCCCATTATCTTTGGTAGACCCTTCCTGAACACTGTCCATGCTACTATAGATTGTCATAAACAAACTGTCAGTGTTAGCTTTGGTGATGAGTCTCATGAGTTTAATTTTTCCAAGTTTAATAGAAAACCTTATAAGAAAGAATTACCTAGTAAAGATGAAATAATTGGTCTTGCTTCTATTGCCGTGCCTCCTACTGATCCACTAGAACAATATTTGCTAGACCATGAAAATGATATGCATATGCACGAAAGAAATGAAATAGACATAATCTTCTTTGAACAACAACCTCTGCATAAGCACAATTTTCCTATTGAAACTCTAGGAGGTCCTCCTCCACCTAAAGGTGATCCTGTGTTTGAACTAAAACAATTGCCTAACACTTTGAAATATGCTTATCTTGATGAGAAAAGGATATATCCTGTTATTATTAGTGCTAACCTTTTAGAACACGAAGAAGAAAGATTATTGAAAATTCTGAAGAAGCACCGAGCTGCTATTGGATATACTCTTGATGATCTTAAGGGCATTAGTCCCACTCTATGTCAGCACAAGATTAATATGGAACCTGATGCTAAACCTATTATTGATCACCAATGTCGTTTGAATCCTAAGATGAAAGAAGTGGTAAGAACTGAAATATTAAAGCTTCTGGAAGCAGGTATATTCTATCCCATAGCTGATAGTAGATGGGTAAGTCCCGTTCATTGTGTCCCTAAGAAAGGAGGTATTACTGTTGTTCCCAATGATAAAAATGAACTTATCCCACAAAGAATTGTCACTGGCTATTGAATGGTAATTGATTTCAAAAAATTAAATAAAGCAACTAGAAAAGATCATTACCCTCTACCTTTTATCGATCAAATGCTAGAAAGATTATCTAAGCACACACACTTTTGTTTCTTGATGGATATTCTGGTTTCTCTCAAATACCTGTTTCACAACCTGATCAAGAGAAGACCACCTTTACTTGTCCTTTTGGAACTTATGCTTATAGACGTATGCCTTTTGGTTTATGCAATGCACCTGCTACTTTTCATAGATGTATGACTGCTATATTCTCTAATTTTTGTGAAAAGATTGTTGAGGTTTTCATGGATGATTTTTCCGTCCACGGAAAGTCTTTTGATGATTTCTTAAGCAACCTTGATCGAGTTTTGCAGAGATGTGAGCTAACTAATCTTGTCTTGAATTGGGAGAAGTGATACTTTATGGTTAATGAAGGTATTGTCTTGGGTCATAAAATTTCTGAACGAGGTATTGAGGTGGATAAAGCTAAAGTTGATGCAATTGATAAAATGCCATGTCCTAAAGATATTAAAGGTATTCGTAGTTTCCTTGGTCATGCTGGTTTCTATAGGAGGTTTATTAAAGACTTCTCTAAAATTTCTAGGCCTCTTACAATCTTTTACAAAAGGATGTTCCATTTGTTTTTTATGATGATTGTGTAGAAGCCTTTGAAACACTCCAGAAAGCCTTAACATCTGCCCCTATTGTTCAACCACCTGATTGGAACTTGCCTTTTGAAATTATGTGTGATGCTAGTGATTATGTTGTTGGTGCTGTTCTAGGACAAAGAGTTGAAAAAAAAATTAAATGTTATCCATTATGCTAGCAAAACTCTAGACAGTGCCCAAAGAAATTATGCTACCACTGAAAAAGAATTTTTAGCAGTTGTGTTTGCTTGTGATAAATTCAGATCTTATATTGTTGATTCCAAAGTAATTGTTCACACTGATCATGCTGCTATAAAATATCTTATGGAAAAGAAAGATGCTAAACCTAGACTCATTAGGTGGGTTCTCTTGCTACAAGAATTTGATTTAATATCCCTGATAGGAAAGGAGCTGAGAACCCCGTAGCTGATAACTTGTCTAGGTTAGAAAATATTCCTGATGACCCACTACCTATTGATGATAGTTTTCCTAATGAACAATTGGCTGCAATAAATGTTTCTCACAACACACCCTGGTATGCTGACTATGCTAATTATATCGTTGCTAAATACATACCACCTAGTTTCACATACCAACAAAAGAAAAAATTCTAAGACATTACTTTTGGGATGACCCACATCTTTATAAAGAAGGAGTAGATGGTATTATTAGACGTTGTGTACCTGAGCATGAACATGAACAAATCCTACAGAAATGTCACTCCGAAGCTTATGGAGGGCATCATGCGGGAGATAGAACTGCTCACAAGGTATTGCAATCCGGTTTTTGTTGGCCTACTCTCTTCAAGGATGCCCATAAGTTTGTTTTATCTTGTGATGAATGTCAAAGAATTGGTAATATCGGTAAGTGTCAAGAAATGCCTATGAATTATTCTCTTGCTGTTGAACCATTTGATGTTTGGGGTTTTGATTATATGGGACCTTTTCCTTCCTCTAATGGGTATACTCATATTTTGGTTGCTGTTGATTACGTTACTAAGTGGGTAGAAGCTATTCCAACTAGTAGTGCTGATCATAACACTTCCATTAAAATGCTTAAAGAAGTTATATTCCCTAGGTTTGGAGTCCCTAGATATTTAATGATAGATGGTGGTTCACACTTTATTCATAATGCTTTCCGTAAACTGCTTGCTAAGTATGATGTTAACCATAGAATTGCATCACCCCATCATCCTCAATCTAGTGTTCAAGTTGAACTTAGCAATAGAGAAATAGAATTAATATTACAAAAGACTGTCAATAGGTCTCGAAAGAATTGGTCTAAGAAATTGGATGATGCACTTTGGGTCTATAGAATAGCTTATAAAAATCCTATGGGTATGTCTCCATACAAAATGGTCTATGGAAAAGCTTGTTATTTGCCTCTTGAGTTAGAACATAAAGCATATTGGGCAATTAAAGAATTACACTATGACTTCAAACTTGCCGGTGAAAAGAGGTTATTTGATATTAGCTCTTTAGATGAATGGAGAACCCAGACTTATGAAAATGCCAAACTATTCAAAGAAAAAGTTAAAAGATGGCATGATAAAAGAATCCAAAAGCGGGAATTCAAAGTGGGTGAATATGTTCTTCTGTAAAACTGTCATTTTAGATTCCCTGCAGGGAAACTTCTCTCTAAATGGGAAGGACCATATATCATCGAAGAGGTTTATCGTTCTGGAGCTATCAAAATAAATAGTGCCAAAGGTACTAAACCGAAGGTGGTTAATGGGCAAAGAATTAAACATTATATCTCAGGTATGCCTATTAATGTTGAAAGCAATATTATCCAAATCATGGCACCAGAGGAACACATAAAAGAAACCTTCCGGAACACTCCAGAATCGTGAAAAAAGAGGAGGTACGTGATACGGTAAGTAAACGGACTCCGAAAAATCCGCAAAAATATTTTTTTGTCAGTTTTGGAATATTACAAAAATTAGGAAAATAAGAATTAACCAGGAAGGCACCCGAGGGGGGCACAAGTCACCAGGGCGCGCCTGCCTTGCCTGCCGCGCCCAGGTGGGTTGTGCCCACCTCGGGCACCTTCCAGACTTCGTATTCCCCTCATTTTGCTTGTTTCCCAAGATAAATAATCTTTATATACCCCCCGAACATATTGACCACCGTATCGCGGAGAAATCCTCTGTTCTTGTTTCGTGCTGTTTTCTGCGCAGATCTGAAAATATGTCTACCCAAGATTCAAATGGAGAGAGCTATGTCTCGCACCTCATTGCAGACCCAAAGACCTATGGGGACGTATCTCGCTATGGTTGGACTACGAATGAGGAGGAAGATGCTCACCTGATGAGAATCGATGATTCAAGCTCGGAGGAGGAGGATGTCCCTCTACCTCAACTCGGGGATATGCACATGGAGTTCAAGAAATCAAGTATCCCCAAGAGAGCTAACAGGCCTAAAAACCAATCTATTCTCTCTTGTTTTCTGCAGAAAAGCAAAGGGGAATTATGTGACAAGATCTTAAAGCTGGAGCAAGAAGTCGATGACTTGAGGGAGGAGAATATCCTTCTCAAGTTCAGGATGGATAGGCTGAAATCACCACCGACACCACCATCATCCTCTCCCCCATCGAAGAAGGAGACTTGAGTACACGGGTATGGGCACTCCCCTTGGCTTGAGCCAAGCTTGGGGGAGGTGCCCCGGTATCGTATGACACCACTATCTTTGCCTTTATTTCTCTTAGTTCGATCTTTAGTTATCTTTTGAATTAGTTGAATAAAAGTTTAGTTCGATCTTTCTTCGAGAGTTTTCTTAGTGATCTATCTATCTATCTATGTAATGGTGTGCGAGATATATAATAAAGTTTAGTTTGAATCTTTGCTTTCCTTGTTTCTTTGTCTCAATCAAAATAAAGGAAAATAAATGAAAAAGATCATATGCTAATCTTATGTTAAGTAATGACATCACATAAGGAAAAGTATAAGTAGTAAAATTTATTGGAGATTGACAAACATAGCATTGGTCAATGATGCAATTCATGAAAGAATTAATAAGGGAAGAGAAGATTCACATGCAAATACACTATCTTGGACATCTTTTATGATTTTGAGCCCCCACCAAAATATTATATGCCAAATTTTTTGACATTGGACAAGGAAGACAACGTAATGACTTATGTTTGTTCATATTCACATAGAAGTTATATTGTCATAGATCCTTCAACATGTGGTGCTTGCTTATTATCCTTTCTAGCCAAAAATTCCACACTAACTACTTGTGCATCCAAAAACCCTTAAACCCAAATCTTATTCGAGAGTCCACCATACCTACCTATGGATTGAGTAAGATCCTTCAAGTAAGTTGTCATCAGTGCAATAAGGCAATAGAATTGCTTCTAAATGTGTTGGATCATTAGTGCAAGAGAAAATTGAGCGTTGTACGAACTTGTGATGGCAAAGTAATAAAAGCAACAGACCGCATAATAAAGGTTGCTATCACAAGGGGCAATATAACATGATGTTCTTTTGCATTAAGGGGTTTGGCATACAAACAAAAAGCGCATGGTAACCTCTGCTTCCCTCTGCGAGGGCCTATCTTTTACTTTTATGCAAGAGTCAAAGTATTCTTCGCTATTCCTTTTTTTTTCTCTTTTTGCAAGCATCATGTGGTGAGGAAAGATCTAGGCACATATTTCCAGTTGGATATGGGTGAGAATGAATTATTATTGTTGACATCACCCTTGAGGTGAATACGTTGGGAGGCGAAACTATAAGCCCCTATCTTTCTATGTATTCGGTTGAAACTTTTTGCTCATGTGTAGGCGGTGAGTGTTAGCAATCATAGAAGATTATATGATGGTTGAGTATGTGGACTTGCCTAAAGGCTCCGATACGAGACCCTTCCTGAAAAAATGACGAATTATAGTTACAAAGTTGACTAAGAACATAGTTTGTTGGTTTCTAATAGAGTTTATGCTTCTACTTCAATATTGTGATGAATTGTTACTTGTTCATGAGAAGTTATATGATAAAGCTATGTGATAAAGTCTTATGATAAAGTTTGTTGCTGTTATAATAATTTGCATGATGCTTCTATGTCCGTATTTTCTTTTTATCGACACTTCTCTCTCTAAGCATGTGGACATGTTTTTTTATTTCGGTTTTTGCTTGAGGACAAGCCAGGTCTAAGCTTGGGGGAGTTGATACGTCCATTTTGCATCATGTTTTCGTACTGTTATTTATAATGTTTTTATGCATAATAATGCTTTATGGAGTAATTCTAATGCCTTTCGTCCTATAATATGCAAGGTTTACACAAGGAGGGAGATTGCCGGCAGATGGAATTTTGGACCTGGAAAAAGCTACGTCAGGCCACCAGGTGGGCACAACCCACCTGGGCGCGCCAGGGCCCTGAGGCGTGCCCTGGTGGGTTGTGCCCTCCTCGGCCCACCTTCGGTGCCCATCTTCTGGTATATAGGTCATTTTGACCTAAAATAATTATAGAGAGGACTTTCGGGACGGAGCGCCGCCATCTCGAGGCGGAACTTGGGCAGGAGCACTTTTGCCCTCCGGCGGAGCGATTCCGCCGGGGGAACTTCCCTCCCGGAGGGGGAAATCGAAGCCATCGTCATCACCAACAACCCTCTCATCTTTGGGAGGCCATTCTTCATCAACATCTTCACCAGCACCATCTCCTCTCAAAACCCTAGTTCATCTCTTGTGTTCAATCTTTGTACCGGAACCTCAGATTGGTACATGTGGGTGACTAGTAGTGTTGATTACATCTTGTAGTTGATTACTATATGGTTTATTTGGTGGAAGATCATATGTTCAGATCCATTATGCTATTTAATACCCCTCTGATCATGAGCATGTTTGTCACTTGTGAGTAGTTACTTTTGTACTTGAGGTCACGGGAGAAGTCTTGTTGCAAGTAATCATGTGAACTTGATATGTGTTCGATATTTTGATGATATGTATGTTGTGATTCCCTTAGTGGTGTCATGTGAACATCGACTACATGACACTTCACCATATTTGGGCCTAAGGGAATGCATTGTGGAGTAGTTATTAGGTGATGGGTTGCTAGAGTGACAGAAGCATAAACCCTAGTTTATGCGCTACTTCGTAAGGGACCGATTTGGATCCAAATGTTTAATGCTGTGGTTAGATTTTATCTTAATACTTTTCTCGTAGTTGCGGATGCTTGCGAGGGGGTTAATCATAAGTAGGAGGTTTGTTCAAGTAAGAACAACACCTAAGCACCGATCCACCCACATATCAAATTATCAAAGTAGCGAACACAAATCAAACCAACATGGTGAAAGTGATAGGATGAAATTCCCGTGTGCCCTCAAGAACGCTTTGCCTATTATAAGAAACAGTTTTGGCCTGTCCTTTGCCTCAAAAGGATTGGGCTACCTTGCTGCATATTATTTACCATTACTGTTACATGCTCATTACAAATTATCTTGCTATCAAACTACTCATTATCTACAAATTTCAGTGCTTGCAGAAATTACCTTGTCGAAAACCACTTGTCATTTCCTTCTGCTCCTCGTTGGGATCGACATTCTTACTTATCGAAAAGACTATGATTGACCCCCTATACTTGTGGGTCATCATGGGGGACTCCAAACCTGAAGATTATGCCCTTGATGGCAGTGGTCGAGTCGAGGTTTTTTATGGGCTTGGCTTCAATCCACTTGGTACTTCAGTGCGGACGCCGGTTTGTGCGACTGATTCGAGTAGAACTGGCATCAAATGCACTATTCCACAATATCCTTAGCGGCCTCATTAGCTTGGGGCCAGTAGAAACCTGCCCCGAACGCCATGGCAACCAATGTCTGAGAGGATGCATGGTGCCCATAGGTACCCGAGTGAATTTCCTGCAGTATCTATTGTCCTTCTTCCGGCGAAATGCAGCGCTGAGTGACACTAGAAGTACTCTTCCTATAGAGCTGGTCCCCCATAACTATGTAGGATTTTGACCATCGGACGATCTGGCAAGCCTCGACCTCATCATCGGGGAGTTCCTACCTGAGCAGGTAAGCTATGTATGGCTCTGTCCACTCGGGGTGATAGCTAGCACATCTTGCACCAAACCAATCACTACGGGAGTGTCAACTTCAGTCGGGTCAGAAGGACCGACTGGTTATGGGGCTCTTTCGTGAAAGGATATTCTTTGATGGTGGGAGAGTGCAAGTGCTCAAGGAACATGTTCTTCAGCACCTCCTTCCGAGTGGAACCAATTTTGGGCAGGTCATCTGCCGCCTGATTTTTGAGCCGAGGTATGTGGTGAAGTTCCAATCCTTCAAAGTTCTTTTCCAGCTTCCTGACTGCATTGCAGTAGCCTATCATCGCTGGACTCTGTATGTCCCACTCCTTCATCATGACCATGAGATCTGAGTCACCGTAGACCATCAGACAACAGACGCCGAGTGAGATGGCCATACGGATCCCGTACAGGAGGGCTTCATACTCGGCCTCATTATTGGAGGAGCCAAAGTGAATCTGATGCACATAGCTCAGTCGGTCTCCCTTGGGGGAAACAAGGACAACACCTGCCCCTGAGCCATGGAGAATTTTGGAGCCATCGATGAACATGGTCCAATGCTTAGGGAGGCTCTGGACCGGCTGCTGCTGCTTAGTCCACTCGACGAGGAAATCCACCGGGGCCTGGGACTTGATGGCTTTCTTCGCTTCAAATTTGATATCTGAGGGGAGGAGATCAATAGCCCATTTGGCCACTCCGCCTGTGGCATCTTGGTTGTTCATGATCTCAGACAAAGGGGCATCATTGACCACCGTGACCAAGTGTTCTTGGAAGTAGTGGGTCACCTTCTTTGCTGTCAGATAAATCCCATAAACCAGCTTCTGGTAGTGTGGGTATCTCTACTTGGAAGGAGTCAGGACTTCTGAGATGTAATAGACTGGTTGTTGGAGCTTGAAGGCTTTGCCTTGCTCCTCACGCTCCACAGTGAGCACGGTACTCACCACTTGACTTGTAGCTGTAATTTACAAGAGCAAGGGTTCTTGGCTGCCCGGAGCAGCTAGCACCGGCTGGGTGGAGAGCAAAGCCTTGCGTTCCTGGAACGCGGCTTGAGCTTCAGGTGTCCATTCGAACTTGTCCGGTTTCTTCATCAGCTGGTAAAGCGGCAAGGCTTTCTCACCAAGTCTGGAGATGAATCTGCTCAGGGCTGCCAGACAGCCCGTGAGCCTCTGTACATCTGGTTGCTTCATTCTTCGAATGATGGCACTTATCTTCTCCGGGTTAGCGTTGATTCCTTGTTCGAAAACGAGGAAACTGAGTAACTTGTCGGCTGGGACCCCAAAAGTACACTTGGTCGGGTTGAGTTTTATTCCATATGTGTGCAGGTTCGCAAAGGTCTCGGCGAGATCAGTCAGGAGGTCGGAACCTTTCCTGGACTTGACCATGATGTCATCCATGTAGCCCTCTATGTTCCGACTGATTTTCTTTTGCAAGCATTTCTGGATCATGCGCTGGAAAGTCGCCCCGGCATTCTTGAATCCGAATGGCATCATAATGTAACAGAAACACCCGAATGGGGTGATGGATGCTGTTTTTATTTCATCGGGACCAAACATTCGGATCTGATGGTAGCAGGAGTACCCATCCAGAAACGATAGACACTCGCACCCCACAGTGGAATCCACTATCTGATCTATGCGGGGAAGAGGAAAGTGGTCCTTCGTGCAAGCCCAATTGATGTGCTTGAAATCGATGCACATTCAGAGCAAATTATTCTTCTTTGGCACCATGACGACGTTGGCGAGCCACTCGGAGTGGTAAATCTCTCGGATGAACTCGACGGCGAGCAGCTGAACAATTTCTTCGCCAATTGCTTTGTGCTTCTCGGTGGAGGAGCGTCTGAGGTGCTCTTTGATAGTCTTGATCTTTGAATCAACTCAGAGTCGATGCTCAACCAACTCCCTGGGAACGCCCGGTATGTCAGAAGGCTTCCATGCGAAAATGTCCTAGTTCTCACAGAGGAACTGGATGAGCTCACCTTCCTATTTGATGTCGGGCATTGTGGAAATGTTGGTCGGCGTAGCATTAGGATCCGTCAGATGAACATGAACTAGCTTCGAGTCTCCGGCCGACTGGAAACCGGATTCCACAGCCGGCTTCTTTGACTTCAGCCGTTCGCTTGCATTGACTGCTTTCTTGTATTCATCTAGCTCCGCCATTGCCATCTGCTCGTCCACAATATGAGAGCCTTTCTAGAGGCACCCTTCAGCAATCTTCCTGTTTCCCGTGATGGTAATCACACCATTCAGACCTGGCATCTTACGCTTAAGATACACATAGCATGGGCGGGCCATGAAACATGCATAGGCAGGCCTACCCAGGATGGCGTGATAGGCACTACGGAAGTCCACCACCTCGAATGTCAGTTTCTCCTTTCTAATTTTTTTCTCGTTGCCAAAGACAACGTCTAGGGCTATTTACCCGAGTGACTTTGCTTTCTGCCCGGGGATGACCCTGTGGAACTGCATGCTACTCTTTCTCAGTCAGTACATCGAAATGTCCATCGCCTTCAGTGTGTCTGCGTAAATGATATTTAGTCCGCTGGCGTCGTCCATCAGGACTTTGCGCAGTCGGACCTGACCAATGACTGGGTCGACCACCAGCGCCTGCCGCCCAGGGGTCCGTATGTGAGCGGGGTGGTCCAACTGGTCGAAAGTGATAGGAGTCTTGGCCCAGTCGAGATACTTGGTCACACTCGGAACAGCCATGTTGACCTCTCGGTTAATGACCTTCAGTCGGCTTCGGCTTTCGACGTCAGCAAAGATCATCAAGACTTTCTTGAGGTCGGGGTAGCCCGAGCCTTCCATGCCTCCCTTGTCATCATCGTCCTGATCTTTCTCCCCGGAGGGCTCTTCTCGTAGCTCTTGCTTGAGCAGTCGGCACTCCCGAGTGGTGTGCTTTGGTAGAATCAGATTTCCATCTTCATCCTTCTTTGTGTGAATCTGGCAGGGTTGGTCGAGGATGTCGCCCTTCCCATTGTTTTTCTTTTTCGTGACCCACTCTTTCTTCTGCTTCGGCTGACCTTTGCCCTTACCTTGCCCGTCCAGAGCCGCGACTTCAGTGTTACTAGGCGGATCGACCTTGCGCTTCTGTTTCTTGTTCGGATTGTGGGCCGGCTGACTGGCTTCGCCCGCGTGCCCTTTGCCACTCCTCAGTCTGTCCTCTTCGTCGCCATTGGCATACCGAATGGCGATTTCCAAAGCTCGACTCAGGGTCAGAACCTCTGTCCGACCAAACTTAAGGATCAACTCTCGGTACCAAATGCCGGCCTTGAAGGTGCAGATCGCCTGGTGCTTGGTGACATTCTCTACAGTATTGTGCAGAGTGGTCCATCGCTGAATGTACTCGCTGAGAGTTTCGTTTCTCTTCTAGGCGTGGTGCTGCAACTCTGTTAGACCACTAGGGCACTTGTACGTGCCCTCAAATGTCTTCATGAAGACTCGGGCCAGATTGTCCCAGCAATATATGCTGCCGGGTGGGAGTTGGTTGAGCCAGGCTCTCGCAGACCCCTCGAGCATCAATGGGAGATGCTTCATGGCCAAGTTGTCATTGTCGCCGCCAATCTGTACGGCCACCCGATAATCCTCTAGCCAAGTCTCCGGCTTTGACTTGCCAGTGGATTTGCTGATTCCCGTCGCCAACCTGAAGTTGGATGGGATGTCTACTGTGCGGATTTATCTGCTGAACACTCGGGCCCCAAGGGTGTGGTACCACTCGGCTTGTCTCTGTCGAGACTTTCTCTCTCTGCTCTGCCTCTGTCAACCAAGTTCTAGGCAAGAATAGACCTTGCGTTGAACTGTGCATCTCGGAGGCCCCCAGGGCGAAGTGGAGGACTCGTCCTCCGATCATCCACATATGGTCGCCTGTCGTCGTAGGGCTAGCGCCCGTATGTGAAATCCCACAGAGGGGGCGCCCGAGAGTGACGATACTCGTTGTGCCGCTATGGAGGAGTGAACTGGTCATGCTTCCGATCTTCGTATTGGTCTCTTCGAGAGGGCAGAGACCGACGCCCCCCATGAACCAGAGGGCTGTGAGCCGACCAAATCGTCTCGGTGTGCACAGATGCACTATGATTACAATCCCGAGACTGCGACACTTCCGCGTTCTGCGACATGGCCGTCTTCAAGAGGACCTGGATCTGACGACTCCTGGCCCTGCTGCGGAGTCCGAGGGCTGGATTGAATCGGCAATCCTAGTTGTCGCTGCCAGGTTTTGGAAGGGCGTGTTAAGCACTTGGTAGTTCTGAGGCTGATCACTCAGGAACAACCGACGCTTGTTCCGACTAGAACTGGGCTGATGACGTGCGGGGTCGTCCAACTCTTTTTGAAGCTGTTCGAGGCGATCGCTCTCAGCCAGCGTGGCCAAATGCGTATTCTCTATGGCCAAGGCCTCAGGTGTCGTCCCCGTGACGGGGGTATTAAGTGCCTGCTCGTTCCTTTGCCTAAGTTCTTCCCGCTGCTCCTGAGTGAGAGCCTGTGGAATGTACTGCTCGTGGCCGGTGGAGTGCTCATCAGCCCGACCATCGAGGGCACGATCGCGGGAGGTGCCTTCATACCCTAGTGGGGCATGTTGCTCCATGCCGGTGATAAGGACCTCGGACGAGGAATCGACACTCTCACACTCGGACTCGTCTGGGGAGCCCTCGTGGAGGCTAGCAAAAAGGTCGAGGGCGGGCTCATCGGGGTCGAGTGCCGCCACTTTCCCAGCCGCGGCCTGGAGGGCCACGGCGTGCTTGACCCAACGCTGAAGCCGTGAGCCCTAGAACACTTACGACGGCAACCAGCGGAAAGCGAGGGAGCCACTCAATACGGGACCGACGGCTATCGAAGAAGGACTCTGAACGAAGACGCGCGGAAGTGCGCTACACCATGGATGGGCAGTGACTCCACATCTAGTGGGGCCTCCTAGAGCCACGCTGAATCGTCGGTGATGAAGCTGAGTGCTCCGAATCGGATCTCACCGCCGAGAATCATGGTGATGATGAAAATTCCACCCACGCCGGATACCACGCCGGATATTCGCTAGATGCGCTGCCCCAAGGTGGGCGCCAACTCTCGAGGCAACGAACCTGACAATGAATACTAGGGGTATGAATAGAGGCCAGAGCCTAGCTACGACGGAGGTGTGCTCTCGGATTTAGCAAGTTCGGGCCCCTCTCGGAGAGGTAAAGACCCTACGTCTCGTGCCATGAGGCTTGGTTTCTCTTGGGGGGGGGGGGTGGTATGTGATTACAAAGAATGCTGAACCTCTGCCGAGGAGGAGGAGGGCAGCTTATATAGAGTACGCTGCTGCCCCTTTACTCCCATTTTACAAGGGGTCTTAATGATCTTAATTATGGCAGTTTCTGGTGCCAATAGCCATGACTGCTACAGTTACAGGTAACGGCAGCCACGACTGCACTTGAAGTCTAATTAACACCACAAGACTGATGCAGCTCCCTCATCATCCTTATGCCTTCTCTGTCCGAGTGATTGTGGTTGGCCGACTGGAGGGAGGACGTCCGAGTGCTGTTGATGTATCCGAGTGGATCATTGGAGATACACATCCGAATGTGCTCATGGTCCAGGGACTCTTCAATGATGGTGAGGGGCCCTAGGTGGGCCCTAGATGTAAGGCCCTTGACCCTACCAGTAGTAGGTGAACCCATCAGTGAAAACCTGTTCCATCTTCGGATGGACCGGCGGCGGCGAAGCTCGTTCCCTTCTTGAAGGCGTCGTCGCGGCTCTCATTGCCCGTCGTGTGGCTCCAGGGGAAACTCTGATCCTCGGATTGGGCGGTAGTGACGCTCCGGTGTTATACACTTCCTGAAGGCACCGGCTTGGAGCCCATGGTTCATCGTATGCGGCTTCATCTCTTCGTGGTGGTGGTGCTAGGGGTGGTGTTGCTGTGCTCAGTGCCTATGCATCCTTCCTTGGGTGTGTGCATGTGTTTTGGTGGCATGCGTTTGTACCGGGTGATTGATGATCATTGCTTTATGTATATAGCGGAGAAAAGTACTTTTCCCATAACGATTCACCAAATTGGTTAACAAATGGAAAATGAGTTGGGAAGAACGAGGTAGCAAGTAGCAGCAACCCATGAAACTGAGCAACTATATTAGATCTTTTGAGGAATGATTGATCTAGTTGCATGCATAGGTTCTTATACACATGCATCTTAGATTGTATTGGATCCACATCAATGTAACACCACATATCTAAGGTTATACAGTGAGCAGTAATGTATTCATGCATGCATGAAGAAGTTTGATTAATCAATTTGGTTCCTAAACTAAATAATCAATTGGTAGAAACTTAGAGTTTGTTAGCGAGGACACCGGCTGTGAGAGTGGTGCCATTGTTGTCTCCCTGTCTAACAAGCATCACCCTGCATGCATGCAAGAGCAACACGATGTGTTTGAACATTCAGAGAAGAGACTAATCAACAATGAAGAACTTTCTAAACCGAGTTTTTGATCAATTACCCGAGCTTTGGGACGTCGGTGCTGGTCTTGAAGTTGTAGGTGACAGACTTGGGGCTCACCACCCAGGTCCCATCTGGCACCGGCGCCACTTCCATAGTGTCGTACTGGTACACCGACTCGATCTCACCAGTGCCATAGTGCACATGCGGGTCTGCACTTTAAATCCCTCCGCGAACATTTTGAACAAATGGTCACTAACTATGGTGTAGGTGGATCTGATATACGGGAATGACACTCCTAGGGGGGAGGCATTTTATTGAGGCGGACGAGGTGCACTTTCAGCTCCCGGCTAGAGCTGGACTCGCACGCCGCATTCTTGGTGAGCGGGCTAAGCACAAGCTTTCATCACATACTCTGTCGTCGATAAAATCTACTCCCTATACCCCAAAATAAGTGTCTCAACTTTTTATTAACTTTAAGTAGACCATGTTTAAGTAAAAAAGCCTCTCACTCTCTGATCTCCTCGGTTCTCATGCGTCGACATCATTCTCTATTCTGGCAACGTCTATCCATGCATGACTGCCTCTTTGATTTTTTTGACTTGGCTGTACGATTCGTCTTGGTTTGTACTAAACCTGGGCATTCTTTGGGCCCGGCCGGGCTTCACCAAGCCCATCCAAAATTTCTCAAGCCCGGGCACTGCCTGCAGCCCAGAAAAACCATTGTTTTCTCTATTAATTTAATAAAATACCTAATTTCAGGGCTACATACACTATATTATACTTATTTTTCTCAAAAAACATGCTTTCCCTGGCTTCGTGTCGAGCCATGGGCAGGAAAGTGCGGTCCGAGCCAGGCCCTGACATCACGCTTCGGGCCGGGCCATCCATGCCCAGGTCTAGTTTGTACATCCCCTTTGGATGTTGGACACAAAAGATGTCTCATCTCCATCGGCATGTATATTCCCCATAAAAAAGAAAAAAAATTCACTGTAGGTCCTATAACTTGCGTCGATGGTCACTTTAGTCCCCTAGTTCAAAATACCCAAAATACCATCCCTAAACTTGCTCTAGGGGTTCACCTATGGGCGATTATACGATTGGGTTTTCTATTTCCGTGCCCCTGGTTGCTTAGTTTGCTCAGTTTTTCCCCCGGCAACTAACGTTGCTCACTTTTGCCCTACCTACTCCACCCGCTTCTCACAAAAGCCCAAACGGAGCACTTCCATCCGGTCAAAGCCTTTGACTGTTACCTCTTGACTAGTGGGGTCACTCCACTCTCTCTCACCACAGTGGTGACGCAGTGGAATCCTGACATGTGGGGTCGAGGTAACTTAGGCTAGTGGGGCCGCGTAATATCCTGACAGGTGGGGTCGCTCCACTCTCTCTCACCACAGTGGTGACGCGGTAGAATCCTGACATGTGGGGTCGAGGCAACTTATGACATGTGGGGCCGCTTGATACCCTGGTAGGTGGGGTATAGCCACTCTCTCCCCGCAGTGCCGACGCAGTAAGATCCTGACTTGTGGGTTCGAGGCAGCTTATGACAGGTGGGCCGGCGTTGCATATGATAGGTGGGGCATATTCTCTCTATCATTTGTCAACGGCCGACCGCGCACCACCCCGTGCACCTTCCCCGTAGAGCAGCCATAGCCATGGCCGCAGCATGCCCGCACCGCCAGATATGATTCCTGCGCTGACCAGTCGCCGGCGACAGTGCTCATCCGCCACGACACCAGGATTATTCCTCTGTCCACATTATCCCTCCAGGTCAACATACCGCATGCAGAGTTGTCGCCCCACCCCCTCCCCACCATCTGGAGTTGCTCTGTCGTCGAAGAAAACCACCGACTACCGCACGGCATTTCTTAGTAAGCTCTCGGATCCTGACCCCCTTATTCAAGCGCTTCTAAACCCTCTCCCTTAATCTCGTCCGAACACCTAATTTCAGGGGCGCCGTCGCGTTAAATGTCCGGTCGCAGCGGTTACATCGATGAGGGTCGCGATTCGATCATGTCTTGGACATGCTCACCTACATTAGATTCGGGCGAGGTTCAGGTAGTTAGCGCTCACGTCCTATCTGAATAATCCCTTGTCTAATTTGTAGTGTTAATTGACTTTTGGATGGAATATTACAGTTTAACAGGCAGGCTAATGATCCTTGGTATATTGCATACCAAGATGAGTCAATCTAGTGGGGTAGAGAGAAGATGGCATTGGAGGAGGTGGTGGCTAATTTGGGTGTTGAATTAGCCAGTAAAAATAGATTGATTGTTGAGCTGAAGCATACTATTACGAAAGAAAGGAGAATTGCTCGCAACGATAAGTTGAAACTAGAGACTGATCTGGCCATATTTGATCATGTGGTAGAGGAGTTGCAAATGGATGGAGAGGAGAAAGCAAGAGTCATACAAAGACTTGAAGTGAAGGTAGAGGAGAAAAACAGATACATGGTGGCACTTACAATAGTTGTCATCTCTTTACTAGCTCTTTACTATGTAGTTAAAGTAAATTGAAATAAATTAATTTAGAGATCTCCAAATATGATGGGTTGTTGAGCATATTTGTACCCCTGTAATCTGGGCAAGACGTGTCATCTTGTTAACCCCTTGGAATTTAATCCACATGATATGCATCTTTGTTTGTAAAAGTTCTTCTTTTTAGGGCTCCATCCTTTTTATTAGGCTTCCACACGATATCTAGTTTCAATACAAATTATATGCTAGCTGGTGCTTGGTGCCTACAAATTTGAAATTTAAGGAATTGAAAACATAGCAAATAATTGGTCGACTTCAAATTAGCCTTGCATCCAAATGTTTAGGGATCCCAAATGCTTATCACACCAGCATGTTCAAGACAGAAGTTTGACAAACATAATAAATAATGCTACTACTAAAACACATTTCAGCACAAATTTCTCTCTCTCTAATTTCTTCTACTTAACCCTAAGCTGGTTAATAGCAGTAGAATTTTCACCATCTTTCTTCAATAACACCTCAATTTGTATATCCTTCTTCCTCAACAAATCATCTGTCCAAGCATTCTTCTGCAGCAACTCTTGATTCCATGCTTTGTAGGCCTATAACTCGGTAAGAACTCGAGGATCGTTTTCTCTTTGCCTTTCTCTTTTGAGCCGACGCACCATGTCACGCAAATTGATCAATTGCCGCTTCAAGAACGCGGGCACTTCAGGACCAGCCCATTCCAAAAACTTAGAGCCACCAACCTATGATATTAACACTATTTATAGTCAAGTTTTTTTTTCATTTAATGGCCAAAAAACTAGGTACATGAGAAAATAGGAAATCACCCGAACTCTTGTGCAGCTGAAATATCTCTGTCCTGGCTTGTAAACGCTCCAAGATATCCACCTGGAAGCCTTCTCTTTGCACCAGCATGGTTTTTCTGGATAATAGTCCAACGGCTTTTGTCTGTACGGTATTGGGGAAGAGGATTCCTCGTCGCCGCTGTGCCATGCAGTGCTGTGGACGCTAGAGCTAGACATGTCCTAGCTTTATGTAGACTTATGAAATTAAACAAATAACATGTCAATGGCCATAAAGTAGATCAATGTGATCAAAGTGAAAAGTAATCCCAAAATAGATGTTCTTACCGGCGTCCCGCTCAGATCCATGGAGATCCTCACCGCAGCGCCCCGCCCAGAACCACCCAGATCTGTGCAACCGACACAAGGCGGTGAGGAGGCCGGCCTCGATGTGGTGGGACGCGCGTCGATGAGCCGTGGAAAGTGGTGTTCCAATGTTGTCCTCCCAACCGAGATTTAGGGTTTGAGTATATTCGGTTGGTGAGGGGGGATGCGGCGACGCGAGTGAGATTCAGTGGCTTATTTGAAGCTTGTCCCTCTTTTGCCGCTGCCAGGTGGGCCACGAAAAAACCGATCGAATCCAGCCAATCGGGTCATCTCTCACGCATCGACTATGGCTAACCCTAGCGCCTGATCCAAACCATCCCCGAACAGCGATCCAATGGCTCGGATGGTGCGGGGTTTTTAGAGGGGTTTGAGGGGTTTTGAGAGGGTTTCCACGATTATGGTTGAGCATAACTAATTTTAAAAAAATCCAAAAAATATGAAACTTGCACACATCATTGTTTTATGTTACTAAGTTGCTTGGAAAATAAGAAACCACATCTACTGATATTTTCATGAAATTTCGTTCACAAAACTGAGCTATCACCAACAAGGGTGCATGGTTTTCAAGGGAAATGAGCTAGGGTTTTGGGTTTACCATGACATAGTTTGTCCAAACGTTCCCATATTGGGCATGAACCCCATATTTCCAGACTAGACATCAAGGTCTCTTTTTTAGTTCAGTTAGAGAAGGTAAAAAAAAATGTTTAGAAATGGGTTGTCTACTGCTACTTGTGAGTTGTGTTGGGATTTCCTCAAGGAGGAGAGGATGATGTAGTACAGTAGAGATAAGTATTTCCCTTAGTTAAGAACCAAGGTTATCAATCCAGTAGGAGAACCACACAGAACCTCGTTAGCAGCACCTGCACACACAAAAGCAAATACTTGCACCCAACGCGAACAAGGGGGTTGTAATTCCCCTCGGTGGTTATTTGCAAGGAGCAAATCTCGTAGTGGTAGATGGATAAAGTAAATTGCATAATAAAAATAAAGGAAATAAAATTGCAGCAAGGTATTTTAGGATTTAATATATGATAAAAGTAAGACCCGAGGGCCATAGTTTTTACTAGAGGCTTCTCTCTCGAAAGCAAGCATATGGTGGGTGAACAAATTACTATTGGGCAATAGATATAGAAGTGCATAGTTATGGTGACATCTAAGGCAATGATCATGTATATAGGTATCACGTCCGAGACAAATAGACCGAAACAATTCTGCATCTACTACTATTATTCCACCCATCGACCGCTATTCAGCATGCATCTAGGGTATTAAGCTCATAACAAAGAGAGTAATGCTTTAAGCAAGATGGCATGATGTAGACAAAGTGAACCTGATCAATATGAATAAACCCCATCTTTTTATACTTAATGGCAACAAAATGAATACGTGTCATGTCCCTTTCTTTCACTGGGATTGAGCACCACAAGATTGAACCCATCACAAAGCACCTCTCCCATTGCAAGATAAATCAATCTAGTTGGCCAAACCAAATGGATAGATTGGAGATAAATACAAAGCTACAACAATCATGCATAAAAGAATTCAGAGAAGACTCAATTAATATTCATAGATGATCTGATCATAAACCCACAATTCATCGGATCCCAATAAACACACCGCAAAAGAATATTTCATCGAATAGAACTCCAAGAAGATCGAGGAGAACATTGTATTGGAGATCAAAGAGAGAGAAGAAGCCATCTAGATACTAGCTATGGACCCGTAGGTCTGTGGTGAACTACTCACGCATCATCGGAAGGGCAACAAGGTTGATGTAGAAGCCCTCTGTGATTGAATCCCCCTCTGGCAGAGTACCGGAAAAGGCATCCAGATGGGATCTCGATAGAACAAAAACTTGCGGCAGTGGAAAAAGTGCTTCGGGTGGCCCTCTGGTATACGGGGAATATTTTAGAATTTATAGAGGCGGAATTAGGTCAAGAGGTGCCACGAGGGGCCCACAAGTACAGGGGTCCCCCTGGGGCGTGCTTGGCGGGTTGTCGCTCCGTCGTGGCTCGTCAGGTCATCTCCTGAACCTTCCAGGGTCTCTCTTGGTCTAAAAATTCTCAAAAAGTTTCGTGGCATTTGGACTCCGTTTGGTATTGATTTTCTAAAAAGCCAAAAAAAGCAAGGCACTGGGCACTAGGTTAATAGGTTAGTCCCAAAAAATGATATAAAATTACATATAAACATCCAAGATTGATAATATAATAGCATGGAACAATAAAAAATTATAGATAAGTTGGAGATGTATCAAGCATCCCCAAGCTTAATTCCTGCTCATCCTCGAGTAGGTAAATGATAAAAATAGAATTTTTGATGTGAAATGCTACCTAACATGCCTATCATGTAGTCTTTCTTCATGGTATGAATATTAGATCCGAATGATTCAAAGCAATAATCTATAATTGACGTAAAGACATCAATACTCAGGCATACTAACAAACAATCATGTATTTTCAAAATAGAAATGCTAAAGAACGCTATCCCTACAAAATCATATAGCCTTGTCATGCTCCATCTTCTTAATGCAAAGTATAAATCATGTACTACCCCGGTGTGAGCCAAGCAATTGGTTTATACTTTTTAACGCGCTTCAGCTTTTTCAACTCTCACGCAATACATGAGCACAAGCCATGGATATAGCTCTATGGGTGGAATAGAATGCGGTGGTAGAGATTAATGTGGAGAAGAAAAAAAGGAGAAAGTCTCACATCGACGTGGCTAATCGACGTGCTATGGAGATGCCCATCAATTGATGTCAATGCGAGGAGTAGGGATTGCCATGCAACATATGCACTAAGAGCTATAAGTGTATGAAAGCTCAAACTGAAAACTAAGTTGGTGTGCATCCAACTTGCTTGCTCATGAAGACCTCGGGCATTTGAGGAAGCCCATCATCGGAATATACAAGCCAAGTTCTATAATGAAAATTTCCCACTAGTATATGAAGGTGACTACATAGGAGACTGTCTATATGAAAAACATGGTGCTACTTTGAAGCACAAGTGTGGAAAAGGATAGTAACATTGCCCCTTCTATCTTTTTATCTCATTTTTTCTCTTTTTTTGTTGGGCCCTTTTTTGCCTCTTTTTTTCCTCACTAGGGCAATGATCTAATAATGAATAATGATGATCATCACACTTCTATTTACTTATAACTCAAGATTACAACTCGATACTAAAACAAAATATGACTATATGAATGCATCTGGCAGTGTACCAGGATGTGCAATGATCTAGCGTAACATGTATAAAAAATGATGAACAGTGGCTGAGTCACAAATACTATGTCAGCTACATGATCATGTAAAGCAATATGACAATGATGATGTGTGTAATATAAACGAAACGGTGGATGTTGCATGGCAATATATCTCGGAATGGCTATGGAAATGCCATAATAGGTAGGTATGGTGGCTGTTTTGAGGAAGATATAAAGAGGCTTATGTGTGATAGAGCATATCATATCACGGGGTTTGGATGCACCGGCAAAGTTGGCACCACATCTCGAGGTGAGAAAGGGCAATGCACGGTACCAAAGAGGCTAGCAAATTGCGGAAAGGTGATAGCGCGTATAATCCATTGACTCACATTAGGCATAAAGAACTCACATACTTATTGCAAAAGTTTATTAGCCCTCGAAGCAAAGTACTACTACGCATGCTCCTAGGGGGGAGGTTGGTAGGAGTTAGCCATCGCGTGCCCCCGACCTTCACGCAAAGGAGACACTCAATAATAAATCATGCTCCAACTTCTTAGCATAACGAGAGACTATACGTGCATGCTTCGGGAATCACAAACCTTAACACAAATATTCTTACTAATCCACAATTACTCACTAGTACAACCCACATATTATCATCTTTATTTCTCAAAACTGTTGCAAGGAATCAAACTTATCATATCCAGTGATCTACATGAAAGTTTTTATTATATCCCTCTTGAATACCTATCATATTAGGACCAATTTCATAACCAGTGCATGTTGCCATTACTATTTATTAGACTCTCAAAAATATATAAGTTAATCATGAGAGTGCAACTATTTATTTAAAATATAACCATCGCCGTGCTCTAAAAGATATAAGTGAAGCACTAGAGGAGCTGCCTAGCTCAAAAGATACAAGTGAAGCATAAAGAGTATTCTGACAAATCACGAATAAATGCGTGTCCCTCTCAAAAAGGTGTGTGCAGCAAGGATGATTGTGGCAAACTAAAAAGCGAACAAAGCAAAGACACATATAATACACGATGCTCCAAGCAAAACACATATATCATGTGATGAATAAAAATATAGCTCCAAGTAATTTACCGATGGATTGTAGATGAAGGAGGGGATGCCATCGGGGGCATCCCCAAGCTTAGATGCTTGGTTATCCTTGAATATTACCTTGGGGTGCCTTGGGCATCCCCAAGCTTAGGGTCTTGCCACTCCTTATTCCTTCATCCATCGCGATCTCACTTAAAACTTGAAAACTTCAGCACACAAAACTCAACATAAAACTCGTGAGATCTGTTAGTATAATAAACCAATCATAAACTTTAGGTACTGTTATGAACCCATTCATATTTTATTATTGCATAATACCTACTGTATTCTAACTTCACCATGGCTTATACCCCCAGATACAATCCATAGATTCATCAAAACAAGAAAACTATGCAACGAAAACGAATCTGTCTAAAACAGAACAATCTGTAATGACTGAATTTTTATCAATACTTTTGTAACTTTGAAAAATCTGAACAATTAGGAAAATGTAAACAATTTGTATCAGGGTAATGTGTAAAATATTACGCAATTGATCATGTTCCAGGAACAGAAAACAATTCATGCATTGGACACTAAACTTCTGTTTCTGCACAGTACTAGTTTTGAACAATCGTTCTAGCTATCCCAAAGGCTTTACTTGGCACAAACACTAATTAAAACATAAAAAAACACAATCATAACAGTAGCATAATTGTGTTAACACACAAGAACCTAAATAAAAAAGGAAAATAAAAGATAACATTGGGTTAACTCCCAACAAGCGCTATTATTTTACGCCCTAGCAAGGCGTAATGCATAGTTTCAAGTGTTGTCATCTTTAGTTTTTACCATCTTAGTGGGGTTATTCTAAAATACAGGCGTTTTTTTACGTTTTCCACTATTATCAGACAATGAAGCAATTTTAATATCTAAAGCATCTAGCCGCTTATTGCGAAGGGTAATGAAAGTATTCATGCGATTGAGATTTCCACTAACATTTTTAAGAGGTTCACTAGACTTTTGTAGCTCAATCAAATTTTTCTGCATATCACCTAATTTCTCCAAGACATGTATTCCCTCTTGAGTATAATTGAATCCCTTTTGTGGGGGTGGTGTTCCTACTATACCCTCTATTATCTCATAAGCAGTGTTAGCATCACTCTCAAAAAAAATTCCCTTTAGCGGCAAAATCCAAGAGTTATATATGGGGCATAGTTAATCCTACATAGAAATTGCGAAGGAAAATTTTCATGTCCCCTTTTATGGTGCAAATGCGATAAGATTCCATTATCCCAAACCAATCATCCTTAAAATTTTCTCCTTGTTTGTGTTTGAAGTAAAGAACTTCAAAGACCGGAGACAAAGGAGGGATAATAATACTAGTCATAGTGGAAGGGCAAGCAAACAAACAAGCAAATAAGAAATATTTTTGTGTTTTTGTAAAATTGTTTTAGAAGTGGGGGACATGAAAACGAGAGGTAAATGGCAAATGGAAAGGCAAATAAAAGTAAATGCAAGTAAATGATAGTTTATGCGAAGGTACTTGATAAAAGTTTATGCGGAGGTACTTGATAAAAGCAAACAAACAAGGTTTTGGTGATGTCTCCCTGGCAACGGCGCCAGAAATTCTTCCTGCTACTTGTGAGATGTGTTGGGATTTCCTCGAAGAGGAGAGGATGATGCAATACAGTAGAGATAGTATTTCCCTTAGTTAAGAACCAAGGTTATCAATCCAGTAGGAGAACCACACAGAACCTCGCTAGCAGCACCTGCACGCACAAAAGCAAATACTTGCTCCCAACGGGAACAAGAGGGTTGTCAATCCCCTTAGTGGTTATTTGCAAGGATCAAATCTCGTAGTGGAAGATGGATAAAGTAAATTGCAAAATAAAAATAAAGGAAATAAAATTACAATAAGGTATTTTAGATTTAATATATGATAAAGTAAGACCCGGGAGCCATAGTTTTCACTAGAGGCTTCTCTCTCGAAAGAAAGCATACGGTGGGTGAACAAATTACCATTGGTCAATTGAGAGAAGAGTGCATAGTTATGACGACATCTAAGGCAATGATCATGTATATAAGAATCAAGTCCGAGACAAGTAGACCAAAATGATTATACATCTACTACTATTACACCACACATCGACTGCTATCCAGCATGTGTCTAGGGTATTAAGCTCATAACAAACAGAGTAAAGCTCTAAGCAAGATGACATGATCTAGACAAAGTAAACCCAATCAATATAAATAAACCCCATCCTTTTATCCTTAAATGCAACAATACAAATACATGTCATGTCCCTTTCTGTCACTTGGATTGAGCACCGCAAGATTGAACCCATCACAAAGCACCTCTCCCATTGCAAGATAAATCAATCTAGTTGGCCAAACCAAATAGATAGATCGGACACAAATACAAAGCTATAATAATCATGCATAAAATAACTTAGAGAAGATTCAATTAATATTCATAGATGATCTGATCATAAACCAACAATTCATCGGATCCCAACAAACACACCGCAAAAGAAGATCACATCAAATAGAACTCCAAGAATATCGAGGAGAACATTGTATTGGAGATCAAAGAGAGAGAAGAATCCATCTAGATACTAGCTATGGACCCATAGGTCTGTGATGAACTACTCACACATCATCGAAAGGGCAGCAAGGTTGATGTAGAAGCCCTCTGAGGGAGTCCTGGATTAAGGGGTCCTCGGGCTGCCGGCCCGCTGTGTTTGGGCCAGATTGATGAGCTATTATGGAACTAAGCCCGAGTGCGGATTCATGTTCAGATAAGGAATCTTTGGAGTCATGGTGTGCCCTCCAAGCCAAGATCCGGTAGGATCTCTCTTTCCTTGTAACCGATCGGTTGTAACCCTAACCCTACCGGTGTCTATATAAACCGAGCGTTCTAGTCTTTAGGGAGGGAGCTACATCCATCACCTCACCAACTTAGGGTTTAGCTCATCTGATCTCGAGGTAGATCTACTTTGTAACCACATTATACATCTAATGCAATCAAGCATGACGTAGGTTATTACCTCTTTGAGAGGGCCCAAACCTGGGTAAACACCATGTTCATCGTCCCTTGTTCCCCATTGATCCTAGATCCACAGCTCGGGACCCCCTACCTGAGATCTGCCGGTTCTGACACCGACATTGGTGCTTTCATTAAGAGTTCCGCTATTGGGTCGCCCAAGGATCGATGACTCGCCTTTCCTTCGGAGAAGGCATCAGCTCTGGGAATCTCTTTGTCCCCGGACAGCTCTTTGCGTTCGGCAGTGTTGTGCGGCACGCCAACCCAACGGGTCATCTAGACTAGATCAACAATTTTGCTCCGGATCACCGAAATTCATAGGCATTTCTTGACGCTTACAAATATCACCTATTCTTTGGCTTTCATCACAGGATAAGACAAACTTACGAGCATCCTTGAAAAGAGTAGGCCAATAAAAACCAGATTGAATACCTCGTGAGCAGTTCTGTCTCCCGCATGATGTCCTCCATAAGCTTCGGAGTGACATTTCCGTAGGATTTGTTCCTGTTCATGCTCAGGTACACAATGTCTAATAATACCATCTACTCCTTCTTTATAAAGATGTGGGTCATCCCAAAAGTAATGTATTAAATCATAGAAGATTTTTTTTCTTTTGTTGGTATGTGAAATCAGGAGGTATGTATTTAGCAACAATATAATTAGCATAGTCAGCATACCAAGGTGTACTATTAGAAACATTTATTGCAGCTAATTTCTCATCAGGAAAACTATCATCAATAGGCAGCGGGTCATCAAGAATATTTTCCAACCTAGACAAGTTATCAGCTACGGGGTTCTCAGCTCCTTTCCTATCAGTAATATGTAAATCAAATTCTTGTAGCAAAAGAACCCACCTAATGAGTCTAGGGTCAGCATCTTTCTTTTCCATAAGATATTTAATAGCAGCATGATCGGTGTGAACAATTACTTTTGAGTCAACAATATAAGATCTAAATTTATCACAACCAAACACAACTGCGAAAAATTCCTTTTCAGTAGTAGCATAATTTCTTTGGGCACTGTCTAGAGTTTTACTTGCATAGTGAATAACATTTAATTTCTTATCAACTCTTTGTCCTAGAACAGCACCAACAACATAATCACTAGCATCACACATGATTTCAAAAGGCAAGTTCCAGTCATGATAATCACTAACCTTCTTCTTTACTTCATCTCCGGGTAAACCTGCAAGCTTAAACAATCCAAAAATTTCATCCACATATATCAAGTGCATATCAGGATGTTCGGTTCCATCTCCTGCATAAGGATTAGCTAGCAGTTGTTCTATCATACCCGAAGGAATTTCATATTCAACATTTTTAGTAGGTGCAGTATGTTGAGGGGAAACTAATTGTGCTTCCGGTCGAGGTGAAGATACCCCGAACAAACCCCTCAAAGGATTGTTTTCCATAGTAAGAAGTGACAGTAAATTTCAGCACGTAATAAAAGTTTTTCCTTACCAGTTTCCACTTACCAAGAGCGCTTCACTCCCCGGCAACGGCGCCAGAAAAGTGTCTTGATGACCCGCAAGTACACGGGGTCAATCGTAGTCTTGTCGATAAGTAAGAATGTCGATCCCAACGAGGAGCAGAAGGAAATGACAAGTGGTTTTCAGCAAGGTAATTTCTGCAAGCACTGAAATTTGTAGATAATGAGTAGTTTGATAGCAAGATAATTTGTAACAAGAAAATAACGGTAACGGTAAATAATATGCAGCAAGGTAGCCCAATCCTATTGTGGCAAAGGACACGCCAGGATGGTTTCTTATAATAAGCAAAGCGTTCTTGAGGGTACACGGGAATTTGCATCCTATTACTTTCACCATGTTGATTTGATTCGTGTTCGCTACTTTGATAATTTGGTATGTGGGTGGATCGGTGCTTAGGTGCTGTTCTTACTTGAACAACCTCCTACTTATGATTAACCCCCTCGCAAGCATCCGCAACTACGAGAAAATTATTAAGATAAATCTAACCATAGCATTAAACATTTGGATCCAAATTGGTCCCTTAAGAAATAGCGCATGAACTAGGGTTTAAGCTTCTGTCACTCTAGCAACCCATCATCTAATAACTACTCCACAATGCATTCCCTTAGGCCCAAATATGGTGAAGTGTCATGTAGTCGATGTTCACATGACACCACTAAGGGAATCCCAACATACATATCATCAAAATATCGAACACATATCAAGTTCACATGATTACTTGCAACAAGACTTCTCCTGTGACCTCAAGAACAAAAGTAACTACTCACAAGTGACAAACATGCTCATGATCAGAGGGGTATTAGATTGCATAATGGATCTGAACATATGATCTTCCACCAAATAAACCATATAGTAATCAACTACAAGATGTAATCAACACTACTAGTCACCCACATGTACCAATCTGAGGTTCCGGTACAAAGATTGAACACAAGAGATGAACTAGGGTTTTGAGAGGAGATGGTGCTGGTGAAGATGTTGATGAAGAATGGCCTCCCAAAGATGAGAGGGTTGTTGGTGATGACGATGGCTTCGATTTCCCCCTCCGGGAGGGAAGTTCCCCCGGCGGAATCACTCCGCCGGAGGGCAAAAGTGCTCCTGCCCAAGTTCCGCCTCGAGACGGCGGCGCTCCATCCCTAAAGTCCTCTCTATAATTATTTTAGGTCAAAATGACCTACATACCAGAAGATGGGCACCGGAGGTGGGCCGAGGAGGGCACAACCCACCAGGGCGCGCCTGGGGGCCTAGGCGCGCCCAGGTGGGTTGTGCCCACCTGGTGGGCCCCCTCTGGTAGTTATTGACTCCAATAATTCTCATATATTCCATAAAAAATCTCCGTAAAGTTTCAGCTCATTTGGAGTTGTGCAGAGTAGGTGGCCTGACATTGCTTTTTCAGGTCCAGAATTCCAGCTGCCGGTATTCTCCCTCTTTATGTAAACCTTGCATTTTGTGAGAGAAAAGGCATTAGAATTACTCCAAAGAACATTATTATGCATAAAAAAATATAAATAAAAGTAGGAAAACATGATGCAAAATGGACGTATCAGGGTGCTGGGAGGAGCTCGAGGATGCCTTCCGAGCCAATTTCCAAGGGACCTATGTCCGGCCCCCGGATGACGATGACTTGAGCAACATAACCCAGTGATGACCCACAAGTATAGGGGATCTATCGTAGTCCTTTCGATAAGTAAGGGTGTCGAACCCAACGAGGAGCAGAAGGAAATGACAAGTGGTTTTCAGCAAGGTATTCTCAGCAAGCACTGAAATTATCGGTAATAGATAGTTGTGTGATAAGATATTTCATAATGGGTAACAAGTAACAAAAGTAACTAAGGTGCAGCAAGGTGGCCCAATCCTTTTTGTAGCAAAGGACAAGCCTGGACAAACTCTTATATAAAGCAAAGTGCTCCCGAGGACACATGGGAATTGTTGTCAAGCTAGTTTTCATCAGGCTCATATGATTCACGTTTGTTACTTTGATAATTTGATATGTGGGTGGACCGGTGCTTGGGTGCTGTCCTTCCTTGGACAAGCATCCCACTTATGATTAACACCTCTCGCAAGCATCCGCAACTACGAAAGAAGAATTAAGGTAAACCTAACCATAGCATGAAACATGTGGATCCAAATCAGCCCCTTACGAAGCAACGCATAAACTAGGGTTTAAGCTTCTGTCACTCTAGCAACCCATCATCTACTTATTACTTCCCAATGCCTTCCCCTAGGCCCAAATCATGGTGAAGTGTCATGTAGTCGATGTTCACATAACACCACTAGACGAAAGACAACATACATCTCATCAAAATATCGAACGAATACGAAATTCACATGATTACTTATAACAAGACTTCTCCCATGTCCTCAGGAACAAACGTAACTACTCACAAAGCATATTCATGTTCATAATCAGAGGGGTATTGAATAGCATTAAGGATCTGAACATATGATCTTCCACCGAATAAACCAACTAGCATCATCTACAAGGAGTAATCAACACTACTAGCAACCCACAGGTACCAATCTGAGGTTTTGAGACAAAGATCGGATACAAGAGATGAACTAGGGTTTGAGAGGAGATGGTGCTGGTGAAGATGTTGATGGAGATTGACCCCCTCTCGATGAGAGGATAATCGGTGATGACGATGGCTTCGATTTCCCCTTCCCGGAGGGAAGTTTCCCCGGCAGAACAGCCCTGCCAGAGCTCTAGATTGGTTTCGCCCAGGTTCCGCCTCGAGACGGCGGCGCTTCGTCCCGAAACCCTCCTTTTGATTTTTTCAGGTCAAAACAAACCATATAACAGAAGATGGGCGTCGGAGGCCTGCCAGGGGGCCCACAAGGTAGGGGGGCGCGCCTAGGGGGTAGGGCGCGCCCCCCACCCTTGTGGATGGTGGGTGTCCCCCCTATCGTACTTCTTTCGCCCAATATTTTTTATATTTTCCATAAAAATTCCCTATGAAGTTTTAGGACTTTTGGAGTTGTGCAGAATAGGTCTCTCAGATTTGCTCCTTTCCGGTCCAGAATTCCAGCTGCCGGCATTCTCCCTCTTCATGTAAATCTTGTAAAATAAGAGAGAAAAGGCATAAGTATTGTGCTATAATGTGTAATAACAGCCCATAATGCAATAAATATCAACATAAAAGCATGATGCAAAATGGACGTATCAACTCCCCAAGCTTAGACCTCGCTTGTCCTCGAGCAAAAAGTCGATATCAAAAAATATGTCCACATGTTTAGAGATAGAGGTGTCGATAAAAATAAAATACGGACATGAGGGTATCATGATCATCTTTAGGACAGCAACATATATCGTCATATAGTTTCTTTTGCCAAAGTAACAATTCATTCACAAGGTAAAGTATGAATCAAAAACTTCATTGAAAACTAACAAACCATGATCTCAGTCATTGGAGCAATTGCAATTTATCATAACATCGGAAAGAGTCAATATAAGAGCTTTTCAGCAAGTCCACGTACTCAACTATCATTTAGTCTTTCACAATTGCTAACACTCACACGATACTTATGGGTTCAAAGTTTCAGTCGGACACAGAGAAAGATAGGGGCTTAAAGTTTTGCCTCCCAACCTTTTACCTCAAGGGTAATGTCAACGATAATGCTTTATGAAAACTTACATCCAAGTGGATATATATATCTGGATCTCCCCAACACATAGAGCTTGCCAAAAGGAATAAAGTGTAAAAAGGAAGGGTGAAGATCACCATGGCTCTTATATAAGGGTAGAAGATAAAGACAAAAGATAGGCCCTTCGCAGAGGGAAGCAGAGGTTGCCATGTGCTTTTATGGTTGGATGCAGTAAATCTTAATGCAAAAGAACGTCACTTTGTATTGCCATTTGTGATGGAGACCTTTATTATGCAGTTCATCGCTTTTATTTCTTCCCCATCACAAGATCGTACAAAGTTTATTTTCCTCACACTAATAAGTAGCACATATTTAAAGAGCAATTTTTATTGCTTGCATCGATGAAAACTTACTTGAAGGATCTTACCCCTTACGTTCCGCATGTTCGGCTCCTGTGTTTACCCCTTACGTTCCGCATGTTCGGCTAAGAGGGTAAAGGGAGAACCCCTATGATTGTACTTTTGGCTAGCCCAGTGAAGTACCTCAGGAGGAGAAAGCCGAAAACTGACCGTCATAGTAGGCGTGAACTGATCGGTGATCCGACGACGAGGATTCGACTCCAAAAATCATTGGTGATTTCTCCGTGTCACACGAAGGGTTCGTCTTAGCACAAACCACGTGATGAGAAAGGTTTTACCTCGGCTCCCAAGTACATCACAAAATATCGGGGACTAGTCCTTAGCCCCCACCGTCAAGTTCCTATGGCTAAGTGAAAGCAATGAAGCCGCATAGTCTGATTGCCTAGTCTCGCTCACGCACTACCGCCTCCGGGTACCAAGACGTTGGCTAAGGGTAACAGTGTGGAGATGAAACACCCCTCGTGATATTCACTTGGGGGCTGAAGCCGACGACTGATAACTTTCAGAATAAACATACGGCCGCATAGGAGTCAAAATTAAACCATTACATGATAAAATACGCTAGCAGGCCGCATTATAAAGCATAAGGTCTAGTTGATAAAACTTAATACAATCATTCAATGATTACATCCTTAGAGCACTGGCCCTCTATCTCCCACACGCCATCCATAACCTGTGCGGAATACAGCTCAGGACAACGATGCTCCTTTCCAACCGGCGGGGGACCAGTAGCCATATCCATCGGCTTGATCTTGGGCCAATGAACCATGGTCTTCGCAAAGGCCAGCCTAGTGCATCCCCTGCCATGCAAGACCTTATGTCTTAGACAAGCCCGTATTCAAAGATAGGGAGCGTATGGAGACAAAGAAAGCTCACATCAAGACGAAGCATGGTTTCACTTTTGAGGTTAAGCTCTTCAATGGAGTAAATGACTCCCATTTTGATTGTTCAAAATGGAGAGCACTTTGCAAGTCCTACGGATTTGAGGAGGATATGAAAAGAACATTTGGTATTGGTGGTGAAGATGATCCTGAAGATAATATCTAAATTTGGGTGGATGTGTACATGATTCCAGTTCTACCTCTATATGAGTTTATCAAACTAATTTGTTAAGTAATTTATATTGTTTACTTAAAAATAGTTGGTACTCATCTATACTAAAGTTGTTTATTTTCAACTGACAGCTTATTTGTTTGCTCCAAAAAATACAAGGAAGGCAGCAGACAAGACGTACTACAGTTATGGCTTAGAACTAACTTGTGAAGAGAAAAATTCTCTTGTCTCATTTAGTAATGATGTTGAGACTTTTAATGTCAATTATCAAATTGGCAACAATTATACTGGATACGTGCCACTAGTCCACATGTTGAACCATGTTAACATCCGTGCGCTTAGCATGGTAAGATTTTGCACTAGTATTGTGTCACTAGTCCATCTTTTGCACACATTGTACTTAAGCAAAACTACATTGCTAACTATGTTACTATTATGTTCTTCAACAGAAGCTCCCAAAGGATGTTGTCCCTAAGATGATGTTTATGGAAGGTAACATGCATATTGGTAGCTTACTGGCAAGTCCGTCGGCGTCTTTCTCTAGTGCATACTCGATTTCTTCAACAGATGGACGCATGGACATTAAAGGATGGACCAAAGTAATGAATGCATGCACACAACCAATTGGAGACAACATGAATGTGCGCAGGCCACATATTGGAGACAGGTGGATCTCTATTCTCCATTGGGGAGATGGAGGGGTTTACCTATTTTATACAATTTTACCAAAGAGAGAGGAGTAGGTCATACCTAGTACTTGTCAGCTGCTAGAATGATGACGAGCTATTTACCTTGGATAATAACAATTATCTAGTGTTGTTTAACTTATCATGGGCCATGGTTTTCTTTGTGTGCACTCCTCACCCCACGCTGTGCAAAATTCTAAATCAATCATGATGTACGGATATATTATAATTCTTATATGATGTGTATGTATGTACGAACACCTTGTATTACATGACTTGTACTGTGATGTCACATATACAAAGTATAGTCTGTATTTGTTTGAATTCCTTAAATTATTAGCAGTGGCGGGTATCAAGAAGAGCTCGCCACTGAGAGTGTGTGCCGTTAGCGCTGTTAGCGGGCATAACTAGTGGTGGGAGCTAGGGAAAGGCCCGCCACTGATGGCATCCTAGTAGTGGCGAGAGGTCAATGGCGAGCACCCTTTAGAGCCTTGCCCGCCACTACTAGGCTTTTCCCACCAGCCACTGCTGGGCTTTTCCCACCCGCTACTGCTAGGCATTCCTGCAGTACTGTAGATGTGGTGGGATCCTACTTCTATGACAAAAAATTATGATAGAAAATGGGCTTTTCGTCCTGGGCCGGCTAGAGACGCACCTGCATGACATTCTTTATGCCGTCCATGACGTAAAAACTCATGGTAGAAGTGAGGGCGTGGAAAATTTTGGGGAGTTCCCGGTTATGATGGGTGGTTGGGGACGAGCGGTGGCGTGGTTTGCGCGTTTCTCTCGTATGTGTGTGTGTGTAAGAGGCATTGGCTAACTGAACCCCGAGCGAGGCATTTGCTTACTGAACCCGAGCGATTTCACTAGCTACATTACTGAAGACGAGCGATCGATCCCATCTTGGCTGTTAACTGAACTCGAGCGATTCCGTCGCTGTTGCTGCTAACTGAACCCGAGCGATCGATCGCTGTTGCTGCTTACTGAAGCCGATCAAGCCCTGGGTTGCCTCTCGATGAACATGAACAATGCTCGTTACTGCCGCGCACGCGATACATAGAACGAGTCGAGACACGTAGTGAGTCGAGCCAGTTGGTTGGCTGTGGATGAATAGTTCCTGATGGGGGTTGGATGCACAGGGCCCCGTGGTAGTAGTCCGCTGGATGAACAAGACCCCGAGGAGGCCGCCACACCGCAGCTGGTTGGGGTGGATGAACAGGACCCCGTGGAGGCTGGATGAACAGTGGACACTGGATGAACAGTAGCTATGGATGAACAGTGGCTATGGAGGCTGGAGGAAGTCACGGTGGATGGACAGTAGCTGGTGGAGGCAGGAGGAGGTCCATGGTGGATGAATAGTAGACCGTGGAGCTCCGTTTTGCGGTACGCCGCACCCCTTCCGATAAACAGGACTCCGTTTCGACCATAGGCGGTTGGAGAGAAGTCCATTTCCTCTGTTTTGTGGTACGCCGGACTCCTCCCGATGAATAGGACTCCGTTTCGACTGTAGGCAGTTGGCCAGAAGTCCGTTTCCTCTGTTTTGCAGTACACCACACCCCTCCCGATGAACAGGACCCCATTTCCATTGTAGGCGATCGAACAGAAGTCAGTTTACTCCGTTTTGCGGTATGCCAGACCCCGTTTTGGCTGTTCCATCCAAGCCGGTTGGCTCCCGATGAACAGGATGCATTCCGACCCAGTCGGTTGCCTCCCGATGAACACGGCGCTGTTTCCTCCGTTACGACCTAGCTGGCTGGCTGCTGATGAACAGGACGTCGTCGCTGTACGCATTCGAGACCCCACCCGTATCTACGTATATAGCCTTTTTTACTTTCTTGCAGCGTGGCTGTACATACGTGTACATGATATAGATCGGACTGCATGACATGCTACGTCGGCGGCTCTACTACAACACGTGCCACTTCTTACTCGGCCACGGTTCATCGCTGCAGAGAGAACGATCGACGGCTATGTACGTACACATTTGTGACTAGACACAAAACGTTACGTATGCTTTGACCTAGTGGGTCCCAGCTGTCAGGGGGTAACGAGGCACTTCCTTTTGTGTGAAGATGTAGCTAGTGTGTCCCAACTGTCAGGGGGGAAACATTTTTTTAGGAAATACAAAGGCCCTTCCGGTGGGTCCCTGCTGTGAGGTAGATGAATCATTATTTTGCGTGTAATAAAGAGGCACTTCCTTGCGTGCAGTCGTGGACCCAGCTTTCAGCCTCTCCACATACAGTCCTCTTTCGAAGATGCTGTTCGCTGACCACGTTGACCACGCAGCACCGAGAGCACCAAGGCAGTGGACGACGGCGAGGCCTAGGAAGGGAACGATGCGGAGCCGGGAAGACTCTGCTGTTGTTTCCCACGTGAAGGGGAGTACAAGGGTTTACTGGTTCGTTTGCCATCGCCGGAGAATAACAGGAGGTGTGGGTGATTAGAGGGATGGCCATGCTAGCTATGGGAGTAGGGTGGGGCAGTGAGGCCTACGCGACAGCACAGCCGGCCACGGGAGGTAGGTGTCACACCCTGTTTTCATGCCACAACACTTAAGCTAATAAAACATGATGAAATGTGGTTTAGCAAAAAAAACTTTTGAGTGTTGTGGTCTTTGCTTTGGTTTGGATTCTTTGTGCTATTTTCAAGTGCTCTAAAAGTCATATGGTAACTTCCACCCGCATACTTGTTCCTATTGCTCCAAAACTTTGCCCAATGATCATGCCATGTGTATAGGACATAAAAATATTTTCTTACAAAAAATAATTTGGCCAAAAAAATATTTTCTAAATTAGGTTTTCCAAAACCCCTGGAATTGAGACTTGAACTACAAGTACTTAATTTAGGGTATGATTTTTTTTCAAAAGGTATCTTTGACTCCTATTAGATATAGGACTCCCATAAACCATAAAAATATTATTTTAAAAGTTATTTTGCTATTTTATTTAAAGGATTTTTCTTAAGGCCAGAAATGGTCTATAGTAGGTTAAAATTATTTTAATGTTTCCAAAATATTTGAGAAAATTTAGGGAAGCTCATTGGACATATATTGTCCAGATATAAGAGTTTCAACACACGGTCATGTTCAAAATATTGGTCAAAACCTTCAATTACCCTTTCTGGATATTTCAAGCTTTTGAAATATATACAAAGGAAATATTCTCTATAAATTCCAAGAAAATTCTAGCATGTCACAAATGCCATATTTTATGATCTTGCCAAGCCTCATGTCTTGGAGAACAAGATAACATCACCAAATCCTCTCAATACCATCTTTGACCATTTTCTAGCTTGAGCAAGTTTACATTGCCAAACATGTCCAAATGAGCTCAAACTTGGTACACATGCTAAAATGGTCTAAATATTCACCTAGGCCAAGTGGTGCATCAAGGGGAACAAATTATATTGGTCAAAGTATGCCAAAACCAATTCTGCCCATTTCAAGGGTTTGAAAAAGTTACATTGGCAACTTTCTCCAATTGAGCTCACATTTTTTCCACATGATCATTTCCATCACAACTACCAAGTGGCACAAGTTGGTGAACAAGTTAACTTGATCAAAGCTTGTCAAAAACCATTTCTGCCCATTTCTAGGGTTTGAAATATTTACATTGCCAAGTTTGTTCAAATGAGATACAAATTTGCACACTAGCTCAAATTGATACCAAGCTCATTCCTGTTAATTTTCAAAGCCATTGGAATCCTCTAAGTACCACTATTCATCATCAAACACCTTCTACCACATTTTTGTGATCAATGATTGAAGCCCAAAATGGATTCTCCTTTAGCTCAGATTTTTACCAAAGCTGCTTCTGACCATCTTCTACCCCTAGTAAAAATTTGAGTGCCCCAGCTTAATTATTTGGGGGTGAAAACCTCACTTTCTCTCTTTGGAGAGCCCCGATTCCCCTCTCTTTGCACCTCCCCTTCATTCCAGAGAGCACCCAAGGCATCCAATGCCACTCTCCAATTGTTTACACCCCCTAGTGCCCCCAGACGCCATAGGACATGCCCATGGCACATTTAAAATGCCATGCCATGCCATGGGCATGCTTTGGAGTGCGCTACAGTGCGCTCCCGCACTATAGCCGCCCTCATCCCGATGCTCCCGACCGCCTCGAGCCTCCCCGCATGCCTGCCGGTGTCCCTCGACGTCTGTAACACGCCGCCGTGTCGGGCGTCTCCTCTCTTCCTCTCTCTCACCTCCTACAGTGCGTGCGTGATGCCGCCCGACTCGGCCAGTGGCCGCGCGAGCTCGGGACCCTCCTGGAGCATGCCCCGCTCTCCCTTTTCTTCACCCTCGATCTGGACCACACCCACGAGCGCCCTAGACATGGCCTAGGGCGCCAATTTGGTCCCTGGTGTGCACCGGGTAATGGTCGTGGTCGCTGTCCACGGAGCACCATCGCCCCGCCTTGTACGGCTATCCCGAGCCCCCCTCTGTGTGCCACTCGCTCTCTCTCTCCCGTACGCCCCCAGGCCAACCCCCCTCTCTCTCTCTCCCCCATGCCCTCTATCCTCCTCCCAGGCCGAAGCCGAGCTGCCGACCACCGCTAAAATTCAGGCGCCTCAACCTCTCTCTCTTCCCCATAGACACTCCCGCACCCTCTCGTCACCACCACCAACTCACCCGTGCTCCATTTCCTCTCCCCGTGCCTGCCTTGCCGTATTGAACCTCGCCATCGCATGTCCATGCTGCAGCCGAACCCTCACTCACTCCGGCACTTCTCGGCGGAAACGGGACCCCCAGGTGGACACGACCCATCCTCCCGAGCACGGCGGTGTCCGAACGGTCGCCGGAGGTGGCCGGAGCCACCGGAAAGGGTGCCGACGAGCACTCGGCCTCACCTCCTCTGCCTCTCCCCTGCTCGAGGGGGAGGAACGGCAAGAACCCGCCAAGCGGGCCCCGCCTATTAGGGAGTAAGCGCCCGGGCCCGCGCAGTTTAAGGGGAGACGCACCTGCGTTCTCCGCCACCCCGCAGCGAAGACGCCCCCGGCGGAATACGCCTTCGACGTCGCCCCTACGCTCGCGTGGCCGAGCCACTAGGCCAGCCCAGTGTGTGAAAGCACTATGTTGCGCTCAGTGCACACTTTAGGTATAACCCAAATCTTTTTCTTTTTCAATGAGCTTCTAAAATCCATAATTAATACATTTGAACTGCAAATTTGGTGATTCAAATTCCTAATGACTCTATAAATCATGACCTATCTCATGGTGCAGTTTGCACATTTTTCCAGAAACAATTCCTTCACAATTATTTATCAAACCCTATTTTTCCATTTTTGTGATGAACTTTAGAAAATCACAGAGAGCTCAAAGTTGATCCAAATGCCATGATTCAAATTCCTAGATACTTTTAAGTTCTTAACTTAGTTTATGAACATTTTTCCCAATACTTTTCGAGCCACATCAAATATTGGTCCATCTCTCCATGAATAGCCAACTTTGCATATTCATAGGAAAATCATTTGAACTCCAAATCCAGTAAAACTAATTCCTAGATACTCCTAAAGTCATGTCTTGTTAAATGGGTGCCCTTACTCATTTTTCAAACCCAGTAATCCCCGGTTTCCATCATATTGAAATGTTCAAGAATCCTCATTGATCCAAAACCCATGAAACCACTTTGGTCATTTTTCATATGACCAAAGGTGTCCTAGAAAAGTCAAATTCATATTTTTAGAGCGCTTTTATTTTTTTTGCCTTGTTGTGTTGCTTATTGTGATTGTTTCCGACGTTAGTTGACGAAGTAGACGGAGTATTTGGAGGAGGACCAGAAGATTTGAAGACTTTGATGAGCCAGGAAAGCAGCCCTTTTACCATATCTATGAAACCCTTTTTATGCACGTTATATAGCACCTTGTTGTTGTTGCATCGGAATCATGGTGAGATGGTAACCACTTTGGTGGGTTGCCTCCGTTACTTCCTCGTTGAAACTTGCATGGTGCATGACCCTACCTTCCTATGAGGGTTATGCGGGTGGGAGTAGATAGGATGCTAAAGTAGTTGCTATGCAAATGGGATGGGTATATGCATGGTAATCGAGACAAGTATTTCCAAATACTTTTCGAAAACCCCGTCGGGTGCCACTAATGCCCGAGGGATATGTTGAGCTAGGTAACTAGTTGATAACGAAGTGGTGTACCGAGGTAAGTGAGTGTGTTGTTTTCGAAAATGGATTGGTTTAAGTTGCAACCGTTACTCCAACCTTACATGCGCAACCACACCACTCTTATATGGGAAAAAGGCATTATTGTGATTACCTAGTTCGTGCTACCATGGATGCCCACATTACTAGTGACGGGATTGGCGTGGTCACTCTCGGGACGGGGTCATGCTTGGATAGGCGGCCATGACTGTTTTCACAGGGCACCGGACACACCGTTGGTACCTCCGTGCGTGGTTATGTGATATGTCTGGAAGCGAGGCTCTGGAGACAATGATAAAATTGTGAGAATGTTTTGGCACGGGGGCTGTTACCGATCGAGTGGACTCTATGTTAGTCATTACTAGGGAAAGGTAGTGATCGGGTGCTTACCCCGAGTACTTGAGGTACTACGGGTCGTGGATGACACGAAAGTTCCCCGGATCTTATGGGTAAAGTGTGCAACCTCTACAGAGTGTCAAACTATTCGAATAGCCGTGTCCATGGTCAAGGACAGTTGGATGACCACTCTTGGGCTACGTCCATTGTTAACAAAACCTAGTGTGTGTCTGAAGGAGAAAACTACTTGAGTCAAGCCGAATGACTTGACATGTTGATTAAGCTGGAGTTGAATCAAACTCTGTTTATGTTGATATCTATGACCTATTCACATGGATATATGAATTCTTATGATGCATGCTTTACAAGTTGTTAAGACATGTCATTGCACTCAAAATTAGCTTTCTGCAAAATTATCTACTTAGTGCTATATAATGCATTGTTTTGCCTCATTCCAAAGCATGGGTTGCTTGTGAGTACATTCAAACGTACTCACTGGCTTGTCCCTGGCTATTTACTTGGCCAGGCCTGGAAGTGCAGGAATACAAAGAAGAGTCCTTTGCTGACGATCATGCGAGCTAGGATGCTATCCCAGTCAGAATGCCTGTAGGGTCAAGGCAGATGGCATGGGTCCAAGTTATCGACTAAGATCTCCACTATGATGATTTATTCAAGACTCGACCATAATGCTCCTATTTATGTAAGCCGGTATGTAACGAATGTAAACTCTTGATATTCAGTCTGTGGTGTACAGTGAGCATTGATCCTTGGGATCACTGTGGACGTGTAACCGGTGGCTTCGACTGTGTAAGTCGGTGTCCCCACAGAGCTGGTATCAGATCCATCCTGACTGTAGTAAGCCTTAGTTAGAATGGTCGTTAGTTAGGGTAAAACTACTTTCAAAACTATTACTAATTTTCAAAAACTATCTATACATCTCTTCCCTTATGAGTTTTTCAAAAACTAAGATATATTTTCCTTATTAATCTCTTCACCTTCAAAACTTCTGCAAATGGTCGCTAGTACCCTTATGCCCGTGACCACTGGATTCCTTGTAATCCTCATGGATAACCTAGAAGGAAGACGCCTTGCCAGTCATTCGCCCACATCTTCTGAATACAAGTTTGGCGACACCACGACAAGACGATACCAACAGAAGATACCTTCTCGGGGAATGGGGACATCAAGACCCAAAAGATTGCACGTCTTTCCCTCCGAGACACAAAGCAAGCACGACCACTCAGTCCAAGAACCCCTAGGGTAGGATGGGTCATGTATCCCCTATGCAAAGTCGAGTCCGTGCGATGGTTCAAATGGAGCTTGTTTTTATCTATTTGTGTTTTGATATAAGTCACCCTTTTGCCCTAGGCAACAAGTACACGACTATATCACCTACCTTACCTTGTTGTTTGTGTTTGACCCTTTCGACACTTGTTTGATTACACTTGCACAATAGCTCCCTCCTCTATGATACGCTTCCCTCTCCTCTATCCCATCAACTGAAGACCGGCAAGACAAGATGCACCAAGGATTCCACCTCGGCAACCAACTAGCGCTGAAGACTTTTGCTACAGCCTCCTCGACCAAGTGCAACCAGTAGACTTATGTTTACCTCTCAAGACTGGAAACCCATCCCTTGACCCTTCGAGACTTCACGAGATACCCCAGTTTGAATCCTTAACCATGTGCTTAACCTACGGAATTGCAAGAGAGCCAGTTAAGTTTCAGTAACCTTTTCTCATCACCGGGTTCATTATGGAACTAGTGGACATAGTGAACGAGCACATTATCATCCTAAGATAGCACCAGAACTGACGATGCCATAGGGAAGACCAATTTGAGGATATATGAATAAAGGACAAGTGACTTGATGAGGTTATATCAGTGACCTTGAAATATCTGAGACTCTTTGGTGGATTATGAGGCTTTCATGTTGGTAGATGAACTTGGTGGGATCATGGTAATAGAGTAGCGTAGCTTTCATCACCCTCGAGTAAATTGGACAATTATGATCGCAAGCTGAAATTCTTGGAGGTGTAAGGATTTGAATTAACCAGGGTATATTGATAGGGAAGTGGTAATGACACAAAAATTACTTGGAGGAACGAGTAGAAATCCTCGCTGGGCATGAGATTTGGACTGAGTAAGGTCTTGGTGATAAGTAAGGCTACATGGTTCAGAGTAAATCGGGTTTAGTCCGATGATCTCAATCTTAGTACCAAATTCTTGGTGGAAGATAAACTAGGAGATTGGATTATTTGTCAAGGTTGATTTGGGGATCCTTATAAACTTGGCATTGGAGTTTATTAGATCGCGATAATGGAAATTGGTGGACTAACTATAGTAAGGATAGCCCTTTCAAGGATTTGGGAATTATAGAGACTTTAGAAGATCATGTGGAACAACATAGGTATTGGATTTGTAGAATTAATGGATCATGTAGTAATTGGTGAAGTTAAAGGGCCATTGGAGTAGATACATAGGAAGGACACAAGATTTTGGATTTGGAATCGACGTGTTTCCTTAGGATAGAGATGCACTATCATGGACCTTGGATGAATAGGCTAAGCACTTGGATTGTGGTGTTTAATTCAAGCTTAGCAGCTTGAAAATGGAATCTTTACATAAGGATAACCATACATCTGAGTTTGGGGATAGTTGACATGTATGATTTTGTTAGACCTCCTCTCAGGAGTCATGAGGATATGAATAGCATGAGTGATGATTGGAGTTGACTTACACGAAATGATGCTTTTGGTGGTATAAGGTGATATGTTTGGAGGACTAGATAGAACAATTGGCATCTCAGTAACTGTTCTCAAGGATAAGATGATAAACGTTCACTCACACCCTAGAATCATTAAAACCCTTAAGCCTTACCAAGCCACAGCATGGTCGGATCATGACCATGGGCTTTGGCTCTAGGTCGAGAAGACCTTGGCCAACACTCGACCGTGACCACCACCAATGCTCCAGCCTACCTTATGTACCCCATCACTACAAAGAAAACCACTTCCGTGATGATACGTGTTTGTCATAGTAGGTCACGTTTTCTGCCATGCATGTACATCCATGACGATTTTATGACAGAATCAAGATAGTCATACCTGTGCTGTCGTAGAAGTGTTCCATGACAATACCAAAATTATCATCACGGAAGTGTCCACTTCCATGACGATAAATGGCGCGTCATGGAAGTGCATTCGTCAAGGGTAACCGACACGTGGCATCCACCGTAACGGGTCACCGTTAAGCTATCGGGTTCCGGTTTGGATCCGATAACCCGTTAGCTGCCCAGACCAATGGGGATTTTCCACGTGTAAAATTGTCATTCGCCAGATGATTCCACATGTCAGATCTGCGTTGGGACAGCTGTCAACCCTCCAATGGACAGGAGGCGCCTATGGTACGCCGACACATGGCAAGGCCCAACAGTAGCCCAATTAGGTGAAAAGGCCGGCCCGTTTGACTTGGTCAAAAGTTAACGTCCCGGCCCACCGAAAGCCTGTTAAAGGCCTACTCGCGTTTAGCCCATTAACGGCCCGTTTAACTCACAACCCGTTGTGGCCTTTCAAAATTCAGCCCAGTAGCGTCATGTGGGCCGTCCAATATAATTCCAGCCCGTTGTCACTTTTGGCCCATGTAGGGCCCGTGACATCCTTCGGCCCATATGAGGCATTTTGTATATTTGGGCCCAATAGTGGCCCGTGGAGAAACTGGCCCGTAGTGAACAGTAAATTTATTTAAGCCTATTAACGGCCCTTTACTCAGTAGGGCCGTTTCTAGCCCGTTTTATCTTTCGGCCTTATAACGGCCCATTTATTATTGGGCTCATTTCTAGCCCTCGATTACATACGGTCAGTTACTGGCCTGTTCCCTTGATGGGCCAAATTCTGCCCGTGGTTACAGTCGGCCGTCTATGGCCTATTAAAAATTTGGGCCTGATTCATCCGGTCATGTATTACAGCTCATTAACGTCCCGTTATGCCTGTCGATAGAATTAAGATTGTGCTGTCTTACGGCCTGTTAATGGCCCATTATGACCTGAGCCCACGAACATTCGGTTCCGATTGTGGCCTGTTTACGGCCCAAATCACGTTCCTTCTTTGGTCCACGATCGTTACGGCCCAGATCCTATGGCCTGTAAGAGGCCCATGGATCCTACGCCCCGAAAGAGGCCCATGTATCCTATGGCCCGAAAGATGCCCATGGATCGTAAGGCCCCAAGGATCATACGGCCCGTAGGACCATGGATCCTATGGCCCAGAGGAGGGCCGTAGTTACAATGGCACATATGTGGACCATTGTTATTGCGGCCAGTAGGAAACTGAGCAAAAAGAACTGAAGTACTACAAGCAAACAAATAAACAAGACTATAAAAAATAAATAAGCAAGAAACTAACGCTAGGATATTACGGCGATTACATAGATTACATCCACTGGGCATCAAAGTTCGCCACCAGTGCAAATATAGGAAACAAAGCAGCATATTACATACAATGGGCATCAAAGTTGGCCACCAGTGCAAATAAACACCGCCGCAAAACAAGTCCAGAACTGAATCCACTTGAGAAGAGCTCAAGAAACAATATCCTGGGTACCCATCATGCTTGCAAGAAGCTTAGCAAGGTTATTAGCTTTCTCTTGTTTGGCGCTAAAATCCTCCAACGCTTGCTGTTGCACCAGAAAGTATGCATCTGAATTCTGCAGGGACTTCCTTAGTCCTTCGGCTTCTTGTCATAGCACAGCTGACTGATGCCTTTCAGCTTGTAGCTGAGACTCAAGAAGCGGAACTGATTCAGGCAACGAGTTCAAAGAGCTTGTGCCAGCGGTAGTGGCCAGTAACTCAAACACTACATCAAGGCACAACTTTGGGGTTGTCTCACTATCTACAAGATAGTTTTTATCAGCTTTCTTGGAGACCAACAGGGTTGTCTCACTATCTTGAACCTTATCTGCATTACTTTCTCTACCATTGCATAATGGGGTGCTCTTCTCCAATATTCTGTCGGCATTCCACAAGAGAAACAAGCAGACACATCATAGGTTTAACATGTAGTATATGAAACTCATTTTTGTACGGTTCAGTAGAATGGTGGACAGGATAACAGCATGAAACAAACATATATCTATGTACTATGGTCGCTGTATTGTCTATATCATTCTAGTTTATGTTGCCAAATCTAGAGACACAGTTCAAATCATATCTGTTTAAGACAAAGCAGCATAGACAGAATATAAGTGTGGGAAACTACACAACACTAACAACACTTGTAAGGTGCATGACATGAGAACATAACTGTTTATACAATTGAAACTGAAATCAACATAGAGCAAGAAGTTAGAACAGCAATCCAGTTAAAGAAATAGGTTTAAAACATACCTGTTGCGCCATTGGAGTTTCAATTGGATCCTTCAAATTCAAAATTAGTTGGTATGAGTAAATACAGTGACGCAAGAGCAAAGGAGTATGCACCATAGCTACAGAATCTGACTTGACAACAGTTGCTCTTCTGCTTTAAACATGGAGTTTGGGTTCGCTTTAGTGGTCTTCGTGCTTTGGTCACTTCAGTTGCCTTACTAACTGCTCGTGTGGGGGTACTCTGTGGTGGACATGATGCTGTGTCAGCTAGAACTGGTTACTATCTACTGGGGTTGGGGTTAGATGGGGTGTAGCTGGTTCTCTATCCAACGGTGTAGGGGTACAATCTACAAGAGTCTCAGTTATGTGTGGTGGCGCTAGTTCATGGGCCAGTACAACCATGGTTCTTTCTGCATCGATGGGTAGCACCATCTTTTGTGAAGAACGTGTTTTTACTCCCTTAGATACTACCATCACCCCCTCCAATTCAAATGGCTGATAAACAAGAAAAGAAAATGAATTGATACACAGATGCGGTTATTAACATATATGTTGTCTAACCAGACAGGACAGCATGACACAATTTCACATATATGATGGCTAACTTAACAGGATAGCATGACACAGTTTCACATATATGATGGATAACTAAACAGGATAGAATGGCATAATTCAACATATGATGAGTATCTAAACAGGATGACATGACATAACTATATGATGTCTTTCTAAAATAGATTATGATGAAATAATTCACATACATGTTGTCTAAGTATACAGGATGGCATGATATAATTCACATAATTGATTGATATACTAAGCAGCTGGAACACACATATATGATCTGTAAACTAAGCAGATGGCATTTGAATATTGTGTATATGATGTCTAAACAAAGCAATGCAAGACACCATATGCATGATATGAAAAATATAAACATTGCAAGTTAAGAGCATACACCTCAGGTGGGATATACGACTAGTCATCTGTCTCTGAATCATCCTCTGAGGAGCTACCTGTAACCATCGAGATATATGCTTCAACAGGTACCATTGTCTGCTCTAAAGACCTTGTTTTCACTCCAGATTTTTCCATAACCGACTCAAATGGCTGATGCACATAAAGAGTAGTTCAGTATACAAAGATTGTTTACAAATGGAATACGTAATGAAAAAAAGGATGGCTTGAGATAATTCACATCTATACCAGTATATAGTGTGCCAATAGCTTCAAATATTAGTCGTTAGATATGCCCATCCAACGGTCAAGAGATGGCAAATCCGAGCATTATCATCCATTGGATAAAGTTTTCAACTCACAGGATTGTTCCACGTGGCCTTCTAATTGAACCCCCAACTCTACCATCTCATGTGTTCAAGAAGCATCTATCTACATGCTTATCTGATACTCTAATAAAAGGGGACTAGAACAATCTGTATTCTAGAGAGGAAGAACCAAGTTGGATCTTGTCCAATACGATTCTAGGAAAGGAAATACATATTCAAATGTATTTTCCCATGCTTTTTATATATATTTAAATGACGTGGAAAGCACGTACAATTTACTAATATATGATGCGTGGCTATGCAAGATGGCTTTGCATAATTCACATATAAGATAACTGGCTAAAAAAGATGGCATTGGATAATTCACATATCTGATATAGAAACTAAACAAGAGGCATTCACACAAAGCATGTCTAATCTAAGTAGATGGCATAGCAATGAAAGACACCATATGCATGATATGACCAATATAACCCTGCCAAGTTAGAGCATACACCTTGGGGGGGATACGACTGGTCATCTGTCTCTCAATCCTCCTCTGAGGCGCTATCTGTAACCAGCAAGATTTCTGCATCGAGAGGTAGCATTGACCGCTCAAAGGACCTTGTTTTCACTCCAGATTTTCCCATCACCGACTCAAATGGCTGATGCACAAGAAGAGTAGATGAATGTACAAACATTGTCGACAAATGGAATACATGATGAAAAAAATAGTATGGAACGATACACTTCACATATACAATGACTGCGTAAACAGGATGGCATTGCATGATTCATGTATATGATGGCTGGCTAAACAAGATGGCATTGCATAAATCACATATATGATATAGAAACCAAACAGGTGGCATTCACACAAAGCAAATCTAAACTAAGCCGATGACATATAAGATGTATAAAGTAAGCAATGCGAGGCGCGATATGCATGATATGACCAACATCAGCATGCCAGGTTAGAGTAAACACCTCAGGGGGTAAACAGGAGTGGTCGGCTCCATCTGAATCCCCCTCTGAACAGTTATCTTCCTCTGGAATAAAATCGGGAATGGGGGAAGGGGGGCCCCCACTGCACCCACCATGGAGCGGCGTCTGCATGACATTATATTCCCACGTAATGGTCTTATCTTTTTCTCTACATGTTCGGAACGATTGTGTACAATAACTGACATGCATAATAAAGAAACATAGTTAGATTATGTAAGGCCTAAGGGGTGCATGCAGAAATCAAGACTAATGGTAGCAATGAGTGGATAGATCCAAAACTAATGATAGCAGGCAGATGATAGCTTCAGTTTAAAAACACAGACGATGGCTCCTGTACTGTTTGTTGCCCACCCAACATGAACCACATAGAATAGCCGAGATGAACCAGATAGTAGACAGAGATACTATTCTTTGTTGCCTCGATATGTGCCCCACAGGCATATTAAAAATTCAATTTTAAACATTAATTTGGACCTGACTCGGAGTCTAAGAGGTGAACAGGACGATAAAGTAGCACATAATAATAATCGATGTATAACGTAAGCAAACAGGAAAGAGTGCGACCTCTCTTCTGGAACTGTGTAGTCCTCAGGTTCATCTGCTCAGTCGATGATGGTAATGCAGTTGGCGTGGCTACCGGTAGCGGGGAAGATGATCTGAGGCGGCGAAAGGAGGTCTGCAGGGGGTCTCTGCTGCGGTGGACGCTTCCGTCGATGGTGCACCTAAGGTGGGGTGGACAACGGCACGGCAGGAGCGGGACAAAACACACAGAGTTGTCTTCGACACCTATCTGTAAATGAAGTAAATCTGTAAGTGCTCCTTAGGAATGGAGGATTCTAAAAACGCAGGGACAAAAAAACACGGGAATAGGATAGGAATGCACGTGCAAAACAGAGCATTTGCAAACACATGATTTCTGTCAACCAGGGTGTTTGGTTCACATGAATTGGAAGAACACAGGAATGGAGAGAAACATGGTCAAATTAAAGTCAAACCACATGAAAATGTGAAGTTAGAATCTTATTATATGCCACTAATGCACTTAGGGGCTGTATGGATTGTGACTACCTTTGCCATATATTGCCACATGATTTTTGCCACACTTGCCTACCTTGAGTTGCTCAAATTGTTAGCCACACTTTGGCTTGCCTAAGGGAATCTTGCCACACTTTTTGTGTCTATGACATGTGGGGTTCACTGCTGATGAAAACGTTCTTGCGTTAAGTGTGGCAAGAACCAAACACCTACCTAACTTGGTGAAACTTACCTAAGGTGAGGTGTGGCAAAGTATAGCAAGATGTGCATAGGAACCAAACAGCCCCTTAGTCCTGTTCTTCGTGCATAGGAATTTCAAAAGGACATCCAAGTGGATATTAAAATTCCTACATTTATTTCTTTGAAAGAGACAACAAAGGAAAAAAAACTCCAGTTTTGCTTTGCTCCATTCCTTCTATCCAAATACATGAATAGTAGTACCATAGGAAACTTTCAAATTCCTATGTTTTCCTTCACTTATTCATTTAACCAATGGCGATTCTAGTAGGCAGTCTTCAGCAGGCTGAAGCCTGCCATCAAAAAATGTTTTTGTACTACTACTATTTTGGGCAATCTTTATAGCTCAACTCCCAGGCCCATCTACACTACCAGGACTACTATGTCACTGCTTGTTATATGGGAGAAGAAACTATTCATATATCTCGTTACTATGTGTTCTCAGTGTGGCTTATTGCTGGCATGAAATGAATATTTTTTGAAAAGAAAGCTTAAGTTTCTGAATATATACTACATATGCTCTGTAGTACTCTGAATTTTTTTGAGCTTATATGGACAGCATAAGTAGGTCCATTATTCTGGTTAAAAAATATATTTAAAAAAATCAATTCAGTAATCATGCATGTTCCCGTTGTAATCTGAAATTTTGTGAGCTTATTTGGTCCACATGAATATCACATAATGGCTATCTTGCTAAACCGATTCAAATTGTGGTTCAAAAGAGCATTTAGTTTTCTCCCTGTTAACTTTGTGCCACCCTTCATTTCTTTCTAGATTTGCAACTGCTTTGAACCAAAGGATCCCTAAGGAATTGACATGAATGTAGAGTAAAAAAGTGATGCGACGAGTGTACAACCTCTTTGGCGTAGCCTTGTCGACCTCAGCATCATTGGGTTGGACGTGGAGGATGGTGCGGCTGGTGTGACTGTCGGAGGCGGGGAAGAAGATTTGAGGCCTCTGGAGATGGCGCCTTGGGTACTGCTCCGCTGTGATGGACGGTCCCGTTGTTGGAGCAGCTCCGGTGAGGTGTACGACGGCGAGGCTGAAGCAGGACAAGACAGGCAGCGTTAATCTGAAGTGGGATTCTAATAGCATCTGCAATAGATGATGTAAAATAAATCAACAAAAGTGCTAGATGTAGAATGCATCAGCCGCGTCGTGGCCGCTCCAACATATGCTGTAAATACTGTTGACTCTGAACTTAACTGAAGAAACTGAATTTTACAAAACTGAATTTTACTGTCGAAACTGAATTTTACTGACGAAACTGATTGCACTAGTAGCAGAGCACTGCAATAGAAGTTTAGGCCGCTCGAGCACTAGTAGCAGAGAACCAGTGATCTAAATCAGCAGTCGCTCGAGCAGGGAATGCAATAGCAGAGAGCAGAGAGCAGCTCGCGCAGCAGCAGCAGCAGCTGCGCCCGGATCAGCAGCGCAACCGAGAGCTAAATCAGCAACTCCTGTAGCTGCAGCAGGCCGTGTAGCATCAGCAGCAGCGCGAGCGAGAGTAAGAGCAGAGCAGAGTAGCAGCACGAACGAGAGCAAGAGCAGAGCAGAGTAGCAGCACGAACGAGAGCAAGAGCAGAGCAAAAGTGCGACCGACAGCAAGACCAGAGCCGCAGCGTGAGTGAGAGACAGAGCAGCAGCAGCAGCTACTGCTGGTGTGGACGTCGCCGCCGAGGGAGAAACGACATGAGGGAGGGACGCCATGGAGGAAGTGGCTGGTGACGGCGCCGTCGATGGAGACCCGCCATGGCTGCTCGGTATCGAGCACTGGCAGCCCCGGGAGATCGAATAAAAGATAAAATGCAGCAGTGAGTGCAGAACCTCCTTGGTGGCACCGAGTAGGCCTCGGCTTCGTCGAAGGAATTGGTGAGGGTGCTGCGGTTTCGGTCAGGCAGGTGAAGATGGTGTTGTGGGGATGGAGGTGGCACGATAGACGAGGCGAACATCGGGGCAACTCCTTGGAGGTGGAGGACAGGGCGGCTGAACCGGCGGGACAAAGAGATCGACGACGGATCCTCATCCGGTGCGGTGGATGAGGGACGTTGAGCTGTTGCTGTGGACGACATCGTCGGGGAATAGGCTCCGGCTGGGCGGCGGTCGGGAGGCCGACGGAGGAGCGTGGGGTTTTGGCGGCCTCGGTGTACGAATGGGGGGAACCAAGGGGAAGGTAGGGGGAGCCATGGCTTAGGGACGTGCTTGTCCGAAATGTGGGGTAGGTTACGAATGTACACCCACCGGTTTTGACCACGCGAGGTCGAGGCGGCATTTCCGGCTGCAGGGTAGAAGGGGGATTTCGCGTGTGTGGGCTGCGCGATCGATTTCGGATGAGGAGGGAGTTTTCGCGTGCGTTGAAATTTCGGGATAACAAGGTGCGGCGCGGGTTGAAAAGGCGGGAGTTTCGCACCAAAAGAGACAAGAGGTACTCTAGCTTTGAAAATTTCGGGATAACAAGGCGCGGATTCCATGTTCGGCAGAACAAACTTAGCGTGTACAAAAAAAAGACAGTTCATACAAGACACAAGATAGTCATGTCCCCTTTTACTTTTTTTGCGAGGATGTCCCCTTTTACTATATTGCTACAAATGCGAATGAAAAACTACAAGAAAAAACTAAAAAAATCGGGAGAACAAGATTAACCTGTACAGTACCAAATCAATTCGCACTTCCCTCAACAACAACAAAAAACAAATCAATTCCCACCACAAGAAAGAGTCATGTCCCGTTTTATACGATTACGAATGCCAGGATCTCGAATTTCAGTTTTTGAATCTACGTTATGTTGAGTTCAAATATATCGTTAGGTGATCTTGCGGTTTATAAAGGATGTAGTCCTACATTTTGATATTCCATCTTATATGAACATATTAACTACGTCTACCATGCGATCTCCTGTTTTCATATGTATAATGTGTTTAACACACACAATAATGCATCCCCCCGCCCACACACACAACATTTGGATTTGAAAGCCACACATTATCTCGAATTATAATAGTTATGGCCATGCACGGATGCAATGTGGTCAGACGATGTCTGCCGTCGGTATCGCAAATTCAAATTGATTTGGCCTTGTTTGATGTGAATATAGTATGTAGCATGTTTGATTCAAAACCATGGCAAGCATATCTGCATTATATTCATGCATGCATGAGTTACAAACATCATGAGCTCTTGTTCAAATATTTGAGTCCACTTTTGTACTGATTATCATCTCTATGAGTCTTTTACATGCACACACACACACACACACACTCCTCCTCCCTTCGTGGATATCCAATAACTTTCCTGTTGTGCATACATATATGCACATGCGCTCCCTGCCACTTTGCATCCTCTACATCATGCACACACGTTCTTGTTCTTTAGGCCGGTCTCCCACGATCTCCCTACGTCTCCATATTTCCAACACACACCGATCGATATACCCCTCTAGCTAGCCAGGCCTGCAGCCTACGACACACAAACATGTACACACATAGTCCGTCCCCTCCTCTCACCATCCATGCCCACCGTCCTAACTCCGAGGCACGCGGGCACTGTCGCCCTTCCGTTGTTATCCATCTTGCACTCGTATAGTGTCACGAGCTAGCTGCACCCCCTATGTTGTTATCCATCTTGCAATCGTACAGTGTCACAAGCTAGTTGCACCCCCTCCCCCCACCACACACACACCTCTCCCTCTCTTCGTCACTCCGGCTGTTCTTTATCTCTGACACATGCATGCATGTGCACCAATCGATTTCCCTCTGTGTGTAGCGAGGTCTCTTGCTATTTCCCCACACAAAATGTCCGATATATATCTCTAGTTAAGTATCCCCCTCTTCACCCATGTACACATCGACCAAACCACGACCTCTCTACATAGGACCGCCTTCCACACACACATTAATTGCCCCTCCCCATCTCATCATCCATGCCTTCCGCTTTGTCTATCGACCAGACAAGCGCGCACATGCACGTTATCGTCCCCTCTTTAATTATCGATCTTACTCTTGTACTCCTTCCTTGTCTTTGCATAGTTGGCCTCTCGCATCATCTTCCAACATGCACCCCCCTCTTTTCTGGCGCTCGTACGGTCGTAAAGATATTCCCTCTATCTGTGTCTATCGATATGTTGCGTAAACGATCCCTCCCCCGCTCTTCTCATATATCACCCACTCCACATACATATACTATGTATTCAGGCCTCTCTTTTACAGAAACATATGTATAGAGGCATGTTGGACACACCATCTCCCTCTCTCTCTCTCTCTAACACACCCACTAGGTGGAGCCGTGGAGGACATGTATGAAGAGAAGAGGTGCACGCACACACGCACTGCCTCCCTCACACACACACACGGGTACACGGTGGAGCACATTTCTCTAAAGAGAGTTAGCCCTCGTGATAATTTGACGCATGGTGAAAGACTCGTTAGATGACTGGCACTAGTACTTTGAGCATGGTTAGTAGTATAGCCAACAATGAGTTGCCATGTCATACATAGTCAACCATATAGCCAACGTGTATAGTATAGCTGCTAAGCAGTACTACTCTATTAATGCATGACCCACTGTACACTCTGACAATGTATCTTGGAGCCCGTGCTGTAGCCGGCTGTTAATCTACAGCCCGCTTCCATTCTCTCTCCTCTTCTCTCTCATCATCCAACTCAACACAAATATAATTGTTTAATCATTATAGCATGCTGACTGTAACTTATTATACTTGCTCTTCCAGTATGTGCAAAGCAAGTAGGAAACAAAATACAAGCAAGTTTTTGTTTCGGGAGATGTCTCTCTTTTTCAGTCAATATATTTTTGAATAAAATGATGGGGGAGCTCAATGAAGCCATGTGGTACATGTGGAGGTGTTGTTTGCCAGCTTCTTGCGTGGATTGATCACACTGACGTGCTGATGCTTCCAGGGGAATGTGACACTACTGGGTACAATGAGGTTACTGTATACGCGAATCCTAGCCATTCCGAGGCACTTAGACCGTTGGATCACACATGAAATTGGGAATTTCTAAACTGATTATAGAAATAGCCAGCAGCGGGCTACTCATTTTTTGCTCCGAGAGGTTGCGGGCGTCACCCTTTACATACAAATTAAGTAGTAAGGTGGTAAACTTACAGCCCATCGCGCTGGCGTCGCCCCAACACACGGTCGGTCCGGCCCGCTGCTCATCGAAGGGACGCGCATCGGCTTGGTGCGTCACTGACATGTGCGACCGCATGTAAGTAGTAGCACCAACACACGGTCGGTACGACCCGCCGCTTAGCATGAATAGACGGTATGTCCGGCCCGCCGCTGACCGAAGCGACACACATTGGCTTGGTACATCGCTTATGTTCGATTGCATGTGAGTAGTAGCAAACCGACAAGGCCTTTTATTGTAGATTGCTTTTAAATAATGGAGATCACACATAGGAGCAGACGATGGCAGTTGCGAACGCTCATGTGGCAGTTTCATGGGTAGGGGGTGTGGTCTGGCAGTTTTGTTAAATGCCATGGCACTTCTTTTTTGACTGATGTTTTCGTCCAATAGCTGGCACTGTCGGATGCAGATCTTACGGTTATTGGGGCGTTCTCCAGGAATAGCCTTGTCGCGAGCCATTGACCGTCTTTTTTTCACACGCATTACCTCGACACATATAATCTCTCTCCCTCTTTCCCACGCACACACCTACGCTCAGGAGTCTCTCGGGACTTCTCGCACACACCATCTCTTGCACAAGGCACCAATACGACATGAGTTTGGTGCCTTGGTCTACTGCGCAGTCGGGTGAGTTCTACTAGTAGTACTACATTGATGTGTCGCGTTAACTCGTAGAAGTATGCAACACTTCCTCAACAAACAAGCATATAAGCAGCTTTTTTTAGGTTTACTTCTTACACAAAGGATCTTATATCCAACGGGCACAAAATATCCCTTCGACCGTTGGAAATTACTTCAACTACTGATCTGATGTTGAAGTAATTGCTGCATCGCCATCAAAATCCTCCATCTCTTAAGCTAAAGTAGACCATACTAAACCCTACTTCGACTGCTGATCTGATGTTGGAGTATATTATCATATTAGTACTAAGATAAATAGAAGGCACCGTGGAATCATTTAGGAGGTGAGCTTGTCAATCTGAATGTGGAGGGAGACCGTCCTCGAATGCCCAGCCCCGGCCAACAGCTTGGGCGGCACTGTGAAGAAGGTGAGCTCCTCCACGGCGATGGCGCCGGGCTCCTTGCTGCTTGTCACCTCTATTTCCACCTTGACAGCGTCGGTCGTGCCTCTCGACAACCCCGACAGCCCGTTCGCCCACACCTTGGCCGCGTAGTGCGGCGGTGGGGACGCCCCCGCTCTGATGCAGATGACCGACACGGCGATATGCGCACCGATGTCGACCGCCCCGCTGACCACGAAAAATGCGCGGCCGTCCTCCTCCGCGAACAGCAAGCGTCGTGGCTCCGACACCGGCACCTACAGCTGGAGCACCTTGCCATACTGGATCATGTGCACGGCATGGGGTGCACGGTGTTGATGTGGCGGGGGAGCGTCGGCGGTGGGCTTTCGTAGCCGTAGCCAGGCACGGGGCACTTGCAGGGCGTGAGTGGACACATGCTCTGGTGATTGGCGAGCTTGTGGTAAGTGACATAGAGCCCACAGCCTTCGTGCGGGCACTCCACCCTCGCCGAGGATAGGACGACGCCCATCAGCATGTTGCGCACGTCGAAGCCGCCGCCGCACTCGCACTTCTGGCACTGCCGCTGGTTCCCGGGGAGCTTGCCGCGGCAGTCCGCGCAGGCCAGGTGCCCTCCCTTGCACTACACAAATCAATCAAAAACCACATCAATCAAGAAACCCGCACCTTGCTCGATCAGCCGAACGGACAAGATGTATTTGAACCTCGTAAACTGGAGGCTTCAAGGGGCAGAGGCACGGCAGTGGAGCAAGGTGAGGTCCATATAGACCTCTGTCGTCCAGTCCTGTTCCGTCATCATGTTCTCGCCCTCCTCGTGCACCGCCATCTCTCGCTTAATGGCCGGGGCATTAGAAAGTTTTACCATCACATATTCATACTACTTCAAGGTGCATTAAGTCAACACATGCAAGGATCAGAAAGGAAACTCACGGCATGCATGCATGCATTGTAATTAATGCATCGGTAAACACAAATTTTTGAAATATATCGAGTGCACTGCTCTGATATGTCGCGTCAACTCGTACAACAAGGAGAAGCTTGATTACAACGCCCTCTCCCTCGCCCATGAGCGTGGTGAACCACAGGACGAGGAGAAGCTTTTGCTACACGCTCTCCCTCCCGCATGTGGTGGACATGCAGTTGTTCATTCGGTGTCAGATGGTCAGAAGCATACTGTGTAGTACCATCATTGTTGAACTTCCCAAAGAGGCGAAGAGCCAAGCGCAACCCGAACGCTTGCATGGCAGTTTCATGTGTAGGGTAGTTAGTACTACTAGTATAAAGTTACTCTCCATTTTTAGGGCCGGTTTTACTACTACCCACTATGGATCATCACATGTTCATACTTCAAGGTGCTTTAAATCAATAGATGCAAGTATCAACAGGAAACTCACGGCATGCATGCATTGTAATTAATGCATAGGTAAACACCGCTTTTTGAGAAAATCGTGCTATGATGTGTCGCGTCAACTCGTACAACAAGGAGAAGCTTGATTACTAGTACGCCCTCTCCCTCGCCCATGGGCGCGGTGGCTCGCAGACGAGGAGAAGCTTTTGCTTACAACAAGAAGCTCTCCCTCCCCCACGCGGTGGACATGCAGCAGTTGATTCGGTACTGTAGAAGTAGTAACATTGTTCGACTTCTCGAAGAGGTGAAGTGCCAAGCGCAACCCGAACGTGGCAGTTGCGAACGCTCGGGTGGCAGTCTTATGTGTAGGGGAGGGGCGTGGTGTGGCCGTTTTGTGGCAATTCTTTTCTATTGTTATTTGCATCCAATAGGTGCCACCGTCGGATGCAGATCTTACGGTTATTGTGGAGATTGCTAGTTATAGTTATCTTACAAAAATCAAATAATCCCAAAACAAACCCGACCACGTTTCTTGTTTCTGTTGTTTTTAACGCCTTGAGACGTACTACTACTTAGCACCGCATGCAGCGGTTAGTTCATTGCATGCAATGGTATTAATTAGCAAATAAATATTAGGTTCTCTCATTTTCCTCTCTGCCTTGGTCGCGGTGCACAATGCAGTAGTCTCTTTTTGACACGCATTTACGTTGATACGGCTTGAATGCCAACAAGGGGGAGGGTAGCGGTTCCCGAAACATTGAACGGTCAATGGTGCATCCTCATTCAATTAGCATGCAGAGGGAATTAATTGCAGAAGTAGAATGGAGCCAGCACGATGTTAATGCAACACAGTTTGGACTCTCATATAAAAGCGCCCCACCACTCCAATCCATCTACTCCTCTGCGCAACACTGCTCACTCCAATCCAAGACCAAGACCAAGTGACCAGAAGCCACAAGCACGCATGGTGTTGATGGACGTGAGTGGCAGTCAACTGTGCCAGATCATCCAAGATGCCGGCCTGCGGCCCCGCACCGCGCAGTGTTTCCAGACGATGCTGGCGACTACCAGAGTCATAGCCCTCGTCGACGCCGGCTTCGCCTCTCGCATGGACGAGATGATGGTCCGCTCCATCCGCAAGTTCACCGCCGTCAAGAAGCGCGTGGACGACCTTGCCGTACTCCTCCAGCCCGCGTGCCCAGGCTCCTCGTTGCCTTCCACCCTCATCGGCCTCCATGGTGACAAACTCTTTCAAGCACTGGTGGCCCTGCAGCTGCCGGAGGTCGCGACGAAGAATGTGCATCTTGAGGCCGCGCTCGCCGCGCAGCGCCTCAACATGCAAGAAACCGTCGACCTACACATCCACGTCTATGAGGAAATCATCTACATAGGCCACTACAAGGCCAGGGAGGACAGAAAGACATTGGCCTTCTTCGACCGGCTGGAATCTTTAGACGCCATTGTTTAGAAGCACGTTGACCTAGCCATGAAAGCCGCTGCTACTTAGCCGCCGTTCGGTGGGCCGGCGCCCTGAGTCGAGGAGGAGGAGGTCGTCGATGGATGCATTTTTCTTCTTGCCTCCTGTAACCAGCACCGCATCGCCTCCTGGCCTTAATGTGTTAGTGTATGGCATTTTTATTCCAGTCGTAAATGACATGTGTGATCCCTTGCTCTTATTTGGTGTTAATTATATGTAGTACATGTATCACTGTCTTCGTCCTCGTTTACTATGTACGTCCTGGTTTACTACCTTCGCAAATCCCCACCCCGCCCACCGCGCGTCGGCTGAGTTTTTAGAATAAGAAGAGAGAAATGAGGGAGAAGAGCTAGCTGTAGGACGGAGGCTGTTGTCAGATGGGACTCATGTTGAAAGCATAGGAGTACTGAGTACTCGTACGTCTAGTACCACTAGTTGGGTGCGTGCGACTTCATAGTACATAATTTTTCCCACATTTTTCCTCCTATATGTACTCCTAGGCTATTTCCACGTGCTTCGTTTCACCGACATGTGGGACATAGAGCATCTGGGTCGTAGTGCATGCATGACTCGGAGCATATGCAACCATGCCAGCGTACTTTACATTTCAGACCTGACGAATTACATGCAAAGCCCCCGCAGAAGAATAATAAATAAATGAATTACTACATGCAAACCGGATTATTTTCATAGAAACCGGAGCTCGTTCATTAAATTTTGGACATACCACATTGAAAAAAAAGTCCAGACCTAAACCAGTCTAAGGGCCTCTTTGATTCGTAGGATACTGAAAACACAGGAATGGTGAAAGTAGATGGCGATGAACCGAGAGGAGGACGAATACTATACTACTACATGCTAGAGACTGGACTGTAGTACGTACGTTGTTTTTATGGCCATATCACCACATTGCTTTCTAGTATGGCCTATCGCCTGCTGGTTCACTGGGCTGCTGTGTTTCGCACTCCTCCCGACGTGATAATGACTATAATGAGCCGTCATATCACAAGACCCCATCTTTCCAGCAGTAATGAGCCGTCCAATCACAAATCCCTACCTTTCTAGCAGTAAGTTGAATCCACTAGTCCCTCACCCTCCTCCTCTCCGTCAAACCGGTTAGGCGAAACTGCCGTGCGTACTGCCTGGGAAAAGCCCCACCCTCGACTTTTAAATACTCCTAAAATTTTGTATCGATGAATTGCGCCATGGAGCAGTTCAAGTTCTAGCTAGCGATTCGGAATGTAAACCATGCATGTTTTTTTATAGTATAGTAGAGTACAAAGTGTGACGTCTAGTTAGTCACGTTAAATAGATAGTTTCTTTTGTTTAATGCCACGTACACAAATTGAAACGCTTGTTCTCGAGAGAAAAGGATAATCACTCCACTATATACATAGGCAGGAGCTTGAGCGCTTGCTTTTCTAGGGTTGCTCTCTTCATTCTCTCATCCTCTCCACATCTAAACAAGACAGCCATAGCGACATTTTCTCTCAGCTCACCACTGGTCATAGATCCGGCCAGATCCCTTCGGTCGGGGTGTGTAGGGGACTAGGTGCATCATTCACGCGGTTATCGGCGGCGATGGAGGAAACCCATAGTTGCCGGCGGGTCCTGATCCTCTGCCTGTGTCGTTCTCTCCAACACAGCACCGGCTCGGGAGGTCCTTGGACCCCTTCTTCCTCCCTGCCGTATTGTGGGCAGATCTGACCTCCCGCCGGCCTCCTAGCCACATCCCGATGACCCTCAGGTATAACTTCCTTCAAAAACCGCCTTGCTCTACTGCCCCAACTCCCACGTGGTTGCATGTGGATCTTTTTCTACTTCCATCAGCTCTTCCAAAGCCACCTAAAATTTTAGTATTATTAGTGGTAAAGATACTTCATGCAGTAGAATCTAGGACTTGGTTCAAACAGGGAAGAAAGTGGGGAAAGTCGTAGCATGAATCTAGGACTTGATTCAAAGAGGAAATAATAGGGGGAAAGCAGTACAGACTAGATACCCAATAGATCTCTTGGTTGAAGAAGGAAATAACGGGAAAACGTATTTCAAACAAGATAAGGAACAGATCTATTATTGGTTTAAAAAGGAAAGAAAGTGGCGGCCGGGGGACAAGCAACAGAGTATGTCTAGGATTAGATTTGCAGCCCTCACATAGTAAAAGGAGGGTAAAGAGAACAAAATTTGGGACCATCCCGGATCTTGATTGGATGTTGACATCACCACTTTATGCCTCCCTGTAGGTACATGGTGCTGATGCGTTCACTGTTTTCTTTCTATCTTTTTTGTGCAGATAGAGATATCCATTTCACCTCGTTGCTATTGTGACCTTTTGGTGAACTACACAAAACACTTTTATTTGAAAGAGTGTCTTGTGCAGTTCTACTAAAATGTCACATGGGCAACATCTCTCGATTTTAGCGGAACTGCACAAAGGGTGATTAGAGTTTCTAACCACGGCCAAGAGGAAGACGCTGCCATCCTCCTCCATGACTAGCAGGCGGCGGTGATCCTTCAGCTCCTCCGGGACGTCGAACGGGTGGCACGTCTCGTACTTGATGTTCGCCATAGGCCAGGAGTGTTTGCCGGACGGTGCCGTGAGGTGATGCACGAGGCTCGCCGGCGAGCCCTCAAACGGCGGCGTGCACTCATAGCAGTAGCACAGCGCGTGCGCGCATCTGGACCTATGGTCCGCCACCGAGTGGTAGGCGACGTACCTCTTGCAGCCGAAACTCTTGTAGACACAGGGCACCTTGCAGGCATCCGAGTGGATCTGTAGGTTCTCCAATTGCATAAGGCGTATCCGGGAGAACCCTCAACTGGCTGAGTCCATCAGGCCTACTGTCGTGGCGCCGTAGGGCACCTCTCTCAGTTATGGTTCCCATGAATGAGTATGTTCTTTTTTGGTTGTTTTTGACTCTGCATCCAGCTAGTGATCTTGTGCTACTGTTTTGGCACTGCCATGATAAAGCAAGAATGATAGTGTTTTTGCATCTTCATTTAATACCACTAATAATTTGAGGCATTGTTTTGGCACCGCTACTGCCACTGATAAATTGAAGTAATAATACATTTAAATAGAGCTAATGTCTTAGCTACCATTTCGTTTCCAATGTAGATAACTTGCAGAAGGCGTATCCGACAGAATCAAGTCCATGTGCACTGCATCAATCACAGCATAGCATGTGCACCGAACTAGTTGAGTGAATCAGGCCTACCATCAAGGATGCGTGTAGGCCCCCTCTCTCTCGCGCGGCATCGCGGACGCCATAATTTTTGTTGAACTACACAAAAACAGAGATTGGAATGAGACGATGCCCCTCCTTCTACTGCCCCACTGATCAGTACTGTCCTTTATGGCTTTATCCACATGATCGTGCTTTACCATACTGTGCTAACATTGTATTTTTTTAATAAAGCTATTCTATCGCAATCTTTTCTTGTTTTGAAAATAAAGTTGCTTTGACTAGTGCCACTATTATAGTAATCATGCTCTTTCTTTATCTGTGCTAACAGGAATACTCAACTATAGATGTTGGTCCTGCGTTGTATGACAGGGCTGGCCAACATGGATTTAAACCCGAGTTTTGCTTTAGCCAAAGGCTCCGAGTGCCGTGCGTATGTGGAAGCTAAGCAACATCGTTAGCCTCAGAAGCCTGGGAAGTAGAGACACCTGGCACCACTAGAGCTCATCAGCTCATACATTCAGATCTGTGTGAGATGAATGTTTCCTTGACGAAAGGTGGGAAGAAATATTTCATGACGTTGATTGATGATTCCACTAGATTGTGCTATGTGTATTTGTCCCACACTACTTCAAAATCTATAACGCAGAGGTTGCAAGTGGCAGTGCCACTAGTGATGCAGAACATTTTATCTGCCAATGTTTCACCTGTGTGGCCGTAAACATGATTGGTTTCAATGTTTCAGCAAATCTTTGAATCAAATTGCTTACACGAAGAATCGGTTGATTTTTATTTATTTGTTCACATTCTCACAACGTTTTAGTTGTACAGTAACTATTGGCTGTGATCTGTGAATCATTCAGATGTGTAGGCATCTTTGTTGTACTCATTATTTGAATCTTATGGGTTTGTTGTGAATCTTGCAATCTGGGAAACACGTCATGATGATGCAGAGGATAGCAACCATAACAAGCTGTTCAAACTTGGTAGTATTGTAATTGTGAAAGTGCGGCAAATGAGCTGATCGTGTGCCTCATGAGAATAATAATTCTAATTGTTTTGCGTGTTGATCCTGTTGCACTGATAGAAGGAGCCAATGCTTTGCTTGTATTAAGAAACAAATCTGAGTAAAGCAAATAAAATTTAAGTAAAGTTACCCGCTCGTGAACGGACATGTGGCCGGAATAGGTTTCTCGGCTTTCTGTCTGGTTTAATGGAGGCGTTTGAATGTGTCGAGGAGGCGTGTTCTTCCGGGCGTATAGCAGGGACTGGCGTATAGCGGGCGAAGGAGGAGGGGTAGTAGGAGTATAACTGCTGTTGCCAGTACCCACTACGTTTACTCGTGATTGCAGTTCCCAAGAGTTGAAAAACTAAACTGTTGCCGCCGCATACTCACAACGTTCACTAGCGATTGCAGTTCCCCAAGATTGAAAAAATGAACTGCGACTGCCTCCCCCCAGTACCCCACTACACACCGATCCAAAGTGTAAATAAGGGGTCCTCCACTCTCCATATCTCCCCATCATCTTCATCTTCCCCCAGATACGTCTCCAATGTATCTATAATTTTTGATTGTTCCATGCTGTTATATTATCATTCTTGGATGTTTTACAATCATTTTACAGCAACTTTATATCATTTTTTGGAACTAACCTGTTGACATAGTGCCCAGTGCCAGTTGTTGTTTTCTGCTTGTTTTTTGCTTCGCAGAAAATCAATATCAAACGGAGTCCAAATGCAGCGAAACTTTTTGGAGAATTTTTTTGGACCAGAAGACATCCAATGGGCCAAGAAAGTACCAGAGGGATGTCCCGTGGTGAGCACACGACACCAGGGCGCGCCGAGGGGCCCAGGCACGCTCTGGTGGGTTGTGCCCACCACGGTGGCCTCCCGCACCGCCTCTTCGCACTATAAATACCCAAATATTCCAGAAACCCTAGGGGAGTCAACGAAATATTGATCCAGCCGCCGCAAGTTCCAGAACCACGAGATCCAATCTAGAGCCCTGTTCCGGCACTCAGCCGGAGGGGAACACGATCACGGAGGGGTTCATCATCCTCATTGGTGCCTCTCTGATGACGCGTGAGTAGTTCACCTCAGACCTACGGGTCCGTAGGCAGTAGCTAGATGGCTTTTTCTCTCTTTGTTTCTCAATACAATGGTCTCTCAGAGATCTATTTGATGTAATGACTTTGTGCGGTATGTTTGTCGGGATCCGATGAATTGTGAGTTTATGATCAGATTTGCTTTGATTTAATATCCATTCATGATTATTATAGCCTCATATTTCTTCTTCGATATTTGGGTTTTGTTTGGCCAACTTGATCTATTTATCTTGCAATGTGAAGAGGTGCTTTGTGATGGGTTCGATCTTGCGGTGTCCTTTCCCAGTGACAGAAGGGGCAGCAAGGCACGCATGTATCGTTGCCATTAAGGATAAAAAGATGGGGTCTATTCCTACATGAATAGATCTTGTCTACATCATGTCATCGTTCTTATTGCATTACTCCATTTTTCCATGAACTTAATACACTAGATGCATGCTGGATAGCGGTCGATGTGTGGAGTAATAGTAGTAGATGCAGGCAGGAGTCGGTCTACTAATCTTGGACGTGATGCCTATATACATGATCATTGTCTTGGATATCATCATAATTATTTGCTTTTCTATCAATTACCCGACAGTAATTTGTCTACCCACCGTTGCTATTTTTTGAGAGAAGCCACTAGTGAAATCTACGGCCCCCGGGTCTATTTTCCTATCATATACTTTCAGATCTATATTGCTATTTGCTTTTTCCTTTATTTGCAACTTTTATTTCAGATCTAAGTTATCAAAAACACAAAAATACTTTGCTGCGTTTTATTTGCTTTTATTTGCATCTTTCAATCTACTACAATTTTCTCCCGTCACACACCAATTTCTGGCGCCGTTACCCGAAAGGGATTGACAACCCCTTTAACATGTCGGGTTGCAAGTATTTGTTCTTTGTGCGCAGGTACCATCTACATAGTGTTGCATGATTCTCCTACTGGTTCGATAACCTTGGTCTCATCACTGAGGGAAATTCCTACCGTTGCTGTGCTGCATCATCCCTTCCTCTTTGTGGAAAAACCGTCGTAGCTTCAAGTGACATCAAAAGGAATTTCTTGCGCCGTTGCCGGGGAGACATCATCAACATCTATCAGGTTCCTAATCACAAATCTCATCTCCTTGCAATTTACATTATTTTCCATTTGCCTATCGTTTTCCTCTCCCCCACTTCACAACCATTTGATGTTTTATTCGCCTTCTTTTTCGTTCGCCTTTTTCCGGTCGAATCTATCGCCTACTTGTGTTCTTGTTTACAACTGGTCAAGATGACGCAGGAGAACACTAAGTTGTGTGATTTTTCCAATACCAACAACAATGATTTTCTTAGTACACCGATTCCTCCCACCACTAGTGCGGATTCCTTTGATATCAACGCCGCTTTGCTGAATCTTGTTATGAAAGAACAATTTTCTGGTACTCCTAATGAGGATGCCGCATCCCATCTAAACACATTCGTAGAATTGTGTGACATGCAAAAGAAAAAAGATGTGGACAATGATATTGTGAAGTTGAAATTATTTCCATTTTCTTTGCGTGATCGTGCTAAAATTTGGTTTTCTTCTTTACCGTGAAATAGTATCGATTCTTGGGACAAGTGCAAAATGCTTTTATCACGAAGTCTTTTCCTCCCGCGAAAATTATTTCTCTTAGAACTCAGATTATGAATTTTAAACAACTTGAGCATGAGCATGTTGCCCAATCTTGGGAAAGATTGAAATCGATGATTAGAAATCACCCAACTCATGGTTTAAATCTTTGGATGATCATACAAATTTTTTATGCAGGATTGAATTTTGTTTCTGAAAATCTTTTAGATTCCGCCATGGGCGGTACTTTTATGGAGATAACTTTGGGTGAAGCTACTAAATTGCTTGATAATATTATGGCAAATTATTCACAATGGCATACCGAAAGAGCGCCTACTAGTAAAAAAGTTAATTCTATTGAAGAAATTGATGTTTTGAGTGGTAAAGTTGATGCTCTCATGAAAATGGTTGCTAGTAAAAATGCTCCTATTTATCTTAATGATGTGCCTTTGTCTACTTTGATTGAGCAAAATAGTGATGCCATAGATGTGAATTTTATTTCGCGAAACAATTTCGGTAACAATGCTTATAGAGGTAATTTTAATCCTAGGCCTTTTCCTGGAAATTCCTCTAATAATTATGGTAATTCCTATGGTAATTCTTCTTACAATAATAATAAGATGCCCTCTGATCTTGAGAATAATATTAAAGAATTTATCAATACTCAAAAAGTTTTCAATAATTCAATAGAAGAAAAATTGAATAAGGTTGATGATATGGCTAGAAGTATTGATAGAATTTCTCACGATGTAGAAAATCTCAAGTTGAAATTTTTTGTGCCCAAGGTTGAAGAATCAATTAAATCTTTATAATTTTCTATGGATGAAAGTAAGAAAAGAATCGCTATGCTTAGAGCTAAAAGAGAATTTTTAGAAAAAGCATTTTCTACCGATTGCTTTCATGAAAATAATGAAAATCTTAAGATGATTGGTGTTTCCTCTCTTGTTTCTTGGTTTAATAAGGATAAAGTTAATAATAAAGGGACTGAAGAAGAGTCAACTTTAGCTAGAAGGCGTCCCAATGATTCGGAGGGTGAAAAACTTGTTGAAAATTTTGTTGAAAAAAGTGGGTTGGAAGAGGTGAAAACTTTAACTAGTGATGCGCCCACTCTTTCGGATTGCAAAGACTTTAATTTTGAGAGTTGCTCTTTGGTTGAATGTATTTCTTTGTTGCAATCTATGGTGAATTCTCCTTATGCTTATGAACAAAATAAGTCTTTTACTAAACACATCTCCGAAGCGGTAATAAAATCTTTGGAAGAAAAATTGGAGTTAGAGATTTAAATTCCTAGAAAATTATATGATGAATGGGAACCAACTATCGAAGTCAAGATAAACAATTATGAGTGTTTTTCTTTGTGTAATTTGGGTGCTAGTGTTTCCACAATTCCGAAAACTCTGTGTGATGTGCTTGGTTTTACTGATATTGAAGAATGTTCTCTTAATTTGCACTTGGCGGATTCTACTATTAAAAGGCCTTTGGGAAGAATTAATGATGTTCTTATTTGTGCAAATAGGAATTATGTGCCCATAGACTTTATTGTTCTTGATATTGATTGCAATCCGTCTTGTCCTATTATTCTTGGTAGACCGTTTTTACGCACTGTTGGTGCCGTGATTGATATGAAAGAAGGGAATATTAAATTTCAGTTTCCCTTGAGGAAGGGTATGGAACACTTCCCTAGAACTAAGATCAAATTGCCTTATGAATCTATAATGAGGGCAACTTATGGATCATCCAACAAGGATGACAATACTTGAGATCTATGCGTTATGCCTAGCTAGGGGCGTAAAATATAGTGCTTGTTGGGAGGCAACCCAATAGTTATCCTTTTTATTTTTGGTTTTATTTCTGTTCTTGAATAAATACATCATTAACCTTATGTTATGATGTAGTTTTTTGTGTTTTTATTTGTGTTTGTGCCAAGTAAGACCTTTGGGATGATGTGGGAGAAACGTTGGTTTGAGCCAGTAAAAAACAGAAACTTTTGCGTCCAGTAGAAAAATCAACACAAATTACTGATACATGATTTTTTATTGATTCTTTTTGGACTGGATTGGTATACAAATGTTTCACGTTGTACTAATTTTTCAGAATTTTTGGAGGTCATAAAGTTTCGAAGTAGTACAGATTACTACAGACTGTTCTGTTTTTGACAGATTCCATTTTCGTTGTGTTATGTGCTTGTTTTGATGCATCGATGGTTTTTATTGAAGGGTTTTTTCCATGGAAAAGTTAAAATACAGTAGATATAATGCAATCACAAAATATGAATGAGTTTTCTATAGTACTTAAAGTAGTGATTTGTTTTATTTACACTAACGGATCTCACGAAGGTTTTGTTGAGTTTTGTGTGATTGAAGTTTTCAAGTTTTGGGTGAGATCACGATGGATGAAGGAATAAGGAGTAGCAAAAGGCTAAGCTTGGGGATGCCCATGGTACCCCAAGATAATGTTCAAGAACTATCAAGCAACTAAGCTTGGGGATGCCCCCGAGTGGCATCCCCTCTTTCTTCTAACGACCATTGGTATTTTACTTGGAGCTATATTTTTATTCGTCACATATTATGAGTTTTGCTTGGAGCGTCTTGTATGATATGAGTCTTTGCTTGTTTTGTTTGCTATTTTGTCACAATCATCCTTGGTGGACACACCTATTTGAGAGAGCCAAAATTATGCTATGACTTGTTAGAATTGCTCTTTATGGTTCACTTAAATTTTTGCGTGCTATGGAATTGCTCTAGTGCTTCACTTATATATTTTTGAGCATGGTGGTGCTATTTATTTTGAAGAAATATGCTCTCATGCTTCACTTAGATTTATTTGAGAGTTAGTAAAATTTTGAAGAAATCCTCTCTTGCTTCACTTCAATAATTTTGAGAGTGAAAATTTTAAAAGAAACTTGTGCTCTCGTTCTTCACATATATTTGTTTGAGAGCTTATGAATTGCCATGACAATATGCTTTAAAAGAAATTAGTCCCAAAGTGATAGATATCCAGGGAAGATATAATAAAAACTTGCATGAAGATCATTGGACATTAAACTTGATTCTCTTCAATAATTTTGAAATATGAAGATAGTGATACATGAGTTATGTTATTGAGTAATCATGCTTTAGTAAGAATATTTGCGTTAAGGTTTGTGATTCCCTATGCAAGCACGTCAACTCAACAATTATGCAATGAAATTATATCCTACTTGTGTTGCATTGTTTGGTGTTGGTTATGTTTAATGTTCGCTTATGATGGTTTTCGTTCCTTGGTGGGGCGCTTCTCAATCTATTTGCTAGCCTCCATTTTGTACTACGTAGAGATACTACTTGTGCATCCAAATTCTTTAAACCCAGTTTTGCCACATGAGTCCACCATACCTACCTATATGCAATATTTCCTTGTCGTTCGAAGTAAATTTGTATGCGCCATCTCTAATTTTCAAAATAATATTTCTCTTTTGTGTGCTCGTACCGCTCATGAAGCGGCAAGGGGTAGACGATATTTTCCATGCTAAATAGGTTATTCTCATGATGAGTGTTTATTCACTTGTCATTGCACGAGAGTACGACAGTAATAGGGATGCCCAGTCCCGAAATGAAAAAGAAAAAAAATTACTTTATATTGTCAAATAATAAATTCCTTGGGAAAGTGTTGGTATGGACGGTACCCGTGGATTCGGTTAGCCGTGCAATGTGAAAGGATGGTGGAAAAAGGAATAAACTTTATTTTCTGTTTGGGAACCGCCTATGATTTGTTTAGCATGGAGAATGTTGGAAGCTCTTAGTCGTTTTCGTTGACAGGGAAAGCATGCCACCCAAAATATTTTTTTATCTCTCAATTTAAGCCTTGAGCTCTGGCACCGCTACAAATCAATGCTTCCCTCTGCGAAGTGCCTTTCTATTTACTTTATGCAATTTTTATTTTTCTTGAGTCTCCATCTTCTCTTATAAAGCACCAACTACGGAACACTATTATCATACTTGAGCATTGGGTGTAGCTAATATTTGGATGTGTTGCATGAATGGATCAATGATTGAGCATAATGGGCTAGGGATAGCTTTCTTTAGTGTTGATATTCTGAAAGGACATTGTTGCTTGCTAGCATGATTTGAGTATCAAAGTTTTCACGTCAATACTAGACTATTGTTTTGAATCATATAAAAATCCATATGTCCATGCTATAAAGAAAAGAATATGATGAACATGTTAGGCAGCATTCCACATCAAAAATTCTGTTTTTATCATTTACCTACTCGAGGACGAGCAGGAATTAAGCTTGGGGATGCTGATACGTCTCCAACGTATCTATAATTTTTGATTGTTCCATGCTGTTATATTATCATTCTTTGATGTTTTACAATCATTTTACAACAACTTTATATCATTTTTTGGAACTAACCTATTGACATAGTGCCCAATGCCAGTTCTGTTTTCTGCTTGTTTTTTACTTCGCAGAAAATCAATATCAAACGGAGTCCAAATGCAGCGAAACTTTTTGGAGATTTTTTTGGACCAGAAGACATCCAATGGGCCAAGGAAGTACCAGAGGGCCGTCCCGTGGTGAGCACAAGACACCAGGGCGCGCCCTGGTGGGTTGTGCCCACCACGGTGGCCTCCCGCACCGCCTCTTCACCCTATAAATACCCAAATATTCTAGAAACACTAGGGGAGTCAACAAAATATTGATCCAGCTGCCGCAAGTTCCAGAACCACGAGATCCAATCTAGAGCCCTGTTCCGGCACTCTGCTGGAGGGGAACACGATCACGGAGGGGTTCATCATCCTCATTGGTGCCTCTCCGATGATGCATGAGTAGTTCACCTCAGACCTACGGGTCCGTAGGCAGTAGCTAGATGGCTTTTTCTCTCTTTGTTTCTCAATACAAATGGTCTCTCAGAGATCTATTTGATGTAATGACTTTGTGCGGTGAGTTTGTCGGGATCCGATGAATTGTGAGTTTATGATCAGATTTGCTTTGATTTAATATCCATTCGTGATTATTATAGCCTCGTATTTCTCCTTCGATATTTGGGTTTTGTTTGGCCAACTTAATCTATTTATCTTGCAATGTGAAGAGGTGCTTTGTGATGGGTTCGATCTTGCGGTGTCCTTTCCCAGTGACAAAAGGGCAGCAAGGCACGCATGTATCATTGCCATTGAGGATAAAAAGATGGGGTCTATTCCTACATGAATAGATCTTGTCTACATCATGTCATCGCTCTTATTGCATTACTCCATTTTTCCATGAACATAATACACTAGATGCATGCTGGATAGCTGTCGATGTGTGGAGTAATAGTAGTAGATGCAGGCTGGAGTTGGTCTACTAATCTTGGACGTGATGCCTATATACATGATCATTGTCTTGGATATCGTCATAATTATTTACTTTTCTATCAATTGCCCGACAGTAATTTGTCTACCCACCGTTGCTATTTTTCGAGAGAAGCCACTAGTGAAATCTACGGCCCCCGGGTCTATTTTCCTATCATATACTTTCAGATCTATATTGCTATTTGCTTTTTCCTTTATTTGCAACTTTTATTTTCAGATCTATATTATCAAAAACACAAAAATACTTTTCTGCGTTTTATTTGCTTTTAATTGCATCTTTCAATCTACTACAATTTTCTCCCGTCACACACCAATTTATGGCGCCGTTACCCGAAAGGGATTGACAACCCCTTTAACACGTCTGGTTGCAAGTATTTGTTCTTTGTGTGCAGGTACCGTCTACATAGTGTTGCGTGATTATCATACTGGTTCGATAACCTTAGTCTCATCACTGAGGGAAATACCTACCTTAGTTGTGCTGCATCATCCCTTCCTCTTTGGGAAAAAACCGATGTAGCTTCAAGCGACATCACCCCCTGCCCCCAATCCCCACAAAACGAGAACCGCCACTTCAACTCTGTGTGTGAAGAGATTCCAATGGTGATCCGAGGGGTGAGCCTGCTGGATATGGACTTCAGCAAGGAGTTCACCTTTGAGTTCGCCGTTCAGACCTATGGCAGCACCAAGTTGAATGTGATGTACACCAACGATTCAGACTCGGTGAAGCTTTGCCTTGCCAAGTTCAAGCAGTACCTACAGGAGGAGAAGCACAAGGTCGCGGGACTAGACCTTGTGCCCATCCATCCGTCTCCTGGCAGGGACCAGCGCATCATCATCGCCCAGGTATGCGTGCGGGACGAGGTTCTCATCTACCATTAATGTAGGGCCATCAGAGGTTCTGGAGCATTCGCACATTTCATCGGCACCGCCGACTGCACCTTCGCTACGGTGGACAGCAGGAAGAACGCCACTGTGCTTTACGATTCGGCCATCTGGTGCAAAAAGCTTGTTGACATCCAGAAGCAATACAAGATCGTCGGCAACGGGCAGGAGAAGGACTCCGTGGTTGACCTCGCTGCGGAAATCATCGACCCCTGCTACGCCAACATGAAAGAAGAAGTGGATACGACAGACCTGAACACGTGGGAGGTACCTCTGAATCTAGCCTACATCACCTACGCGGCCAAGGACGCATACGTATGCTATGACATGTACAGGCGGATCTTGGAGATGAGGGCGTGTCTGCTTCCCGTAATCGAGGAGTACACGGACAGCCGCAACGTCATGATCAACCGTGCCAGGAAGATCTAGATGGTGTAGTTTGTCTTTTTAAGCACCTTTATCATCTATGTGTTTCATGTATTATCCTATGTGTCGTAATTATCCGTTTTATCTGAAATATTTCATCTAAGAACCCGTTAACCTGTTTGCCTTTTATTTTTTGAGTGACTATTTGCTTATGTATGTAACTAGTAGTTCACTGGGCTGTCGTGTTTCCTTTTTTTAAGGTCCAGTAGGTATCAACTGGGCCGCGGCCGCCCAGCGTAGGTTTCTTTTCTTAGGACATCCACGACCCACAACATGATTATGGGGATCCAGCAGGTGTATCATTTTTTTACAGTGTGGTTTTTGCTTTCCTATGTTTTCCCTTCTATGATAGTATGTATATTTATACTTATATTTATATTTTATTACATATATATTTTAAACGACCTAAGGTTCCCGTTTGACCTGTCCTCTATCCAACCTTTGTATAGACCTTACGACTTCTTTTTTTCTTTTTTATTAATCCTATCTCTGATTCTTCTCCCACTTTCTTTTTTGAGGTAATCTAATTTTTCTCCCACTAGTTTTCCCTTCAACCAACTTGACTCTCCCACGTCTAGCCTAAAAGATAATAATACCCACGTCTTATTAACTCATCAAATTAAATTATTATTTTATTTTGTAAATGATAAGTTCTTACAAAATAATAATAATAATATTGATTGTTTAACAATAAGCTTGCAAGTTAATTCCTGCTGAACATAAGCTTGCTAATATTTTACTGACCAATGCAGTAATAGACGTGCAACCACGTGTTTATGTTTTTATAACATTTCTCCGTCCAGCCCAGCATGACAACTCAGCCCAGCAAATCCGTGTATCTCGAAAAAAATATTGTAAATGGGCTCTAAATTCTAACATAACATACAAATGGGCTGCATAGACGCTACATTATTGTTTCACCCAGCCCACCAAATGGACTCTCTGACATGTGGGCCAATAGGTCGAAGCCTAAGCAAGGCGTTGGATTTACATCCAACGGCCGGCATTCTTTTTCAATCTCTCGTCTTCTTCCTCCAGCGCTGGCGGGACCGCATGCTCCAGCCTCCGGCGTCCAGCAGCGCTGCTTCGCACGCCTCGAAGAGAAACACTACCCCACGGACGGCCAGGCCACCCATCCACTCTTCCGCACCCCCTGTTATTCTCCTCCGACTGTAGCCCCAGCTCGCACCCGAATCAGTCAAGTCTCGCTCTCTTGTCTGTCTGCGACTCCACTGCCACGTCTTCCCCATCTCTAGGTCACTCCCGTCTGGGGCCTCGCCGTCGTCCACTGCCTTAGTGTGCTCGGCGCGGCGTGGTCAACAAGCTAGAGTCATCAGAAGGCGACTGTACGTGGAGAGGCTGTCAGTTGGACGCACCACGTCCATGCACGCACGCATGCAACTGCCTCCTTTTGGCGTGGAAAAATAATGTTTCCTCCCCCTAACAGCTGGGACCGACCAGCTACATCTTCGCATGCAAGGAAGTGCATCCTTATTACGCGCAAAAATGATTCCACCGACTGACAGGCGGGACCCACCAGCTACATCTCCGCACGCAAGCAAGTGCCTCCTTATTATGCGAAAAAATGCTTCCTCCCCCTGACATCTGAGACCCACCAGCTACATCTTTGCACGCAAGAAAGTGCCTCCTTATCACGCGCAAGAAAATGATTCCTCTCGCTGCTAGCTGGGACCCACCCAATTTGGAGGCTGACTTGTGGGCCTACTAAGTCGACACGTACCCGTTGCTTTGTCAACTTAGTCAACAAACGATTCTAGCAGCAGTGACCATTGAATCTTAATCCAACCGTCGTGCTGCTTCTTCAACCTCTGATCTGCTTGCTCCAGCCACCCAAACCAGCTCCAGCCGTACCGCCTGCTCCCGCCTCCCGTGGCCGGCTGTGCTGCCGCGCAGGCATCACCGCCCCATACTACTCCCACCACTGGCCAGGCCATCCCTTTACTCACCCACACCCCATGTTATTTTCCAGCGACGGCAGCCTCACACCACAGCCGAACCAGTCAACCCTCATACTCCCTTCCACGTGGGAAACAACTGCTTTGTCTTCCTCGGCTCTGGTTCGTTCCCTTCCTAGTCCTCACTGTCGTCCACCGCGTTGGTGCTCTCAGCGTGGCGTCGTCAATGTGGTCAATGAACAACAGCCATTGGAAGATTACTGTACATGGAGAGGCTGACAGCTGGACCCACCAGCTACATCTTCGCACGCAAGGAAGTGCCTTCTTATTACGCGAAGAAAAATGATTCCTCCCCCTGACAGCTGGTACCCACCAGCTTTATCTTTGCACGCAGGGAAGTGCCGTCTTATCCTCCCTGATAGCTGGGACCCACCAGGTCTAAGCGTACGTACCGTTGTCTGTGTGGTTGCAGACGTGTACGTACATACCGGTCGATCGGTCTGTCTGCCACGATGAACCGTGGCCGAGTAAGGAGCGGTAGCAGTTCAGGCAGTCCCGTCTAAATCCTGTACACATACGACAGGCACGCTCCAAAAAAATACGGCCACGTACGTACATACGGGCGTGGTGTCGAATGCGTCCTGTTCAACGGGAGCCAACCGGCTTGGACGGAACAGCCGAAATGGGGCTGGCGTACTGCAGTACGGAGGAAACGGCCTTTTGTTCGACCACCTACGGTCGAAACAAGATCCTGTTCATCAGGAAGGGTCTGGCGTACCGCAAAATGGAGGAAACGGACTTGTGTTCAAGCTCCTACGGTCGAAACGGGGTCCTGTTGATCGGGAGGGGTGTGGCGTACCGCAAAGAAGAGGAAACAGACTTCTGTTGGAGCACCTATGGTTGAAATGGGGTCCTGTTGATCGGGAGCGGTGTAGCGTACCGCAAAACGGGACTCCATGGGCTACTGTTCATCTATCGTCTACTGCCTCGCTCCAGCCTCCACGAGCTACTTTTCATACACCGTCGACTTCCTCCTGCCTCCACCAGATACTGTTCATCCATGCGCTACTGTTCATCCAGCCCTCCATCGGCTACTGTTCAATCAGCCCTCCACGGGGTCCTGTTCATCCACCCCCAACCAGCTCTGCTGTGGCGGCCTCCTCTCGGGTTCCTGTTCATCCAGCGGAAACCGCCTACTACCATAGGGTCCTGTTCATCCAACCCCCAACGGGAACTGTTCATCCAACCCCATCGACGTCTCGACTCGTTCAACCAACCCCCATGTTCATTGTTTGTCAAGAGGCAGCAGGTTTGATCGGCTTCAGTAAGCAGCAGCAGCAGCAGCGATCGATCGATCGCTCAGGTTCAGTTAGCAGCAGTAGCGAAGGAATCGCTCGGGTTCAGTTAACAGCCAAGGGATCAATCGCTCGGGTTCAATAACGTAGCTAGTGCAATCGCTCGGGTTCAGTAAGAGAACGCCTCGCTCGGGTTCCAATGCCTCGCACACATGCCCGTACGTATACGAGAGAAACGCACAACCTCTGTGCATCGCTCCGCCCCGACCACCACCACCGTAACCGGGAACTCCCCGAAATTTTCCTCGCCCTCACTTCTACCATGATTTTTTCCGTCATGGACGGGCCAAAGAATGTCATGCAGGTGCATCTCCGGCCCGCCCAGGATGAAAAGCCCATTTTTTATCATGATTTTTTGTCGTAGAAGTAGGAGCCCACCACATCTATGATGATACCGGGTTTTGTCACAATTATCATCATAGAAGTTTCATAAGCATGAAAGAAAAAAAATTCGTTCGGGCCAAAATGTCACAGATGTGTCTTTTTTTGTAGTGGATGAACGGGGACTTCGTGGAGTACTTGGACACGTTGGTTGTCATCTTTATTTGGTGACATACTTGACTACCCGAAGACGGAAGAAGAGTTGTTTAGCTGGTCAGAGAACATCAGAAGACCGCCATGTCAAGGAGGAAGAACTATAACAACCACCGTTAGCGAGAAGTAAACTTCCGCGTCGAAGACCATGTGTATCTGCAAGCCACTCCTCTCAAAAGAACCAAGCATTTCCATATCAAAGGGAAGCTCACACCAAGATTTGTCGGCCCCCTTCGAGATAACTACAAGACAGAGAGAAGACGGTTACCAGCTGGAGTTGCCACCTGAGTTATCCGATGTGCACAACGTTTTCCACGTGTCACAACTCCGTAAGTGTTTCCAACTTCCGGACAAGCACGATACCTACAAGCGCATCAATCACCGAGCCATCGACCTCCAGCCCAATCTGACCTACCGCGAGAGACCCATTTGCAACTGGGTCAAGCAGAACATCATACACGAAGCCACACCATCAGGTACTTCGAGGTTCAGTGGAGCAACCACACCGAGGAAGGAGCCACATAGGAGCATGAAGACTACCCCAGATCCAAGTTCCCGTATTCCTTTCTGCGCCTAGTTCAGGAATCTCGGGGACGAGATTCTTGTAAGGGGGGTAGGTCTACCACACCCTGATTTTCATGCCACAACACTTAAGATAATAAAACATGAAAAAAAACTTTTGAGTGTTCTGGTCTTTGCTTTGGTTTGGATTCTTTGTGCTATTTTCAAGTGATCTAAAAGTCATATAGTAACTTCCACCCCCATACTTGTTCCTCTTGATCCAAAACTTTTCCCAATGATCATGCCATGTGTATAGGACATAAAAATATTTTTTTGCAAAAATAACTTGGCCAAAAAGATATTTTCTAAATTAGGTTTTCCAAAAACCCCTTAAATGAGACTTGAACTACAAGTACTTAATTTAGGGTATGAAAAATATTTCAAAAGGTATCTATGACTCCTATTAGATATAGAACTCCCATAAACCACAAAAAATTTATTCTAAAAGTTATTTTGCTATTTTATTTAAAGGCTTTTTCTTAAGGTCAGAAATGGTCTTTAATAGGTTAAAATTATTTTAATGTTTAAAAAATATTTGAGAAAATTTAGGGAAGATCATTGGACATATATTGTCCAGATATAAGAGTTTCAACAAATGGACAAGTTCAAAATATTGGTCAAAACCTTCAATTACCCTTTCTGGATATTTCAAGCTTTTGAAACATTTACAACAGAAATATTCTCTATAAATTCAAAGAAAATTCTAGATGTCACAAATTCCATATTTCATGATCTTGCCAAGCCTCATGTCTTGGAGAACGAAATAACATCACAAAATCCCCTTAATACCATCTCTGTCCATTTTCTAGTTTGAGCAACTTTACATTGCCAAACATGTCCAAATGAGCACAAACTTGGTACACATGCAAAAATGGTCTAAATATTCTCCTAGGACAAGTGGTGCATCAAGGGGAACATATTATATTGGTCAAAGTATGCCAAAACCAATTATGCACAATTCAAGGGTTTGAAAAAGTTACATTGGAAACTTTCTCCAATTGAGCTCAAATTTTTACCACATGATCATTTCCATCACACCTACCAAGTGGCACAAGTTGGTGAACAAGTTAACTTGATCAAAGCTTGTCAAAAACATTTCTGCCCATTTCTAGGGATTGAAATATTTACATGGCCAAGTTTGTCCAAATGAGATACAAATTTGCACACTAGCTTAAATTGATACCAAGCTCATTCCTGTTAATTTTCAAAGCCATTGGAACCCTCTAAGTACCACTATTAATCATCAATCACCTTCTGCCACATTTTTTTGATCAATGATTGAAGCCCCAAATGGATTCTCCTTTAGCTCAAATTTTTACCAGAGCTGCTCCTGACCATCTTCTACCTCTAGTAAAAATTTGAGTGCCCCAGCTTAATTATTTGGGGGTGAAAACCTCGTTTTCTCTCTCTAGACAGCCCCTGTTCCCCTCTCTCTCCACCTCCTCATCATTCCAGAGAGCACCCAAGGCATCCAATGCCACTCTCCTATAGTTTACACCCCCTAATGCCCCCAGACACCATAGGACATGTCCATGGCACATTTAAAATGCCATGGCATGCCATGGGCATGCTCTGGAGCGCGCTACAGTGCGCTCCCGCACTATAACCGCCCTCATCCTGATGCTCCCGACCGCATCGAGCTCCCCCGCACGTTTGCCAGTGTCCCTCAACGTCTGCAACACGCCGCCATGTCGGGCATGTCCTCTCTCCCTCTCTCTCTCCTAATACAGCGCGTGCCCAACGCCGCCCGGCTCGGCCAGTGGGCGCGCGAGCTCGAGACCCACCTGGAGCACGCCCTACTCTCCCTTTTCTCCCCCTCGATATGGACCACGCCCACGAGCGCCCCACACATGGCCTAGGGTGCCAATTCGGTCCCTGGTGTGCACCGGGTCGTGGTTGTGGTCGCCGTCCACTGAGCACCATCGCCCCGCCTTATACGACCATCCTGAGCCCCCCTCTGGGTGCCAATTGCTCTCACTCTCCCGTACGCCCCCAGGCCAACCCTCTCTTTCTCTCCCGTGCCCTCCATCCTCCTGCCAGGCCAGAGCTGAGCCGCCGGCCGACGCCAAAAGTCGGGCGCCTCAGCCCCTCTCTTTTCCCCATAGACACTCCCGCACCCTATCGTCACCACTACCGACTCACCCGCACTCCATTTCCTCCTACCCATGCCTACCTCACCGTACCAAACCTCGCCATCGCCTGTCCCTGCCGCGGCCGAAGCCTCACTTGTTTCGGCGCTCCCCGGCTGCTAACTGAACCCGAACGATTAATTGCTGTTCCTGCTTACTGAAGCCGATCAAGCCCTGGGTTGCTTCTCGATGAACATGAACAATGCTCGTTGCTGCCGCGCGCGCGATACATAGAACGAGTCGAGACATGTAGTGAGTCGAGCCAGTTGGTTGGTTGTGGATGAACAGTTCCGGTGGGGGTTGGATGAATAGGGCCCTGTCGGGGTACACAAACAAGGGTATATGTTTCCCATGACTTGTGCACGGACAGGAGTCTCTGCCTCGGCAGGCATGATAACTAAAGCATAGCTACACCAAGTCCAAGACCAAAGCAGAGAAGTCGCTCTCCGTGAAGAGCGGCTCAAGAAGACCAAGACAACAAAGACAGACCAAATATCACCTTTGGAATAGCCTCCTTTGCCAGGCAGGAGAGCCTGGCCAGGTCGAGGTCATCCCAAAGGCGAATCCAAGACCTCCCCAACAGGTTTGCCAGGCCCGCCAAGGGCAAGTTTCCCCGCCATGGCGCCACCGCGCCACCGCACCCTGACGCAAGTCAGCTATCAGTGCGGTGTCGAGCCCCCAAGTGATTAAGTGGCTTCCATTAAGCACGTGGCAGCCATTTGGAAGACAAGTTACCCTCAACTGACACCCGTCCAGCAGCGTGTCACGCAGATAAGCAAAAGGTGATTAAGTGGCACGGCAGGCTTGCCGGGTTCCGTCCTCAGCGTGACACCTAGCAGTGCATTTAATGCACTTTGTCCTAACTGCCAGAGTTAGGTATGATAGCACTGTAGCCGTCCAATCAATGGAATAGTGTCTGTTTGCCACTGTGGCAGCCCCTTTGAACTATACAAGGAGGCCCAAGGCAACCTAGACAAGGATTCGGACCCTCACACACTTGTACGCACTATAGCTTCTCACCCAAGGCAACCTTGCCGGGCTCGAGTGCTCCGCGTCTTCGTGTTCCCCTGATCAATCCTCCAAAGCAAGAGTAGGGTTTTACGCTCCACAGCGGCCCGAACCTTGGTAAAAAAGACCAGTGTCTTCGCCGCCGCGCTGCCTCCGCATCCTCCGCTCTTTGTGCAACGCGACCCTCCTTTGCCGTACCACGAAAGGGGCCCCTGGCCCCATAGGTGATCATGTCCATCCACGACATCTTTGGTCCGCCAAGTAGGGGGAGACTTCGCTTGTGCGAATCCGAAGCCGTAGGCAGCGCGTCAATCATCTTCATCATCAACGACTTCAAAGAAGGGAGATAGCGGTACTCCCTAGCCGCGGCTCCCCCAGAATCCCGTCGCTTGTCTACGCCACTGCGTGGCGGCAACGACAAGGATTCGGGGCGATGGCGCTGTGGGTGTCATGGGCGAAGCGGATGGCGTGACCACCTCATCGCCCCCGGCCAGAAGAAGGAGCGAGACATGCGACATCATCGCCCCTCCTCGCGGCTCCCCGTTGAGCGCGCCCTGATCTGATGGGCGTCGTTTATTCGAACAAGCGAGAAAAATGGTACGTAACCGGCATTCCCATCCCCTCTCACTCGCCAGTGGTCGAGCCATGCGGTGGTGGTGTCACCAACGTCGATGAACCCACGTAGAGCTTAGTTTGCATTTACCCCACCAAGGGTAAATCCTGAGTGGAGTGCTGGTGCTAATCCGTTGATTGACCCTCCCGGCAAGCGTGCTCCGGTAAGGGCCGTCCCGCCAATGTGGCCTTCGCGCATGTTGCCGCGGGATCATCGGAAGTTGAGAGGGGAGAGGGGTAAGCGCCGACCCTTCCCTTCCTACCATATGACATCAATTGCAAAGTGTTCTATTAGTTCTTCCAGACCCTGGCGAGGCTGGGCACATGACTAATGAACCGCCAAGTTCTTCCCTTGTGTGCCCTTCCGTTTTGTTTTTGCAAAACAAAGGTGGGTATCCAAACGCCGTTTCCTCAAGATGCATGAACAGGAGGAGTAATTGCGGGCAAGGAAAACAGTGTCGAATATGACAAAATGCGTCCTTTCCCCTTCCAGCAAGGAAAAGAACACGAGCGGAAGATACGTGAACATGTTTATTAGCTTTTCTTCAAAAGTTTGTGTTTGCTCATCCCTCGGACGATCAAGGTTTTGGTATAGTAGACCTTTCGTGTGATGGCACCTTGATGTATTTTTCCGTGCCCCTACTTTGTTTCGAGCCTGCTCAACGAAGTGGGCGGTAGCATTAAAGACTGCTAAGGAAAAACCTACCGGTGGCATTTCCTCGCTAGCTGAACGCTAAGGACCCGTTCCTCACAGCGATCGCGGCTGCATACTAACCGGTGGGCAACCAAAATATGTAAAGGAACTAGCCTTACGAATATCAATGGATAAACACAAGAGGGATGGCTTGCATCAACACAATCATACATTAGTTCGGCAAACACTAAAACATAAATAGTTTGGGTCCTAAAAACGAGGTGCATATTGTATCTTATTACAGGACACCACAGCAACAAGAGCAACCCAAGGTTGAGCCTATTTCCCCCCGGGGACTCGTGGAACCATGAGAACCCTATCGGTGAAAGGGCCTGCCTTTGCCTCGGCAACAGAAATGTCAGCTTCTGGTGGCGGCCCGTTGAATCCATCAGCGATGTCGAGGTCCGGGTGGTGGAAGGCGAGGTTTCTCAAGACCAAGAAGAGAGCATCGTGAACAAGCTTTCGAGACTCGTCAGCAAAGCAGGCATCCCTGTCGTCCTCATACGTCTTCAACCCATCGATCAGGCCCCCGAAGAACAACGTCAGCTTCACGCTCGGGATCTCGCCTTTACCGACGGAGAAGGCCCAGCCCTTCATGTTCATATCAGCAATCTGGGCGGTGAGGCGCTCAGCAATATCCACAAAACTCTTCATCCAGAGATCACGCTACCGGACTTGGTTCACACGATTGTCCTCGGCGTCTTTTTGATGGATCTTTGCCTTGTCCAAGTCTGATATCAGCTGCTTCTCGCGAGCACCGGCAGTTTTGACTTCCTTCTCCAAGGAACCAAGCCTTGCCTTCAGGTCAGATATGGTGTTATTGGCAGCGTCAAGATCTCGGGTCTTGGAGGAAAGTTGCGTTTGCGCCTCTTTCAAGATGGTCTCAGCTTTCTGCGCTTCCTCCTTGAGAGCCGTGATCTTCTTGTCGCTCCCGGCAAGATCCTCTGCCAGTTTGCTTGCTTGGCGCTCAAAATCAGTCTTGGCAGCGGAAGCAGTAGTTAGTTCGTCGGTGACCTTCTTCAACTGGGCTGCAGATTCCAGAGTCAGCGCGCTGAGAGCAGCCTTGTGACCATCTTCCAGGTCCTTGGTATGCTGCTGGACAAGGGTCACCACTTCTTCATCCTTGCCGCGGAGGGCGGCTTCGAGAGCTCCTTCCCGGGAATCGACATCCTCCTCTCTGGCGTCTAGAAGCACTCCGCGCTTCGCCAGACGGGTCTACTGGGTTGCGACGTCCTCCTTGGCCATAGCCAGCGTCTTGTGCTGCCTCTTAAGATAAAGGGCCTGCTGGTTGTACCAGTCACGTAGCTCGTTGCCTTTGTCCTTCAGCTTCTGATCCGCAAGGTCAATAGAGCTGCGCCACTCTTTGATTGCCTGCCACCTGGAGCTATACCTGCTTCACGCATCCTTGAAACCCGCCGCCATGGACTCCAGAAAAGACAAGTATTTGGCACAGTCAGCGGAATCATCAGCTTCACCAACTCCTTGGGATAACGGCGCTAGTATTTGCCAGATTTCCTCGTCAAAGTTTGCGCCCACTGAGACAGAAGAACCAGGAGCGTCAGGACCCGGGCGAGCGAGGACTAGTGCAAGCTTGCTCGGGGGAGGGTGTAGAGCCACGGACACCAAATGGCTCGGAGGAAGATGCCCCATGGTTTGGAGGGGAATCTTCTCCTAGATCACCATGCCTTCACCAAACGAGCTGCCGAGGATTTTTCCCATCTCTTTTGAGAGCTCTTGGATATCCCCGGCAAGCCGATCGTGGCCCTCCGTCGCAGCGATCATGGCCGCCTCCTCAGCAGCCTCCTTCGCAATATTGGCCACCTCCTCCAGGGGCTCAAGTTCATCGGTTGTCGGGGCTGCAGACAAAATTGGTAGTTGGGATGATAAGAAACCAGATATCCATGGAATCAGAGATCAAAAAGCGAAGCGACTCAAGCAAAGAGAAGCAAGATAAAATAAGTTACCCGGTGGCGGCTGCCGGGGAGGGACCTCCCCTCCCCTCCTTCAGTGGCTATAATCTCGGTGCGAGCAGGCCCTCGGTGGAGGCCCTCTCCGGAGACTTCTCTGTTTGAACCACGAGCGGAGTGGGCCCCTCTTGGTGGGCCTCCTCCTGCCGGGTCTCCTCTCTTTCCTTGGAAGGGGACAAGGCATGTTCCTCCACGCCTCTCTGGGTAGACGAAGCTTGCTCCAGGCCCTCACGCTGGAGACTGGGCTGGGGGCTAGGCACAGGATCCTTTGTGACGTCGCCTGCCGGATGCGTTCTCGCTGAGGGCCCCGGCACCTCTGCCTGCTTGCTTCGTTTGGCCCGGTGGGCGAGAGGTTCTTCGTCCCTGCCAAGTCAACAAGGAGAATCAAGCCTAGCAGATATCAAGTATACAATGCATCAGAAAAGAAGATGAGTTGTTCTCCTTACTCTGGGACTATGAGCATGGTGCTTAGCGCGTACCCTGCAGGTGGCGGGGTCGCTCTGCCCCTCTTCAGAGTTGGGGGAACAGAGCTGCCCGGCAGCTTTGAGCTCTTCGACAGGGCCGGGGGCTCCTGCAGAATCGAACTGCTCGAGGAGGCTGGACTTGACTGGGGGCTGAGATCAACCCCCATAACCGTTCGCCGCTTGGCGGGGGGAGACTTGGCCTCGGAAAGGCGAATGGAGTGATGGCGTCCCACCTCCGGCTTGTCGCCGTTAGAGGATGTCTTCTTCACCCTCTTGGTGGCTGGCGCAGGAGTAGGGGCTGCTGTTCCCCGGGTGGCCCGCCTGCGGGGGCGCTGGTCCAGGTCTGGCTCTGGGGCTTGAGGGCCGATTGCAAGCCATTCTTCCTCAGGCTGTTCTACTTCCTCACCCCCGTCCCCTTCCTGGACCTCCATTGCCGCGGCCTAAAGAGTTTTGATCCCGGCAGCGTCCTCCACGGCATGCTCTTCACCTCTTTCATCCGAAGAGCCTCTGCCTTCGGCCTCCTCCTCCATCTCTCCTGACTTTGCCTTCCCGGCAGCACAGAGCGCCTTGTCCTCCTCGATCCGCCTCTTGATGAATTCTGCCTCTGCTTTGGAGGTGCACTTGAACATATTCTCCTCCACCCTGGTGGCCCTTTCCACTAGAGTGGAAACCCACTGCATCTCCTCGTCTAGCTCTGGCAGTTGCCAATCTGTCGCAACTCCGTATGCGTTGCAGTCAGGCATCCACTTCAGAATCTGGTCCCGAGAAGAGTTGATGTTCAACGGGACGACCTTTGCCGGCAAAGGAAACGGCCCGAGCCTGCCGAACAGCTGTTCGCATAGCCAGCCATGACCGTATATTGATATATTGTTGGCAAGGCCTGGATACAGCCGCATTCTATCAGCGGCGTTCCTGTACTCCCACACAAATCTATCCCTCTTCTGCAGCGGCGCGATGCGGCGCCGAAGGAAGTCTGCCCCCACCTGCTCGATGGTGATCCTGGCAGCTTTGAGGCGTTTGACCCTGTTCAGCGCCGGGCGGAGCCTGTCGACGGTGAAGCCGAGTAGGCTTCAATTGTTGCCGCGCACAACGCATCCTGTCCTTACCGCGTAGAAGTCTGGGGCGTCTTCGTCTTGGATCCAGCACCAGTCTGCCCTCCACTCCTCCAATCTGTCGCGCTGTTAGCCAGGAATGTAGTCCCAATGCTCTCTCCGGCCTCGAGGGATCCAACTCACATTCCCCGAGCAGTGAGATTTGTCTTCGATCCGAGGGATGAACAAGTGCCTGATCAAGTCCACATTGGGGGCGACTCTGATGAAGTTCTCGCACAGGTGGGCGAAGATTGCCATACACGCCATTGAATTGGGCGTAAAATCTAGGAGGTGGAATCCATACACCACCATCATGGCCTCAAAGAAATCAGAGAAAGGGGAGGAGAGACCGCAAAGGAAATATGCACAGAAGAAATGGTACGAGTTCGGTGGAACTTTGTCCCCCTCCGGCAAAACCATAGGTGCTCCATGCCCCTTTGGGACCTCTCTCCACCACATGTACGCGTACCCCACAGCCAGGGTGTCACCATCCAAGCTCGACGGGGAGAAAACCACATCCTCTCGCTGCTTCCTGTCCAGCTCCGCCGCTTTCTTCTTCTTCCCCTCCGCTGCTATTTCCCCCGCGGTGGTCATCCGCTTCATGGCAGCAGTTTTCCTTCCCTTCTCTCGCAATCGCAGGGAAAGTGGAAAGTCTGGTAGGGCAATGGGAAGCAAATGATGGCGTGGGAGCGGTTGCTTGGCGTGAGGAAGAAGATGAAAGAAGGAGAGATGGATGCGAATGAGCAGCGCCCCTCTGCGTCACCCTCTTTTATTGGGAACGGACGCTGGGGGCTGGCTCTTCGATACTTTCCTCAGAAAAGTTACCTTTTTTCCAGGCACATCAACTGCTACAGTTCCACGACCCCATGACCTGCGGTAATTACGCAGAGTGGACGTTGGATTGGCTGATCATCATAACAACCACCGCATGGGCGGCATTTCTTCGCCACGTGTCCATGCACTGTTTGGGGCCTAACCCAACATGCCCAGCGACACGTATGGCTCAGGCCCGGGGGCTTCTGTCGGGGTACACAAACAAGGGTATATGTTTCCCCTAACTTGTGCACGGACATGAGTCTCCGCCCTGGAAGGCATGATAACTAAAGCATAGCTACACCAAGTCCAAGACCAAAGCAGAGAATCCGCTCTTCGTGAAGAGCGGATCAAGAAGATCAAGACAACCAAGACAAACAAAATATCACCTTTGGAATAGCCTCCTTTGCCAAGGCGAATCCAAGACCTCCCCGGCAGGTTTGCCGGGCCCGCCAAGGACAAGTTTCCCCGCCAGGGCGCCACCGCTCCACCGCACCCCGACGCAAGTCAGCTATCATTGCGGTGTCGAGCCCCCAAGTGATTAAGTGGCTTCCATTAAGCACGTGGTAGCCATTTGGAAGATAGGTTACCCTCAACTGACACCCGTCCAATAGCGTGTCACGCAGATAAGCAAAAGGTGATTAAGCGGCACGACAGGCTTCCCGGGTTCCGTCCTCAGCGTGACACCTAGCAGTGCATTTAATGCACTATGTCCTAACTGCCAAAGTTAGGTATGATAGCACTGTAGCCGTCCAATCGATGGAATAGTGTCTGTTTGCCACTGTGGCAGCCCCTTTGAACTATAAAAGGAGGCCCAAGGCAACCTAGACAAGGATTCGGACCCTCACACACTTGTACGCACGTGTAGTTGCTCACCCGAGGCAACCTTGCCGGGCTCGAGCGCTCCATGTCTTCATGTTTCCCTGATCAATCCACCAAAGCAGGAGTAGGGTTTTACGCTCCACAGCAGCCCGAACTTGGGTAAAAAAGACCAGTGTCATAGCCACCGCGCTGCCTCCGCGGCCTCTGCTCTTTGTGCAACGCAACCCTCCTCTGCCGTACCACGAAAGGGGCCCCTGGCCCCATAGGTGACCGTGTCCATCCACGATAGGCCTCGTGGTAGTAGTCTGCTGGATGAACATGACCCCGAGGAGGCCGCCACACCCCTGCTGGTTGGGGTGGATGAACAGGACCCCGTGGAGGCTGGATGAACAGTAGCCGGTGGACACTGGATGAACAGTGTCTGTGGAGGATGGAGGAAGTCGTGGTGGATGAACAGCAACCCGTGGAGTCCCGTTTTGCAGTACGCCACACCCTCTCGATGAACAGGACCCCGTTTTGACCGTAGGCAGTTGGAGAGAAGTCCATTTCCTCCGTTTTGTGGTACGCCAGACTCCTCCCGATGAACAGGACCCCGTTTCGACAGTAGGCAGTTGGCCAGAAGTTTGTTTCCTCTGTTTTGCGGTACACCACACCCCTCCTAATGAATAGGACCCCGTCTCCATTGTAGGCGGTCGAACAGAAGTCAGTTTACTCTGTTTTGTGGTACGCCAGACCCTGTTTTGGTTGTTCCGTCCAAGCCGGTTGGATCCCGATGAACAGGGCGCATTCCGACCCAGTCGGTTGCCTCCCGATGAACCCAACGCTATTTCCTCTGTTCCAACCCAGCTGGATGGCTGCCGATGAACAGGACGTCGTCGTTGTACGCGTTCGAGACCCCACCCGTATGTACGTACGTAGCCGTATTTACTTTCTTGCAGCGTGGTTGTACATACGTGTACACGATATAGATCGGACTGCATGACATGCTACGTCGGCGGCTCTACTACAACACGTGCCGCTTCTTACTCGGCCACGGTTTGTCGCTGTAGAGAGACCGATCGACGGCTATGTACGTACACGTTCGCGACTAGACAGAGAACACTACATATGCTTTAACCTGGTGGGTCCAAGCTGTCAGGGGGTAAGGAGGCACTTCCTTCCATGCGAAGATGTAGCTAGTGGGTCCTAGCTGTTAGGTGGGAAACCTTTTTTTAACGAAATACAGAGGCCCTTCCGGTGGGTCCCCGCTGTGAGGTAGATGAATCATTATTTTGTGTGTAATAAATAGGCATTTCCTTGCGTGCAGCCATGGACCCAGCTGTCAGCCTCTCCACGTACAGTCCTCTTTCGATGATGCCGTTCGCTGACCACGTTGACCACGCAGCGCCAAGAGCAAGGCCTAGGAAGGGAACGACACTGAGCCGAGGAAGACTCGGCTGTTGTTTCCCACGCGAAGGGGAGTACGATGGTTTACTGGTTCGTCTGCCATCGCCGGAGAATAACAGGAGGTGTGGGTGAGTAGAGGGATGGTCATGCCAGCTATGGGAGTAGGGTGGGGCGGTGAGGCCTACGCGGCAGCACAGCCGGCGATGGGAGGTTGGTGTCACACCCTGATTTTCATGCCACAACACTTAAGCTAATAAAACATGATGAAATGTGGTTTAGCAAAAAAAAACTTTTGAGTGTTGTGGTCTTTGCTTTGATTTGGATTCTTTGTGTTATTTTCAAGTGCTCTAAAAGTAATATGGTAACTTTCACCCCCATATTTGTTCCTATTGCTCCAAAACTTTGCCCAATGATCATGCCATGTGTATAGGATATAAAAATATTTTCTTGCAAAAAATAATTTGGCCAAAAAAATATTTTCTAAATAAGGTTTTCCAAAACCCCTAAAATGAGACTTGAACTACAAGTACTTAATTTAGGGTATGAAAAATCTTTCAAAAGGTATCTTTGACTCCTATTAGATATAGAACTCCCATAAACCATAAAAAAATATTTTAAAAGTTATTTTGCTATATTATTAAAGGCTTTTTCTTAAGGCGAGAAATGCTCTTTAAAAGGTTAAAATTATTTTAATGTTTCAAAAATATATGAGAAAATTTAGGGAAGCTCATTGGACATATATTGTCCAGATATAAGAGTTTCAACACATGGACATGTTCAAAATATTGGTCAAAACCTTCAACTACCCTTTCTGGATATTTCAAGCTTTTGAAATATTTACAAAATAAATATTCTCTATAAATTCCAAGGAAATTATAGCATGTCACAAATGCCATATTTGATGATCTTGCCAAGCCACATGTCTTGGAGAACAAGATAACACCACCAAATCCCCTCAATACCACCTCTGTCCATTTTCTAGTTTGAGCAACTTTTTATTGCCAAACATGTACAAATGAGCACAAACATGGTACACATGAAAAAATGGTCTAAATATTCACCTAGGCCAAGTGGTGCATCAAGGGGAACAAAATATATTGGTCAAAGTATGGCAAAACCAATTATGGCCATTTCAAGGGTTTGAAAAAGTTACATTGGCAACTTTCTCCAACTGAGCTCACATTTTTTCCACATGATCATTTCCATCACACCTACAAAGTGGCACAAGTTGGTGAACAGTTAACTTGATCAAAGCTTGTCAAAAACCATTTCTGCCCATTTCTAGGGTTTGAAATATTTACATTGCCAAGTTTGTCCAAATGAGATACAAATTTGCACACTAGCTCAAATTGATACCAAGCTCATTCTTGTTAATTTTCAAAGCCATTGGAATCCTCTAAGTACCACTATTCATCATCAAACACCTTCTACCACATTTTTGGGATCAATGATTAAAGCCCGAAATGGATTCTCCTTTGGCTCAAATTTTTACCAGAGCTGTTCCTGACCATCTTCTACCTCTAGTAAAAATTTGAGTGCCCCAGCTCAATTATTTGGGTGTGAAAACCTCACTTCCTCTCTCTATATAGCCCCTATTCCCCTCTCTCTCCACCTCCCCTTCATTCCAGAGAGCACCCAAGGCATCCGATGGCACTCACCTATAGTTTACACCCCCTAATGCCCCTAGACACCATAGGACATGCCCATGGCACATTTAAAATGCCATGGCATGCCATGGGCACGCTCTGGAGAGCGCTACAGTGCGCTCCCGCACTATAACCGCCCTCATCCCGATGCTCCCGACCGCCTCGAGCCTCCCCCGCACGCCTGTCAGTGTCCCTCGACGTCTTTAACACGCCGCCGTGTCAGGCCTCTCCTCTCTCCCTCTCTCTCTCCTGATACAATGCGTGCCTGAGGCCGCCCGACTCGGCCAGTGGGCGCACGAGCTCGGGACCCGCCTGGAGCATGCCCCGCTGTCCCTTTTCTTCCCCCTCGATCTGGACCACGCCCACAAGCGCCCTCGACATGGCCTAGGGCACCAATTTGGTCCCTGGTGTGTAGTGGGTCGTGGCCGTGGTTGCCGTCCACGGAGAACCATGGCCCCGCCTTATACGGCTATCCCGAGCCCTCCTCTGTGCGCCACTCCCTCTCTCTCTCTCTCTACCATATGCCCCCAGGCCAACCCTCTCTCTCTCTCCCGTGCCCTCTATCCTCCTCCTAGGCCGGAGCCGAGCCGCCGACCACCGCTAAAATTCAGGCGCCTCAGCCTCTCTCTCTTCCCCATAGACACTCCCGCACCCTCTCGTCACCACCACCAACTCACCCACGCTCCATTTCCTCCTCCCCGTGTCTGGCTCACTGTACCAAACCTCGTCATTGCCTGTTCCCACTATGGCCGAAGCCTCACTTGCTCCGGCGCTCCCCGGTGGAAACGGGACCCCCATGTGGACGCGCCCCATCCTCCCGAGCACGCCGGTGCCCCGACGGTTTCCGGAGGTGGCCAGAGCCACCGGAACAACCGCCAACGAGCACTCATCCTCGCCTCCTCTGCCTCTCACCTGCTCGAGCGGGAGAAAGGGGAAGAACCTGCGAAGCGGGCCCTGCCTGTCAACGAGTAAGTGCCTGGGCCCGCACAGTTTAAGTGGAGACGTACCCGCGTTCTCCACCTCCCCGTGGCGAAGACTCCCCCGACGGAATACGCCTTCGACATCGCCCTTGTGCTCGCGTGGCCGAGCCGCGGGCCCGGCCCAGTGCGTGATAGCACTATGTTGCGCTCAGTGCACACTTTAGGTATGACCTAAATCTTTTTCCTTTTCTTTTTCAGTGAGCTTCTAAAATCCATAATTAATTCATTTTAACTCCAAATTTGGTGATTCAAATTCCTAGTGACTCTATAAATCATGACCTATCTCATGGTGCAGTTTGCACATTTTTCCAGAAACAATTCCTTCACAATTATTTATCAAACCCTATTTTTCCATTTCTGTGATGAACTTTAGAAAATCACAGAGAGCTCAAATTTGATCCAAATGCCATGATTCAAATTCCTAGATACTTCTAAGTTCATAACTTAATTTATGAACATTTTTACCAATACTTCCCGTGTCGCATAAAATATTGGTCCATTTCTCCATGAATAGCCAACTTTGCAAATTCATAGGAAAATCATTTGAACTCCAAATCCAGTAAAAACAATTCCTAAATACTCCTAAAATGATGTATTATTAAATGGGTGCCCTTACTCATTTTTCAAAAATATATTTCTATACAATTCTTGCAAACCCATTAATCCCCGCTTTCCAACATATTGAAATGTTCAAGAATCCTCATTGATCCAAAACCCATGAAACCACTTTGGTCGTTTTTCAAATGACCAACGGTGTCCTTGAAAAGTCAACTTCATATTTTTAGAGCACTTTTATTTTTTTTGCCTTGTTGTGCTGTTTATTGTGATTGTTTCCGACGTTAGTTAACGAAGTAGATGGAGTATTTGGAGAAGGACCAGAAGATTTGAAGACTTTGATGAGCCAGGAAAGCAGCCCTTTGACCATGTCTATGAAACCCTTTTTATGCATGTCATATAGCACCTTATTGTTGTTGCATCGGAATCATGGTGAGATGGTAACCACTTTGGTGGGTTGCCTCCGTTACTTCCTCGTTGATACTTGCATGGTGCATGACCCTACCTTCCTATGAGGGTTATGTGGGTGGGAGTAGTTAGGATGCTAAAGTAGTTGCTATGCAAATGGGACGGGTATATGCATGGTGATGGAGACAAAAGTATTTCCAAAGACTTTTCGAAAACCCTGTCGGGTGCCACTAATGCCCGAGGGAGATGTTGAGCTAGGTAACCACTTGATAATGAAGTGGTCTACCGAGGCAAGTGAGTGGGTTGTTTTCGAAAATGGATTGGTTTAAGATGTGACCGTTACTCCAACCTTACATGCACAACCACATAACCCTTATATGGGAAAGGGCATTATTGATTACCTAGTTCATGCTAGAATGGATGCTTGCATTCACTACAGAAAAAAGACACATCCGTGACATTTTGGCCCGAACGAATTTTTTTCCTGTCATGCTTATGATACTTCTATGACGATAATTGTGACAAAAACCGGTATCATCATAGATGTGGTGGGCTCCTACTTCTATGACAAAAATTCATGATAGAAAATGGGCTTTTTGTCCTGGGCAGGCCGGGGACGCAGTTGCATGACATTCTTTGGGCTGTCCATGACGAAAAAAATCATGGTAGAAGCGAGGGCGAGGAAAATTTCCGGGAGTTCCCGGTTACGGTGGGTGGTCGGGGCGGAGCGATGCACTGTGGTTGCGCGTTTCTCTCTCGTACGCGTGCGTGGTGTGTGAGCCGTGTTCGCTATAACTGAACCCGAGCAAGGCGTTCGCTTACTAAACCCGAGCGATCGCACTGCTACGTACTGAAGCCGATCGATCGATCCCTTCGCTGCTAACTGAACCCGACCGACTCCTTCACTGCTAACTGAACCGATCGATCGCTGCTGCTGCTTACTGAAGCGGATCGAACCTACTGTCTCTTGATGAACAGTGAATGTGGGGGTTGGTTGAACGAGTCGAGACGTGGTTGGAGTTGGATGAACAGTTCCCAGTGGGGTTGGATGAACAGGACCCGTGGTAGCAGGCGGTTGCCGCTGGATGAACAGGACCCCGAGAGGAGGCCACCACTACCGAGCTCATTGGGGGTGGATGAACAGGACCCCGTGGAGGGCTAGATGAACAGTAGCCCTTGGATGGATGGAGGAAGACGCGGTGGATGAACAGTGCAGGTGGAGGCTGGAGGAAGTCGACGATGGGTGAAGAGTAGCCCGTGGCGTCCCTTTTTGCTGTACGCCACACCCCTGCTGATGAACAGTTCCCCCATTTCAACCGTAGCGCTCCAACACAAGTCCGTTTCCTCTGTTTTGTGGTATGCCAGACCCGTCCTGATGAACAGGATCCCGTTTCAACCGTAGCCGGTCAAGCTGAAGGCCGTTTCCTCCGTTTTGCGGTACGCCAGACCCTTCCCGATGAACAGGACCCTGTTTCGACCGTACGCGCTCGAGCAGAAGGCCATTTCCCTCCATTTTGCAGTACGCCACACCCCATTTCGGCTGTTCCGTCCAAGCCGGTTGGCTCCCGATGAACACGACGCGTTCCGTTGCCTCCCGATGAACACGATGCTGTTTCTCCGTTCCGACCCTGCCGGTTGGCCGCCGATGAACATGACGCCGTTGCTGCTGTCTCCATGTACACAGGCCCTGGCCGTACGTATGCGCGAGTACGCACTCGAGACCCCACCCATATGTATGTACGTGCCCGTAGTTTTTCGAGTGTGGCTGTACGTACATGTACTCCATTTAGACGGGACTGCATGGACTGTTACGTAGGGGCCAGACTATACCACAACACGTGCCGCTACTTGCTCGGCCACGGTTCATCCTGCAGAGACACCGATCGGCCAGTATGTACGTACACGTTCACAACCAGACAGATAATGCTACGTACACTTCAACCGGGTGGGTTCCAGCTGTCAGGGAGGACAAGGGCGCACTTCCTTGCGTGCGAAGATATAGCTGGCGGGTCCCAGCTGTCAGGGGCGGAATCATGTTTTTTGCCCGTAATATGGAGGCACTTTCAGGTGGACGAATCATTATTTTGCATGTAATAAGGAGGCACTTCCTTGCGTGCGGCCGTGGACCCAGTTGTCAGCCTCTCCATGTACAGTCCTCTCCGATGGATGTCGTTCATTAACCATGTTGACCACGATGCACCGAGGGCACCAAGGCGGTGGACTACGGCGAGGCCTAGGAAGGGATCGACACGGAGCCGGGGAAGACTCGACAGTTGTTTCCCACACTGAGGGGAGTACGAGGGTTTACTGGTTCGTCTACCATCGCCGGAGAATAATACGAGGTGTGGGTGAGTAGAGGGATGGCCAGGCCAGCGATGGGAGTAGGGCGGGGCGGTGAGGCCTGCGTGGCAGCACTGCCGCCCACGAGAGACAGGAGCAGGCGGTCCCGCCGACGCTGGTTTGGGCGGTTGGAGCAAGAAGATCAGAGGTTGAAGAAGCAGCACGGCTGTTGGATTAACATCCAACGGTCCAGCTGCTAGAATCATTTGTTGGCTAAGTTGACAAAGCCCTGCGTACGCGTCAGGTTAGCAGGCCCACAAGTCATCCATCAAATCTGCGGGTTCCCAGCTGTCATCGGGAGGAGTAGCTTTTTTCGCATAACAAGGAGGTACTTCCTTCTGTGCGAAGATATAGCCGGTCGGTCCCAGCTGTCAGCAGGAGCAATCATTTTTTTCGGTAATAAGGAGGCAGTTGCTTGTGTGGGTCTCTACCGTCAGCCTCTCCACTTACATCCCTCTTCCGATGGCTGTTGTTTGTTAACCATGTTGACCATGCCACGCCGAGAGCACCAAACGTGGTGGACGACGGCGAGGCCCAGGAAGGGAAAGACCCGGAGCCGGCGAAGCCACAATAGTGGATGCCCAAGCTGAGGGGAGTACGAGGGCTGACTGGTCAGCTGTGGGGTGAGGCTGACGTCGCCAGAAAATAACAGGAGGTGCGGGCGGGTAGAGGGATGGCCTGGCCAGCGGTGGGAGCAGGGTGAGCCAGTGAGGCCTGCGCGGCAGCATAGCCGGTCACGGGAGGAGGTAGCAGGCGGTCCCGCCGGCGCTGGTTTGGGTGGCTGGAGTAGGAAGATCAGAAATTCTACATGCACGACGGCCATTGATGGACATCCAACAGTCACTGCTCTTGTTGACTAAGTTCACAAAGCCTTGTGTACGCGTCAAATTTTTTTTAGGACAGCGTCATCGTCAACCTAGTAGGCCCACAAGTCAGCCTCCAAATCTGTGGAAAAAAGCATACAGCCCATTTGCCATTATTTTCAATAATTTACAGCCCATTTGCTAATTCTTATTTCTTAAGGATATTTTGAAGCCAATATTTTCTTTGTTAGCATTACAGACCATATTCTGGCCACTGCTAAAAAATTCAACGAAATTTTGCATATTTCGGTGGGGTCCGAACTCTTTCAATCACAAAATTTTGAGTCACATTTAAAATAATTATAAAATTATTTTTATATCAAATTAAAATTCAATGAAATTTTCCCTCAAAAAATCAAATAAATTAAAATCTTGCAATGCTGAAAAAAATGAAATTTGAATCCAATTACCGGTTTGCTGTGTTTTTAAAATTGACAGCCCATTTCATACTACCTATAGCCCATTTTCACGGGAAGATTTGCAGCCCAGCAGGGCTGAGAAAAGCAAGTAGGGCTCGGTTGGGTATTCTCCCAAAAATAAATAGAACTGGGCTAACCATTTTTAGAAAGAAAAAAGATATCAACTGGGCTCGTCATGTTCTTAAATAAAAGCCTGGGCTTGACGGGCCACAACCCCCGCACATCGCGCAGTTGATACCCGGCTCTGTCTCTAAAACTAAAAAACATCTGGGCGAGCTGCTGGGTCCGTGGCGTCAGCCGCTCGTTGTGTAATTCTCTCGTTTATTGACTACGTTGACAATGGCGTGGGACCCAGGTGTCAAACCATTAGAAGTAAGCATTTTTTTAGCTTGTATGATAACGAGGCACTTGCTTGCGTACTGCCATGACCCTGCTGGTGCTGGGTCCCTACTGTCATCCTCTCCACTTATAGTCAACTCCTTATTCCTCTCGGTTGTTGACTACGCTGACAACGCCAGACGGCGGCGCACCGCGCACGGCAAGCGAACCAAGTTAGAATACGACGGCGAGGCCTCGGACGGGGACGAATAGGAGCCGTGGAAGATGCGGTAGTGTAGTCGCAGACGGAGGGGAGTACAAGGGTTGACTGCTTCCGAAGCGAATAGAGGGGATGGACTGGCCAACGTTTGAGCGTACGGTAGGGTGGCAGAGGCGCAGCCGGCCGTGTGAGGCGGGAGCAGGCGGGACCGATGGCAAGGTTTGGTTTGCGCGGCTGGAGGAAGAAGACAAGAGATAGAAGAAACACAACAGATGTTGGATGTCAATCAAACGGCTGGTAGGCAGAATCATTTGTTGACTAAGTCGACACCACCTTTGGATAGGCTTTTCCCTCGTGGGTCCCAAATGTTAGAATCCAAATCTGTCACGACCATGTAGCGTTTCTTATGAAGAATTACAGCCTATGTTTTCTGTAGGAGCGAGGAAGAAGGGGAACAGGGGTTTTCTGTACGAGTGAGGAAGAAGGGGAGCAGGCGGAATTGGGGAACAGGGTGATGGAAGGGGGAGAGTCCAGGGCAGGGTTTTTTCAGGAGCGCCCCTATTCAAGAAATATCGGCTTTTCCTCGCAACAAAAAACAAATGGGCTTTAAGATGGATTGGCTTTCATCGGCCTGGTCGGCTGCCGTGTTTCGTCCTGGACGGTCTTAACACAAGAGGCAGCCCATAAGAGACACTCTCCAGCTCTCCCTGCTTATTATTGCCCATTCAAAAGAAAAAAAACAGACGCCCTCCAGCTTATGGCTCCTCATCGGTAAACTTTTTCAACTTTAAAAAAAGTTATGGCTCCTTCTCGGTCCCGCTTGGCATCCAGCAAATTAGAGGATGCGGTACTGCATGCAGACACTCACACTGGTCGTAGCGCGGAAAAATGAGGTCCCAAATAACAGGCCCACAATAACTACTAGATTGTGAAGGTTCACAGGCTAGTCAACATTCACATTAAACTAAGCTTCAGAAGATACGGTATGCATACTAACATTCACAAGCACAAAAGTTCAACATGTTTATGCATCTCAATGATTCACCATACTATAACCAAGACATGGCTTTGAGAAGGTGTAGAAATAAAGAAACCATCGATGCATCTCCTGCGCACGCACTAATTTCCTGGGCATGCTTGTTTCTTCTCAATGTTGCGAGCACTTTGAGCATGTTGGCAACTCCACAGCTAGCTGACTGCCTCATCTTGCAATTGATCCTCACACATTTGTAGCTTGTCGGGGGGGATAGACACCAGGTAGCCTCACCCGCACTTAACAACATTTCAAGGCATCAGGGCAAGCCAGGCCCCTCAGGCCGGCAGGTCTCACGACGGGCTCCCAGAGCTGGCTGGTGCCATACAGCCGGCCTCCAGAAGATGGCGCGCTCTCCGAGGGCAGCGTGGGTATGGTCCGGCTTCTAGCTGGCAGCCCGCCCCTTCCCTCGGAGTCTGAGCCCGACCAGGCGACAAGCTGGGGCCTGGCCACAGTGCGCCATGCCTCCCCAAAATCACGGCCGTATGGCTACAGTAGGCACTGCCCGGCGGCCGCCGACCCGCCCGGCGCGGCTTTGTAGCCATGGCGCGCCCGACACGGCCTCCGTCGGTGCGGACGGCGCCACATTGAAGAGCCGTCAGCGTGGCCCGCAGGCGGCGGCCCCCATCTATCGGCCGGTTCCTCGGCAGCCGGCAGGGCCCAGCAGAGGCGGGCCCCAGCAGCCGGCGGAGAACCCGGCCCCCATAGACGCTGATAGCCGGGGCCTACCACCCGGCCATATTACCATTGTACCCCTGGGGGGTTAGCCTATAAAACCCCCAGGCCACACCCATGCAAAGGGTTCCCTCATGTTCCACTTCAGCTTTACACACACCATAGTCAGGGAGGGGAGAGAGCTAGCCTTGCCCTTCTTCCTCCTCTGGCCGAACAGCTCTAGGAGCGTCATTGTACTCTTTGCTTCATAGTGATCATGCGGAGACCCCGCAGAGCAGGAGTAGGGGTTTCATCTCTTAGGAGAGCCCTGAACCTGGGTAGTTCTCGTGTCCGTCCGAGCTTGTGCCCACTCCCACTTCCAGGACCCGACGACGATCTCATGGCCCCAACCATGATAAGCCACCCCCTGGCATCTGTTGAGATTTTACCACGACAGTTGGCGCCCACCGTGGGGCCAGTAGCGACGTCGGCCGGAGACACGTTCTGGACGGGAACCTTGTTCCTCTCCGGTGAGTGTGCCGCGGGTGGCGAGATCAGCCGGCCCGGTGCGCCCACCTGTGCCGGCCTTGGCGCACCGCCCGGCGCGGGAGACGCCTTCCCCGTGGGTCGCCTCGCCGGCCTCTTCAGTGAGCTCAGCCTCTTTGACGAGCCCGCCGCCGACGCACGAGCGGCTGACTCCCTCACCGAGCTCTTCGGTAAGCTCGCTCTAGTCGACACGACGTCCACCGACGATTTCCCTAGCTACGTGGAGATCGTCAATGATCCCCTCCCTCGCGCCGCCCGCGACGCTCCTGTCGGCGCGCTTGACGCAGGCACCTTCACGGAGGTGATGGTCATCGGAGACGGCCTGGGCGCTGGCGGATCCAACCAGGATCCGCTGGATGCGACCATACACGCCCTGGCGACGCCTCATCCCTTGGCGCCAGCCAAGAGAAGCTGGAGGAGTTCCGCGTCAAGCTTTTCGACAGTGCCTCCAAGATGGCGGTGCTAAAACGCCGCGCTGAAGCTACTCAGCGCGAGATCGACTGCGTGGTCGGTGGGAAGCTGGCCGTGGCTGAGTCTAGCCGGGCCGGTGCCATCCGGCAACGCGGCGCTGTGATTGCCAGCATGCTAGGGGTCGAACGCCTGGTCTACGAGACCCCAGCGCAAAACATGCGTGCCGCCCAGGCGGCCGCAGACGAGCTCAAGCACTTGCAGGGCGACGAGCTATGCGAGCAACTGGAGCACCTCCAGCAGCTCATCGACGCTGCGAACGAGCAGCAGGACACGAGCAACCGTATGGTGGGAGCAGGCCGACGGGTCACACCCATGTGCCCTGTCGCGATAGTGGCGCGACCTCTCAGTCACCTAGCGGCGGAGGCCGCGGGCAGCCGCGAGACCCAGAGAAGGCCGCTAGCAACAGCCAGCACGTGCGCCGCATGATAGCGGGCAGCCACCCCGTGCCCGAGAGCCCGGAGCCTCGACATCGGCCGGAAGAGCGCTTGCCCCCTCGGAGGGAGAGGGCGGCCACTCCCTCGCCGCCGCCTAGTCACCCGACGCTCGGCGGCCGGCTTGGCCCCCGTGAAGCAGTCGGCGAAAATGACGCACGCCACCGGATCGAGGAGCTAGCTCGGTCCCAGTTGTTGGAAGAGGAGCGCACAATCGGGCCGGCCTGCTTCGGCCCCCGCATCCGCGATGAGCCCTTTCCCAGAGGGTTCACGCTCCCCAGAGACACGCCCAAGTACAACGGCATCGTGAAGCCGGAAGACTGGCTGATCGACTACTCCACAGCAGTCGGCATTGCCAACGGCAACAAGCACGTCGCAGTCAAGTACGTCCTGCTAATGCTTCAGGGCACGACCCGGACGTGGCTGAACAGCCTCAAGCCCAACAGCATTAACAGTTGGGTAGATTTCAGTGACGCCTTCATCCGCAACTTCACCAGTACGTACAATCGGCCCCCCAAGCCACGCCAGCTCTCCATGTGCGTTCCGGGGCCGACCGAGTCTACTCGTGACTACCTGATGCGTTGGGGCGAGCTGCGAAACACCTGTGAGGGGGTCCACGAGGTGCAGGCCATCGAGTACTTCACCGCCGGGTGCAGGGAGGGCACTCTGGTCAAGCACAAGCTCTTGTGCGACGAGCCGGCTACCTTGGACGAGCTCCTGGTCGTGGCCGACAAGTACGCCACCGCCGACTGTTCCATGAAGTCAGAGATCCGGGTTGACGCGGCCGGCAGGGTGGTCCAGCCGGGTTCCCAAACTCCGGTTGGTGACACCAGCCGGTGCCAACAACCAAACGACAACAAGCGCAAGGCCCCGCAGCCGGCTTCCAACAGCCGGCAGGTGGCCGGTGTCGAGGATCAGTAGCCAGCCGGGCAGCCCAGCCCCAAGCGTCAGCGGGGCAGCAAGGGTGCCTGGCAGCCTGCATTCTCCTTTGAGCAAGCCCTTGATGCCCCGTGCAAGTTCCATAGCGGCGCGAAGCCGTCCAACCACACCACCCGGAAGTGCAACTGGCTCGCCCGGATTGCCAAGGGCGAGGCCCTGCCGCCTCCTCCGCCAGCCAGCCAGGTAGCCCCGGCTGTTCAGCAACCGGCTCGAGCCGCCGGCATGCTTCAAGATGAGTTCCCCGAAGAGAACGCCACCTACGACATCTTCACGAGCGAAGCCGATGACAAGCACAGCAAACGGCAGCAGCACCGCGAGGTGAATGCAGTCAGCTCAGGGGTCCCCACCTTCATGCACTGGTCCGAGAGGACCATCACCTGGAGCCAAGCTGACCACCCGGCCGTGATGACTTCGCCGGGTGCGTACGCCTTGGTGCTGGACTCAACCTTCTCAACGGAGAGGCGGACTTGCCGCTTCAGCCGAGTTCTGATAGATGGCGGCAGTAGCATCAACATCCTGTACCGCGAGACCATGGAGCGTTTGGACATCAAAGTCAAGCAGCTTCAGCCCAGCCGGACTGTCTTCCACGGCATAGTCCCCGGCCTTTCCTGCTCTCCAATCGGCAAGATCAAGATCGATGTCCTGTTCGGCGACAAGAACCACTTCCGTCGCGAGCCAATCTGGTTCAAGGTGGTCGACCTGGATAGTCCCTACCACGCGCTCTTGGGCCGCCCGGCGCTGGCCAAATTCATGATGGTCCAGCACTACGCCTACCTGAAGGCCAAGATGCCGGGTACCAAGGGCATGATCACTATTGCCGGAGACTACCAGAAGTCGCTGGACTGCGCCGCCGCCAGCAGCTAGCTGGCCGAGTCCCTCGTCATCGCTCAAGAAAAGCGTCTCCTTGACCAGATGGTAGCCATGGCCAGCAAGAAGTCGGCCATGCCGACTGATCCCAAGGAGACGAAAGCAAAGGCCTCCTTCCAGCCGGCCAAGGAAACCAAGAAGATCGCCTTGGACCCGGCGCACCCGGAGAGGTTTGCTGTCGTAGGGACCAACCTCGACAGCAAATAGGAAGGTGAGCTCGTCGATTTCCTTCGTGAGAATCAAGACATCTTCGCATGGTCCCCCAAAGACATGCCGGGTGTCCCGACGGATTTCGCCGAGCACAAACTACATGTGAGGCCAGATACTAAGCCGATCAAGCAACCCCTCCGCCGCCTGTTAGAAGAGAAGAGAAGGATCGTTGGTGAAGAAATCGCCTGGCTTCTGGCAGCCGGCTTCATCATGGAAGTGTTCTACCCGGACTGGTTTGCCAACCCAGTCCTCGTCTTGAAGAAGAATAACAAGTGGCGCATGTGTATCGACTACACGAGCCTCAACAAGGCCTGCCCCAAGAATCCTTTTGCCTTGCCCCGGATAGATCTTGTGATCGACTCCACCGCCAGATGCGAGCTGCTGTCTTTCCTGGACGCCTACTCCGGCTACCACCAGATCAAGCTGAACCCGGCCGATCGGCTGAAGACCGCCTTCATCACACCATTCGGAGCCTTCTGTTACCTGACCATGATGTTTCGCTTGAGAAATGCTAGCGCCACGTTTCAGCGTTGCATGCAGAAGTGCCTCCTCAAGCAGCTCGGCAGAAACGCCCACGTCTATGTAGACGACATTGTGGTGAAGACGAAGAAGCGTGGCACCCTCCTAGAGGATCTTAAGGAGACCTTCAAAAATCTGCGCCGTTTTCAAATCAAGCTCAACCCGGAGAAGTGCATCTTCGGAGTACCCGCCGGCCAGCTCCTCGGCTTCCTTGTCTCTGAACGCAGCATCGAGTGCAACCTCGTGAAGATCTAGGCCATCGAGCGTATGGAAAGACCCACCAAGATGCGTGACGTCCAAAAGTTCACTGGGTGCTTGGCATCCCTCAGCCACTTCATCAGTCGGCTGGGCGAGAAGGCACTCCCCCTGTACCAGCTCATGAAGAAAACCACTTGCTTTGAGTGGAACGACCAGGCGGACGAAGCTTTTCGTCAGCTCAAGCGCATGATGTCCACGCCGCCTATCCTGGCGGCTCCGGCTACCAAGGAACCGATGCTCCTCTACATCGCCGCCACCAGCCGGGTCATCAGCACGGTGATTGTGGTCGAGCGCTCAGAGCCCGACAAGGTGCAGCCGGTCCAGAGGCCAGTGTATTATCTGAGCGAGGTCTTGTCTGCCTCCAAGCAGAACTACCCCTACTACCAGAAGATGTGCTACAGCGTGTACTTTGCCGCCAAGAAGCTGAAGCAATATTTCCAAGAGCACTCCATCACGATGGTCTGCACCGCCCCCTTAGCTGGCTCCCCATACCATCCTCTACCAGCCCCGCACCGCCATCAAGTCCCAAGCGCTGGCCGACTTCTTAGTCGACTCGGCCGAGTCCCAATATCTGCCGCCAGCGCCGGATTCTATGCATTGGCAGATGCACTTTGACGGCTCAAAGATGCGCACTGGCTTGGGGGCCGGCATCGTCCTCACCTCTCCCAAGGGCGACAAGCTAAAGTACACGCTGCAGACCCACTTCGCCGCCTCCAACAACGTAGCCGAGTACGAGGCGCTCATCTTTGGGCTCCGACTGGCCAAGGAGATCGGCATCCACCGCATCCTCTGCTACGGTGACTCGGACTTGGTGGTCCAGCAGTCGTCCGGCGACTGGGATGCCACGGACGCTAACATGGCAAGCTACCGCTTCCTTGTCCAACTGATGAGCGGGCACTTCGATGGGTGCAAGTTCCTCCATGTGCCAAGAGCCGACAACGGCGCAGCGGATGCCCCCGCCCGCATTAGCTCCACCCGGCAGGCCATACTAGCCGGCGTCTCCCTCGAATGTCTGCGCAAGCCGTCTATCAACCCGTCGCTAGAGTCCAACTCTATTTTCATGCCGGCTGACCCCGAAGCAGTCGGATCCGGCTCGGGGACCCTAGCAGCCGGCCCGTGGACTTCAGCAGGCGGCCCGGGGGCTTCATCGGCACCACCAGGAGCAGCCGGCTCCAGCCCGCCGCCTCCCACCCCGGCCACCCTCATGCCAGTTGCCGTCTTCACAGTCATGGCGGCCCCATCTTGGGCGCAGCCCATCCGCGACTACCTGGTAAGCCGCGTGCTACCAGCAGACGAGGTGCTAGCCCGACAGATCCAGCGCCGGGCAGGAGCCTACACCATCGTCAACAGAGAGCTCGCCAGGCGGAGCGTGACCGGCTTTTATCAGCATTGCGTGCAGCCGGAGAAGGGCATGGAGATCCTCAGAGACATCCACCAACGCGAATGTGGCCACCATGCCGCCTCCAAGTCCCTCGTAGCCAAGGCCTTCCGCCATGGTTTCTTCTGGCCGACTGCATTGGACGATGCCAAGGAGTTAGTCAAGAAGTGCAAAGGGTGCCAGAAGTTCAGCACCAAGCAACACCGGCCAGCCTCTGTGCTCAAGGCCATCCCCATCACCTAGCCATTTGCCGTGTGGGGTTTGGACATGGTGGGTCCTTTCAAGACAGCACGCGGCGGCATGAATCATTTGCTGGTCGTCGTGCACAAATTCACCAAGTGGATAGGGGCCGAGCAAATCAAGAAGCCGAATGGTCCGACTGCCATCACGTTTGTCGCCGACATCACTGTCCGATACAACATTCCACACAGCATCATCACTGCCAATGGCACCAACTTCGCCAAAGGCGCCTTGGCCCGTTTTTGTGCAAACCAGGGTATCCGACTGGACCTAGTGTCCGTTGCCCATCCGCAGTCAAACGGCCAGGTGGAGCGAGCAAGCGGCCTCATCCTGTCTGGCATCAAGCCCCACCTGATCGAGCCGCTGGAGTGACCGGCCGGCTACTGGATCGATGAGCTGCCGACCGTCCTCTGGAGTCTTCGGACCACACCCAACAGATCAACCGGCTTTACGCCCTTCTTCCTCGTGTACGGTGCCGAGGCTATCATCCCCACGGATATCGAGTTTGACTCACCTCGCGTCACTATGTACACGGAGGCAGAAGCAAAGGAGGCGCGAGAAGACGGCGTCAACCTGCTGGAAGAGGCCCGGCTGCTAGCGTGCAGCCGGTCCGCCATCTACCAGCAGAGCCTGCGCCGCTACCACAACAAGAAGGTCAAGCCGCGTACATTCCACGAAGGCGACCTTTTGATCCGCCTGATCCAGCGATCAGTCGGCCAGCACAAGCTCGCAGCACCTTGGGAAGGCCCTTCATCATCTGCAAGGCCCTGGGCAACGACTCGTACTACCTCATCGACGCCCAAAAGCCCAGGGCACGCAAGCGAAGCACTGCCGGCGAAGAGATGGAGCGGCCATGGAACCCGAACGTACTTCGTCCGTTTCACAGTTAAAGCGAGTGTATGTACCACGCCAACTTTTGTATTAAGTAAACACCTTAGGTCCCCCGAGAGGTACTCGGGGGCTACCTTTTTATCCACGAGATAAGCTTATACCATGAATTGAGTTTTTTTGTATATTCTTGCCCCGTCTGGGTTCCGGTCAGCCGACCCGGGGGCTCGCTGTCTTGGCATAAGTCCGCACCAGCTGGGGCCAACTAGTAGTGTGCCGACGCCAAAGCCGTCTCTTCGCTCCATGTCACAGCTTGCAGCGCGGCTGTCCGACTGGCAAGATTCAAAGGCCGAAAACGCTGTCCACACGAAAAACGACCAAGGAAAATGCCGGCTACGGCCAAGCCGGCCTCTTGCCTCCCTCGTCCGGCTGCTCAGCAGCCGGTAGGCCGGCTTCTCACTCGACTAAGCTACGCTCTAATCGGCTGAAGTAACTTGCCTGTTCTAAAATGACCAAGTCCCTGACCCAGCCACAGACCGCAGCGCGGCTGTCCGGCTGGCAGGGAGGCGGCCAAGGGAACGCAGCGAAGGAAAAAGCCAAAGAGGGCAAAAGAAAACTCAAGCTAGAACCCGACAACACATGCAAAATGTGGGGATTTAAACTTTGTACATTGCAAAAGGGCCCAAGGCCAGCATTCATCAAGTTTAAAAATACACCCCCAGTGGGTGGAACCGCGCATAACTGACATTGTTTTCAAGCACGAGACAGAAAAACAAAAAAAAAGATGACAGGCCATCTAGGCGGACGGCCCCTCGGGCTGCACGGACTGGTCGGCAGCAGGCGTAGCTCCGGCTGGTGGGGCTGCCGGCTGCGGAGTCTCGGCCTGGCGGTCGGCGGCGGCTGACGTGGTCTCCGGCTGGTAGCCAGTCGGCGCCGGGTCGGGCCGAGTCTGGCTGGTCGCTCCGCCACCTGGTGCAGCGTAGCTGCCACCCTCGTCCTGGTCGTCCTCATAGCCTTCGTTGCTGGAGGCAATCTCCTTCGCCGAGTCCTCCCCGTCCGACGGGTTCAGGCCGAACCAAGACGGGGGCACTTCGGCGCCGTTGTCTTCCCGCTCCGGGACGAAGACACTGACATCAGCGTATTCGGCAAGAGCCGATGCTCGGATGGCGATAGCGTCGCACTCCACCGCCAGCTCCGGCAGCGCCTCCTGGCGGAAGGTGGCCAGCTGCGCCAGGCGCAGCTCGGGGTACCAGGCCTTGACGAACTCCAGCGCCTTCGCAGCCCCAGACCACGCCGCGGAGCTCTTCTAGGCTTCAAGCCGGTCGGCCGCCACCTCCAGCCAGTCGGCCGTCCGACTGGGAGTCCGCGGGATCCGAGAACCCGACCACAAGCCCTCCAAGACCTGCGACCCGGCCCGCTGAAGCCGGCGGCGCGTTGGCTCGAGGCGCATCCGGACGGCCATGAGCTGTTCGCGCAAGGTCCTAGGCCAGTCCTGCATGATCTCCTTGCCCTGCTGCCTGCACTTCTCGCGCTTGGCCTCGATAGCCATGCAAACGGCGACAGAGTGGCCCGGGAGGAACTCTGTTCAAAAAGGACAAAAGCGTCAGAAGACGGCTTCCCACAACAGCTGGCAGCCAGCAGTCGGCAACAAAAAGAAAGGAACGCATCGTCGAGCAGATCCTCGATCATGGTGTAGCCATCCCAGAGGATCTTCTCCTTCTCAGACCAGTCCGAGCGCTGGATCTTGAACTCGGCCGTGAGGTTTTCCTCATCCGCCTTCAGCTGCCGGACTCGCTCCGCATGCCGCTCGCCCTGGTCCGCCAGCTCCTTCTCCAACCGGTCGCGCGCCGAGGCCGCCTGGTCACGCTCCTGCCCCGCAACCCAGAGCTGGCCCTCGAGCTCGGCCACACGCTCCCTCAGCTGGGCGACAGCCGCTGGAACATGAGAGGGGGAAGGGCATTTTGTGTGTGCCAGGGACAACTGACTATAGCGTTTGATCTATCAGTGTGTGTGTCGGGGAGGGGGGGCTAACTAGAGAGGTAGATCGACTGGTACATGTGTGGAGAAGACGAGACCTAGGTACGTATTGAGGGAGATCGATGGGCATCCATACATCTGTTGAAGAGGAATATGGTTGGGATAGAGACTGAGCTAGGGTGCTGGAGGGGGGTTGGTGGAGTTCCTTCTCAAAGATGATGGTGAGAGAGGCCTAGTAGATAAACGGAGGGTACAACTGCAATCAATAAGAGAGGTATGTGTGTGTGTGTGTGCACGTGTGCATGTGTGCGAATGCGTGCATGTGAGAGACGGGGCAGGAGTCATGCATGGATGGTGAGCGGGGCGATATATGTGTATCGCAGGCAGGCCTAACTAGATAGGTAGATAAATCGTTGTGTTGGAGAAAGGGAGATCGAGACATAACTATTAAGGTAGATCGATCGATGTGGGGGGAAAATGAGGGATAATCGACCTTGCTATATGTATAGTTGGAGATCGATCGGTGTACACATGCATGCGTTAGAGGCAAATAAGGCCGGCTAGGCAGATAGAGATAAAGGGATGCATCTAGGATGTGGTGCGAGAGGCGTACCGGATAGAGAGAAGGGAGGAGTGTGTGAGCGCGAGATTGATGAAAAGAGGGGCGAGAGTGTGCATTTGCGTTCGAGCGTGTGAAAGGTAGCTAGGGGGCAAGGAGGGAGAGGAGAGGAGGGAAAGTGTGTATGTGGTAGGCACGACTGACTAGAGAGGTATATCGATCGATGTGTGTCGAAAAGAAGGACCCGAGGAAACCTATAAAGATTGTTGGAGAACGACCTAAAGAATAATGAATGAGTGCAATCTAGAGAATGTTGAGGGAGCGGGGAGGGCGAGGAGGGGTGTGTGCATGCACGAGAAAGTAAGTGATAACTATATAGAGAAGAGGAGTGTGTGGGTGTACATGACTAAAAGAGATCATACTTCCTTGTAAAAGTGGATTCAGATATTTGAATAGTAGACCATGGTGTTTTAAACCCATGCACACGTGAATGTAATAGTGATATGCGTGGTGTGGTTTTGAACATGCTATACTATATATACATATATATATCGAACAATCTCACATTTCATTTGAAATTCAGATAGCGATGGCAGGCATCATTTGACCACATTGCATCCATGCACACCACTTTTTGAATTTGTGATAATGTGTGGCTTTTGCAGCTCACATCTAAATACTTTTAGTTGTGGGGGGCAGTGCACCATGCATAAATTGTGTCATAAACACACTACATATGAAACATGGTTTAGATAATGAAGATCTAGCTAGAGCCTAAAATGTACTATTATTTGAAATCATTATAAAGTGGATTCAAAATATTGAATTCGAGTTTAATGGTACAAGTAGTTGATATCTAACCTGACAATAACCATGTGGTGTGTTGAGAAGATAATATACAAATGATTTTAACTTGACCACAACCGTAATTATAGATTATTATTCAAATAGAGAAATGAATTCAAGTTTAGTTCATATTGCAGTCGGTAGCATACATTTGGAATGCACTAAAATGTTCATTTGAGTAGGTTACATGCATTATACAAACATAACATGGATTCAAAGTATTGAAAGGCATTTGTAGTAATTCATACAGCAAAACGGGACAAGACACTCTCTTGTGTAGTGCGAATTGATTTGGTAGCGTACTGTTCTCCCGAAAATAGGACACGCGCCTTGTTATCCTGAAATTTGAAGCTATCTCTTTGTCTCTTTGTGGTCCGAAAATTCCCTCCTCTTCAGCCCGCGCCTTATCCTGAAATTACAACGCGCGTGAAAAGTTCCTCCTCCTGCGAAATCCTGACACGCGAAATCCCCGTTCCACCCCTAAGACGGAAGAGCCGCCTTGTTCAAATCGGTGGGGCTATTTTCATAACTTACCCCACATTTCAGACAAACGCGTCCCTAAGCCATGGTTCCCCCCTCCTATCCCCTCCATCTCCCCATTCGTATACCGAGGCTGCGAAAACCCCACCCTCCTCCGTCCGCCACCATACCGCCGCCCAGCCGGAGCCTCTTCCCCGATGACCTCGCCCACCGCAACAGCTCGACGTCCCTCATCCAGCGCACCGGATGCGGATTCGTCATCGATCTCGTCGTCCCGCTGGTTCAGCCGCCCCGTCCTCCACCTCCAAGGAGCTGCCCCGATGTTCGCCTCGTCTATTGCGCCACCTCCATTCCAACAGCGCCGTCTTCACCTGCACCACCGAAACTGCAGCACCATCACTGTTTCCTCGGACGAAGCGGAGGCCTAGTCGGCGCGACCAAAAAGGTTCTACACTAATCTCTGCATTTTCTCCTTGATTCTACCTGACGATGCTGCCGGTGCTCGATCCCGAGCCGCCATGGCACGGCTCCATCGACGGTGGCATCGCCGGCCACTTCCTCCACGGCGTTGCTTCCTCACCGGCGACGTCCACATCTACAGGAGCTGCTGCTACTCCGGCTATCGCTCGCGCTGCTACTCTGCTCTTGCTCTCGGCTGCGTGGCTGCTCTCCTCTTGCTCTTGCTCTTGCTGCTGCTCTACTATTGCTCGCTCTGCTGCTGCATGAGCAGCAGCTCCAGCTCTTGCTCGCGCTCCTGCTGCTCGCGTTGCTGCTGCACGGGCGGCTGATGTATTTTACATCTAGCACTTTTTGGTGATGCATTTTACATCATCTATTAGAGATGCTATTAGAATCCCACTTCAGGTTACCGTTGTCTCTCTTGTCATGCTTCAGCCTCGCCGTCGTACACCTCACCGGAGCTGCTTCAACAACAAAGCCGTCCATCACAGCGGAGCAATACCCTCGGTGCCATCTTCAGACGCCTAAGAACTCCTTCCCCGCCTCGGATGCCCACATCAGCTGCTGCATCCTCAGCGACCCACCCAATGATGCTCAGGTCGACATGGCTTCGCCTAAGAGGTTTTCCACTTGTTGCATAACTTTTTTACTCTACATGTAATATATATTGTCCACTCAGCACACGTAGTAATTGCAAATACAAATAGTTTCTCCTATATGACAAGAAGTGAGGTACTAGGAAGTTAGCTACCGTGATGGACTCTCTCGAAAGCCATGATTATTTATTTCTGGGCAGTGGAGCTGTGCATGTGTAGATAGGCCTGGCAATTGAGCTAGTAGGGTAGTGGCCTGGGTCGAAAGTAGTAGTAGTACAAAAACATTTCTGCAGGCTATTGCCTGATCAAGCCTGCCTACTAGAATTGCCACTGGCTGAAAGAAAAAGTGAAGGAAAAACATAGGAATTGGAAAGTTACCTATGGTAGAACTATTCTCATGCATTTGGTTCAAAGGAATGGAGCAAATTAAAACTGTAGAATTTTTTCCTTTAGTGTCTCTTTCAAAGAATAGCCGTAGGAAATTTAATATCCACTTGCCCCTTCTTTTCAAATTCCTATTCATGAAGAACAAGACTAAGTGATAGTAGCAAAATAGCATTATAACTGTACATTTTCTTGCGGTCTGACTTAATTTGACCATGCTTGTTTGCATTCCTGTGATCTTCCAATTCCTATGAACGAAATACCCAGATTGACAGAAATCATGTGTTTGCAAATGCTCTGTTTTGCATGTGCATTCCTACCCTCTTCCTGTATTTCCTATCCCTGTGTTGTTAGAATCCTCTAATTCAATGGAGCCCTTACAGAATTACTCCTGTTACAGATAGGTGTCAAAGAAAACCTTGTGTGGTTTGTCCCGTTCCAGCCGTGCCATCGTCCACCCCAGCTCACCTGCTCCAATGACGGAAGGGTGCACCACAGCAGGGTTCCGCCCTCCAGACTGTCTTTCGCTGCCTCAGATCTTCTTCCCCACCGCCGGCACCCACCACAACAACATTACCATCATCAACTAAGCAGATGAACTTGAGGACTACACGGGTCCGCAAGAGAGGTTGCACTCTTTCGTATTTGCTTACGTTATGAATCACTTAATATAACCTGCTACTTTATCGTCCTGTTCACCTCTTAAACTCTGAGTCTCGTCCAAACTAATGCTCAAACTCAAGTTTTTAAATGGTTGTGGGGTACATATTGGGGCAGCAGCGATTAGTATCTGTCTACTATCTGGTCAATCTCGGGTGTCTACTATGTGTTTCATGTTGGGTGGGAAACAAACAGCAAAGGAGCTAGTATCTGTATTTTTTAACTGAAGCTATTATCTGCCTGCTATCGTTGGTTTTGGGTCAATCAATAAGTAGCTACCATCACTCTGGATTTCTGCATGCACTCCTTACATAATCTCACTATGTTTTATTCCTATGCATGTCAGTTATTGTACACAATGGTACTGAACAGTTAGAACAAAAGAGACAAGGCTTGTGTGGCAATAAATTGTCATGTATACGTCACTCCATGGTGGGCGCAAAGACAGCCCCCTCCCCCCATTCCAGATTGTAATCAAGACAAAGATAACTATTAAGAGGGGGATTCAGAGGGAGCAGACCACTCCTATTTACCCCCTGAGGTCTTTGCTCTAACTTGGCATGCTGATATTGGTCATATCATGCATATGGCACCTTGCATTGCTGACTTTACACATCAAATATATCATCTGTTTAGTTTCTATATCATATATGTGAACTATGCAATTCCATCTTGGTTAGCGAGGCATCATATCTGTGAATTTTGCAGTACCATCCTGCTTATCCAGTCATCTTATATTTGAATTATATCATGCCTTCCTTTTTTTCATTACGTATTATGTTTGTCAACAATGTTAGTACACTCAACTACTCTTCTTGTGCATCAGCCATTTGACACGGTGATGGAAAAATCTGGAGTGAAAACAAGGTGTTCAGAGCAGACAGTGCTATCTGACGATGCGCATATCTTGCTGGTTACAGATAGCTCTTCAGAGGAGGATTCATAGACAGATGACCAGTCCTATTTCCCCCCTGAGGTGTATGCTCCAACTTGGCAGGGTTATATTGCTCATATCGTGCATATGGTGTCTTGCATTGCTATGTCATTTCCTTAGTTTAGACATGCTTTGTGTGAATGCCACCTGTTTAGTGTCTAATTACCATATATATGAATTATGCAATGCCATCTTGTTGCAGGACATTATATATGTGAATTATGCAATGCCATCTTGTTGCAGGACATTATATATGTGAATTATGCAATGCTATCTTGTTGCAAGGCATTATATATGTGACTTATGCAATGCCATGTTGTTTACCCAAGCATCATATATGTGAATTATATCATGCCATCCTTTTTTTGTATTACGTATTCCATTTGTCAACAATGTTTGTATATTCAAGTACTCTTCCTGTGCATCAGCCATTTGAATTGGTGATGCAAAAATCTGGAGTGAAAACAAGGTCTTAAGAGCAGACAATGCTACCTGCTGAAGCAGATATGTTTCTGGTTACAGATAGCTCCTCAGAGGAGGATTCAGAGACAGATGACCAGTCCTATTTCCCCCCTGAGGTGTATGCTCAAACTTGGCAGGGTTATATTACTCATATCATGCATATGTTGTCTTGCAATGCTTAGCTTTTACATCATATACACAATATTGAGTGCCATCTGCTTAGTTTACACATCATATATGCGATTGCCCTCTGGTCACTTGCTTAGTATATAAATCATATATTTGAATTATATGATGCCATGATGTTTACATAGACAGCATGTATCTGAATTATGGCATGCCAACCAATTATCTAAAGACATAATATTGTTATATCATCTCATCCTGTTTACATAGTCATCATATTTTGAATTATGTCATTCTATCCGTGAATTGTATCATGCCATCATGTTTCCATCGACGGCATGTATGTGAATTATGGCATGCCAACCACTTTAATAGACACATCGTATAGTTATATCATGTCATCCTATTTACATAGTCATCATATTTTGAAGTATGTCATTCTATCCTGTTTAGTTAGCCATCATATATGTGAAATTGTGTCATGCTATCCTGTTTAGTTAGCCATCATATATGTGAAATTGTGTCATGCTATCCTGTTTGGTTAGACAACATAAATGTGAATTATTTCGTGGCCTGTTTTCTTCCCTACTATCCATTGCACCTGTCTATCATACAATGTCTGTACATTCAATTACTTTTCTTGTTTATCAGCCATTTGAATTGGAGGCGGTGATGGCAGTATCTATGGGAGTAAAAACACGGTCTTCAGAAAAGATAGTGCTACCCGTTGATGCAGATAGAACCACGGTTGTACTTGTTCAAGAACCAGCCCCACCACACATAACCCAGACTCACGCAAATTGTACCCCTACCCAGTTGGACAGAGAACCAGCTACACCCCTTCTAACCCCAACCCCAGTAGATAATAACCCAGTTCTAGTTGACACATCTTCGTCTCCACCACAGAGCACCCAAACACGAGTAGTTAGTAAGGCAACTACAGTGCCCAAAGCATGAGGACCACCACCCCGAACCCCAACTCAACGCTTAAAGCAGAAGAAGAATTGTTCTCAGGTCAGGTTCCATAGCTATAGTTCATACTCCTTTGCTCTTGCATCACTGTATTTACTCATACCAACTAATTTCAAATTTGAAGGATCCAATTGAAACTCCAATGGCGCAACAGGTATGTTTTAAACCTATTTCTTTAGCTGGTTTGCTGTTGTAACTTGCTCTATGTTGATTTCAGTTTCAATTGTATAAACAGCTATGTTCTCATGTCATGCACATTACAAGTGTTGTTATTGCTGTGTAGTTTCCCAACTTATATTCTGTCTATTCTACTTTGCCTTGAACATATATGACTTGACCTGTGTCTCTATCTTGATTTGGCAACATAAACTAGAATGATATAGACCGTATATATAGAGACCATACTACATAGATATATGTTTATTTCATGCTGTTATCATGTCCACTTTACAACTGAACTGGTTTACCAAAATGAGTTTCATATACAACATGCTAAACCTGTGATGTGTCTACTAGATTCTGTTTTAGAATGCCGACAAAATATTGGAGATGAGTACAGCATTATGGAATGGTAAAGGAAGTAATGCGGATAAGGTTCAAGATAGTGAGACATCCATGTTGGTCTCCAAGAAAGCTGATAAAAACTCTTTTGAAGACAGTGAGACAACCCCAAAGTCCTTTCTTGATGTAGTGTTCGAGTTACTGGCCACTACTGCTGGCACAGGCTCTTCGAACTCGCTGCCTGAATCAGTTCGGCTTCTCGAGTCTCAACTACAAGTTGAAAGATATCTATCAGCTGTGCTGCGACATGAAGCTGAAGGACTCAGGAAGTCCCTGCAGAATTCAGATGCATACCTTCTAGTGCAACAACAAGTGTTGGAGGATTTAAGTGCCAAACGGGAGAAAACTAATAAGCTTTCTAAGCTTCTTGCCAGCATGGTGCGTACGCAGGATATTATTTCTTGAGCTCTTCTGAAGTGGTTTCAGTTCCTGACTTGTTTTGCTGCGGTGTTTATTTTCACTCGTGGCCAATTTTGACGCCCAGTGTATGTAATATGCTGCTTTGTTCCCTATATTTGCACTGGTGGCGAACTTTGATGCCCAGTGGATATAATCTGTGTAATCGCTGTAATATCCTATCGTTAGTTGCTTGCTTATTTATTTTCTTATAGTCTTGTTTATTTGTTTGCTTGTAGTACTTCAGTTCTTTTTGCTTGGTTTCCTACTGGCCGCAATAACAATGGTCCACATATGTGCCATTGTAACCACGGCCCTCCTCTGGGCCGTAGGATCCATGGTCCTACGGGCCGTACGATCCATGGGCCTCCTATGGGCCTTACGATCTATCGGCCTATTTTGGGCCGTAGGATCCATGGGCCTCTTTCGGGCCATAGAATCCATGGGCCTCTCACGGGCCGTAGGATCTGGGCCGTAACGATCATGGACCAAAGTTGGAACGCGATTTGGGCCGTAAACAGGCCACAATCGGGACCGAATGTTCGTGGGCTCAGGACATAATGGGCCATTAACTGGCCGTAAGGCAGCACAATCTTAATTCAATCGACAGGCATAACGGGTCGTTAATGGGCTGTAATACATGATCGGACGAATCAGGCCCAATTTGTTAATAGGCCACAGACGGGCTGACTATAACCACGGGCTGAATTTGGCCCATCACGGGAACAGGCCAGTAACTGACCGTATGTAATCGAGGGTTAGAAATGAGCCCAATAATAAATGGGCCGTTAGAAGGCCGAAAGATAAAACGGGCCGGAAACGGCCCAACAGAGTAAAGGGCCGTTAATAGGCTTAAATAAATTTACTGTTCACTATGGGCCAGTTTCTCCATGGGCCACTATTGGGCCCAAAGATACAAAAGGCCTCATATGGGCCGAAGGATGTCACGGGCCCTACATGGGCCGAAAGTGACAACGGGCTGGAATTATATTGGACGTCCCACATGACGGTACTGGGCCGAATTTTGAAAGGCCACAATGGGCCGTGAGTTAAACGGGCCGTTAATGGGCTAAACGCGAACAGGCCTTTAACAGGCTTTCGGTGGACCGGCCCATTAACTTTTGACCAAGTCAAACGGGCCAGCCTTTTCACTTAATTGGGCCACTGTTGGGCCTTGCCACGTGTCAACGTACCATAGGCGCCTCCTGTCCATTGGAGGGTTGACAGCTGTCCCGATGTAGATCTGACACGTGGAATCATCTGGTGAATGACAATTTTACACGTGGAAAATTCCCATTGGTCCGGGATGCTAACGGGTTATCGGATCCAAACTGGAACCCGATAGCTTAACGGCAACCCGTTACGGTGGATGCCACGTGTCGGTTACCCTTGACGAAAGCACTTCGATGACGCGCCATTTATCGTTATGGAAGTGGACACTTCCGTGATGATATTTTTGGTATTGTCATGGAACACTTCTACGACAGCACGGGTATGACTATCTTGATTCTGTCATAAAATCGTCATGGATATACATGCATGAAAGAAAACGTGACCTACAGTGACAAACACATATCATCACGGAAGTGGATTTTTTTGTAGTGATTACTAGTGACGAGAGTGGCGTGGTCACTCTCAGGACAGGGTCGTGTTTGGATAGGCCCCCATGATTGTTTTCGCAGGGCACCGGACACACCATTGGTACCTCCGTTCATGGTTATGTGATATGTCTGGCAGCGACGCTCCGGAGACAATGATTAAATTGTGAGAATGTTTTGGCACGGGGGCTGTTACCAATCGAGTGGACTCTATGTTAGTCACGACTAGGGAAAGGTAGTGATCGGGTGCTTACCCCGAGTACTTGAGGTACTGCAGGTCATGGATGACACGGAAGTTCCCCAGATCTTGTGGCTAAAGTGTGCAACCTCTGCAGAGTGTAAAACTATTCGAATAGCCGTGTCCACGGTCAAGGACAGTTGGATGACCGCTCTTGGGCTACGTCCATTGTTAACAAAACCTGGTGTGTGTCTAAGGGAGAAAACTACTTGAGTCGAGTCGAATGACTTGACATGTTGATTAAGATGGAGTTGAATAAAACTCTGTTATGTTGATATATGTGACCTGTTCACATGGATATATGAATTCTTATGATGCATGCTTTACAAGTTGTTAAGACATGTCATTGCACTCAAAACTAGCTTTCTGCAAAATTACCTACTTAGTGATATATCATGCATTGTTGTGCCTCGTTCCAAAGCACGGGTTGCTTGCGAGTACATTCGAACATACTCACTGGCTTGTCCCTAGCTATTTACTTGGCCAGGCCTGGAAGAGCAAGAATACGAAGAAGAGTCCTTTGATGACGATCATGCGAGCTAGGATGTTGTCCTAGTCAGAATGCCTGTAGGGTTAAGGCAGATGGCATGGGTCCAAGTTATCGACGTAGATTTCCGCTGCGACGATTTATTCAAGACTCAACCATAATGGTCCTAGTTATGGAAGCCGCTGTGTAATGGATGTAAACTCTTGATATTAAGTCTGTGGTGTACAGTGAGCATTGATCCTTGGGATCACTGTGCACGTGCAATCGGTGGCTTCGACTGTGTAAGTCGGGGTCCCCACAGTAGGAGCAGGCGGTACGGTCGGCGCTGGTTTGCGCGGCTGGAACAAGAAGACTAGAGGTTGAAGAAGCAGCACGGCCGTTAGATTAACATCCAACGGTCACTGCAGCTAGAATCGTTTATTGACTAAGTTGACAAAGCCCTGCGAACGCATCAACTTAGTAGGCCCACAAGTCATCCTCCAAATCTGGTGGGTCCAAGCTAGCAGGGGAGGAATAATTTTTTTGCGCGTAATAAGGAGGCAATTCCTTGTGTGCAAAGATGTAGCTGGTGGGTCCCAGCTGTCAGGGAGAGGAAACTTTTTTTTGCGTAATAAGGAGATACTTCCTTTCGTGCGAAGATGTAGCTGGTGGTTCTCACCTGTTAGGGGAAGATATTGTTTGTTTTCACTTTATAAGGAGGCACTTGCTTTGCGTGCGACCATGGACCATGTGGGTCCCTACTGTCAGCCTCTCCACGTACATCTTGGTTGTCATCTGTTGACAAAGTTGACCACGCCACGCCGAGAGAACCAACGCTGTGGAAGATGGACAGGCCCAGGAAGGGAACATCTCGGATCCGGCGAAGACACAACAATGGATGCCCACGCAGAGGGGAGTACGAGGGTTCACTGGTTCGGCTGCGGTGTTAGGTTGCCGTCGCCGGAGAATAATAGGAGGGGTGGGTGAGTAGAGGAATGGCCTAGACAGTGATGGGAGTAGGATGCGCCGGCGAAGCCTGCACGATAGCCTAGCCGGCCACGGGAGGCGGGACCAGGCGATACCGCCGACGGTGGTTTGGGCGGCTAAAGCAATAATATCCGAGATTGAAGAAGCACCACAGCCGTTGGATGGACATCCAACGACCACTGCTGCTAAAATCGTGTGTTGACTATAAGTTGAAAAAGCCTTGCGTACGCATCAACTTATTAGGCCCACAAGTGAGCATAACATCTGTGGCGGACACCATATAGCTATTTTTAATACTTTACAACCCATTTTTTCATTCTAATGGAATTTACCGCAGCCCATTTACTGTTTGTTAACATTACAACACATTTTCTAGCCAGGACAAAGGTTAATAAGTTCAACCAAATTTCCCACATTTTGATGGGAGACAAACTATTTTTTATCCCAAAAATTCGAGTCACACTCAATCGAATTTTAAAATAAATTTACATTACGTAAAAATCCAACGAAATTTTGCCCGCGCAACAAGTAATGAAATTAAAATTTTCAAAATCCAAAAAAACTAATTTTGAAACTAATTACTGGTTGGGTGTTTTTTTTATATTTACAACCCATTTATTATTTCTTAAAGCCCATTTGCTGGGCAAGCCAAATGCATCCCTCTTAGGAAATATTTGCAGGCCAGCAGGGCAGAGAATAACAAGTTGGCCTGGGTTGGGTATTCCTAAAAAAAAGTAAAGTTGGGCTAGCCATTTTTACATAGAAAAAATAATATCTAGACTGGATATTTGGTCGACATAAAATAACAGCCTCGGCTAGACGGGCCATAGCCACCCAGTTGATACCCCGCTCCTCTCAACAACAACAAAAACATCGGTAAAAAAAATACTGCTCACCCCTTATTTTTTTTACTGCTCGAGCTGCTGGGTCCCAGCTGTCGGCCGCTCCTTGTGGAATTATCTCGTTTATTGACTATACATTGACAATGGTGTGGGACCATGATGTCAGGAAACCAGGAGGAAGCATTTTTTTCTTGTAGTTGTAAGGAGGCACTTGCCTATGTACGACCATGGCTCTGGTGGGTCCCTACTGTCATCCTCTCCACGTAAAGTCATCTCCTGATTCCTCTCATTTGTACACCATGTTGACAACGTGAGACGACAGCGCCACGGCGAGCGCAATAAGGCGAAGGATGACGGAGAGGGCCTCGCGGGCCCTACGGATGGTCTGATACGACACCGGCTGCTCATTCAGGAAGCCATAATCGTCGGGCCACATGTCTGCAACAGCATTGTCGTTTGCTTGTTCGCCGGCGATTTGTCCCTCCACGAGCCGGTGCTTGTTGAGGAGACGGAGGTTGTAGCACTGGTCCTCCTGCGCTTTCCGGAATGCCCATTCCGACAGTGTTGGTAGCTCTTCCGCCATTAGGACGTCGATGTGCGGCCACACCTGCTCTATGGTGATCACGGCAAGAACCGGCGCGGGCGGTGGCACCTGCTTCTTGTCGTCACTAACTCGGCGAGCCAGCATGTCCGGCTGCTGGACCGGACCCCTGCCAAGCACGAGTCTGACCGCCCTGGCCCAACCAAACCCCCTCCCTCGCCCGCGCGCGCTTCCCGCTCAAAATGGCAGCACCGCCGGCGTCGCTTCTCGGTGAAGCCGACTGCTCCATGTTCAAATGACACAACAGTCATCCGTCCGTCCGTCTGTCGCCCACATTAATGATACGCTGTTGACAACGTGGCTACTCCGGCACCACCCGTCCGTCCCTCTGCCACCCACCATTGCTATATAAATTGCTGCCCCGGCCATAGCCGCAGTCATCCGCCTTTCTTGCCTTTCTCCTCTCAACACCACTCCCACCATGGATTCCTCCCGCTCCACTTCTCTCTGGGATGGGCGAACGATGGACCAGAAGAAGGAGATGGCGGCCATCGCTACTGACTGGCTGGCCGGCAGGCAACCGGACGACGACGACGACCCAATGGAGAACGTGGATGTTGACGAGCTGGCGCCAACTGATAACCCACAAGTATAGGGGATCGCAACAGTTTACGAGGGTAGAGTATTCAACCCAAATTTATAGATTCGACACAAGGGGAGCCAAAGAATATTTGCAAGTATTAGCAACTGAGTTGTCAATTCAGCCACACCTAGATATTAATTATCTGCAGCAAAGTGATCAGTAGCACAGTAATATGATAGTTTTGATAGTGGTGGTAACAGTAGTAGTAACGGTAACAGTGATAGCATTGGTTTCGTAGCAGTTGTAACAGTAACAGCAGCAGTAGTAACTTAGCAAGAACAATATGTAGGAAATTCGTTGGCATTGGATCGGTGTATTTGTTGGATGATATTCATCATATAATAGTCATAACCTAGGGCGATACAAAACTAGCACCAGTTCATAAATATAATGTAGGCATGTATTCCATAAATAGTCATACGTGTTTATGGAAAGAACTTGTATGGCATCTTTTGTCCTACCCTCCCGTGGCAGCGGAGTCCATAAGGAAACTAAGGGATATTAAGTCCTCCTTTTAATAGAGAACCTGAAAAAAGCATTAACACATAGAGAATACATGAACTCCTCAAACTACGGTCATCATCGGAAAGTATCCCGAATACTGTCACTCCGGGGTTTACGGATCACAACACATAGGAGGTGAATGTGACTTGCAAGATCGGATCTATAACATGGATATAAAGGTGAGAACATAAACATAAATGGTTCAGATCTGAATTCATGGCACCTGGGCCCAAAGTGTCAAGCATTAAGCATGGCAAAGTCATAACAACATCAATCTCAGAACATAATTGATACTAGGGATCAAGCCCTAACAAAACTAACTCGGTTACATGATGAATCTCATCCAACCTCTCACCGACCAGCGAGCCTATGAAGAAATTACTCACTTCCGGTGGAGAGCATCATGGAATTGGCGATGAAGGAGGGTTGGTGATGACGAAGACCGAAGATTCCCCTCTCCGAAGCCCCAAACGGACTCCAGATCTGGCCTCCCGATGAAGAATAGGAGGCGGCGGCTCCGTATCGCGAAACAAGATAATTCTTCCTCCCTGATTTTTTTCCTCGAAAAATAGGTATTTAAGGAGTCGGTATCAGGGTCAGCGGGGCCACCAGGTGGGCACAACCCACCTGGGCACGCCAGGAGGGGGGCGCCCTGGTGGGTTGTGCTCACCCAGGGGCCCTCCTCCGGTGGTTCTTGGCTCCAGTATTTTTCTTTTATTATGAAATAATTCTCCAAAAAGTTTCGATCCATTTCGAGAACATTTATTTCTGCACAAAAACAACACCATGGTAGTTTTGCTGAAAACAGCGTCAGGCCGGGTTAGTTTCATTCAAATCATGCAAATTAGAGTCCAAAACAAGAGGAAAAGCGTTAGGAAAAGTAGATACGACGGAGACGTATCAACTCCCCCAAGCTTAAACCTTTGCTTATCCTCAAGCAATTTAGTTGACAAACTGAAAGTGAAAAAGAAAAACTTTTATGAACTCTTTTGCTCTTGTTTACATAAATAAGCTTAAGTAGCACCCAGGTTTTCAGCAAAGATCATGACTAACCATGTCAACAATAACTCTTAAAAATTATATTAACTCATATCAATAGCGTAAGCAACTAGAGAGAAATAATAAGATATCTCAAATGACAACACTTTGTCAAAAGAACCATGATATAATATGACAATAGTGGTATCTCGCTAGCCCTTTCTAAGACCGCAAAACATAAATGCAGAGCACCTCCAAAGTTCAAGCAGCGACTAAACATTGTAATTCATGGTAGAAAAGATCTAGTCATGCTAACACCCAACATTAACTACACACAATGCATGAGGATGACAATAGTGCTCTCAGATCTGGCGCTTGTTTGAGAAGGTGATGACTCAACATAAAAGTAAATAGATAGTCCCTTTGCAGAGGGAAGCAGGGATTTGCAGCGGTGCCAGAGCTCGAAGCTTAAAATCAGAGATAAATATAATTTTGGGTGGTGCACCCTTACTGTCAACGTTACGACCAAGAGTTTTCAATATGTTCCATGCTAAACACATTATAGGCGGTTCCCAAGCTGAAAAACTAAAGGTTTACTCCCCCTCCACCAACAAACATACTCCACAGCTAGCCGAATCCATGAGTACCGTCCATACCAACAACATTCCAGGGGGAGTTTGTTTAATTATTTGCAGTTTTTGATTTCGGGACTGGGAATCCCTATTACCAACCTTCTCTCGTGCAATGACAAGTGAATAAACACTCGTCGTGAGAATAACACACTTAGCATGGAAGATACTGACCACCCCTGTCGCTCCATGAGCAGTTTGGGCACACAAGACACATGTTCATTTGAATTTTAGAGGTGGCACATGCAAATTTACTTAGAACGGCAGAGTAATACCGAATATAGGTAGGTATGGTGGACTCATCTGGAATAACTTGGGTTTTAGGATTTGGATGCACAAGCAGTATTCCCGCTTAGTAGAGGCGAAGGCTAGCAATAGGTTGAGAAGCGGCCAGCTAGAGAGCAAAAACGGTCATGAGCATACATTATGCATAATAGACATTGAATACTAGCATGAGTAGGATATGGACACCATGAACATAAATATCATAGAGGCTATGTTGGTTTTGATTCAACTATATGCCTGAACATGTGCCAAGTCAAGCCACTTGAAACATTCAGAGAAGGATACCATATCATCATACCACATCACAATCATTTTGATGCATGTTGACTTCCAAGATAAATCATTATCCACTCCTAGCTACTTAAGCATGGCATGAGAAACTATAATCTCTAATTGTCATTACAAACATGTTTGATCATAATATGTTGAATCATGGAAACTAGGTTAACCATATTTACAAAAACAGAACAAGTTGAGTTCATACCCGTTTCTCTCTGCCACGGCCAGTTCATTAAATGTTGTCATTATTGTCTTTCACTTGCACGACCGAATGATATGAAAATAATAATAGTGCAAGTGTGCCGTGGACTAAGCTGGAATCTGCAAACATTTTATTCAAAAAGGAGAAGACAAGGCAATTTGGGCTCTTTGTTAGATAAACGATAATGCATATGAGATCCACTTTACATTTTCATCGTGGTCTTCTCCTTGGTATGACTCAAAAACTAGAAAAGAAATTCAGAGAAACACATAGAAATATTTTTGGAGTTTTTAGTTTTTCTTGAAGAAGGAAACAAACTAAAGAAAGAAACACAAAAACAAGAAAAACTATTCACATGGGTAAGCTCCCAACAAGCAAAAAGAAGAATCAAGAAATCTTTTTGGGTTTTCTTTTAATACTACAACTAATTAAGCTAGGAAGAAAAACTGAAAAGAAATATTTTTGGGGTTTCTCAAAGTTTTTCAAACACACAAAAAGAAGGCGAGAAAAATAACTCTAGCATGGATATTACAATGAAAAAGTGTGAACACCGACAACTGAAATGAAACGTGTGAACATGAATATAATGTCGGTGGAAATACGTACTCCCCCAAGCTTAGGCTTTCAGCCTAGCTTGGTAATCACCATCCGCATCCTGGGTAGAAGTCAGAGTGGTAGCTCACGGAGGCTCTTGATGCAGCCTCCTCAGCTTGTTGAGCTGCCACAACCTCCACATTGTGTGCGCGGGCCTCACTCTCAAAAACATAATATCTTTCATTTCTGTGAAAATCAAAGAGAGCAGGCACAGGCAAAAAGGTATGCACGATGGAATGCTTATTGAACCGCAAGTTATAAGTATAATCATGGATTTTGCCCTTAAGAAACTTATGGCGCTTCATGGCCTCAAAATCTAAATACTGAGTGGGTAAGATAGGGTCATTAGGCCAAGGTGATACACCCAGCTCCTTTGATAAATGTGAAGCATAAATCCCACCATAAATACATCCACTGCCAGCGTTGTGTTGCAATCTACGTGCAACGATCGCTCCAAGGTTATAACATTTAGTACCGGTAAGAGCGGTGTGTATGAGGCTCAAGTCAGGAGCACAAAGCGTACTACAGTCTTGTTTGCCTATAATACATTTAGCATTGAACAGTGCAAAGTATTGAATTGAAGGGAAATGAATACTTTTTATTCTACCTTGTGTCACTCCTCTATCCTTGCCTAACAAAGGCTAATCAAGAATGACTCATACTGAGATCTTGGTGGCTCGTCTAGCGAACACCAAAAAGGAAATTTGCACATGTTAGAAAACATCTCTAGAGGTAACGTAAATGGATTATCATAAAGTTTGAACAAAACTCTAGACTCAAGAGGATGAAATTTCAATTCTTTAGTAAATGTTTTTGAGTGGCTGAGATGCTGGTCACACTTATCTGCGATGTAGGGGCCAAGCTCGGCGTTGTGAATATATTGCTCGAACTCTTCCTTAATACCTGCACTCACCATGAACTCGTTGCACGGCCATAGGCAGGATTTGATAGCGGCCTCTCGTATTGAGCTTGCGCTTGGTTCGACATAAGACCGATGTATCGAGCCACTACTGGATGATGCTTCCGAGGACCTCCTCCTCGAATAACTCCTTCCAAATAGGTACATTTTATTTGCGTACAATTTCTGAAATTTTTGGTCCACCAAACTTTTGTCAACAAAACTTCACAAAATTGATAGTAACTACTCATAAGCATGCATAGAGGCCATATTGAGCATTCAAACTACTTAGAAAGAATTCAACATGCAAGCTCATCTACAGCAGCACCAAGAGTAGATAATTATTCCAAATACAACCCACTAAAGCAAAATCTAATTGGAGCAATGGAGGATTCACATACCAAGCAACAATCCCCCAAAACAGTTTTGGAAACGGAGCTACGAGCAAAGAGATCGAAATGCGCGGGTTTGAGAGCAAGAACACGATAGAGAGAGCAATGGTGATTTTTTTCTGGAGGTAAGAGAAGGAGTGGGATGAAGAGATAAGTGAGGGGGCCCTCGTGGGGACCACAACCCACCAGGGCACGCCTACGGTTGCTGGCGCACCCAGGTGGGTTGTGCCCACCTGGTGCACCCCCTCTGATGTTATTTGCACCAAAAATTCATAAATATTCAGAAAAAAACCGTCTCAAATTTTTCGGACATTTTGAGCACTTTTATTTTTGGGTCATTTTTTATTGCACGGGAAAAACATAAAACAGGATAAACATGGGATTTTATTTTATTTACCTAAGAGAAACAGTAAACAAAAGATAAGGTCTGAAGGTGGTGCCTACTAAATTCTTCAACTCCATACCTCTCAAAAATGATCCATTAATAAGGTTGATCAAGTCTTATTAACAACCACTTTCAATTAGCATGGAACCGAAGAACTTTCGTAAAACACTAAGTTACCTCAACGGGGATATGCATGTCCCCAACAATGAGTATGTCATATTTCTTTTTGACAGTAAGTAGATGTAGGTGAAAAATTCCAATAGTGAGTGCTGAAGATTTTTCAATAATATTAATACCATTCACTTGGAATTGCTTCTTCAGAAAGTGCACCGTATGCTCATTACCATTAATATGAAAAGTGACCTTGCTTTTATTGCAATCAATAACAGCCCCTGCAGTATTCAAAAAGGGTCTACCAAGGATAATCGACATGTTGTCATCCTCGGGCATCTCAAGTATAACAAAGTCAGTTAAAATAGTAACGTTTGCAACAACAACAGGCACATCCTCACAAATACCGATAGGTATGGCAGTTGATTTGTCAGCCATTTGCAAAGATATTTCAGTAGGTGTGAGTTTATTCAAATCAAGTCTTTTATATAAAGAGAAAGGCATAACACTAACACCAACTCCTAAATCACATAAAGCAGTTTTAACATAGTTTCTTTTGATGGAGCATGATATAGTTGGTATTCCTGGATCTCCAAGTTTTTTAGGTACTCCATCTTTAAAAGAATAATTAGCAAGCATGGTGTAGATTTCAGCTTTCGGTATCTTTCTTTTATTAGTGACGATATCTTTCATGTATTTTGCATAAGGAGCCATCTTTGAAATATCAGTCAAGCGAGTGCGCATAAAGACTGGCCTAAGCATTTCAGCAAAGCGTTCAAATTCTTCATCATCTTTTTTCTTAGTTGACTTAGGTGGAAAGGGCATGGGTTTTTGTACCCATGGTTCTCTTTCTTTACCATGTTTTCTAGCAACAAAGTCTCTTTTATCATATCTTTTATTTTTAGGTTGTGGGTTATCAAGATCAACAGCAGGTTCTATCTCAACATCATTATCTAGTTATTTATCATTGTTTGGTTGAATGTCTTTATTAACATCATCATTCTCATTTTCATTATCGCTAGATGAATGTTCATTATCAGATTGAGTTTCAGTATCAGAGATAGAGACATCATTACTATTTTTGGGAGGTTTTTCTATATCAGGTTCACTAGAGGTATGCAAAGTCCTATCATTTTTCTTCTTCTTTTTCTTTCTAGAAGAACTAGGTGCATCGGTGTTAATTCTTTGTGAATCTTGTTCAATTCTCTTAGGGTGTCCCTTAGGATAAAATGGTTCCTGAGTCATTCTACCTCCTCTAGTTACTACTCTGATAGCATGATCATTGATATTATTATTCATTTTGTCAAGCAATTCTCTTTGAGATTTAGCAGTTGTTCTAACCGAGTTTGAACCATAGAGGCATGTTTTCCTACACCTCTAACATCATTGGAGATTCTAAGTAACAAGTCACTCAAGCGTGCAATCATATCAGAGTTGTATTTCAATTGTTACATGACATTGGCATTGAAGTGATCTTGTTTTCTAATGTAGTTATCAAACTCATAAAGGCATTGACTAGGATGTTTATTATAAGGGATATCACCTTCATCAAATTTCATTAAATAATTTACCTCTATCACCTTTGGTGGTGGTGTGTCAAGTCCATGGATTGCTTCAATAGGAGGTAAATTTTTGACATCTTTAGCTTTAATACCTTTTTCCTTCATACATTTCTTTGCCTCTTGCATATCTTCAGGACTGAGAAATAATATGCCCCTCTTCTTCGGAGTGGGTTTAGGTGGTGGTTCAGGAAGTGTCCATTCATCATAATTTTTCAATATATTATTCAATAGCTCCTCAGCTTGTTCAATAGTTCTTTCCCTGAAAACACAACCAGCACAACTATCTAGGAAATCCCTAGAAGCATCGGTTAGTCCATTATAGAAGATATCAAGTATTTCATTTTTTAAGAGGATGACCAGGCAAAGCATTAAGCAATTGGAGAAGCCTACCCCAAGCTTGTGGGAGACTCTCTTCTTCAATTTGCACAAAGTTAAATATTTCCTGTAAGGTAGCTTGTTTCTTATGAGCAGGAAAATATTTTTGAGAGAAATAGTAAATCATATCCTGGGGACTACGCACATAACTAGGAGCAAGAGCATTGTACCAAGCTTTAGCATCACCCTTTAATGACAACGGAAATAACTTGAGAATATAATAGTAGCTAATTTTCTCATCAGAAGCAAATAGGGTGGCTATTTCATTCAGTTTAGTAAGATGTGCCACTACGGTTTCATTTTCATAGCCATGGAAAGGATCAGATTCTACCAAAGTAATTAACTCTGGGTCGATAGAGACTTCATAATCCTTATCAGTAACAAGGATAGGTGAAGTGGCAAACTGAGGATCATGTTTCATTCTAGCATTCAAAGATTTTTCTTTCAGTTTGCATAGTAATTTCTTAAGATCATCCCTATCATTGCAAGCAAGAAAGTCTCTAGTTGTCTCCTCATCCATAACATAACCTTCAGGTACTTTAAGCAATTCATATCTAGGAGAGCTAGATCTAGCAGGTGTTTCATAATTTTCAGTTTCAAGGATTTCATCAGTTTCAGAAGTTTCAGCATTCTCAATACTTTGGACTCTAGCAAGTTGTTTATCAAGTAATTCACTAAGTGGCACAGTTTTATCAACCATGGTACTAGCATCATTCATAGCAGAAGTAGCATCATCAATAACTTGCAACATATCAGATTGCATAATAGGTGGTGGTGTTGCAAGCTTACTTATAATTGAAGGAGAATCAAGTGCAGAGTGTGATGGCAATTCCTTACCTCCCCTCTTCTTTGAGGGAAAGATCTTGGTTCTATCATCCTTCAGATTCTTCATAGTGATAAATAGATAATAATCCCAAGCGATTCAACAAATATAGCTATGCTCCCCGGCAACGACGCCAGAAAAAGGTCTTGATAACCCACAAGTATAGGGGATCGCAACAATTTTCGAGGGTAGAGTATTCAACCCAAATTTATAGATTCGACACAAGGGGAGCCAAAGAATATTTGCAAGTATAGCAACTGAGTTGTCAATTCAGCCACACCTGGAGATTAATTATCTGCAGCAAAGTGATCAGTAGCACAGTAATATGATAGTTTTGATAATGGTGGTAACAGCAGTAGTAACGGTAACAGTGATAGCAATGGCTTTGTAGCAGTTGTAACAGTAACAGCAGCAGTAGTAACTTAGCAAGAACAATGTGTAGGAAATTCGTTAGCATTAGATCGGTGTATTCGTCGGACGATATTCATCATATAACAGTCATAACCTAGGGCGATACAAAACTAGCTCCAGTTCATAAATATAATGTAGGTATGTATTCCGTAAATAGTCATACATGCTTATGGAAAGAACTTGTATGACATCTTTTGTCCTACCCTCCCGTGGCAGTGGGGTCCATAAGGAAACTAAGGGACATTAAGGCCTCCTTTTAATAGAGAACCGGAACAAAGCATTAACACATAGTGAATACATGAACTCCTCAAACTACGGTCATCACTGGAAAGTATTCCGAATACCGTCACTCCGGGGTTTACGGATCACAACACATAGCAGGTGAATATGAATTGCAAGATCGGATCTATAACATGGATATAAAGGTGAAAACATAAACAGTTCAGATCTGAATTCATGGCACCTGGGCCCAAAGTGTCAAGCATTAAGCATGGCAAAGTCATAACAACATCAATCTCAGAACATAATGGATACTAAGGATCAAGCCCTAACAAAACTAACTTGATTACATGAGGAATCTCATCCAACTCCTCATCGACCAGCGAGCCTACGGAGGAATTACTCACTCCCGATAGAGAGAATCATGGAATTGGCGATGAAGGAGGGTTGGCGATGACGAAGACCAAAGATTCCCCTCTCCGGAGCCCCAAACGGACTCTAGATCTGGCCTCCCGATGAAGAACAGGAGGTGGCAGCAGCTCCGTATCGCGAAACAACATAATTCTTCCTCCCTGATTTTTTCTCCGAAAATAGGTATTTAAGGAGTCGGAATCAGGGTCAGCGGGGTCACCAGGTGGGCACAACCCACCTGGGCGCGCCAGGAGGGGGGGCGCCCTGGTGGGTTGTGCTCACCCAGGGGGCCCCCTCCGGTGGTTCTTGGCTCCAGTGTTTTTCTTTTATTTTGAAATAAATATCCAAAAAGTTTCGCTCCAGTCCGAGAACTTTATTTCTGCACAAAAACAACACCATGGTAGTTCTGCTGAAAACAACGTCAGTCTGGGTTAGTTTCATTCAAATCATGCAAATTAGAGTCCAAAACAAGAGGAAAAGTGTTAGGAAAAATAGATACGATGGAGGCTTATCACCAACCTCCTCCTCCGAGCCATCCTCGCCGGTGCATTCCACCATGACCATCGGCGAGGCCCGTGCCCAATATATGGACATGGGGAGGCAGCAGCGAGAGGAGCGGTTCTAGGAGATGCAGGCCGACGCCGCCTACAACCACCAGGTCCTCCAGGAGCACCTACAGGCGGAGGAGCAGATCACCGTGGAGCTGGAGGCACTGCTCGAGTCGTACCGCTCCGCCCGCGAGAGCCACCTCACGCGCTAGCAGTAGCGCATGCGGGTGGTGGAGGTTGCGGCCACCTACAAGGAGGACGATGAAGCAGGCGAGGCATTGTTTGGTGACACCGAGGCCCTGCCCAGCCAGCAACAAGGCGGAGGACTTCGCAGCTCCACCGAGGCCTCTCCCCGCCGGCAACGAGGCGGAGGACTTTGCCGAATCTGCCGAGGCCTAGACCCGCCAGCAATGAGAAAAAGGACATCACCGGCTCCGCCGAGGCCCTGCCCCGCTGTAACACCCCCGGTGGTTAGCCACAGTAATCCCATTTTGATAATGCCAAGTCAGCATGATTAACAGTGCATGATCATCATTTGCATCATAATGCATTTCAACTCCTAAGTCAAATCCAAATTTAAATAAAAGTGGAAAATAAAAGTTGTCCAAACCTGAAAACTAAAATGTACATCATGTTGCAAATAATCCAGAGGCTAATATAAAATTAGCAGCAGTGTTAACTAAAATATTTAAGTGGCTCAAACAAATAGAAACAGCAGCAACATAACGCTATTCAATCCTTTTTCAATTTAAATAAAATCCAAACAAAAAGATATGGACCCCAAACCAATTTCTAGCAGTGACAAATAATACACTGTAAATAATGGAGCAAGTCTCATATTTTACAAAAGTCTTTTGGACTAAAAATAAAAGACAAAACAGAAAAAGGAATAAAGAAAAACAGAAAAAGAACAAAAGAAAATAAAGCCCCCCCCCCTCGCTGGGCCTCGGCCCAGCTGGCCACTGGGCTAGCCAGGCCGGCCCAGCCGGCGCCCACTCCCCTCCCCCATATCTCCCACCCCCACCCCTTCACCCTATCCCTACGTAACCCCCACCCCTCGCTCTCATTCCCCCCCCCCCCCGATCCAAAATTCTGGATCGGGATCGACCCCCCCGTCGCCCGTCGCCGGCCGGCCGTCCCCGACCCTCTCCCCGCGCCGATCTGCCATCGCCTGTCACCCCACTCCCCCCCCCACTCGATCCCCCTTTTCCCCTGGATCGGATCGGGGCAGAGGCGCCCCGATCCCGACCCCGCCGCCGCGCGGCCCTGACCCGCGCCCCGCCCCGCTCCGTCGCCGCTTCTCCTCGCCTCGCCCGTCGCGCCTCCTCGTCTCCTCCCCGACGCGTGACCCGACGACTCGCGTCGCTCGAGCCACCCCGACGCCCTCGACACCACGCCGCCGCCCGAGGACCCGGGCCGCCTCCGCCCGAGGACCTCGCCGCCGTCGCTTCCCTCTCCTCCCTCCTCACCGGACCCATCAAGCCTCGCCGCCCCCCCCCCCGTTCCTCTACGCTCCGTGAGCCCTCTCCTTCACTCCTCTCCTCTGCAGCTCGACGCGCCCCGCTCCCCCCCGCAGCTGCACCGCCACTCCGAACCCCCCGTCCTGGCGCCGCGTTGCCTCTGCTCTGCACATCCAGCCGCGCGCGACCCGTGCTGCTGCTCTGCTTCGCTGCGCGCGCTCGCCCGTCCATCCCCCCATGTGCCTTGCCGCACATCCGCGCCACGCCGCGCTTCCCCTCTCCGCCCGCGACCTCACCCCCCCCCCTCACCCCGCCTGCATGCTCTCGTCGTTCGCCGCCCTTCCCGCGCCTCCACCCGCTCCGGCCACCACCCCCGTCGCCCTCCCGCGCCCCCCCGTATGCTATCGCCCTTTCGTCCCTTCGCTTTTTGTCCGACTTGTCCTGCCCCCACCACCGCGCCCTACATGTCCCGCCCTGGGCCACTGCCCCAGGCCCCACCCCCGAAACTTTTTTTTTTTGAAAATTAAAATTATAATTATAAAAATAATAATTAATTATTAGTTCATTAATTAAGTTAATTAACCCTGTTTAGATTAGTCTAATTTAATTAAATGTTAATAATAGTTATCACTAATTAGCCTAATGGAGTATGACAGGTGGGACCCACTGGTCCTGACGTCATGCTGACGTCATGCTGACGTCAGCATGACACTGTTTCGGATAATGTTAATTTAAATAATTAATTAAATTCCAGAAATTAATAAAAAACTTTAGAAAATCATATAAAATAATCCGTAGCTCAGATGAAATACTTTGTACACTATAGTTGCTCAGAACGGCGAGACGAATCTGAATACGCGGTCCGTTCGCCCGTCACGCGTCCCTAACTATCCAACTTGCAACCGTTCCCCTTATCCTCTGTCCGATAATTCCAAAGACCCGGGAAATCGTCGATATTCTCCCGCTCCGTCTGTTACGTGTGATCTGCGTTAGACTACCCTAGCGCCGTGTATCGTATTTGTCATGCTCATGCTTGCTAATATATTATACTGTTTCCTCCCCCTTCTCTCTCCGATAGCCCCGACCCGACGTCGTCCCCAGAGACCGATGCACGTCCGGATCCCGAAGACACCCATAGACGACCTTTGCCCTTGCCGCCGAGCAACCAGGCAAGCCCCCCCTTTGATCATCACATATCGCCCATTCTAATTTCTCATTCTTGCCATTAGAATTACTTATTCTGCTGCTGTTCTTTACCTATTCTGATGCATAGCCTGTTCATTGTAACCTGCTGTTGATAATTACCTACATATCCTAAACTGTTTAGTCTAGGCTGGGTAGAGACCTATCAGTGACCCCACTTATCCCGACTGCCGCGCTGGATCGTCAGAAGACCCGATCAATGGGATTGAAGACCAGGACCCGACACCGCTCATCACCCCCCTTAGTTGTAACGACACTGCAGCGTTACTATCGAGTGCCGAGGGTGAAACCTCTTGTAGCACTTCTGATGTTAACTCTGTAGAGTAGCTATTCGGTCATGGTCATCGAGGGTGATTCCTCCTTCACCGCTTCCGATAACGACGCTGTCGTACAACACCTCAAGTGTGGACCCAGTGAGGGTGATTCCTCCTAGTTCACCTTGACGGATACATCGAGTGGGAATTCAATGAGGGTGATACCTCGGATTCCCTGATGTTATGGACACACGGATACTTGGACTTTACAGTGTTACTTGGAAAGGCGGGTCGACCCTGAGGGGTACCCGCGTGTGATGTGAAGGCGGGTTGCCAGTGTGGTGCCCGAGTGGTGAATACGAGGCGCGGCCGGGCATTCTTAACCCTTGCCGCAAGTCCTCGAGACGGGGCGACGGGGTCACATCTTTCGTGAGTCTCTGCTCGTTACCGCAAGCCCTAGTCCTAACGATTTGGATATTTGATCCGAGCAGGCCTCTGGCCTGATAGCACTAACCATCACGTGGGCATAGTATGGGCGTTCTGCATCAGCCGAAAGCTCTGTCAGACGTCCAGTTCAGCACTGCGGCACGGTCGGATCGTGTCGGCCACCCGAGGCGATGCTGGTATCCACCCTGTGCGCAATGACCCGGAGGGTGAGGGGCAATGGCCAAGACCCCCTTGCGCTTAGGACGTAGACCGGCGGGGACCTCTCTGCTGAGCCGTAGGTAGGGTTGCGATGTGTCGTTTGGCCGAGGCCGGGCATGACCCAGGAAAGTGTGTCCGGCCGAAGTTAATCGAGCGTGTTGGGTAAGTTGGTGCACCCCTGCAGGGAAGAACACTTCTATCGATAGCCGGTCCTACGGTAAAGGACACTCGGAGTTGTATCCTGATTGATACAATTTAGAACTGGATACCTGTGATGAGACCTGTATATATGGCTCTGGGATTGCTTCTCGCAGGGAGCCGAGAAGGGATCTCCGGACGAGGTTGATGACTGTATGGCTCTGGGATTGCTTTCTCGCAGGGAGCCGAGAAAGGATCTCTGGGTGAGGTTGATATTATTACTGCTACATTATATGGTATTGTTCTACTCTCTTCTACTGCTGCAAGATCGCTGAAGATGCTAGTCTTCGATAGGACTAGGCTTTCTCTCTATTCTGGCATTTCTGCAGCCCAGTCCACATATACAGCCTCCCCTTGAAAATGTTGCATATGTAGTGTAGATCCTTGCTTGCTGAGTACTTTTGAGTACTCACGGTTGCTTTGTTTTCCTTTTTCTCCCCACATCAGTTTGACGTGACCAGAGGACGGAGCCCCCGGAGACAGATGCCCCGACGATCGCTACTACTACTACCCAGAGGATGGATACCACTACGAGTTGACTGACGACCAGGAGTAGGATCGGAGGGTCCCAGGCAGGAGGCCTGCGCCTTTCGATCGTAGTGTTTTATTTTGCCCCGCCTTTCTAAAGGCCTTTCTGTACTTTCTTTTATATCTGTACTCAGATATCTGATGCTTCCGCTGACGCTTGTTCGCAAGCTTATGTATTCGAGCCCTCGAGGCCCCTGGCTTGTAATATAAAGCTTGTATGACTTTATTTATATTTTAGAGTTGTGTTGTGATATCTTCCCGTGAGTCCTTAGGCTTGATCGGTGATCGGAAGCGGCCTGGCCTGATAGCACTAACCATCACGTGGGCATAGTATGGGCGTTCTGCATCAGCCGAAAGCTCTGTCAGACGTCCAGTTCAGCAACTGCGGCACGGTCGGATCGTGTCGGCCACCCGAGGCGATGCTGGTATCCACCCTGTGCGCAATGACCCGGAGGGTGAGGGGCAATGGCCAAGACCCCCTTGCGCTTAGGACGTAGACCGGCGGGGACCTCTCTGCGAGCCGTAGGTAGGGTTGCGATGTGTCGTTTGGCCGAGGCCGGGCATGACCAGGAAAGTGTGTCCGGCCGAAGTTAATCGAGCGTGTTGGGTAAGTTGGTGCACCCCTGCAGGGAAGAACACTTCTATCGATAGCCGGTCCTACGGTAAAGGACACTCGGAGTTGTATCCTGATTGATACAATTTAGAACTGGATACCTGTGATGAGACCTGTATAATGGCTCTGGGATTGCTTCTCGCAGGGAGCCGAGAAGGGATCTCCGGACGAGGTTGAGACTGTATGGCTCTGGGATTGCTTTCTCGCAGGGAGCCGAGAAAGGATCTCTGGGTGAGGTTGATATTTACTGCTACATTATATGGTATTGTTCTACTCTCTTCTACTGCTGCAAGATCGGGAAGATGCTAGTCTTCGATAGGACTAGGCTTTCTCTCTATTCTGGCATTTCTGCAGCCCAGTCCACATATACAGACCTCCCCTTGAAATGTGCATATGTAGTGTAGATCCTTGCTTGCTGAGTACTTTTGAGTACTCACGGTTGCTTTGTTTTCCTTTTTCTCCCACATCAGTTTGACGTGACCAGAGGACGGAGCCCCCGGAGACAGATGCCCCGACGATCGCTACTAACTACTACCCAGAGGATGGATACCACTACGAGTTGACTGACGACCAGGAGTAGGATCGGAGGGTCCCAGGCAGGAGGCCTGCCGTTTCGATCGTAGTGTTTTATTTTGCCCCCGCTTTCTAAGGCCTTTCTGTACTTTCTTTTATATCTGTACTCAGATATCTGATGCTTCCGCTGACGCTTGTTCGCAAGCTTATGTATTCGAGCCCTCGAGGCCCTGGCTTGAATATAAAGCTTGTATGACTTTATTTATATTTTAGAGTTGTGTTGTGATATCTTCCGTGAGTCCTTAGGCTTGATCGTGTGCATTTGCGTGTATGATTAGTGCACGATCGGGCCGGGGGCGTCACAAGTTTGTATCAGAGCCGACTGCCTGTAGGAATCCCCTTTCCAACTCCTTGGCCGAAGTTGAGTCTAGAAACCGAAAACTGTTTTACTAACTTGGCTGTGTGGCTTACGGGCCCACGTGCCAATTGGGAGGTATTAGTATCTTTTATTCCTCATCTTTACTCTGGGACTCTGACCTCTCTTCCTTTCGGGTTAACTAAAGTTTACTAAGCCGACACTTAGGATCTCGTAATTCTCGTCCACCCGGAGAGCTGGATATCGTGCGATTTCCCTGACATTGATCTGATTAGTCTGATATCATTTTCCTTTCCATTGTTTTGTTAACCTTTCTCTCCGAGATCGGTTATACTTCTCCTTGTCTTTTGACAATCATGAGTTTCCTCTGTTTCAGATGGATCGTTGTTTCCACCACACCCTGCGACGCAGCTACCAGCTGTTCGAGCAGGGATACATCCAGAGTACATTCTTTATCCACTGGGGCAGATGTCAATCCGTTACAATACCCAGTACTTGCTCCTCCAGATTCCCGTAAAGACTTTGTGATTTATTGGATGCATCCCGTGAGGATTAGGGTGTGTCCTAATGCAAGAGCGTAAAGTGATTGCTTATGGCTCTCGTCAGTTGCGCCCACATGAAGGAATACCGGTACATGATCTAGAACTAGCTGCTGTCATCTATGCACTGCAGTTGTGGCGACATTACCTCCTCGGTAATCGTTGCGAGATATACACGGATCATAAAAGTCTGAAGTACTTGTTCACTCAGCCATCTCTGAATCTCCGTCAGCAAAGATGGATGGAGACCATTGCGGACTATGATTTGGGTATTTCTTATACCCCTGGCAAGGCTAATGTAAGGCTGATGCGTTGAGCCGCAAATCCTATTGCTGCGAACTTGAGGTTCAGCTACAGCAACCCCTCTGTAGAAGAGCTTCGAAAGCAAATCTCGAGATAGTTCCCAAGGATACCTAAAAACCTTGGTTGTTGAACCAGACCTTGAGAAAGCTGTTAAGAATGCGCAAGCTAAAGATGCTGAAATTGATCTGATGAAGAAAGACCTTCACCTTGTAAAGTACAGGGATTTCTCGCTGTCTGAAGATGGAACCTTGTATTTCAGAGACCGCATTGTCGTACCTCGCTTCGAGCTTATGACTGACAAAGTTATGAAGGAGGCACATGATCCACCCCGCTGTCTATTCATCCGGGTAGCACCAAGATGTATCGTGATCTCGTCAAAGGTACTGGTGGTCTAGAATGAAGCAAGACATTGCTCGATATGTTGCTGAATGTGATGTGTGTCGACGCGTTAAAGCAGAACATCAGAAGCCTGCTGGAATTCTGCAAACCGTTACCTATTCCTTTATGGAAATGGGACAAGGTTCAGATGGATTTCGTTACAGGACTTCCCAGGTCACAGAAGGGTCACGATGCTATTCTTGTCGTTGTCGACCAACTCTCCAAAGTTGCACACTTTCTGCCTGTCAAGGAGACGATCACTGCTAGTCAGTTAGCAGAATTATATATCTCCAGAATTGTTTCACTCCACGGTATTCCGAAGAGATCAGTTCAGACCGTGGAGCATATTCACCGGTCATTTCTGGGAAAGTTTCCAAAAGGCTATGGGAACTCATATTACCTGGAGTTCAGCTTATCATCCTCAATCCCAAGGCCAAGTGAACGGTTAATCAAGTGCTTGAAGACATGCTACGAGCTTGTGTTGTTCTTTCGGCAAGAAGTGGGAAGAATCTCTTCCATATGCGAGTTCTCCTATAACAACAGCTATCAAGCCAGCTTGAAAATGGCCCCCTTTGAAGTTCTCTATGGATGTAAGTGTCGAACCCCTCTGAATTGTGTAGAAAACTGGGGAACGACCGCTCGTGGGTCCAGATATTATTCAACACGCCGAAGAACAAGTCCGAATTGTCCGGGAAAATCTCAAGGCGGCTCAGGACCGCCAGAAGAGCAACTATGATCGCAAACGATGGGGTTTGACTTATCAACCTGGTGATCAAGCTTATTCTCGGTCACTCCTATGAAAGGCACTCATCGTTTTGGAATCAAGGGCAAGCTAGCTCCGCGCTACATTGGTCCTTTCCGCATTGTTGCAAGACGTGGTCAAGTGGCGTATAAATTGGATTTTGCCGCCGCATTCTCTCATATCCATGACGTCTTCCATGTGTCGCAACTTCGTAAATGCTTCAAGGAATCTCCGCACCGAGCTGTGGATCACGAGATGCTTGAATTGCAAGATATCTATCTTATAAGGAGCATCCGATCCGCATTCTCGATGAAGCTGAATCGAACCGTCAGAAGGTTACCAAGTTCCTCAAAGTGCAGTGGTCAAATCATACTGAAAATGAAGCCACTTGGGAACGCGAGGATAATTTCGTGCGGATACCCGAACTTTTCCCTTCCTTTTTAATTCTCGGGACGAGAATTCTTGTTAGTAGAGGAGATTTGTAACACCCCCGGTGGTAGCCACAGTAATCCCATTTTGATAATGCCAAGTCAGCATGATTAACAGTGCATGATCATCATTTGCATCATAATGCATTTCAACTCCTAAGTCAAATCCAAATTTAAATAAAAGTGGAAAATAAAAGTTGTCCAAACCTGAAAACTAAAATGTACATCATGTTGCAAATAATCCAGAGGCTAATATAAAATAGCAGCAGTGTTAACTAAAATATTTAAGTGGCTCAAACAATAGAAACAGCAGCAACATAACGCTATCAATCCTTTTTCAATTTAAATAAAATCCAAACAAAAAGATATGGACACCCAAAAACCAATTTCAGCAGTGACAATATACACTGTAAATAATGGAGCAAGTCTCAATTTACAAAAGTCTTTTGGACTAAAAATAAAAAAAGACAAACGAAAAAGGAATAAAGAAAAAAAAAAAGAACAAAAGAAAATAAAGCCCCCCCCCTCGCTGGGCCTCGGCCCAGCTGGCCACTGGGCTAGCCAGGCCGGCCCAGCCGGCGCCCACTCCCCTCCCATATCTCCCACCACCCGTAACCCTAGCCGCTACCCCCACCCCCTCGCTCATTCCCCCCCCCCCCGATCCGAAATTCTGGATCGGGATCGACCCCCCCGTCGCCGTAGCGGCCGGCCGTCCCCGACCGCCTCCCCGCGCCGATCTGCCATCGCCTGTCACCCCACTCCCCCCCCCCCACTCGATCCCCTTTTCCCTGGATCGGATCGGGGCAGAGGCGCCCCGATCCCGACCCGCTGGCCGCGCGGCCCTGACGCCGGCGCCGCCCCGCTCCGTCGCCGCCTTCTCCTCGCCTCGCCCGTCGCGCCTCCTCGTCTTCCCCGACGCGTGACCCGGAGACTCGCGTCGCCCGGAGCCACCCCGACGCCCTCGACACCAGCCGCCGCCGAGGACCCTCGCCGCCGCCCGAGGACCTCGCCGCCGTGCTTCCTCGCCTCCCTCCTCACCGACGCCAAGCCTCGCCGCCCCCCCCCCCTTCCTCTACGGGCCTGGAGCCCCTCTCCTTCACTCCTCTCCTCTGCAGCTCGAACGCGCCCCCGTCCCCGCAGCTGAACCGCCACTCGCCGAACCCCGCCTGGCGCCGCGTTGCCTCTGCTCTGCCCACATCCAGCCGCGCGCCGACCCGTGCGCTGGCTGTGCTGCGGCGGCTCGCCTGTTCATCCCCCATGTGCCTTGCCGCACATCCGCGCCACCGCGCTTCCCTCGTCCGCCGCGACCCAACCCCCCCCTCACCCCGCTGCAGCGCTCTCGTCGTTCGCCGGCGCCTTCCCGCGCCTCCACCCGCTCCAGCCACCGCGCCGTCGCCGCGCCGCGCCCCCCTAGGCGAGCGCCCGTGCGCCCTGCCGTGGTGGCCCGGACTTGTCCGGCCCCACGAAGCCGCGCCGGGACATGTCCGCCCCTGGGCCACTGACCCCAGGCCCCACCCCGAAACGTTTTTTTTTGAAAAAATAAAAATTATAATTAATAAAAATAAATTAATTAATTAATTAGTTATAATTAAGTTAATTAACCCTGTTTAGATTAGTCTAATTTAATTAATTAGTTTAATTAAATGTTAATTATTAGTTAATCACTAAGTAAAGAAAAACAGAAAAACAGAAAAAGAACAAAAGAAAAAAGCCCCCCCCCCCTCGTGGCCTCGGCCCAGCTGGCCACTGGGCTAGCCAGGCCGGCCCAGCCGGCGCCCACTCCCCTCCCCCATATCTCCCACCCCCACCCGTAACCTAGCCGCTACCCCCACCCCCTCGCTCATCCCCCCCCCCCCCCGATCCAGAAATTCTGGATCGGGACGGACCCCCCGTCGCCCGTCGCCGGCGGCCGTCCCCGACGCCTTCCCGCGCCGATCTGCATCGCCTGTCACCCCACTCCCCCCCCCACTCGATCCCCTTTCCCCTGGATCGGATCGGGGCAGAGCGCCCGATCCCGACCCCGCCGCCGCGCGGCCATGACGCGGCGCCGCCCCGGCTCCGTCGCCGCCTTCTCCTCGCCTCGCCCGTCGCGCCTCCTCGTTCCTCCCGACGCGTGACCCGGACGACTCGCGTCGCCCGGAGCCACCCCGACGCCCTCGACACACGCCGCACGCCCGAGGACCTCGCCGCCGCCCCGAGGACCTCGCCGCCGTCGCTTCCTGCCTCCTCCTCACCGGACGCCTCAAGCCTCGCCGCCCCCCCCCCCCGTTCCTCTAAGCGGCGTGAGCCCCCTCCTCACCCTCTCCTCTGCAGCTCGAACGCCCCCGTCCGCAGCTGCACCGCCACTCGCCGAACCCCGTCCTGGCGCCGCGTTTGCCTCTGCTCTGCCACATCCAGCCCGCGCCGACCCGTGCTGTGCTGCTCGCTGGCGCGCGCGCGCCGTCCCTCCCCATGTGCCTTGCCGCCACATCCGCGCCACGCCGCGCTTCCCCTCGTCCGCCGCGACCTCCCCCCCCCCTACCCCCCCCCCCTCCACGCCCCGCGCGCAGTGCTCGTCGTTCGCCGGCGCCTTCCCGCGCCTCCACCCGCTCCAGGCCACCGCGCCGTCGCCCGCGCCGCGCCCCCTAGGCGAGCGCCGTGCGCCCGTGACCCGTGGTGGCCCGGACTTGTCCGGCCCCACGAAGCCGCGCCCGCGGACATGTCCGCCCCCTGGCCACTGACCCCAGGCCCCACCCCGAAACGTTTTTTTTTTGAAAATAAAAATTATAATAATAAAAATAATTAATTAATTAATTAGTTAATTAATTAAGTTAATAAACCCGTGTTAGATTAGTAATTAATCTAATTAAATGTTATTAATTAGTAATCACTAATTAGCCTAATGTGAGTATGACAGGTGGGGACCCACTGGTCCTGACGTCATCGACGTATGCTGACGTCAGCATGACACTTGTTTCGGATAATGTTAATTTAAAAATTAATTAAATTCCAGAAATAATAATAAAAACTTTAGAAAAATCATATAAAATAATCCGCTAGCTCAGATGAAAATACTTGTACATGATAGTTGCTCAGAACGGCGAGACGAATCTGAATACGCGGTCCGTTCGCCGTCACGCGTCCCTAACTATCCGAACTTGCAACCGTTCCCCTCTTATCCTCTGTCCGATAATTCCAAAGACCCGGGAAATATCGTCAGATATTCCCGCTCGTCTGTTACGTGTGATGCTGCGTTAGACTACCCCTAGCGCCGTGTATCGTATTTGTCATGCTCATGCTTGCTATATATTTATACTGTTTCCTCCCCCTCTTCTCTCTCGATAGCCCCCGACCCCGACGTCGTCCCCGAGACCGACGCAGCTCCGGATCCCGAAGACACATAGGACGACCTTGCCCTTGCCGCCCGAGCAAACCAGGCAAGCCCCCCTTTGATCATCCCGATATCGCCCATTCTAATTTCCTATGCTTGCATTAGAATTACTGCTGCGGTGCTTTACCTATTCTGATGCATAGCCTGTTCATTGTAACCTGCTGTTGATAATTACCTACATATCCTAAACTGTTTAGTCTAGGCTGGGGTAGAGACCTATCAGTGACCCCACTTATCCCGACTGCGCGGTGGATCGTCAGAAGACCCGATCAATGGGATTGAAGACCAGGACCCGACACCGCTCATCACCCCCCTTAGTTGTAACGACACTGCAGCGTTACTATCGAGTGCCAGGGTGAAACCTCTTGTAGCACTTCTGATGTTACTCTGTAGAGTAGCTATTGGTCATGGTCATCGAGGGTGATTCCTCCTTCAACGCTTCCGATAACGACGTGTCGTACAACACCTCAAGTGTGGACCCAGTGAGGGTGATTCCTCCTAGTTCACCCTTGACGGATACATCGAGTGGGAATTCAATGAGGGTGATACCTCGGATTCCCTGATGTTATGACACACGGATACTTGGACTTTACAAGTTACTTGGAAAGGGGGTCGACCCTGAGGGGTACCGCGTGTGTGATGTGAAGGCGGGTTGCCAGTGTGGTGCCCGAGTGGTGAATACGAGGCGCGGCCGGGCAATTCTTAACCCTTGCCGCAAGTCCTCGAGACGGGGCGACGGGGTCACATCTTTCGTGAGTCTCTGCTCGTTACGAAGCCCTAGTCCTAACGATTTGGATATGTGATCTGAGCAGGCCTTGGCCTGATAGCACTAACCATCACGGGCATAGTATGGGCGTTCGCATCAAGCCGAAAGCTCTGTCAGACGTCCAGTTCAGCATGCGGCACGGTCGGATCGTGTCGGCCACCCGAGGCGATGCTGTATCCACCCTGTGCGCAAGACCCGGGGGTGAGGGGGATGGCCAAGACCCCCTTGCGCTTAGGACGTAGACCGGCGGGGACCTCTCTGCTGAGCCGTAGGTAGGGTTGCGATGTGTCGTTTGGCCGAGGCCGGGCATGACCAGGAAAGTGTGTCCGGCCGAAGTTAATCGAGCGTGTTGGGTAAGTTGGTGCACCCCTGCAGGAAGAACACTTCTATCGATAGCCGGTCCTACGGTAAAGGACACTCGGAGTTGTATCCTGATGATACAATTAGAACTGGATACCTGTGATGAGACCTGTATATATGGCTCTGGGGCTTCTCGCAGGGAGCCGAGAAGGGATCTCCTGGACAGGTTGATTGACTGTATGGCTCTGGGATTGCTTTCTGCAGGGAGCCGAAGAAAGGATCTTGGGTGAGGTTGATATTATTACTGCTACATTATATGGTATTGTTCTACTCTTTCTACTGCTGCAAGATCGCTGGAAGATGCTAGTCTTCGATAGGACTAGGCTTTCTCTCTATTCGGCATTTCTGCAGCCCAGTCCACATATACAGCCTCCCCTTGAAAATGTTGCATATGTAGTGTAGATCCTTGCTTGCTGAGTTACTTTGAGTACTCACGGTTGCTTTGTTTCCTTTTCTCCCCACATCAGTTTGACGTGACCAGAGGACGGAGCCCCCGGAGACAGATGCCCCGACGATCGCTACTATATACTACCCAGAGGATGGATACACTACGAGTTGACTGACGACCAGGAGTAGGATCGGAGGGTCCAGGCAGGAGGCCCGCCTTCGATCGTAGTGTTTTATTTTGCCCGCCCTTCTAAAGGCCTTTCTGTACTTTCTTTTATATCGTACTCAGATATCTGATGCTTCCGCTGACGCTTGTTCGCAAGCTTATGTATTCGAGCCCTGAGGCCCTGGCTTGTAATATAAAGTGTATGACTTTATTTATATTTTAGAGTTGTGTTGTGATATTTCCCGTGAGTCCTTAGGCTTGATCGTGTGCATTTGCGTGTATGATTAGTGCACGATCGGGCCGGGGGCGTCACAAGTTGGTGTATCAGAGCCGGACTGCCGTAGGAATCCCCTTTCCAACTCCTTGGCCGAAGTTGAGCTAGAAACCGAAAAACTGTTTTACTAACTTGGGCTGTGTGCTTACGGGCCAACGTCGCCAATTGGGAGGTATTAGTATCTTTATTCCTCATCTTACTCTGGGACTCTGACCTCTCTTCCTTTCGGGTTAACTAAAGTTTACTACGCCGACATTAGGATCTGTAATTCTCGTCCACCCGGAGAGCTGGATATCGTGCGATTTCCCTGACATTGATGTGATAGTCTGATAATCATTTTCCTTTCCATTGTTTTGTTAACCTTTCTCTCGAGATCGGTTATACTTCTCCTGTCTTTTGACAATCATGAGTTTCCTCTGTTTCAGATGGACGTTGTTTCCACCACACCCTGCGACGCAGCTACCAGCTGTTCGAGCAGGGATACATCCAGAGTAAATTCTTATCCACTGGGGCAGAGTGTCAATCCGTTACAACTACCCAGAGTACTTGCTCCTCCAGATTCCCGTAAAGACTTTGTGATTATTGTGATGCATCCCGTGAAGGATTTAGGCTGTGTCCTAATGCAAGAGCGTTAAAGTGATTGCTTATGGCTCTCGTCAGTTGCGCCCCACATGAAGAGGAATACGAGTACATGATGCTAGAACTAGCTGCTGTCATCTATGCACTGCAGTTGTGGCGACATTACCTCCTCGGTAATCGTGTGCGAGATATACACGGATCATAAAAGTCTGAAGTACTTGTTCACTCAGCACATCTCTGAATCTCCGTCAGCACAAAGATGGATGGAGGACCATTGCCGGACTATGATTTGGGTATTTCTTATACCCCTGCAAGGCTAAGTAAGGGTGATGCGTTGAGCCGCAAATCCTATTGATGCGAACTTGAGGTTCAGGCACAGCAAACCCCTCTGTATGGAAGAGCTTCGAAAGCAAATCTCGAGATAGTTCCCAAGGATACCTAAAAACCTTGGTTGTTGAACCAGACCTTGAGAAAGCTGTAAGAATGCGCAAGCTAAAGATGCTGAAATTGATTCTGATGAAGAAAGACCTTCACCTTGTAAAGTACAGGGATTCCTCGCTGTCTGAAGATGGACAACCTGTATTTGCAGAGACGCATTGTCGTACCTCGCTTCGAGCTTATGACTGACAAAGTATGAAGAGGCACATGATACCCGCTGTCTATTCATCCGGGTAGCACCAAGATGTTCTGATCGCGTCAAAGGGACTGGGTGGTCTAGAATGAGCAAGACATTGCTCGATATGTTGCTGAATGTGATGTGTGTCGACGCGTTAAAGCAGAACATCAGAAGCCTGCTGGAAATTCTGCAACGGTACCTATTCCTTTATGGAAATGGGACAAGGTTCAGATGGATTCGTACGGACTTCCCAGGTCACAGAAGGGTCACCGATGCAATTCTTGTCGTTTCGACCAACTCTCCAAAGTTGCCACACTTTTGCCTTCAAGGAGACGATCACTGCTAGTCAGTTAGCAGAATTATATATCTCCAGAATTGTTCACTCCACGGATTCGAAAGAGATCAGTTCAGACCGTGGCAGCATATTCACCGGTCATTTCTGGGAAAGTTTCCAAAAGGCTATGGGGAAACTCATATTACCTGGAGTTCAGCTTACTATCCTCAATCCCAAGGCCAAGTTGAACGAGTTAATCAAGTGCTTGAAGACATGCTACGAGCTGTGTTGTTCTTTCGGCAAGAAGTGGAAGAAGAATCTCTTCCATATGCCGAGTCTCCTATAACAAACAAGCTATCAAGCCAGCCTTGAAAATGGCCCCTTTGAAGTTCTCTATGGATGTAAGTGTCGAAACCCCTCTGAATTGTAGCAGAAAATGGGGGAAACGACCGCTCGTGGGTCCAGATATTATCAACACGCCGAAAGAACAAGTCCGAATTGTCGGGAAAATCTCAAAGGCGGCTCAGGACCGACAGAAGAGCAACTATGATCGCAAACGATGGGGTTGACTATCTAACCTGGTGATCAAGCTTATTTCGTGGTCACTCCTATGAAAGGCACTCATCGTTTGGAATCAAGGGCAAGCTAGCTCCGCGCTACATTGGTCCTTCCGCATTGTTGCAAGACGTGGTCAAGTGGCGTATAAATTGGATTTGCCGCCGCAATTCTCTCATATCCATGACGTCTTCCATGTGTCGCAACTTCGTAAATGCTTCAAGGAATCTCGCACCTAGCTGTGGATCACGAGATGCTTGAATTGCTAAGATGATCTATCTTATAAGGAGCATCCGATCCGCATTCTCGATGAAGCTGAACGTCGAACCGTCAGAAGGTTACCAAAGTTCCTCAAAGTGCAGTGGTCAAATCATATGAAAATGAAGCCACTTGGGAACGCGAGGATAATATTCGTGCGGAATACCCGAACTTTTCCCTTCTACTTCTTAATTTCTCGGGACGAGATCTTGTTAGTAGAGGAGATTTGTAACACCCCCGGGGTTAGCCACAGTAATACCATTTTGATAATGCCAAGTCAGCTGATTAACAGTGCATGATCATCATTTGCATCATAAGGCATTTTCAACTCCTAAGTCAAATCCAAATTTAAATAAAAGTGGAAAATAAAAGTTGTTCCAAACCTGAAAACTAAAATGTACATCATGTTGCAAATAATCCAGAGGCTAATATAAAATAGCAGCAGTGTTAACTAAAATATTAAGTGGCACAAACAATAGAAACAGCAGCAACATAACGCTAGTCAATCCTTTTTCAATTTAAATAAAAATCCAACACAAAAAGATATGGACCCAAAAACAATTTCGCAGTGACAAATATACATGTAAAATAATGAGAGCAAGTCTCATATTTACAAAAGCTCTTTTGACTAAAAATAAAAGACAAACAGAAAAAAGGAATAAAGAAAAACAGAAAAAAGAACAAAAGAAAATAAAGCCCCCCCCCCATCGCTGGGCCTCGGCCCAGCTGGCCACTGGGCTAGCCAGGCCGGGGCCCAGCCGGCGCCACTCCCCACCCATATCTCCCACAACACCCGAACCCTAGCCGTACCCCCACCCCCTCGCTCATTCCCCCCCCCCCCGATCCGAAATTCTGGATCGGGATCGACCCCCCCGTCGCCAGTAGCGGCCGGCCGTCCCCGACCGCTCCCCGCGCCGATCTGCCATCGCCTGTCACCCCACTCCCCCCCCCCCACTGATCCCCTTTTCCCTGGATCGGATCGGGGCAGAGGCGCCCCGATCCCGACCCCGCTGGCCGCGCGGCCCTGACGCCGGCGCCGCCCCGCTCCGTCGCCGCCTTCTCCTCGCCTCGCCCGTCGCGCCTCCTCGTCTATCCCCGACGTGTGACCCGGAAGACTCGCGTCGCCCGGAGCCACCCCGACGCCCTCGACACCACTGCCGCCGCCCGAGGACCTCGCCGCCGCCCGAGACCTCGCGCCGTCGCTTCCTCGCCTCCCTCCTCACGACGCCATCAAGCCTCGCCGCCCCCCCCCCCTTCCTCTACGAGGGCCTGAGAGCCCCTCTCCTTCACTCCTCTCCTCTGCAGCTCGAACGCGCCCCGCTCCCCGCAGCTGCACCGCCACTCGCCGAACCCCGTCCTGGCGCCGCGTTGCCTCTGCTCTGCCACATCCAGCCGCGCGCCGACCCGTGCTGCTGCTGCTCGCTGCGCGCGCTCGCCTGTCCATCCCCCATGTGCCTTGCCGCACATCCGCGCCACGCCGCGCTTCCCCTCGTCCGCCGCGACCTCACCCCCCCCCTCACCCGCGCTGCAGCTGCTCGTCGTTCGCCGGCGCCTTCCCGCGCCTCCACCCGCTCCAGCCACCGCGCCGTCGCCCGCGCCGCGCCCCCCTAGGCGAGCGCCCGTGCGCCCGTGCCCGTGGTGGCCCGGACTTGTCCGGCCCCACGAAGCCGCGCCGCGGACATGTCCGCCCCTGGGCCACTGACCCCAGGGCCCCACCCCGAAACGTTTTTTTTTTGAAAAATTAAAAATTATAATTAATAAAAATAATTAATTAATTAATTAGTTAATTAATTAAGTTAATTAACCCTGTTTAGATTAGTCTAATTTAATTAATTAGTTTAATTAAATGTTAATTAATTAGTTAATCACTAATTAGCCTAATGTGAGTATGACAGGTGGGACCCACTGGTCCTGACGTCATGCTGACGTCAGCATGACACTGTTTCGGATAATGTTAATTTAAATAATTAATTAAATTCCAGAAATTAATAAAAACTTTAGAAAATCATATAAAATAATCCGTAGCTCAGATGAAAATACTTTGTACATGATAGTTGCTCAGAACGACGAGACGAATCTGAATACGCGGTCCGTTCGCCCGTCACGCGTCCCTAACTATCCGAACTTGCAACCGTTCCCCTCTTATCCTCTGTCCGATAATTCCAAAGACCCGGGAAATATCGTCAGATATTCTCCCGCTCCGTCTGTTACGTGTGATGCTGCGTTAGACTACCCCTAGCGCCGTGTATCGTATTTGTCATGCTCATGCTTGCTATATATTTATACTGTTTCCTCCCCCTCTTCTCTCTCGATAGCCCCCGACCCCGACGTCGTCCCCGAGACCGACGCAGCTCCGGATCCCGAAGACACCATAGACGACCTTGCCCTTGCCGCCGAGCAACCAGGCAAGCCCCCCCTTTGATCATCCCGATATCGCCCATTCTAATTTCTCATGCTTGCATTAGAATTACTGCTGCTGCTGCTTTACCTATTCTGATGCATAGCCTGTTCATTGTAACCTGCTGTTGATAATTACCTACATATCCTAAACTGTTTAGTCTAGGCTGGGTAGAGACCTATCAGTGACCCCACTTATCCCGACTGCCGCGCTGGATCGTCAGAAGACCCGATCAATGGGATTGAAGACCAGGACCCGACACCGCTCATCACCCCCCTTAGTTGTAACGACACTGCAGCGTTACTATCGAGTGCCGAGGGTGAAACCTCTTGTAGCACTTCTGATGTTAACTCTGTAGAGTAGCTATTCGGTCATGGTCATCGAGGGTGATTCCTCCTTCACCGCTTCCGATAACGACGCTGTCGTACAACACCTCAAGTGTGGACCCAGTGAGGGTGATTCCTCCTAGTTCACCTTGACGGATACATCGAGTGGGAATTCAATGAGGGTGATACCTCGGATTCCCTGATGTTATGGACACACGGATACTTGGACTTTACAATGTTACTTGGAAAGGCGGGTCGACCCTGAGGGGTACCCGCGTGTGATGTGAAGGCGGGTTGCCAGTGTGGTGCCCGAGTGGTGAATACGAGGCGCGGCCGGGCATTCTTAACCCTTGCCGCAAGTCCTCGAGACGGGGCGACGGGGTCACATCTTTCGTGAGTCTCTGCTCGTTACCGCAAGCCCTAGTCCTAACGATTTGGATATTTGATCTGAGCAGGCCTCTGGCCTGATAGCACTAACCATCACGTGGGCATAGTATGGGCGTTCTGCATCGTATGCATCAGCCGAAAGCTCTGTCAGACGTCCAGTTCAGCACTGCGGCACGGTCGGATCGTGTCGGCCACCCGAGGCGATGCTGGTATCCACCCTGTGCGCAACGACCCGGAGGGTGAGGGGCGATGGCCAAGACCCCCTTGCGCTTAGGACGTAGACCGGCGGGGACCTCTCTGCTGAGCCGTAGGTAGGGTTGCGATGTGTCGTTTGGCCGAGGCCGGGCATGACCCAGGAAAGTGTGTCCGGCCGAAGTTAATCGAGCGTGTTGGGTAAGTTGGTGCACCCCTGCAGGGAAGAACACTTCTATCGATAGCCGGTCCTACGGTAAAGGACACTCGGAGTTGTATCCTGATTGATACAATTTAGAACTGGATACCTGTGATGAGACCTGTATATATGGCTCTGGGATTGCTTCTCGCAGGGAGCCGAGAAGGGATCTCCGGACAAGGTTGATGACTGTATGGCTCTGGGATTGCTTTCTCGCAGGGAGCCGAGAAAGGATCTCTGGGTGAGGTTGATATTATTACTGCTACATTATATGGTATTGTTCTACTCTCTTCTACTGCTGCAAGATCGCTGAAGATGCTAGTCTTCGATAGGACTAGGCTTTCTCTCTATTCTGGCATTTCTGCAGCCCAGTCCACATATACAGCCTCCCCTTGAAAATGTTGCATATGTAGTGTAGATCCTTGCTTGCTGAGTACTTTTGAGTACTCACGGTTGCTTTGTTTTCCTTTTTCTCCCCACATCAGTTTGACGTGACCAGAGGACGGAGCCCCCGGAGACAGATGCCCCGACGATCGCTACTACTACTACCCAGAGGATGGATACTACTACGAGTTGACTGACGACCAGGAGTAGGATCGGAGGGTCCCAGGCAGGAGGCCTGCGCCTTTCGATCGTAGTGTTTTATTTTGCCCCGCCTTTCTAAAGGCCTTTCTGTACTTTCTTTTATATCTGTACTCAGATATCTGATGCTTCCGCTGACGCTTGTTCGCAAGCTTATGTATTCGAGCCCTTGAGGCCCCTGGCTTGTAATATAAAGCTTGTATGACTTTATTTATATTTTAGAGTTGTGTTGTGATATCTTCCCGTGAGTCCTTAGGCTTGATCGTGTGCATTTGCGTGTATGATTAGTGCACGATCGGGCCGGGGGCGTCACACCCGCCTGCAATGAGGCGGAGGATTTCCCCCGCTCCGCCTAGGCGCCGCCCCACCGGCAACGACGTAGAGGACATCGCCGGCTCCGGCGAGGCCCTGCACCGCCGGCAACGAGGACACACCACACAGAAAATGAGGAAGAGTAGAAGACGGTAGGTCACCGCCGCTCGGGTCCAAGTAAGGCCACCTCTCCTCCCCTACGGTTGAAGCCAAGCTTGGCGGGTTGAACATCGACGGCCGATTAGCTGCTTGGCGGCGACGTGGAGTCGGACAACTTCACTTTGTGTGGCTCTGCAGACGGAGCTGGAGAAGAGCTTCAGTTCTTGTTGCTCAGCCAGATACGGGGAATGGGCGCTGGAGATAGTGGATTAGTTTAATTAATTATACCTCCAGACCGTGACGAGCACCTTTTTTAGTTCAAGAATGTCTGAAATGTAATGAAATCCAGCATGTTTATATGAAATCCAGCCGTGTTTGAATGAATTTAGTCCGGTTCGTTCGAATTCTTATATTAGTGTCATTAGATGAACATGAAAAACAATACATGCTAGTATTATTCTCAGGACGCATGGTGATCACCTCGTTTGCCACGGTTTCACATGTACAAAAAGTTTGAGCAGTTTTTAGCGTGGCTGTACATTGCAATCAAACTCACAGGCATGGCAATTCATAGACAACATTCACAACAATCGATTGATGATTCAACGTTAGAGCCAATATTCACTTCGCAACTAAAGACACAAATAAAGAAGAAAAGTCGGTCGATGCTCTTGATGGCAAAGGGCGCCCCATTCCAAAATATCAAATGCATGTCTTCTTGCTAACATCAATGAGCAAAATTTGCCAAGGTTCTCCCAATCAAAAATATCAAATGCATGTCTTCTTGCAAACATCAATGAGCAAACTTTGAGAAGGTTTTCCCTTCCCAAAATATCAATTGCCTATGATTGTGGAATGGGCAGGTTTTGTCGTCAATTTGCACAACGACATGTGACCTCGTGCTAAATAAGCTAGTTTTTTTTTTCTGTAGTTCCACTAAAATCAACCAACTTCGCGTGTAGCTTGTAGGATTTCGCCTTTATGTGTTGCAACACCTTGAACACATCGGCAACTGCTTTCTTATAGCTAGTTTTGTGGCTCAAGGTGGCAATGAATGATTCGAGAACACTCGATGTATTGTGCATGATGAAGTATTATGGAGGGCACGAACTATCAGAACATTTTTTGCAGTTCCGCTGAAATCAAGGTGACCATCCCTATTTGCATAAATACAGAAAAAGTGATTAGTATGAAGCAAACTGTATTTAAATTCAGAGATGACTGGTTATGAATTCACATTATTGGATAGTGTTTTCATTAATATTCCATAACCAACACTACACACTTTACAGTCTAAACAGGCACCTACATGATCCATGCAGAACACACATTTAAAAAATGGAACACACCAGAAAGTATTCTACAACAACATTGTACTTGCCCATTGATACGTCGCCAACGTATCTATAATTTTTGATTGTTCCATGCTATTATATTATCTGTTTTATATGTTTTATATGCATTAATATGCTATTTTATATTATTTTTGGGACTAACCTATTAACCTAGAGCCCAGTGCCAGTTTCTGTTTTTCCTTGTTTTTTGAGTTTTATAGGAAAGGAATAACAAACGGAGTCGAAATGAGCTGAAACTTTACGATGATTTTCTATGGACCAGGAGAAGCCCACGGAGTATCGGAGATGGACCAGAGGGGCCACGAGGCATCCAAAAGGGTGGGGGGCGTGCCCACCCCCCTAGGGCGCGCCCCCTGCCTTGTCATCGCCTCGTGGACCCCCCTGACATGTCCCCGATGCCAAAAATTCCTATAAATACAGAAACCCCCAAAAAGAAACCTAGATCGGAAGTTCCACCGCTACAAGCCTCTGTAGCCACCAAAAACCTCTCGGGACCCCGTTCCGGCACCCCGCCGGAGGGGGAAATCATCTCTGGTGGCCATCTTCATCATCCCGGCGGTCTCCATGACGAGGAGGGAGTAGTCTACCCTCGGGGCTGAGGGTATGTACCAGTAGCTATGTGTTTGATCTCTCTCTCGTGTTCATGATTTGGCACGATCTTGATGTACCGCGAGCTTTGCTATTATAGTTGGATCGTATGGTGTTTTCCCCTCTCTACCTTGTGATGAATTGAATCTTTTCCTTTGAGGTTTTGTTATGTCGGATTGAATCTATGGATGTGAGAGCACTTGATGTATGTCTTGCGATGGGATATCCATGGTGACAATGTGATGTTCTATTGATCCACCTGATATATGTTTTGGTTATCAACTTGCGGATTCCTTTGGTGACATTGGGGTAATCTATGCATAGGGGTTGGTACGCGTTTTCATATTCCTTTCTCTGATAGAAATCTCGGGATACTCTTGAAGTTCTTTATGTTGGATTGAATATTAAGACTCTGAAATTGTGTGATGTGTATCGTATAATTAGCCCACGGATACTTGTGGTGACATTGGAGTATCTAGGTGACATTAGGGTTGATTGATGCATGTCACTTGGTGTTATTTTAGTACGAACTCTAGAGTTGTTTTTGGCACTTATAGGAATAGCCCAATAGATCGATCAGAAAGAATAACTTTGAGGTGGTTTCGTACCCTACAAGCAATTTCATCTTATGTTCTCCGCTATTGGAACTTTGGAGTGATTCTTTGTTGCGCATTGAGGGAGTGTTATATGATCCAATTATGTTGTCATTGTTGAGAAAATTTGCACTGGTGAAAGTATGAACCCTAGGCCTTGTTTTCAAGCATTGCAATACCGTTTTTCCTCATGTTTGTTACTTGTTACCTTGCTGTTTTTATATTTCCAGATTACAAAAACCTATATCTACCATCCATATTGCACTTGTATCACCATCTCTTCGCCGAACTAGTGCACCTATACAATTTACCATCGTATTGGGTGTGTTGGGGACACAAGATACTCTTTGTTATTTGGTTGCAGGGTTGTTTGAGAGAGACCATCTTCATCCAACACCTCCCACGGATTGATAAACCTTAGGTCATCCACTTGAGGGAAAATTGCTACTGTCCTACAAAACTCTGCGCTTGGAGGCCCAACACGAGTCTAAAAGAAGAAGGTTGCGTAGTAGACATGAATCTCTTTTCTGGCGCCGTTGCCGGGGAGGTGAGTGCTTGAAGGTATATCTTTAGATCTTGCAATTGAATCTTTTAGTTTCTTGTTTTATCACTAGTTTAGTCCATAAAAGAAAACTACAAATAAATGGAATTGAGGTTACCTCATATGCTTCATCTTTTTAATGTCTTTCGTGAAAATGATGGAAAGGAAAATTGTGCTCAAGTGTTAGAAGAAGAAGTTCATAAAATGTTTGGCATAAAATCTTTGAATGATGAGCATGATTGCAATGTTGTTAGTATGAATTCTTTGAATATCCATAGTACTAATGATGATTGCACTAGTCATGATAAAAATGTATCTTATAAGCATGTCAATTTTTGTGGAGTGCATAGAGTTTGCAATTACATACCAAAAAGGGAAGATAGATTTTGCAAGAGGCATAAGTATTTAGAAACTAAATGGTTGCAAGAGAGGCTAGATGTTTGTGCTGAAAGATTTAATATTTCTAGCCGTCCTTGTGAACTTTGCAATGAACATGGTCATTTAAATCTCCAATGCAAATTGTTTCATGATCGAATCGTGTCCAAAAATTGTAATGACTTGATTTGCCTTGCGCATCATAATGAACTTAGTTTGCTTCTGGGATATGAAGAAATGAAACGTATAACTAAGGATATTCCAGAATATAACCTTAAGAGATTTCTTGATTTTGATCAAGCGGAAATTTATATGTATTGTGCGGTAAATTGCATTGTGAATCCTTATATTGCCAATTACTTAAAGACAAGAAAACAAATAGAAGATGAAGAGAATACTAATGAAGGGGAAGAGGTTTTCCAATATCCTCCTATTTTTTCTTATGATGAATCAGGTAACGAGGAGGAGCTTTTTATTCAACCAATCTCATCAATAAGGAGCTCCAAAAAGGTGATTAAACCGACACATGATGTGGAGAAGAGAAAGAAAAGACGGAGAAGCAAAGGTAAAAAGGTATCCCTCCGAAATGATGTTGCTCCTATTATTGTTGTGCCTCATGAGAATGAAATGAATATAATTGTGGAAGATGATGCACTTGATGATGATTTTGTTATGCCTCCTACTTGACGTGATGATTATGATTTGGAAGATAATGATACTTCTTACAATCTAGGGAATCTTTTTGTCACCAACTTGGAAAATTATGATGATAGTAATCGATATACTATTGGTGTTATTCATACTATTAATGATGAGAGTGATTATGCTTATGATATGCAAAGCCACAAGCTTGGGGAAGCTATGTTTGATGAGAATGACATGTTTGAGAATTTATTTGCTGCAATTAATGTTTGTCCCAAGCTTGGGGATGCTATGCTTAATGAAGATGATCTATTTAGTGCCCCTACTTTGAACGATCAAATTTGTTATGATGACTGCATGCCTCCTATTTATGATGATTGCAATATTTATGAAAGTGGGTTTGGAAGAGTGTCAACTTTAGATAATATTTATCCCACTATTTTGGAGGGTGTTGAATCTTATTATAATGACAAAAGTGGATTTGTAGAGGTCATGACTTTATTTAGTAATGATTCCACTATTTCGGAAGAGGTTTCAATTGACTATGATGAGAACAAAGTTGCTACTTACGATGATTATTGTGATGATACCTATGTTATAAAAAGTAGTGATGATTATATTGATAAAACTTGTCATCATTATGAATATCCTTTTTCTGACCATTACACTTTTAATGTGGAAACAATCTATAGTATTCAAGTTTCACATGATACTCCCATTATTATGAATGAGAAGAATTTTGCTTATGTGGAGAGCAGTAAAAATTCTATGCTTGTAGATCATGAAAATAAACCTTTATGTGATAGTCTATTATTGAATTCATTCATGATGCTACTGAAAATTACAATGAGAGAGGAACTTATGCTTGTAGCAGTTGCAATAATATCAAGTTTTCTCTCTATGTGTTGAAAATCTTGAAGTCATGCTTGTTTTGCTTTCCTATGCTAGAAGATTCTTGTTCCCATAAATTGTTTGCTCACAAAATCCCTATGCATAGGAATTGGGTTAGACATAAATGTGTTTGTCATCTGATTCATGATGCTCTTTTTGCATTTCAATTCTTTACTTTTATGTGAGCATCATTGAAATCTTCATGCCTAGCTAAAAAGGCATTAAAGAAAAGTGCTTGTTAGGAGACAACCCAACATTTACCCTTACTGTTTTTATGTGTCCACATGATTAAGCTACTGTATTAATCATGTTTTATAGCTTTTGCTTCAATAAAGTGCCAAGTAAAGCCTTTGGGATAGTGTGGATGATTGTTGAATTGATGCTGTGCAAAAACAGAAACTTTTGCGTTCTGTGCCAGAATTGTTGTTCTGTACTGGAACGTGATCAATTGCTGAAATTTTTACACATGATTTATATAAAAATTTCCTACGTGATACTAATTTTAAGAATATTTAGAGTTACATAAGTATGGATAAAAATTGCGTCATCATAGACTGTTCAGTTTTTGACAGATTCTGTTTTCAATGCATAGTTTGCTTGTTTTCTAGTTTCTATGGCTTATATTGGTCAATATAAATTGTAGAAATGATATGGTACAGTAGGAATTGTGTGAGAACAATTATTAATCTTGTCTTGGCAGTACCAAAGTGAATGATTTGCTCTTTATTATACTAACGCATCTCACGAAGTTCCGTTAAGTTTTGTGTGATTGAAGTTTTAAAGTTTCGGGTGAGATATCGATATGACGGGAATAAGGAGAGGAAAGACACTAAGCTTGGGGATGCCCAAGGAACCCCAAGGTAATATTCAAGGAAGATACAAGCAACTAAGCTTGGGGATGCCCCGGAAGGCATCCCCTCTTTCGTCTCCAACATTATCGGTAACCTCACTTGGAGCTATATTTTTATTCGTCACATGGTATGAGTTTTGCTTGGAGCGTCATTTTATTTTGCTTAGATTTGCTTGATGTTTGAATAAAGTACTTAAGATCTGAAATTCTTAGAGGAGAGAGTCTTCTCATAGCTAGTTAATTATTTGACTACTCATTGATCTTCACTTATATCTTTTTGGAGTAGTTTGTCTTTTGCTCTAGTGCTTCACTTATATCTTTGTAGAGCACGGCGGTGGTTTCATTTTATAGAAATTGATGAACTCTCATACTTCTCTCATATTATTTTGAGAGTATCTAAACAGCATGGTAATTTGCTTAGGTTATGAATTTAGTCCTAATATGATGGGCATCCAAGAGGGATATAATAAAAACTTTCATATAAAGAGCATTGAATACTATGAGAAGTTTGATTCCTTATGATTGTTTTGAGATATGAAGATGGTGATATTAGAGTCATGCTAGTGGTAATTTGTGAGGTTAAAGAAATAATTGTGTTAAGGTTTGTGACTCCCGTAGCATGCACGTATGGTCTCCTAACTATGTAACCAAATTGAAGCGCATTGTGTCTTGATTGTTTATCTTTGGGTGAAAGTCGGGGGCGCGTGATGGTTAACTCCTACCAACCTCTCCCGTAGGATCATGCGTAGTAGTACTTTGCTTCGATGCCAAATAAACTTTTTGCAATAAGTATGTGAGTTCTTTATGACTAATGTTGAGTCCATGAATTATATTCACTCTCACCCTTCCACCATTCTAGCCACTCTAGTACCGCGCAGCTTTCGCCGGTGCATTAAATCCACCATATATCCTTCCTCAAAATAGCCACCATACCTACCTATCATGGCATTTTCATAGCCATTCCAAGATATATTGCCATGTAACTCCACCATTCTGTTTATTATGACACGCACCATCATTGTCATATTGCTTTGCATGATCATGTAGTTGGCATAGAATTTGTGGCTTGACCACCATTGATAATTTGTATACATGTCACTCTTGATCATTGCACATCCCGGTACACCACTGGAGGCATTCATATAGAGTCATATCTTTGTTCTAGTATTGAGTTGTAATATCGAGTTGTAAGTAAATAAAAGTGTGATGATCATCATTATTAGAACATTGTCCCATGTGAGGAAAAAAAGGAAAAAAGAGAAAAAGAGTCTCCCAAAAGAAAAGAGGAGTCTGCAAAAAAAGAGAGAGAGAGAGAAAGAGAGAAGGGACAATGTTACTATCCTTTTCCACACTTGTGCTTCAACATAGCACCATGTTCTTCATTATAGAGAGTCTCCTATGTTGTCACTTTCATATAACTAGTGGGAAATTTTCATTATAGAACTTGGCTTGTATATTCCAATGATGGGCTTCCTCAAATGCCCTAGGTCTTCATGAGCAAGCAAGTTGATGCACACCCACTAGTTTTCTTTTGAGCTTTCATACACTTATAGCTCTAGTGCATCCGTTACATGGCAATCCCTACTCACTCACATTGATATCAATTGATGGACATCTCCATAGTCCAATGATTTACCTAGTTGATGTGAGACTTTCTCCCTTCCTTTGTCTACTACCACCTTCTATTCCACCCATAGTGCTTTGTCCATGGCTCACGCTCATGTATTGCGTGAAGAGTCGAAAAAGCTGAAGTGCGTTAAAAAGTATGAAACAATTGCTTGGCTGACACCGGGGTGGGCATGATTTATACTTTGTATTAAGAAGAGGGAGCTTAACAAGACTATATGATTTTGTAGGGATAACTTTCTTTAGCCATGTTATTTTTGAAGCTTAATGACTTGCTTTCTAGTATGCTTGAAGTATTATTGTTTTCATGTCAATATTAAACTTTTGTTTTGAATCTTATGGATCTGAACATTCATGCCACAATAAAGAAGATTGCATTGATAAATATGTTAGGTCGCATTCCACATCAAAAATTCTGTTTTTATCATTTACCTACTCGAGGACGAGCAGGAATTAAGCTTGGGGATGCTTGATACGTCTCCAACATATCTATAATTTTTTATTGTTCCATGCTATTATATTATCTATTTTGAATGTTTTATATTCATTAATATGCTATTTTATATATTTTTTGGGACTAACCTATAAACCTAGAGCCCAGTGCCAGTTTCTGTTTTTTCCTTGTTTTTGAGTTTTACAGGAAAGGAATACCAAATGGAGTCGAAATGAGCTGAAACTTTACGACGATTTTTTATGGACCAGGAGAAGCCCACGGAGTATCGGAGATGGACCAGAGGAGCCACGAGGCATCCACAAGGGTGGGGGCGCGCCCACCCCCTGCATTGTCATCGCCTCGTGGACCCCCCTGACATGTCCCCGATGCCAAAAATTCCTATAAATACAGAAACCCCCAAAAAGAAACCTCGATCGGAAGTTCCGCCGCTGCAAGCCTCTGTAGCCACCAAAAACCTCTCGGGACCCCGTTCCGGCACCCTGCCGGAGGGGGAAATCATCTCTGGTGGCCATCTTCATCATCCCGGCGGTCTCCATGACGAGGAGGGAGTAGTCTACCCTCGGGGCTGAGGGTATGTACCAGTAGCTATGTGTTTGATCTCTCTCTCGTGTTCATGATTTGGCACGATCTTGATGTACCGCGAGCTTTGCTATTATAGTTGGATCGTATGGTGTTTTCCCCTCTCTACCTTGTGATGAATTGAATCTTTTCCTTTGAGGTTTTGTTATGTCGGATTGAATCTGTGGATGTGAGAGCACTTGATGTATGTCTTGTGATGGGATATCCATGGTGACAATGTGATGTTCTATTGATCCACCTGATATATGTTTTGGTTATCAACTTGCGGATTCCTTTGGTGACATTGGGGTAATCTATGCATAGGGGTTGGTACGCGTTTTCATATTCCTTTCTCCGATAGAAATCTCGGGATACTCTTGAAGTTCTTTATGTTGGATTGAATATTAAGACTCTGAAATTGTGTGATGTGTATCGTATAATTAGCCCACGGATACTTGTGGTGACATTGGAGTATCTAGGTGACATTAGGGTTGATTGATGCATGTCACTTGGTGTTATTTTAGTACGAACTCTAGGGTTGTTTTTGTCACTTATAGGAATAGCCCAATAGATCGATCAGAAAGAATAACTTTGAGGTGGTTTCGTACCCTACAAGCAATTTCATCTTATGTTCTCCGCTATTGGAACTTTGGAGTGATTCTTTGTTGCGCATTGAGGGAGTGTTATATGATCCAATTATGTTGTCATTGTTGAGAGAATTTGCACTGGTGAAAGTATGAACCCTAGGCCTTGTTTTCAAGCATTGCAATACCGTTTTTCCTCATGTTTGTTACTTGTTACCTTGCTGTTTTTATATTTCCAGATTACAAAAACCTATATCTACCATCCATATTGCACTTGTATCACCATCTCTTCGCCGAACTAGTGCACCTATACAATTTACCATCGTATTGGGTGTGTTGGGGACACAAGATACTCTTTGTTATTTGGTTGCAGGGTTGTTTGAGAGAGACCATCTTCATCCAACACCTCCCACGGATTGATAAACCTTAGGTCATCCACTTGAGGGAAAATTGCTACTGTCCTACAAAACTCTGTGCTTGGAGGCCCAACACGAGTCTACAAGAAGAAGGTTGCGTAGTAGACATCAATCTCTTTTCTGGCGCCGTTGCCGGGGAGGTGAGTGCTTGAAGGTATATCTTTAGATCTTGCAATCGAATCTTTTAGTTTCTTGTTTTATCACTAGTTTAGTCCATAAAAGAAAACTACAAAAAAATAGAATTGAGGTTACCTCATATGCTTCATCTTTTTAATGTCTTTCGTAAAAATGATGTAAAGGAAAATTGTGCTCAAGTGTTAGAAGAAGAAGTTAATAAAATGTTTGGCATAAAATCTTTGAATGATGAGCATGATTGCAATGTTGTTAGTATGAATTCTTTGAATATCCATAGTACTAATGATGATTGCACTAGTCATGATAAAAATGTATCTTATAAGCATGTCAATTTTTGTGGAGTGCATAGAGTTTGCAATTACGTACCAAAAAGGGAAGATAGATTTTGCAAGAGGCATAAGTATTTAGAAACTAAATGGTTGCAAGAGAGGCTAGATGTTTGTGCTGAAAGATTTAATATTTCTAGCCGTCCTTGTGAACTTTGCAATGAACATGGTCATTCAAATCTCCAATGCAAATTGTTTCATGATCGAATCATGTCCAAAATATGTAATGACTTGATTTGCCTTGCGCATCATAATGAACTTAGTTTGCTTCTGGCATATGAAGAAATGAAATGTATAACTAAGGATATTCCAGAATATAACCTTAAGAGATTTCTTGATTTTGATCTAGAGGAAATTTATATGTATTGTGCGGTAAATTGCATTGAGAATCCTTATATTGCCAATTACTTAAAGACAAGAAAACAAATAGAAGATGAAGAGAATACTAATGAAGGGGAAGAGGTTTCCCAATATCCTCCTATTTTTTCTTATGATGAATCAGGTAACGAGGAGGAGCTTTTTATTCAACCAATCTAATCAATAAGGAGATCCAAAAAGGTGATTAAACCCACACATGATGTGGAGAAGAGAAAGAAAAGACGGAGAAGCAAAGGTAAAAAGGTATCCCTCCCAAATGATGTTGCTCCTATTATTGTTGTGCCTCATGAGAATGAAATGAATATAATTGTGGAAGATGATGCACTTGATGATGATTTTGTTATGCCTCCTACTTGACGTGATGATTATGATTTGGAAGATAATGATACTTCTTACAATCTAGGGAATCTTTTTGTCATCAACTTGGAAAATTATGATGATAGTAATCGATATACTATTGGTGTTATTCATACTATTAATGATGAGAGTGATTATGCTTATGATATGCAAAGCCACAAGCTTGGGGAAGCTATGTTTGATGAGAATGACATGTTTGAGAATTTATTTGCTGCAATTAATATTTGTCCCAAGCTTGGGGATGCTATGCTTAATGAAGATGATCTATTTAGTCCCCCTACTTTGAACGATCAAATTTGTTATGATGACTGCATGCCTCCTATTTATGATGATTGCAATATTTATGAAAGTGGGTTTGGAAGAGTGTCAACTTTAGATAATATTTATCCCACTATTTTGGAGGGTGTTGAATCTTATTATAATGACAAAAGTGGATTTGTAGAGGTCATGACTTTATTTAGTAATGATTCCACTATTTCGGAAGAGGTTTCAATTGACTATGATGAGAACAAAGTTGCTACTTACGATGATTATTGTGATGATACCTATGTTATAAAAAGTAGTGATGATTATATTGATAAAACTTGTCATCATTATGAATATCCTTTTTCTGAACATTACTCTTTTAATGTGGAAACAATCTATAGTACTCAAGTTTCATATGATACTCCCATTATTATGAATGAGAAGAATTTTGCTTATGTGGAGAGTAGTAAAAATTCTATGCTTGTAGATCATGAAAATAATGCTTTATGTGATAGTATATTATTGAATTCATTCATGATGCTACTAAAAATTACTATGAGAGAGGAACTTATGCTTGTAGGAGTTGCAATAATATCAAGTTTCCTCTCTATGTGTTGAAAATCTTGAAGTCATGCTTGTTTTGCTTTCCTATGCTAGTTGATTCTTGTTCCCATAAATTGTTTGCTCACAAAATCCCTATGCATAGGAAGTGGGTTAGACTTAAATGTGTTTTTCATGTGATTCATGATGCTCTTTTTCCGTTTCAATTCTTTACTTTTATGTGAGCATCATTGAAATCTTCATGCCTAGCTAAAAAGGCATTAAAGAAAAGTGCTTGTTAGGAGACAACCCAACATTTACCCTTACTGTTTTTATGTGTCCACATGATTAAGCTACTGTATTAATCATGTTTTATAGCTTTTGCTTCAATAAAGTGCCAAGTAAAGCCTTTGGGATAGTGTGGATGATTGTTGAATTGATGCTGTGCAAAAACAGAAACTTCTGCCTTCTGTGCCAGAATTGTTATTATGTACTCGAACGTGATCAATTGCTGAAATTTTTACACATGATTTATATTCAAATTTCCTACGTTGTACTAATTTTTAAGAATTTTTAGAGTTACATAAGTATGGATAAAAAATGTGTCATCACAGACTGTTCAGTTTTTGACAGATTCTGTTTTTAATGCATAGTTTGCTTGTTTTCTAGTTTCTATGGCTTATATTGGTCAATATAAATTGTAGAAATGATATGGTACAGTAGGAATTGTGTGAGAACAATTATTAATCTTGTCTTGGCAGTACCAAAGTGAATGATTTGCTCTTTATTATACTAACGCATCTCACGAAGTTCCGTTAAGTTTTGTGTGATTGAAGTTTTAAAGTTTCGGGTGAGATATCGATATGACGGGAATAAGGAGAGGAAAGACACTAAGCTTGGGGATGCCCAAGGAACCCCAAGGTAATATTCAAGGAAGATACAAGCAACTAAGCTTGGGGATGCCCCGGAAGGCATCCCCTCTTTCGTCTCCAACATTATCGGTAACCTCACTTGGAGCTATATTTTTATTCGTCACATGGTATGAGTTTTGCTTGGAGCGTCATTTTATTTTGCTTAGATTTGCTTGATGTTTGAATAAAGTACTTAAGATCTGAAATTCTTAGAGGAGAGAGTCTTCTCATAGCTAGTTAATTATTTGACTACTCATTGATCTTCACTTATATCTTTTTGGAGTAGTTTGTCTTTTGCTCTAGTGCTTCACTTATATCTTTGTAGAGCACGGCGGTGGTTTCATTTTATAGAAATTGATGAACTCTCATACTTCTCTCATATTATTTTGAGAGTATCTAAACAGCATGGTAATTTGCTTAGGTTATGAATTTAGTCCTAATATGATGGGCATCCAAGAGGGATATAATAAAAACTTTCATATAAAGAGCATTGAATACTATGAGAAGTTTGATTCCTTATGATTGTTTTGAGATATGAAGATGGTGATATTAGAGTCATGCTAGTGGTAATTTGTGAGGTTAAAGAAATAATTGTGTTAAGGTTTGTGATTCCCGTAGCATGCACGTATGGTCTCCTAACTATGTAACCAAATTGAAGCGCATTGTGTCTTGATTGTTTATCTTTGCGTGAAAGTCGGGGGGGGGGGGCGCGATGGTTAACTCCTACCAACCTCTCCCCTAGGAGCATGCGTAGTAGTACTTTGCTTCGAGGGCTAATAAACTTTTTGCAATAAGTATGTGAGTTCTTTATGACTAATGTTGAGTCCATGAATTATACGCACTCTCACCCTTCCACCATTCTAGCCACTCTAGTACCGCGCAACTTTCGCCGGTGCATTAAACCAACCATATATCCTTCCTCAAAACAGCCACCATACCTACCTATCATGGCATTTTCATAGCCATTCCGAGATATGTTGCCATGTAACTCCATCGTTCCGTTTATTATGACACGCACCATCATTGTCATATTGCTTTGCATGATCATGTAGTTGGCGTAGCATTTGTGGCTTGACCGCCGTTCATAATTTTTATACATGTCACTCTTGATCATTGCACATCCCGGTACACCGCCGGAGGCATTCATATAGAGTCATATCTTTGTTCTAGTATCGAGTTGTAATATCGAGCTGTAAGTAAATAAAAGTGTGATGATCATCATTATTAGAACATTGTCCCACGTGAGGAAAAAAAAGGCAAAAGGAGAAAAAGAGTCTCCCAAAAGAAAAGAGGAGTCTTCAAAAAAAAGAGAAAAAGAGAGAAGGGACAATGGTTACTATCCTTTTCCACACTTGTGCTTCAAAGTAGCACCATGTTCTTCATTATAGAGAGTCTCCTATGTTGTCACTTTCATATAACTAGTGGGAAATTTTCATTATAGAACTTGGCTTGTATATTCCAACGATGGGCTTCCTCAAATGCCCTAGGTCTTCATGAGCAAGCAAGTTGATGCACACCCACTAGTTTTCTTTTGAGCTTTCATACACTTATAGCTCTAGTGCATCCGTTACATGGCAATCCCTACTCAATCATATTGATATCAATTGATGGACATCTCCATAGTCCAATGATTTACCTAGTTGATGTGAGACTTTCTCCCTTCCTTTGTCTACTACCACCTTCTATTCCACCCATAGTGCTACGTCCATGCCTCACGCTCATGTATTGCGTGAAGAGTTGAAAAAGCTGAAGTGCATTAAAAAGTATGAAACAATTGCTTGGCTGACACCGGGGTGGGCATGATATATACTTTGTGTTAAGAAGAGGGAGCATAACAAGACTATATGATTTTGTAGGGATAACTTTTTTTAGCCATGTTATTTTTGAAGCTTAATGATTTTCTTTCTAGTATGCTTGAAGTATTGTTGTTTTTATGTCAATATTAAACTTTTGTTTTGAATCTTATGGATCTAAACATTCATGCCACAATAAAGAAGATTGCATTGATAAATGTGTTAGGTCGCATTCCTCATCAAAAATTCTGTTTTTATCATTTACCTACTCGAGGACGAGCAGGAATTAAGCTTGGGGCTGCTTGATACGTCTCCAACGTATCTATAATTTTTGATTGTTCCATGCTATTATATTATCTGTTTTGGATGTTTTATATGCATTAATATGCTATTTTATATTATTTTTGGGAATAACCTATTAACCTAGAGCCCAGTGCCAGTTTCTGTTTTTTCCTTGTTTTTGAGTTTTACAGGAAAGGAATACCAAACGGAGTCGAAATGAGCTGAAACTTTTCGACGATTTTTTATTGACCAGGAGAAGCCCACGGAGTATCGGAGATGGACCAGAGGAGCCATGAGGCATCCACAAGGGTGGGGGCGCACCCCCTGCCTTGTCGTCGCCTCGTGGACCCCCCCTAACTTGTCCTCAATGCCAAAAATTCCTATAAATACAGAAACCCCTGAAAAGAAACCTAGATCGGAAGTTCCGCCACCGCAAGCCTCTGTAGCCACCAAAAACCTCTCGGGACCCCATTCCGGAACCCTGCCGGAGGGGGAAATCATCTCCGGTGGCCATCTTCATCATCCCGGCGGTCTCCATGACGAGGATGGAGTAGTCTACCCTCGGGGCTGAGGGTATGTACCAGTAGCTATGTGTTTGATCTCTCTCTCGTGTTCATGATTTTGCACGATCTTGATGTACCGCAAGCTTTGCTATTATAGTTGGATCGTATGGTGTTTTCCCCTCTCTACCTTGTGATGAATTGAATCTTTTCCTTTGAGTTTTTGTTATGTCGGATTGAATCTATGGATGTGAGAACACTTGATGTATGTATTGCGATGGGATATCCTTGGTGACAATGGGATGTTCTATTGATCCACCTGATGTATGTTTTGGTTATCAACTTGCAGATTCCCGTGGTGACATTGGGGTAATCTATGCATAGGGGTTGGTACGCGTTTTCATATTCCTTTCTCCGATAGAAATCTCGGGATACTCTTGAAGTTCTTTATGTTGGATTGAATATTAAGAATCTGAAATTGTGTGATGCGTATCGTATAATTAGCCCACGGATACTTGTGGTGACATTGGAGTATCTAGGTGACATTAGGGTTGATTGATGCATGTCACTTGGTGTTATTATAGTGCGAACTCTAGGGCTGTTTGTGGCACTTATAGGAATAGCCCAATAGATCGATCAGAAAGAATAACTTTGAGGTGGTTTTATACCCTACAAGCAATTTCATCTTATGTTCTCCGCGATAGGAACTTTGGAGTGATTCTTTGTTGCACGTTGAGGGATTGTTATATGATCCAATTATGTTATCATTGTTGAGAGAACTTGCACTAGTGAAAGTATGAACCCTAGGCCTTGTTTTAAAGCATTGCAATACCCTTTTCTCTCACGTTTGTTACTTGTTACCTTGCTGTTTTTATATTTTCAGATTACAAAAACCTATATCTACCATCCATATTGCACTTGTATCACCATCTCTTCACCGAACTAGTACACTTATACAATTTACCATTGTATTGGGTGTGTTGGGGACACAAGAGACTCTTTTTTATTTGGTTGCAGGGTTGTTTGAGAGAGACCGTCTTCATCCTATGCCTCCCACGGATTGATAAACCTTAGGTCATCCACTTGAGGGAAAATTGCTACTGTCCTACAAAACTCTGCGCTTGGAGGCCCAACACGAGTCTACAAGAAGAAGGTTGCGTAGTAGACATCACCCATCACAACAACAAAGATGGGGATCTCTGAGTCCTTCTGAGATGAAGTTAGTTTGGTCTTGTGGGCAGTAATGTAACCATCCTTCAACTACTCCTTCTGATAAGAAGATAGACTGGCCTTCTTCTTCGTGGCATAATCAGAACTCGGCACTTCACATACTCCATATTGTTCTTCAGAGGAGGAAGATCCTGCTGTGCAAAGACAAGAAAACAACTAAATGCTAGCATCCCTGTTTGCTCGCAAAAAAGAAAAGGAAATATTTAGAATGTGCCATTACATTAACAATGGGACTAACTGATGAAATGTGTAGTCACAAAGAGATGCATCCTCATTATCCTCATGGGAAATGATTTGATACAAAAGAAAGCAGCTCTACTTGTACTTTATTATTACTTCATTTTATCAGTGGCTATAATGGTGGAAAAACGGTGCCTCAATTTATTAGCAGCCTTAGATTAACATGTGAAACAATAGCACTTTCTCATGACGGTATCTAAACAGTAGCACAACACCAATATAGATGGCAAAGCTCAATTATATGGATGAAAACCATGAGTCGGTACCAACATTTGTCAGGAGGCTTATTGCGTACAACATATAGATGAAGCACTTCTCCGGAGCCATCAGTTATTATCTATTGTGGTTGCCATGCTTACTGTTTACTCCTAGAATAGTTTAATGTTTCCAACATCTTCTTGTGTAGTTCCACTAAAATATATGTTATCTTCAAACAAGGTCCCTGTTTGCAGAAGTAGATATAATTTCATATTACATTAAGAGTGGCATCAAATGGCAGTGGCAAAACAATGGCTCGTTCCAGCCGTTGCAATAAATTAAGATGCAAAACTACATCATTACTTCTGTCATCATAGTTCCAGTGCTTCATTACAGCACCGGGATTTGATTTGTGTTCTTCTTCCGCTTGTTCTTCCCCTTCATCACTTGGTTCAATAACAGACAAGCTTCACTTTCAATGTAAGATTTGGCATGTCAATTAGGGAGCACACGTATAGCACTAAGCAACAACATTAATTTTCTGATGATAGTAGCAAAATAGAGGCCAACAGTTGTGAAATATCATTATCATACCTCAATGGGATACTATGATGCACATACAGATTGGAAGTGTGATCTCCTTTTGTGCAGTTCACTAAAATCAAGCAACATTACCGTATAAGTAGCACAACATGTGAAAGCACAATGCACAATCATGTGGAAGAAGGCCGGTACTGACCTCTCATGACGCAGAATTCAAACAACTCACATGAAGAAGATCTGAAACAAATTTACCAGCATGGATAGGAAGTCTGATCTCCTCTTGTGCAGTACCACTAAAATCAAGCAATCAGGCAACGTTGTCGGTGTGACGTTTTAGTTGAACTGCAGAAAACACTCTTAAAACCAAACTGTTTTGTGGAGTGCACCAAAAGGTCGCAGTAGCAACGAGGTGAAGTAGATATCCCTGTTTGCACAGAGGTGCAAATGAAACAATTACTGGCCAATAATGGTGGATGACACAAAAGCCCACAAAAAAGCATCTAACTTATCTAAATGGGAAATGAAGCAAGACAGTAGCATTTCTCAAACAGTGGCATTGATTCATATTAACAGGGAGATTATATTAACAATAACATTTGTTAAACATGTAATTTTCTTTTAATTGTGCCATTGTAGTATTATTAGATTAACAACAGCTAAACAGTTGTATGGGATGGTGGACGCACCAGCACCATGTGCATCCACCGATGTATAAAGGGGTGATGCACAGTCTGTTGCAAAAAAAACCAAGGAGCATATTTGAGCTATGTTGGTCCCATTTTCATTCTCTTTAGAAACCTTTGCCTATGTGAGGGCAGCTAATCTAGTCATGCTCAAACTCTACAGCTTTGTCCCCCACCCACAGAAAGATCAGTTCCTTACAGATGTGTGTACTGCGCTTGTCATTGTTTTCCCTTTTCGACCGATAGAGTTATTGGATAGCTTGTCTGTACTACTTTCCCCCTTCCTTTCCTCTTTGAACCACATCCTAGATTCATGCTATACAACTTTCCCCCTTCTTTCCTGTTTGATCCAACACCTAGATTCAAGTGCAGAAGCAAAAAAAATCCACATGCAGCTAGAGCAATGTCTGTTTAAAAGTAAGTTATACCTTACCGTTGTTGGGGTGTGGCTCGGTGGACGGCCGAAGGCCGGATCTGCCCACACTATGTACGACAGCAAGGAAGAAGGGGTCGGAGGCCCTCCCGCATCGGCGATGGGTGAAAGAGAACAGCGCCGCCGGCAGTGGATTCCCTCCCTCGCCAACGGCGACATCGTTCAACCTCCTCCCCTTCCCGGCGGATGGGATCCTACCGGCTCTTTGACCAGAAGTTAGGGGGAGACAGAGAGAGGCCAACGCAGTCTGGTTTAAATCTGGAGAGGGTGAGAGCGTGTGAAGGGAGCAATTACAAGCACTGAGGCTCCAGTGTGTATATATATAGTGGAGAGAGAGTGTGAAGAGAGCAAACCCTAGAAAACAAGCGCTGAGGCTGCAATGTATATATGTAGTTGGAGTGGTTTTCTTTTTCTCTCCATAAAGATCGCTTTAAATTGTGCACGAAATGAAACTCTTTATTTAACGTACCAGTGAAGAAAAATACTAGGGCAATGCTAATATGCGAAGAAAAAATAACGCTCGAAGGAGTCAATTCGCAATTAACGCTACACGCTTCCCAGTCGCACTTTATATCGTTCATGTGTTGTACACGACCCTTCGTTATGTGAACAACCACTGAACCACACAAGGGTCAAAATATCGGAAAGGTGGGCTGCACCATCCTCCAATTTTAAATATTTTGGCGAACCAACCTGTGATTGGATGGTTAGAGGGACAGTGGTATCCCTAGCCCACCAGGGTTCTAGTCCTGGTGCTCGCATTATTCCTAGATTTATTTAAGGATTTCCGGCGATGCGCTTTTAGTGGGAGGAGACGTTCCCGTCGATGATGAGGCGCCTACAGTGACTTCGTAAATCTCAAGATAATATGCCGGCTCAGTCTCTCGGAGGTGCTCATAGGGGTAGGGTGTGTGCATGTGCGTTCATTGGGGTGACTGTATGCGCGTATTTATGAGCGCTTGGTATGTACTGTGTTCAAAAAAATATTTAAATACTTTTGGGAAAATCAATTTTACTTATTTTTTATGTACACTTTGCGCTCTTCCAATAATTTTGGGCACTTGTATTCGGCCTAAATTAGTGTACCACCGTATATCGTATTACCACTCCGTCCGGGTTTTTACGCCACATCATATTTTCTATCAAAGTTTGACCACATTATTTAACTAGTAAACTGCTAATACATGCCAACAAAAAATTAATATTACTGGCTTCTTTTTTTATGTAGTTATATAATGTTCTTTATCGAAGTTAGCTAACATAATTAACTAGTGGCAAAAATTCCAAACCAACATAATTAATACGGCCGGTGGCCGTATGCATACATTTTTTTCCAGCAGATTTCTTTGTGAGAGAGAACGGCGGGGACCCCTAATCGGAACGCCCCGACATTGGGTTTTCCCCCTCGCTGACGGCGACCGCATCTACACAAAACATCCTGCCCTTCCCCCGGCGGACGTGATCTGCCCGGATGCGTGACTAAAGATGTGGCCATAGTCGTTTTGTGTGAGAGAGTGTGAAGAGAGCAACCACAGCAAGCAACCCTGAAGGCTCCTGGCTATTTATATAGTGGAGTTGTTTCTTTTTCTCTCCATATGAACCTATTTATATTGCGTACGTGCCACTTAAGAAAAAAATTATTTATAAATAAAGCGGCACTGTTCATGCGTGGTTCCAAACCCTCCATTAAGTGAGTAACTACTACACGCATCAAATTATCACGTGGGTTTCATCTTCGTACAGAAATGAGCTCCACCGTGTAGCCACATGTGTGTGGTTTGGGAAGACGCAAAAAGAGTGTGTGCGTTGGTGCGTGCACCTCTTCTCTTCGAGCATGGTTAAAAGTATAGCCAACTACTCTACCACGCGGTTATTAGATGGGCAAAGAGTATAGGCAGTAATAATGACTTACGAGCCATCAAATCACAAGGCCCACCTTTCCGTAAGTTTGACAGAGGAAGCATCCATCATTTCACTCATCGTTGAATATCCATCCACTGCTACCTTAACAAAAAAAATCCGCTGCTACCTCCGTAGCTTGGTTAACAATATAGCCATGGCAATCACAATCACAATCTAGAAATATCATTCACTGATACAATAGCGCTGGCTATAAGGATGGCTCTAAAGCTGGTGATTTTTTTTTACTTTGTCTGTTTCTCTTTTTCTCTCATTTACTCATTTTACATAGGAGCACGTGTAGAGGCTGGCTATTCCTTTCGATGGGACTTCTTCATGGGGTAAGCAGCTCTGAATATTATTCCCGCTGCCCACCACTCTGAATCGTGCCATCTATGATACGTACTTGTATGATACTACCATTGAAACAATGAGGTCCACTAGGTCTAGTATGTCCTATAAGAAGAAACTGTCACGCAAAACTTACATTCTGGTTGCCTTCTTCCTCATACTATACTACTAGTACTACTACTCGTTCTCCTATAAACCTTGCTCTTGGCATCTCAAAAAAATTAACCTTGCGCTTAGCTCTTCACCTCTTCGGGAAGTCGAACAATGATGGTACTATAGTATATGCTTCTGGCTATCTGACACTGAATGAATTGTTGCATGTCCATCGTGTCGTGGGTGCACATGATCACCTATGGGGCCACGGGCCCCTTTCGTGGTTCGGTAGGGGGAGGATGACATTGCACGAAGAGCGGAGGCAGTGAGGCAGCACGACGGCAAGACGCTAGTCTTTTACCCAGGTTCGGGCCGCTAGGAAGTGTAAAACCCTACACCTGCTTTGGTGGATTGAATGGAGGAACACGAAGACACGGAGTTCTCAAACCCGACAGGGTCGCCTCGGGGAGAGCTGCTACACGCGCACAAGTGTGTAAGGGTCCGAATCCATGTCTAGGTTGCCTTGGGCCTCCTTTTATAGCTCAAGGGGTAACCACAGTGGCAAAACAGACACTATTCTAGTGATTAGATAGCCAACAGTGCTATCAAACCTAACTCTGGCACTTAGGACAAAACGTCATAAATGCTACTTGAGGTGGCGCGCGGAGGTGCATCCTCGGCAAGCTTATAACACCGCTTATCTAACTACCGCTTATTAGCTTGACACGCCTTTAGGACGGGTGTCAAATGAGTGTGATCTGTCTTCCAGCAAGCCGCCACGTATCCAGCGAGAGCCACTTAATTACATGAGGGCTCGACATCGCACCGATAAGTGACTGGTGTCGCGGTGCACTGGAGCGGTGGTAGCTGGCTTGTGCCTGCTGGGGTAGGGCTTGCGGGCCTTCTTGGAGAGACGCGCACTTCAGCCCCCGAAAGCCTCGGGGGCGCGGTTTGATCTTGCTTTAGACGTCGGCTTCGACCTTGCCGGCCTCACCTGGCCGGCAGGGGAGGCCTTTCGAGAGGATCTTTGGTGTGATATTAACTTGGTCTTCTTGATGCGCTCCCTTATCTCACGGAGAGCGGCTTCTCTAGTTTGGTTTGCACTTGTTGGGTCACTTAGGGTGGTCATTTCCTTGGCAGGCCTTAGTCACCAAGGCGGAGGCTCTTTTTGTCCGTGCACAAGTCAGGGGGAAATAAACACCCCTGTTTTGTGTACCCCGACACTCCGCATGGGCGAGGGGTGAGGGGCGAGGGATTGTGCGTACTACTACACCCGTTTCAATATGGACTACATATGGAGCAAAATGAGTGAATCTACACTCTAAAATACGTCTATATACATCAGTACTTGGAGTATGTAGTTCATATTGAAATATGTTAAAAGACATATATTTCAAACAATATGAAAATCTCTCTAACCAAGGTAGGGACGAGGAGTATACGTATAACCGGAGAGCGTAGGTGTAGTAAGCAAGCTTCTCCTCATCATACAACTCTGCGAGCCACCACGTGCGTGGACGAGGGAGAGGGCGTAGTAAGCAAGCTTCTCCTCGTTTTGCAAGGATACGAGACACATCAAAGTACTATAGTTCTGCGAGTTGACGAGACACATCAAACCTCCTTCCTGGTTTATTACTCCCTTTCGTATTTTGTGCCAAATTTTGATCTTAAATTTAAGTAACAAATGTTAACGCATGTCATAAAAAATAATATGATTGGAAACTATGTTCAAATACAAATCCAATGATATAATTTTTGGTTTCATGCATTAATATTTTGTTAGTTAAATCTCTAGTCAAAATTTGGCACAAAATACAATGGGGACTTATAAACCAGGACAGAGGTAGATAAGTGCCTACTTTCCAGTCAATATGGCTCAATTTAAATATCTCTCTAACCAAAATTGATGGTGAGTGGTGGAATAAATTTGATACTATAGTTCGCAAAAGTATTGAACATGTGATGGTGAACGGAGGGAGTACGACACCATTAGTACTACAGTTCTTTTGGAAGGGTGTTAGAAGTCCCTCCCATTCACATGTTCACATTTCAAGCTTCAATAAAAATGTTGCATGCAAGGATTAAGAGAAAACTCAGCAATGCATGTACTCCCTCAATCCATATAGGGTCAAAAATGTGTTTTCGAGGTTAACTTTGACCACATGTTAGAGCAATAACATGACATGCAACTTAGACAAATCATACCATCAAACTCATACGTGGTCATTGTACTACTGACACATGCATGCGTTGCAATTAGTACGTAGTACATGATAGTTTCTTGGTTTAGATTTGGAATTGAGGCCCATAAACTGGAAGGGAGGGAATATTATTTTCTGGAACCATCCCCGCACGGCCATACTTGATGTTTCAGAGAAGGGTTATATGCCTTGCTGCAATAGTACCGTCCAATTCGGGTAAAATAAATAGTACCGTCCAATCTTCACGTGTGGTGTTTTTCTTGGAAATTATTACGAGAGGATTCAACGATGTGTGAAGTGATCTGTTGTTCGTGCGTCCAACTTACTATTGGAAAGTTGTGGCTCTGCTATTTGATGGCTCATTAGTCATTATTACTGCGGCGCAATGAGCGGGGTGACCGGGTGAGTAGTCCTTGCAGTTGTGCGCTCACAATTTGGTGCATGGCACGTGGAGCCAGATGATGGATGCCCCACATGTCAAGGAAAGGAAGTTTTGTGCTCCTAGAATGGTTTCTCGCAATGCTATCGACCTTTCAGCATTTGTTTTTATATATATATATACTGTGCTAGTAAATATAATTTCTCAGCGAGATAAAATTATCCTAGTACAATGCTACAAAGCTTTCAGCTTTTCTTTCATGTGTCTTGCCTTGAAGGTTTTATTGTTACAACATTCCATCAAATACAAAGGAAACTTACATGCATGCTAATGCATATCAATGATTCACATATGAGACCAAATAATTACTTCACAACTTATGATAAAGTTGTGAGAAGGTGTACAAATAAAGAAAAAAATGATCGATCAGGTCCCTAGGCATGCTTTCATTTCCTGGCCACGGTGGACAAGTTGGTAGCCACTTTCACAGGGCTCATTGATGCTCGCTAAGACATGTAGCAGTTGGATGCATGCACCATCCCATCATTTTGTGCAGTTCCACTAAAATGGAGATGAGCATCCCTGTTGACAAGGATAATGAATAAGTGTGATTGCAATAATAGTGGCATTGTTGATGAAACATGGAAAGTACACCAGCCGAGCTACAATACGTTTTAGGCAAAGAACTAGAGAAGATCCACATGCATGATTTTCCACATGTAGCGACGTGGGAAGACGGATGGTGGGCAGGATCTGCCCATACTACGGCAACGAGCAAGGGGCGAAGGCACTACCGCGCCGGAGCTTGCTTAGAGAGAACGATGGGTACCGCAGATCAGGACACCAGAAGTGGCTTTCCTGCCTCGACGCTAGCGACCGGAGCAACATTGCACATCCTCCCTTTCCGCCGGTGCCAGGATCCGGCTGGATCAGGGACCAGCAGTGAGAGAGAGATAGAGATAGAGAGAGATAGAGAGAGAGAGGCCACCGCCATCTTGTTTGAAAGAGTGTGAAGAGATCGACCCCAGCAAGCAAGCATTGAGGCTACTGCCTATATTATATATAATATAGTGGAACGGTTTTCTTTTTTCTCTCGATAAAAAATCGGTTTATATTCTATATGTGCGCTATTAAGGAATAAAACCTTTTTTTAAATAACGCGCCAATGCATCAAGTCACACTTTGTTTATTCATGCGTGGTACAAAATCCTCCATCAAGTGGACAACCACTACACGTGTCAAATTATCACATGGGCTGCCTTTTCTTAAAGAAATGAGTTCCACCTTGTACCCGCGCATGTGGTTGGGAAAGAGACGGGAGTACGTGCGTCGTGCGTGCACCTCTTCTCTTCATGCACATACCCCACCTACGTGTGTCTGTGAGAGAGATACAAACCTAGAGAGAGATGGTGTGTGCGTTCATGAGTGTTTTTTTGGGGGGTGATTTCGTGAGTGTATTTGTGTGCGTGAGAGATAGGTAGGGTATATGCGTCGATGATATCTCAAAAAATGTAACACATGCAATGTGTGTGAAATAGAGGCCTAGCTATATCATATATAGAGGGGGTGATCCACGAGAAGAGAGGGGAGGGATCATCGGCGTGAGATATCGATAGAAGTGAAGAGAGGATCAAGTGTGTGGGTGCGAGATCGATTAAGAGAGCCAGCGAAATCGTGTGTGTGCACGTCAAAGATATAGGGCGACTGACCTACCAGAATGTTAGAGGGGAGAGGGCAAGTTTGTGTGTGGCAAGGAGACATGACTAGAGCACTCGATCTAGAGAGGGGGGGGGCAGAGACCTAACTAGAGAGGTAGATCGACTGGTATATGTGTGGAGAAGGAGAGCCCTAGCTATGTCTTTATGTCTTGAGGGAGATCGATCGACATCCATACATAAATGTAGGACAGGAAAAAGGTTGGGAGAGAGAGAGACAGAGCTAGAGTGCCGGAGGGGTTGTGGTGGAGTTGCTTCTTGGAGATGGTGGGAGAGGCCGACTAGACAAACAGAGGGTACAACTGCAATATCAAGAAGAGAGGGGATGTGTGTCTGTGTGTGTGCGTGTGCGTGATAGACACGTCGGGAGGCATGCATGGATGATGAAGGGGGAACCATATCTATTTGGTAAGTAGAGCTAACTAGGTCGGTAGATCAATTGTTGTGTGTCAGAGAAAGGGAGAGACATAACTCATGTGGTGGATCGATCGGCGCATGTGGAAAAACAGTTATAAACGACCTAGCTAGCTATATGTATAGAGGGACATCGATCGGTTTACATCCATTTGTTAGAGGCAAATAAGGCCCAGAGGGATGGATAGAGAGAGAGATAAGGATGGAGCTAGGAGGTGGTGCGAGAGGCCTACTAGATAGGGCAGAAGAATGTGCGATTGCGAGGTCGATGAGAAGAGGGGCGAGAGTTTACACGTGTGTGGGACCGTATGAAAGATATGGGGCATGGACGGGGAGTGGAGGAGATGGAAAGTGTGTGTGTATGTGGTAGGCATTCCTGGCTAGAGAGGTTTATCGATCGGTGTGTGTCGGAAAGGTGTTGTGGAGATCGTGGGAGAACAACCTAAAGAAAATAAACGAATGTGCGCGACGGAGAGAATGCTGACAGAGGGGGAGGGCGAGGAGGGCGTGTGCATGCACGAGAGAAAGTTACTGCTAGCTACAAAGATAAGAGGATTGTGTGGGTGTAAAGGACTAACAAAGATCATAATTCATTATAAAAGTGGATTCATATATTTGAATAAGAGATCATGGTGTTTTAAACCTTTTATGCATGCATGAATATAGTGGTGATACGCGTGGTGTGGTTTTGGACATGTTATACTAGAATGTTATAATGTGTGGCGTTTGCAACTCATAGCTAAGTATCGAACAATCTAAACCATACTATATATCGAACAATCTCACAGTTTATTTGAATTTGTGATAATGTGTGGCGTTTGCAGGTCACGGCTAAATAATTGTAGGCGTAGGGGGCGGGGCACCATACATTATGTGATAAACACATTATACATATGAGACATGGTTTTGATTATGAAGATCTAGCTAGATCTTGAAATGTACTATGATTTTAAATTAGCATAAAGTGGATTAAAAAATTCGAGTTTGAGTTTATATAGTACACATAGTTCATATCTAACACGATGGTTTAACTTGACAAATAGAGAAACGAATTCAAATTTAGTTCATATTAAAGCGGTAGTATATACATTTGGAATGCACTAAAATGTTCATTTGAGTAGCAGGTTACGTGCGTTATACACCTAGCGAAATATTTTAATTGAACATAACATGGATTCAAAGTTTTGAATGGCATCTGTAGTAATTCATACAGTAAAACGGGACAAAATCTCTTGTGTGGTGCGAATTGATTTTTTTTTTTGATGAGGGAAGTGCATATTGATTTCATACAGTACACGTTAGGCTTCCGAAATTTCAACCCGCGCCTTCTTATCTCACAATTTTAAGATATCTCTTTGTCTCGTTGTGCTCCAAAAACGCCCTCCTTCTCAACCCATGCCTTGCTATCCCAAAATTACAACGCGCGCGAAAACACCCTCCTCCTGCGAAATCCCAACACGCAAAATTCCTGTTATACACCGCCTGGTTCAAACCGGTGGGGGTATATTCGTAACTTACCCCACACCTCGGACAAGCGCGTCCCTAAGCCAAGGTTCCCCCCTCCCTTCCCCTCCACCCCCATTCGTACACTGAGGCCGCCAAAACCCGCGAAGCCCCACACCATCCTCCGTGCGCCACCCGATCGCCGCCCAGCCGGAGCCTCTTCCGCGACGACATCGTCCACCGCAACAGCTCAACATCCTTCATCCACCGCACTGGATGAGGATCCATCCTTGATTTCATCATCCCGCCAGTTCAGCCACCCGTCCTCCACCTCCAAGGAGCTACCCCGACGTTCGCCTCGTCTATCGTGCCACCTCCATTCGCACAGCGCCATCTTCACCTGCACCACCGGAAGAGCAGCACCATCACCAATTCCTCGGATGAAGCTCAGGACTAATCAGCGCCACCAAAGAGGTTCTACACTAATCGCTGCCTTTTCTACTTGATTCGATCTCACGGTGTTGTCGACGCTCAATCTCGAGCCGCCATGCCATAGCTCAATATACGGCGGCGTCACGGGCCATTTCCTCCGCGGCGTCTCTCCGCCAAGGCGTTGCTCCTCGGTGGCGACGTCCACATCAGCAGGAGCTACTGCTGCTACGACTCTCGATGGCCCTGCTGCTGCTGCTTCGGCTCTCGCTCGCGCTGTTGCTCTGCTCTTGCTCTCGGTCGCGTGCCTGGTCTGCTCTTGCTCTTGCTCGCGCTGCTGCTCTTGCTCTTACTTGTGCAGCTGCTGCACGAGCAGAAGCTCTGGCTTTTGCTCGCGCTCTTGCTGCTGCTACCTGAGATGCTGCTACACGACCAGCTACCCCGGCTCTCGCACGCGCTGCTGCTGCTGCACGACCAGCTGCCCCGGCTGCTCTCTTGTAGTACGTTCCCTGCTGGAGCGGCTACCGATTTAGATCACTGCTACTCTGCCACTAGTACTCGAGCGGCCAAAACTATTAGTGTGCTGCTTTTCTGCTACTAGTGCGTTTAGTTTCGACAGTAAAATTTAGGTTCGACAACAAAATTCAGTTTCGACAGTAAAATTTAGTTTTGACAGTTAAATTCAGTTTTGACAGTTAAGTTCAGAGATGAACGGCTGATGTATTTTACATCTAGCACTTTTTGGTGGTGTATTCTACATCATCTATTGGAGATGCTATTAGAATACCACTTCAGGTTAATGTTGTTTCTCTTGTCCTGCTTCAGCCTCGCTGTCGTACACCTCACCGGAGCTGCTCCAACGATGAAACCGTCCATCACGGTGAAGCAGTACCCTCGTCTCCATCTCCAGACGCCTAAGATCTTCTTCCCCGCCTCCGACAGCCACATCAGCCGCATCATCAACATGGCTTCGCCAAAGAGGTTGTACACTAGTCGCATCACTTTTTTTACTCTACCTGTTATATATATTGTCCACTGAGCACGCGTAGTAATGAGAAATATGATAAGTTTCTCCTATATGACAAGCAGTGAGATACTAGGCAAATTAGCTATCCGTGATGGACTCTCTCGAAAGCCATCATTATTTATTTCTACGCGTTGGAGCTATGCATGTGTAGATGGGCCTGGGAGTTGGGCTAGTAGGGCAGTGGCCTGGATCCAAAGTAGTAGAAGTAGTACAAAAACATTTTTCGAGTGTAGGCTTTTGCCTGTTCAAGCCTGCCTACTAGAATCACCAGTGGTTGAAAGGAAAAGTGAAGGAAAAACATAGGAATTGGAAACTTTCCTATGGGACTACTATTCATGCATGTGGTTCAAAGGAATGGAGCAAAGGAAAACTGTAGGATTTTTTCCTTTAGTGTCTCTTTCAAAGAAAAACCATAGGAATTTTAATATCCACTTGGCCCTCCTTTTCAAATTGCTATTCATGAAGAACAAGACTAAGTGCTAGTAGCATAATAGCATTCTAACTGTACATTTTCTTTTGGTTTAACTTAATTTGACCATGCTTCTTTGCATTCCTATGATTTTCCAATTCCCATGAACCAAACACCCAGATTGACAGAAATCATGTGTTTGCAAATGCTCTATTTTGCACGTGCATTCCAATCCTATTACTGTGTATTTCCTAGAATCCTCCAATTCAAACGAGCCCTTACATAATTACTTCTGTTAAAGATAGAGATAGGTGTCAAAGAAAACCTTGTGGGGTTTGTCCCGCTCCAGCCGCGCCATCGTCCACCCCAGCTCAGCTGCTCCAACGACGGAAGGGTCAACCACAGCAAGGATTCGCCCTCCAGAATGTCTTTCGCCACCTCAGATCTTCTTCCCTACCGTCAGCAGCCACCACAACTGCATTACCATCATCAGTTGAGTAGATGACCTTGAGGACTACACGGGTCCGCAAGAGAGGTTGCACTCTTTCGTGTATGCTTACGTTATGCATCGCTTAATATTACATGCTACTTTATCGTCATGTGCATCTCTTAGACTCCGAGTCAGGTCCAAACTTATGCTCAAACTTGAGTTTTTAAATGGTTGTGGGGTACATATCGGGGCAGCAACGAATTGTATATGTCTACTATCTGGTTAATCTCGGGTGTCTACTATGTGTTTCATGTTGGGTGGGAAACAAACTGTAAAGGATCCATTATCTGTATTTTTTGACTGAAGCTATTATCTGCCTGCTATCATTGGTTTTGGGTCTATCCACAGGTTGCTACCATCACTCTGGATTTCTACATGCACTCCTTACATAACCTCACTATGTTTTACTCCTATGCATGTCAGCTATTGTACACAATGCTACTGAACATGTAGAGAAAAAGTGATGAGCCTTGCGTGGTAATAAAATGTCATGCAGACGTCGCTTCATGGTGGGTGCAAAGGCAGCCCCCTCCCCCCATTCTATATTGTAATCAATAGGAAGATAACTATTCGGAGGGGGATTCAGAAGGAGCAAACCATTCCTATTTACGCCCTCAGGTCTTTTCTCTAACTCGGCATGCTAACATTGGTCATATCATGCATGTGGCACCTTGCATTGCTTACTTTATACATCAAATATGTCATCTGCTTAGTTTAGACATGCTTTGTGTGAATGCCATATGTTTAGTTTCTATATCATATATGTGAATTAGGCAATTCCATCTTGTTTAGCCAGGCATCATATATGTGAATTTTGTGATGCCATCCTGCTTAGCCAGTCATCTTATATGTGAATTATATCTTGCCATTCTTTTTTTTATTATGTATTACATTTGTCAACAATGTTAGTACATTCAACTACTCTTCCTGTGCATCAACCATTTGACATGGTGATGGAAAAATCTCGAGTGAAAACAAGATCTTCAGAGCAGACAGTACTATCTGACGAAGCGCATATCTTGCTGGTTACGGATAGCTCCTCAGAGGAGGATTCAGAGTCAGATGACCAATCCTATTTCCCCCCGAGGTGTATGCTCTAACTTGGCAGGGTTAGATTGCTCATATCGTGCATATGGTGTCTTGCATTGCTATGTCATTTGCTTAGTTTAGACATGCTTTGTGTAAATGCCACCTATTTAGTGTCTAATCCATCTTGTTACAAGGCATTATATATGTGAATTATGCAATGCCATGCTATTTGGCCAAGCATCATATATGTGAATTATATCATGTCATCCCTTTTTTGTATTACGTATATCATTTGTTGACAATGTTCCTGTACATCAGCCATTTGAATCGATGATGGAAAAAATCTGGAGTCGAAACAAGGTCTTCAGAGCAGACAACGCTACCTGCTGAAGCAGATGTCTTGCTGGTTACAAATAGCTCCTCAGAGGAGGATTCAGAGACAGATGACCAGTCCTATTTCCCCCCTGAGGTGTATGCTCAAACTTGGCAGGGTTATATTACTCATATCATGCATATGTTGTCTTGCACTACTTAGTTTTTACATCATATGCACAATATTGAATGCCATCTGCTTACTTTAGACATCATATATGCGATTGCCATCTGCTTACTTGCTTTTATATAAATCATATATTTGAATTATATCATGCCATCATGTTTACATAGACAAAATCTATCTGAATTATGGCATGCCAACCTATTTAATAAAGACATCATATAGTTATATCATCTCATCTTGTTTACATAGTCATCATATTTTGAATTATGTCATTCTATCCGTGAGTTATATCATGTCGTCATGTTTCCATAGACGACATGTATGTGAATTATGGCACGCCAACCTATTTAAAAACACATCATATAGTTATGTCATGTCATCCTATTTACATAGTCATCACATTTTGAATTATGTTATTCTATCCTGTTTAGTTAGCCATCATATATGTGAAATTGTGTCATGCTATCCTGTTTAGTTAGTCATCATATATGTAAAATTCTGTCATGCTTTCCTGTTTTGTTAGACAACATAAATGTGAATTATTTCATGCCCTCTTTTATTCCCCACTATCCATTGCACCTGTCTATCATATAATGTCTGTACATTCAATTACTTTTCTTTTTCATCAGCCATTTGGATTGGAGGGGGTGATGGCAGTATCTAAGGGAGTAAAACACGGTCTTCAGAAAAGATAGTGCTACCCATCGATGCAGATAGAACCATGGTTGTACTTGCCCAAGAACCAGCCCCACCACACATAACCCAGACTCTCGCAGATTGTACCCCTACCCAGTTGGACAAAGAACCAGCTACACCCCTTCTAACCCCAACCCCAGCAGATAGTAACCCAGTTCCAATTGTCACAGCACCGTCTCCACCACAGAGCACCCAAACACGAGCAGTTAGTAAGGCAAGCACAATGCCCAAAGCACGAGGACCACCACTCCGAACCCCAACTCAACGCTTAAAGCAGAAGAAGAATTGTTATCATGTCAGGTTCCGTAGCTATGGTTCATACTCCTTTGCCCTTGCATCACTGTATTTACTCATACAACTAATTTCAAATTTGAAGGATCCAATGGCGCAACAGGTATGTTTTAAATTTATTTCTTTAACTGGTTTGTGTTGTAACTTGCTCTATGTTGATTTCAGTTTCAATTGTATAAACAGATATGTTCTCATGTCAAGCACATTACAAGTGTTGTTAGTGCCGTGTAGTTTCCCACACTTATATTCTTTCTATGCTTCTTTGTCTTAAACAGATATGATTTGAACTGTGCCTCTATCTTGATTTGGCAAAATAAACTAGAATCATATATACCATACAGTTCCCATAGTACATAGATATATGTTTGTTTCATGTTGTTATCCTGTCCACTTTACTACTGAACTGGTTTACCAAAATGAGTTTCATATACTACATGCTAAACCTGTGATGTGTCTGATTGTTTCTCTTTTAAATTGCCGACAAAATATTGGAGAAGAGTACCCCATTATGCAATGGTAAAGGAAGTAATGCAGATAAGGTTCAAGATAGTGAGACATCCCTGTTGGTCTCCAAGAAAGTTGATAAAAACTATCTTGAAGATAGTGAGACAACCCGAAAGTCATGTATTATGTAGTGTTCGAGTATCTGGCCACTACTGCTGGCACATGCTCTTCGAACTCGCTGCCTGAATTAGTTCGACTTCTTGAGTCTCAACTAAAAGTTGAAAGACATATATCAGCTGTGCTGCGACAAGAAGCCAAAGGACTAAGGAAGTCCCTGCATAATTCAGATGCATACTTTCTGGTGCAACAACAAGAGTTGGAGGATTTAAGCACCAAACAAGAGAAAGCTAATAAGCTTGTTAAGCTTCTTGCCAGCATCGTGGGTACCCAGGATATTGTTTCTTGAGCTCTTCTGAAGTGGTTTCGGTTCTGGACTTGTTTTGCTGTGGTGTTTATTTGCACTGGTGGCCAACTTTGACGCCCAGTGTATGTAATATGCTGCTTTATTCCCTATATTTGCACTAGTGACGAACTTTGATGCCTAGTGGATGTAATCTGTGTAATCGCCATAATATCCTAGTGTTAGTTGCTTGCTTCTTTATTTTCTTATAGTCTTGTTTATTTGTTTGCTTGTAGTACTGCGGTTCTTTTTCCTCGGTTTCCTAATGGCCGCAATAACAATGATCCACATATGGGCCATTGTAACCATGACCCTCCTAGGGCCATATGATCCATGGGCCTCCTAAGAGCCGTACGATCCATGGGCCTCCTACGGGGCTTACGATCCATGGGCCCCTTACGGGCCGTACGATCCATGCGCCGTACTGATTGTGGACCAAAGTTGGAACGCAATTTGGGCCATAAATGGGCCAGAATCAGAACCGTCTGTTTATGGGCTCGGGCCATAATGGGTCGTTAACAAGCCGTAAGACAACACAGGCTTAATTCTATCGACAGGTATACCGGGTCGTTAATGGGCCATAATACATGACGGGATGAATAAGGCCCGAAGGTTAATGGGCCACAGACGGGCTAACTGTAACCACGGGCCAAATTTGGCCCATTAGCGGAACAGGCCAGTAACGGACCGTAAGTAATCTAGGGCCGGAAATGAGCCCGAGAATATATGGGCCTTAGAAGGCCGAAAGATAACCTGGGCTAGAAAAGGCCCAACCAAATCATGGGTGGTTAATGGGTATAAAGCAATTTACTGTTTATTATGGGCCAAAGTCATCACGGGCCATTAAAGGGCCCGAAGATACAAAAGGCCTCATATGGTCCGAAAGACGTCATGGGCCATACATGGGACGAAAGTGACAACGGGCTGGAATTATATTGGACGGCCCACATGACGCTGCTGGGCCGAATTCGAAAAGGCCATAACGGGCCGTGAGTTAACATGTCGTAAATGTGCTATACGCGAATAGGCCGTTAACAGGCTTTTCATGGGCCGGCTCGTTAACTTTTGACCAAGCCAAACGGGCCGACCTTTTTAACCTAAATGGGCCACTCTTGGGTCGTGCCACGGGTCGACGTATCATAGGCGCCTCCTGTCCATTGGACGGTTGACATCTGTCACAACGCGGAGATGACACGTGGTTCCTTCAGCCAATGAGAATTTTACACATGGAAAATCACCATTGGTCGGGCCTGTTAACGGGTTATCGGATCCAAAACCGGACATGATAGCTTAACGGCGACCTATTACGGTGGACTCCACGTGTCGGTTACCCTTGACTAAAGCACTTCCATGACGCACCATTTATCGCCATGGAAGTGGACACTTCCGTGATGATAATTTGAGTATTGTCCTGGAACACTTCTACGACAGGACGGATATGACTATCTTGATTCTGTCATAAAATCGTCATGGATGTACATGCATGATAGAAAACATGACCTACTGTGACAAACACGTATCATCACGGAATTGTTTTTTTTGTAGTGAACCCATAAAGATCAGATGACAACAACATACAATTTTTTTTTAAATTGCTAGAAAAGATCGATCTAAAAGTGGGCATATGTTCTGTAGCAGTCAAATTGATACATCATCAATACCTTGCAGTGCCTAAAATAAAAATCTTGAAAAACATGCTCATCAAACCTTGAGTAGCAAAGTGTGAGAAAAATAAGGAAATTCAGAACCGAGAATCAGTTGAGAGAACCATTACTGTCATAACCTAAATTGGTTTTCATACTTGCAAGGTATTTATATGAGAAGATGATATCATTCATGTAGATTTGCAAAATTGCAAGGCAAATACAAAATAAATAAAGTATCTTATGAGATATCGATGGGTTAAAATATAACAATATCCGCTGCACCTTTGACGTGGAACCTCATTAATACATTGCAACACCTAAAGGGAAGATGATGCATGCAAATCATCATGCTCTTAATATCCTGTCTATGAGCAAAAGGAAAGCACAGGAAAACTAATGCAAAAAATTGACGCTCATAATCTGATATTTCCTGCATATAAAGTTTTCTTCTGAGCTTCCATATCAGTCTAGTCCATATGGCACTTTGCAATGAATAAATTGTCTTGTTTCAGCCAAAGGATGTTGAACAGTATGTCCAGACTTTTTTTAACAACAAAAGAAAGGAGAAAATAAGGACAAGTTCTATATAATCCCAAAACTATGAACATCATTGAGATGAGGCTCATGCAATGCAATTGGTACACACTTCCTGCTTGATTTCTGACATGCAATCTCATACCAGAAAGCATTGTTCATCACCTATCAAGTGATAGAACAGAAATACATAGACCTTACAACAAATTAATAGGTGGAAAATTAGATACTTGCACAATTCTTACACTCACCATCTTATTGTCCAATTCAGGATAGAAAATCAAGTCCAAGAAACACCACATGTATGCTCATTATATTTGATTAAGAAGTAATATTTTTCTGATTAAAAAATTGGAAATGTGATGGACAACCTACCACACTTGTGAATATAGTTGTCGTTGCAATGAGCCAATATGCTTCTTAGGATCCTATCCGTTCTCAATATACTTCCATTAAAGAACAACAAACGTCAAACTTAAAAACACAGCCACACACATAGCAATATCAGCAGCAAATTATATAATAAAAATAGAATTAATGCATGATATGATACTCTAAGAGGACCAGGGTCAGCTCATATTAAGATATCGTTGTTTAGAATCAAGCATGTTAAGTTGAAAGTCATCATCTGAATATCGATCCTATGGTCTCATAAAGCATCTTGCAAAGCATCATGATGCAGTGATATAATGCTTGAAAAATCTACCAAGGGCAACTTTTTATTTTCAATTATGCAGTAGAACTGTAGAAGAAAGGAAACACTCAATACGTCAAAACGGAAAAGGCAGTACTAAAAATTACCATATACATATAACCTATAGGTGATCAGTTCTTAGAGAGGGAACATCCAACCTGAAGTCCTAAATTAGCATGTTGGCAGTAGGCACTCGGTTTATGAATAGATCAACCCAACCTATTCAGGCATCAGTCGTGAGTGCGCAACAATAGATTTGGAACCCAAAGAAACATGACATTAGTTGTGTAATGCAAACAAATGACAACCCAAGAACTATAGCCATACAAACAATTAAAAAAATTAACCTTGATTTATTATCAAGACAGAGATTTAGGGAAACATATATGGTATCAATTCGAAGTGCAAAAATGCACAACACGCGCACAAGCATGCGTTGCTGCCATTGCTTGGATGCGGGAGGCACAAATAGTTTATATGTCGAGTGGGACTTAAAAAGACATATTTCGAAATGGCTGATCTATGTGTTCCTTATTTCTAATTGTACAAAGTGTTGAAAATGTTTTCCCGACATATTAGTATCTACCACAAACCATGAAATTCTAAAATATGCATACAACACACCAAGTTTCTAATTATACTTTATCTACTGCTTTCAATCAGAATTTACTCAGATTCCATTACCAAGATAACACAATACAATATTTCAATAAAGGCCTTTAGGGTGCAATACCAGATTGCGCTCCAACACAAAACATGTTTTCCCACATATAGACTACATGAGCAGAATGACTAATGCAAGAGACAGATAAAATCATCATGCAAAAAATATGTACATATAGGAAACGATTAGAATTCATGCAATCTATCAAACTGCATGCAACATTTCCTCTCTGTATGGTCTGTTGGAAATATTAGCACATTTCCGACTAATCTAATCCATGAGTAAATGGTAAGCATGGCAAGTACGGTATGAATCTCATACCAATACCAAAGCATGTGAGCATGTAAATTATATAGAACCTAAAACATCTATGAACAACCTATATATGGCTAGCACATGAACAAGCAAATAGGGGATGAATGAGTCATACCCTCCGGTTGGCCAGGCCAACGCGGCGGCAGCAGCGGTAGCCTCAGCATCAGCCGAGACCTTCTACTTGGCGGCTTCATCGTCGGCCATGGAGTCGATGCAGGGGAATTAGTGGAAGCAGAGGTGGAAGGAGATGGGGACGGATCGGGAGAAGTCGCGTCGATACGCTCCCCAAAAACCTTATTGCCATTCTCCCAGGCAGGATCTTGAACGACATGGTTCAGGAGGCACCTGCTCTCCCGATCAACCGTGCACGCGTTCGTCAGGATGGGATCATCAGAAGCAGCACAGAGAGAGGAACTATAGAAGACGGCTAGGGTTGTGCATGAGGGAGTGAGTGAACTGAACTAGGTCACTCCACTGGCCATCGCCTTCTTATATAGGTCGTCGGGTAGATGGCCTGGGCTCAGGCCCACGACCGATTCTGCGAATAGCCCATGGTCCAACGTCTTGGACAGTGGCACTACCATACCGACTCATCAATTAATCCAAGATTAATTAACAAGCAAAAATAACCAGGGATTATTGTCCTATATGGGCCTAAGCCCATCCATAATCTAATAATCCCCAACCAGATCTCAAGGCACATAAGTTTGTCAACTGTTCCAAACAATGTTTGATATACCAGAATTTTTAGTGGAGACTATTAAGTTGAACTTCCACCTAGAGCAACCAGATTAGTGTTGGGATATAACCCCGTGATATGACCCACCATACTCGGCCGGGTTACCAAGGTGGTGACTCTGTAGCAAGACTCAATATGGGATGTTCAAGACCACAAGACCTACAGGGCGGTTCATAGAGTGGGCTGACTCGGGGCCCAATACTTGAAGACGGCGGCTCATGGCCCAGAGGTATAAGCCGTCTGGAGTTTCCTTACTTGGGGAACAAGACGGGTTAGAAATATACTAAGTCCTGGATCGTAGTATGACCTGAACTCTTGTAAAGCCCAGGGCCTCGACCTGTATATAAAGGCGAGTCCCTGAGGCAGATAGACTAAGTTACAATTAATCGATAGCTAGGTCAAGCGAACCCGCTCCCTTGTAATCAATACTCAAGAAATACAATAAGCAGGACATAGGCTATTACCTCGATTGTGAGGGGCCGAACCTGGGTAAACTCATCTGTCTCGATTCCGATCAACCCCGACAAGTTAACCGCCTAGTTGCGATGGCCTCACAACTAAGTACTCACACTAGGACATCTGCCATGACAAAACCACGGCAGTTGGCGCCCACCGTTGGGCCAGCGCACAATGGTTTCGTGTTCTTGAAGAGCTCTTTCCCAGGGATCGAGGGATACGCCGTGGGTAGGATGACTAAGAGTCGCTGCGGCAAGCTCTACATCAACTATGCCGGCTGGGCTCTGATAACCCACAAGTATAGGGGATCGCAACAGTTTTCGAGGGTAGAGTATTCAACCCAAATTTATAGATTCGACACAAGGGGAGCCAAAGAATATTTGCAAGTATTAGCAACTGAGTTGTCAATTCAGCCACACCTAGAGATTTAACTATCTGCAGCAAAGTGATCAGTAGCACAGTAGTATGATAGTTTTGATAGTAGCGGTAACAGCAATAGTAACAATAACAGTGATAGCAGTGATTTTGTAGCAGCAGCAATAGTAACAGCAGCAGTAGTAACTTAGCAAGATCAATATGTAGGAAGTTCGTAGGCATTGGATCGGCAACTCGTTGGATGATATTCATCATATATCAGTCATAACCTAGGGTGATACAAAACTAGCTCCAGTTCATAAATGTAATGTAGGCATGCATTTCGTAAATAGTCATACGTGCTTATGGAAAGAACTTGTATGACATCTTTTGTCCTACCCTCCAGTGGCAGCAGGGTCCATAAGAAAACTAAGGGATATTAAGGCCTCCTTTTAATAGAGTACCGGAACAAAGCATTAACACATAGTGAATACATGAACTCCTCAAACTAAGGTCATCACCGGAAAGTATCCCGACTATTGTCACTCCGGGGTTTACGGATCATAACACATAGTAGGTGAATATGACTTGCAAGATCGGATCTAACACATGCATATAATGGTGAAATCATAATAGGTTCAGATCTGAGTTCATGGCACCCGGGCCCAAAGTGTCAAGCATTAAGCATAGCAAAGTCATAACAACATCAATCTCAGAACATAGTGGATACTAGGGATCAAACCCTAACAAAACTAACTCGATTACATGATGAATCTCATCCAACTCCTCACCAACCAGCGAGCCTACGAAGGAATTACTCACTCCTGGTGGAGAGCATCATGGAATTGGCGATGGAGAAGGGTTGGTGATGACGAAGACCGAATATCCCCCTCTCCGGAGCCCCAAACGGACTCCAGATCTAACCTCCCGATGAAGAACAGGAGGTGGCGGCGGCTCCATATCACGAAACAAGGTAATTCTTTCTCCCTAATTTTTTTCTGGAAAAATAGGTATTTATGGAGTTGGAATCAGGGTCTGCGGGGCCACCAGGTGGGCACAACCCACCTGGGCGCGCCTGGAGGGGGAGGCGCGCCCTGGTGGGTTGTGCTCCCCCAGGTGCCCCCCCTCCGGTGGTTCTTGGCTCCAGTATTTTTCTTTTATTATATAAAAAATCCTCGCAAAGTTTCGTTCCAATCAGAGAACTTTTATTTCTGCACAAAAACAACACCATGGTAGTTCTGCTGAAAACAGCGTCAGTCCGGGTTAGTTTCATTCAAAACATGCAAATTAGAGTACAAAACAAGAGGAAAAGCTTTAGAAAAAGTAGATACGACGGAGACGTATCAACTCCCCCAAGCTTAAACCCTTGCTTGTCCTCAAGCAATTCAGTTGACAAACTGAAAGTGAAAAATAAAAACTTTTACGAACTCTTTTGCTCTTGTTTACATAAATAAGCTTAAGTAGTACCCAGGTTTTCAACAAAGATCATGACTAACCATGTCAACAATAACTCTTAGAAATTACATTAACTCATAATAATAGCATAAACAACTAGAGAGCAATAATAAAGTATTTCAAATGACAACACTTTGTCAAAACAACCATGATATAATATGACAATAGTGGTATCTCGCTAGCCCTTTCTGAGACCGCAAACATAAATGCAGAGCACCTCCAAAGTTCAAGCAGCGACTAAACATTATAATTCATGGTAGAAAAGATCCAGTCATGCTAACATCCAACATTAACTATACACAATTCATAAGGATGACAACAGTGCTCTCAGGTCTGGCGCTTATTTGAGAAGGTGATGACTCAACATAAAAGTAAATAGATAGTCCCTTCGTAGAGGGAAGCAGGGATTTGCAGCGGTGCCAGAGCTCGAAGCTTAAAATCAGAGATAAATATAATTTTGGGCGGTACACCCTCACTGTCAATGTTACGACCAAGAGTTTTCAGTATCTTCCATGCTAAACACATTATAGGTGGTTCCCAAGCTGAAAAAGTAAAGGTTTACTCCCCCTCCACCAACAAACACACTCCATGGCTAACCCAATCCACGGGTACCGTCCATACCAACAACATTCCAGGGGGAGTTTGTTTAATTATTTGCAATTTTTGATTTCGGGACTGGGAATCCCTATTACCAACCTTCTCTCATGCAATGACAAATGAATAAACACTTGTCGTGAGAATAACACGCTTAGCATGGAAGATACTGACCACCCCCTGTCGCTCCATGAGCGGCTTGGGCACACAAAACAGATGTTCATTTGAATTTTAGAGGTGGCACATGCAAATTTACTTAGAATGGCAGAGTAATACCGCATATAGGTAGGTATGGTGGACTCATTTGGAATAACTTGGGGTTTTAGAGTTTGGGTGCACAAGCAGTATTCCCGCTTAGTACAGGCGAAGGCTAGCAAATAGGTTGAGAAGCGGCCAGCTAGAGAGCAACAATGGTCACGAACATACATTATGCATAATAGACATTGAATATCAGCATGAGTAGGATATGGACACCATGAACATAAATATCATAGAGGCTATGTTGGTTTTGATTCAACTACATGCATGAACATGTGCCAAGTCAAGCCACTCGAAACATTCGGAGGAGGATACCATATCATCATACCACATCACAATCATTTTAATGCAATGTTGACCTCCAAAATAAATCATTATCCACTCCTAGCTATTTAAACATGGCATGAGAAACTATAATCTCTAATTGTCATTGCAAACATGTTTGATCATGATAGGCTGAATCATGGATACTAGGTTAAACATGTTTACAAAAACAGAACAAGTTGAGTCCATACCCGTTTCTCTCTGCCACAGCCAGTTCATCAAATATCATCATTATTGCCTTTCACTTGTACGACCGAATGATGTGAAAATAATAATAGTGCAAAAGTGCCGTGGACTAAGCTGGAATCTGCAAACATTTTATTCATAAAGGAGAAGACAAGGCAATCTGAGCTCTGTGTTAGATAAACGATAATGCATATGAGAGCCACTCAACATTTTCATCGTGGTCTTCTCCTTGGTATGACTCAAAAACCAGAAAAGAAATTCAAAGAAACACACCGAAATATTTTTGGAGTTTTTAGTTTTTCTCAAGAAAGAAACAAACTAAAGAAAGGAAAACAAAAACGAGAAAAATTATTTACACGGGAAAGCTCCCAACAAACAGAAGAAGAATCGAGAAATCTTTTTGGGTTTTCTTTTTAACAAAACAACTAATTAAACTAGGAAGAAAAAACCGAAAAGAAGCAGGAAATATTTTTGGGTTTTCTCAAAGTTTTTCAAACACACAAAAAGAAGGCGAGAAAAATAATTCTAACATGGATAATACAATGAAAAAGTGTAAATACCGACAACTGAAATGGAATGCGTGAACATGAATATAATGTCAGTAGAAACACGTACTCCCCCAAGCTTAGGCTTTAGGCCTAGCTTGGTAATCACCATCCTCGTTCTGAGTAGTGGTCAGAATGGTAGCTCACGGAGGCTCTTGGTGCAGCCTCCGCAGCTCGTCGAGCAGCCACAACCTCCGCGTTGTGCGCGCGGGCCTCGCTCTCAAAGACATAATATCTTTGGTTCCTATGAAAATCAAAGAGAGCAGGCGCAGGCAAAAAGGTATACACAAGAGACTTCTTATTAAACCACAAGTTATAAGTCCAGTCATGGATCTTGCCCTTAAGAAACTTATGGTGCTTCATAGCATCAAAATCTAAATACTGAGTGGGTAAGATAGGCTCATTAGGCCAAAATGATACGCCTAACTCCCTTGCTAAACGTGAAGCATAAATCCCACCATAAAAATATCCACTGCCAATGTTGTGTTGCAATCTGCATGCAACAATCGCTCCAAGGTTATAACATTTAATACTGGCGAGAGCGGTGTGTATGAGGCTCAAGTCAGGAGCACAAAGTGTACTACAGTCTTGCTTGCCTACGATACACTTACCGTTAAACAGCGCAAAGTAGTGAATTGAAGGGAAATGAATACTTTTTATTCTACCTTGCGTAACCCCCTATCCTCTCCATAACAAAGACTAGTCAAGAAAGACTCATATTCAGATCGTGGTGGCTCATCTAACGAACCCCAAAATGGAATTTTGCACATGCTAGAAAAAGTCTCTAGAGGCATCATAAATGGATTATCATAAAGCTTGAACGAAACTCTAGACTCACGAGGATAAAATTTAGACTCTTTAGTAAAAGTTTCTGTAAGGATGAGGTGTTGGTCACACTAATCTAAGATGTAGGGGCCAAGCTCGGCGTTGTGAATGTATTGCTCAAACTCTTCCTTAATACCTGCACTCACCATGAACTAATTGTGCGGCCATAGGCAGGATTTGGTAGCGGCATCTCATATTGAGCTTGCGCTTGGTTCAACATAAGACCGACGTATTGAGCTGCTACTAGATGATGCTTCCGAGGACCTCTTCCTCGAAGAACTCCTTCCAAAAAGGTACATTTTATTTGCGTACAATTTCTGAAATTTTTGGTCCAAAAAATGTTGTCAACAAAACTTCACAAGAATTATAGCAACTACTCATAAGCATGCATAGAGGCCATATTGAGCATTCAAACAACTTAGAACTCTAAGAATTCGACATGCAAGCTCATTTACAGCAGCACCAAGAGTAGCTAATTATTCTAAATATAAACCACTAAAGCAAAAACTAATTGGAGCAATGGAGTAGTCACATACCAAGCAACAATCCCCCAAAACAGTTTCGGAAATGGAGCTTCAAGCAAAGAGATCGAAATCCGCGGGTTTGAGAGCAAGAACACAAGAGAGAGTACAATGGTGATTTTTGTCTGGAGGTAGGAGAAGGAGTGGGCTGAATAGATAAGTGAGGGGACCCACGTGGGGGCCACAACCCACCAGGGTGCGCTTGGCAGGGGTGGCGCGCCCTGGTATCTTGTGGTCACCAGGTGCACCCCCCTCTGATGTTATTTGCACCAGAAATTCAGATATATTTAGAAAAAAATCATGTTAAATTTTCAGGACATTCTGAGCACTTTTATTTTTGGGTCATTTTTTTATTGCACGGGAAAAACAGAAAATAGGACAAACATGGCAATTTCTTTTATTTAAACTAAAAGAAATAGCAAGCAAAAGGTAGGGTTAGAGAGTTGTGCCTCTCAAAAATGATTAATTAATAAGGTTGTTCAAGTCTTATTAACAACCACTTCCAATTAGCATGAGACCAAAGAATTTTCGTAAAACACTAAGTTACCTCAATGGGGATATGCACATCCCCAACAATAAGTATTTCATATTTCTTTTTGGCAGTAGGTAAAGAGATTTGAAAACTTCCAATAATGAGAGCCGGAGAATTTTCAATAACATTAATACCATTCACTTGGAATTGTTTCTTCGGAAAGTGCACCGTGTGCTCATTACCATTGATATGAAAAGTGACCTTGCTTTTATTGCAATCAATAACAGCCCCTGCAATATTAAGAAAGGGTCTACCAAGAATAATCGACATATTGTCATCCTCGGGCATCTCAAGTATAGCAAAGTCAGTTAAGATAGTAACATTTGCAACAACAACGGGCACATCCTCACAAATACCGATAGGTAAAGCAGTTGATTTGTCAGCCATTTGCAAAGATATTTCAGTAGGTGTGAGCTTGTTCAAATCAAGTCTTCTATATAAAGAGAAAGGCATAACACTAACACCAGCTCCTAAATCACATAAAGCAGTTTTAACATAATTCTTTTTAATGGAGCAAGGTATAGTAGGTATTCCCGGATGTCCAAGTTTTTTAGGTACTCCATTGTTAAAAGAATAATTATCAAGCATAGTGGAGATTTTAGCTTCCGGTATTTTTCTTTTATTAGTGACAATGTCTTTCATGTATTTTGCATAAGGGGCCATCTTTAAAATATCAGTCAAGCGAGTGCGCAAAAAGACTGGCCTAAGCATTTCAGCAAAGCGTTCAAATTCTTCATCATCTTTCTTCTTAGTTGTCTTAGGTGGAAAGGGCATGGGTTTTTAACCCATGGTTCTCTCTCTTTACCATGTTTCCTAGCAACAAAATCTCTTTTATCATATCTTTTATTTTTAGGTTGTGGGTTATCAAGATCAACAACAGGTTCTATCTCAACATCATTATATGGTTGTTTATCATTATCTGGTTGAGTGTCTACATGAACCTCATCATTATCATTTTCATTATCACTAGGTGAATGTTCATTACCAGACTGAGCTTCAGCATCAGAGATAGAGACATCATTACTATTTTCTGGAGGTTTATCGATATCAGGTTCACTAGAGGTATGCAAAGTCCTATCATTTTTCTTTTTCTTCCTAGAAGGACTAGGTACATCAGTGTTAATTCTTTGTGAATCTTGTTCAATTCTTTTAGGATGTCCCTCAAGACAAAGTGGTTCCTGAGTCATTTTACCTCCTCTAGTTGCTACTCTAACAGCAAAATCATTTATATTACTATACATTTCATCAAGCAATTCTCTTTGAGATTTAGCAACTTGTTCTAGCTGGGTTTGAACCATAGAGGCATGTTTTCCTACACCTCTAACATCATTTGAGATTCTAAACAACAAGTCACTCAAGCGAGCAATCATATCAGAGTTATATTTCAATTGTTTCATAACATTGGCATTGAAGTGATCTTGTTTCATAATGTAGTTATCAAACTCATAAAGGCATTGACTAGGAAGTTTATTATAAGGGATATCACCTTCATCAAACTTTAAAAGAGAGTTTACCTCTACCACCTTGGGTGGTGGTGTGTTAAGTCCATGTATTTCTTTGATAGGAGGTAAATTCTTGACATCCTCAGCTTTAATACCTTTTTCTTTCATAGATTTCTTTGCCTCTTGCATATCCTCGGGACTAAGATATAAGATACCCCTCTTCTTCAGAGTTGGTTTAGGCGGTGTTTCAGGAAGTGTCCATTCATCATAATTTCTCAATATATTATTCAATAGCTCCTCAGCTTGTTCAATAGTTCTTTCCCTGAAAACACAACCAGCACAACTATCTAGGAAATCCCTAGAAGCATCGGTTAGCCCATTATAGAAGATATCAAGTATTTCATTTTTCTTAAGAGGATGATCGGACAAAGCATTAAGCAATTAGAGAAGCCTCCCACAAGCTTGTGGGAGACTCTCTTCTTCAATTTGCACAAATTTAAATATTTCCTGTAAAGCAGCTTGTTTCTTATGAGCAGGGAAATATTTTTGAGAGAAATAGTAAATCATATCCTGGGGGCTACGCACACAACCAGGAGCAAGAGCATTGTACCAAGCTTTAGCATCACCCTTTAATGAGAACGGAAATAACTTGAGAATATAATAGTAGCGAATTTTCTCATCAGAAGCAAAAAGGGTGGCTATATCATTCAGTTTAGTAAGGTGTGCCACTACAGTTTCATTTTCCTAGCCATGGAAAGGATCAGATTCTACCAAAGTAATTAACTCCGGGTCGACAGAGAACTCATAATCCTTATCAGTAACAAAGATAGGTGAAGTAGCAAACTGAGGATCATGTTTCAGTCTACCATTCAAAGATTTCTCTCTCAGTTTGCATAGTAATTTCTTAAGATCATCCCTATCATTGCAAGCAAGAAAGTCTCTAGTTGTCTCCTCATCCATAACATAACCTTCAGGTACTTTAGGCAATTCATATCTAGGAGAGCTAGATCTAGTAGGTGTTTCATAGTTTTCAGTTTCAAGTATTTCATCAGTTTCAGCAGTTTCAATATTCTGGACTCTAGCAAGTTGTTTATCAAGCAATTCACCAAGTGGCATGGTTTTATCAAGCATGGTACTAGTATCATCATATGCATCATTCATAACAGAAGTAGCATCATCAATAACATGCGACATATCAGATTGCATAGTGGGTGGTGGTGTCGCAAGCTTACATATAACTGAAGGAGAATCAAGTGCAGAGTGTGATGGTAGTTCCTTACCTCCCCTCGTCTTTGAGGGAAAAATCTTAGTTTTGTTATCCTTCAGATTCTTCATAATGATAGATAGATAATAATCCCAAGTGACTCAACAAATATAGCTATGCTCCCCGGCAACGGCGCTAGAATAAGGTCTTGATAACCTACAAGTATAGGGGATCGCAACAGTTTTCGACGGTAGAGTATTCAACCCAAATTTATAGATTCGACACAAGGGGAGCCAAAGAATATTTGCAAGTATTAGCAACTGAGTTGTCAATTCAGCCACACCTGGGGATTTAATTATCTGCAGCAAAGTGATCAGTAGCACAGTAGTATGATAGTTTTGATAGTAGCGGTAACAGTAATAGTAACAGTAACAGTGATAGCAGTGATTTTGTAGCAGCAACAATAGTAACAGCAGCAGTAGTAACTTAGCAAGATCAATATGTAGGAAATTCGTAGGCATTGGATCGGCAACTTGTTGGATGATATTCATCATATATCAGTCATAACCTAGGGCGATACAAAACTAGCTCCAGTTCATAAATGTAATGTAGGCATGCATTTCATAAATAGCCATACGTGCTTATGGAAAGAACTTGTATGACATCTTTTGTCCTACCCTCCAGTGGTAGCGGGGTCCATAAGGAAACTAAGGGATATTAATGCCTCCTTTTAATAGAGTACCGGAACAAAGCATTAGCACATAGTGAATACATGAACTCCTCAAACTAAGGTCATCACCGGAAAGTATCCCGACTATTGTCACTCCGGGGTTTACGGATCATAATGCATAGCAGGTGAATATGACTTGCAAGATCGAATCTAACACATGCATATAATGGTGAAATCATAATAGGTTCAGATCTGAGTTCATGGCACCTGGGCCCAAAGTGTCAAGCATTAAGCATACCAAAGTCATAACAACATCAATCTCAGAACATAGTGGATACTAGGTATCAAGCCCTAACAAAACTAACTCGATTACATGATGAATCTCATCCAACTCCTCACCGACCAGCGAGCCTACCTAGGAATTACTCACTCCCGGTGGAGAGCATCATGGAATTGGCGATGGAGAAGGGTTGGTGATGACGAAGACCGAAGATCCCCCTCTTCGGAGCCCCAAACGGACTCCAGATCTGACCTCCCGATGAAGAACAGGGGGTGGCGGCGGCTCCGTATCGCGGAACGAGGTAATTCTTTCTCCCTGATTTTTTTCTAAAAAATAGGTATTTATGGAGTTGGAATCAGGGTCTACGGGGCCACCAGGTGGGCACAACTCACCTGGGCGTGCCTGGAGGGGGAGCCGCGCCCTGGTGGGTTGTGCTCCCCCAGGTGCCCCCCTCCGGTGGTTCTTGGCTCCAGTATTTTTCTTTTATTATATAAAAAATCCTCGCAAAGTTTCATTCTAATCCGAGAACTTTTATTTCTGCACAAAAACAACACCATGGTAGTTCTGCTGAAAACAGCGTCAGTCCGGGTTAGTTTCATTCAAATCATGCAAATTAGAGTCCAAAACAAGAGGAAAAGCGTTAGGAAAAGTTGATACGACGGAGACGTATCAGGGTCCTAAGGCCGACTCAATCGAGTACGGGTACCGGGTCCACTTCGGCCGAATTCATGTCTTCATTGTCAAGATCAGCATATCTAACCCCGAGCCGGACATCTCCACCGACATCGTCGAGCCGGCTCGGCGCACGCAACCCGCCCGGAAGCATGTCTTCGTCGGCTTCACGCAAGGAGTGGAACTTGCGGAAAATTCTGCATCTGGCGGAGAGACTCTCGTCTACTCAGATGATGAGTCGTCGACTGGAGACACCGAGTCAATCTACCCACACTACAACAGCGGGCTTGGGGGCTGTTCCGATGGCAACATTATTCCGGACCCTTATGAGCCGCCGTGCCGAGCCGCCATCTACATGGCGGCGACGACGCTGGTTGTCAACTCAACGGCAGCAGGAGCGGTAGCAATGACTGACCAGTCAGCGCCAGCTTCCGGAATGTCCGGCTCAGGAAGGATGCCGTCTCAAGTGCTGTCAGATCTAATGAACACCTTCACGACTCTACTTGGGACTGAGGTAACTGCGGAAAACTAGGGTGAGCACAATGCGGAGATTGCAAAGCTTCGGGAGCAGATGACCAAGGCCCAGGAAGATATCAACACAGAGAGTGCCCGGGTTGCCACGTTACAAGCTCAAGTCAATGCAGAGGCGGAGCGCCTTAAGGCCGAGGCCTGGCATTTAAACCTGGATCTAGGCACCTCCGATGCAGTTCATCGCAAAAGGCACCAGAGTCGCCTGCCCCTAACTTATGAGCCAATGCGTCTGTTCAACACGGCAGGAGCAGGAACGAGTGCACCTGGAGTGATGGTCATAGCCCAATTGACCCTTAATGCGCCTGGAAGCGGGGCGGCGGCTCAACCCCGCTGGAGAGAGTCGCCACGACGAGTTGAGCTGGCCCTAGACCCTCCTCGCATCCAGATGCCACCGCAGCGTTTTCTAACACCGGCAGGCCACTTTTCCAACCCGGTGGATAACATGGTGGGAGCGGCCACCTGGCTCACGACACTTCTGTTTACTGGCAACTTGCCGGTCGCAGTGGAGGCTCAGAACGCCATTGGTTTCTTACAAAAGGCGATTGCTCAGCAGGTCAACTATTCTTATAGCCACCAGCGGGTGCATTCTATCTTGACTAGACTACTGAGTCGCCAGCAATTTCCAGTAGTGAACGGCATCGTAACCCGCCCCTGGATAACCCGCCCCACAACACTCATTCAGAAGCCCAGGCAATTGTTGATGAAGCAAGGGCCCGTCGTGAGGCGGAAGTAGCAATCCAGGGGGCTCAACAGCCGCCCCCGGTAATTCCTTCAACCTCCGCGGGAGTCAGGTCAAGTATCAGAACCATCGGAGTGTCGTGCCTAGTGTCGGCCTTATATAATGAGCGTATGCCCAAGGACTTTAAGGGTCCTCGCAAAGTGCATAACTACACGGCGGATCTCGGGCCAGCGGCTTGGATTGAGAGCTACAAGCTAGCCATGGATATGTTGGATGTCAACGATGCGGTATGTGCCAAATATTTCACCATGATGTTGGAGGGGCCGGCACGTACTTGGTTAAAGAACCTGCCCCCCCAATTCCATCAACTCCTGGGAAGAGTTGAAGGAGCACTTCATCAAGAATTTCCAAGGAACTTGCAAGCAGCCAATGATGATTTACAACATTGTGTGCAACGGGAGGATGAGTCGGCCCATCATTGGGCTCGCCGGGTTGAGAATATTATCCACTCATCAGATAGAATTGGCGCGGCTCAAGCAGTCCTGATCTTGGAGAAAAACTACCACTTCCAGCCAGATGACCCGCAAGTATACGGGGTCAATCGTAGTCTTTTCGATAAGTAAGAATGTCGATCCCAACGAGGAGCAGAAGGAAATGACAAGTGGTTTTCAGCAAGGTAATTTCTGCAGGCAATGAAATTTGTAGATAGTGAGTTGTTTGATAGCAAGATAATTTGTAACGAGCAAGTAATGGTAACGGCAAATAATATACAGCAAGATAGCCCAATCCTTTTGTGTCAAAGGACAGGCCAAGACGGTTTCTTATAATAAGAAAAGTGTTCTTGAGGGTACACGGGAATTGCATCCTACTACTTTCACCATGTTGGCCTGATTCGTGTTCGCTACTTTGATAATTTGGTATGTGGGTGGATCATTGCTTAGGTGTTGTTCTTACTTGAACAACCTCCTACTTATGATTAACCCCCTCGCAAGCATCCGCAACTACGAGAAAAGTATTAAGATAAAATCTAACCATAGCATTAAACATTTGGATCCAAATCGGTCCCTTATGAAATAGTGCATAAACTAGGGTTTAAGCTTCTGTCACTCTAGCAACCCATCATCTAATAACTACTCCACAATGCATCCCCTTAGGCCCAAATATGGTGAAGTGTCATGTAGTCGACGTTCACATGACACCACTAAGGGAATCACAACATACATATCATCAAAATATCGAACACATATCAAGTTCACATGATTACTTGCAACAAGATTTCTCCCATGACCTCAAGAACGAAAGTAACTACTCACAAGTGACAAACATGCTCATGATCAGAGGGGTATTGAATAGCATAATGGATCTGAACATATGATCTTCCACCAAATAAACCATATAGTAATCAACTACAAGATGTAATCAACACTACTAGTCACCCACAGGTACCAATCTGAGGTTCCGGTACAAAGATTGAACACAAGAGATGAACTAGGGTTTTGAGAGGAGATGGTGCTGGTGAAGATTTTGATGAAGAATGGCCACCCCAAGATGAGAGGGTTGTTGGTGATGACGATGGCTTCGATTTCCCCCTCCGGGAGGGAAGTTCCCTGGGCGGAATCGCTCCGCCGGAGGGCAAAAGTGCTCCTGCCCAAGTTCTGCCTCGAGACGGTGGCGCTCCGTCCCAAAAGTCCTCCGTATAATTATTTTAGGTCAAAATGACCTTTATACCAGAAGATGGGCACCGGAGGTCGGCCGAGGAGGGCACAACCCACCAGGGCGCGCCCAGGTGGGTTGTGCCCACCTGGTGGGCCCCCTCTGGTAGATATTAGCTCCAATATTTATTATATATTCCATAAAAAATCTCCGTAAAGTTTCAGCTCATTTGGAGTTGTGCAGAATAGGTAGCCTGATGTTGCTTTTTCAGGTCCAGAATTCCAGCTGCCGGTATTCTCCCTCCTTGTGTAAACCTTGCATTTTGTGAGAGAAAAAGGCATTAGAATTACTCCAAAGAACATTATTATGCATAAAAACAATATAAATAATAGTAGGAAAACATGATGCAAAATGGACGTATCAACTCCCCCAAGCTTAGACCTCGCTTGTCCTCAAGCGAAATACAGAAATCGAAAAACATGTCCACATGCTTAGAGAGAGATGTCGATAAAAACAAAATACGGACATAGAAGCATCATGTATATTATTGTAACAGCAACAAACTTCATTAAAACATAATATAACATAACCTTATCATATAACTTCTTATGAACAAGTAGCAATTCATCACACTATTGAAGTATAAAGCATAAACTCTGTTGCAAACCAACAAACTATGTTCTTAGTCAACTTTGCAACTACAATTCATCATCTTTTCAGGAAGGGTCACATGTTGGAGCATTTAGGTAAGTCCATATACTCAACCATAATATAGTCTTCTATGATTGCTAACACTCACCGCATACACATGAGCAAAAAGTTTCAACCGGACACATAGAAAGATAGGGGCTTATAGTTTTGCCGCCCAACGTATTCACCTCAAGGGTGATGTTAACAATAATAATTCATGCTCACCCATATTCAACTAGATATATGTGCCTAGATCTTTCCTCACCACATGATGCTTGCTAAAAGACAAAGTAAAAAGGAATAGAGGAGTAAACTTTGACTCTTGCATAAAAGTAAAAGATAGGTGTCGGTGTCAAAACCGGCGGATCTCGGGTAGGGGGTCCCGAACTGTGCGTCTAAGGTCGATGGTAACAGGAGACGGGGGACACGATGTTTACCCAGGTTCGGGCCCTCTCTATGGAGGTAATACCCTACATCCTGCTTGATTGATCTTGATGAATATGAGTATTACAAGAGTTGATCTACCACGAGATCGTAATGGCTAAAACCCTAGAAGTCTAGCCTGTCTAATTATGATTGTCCCTATGGACTAAACCCTCCGGTTTATATAGACACCGGAGGGGACTAGGTTTGTACAAAGTCGGTTATAGAGAAATGAATCTTCATATCCGAACGCCAAGCTTGTCGTCCACGCTAAGGAGAGTCCCATCCGGACACGGGAGAGAGTGTTCTATCTTGTATCTTCATGGCCCATCAGTCCGGCCCACGTTACGTAGCCCGGACGCCCGAGGACCCCTTAATCCAGGACTCCCTTAGTAGCCCCTGAACCAGGCTTCAATGACGATGTGTCCGGCGCGCAGATTGTCTTCGGCATTGCAAGGCGGGTTCCTCCTCCGAATACTCTAGAACAGACTTCGAGCACAGAAAGCGTGTCCGGCTCTGCAAAACAAGTACCACACACAACCGCAGAGAGTATAATATTTCACGAGTCCAATCTGCTGACAATTTTTTGTAACGCGACACCACATTCCTGCACAGTAATTATTTCGAACCGTTCTTTAGTCTCCCGCTCCACGCTTTAAGATGCGGTTTCCAGTGGCACGTCTTGTCACAGCAGAGATCGTGTCCCTTCATTACGGGATCCTCGTCAATACGGGCGTGGGTAATCCAACCGTGCCGTTTGCACGGCCCTTGGGAATAGGCGAGTTTTAAGGCGAGCGGGGAGGCGCTTGATATTCACTGCCTTTATAAGGAGATAAGGATTCACCCCTTTCACCCACGCCTTCTCTTTCTCTGCCTCTCCATTCCTGAGCTCCAGCACCCAAGTTCTCATCTTTTCCGCCTCAAAGAAGCACTCCGACCATGTCCGGATCCGGAGCGCAAGGCAAGTGGGTGGCCTCCTCCGTCAAGGAGAAGGACATCACAAAGCTCTGGGAGGCGGGGTATTTGGCCAAGGAAATCGCCCACCGGCTTCCGGCCAAGGGACAGTTCATCCCCCACTTCGTCCGCGGGTTAGGGTTTCCTCTCCACCCTTTCGTTCGCGGACTCATGTTTTACTACGGGCTAGATTTCCATGATCTAGCCCCAAATTCTTTCCTCAACATCTCGGCATTTATTGTCGTGCGCGAGACCTTCCTCCGCATCCCACCCCACTTCGGACTGTGGCTCAAGATTTTCAATGTGAAGCCGAAGGTGGTGGATGGCCAACACGCAGAGTGCGGAGGCGCCATGGTGAGCAAGATGCCCAACGTCACATGGCCCAAAGGTACCTTTGTGGAGACCATCAAAGGGTGGCAGCAACTGTGGTTCTATATCACAGAGCCCCGCGACGCCACCTGGGCTGCGGCTCCTGAATTCAAGTCCGGAGCCACAATGCGGCTCACCTCCTGGCTAGAGAAGGGCCTGAATTGGGCGTCGGAGGAGGAGCTGACAGCGCTGCAGGCGCGTATCCAGAGTATGGTGGACAAGAACATCAAGCTTGTCAATGTGATCCAGGTGATGCTAGTTCGCCGGATCCTTCCATGCCAAAGCCGGACTTGCCATTTGTGGGAGTTTGATCCGGCCGAGCACCAGACCTTGCAACAGTTCTTCGGAACTACGCATGAAGACATCTGGAAGGTGCTTTTTAAGGCCAACGAGAAATGGCCGGAGACGACCGAGGACCGTGGGCATGACCTGGCCCATCCTGCTAGTCTAGTAAGTCTTTCATGCTTCAAGGTGTATCCTTTACTTGCTTACTCAGGGAAAATGCCTGAGCCTCCCTATTTATTTTTTCAGGGCTGGACGAAGAAGGCAGAGCGGATTAAGTGTCCGGCTCCGCTGCCCGAGGAACCAGCCATCCCGCTTCTGATGAAGATGCTGGTTCCGGCGCCCTACCGGGCGCCAGAGAAGAAGGCCATGAAAAAGGCCAAGGAGACCAGAAGTGGCCTCCATCGCAAGGGAACTTCGGACGCAACGTCCGAAGATGCCGAGACTCACTCCACCGCCGCAGAGGACGATGAGGAGGAGGGGGAAAGCAACTCTCCCCTTGAGGGGGGAAGGAAGAAAAGGGCGGCCCCCATAAATCTGGAGGCAGAGGCATCTAAGAAGGGGAAGGTCTCCCTCGCAGATAACTCCGCGTGGGACGTCGACAGCAGCCCAGAGTGGCGCCCCCGGGATAAGCCCCTGGCCGAGTCGTGAGTACTCAAAGACCCTGACGCATTCATATATCCAGCCTATTTTCTCCATAGTTTTAACATGTTGAATCATGTACTTGCAGTCCGGCTTGTTCCGACCTCGAGCGATCCTCATCTTCGGGGAATTCGCTGGACCCGAAGGTGATGGACAGCGGGTCCCTTCCGGCGGCCTCCTCTCCCAAGGTCATGGATGACACCGAGGTGTTGTCCCGAAGGATCCCAGGCCAGGGAGAGACGCAGGAGGCCATCAGTGCGGCCCCAGAGGGTGAAACCTCGGCTGCCGGACACATGGGGGAGCAAATCCCCATGGAGACTGGCAATGGGGGCCAGGTCCAATTCGGCCCCCAGCCGAATACGGTCCCGGAGACCTATACCGCTCCGGAATCCGGCAAGCAACCTCCTTCGAAAGAAGGAGGTGTGCCTATTTCGCCGGTGACCTCTGTCCAACCAGAGGCACCGGACACCCTACTGGAAGCGCTGCAAAGTGCTTCCATTGTAGAGGAACACCGTGCCCTCATGGGTACGGTGATTGAGAAGATCCAGTCCGCGAAGAGTGGACTGACCGAAGCCTGCACAAGCCTTCTAACAGGTTTTGAGGTATGAAACGCAATTATGTAAACAGAATATCACAGTATAGACAGTAGCCCCTGAGACACTGTCCGGTTGTCGAAAAGAAAAGCCGGACAGAGGATCAAACAATTTTCGCAGGAGACTAACCATACATGTCTATGTGAAAAAGCAGGCGTCGCTGCTAGCTGCGACCTCCCATGCTGCCGAAGTCTCCGGACTGAAGCAGAGTCTGGAGCGGGCCGAGGAAGAACTCGGCTGTGTGAAAAAGCAGCTGGAGGACAAGCAAGGTATGCCATGACCTTCTGTATATCAGAAAGGATAGATGATTTGTACTGACCAGAGTGCCATGATATTTGTAGGAGCGGCGACTATGGTAGAGGCCCTTAAAAAGGTGCTGGCCGAGGCCCAAAAGAGAGCGGCAAAGGAACAATCCATCCACGAAAAGCACGAGGCCAGGGTCGGTGAGTTCCAACAAGAGCTCCAGGACGCTATAAAGAAATGCGAGTCCTTGGAGCGCAAGATTACGGATCAAGAGTCCGAGCTTGCTAAGGCCCACCAAAGCACACAAGAGTCCCGGGTCGAAGCCCAGGGCGCCCTCCAGGAAATCCAAGAGGCCACGAAAATCACGGCGGGTAAGGCCTTTATAATGCAAAGCAAATTTGTGAAGAAAAGGTACCTCTTACTGACCCGGATTTGGAGTTCTCCTGGAGCGTTTGCGGATCTGCCGCGCAACATTGCTGATGCCACGAATTTCTTCCGAGCCGAAGAGGGGAGCTCAATGGAGAAGCTGTTCTGGTCGCAATACCTTGCGCCAGAGCATCCGGTGCCCCTCAGTGATCACCTGAAATAGCTGACCGAACTGCATAGGGCGGCTGAATTGGCCATGAAGGATTTGATAATCCGTCTATGGCCTGCCGAAGCCATACCCAACAGCTACTTCAGGCTCATGAAGCGACTGGTTGCTGCCTGCCCTCGGCTTGATGCCATCAAGCGGTCGGTCTGCATTGAAGGTGCGCGGATGGACTTCGCCCGTGTCAAGATATAGTGGGCGAAGATGAACGCCGTCAAGCTCGCGACCAAGGGACCGCCCGCGGGCAAGGAGCACCGCACGCCTGAGCGATATTTTGACGATGTCCTGGAGGGATCCCGCATTGGAGCGGAGCAGTGTGCGAAAGACATTATCTTTGAATGAATATATTCATGTCATCCTGTCCTGTATAATGGAGCAAAAAAATATAATATTAGTTGTTTATATCAAGATTTTTCCTCTTGTGTGGCCGTTTTATTAAATCTGAGAGTTGGCCAGTCGTCGGCTTCAGCCCCCACGTAGGTAGTACGGGGGTGTTCGGGATAAAATCTAAACACTCTTGATCCAAAGTTTGGTCCTTGAAGGAGGTGTTTAGCGCAACGAACCAGGCAATCGGACTATGTGGCTTTATCACCCTCACTTAGCCATAGGAGTTTTATAATAGAAATTTAGGCGCAGCCCCTAGTATTCGTGAGTCCGAACTAGGGTGTTGTAAACACCTGATCGGGTAGAGACCGATTCGTTGCATAATGCGGAAAAAATCGCAAAAGATTTATAACCTCCGAAGAGCTGACCGGCTCACGCCACATCATGACAGTCAGTTTTTGGCTTTCTCTACTGAGGTGCTCATCCGGACGAACCAGGGCACAATCGCAGTAGTTCTCCCTTTACTACCCTAGCCGATATAGAGGAAAGTAAGGTAGTAAGCACAGGAGCCGGGCAACCCAACTATTGACCAAAGACATGATTCAGAGCCAATGCATATAATGCTAAATTCAGGGTGCCGAACTATACTGTAAAAAGTGTTTGGACTTTGTTACCATAATATGGGGCGCAATAAATCCCCTGGCGAACTTAAGCCGTACCAAAGTGTACGGGTGGAATTGATAAGATTATCAAGAAAAAATGAAGTAGTAAGCTAGTGCCGCAGAAGTTGGGCCGCGAACTATTTCCATTATAATTTTATTGATACATCAAAGCGTATAAGTAGTGCGATAAGCAACAGGGCTATTTAACATGCCATGACCAAGGGAGAGCTGTGTGCGGGTCCTGAGAATAGGTGGAGTGATCGTTAAAAAGACCTCCTAAAGATTCACGTATACCTCAATGCTTCTTGCTGTCTTGGTGTATCTATCCTTCGAAGGGACCGATGATCAGGCCGTCTTGAGGGGCCTGTGGAAAAGAAACCTGAAAAGGATAAAAAAGAAAAAGTGAAAGTATGTGTGTCCAGGGGAGGTCGAGCCGTATTATAGACCACAATCTAGTTATGCCTCCGTCTATGGCCATGGCATTTTAAGTGTGTAGTTATGTACGCGTGGTACGTATGCCGCCATTTGGCCGGGACGGAGACGGAGGCCGGATTGCTAGTCTAACTCCTGACGAGCCGGACTGTTATGCTGCGGAGTAGTCCGGATCCGCTTGACAGTGTCTGGGAGCTTGGCCACTGAATTAAGATTCTGTTTGGCAAGGCCGCTCTGTACTTCCGCTGCCAAAGCCGCGGTGTGCTCCTCGGTACGGAGGGAGCGCTCCGTGTTTCCGTTAACTGTTATGACGCCGCGTGGTCCCGGCATCTTGAGCTTGAGATAAGCATAGTGTGGCACCACATTGAATCAAGCAAATGCGGTTCGTCCGAGCAGTGCGTGATAGCCGCTGCGGAAGGGGACGATATCGAAGATCAGCTCTTCGCTTCTGAAGTTGTCCGGGGATCCGAAGACAACCTCCAATGTGATTGAGCCCGTACAGCAGGCCTCTACACCTGGTATGACTCCTTTAAAGGTAGTTTTTGTGGGTTTGATCCTTGAGGGATTGATGCCCATTTTGCGCACTGTATCCTGATAGAGCAGGTTCAGGCTGCTGCCGCCGTCCATGAGGACGCGTGTGAGATGGAATCCATCAACAATTGGATCGAGGACCAGTGCGGCTGAACCGCCATGACGGATACTGGTCAGATGGTCCCTGCGATCAAAGGTGATTGGGCAGGACGACCATGGGTTGAACTTTGGGGGCGACTGGCTCTATCGCATAGGCGTCCCTGAGCGCTCGTTTACGCTCCCTTTTGGGGATATGAGTGGCGTATAACATGTTCACCGTTTTGACCTGGGGAGGGAACTTCTTCTATCCTCCTATGTTCGGCGGACGGGACTCCTCATCGTCGTCCTCGCTTTGCGACCCCTTCTCCTTGTTTTTGGCATTTAACTTGCCGGCCTGTTTAAAAACCCAACAATCTCTGTTGGTATGATTGGCTGGTTTATCAGGGGTGCCGTGGATCTGACATGGACGATCGAGTATGCGGTCCAAGCTGGATGAGCCCGGATTGTTTCTTTTGTATGGCTTCTTCCGCTGGCCGTACTTGGAGCCACTGAAACCGGCGTTGACCGCCGTGTCATCGGCAGTGCCACCATTGCTTCGGCGCTTGTGCCTGTTGCGTCAGGGCTTGTCATTGCTATTCTTGGCTTCAGAGGTACCGGCATTGCTTGCAGTGTTATTGCTATGGGCTAGCCAACTATCCTTGCCCGCACAAAAGCGGGTCATGAGTGCCGTGAGGGCTGCCATGGACTTCGGCTTTTCTTGGCCGAGGTGACGAGCGAGCCATTCGTCGCGGATGCTATGCTTAAAGGCCGCTAGGGCTTCGGCATCTGGGCAGTCGACGATCTGGTTCTTTTTAGTTAGGAACCTAGTCCAGAATTTCCTGGCCGACTCTCCAGGCTGTTGAACTATGTGACTTAAGTCATTGGCATCCGGAGGTCGTACATATGTGCCTTGGAAGTTGTCGCGGAAGGCGTCTTCCAAGTCCTCCCAGCTGCCAATAGAGTTTTCAGGCAGACTGTTTAACCAGTGCCGAGCTGGCCCCTTGAGTTTTAGTGGGAGGTATTTGATGGCGTGAAGGTCATCACCGCGGGCCATATGAATATGGAGAAGAAAATCCTCAATCCATACCGTGGGATCTGTTGTTCCATCATATGATTCGATATTTATGGGTTTAAACCCTTCTGGGAATTCGTGCTCCATTACTTCATCAGTGAAGCAGAGGGGATGTGCGGCGCCTCTATATCGGGCCAAGTCGTGACGTAGTGCGGATGTAGTCCGTCTGCGGTTTTCGGCCCGGACATGGTTATGCTTGGTACGTCTGGCTTGATAGCCATCGTCGTGCGCCAGTGCATGCCCCCGCGATCCGTAGATCGATCCGGGCTGACCTGCTCTGTTCTCCAGGTTTTGCCGCAGGTCATATGTGTATTCCCGAGCTGTGGTGTCTTTGCCTTTACGGCGAGGTAGTATGGGCAGGTGTTCGGCTTGAGTTGCCGCTTTGTCCCGGCCACGTGGTGGTCGGTCAGCCGCATTACGTGTTGATGGCATGGGCTCAAGTGCCTCGTCGTCGAATTGGGGTAGCAATTTGCGCTTCGGGTAACTTTTAATGGGGCGCTCGAGTCCGTATTCCTCGGCTGCCAGGACATCAGTCCATCTGTCGTTAGCAGATCTTGATCAGCTTGAAGCTGCTGCTGTTTCTTTTTCAGGCTCCTCGCAGTGGCTATTAGCCGGCGCTTAAAGCGCTCCTGCTCGATGGGTTCCTCAGGCACGATAAAGTCTTCATCGCCGAGGCTCACCTTATCTTCGGAGAGTGGAAGATAGTTGCTGTCCTCCGAGTCTTCATTTATGGCCTGTTCGTCAGGGCTGACTTGCCCATCTTCCCTACCGTCCTGTTCGGAAGTCAGCTCGGCGGGATCTTCTTTGTCTTCGGCATCGTCCGGAGTATTGTTTTCTCTTGTGCCGGTATTGCTGTCTTTTCCACGGTGTGATTTAGAGCGGTGCCGCTGACGTCGGTGCTTTGGCTGTGTCTCAGGAGGTTTATCCTCGACTGGATCTTTCTCGTTATTGCCGTTATTCTTTTTGGGAGTATCCACCATGTACACGTCATAAGAGGAGGTGGCTGTCCAGCGCCCAGTAAACGACGGGTTTTGGGCCTGCTCCTCTCCGGCACCGTCGTCCATACCGTTGATGTCTTCGGAGTCGTAATTGAGCATGTCGGTTAAGTCTTCGACAGTGGCAATGAAGTGGGCGGTGGGTGGGAAGCGAAATTCTCCGTCATCAGCCTCCGGTTCAAACCGGATATAATTCGGCTGTGAGTCCCCCGCTAAGGAGAGGGTTTTTAATGATTTGAGCACATCACCCAAAGGTGAGTGTCGGAAGATGTCCGCGGAGCTGAACTCGACGATCGGCGCCCGATCGAGCTCGATGGGCGCGGACGCACGCGGTTCGAAACCTGTGGCCGGAGATGAATCCGAGGTTCCGGTGACACAGATCCCGTTCAAAGTTGGGTCTATGTGCGGCTCCAACGCCGCTGAGTCTGCGGCTTCCGTGGCGGGGTTGAGCTTCCCGTCCTTGGATGGCGCAATCTGCTCCGGATCTAGGGCCAGGGCAGTTACAGGCGCTATCTCCCGGGTATGGTCCGATGACAGATTTAGGTCATGTTCATCGCGGTGGTAGGGAGCGGTCGCCATGGGCTCGAATCCGTCGAAGATCAAGTCTCCACGGATATCAGCAATGTAGTTCAAGCTTCCAAACCTGACCTGATGGCCAGGGGCGTAGCTGTCAATCCAGGTGGCCAAGCGAGTTGGCCCGCAGTATGAAGCCGCCAAATATGAAGATCTGGCCGGTGAGAAAGACCTCCCTCATGGCCGCATCGTTGTGGATGATTGATGGAGCCATCAAGTCTTCTAGCGACGACACAGCGGAACTCTCAATGAAAGCACCAATGTCGGTGTCAAAACCGACGGATCTCGGGTAGGGGGTCCCGAACTGTGCGTCTAAGGTCGATGGTAAGAGGAGACGGGGGACACAATGTTTACCCAGGTTCGGGCCCTCTCTATGGAGGTAATACCCTACGTCCTGCTAATTGATTGATCTTGATGAATATGAGTATTACAAGAGTTGATCTACCACGAGATCGTAATGGCTAAAACCCTAGAAGTCTAGCCTGTCTGATTATGATTGTCCCTATGGACTAAACCCTCTGGTTTATATAGACACCGGAGGGGACTAGGGTTGTACAAAGTCAGTTACAGAGAAAGGAATCTTCATATCCGAACGCCAAGCTTGTCGTCCACGCTAAGGAGAGTCCCATCCGGACACGGGAGAGAGTCTTCTGTCTTGTATCTTCATGGCCCATCAGTCCGGCCCACGTTACGTAGCCCGGATGCCCGAGGACCCCTTAATCCAGGACTCCCTCAATAGGCCCTTCACAGAGGGAAGCAGAGGTTGCCATGCGCTTTTTGTTTGCATGCCAAATCCCTTAATGCAAGAGAACGTCACGTTATATTGCCCCTTATGATAGCAACCTTTATTATGCAGTCCGTCGCTTTTATTACTTTGCCATCATAAGTTCGTACAACGCTAAATTTTCTCTTACACTAAATGATCCAACATATTTAGAAGCAATTTTTATTGCCTTATTGCACCGATGACAACTTACTTGAAGGATCTTGCTCAATCCATAGGTAGGTATGGTGGACTCTTGAAAAGATTTGGGTTTAGGGGTTTTTGGATGCACAAGTAGTATCTCTACTTAGTGCGGAGTTTTTGGCTAGAAAAGATATTGGGCAAGCACCACATGTTAAAGGATCTATGACAATATAACTTCTATGTGAATATGAACAAACATAACTCATTACGTTGTCTTCCTTGTCCAATGTCAACCGTTTTGGCATATAATAATTTGATGGGAACTCACAATCATAAAAGGTGTCTAAGATAGTATATTTGCATATGGATCTTCTCTTCCCTTATTAATTCTTTCATGAATTGCATCATTGACCAATGCTATGTTTGTCAATCTCCAACAAATTTTACTACTTATACTTTTCCTTATGTGATGTCACTACTTACCATAAGATTAGCATATGATCTGTTTCATTTATTTCCTTTCTTTTTATTGCAACAAAGAAGTAAAGAAAGCAAAACTTCAAACTAACTTTATTATATATCTCGCACACGATTACATAGATAGATAGATCACTAAGCAAACTCTCAAAGAAAGATTGAACTAAACTTTTATTCAACTAAGGTAAAAGAAAACTAAAGATCGAACTAAGAGAAATAAAAGCAAAGACAGTGGTGTGATACGATACCAGGGCACCTCCCCCAAGCTTGGCTTAAGCCAAGGGGAGTGCCCATACCCGTCGACTCAATTCTCCTTTGGTGGTGAAGATGATGGTGATGGTGGTAAGGCGGTAACTAGATCATTCTTTCCCTTCAACTTGCGTTTGAGGGTGAAGTTTTCTTCCCTCAGATCTTCATTCTCTATCTCGAGTTTCAATATTCTCTTGCATAATTCTTCCTTACTCTCATGTAGGAACCGAGGGGGAATAGGTTCATTCTCGTCCTCCTCATCCCTGAACCAGAAATAGGGGAAGGTCTTCTTAAAGACATTTGAATCCAAGGGTTGATGAGAGACAGCGCTCTCCTCCATCGAGTCTCGAGACGACATATTTTCAGATCTGCGCAGAAAACAGCACGAAACAAAAACAGAGGATTTCTCCGCGATACGGTGTTCAATAGGTTCGGGAAGTATATATAGATTTTTTATCTTGGGAAACAAGCAAACCGGAGAAAAACGGAGTCCGGAAGGTACCCGAGGTGGGCACAACCGCGCCCTGGTGTCTTGTACCCACCAGGGCTGCCTTCCCGGTAGTTTTTTATTTTCCTATTTTTTCTAATATTCTAAAACTGACAAAAAATACTTTTGCGGATTTTTCGTAGTCTATTTACTTACCGTATCACATACCTCCTTTATTTAATGATTCTGGAGTGTTCTGGAAGGTCTCCCTTATATGTTCTTCCGGTGTCATGGTTTGGATAATATTGCTTTCAACATTAATAGGCGTACCTGAGATATAGTGTTTAATTCTTTGACCATTGACCACCTTCGGATTTGTACCTTCGGTGTTATTTATTTTGACGGCTCCAGAATGATAAACATCTTCGATAACATAAGGTCCTTCCCACTTAGAGGGAAGTTTCCCTGCAAAAAATCTAAAATGAGAATTGTATAACAAAACATATTCACCCACTTTGAATTCCTGCTTTTGGATTCTTTTATCATGACATCTTTTAACTTTCTCCTTAAAAAGTTTGGCATTTTCATAAGCTTGGGTTCTCCATTCATCTAGAGAGCTAATATAAAATAACCTCTTTTCACCGGCAAGTTTGAAATCATAGTTGAGTTCTTTAATAGCCCAATATGCTATGTGTTCTAACTCAAGAGGTAAATGACAAGCCTTTCCATAAACCATTTTATAAGGAGACATACCCATTGGATTTTTATAAGCTGTTCTGTAGGCCCAAAGTGCATCATCCAATTTCTTGGACCAATTCTTCCTAGACCTGTTCACAGTCTTTTGCAATATTAATTTTATTTCTCTATTGCTAAGTTCAACTTGACCACTAGATTGAGGATGATAGGGTGATGCAATTCTATGGTTAACATCATATTTAGCAAGCATTTTACGTAAAGTACCATGAATAAAGTGTGAACCACCATCAGTCATTAAGTATCTAGGGACTCCAAACCTAGGGAATATAACTTCTTTAAGCATTTTAATGGAGGTGTTATGATCAGCACTACTAGTTGGAATAGCTTCTACCCACTTAGTAACGTAATCAACAACCAAAATATGAGTATACCCGTTAGAGGAAGGAAAAGGTCCCATATAATCAAAACCCCAAACATCAAATGGTTCAACAGCAAGAGAATAATTCATAGGAATTTCTTGACGCTTACCAATATTACCTATTCTTTGACATTCATCACAAGATAAGACAAACTTACGAGCATCCTTGAAAAGAGTAGGCCAATAAAAACCAGATTGTAAAAACTTGTGACCAGTTCTGTCTCCCGCATGATGTCCCCCGTAAGCTTCGGAGTGACATTTCTGAAGGATTTGTTCCTGCTCATGCTCAGGTACACAATGTCTAATAATACCATCTACCCCTTCTTTATAAAGATGTGAGTCATCCCAAAAGTAATGTCTTAAATAATAGAAGAATTTTTTCTTTTGTTGGTATGTGAAACTAGGAGGTATGTATTTAGCAACAATGTAATTAGCATAGTCAGCATACCAAGGTGTACTATTAGAAACATTTATTGCAGCTAATTGCTCATCAGGAAAACTATCACCAATAGGGAGCGGGTCATCAAGAATATTTTCCAATCTAGACAGGTTATCAGCTACGGGATTCTCAGCTCCCTTCCTATGTGTAATATGTAAATCAAATTCTTGTAGCAAAAGAACCCACCTAATGAGTCTAGATTTGTCATCTTTCTTTTCCATAAGATATTTAATAGCAGCATGATCGGTGTGAACAATTACTTTTGAGTCAACAATATAAGATCTAAATTTGTCACAGGCAAACACAACTGCTAAAAATTCTTTTTCAGTAGTAGCATAATTTCTTTGGGCATTGTCTAGAGTTTTACTAGCGTAATGAATAACATTTAATTTCTTATCAACTCTTTGTCCTAAAACAGCACCAACAGCATAATCACTAGCATCACACATAATCTCAAAAGGCAAGTTCCAGTCAGGTGGTTGAATGATAGGGGCAGTAATCAAGGCTTTCTTAAGTGTATCAAAAGCTTCTACACAATCATCATCAAAAACAAAAGGAACATCCTTCTGTAAAAGATTCGTAAGAGGCCTAGAAATTTTAGAGAAGTCTTTAATAAACCTCCTATAGAAACCAGCATGACCAAGGAATGCATTAACCTTAGCTTGGTCCACTTCAATACCTCTTTTAGAAATTTTATGACCCAAGACAATACCTTCATTAACCATAAAGTGGCACTTCTCCCAATTCAAGACAAGATTAGTTTTCTCACATCTCTGCAAAACTTGATCAAGATTGCTTAAACAATCATCAAAAGACTTCCCATAAAGAGAAAAGTCATCCATGAAAACCTCAACAATCTTTTCACAAAAATCAGAGAATATAGCTGTCATACATCTTTGAAAGGTAGTAAGTGCATTGCATAAACCAAAAGGCATACGTCTATAAGCATAAGTTCCAAAAGGATAAGTGAAAGTGGTTTTTTCTTGATCAGGTTGTGAAACAGGTATTTGGGAGAAACCAGAATAACCATCTAGAAAGCAAAAGTGTGTGTGCTTTGATAATCTTTCTAGCATTTGATCAATAAAAGGCAGAGGGTAACGATCTTTTCTAGTTGCTTTGTTTAATTTTTTGAAATCAATTACCATTCTATAGCCTGTAACAATTCTCTGTGGAATAAGTTCATTTTTATCATTGGGAACAACAGTAATACCTCCTTTCTTAGGGACACAATGAATAGGGCTTACCCATCTACTATCAGCTATGGGATAGATTATACCTGCTTCCAGAAGCTTTAATATTTCAGTTCTCACCACTTCCTTCATCTTCGGATTCAACGGTCGTTGGTGATCAACAACAGGTTTAGCATCAGGTTCCATATTAATCTTGTGCTGACATAGAGTGGGACTAATGCCCTTAAGATCATCAAGAGTATATCCAATAGTAGCTCGGTGCTTTTTCAGAACTTTCAATAATCTTTCTTCTTCATGTTCTGAAAGGTTAGCACTAATAATAACAGGATATATCTTTTTCTCATCAAGATAAGCATATTTCAAAGTGTCAGGCAATTGTTTTAATTCAAACACAGGATCACCTTTAGGTGGAGGAGGACCTCCTAGAGTTTCAATAGGCAAATTGTGCTTTAGCAGAGGTTGTTGTTCAAAGAAATTTTTATCTATTTCATTTCTTTCATGCATATGCAAGTCATTTTCATGGTCTAGCAAGTATTGTTCTAAAGGATTAGTGGGAGGTACAACAATAGAAGCAAGACCAATTATTTCATCTTTACCAAGCAATTATTTTTTATGAGGTTTTCTACTAAACTTGGAAAAATTAAACTCATGATACTCACCACCGAAGCTAACACCAACAGTTTGTTTGACACAATCTATAGTAGCATTGACAGTGTTCAAGAAAGGTCTACCAAATATTATGGGACAAAAGTCATCTTGTGGGGAACCTAATACTAAGAAATTAGTAGGATATTTTGTTTTCCCACACAAGACCTCAACATCTCTAACAATCCCAAGTGGTGTGATGGTGTCTCTATTAGCAAGTTTAATAGTAACATCTATGTCTTCTATTTCAGCGGGTGCTATGTCATTCATAATTTCTTGATAGAGAGTAAAGGGAATAGCACTCACACTAGCACCTATATCACATAAACCATGATAACAATGATCTCCTATTTTAACTGAGACAACGGGCAAGCCTACTACAGGTCTATGTTTGTCCTTTGTATCGGGTTTAGCAATTCTAGCAGCTTCACCACAGAAGTAAATAACATGCCCATCAATATTATCGACTAAGAGAACTTTAACCATAGCAACACTAGGTTCTACTTTGATTTGCTCAGGAGGTTTAGGTGCTTTATTATGACTTTTGCGAACCATAGTTGAAGCCTTAACTTGTTCCTTCATCCTAACAGGGTAAGGTGGTTTTTCAATGTAAGCAGTAGGTACAACTGGATCAACATTGTAGGTTATAGTTTCTTCTTTAGCATCTACTGGTTCTTTAATTTCTTCTTTAACAGGGGGGGTGATATTTAAACCACTTCTCTTTAGGGAGATCAACATGAGTAGCAAAAGATTCACAAAAAGAGGCTACTATCTCAGAGTCAAGTCCATATTTAGTGCTAAACTTTTGAAAAGCATCGATATTCATAAAAGATTTAACACAATCAAATTTAAGCTTAATACCTGACTCCTTACCTTCGTCGAGTTCCCAATCTTCAGAGTTGCGTTTAATTCTTTCCAAGAGATCCCACTTGAATTCAATAGGCTTCTTTAGAAAAGAACCAGTGCAAGAAGTATCGAGCATGGATTGATCATTATGAGAAAGCCGAGCATAAAAGTTCTGGATAATAATTTCTCTCGAGACCTCATGATTGGGGCATGAATATAACATTGACTTAAGCCTCCCCCAAGCTAGAGCGATACTTTCTCCTTCACGAGGCCAAAAATTATATATATAATTTCGATCACGATGAACTAGATGCATAGGATAATTTTTTTGGTGAAACTCCAATTTCAATCGATTCCAATTCCAAGATCCAATATCATCGCATAGCCTATACCATGTCAATGCCTTTCCCTTCAAAGATAAAGGGAAAACCTTCTTCTTTACTTCATCTCCGGGTATACCTGCAAGCTTAAACAATCCACAAATTTCATCCACATATATCGAGTGCATATCAGGATGTTCCGTTCCATCTCCTGCATAAGGATTAGCTAGCAGTTGTTCTATCATACCCGAAGGAATTTCATGTTCAACATTTTCAGTAGGTGCAGTAGGTTGACGGGCAACCAATTGTGCTTCCAGTCAAGGTGAAGATACCCCGAACAAACCCCTCAAGGGATTGTTTGCCCCTCAACATTTTCCTGTGACCTCAAGAACGAAAGTAACTACTCACAAGTGACAAACATGCTCATGATCAGAGGGGTATTAAATAGCATAATGGATCTGAACATATGATCTTCCACCAAATAAACCATATAGTAATCAACTACAAGATGTAATCAACACTACTAGTCACCCATAGGTACCAATCTGAGGTTCCGGTACAAAGATTGAACACAAGAGATGAACTAGGGTTTTGAGAGGAGATGGTGCTGGTGAAGATGTTGATGAAGAATGGCCTCCCCAAGATGAGAGGGTTGTTGGTGATGACGATGGCTTCGATTTCCCCCTCCGGGAGGGAAGTTCCCCCGGCGGAATCGCTCTGCCGGAGGGCAAAAGTGCTCTTGCCCAAGTTCCACCTCGAGACGGCGGCGCTCCGTCCCGAAAGACCTCCATTTTAGGTCAAAATGACCTTTATACCAAAAGATGGGCACCGGAGGTGGGCCGAGGAGGGCACAACCCATCAGGGCGCGCCTGGGGGCCTGGGCACGCCCAGGTGGGTTGTGCCCACCTGGTGGGCCCCCTCCGGTAGATATTGGCTCCAATATTTCTTATATATTCCATAAAAAATCTCCGTAAAGTTTCAACTCTTTTGGAGTTGTGCAGAATAGGTAGCCTGACGTTGGTTTTTCAGGTCCAGAATTCCAGCTGCCGGTATTCTCCCTCCTTGTGTATACCTTGCATTTTGTGAGAGAAAAAGGCATTAGAATTACTCCAAAGAACATTATTATGCCTAAAAACAATATAAATAACAGTAGGAAAACATGATGCAAAATGGACGTATCACAGCCTCTTGTGCATAAGCTAGGGCGGCTTAAGCGCAAGGTCCAAGATATGGGCAATCGTATGGATGTCCTTACCAGATATGCTGACTCTGACGGTACAAAGGATCCTCGCTCTGATGATGATAAGTCGGGTAAAGGCAAGAAAAAGGTGGGGGCAAGGGCCAACAACAGAATGTCTTGGCGCATAATGGTAATCACAATTATCAGGGTAATGGTGGTAAGCGCAAACACCCGGAAGGTGGGTTAGATTTTGTGGCAAACACCAACACAGGGTTCAAGAATCAGCGTCGTAATGGCAAGAAACCTTATAATGGGGGCAAACCCAGGAATTATGAGGAAGCCCTTAATGGCCCGTGTCCAAAGCATAGTTATCCAGATAAGCCGTCCACCCATGCCTAGAAGGATTGTTATATCATGCAGGAGTACAGGAATCAATCTTTTCAACAGTACCATGGTAACGGTAATGGCCCGCCCGGCGGGTCAGGTTTAGGAGGCCTCCAGGGAGCCGGCTTCGGTGGTGGCGGCTCAAATTCTGGCTATCAGGATGGCTCGGGTTCTGGCTATTAGGGCTCAGGAAACAATGGTGGTCGTACTCAACAGTCTATTCAAGGTAGTCAGCAGCACAATAACCAGTCAGGATATCAGAGTAATCCCAAGCAGTTAAATAGTGGCCAATACCACGTCTTCACCAAGAGTACGTGCAAGCGCGACCGGAAAGTCCATAGGCGGACAGTCAACATGGTTGAGCCGGCGGTGCCACAATATTTGAACTGGTCTAAGCACACAATAACTTGGAGCCGGGCGGATCACCCGCCCCGGGTTGATAATCCACGGCATCTGGCCCTGGTGGTGGCCCCTCAAGTGGGCGGATACAAGTTCACCAAGGTACTTATGGATGGTGGTAGCAGCATCAACATTTTGTATTATGACACCTTTCGACACATGAATCTGACAGAGAAGGACCTCAAGCTGTCATCCATGGTATTTCATGGAGTTGTTCTCGGTAAATCGGCTTATCCTATTGGGAAGATTGCTCTGGAGGTGGCTTTCGGTGATGACTATAACTATAGAGTAGAGACACTATGGTTCAAGGTGGTCAAAATCAAGAGTCCATATCATGCGCTGTTTGGACGGGCGGCTTATGCTAAATTCATGGCCCGCCCTTGTTACATATCTTTGCAGCTTAAGATGCTAGGGCCACGAGGGACCATCATAGTTTATGGGGATCGCAAGATAGCCCTGGAATGTGAAGAAGGAGATGCTGCTTATGCAGAGACGACTTGTGCTACTGAAGATCTCAAGTTTTACAAAGACAATGTTGACCTGGCTGACATGACCCCTCTGAAGAAGCCCACTACTAAGAAATACTATCTGCTCAAGTTCAAGTCGGCAAAGGACACAAAACAAGTTGACTTTGTCCCTGGTGATTCTTCCCAGCAGTTCACCATTGGGACTAAGATGGATCCTAAATAGGAAAGCGCGCTCATCGAATTCAACCGTGAGAATCGGGACATCTTTGCATGGAAACCTTCCGACATGCCGGTGTACCGAGAGAATTCGCTGAGCACCACCTTAATGTGGATCCTAAGATGAAACATGTTCGACAGTTCCTTCGTCGTTTTAATGAAGAAAGGGGTAAGGCCATTGGAGAAGAAGTAGCTCGGCTCCTAGCTGCCGGGTTTATCATTGAAGTTTTTCACCCTCAGTGGTTGGCTAATCATGTGCTTGTGCTGAAAAAGAACGGGACCTGGCATATGTGTTTTGATTACATAGATCTCAACAAGGCTTGTCTGGCTGATCCATTTGCTCTCCCCGTATTGACCAGATTACTAATGCCGTGGCGGGTTGTGAAAGCTTATGTTTCCTGGATGCTTATTCTGGTTAACATCAGATCAAGATGGCGGTTGAGGATCAGGAGAAAACAACCTTTATCATGCCCTTTGGGGCTTTCTGCTATGTTTCAATGCGTTTTGGGCTCAAGAGTGCTGAGGTGACTTATCAACATTGTGTTCAGAATTGCTTCCACGAGCAGATTGGGCGCAATGTTCATGCTTATGTGGATGATATTGTGGTTAAGTCAAGGAAGAAAGAAACTCTGCTTGAGGACTTGAAGGAGACTTTTGATAACCTCCAGGTTTATAAGATGATGCTTAACCCGGCCAAGTGTGTCTTCGGTGTTCCAGCAGGAAAATTGCTAGGTTTTCTGGTTTCGGAGAGAGGCATCAAGGCTAATCCGGAGAAGATTGAATCTATTACATCCCTGTCTAAGCTGGCTTGTATCAGTGATGTTCAGCGTCTGGCGGGTCGTATTGCAGCCTTGAGCCGGTTCATAAGCCACCTGGGTGAGAAGGCGATTCCACTATACCAGATGATGAAAAAGACCGATAACTTTGTCTGGAGTGATGCGGCTAATGAGGCTTTTGAGGAGCGTAAAAGATAGTTGGTTGAACCGCCTATATTAGCTGCTCCTATCGACAAAGAGCCTATGCTCCTGTACGTGGTGGCTAATAATAAAGATGTAAGCATGGCAGTGGTTGTGGAGCGCAAAGAGGCAGGAAAAGAGTATCCAGTCCAGCGACCAGTCTATTATGTCAGTGAAGTTTTGATGGATTCCAAGAAAAGATATCCACATTGGGATAAGTTGGTGTTCGGGGTGTTTATGGCTAGTCGCAAGTTGAAGCATTACTTCCTTGGCCATCCAATCACTGTGGTCAGTTCAGCTCCTCTGGGGTATATAATCCAAAACAGGGAGGCCACAGGCCGGGTTGCTAAGTGGGTAATTGAGCTTGGACCACATCATCTGAAATATGTGCCCAGAACAGCCATCAAGTCTCAAGCCTTGGTGGATTTTATAAATGACTGGACTGAATTGCAAACACCTGAGGAAAGGCCAGATAATACATACTGGACTATACACTTTGATGGATCCAGACAGTTGGAAGGCTCGGGGGCTGGAGTTATTTTATCTTCCCCGCGAGGTGACAAATTCTGTTATGTGTTCAGGCTAATGTTTCCTTGTACTAACAATGCAGCTGAGTATGAAGCTTTGCTCCATGGGCTATGCATGGCCAAGGAGATGAATTTAAGCCGGGTTAGGTGCCTTGGCGACTCAGATCATGTTGCAAAACAAGTTTTAGGGACTTGGGATTCTAAAGACCTGCTCATGGCGGCTTATCGTCAAGCAGTGACCAATATTGTCGGTAATTTCAATGGTTATTGGGTGGATCACATAGACCGGCGGCTTAATGAGGCGGCTGATGCTTTATCTCGGTTGGGTTCTCAGTGTAAGCCGGTTCCTCCCAATGTGTTCCTTGATGTACTGCATAACCCTTCTGTTAAGTTGCCTTCAGAGGAAGATCTTGGTATTCCTGACCCAGAGGGGCAGCTGGTGGCGGCTCTCAATGCTATTCCAGACTAGACTATACCTTATCTAGCTTATCTAACTCGGGGTGAGCTTCTAGAAGATGAAATCTTTTCCCGTCAAATCATCCGACGGTCTAAGTCCATGACAATTATCAATGGCGACTTACATAGATGTAGTGTGACAGGCGTGTACCAACGTTATGTTTCCCCTGAGGAAGGCCGTGAGATTCTTCAGGAAATTCATGCTGGAGACTGCGCTAATCATGCCGGGTCAAGATGCCTAGTGGCCAAGGCTTTTTGACACGGTTTTTACTGGTTGATGGCTCATGCTGATGCAGAGGACATTGTTCGCAAGTGTGATGGTTGCCAGAAGTTTGCACGGCAAGCTCATGTGTCGGCTCAACAATTGCGGATGATCCCAATAACTTGGCCGTTTGCAGTCTGGGGGCTTGATATGGTCAGGCCTTTCAAGATGTCTAAGGACAAAAAGACTCACCTTTTGGTTGCAGTTGACAAATTCACCAAGTGGGTTGAAGCAGAACGAGTCAGCAATTGTGCCGCGGCGACTGTGGTTCAGTTTGTGAAAAAGCTAATCTTCCATTTTGGTTATCGTCATAGTATTATCACCGATAATGGGACAAATTTGTCTAAGGGTGCTATGAACGCGTTCTGTCAGAAAGAGCACATCCGGCTTGACGTTTCTTTAGTGGCACACCCACAATCCAATGGTAAGGCCGAAAGAGCTAACCAGGAGATATTATGAGGAATTAAACACCGGCTCATGGTTCCCCTGGAACGTACTCCAGGTTGTTGGGTTGAAGAGCTTCCTTCAGTTCTTTGGAACACAAGGACAACCCCCGACAGATCAACAGGCTACACACCATTCTTCATGGTTTTTGGAGCAGAGGCGGTTCTTCCAAGTGATATTCATCATGACTCACCCAGGGTGGCGGATTATGTTGAAACTGACAATGAGAAGGCTCGTCAAAATGCTTCGGATGCCTTGGAAGAATAACGTGATCTTACGGTGGCTCGTTCTGCGATTTATCAGCAAGACCTACGTCGCTATCACAGTCGTAGAGTTCGAAGCCGCACTTTCCAGGAGGGCGACTTATTGCTCCGTTTGATTCAGGATCAGACAGGCATGCATAAGCTCTCACCTCCTTGGTAAGGACCCTTTGTGGTTAGCAAAAACCTCAACAATGGGTCATATTATCTCATCGACATAAGTGAACACAATAAGTCACGTACCTCCGAGGAGGAGACCAACAGGCCCTGGAATATTGCTCATCATCGGCCTTACTACACTTGAGCCACTGGCTCCGATTATTGTACATACCTATATCATGTATATACCTTTTTATGATCAAATATAATAAAGTCGGCATCCTCGAAACTCGGGGCTCTGTCGTTTCATCTCATATATTGTGCATGAGTCTTTTATTTGTTGATCATATGTCACTTGGGGCTTCCAACTAACCGAGTTTAGCTTTCTCACCCTCTTGACCCGACACAAATGCCATAATATTATTGGTTAAACCTGCCTGTCTGCTTGATGCTACTCCGCAAAGGTGACGCGCCGAACTCTTAACAAGTCAATCTTTAAGACCCTGAACTTGTCAAGGTTAAAACGGCGGCTTAATTTCACGTGAGAGTCGGCTTACAGAAAGCGAGGATAAACCAAGGCTATCATGCCAGCTTTATTGAAGCAAGACTCGAGCCTCAAAAGCCGGTCTATTTGTCGAGCCTCGAAAGCCGACTTATTGTTTAAATACACTCGTATATTGCGATTATTTTTTCTGTTTTGCAGGATTTTTGGGCTCCTTGATCCAATAAATTGACTATAAGTCATCGGGTCAAATGAATTCCTGTTCATTTTGGTCAAGATTGAGCTCCGGTCGACCATGAGGCGCCATAAGTATATTTTGGGAGTCTATTCTCAAAAGTACATATTTTGGCTATAAGTCGCCAAGTTGTACACTACTAGGTTATTTTTCATGAGTCATCTGGCCATAAGCCTATTGGTTTCTACATAATTTAATTTATTTTGCATCTAATACTGGTTTCGACCATGAGTCGCCAGAACAGATATGCCGGGTTATATTACCATCTCACACCAGCTATAACTTGATGGAAGTTCCTGCATTGCCAAGTCGCCACAGGGGACTTATCAGCATCAAAGATAAGTGCAAGCACTTAAGGACAAGACGGCTAAAGCGGGTCATTAACTCATGCCAGCTCAAATATTTCATCATCAGGCAGACAATATTATGGTCAAAAGTAAACGTGCACAAAGGGACGACAGAGCAGCCAAGTGTTTTTGCTAAGCCTATTACAATGCTCCAGCTGAGCTCAAAGTACTCAATGAAGTTTTTTTAGGAGTACAAACTACTCCTATAAGCCGGCTTCTGTGATGTCCATGTTATGGCCCTCCGGGTCAGCTTCTTGGTGATCCCCAGCGGATGATGACTCCGGGTTATCCTCTGCCGGCTCTTCTACGTCTCTGATCTGAAGGTTGTCCAGATTCCAGTCGATAGTAGTTAAAGCTTGGAAGACAGCCTCATCATGCATGATTGGGGACGGGTCAACATCAGGGACAAATATATGCTTACGCCGTTGTGGAGTTAAGTCACAGGGTTAAAAAGTTGGCGGGTGAACTCGTGTGTTGGTTTCATCATAAGCCGGCTGATATTTCTTCAAATCGAGCTCTTGAGCCAGTTGAATCGCCAACACCCGAGTCTCCTTCACACAGTCAGCGTAATCAGTCATGAGAACTCGGTACCATCATCTTTATATTGTGGGAACCCGTCAGCCATTTCAGCAAGATCCATGTCAGGCACATAAGCTTTGGCCCGGCTCAGAGATGTTATTGCCCCTGCACAGGCGGCTGACTTTTTCAGCTCTTCGATTTGTTTGGGGATGGTCGAGAGTATGTTTAGCACATCCCATATGAACCATGGTGGCTCTTTTCCACCTAGCACGACCATGATGGTGAACAAGCTTCCAGAGTATAGCTGCTCCAGAAAAGTACACACAGCCTTTAATTTCATCAAACTGTCCTGCCAGAGGTTGCCACTTCTACTGCCTGCACACATTGCAACATATGAGCCGTCAGGCGAGTCAGTTCAGCATATGAGCCGTCAAGCGAGTTATTTCTCGCGTCTAAGTTGTTGATCATTTATAAGGATTCCAAAAGATACTTACCAAAAAAGGCTTCTGTCATTTGGTGTATATGACGTTTTAACCCGACCAGTTCTTTAGTAACTGGTTGAAGTCGGCCCTCAATGTCTTCTGCATGCTTGGTTAAAGCCGCCTTTTTAGATTCAAAGGTGGCTTGTGCAGTTTCAAGAGCCGCCTTGATTTTTTCCAATTCCTTTAGAGAGGATTGTAGGCATGTTTCGGCCTTGATCCGCAGAGTTTGCTCAGACTTCAATTCTTTCTTTAAGCCAGTCAAATTTGACTCAGCTGTGGCCAAAAGCTTCCTGCAAGGAGTATTTTTAAGTCAATCTAATAGTTTCCAAGCCGGCAACAATGCATAACCCGACACTTGGAGGCTATGACATGCATGTTAATCCTATTATTAAGTCCCAAGCAGTCGCAAGCAACATACTTAGCACTTGGGGGCTAATGCATGTCATTTTTCCTTTAAACATAATACAAAAGACCCGACTCAGTTCATAAAAATGAGTCGGCCCTTGGGGGCTACAGGCTACTTTTGAAAGTTCATTTATTTGGAAGACCCACCTCATCTCATGACGATGAGCCGACCCTTGGGGGTAACATTGTGTTTCTTTCTACGGATATATATTGGAAGAGCCGACTTATCATTGGCATAATAATCCAGCCCTTGGGGGCTACATGAGGATATATAGTACTAAGGAGGGTTAATTTCTTCATACCTCATACTTCCTCTTCATCATATTCACCATGCTAGCTTCCATCTCGCGGCTGGTAGAAAGGCGCGCCACGCGTGCAGCTCATCTGCGCTGATATCTTCATAGTTGGCCAGCTCAAGCTTTGACTTTCCCTTCTCAGACAAGGGTGTCTCATCTTTCGCTGCGATCTTGGTCAGCACATTGGAGACTTTGGGATCTTTATGAGCCTCCCCAATAATAGCAACTTCATCATTGTTCCTTTCATGAGAAGGAACATTTTCAGTCGCCTTTACTGGACTTGAAGGATGAGCTGGACTTGGCGGGTTAAGATCATCCATCGAGTTGGAGAGGCCAGCTTGGGCATCCATCATCTCAGTAGCTACCGGCTCACTTTGAGGGGGCGGCTCGAGGTGTTCGTCAAGGCGGCCTTCATCTGTTTCAAGTTGGGAGTCATGGATCACCAAGTTCGGGTCCTCTGACTGAGCAATTTCAGGACCTGTCGATGACTCGCCAATTCTTCCCTTCTTGGATTTAGCCTTGGCCCTACAATTAAGACAACATGTTTAAATAAGGGCAGCAACAATGATGGTAAGGCATGAAGTAGGTAAAGATGTTTACCCTGGTTTGATGATCAAGGGTGGCAGTGGAGTGGCAGTAGAGTCTCCAGATGATGGTGGCGACTCCTGATAATTTGAGTCAGAAGGGTTAAGAGGTTGCCTAATAAGGCCGACTCATGGAAGAGAGGAGGTTGGACTGTGAGGAACCTCTATATGACGCTTTCGGGTGACTGGAGCATTGGATAAGCCGGCCACCAGCTCTCCTGTCGGGGATATCGTGCGACATATGCCAAGGGGTGGCTTATCATGGATGGGGAAAAGAGTACGTCGCCAGGCTCTAGAAGCGGGAGTGAGCGAGACCGCGTACGCCTGCGAATCTTACCCAGGTTCGGGGCTCTCCTCGGAGATAACACCCCTAGTCCTACTCTGCGGGGTCTCCGCATGATGACTATGATCGACAAGGTAGCTACAAGATTGCTCCTTGAGCTGTTTCAGCTAGAGGAGGAAGAAGGGCAAGGCTAGCTCTACTCCTCGCTCTATGTGTGTGTGTATGGCGTGGGTGCTGAACCGACCGAACGACCTGCTTTGCATGGGTGAGCCTGGGGGGTTTATATAGGCCTACCCCCCAGGGGTACAATGGTAATCTGACCGGGTGTAGGACCCGGCCGTCAGCGTCTCTGGATGCCGGCTTCTCCGCCGACCGCTGGGGCCCGCCGCCTGGTGGGCCACGTTGACTGCTTTATGATGTAGCCTCGCCCTCGATGACGAAGGCTTGATCGTGGGGAACATGGTTACAGTCCCGCCGCCTGACGGGTACTCACTGTAGCCATACCCCGTCTCATCTGGTTAATGGTGCACAGACTCCAAGGGGGAGGAGGGCCGCCTGCCAGGAGTCGGTCCTCCCTTGTTGCCGCCTGCTGGTGGTTTGCCGCCTTCTGGTGGCTCGCGGACAGGTAGGGCCCGCCGCCTGCGGGTCGTACCGACCGCCCGTCGTGGGAGCGTGGCCCCCTCTGGCGCTAATGACGTCATAGACTGTGCGGCAACAGTGCCGCGCTGGGTGGGGGGTGTCCACCCAATGCACAGCTCTGTGGCCACGTCCCATCCTGGATTCGGGGGTGGCAGGCTGCACTGCAGCCATGCCTTGTCTAGTCGTGGTGATGTGGTGCTGACTTCGAGGGGACGAGGGGCCGTCTGCCAGGAGTCGGCTCCCTCGCAGCCGCCTTCCATGGCCCTGCCGCCTTATAGCAGCCGGCCTCTCGGACCAGCCGGCCCAAGAAGGCGGTCGTGCTCCCGGACGGTGTGAGGGGCGCAGCTAGCCCCGATGTCTTGAAATACCATGGGGGGCTGATGAGGCTGCCCGTGGTCATTTACTCCGACAGTAGTCCCCGAAGCTGGTGAGGCACCGCGGCTGAAAAAACAAGGAGCCTCAGCAGCTTCCAACTCTTAGTGGTCTGGTAATTGGGCTTCGTCCGTCTTCTGGAGAGGCCGGTTGCCAGGAGCCGGCCAAGGTCAGGCCAGCCGCCCCGCGAATTCAAATCGTCGTGCGGAGGCCGGGTAGAGTGCCAGCCGGACGATAGGCTTGCCGCCCGTTGCTCGCTCGCCACGCGGCGCCAGCAGGCCAGGTCGGCCTGCCAGCCCGCGTGCATGACGAGACGTCGCCGTAGGCCTGGGCCCACCACTACAGGGCCTTGGCGCGCGTGCGGATCTGCTGCGGCTAAGGTGGACGGTTGTGCTTTCCAGGTGCGGTAAATGCACGCCGTTATGGCGTGGTAACTGCGGGGTCGTGGGGGGAGTGGGCGCAATGAATCTCGCGCCCTCCCCCCATGTCTCGCCCCCTCGGCTTCGCTGCCAGAGGGCTATAAGTAGGGGGAGGAGGGGGGCGGCAGAACGCACACGCGCCCTCCTCTCCCTTCTCTTCGCTTTTCTCCTTCGTCTTCTTCTTGCCGTTGCCGCGGCCTCTCCTCTCACCGGAGTGCTACTGCAGCCCGCCGTTGCCGGACCTCCTCGCGCCATAGCCACCTCGCGCCGCCGCCGAGCACGGAGCCCATGGCGCAAAGCGGCTGTGCGGGCGCCTGGGACGGCTGCAATGTCCACGACGGGCACTTGGAGTTCCTCCGCCAGACGCGGTGGCTTCCCCATGCATTGAACGTCAAGGTGCGTGCCCCCCCCGAAAGGGAGATCTCGCCGGCGCCGGAAGGCGGCGAGCGCGTTGTCTTCTGGTCGCATTTCCTCCGCGGCTTCGGCCTTTCGGCGAGTGGATTCCTTCGCTCTTTCTTGGATTTCTACGGAGTGCAGCCCCACCACCTCACTCCGAATACGGTGGTGCTGCTCTCCGCCTTCGTCACCCTGTACGAGGGCTACCTTAGCACGCTCCCCACACTCGAGCTGTGGGGAGAACTCTTCTACGTCAAGCTTGGCACCGCCGCCAAGAACGAGGTGGCCCAGTGCGGAGCCTGCGTCGCGGTGCGGCGCACGGGATCCGGGGTCCGCTTCCCAGCTCTCGCCCTGCTGCAGTCGGCCAAACTATGGCAAAATTCGTACTTCTACGTCGAGAATATCCACTCGACGTGGGACTACGTCAACCTGCACACCAACTGGAAGTTCCGGCCGAAGACCCTGTCGGCCGCGTGCTCCACCGCACTCCTCCGGCTCCAGGAGATGACGGCGTCGGAGGGCCTCAAGGCCTCGGACCTGCTGGCCGCGTTCGTGAAGTGCCGAGTGCTACCCCTCCAAGCCCGGCCTCACTTGATCAGCGTCATGAGTGGGCACCGGGTCCCGTGCCGGCTATCCACCAAGGTGATGCCGAACGTGGAGGTGGTCCGAATGGTGAACTTCTTCTCCGACTGCAAGCTGTCGGAGACGGAGTGGCAGTTTGGCAAGCCGCTGTACAGCCGGGCCAACCCACCGCCTCCGGTACGTCTCCTTATTCTTTTTTCCTTTGTTCGTCCGGGCTCTTTCTTTTCGCCTGACCAGTCGGCCTTGACGCAGTGCTTCCCAGGCCAGACGGCCACTAACACGGCGGCCCCGGGTCACTAGTACATGGCGGACCGGTCGGTGAGTGACGTGGACGACCCTGACTTGGGGGCGGCCGCGCAAGAGGAGGACGACGCCACCGGTGGTGACGGCGAGGGAGCAGGCGGCTCCTTAGGAGGCGGCCTTGGGGATTGGCCGGATGACGACAAGGAGGATGAAGAGCCGCGCCGTGCCCCCGGCGCCGACAGGGCGGGCGCCAGTTCATCGGCCGCGCCTACTGTAGCAGCCGGCGCGCCGAAGCGCCAGGCCGACGCCGGGTTGTTCGGCAGCCGTCCCAAGAAGGCCAAGACCTCGACCACCGCGACCAAGCGGCAAGAGGCTGCCGTGAAGGCGGCCCTCTTCCAAAAAGCCCCAAAGCGGCTCCCGCTGGTGTCCACGTAAGTGCCTTGTCCTTTCTTGCATCTTGCTTTGCGCTTGCTTTTCTTCTATCTTTGCGATCTTTTTATTCTCTTCCTTCCTTGGCACGCAGCGCCCCACTTTCCTTGTCGCGAGCCCCGTCCGGCTCGGTGATCGGGGTGGCAGACGATGTCACAGGCCCCCGCCGCGTGGATCCGCTCGCCTCCCTCCAGGAGGCGACGGAAAAGAACGCGCGGGAGGCGCGAGAGGAGCGGGAAGCCGTGGCCCAGGAGAAGGCGGAGGCCGACGCGGCGGCCAAGGCCCAAGCCGACAACGCGGCCAAGGAGCAGGCGGACGCGGCCGCCAAGGTGCAAGCGGAGGAGGCGTCCCGCAGCCGGGCTCCGGAGTCCACCGGTCTGCAACCTGCGGAGCCTGTGGTGCTGGAGGTCCAGGCTCCGACTGGAGGGGCCGACGATGACCAGCCGATCCAAGAGAGGGGAGGGGACCCTGTTATCCCGGAGTCAGAGGTGCCCCCGCGCACGCCAGCAGCCGATGCCCAGGGCGGTCGTCCCGACGCGTCGCTGGTGCCGCCAGCCAGCGGCAAGTTGGTGGTGGGTCCGACTCCGGCCACCCGTGTCCCAGTGCGTCGGCGAGCAGGGAGGGCGGCCTCAGCACCGCGGCCGTTGGAGGTTGGAGCCGCTAGCTCGTCGGCCCCCGATGCCGAGGCTACCAGCGCCGCCCCACCGGGCTGGATGTCTGGGGGTGGTATGGGTGTTTTGAACGCGGCCTCGCAGGAAGTCCTGGCCAGATTCAACGCCCAAGGCGCCACCCTCCAGCAGTACACGCAGGAGTTCCTGGCGACGCGGGCGGCCGTCCGGGTACGTTTCTTGTTTTTGTTTCTTTGTAATCTTCCGTGGGGGCGTGCCAGCACACCCACTGGGTGTAGCCCCCGAGTTCCGGGCCGGCTGCTGAGCAGGCGGCTCGGAACTTCAGGTCGAGCTCCGAGTACTGACTCGTTACCTTCTTCTGTTGTCTTTGTTGCAGGATTACCACAACATCCGTGCGGCCGCCTATAACTCTCAGCTCCAGGAGCTGACCAAGCGGACCGCCGATCTGACGGAGAGCCGAAGTAAGTACTTGGTCTTCTTCCTTGCGCGGGCACCTCAGCGCACCCGCTGGGTGTAGTCCCCTAGATTCGGGCCGACTGCTGAGCAGTCGGGCCGGATCTCCCGGCAACTACTTTTCATTGGTGTTGATGGTTTCCTTTTTTCTTCGTTTTGACAAAGGCCCCACAGATCTGTGGCAGCGCCTGGGCGAGGCCGAGTCCGCGCTCCATACCAAGGAGCAGGAGCGCAGCCACGCGGCCCAGGAATGCGACCGCCTGGCCAGGGAGCTAGCGGACCAGGCGGAGCGGCACAAGGCAGAGCTCCAGAAGCTGAAGGAGGAGGAAGACTCCCTCAAGGCCGAGTTCGAGACTCAACGCTCGAACTGGGCCGAGAAGGAGAGACTCCTGACCGAAGACTATGGCGAGATCGAAGACATGATCGATGGTAAGTTACTTCTTCTTTTGAACAGCCGCCGACTGCTATAGGAGTCGGCTTCTGGCTTCTAATCTTTGATCTTCTTCTTGTGCAGAATACTTTCCCGGTCACTCCATCGCCGTCAGCCAAGCCAGCGAGGCACGTCGTGACATGCGGAGGAAGACGGGCGCGGACGTTGCGCCCAACGCACCCCGGAATCTCGGCGAACAGCTTCTGGCCGTCAAGACGCGCCTGCAGCCGACTCACAGGATGCTTCGCCGCTTGCAGCGCGCCGGGGCTCAGGTGTTGGCCGCCTTTTGGCCCGACGCCCAAATTCCGCGCACCCCCAGTCGGACTGCCGACTGGCTGGAGGTGGCGGTCGGCCGCTTCGAGGCTTGGAAGGGCGCCGCGGCTCGGGCGGGTGCGCGGACGGCCTTGGAGTTCGCCAAGGTGTGGTATCCTGGGCTGGACCTGGCCCAGCTGGCCACCTTCCGGCAGGAGGCCGGACCGGAGCTGGCGGCAGTGGGCCCTGCGCTTACTCAACGCGCGGCGCGATCGCCGAGTACGCCGACACCACCGTTTTCATCCCCGAGCTGGACAAGGAAGGCGCTGAGGTGCCGCCCAGCTGGTTCGGGCTGAACCCGGGGGATGCGGGGGACTCGGCGGAAGAGATCGCCTCCAGCAGCGAGGGCGAGGACGAGGACGGCGAAGACGACGCACCGGACGACGGAGCGGACAACCGGCCTCAGCCCGACCAAGCCTCAACCAACGAGCCGCGTGCTACCGCACCGACTACTGCCGGGGGCGATCAGGCCGAGACCCTTCAGTCGGCCGCTCCACCATCCGGCGCCGCTGCCTCTGCCAACCCGTCGGACCCGCCTGCTGGCTCCCTGGCCTAGATGGCCACGTCATCTTATCTTTTCCTGTTCTTGTAATCTTTTGAACAAGTATGTTAAATTCGTGCAATTCCACCTGCTGGGGGTGTATTCAAACTCTATTGAATGCTGGCTAAGAGCTTTTGCTATGTAAATTAACTTTATTTGCACAAGTTGTGCTCTGCCGGGTTCTGACTTTGTCTTGCTTTTCTGTTCTTTTTTGGCTTTTTCCTTTGCCGCCTTTCTTTGGCTACCACCCTGCCAGCCGAACAGCCGCTCTGCGGTCTGTGGCTGGGTCCGGTATTTGGCCATTTAGGAAGACAAGTACTTTGGCCGTTTCGAACGTAGCAAGTCAAGTGAGAAGCCGGCCGGCCAGCTGCTCAGCAGCCGGATGGAGGGGCGAGGAGCCGGCTTGGCCTATGTTGATGCTTTTTCCTTAGTCATTTTTCGTGTGGACACTGTTTCCTGCCTTTAGCTCTTGCCAGCCGAACAGTCGCTCTGCGAGCTGCGACTTAAGGCAAGAGAGGGCTTAGATGTCGGCACACTACTTGTCTGACTGCAGGCGGCACCAACGTAGGGCAAGGCGGCGAGCCCCCGGGCCGACTGGTCGGACCCGGTGCCGGGCGAAGGAATGAAATAACACATTCTCAGGCATAAACTTATCATACAGATAAAAAGGGGAGCCCCCGAGTGCTCCTCGAGGGACCCTATGCCTTTGCTCTTAATACAAAAGGTAGCGTGGTACATACTGCATTAACTTTAAAATCTTCGGAGGAGGTTTGCGTTCCATGGGCGCTCTGTTTCCTTGCCGGAATCGTCCCTTTTGCGTGCCCTGGGATTCTGCGCGTCGATGAGGTAGTAGGAGTCATTGCCCAAGGCTTTGCTGATGATCAAGGGCCCTTCCCAAGGGGCCGAGAGCTTGTGCTAGCCGGCTGTTCGCTGGATCAGCCGAAGCACAAGGTCCCCCTCTTGGAAGGATCGCGGCTTGACCTTCCGGCTGTGGTAGCGGCGCAGGCCCTGCTGGTAGATTGCGGACCGGCTGAGTGCCAGCAGCCGTCCCTCTTCTAGCAGGTCGACGCCGTCTTCTCGCGCCTCCTTTGCCTCCGCCTCCGTGTACATGGTGATGCAAGGCGAGTCAAACTCGATGTCAGTTGGGATGACGGCCTCGGCCCCGTACACGAGGAAGAAGGGGGTGAAGCCGGTCGATTTGTTCGGCGTGGTCCGGAGACTCCATAGGACGGCCGGCAGCTCATCGATCCAGCAGCCGGCCGAGCGCTCCAGAGGCTCGACCAGTTGGGGCTTGATGCCGGACAAGATGAGGCCGTTTGCTCGCTCCACTTGGCCGTTTGACTGCGGAAGGGCAACGGACGCTAAGTCCAGCCGGATGCCCTGCGTCGCGCAGAAATGGGCCAAGGCGCCTTTGGCAAAGTTTGTGGCATTGTCGGTGATGATGCTGTGCGGTATGCCATACCGGACGGTGATATCTGTGATGAAGATCACCGCAGTCGGACCGTTCAGCTTGTTAATTGGCTTTGCTTCAATCCACTTGGTGAATTTATCCACGGCGACCAGCAGATGAGTCATGCCGCCGCGTGCTGTTTTGAACGGGCCCACCATGTCCAGCCCCCAGACGGCAAACGGCCAAGTGAGGGGGATGGTCTTGAGTGCAGAAGCCAGCAGATGTTGCTTGGAGCCGAATCTCTGGCACCCTTTGCACTTCTTGACTAAATCCTTGGCGTCGTCCAAAGCAGTCGGCCAGAAGAATCCATGGCGGAAAGCTTTGGCGACGAGGGATCTGGAGGCCGCGTGGTGGCCACATTCGCCTTGATGGATGTCTCTGAGGATTGCCTTTCCTTTTTCTGGCTCAACGCAGCGCTGGAAAAGGCCAGTCACGCTGCGTCTGACAAGCTCTCTGTTCACTATCGTGTATGCTGCTGCCCGGCGTTGCACTTGCCGGGCCAAGGTCTCGTCGGTTGGTAGCTCTCCGCTTACTAGGAAGTTGAGGATGGGCTGTGCCCATGATGGTGCTTCGACCACTGTCGTTACGTCCACTGGGACCAGGGCGGTTGGGTTGGGAGGAGGTGGGTTGGAGTCGGCCGCCGCTTGTTGTGTCGTTGAAGTCCCCGGGCCGACTGCTGCAGCCCCCTGGCCGGGTTCTGAAGTCCCCGGGCCGGGTGCGACTGCTGCAGTCCCCGAGCCGCCTGCCATCATCCCCAGGCCGACTACCGCAGTCCCCGGGCCGGGTTCTGAAGTTCCCAGGCCGGGTGCGACTGCAGCAGTCCCCGAGCCGCCTGCCGAAGTCCCCCGGCCGACTGTTACAGCCCCCGAGTCGGATCCGACTGCTCTGGGAGAAACCGGCGTGAAGATGGACTCTGATTCCGGCGAAGGCTTGATAGACGGCTTGCGGAGGCATTGGAGGGAGACGCCGGCTGGTATCGCTTGGCGGGTGGAGCCAATCCATGCCAGGGCATCAACTTTCTTGTTGTCAGCTCGTGGCACGTGAAGGAACTCGCACCCGTCAAAGTATCCACTAATCTGCTGGACGAGGAAGCGGTAGCTCGCCATGTTTGCATCCTTGGCGTCCCAGTCGCCAGACGACTGTTGGACCACCAAGTCCGAGTCACCGTAGCACAGAATCCGGCGGATGCCAATCTCTTTGGCCAGTCGGAGCCCGTGGACGAGTGCCTCGTACTCGGCCACGTTGTTGGAGGTGGCCAAGTGAATTTGCAATGTGTACTTGAGCTTGTCGCCTTTGGGAGAGGTGAGGACGATGCCGGCTCCCAGACCGGTGCGCATCTTTGAGCCATCAAAGTTCATCCGCCAATGGGTAGAATCCGGCGCCGACGGCAGGTACTGGGTCTCGGCCCAGTCGACGAGGAAGTCGGCCAGCGCTTGGGACTTGATGGCGGTGCGGGGCTGGTAGAGGATGGTGTGGGGAGCTAGCTCGATGGCACACTTGGCCACCCGGCCTGATGCATCTCTGTTGCCCATGATCTCGGCAAGTGGGGCAGTGCAGACGACCGTGATGGAGTGCTCTTGAAAGTACTACTTGAGCTTCTTGGCGGCGAAGTACACGCCATAGCACATCTTCTGGTAGTGGGGGTAATTCTGCTTGGAGGCCGACAGCACTTCACTCAGGTAGTAGACGGGCCTTTGGACTGGCTGTGCCTTGTCGTCCTCCGGGCGCTCGACCACAATGACAGTACTGACCACCCGGCTGGTGGCAGCGATGTAGAGGAACATGGGCTCCTTAGCAGCCGGAGCCGCCAGGACAGGCGGCATAGTCAGCATTTTCTTGAGCTGGAGGAAGGCCTCGTCCGCCTTGTCGTTCCACTCGAAGTGAGTGGTTTTCTTCATTAGCTGGTACAGGGGAAGAGCCTTCTCGCCCAGCCGACTGATGAAATGGCTGAGGGATGCCAAGCACCCGGTGAATTTCTGGATGTCTCGCAGCCGGGTGGGCCTCTCCATCTGCTCAATGGCCTTGATCTTCACAGGGTTGCACTCGATGCCGCGTTCTGAGAGAAGGAAACCAAGGAGCTGGCCGGCTGGGACTCCGAAGACACACTTTTCTGGGTTTAGCTTGATTTGAAAACGGCGAAGGTTATCGAAGGTCTCCTTGAGATCCTCCAGGAGGGTGCCACGCTTCTCCGTCTTCACCACAATGTCGTCTACATAGACGTGGGAATTTCTGCCGAGTTGCTTGAGGAGGCACTTCTGCATGCAACGCTGAAACATGGCACCGGCGTTTCTCAGGCCGAATGTCATGGTCAGGTAGCAGAAGGCTCCAAATGGTGTGATGAAGGCGGTCTTCAGCCGATCGGCCGGGTTCAGCTTGATCTGGTGGTAGCCAGAGTAGGCATCCAAAAAACTCAACAGCTCGCATCCAGCTGTAGAGTCAATCACTTGGTCTATCCGAGGCAGAGCAAACGGATCTTTGGGGCAAGCTTTGTTGAGGCTAGTGTAATCAATGCACATGCGCCACTTGTTGTTCTTCTACAGTACAAGGACTGGGTTGGCAAGCCATTCTGGAAAGAACACTTCCATAATGAAGCCGGCTGCCAGGAGCTGGGCGATCTCTTCACCAACAATTCTTCTCTTCTCTTCCGACAGGCGGCGGAGGGGTTGCTTGACTGGTTTTGCATCTAATCTAACATGTAGCTTGTGCTCGGCGAAATCCGTCGGAACACCCGGCATGTCCTTGGGAGACCATGCAAAGATGTCCCGATTCTCACGGAGGAAATCGACGAGCTCGCTTTCCTATTTACTGTCGAGGTGGGCCCCCACGACCGCGAACCTCTCCGGGTGCTCGGGGTCCAAGGGAATTTTCTTGGTTTCTTTGGCCGGCTGGAAAGAGCCTTGGGTCTCCGACACCTTAGGATCTGGTGATAGGTCCGGCTGCTTGCTGGCCATGGCCACAACCCGATCGAGGAGCCGCCTTTCTGTAGCAATGACGAGGGACTCGGCTAGCCGACTGCTGGCAGCAGCACACAGGGCCGACTTCTGGTAGTCGCTGGCTACGGTGATGATGCCCTTGGTGCCCGGCATCTTCATCTTGAGGTAGGCGTAGTGCGGTACCGCCATGAACTTGGCCAGGGCAGGCCGGCCAAGGAGCGCATGGTAGGGGCTCTCCAGATCCACCACCTCGAACCAGATTGGCTCGCGGCGGAAGTGATCTTTGTCTCCGAAGAGGACATCTATCTTGATCTTGCCGATTGGAGAGCAGGAAAGGCCAGGTACAATGCCATGGAAGACAGTCCGGCTGGGCCGGAGCTGCTTCTCCTTGACGCACAGCTTCTCCAGGGTGTCACGGTAGAGGATGTTGATGCTGCTACCGCCGTCTATCAGAACTCGGGAGAAGCGACAGGCTCGCCGCTCCGTTGAAAAGGTGGCATCCAGCACCAGGGCGTAGGAACCCGGGGAAGGCATCATCTCTGGGTGGTCAGCGCGGCTCCAGCTGATGGGCCTCTCGGACCAGTGCATGAACTCTGGGACCTCAGAAGAGACCGTGTTCACCTCGCGGTGCTGCTGACACCGGTTGTGCCTGTTGTCGGCCACACTGGTGAAGACGACATAGGCTCCGTGTTCTTCAAGGAATTCATCTTGAATTGAGCCGACGGGGCGGGCCGCCGGCTCTTGAGGAGGCGGAGCCGGCGGGCCAGCAGGCGGAGGGGGCAGTCCTTTGCCTTTGGCAATGCAGGTGAGCCAGTGGCACTTTCGGGTGGTGTGGTTGGATGGCTTCGCACCACTGTGGAACTTGCAGGGAGCATCAAGGGTTTGCTCGAAGGAGAAAGCGGGCAACCAAGCAGGCTTGCCGCCTTTTTGACGCTTGGGGCCGGGCTGCCCTTCCGGCTGTTGGTCTTCAACTGCTGCCACCTGCCAGCTGGTGGAAGCCGGCTGCTCGGCCTTGCGCTTGTTGTCGTTCGACTGCTGGCGCCGACTGGAGTCGCCAGCAGGCGTCTGAGGGTCCGGAGGGAGCATCTTTCCAGACGCGTCCACTCGGAGCTCCGACTTCATGGAGGAGTCAGCGGTGGCGTACTTGTCCGCTATGATTAGCAGCTCGTCGAGTGTGGCCGGCTCGTCGTAGAGGAGTCGGTGCTTGAGTAAGGTGCCCTCTCGGCACCCGGTAGTGAAGTATTCTATGGCTTGCACCTCATGCACCCCTTCACAGGAGTTGCGCAGTTCGGCCCACCGCGTCAAGTATTCGTGGGTGGACTCGGTTGGGCCTCGGACGCACAGGGAGAGTTGGCGGGGCTTGGGCGGCTGCTTGTAGGTGCTGGTGAAGTTGCGGATGAAAACTTTGGTAAAGTCCAACCAGCTGTTGACGTTGTAGGGCTTGAGGCTGTTCAGCCATGTCCAGGCCGTGCCCTGGAGCATGAGCGGAATATACTTCACGGCAACGTGCTTGTTGTCGTTTGCTATGTTGACGGCGGTGGAGTAGTCAACCAGCCAATCCTCCGGCTTCACGGAACCGTTGTACTTGGGAGTGTCTCGAGGAAGCGAGAACCCTTTGGGGAAGGGCTCGTCACGAATGCGGGGGCCGAAACAAGGCGGGCCGATCGCATCTTCTTCTTCTAATGCCAGGGATCGAGCTAAGCGGTCAATCTGGTAGCGGGCGTCGCTTTCTCCGACTCCTTCACGGGGGCCCAGCCGGCCTCCGAGAGTCGGGTGCTCAACGGGCGGCGGGGAGGCGCGCCTCTCCCTACGCGGGGGAGGCGGACGATTGTCCCGCCGTTCTACAGCTCGTGGGCGGCCGTCTTGGTCGTGCTCGATGGTGATGCGCGTGCGGCTGCGGCTAACAGCCGGCTCTTGGTCTCCTCGGTCGCGGGCGCCGCCTGTCGGTGTCCGGGAGGTCGCGCCGTGCTCTCGGTGAGAGGGAAGGTTCCCGGCTTGCAAGCCGGGTTCCACCACGCAGCGGCCGGCTTCTTGCTACGCGGCGGCTGCGTCGATGAGCTGCTGGACGCGCTCCATCATGCAGCAATGCTCGTCGCCCTCCAGGTGGTCCAGCTCGTCTACTGCCGCCTGGGCGGCGTGTAAGTTCTCCATTGGTGTGGCGTAGACTGGGCGGTCGGCCCCCAGCATGCTGGCGATGGCCACACCGCGCTGCCGAACCATGCCTGCGCGGCTGGGCTCGCCGGCATCCGGCGTGCCGCAAACGGCGCGGTCGATCTCGCGCTGGTAGGCCTTGGTGAGGCGTCTCATGGCTGCCAACTTGTTGGCGCTGTCAAGGAGTACAACACGACACGCTTCCAGCGCTTCGCCGTTCGCACCGGGCGCTACGGGCGTGGACAGGTCTCACATTGCCGCCTGCAACGGATCCCGGCCAGGCTCGTCGGAGGCTCCATCGTGGATGATGACCAGCACCTCGGTGACGGTGCTAGTGTTGGTGCTGTCGTTAGCAGCAGGGAGCGGGTCGTCGAAGATCCCTATGTCACCAGGGAAGGCATCAGAAGGTGCAGCGTCGGTGTCGATGACCATGTCGATGGGCGGGTCAGTGGAGCCAACAAACTCCAGGTCGGAGGCCGGCTCGCTGGTGACGTGAAGCTTGCCGAGGGGGTCGACAAGGCGGCTCTCGGACCTGGCTGCGCCTGCGTTGGGTGCGGGCTTGTCAGAGAGGCAGATCCCGCTGATGAGGTCAGCGAGGCAGCTTGCGGCGCAGGCAGCCTCCACGCCACGCAGCGTGTCGGCGCAAACGCCGTCGGGCGTGCCGGGCTGGCTGCGCTCGCCAGGAAGGAAGAGGGTTCCCGTCCAGAACGTGTTTCCGAACGACGGTGCACCTTGCCCCACGGTGGGCGCCAAATGTTGGGGATATCGTGCGACATATGCCAGGGGGTGGCTTATCATGGATGGGGACAAGAGTACATCGCCGGGCTCTAGAAGCGAGAGTGAGCGAGACCGCGTACGCCTGCGAATCTTACCCAGGTTCGGGGCTCTCCTCGGAGATAACACCCCTAGTCCTGCTCTGCGGGGTCTCCGCATGATGACTATGATCGACGAGGTAGCTACAAGATTGCTCCTTGAGCTGTTTCGGCTAGAGGAGGAAGAAGGGCAAGGCTAGTTCTACTCCTCACTCTACGTGTGTGTGTATGGCGTGGGTGCTGAACCGACCGAATGACCTGCTTTGCATGGGTGAGCCTGTGGGGTTTATATAGGCCTACCCCCCCCCAGGGGTACAACGGTAATCCGGCCGGGTGTAGGACCCGGCCGTCAGCGTCTCTGGCTGCCGGCTTCTCCGCCGATCGCTGGGGCCCGCCGCCTGGTGGGCCACATTGACTGCTTTATGCTGTAGCCTTGCCCTCGATGACGAAGGCTTGATCGTGGGGAACATGGTTACAGTCCCGCCGCCTGACGGGTACTCGCTGTAGCCAGACCCCGTCTCATCTGGTTAATGGTGCACAGACTCCAAGGGGGAGGAGGGCCGCCTGCCAGGAGTTGGTCCTCCCTTGTTGCCGCCTGCTGGAGGTTTGCCGCCTTCTGGTGGCTCGCGGACAGGTAGGGCCCGCCGCCTGCGGGCCGTACCGACCGCCCGTCGTGGGAGCGTGGCTCCCTCTGGCACTAATGATGTCACAGACTGTGCGGCAATAGTGCCGTGCTGGGTGGGGGGTGTCCGCCCAATGCACAGCTCTGTGGCCACGTCCCATCCTGGATTTGGGGGTGGCAGGCTGCACTGCAGCCATGCCTTGTCTAGTCGTGGTGATGTGGTGCTGACTTCGAGGGGACGAGGGGCCGTCTGCCAGGAGTCGGCTCCCTCGCGGCGGCCTTCCATGGCCCTGCCGCCTTATAGCAGCCGGCCTCTCGGACCAGCCGGCCCAAGAAGGCGGTCGTGCTCCCGGACGATGTGAGGGGCGCAGCTAGCCCTGATGTCTTGAAATACCATGGGGGACTGATGAGGCTACCCGTGGTCATTTACTCCGACATCTCCAGAGCCGCCACTCCAAATTTGGCGCCTTGACTCGTGCCGAGTTTTCTTCAAAATAAAGTTTGGGTCCAAGTGAGCATCTGGATGAGAAAATCTTACTTTCAGGACAACCCGCCTTGTCCTCTTTGGAGACAAGGGTTCAGAGCCGAAAGAAATTGTAATTACCTCAACATCGCTTGCTCGGCTTGTTTCACTATTATCCTGACAAGAAGAGGTGTCAGCAAGCTAAATGAAAAGACGACCAAGGGAGTCAAGGTCTACCTCTGACTCATTATCAGCCGCCAGCGACTCATGTCCAGATGTCGGCTCACTCGCAGCAGCCGGCTTGTTCCTCTTCCACGCTGGGGCGGTTTTAACCTTTCATACTTCTTTTCTTCTCCAAAACACATCAGTGGCCTGCAATTATAATTAAGGCGGAAATCAGTATGTTGAAGGGCGAGTTAGAAATTGAAATAAGAGAGAACAAGGAAATGATACTTCCTAGAGGCACATGATTCTTTAGGCAAAAGGGAGCATGCCCGAATTTACCATAAGCTTCTGGAGACTCGCCCAGAAACTTCTTGACAACCTTAGTAACGCCAGCTTCAGATAGATTGTGATTACTGACGTGTTGCATGTCCTTTGACTCGCCGATATAGTTACACATCAAATCTGTCTGGCGGCTTAATGGCTGGATCCGCCAGCTGATCCAACACTGGGTTAGGTCGATTCCGGTGAGTCTGTTTGCTCGCAAAGCCCTTATCTTTGGAAACAAGGGGACAACCACTTGACGTTCTTCGTCCGTGCCATAAGCCAGCAAGGAAGGATTGCCGATTCGAGTTGGCCTATGACCCGGCAAGGGGTTCTCGTTGGCGGGTGTAGTGTTCTGGTAGCAGAACCAGGTATTATACCATCCTTTCGGATGACTCGCTAGTGTGACCTTGGGGAAGGAGCCATCCCGGCGTCTCTGTAGTGACACCCTGCCTAGCTCGACGCTGGGGCCATCTGCACACTCTGTCTGGCGGTTGATGTAGAAAAATTCTTGAAATAGAGCAACAGTGGGCTCGACCTGAAGATAAACCTCGCAGAAAACCTAGTTTTGGCACACGTTCATTATCGAGTTGGGGCCAAGGTCCTGGGGGTAGAGGTTGAAAAAGTGGAGAAAATCCCTAAAGAACTTGGAACCAGGTGGAGTAAAGCCCCTCTGGACATGATCGGTGAAGACCACCACCTCTCCTTGATTAGGCTGAGGACGGTTCTCTCCTTCTGGCGCTTGCCAGTGGATAACATCCTGAGCTGGCAATAGACCCTGGTCTACAAGATTATCAAGCACCAACTTGGACACTCGAGACCTTGCCCAGTTGCAAGTCGTATACTTTGACATGATGAGTCGCCTAAACTCGAGAACTGCGAACGGAATGTAAACAGCGGGTCATTCCTTAGTTATAAGTCGCCAAGTTGAGTTGACATAATGGGACGGCGATACAATGAGGAAGTTATAACTAAGAAACGGATCGACATGGTTATCCAAGTTTTAAAGAGTCACCAAAAGTTATGAGCTGGCTTAGTTAGAGGAGCAGTGGCAGTTCTACAAGACAGGCAAGCTATGATGCATAAAGAGTAAGCCGGCACTACATGGGACGATTCGTATTAAAGATAAAGGTTCGTAGTTTTCGGCTAAGTACTGAACAAACAGGTTTCTACCGAAGGCATCTAAAGTTATTGATCTACAAGTGGTTCAAAAAGGGGAAAATATTTAATAAACCTAAGGAAAGCAAGGGAAGTGGCTGCTAGTCTGTTCACGGATTCTATGTAGGATCTAGTGCCCTAGATGCAAAAATGGTATTAAAGCTAGCTCCGTCGTGTTTCTATGAGAAGTTTAGATAAAAACTAAGTCTATAACAGTGGTCACAGTAAAAGATGGATGAACACCGATGAACGCCGACGAACTACGAAGGGACTAATGTGGATCTGAAGGAAGAATGTTGGTGTATCTGGCCGCTGCAGAGTACGATGGAGGTGCTTGGCTGAGCTCCAGCGAAGACTGGATGGCATCGCGGTCCCGGACTAGTCGGCGGGCGGGGGATGAACTGGGGCGGCAGCGGCCCAGTGCGAGAGGTCTCGGGTTTGAGGAAGGAGAAGCAAGGGGGACGGGGTAAAAGTGAAAAGAAGGGCCCCATGTGTATTTATAAGGCAAGGGGATAAGAGTAAATGGCAGGTGTGAAAAACGAGGAGGCACAGTAACTTTTGGAGCAAAGGTCGCCTCGGTTTTCGGGATAGATGGATATGCACGGAGATCCATTATGATGTCATAATAGATTTTTTGAATTTGCGAAGATGATGTCACTCTGCCAAGAGGTGAAAAACAACATGTACCAGATTATCATGAACCAGCATTTTTTATGACCGGAGTCGAGTCAGATATGACTGAGAGAAGACTCGCCAGATTTCCAAGATTGAAGATTGACATGAACGAATTCAAATCAATCTGGGGGCTAATGTTGGGGATATAACCCCATGGTATGACCCGCCATGCTGGGCCGAGTTACCCAGGTGGCGTATCTGTAGCAAGACTCAATATGGGCCATGATGTTCAAGACCACAAGACCTACAGGGCGGTTCATAGAGTGGGCTGACTCGAGGCCCAATACTTGAAGACGACGGCTCATGGCCCAGAGGTATAAGCCACCGGGAGTTTCCTTACTTGGGGAACAAGACGGGTTAGAAATATACTAAGTCCCAGATCGTAGTACAACCCGGACTCTTGTAAAGCACAGGGCCTCGACCTGAATATAAAGGCGAGTCCCTGAGGAAGATAGACTAAGTTACAATCAATCGATAGCTAGGTCAAGTGAATCCACTCCCTTGTAATCGATACTCAAGCAATACAATAAGCAGGACGTAGGCTATTACCTCGATCGTGAGTGGCCGAACCTAGGTAAACTCGTGTCTCTCGATTCCGATCAACCCCGACAAGTTAACCGCCTAGTTGCGATGGCCTCATGAATAAGTCCTCACACTAGGACATCTGCCGTGATAAAACCACGACAATTAGACTTCATCACAACTGAACAATAGACTATGCCTTGAATTTTCAGTTTGGCGTGCAGAAGTTTCGCCTATTGTCAGCTGATACATGGCCCCCGAAGGATAAACCTCACGGGTAGAGCTTATTAGTCATACTCCTTACCTTCTCATGAGCTTCCTAGAGATTACCCAATCTCATAGATTGTGACCAGCAGTCGGGCTCACATAGGTGTGTTCCTCCAAAGAATGCTCTATAGGATATCATCTTGCTTACATAAGCTTTGAAACACATAAAGACAAAAGTCTGCCTGCCTTACAGGTTATTATAGTATTATTGCATCTCCAACAAAGTGGGTTAAATGAGGATACTCCCCTCAGTTGACTGTTGGATTGTTTTCCCAGGTCCTAATTCACGGGATCTCCGATCGCATAGGTTGGGTTACCCCCATGGCAACTTACGTGGGTCTCATGCCCATCTCCCTTGATGCATTTTCTATCACAATCTGTGATAGCCCTTTCATAAAAGGGTCTGCTAGATTTTTAGTAGTCTGTATATAATCCAACGCTATCACTCCAGAGTTTTTTGATTTTTTGACAGATTTTAATCTTCTTCTTATGTGCTTTGTGGATTTCATGTTTTCCTGTGAACTCTTAGGCTTGTCAATCACTGTTTGATTGTCACGGTTCATAAGGACACCCAGACTGGTTTATCAACCACTGACAAATCCATCAAAAGCTCTCGAAGCCATTCTGCTTCGACGCATGATGTGTCTAATGTTGTGAGTTCTGCTTCGATAGTCGATCTCGTTAAGATCGTCTGCTTCCAAGACTTCCAGGAAACAGCACCACCACCAAGTGTGAAGACATATCCACTTGTGGTTTTCATCTCATTAGCATCAGATATCCAATTCGAATCACTATACCCCTCAAGTACCCAGAATAGTGAATTCCGTAGTTCACAGTACCTTGCAAATAACGCATCACTCGCTCAACGGCATGCCAATGCACATCTCCCGGATTGGAAAAAACGGTCTCAGTTTGCACACAGCAAATGAGATGACAGGACGAGTAGCACATGCTAGGTACATGAGTGAACCAACCACTTGAGAATATCTCAATTTGTCTATAGCCGTGCCTTCAAACTTTCGAATCCGCACGCTAGGATCATATGGTGTTGCGGAAGGTTATCAGTCCGAATATCCAAAACGGCTCATAATCTTCTGAACATAGTGTGATTTCAAAAGTGTAATTCCACCCTCAGTATCTCTCAGTAGCTTGATGTTCAAAATAACATCAGCCATGCCCAGGTCTTTCATCTCAAAGTTATGAGATAGAAAAGCCTTGACCTCCTTAATGACTTTTGAGGTGGGTCCCAAATATTAATATGTCATCAACATATAGACATAGTATAACTCCTTCACCCCCACCATAGAGATAGTATACACATTTGTCAGCTTCGTTAACAACAAAGACAACATATGTCAAAGTTGTATTAAACTTCTCATGCCATTGCTTAGGCGCTTGTTTCAGGCCATACAAAGATTTCACTATCTTGCACACCTTTCTTTCCTGACCATTTACTACAAAGTCATCTGGCTATTGCATGTAAATTTCCTCGTCTAGCTCTCCGTTAAGGAAAGTCGTCTTAACTTCCATCTGATGAATGAGAAGACCATGCGAGGAAGCCAACAAGAGTAACACTTGAATGGTTGTGAGTCTAGCCACAGGTGAGTAAGTATCAAAGAAATTTTCTTGTTTCTGGGTATAACCCTTGGCCACAAGCCTAGCCTTGTACTGCTCAACAGAACCATCGGGCCAAAGCTTCCTCTTGAACACCCACTTACATGTTAATGGTTGGCAACCACAAGGGGCGATCAGTGATGTCCCATGTCCCGTTTGCCAAGACGGTATCCATCTCGCTATGGACCAGATCCTTCCAGTAGTCAGCATCCGGAGATGCATAAGCTTATTAAATGGAACTGGGAGTGTCGGTGTCAAAACCGGAAGACCTTGGGGTAGGGGGTCCCGAGCTGTGGATCTGGGATCGATGGGGAACAAGGGACGATGAACACGGTGTGTGCCCAGGTTCGGGCCCTCTCGAAGAGGTAATACCCTACGTCCTGCTTGATTATATTGGATGTGTATAGGATTACAGAGCGGATCTACCTCGAGATCAGTATGAGCTAAACCCTAGGTGATGGGATGATACGTCCAGCTCTCTCCCCAAAGACTACAACCCTCGGTTTATATAGACACCGATAGGGTTAGGGTTTACCGGAGATCGATTACAACCAGGAATAAAGACATCCTGCCTACCATTGACTTGGAGGGCACACCACAGCTTCATAAGTCTTACTGTCGGGGTAATTGACCACGGGTACCCCAAAGACGGCGAGACAACATTTCAAGACATCGGGGCTAGCAACGCCCCTCAGTCCGACTGGTCGTAAGACCGGCCTCCGGGGCCGGACGGGACCGGAGGGCCGCCTCCTAAAAGACGGCGGGCCCCAAGAAAGCGGTTGAAGCTAGAAGGCCGCCTCCTAGAAGACGGCGCGTTCCAGAAGGCAACGTACACCGGAAGACGACGCACTCCAGAAGGCGGCGAGGGTACGGGCCGGCTCCTAGCAGGCGGCACATCCCCTCCCTAGGAGTTTGAGCCCGACCAGGAGACAAGCTGGGGGATGGCCACAGTGCGCCATGCCTCCCCCAAATCACGGCCGCATGGCTACAGTAGGCGCCGCCAGGCGGCCGCCGACCTGCCCGGTGCGGCGCTGTAGCCATGGCGCGCCTGACCCTTCCTCCGTCAGCACGAACGGCACCACAGTGAAGAGCCGTCAGCGGGGCCCGCAGGCGGCGGTCCCCACCTGTCGGCCGGTTCCCCGGCAGCCGGCAGGGCCCAGCAGAGGCGGGCCCCAGCAGCCGGCGGAGAACCCGGCCCCCATGGACGCTGGCAGCCGGGGCCTACCACCCGGCCATATTACCATTGTACCCCTGGGGGGTTAGCCTATAAAACCCCCCAGGCCACACCCATGCAAAGGGTTTCCCTCATGTTCCACTTCAGTTCTACACACACCATAGTCAGGGAGGGAAGAGAGCTAGCCTTGCCCTTCTTCCTCCTCTGGCCGAACAGCTCTAGGAGCGTCATTGTACTCTTTGCTTCATAGTGATCATGCGGAGACCCCGCAGAGCAGGAGTAGGGGTTTCATCTCTTAGGAGAGCCCCGAACCTGGGTAGTTCTCGTGTCTGTCCGAGCTTGTGCCCACTCCCGCTTCCAAGACCCGACAACGATCTCATGGCCCCAACCATGATAAGCCATCCCCTGGCATCTGTCGAGATTTTACCACGACAGTTGGCGCCCACCGTGGGGCGAGCTTCCGCCGGAACCGCGGTCCGGGCGGGACCCCTTTTCGTCATCATCACCGCGGCGTCGCCGTCGTCTCTCCGGTAGCGCTCGGGGGCTCGATGCCGACGCGCCCCCGGGGCGACCACGCGGGGCGGCGCGTCCTCGTCGTCAGCGTCGCCCTCTTCGTCACCACCACAGCGGCATTGCCGTCTCCCGAGCGTCCGCGTGCTATGTCTCGCTTCGGCCGTTCCGGCAGCGCGCCGCCGCTCCTCCGCCCGGCCGTTCGCCAAGCCCCTCCTGCTCCGCCCCGTCGTGGCCGGCGGTGACAGGTTTGTCGTCAGCAAGCTCGGTCTCCTACGCTCATGGGCGCTTGTCCTCTGCGCATCTCCCTTCGCTCGACCCCCTCCTGCGCCTCCGGTGGCCGCGGCTGCGCTGCTGACCAGCCACGGTCGTCCTCGACCATGGACACGGGCCACAGCTGCTGCCGCGCCGTGCTGCCGCCGACCCGAGCTCCTTTGCTGCTCCACGCCCACACCACCACTGCCGCCTCGCTCCGGCCTGCTGCGCCTCCCGCGCGGGCGTGGCTTTGCCCTCCACTCCCAAGGACCGTCCCAGTCCTGGCCTCCCCCTGCGCCGGCCCCATCCGCGCGCACGCCTCGTCGCCGCCCCGCCTGCGGGCCCGCGGGCCTCGCACCGCCGCGGCTCGCCTCGCCTGGGTCCGCGCCCAAGTGCGCGCCCCGCGCTGCTCCGCCTCGACCGGCCCCGGCCAAGCCTGCACTGGCCGGGTGCGAGCGCTGCCCGCCGTCTTCTCCCCTCACCCGGCTCCGCACGCCTCCGCCGCCAGTGCGTCCGCGGGCCAGCATCCGCCCCGCCCGCGTGGCTGCGCCCCCCGGTCACCCCACCTCGCCTCAGTTCCCGCGCGGGCTGGCTCCGACAGCGCCGCGCCGGCTGGGGCCCCGTCCCGGTCTCCCGCGCCGACTGCCGGGTCGCCCGCCACCTGGCCGGCCCTGCCGCCTGCTAGCCTCGCCCGCCTCCCGGTCGCCGGCTCCAGCGCCCGGCTCGCCACCCCGCATCCCGGCCGCCGGCTCCAGCACCCGGCTCGCCGCCGCGCCTCCGCCAGCACACGGCGCGCGCCCGCCGGCCCCGCTGCTCGCTGCCGCTGCCTTTTGCGTACATAGAAAGAACGAAAGAAAGAGAGGAGTCCGGCTGTTAGAGAGAGAGGCTGGCTGCCCGAGAAAGAAAAGAAAACAGAGAAAAGGAAAGCACCGAGCCGGCTGCTCGTTCATGCAAAAGAAGTGCCGGCTGCCCACCCGGCAGAAGAGAAAGCCGGCTGGACCGCCCCCTGCTCCGACGCCTGGCCGGCAGGAGAGCCGGCCCGGCCGCCTGTCCGCCTCGACGCCCGTTCGGTCGGACCCGACCGGTCGGGACCCCCTTTGAGCACTCGGAGGCTCGAAGGCTACACCCAGCGGGTGCGCCGACGCGCTCCGCGAGCGCCAAGCCGCGCCAGCTGTCTTCGTCAACCTCCGCCTCGTCTGCGTCAAAGCAATGTGAGCTCCTCACCCGCATGATTTTGCACCACGCAAACACGAATAACCTCGAGCGACGCTCGGGGACCACCTTCGCCTTTATTACAGTTGCACTATTGGCCCGAAGGCTGGCCGCTTGGCTTGAGACGTTTGTTCCCACATACGGCTTAGTAGCGTGCATGGTACCGAAGGCCCACTCTCAGCCACAGACTGCGGAGCGGCTGTCCGGCTAGCAAGAGCAAACGCTGGAAGTCACCCCACACGAAAAACGTCCGGGAAGAGAAAAACGGTTTGGGTAACCCGGCCGTTTGCTTTATGAGTATCTGCTCTTTTAAATCCGCTCCCAGAGTCTAAGTACTATACACTCCACTCCGCGGTCCACTCTCAGCCACAGACCGCAGCGCGGCTGACCGGCTAGCGAGAGCACAAGCCAAAGAGCGGAGGGGACATGAAAAATATTGAAGGGGCTCGGACGAAACCGAGTCGGCACCCTCCGCTTAGAACTTGCACTGCTAAAAGCAAACATTTGACATATCTGCGCGGACTAACCTTGTCTTTTGCATGATCATCGCCGAGGGGAACCCCCTCCGCACCGGGAGGCTCGGAGGCTAGTCGCAGGCCCAACGCAAGCTGCCACCGGCATCCCACCACCCGCTTCATCTGCGGCAAAAACCCTCCACCCAACTCTTCGAGTCGCCCGGAGGCTCGAAGGCTACACCCAGTGGGTGCGCTGGCACGCCCCCACTGGAAGCAAGCCGCGCCGGCTGTAGCCCGCAGCCGGCTGTCATCGACCGCACCAGTCGGCGGACCTCGTGTCCGTGCCCGACAACATCAGTCGGCAGACCCCGCGTCCGCGCCCGACAGCTTCAGTCGGCGGACCCCGCGTCCGCGCCCGACAGCTTCAGTTAGTGGACCCCGCGTCCGCGACCGACAGCTTCAGTCGGCGGACCCCGTGTCCGCGCCCGACAGCATCAGTCGGCGGACCACGCGTCCACGCCCGACAGCTTCAGTCGGCGGACCCCGCGTCCACGCCCGACAGCATCAGTCGGCAGATGGTGCGTCCACGCCCGACAGCATCAGTCGGCGGACCCCGCGTCCGCACCCGACAGCTTCAGTCGGTGGACCCCGCGCGCCCGACAGCATCAGTCGGTAGACTTCGCGTCCGCGCCCGACAGCTTCAAACAGCTTTAGTCGGCGGACCCTGCGTCTGCGCCCGACAGCATCAGTCGGCGGACCGCGCTTCCGCGCCCGACTGCATCATTCAGCGGACCCCGCATCCGTGCCCGACATCTTCAGTCGGCGGACCCCGCGTCCGCGCCCGACAGCATCAGTCGGCAGACCCCGCGTCCACGCCCGACAGCTTCAATCGGCGGACCCCGCGTCCGCGCCCGACAGCTTCAGTCGGCGGCGCGTCCGCGCCCGACAGCATCAGTCGGCGGACCCCGTGTCTGCGCCCGACAGCATCAGTCGACGGACCCCGCGTCCGCGCCCGACAGCTTCAGTCGACGGACCTCGTGTCCGCGCCCGACAGCACCAGCCGGCGGACTCCACGCCCGGCAGGGCCCTGCGCCCATCAGCCGGCGGACTCCGTGTCCGCGCCCGGCACCCTCAACGCCGCCGTCGGCTTCATCACCAACAACAAGACCCTCCGCCCAACTTTTCCAAGTTGCTCGGAGGCTACACCCAGCGGGTGCGCTTGCGGGCTCCCACTCGGAACATGCCGCGCCTATTGCACGCCCGCAGCCGGCTGCAACCGGCCCGTCAACGCCATCGTCTGCACCAACAACCGCGAAAAGCCTCCGCCCAACTTTTCCAAAGTTACCCGGAGGCTCGGAGGCTACACCCAGCAGGTGCGCTCGCGCGCCCCCGCCGGAAGCAAGCCGCGCTGGCTGCGGCCTGCTGCCGGCCGTCATCAAGCATCTTCTACATCAACACCCGCTAAAAAACCTCCGCCCAACTTTGCCAAGTTGCCCGGAGGCTCGGAGGCTACTGTCGGGGTAATTGACCACGGGTACCCCGAAGACGGCGAGACAACATTTGAAGACATTGGGGCTAGCAACGCCCCTCAGTCTGACTGGTCGTTAGACCGGCCTCCGGGGCCGGACGGGACTAGAGGGCCACCTCCTAAAAGACGGCGGGCCCCAAGAAAGTGGTTGAAGCTAGAAGGCCGCCTCCTAGAAGACGGCGCGTTCCAGAAGGCGACGTACCCCGGAAGACGGCGCACTCCAGAAGGTGGCGAGGGTACGGGCCGGCTCCTAGCAGGCGGCACGTCCCCTCCCTATGAGTTTGAGCCCGACCAGGAGACAAGCTGGGGCATGGCCACAGTGCGCCATGCCTCCCCCAAATCACGGCCGCATGGCTACAGTAGGCGCCGCCAGGTGACCGCCGACCCGCCCGGCGCGGCGTTGTAGCCATGGCGCGCCCGACACGGTGTCCGTCAGCACGGACAGCACCACAGTGAAGAGCCGTCAGCAGGGCCCGTAGGCGGTGGGCCCCACCTATCGGCCGGTTCCCCGACAGCCGGCAGGGCCCAGCAGAGGCGGGCCCCAACAGCCGACGGAGAACCTGGCCCCCATGGACGCTGGCAGCCGTGGCCTACCACCCGGCCATATTACCATTGTACCCCTGGGGGGTTAGCTTATAAAACCCCCCAGGCCACACCCATGCAAAGGGTTCCCCTCATGTTCCACTTCAGTTCTACACACACCATAGTCAGGGAGGGGAGAGAGCTAGCCTTGACCTTCTTCCTCCTCTGGCCGAACAGTTCTAGGAGCGTCATTGTACTCTTTGCTTCATAGTGATCATGCAGAGACCCCACAGAGCAGGAGTAGGGGTTTCATCTCTTAGGAAAGCCCTGAACCTGGGTAGTTCTCGTGTCTGTCCGAGCTTGTGCCCACTCCCGCTTCCAGGACCCAACGACGATCTCATGGCCCCAACCATGATAAGCCATCCACTGGCATCTGTCGAGATTTTACCACGACACTTACGTTGCCATAGGACTTCACCAGTCCGGCCCATACTCAATGGGCCGACGCCTCGAGGACCCCTTAATCCACGACTCCCTCAGTAGCCCCCGAATTTGCCTCCAACGCCAGGGCTTGTGTCCGGTATCCGCACACCTGACAGTCTTCGGCTTGCGAGGTGAGTTCTCCATCATATTCTTCATATGTTCGGAGTCAAATGGTATTTGGAACCTGAAACATCCATTTTACTTAGACCTGAAGGAAAGAACCGTTCGAGAGTGAACAGTGTTTTTTACTGACAACTTTTCCTCCTTTAGTGAAGGGTCATGCCCGGTCATAACACCGGGTGGCTAGCCGTTCTCGATGCGCGGCCCGAGGCCGACCCCTCATTGGCACGTCTCATCAGGGTGGTGATCGTGCCCCGTTTTTCAGGGGATATGATAAATGATCTTGATTCCCCACTCGCACATAACATTACGAGATTACTAGGAAGTGGAGAAGCCCACGACATGAAAAGAGGAACTCGTGGTCCCCCTGTGGCCTATAAAGAGGGGATAACCACAATCTGCATCCCACGCCTCCTTCCATCTCCAGCTACTCCTTACGCAACCCTTCAGAGCTCCAGCGCCCCTTCTCTCTGCTCCACCGCGCATCCCACCCCGTCCTCTCTAGCCATGGCCAGATCCGGTGCCAACGGGATGTGGGACGCCTCCTCCATCACCCACGGTGACATCGTGAAGCTGAAGTGGGCTGGCTATTTGCCAGCCAACATCGCGCACCGGACCCCTGAACAGGGCCAAATCATCCCCACGCCCAGGCTGGCCGAGAGGGTCATATTCCTCTCCCATTTCCTTAGAGGGCTGGGGTTTCCCTTACACCCCTTTGTGAGGGGTTGATGTTCTTCCACGGGCTAGATTTCCATGATCTAGCCCCCAACTCCCTCCTCCACATCTCGACCTTCATCGTCTTCTGCGAGGCGCTCCTCTGAGTCTGGCCGCACTTCGGCCTATAGCTGAACATGTTCAACATCAAGCCCAAGGTGGTGGGCGGCGAGCACGCGGACTGCAGCGGGGCCATGATCAGCAAGTTGACACGGGTCAAGTGGCCGGAGGGAAAATTTATCGACACCGTCAAGATATGGCAAAAGGAATGGTTCTACATCACCGAGCCAAGGGAGAACGCCTGGGCGCAGCTCCCGCATTCAGATCCGGACCCCCCACCAGACTGGCCTCGTGGACCACTAAGTGTCCGGACTGGGGGTCCACTGCTGACTTGAAGGCGCTGCAGAAACGCATCGTCAGCGTAATGGATAAGGGCGCAGAGCTAGTCGACGTGGTCCAGATCATGCTCAACTACCGATTCCTCCCTTGCCAGGAGAGGGCCAAACCAATGTGGGAGCATGAGACCAAGGATCCAGCCACCGTACAACACCTCCTTGGCACGACCCATGAAAAAATATGGGTTCTGCTATTCAAGCCTCAAGAGGAGTGGCCGGCCGAGGGCAAGGACATCGGCCTCGACGCCACGAACCCTCCGACAGAGGTGAGCGGCCTTCATTTTCATCATGTGTTCGGACATTTACACCGCGTATGATTGGATCTGAACCTCAATGCGGATTTTGCAGGGCTGGATCGCCAAGGCCAAGAAGATCAGTGGCCCAGCACCGCTGCCCGAGGAGCCCCGTTCAGAGCAGCTAGAGAAGCTGTTGGTCATGGTGCCCTACAAGGCGCTCGACAAGAAGGGCAAGAAGAAAGAAATACCGGAGGCCAGGGAGGGCCTCCGACACAGGGCTCGTCCAGACAACCAGTCCGGAGATGCTGCATCACCATCCGAACAGGACGGGGACGAAGATGAAGATGAGGAGGAAAGTGTTTCCTCGCGTTCCTAGAAGAGGGCGGCGTCCAAGGACGTCAAGGAGGTTCAACCCCCTCAGCCCCTGAAGAGACGTTGCCGGCGCAAGATGGTCCTGCCGGACAGCTCGGATTCTAGCGAGGGATCCAAAGCATCCGAAGAGATTCCAAAGAAGGAACCGAGGGTCAAGCCCACGGCCAATAGGTACGATTTAGGTGTTTTCTAGTTGCCTTGTTGTTAACGAACCAGTCCTTGAATGGAGGCTGACTGCTTTGGAATCGCAGACCACCACGCGGCCGCCCTGCCGAGCAAACCTCAGAGGGGACGTCTCTGCCCGCCGAACTAGCGGATAGCGGGTCCGCGTCCCGCTCCGCACCTTCCTTGATACCCAAATAGGTCAGGGAGGTGTCGTCCCGAAGGACCCCTCCTCCTCCGAACACGGGGGAGGAGGTTGATGCCATTATGGCCGAGGCTGACACCTCGATTACCAAAGACCAGGAGGATGAATCCCTCCTGGCCAGTGAGAGAAAGGAGTCCGGGCCGTCCGAACCTCCTCCGACGTCCGCTCCAAAGCCCCCGCGGCCCTCGACGACGCTAATTCCCCCTTCCGACGGGGAAGGGGTCGGGGTCCCACGCCCACGCCGAGCACTTCTACACAGGCATCGATGGGCTGGCCGGACATGTTGGAGGAGTTGGTGAGTAACTCCGTCATCCTCGACGGACACCGCACTCTTATGGGTGCGGTTATACAGGCGTCCGGTCCGTCCAATCCGGACGGGACTCCGCTGTCCAAGGCCTTTTAACAGGCTTTGAGGTGAGTCAAGTAATACTCTTTTCTCATAAATTGGATTTAGTCCTTAGTTTAGGTACGCCATATCTGTAGTAGCCCCTGAGACTCTGCAAGGTTTGCCGAGAAAACATGCAGAGGATCCCGTTCAGTAGGCCATTATTTGAAGTGCTGTGGATTTTTCAATGTCACAGGCGTCTTCTCTGGCCATGACTGCTAATGCTGCGGCGCTGGAGGAGATGAATCGGAAGATCAAGCATTTCGATGAAGAGCTCGACCTTGTTAACAAGCGGATTGACAAGGCGCAAGGTGAGCTTTTCATAACATGTGCAATCACTTGATGCCGGATATTAACGATCCGGACTCTATGCTGATCATTCGCTGTGCGGATATTTCAGCTAGCGCTGCTGAGGTCGAGGGCTTGAAAGAATCCCTGAGGAAAACCAAAGTTGATGCGGTCGCCAAGAAATTGGCCGCCGAAAAAGCGGCAGCCGAGCTTGAGGAAGCCAAGCTCGCCGGCAAAAAGCACGAGGCTCGAGTGGCCGAAGTGCAGGTGGAGCTCAAAGATGCTGCCACGAAGCTGGAGGCCCTTGAGAGGGAGTAAGGGGAGCAGTCCACTACTCTGGCCAAGGTGGAGAAAGAACTCAAGGAGGCCAGGACCAACATGCGCGTTTTTCGGGAGGAGCTCCGCCAGGTGGGGCAAATTGTGAACGGTAAGAAGTACTTACTGCAAAGTGTGTTCGGAGGCAACATGTTTGCCTTGCTGACGCGGGTCTGGCGCTCTGTAGGCATCTTTGCCGAGCTTTCCCGGAGTGTGGCGGCCGCGGCGGAGCACTATGCTGCTCACGAGGAGGACTCCCAGCAGCGGGTCTTCTGGTCGCAGTTTCCGGCTTCCCAACATCCTCCCCTCCTCAGCAACCAGATGAAGCAGCTGATGGAGCTGCATCGAATGTCCGAACTGGCCGTGAAGGACCTCTGCATCAAGCTATGGCCTGCCGAGCCAATTCTGGACACCTACTTCGGCCTCGTATAGAGGTTGCAGGAGGCTCCTCTCTGGATGGACAAAGTGAAGCGCTCTTCATGCCTTGAAGGGGCTAGGCTAGCGTTCGCGAAGACCATGGTCCATTGGCCAAAAATCAATCCAATGGACATGGCCACTGGTCCTCCGCCCAAGAGGAAAGAGCATCGTCATCCTGAGCTGTACTTTGCACAGGTGATGAATGGCGCACGGGCGATAGAGGGCTAGTGTTCGAAAGATGTAATGTTTGAATGAATGTATTAAGTTTGTATCGATTGGACCTGGTGCTTTATAATGCGTCCGCGTGACTTATTTTATCTTGTCATGATTTAATTTTGACTCCCGTGCGGCCGTGTGTTTATACCGAAAGGTGCCAGTTGTCGGCTTCGGCCCCCAAGTGAATATCACGAGGGGTGTTTTGTCTCCGCACTGTGACCCTTAGCCAACATCTTGGTACCCGGAGGCGGTAGTGCGTGAGCGAAACTAGGCAATCGGACTATTCAGCTTTATTGCTTTCACTTAGCCTTAGGAGCTTGACTGTGGGGGCTAAGGACTAGCCCCCGGGGTTTTGTGATGTACTTAGGAGCCGAAGCCTACCCTTTCTGATCACGTGGTTTGTGTTAAGACGAACCCTTCGTGTGACACGGCGAAATCGCCAACGATTTTTTGAGTCAAAACCTCATCATCGGATCACTGATCAGCTCGCACCTACTATGACGGTTAGTTTTCGGCTTTCTCCTGCTGAGGTACTTAACCAGGCTAGCCAGAAGTACAATCGCAGGGGTTCTCCCTTTGCCCTCTTAGCCGAACGTGCGGAACATAAGGGGCAAGCATAGGAGCCGGGCAACCCAACTATTGACCCAAGACATAGTTCGGAACTGATGCATATAGTGCAATATCCGAGACGCCGAACACTCATCGGAAAGCGGTGTCGGACTTTGTACACGGAGCTGTTGAGGAAATCAAGCTCTTGGTTAGTTAACCAATCATGTTTTCATGCTGGACTGTTCGAAGAGCGGGGGGGGGGGGATCGGAAAAGAAGGAAACAACCGAAAGATGCGGATCCGAACACCATAAAGGGTATTTTGTTTATTATCTCTCATAAGCTCAAGACGTCTGACCATACAACTCGAACTGCCAAGGCAGTAAAAAAAAGGTAAAAGATATTGCAGAGTAAAGGTTAACGCAGGGCCTTGATGCATGAGTCGAAGCCTCAATTGTGCCCTACTGCACGTCTGCGCCTTTGCTTCTGTGAGGTGGGGGTTGGGACCTTAAATGAAACCATGAGGGGGGGAAGCCCTGCCGATGAAGCTTGATGCTGGGAAGGTCCGGAATTGACCCCTGTGCTTGTCCGAAGGCAGGGTGGTGTCCGGGTTAGCCGGGCACATAGTGCAGATGCATTGACATAGGCCTCACGGCTGCCCATGGTACTTTGAGCGCGAAATTGTGCTGATGAGACACATGGAGCACGACAATTTTGGGCGTGCCGTGGGGCGCGTCTCCCTATTTGCGATGAATGCATGTCGGTTCCCATGACGAGGAACGGGTTCGGATCCGTTTACTGTTGTCGCCGGCCTTTACGGTTGGCCGGTATCTGGACGTGCATGGGTTGGTATGGTATTCAGCCGCTAAGGCCGCACTGTGCTCTTCGGTCCGAAGGGAGCGTTCTGTGTTGCCGTTGATAGTTATGACGCCCGAAGGACCGGGCATCTTCAGCTTGAGGTACGCGTAATGCGGGATGGCATTGAACTTAGCGAACATTGTTCGGCCGAGGAGGGCGTGATTGCCGCTGCGAAAAGGTGCAATATCGAAGATTAAGTCTTCCCTCCGGAAGTTGTCTGGTGAGCCGAACACTACTTCGAGCGTCACCGTGCCCATGCAGCGGGCCTCTACTCCCGGAATGACCCCCTTGAAGGTGGTGTTCTTAGGTTTAATCCTTGATGGGTCGATCCCCATCTTTCTCACAGTATCCTCGTATATCAAATTGAGGCTACTTCCTCCGTCCATAAGGACTCTAGTGAGGTGGAATCCATCGACGATGGGGTCGAGCACTAAGGCTGTGGACCCTCCATGGCGTATGCTAGTCGGGTGGTCCCTGCGATCGAAAGTGATCGGGCAGGCTGACCATGGGTTGAGCTTCGGCGCTACGGCCTCGACGGCATATACGTCCCGCAGCGCTCGCTTCCTCTCCTTCTTCGGTATGTGGGTTGCGTAGATCATGTTTACCATTTTGAACTCGGAAGGGAAGGGTTTCTGGCCTCCACTATTCATCCTGGGGGGCTCATCATTGTCCTCGCTTCGTGGGCTTTTGCCAGAGTCTTCGGTTGTGAGCTTGCCAGCCTGTTTTATCACCCAACAATTTTGGTTGGAGTGGTTGGCAGGCTTCTCCGGCGTGCCGTGGATCTGGCAGGGCCTGTCCAGAATGGCATCTAGTCTGGACGGGCCGTCGTCGTTGCTTTTAGGGGCTTTCTTCTGGGTTCCGAACTTAGGATTTCGGAATTCGGCATTTACTGTCGTATCCTCACCAGCGCCGTTGTTGTGGCGATGTTTGTTCTTGTTATGTCGTGGCTTCTCGTTTCTGTCCCGAACCTCAGAGGTACCGGGTGTATCGGGGTTGGTGCTCTGACGAGCGAGCCAGCTGTCCTCGCTCGCGCAAAAGTGGGTCACGAGAGAAGTAAGGGCTGCCATCGTCCTTGGCTTGTCCTGGCCGAGCTGTCGCACAAGCCATTCGTCCCTGACACTATGCTTGAAAGCGGCCAAGGCCTTGGCATCCGGACAGTCGACAATCTGGTTTTTCTTGATCAAGAATCGGTTCCAGAATTATCGGGCGGACTCCCCTGGCTATTGTGTGATGCAATTTAGGTCGTCAGCGTCCGGGGGCCGGACATAAGTGCCTTGAAAGTTTGCTCGAAAGGCATCCTCGAGCTCTTCCCAACATCCTATGGAGTCCTCGGGAAGGCTGTTTAACCAGTGTCGAGCTGGTCCTTTAAGCTTTAGTGGCAAATACTTAATAGCATGGAGGTCATCCCCACGTGCCATGTGAATGTGGAGGAGGAAATCCTCTATCCATACGGCCGGGTCTGTAGTTCCGTCGTATGGTTCTATATTTATGGGTTTGAAGCCCTCTGGAAATTGGTGCTGCATTACCCTTTCTATGAAGCACGGTGGGTGTGCGGTGCCCCGAACTCGAGCTATGCCGCGTCGGAGGTCTTCGGCCATCCGAGTCTGCTGTTGTTCCTGAACTCTATCATTCCGGTTTAGCCAGTCGTAATATCCCTCCCGATGAGCAGGCGGGTCTTCTGTGGGTCCGTAAATGGACCTGGTACGGCCTACTCAAGAATCCAGGTCATGGCGAAGGTCGTATTCGTAGGTGGGCCATGCATTATCCTTGCCGTGACGGCGAGGTGGGGCGGCCGGGTATTTGGCATCCTCAGCTTCTCTGTCCCGCCCTCGAGCGGGGCGGTCCGGCTGTTCGTCTTGGGTGCACATTGGACGTGTTGGCTATATGGCCTCGTCGTCGAACTGCGGTAGTAATTGTCGCTTTGGATAACTTTTGATTGGACGTTCATGGCCGTACCCTTCTTCGGCGGCTAGGACTTTGGTCCACCGGTCTTTGAGGGTTTCTTGTTCGGCCTTGATTCTGCGTTTTTGTTTCTTCAGGCTGCGGGCTGTCGGTACAATGAACATTCATGTTCATTCTACCTGAACTATACACAGACGTAATGGCCCTCTGCATTCTACAACAACACATGCAGCAAGGCCAAGCCACAACAGCAGCTCTTTGAGCCGTCAAAGAGCGGATCAAGAAGACCAAGACATCATAACTCAGCAAGATATCACCTTGGGAAAAGCCTCCCTTGCCAGGCAGGAGAGCCCGGCAAGGTCGAAGCCGTTCCCCCAAGGGAAGTCCAAGACCCCCCGGCAGGCTTGCCGGATCCTTCAGGGGCGTCTCACCCCGCCAAGACATCACCGCTCCACCGCACCACAACGCCAGTCACCCATCGGTGTGGTGTCGAGCCCCCAGATGATTAAGTGGCATCCACCAGGCACGTGGCGGCCACCTAGAAGGCTTTTCATCTCCAAATGACACCTGTCCAGATGGCGTGTCACGCATGTGAGCAAGATGGTGGCTGAAGCAGCTCGGCAGGCTTGCCGGGCTCACCCACGACGTGACACTAAGCGGTGCATTTAATGCACTTTGTCCTAACTGCCAGAGTTAGGTATGATAGCACTGTTAGCCATCTAATCAGTGAATAGTGGCAGCCTGGCCACTGTGGAGCACCCCTTGAACTATAAAAGGAGTCCCATGGCTACCTAGAACAGGATTCAGACCCCCTCACACTTGTACGCGCGTAGCTGCTCTCTCCCCGAGGCATCCTTGCCGAGCAAGAGCGCCTCACCCTCTCTTGGGTTCATCCATCAATCCCACCAAAGCAGGAGTAGGGTTTTATGCCTCGCGGTGGCCCAAACCTGGGTAAAAGTGACTGGTGTCCTCATCGCCGCGCTGCTCCGGGCTCCTGCTCTTTGTGCAATGCGCCCTCTCCTCCGCCGAACCACAAATGGGCTGACGGCCCCATAGGTGATCGTGTTCCACACCGACATCTTTGGCGCGCCATGTAGGGGGGAGCGATTGCGCGAACCTGGAGTAGTAAGCAGCACGTCAATCTTCATCATCGCCTTCTTCTTCATCACCGACTTCATCGCTTATGGTGCCCAAGAAAAAGTCCGGCGCACTAGCTCACCCTTTCACCTCGAAGGCCCCGCCGCCCGCGAACTCCGATGCCACCAGCAAGGCGGCGGCGATGGGAGGGGCAGACGCCGTGGGAAACACCACCAGCGCAGGTGGCGCTGTTGTCGTGGCACCCACGGTCGAGCCCGGAGCAGCAGACGCCGGACAAGGGTGGCAGCAACAGCAACCAGACGACCATGCCTCGCAGGCAGCGGGTGGGGGGAGCGTTCCTGTTCCGCCTCCCCGCTGCACCGGCGGGCGCAGCCGCAGCAACGACGCCCACTCCGGCGCGAGCCGTGACCCTCCAGCAGCGCCCGCAGCTGGTGCAGCCACTGGGCACGCGCTTGGCCCGGAGCAAGGCGAGCAAAGCAGAATACGCGATGGGGCAGCCGACCCCCAAGCACACCTTCATCACCGCCCGACCACCTTGGTGACCGACTCGTGGCGACCAGGACACGGCGACGCTCCCCTTGGGACCACCAGGGGTCAAGCGGCGTCACGGTCCTCATCGACCGCTATACCGAGCAAGGCGACGGAAGCCATGGCAAGGGCCCAACTTCTGCTGAGATTTCCTCCAGCGGCCGATCAGTTGGATGAATGGAGAGCCACCATTCAGAGCTTGATCCTCTTCGCTGAGATCGAGAGGTCTCAGCAGGCGGAACCGACACGACACACGCAAGCCGCAACGATGAACCAGATTGCTGCTCGCGGCGGGGAGGCTGCGCCGATGGTGCAATCCCCTCCGCGGCAACAAGACCATGGGCAGCGGTAGGAGCAACGTGGCCACTAAGATGACGAAGCGTCGATGGCCTCGTCTGGCCCCCACGCCTGCCAAGATCAGTGGAAAGTTCTGGAGGATCGGCGACGAAAGAATGTACGCGTCACCATAGAGCGGCAATGGGAGACCCGCTGCCAATCCGACAGACGCAATGGCCCAGTCGTCGACGAGCCCGCGTCCAGTGACAGCGGGTGCCTGCCCTTTGGGATTGGGTGCCCGGCCTTCACTCATGAGCTACAGCAAGTCCGCTGGCCGTCTGCCCGCGTCTTCAAGCCAGAACTGCCCGAAAAGTATGATGGGAAGGTGAACCCGGCAGAGTTTTTGAGCATCTATACAATTGATGTCCAAGCTGCCGGAGGAAGAGATGAGAAGTTGTTCACCAACTACTTCCCTTTGGCCCTCAAGCCAAACGTGAGGTCATGGCTGATGCACCTCCTGGAGAACTCCATTTCATCTTGGGATGAGTTGTGCAGCGAGTTTGTTGGTGCCTTCAAGGGCGGCCACCAGGAGCCCGGACGGCCCAGCGACTTGCAAGTCCTCACCCAAAAGGAAGGAGAGAGCCTGTGAAAGTGCATTCAGAGGTTCAGCAGAGTGCACCGCAACATTCCAGATATCCACCCGGCAGCTGTGATTGCCGTGTTCCAGTCGAACGTGCGCAACAGAAGGATACATTCCAAGATGAACATCCGGCTGCCCAAGACTGTCAATGAGCTGTACACTTTGGCGGATAAGTGCGCTCGGGCTGAAGAGGGGATGCGACTCCCCAAAGAGGAAGGTGGCTTCGACATCGACTCAGACGACGATGAAGAGGCTACTGGCTCGAAGAAAAAGGGCCAGAACCGCAACAAGAGGCGCAAGGAGAAGTCAGTGTTGGCTGTCGAGGGCTCCAGTGGCCCTAGTACCGGCAGGAAAGCCAAGACCGAAGCGCCCGGCAAGGAAGATATCTCATGCACTGATTGCTGGGACGCTACGGCGGGAGAGAAGGCTGGGAAGTCTGACGGGCCATACTACAAAATCCATCGCACCAAGGGCCACGATCTCCAAGAGTGTCACCAAGTCGAGCAGCTCGTCAAGAAGCAAAAGGCCGAATATGAGAAGCGCGACAAGGAGAGAGGCCAGGAGGGCGCTGCCGGGAACGGCCGCGGTGGCAAAGGAGGTTGTCGCGGCAGGGCCCCGTAGCAGAAGGAGAAGCCAGCTAGAGGGCGAGAAGAGAAAGAAGGGGATGAGGACAATGATGAAAGGGATGAGGAAGAAACCAGCGAGCGAGAGTTCCAGAGAGCAACTGAGGCCATGTGCGTTGACGGGGGTGCATCCTTGCACTCCTCCCACGGCCAACTCAAACAGTGGGCGCGGGAAGTCAATGCCGTGGAGCCAGCTGCTGACTCAAGGAAGCCGCTCGAGTGGTCACGCACGCCTATCTTCTTTGATGATGAGGATCACCCCGACCGCACCACTTCGGTTGGGTGTATGCCTTTGTTGGTCACACCAACAATTCGCAACCTCAAGGTCACAAAGATGCTGGTTGACGGCGGGGCTGGGTTGAACCTGATCTCTCCCAAAGTAATCATCAAACTGCAAATCCCTAAAGAAGAGCTCGAGGTTACTGGCACGTTCCAAGGGATCAGACCCGACAGGAGCAGACCCAAGGGAATGATTACGTTGCCGATGACATTTGGAGGAGAGTTGAACTATCGGACTGAAAGGATTGTGTTTGATGTGGTCGACCTACCTCTGCCTTACAATGGGATCCTAGGTCGTCCAGCTCTGGCAAAGTTCATGGCAGCATCCCACTATGCATACAACGTCTTGAAGATGCCAGGGCCGATGGGAGTCATTTGCATCCCATCAGACAAGAAGGATGCCGTGATATGCGTGGACAAGATGTACCAGGACGCAGTGGCTGCCGAGGCTGCCGAGGCCGCCACCCCCGCCAAGAAAAGTGACAGAGGAAGGAAGACTAGTGGAGGCACCGGCAGGGAGTCCAGGAAGCGCGCCTCTTCGGAGTGCGCTGCTCCTGTTGACGATTTGCCAGAGAGCTCCACTAGCAAGAGATCCAGGGTTGCTGAGCCTGCTGTGAAGAAGGTCCCGGCAAGGCAGGATGCCGCTAGCGGTACGTTCACCGTCAGCGCCACCCTTGATGACAAATAGGAAAGTGCGCTCGTTGTATTCCTGCGGGCGAATGTCGATGTGTTTGCTTGGCAACCATCTGACATCCCCGGTGTTCCCAGGGAGGTAATCGAGCACCACCTTGCTGTCTACCCTCATGCCCAACCCGTCAAGCAGAAAGTCAGAAAGCAAGCCTTGGAGAGGCAGCAATTCATTGCCGAGGATATCAAGAAACTCGAAGCAGCTGGTCTGGTCAGAGGAGTATTGCATCCAACATGGTTGGTGAACCCAGTGGTGGTGTGTAAGGCAAATGGAAAATGGAGGCTTTGTATAGATTTCACAGATCTGAACAAGGCATGCCCGAAGGACCCATTTCCTTTGCCGCGCATCGATCAGATTGTGGACTCCACTTCAAGATGCGATTTGCTTTCCTTCCTGGACGCATACTCCGGATACCACCAGATATTCATGTCCAAGGAGGATGAAGAGAAGACTGCGTTCATAACCCCTTGCGGCACGTACTGCTTTGTACGGATGCCCTTCGGGTTAAAGAGCGCCGGATCCACCTTTGCAAGAGCAGTTCAGATCGGCTTCGGGCCTCAGTTGCACCGGAATGTGGAAGCTTACATGGATGACATCGTGGTCAAGGCCAAGGACAGATCAACCCTCATTCAAGATTTGGAAGAGACCTTTGCTAACCTGCGCAAGCTCAACATTAAGTTGAACCTCAAGAAGTGTGTGTTTGGCGTCCCCTCCGGCAAGCTACTTGGCTTCTATGTGTCCCAGCGAGGAATAGAGGCCAACCCCGACAAGATCAAGGCAATTGAACAGATTCAAGCGCCCAAAACTGTTAAGGACGTAAGGCGCCTGCCGGGATGCGTTGCCGCGCTGAGCAGGTTCATCTCCAAGTCCGCCGAGCGGGCCTTGCCTTTCTTCAAAGTTTTGAAGAAGGCAGGACCAATGAAGTGGACTCCGGAAGCAGAAGCAGCGCTGCAGGACCTGAAGACCTACCTTTCATCTGCTCCCACCTTAGTTTCTCCTAAACCACAAGAGTCGTTGCTGCTGTATCTAGCGGCAACAAATCAAGTGGTCAGTGCAGCACTGGTGGCGCAGTGTGAAACGGATGAGGAAGCAGCCACATCCTCTGTTCTCCTCGGAGATGAAACTGGACCCGCCACAGCAAGCCCAAGCACAGATCAGGGGATAGAAGAGCCAGTTGGCGGAGACAGTTTCGAGACCCCGGCAAGGAAGAAAGTGGTGCGACGGCCAGTATACTTTGTCGGCTCACTGTTGCAGGGGGCTAGATCAAGGTATTCTAATGTGCAGAAGTTGATCTTTGGCCTCGTTATGGCCTCAAGGAAACTGCGCCACTACTTCCAAGCCCATGAGATCACAGTTGTCACCAGATTTCCACTCCCACGCATACTGAGTAACCCCGAAGCCACTGGCAGAATAGTTGAATGGTCACTTGAGCTGTCAAGTTTTGGCCTGAGATATGAAAGCACCTCAACCATCCAGAGCAGAGCATTGGCAGAATTCATTGCAGAATGGACGCCAACTCCGGACGAAGATGCGCCTGAAACAATTATCCCCGGTAAGGAAGCGCCTCAGGAGTGGATCATGTACTTTGACGGTGCCTTCTCGTTGAACGGCGCCGGGGCAGGCGTGTTCCTCGTCGTACCAATTGGAGAACACCTCAAGTACGTGGTTCAGATGCATTTCCCCAGGGAGGAAGCCACCAACAACACTGCTGAGTATGGAGGACTCCTTATTGGGCTCAGAATCGTAGTGGAGTTGGGAATCAAGAAGTTGATCGTCCGAGGAGATTCGCAGCTCGTGGTGGGGCAAATCAACAAGGATTATCAGAGCCCGTTGATGGAAGCATATGTAGAGGAAGTGAGGAAGCTGGAGGAGCATTACAATGGTTTGCAAACAGAGCACGTGCCGCGTGCAGAAAATAGCATTGCTGACCAACTATCGAAGTGCACTACACAAAAGCTCCCTGTGGAACCAGGAACTTTTGTCCTCCACCTGACTCAGCCCTCCGTGTCCCCCTCAACGACGGCCAGAAAAAGGAGGAAATTGGACTCCGGCAAGCCTTCCCCAGCAGAGCTTCCTGAAGCCCCCGGCAGACAGGCTGCCGGGTTTGGCCTCGCTTTGCCTGGTGAACAGCCTCCTCCCGCCGAACCACAGGTTCCCGCGGTCGAGATGAGCGCTCCCACGAACAAGGAAGAACCCTTTGTCCTTGTTGTCGAGCCCCAGGCTCCAACTTGGGCATAGAGCATAGTCCAATACCTCCAAACAGGAGAACTTCCCGATGAGCCAGAAGAAGCTGAAAGAGTAACCCAGAGGGCAAGCATGTATCAATTTGTCGATGACACATTATACCGGAGAAGGCCCAATGGTGTGAAATTGAAGTGCATTGCCGGGAAGAGGGGCGAGAACTTTTGGCAGAGACACACGGAGGTGTGTGCGGCTCTCACATTGGATCAAGAGCCTTCGTTGGAAAAGCTTTCCGACAAGGTTTCTACTGGCCCACGGCCCTCCAAGACGCGATCGAGCTAACCACCAAGTGTGAAGCCTGCCTGTTCCACTCCAAGGACATTCATCAGCCAGCTCAAGCTCTCCAGACGATCCCTTTATCCTGGCCGTTTTTGGTCTAGGGGCTCGATATCTTGGGCCCCTCCCCCGAGCTGTCGGGGGCTTTGAATTCTTGTACATCGCCATCGACAAGTTTTCAAAGTGGCCGGAAGTAGAGCCAGTGAGGAAGGTGACCGCACAGTCAGCTATCAAGTTCTTGAAAGGACTAGTGTGCCGTTTCGGAGTGCCAGCCAGGGTGATCACTGACAACGGCACCCAGTTCACGAGCCGCGCCTTCATGCAATATGTTCAAACCCTCGGAAGTTGGGTCTCATTCGCCTCTGTTGCGCATCCCCGGAGCAATGGACAAGCTGAGAGGACGAACGCTGAAGTGCTGCGCGGGCTCAAGACGAGAACTTTCGACAAGCTACACAAGTGCGGCAGACGCTGGATCGACGAGCTGCCGGTGGTTCTTTGGTCCCTCCGTACGACACCAAATCGAGCCACCGGACAGACCCCCTTCTCCCTAGTATATGGGGCAGAAGCAGTGCTCCCCACGGAACTCATATACGGGTCACCTTGAGTACTTGCCTACGATGAAGTAGCACAAGAGCAGCACCGGCATGACGATGCCGTGCTTCTCGAGGAGGATCGTCTCTGGGCTACAGTACGTGCTGCACGATACCAGCAAGCCTTGCGCTGCTATCATGGCCGCAAGGTTCGCGCCCGGAGCTTTGAGGAAGGTGACCTTGTCCTTCGGCGCGTTCAGTCCGCCAAGGGTTCAAACAAGTTGACGCCGAAGTGGGAAGGCCCTTACCAGGTAGTGCGAGTCACCAGACCTAGCACAGTCCGTCTGGAGACCGAAGATGGCACCCAGGTGCAAAACTCATGGAACATTGAGCATCTTCGCAAGTTCTACCCATAACGCGCGGCTGCCGGGCCTGCTCAGCAGCCACCTTTTGTACAAGCCTTGTCGATGTTGCATGTAACCCTTTGTACAAAGCCAGGCGCAGATCCTGAGCAAAGATATCGAAGCGCTGGCACCCATAACTTGCATGCATGAGTAGTCTGACTCGAGTTTGCATTGAGCATTTAGAGAGGGTCATATGATGCTATGTTTCCATTCTGTGCTAATTACACGAGTCCTTGACGCGGATTTAAATCCAAGAAGGGAGGCATGGAAACGAGCCTGCGTATCGACCCCCTGCAACAAACCAGATAAGTTCTCTCTAAGATATACATAAGGTACTTTTGTAAGAAGGACTTGCGTTCTGAGAAAACCTTGCCACCTTCGAAACTCTTGTGCTCCCACCCTTTGACTCGAAGCTTACTTCGCTCGGGGTGGTCGCAGCATCATTTGGAAAGAAGAGTTGGCGAGGGGCCGGTCCCTTTCCTCACCCATAAGCCTGCCAGACTAAGTCTCCCGGCAATGGTCAAGGGACCCAGCAAGACAGGTTGCCGGAGGACCTTGTTTACTGCAAAGTATAGAAGAGCTTTCTCTTGTACATGGATATGAAACATGCACGAGTACCCGGCAAATTTGTCTTTTCATTGATAAGCAAGTACGAACCTTACAAAGTACAAATATGGATAAAAGATATTACATTGATTAAATTAAAGTTTGGCAAGTGCCTACAGATTTTGAACTAAAAATAGATAAGTGCCCCGTGATGCCTTTTTTCTGCCCCCCTCCTCCCAGGAACCGCAGGAGAAGACGAAGCAGATGGAGGGAAGGCTTGACTGGGATTCGGCGCCTCCCCACCAAGGTCAAGAGGACGCCGCTCCCAGGATGGGCAGAAGAAGCCGGCTGGGAGGAAGGAACAAGAAGGCAGGTGCAGATGGTGGTGCTACCGAGGCCCAGCCGATGATGATGGTGTTGTCGGCAATCACACCACGTCAGAGCAGTCATCCCCGCTCTTGACGCATCGTGGGTTGCCGCCACCCTCCTCGTCGCTGTCGCTCGAAGAGGCGCGCCCGCCATTGCTCGAGCCCCCGTCGTGGCGGTCAAGGCGGGTCCCAAGCGCCCCAGGGGGCTCCATAGAGAGCATGGTCGTCTCCGCCAACCCGAAGCTAGAAGAGTACCCTCCCTTGAAGAAACACGCGCATGCGAAGGATTTCCGCCCATATGCGGGATAAGCAGTCCCCTGGGGTGAGGGCTTTGCCGTAACCAATGGCGAACCACCTCCGAGGTCTCCTGCACACTACAAGCAGCCATTTTTGTGGTCTCCCTTCATCGTCACGGAGAGGGGGGGGTGTACCAGGGTCGACTACAGTGCTTCGTGTCCGTTTTGGACTCCAGCGTGGTGTCGCCTGTGCGGCGCTTCGCCAAGATTGGAGCAGTGGGCGGCTCGACGACGAGTGCGCTGGAGCTGCTACCTCCGACGCGGCCACCGCGCCGCACGCACCTCCATCCAAGACCCTTCCTGCCCGTGCCGAGCCAGAGGTCTCTACTCCGAGCCAGGAATTCGGTACGAGAGCGGAAAGGAGGCCCTATTTCCGCTAGAGCACTACCGCGCCCTCTCCTCGCCATGGTGAGCAGGAGCGGAGCAAGAAGGAGAAGGAGGAGAAGATGTGTGTGAATTAGCCCCTCGCCCGCTTCCCCTTTTTATAGGAGAATGTGGCCGGGGGCTGGTTTCACTCCACGCAGCGGAAAACGTGGCCGGGGGCTGATCCCTCGGTAGGTAACCGCCCCTCTCCACCAATGCGGCTCTTCTGCGCCGCCAGCAACGCGTGGAATCAGGACCGCCCACCTGCTCCAATCAATGATGCCTAGGTTTTTCTGCCATGGCACCCCTTTCCGCGCCCTGCGTTTCCGCCCACTAACTCTGCGCAATGCATGCTGCATACGTGGCGGAAGTGGCAGGGGCGACGTGGGAAAAATGGCAGCTACCTCCCCCGTGAGCGCGGGACGTGGGCGAGCGCCGGGCCCATGCCCAAACGGCCACCCATGACGCCCTGCACGATGAGCGAGAAAAGCGGAAACTGACTCCACCACAGGTTAATGAGGAAGCAAGAGAGATATCAAGAAAGACTTAAGTACCGCGACAGTCCGGTCCCAGTGCACGCATGTGTATTTGTTGGGGCCTACCCCAACGATGCCCAGCGGCACGTATGGGCCAGGCCCGGGGGCTCCTGTCGGTACAATGAACATTCACGTTCATTCTACCTGAACTATACACAGACGTAATGGCCCTCTGCATTCTACAACAACACATGCAGCAAGGCCAAGCCACAACAACAGCTCTTTGAGGCGTCAAAGAGCGGATCAAGAAGACCAAGACATCATAACACAGCAAGATATCACCTTGGGAAAAGCCTCCCTTGCCAGGCAGGAGAGCCCGGCAAGGTCAAAGCCGTCCCCCCAAGGGCAAATCCAAGACCCCCCGGCAGGCTTGCCGGATCCTTCAGGGGCATCTCACCCCGCCAAGACATCACCGCTCCACTGCACCACAACGCCAGTCACCTATCAGTGTGGTGTCGAGCCCCCAGATGATTAAGTGGCATCCACTAGGCACGTGGCGGCCACCCAGAAGGCTTTTCATCTCCAAATGACACCCATCCAGATGGCGTGTCATGCATGTGAGCAAGATGGTGGCTGAAGCAGCTCGGCAGGCTTGCCGGCCTCACCCACGACATGACACTAAGCGGTGCATTTAATGCACTTTGTCCTACCTGCCAGAGTTAGGTATGATAGCACTGTTAGCCATCTAATTAGTGAATAGTGATAGCCTGGCCAGTGTGGAGCACCCCTTGAACTATAAAAGGAGGCCCATGGCTACCTAAAACAGGATTTGGACCCCCCCCCCACACACTTGTACGCGCGTAGCTGCTCTCTCCCCGAGGCATCCTTGCCGGGCAAGAGTGTCGCGCCCTCTCTTGGGTCCATCCATCAATCCCACCAAAGCAGGAGTAGGGTTTTACGCCTCGCGGCGGCCCGAACCTGGGTAAAAGTGACCGGTGTCCCCGTCGCCGTGCTGCTCCACGGCTCCTGCTCTTTGTGCAATGTGCCCTCTCCCCCGCCAAACAACAAAGGGGCCAACGGCCCCATAGGTGATCGTGTTCCACACCGACACGGGCGGTGGCTATAAGCCTCCGCTTGAACCGTTCCTGCTCCCGCGGGTCTTCGGGGACGATGAAATCTTCCTCCCCGAGGCTGGCCTCCTCTTCGGAGGATGGGAGGTAGTTACTATCTTCGGAGTCCTTGAGGTCCTCCGGATTGAGCAGGTCCTCCTGCGTCGCAGGGTCATCCTACTGATGTTCATTAGCTGCGGCTCCGGCGAGGTCGTCCGTATTATTCGTGGTGCCGTTCTCCACGGAGTCCATGTTGCTCGCATGGCTTCGTCGCGGCCTTGATCGATGGCGTTGTCTTCGGCGCTTGGGTGGCTCGTCTCCGGGCTTGTCTTGGTCCTGATTGGGAGCGCCACCGCCATCCTTGGTGGTGTCCACCATGTAAATATCATAGGTGCCCGTGGCCGACTAGTGGCCGGTGATGGGAGGGGGCAACATCGGTGCTAGTCGTGGCTCTGTTGTCCTCGTCCATGTATTCGGCGTTTTCCGAATTATAGTCTAGCACATCGGTTAAGTCTTAGATAGTGGCTATCAAGTGGGTTGTGGGTGGGACGTAAGATTCCCCACAATATCCCTCGAGGGGCTGCTGCGCGTGGGCCGAGGGTGAATCCTCTTGAATGGCCATCTTCTGGATTCGGTCCAGTGCCTCGTTTAACAAAGCGAGGGTTGCCGAACTTTCGGGTGGTGGGATGCTCTGTGCCCTAGTCAGGCTCGGGTTTTCAGAGGCCGAGTTAATCTCAGGGTTCGGGGCCGGATCCTCGAGGGGATTTGGACTGTCCCTAGAGACTGGGAGCAGGCCTTGGCCTGTGAGCAAAGTTTCCATGCTAGGGCTTGAAACCGAGCCAGTTCGGGCCAGGGGTAATCCCCGGCTATAGATCGCTGCCTCGTCATGGGGGATCAAGGCCGGTGACGCGCGGTGAGGGGAAGGTTCGGCCGAGAGTGATTCTTCGCGTCCGTATTCTGCTTTCGCATCTAGGCCCGAAGATGAATCTTCGTCGGATCTTAGGAGTGCGGGTGAGGGCAAATCCTTTCCTTCTCTTGGGGTGGTGCCCTCCTAGATCGAGGCTGGCTAGTGGACCAGGGTGGTGAATCCGGCAAAAACCAGATCGCCGCGTTCATCCGCGACGTACTCCAAATTGCCGAATTGAATCCGGTGTTCTGGGGCGAAATTGTCGATCTGATCTAGATGACCAGTTGGGTTGGCGTGCAGCACAATGCTGCCGAACGCAAATAGTTGGCCGGGGATGAAGAGGTCCCCGGAGCCGACGCCCTCTCCTATGATCGGGTGAGCCATCGATCCTTTTGGCAACCCAATAGCGGAACTCTCAATGAAAGCACCAATGTCAGTGTCAAAACCGGCAGACCTCAGGGTAAGGGGTCCCGAGCTGTGGATCTGGGATCGATGGAGAACAAGGGACGATGAACACGGTGTTTACCCAGGTTCGGGCCCTCTCGAAGAGGTAATACCCTACGTCCTGCTTGATTATATTGGATGTGTATAGGATTACAGAGTGGATCTACCTCGAGATCAGTATGAGCTAAACCCTAGGTGATGGGATGATACGTCCAGCTCTCTCCCCAAAGACTACAACCCTCGGTTTATATAGACACCGATAGGGTTAGGGTTTACCAGAGATAGATTACAACAAGGAATAAAGAGATCATGCCTGCCCTTGACTTGGAGGGCACACCACGACTTCATAAGTCTTCTGTTGCCACACAGTTTCACCAGTCCGGCCCATACTCAATGGGCCGACGCCCCGAGGACCCCTTAATCCATGACTTCCTCAGGGAGTGTGATACGTCCATTTTGCATCATGTTTTCTTACTGTTATTCTTAGTGTTTTTATTCATTATAGAACTTTGGGGAGTAATTCTAATGCCTTTTCTCTCCTAATTTGCAAGGTTTACACAAAGAGGGAGAATCATAAGTGGGAGGAGGAATTGTGGACCTGAAAAAGCTACGTCAGAGATACCTATTTTGCACTTCTCCAAATGAGCTGAAAATTTATGGAGAATTATTTTGGAATATATGAAAAATACTAGAGAAAAGGGATTTTGGAGGAGGCCACCCAGGTGCCCACGCCCTGGTGGGTAGTGGGCCACCTGGCCCACTTCTGGCGATCATCTTCCGGTATATATTCACATTTGACCTAGAAAAAAATGAGGAGAGGGCTTTCACGATGGAGCGTCGCCATCTCGTGGTGAAACCTGGGTAGGAGCACTTTTGCTCACCGGCGGAGCGATTTCGTCGGGGATACTTTCCTCTGGGAGGGGGAAATCGTAGCCATCGTCATCACCAACAAACCTCGCATCATGGGAGGATCAATCTTCATCAACATCTTCACCAGCATCATCTCTCCTCAAACCCTAGTTCATCTCTTGTATTCAATCTTTGTATCAAAACCTTAGATTGGTACCTGTGGGTTGCTAGTAGTGTTGATTACATCTTGTAGTTAATTCTAGTTGGTTTATTTGGTGGAGGATTATATCTTCAGATCCATTATGCTATTCAATACCCCTCTGATCTTGAACATGATGATGATGTGTGAGCAGTTACTTTTGTTCTTGAGGACATGGGAGAAGTCTTGTCATAAGTAATAATGTGAATTAGATATTCGTTCGATATTTCGATGATATGTATGTTGTGATTCCCTTAGTGGTGTCGTGTGAATGTCGACTACATGACACTTCACCATCTTTGGACCTAAAGGAATGCATTGTGGAGTAGTTATTAGATGATGGGTTGCTAGAGTGACAAAAGCTTAAACCCTAGTTTATGCGCTATTCCGTAAGGGGCTGATTTGGATCCATATGTTTAACGCTATGGTTAGATTTTATCTTAATTCTTCTTTCATAGTTGGGGATGAAGGAAATATGCCCTAGAGGCAATAATAAAGTTGTTATTTATATTTCCTTATATCATGATAAATTTTTATTATTCATGCTAGAATTGTATTAACCGGAAACTTGATACATGTGTGAATACATAGACAAAACAAAGTGTCCCTAGTATGCCTCTACTTGACTAGCTCGTTAATCAAAGATGGTTAAGTTTCCTGACCTTAGACATGTGTTGTCATTGATAAACGGGATCACATCATTAGGAGAATGATGTGATGGACAAGACCCATCCATTAGCTTAGCATAATGATCGTTTAGTTTTATTGCTATTGCTTTCTTCATGACTTATACATATTCCTCTGACTATGAGATTATGCAACTCCCGAATACCGGAGGAACACCTTGTGTGCTATCAAACGTCACAACGTAACTGGGTGATTATAAAGATGCTCTACAGGTGTCTCCGAAGGTGTTTGTTGGGTTGGCATAGATCGAGATTAGGATTTGTCACTCCGTGTATCGGAGAGGTATCTCTGGGCACTCTCGGTAATGCACATTACTATAAGCCTTGCAAGCAATGTGACTAATTAGTTAGTTACTGGATGATGCATTACGGAACGAGTAAAGAGACTTGCCGGTAACGATATTGAACTAGGTATGATGATACCGACGATCGAATCTCAGGCAAGTAACATACCGATGACAAAGGGAATAACGTATGTTGTTATGCGGTTTGACCAATAAAGATCTTCGTAGAATATGTGGGAGCCAATATGAGCATCCAGGTTCCGCTATTGTTTATTGACCGGAGAGGTGTCTCAGTCATGTCTACATAGTTCTTGAACCCGTAGGGTCCGAACACTTAATGTTCGATGACAATATTGTATTATATGAGTTATGTGATTTGGTGACTGAATGTTGTTCGGAGTCCCAGATGAGATCACGGACATGACGAGGAGTCTCGGAATGGTCGAGAGGTAAAGATTTATATGTGGGAAGTCATATTTTGGGTTCTGGAAAAAAGTGCAGTTTTTTCGGTATTGTACCGTGAAGCTCCAGAAGGTTCCGGAGGATTCCAGAGGGGTTCGGAAGTCCACAAGTGGGTCCACCACGTCCCAAGGGCTGGCATGGGCTAAGGGGAAGCGCCCTGGCCTTATTGGGCTAGGCGCACTAAGTCCTCAAAAGCCCATGTGGCTAGGGAAGGCAAAAGGGGAAGGTGTCCTAGTAGGAATAGGATTGGACTTGGAGTCCAAGTCCACGTGTGTACTATTCATGGCTACTGTTCACGTGGTACTATTCCTTCTACTTCAAGCCCCTACACATATATAAATAGAGGAGAGGGGGCGCCCCAAAAGGACACAACAACATCTGTTAGCCGTGTGCGGCGCCCCCCTCCACAGATTACACCCTCGGTCATATTCTCGCGGTGCTTAGGCAAAGCCCTGCGCGGATCACTTCATCATCACCGTCACCACGCCGTCGTGCTGACGGAACTCATCTACTCCCTCGACACTTTGCTGGATCAAGAGTTCGAGGGACATCATCGAGCTGAACATGTGCTGAACTCGGAGGTGTCGTACGTTCGGTGCTTGATCGGTCGGAACAAGAAGAAGTTCGACTACATCAACCGCGTTGTCAAACGCTTCCGCTTTCAGTCTACGAGGGTACGTAGACACACTCTCCCCTTCTCGTTGCTATGCATCTCCTAGATAGATCTTGCGTGAGCGTAGAATTTTTTGAAATTGTATGCTACGTTTCCCAACAATGGTATCAGAGCCAGGTTTATGCGTAGATGATATGCACGAGTAGAACACAAAGAGTTGTGGGTGATAATAGTCATACTGCTTACCACCAACGTCTTACTTTGATTCGGCGATATTGTTGGATGAAGCGGCCCGGACCGACATTACATGACCGCGTTCATGAGACTGGTTCTACCGACGTGTTTTGCACAAAGGTGGCTGGCGGGTGTCTGTTTCTCCAACTTTAGTTGAATCGAGTTTGACTATGGCCGGTCCTTGTTGAAGGTCAAAACAGCACACTTGACGAAAAATCATTGTGGTTTTGATGCGTAGGTAAGAACGGTTCTTGCTAGAAGCCCGTAGCAGCCACGTAAAACTTGCAAAAACAAAGTAGAGGACGTCTAACTTGTTTTTGCAGGGCATGCTGTGATGTGATATGGTCAAGACATGATGTGATATACGTTATTGTATGAGATGATCATGTTTTGTAAAAGTTATCGGCAACTGGCAGGAGCCTTATGGTTGTCGCTTTATTGTATGAAATGCAATCGCCATGTATATGCTTTACTTTATCACTATGCGGTAGCGATAGTCGTAGAAGCAATAGTTGGCGAGACGACAACGACGCTACGATGGAGATCAAGGTGTCAAGCCAATGACGATGGAGATCATGACGGTGCTTTGGAGATGGAGATCAAAGGCACAAGATGATGATGACCATATCATGTCACATATTTTGATTGCATGTGATGTTTATCTTTTATGCATCTTATTTTGCTTAGTACGACGGTAGCATTATAAGATGATCCCTCACTAAATTTCAAGGTATAAGTGTTCTCCCTGAGTATGCACCGTTGCGAAAGTTCTTCGTGTTGAGAGCCTGAGACACCACGTGATGATCGGGTGTGATAGGCTCTACGTTCAAATACAACGGGTGCAAGGCAGTTTTGCACATGCGGAATACTCGGGTTAAACTTGATGAGCCTAGCATATGCAGATATGGCCTCGGAACACTAAGACCGAAAGGTCGAACGTGAATCATATAGTAGATATGATCAACATAGAGATGTTCACCATTGAAAACTACTACATCTCATGTGATGATCGGACATGGTTTAGTTGATATGGATCACGTGATCATTTAGATGACTAGAGGGATGTCTATCTAAGTGGGAGTTCTTAAGTAATATGATTAATTGAACTTTAATTTATCATGAATTTAGTCCTGGTAGTATTTGCAAATTATGTTGTAGTTCAATAGCTCGCGTATAGCTCCCCTGTTTTATTTTTGATATGTTCCTAGAGAAAACTAAGTTGAAAGATGATAGTAGCAATGATGCGGACTGGTTCCATGATCTGAGGATTATCCTCATTGCCGCACAGAAGAATAATGTCCTTGATGCACCGCTAGGTGACAGACCTATTGCAGGAGCAGATGCAGACGTTATGAACGTTTGACAAGCTCGGTATGATGACTACTTGATAGTTTAGTGCGCCATGCTTTACGGCTTAGAACCGGGACTTCAAAAACGTTTTGAATGCCATGGAGCATATGAGATGTTCCAAGAGCTGAAAATGATATTTCAGACTCATGCCCGTGTTAAGAGGTATGAGACCTCTGACAAGTACTTTGCCTACAAGATGGAGGAGAATAGCTCAGCTAGTGAGCATGTGCTCAGAATGTCTGGGTACTACAATCGCTTGAATCAAGTGGGAGTTAATCTTCCAAATAAGATAGTAATTGACAGAGTTCTCTAGTCACTATCACCAAGTTACTAGAACTTCGTGATGAACTATAATATGCAAGGGATGACGAAAACGATTCCCGAGCTCTTCGCGATACTGAAATCGGTGAAGGTAGAAATCAAGAAAAAGCATCAAGTGTTGATGGTTGACAAGACCACTAGTTTCAAGAAAAAGGGCGAGGGAAAGAAAGGGAACATCGAGAAGAATGACAAGCAAGTTGTCACTCCCATGAAGAAGCCCAAAGCTGGACACAAGCCTGAAACTGAGTGCTTATACTGCAAAGGAAATGGTCACTGGAAGCGGAACTACCCCAAATTTTTGGCGGATAAGAAGGATGGCAAAGTAAACAAAAGTATATTTGATATACATGATATTGATGTGTATTTTACTAGTGTTCATAGTAGCCCCTGGGTATTTGATACCGGTTCAGTTGCTAACATTAGTAACTCGAAACAGGAGTTGCAAAATGAACAGAGACTAGTTAATGACGAGGTGACGATGTGTGTTGGAAGTGATTCCAAGGTTGATAAGATCACCATCGCACACTCCCTCTACCTTCGGGATTAGTGTTAGACCTAAATAAATGTTATTTGGTATTTGCGTTGAGCATGAATAAGATTGGATCATGTTTATTGCAATACGGTTATTCATTTAAGTCAGAGAATAATTGTTGTTCTGTTTACATGAATAAAACCTTCTATGGTCATACACTCAATATAAATGGTTTATTTAATCTTGATCATAGTGATACACATATTCATAATATTGATGCCAAAAGATGCAAAGTTGATAATGATAGTGCAACATATTTGTGGCACTGCCGTTTAGGTCATATTGGTGTAAAGCGCATGAAGAAACTCCATGCAGATGGACTTTTGGAATCACTTGATTATGAATCATTTGATACTTGCGAACCATGCCTCATGGGCAAGATGACTAAAACTCCGTTCTCCGGAACAATGGAGCGAGCTAATGACTTGTTGGAAATAATACATACCGATGTATGCGGTCCGATGAGTGTTGAAGCTCGCGGCAGGTATCGTTATTTACTGACCTTCACAGATGATTTGAGCAGATATGGGTATATCTACTTAATGCAACATAAGTCTGAAACATTTGAAAAGTTTAAAGAATTTCAGAGTGAAGCATCGTAACAAGAAAATAAAGTTTCTACGATCTGATCGCGGAGGCGAATATTTGAGTTACGAGTTTGGTCTTCATTTAAAACAATGTGGAATAGTTTCGCAATTCACGCCACCTGGAACACCACAGCGTAATGGTGTGTCCGAACATCGTAACCGTACTTTATTAGATATGGTACGATCTATGATGTCTCTTACTGATTTACCACTATCGTTTTGGGGTTATGCATTAGAGACAGCTGCATTCACGTTAAATAGGGCACCATCTAAATCCGTTGAGACGACACCATATGAACTGTGGTTTGGCAAGAAACCTAAGCTGTCATTTCTTAAAGTTTGGGGTTGCGATGCTTATGTGAAAAAACTTCAGCCTGATAAGCTCGAACCCAAATCGGAGAAGTGCGTCTTCATAGGATACCCAAAAGAAACTGTTGGGTACACCTTCTATCACAGATCCGAAGGCAAGATCTTTGTTGCTAAGAATGGGTCCTTTCTAGAGAAGGAGTTTCTCTCGAAAGAAGTGAGTGGGAGGAAAGTAGAACTTGATGAGGTAATTGTACCTTCTCTCGAATTGGAAAGTAGTTCATCAGAGAAAACCGTTCCCGTGATGCCTACACCAACTAGAGAGGAAGCTAATGATGATGATCATGAAACTTCGGATCAAGTTACTACCAAACCTCGTAGGTCAACCAGAGTACGTTCCGCACCAGAGTGGTACGATAATTCTATTCTGGACGTCATGTTACTAGACCATGATGAACCTACGAACTATGAGGAAGCGATGATGAGCCCAGATTCCGCGAAATGGCTTGAGGCCATGAAATCTGAGATGGGATCCATGTATGAAAACAAAGTGTGGACTTTGGTTGACTTGCCCGATGATCGGCAAGCCATAAAGAATAAATGGATCTTCAAGAGGAAGACGGACGCTGATGATAGTGTTACTGTCTACAAAGCTCGACTTGTCGCAAAAGGTTTTCGACAAGTTCAAGGTGTTGACTACGATGAGATTTTCTCACTCGTAGCGATGCTTAAGTTTGTCCGAATCATGTTAGCAATTGCCGCATTTTATGAAATCTGGCAAATGGATGTCAAAAATGCACTCCTTAATGGATTTCTTAAAGAAGAATTGTATATGATGCAACCAGAAGGTTTTGTCGATCCTAAAGGTGCTAACAAAGTGTACAAGCTCCAGCGATCCATTTATGGACTGGTGCAAGCATCTCGGAGTTGGAATATGCTTTGATGAAGTGATCAAAGCATATGGTTTTATACAGACTTTTGGAGAAGCCTGTATTTACAAGAAAGTGAGTGGGAGCTCTGTAGCATTTCTGATATTATATGTGGATGACATATTGTTGATTGGAAATGATATAGAATTTCTGGATAGCATAAAAGGATACTTGAATAAGAATTTTTCAATGAAAGACCTCTGTCGGGGATATCGTGCGACATATGCCAGGGGATGGCTTATCGTGGATGGGGACAAAAGTACGTCGCCGGGCTCTAGAAGCGGGAGTGAGCGAGACCGCGTACGCTTGCGAATCTTACCCAGGTTCGGGGCTCTCCTAGGAGATAACACCCCTAGTCCTGCTCTGCGGGGTCTCCGCATGATCACTATTTCAATAGGTGGCTACAAGCTTGCTCCTTGAGCTACCTGGCTGGAGGAGGAAGAAGGGCAAGGCTAGCTCTACTCCACTCTCTCTGCGTGTGTGTGTGTGGTGCTGTGAGTGCTCGACGAAGCCTCTGCCAAGGAGCCAACCCCCTACATGGGGTGACCTGGGGGATTTATATAAGCCTACCCCCCAGGGGTACAACAGTAATCTGGCCAGATGTGGGGCCTGGCAGTCAGCATCACTGGGCGCCGGCTTCTCCGCCGACCGCCGGGGCCCGCCGCCTGGTGGGTCCGCCGACTGCCGCGATCTCAGTCGACAGGTGGGTCCCGCCGTCCACAGGCTGCGTTGACGGCTATATGTTGTAGCATTGCCCTTGATGACGAAGGCCTCGTCAGGGGGAGCGTGGATACAGTCCCGCCGCCTGGCGGGAACTCACTGTAGCCATACCCCGTCGTATCTGGTTAATGGCGCACGGACTTCGAGGGAGGAGGAGGGCCGCCTGCTGGGAGCTGGCCTCCCACTGAGCCGACTGGTCTGGGCTTGCCGCCTTCTGGCTTGTCACGGACAAGTAGGGCCCGCTGCCTGCGGGCCATACTGACCGCCCGTCACGGGAGCATGGCTCCCTCTGCCATGGGTGACGTCATGAGTGGCATGGCAACAGTCCTGCGTTGGGCGCAGGATGCCTGCTCGGTACGCAGTACTGTGGCCACGCCCTGCCCTGGATTCGGGGGTGGCAGGCCTGTACTGTAGCCATGCCCTGCCTCATCATGTTTATGTTGGCGCTGACTTTGAGGGCGCGAGGGGCCGCCTGCTAGGACTCGGCATCCTAGGAGGCCACCTGCTAAGAGTCGGCCCACTTCATGGCCGTCTTGTGGACTCCGCCGCCTCCCGGCTACCGGCTACTTGGACCAGCCAGCCTCAAGAAGGCGGCCCTTGTCCTTGATGTTTGAGGGGCGCAGCCTGCCCCGATGTGTTGAAATACCAAAGGGAGCTGATGGGGCTACCCGTGGTCATTTACTCCGACAGTAGTCCCCGAAGCTGATGAGGCGCTGCGGCTGAAGGGGCGAGAAGCCTCAGCAGCTTCATACTCCGGGCCGTCTGGTATTTTGCTTCGTCCGTCTTCTGAGGCGCCGGCTGGTAGGTGTTGGCCATGACCAGGCAGGCCGTCTGGCGATTTCAAAACGTCGGGGTGGGGACCAGGTGGCATGCTAGCCAGACGTTAGGCTTGCCGCCCGCTCATGTCGGCCATGTGGCGTCGTCAGGTCAAGCCGACCTGCCAGCCCATGCGCGTGACGGGACGGCGCCGCAGGCCGGGGCCCGCCACTACAGTGCCTTGGCCCGCGCGCGGATCCGCTGCAGCCAAGGCGGACTATTGGACTTCTGTGGTAGTTAATACGCGCCTTTACCGGCGCCACAATAGTAGGATCGTGGGTGTAGTTAATCCCACGATCCCCCACGCCCCTGTCCCCTCGACTTCGCCGCCTGGGGCTATAAGTAGGGGGAGGAGGCGGGCGGCAGATGCACGCGCGCCCTCCTCTCCCTTCGCCGTTCTTCATTTTCTCCGCTGCCGTCGAAGTGCTGCCGCAGCCCGCCGTCGTCGAGCGTCCTCTCGCTGCGGCTTCTCTGCTCCACCGCAGCCTCGCCCGCTCGCCACCGCGCCGCACCTGCGACGAGCTCCTTCGTCCATGGTGCGCTCACGAGCCGGCGACTGGGACGGCTCCAACGTCCACGATGACCATCTCTCCTTCCTCCGTCAAACACAGCGGCTGCCCCGGGAGGCGAACGTGCAGGTGCGCGTCCCCCCCCCCCCCCCCCGAAGCAGAAATCTCGCCGGCGCCGGAGGACGATGAACGCGTTGTCTTCCGGTCCCATTTCCTTCGCGGCTTCGGCCTTCCGGCCAGCGACTTCGTCCGCTCCTTCCTCGACTTCTAGCGAGTCCAGCCGCACCACCTCACGCCAAACACGGTGGTGCTACTGGCCGCCTTCGTCACCATGTGCGAAGGGTACCTCGGCACTCTCCCCACTCTCAAACTCTGGGGGGAGTGCTTCTACCTCAAGCTGGGCACCGCCGCCAAGGGCCAGGCGGCTCAATGAGGAGCCTGTGTGGCGGTACAGCGCCCGGGCACCGGGAACCGCTTCCCGCCCATCTCCTTGCTGCAGTCGGCCAAGCTGTGGCAGAAATCCTATTTCTACGTCAAGAACATCCACCCGACAAGCGACTACGTCAACTTGCCGGCCTACGCAGCCGGCCCGCCGACTGAGCCGCGCGCCAACTGGCAGTACAGGTCGAGTTCCCTGTCGGCCGCCTCCTCTGTCGCCCTTGCCCGACTTCAGGCAATGTCGGAGTCGGAGGGCCTGAAGGGCTCGGACTTGCTGGCCGCCTTCATGACGCGCTGAGTGCTCCCCCTCCAAGCCTGGCCTCACATCATCAGCTGCAGAGCGGGCACCGGGACCCGTGCCGGATGTGCACACGGGACCTGCCGGACGTGGAGGTGGTCCGGCTGGTCTACTATATCTCCAACTGCAAGCTGTCTGAGGTGGACTGGCGGTTCGGCATGCGGCCGTACGACCGCGCACATCCGCCGCCTGCGGTGAGTCTTGTAATTCTTTTCTCTCTGCTGGTCCGAGTTCTTGTTTTGCCGCCTGACCAGTCGGCCATGGTGCAGGTCCTCCCGGCCCAGTCGGCCACCGGCGCTCTGGATCCAGGTTAGGAGTATATGCCGGATCGAACGAGGAGCGACGTGGAAGACCTCGACTTGGGGACGGCCGCCATGGAGGAGGACGACGCCACAGGTGGCGGCGGTGGAGCAGGCGGCTCCGGGGGAGGAGGCGGCCTTGAGGACTGGCCGGACGACGATGAGGAGGAGAACGAGCCGCGCCGCCTGCACGGCACCGACAGGGCGGGCGCGAGCTCCTCAGCCGTGCCGACCACACCAGGCGGCCCAAAAAAGCGCCGGACCGGCTCGTTGCTGTTCGGCAGCCGGCCGAAGAAGTCCAAGAACGCGGCCGACGCGACCAGGTGGCAAGAGGCCACCGCAAGAGCGGCCCAGTTCCAGAGGGCCCCGAAGCAGCCCCCGATGGTGTCTGCGTAAGTGCTTGGCTGTGTTTTCCTTTATTCTTCCTTCCAAACTTTTTCTGAGTTTTTCTCTTGTCTTGCCTGAATCAGGGCCCCACTCACTCTTGAGCGGTCTGCCGCTGCTTCCGTGATCGGGGAGGCGGAAGGCTCCGCCAATACCCGCCGCGTGGACCCGCTCGCCGACCTTCGGGTGGCAACGAAGAGGAACGCACGGGAGGCGCGCGAGGAGCGGGAGGAGGCGGAGAGGCAGGAGGCGGAGGCGGCCAGAGCAGCGCGGGCGGACGCCGCCGCCAAGGCTCGGGCGGACGCGGCCGCTAGGGCGCAAGCGGAAGAAACCACGCGCGGCCAGGCCCCGCAACTTGTCATTCCGTTGCGTGCGGCGCCGCCAGCGCCAGAGATCCCGGTGCCGACTGGAGGAGCCGGCGATGACCAGCCAGTCGTGGAGAGGGGAGGAGGCGACGCCATCGTCTCGGAGGCGGAGGTGCCGACTGCCGGGGCCCGAGGCAATTGGCCTGACGTGCCACCGGCGTCGCCGGTCGGTGTCGAGTTGGTGGTGGGGGCGACTCCCGTGGTCCGCCCTTCAGTGCGCCGGCGTGCGGCGAAGGCGGCCTCGGCGCCGCGAGCGCAGGAGGTCGGGGCCACAAGCTCGTCGGCCCTAGACGCAGAGGCTACCAGTGCCCCCCCACCGGAATGGATGCCTGGGGGCGGGACGGGCATGCTGAACAAGGCCGCGCAGGACGTTCAGGCCCAGCTCCAGGCCCAATGCGCCGCCCTCCAGCAGTGTACGAAGGCATTCTTGGCGATGCGGACGGCCGTTTGGGTATGCTTCTTTGCTTTGTTTTTTTTATTCTTGCAGTCTTCCGTGGGGGCGCGCTAGCGCACCCACTAGGTGTAGCCCCTGAGTTCCGGGCCGGCTGCTAAGCAGGCGGCTCGGAACTTTAAGGTAGGTTCCGAGTGCTAACTTGTTTTCTCTTCTTTTGTCTTCGTTGCAGGACTACCACAACATCCGTGCAGCCGCCTTCAACTCCCAGGTCCAGGAGTTGGCTAAGCGGACCACCGACCTCACCGAAAGCCTGCGTAAGCATTCTGTCTACTTCCTCGCGGGGGCGCGTCAGCGCACCCGCTGGGTGTAGCCCCCGAGATTCGGGCCGACTGCTGAGCAGTCGGGCCAGATCTTCTGGCAACCACTTTCTTTTTTGGTCATCTTTGTTGATTGTCCTCTCTTTCTCATTTTTGCAGGAGGCAACGCCACATTGCAGCAGCATCTAGGCGAAGTCCAGACCGAGCTGCACGTCAAGGAGGAGGAGCGCCGTAAGGCGGCCCTGGAGCGCGACCGTCTGGCCAAGAAGTTGGCGGACCAGGCGGACCAGCACAAGGCGGAGCTCCAGAAGCTCAAGGAGGCGGAAGGCACCCTTCAGGCCGAGTTTGAGGTCGAACGCTCAAAGTGGGCCGAGAAGGAGGCGATCCTCGCCGCTGGCTACGGCGAGATTGAGGACATGATCGAAGGTAAGCTTCTTTCTTTGGAATAGCTGCCGACTGCATCGGGAGTCGGCTTCTGATCTCTGTTTTTCTTTTGCGTAGACTTCTTTCCTGGCCACGCCGTCGCCGTCAGCCAGGCCATCGAGGCGCGGCGCGACCGGCGTAGGAGGGAAGGAGTGGAGATCCCGCCCGACGCGCCTCGGAACATGAACGAGCAGCTCCTGGCCGTCAGGACGCGTTTACAGCCGATTCACCGTCTGCTCCGCCGCCTTCAGCGTGCCGGGTCTCAGCTGGTTTCCGCTCTCTGGCCAGGCAGCCAAGCTCCACGCACCCCCAGTCGGACCGCCGACTGGTTGGAGGTGGCAATCGGCCGCTTCGTGGCTTGGAGGGGCTCCTCCGCTCGAGCAGGCACCCGAAGAGCCTTGGAGTTCGTCAAGGCGTGGTATCCTGGGCTGGACCTAGCCCAGTTGGCCACGTTCCGGCAGGAGGCCATGGAAGAGTTGGTGGCAGTGGGGCCCGCGCTCACCCATCGTGTGGTGGCGATCACCGAGTACACCGACACCGGCGTCTTCTTCCCCGAGTTGGACGAGGAAGGTGCCGAGGTGCCGATGGACTGGTTCGGGCTGAACCCGGATGACGGCAACGACTCGGCGGAAGAAATCGCCTCAAGCGATGAAGGCGAGGACGAGGAAGATGAGGATGGTGAAGGCGACGCACCGGAGGGCGGAGTGGACGCCCAGCCTCAGCTTGATCGGGCCTCGAGCAACGAGCCGCGTGTGAGTGCACCGACTGCTGCTGAAGGCGACCAAGCCGAGACTCGCCAGACGGCCACTCCACCAGCTGGCGCCGCCGACTACACCAACCTGCCGGATCCGCCTGTTGCTCATTTGGCCTAGGCTGCCAACTTATCTTATATTTTCCTGCTTTGGTAATCTTTAGAACAAACTTTGTTAAATTCGCGCAGTTCCACCCGCTGGGTGTATTCAAACTTTGTTGAATGCTGGCCGAGGGCCTCTTGCTATGTGATTTAATTCTCGCACAAGATGTGCTTCGCCGAGCTCTGACTTATCTTGCTCTCTGTTCTTTTGGCTTTTTCCTTTGCCGCTTTCCCTTGGCTGCCGCCTTGCCGGCCAGACAACCATTCTTCGGTCTGCTGGCCGGGTCAAGTACTTGGCCATTTTGGGAAGACAAGTACTTTGGCCGCTTAGAACGTAGCAATTTAAGTGAGAAGCCGGCCGGCCGGCTGCTCAGCAACCGGATGGCTAGGCGAGGAGCCGACTTGGCCTATGTCGGTGCTTTCGTCCTTAGCCATTTTTCATGTGAGCACCATTTCTTGCCTTTGACTCTTGCCTGCCAGACAGTCGCTCTACGAGCTGCGGCTTATGGCAAGGGTGGGCTTAGATGCCGGCACACTACTTGTCCGACTGCAGGTAGAGCCAACATAGTGCAAGGCGGCAAGCCCGCGGGCCGACTGGTCGGACCCGGTGCCGGGCGTAGGAATGAAATAACATACTCACAGGCATGAAACTTATCATATAGATAAGAAAGGTAGCCCCCGAGTGCTCCTCGAGGTACCCGGTGCCTTTGCCCTTAGTACAAAAGGTAGCGTGGTACATACTGCTTTTAACTTTAAAATCTTCGGAGAAGATTTGCGTTCCATGGGCGCTCTGCTTCCTTGCCGGAATCGTCCCTTTTGCGCGCCCTGGGCTTCTGCGCGTCGATGAGGTAATAGGAGTCATTGCCCAAGGCTCTGCTGATGATGAAGGGGCCTTCCCAAGGGGCCGAGAGCTTGTGCTGGCCGGCTGTTCGCTGGATCAGCCGGAGCACAAGGTCTCCCTCTTGGAAGGATCGTGGCTTGACCTTCCGACTGTAGTAACGACACAGGCTCTGCTGGTAGATGGCAGACCGGCTGAGTGCTAACAGCCGGCCTTCTTCCAGCAGATCGATGCCGTCTTCTCGTGCTTCCTTCGCCTCCGCCTCCGTGTACATGGTGACGCGAGGCGAGTCGAACTCGATGTCAATTGGGATGACGGCCTCGGCCCCGTATACGAGGAAGAAGGGAGTGAAACCGGTTGATCTGTTCGGAGTGGTGCGGAGACTCCAGAGGACTGCCGGCAACTCGTTGATCCAGCAGCCGGCCGAGCGCTCCAGTGGCTCGACCAGTCGGGGTTTGATGCCGGATAAGATGAGGCCGTTTGCTCATTCTACCTGGTCGTTTGACTGTGGATGGGCAACGGACACTAAGTCCAATCGGATGCCCTGCGTCGAGCAGAAATGGGCCAAGGCGCCTTTGGCAAAGTTAGTGTCATTTGTCGGTGATGATGCTGTGTGGTACACCGTACCGGACGGTGAGATCCGCGATGAAGGTCATAGCAGTCGGACCATTTAGTTTCTTGATTGGTTTTGCTTCAATCCACTTGGTGAATTTGTCCACGGCGACCACCAGATGGGTCATGCCACCGCGTGCTGTCTTGAATGGGCCCACCATGTCCATCCCCCATACGGCAAAGGGCCAGGTAAGGGGGATGGTCTTGAGTGCAGAAGCCGGCAGATGTTGCTTGGAGCTAAATTTTTGGCACCCCTTGCATTTCTTGACCAGATCCTTGGCGTCCTCCAAAGCAGTCGGCCAGAAGAAACCATGGCGGAAAGCTTTGGAGACAAGGGATCTGGAGGCCGCGTGGTGGCCGCACTCGCCTTGGTGTATGTCTCTGAGGATTGCCTTGCCTTTCTCTGGTTCGACGCAGCGTTGGAAAATGTCGGTCATGCTGCGCCTGACAAGCTCTTTGTTTACTATCGTGTAAGCTCCTGCCCGGCGTTGCACCTGCCAGGCCGAGATCTCATCAACTGGCAGCTCTCCGCCTACCAGAAAGTTGAGGATGGGCTGCGCCCATGATGGTGCTTTGACTTCATCCACTGTCATTACGGTTACTGAAACTAGGGCGGTTGGGTCTGGAGGTGGTGGGGCGGAGTCGGCCGCGTCTTGCTGCGTTGTTGAAGTCCCCGGGACGGCCGCTGCAGCCCCCGGGCCGGGTTGTAGAGTCCCTGGGCCGGGTGCGACTGCCGCAGTCCCCGAGCCGCTTGCCGAAGTCCCCGGTCCGCTTGCCGAAGTCCCCGGGCCGGCTGCTGCAGCCCCCGGGCCGGGTTGCGAAGTCCCCGGGCCGGGTGCGACTGCTGCAGTCCCCGTGCCGCTTGCCGAAGTCCCCGGGCCGGCTGCTGCAGCCCCCGGGCCGGGTTGCGAAGCCCCCGGGCCGGGTGCGATTGCTGCAGTCCCCGTGCCGCTTGCTGAAGTCCCCGGGCCGGCTGCTGCAGCCCCCGGGCCGGGACCGACTGCTTCGGGAGCAGTCGGCACAAAGATGGATTCTGATTCCGGGGAAGGCTTGATAGACGGCTTGAGGAGGCACTGAAGGGACACGCCGGCTGGTATGGCTTGCCTGGTGGAGCCGATCCGTGCCAGGGCGTCTGCTTGCTCGTTGTCGGCCCATGGCACGTGAAGGAACTCGCACCCATCAAAATATCCGCTGATCTGCTGGACGAGGAAGCGGTAGCTCGCCATATTTGCATCCTTGGCGTCCCAGTCGCCGGACGACTGTTGGACCACCAAGTCCGAATCGCCGTAGCACAGAATCCAGCGGATGCCAATCTCCTTGGCCAGCCGGAGTCCGTGTACTAGCGCCTCGTACTCGGCCACGTTGTTGGAGGCGGCGAAGTGGATTTGCAGTGTGTATCTGAGCCTTTCGCCTTTGGGAGAGGTGAGGACGACGCCGGCTCCCAAACCGGTGCGTATCTTCGAGCCATCAAAATGCATCCGCCAATGAGTGGAGTCTGGAGCTGGCGGCAGGTACTAGGTCTCGGCCCAGTCGACGAGGAAGTCAGCCAGTGCTTGGGACTTGATGGTGGCGCGAGGCTGGTAGAAGATGGTGCAGGGGGCCAGCTCGTTGGCCCACTTGGCCACTCGGCCCGATGCGTCTCTGCTGCCTATGATCTCCGCAAGCGGGGCGGTGCAGACGACCGTGATGGGATGCTCTTGAAAGTATGGCTTGAGCTTCTTGGCGGCAAAATGCACGCCATAGCACAACTTTTGGTAGTGGGGGTAGTTCTGCTTGGAAGCTAACAACACCTCACTCAAGTAGTAGACGGGCCTCTGGACCGGCAGCGCCTTGCCGTCCTCTTGACGCTCTACCACCATAACTGTACTGACCACCCGGCTGGTGGCGGCGATGTAGAGAAGCATGGGCTCCTTGGCAGCTGGAGCGGCCAGGACGGGCGGTGTGGTCAACATCTTCTTGAGATGGAGGAACGCCTCGTCCGCCTTGTCGTTCCACTCGAAATGAGTGGTCTTCTTCATCAGCTGGTACAGGGGAAGAGCCTTCTCGCCTAGCCGACTGATGAAGTGGCTGATGGATGCCAAGCAGCCGGTGAACTTCTGAACGTCTCGCAGTCGGGTGGGCCTCTCCATCCTCTCGATGGCCTTGATCTTGACTGGGTTGCACTCTATGCCGCGCTCTGAGACAAGGAAACCGAGGAGCTGGCCGGCTGGCACTCCAAAGACACACTTCTCTGGGTTGAGCATGATTTGAAAACGGTGCAGATTATCAAAAGTTTCCTTGAGATCTTCCAGGAGGGTACCGCGCTTCTCCGTCTTCACCACAATATCGTCTACATAGACATGGGCATTTCTGCCGAGTTGCTTGAGGAGGCACTTCTGCATGCAACGCTGGAACGTGGCACCGGCATTTCTCAAGCCGAATGTCATGGTCAGGTAGCAGAAGGCTCCGAATGGTGTGATGAAGGCGGCCTTCAGGCGGTCGGCCGGGCTTAACTTAATCTGGTGGTACCCCGAATAGGCATCCAAAAAACTCAACAGCTCGCATCCGGCTGTGGAGTCTATCACTTGGTCAATCCGAGGCAAGGCGAACGGATCCTTCGGGCAAGCTTTGTTGAGGCTGGTGTAGTCAATACACATGCGCCATTTGTTGTTCTTCTTTAGTACAAGGACTGGGTTGGCTAGCCACTTTGGGAAGAATACTTCCATAATGAAGCCGGCTGCTAGAAGCCGGGCTATCTCTTCACCAACAATTCCTCTCTTCTCCTCCGACAGGCGGCGGAGGGGTTGCCTGACTGGTTTTGCATCTGCTATGACATGTAGCTTGTGCTCGGCGAAATCCGTCGGAACACCCGGCATGTCCTTTGGAGACCACGCAAAGATGTCTCGATTCTCACGGAGGAAATCGACGAGCTCGCTTTCCTATTTGCTGTCGAGGCAAGCTCCTACGACAGCGAACCTCTCCGGGTGCTCCGGGTCCAAGGGTATCTTCTTGGTTTCTTTGGCCGGTTGGAAAGAGCCCTGAGCTTCTGACCACTTGGGATCTGGCGACAAGTCCGGCTGCTCGCCAGCCATGGCCACAACCCGGTCAAGGAGCCGTTTCTCGGCAGCAATCACAAGGGACTCGGCCAGCCGGCTGCTGGCAGTGGCACAGGCGGCAGACTTCTGGTAGTCGTCGGCTATGGTGATAATGCCCTTTGTGCCCGGCATCTTCATCTTGAGGTAGGCGTAGTGGGGGACCGCCATGAACTTGGCCAGAGCAGGCCGGCCAAGCAACGCGTGGTAGGGGCTCTCAAGGTCAACTACCTCGAACCAGATTGGCTCTCAGCGGAAGTGACTCTTGTCTCCAAAGAGGACATCTATCTTGATCTTGCCGATTGGTGAGCAGGATAGGCCAAGCACAATGCCATGGAAGACAGTCCGGCTGGGCTGGAGCTGTTTCTCTTTGATGCACAACTTCTCCATGGTGTCGCGGTAGAGGATGTTGATGCTGCTACCGCCGTCTATCAGAATTCGGGAGAAACGAGCAGCCCGCCTCTCTGTTGCGAAGGTGGCATCCAACACCAAGGCATAGGAACCCGGAGAAGGCATCACCTCCGGGTGGTCAGCTCGGCTCCAACTGATCGGCTTCTCCGACCAGTGCATGAACTCTGGGGCTTCAGAGGCGACAGTATTCACTTCTCGGCGCTGTTGACGTCGGCTGTGCCCGTCATCAGTCACGCTGGTGAAGACGATGTAAGCCCCATGCTCTTCAGGAAACTCGTCTTGGATCGCGCCGACTGGTCGGACCGCCGGCTGCTGGGGAGGCGGAGGCGGCGGGCCAGCAGGTGGCAGATGCAGTCCTTTGCCTCTCGCGATGCGGGTGAGCCAGTGGCATTTCCGGGTGGTGTGGTTGGATGGCTTCGCGCCGCTGTGGAACTTGCAGGGAGCGTCGAGGGTTTGCTCAAACGAGAAGGTGGGCAACCAGGCAGGCTTGCCGCCCTTCTGGCGTTTAGGGCCGGGCTGCTCTTCTGGCTGTTGGTCTTCGACTGTCGCCACCTGCCGGCTGGTGGTAGCCGGCTGCGGGGCCTTGCGCTTATTGTCGTTTGACTGTTGGCGCCGACTGGAATCACCAGCCGGTGTCTGAGGAGCCGGAGGGAGCATCTTTCCTGACGCATCCACTTGGAGTTCCGAATTCATGGAGGAGTCGGCAGTGGCGTACTTGTCCGCTATGATCAACAGCTCATCGAGCGTGGCCGGCTCGTCACAGAGGAGCCGGTGCTTGAGCAGGGTGCCCTCTCGGCACCCGGCAGTGAAGTATTCAACGGCTTGCACCTCATGAACCCCTTCACAGGAGTTGCGCAGCTCGGCCCACCGCATTAAGTATTCGTGGGTGGACTCGATCGGGCCTTGGATGCACAGGGAGAGCTGACGAGGCTTGGGCGGCCGCTTGTAGGTGCTGGTGAAGTTGCGGATGAAAACTTCGATGAAGTCTAGCCAGCTGTTGACGCTGTAGGGCTTGAGGCTGTTCAGCCATGTCCGGGCCGTGCCCTGGAGCATGAGCGGAACATACTTCACGGCGACACGCTTGTTGCCATTCGCTATGTTGATGGCAGTGGAGTAGTCGACCAGCCAATCTTCCGGCTTCACAGAGCCGTTGTACTTAGGAGTGTCCCGAGGGAGCGAGAACCCCTTGGGGAAGGGCTCATCGCGAATGCGGGGGCCGAAACAAGGCGGGCCGATTGCATCTTCTTCTTCCAACGCCAGGGACCGAGCCAAGCGGTCGATCCGGTTGCGGGCGTCGTTCTCTCCGACTCCTTCGCGGGGGCCCAGCCGGCGCCCGAGAGTCGGATGCTCAACAGGCGGCGGAGAGGCGCGCCTCTCCCTGCGCGGGGGAGGGGGCTGACGATCGTCCCGCCGCTCCACTGCTCGTGGGCGGCCGTCTTGGTCGCGCTCAATGGAGATGCGGGTGCGGCTGCGGCTGGCAACCGGCTCTAGGTCTTCTCGGTCGCGGACGCCGGCTGTGGCGTCCGAGAGGTCGCGCCGTGCTCCCGGCGAGGGGGAAGGTTCCCAACCTGTAGGCCGGGTTCCACCATGCGGCGGCCGGCTTCTTGCTGCGCGGCGGCTGCGTCGATGAGCTGCTGGACGCGTTCCGTCATGCAGCGACGCTCGTCGCCCTCCAGGCGATCCAGCTCGTCTGCCGCTGCCTGGGTGGCGCGCAAGTTCTCCATGGGCATGGCGTAGACCGGGCGGTCGGCCCCCAACATGCTGGCGATGGCGGCGCCGCGCTGCCGGACCGTGCCCACACGGCTGGGTTCGTCAGCAGCCGGTGTGCCGCAAACGGCACAGTCGATCTCGTGGTGGTAAGCCTCGGTGAGGCGTCTCATGGCCGCCAACTTGTTGGCGCTGTCGAGAAGTGCGATACGGCATGCCTCCAGCGTTTCACCGCTCGCACCGGGCGCTACGGGAGCGGACAGGTCCCGCATTGCCACCTACAACGGGTCCCGGCCGGCCTGGTCGGAGGTTCCGTCGTGGCTGATGACCATCACCTCAGTGCCGGTGCTGGTGCCGGTGCTGCTGTCTGCAGCGGGAAGTGGGTCGTCGAAGATCACCACGTCACCGGGGAAGGCATCAGGAAGCGCGGCACCGGCGTCGACGACCATGTCGACGAGCAGGTCGGTGGAGCCAATGGACTCCGGATCGGAGACCGGCTCGTCGGCGAGGTGAAGCTTGCCGAGGAGATCGATGAGGCAGCTCTCGGAGCTAGCTGCGCCCGCGTCGAGTGCGGGCTCGTCGAAGAGGCGGATCCCGCCGATGAGATCAACGAGGTTGCTTGCGGCGCAAACAACTTCCACGCCATGCAGCATGTCGGCGCAAACGCCGTCGGGCGTGCCGGGCTGGCTGCGATCGCCAGGGAGGAAGAGGGTTCCCGTCCAGAATGTGTTTCCGGACGACGGTGCACCTAGCCCCACGGTGGGCGCCAAATGCCGGGGATATCGTGCGACATATGCCAGGGGATGGCTTATCGTGGATGGGGACAAAAGTACGTCGCCGGGCTCTAGAAGCGGGAGTGAGCGAGACCGCGTACGCTTGCGAATCTTACCCAGGTTCGGGGCTCTCCTAGGAGATAACACCCCTAGTCCTGCTCTGCGGGGTCTCCGCATGATCACTATTTCAATAGGTGGCTACAAGCTTGCTCCTTGAGCTACCTGGCTGGAGGAGGAAGAAGGGCAAGGCTAGCTCTACTCCACTCTCTCTGCGTGTGTGTGTGGTGCTGTGAGTGCTCGATGAGGCCTCTGCCAAGGAGCCAACCCCCTGCATGGGGTGACCTGGGGGGTTTATATAAGCCTACCCCCCAGGGGTACAACGGTAATCTGGCCAGATGTGGGGCCCGGCAGTCAGCGTCACTGGGCGCCGGCTTCTCCGCCGACCACCGGGGCCCGCCGCCTGGTGGGTCCATCGACTGTCGCGATCTCAGCCGACAGGTGGGTCCCGCCGTCCACGGGCCGCGTTGACGGCTTTATGCTGTAGCATTGCCCTTGATGACGAAGGCCTCGTCAGGGGGAGCGTGGATACAGTCCCGCCACCTGGCGGGAACTCACTGTAGCCATACCCCGTCGTATCTGGTTAATGGCGCACGGACTTCGAGGGAGGAGGAGGGGCGCCTGCTGGGAGCCGGCCTCCCACTGAGCCGACTGGTCTGGGCTTGCCGCCTTCTAGCTTGTCACGGACAAGTAGGGCCCGCCGCCTGCGGGCCGTACTGACCGCCCGTCACAGGAGCATGGCTCCCTCTGCCATGGGTGACGTCATGAGTGGCATGGCAACAGTCCTGCGTTGGGCGCAGGATGCCTCCTCGGTACGCAGTACTGTGGCCACGCCCTGCCTTGGATTCGGGGGTGGCAGGTCTGTACTGTAGCCATGCCCCGCCTCATCATGTTTATGTTGGCGCTGACTTTGAGGGCGCGAGGGGCCGCCTGCTAGGACTCGGCATCCCAGAAGGCCACCTGCCAGGAGTCGGCCCACTTCATGGCCGTCTTGTGGACTCCGCCGCCTCCCGGCTACCGGCTGCTTGGACCAGCCGGCCTCAAGAAGGCGGCCCTTGTCCTTGATGTTTGAGGGGCGCAGCCTGCCCCGATGTCTTGAAATACCAAAGGGAGCTGATGGGGCTACCAGTGGTCATTTACTCTGACAACCTCGGTGAAGCTGCTTATATTGGGCATCAAGATCTATAGAGATAGATCAAAACGCTTGATAAGTTTTTTCAATGAATACATACCTTGACAAGATTTTGAAGTAGTTCAAAATGGAATAGTCAAAGAAGGAGTTCTTGCCTGTGTTGCAAAGGTGTGAAGTTGAGTAAGACTCAAAACCCGACCACGACAGAAAATAGAAAGAGAATGAAAAGTCATTCCCTATGCCTCAGCCATAGGTTCTATAAAGTATGCCATGCTGTGTACCAAACCTGTTGTGTACCTTGCCATGAGTTTGTCAAGGGGGTACAATAGTGATCCAGGAGTAGATCACTAGACAGCGGTCAAAATTATCCTTAGAGGACTAAGGAAATGTTTCTCGGTTATGGAGGTGATGAAGAGTTCGTCGTAAAGAGTTACGTCGATGCAAGCTTTAACACTGATCTAGATGACTCTAAGTCTCAATCTAGACACGTATTGAACATGGAGCAATTAGCTAGAGTAGCTCCATACAGAGCATTGTAGACATAGAAATTTGCGAAATACATACGGATCTGAATGTGGCAGACCCGTTGACTAAACTTCTCTCACAAGCAAAACATGATCACACCTTAGTACTCTTTGGGTGTTAATCACATAGCAATGTGAACTAGATTATTGACTCTAGTAAACCCTTTGGGTGTTGGTCACATGGCGATGTGAACTATGGGTGTTAATCACATAAATATGTGAACTATTGGTGTTAAATCACATGGCGATGTGAACTAGATTATTGACTCTAGTGCAAGTGGGAGACTGAAGGAAATATGCCCTAGAGGCAATAATAAAGTTGTTATTTATATTTCCTTATATCATGATAAATGTTTATTATTCATGCTAGAATTGTATTAACCGGAAACTTGATACATGTGTGAATACATAGACAAAACAAAGTGTCCCTAGTATGCCTCTACTTGACTAGCTCGTTAATCAAAGATGGTTAAGTTTCCTGACCATAGACATGTGTTGTCATTTGATAAACGGGATCACATCATTAGGAGAATGATGTGATGGATAAGACCCATCCATTAGCTTAGCATAATGATCGTTTAGTTTTATTGCTATTGCTTTCTTCATGACTTATACATATTCTTCTGACTATGAGATTATGCAACTCCCGAATACCGGAGGAACACCTTGTGTGCTATCAAACGTCACAACGTAACTGGGTGATTATAAAGATGCTCTACAAGTGTCTCCGAAGGTGTTTGTTGGGTTGGCATAGATCGATATTAGGATTTGTCACTCCGTGTATCGGAGAGGTATCTCTGGGCCCTCTCGGTAATGCACATTACTATAAGCCTTGCAAGCAATGTGACTAATGAGTTAGTTACATGATGATGCATTACGGAACGAGTAAAGAGACTTGCCGGTAACGATATTGAACTAGGTATGATGATATCGACGATCGAATCTCGGGCAAGTAACATACCGATGACAAAGGGAATAACGTATGTTGTTATGCGGTTTGACCGATAAAGATCTTCGTAGAATATGTGGGAGCCAATATGGGCATCCAGGTTCCGCTATTGGTTATTGACCGGAGAGGTGTCTCGGTCATGTCTACATAGTTCTTGAACCCATAAGGTCCGCACGCTTAATGTTCGATGACGATATTGTATTATATGAGTTATGTGATTTGGTGACCGAATGTTGTTCGGAGTCCCAGATGAGATCATGGACATGACGAGAAGTCTCGGAATAGTCGAGAGGTAAAGATTTATATATGGGAAGTCATATTTTGGGTTCCGAAAAAAGTGCAGTTTTTTCGGTATTGTACCGTGAAGCTTCCAAAAGGTTCCGGAGGATTCCGGAGGGGTCCGGAAGTCCACAAGTGGGTCCACCACGTCCCAAGGGCTGGCATGGGCTAAGGGGAAGTGCCCTGGCCTTATTGGGCTAGGCGCACTAAGTCCTCAAAAGCCCATGTGGTTAGGGAAGGCAAAAAGGGAAGATGTCCTAGTAGGAATAGGATTGGACTTGGAGTCCAAGTCCACGTGTGTACTATTCACGGCTACTGTTCACATGGTACTATTGCTTCTACTCCAAGCCCCTACACATATATAAATAGAGGAGAGGGGGCGCCCCAAAAGGACACAACAACATCTGTTAGCCGTGTGCGGCGCCCCCTTCCACAGATTACACCCTCGGTCATATTCTCGCGGTGCTTAGGCGAAGCCCTGCGCGGATCACTTCACCATCACCGTCACCACGCCGTCGTGCTGACGGAACTCATCTACTCCCTCGACACTTTGCTGGATCAAGAGTTCGAGGGACGTCATCGAGCTGAACGTGTGCTGAACTCGGAGGTGCCGTACGTTCGGTGCTTGATCGGTCGGAATAAGAAGAAGTTCGACTACATCAACCGCTTCCGCTTTCGGTCTACGAGGATACGTAGACACACTCTCCCCTTCTCGTTGCTATGCATCTCCTAGATAGATCTTGCGTGAGCGTATATTTTTTTTGAAATTGTATGCTACGTTTCCCAATAGTGGATGCTTGCGAGTGGGGGTAATCATAAGTGGGAGGCTTGTTCAAGTAATAACAGCACCCAAACACCGGTCTACCCACATATCAAATTATCAAAGTAGCGAACGCGAATCAAACCAACATGATGAAAAATGACAAGATGAATTCCCGTGTGTCCTCAAGAGCGCTTTACTTATTATAAGAGACCGTTTCGGCCTGTCCTTTGCCACCAAAGGATTGGGCTACCTTGCTGCACCTATTGTTACTATTGCTACTTGTTACTTGTTACAAACTATCTTGCTATCAAACAACTTGTTACCACAATTTCGGTGCTTGCATAAATTACCTTGATGGAAACCGCTTGTCATTTCCTTCTGCTCCTCGTTGGGTTCGACACTCTTACTTATCGAAGGGACTACGATTGATCCCCTATACTTGTGGGTCATCAAGACTCTTTTCTGGCGCCGTTGCTAGGGAGGGAAGCGCCTTTGGTAAGCGTAATTTGGTAAGGGAGAAATTTATATTACGTGCTGAAATTTACTATTACTTGTTACTATGGAAAGTAATCCTTTGAGAGGTTTGTTTGGCGTATCTTCACCTCGACCAAAAGCAGAAATAGTTGCTCCTCAACCTATTGCACCTACTGAAAATATTGGTTATGAGATTTCTTCGGGTATAATAGAGAAACTGCCACTACACCACAACCCTTGATTGAGGGCAATTAACTGCCGCGAGAAATACCTGAATAAGGGCAGAAGATCTGCCGGGACCTTCGTTATTGCGGGGAGAAGTACTTCGGGGCACAAAAACGGCCGGCAGAACTTGAGTAACGAGGGCATACGCACTGTCGGTAATAAATTTTACCTATTAGGTCACTCTATCTGCCGGCACAATTGTACTACGGCCCACTGTCTGCCGGGAGTGTCCCTGGCGGCCGGAAACTGAAATAATAATTGGCCCAACCCACCAAGGGTGCTCTAGCGTGCGGGAGATTGAAAATAATGGTCGAGCTGCCAAGCGTGCTCTAGCCTGCAAATATTTTCACACCAAACGAATTAGTAGCCGCTGGCCCAACCATTTCCCCCAAATCAAACCCTAGTTCCAATCCTCATCCCCAACGAACGCCGCCGCCGACCACCTCCTCCCTGAACCACGCCCTCCATCGCCGACCACCTCCACCCACGACCGCGCCATCCACCTCCCACCCCTCCGCCGACCCAATCCGTCCCTTCTCCAGTGAAGAAATGCTTGATGGCGGCTGGCGGCGGTGAGTGCCTTCATGACGGACTGGGTAGCTCCCGACTGCCCCTGCTCCAAAGCCTTGGGCAGCGCATCATCCTCTCCCCATCGCTGAACTACGAGCGCCGCCGGCCCAGCTCGCCGCCGTTATCTCCCCTGGTCATTGTCCTCGGCCCAGGTCGCCGTAGGTTGCTGCCGTTCTCGTCCTCGACCAGGTCGCCGCCTTCCTTACTTAGGTCGTCGCCCTTGCTCTTCCTTATCCTGGAGCTCGGGGCTCACCCCAGATCGACCGGCTTCCAGCCCCAGCCTTCCCCAGATCTCCTCCACCGCCTGTTGCTGCTTCTCTCCTATGACGGCTGCAGTAAGTCATTCTTGTTGGTGCTCTCCTCATCCACTGACCATAAGCCAGAAAAAGTCCGTCGCAAGGTAAGGCTCTCATGATGCATTCTTTTTGGTGGCAGCATGATATATGTATGGATTGTATTATGAAGAACTGATGTATGTCCAGGAGCTCAAGGTCGTCTCTCATGCAATTTATTTGATTTGATTTTGATGTATGAGTGCATGACAAATTGACACTATGAATTGAGCTGATGTAATGTGCTGGTTGTTAAGTGCTAACTTGCTAATTTGCTATATGTGGCTCTTAATTATGTGCTAGTTGTTCTTATGTATTGCAGTATTTATGTAAGGAAGTGCACCATGTCCTACATATTGCTTTGGATGGATGTTAGTTGTTAACTTGTTATATCTCATATGTCAATTGTTAAGTATATATGATATTGATGCCTGATTATCTGCTTATCTATTCATTTTTCTTTCATGATTTAAGCTAAAATGCTAAATGGGCTTAGCTTCACTATAGGGTCGCTGTAGCTTTTCATAGCATTTGGCTGAGCCACCACTAAATGGCACAGCCCGCTGTTCAGAACTTTAATTATTTGAGAGGAAAGTAAACTTTGCCTTAGTTATATCAGTTCTATTTTGTTTCAGAAAATCTTGCTTTTATGGATTAATGGTGGGACTTGGGGAGCTGCTCTTTGCATAATTTTGGTCCTAATACATATACTTTTTTCTTTTAACTGGGGTCTGCTTCATAATTTTGACTTCTTTTTACTAGTTCTTTCCTATGGTTGCAGGTGCATGAGAATTCGGAGCTTCTATATGCAACAACAAGAAGTGAGGAGGAACAAATGAACCATAAAAAGCTTAAATTTGAACTCTGTTGGTAATCTGCTGTTGTATGGATCTGCTTTATTTTTTACCCTTAATATGTGATCAGAATATGAAACATGGTTCCAACTTATTCTATTTTATTAGGAGACTCTAGCTTAACTAGAACTAGTTCAACAATTAACTAGAACGAGATCAGCAAGTTTTGACTTTTGAGTTCACGACGCTGCAACTGTGAAGATAATGACTAAAACTGCAAACTAAATTAGTGAAACCTGTAGGATTACTACGTGCAAGCTTTGGGCAAAACGGTTTTTGTTCTGTGTTGTTTATCTCCATTGATCGATTGATGTGACATCATTTAGTCCACTTGTCATCACGCACTACTTTTACATGTAAGAAAAGCAATCAGATAGAGAATCTCTTTATCTCTTCTCTGTTTGCAACAAATATAGACTGAAAGTGAAGTACTGCTTCTAGAGTTAAAAGGTTTTAACTCGCAAAGGTGTTATTTCTCTGATATCAAGCTGATTGTTTATGTTTTGTGAAGTTTGTTGTCCGAATGTGATATAGCCATATATAAATAACAAGTTCACATCGTTACCATAAGTTATGCTTAAACTTTCATACCATCTAATACATAATAGTTTCGGCATACTTTTCAACTTCATAAGCATTGTAGTAACTACATTCTTACAGGAAATTAGATACTTTGAGAAGTTTCTGCTAAATCAAGATATCATTTGTGTTCTGTCCCTTGATCCTGTGCCTGAGAATGTGCTTCACTTCATTGCACAACTCCAAAAACCTGTACCTGGTTTGATTCTGACAGTGTTTTCTTCAGGTGGTCACACTTACATTGGTATAGAACTATATATAGACATGGAAAGTTTGAAAACATGCCAATAGAAGTACATGTGAGCTGCCATATGTAATTGTATGCTACATGCTTTGAAAACATCACTATGGTTTGCTTTTTTGCTTGAAAAATTATTATTATGCAAGTATGTATTTGTTGTCTGTGCCTATGTCCATTTTTTGTGTGCCACAGTATAGATCATTACCGAAGTAGCAGTTGAACCATGGGGCAAGCTCATGGGCGATGCATCGCATGGCCTTACAAGCATGTAAGCTTATATTATTATGATTAAATTTACCAATGAATATCATGGTTGATTGCTTAAAACACTTTGCTTCTATGTATGCAGTTGGAAGTCGATAAGTCAATGGCAAAAGCAGCAACATCTCCACAAGCAAGCTGAGGAGGTAATATACGTGGATATGTCTTGGCTTAATATTTACATTGGTTGCTCAAAGTAAAAGTATTTACATTGGTTGCTAAAAAATATTTACTCTGGACTGAATATTTACTTGTGGTTGCTCAAATATTTAGTCTAGACTCAATGTATTGGCCGCTGTTTGTTTTGGGAGCAACTAGTATACAACTTGTGCAATCTAAAATTGCATCGGCTTTGCCCCCAGTTATAGTGCTTCTCGCAAATGGTTCAGTTTTGTAGTTCTTGCCTCCAGAAAAGTTCAAAATAATCAAAGAGCAGCTGGTCGATCATGGTTCAGTTTTTATGTTGTTATACACTGCCTGAACTGTTAAGGGCCTTGATTCACTTTGATTGATTGCTATAAGAATGACAAACTGTCCAGAAGCAGGACTAGTCTTTTTCTTTAATTATAATAATCAACAATTGGTAAGTTTGTCTAGCTTAATTGTTTGTGAATTGCACAGCACGTCAGGTAGATATATGGTGGAAAGGTGAAGGGCACATGTACACATATTTTGTTGTATCAGTGGCTGGTAGTGCAGGTTCAAGTGATTTAGTTTAAAATACTCTGGTAAATAATGCATGTGCGAAACGTCTCATGGTTTTGCAAATACTGTATAATATTATGGTTTTCACAAACTGCGGTATTGTACAGCTAGAGGTTTAAAAATCGTAGTTTTCGAATATACAACTTTACATATACTTTGCACCCAAACAGAGCCTGGGCTGTTTGAAGCCCATGACCTCCTTTTTAAAAACTGAGCAGGACTATGTTTGGTTGATGTCTGGATCAAAGTCCTGGTTGAAAAACGCTTGGCCTGGAGCCTCCTTGCAAAGTGCGTGGACTGTGTTTGCTTGATGTCCTGGAGAAATGTATATTGACTTATGCTATTTGCATTAGAACACTTGTCCTTATGTGATGTAAAAATTGCATTTTTATTGTGCTTCCATTACTAGTTGCATGTTTATGATACAACAGGTTTATCGTTCTATGAGAGCTCCATTTTGAGTTTCCGGTCTGTTGCAGGTTTCCCAAAGACACACAAGTTAATGGAGGTTTGTAAGATCTACAAGCAGTTGACAGTTTTGGAAGATCTACCATGGCTGAAGGTTTGGAAGACCTATAATTAAGTTGGTGTAGTGATAATGTAGTGCACCTAGTTTGTTGAACCTGGAGACATTGACAAGTTCTGCTTATTTTGGTGGTTTTTTTGGCATACGAGCCACTGGAACTGGATGCTCATTTTGGTTGTGTGGCACATCTAGAAACATAAGTACTTTTTTGTGCTAGCACAACATCCTTATGTATGGCCGTTTCCTGTATGTATGTATCCAGAAACATATGTATCGGACATGTTATGTTTATATCGAAGGAAGCTTTAAGGTTTTCGATGAGGCCTATATGTAACTTCGATCGAAATGTACTTCTAAGTTTTGTGATCTGTCCTAATTGCCCTAATGGCATGCATTGTGATATGCACCTTATGCAGGAGATGGAACACTACATTCTGATATGCACCTTATCTATGTGGATGAAGTTTGTGGATTATTAAAGCTTGCAGGTTTACTCGGAGATGAAGTTAAGAAGAAGGGTTTCTCTTTATCTTTGGGGGGAAAAGCATTGATATGGTATAGGCTATGCAATGATATTGGATCTTGGAGTTGGAATCGATTGAAATTGGAATTTCACCAAATTTTTTAACCTATGCATCTAGTTCATCGTGATCGGAATTATATCTATAATTTTGGGCCTCGTGAAAGAGAAAGTATCGCTCAAGCTTGGGGGAGGCTTAAGTCAATGTTATATTCATGCAACAATCATGAGCTATCGAGGGAAATTATCATACAAATTTTTTATGCTCATCTTTCTCGTAATAATCAATCCATGCTCGATACTTCTTGTACCAGATCCTTTATGAAGAAGACTATTGAACTCAGGTGGGGTCTTCTTGAAAGAATTAAACGCAACTCTGAAGATTGGGAACTCGACGAAGGTAAGGAGTCAGGTATAAAACTTGAGTTTTATTGTGTTAAATCTTTTGTGGATACCGATGCTTTCAATGATTTTAGCACTAAGTATGGACTTGACTCTGAGATAGTAGTCTCATTTTGTGAATCATTTGCTACTCATGTTGTTCTCCCTAAAGGGAAGTGGTTTAAATATCATCCCCTATTAAATAAAAAGTTGAGGAATCGGTTACAGTTAAAGATGAAATTATCATTTATAATGTTGATCCAGTTGTGCCTACTGCTTATATTGAGAAACCACCTTTTCCTGTTAGGATAAAGGAACATGCTAAAGTTTCAACTGTGGCTAACAAAAGTAATGTTAGATCACCTAGACCCTCTGAACAAATTGAAGTTGAGCCTAATTTTGCTATGGTTAAAGACCTCTTAGTCCATAATATTGAAGGGCATGTTACTTACTTCTAAGATGAAGCTACTAGAATTGCTAAACCCGATTCTAAAGATAAAAATAAACCTGTTGTTGGCATGCCTGTTGTCTCAGTTAAAATAGGAGATCATTGTTTTCATGGCTTATGTGACCTGGGTGCAAGTGTGAGTGCTATTCCATTCACCTTATATCAAGAAATTATGAATGATATTGCTCCAACTGAAATGGAAGATATTGATGTTACAATTAAGCTTACGAATAGAGATACTATTTCACTACTTGGGATTGTTAGAGATGTTGAAGTCTTGTGGGGGAAAATAAAATATCCTACTGATTTTCTAGTTCTTGGTTCTCCACAAGATGATTTTTGTCCCATTATATTTGGTAGACCTTTCTTGAACACCGTTAATGCTAAGATTGATTGCACTAAAGAAATTGTCAGCGTTAACTTTGGTGAGGTGTCTCATGAGTTTAATTTCTCTAAGTTTCATAGACAACCTCGTGATAAGGAATTGCCTAATAAAGATGAAATTATTGGTCTTGCTTCTATTGTCGTGCCTCCAACTGATCCGTTAGAACAATATTTGCTAGACCATGAAAATAATATGCATATGTATCAAAGGAATAAAATAGATAAGATGTTCTTTGATCAACCACCTATCCTTAAACACAATTTGCCTGTTGAAACTCTTGGAGGTCCTCCTCCAGCTAAAGGTGATCTTGTGTTTGAATTAAAACATTTGCCTGATACTTTGAAATATGCCTATCTTGATGAAAAGAAGATATATACTGTTATTATTAGTGCTAACCTTTCGGAACATGAAGAAAAGAGATTATTGAAAACTCTGAGGAAGCACCGAGCTGCTATTGGATATACTCTTGATGATCTTAAGGGCATTAGTCCCACTCTCTGCCAGCACAAGATTAATATGGAACCTGATGCTAAACACGTTGTTGATCATCAACGACGATTGAATCCCAAAATGAAAGAAGTGGTAAGAAATGAAATATTAAAGCTTGTGGAAGCAGGTATAATTTATCCTATAGCTGATAGTAGATGGGTGAGTCCTGTTTATTGTGGCCCTAAGAAAGGAGGTATTACTGTTGTTCCTAATGATAAAAATGAACTTATTCCACAAAGAATTGTGACTGACTATAGAATGGTAATTCATTTCAGAAAATTAAACAAACCAACTAGAAAAGATCATTATCATTTACCTTTTATTGACCAAATGCTAGAAAGATTGTCGAAGCACACACACTTTTGCTTTCTTGATGGATATTCCGGTTTCTCTCAAATACTTGTATCACAACCTGATCAGGAGAAAACCACCTTTACTTGTCCTTTTGGAACCTATGCTTATAGACGTATGCCTTTTGGTTTATGCAATGCACCTGCTACCTTTCAAAGATGTATGATGGCTATATTCTCTGACTTTTATGAAAAGATTGTTGAGGTTTTCATGGATGATTTTTCTGTTTATGGAACTTCTTTTGATGATTGCTTAATCAATCTTGATCGAGTTTTGCAGAGATGTGAGCAAACTAATCTTGTCTTGAATTGGGAGAAGTGCCACTTTATGGTAAATGAAGGGATTGTCTTGGGGCATAAGATTTCTGAGAAAGGTATTGAGGTGGATAAAGCTAAAGTTGATGTTATTCAAAAAATGCCATGTCCTAAAGATATTAAAGGTATAAGAAGTTTCCTTGGTCATGCTAGTTTTTATCGTAGGTTTATTAAAGACTTCTCCAAAATTTCTAGGCCTCTTACCAATTTTTTGCAAAAGGATGTTCCATTTGTCTTTGAAGATGATTGTGTAGAAGCTTTTGAAACACTTAAGAAAGCCTTAACCTCTGCACCTATTGTTCAAAAACCTGATTGGAACTTACCATTTGAAATTATGGGTGATGCTAATAATTATGCTGTTGGTGCTGTTCTAGGACAAAAAGTCGATAAGAAATTAAATGTTATCCATTATGCTAGTAAAACTCTAGATAGTGCTCAGAGAAATTATGCTACTACTGAAAAGGAATTTTTAACAGTTGTGTTTGGTTGTGATAAATTCAGATCTTACATAGTTGATTCTAAAGTAATTGTTCACACCGACCATGCTACAATTAAATACCTTTACGGAAAAGAAAGATGCTAATCCTAGACTCATTAGGTGGGTTCTATTGCTACAAGAATTTGACTTGCATATTACCGATAGGAAGGGAGGTGAGAACCCCTTAGCTGATAACTTGTCTAGGTTAGAAAATATTCTTGATTACCCACTACCTATTGATGATAGCTTCCCTGATGAACAACTAGCTGTCATTAATGCTTCTCATAACACTCTTTGGTATGCTGACTATGCTAATTATATTGTTGCTAAATTTATACTACCTAGTTTCACCTACCAACAAAAGAAAAAATTCTTCTTTTATTTAAGACATTACTTTTGGGATGACCCACATCTATATAAAGGAGTAGATGGTATTATTAGACGTTGTATACCTGAGCATGAATAGGAAAAAAATCCTACGGAAGTGTCACTCCGAGGCTTACGGAGGACACCATGCGGGAGGTAGAACTGCACACAAGGTATTACAATCTGGTTTTTATTGGCCTACTCTTTTCAAAGATGCTCGTAAGTTTGTCCTTTCTTGTGATGAATGCCAAAGAATTGATAATATTGGTAGACGTCAAGAAATGCCTATGAATTATTCACTCGTTATTGAACCATTTGATGTCTGGAGTTTTGATTATATGGGACCTTTTCCTTCCTCTAATGGGTACAGACATATTTTGGTTGCTGTTGATTATGTCACTAAGTGGGTAGAAGCTATTCCAACCAGTAGTGCTGATCACAACACTTCCATTAGAATGCTTAAAGAAATTAATTTCCTGAGGTTCGGTGTTCCTAGATATTTAATGACCGATGGTGGTTCACATTTTATTCATGGTGCTTTATGAAAGTTGCTTGCTAAATATGATGTTAACCATAGAATTGCATCTCCTTATCACCCTCAATCTAGTGGTCAAGTTGAATTAAGCAATAGAGAAATAAAGTTGATTTTGCAAAAGACTGTCAATAGGTCTCAAAATAATTGGTCTAAGAAATTAGATGACGCACTTTGGGCCTACAGAACAACTTATAAAAATCCTATGGGTATGTCTCCATATAAAATTGTTTATGGGAAAGCATATCATTTACCTCTTGATTTAGAACATAAAGCATATTGGGCAATTAAAGAACTCAACTATGATTTCAAACTTGCCGGTGAAAAGAGGTTATTTGATATTAGCTCACTAGATGAATGGATGACTCAAGCGTATGAAAATGCCAAACTATTCAAAGAAAAAGTTAAAAGATGGCATGATAAAAGAATTCAAAAGCGGGAATTCAAAGTGGGTGAGTATGTTCTATCGTACAATTCTCGTTTTAGATTTTTTGCATGAAAACTTCTTTCCAAATGGGAAGGAACTTATATTATTGAAGCAGTTTACCGGTCTGGAGCTATTAGGATCAATAATGCCGAAGGCATGAATCCGAAGGTGGTTAATGGGCAAAGAATTAACCATTATTGTTTAGGTACACCTATTAATGTTGAAACCAATATTATCCAAACAATGACACCCGAGTAATACATAAAAGAGACATTCCAGAAGACTCCAGAACCCTGAAAAGGAAGAGGTATGTGATACGGTAAGTAAACCGACTCCAAAAATTCCGCAAAAATATTTTTTGTTCGTTTTGGAATATTAGAAAATAATAATAAGAAGAAACACATGGGAAGGCAACCCAGGTGCCCACTAGGCACCAGGGTGCGCCTACCCCCCAGGCGCGTCCTGGTGGGTAGTGGGCCCCTCGGGCACCTTCCCGACTCCGTTTTCTTGTGGGACAAGTACTTCCTAATATAAAAATTCTCTATATATATCCCCGAACAATTTGACCACCGCATCGCAGAAATATCCTCTGTTCTTGTTTTGCGTTGTTTTCTGATCAGATCTGAAAATATGTCTTCTCAAGATTCGGATGGAGAAAGCTTTGTCTCGCACCACGTTGCAAACCCAAGGACCTATGGGGACATATCTCCCTATGGATGGACTACGGACGAGGAGGAAGCTGCTCACCTGAAGAGAACTGAGGATATAAGCTCGGAGGAGGAAGATGTTCCTCTACCTCAACCCGGAGATATGCACGTGGAGTTCAAGAAGTCAAGTCTCCCTAAGAGAGCAAACAAGTCTAAGACCCAATTTATCCCATCTCATTTTCTGCAGGAAAGCAAGGAGGCAATATGCAAAAAAATCTTAAATCTTGAGCAAGAAGTCGATGACCTCAGGGAGGAGAATTTCATCCTCAAGTTTAAGATGGATAGGCTCAAATCATCTACACCAGCCTCCTCATCACCACCTCCAAAGAAGAAGACTTGAGTACATGGGTATGGGCACTCCCCTTGGCTTGTGCCAAGCTTGGGGGAGGTGCCCCGGTATCGTATCACCATCACCTTTATTACCTTCACAAGTTTTTAGTTCGATCCTTAATAATTTCATGATTTTGATAAATAAAAGTTTAGTGTAATCTATTTTTCGAGTCCTAGTTTCATGATCTATCTATCTATGTAATCGAGTTGAGAGTTATATAATAAAGATTAGTTTGAGTTTTTGCTTCTTTACTTTTTTTGTTTCAATGAAAATAAAGGAAATAATGAAAAATATCATAGGCTAATCTTATGGAAAGTAATGACATTACATAAGAAAGAGTATAAGTGGTAAAATTTATTGAAGATTGACGAACATAGCATTGGTCAATGGTGCAATTCATGAAAGAATTAATAGGGGAAGAGAAGATTCACATGCAAATATACTATCTTGGACATCTTTTATGATTGTGAGCCCCCATTAAAATATTTTATGCCAAATTGTTGACGTTGGACAAGGAAGACAACGTAATGATTTATGTTTGTTCATATTCACATAGAAGTTATATTGTCATGGATCCCCTAACATGTGGTGCTTGCCAAATATCTTTGCTAGCCAAAAATCCGCACTAAGTAGAGATACTACTTGTGCATCCAAAACCCATAAACCCAATTTCTTGTCATGAGAGTCCACTATACCTACCTATGGATTGAGTAAAATCCTTCAACTAAGTTGTCATCGGTGCATAAGGCAATAAAAATTGCTTCTAAATATGTTTGATCTTTTATTGTAAAGGAAAATAAGTGTTATACAAACCTATGATGGCAAAGTAATAAAAGCGACAGACTGCATAACAAAGGTTGCTATCATAGGGGGCGATATACCGTGACGTTCTTTTGCATTAAGAGATTGTGCATCCAAAATAAAAGCGCATGACAACCTCTGCTTCCCTCTGTGAAGGGCCTATCTTTTACTTTTATGAATTTACTTTTTATGTAAGATTCAATAGTGTTCTCCTATATTCCTTTTTATTTTTCTCTTTTGCAAGCATCATGTGGTGGGGAAAGATCGAGGCACATATATCTAGTTGGATATGAGTGATCATGAGTTATTATTGTTGACATCACCCTTGAGGTGAATAAGTTGGGAGGCGAAACTATAAGCCCCTATCTTTCGATGTGTCTAGCTGAAACTTTTTGCTCCATATATATGCTCTGAGTGTTAGCAATCATGGAAGAATAAATGATGGTTGAGTATGTGGACTTGCTAAAAAGCTCCGACACGTGACCCTCCATGAAAATATGATGAATTGCAATTGCACTATTGACTGAAAACATAGTTTGTTAGTTTTCAAGAAAGTTTATGCTTTATACTTTGCTATTGTAGTGAATTGTTACTTGATGTTAGGAAGTTTTATGATAATAATTATTGCTGTTATAATCTTGATCATGATGCTTCTATGTCAGTATTTTGTTTTTATCGACACCTCTCTCTCTCTAAAGATGTGGACATGATTATCGATATCGGTTTTCGCTTGAGGACAAGCGAGGTTTAAGCTTGGGGGAGTTGATATGTCCATTTTACATCATGTTTTCTTACTATTATTCTTAGTGTTTTTATTCATTATAACACTTTGGGGAGTAATTCTAATGACTTTTCTCTCATAATTTGCAAGGTTTACACAAAGAGGGAGAATACCGACAGTTGGAATTCTGGACCTGAAAAAGCTACGTCAGGGATACCTATTTTGCACATCTCCAAATGGGCTGAAAATTTATGGAGAATTGTTTTGGAATATATAAAGAATACTGGAGAAAAGGGATTTTGGAGGAGGCCACCTAGGTGCCCACTAGGCACCAGGGCACGCCTACTCCCCCTGGCGCGCCCTGGTGGGTAGTGGACCACCTGGCCCACTTCTGGCGACCATCTTCTGGCATATATTCACATTGACCTAGAAAAAAAATGAGGAGAGTGCTTTCGAGACGGAGCGCTGCCGTCTCGAGGAGGAACCTGAGCAGGAGCACTTTTGCTCTCCGGCGGAGTGATTTCGCCGGGGATACTTCCCTTCGGAAGGGGGAAATCGAAGCCATCGTCATCACCGACAACTCTCTCATCATGGGAGGATCAATCTTCATCAACATCTTCACCAGCACCATCTCATATCAAACCCTAGTTCATCTCATGTATTCAATCTTTGTATCAAAACCTCAGATTGGTGCCTGTGGGTTGCTAGTAGTGTTGATCACATCTTGTAGTTTATGCTAGTTGATTTTTTTGGTGGAAGATTATATGTTCAGATCCATTATTCTATTCAACACCCCTCTGATCTTGAACATGATGATGATGTGTGAGTAGTTACTTTTGTTCTTGAGGACATGGGAGAAGTCTTGTCATAAGTAATCATGTGAATTTGATATTCGTTCGCTATTTTTTTGATATGTTTGTTGTGATTCCCTTAGTGGTGTCGTGTGAACATCGACTACATGACACTTCACCATCTTTGGGCCTAAGGGAATGCATTGTGGAGTAGTTATTAGATGATGGGTTGCTAGAGTGACAGAAGCTTAAGCCCTAGTTTATGCACCATTCCGTAAGGGGCTGATTTGGATCCATATGTTTAATGCTATGGTTAGATTTTATCTTAATTCTTCTTTCGTAGTTGCGGATGCTTGCAAGAGGGGATAATCATAAGTGGGAGGCTTGTTCAAGTAAGAACATCACCCAAGCACCGGTCCACCCACATATAAAATTATCAAAGTAGTGAACGCGAAACAAACCAACATGATGAAAAATGACAAGATGAATTCCCGTGTGTCCTCAAGAGCGCTTTACTTATTATAAGTGACAGTTACAGCCTATCCTTTGCCATAAAAGGATTGGGCTACCTTGCTGCACCTATTGTTACTATTGCTACTTGTTACTTGTTACAAACTATCTTGCTATCAAACAACTTGTTACCACAATTTCAGTGCTTGCAGAAATTACCTTGCTAGAAACCGCTTGTCATTTCCTTCTGCTCTTCGTTGGGTTTGACACTCTTACATATCGAAAGGACTACGATTGATCCCCTATACTTGTGGGTCATCAAAGTGTCGTTATCCACGAGGTACAGAGCAAATCATCACGAAAAGACTTTGCAGTCCTCTGTCTCTTGCCCCTAACAAGAGCTTCCTCATCATCCTCCGTGGAACTTTCATCACTTTTTTGTTCATAATATTCCATGGGAATGGCAGATTCAGGAGTCTCATAATATTCCAGTCTATAAGTGCTTTGCATATCTCTCATGGGGAATATCCTCAAAGAATGTAGCATCTTTAGACTCCATTATCGTATCGACCTTCACGTCATGTACATCAGATTTCACCACTAGAAATCTATAGCCAACACTATGCTTGGCATAGCCCAGAAAAATGCGGTCCACAGCCTTCGGTCCCAACTTACGCTTTTTGGTTATCGGCACATTGACTTTCGTCAAACAGACCCAAGTGCGCAAGTAAGAGAGTGTAGTTATTTTCTTTTCCCATTGCTCATAGGAAGTGGTCTCATTATCCTTCGTGGAAACTTTATTCAGGACATGACATGATGTCATTACAGCCTCCCCTCCATGCCTTGGATAAACCCGATGTATCTAACATGGCATTAACCAAATCTATTAGAGTATGGTTTTTCCGTTCGGCAACCCCGTTTGACCGGGGTGAATAGGGAAGCATGCTCTCATGAATAATACCATGTTCCGCACAGAATAAATTGAACTCATTGGAAAAGTACTCTCTACCACGATCAGACCAGGCTCGTTTTATTTTCTTTTCAAGTTGGTTCTGAACTTCTGCCTTATAGGTTTTAAAGTAGTGTAGAGCCTCATCCATCATATTTAACAAATACATAGCAGAACGGAATCATCAATCAATGTCATGAAACATTTCTTTCCACCTTTAGTTAACACACCATTCATCTCGCACAGATCTGAATGTATGAGCTCTAGTGGTGCCAGGTGTCTCTCCTTCGCAGGCTTGTAAGGCTTGCGAGGTTGCTTAACTTGCACACACGCATGGCACTTAGAGCCTTTGGCTAAGGTGAAACTCGGGTTTAAATCCTGCCTGGCTAGCCATGTCATACAACCGAAATTAATGTGACAAAGACGTGAATGCCAAACCTCAGATTCATTCACATTAGAATGAATTTGGTTCGCGACTTTATTACAGAAATCCTCCAGGAAAGGCGGAACAAACCACCACAATCATATCCTTTTCCAACAAACAATCCATATCAAGATACGACTACTTTATTGGACTCAAATACTAACTTAAACTCCCCTTTGCATAGAAGGGAGCCACTAACGAGATTCTTCTTGATGGCGGGGAGATGTTGCACGTTCTTCAGTTGCATGATCTTTCCCGAAGTAAACTTCAGAACTACCATGCCAACACGATGAACAGAAGCATGTGAGCCATTCCCCATCAGGACGGAACAATCTCGTGCAACCTGGTGAGAAGAAAACAAAGACACATTAGCATACACATGAATATTAGCCCCAGTGTCAACCCACCGATCGCTGGTTTGACAAACTGAAAGTATGGTAAATAGATTACCATACCCACATGCCCCAGCATTGTTGCTTAGAGTGATATTGGCAGACTTGGAGTCTTGTCCTGGATTCTTGTACTTATTTGGGCACTTGTTTGCCCAATGTTCCTATGAACCACAAGTAAAGTAGCCATTTCTCTTTTTGTCTTTCTTCTTACCCTTCTTCTTGAAGGTAGTATTCTGCTGGACAGTGCTCTTTCCCTTGAACTTGTGGAAATTCTTCTACACCACATTGGCGCTAGAAGAACCCTCTGGCCCTTTCACATGTAAGTCCTTTGCTCACAAGTTCTGGTCAACACTTAGATGACCGATGACATCCTCAATAGGGAATTCATGTCTCAAGTTCTTGAGAGAAGTATCAAACTTCCTCCATCCAGGAGGGAGTTTTGCAATAATGCACCCCGTGACAAACTTGTCCGGTAACTCACACTTCAGGAGGTCCAGCTACTTAGTGATGCACTGTATCTCATGAGCCTGGTCCAATACAGAACGATTATCAACCATCCTGTAATCATGGAACTGCTCCATGGTATGCAGTTCGCTTCCAGCATAAAGTTGCGCCAAACTTAGCTAGCTTAAAGCGCATCCCACAAGTTTTTGGCAACGCGCATATGGAGATATGCGTAAACCAACTTGTCTCCGATCATAGTAAGAATGGCTCCCACAAAGATGGTGGTTGCCCCCATATACGCATTTTGATGTTCAGGAGCAATCGTTACTATGGGAGACACACCACCAACCCAGAACACGTTCATCGCTATGAGCCACAAGGTGGTCCTTGTCTGCCAACGCTTAAAATGCGTCCCTGTAAACTTTTCGGTTTCAGAGTAGCGGCAAAGCCATGAGTCGAAAAGTGCCTAAAATAAGGTTTTTGGATTGTTGGAAATATTAGCACATTTTTGACTAATCTAATCCACGAGTAAATGGTAAGCATGGCAAGTAAGGTATGCATCTCATACAGATACCTAAGAATGTGAGCACGTATAGTACATAGAACTGAAACATCTATGAACTTCATATATACGGCCAGCACATGAACGGACAAATAGGGGATGAACGAGTCATACCCTTCGGTTGGCCAGGACAATGTGGAGGTGGCAGTGGCGGCCTCGGCATCCGCAAAGGCCTTCTTCTTGGACGCTTCGTCATCAGCCATGGAGTCGATGCAGGGGAATTGTGAAGCAGAGGCAGACGAAGACGGGGACGAATTGGGAGAAGTCACATCGAGATGCTCCCCAAAAACCTTATTGTTGTTCTCCCGGGCAGGATCTCGAAAGACAGGGTTCTGGAGGCACCTGCTCCCTCGACCAACCGTGCACGCGGTTGTCGGGATGGGTTCACCGGAAGAAGCATAGAGAGAGGAATAGTAGATGACGGGTAGGGTTCTACAAGAGGGAGTGAGTGAACTGAACTAGGTCACTCCACTGGCCAACGCCTTCTTATATAGGCCGTCAGGTAGATGGGCTTGGGCTCAGGCCCACGACCGAGTCCACCAACAGCCCAGGTCCAACGTCTTGGGCAGTGGCACTACTGTAGCGACTCGTCAATTAATCCGAGGTTAATTAACCATTTCTGTCCGGCAAAAATAAGCTTCGGCTCGGCTCATTCCAGCAACCCGTGGTGTGCGCGCGTCGTGATGAGGCTTGGCGTGGCGAGGCGAGGCAGGCGGCGGAGGAAGAGGATCGCCCATGTACAACTCCTCTTCCCAAGCTTCCAATGGCATGTGGTAGAGCAGCCCCTATAAAGGGGCCTCACTCTCACTCCACTAGCAGTATGGTACTAAACTTCCCACCACTTGCCATGCAACTAAATGGGCCTTAGAGATTTACTAGGGATTATTGTATTATATGGGCCTAAGCCCATCTATAATCCAACATGTGCTATGCGGTTAACACACTTAAGAGAACTCTACCAAGCTAGAGAATTCATCACCACTCTCTTGGCCGAAACTTCCTTCTCCATGTCCATGGTCACCTGGCAAGATTCGAGGTACATGCATGTTAAACTCCAAATCGACATGTCAATCAAAAGAGCAACCTGGATCACGAAATATATTGCACACCTTGAACAAAAAAGAACAATGTGTACGTGAAGAAAAAGGGAGTGAGAGGGGAGATGAACTAGGGTATTGACTTATGAAACCAGTGGATCTGGTTTGGATTCCCCGCCGCTACGCTTTTAGACAGCAGCAACAGAACCAAGCTGCCCGCTGCGGTTTCATGGGGATTGGTCATTCCCGGCATCGGCGGAAGTGGTGTGCGTGCCCTGGTGTGTGCGCGCGGGAGGTCTGCGACGAGAGTGGGGAAATTTTTACATCGCCTTCTTCGTTAGCATCTACGTGGGAGAGGAAGAGATGGCCGTGGGAAGTGTTGGAGATATGCCCTAGAGGCAATCACATGATGATAATATTTCCCTATGTATTCATGAGCCTTTTGTATTGTCCTTGAACGTCATCACAGATATGTATCAATAAGTATGTGACTTGTTTGTGGAACTATGTATTGTATGATAATCGTTCTAATGGTCCCTAGTTGATAAGGTTATGCAGACACATATTCTTGACTAGTATACGACTCGCTTGATGACTATGCTTCACAAGTCATGTGCATGGAGATGCTAAACCAATAGTTTGGACTTAGCGATGCTGATCACTGAGTCGGACAGACCCACTTTGAGACACAGCGAGATATTGTCATCTGTTAGTCTCAAGTACAATGTCTGTGGCATGTCCTAGACCTAAGGTCCTCGCATGTTCTCAGGATGAGGATCGACTCACTTAGGGTCTACCAAACGCTACTCTTAAAATGGGTAGATATAAAGGTAGCTTTCGGGTGAGTCGTGAGACATGCCGCGAGACATGGCTGACCAAGATGGGATTTGCCCCTGCTATACGGAGAGATATTGTATGGGCCCTCTCGGGTGATCAGATTCGGAAAAGCATGGCCACGCAACATGGGTTAAGTGTTAACCCGTTTCGGGAATCTCTATCACGGTTTCGATAATAGAGGTCGAGCTACCACAAGGGTGACAAGTACTCGCCCCGATCTCGACAACATATATCATGAGGCAAAAGAATGTTGCATATGACACATTGTCGAGGTTCGTCAAACGACTTTACGCGCACATGGAAGTTGGCATGTTCTGCTAGGAGCCGCTACCAACTATCAACTCTGGTCATGTCCACATGTACGTGAACCTATAGGGTCGCACACTTAAGGGGCTACAGCTCATTCGGATTGGATCCGAGCTGAAAATGGTTGTAGACTCCTAGTGGGCTGAAGAGTTGAGCCCACCTCGGAGGTCTATATAAAGAGGAGTGCGCACCGCACTTAGGGTTGATTTTCCACCCTGGATAGCCGCCGCCTCAATTCTCCATGCCCATGCCGTTCGACCGGACCTAGCAGTCTGCCACCCAATGTTGCACCCCGCATGTGTGGATACCATGGAGGCATCGCACTTCCGGTGCTCGGACGTACAGTTTGCGGGTCTTTGCTGTTCGGGAGAGATCGGCGACGCGAAGATGGGACACCCCAGGAGATCAATTACACGCATCACCAACTCTACTTCCGTTGCCATGACTGTGAGTCTAGTGGTAAACCCGATCCCGTGATCTATTTCCAGCAGCATGGTCTTGGGTATGCAGTAGAACATAAATTATTTGGCGCTAGGGTAGCGTACTGCGTGTTCAACAGGAAGCTAATGCAGCGCCGTCGAAGTTGCCGTCCACGTAGGAGGGCAATAGGCATGAGAGGAGGGAGGTCAGAGGGGTCGAGGGGATGGTGTAGTATCACGAAAATGGGTCTAGAGGGGGGTGATTAGACCCTTAACAAAGTAAAGTTGCAGTTTTTAACCTTCTCATGGTTGTAGTAGTTTTTAGCACAATTTAAGGCACCCAAATAACATTCTACACAAGCATACAAGGAGTATAGGCAGCGGAAAAAGTAAAGCATGCAAGTGCAAGAATGTAAAAGGGATGGGAGTTGGAAAGTGCAAACGCAATGAAGACACAGAGATTTTTGGCGTGGTTCCGATAGATGGTGCTATAGTACATCCACGTTGATCGAGACTTCAACCCACGAAGGGTAACGACTGCGTGAGTCCACGGAGGGCTCCACCCACAAAGGGTCCACGAAGAAGCAACCTTGTCTGTCCCACCATGGCCATCGCCCACGAAGGACTTGCCTCACTTGGGTAGATCTTCACGAAGTAGGCGATCTCCTTGCCCTTACAAACTTCTTGGTTCAACTCCGCATCATGTCGGAGGCTCCCAAGCGACACCTAACCAATCTAGGAGACACCACTCTCCAAAAGGTAATATACGATGTGTTGATGATGAACTCCTTGCTCTTGTGCTTCAAATGATAGTCTCCCCAACACTCAACTCTCTCTCACAGATTTGGCTATGGTGGAAGAAAGTATTGAGTGGAAAGTAACTTGGGAAAGGCTAGAGATCAAGGTCCAAATGCTAGGAATGGATGCACTTGATCTCAACACATGAGAAGGTGGTTCCCTCTCAGAAAATGAGATGTGGAAATGTAGGCATGAATTGATGGCTCTCTTGCTTGGCAAGAGGGGGTGGAGGGGTATATATAGCGCCCACACAAAAATCCAACCGTTACACACTTTTGACCCAACTCGGTGGCACCGGTCAGAGATCTCGGTGGCACCGACCTGTGTAAAAGATATGAATGTTAGGAATCTTGATGGGACCAACTGGAACATCTTAGACAGACCGATGTGCAATGGCTAGGGAAAACATCGTTTCGGTAGCACATATTTCCTCAACTCGGTTAGACCGAAATGAAGAAATAAGGCAACATAATGTTGACATGCCATCTCGATGGGACTGATAGCAAAACTCGGTGGGACCAAAATAATTGTAAATGATTACAGAGAGTTGGCACGGCCATCTCAGTGGGATCGAGATCCGTATCGATTAGTCTGATTTGTTAGGGTTTGGCAATGGCAGTGTCTGGATGAATTCGATGGCTCTGGATAGGAAATTTTCAGTGGGACCGAGTTGGAATGTAGGGTTTTGACATACTTGGATGGAGAAAGGGGTTGAGGGTTTTGGAGCAATATCACTAAGAAGTTGAGCAACCAGATCATCATCAAAACCTCATCCCCTTTTAATAGTATTGGCTTTCCTATGGACTCAATGTGATCTTGGATCATTTAACCAAAAATGAAGAGTCTTGAGCTTTTGCCAATCCTTGTCCTTAGCATTTTGAAGGGCTCCACATCCTCTTGTCCTTGCCATGCCACTGTTGAACTCACCAGAAGAATACTAGATATAATTGTTTGTCCAACAAAAGCTATGTTGACATTAATTACCAAAACCACCAAGGGAGCAATTGTGCTTCCAATCACCCCCTTTTGGTAATTGATGGCAACATACATAAAAGCTTCACAAGATAATATGATGACCAGTATATTAAAGCTTTGAAGAAACATGCAACTAGCATATGCTCCCCCTACATGTGTGCAGTCATGTACGTGATAGAATTTGAAGACATGTGAATACACAACATGACAAAATGAGTAATGAGTCACATGTTCTTGGCTATATGCATCAGAGCAAATAGAATGAGAGTTGTACCTTATGGTCAAACTATGTTTATGATTATCTCTTGCAAACAATATGTGAAAAAGCAAGAGATCATCATGAACATGAGTGAGATGCATATACTTATCTTATGGTCCTTGAACTAGTTCTTGAAGAAATAAAATTGATAAAACAAGGTTAGATAACACAAGATAACTTCAAACAAGAAAGAAATCTTAAGATCCACAAGAGTACCAAGATTGGGATGACATGTAATAGAAGAGTATCACAGAGTGAATACTTCGTTGAAGTTAGACATGTCCCCAAAGAGTTAAAGATTTGCAATAAGTTTCCAAAGATTTTTCTACCCTAAACTTGAACTTCCTCTCCCCCAGAATCTAGCATAGTGTCGTGGATGAATGTACACGATCATCTATGGGGCCACGGGCCCCTTGTGGTTCGTCAAGGGGAGGATCACATTGCACGAAGAGCGGAGGCAGTGAGGAAGCACGACAACGAGACTCTAGTTTTTACCCAGGTTCGGGCCACTGAGAAGCGTAAAACCCTACTCCTGCTTTGGTGGATTGGCTGGAGGAACACGAAGACACGGAGCGCTCAAGCCCGGCAAGGTCGCCTCGGCGAGAGCTGCTACGCACGTACAAGTGTGAAAAAGTCTGAATCCTTGTCTAGGTTGCCTTGGGCCTCCTTTTATAGTTCAAGAGGCAACCACAGTGGCAAAACAGACATTATCTTGTGATTAGATAGCCAACAGTGCTATCATACCTAACTCTGGCACTTAGGACAAAATGCCATAAATGCTATCTTAGGTGGCGCGCGGGGGTGCAACCCCGGCAAGCTTATACCACCGCTTAGCTAACTACTACTTATTATCTTGACACGCCCCTAGGACGGGTGTCGAATGAGTGTGATCTGTCTTCCAGGAAGCCGCCACGTATTTAGCGAGAGCCACTTAGTCGCCTGGGGGCTCGACACTGCACTGATAAATGACTGGCGTCGCGGTGCGGTGGAGCGGTGGTAACTGGCTTATGCTCGCCGGGGCAGGGCTTGCCGGGCCTTCTTGGAGAGGTGCACGCTTCGGTCCCCGGCAGCTCTGGAGGCGCGACACCACTCTCCAAAAGGTAATGGACGGTGTGTTGATGATGAACTCCTTGCTCTTGTGCTTCAAATGATAGTCTCCCCAACACTCAACTATCTCTCACAGATTTGGCTATGTGGAAGAAATGATTGAGTGGAAAGCAACTTGGGAAAGGCTAGAGATCAAGGTTCAAATGGTGGGAATGGATGCACTTGATCTCAACACATGAGAAGGTGGTTCTCTCTCAGAAAATGAGATGTGGAAGTGTGGGCACAAACTGATGGCTCTCTTGCTTGGCAAGAGAGGGTGGAGGGGTGTATATAGCCTCCACACAAAAATCCAACCGTTACACACTTTTGACCCAACTCAGTGGCACCGACCTGTGAATATGAACATTAGGAATCTCAGTGGGACCGACTGGAACATCTTGGACGGATTGATGTGCAAGGGCTAGGGAAAACATCGTTTCGGTAGCACCGATTTCCTCAACTCGGTTAGACCGAAATGAAGAAATAAGGCAACAGAACATTGACATGCCATCTCAGAGGAACCAATTGCAAAACTTGGTGGGACTAAAATAATTGCAAACGATTACAGAGAGTCAGCATAGCCATCTCGGTGGGACTGAGATCCGTATCGGTTAGTACGATTTGTTAGGGTTTGGCAATGGCAGTGTCTGGATGAACTCGGTGGCTCAGGATAGGAAATTTTCGGTGTGACCGAGTTGGAATGTAGGGTTTAGATATATTTGGATAGAGAAAGTGGCTGAGGGTTTTGGAGCAATATCACTAAGAACTTGAGAAACTAGATCATCATCAAAACCTCATCCCCTTTTAAGAGTATTGGCTTTCCTATGGACTCAATGTGATCTTGGATCACTTAACCAAAAATTAAGAGTCTTGAGCTTTTGCCAATCCTTGTCCTTAGCATTTTGAAGGCTTCCACATCCTCTTGTCCTTGCCATGCCACTGCTGAACTCATCTGAAGAATACCAGATAGAATTGTTAGTCCAACAAAGATATGTTGACGGTAACTACTAAAACCACTACGGGAGCAATTGTGCTTTCAGATGGGTGTGGCTAGCACATCTGCAGGGACCAGGGGTAGCATGCAGCCTACATGAGTTGCCTTCGGAGGAGACTGGCCCAGGTAAATGTCAGCACAACTGCAGCCAGCCCAATTTAATATCTGACATTCAAAATTGTCACCAGAGCACCGACCCTGCACAATTAGCGCTCGTTTGCCCGATTGGAGCGAGGGAACATGGGATTAAGAGCTAATCCGATGGACAGGAACTACAAAAAGCGGTGATCGGATGCATGTGAACACCAATAGCCTAAGAGGGCTGGAAATTTAAATCTCTACCTCATTATCAGGTTCATTATTATCATTAGGTGGAGAATCATTATTAATATTATTATCATCAATAACATCATCATCAATAGGCTCATGCTCATTAATTTCCAGATTGTATCTCAGCATCAGAAATAGAAACATTATTAGGATTCTCAACAAGTTTTTTAATAATAGGATCACTAGGGGCATGCACAGTTTTATTCCTACTCTTCTTCTGTTTCTTCCTAGGTGAACTAGGTGCACTATCATTAATTCTTTGAGTTGTTCAATTCTTTTAGGACGACCCACACAATACAAAGATTCCTGAGTGATCTTACCTCCTCTAGTTATTACTCCAATAGTATGCTTGTTAAGTTTATTATGCATGTCCCTAAACAAATCATGTTGTGATCTAGAAACTTGTTCAAGTTGAGTGTGAACCATAGAAAAGTGCTTATATACACCTTTAACATCATTGGTAATTCTAACTAGCACATCACTCGAACATGCAAAAACAATAGCATTATGTTTCAAGTGATCATTTATTTGCATATTGAAGTTTTGTTGTTTAACGACAAAATTATCAAATTCATCTAAGCATTGGCTTGGAGATTTATAAGGAATATCACCTTCATCAAATTTATCAAGAGAATGTAGCTCTACTACCTATTTCAGAGTGTCAGGTCCATGTATTTCTTCAATAGGTGGTAGATTCTTGACATCTTCAGATTTGATACCTTTTTCCTTCATAGAATTCCTAGCCTCTTGTGTATCTTCAGGACTGAGAAATAGAATACCTCTCTTCTTTGGAGTTTGCTTAGAAGGTGGTTCTGGAAGCATCCAATCATCGACATTTTTCAATAAGTTATTCTATAACTCTTGAGCCTATTCAACTGTTCTTTCCTTGAAAACACAACCAGCACAACTATCTAGGTAGTCCTTAGATGCACAAGTTAGTCCATTATATAATATATCAAGAATTTCATTCTTCTTGAGAGGATGATCAAGCAAATCATTAAGTAATTGGAGAAGTCTCCTGCAAGCTTGAGGGAGATGGTCTTCCTCAAGTTGTTCAAAATTGTATATTTCCTATAAGGCTACTTGTTTCATATGAGAAGGAAAATATTTTCCAGATAAATAATAAATCATATCCTGGGGACTATGCACACAACCAGGAGCAAGATTATTAAACCATGTTTTAGCACCACCCTTTAAGGAGAAAGGAGATAACTTAAGAATATAATATTAACGGATCTTTTCCTCTTGAGCAAATAGAGTGGCAATATCATTCAATTTAGTAAGATGTGCAACAACTTCTTCAGATTCATAACCATGAAAAGGATCAGATTCTGCCAAAGTAATAAGTTCAGGATCAACAGTGAATTCAAAGTCGTCATCATTAACAAAGATAGGAGAAGTTGCAAACTGAGGATCATGTTTCATCACTTTGTTCATGGATTTTTCCTTAGGTATAGCAATAAAGCCCTTAATACCTTTATTAGTATCATAAGCCATAAATTCTCTAGTAAACTCCTCATGAAAAGTATAGCCCTCAGGAACATCAAGTATTTTAGGTCTAATAGGAATACTATGTGTAACAGGTGATTCATAATTTTCAGCAAATTGAATTTTGTTGGCTTTAGGAATATGAGCATCTAGCAATTTACCAAGTTGCACAGTTTTATCAAGAAGAGTAGAAGCATCATCAAGAGTATCATCAGTAGAAGAAGTAGTGTCTATTACTCATGACATATCATATTGTAAAGCATGTGATGCTGGTGTCACAAGTTGACTTAAAACAGAAGGTGAATCAAGCGCAGAGCGAGTTGGCAGTTCGCTACCTCCCCTCGTCTTAAAGGGCAAGATCTTAGTCTTAGAGTTTCAAAGGTTCTTCATATTAGATAAATTGCAATAGATAATTAACTCCCAAGTGAACTTAATAAATAGAGCTATACTCCCCAGCAACGGCGCCAGGACATAGTTTGATGACCCACAAGTATAGGGGATCGCAACACTCTTCAAGGGTAGTATTTCACTCGAATTTATTGATTCGACACAAGGGGAGCCAAAGAATATTGATAAGCCTTAGCAATTAAGTTGTCAATTCAACCACACCCGAGAATCACTTCCTTGCAGAAATTTATTAGTAGCACAATAATATGATAGCAGTGATAGCAAAGTAACGATAATAGTTGTAGTAACAACTGTAGTAGCAGATTTGTAGAAAGCAGAGCAATAGTAACTTGAGAAAAGGCAACAGTATTAAGGCATAGGCATGGAGTAGCGATGGATATTTATACGAGATTCAATATGTAACTGTCACAACCTAGAGCGATAGACAATAGCTCCAATTCATTAATCATATGTAGGCATGTATTCTGTATATAGTCATACGTGCTTGCGGTAAGAACTTGCATAACATCTTTTGTGCTACCCACTACTAGGGAAAAGCCTAGCAGTAGCGCAGGTCTAAGGGCTATCAGTAGCGCAGGGCACCGCGTTACTGATACGGCGCTATAGCTAACGTTTAGCAGTAGCGCGCTTTGACACGCGTTACTGCTATACCTACTTAGCAGCAGGGTGTTTCGTACCAGCGCTACTGCTAAGTGCCTTAGCAGCTGCTGCGTGTTCCGTGCCAGCGCTACTGCTAAGTGCCTTAGCATTAGCGTTTTCGTGTCCAGCACTAAAGAGCGCTACTACTATATTTTCACATATATTTTTTTTCTATGTATTTGCAATGTTTTTGTATAGGTTTTATATAGTATTCTGATCATATCATAAACATGCAATATGCTCATCATATCATACACATAATAGTCTCATCATCTCATACAACACAAATCATGTCGTCACATCATAATCACGATATAACTATACAAGTTACATGACATGTCTCATCATACATAATGTAGTCGTATACTCCTGGCGTAGCACTTCTTCGCCATCGATGATCTATGTGCCTGCATCGTCACATGAGCCGATAATATGCAACGACATATATAGTTGAGCAACAGAAAGAGACAGAGTTGGCAAAAATAGAAGCAACATATCATAAGCATAAATAACAAAGTTCGTCGCACCCACAATGCCCTAACTAGAGTGATCTTCGCTAGTTGCTTAATTAAATCACAAAGTTTCATCGTGCATAACTCAAAGTTTCGTCATAGAGAAAGTATGGACTAAACAGACACATTGTCATATATCGTCAATCACTCGATCATGTCATGCCATCCATCCAAATCAGGGAGATAATCCCCGAGCGCAGTGAAAGGATTCAGGTTGAGACGCTGAGCGGCTAAGCGTGTTCGGACGTCTTCCCGTGACATTTGCCCTTCTTCGTAGAACAGCCCTGTTTTTTTGAGGACCTCCTTCATGATGATTTGGGCAAGTTCACGCTGGATGTGATAGAACTCAGCTCGGATTCGATGATCCGGGACATCTGCTAGATTCTTTGCCCATCGCAGAACATTGGCATCGCCGGATCTAGGTGACATGCGAAGGTTCTGGTGATCCCATCTGAACTCCAGCATTAGGTGGAGGACATAGAATCCATCACTGAGAGTATCACTCGGTTGCTGGATGAAGCAGAAGTCAGTCTTATGGCTGAAGGCGGGCATGCGGTTCCTTGTCTTCTTGATCGTGATCTCTCCACCCCGTAAGCCGTAGCTTAAGATAGCATTGTCAAGAACATACTTGATGTCGGTGTAATCCTTTTTCTTCAAGTTCTTCAATGAGTCCAAGTAAAGAGCATGGGAGAATCGAGGGAAAAGGATGATGAGGACGGCGCGCCCGTTGCTGCGCAAAATAAGTACACCTCAAATTAGCCTCCACGCGTGCAAATGAATGATTGAAATCGAAGGAAGAATATCAACAGATGACTTACATGGGATGATAAGGCACGAGAATCGTGTCCTTGTCCTTATTGCCGACCATGAAATTGGCGATGTAGTTACTCGCGTATTCACGGTGCTTTGGGAAGATTGCCAAGAATCTCTCGTGCATGAAGTACGGGTCAGCGACACAGATATAAGGTATTTGCTCAATCCGGATGATGTAGTTCATGTACAAGGCAAAAAGGCGGACAAATGTAAAATCCAGCTTGTTCAAGTGAAACATGTCAAAGATGTAATCGAATCGAAGGAAGAACTTCTCCGCGGGGAATGTGTCAATGTATAACCTTTGCCGCGGCACGTTAACCACGTAGAGTGGGTATCCTGGATTTTCCGAGGCGATCAGGCTTTTCTCTCTCCGCAGCACATCATCATGAAGTTTCCTGAGATCGCCGTATATGGCCCTACCGCTGCCTTAGGTAGGATCGGATCACCGGGGATATTGTATTTTGCCGCACCTATGACAGGTATACGGTCTTGAACCCGAGGCTGTGGAGGCAGCTGGCTCATAGAAGCAGCTTTGTTGCCTTTCCTCGGTCTCTTCCTATGCTTCTTTGGTACTGGAAGGTCGCCTATAATACGTTCATCCTTCGGCAATTTAGGCACTGACTCATCATGCTCAATCCCTGAGTACTCATAGGCACCAGTATTGAGATATTGTAGAGGGCCATTGTCATCCTCATCGATGGCATCGATATCATGCATTGCTTCTTCGACGTCATCAGCGACTAATGGAGCCTCTTCCTCACGACGTCCGCTATCACCCGGCACGACAGGCGACGCTAATTGGGTAGGTTGGGTGTTGGTGTTCATACCTTGCTGAGGCTGCGTGGTCGTGGGTGTGCTCCCGGCCGCCTCCAGACGAAGCAGACTCTTTGGCCACAACAGGACCCAACTCTTGCAATCGCCAAGCCGCCGCGGGGTCTCATCGTCATCTCCCCCTAGTGCTACCAGAGGAGCCAAATTCTCATGGCCTGGTTTGACACTGGCCACGAAAACCTTGAAGACGTCAGGGGGGATCGGCCGGCTGTGGAACAATTGTTCCTTCGGCTTCACTATCATCGCCTTTCCCACACCCACCTTCTGGCCGCTGATGGTGTACAGTATGGTGCACGGGTGTCCCACTTGGGCCTCGCCAATGCCTCAGACGGCGAGTCGCTTTCGGCCGCAATCCTGTGCTGCTATTTCTACAAAAGGAACGCGGATCATTTACAAATGTGACTAAACGTGCTGTCGAATTGATCAGAAGCTAAAATTAGGGGGTAAATTAATAATTACCAGTAGTCTCATGAATTCCTTCGTGACCGCGTCCGTATCAAAAACCTTGTTCACTAGGTCCCAACGGTACCGGGCCCTGATGACGCCACGCTCCTGCGGGATGGTGAACTCCGCCAAGGGGTCTGGGATCCCCAGACTTTCGCGTTTCGCGTCCTCCTTGGCCCATATGGGCCTCTTCCCCGCGTAACCACGGCTTCCGAGGTGGTGGCACCCCATGTTCCTCTCTTGGAGCCCCTTCATGTACTCTGACTTTTCTTTGGCATCTTCGGCAATGCAAGCCTTCTTGAATATTTTGAACTGCTCTCTGGTAATTGTTGGATTATCCTTTACAATCTCAGATTAGGGTGCCTTTTTGGCGATGATCCGATGTTTCACCCTTACTTTCCAGGCGGACAACGCACCGCTAAACTTGCCCATGGCACATTTGTTTATCTTCTTCATTGCCGGGTCTTGCCACGGTCGAGTATATTTGATTTCATCCCGGCCCGGGAACAAGAATACCTGGTGCAGCTTAGTTAGGAGGGAGTGCTCCATTTCTTCTATCTTCTTTAGTTTCTCATCGTTGATAGTGGCGGTTGTCCGTAGGATGTAGGCTATTTGATTGCCGTAGCACGCACGCGCTTCCGCAGGCTCTGTTGGCTCAAAATTGCTGGAGTCCACCTCCGTGACCACCAGTCTAGTAGTGATGAGCTGGTTTGGGTGTCGTGTCCTCTTCGGTTTCGGTTCTATACCGGCTTCGCCAGTCTCGGTGCCGGTCTCGGCACCGGTGTCAGTCTCAGCGCCGGTCTCGATGTCGGTCTCAGTTTCGGATGTGATAGGTGGGCCCTGCAACAACCGTTGCTCCTCGAGAAGGTTCAAATAGGCGTCTGCCGCCTCGTAGACATTGCAATCACCAGAACCCTGTCCTTCATCGTTGCTAGCCATGTTTCCTATGATTAAATCTAGTCAATTAATTCTAGACCTAATAAAATGAATAATGACATAAAAAAGGCCTATGTTTTGCAGGAATGTTGATTCATTCCCGTTGCGGCAAATACCGGGCAATCAATATGTCCTAGTTTGTAGCACAAGTCATGCCGAAATTCATGGAAAATTTCGGCATGACCTTTGCTACAAACTAGACAAATAGAGCGCCTAAAATTTGCCAGAACGGAAATGAATCAACATTCCGGCAAAACATAGGCCACTCGGAATCATTCCCTGCAAACAACAAAAGGCCACTTGGGCAAAATCGAACCACTTCAATGTTGCATATAACAGTACCACTTAAGAACCTGTACATGAGCAACTTCAACAGTAGGTATACATGAGCAAACACTATTGAGAATTTGCATATAACATGATCACTTCAAATTTGAATCTCCTAGTGTTTGACACTTCAAAAACTAAGTGTAGAAGAAAATTCAGTTAAGTACTAATAGAAGAAAAACTAAGTGTAGAAGAAAACCTAGTGTTTGACATTTTCTTCATTTTGTTCTTTTAAAAAACATCAATGAAAACAAAAACCATAATTAAACCCTACTGCCCTAGTTAAACCCTACTGCTCTAAACTAAATTTTTGCTCTAAACCCTACTGCCCTAGTTAAACCTACTGCCCTAACTAAATTTTTGCTCTAAACTAAATTTTTGCTCTAACCCAGCCAACCTAGTTAACCTACCTAGTTAACCTAATGAACCTAATAACCTAGCAAGTTAACCTAGCTAGTTAACCTAGCTAGCTAGTTAACCTAGCTAGCTAGTTCTCTGTCAAATGTTTGTGCTATGCATGAGAGAGAGAGGAGGGGTGGGGGCTTACAGAGGATGGCTCCGGTGGTGGCGAGGGAGGCAGTGCTGGCGAGGGAGGCAGGGGCATCTCCGGTGACGGCGAGGGAGGCAGTGGTGGCGAGGGAGGCAGGGGCGTCGAGGGTGGCTCCGATGGCGGCGAGGGCGGCTCCAGTGGCGTTGATGAGGCCGCGCGGCTCCGGTGGCGTCGGGGGCGTCGACGTCGGCAGGAGACGGCGACGAAGTGGGGCGACAGCGCGCGGTGCGACTGGCGAGGGATTTGGTGGAGAAGTGGTGGCCGGGGGCAGAGAAACCGCGCGGGGGTTAAGTCAAATGTAGCGGTAGCGCTGTTAGGCAAAAAGCGCTATAGCTAAGTTAGCTATAGCGCCTGTTACCAAAACGCGCTACTGCTACAGGAAGTAGCTATTTATTTTCCTTTTTCTTTTCTTTTTTCCTTTTCCTTTTCTATAGCGGGGGTCTACAAAACGCGCTGCTGCTACTTTATCTATAACGCCTGTCCTGAACAGATGCTACTGCTATGCCTTTCTCCTTTATTTTTCTTTTTCTTTTACTTTTCTTTATATTTTCTTTTTTCCTTTCTCCTTTTTATATTTCTTTCATTTTCATTTACTTTTCTATTTGTTTTTCATTTTATTTTATTTTCATTAGCAGTAGCGCTTTTCCAAGGGAATGCGCTGCTACAATAAGCTTAGCGGTAGCGTGGTTTGCCCAAGATCGCTACTACTATTCCTAGCCTGCTGGCAACAGTGTGGGAATTTTAGTAGTAGCGCGCTCTCCAGCAGGGGCGCTACTGCTACACCCATTTCTGTAGCGCGTTTGTGCACACGCGCTACGGGTAAGTAGCAGTAGCGCTTTCTTTTAACATGCGCTACTGGTAAGATTCTGTGTATAAGGTTTTCCCTAGTAGTGACCCTCCCTTGGGAGTGGGGTCCTAATGGAAAATACAGGTAATTAAGGTGCTCCTTTTAATACAGAACCAGAACAAAGCATTAACACATGGTGAATACATGAAATCCTCAAGTTAAAGTCACCCCATCGATATTCCAATTATTGTCACCTTGGGGGTCTAGAGTTCAGAACGATAACTGGTGCATACACAGCTAAGATCAACAACTCAAATATATTCATGAAAGCATATTTGTTCGGATCTGTAATCATGGCACTCGGGCCCTAGTGACAATCATTAAGCATAACAAAGTCATAGTAACATCAATCTCAGAAAATAGTGGACACTAGGGATCCAGCTCTAACAAATTGACATGATTACCTAAGAAATCTCATCCACATATATCTACATCTAGTATGCCTATGATGTCTATTACACAACTTTTATTCTTGTAGACTCTATTGGGCCTCCAAGCGCAGAGTTTTGTAGGACAACAACAAATTTCCCTCAAGTGGATGACCTAAGGTTTATCAATCCGTGGGAGGTGTAGAATGAAGATGGTCTCTCTCAGACAACCCTGCAATCAAATACAAGAAATCCCTTGTGTCCCCAACACACCCAATACGGTTGTCAATTGTATAGGTGCACTAGTTCAGCGAAGAGATGGTGATACAAGTGTAATACAGATGGTAGAAATAGGTTTTTATAATTTGAACAATTAAAAACAGCAAGGTAGCAAGTAGCAAAAGTGTGTGAACACGGTGTCTCTATGCTTAGAAACAATGCCTAGGGCTCATACATTCACTAGTGCAATCTCTCAATAGTGCCAACATAATTGAATCATATAACAATACCTTAACGTCTGACAATGAATCAATCCAAAGTTCTTATCTATGGTGGAGAACATAAAGATGAAATTGTTGTAGGTCGCATGCCACCTCAAAATTATCTTTCCAATCAATCCATTGAGTCGTCCATATAAGTGTCACAAACAGCCCTAGAGTTCGTACAAAAATAACACCATATGATATGCATCAATCAACTCTAATGTCACCAAGATACTCCAATGTCACCATTTGTCGGGGTACACAAACAGGGGTGTATGTTTCCCCCTGACCTGTGCGCAAATAGAAGACGGCCCCGAGCACGGCAGCAACAGCGAGGAAGGCGTTCTACGATGACCTACGAAGAGCCATTAGGTCACGACAGCAGCATCCTACATCAACATATGCTGGATGACCAAGCCACGGCAACAAGAGCCCTTCGAGCTACCGAAGGACACTCCAAGGAAACCAAGGCAGCACCTCCTAGAAGAACTTCCCTTGCCAGGCAGGAGGACCCGGCAAGGATGAAGCAAACTCTCAGAAGCGAGGCCAAGATTCCTCCCCGGCAAGGCTTGCCGGGCCATCTGGGGCGCTCAGTCCCGCCAAGGCTCCACCGCTCCACCGCATCATTACTCCAGTCACCTATCGGTGTGGTGTCAAGCCTCCAGACGACTAAGTGGCATCCATCAAGCACGCGGCGGCCACCCAGAAGGCTTTTTATCTCCAGATGACACCCGTTCAGGCGACGTGTCAAGCATGAGGGCAAGACGACGGCCAAGGCAGCTCGGCAGGCTTGCCGGGCACACCCTCGACATGACATTAAGCGGCGCATTTAATGCGGGCAGGAGCACCTCACCGTTGTTTTGGTCCCTCCATCAATCCACCAACAAAGCAGGAGTAGGGTTTTACGCCTCACGGTGGCCCGAACATGGGTAAACTGCCCATGTCATCGCCGTCGCGCCGTCCTATCTCTTCTGCTCTTCGTGCAATGCGTGCCACCCCTCGCTGAACCACAAATGGGCCATTGGTCCCATAGGTGATCGGGTTCCACACTGACATCTTTGGCGTGCCAGGCAGGGGGCTGCGCTTGCATGAGCCTGAGGAAGTAGGCAGCGCTTCGACCGCCATTGTCGCCTCCTTTGCCACCGGCTTCGTCACCAAGGGCGACATGGAGGAGAGGCAAACAATGACTCCGGAAGGGGGGGCGACACCACGCTTCCACCTACCTCGCCCAAGCTCGGTCGCTTACGGCCGCTGCGGCCATGACTGCAGTGGAGGCGGTAAGCGGCAGCAAGACGACGATCCCAAGCTACTCGAACATCGAGACCATGCGGCGTCTCCTGTTCCAGAGAAAGGGGCGGAGGGACGAAGGTGCGTGGTTTCCCTCTCCACCACTCTCACTTGGCAGCGATCGAGCTGCACCGGGTCCTAACACCACCGGCATCGACGAGCCCACGCGGAACTCGGTCCAGCATTTCTCCTGCTTGGGGGAAATCCTGAGTACTGCATTGGTGCGGATCCACCGGTTGGTGCCCCGGTAAGCATGCTCCGGCAAGGCCGTCCGCTCCGGCGCGACTTTAGTGCCAACTACTGTAAGATCGACGAAAGTGTGGAGTGGAGGAAAAGGAGAGAAGCCGGACCAGCCTCGCTCCATACCCGCCACCCACAGAAAGACTTCCAGTTCCTCTTGGCCCTTGCCGGGGACCCAAGGGTAATATACGAGGCATCACCCTCCCCGGGCTCGTGAACGCAGCAAGCAACCACGACCAAGGGAAGAAGGAGATGTCGGCAAAAGCTAAGTTCACATACTACTGAATATCCTTTTTCGTATAACTTGCATTTGTCGTCCCTCGAGTGTCCAAAAGTAGAGATTCTGTATGTAGAAATCTTTTGTGTAAATGGCACCTTGCCGGGTTTGTCTGTACCCTCACCCTGACTGAGCCAGCTCAGAGGGCGTGTAGCTACGCAAAAGACACCTGAAAGGAAAAGCCTGCTGGGAAATGATCTTGCCAACTTGACGCTAAGGACCTGCTCCTCACAGCGATTGCGGCATCAAAGTACCGGCAGGCAACCAAAACACACAAAAAGAGATCGACCATATGCATCCCCACGAATAAGACACAAAAGGGATGACGTGCACTAAATCATAGATAAACATCAGTTCGGCATAAATAAGCAAATAGTATGAGTCCTAAATACCAGCATGCATAATGTTTTGGTTACAGGACGATTCAAGAGGGCACATGGCCCAACGCTTTCTGTCGTAGCCCTACGGGGCCCTGGGGATGGAGAGGATCCTGTTAGCGAAAGGGGTAGCTTTCTCCTTAGCAGTAGAAATGTTAGCACCTGCCGGCAGCTTCCTGAACCCGTCGGCGAGCTTGAAGTCTGGGTGGCGGTAGGCGATGTTGGTCAAGACCAGGGAGAGGGCATCGTGAGCAAACTTCCGGGACTCACTCTCGAAACGAGCAGCCCTCCCCTCCTCATGCACCTCCAGCTCCTTGATCAGCTCATCGAAGTAGACTACCAGGTTGGCGGTTGGGGCTTCATGCTTGCCGATTGTGAAGGACGGCTTCTTCAAGCCCATGGCCGCCGTCTGCACGGAGAGGCATTTGGCAAGGTCCATCATGCTTTTGATCCAGAGGCTATACTGCGTCACGTGTTTTGATAGCTTGTCTGCCGCATCCTTCTGGTGGGTCTTCGCATTGTTCAGCTCCTTCAACAGTTGCTGCTCACGGGTCCCACTGGACTCAACCAAGCCCTCCAGCGTAGCAATCTGCTCCTTCAGATCAGTGATGGTGCCATTGGCGGTGTCGAGATCCTGGCCGTTGGAAGAGAGCTGCGACTGCACATCCTCCAAGAGGGCCTCCTCCTCCTCCTCTTCCTCCCTGTCAAAAGCAGGACAACAAAATTGGATCAAGCAAATCGACAAAAACTCAGGAGGCTCAACAGAAGAAAAAGAAGGAACTATTCTTACTCTTCGTCCATAAGCATGGAGTTCAGCATGAACCCCATGGCGGAGGGGACATTCTCCCCCTCTTCAAAGTCACGGGGATGGGACTCTCTGATGGCTCCGGGCTCTGCACGGGCGGCGGTGATACAGAAGAAGACAAGTTGTGCGAAGAGACGCTGCACGGCGAGCCTGAATCAGATTGGGAGCTGGAGCTGGGGTCAACCCCAATGACTGTCCTTTGCCGGGCGGGAGGAGTCTTGGCCTTGGACAAGCGAGCGGAGTGCCTGCGCGCCGCGTCAGGTATGTTGTTTTTGGTGGCGATCTTCTTCACCCTCTTGGCGGCAGGCGCAGAGGCAGGGGCCTCGGTCCCCCGGCTAGCAGCCCGCCTCCGAGAACACTGGTCTAAGACCGGCTCGGGGGCTTGCGGGCCCTCAGTGAGCCACTCCTCAATAGGCTCCTCTGCGGCCTGGCCTTCGTCGCCTTCATTTGCCGTCGTTGTCGCAGAATACAAAGCTTCTATCCCGACAAGTTCCTCCTCGGCAACCCTTCCCGCCTCATGCTCACCACTCTTTCCCTGTGAGGAGCCTCCGCCTCCCGCTCCAGTCCCTTCCCTAGATTTTTCCTTCTTGGCGGCCCGGAGCGCCCTATCCTCCTCCAGCCGTTTCAAGATAAACGCTGCCTCTGCTGTAGAGGTGCGCTTGACCATATTGTCCTCCACCCTGACGGTCCTTTCCACCACGGTGGAAGACCACTGCAACTCTTCGTCCAGTGTGGGTAGTTGCCAGACACCCTCTACTCCCTGGGCATTGCAGTCAGGCATCCACTGCAAAATCTGATCCCGGGCAGAATTGTTGTCCAGTGGAACAACTTCTGCCGGCAACTTGAACGACCCGAGGTGGCTGAACAGTTGTTCGCACAGCCAAGCGTGGCCATAAACGAACAGGTTGTTGGCCAAGCCTGGGTACAACCACATCCTGTTCGCAGGGCCCGTGTACTCCCAGGCGAACCTATCCCTTTTCTGTAGCGGCGCAATACGGCGCCGGAGAAAATTGGCCTCGACAAGCTCGACGGTTAGCCCGGCGCCCCTCAGGCGAGTGATCCTGTTGATTGCCGGGTGAAGCCTGTTGTCAGTGAGGCCAAATCTCCGCCAGTTATTGTCGCACTCAATGCATTTTGTCCGCGCCTGGTGATACTCTGAAGCTTCTTCATCCTGAATCCAGCACCAATCTCCCCTCCACTCGTCCCACCTGCCGCGCAGCTGGCCCTGGAGATATTCCTGGTGCTCTCCCTGCCCCCTGGGGATCCAACTCACATTCCCAGAACGGTGGGCCTTGTTCTCCACCCGTGGGACAAAATAATGCCTGAACAGATCCACATTAGGGGCCACCCCGACAAAATTTTCGCACAAATGGGCAAAAATCGCCATGGTCGACATGGCGTTGGGCGTGAAATCTAGCATATGCAAACCATAAACCGCCAGCATTGCTTCGAAGAAATCAGAGAAGGGGAAGCTGAGACCACAAAGGAAATACGCGCAGAAAACCCGGAAAGAGTTCGACGGGTCCTCCTTCACCTCCGCCAGAACTTTGGGCGCGCCATGACCTTTGGGGACTGCCTTCCCCCACATGTAAGCATACCTCGCAACCAAGGCATTGATGTCCAAGCTCGATGGGGTGAAGACCACATCCGCCCTCGGCTTCTTGTCCAAGTCCGCGGCTCTCTTCTTGCTTCCTTCGCAGGTGCCTCCTTCGCAGCGGCCGCCTGCTTCCCCTTCATGGCCGCTACCTTTTTTCCCATCTTGGAGCGCTACAGAAAGAGGAAAGGAAATGGCTGGAAGATCAGCGGTGGGCGTGGGCGTGAGAAGAAGATGTCTGGCTTGAGGAAGAAGATGATGGAGAAAGGAGGCAGATGCGAACAAGCCGTGCCTCTCCGCGTTTTTCCTTTTTATGAGGAACAAACGTGGGGAGGGAGCGCGGCTCTTCGCTTTCTTCCCTCAGGAAGTTACCGTTTGGCAGTAATTGCTACAGTCCCACGACCCCACGACCCGCGGTAATTGTGCGAAGTGGACGTTGGATTGACTGGTCATCGTGGCAAACCATTGCAACAGTAGTACTAAGACGCCACGTGTCCGCGCACTTTTTCGGCCTAACCCAACGTGCCCAGCAACACGTATGGCTCAGGCCCGGGGGCTTCTGTCGGGGTACACAAACAGGGGTGTATGTTTCCCCCTGACATGTGCGCGAACAGAAGATGGCCCCGAGCACGGCAGCAACAGCGAGGAAGGCATTCTACGACGACCTACGCAGAGCTGTTAGGGCACGGCAGCAGCATCCTACATCAACATTTGCTGGATGACCAAGCCACGGCAACAAGAGCCCTTCGAGCTACCGAAGGACACGCCAAGGAAACCAAGGCAGCACTGCCTAGAAGAACTTCCCTTGCCAGGCAGGAGGGCCCGGCAAGGATGAAGCAAACTCTCAGAAGCGAGCCCAAGATTCCTCCCCGGCAAGGCTTGCTGGGCCATCTGGGGCGCTCAGTCCCGCCAAGGCTCCACCGCTCCACCGCATCACTACTCCAGTCACCCATCGGTGTGGTGTCAAGCCTCCAGACGACTAAGTGGCATCCATCGAGCATGCGGTGGCCACCTAGAAGGCTTTTTATCTCCAGATGACACCCGTTCAGGCGACGTGTCAAGCATGAGGGCAACACGATGGCCAAGGCAGCTCGGCAGGCTTGCCGGGCACACCCTCGACATGACGTTAAGCGGCGCATTTAATGCGTTTTGTTCTAACTGCCAGCGTTTGGTATGATAGCACTATTTAGCCATCTAATCAGTGAATAGTGGCAGCTAGCCACTGTGGAGAACCCCTTGAACTATAAAAGGAGGCCCATGGCTACCTAGACAGGGGTTCGGACCCTCACCCACTTGTACGGGCGTAGCTGCTCTTCTCCCGAGCCTTCCTTGCCGGGCAGGAGCACCTCGCCGTTGTTTTGGTCCCTCCATCAATCCGCCACCAAAGCAGGAGTAGGGTTTTACTCCTCACGGCGGCCCGAACCTGGGTAAACTGCCCGTGTCATCGCCGTCGCGCCGTCCTACCTCTTCTGCTCTTCGTGCAATGCATGCCACCCCTCGCCGAACCACAAAGGGGCCGTTGGTCCCATAGGTGATCGGGTTACACACCGACACCATTAGTATCCATGAGTTAATTATTCGATATGCATAATTTTTTTTTCAGAATCATAATAGTCAATCCAACACAAAGAACTTCGAGGATTACCCCAAAGTTTCTATCAAAGGAAGTAGGATGAAAACTTGTATCAACCTCTATGCCTAGATTACCCCAATGTCACCACAGGAATCCGCAAGTTGATTACCAAAACATACATCAAGTGACTCAATAGAATACCCCATTGCCACCACGGGTATCCACATCTAAGACATACATCAAGTGATCTCAAATCCAAAATATTCAATCTAAGAATAATGAAACCTTAAAGGGCAAGACTCAATTCATCATAACAAGATAGAGAGGGAAGAACCCCATATGTTCCAACTATATTAATAAACCTCGTAGTACATCAAGATCATGCCGAATCAAGAACACGAGAGAGAGAGAGAGAGAGAGATCGATCACATAGCTACTAGTACATACTCTCAGCCTCGAGGATGAACTACTCACACATCACCATGAGAACGAATGAGAAGTTGGTGGTGATGGCGATGGAGATGTCCCCGGCGTCGTCCTGGCGCCACTGGAGGAGAGGGGCAAGGGGCCCCCTCCTCCTTCTTCTTCCTTGGCCCTCCGGGGTGAGATGGAGTTCTCCTCTATATTGGATCTCTTGTCTACTATTCTCGGAGCCCTGCACCATTTCTTACATTCCCGGAGATCCGTAACTCCGATCGGCTGAAATTTTGAGAGGATTTTTACCAGGAAATTATCTTACTTGCGGCGAAATAAGGGTTCCAACTGGCCTACGAGGTTCCTACGAGGAAGGGGTGTGCGTAGGGAGTAGGGCGCGTGCTATTTCCTTGTGGAGCCCTCGGGCACCGTCTTGCGTTGAATATTTTTTTCCCAAAAATCACATATATTCCAAACAATCTTCGTAAAATTTTATTACAGTTGGACTTCGTTTGTTATGGATTTTCTGCGAAACAAAAAACATGCAAAAATAGCAACTGGCACTGGGCACTAGGTCAATATGTTAGTCTAGAAAAATGATATAAAAGTGCACCAAAACCATATAAACTTGTCGCAAACATGGGTGAATACTTCATAAATTATAGATACGTTGGAGACGTATCAGCCTACAAGGGGTTACTCACTCATGATTGTGAGCATCATGAAATTGTTGATGGAGAAGAGTCGGTGAGGACGATGGCGACGAATCCCTCTCCCCAGAGCCACGAACGACATCGAAATTAGGGCTCCCGATGAAGAACTGGAGGTGGCGACGGCTCCATATCGTAAAACGCGATGAAACTTCTTCTTTTTTTTCTCGGGAAGATGGAATATATAGCACTAGAACTAGGTCAGGAGGAGATCCAGGGGCCCCACAAGCCACCATGGCACACCCTGGCGGTTGGGGGGGGGGGGGTAGCTAGGCGCGCCTCCTGGCTTGTGGGCCCATGGTGGCCCTCTCTGGTACTTCTTCGCTCCAATATTTTTTATTTATTCCACAAAAAATCTTCCTGATGTTTCGTCCAATTCTGAGAACTTTTTATTTATACACAAATAACACCAAGGTAGTTCTATTGAAAACAACATCAGTCTGGGTTAGTTCCATTCAAATCATGTAAATTAGAGGCCAAAACAAGAGCAAACGTGTTTGGAAAAGTAGATATGTCAGATGCGTATCATGCTCCACATGGAATTTTATTCCTATAATGGGATTTCTTGAACTTACTTGTAGAAATATGAGCACATCAACTCCCTTCACCGGTGTCTTTTTGTGCCATTATTTTGCAGGAAGGCATACTGAAGGTTGCCAATGATATACTTCAAGAAGGGGTACTATACTCTAACCTAGGTCCATTTTAAAGAAACTACACTATGTTGGTGGCCTGATCTGGAGGCTTAGCTAATGCAGCCGGTGGAGAGCTCCTCCGTGGGTTGCATCCCGATAAAACATTGCCAAATACTTACTGAAGAAAGTGTTCCATTTCTTGTTCCAATTGGTCGACAAGCATGCTCACGTTTCTACTGAATGATTATATGTATGAGATTTCTTTTGATTATTTGAGGCACTTTCTTGTCATGCAAATTCATCTTTTACTTAAATACTGATGATGATATGGTTGTAAATTAGTCTGATATATGCCAACAGTTCTCTCTTCGAGAAGATTTTTTGTCGGTTGGTTGTTCGTCCAAATTGAATACCAGCTATAAGAATGGGTTGACAACAGTGATTGACTCTATTGTCACTTCTATGTTTTCCAGATTCATCATTTACTTATATATAAATTATATTGTTATAGCTAAACAAATGGGTGAAAAACACATCAATGGTTGTTCGTCTAGATTGAACACCCAGATAAGCATTCTGATAGTTAGAAATACATATATTGTACATTTTTACATTTGATAACTTGACTTCTTCAATGGCAGAGGGAGCTACATAGAGGTTTGACTGGGCCAGATGGGTCGAGGGATAATAAGAGAAACCAGAGGCAGGTGATCTTGGGGTGCTCGGCTGGTACCAAGACCGTGAGGGGAAGGACTTCCTAGTGCGTGCGTGCGTGCGTGCTTGCTTTCGAACCAGATTGAACCCAACAGAAAAACACACACGCACATGCATTTTTTTCTTGTCCCTGATGTTGTGTTGTGATTGGCTTAGCCGCTGGAGGGGAAAGAATAGAGGATCCGGGAGAAGAAGGAACTGGAGGAGCCAGAGAACATGTCCCTTGTCATGTATATCATTCACATCTCCCACAACTTTTATGAGGGCCACATGCAAGGTATGTCTCTGTCAGTAGATCTTGGATGAGTGCAGGTGATGCATGGGATCTAGTCCTAATAACATCTTTGTTGGTTTGCATGGTTTTGTAGGTTTCTCAGCAGCTTGGGGCTATTAAGAAGAGGGTCACTATTGTCGGGAACTGCAAGGTATCCTATACTACATTACAAGATATCTGGCGATTTGTGTTTGTTTTCCGCAAGCCTCTAACTTGCTTTTTGGGCAATATAGGGAAAATAAAATTTTTGTTAATTAATAAATATCAGATTATATTTTGATTAGATTAATGTGTGATTAGGTGGAAGTGGTAGACAGGTATGCTTTTTATCTTGAATAGTATTTACTGTTCACTAGGTAGGGCACTATTCACAATAATGCTCTACTATTCAATACACTATTTGGAAAAGTATTTTACTATTCACTGCAATATTTAATTCAATTCAATTATATGCACGTTCTAACTTGATTATATCTTTGATGCAGGATCTATTATGGGCTGGCGAGGCCAACAATTCGTCCGACGGTGTGCGCAGAGGTGTAAAATCCTTACTCAGTACTCACCATATTTTTCATTATGTTATATCAGATGTAGCTAGTTACGTTCACTTAGTAGTTTTAATTGCAAATTTATGGGGTAAATTCCTATCGTCTTCCCAGGCAGTTCCACCCGAAGGGAACACTTCTCTACGGCCACAAGGTTCTCATTCAAACGCCACTCTGGGCTACACAGAGAACTACACACGCAGAGGTTTCTCCTATAGGATCCCTAGCATAAGAACTCTTCCCATAAATTCATAAATAAAAATACCAAGTGAAACCAAGAAACTACATCATTTCAACAACATAATTTACATATGGTTTTCCCTTTCGGGAAGCCCCGAAGGGATTACACACAACTTAGGAAATTACCTTCAAACTCTTGGCGAACAAAGCGCCTTCTTGGCTATTCTACTAGCAGTGGTGGTGGCTAAACTACGAAGGAAGTGGTGCTCTGGTGGAGAGTCTCGATGCTCTGAGTGCTTCGCGCTCTCCAGCCTTGTGTTGTTCTCCTCTTCTCTTCTCTTGAGCCCAGCGTCTCCTTTTATAGCCGAGAGGGGTGGCTGCTAGGAAGGCCTTCGGGAGCCTTCCTTCACTTATTTTACACACGGTAGTATGCACGCGTGTCCTACTAGGGTACATGCGTGTCCTTCTAATAATATAGAAAAATGCGAGAGAGAGTGCCGACAAGCTTCAATCTTCAGGAATCTTTGCTTTCTTCACGTGGCATTGTCTCTCGGTGAATAATTTGCTGGCTCTTCTTTTCACCTTCGCTTGCCAGCGATGCAAATCTTCATGCCTTCAGATAGATAGCTCCTCCATGGGAATCCTTGTGTCAGTGTATGCGTACAATATGCCAAGGCTGCTCAAATATTCAACATTGCTTATTCATTTATTCTAATTTAATTTAACTTGCTTAAATATTCGACATTGCTTATTCATTTTTTTTACAGGGTGGTCCTCCCTGCCCATATAATTGATAATACCTTATCAATATTTAAAATATATATTTTGGAATTTCTATCAATATTCGGGTGAGGTATAGGTCCTCCGCGCCCGAATAATTGATAGCAATATCAATATAGGCAATTTGGGCTTTATTCAGGTCGCTGCCCATGCCCTGCTATGTCCATTTGATCATCATCATCGTTTAACAGATTGAAATCATATTTCTGATCGTATTCTTTCTTTATTTCTTCAAATTTTTCGTCCATTTCATGCCTTAATTCTTTTAATATTTCTTCTTTCAATTCTTTCTTTATTATTTTTGAAAATTCTTCAAATCTTTTATCCATTTCTTGATCTATGTATTCACTGTCTAAAGGGTCAAGCCCCTTTAGAAGGCATTCTTGATATGTCTTATATTTTGGAGACTCTTCCTTCTTTATATTTTTTGAGCTTGATGCCTCTCCCTTTGTGGGAATTGGTGAAGCGGGTATGCCTCTCTTTATTTGGATATAGTCTTTAGCCTTTGGGTCAATATAATAATCTGGTCCGAATATCTTTCTTGCCCAAAATAAGGCATCATTTATACTATCATATCTTTTGAATGTTAAATCTTCTCCTTTTCTTTTTGCATCTAACTTTTCAATCATAATGTTTTCCCATTCCAGATATATGCCGGGTTTATTTCCGTCAAATATAATATATAGTGTTTCTCCTTTTGGCATTTCAATCTTTCCTGGCTTTGGCAATTTTTTGTTCAGTTCGCTAAAATATTCTGCCAAGCTATTCAGAATTGATAACATATATCCCATTTCCTCTCTTTTGGTGGTATATTGGAACCAGAAATTATCCAATATGCAGCGTTGAACTTCATCAAGCTTGATATGAGCCTTTGGCTTGAAATTGAATGTATTTGGCTGAAATACTTTCAGCCTATTTTCTTCTCCAAAGAAGATATATTCCTCCTTGGTGGCGAATAATCCTTTCCTCATTTCTGTAAATTTGATGCACGAGAAAATATGTCAGGTAAGGTATTATCCTTTCCCTTAATATGCTCAATATTTTGAAAAATTTACTTTATATTCTATTTCTCGAAACTTGAAATAACAGCTATTCATTATCTTCGCCCAATTTGAGGCATAAATAATTTTATCACGCCTTATTTGGATTTCTTCCCATGTCATAGGTGTTCCATCGAACATAATATACACTGGTCTTGGTGTAAAATATATTGCATGAGTATTGATATTAGATCGCATATAACCTTTCTCTTGTCTATTGATTATGTCATTAATTTCTAATAAGCATCTTTCGATATCATCAACATGGATATGATCTTTTGGTTTGAAATTGAATGTGCTTGGCGGCAATATCCTTAATCTGGTGTTATTTCCTGATATGTAGCCTTCTCTTCTTCCTGCAAGTGTACTTCTCTTCATTCCTATAGAAATGGTGATCAGTGGAATATGTTTGGTAAACTATTTAATTTGCCTTTAATATGTTGATATATTACTTATATCAATTCTCTGCTATAGTGTCTGCCATGTTCTGGTAGAACCTTTATTGCTATTTATGTGGTTCTAATATTTTATCTCGTTCTGTCACCATTTGTTGCTCCATTTCTGTGTTTCTATTAACCTCTTTTTCTTCTAACTTATCTATTAGTTTTTCTAACTCTGCTTCTAGTGTATTTATCCTATTTTCTAGGTTTCTGACTCTACTAGATAATATTCTATCTTCTGGTTCTAATTCTATTTCTTGTCTCCACTTTTGATTATTGGCTTTTAGACATGAGGCACATGCTTGTCTTAAACACAAACTACATGTGAACCTATTATCTTGGCTTGGGTAATATATACAGAAAGCACATTTTATGTTATAATCACCTTTTCCTCTAATCCAATCATGTTCACAATCTACTTGGTTCATCATTTTAATTTTTAAACCGGCTAATTCATCTATTAGGTCTATTTCATCTTCACTTGATTCATATTCTGGAGCCTCATTTTCTACTTCATCTGTTTCTATAATTGAATATATTGACTCGTCGTCTTTTATTTCATCATCACATACTAGTATATTTTCATTAACGCTATCTATAATTAACACTCTCTCTTGTTCTTCATATTTACTAGAGTATCTTTTCTGGTCTTTATTAGGGCAAGTTCTACTTAGATGATCAGGAGAGTTACATATGAAACACCTGCATGTTTTATCATAGGTTTTCTTAGGATTATATCTTCTTACATTTCTTTTATGCAAGAATGGGGCTCTATTGTCTGACCTTCTTAAGAAATATCTTTTCTTTGTTCTAAAATCTCTCCTTTGTGGTTTATAATATTTGTTTTTCCTATGCCTTTCTTCTCCATATGTAAGTGGTATTTGGACTATGTTATTGCAAAAGTTATAATCTGATTTCTTCATAGATCTTTGGGCTTGAATGCTAGTACATACCTTTCTTAGCTGTTTGAAAACAAAAGTTATGGCTTGGGATATATTTACCACATTTCCTCCTGTTTCTTTTTTATACTCCTCAAATATTATGGAACCTAGAGGATCAGGCAATTTATTAAAATATCTTTCTACTACACCTACATTAAAACCTTGTTTAGCAGTAGTAGCATTGTACAAATAATGCTGGGAGAATTCTTTAATACCTTTCCAGCTAGTTAATGTTAATTTTTCTATTTCTCTTAACCTTTCATTTTGCAATGAGGTATGTCCTAATTCTGGATCTTCTGCTATGATCATATTTGAGATAACATTCGCAAAGTTATTAGGGTTACTTCCTGCCCTTTTTAATTCTTCATATTGACTAGGGTATGACTCTACCCATTGTTCCCATAGAACTTTTACAGATTCTCCTAAAAATGTTTCAAGATATGTTAACATATCTTCTACCTTAGTGCCTATATTATACTGATTTTGTATATATTTTTGCACTATTAAACCTTTCCATCTGCTGATTATATTTGGCCAATCTATTGGATCATGAGCTGCTAGGTTTAATATAGCGCCATCATTCTTATAATTTTGAAATTGCACTGGTTTTTCAAAATCTCTTCTTTTAGTACCCATATATCTATATTGTCCAGGGATATACGTAGGTTGATAGTCATCTTTTTCTGGAGGCCATTGTCCAGCTGATCTGGTAGGTCTCTCTCTTTCTCCTTCTCTTTTTACAGCCGATTCTCCATATCCTCTTCTTCTTTTACCACTATTTTCTACTTCCATGGCTTCCATTGCATTGTCTAAATGATGTAGCCCCACATCATCTAGTGAGTTATAGAAATCACTATTTTGTTCTGAATCATCATATCTTTCATCTTCTAACCACATTTCTTTTATTAATTCTTCCTCCTCCTCATAACTTTCTAATAATAACTTATTATTGATATCCCATTGCTCTTCTTCACTAATAACTTCTTCTTTTTGAACAATATTCTTGTCTTTATTATTATTATTATTATTATTATTAATGATAGCATTTTTATTAATAATAGCATTTGCTTTTCTTTCTGCGGATGCCATAATTTTATCTTCCATGGTTGAACTACTAGTGAAAAACTTTTTATCATTTTTTAGTTTCTTTAACCTTGCAATTTCTCTAATGATAAATAGTTCTCTTTCTCTAATTTTAGGCCAATCCTTTGTCATAGAATGACTATATTCCCATTCAATATGTTTTAGCTTCTTTTCCCAATGAATTATTTCATCATCTAAATCAGCCTTTTCCATGCATTCAGATATACCTTTATCATTATTAATTTCTGATTCTGACATAAAAGATTCAGAGTCTTCTATTGATGCAGCTTTATAGTTCATAAATCGAATGCTGCTACTTCCTTCACAATTTTGATAGCTTATGTAGTTTTCAGGCTGCTTTAATTCTTTTTTCTCTATTAATTCACCTATCTTCCATTCTTCTCCAGCTCTTTCTTCAGAACCAATTTTAAGAGGATTCATAAACTTTATACCTTTTGATTGCATACTATCAATTACGTCATTCACATTTACTCTATATCTGGAGCTACTTCTATTAGTGAGCCTTCCTATAAATTCTATGCTTACTAGCAAATTTGTTCCTTTAAAATCTTCATAACCTTTAGTTTGGAAACCAAAACTCATTTTTTCAATAAATTCTTTTACGGGCATCATTAGGTCTGGAGCTATATAGGTTATTAATCTATTTTCATTCATGTCTCCTTCCAAAAATCCTAATGCTGCTTTGTCTACTGATTCCCATCTTCTGTCTAATAATGTTATTAAAACCTTTGCACCTAATTTCTTCCTTGTCATGCCTTTGACTCCTATGATATACATACCTTGATGAATATATTTATAACCACAATATTTTAGTTCATTTTCAAGATTTTTGCTTACAATTCTTAAATCTACTGGATGTGTTAACACACTTAATTCTACTTCTCGAGATATTCTGTATAGACCACTCTTACTTTCAAACATACCCATATGATATACTTGTTGCGGCTTTATTTTTCTTAGGGTATCTTTCTGATATCTTTCTAGATCTCTTTGTATATCTATAACTTCTTCAATACTATCAATATCATCAGCTTTGCATGATAATCTATGCTTCATGGCTAGAGGTCTTGAGTCTTGCCTTACTAGTTGGAGGGTTTTGTCTCTTCTAAGGAAGCCTTTAGATACGTCCATTTTTCTGAATTAATATTTCTAGCAGAGGCAACTATTCCGGATGATGAAAGCACAATTTCTTTGTTGCTTTGACCACTATTTAGTTTATTTAAAATTTGGATTAATAGATGGAGGATGGTGTTATTTTGTCTTATTATTACTTTGGAATCTTCTTTTGGGGAGTCGTGATCGCAGAATCCGACAGGAGGTGACAGGTATTTAGCAACTTCGTTTAATGCTTGAGTATATTCAGTCATATAATTATGAGATAATCAAAGTTTTAACCTCTTGCACCAACTTTTTTATTTCAAGTATATCTTGTCTTGTTTCAGTGCGTGGGAGTGACTCTTTGCCTTTACTTAAGTAACAGCCTATTGATAACACTTCTTCTTTAATATAATCGTTATTCTTAGAAACTGTATTCTGTCTTGCTTTTGCTTCCTCTAGCTTATGTAAAGCTAGATCAATTTTATTATTCAACCCTGAATACTTATCAGCAAGCTTTTGGTATTCTTTGAATAAACTTTCAAATTTTTGGTCTAAATTATCTTGTCTTTTCCCCCAAGATATGTAAAAATTATATATCAAATCGACGACTGTATTTAACTGTCTATGAGATGTATGCCAAATATGCTCTTCAGAGGGATTTACTCTGCACCTTATATTTAAATTTTCTTTAGTATTTATTACTTTACCTGCGCTAACTTCTAAGTTTAAATATTTTAACCTTTCAATGATTAAACGCTGGACCTGATACCAACAATATAGGAAAAATTAAATTTTTGTTAATTAATAAATATCAGATTATATTTTGATTAGATTAATGTGTGATTAGGTGGAAGTGGTAGACAGGTATGCTTTTTATCTTGAATAGTATTTACTGTTCACTAGGTAGGGCACTATTCACAATAATGCTCTACTATTCAATACACTATTTGGAAAAGTATTTTACTATTCACTGCAATATTTAATTCAATTCAATTATCTGCACGTTCTAACTTGATTATATCTTTGATGCAGGATCTATTATGGGCTGGCGAGGCCAACAATTCGTCCGACGGTGTGCGCAGAGGTGTAAAATCCTTACTCAGTACTCACCATATTTTTCATTATGTTATATCAGATGTAGCTAGTTACGTTCACTTAGTAGTTTTAATTGCAAATTTATGGGGTAAATTCCTATCGTCTTCCCAGGCAGTTCCACCCGAAGGGAACACTTCTCTACGGCCACAAGGTTCTCATTCAAACGCCACTCTGGGCTACACAGAGAACTACACACGCAGAGGTTTCTCCTATAGGATCCCTAGCATAAGAACTCTTCCCATAAATTCATAAATAAAAATACCAAGTGAAACCAAGAAACTACATCATTTCAACAACATAATTTACATATGGTTTTCCCTTTCGGGAAGCCCCGAAGGGATTACACACAACTTAGGAAATTACCTTCAAACTCTTGGCGAACAAAGCGCCTTCTTGGCTATTCTACTAGCAGTGGTGGTGGCTAAACTACGAAGGAAGTGGTGCTCTGGTGGAGAGTCTCGATGCTCTGAGTGCTTCGCGCTCTCCAGCCTTGTGTTGTTCTCCTCTTCTCTTCTCTTGAGCCCAGCGTCTCCTTTTATAGCCGAGAGGGGTGGCTGCTAGGAAGGCCTTCGGGAGCCTTCCTTCACTTATTTTACACACGGTAGTATGCACGCGTGTCCTACTAGGGTACATGCGTGTCCTTCTAATAATATAGAAAAATGCGAGAGAGAGTGCCGACAAGCTTCAATCTTCAGGAATCTTTGCTTTCTTCACGTGGCATTGTCTCTCGGTGAATAATTTGCTAGCTCTTCTTTTCACCTTCGCTTGCCAGCGATGCAAATCTTCATGCCTTCAGATAGATAGCTCCTCCATCGGAATCCTTGTGTCAGTGTATGCGTACAATATGCCAAGGCTGCTCAAATATTCAACATTGCTTATTTTTAATTTAATTTAACTTGCTTAATTTTTCAACATTGCTCATTCATTTTATTTTTATTTATTTATTTATTTATTTTTATTATTATTAATTTTTTTTTTACTGGGTGGTCCTCCCTGCCCATATAATTGATAATACCTTATCAATATTTAAAATATATATTTTGGAATTTCTATCAATATTCGGGTGAGGTATAGGTCCTCCGCGCCCGAATAATTGATAGCAATATCAATATAGGCAATTTGGGCTTTATTCAGGTCGCTGCCCATGCCCTGCTATGTCCATTTGATCATCATCATCGTTTAACAGATTGAAATCATATTTATGATCGTATTCTTTCTTTATTTCTTCAAATTTTTCGTCCATTTCATGCCTTAATTCTTTTAATATTTCTTCTTTCAATTCTTTCTTTATTATTTTTGAAAATTCTTCAAATCTTTTATCCATTTCTTGATCTATGTATTCACTGTCTAAAGGGTCAAGCCCCTTTAGAAGGCATTCTTGATATGTCTTATATTTTGGAGACTCTTCCTTCTTTATATTTTTTGAGCTTGATGCCTCCCCCTTTGTGGGAATTGGTGAAGCGGGTATGCCTCTCTTTATTTGGATATAGTCTTTAGCCTTTGGGTCAATATAATAATCTGGTCCGAATATCTTTCTTGCCCAAAATAAGGCATCATTTATACTATCATATCTTTTGAATGTTAAATCTTCTCCTTTTCTTTTTGCATCTAACTTTTCAATCATAATGTTTTCCCATTCCAGATATATGCCGGGTTTATTTCCGTCAAATATAATATATAGTGTTTCTCCTTTTGGCATTTCAATCTTTCCTGGCTTTGGCAATTTTTTGGTCAGTTCGCTAAAATATTCTGCCAAGCTGTTCAGAATTGATAACATATATCCCATTTCCTCTCTTTTGGTGGTATATTGGAACCAGAAATTATCCAATATGCAGCGTTGAACTTCATCAAGCTTGATATGAGCCTTTGGCTTGAAATTGAATGTATTTGGCTGAAATACTTTCAGCCTATTTTCTTCTCCAAAGAAGATATATTCCTCCTTGGTGGCGAATAATCCTTTCCTCATTTCTGTAAATTTGATGCACGAGAAAATATGTCAGGTAAGGTATTATCCTTTCCCTTAATATGCTCAATATTTTGAAAAATTTACTTTATATTCTATTTCTCGAAACTTGAAATAACAGCTATTCATTATCTTCGCCCAATTTGAGGCATAAATAATTTTATCACGCCTTATTTGGATTTTTTCCCATGTCATAGGTGTTCCATCGAACATAATATACACTGGTCTTGGTGTAAAATATATTGCATGAGTATTGATATTAGATCGCATATAACCTTTCTCTTGTCTATTGATTATGTCATTAATTTCTAATAAGCATCTTTCGATATCATCAACATGGATATGATCTTTTGGTTTGAAATTGAATGTGCTTGGCGGCAATATCCTTAATCTGGTGTTATTTCCTGATATGTAGCCTTCTCTTCTTCCTGCGAGTGTACTTCTCTTCATTCCTATAGAAATGGTGATCAGTGGAATATGTTTGGTAAACTATTTAATTTGCCTTTAATATGTTGATATATTACTTATATCAATTCTCTGCTATGGTGTCTGCCATGTTCTGGTAGAACCTTTATTGCTATTTATGTGGTTCTAATATTTTATCTCTTTCTGTCACCATTTGTTGCTCCATTTCTGTGTTTCTATTAACCTCTTTTTCTTCTAACTTATCTATTAGTTTTTCTAACTCTGCTTCTAGTGTATTTATCCTATTTTCTAGGTTTCTGACTCTACTAGATAATATTCTATCTTCTGGTTCTAATTCTATTTCTTGTCTCCACTTTTGATTATTGGCTTTTAGACATGAGGCACATGCTTGTTTTAAACACAAGCTACATGTGAACCTATTATCTTGGCTTGGGTAATATATACAGAAAGCACATTTTATGTTATAATCACCTTTTCCTCTAATCCAATCATGTTCACAATCTACTTGGTTCATCATTTCAATTTTTAAACCGGCTAATTCATCTATTAGGTCTATTTCATCTTCACTTGATTCATATTCTGGAGCCTCATTTTCTACTTCATCTGTTTCTATAATTGAATATATTGACTCGTCGTCTTTTATTTCATCATCACATACTAATATATTTTCATTAACGCTATCTATAATTAACACTCTCTCTTGTTCTTCATATTTACTAGAGTATCTTTTCTGGTCTTTATTAGGGCAAGTTCTACTTAGATGATCAGGAGAGTTACATATGAAACACCTGCATGTTTTATCATAGGTTTTCTTAGGATTATATCTTCTTACATTTCTTTTATGCAAGAATGGGGCTCTATTGTCTGACCTTCTTAAGAAATATCTTTTCTTTGTTCTAAAATTTCTATTATCTCTCCTTTGTGGTTTATAATATTTGTTTTTCCTATGCCTTTCTTCTCCATATGTAAGTGGTATTTGGACTATGTTATTGCAAAAGTTATAATCTGATTTCTTCATAGATCTTTGGGCTTGAATGCTAGTACATACCTTTCTTAGTTGTTTGAAAACAAATGTTATGGCTTGGGATATATTTACCACATTTCCTCCTGTTTCTTTTTTATACTCCTCAAATATTATGGAACCTAGAGGATCAGGCAATTTATTAAAATATCTTTCTACTACACCTACATTAAAACCTTGTTTAGCAGTAGTAGCATTGTACAAATAATGCTGGGAGAATTCTTTAATACCTTTCCAGCTAGTTAATGTTAATTTTTCTATTTCTCTTAACCTTTCATTTTGCAATGAGGTATGTCCTAATTCTGGATCTTCTGCTATGATCATATTTGAGATAACATTCGCAAAGTTATTAGGGTTACTTCCTGCCCTTTTTAATTCTTCATATTGACTAGGGTATGACTCTACCCATTGTTCCCATAGAACTTTTACAGATTCTCCTAAAAATGTTTCAAGATATGTTAACATATCTTCTACCTTAGTGCCTATATTGTACTGATTTTGTATATATTTTTGCACTATTAAACCTTTCCATATGCTGATTATATTTGGCCAATCTATTGGATCATGAGCTGCTAGGTTTAATATAGCGCCATCATTCTTATAATTTTGAAATTGCACTGGTTTTTCAAAATCTCTTCTTTTAGTACCCATATATCTATATTGTCCAGGGATATACGTAGGTTGATAGTCATCTTTTTCTGGAGGCCATTGTCCAGCTGATCTGGTAGGTCTCTCTCTTTCTCCTTCTCTTTTTACAGCCGATTCTCCATATCCTCTTCTTCTTTTACCACTATTTTCTACTTCCATGGCTTCCATTGCATTGTCTAAATTATGTAGCCCCACATCATCTAGTGAGTTATAGAAATCACTATTTTGTTCTGAATCATCATATCTTTCATCTTCTAACCACATTTCTTTTATTAATTCTTCCTCCTCATAACTTTCTAATAATAACTTATTATTGATATCCCATTGCTCTTCTTCACTAATAACTTCTTCTTTTTGAACAATATTCTTGTCTTTATTATTATTATTATTATTAATGATAGCATTTTTATTAATAATAGCATTTGCTTTTCTTTCTGCGGATGCCATAATTTTATCTTCCATGGTTGACCTACTAGTGAAAAACTTTTTATCATTTTTTAGTTTCTTTAACCTTGCAATTTCTCTAATGATAAATAGTTCTCTTTCTCTAATTTTAGGCCAATCCTTTGTCATAGAATGACTATATTCCCATTCAATATGTTTTAGCTTCTTTTCCCAATGAATTATTTCATCATCTAAATCAGCCTTTTCCATGCATTCAGATATACCTTTATCATTATTAATTTCTGATTCTGACATAAAAGATTCAGAGTCTTCTATTGATGCAGCTTTATAGTTCATAAATCGAATGCTGCTACTTCCTTCACAATTTTGATAGCTTATGTAGTTTTCAGGCTGCTTTAATTCTTTTTTCTCTATTAATTCACCTATCTTCCATTCTTCTCCAGCTCTTTCTTCAGAACCAATTTTAAGAGGATTCATAAACTTTATACCTTTTGATTGCATACTATCAATTACGTCATTCACATTTACTCTATATCTGGAGCTACTTCTATTAGTGAGCCTTCCTATAAATTCTATGCTTACTAGCAAATTTGTTCCTTTAAAATCTTCATAACCTTTAGTTTGGAAACCAAACTCATTTTTTCAATAAATTCTTTTACGGGCATCATTAGGTCTGGAGCTATATAGGTTATTAATCTATTTTCATTCATGTCTCCTTCCAAAAATCCTAATGCTGCTTTGTCTACTGATTCCCATCTTCTGTCTAATAACGTTATTAAAACCTTTGCACCTAATTTCTTCCTTGTCATGCCTTTGACTCCTATGATATACATACCTTGATGAATATATTTATAACCACAATATTTTAGTTCATTTTCAATATTTTTGCTTACAATTCTTAAATCTACTGGATGTGTTAACACACTTAATTCTACTTCTCGAGATATTCTGTATAGACCACTCTTACTTTCAAATATACCCATATGATATACTTGTTGCGGCTTTATTTTTCTTAGGGTATCTTTCTGATATCTTTCTAGATCTCTTTGTATATCTATAACTTCTTCAATACTATCAATATCATCAGCTTTGCATGATAATCTATGCATCATGGCTAGAGGTCTTGAATCTTGCCTTACTAATTGGAGGGTTTTGTCTCTTCTAAGGAAGCCTTTAGATACGTCCATTTTTCTGAATTAATATTTCTAGCAGAGGCAACTATTCCGGATGATGAAAGCACAATTTCTTTGTTGCTTTGACCACTATTTAGTTTATTTAAAATTTGGGTTAATAGATGGAGGATGGTGTTATTTTGTCTTATTATTACTTTGGAATCTTCTTTTGGGGAGTCGTGATCGGAGAATCCGACAGGAGGTGACAGGTATTTAGCAACTTCGTTTAATGCTTGAGTATATTCAGTCATATAATTATGAGATAATCAAAGTTTTAACCTCTTGCACCAACTTTTTTATTTCAAGTATATCTTGTCTTGTTTCAGTGCGTGGGAGTGACTCTTTGCCTTTACTTAAGTAACAGCCTATTGATAACACTTCTTCTTTAATATAATCGTTATTCTTAGAAACTGTATTCTGTCTTGCTTTTGCTTCCTCTAGCTTATGTAAAGCTAGATCAATTTTATTATTCAACCCTGAATACTTATCAGCAAGCTTTTGGTATTCTTTGAATAAACTTTCAAATTTTTGGTCTAAATTATCTTGTCTTTTCCCCCAAGATATGTAAAAATTATATATCAAATCGACGACTGTATTTAACTGTCTATGAGATGTATGCCAAATATGCTCTTCAGAGGGATTTACTCTGCACCTTATATTTAAATTTTCTTTAGTATTTATTACTTTACCTGTGCTAACTTCTAAGTTTAAATATTTTAACCTTTCAATGATTAAACGCTGGACCTGATACCAACAATATAGGGAAAATAAAATTTTTGTTAATTAATAAATATCAGATTATATTTTGATTAGATTAATGTGTGATTAGGTGGAAGTGGTAGACAGGTATGCTTTTTATCTTGAATAGTATTTACTGTTCACTAGGTAGGGCACTATTCACAATAATGCTCTACTATTCAATACACTATTTGGAAAAGTATTTTACTATTCACTGCAATATTTAATTCAATTCAATTATATGCACGTTCTAACTTGATTATATCTTTGATGCAGGATCTATTATGGGCTGGCGAGGCCAACAATTCGTCCGACGGTGTGCGCAGAGGTGTAAAATCCTTACTCAGTACTCACCATATTTTTCATTATGTTATATCAGATGTAGCTAGTTACGTTCACTTAGTAGTTTTAATTGCAAATTTATGGGGTAAATTCCTATCGTCTTCCCAGGCAGTTCCACCCGAAGGGAACACTTCTCTACGGCCACAAGGTTCTCATTCAAACGCCACTCTGGGCTACACAGAGAACTACACACGCAGAGGTTTCTCCTATAGGATCCCTAGCATAAGAACTCTTCCCATAAATTCATAAATAAAAATACCAAGTGAAACCAAGAAACTACATCATTTCAACAACATAATTTACATATGGTTTTCCCTTTCGGGAAGCCCCGAAGGGATTACACACAACTTAGGAAATTACCTTCAAACTCTTGGCGAACAAAGCGCCTTCTTGGCTATTCTACTAGCAGTGGTGGTGGCTAAACTACGAAGGAAGTGGTGCTCTGGTGGAGAGTCTCGATGCTCTGAGTGCTTCGCGCTCTCCAGCCTTGTGTTGTTCTCCTCTTCTCTTCTCTTGAGCCCAGCGTCTCCTTTTATAGCCGAGAGGGGTGGCTGCTAGGAAGGCCTTCGGGAGCCTTCCTTCACTTATTTTACACACGGTAGTATGCACGCGTGTCCTACTAGGGTACATGCGTGTCCTTCTAATAATATAGAAAAATGCGAGAGAGAGTGCCGACAAGCTTCAATCTTCAGGAATCTTTGCTTTCTTCACGTGGCATTGTCTCTCGGTGAATAATTTGCTGGCTCTTCTTTTCACCTTCGCTTGCCAGCGATGCAAATCTTCATGCCTTCAGATAGATAGCTCCTCCATCGGAATCCTTGTGTCAGTGTATGCGTACAATATGCCAAGGCTGCTCAAATATTCAACATTGCTTATTTTTAATTTAATTTAACTTGCTTAATTTTTCAACATTGCTCATTCATTTTATTTTTATTTATTTATTTTTATTATTATTAAATTTTTTTTACTGGTATATATATCATAGTTTTAAATAGCTGGCTATAGCTCCGCTATAGCCTTTTCAGCAGGGTGCCGTTAAATGGTCGCTTTCACAAATAGCTCGCTATAACCTGCTATAGCCCGCTATAGCTGATTTGGAGGCCCGCCGCTATTTTCCATAGCCCGCTATTTAAAACATTGGTGTGTGTGTATATATATATATATATATATATATATATATATATATATATATATATATATATATATATATATATCTTTACCTACTAATAAAGCACGCATTGCTTCCGTCGGGTTCACTGTCGTGGCGTTTTTTAAAAAAATCTTCTGTTTTTTGGAATTAAATCCGCAGTCCCTTTTTGATGTTACTTTAAGCCGACACCTCGTCCTACGTTACGTGTAGGTTTCAGACTCCAGGGTAACTCCCGTTGAAGAACGAACTAGGAAACACCCAAACTTATACTATATATAACTACGATACTAATCCTTAATGCAAAGAGAACAAACGCTTAGAGAATCCCCTTAATTTCCTCGTCATATACTGTACGAACTCGCCCATGCCGCAGCCAAACCACCGCAAGTCCAAGAGCTTGATTCTCCATCGCCCTCGCTGACAGCCAGGCCACCATCGCGGCAGGAACTCACCGATGCCATCCACACGTCTGATGCTCTCCCTTTGCCTCACCGACAACCGGACCATCGTCGGTCTTGCCGGCATGGACCCGGTCCATCATGATCGCCGCCGGCTGCTGTTATGGTCGTGCTCCAAAAGGATGTTTTAGAGGCGATGGGCGCCATACGCGGCCACGACTGGATGGCCTGATCTTCCCGGCCAGGTGGCATCACAGGATGGCAATGAGCTCGCATGCAGAGACAACGTCCGGCACACCGGCTGTCACGCGCTTGGTGGCAACAGCCAAGGCTGCAAGGCAGCAAGGCAGAGGGGATCAAAAGGAGGAAGATGAGACCCTTGGTTGCCAAGACATCACAACGTCCTAGAAATTTTCCTCCCCTAACGCTACGGATTAACATGCCGAGATCTTGCTGTCAAAGGTGGCGGTGTGAAGGCAGATTGAAGGTGCTTGGATGCATCCTACCGACCACCGCATCTGCAAATCGTACTCATAATAGTTCCCAGGTGTTGGTCAACCTTTTTCCACTCACGGTTGCACCAATCTATGGCCGCATATAGTGGCCATAGACCAAGCTTTTCAAGAAGAGATAAGAATCTGACATATGGCTCGTGTAAAAATTCTTCCAACTGCCTAGATCTAGGCTTGTGGATGCATGGCGTCTTCCTGCCCGAAGTCGTCGGCATCCGCACAGGATGATGAGAGCTCTTTTTTTTGCGAAAGAGAGCTCATATTTTCAACCACTCTTTTTTTCCTTCGGGTCTTGCAGCATCAAGGCGGTGTGGCACATGATCTCTGTGCGTGTGCATGCGTGGAAATTGGATGTGCTACTGCTTACACACTAAAATTGTAGCTTTTTGTGGTGAGGTAATTTTTGGTTGTGTCTGCTATTGCTTCTTATAGATGTGAATTTCTACTTCTTGCAATTGCTAATGCACAAATATTTCAGATTTTTTATATTCCAAACATAATATTTAGTTTAGAAAGGCGGACATGACTGACACGATGACGCATATAATTTAAACCCCTCATTCTGTCGCTATATGATGCCCAAATGGAATTAGTTTGGCAGTTCTGAATTGGTCTGCCGAAGATAGTGCTATTGTGGCCTAGAATTCACTTCTTAACTGCAAGGTACATGTGTTGTCTAGATGTGCAACTATTGCTCCGGACTGTAGTCAATTCTTATGAGGAATGGTGCATAGACCAGGTGTGAGGAGTAACTCACGGAGGGCGGCCATCACGTCCAACTTGGCGATTATAGTTTTTAAAGTTTAAACATTTTCTTGCGTTGGTGAGGTTTAATGACAGGTGTGTCATGCGTTGTTGAGGTTCAATGACCGGTGTGTCGTGCGTTGGCGAGGTTTAAAGACAGGTGTGTCGTGTGTTTTGCCTTAGAATTGACCACTTTCGGACATGTTTGTCATCAGGTGGACACCGTGGCCTTCATCGATGAGGGCAAAAAAAGATAAGCAGTGGAGATATGGAGGTCTTAAGACATGCTAATTTAGCTCGGGGCCTATGATATATATTACCCCATTGCAACGCACGGGCATGTGTGCTAGTGTGTGTGTGTGTGTGTTTGTGTATATATATATATATACGGTCAATTAAGGGTTTCCCCATGGACGTAGCCTGTCGGAGTCCGGGGAGCTGCGTCCACGGACTTGCAGAGAGTTCTAGGTTCGAACACTGGGGCTCTGGTTCATGACCTACGCGACTAGACGGGGACGGCCACGAGAGCTTGGGCGGTGCAAGCTAGCCCAGAGCACGACAGGGACACGTGAGTTACCCAGGTTTAGGCCACCATGGTGGTGTAAAACCCTACTCCTGCTTGGCTGAGATTCCTCGTGGAAGAGTAGTGCGTTTGGAGCTACAAAGTGAGGTCCGGAGGAAGAAGATGCTCCACTACATGGCTGTCCTCCCTTCTTATAGTGCCTTGGGCCTCTTCCCCAAAAATATGAGCGGGAAAGGGCTACCATAGGGCGGAAAATTCAAAGGGGGACAAGGGCTCAGGCTTATCCTGGCCAAAGGTGGTCTTCGCTTGCAAAGGCGCTATCCTGAGGTAAGCATGGGCTCGGCGATGACGCTTGTCCTGGGCGCCGAGTTGTCTTGGTCTTCATTCAACAAAGAGGAAATCTTTGGGACTTGTTTTGGAGGGAGGAAAGCACCGCTGCTCCCTTAACACCAAAGGGGAAACTGGTTGCCGCCGTACCCTGCTGCCCTTATCCTGACAGCAGGGCGTCACCCATGTGACGGGCGTGAGCCTCGCGGCAAGAACCACGAAGCTGGCCTCGCAGGTTGGCCTCACGAGGCGGCCCCGCGAGCTAGCCTCGCGAGGCTATGGCTGACTTGGTGGAATCCGCTGCGCCTAGCCTGCCGATGGAGAAGCCTCACGAGGCTTGCACCTCCCGAAGTGGCTTGCCTCCAAGGGCCCAATCCTAGGTCGATCTTCATGGGCAGCTAACGTGGGCTGCCTCCTGGTCCACAGGCAGACGGGTCGTGGTACCCTGGTTCCCACTGGACCGACAGTAGCCCTCGGGCCCGCAGCGCGCGCGCTCTGCCTGTTGGGAGCGAAGCGCTGCGGGGCACATCGAACTGCCGGGCCCAAGAGATGATGCGTGGCGGCTTTGATGGGACGGAGATGCCCACACTTCCCATGAAGCCTCCGAAACCGCCATCTTGACGATAAAGCTTGCCCGCACGGCGCGCAGGCACATCATTGCTGCCCTTCTTGCTCTCCACCTCCCTTGCGAACTGCTCCTTTGCTTCTCCTTCTTCCGTCTCGCAGCTTTCCGCCACCATGGCGCCTCCGGGTAGGAAGGGGAAGGCAATGGAGGTGGTAGTCATGGAGGCGGCGTATGAGCCCGCTCTGGGTAGATCCACAGTCGTCAACGCCGAGGGGCTTAGCAAAGTGCTCCCGATGGCTGCATCCTCCTTCAACGAGTGGGGGCTACTCGGATTTGGCCGGCGTCGCGCTCGCCTGCCGACCTTGACACCACCTCCGCCGCCATTTTCCTTCACGCGCTCTTCGCCGGCCTGCTGCCACCGTTCTCCGATTTCTTCAACGCCGTCCTCTTGCACTACTAGGTTCACGCGCTGCATCTTGAGCTACTCCAACCTCCTCCTTTCTGCTTTCATATTCCTGTGGGAGGCCTTCCTGGGCGTGGCGCCCTCTGTGGCGCTTCTTGGCCACTTCTTCAGCCTGCGGCTGACCGCGGCGAACCAATGCTTCGGGTGCGTCTCGCTCTGCATCGTCGAAGTGACAGCGTGCTACGGCTTCGACATGAGGCTCACAAAGGAGGTGGACGGATTCAGACGACAATGGGTGTACATGGACGCGGCCCAGTTCAGCCCCCTGCTACAGCCTCCGTCCTCCCCGGCGGCGAGGAGCTCCGGATGGGGACACAAGAGGCTCACCGATCCACGACTGGCACGTGTGTGGAGGAGGCTGGCCGAGTTGAGGGCCGCGAACATAACGTTGATCATGGTGGTGAGGGAGTTCCTCCACCAACGCATCGTTCCCCTCCAGCGGCCCTCCTGCCCAATATGGGCCTTCACTGGCTCGGAGGACCCCATGCGGGTGAGCGCGGACATCTTATCGTCGGGGGTGCTGAACGGGGTGCTCCATACTTTGACAGGCGAGGAAGCGAGCGAGCCACCCACGGGGGGGCTCCCCTTGTATCACTACCGGAACAAAGCGACGTTGGCCGGTGCTATGCCGCGCTTCGATCAGTGGGGGCCGCTTTCGAAGAGATTCAAGGGCCCCTGGACAACCCCGTGTTGGTGGTTTCTAGATCGGGGGACCACGGCGATGCGGGTGCCCGCTCGAATGAGGCGACGGAGCGCGACCGCCGTCAACTCACCCACAGGCCCGTGGGTGAGGTTGGCATCATTCCTCCTAGGGCCGATCTCACCGGGGGCGGCGCCGAAGGTGAGTCCCAGGGTCCTCCCGCGAAGGGTACCGGCAACGAAACTGGCGCCCCGGGCTCCCCCTCGGGGATTGATCATGCACAGCGATCTTGCGGAGACTGCGGTTGCGGCATCGTGCCGCGATCGATGATGAAGAGGAAGTGGATCGCCAAGGATGAGTAATTGTCAGCCCTCCCTTCCTTTGCATCTGGCGCTTCACGCGTGCCTGACCCCTGTCCTATGCAGGGCTTCCTCGACCAGGAAAAAGCTGGAGGAGGGGTCGCCCAGCTCGGCGGAGACCACGCCGCCAACTACTGGGGCCGAGGGGCGCGAAGGGGACGTCCCCCGACTCGGCCCCGGTGCCGGGGTCGCGAGGACATAGGAGCAGGGGATCCCTTTAGAGCCTCAAGGTGCGCCCTCGGGAGGCGACACCTCAGCCTCTGAGGTGCCCGCTGCAGGGGCGGATGTCGCGGCGGTGGAAGGGAGACGCAAGCCCCCCACCGTGCTCCGCAAACAGTGGGGGTGGCATGGAAGGACAGTGTGACCTTCTAGCGCGTAGAGTGGCTACCGGGGGCGCCGATCCCGCGGGCCGCGCTCCCGCTGCAAGGCGGAAAGGATGAGGCCCCGCGAGCCCCTCGCTCCCAGCGAGCCACACCAAGCCCCTGCAGGTCGCAACGGGGGAGGGCAGCAAAGGGCCGGACCCACACTGGGCCTTGGCGCTTGTGAACAGACAAACCACAATCATCCGTGAGGTCCTGCGCAATGCCACGGGCATGCTATGCCAGCTTGGGGCAGAGCTTCAGGCAGCGGAGGTGCGCTTTGCTAGCGAGCGCCTGCGCCTGGCCCAAGGGTGGCATCAACTTGAAGTCGCTGTCAAGCAGGGTCGCCGCCAGAACGAGGCCTCCCGCACGTGGGGTGAGAAGGCCACCGCCAAGGCGAGGGAAGCCCGCGAGCGCGCCCTTTGGGAAGCCGAGGCGGCAGTCCGGCGACGCGAGGCGGCAGAGGCCCGTACGCGGGAGCTCCAGGATCAGAACGACACGCTGGAATGGCAGCTCCATGCGCAGAAGGATGCTAGCTCCGCACGCGAAGAAGAACTGGCGGCCCGCGAGGCAGACATAGAGATCTGTGAGCGGGATCTTGCACGGAAAGTGTCGGTGCAGGACTTGGAGCGAGAGCGACAGGAGGCGCTGGACCGTGAAGTCGCTGCCGCCCAGGGCTCCCTCGCCCAGCACCTGGAGAAGGCCAACGCCCACCTGGCGTCCAAGGAGAAGAAGATCTAGGAGGACGCTGACACGAGGGTCGCGCAGACCCGCAAGGCGCTTGCTGAGGAACACAGCCAGAAGCTGAAGCTGCAGGAGGGCCGCTTCAAGGCGTGACGTGAGGAGCTCTATCATGAGATGGCGGGCCTTAAAGAGATGTTGGTCGAAGCGGAAAACCGGCGGGGAAGAGCGCTGAAGGCCCAGGCCAACGCCGAGGCGGAACTGGCCTCCCTTGAGCAGCAGGTGGGGGGCGTCGCTGCCGTCGTGGAGAAGGCGAGGGATGAGGCGGCCCAAGCGCGGGGACGGCAACATGAACACTCCCAGATGTTCCGCGCCCTTGAGCTCCGAGCCTGCCGTGCCTTGGGCTCCATCTGCAAGGAGGACATTCCTAGCCCCCTCGAGAAACATGACACTAGCTTCATTGACTTCTTCACCAAGCTCATGGAGCAGCTCGAGGTCGGTGCCAAGAAGATGGACGAGATCGTTGATGAGGAGTGCCGCGATCTCCTTGCCCAAGCAGCGATGTGCGTCTTTAGCCAGCTCCTCCGTGCTGACCCCAACTTCGACTTCGAGGCGGTGATTGCTCCCGTCCCGAAGGAATTTCGTGATAACCTCGAGAGAGCGGTGGAGGACCACGTGGACGCGCTGCACGCACAGTTTGCCCACGACAGCGGTGACAACCAAGGCGGAGCCAAGGAAAGCGACGAGGACGGCATTGATAGTGAGGATGGCCACACATCCTCCTAGGCCCCCTCTTCATTATCCTATCATGTGCCGATGCCCACTTCGACTTTGGCTGGGTGTTGTCCTCTTGTAACACAGTAGATGTAGCGCCTTTGGGGGCATGAATATACTACCCGACATTTTGTTTAAGCACTCCTAATGTTGACCGCATTCTCGTTCGCCTCTGAAGTCTTTTCCCTTTTTGCCTTGCCCTGCGCTACTGGGACCCAGTCCCCGGGTGAGCTACGACCGTTGTTGGTATGCTGGCATGAGGGCCCAACAGGGCCTGCAGGTGTAGGGCCCTTGGGCCGGTAGGAGCTCCCGAGGCGCGATGCTCAAGGATCCTCCCCCTTGACGTGCAGGCAGTTCGTGCCAAGGATAAAAGTTGTTCCACAAAAGAGGATGAGAGAGAAGGGAAGACCCTGAGGGTGATATCAGAATTAAAGGGTGTTTTTTGACTTAGCTTCTTTGCGGCGCGCAGCCTGCTGCGGTGCTCGGCAGGGCGCCCTTCACGGGCCTGACCTGCCGAGGGGGTTGCTCAAGGAGGCCTCCTTCTCCCTAGGGGAAGCCCCTGAGGCCTTCCGTGTCCTACATTTAAGAAGACTGCCGAATCCTGCCAAGGAGTAGTAGGGTGCGCACGCGCGAGGTCACGCATGGGTGGTGCACGAGGAACAAAAGCACCAAGGACCTTGGTGAGGTGGCGTGCACCGGAACAGGCCCGCGAGCCAGAGCTCGATCACTTGGGTTTTTTAGCGCTACTGGGACCGACCCGAGCACAGGCACCGTGCCTAGGCCCTGACCACGGTGCAGGCATGACTCGACCCGCGGGTGCGCGCTACTCCTGAAGCACAAAGGTGGGCAAGGACCCATGGCACTTAAGGAAATAGGCTTTACTACAGCATGAAGTGGCTTCATTATACAGGCAAAAAGATACACGCTGTCGTGCTCGGCACGGGTCAGCTTGGGGACGTGGCGGCCGATAGGCCTAGCCTTGAGGCATCATGGAGGCACGCGCTGTCGTGTTCGACACGGGTCAGCTTGAGGATGTGACGGCGATGGGCCTCTCAAGTCGATGTTCCGCCAACGATGAGCATGGGGCTTCCACGTGGTGGGCGGGAGCTCTCCCGTGCCGTAGGCAGCATGGGTACAGAGAGCTCCGGAGCATGTACAACTCCATTTCGCTCGTATCTGTGGGCCCACGGATAGAACTTACGGAGCTGTTGGATGCCCCAAGTGTTTTAGCATTGGAACACCCTCCTCCGTCATTCGCTGCGCATCTATGGCGCCCGCTCCTAGCCGCCCGGGGGGCTAGAGACAGAATCCCCAGGGCCTCCTTAGGCCGCTTGTCGGCAGGCGATGGGGTGGGTATGGCGGCTCCGGGGGTGGCCTCGGCAAGTGCTACCGCAGCGAGCTTCCTTTGGGTGGGATCTTGCTCCTCCCGTTCCACCCCGAGAATCATGCTGGTTGACTGTGGATTGGGTGCCGGGCACGGGAGCGACACCTCGCGCGGGCAAGGGGTGACCGTGATGGGAGGGCCCAACAAGTAACTCCTGAGGCCCGCGAGGGCGACACCGACTTCTAACCTTTTTGTTTCTCGAACGGTGAATTCGCACTTCTCGGGCGCCTGATACTGTGTCTCCTGCTAGACGGGCCGCGCGTTCGGACACACGGCCAATTGGTGCTCGATTACCTCCCTTGGTACACCGGGCATGTCGGCATATGCCCGGAGGGAGGTGACGAGCGCACCTCCCTATTTGGGAGAGGGGGCGCTGCCAATGGCGAGGGAGGGGTCGGGTCCGCTTTCGTCCACCAGCACCTTCCTTGTCATGAACCGCTCTCGCGAGGACGATGATTTCTTCTTCTTCGTGGGCGCGAACTTGGCGAGCCCAGCCTCGTCTTCATCGGCGGGGTATGTCGTGGCAGCAGCCTTGTAAGCATGCTCGAGGGTGCGCAGCTCCTCCTGCTCGTCGCAGTGAATGGTGAGGGTGCCGCCGCAGCCCTGCATCTTGACGAGGCCGAAGGCGTGGTGGGTCACCGCCATGAACTTGGCGAGCGTCGGGTAGCATAGGATGCCATTGTACGGCAGGCCGATGTGGGCAACGTCGAAGTCGATGAACTCGATGCGGTAGTTCTTGCGGGTGCCAAAGGTAACGGGAAGGCACACCTGCCCCAGAGGCAGCGTGGAGCCACCGGTCACACCTGAGAAGGGCCTGGTGGGCATCGGCGCTCGTAGGGCACTTGAAGCGTCTTGACGGTCTCCACGGAGATCACGTTTAGGCCGACGCCTCCATCGATGAGCGTCCTGGTGATGGCAACGTTATTGATTGTGGGAGTGCACAACAGTGGGATATATAGCCCCGACGGCCTTGGTGGGCTTGGGGGTCGCTGGAGTCGAAGACGATGTGGTACTCCGACCACTAGAGGCACCGGACAGACTCGGCTACCGGGAGGGCCACGTTGACCTCGCAGTAGAACTGCTTGAAGTGGTGGTTGGAAGGAGGATCCTGGGCCCCGCCAAGGATGCATGCCACGCCGCAGGGCTCTTGGTAGGCCTCGGCCTCCTCGGGAGGTTGGTCATCACCGCCCTTGGGGGCGCGAGGCCAGCCGGTGTTGGCCTTTGGGCTGGCCTGCTGAGGCTGGTCACGCCAACCCTGGCGGTTGTTGTCGTCGGAGCCATCGTTGCCGCTGCGATCTCCCCAACGGCCATTGCCGCACTCACCGCGGCGGCCCCTGCCGCGGTCCCCACGCTCTCCACGGCCGCTGCGGCGCTCGGGGCGGCTCTCGCGAAGCAGCTTGAGCTCGTGACAGTCTTCAATGTTGTGGGAGTTCACGTTGTGGTAGGCGCAGAAAGGGCGTCTGTCCTTCTTGACCTCGTCACAGTCGCGCAGTCCAGAGGATGGCCCACTAGCAAGCTTCATGAAAAAGACACCCCGCGAGGCCTCCGCCTCGCGAGACAAGCGCCAGCAAGCACCCAGGGGGATCGAGGTGCCACCAGGGGTCTCGGGAGGCCCCCTCGCGAGGCTCCCCCACGAGGCAGTCTCCTGAGGCATTCAAGGCGGGCGTCGCCAGAGGGGTCGCGCGGTCCAGAGCCCCATCACATGGGTGCCGCGCGCGACGACAGACGGTGCTAGAGACCGTGCCAGCATGCCTGGATGAGGAGGCTTTCCTCTTTTGTGCTAAAGGAGCAAGGCCAGCTTGTCGGTTCCCAAAGCAATCCTCAAAGCTTACCTAACTGGTGCAAGAAGACCAAGACGACGGATCCGGTAGGATGGAGGTCATTGTCGAGCCCACCAGCGCGCCAAGGATGGAAGCTTTGCAGGCAAAGACCACCTTTAGTCAGGATAGCCTGTGCCCTTTTCTGTCGGATTCAGGGCTCCGCAGACCCAACGAGGTTCGAAGACTGGTGCGTGTGCGAGGAATCGCTTCTTTGATGCGCCCCGCTTGCTGTCGATCGAGATCAGGCTTGCTGAACGCTGGGATTAGACGGTAGGAAAGGACACAAGGATTTACCCAGGTTCGGGCCACCTTGCGGTGTAAAACCCTACTCCTGCTTTTGGTGGATTGGCCTCACGAGGGGGTTGAGTATGAACTAGTACAGAGGATGAGCTGCCTCGCGAGGGCTCGAGTGAGGTGCGTGGATTTGGTCTCTCTTTCTCTACAGTGGATGCTAGCCTCTATTTATAGTGGCCTTGGTCCTCTTCCCTCATAACAAAGGCGGGAAGGGATCCCACAACGACCAATTTGAAAGGGGACAAGAAGTACATCTTATCCTGACGAAAGATGGTCTTCGCCTGCAAAGATCCTGGCCATGACACAGTGGTGGGCTCGATGATGATGTCCGTCCTGCCAAGCTCGTGGTCTTGGTCTTGTTGCACCGGAAGGGAAACCTTTGGCTCCTTCCTCATGAACACGCGCCTGGCCTTGTTCCTTTAGCACCAAAGAGGAAACGTCTCCCTCTGCGCTCGCTGGCTCCCGCCTGGCCTGGGTCGTCATGGCTTACGTCACCTCGCCCTCATGAGGAGGGCACTTGCATAGGAATCTCCGCTCCTCAGGAGGCTGTCCTGAGGAGCCGCTCCCTAGGAGGCCTTGGCGCAGCTCACCTCGTGAGGGCAGGGCCCCTCGCGAGGGCTCTCCCTCGCGCAGTCTTGGACCCGAGCCTGGCCGAGCCGTTGACGGGCCGCGCGTTGGGCCACAGGCAGGCAGGTCTGGGTACCCCGGTTCCCGAATGCCGATAGTAGGCCCCGGGCCCAAGGCGCACCGGGCCTAGCATCGAAGCGAAGGCGAGGGGCGAAGGGCGAAACACCGCGGGCCCCCATCGCCTGCGGGCCAGACTTGACGCGTGGCACACGATGGGTTGCTGGCGCCTCCACTTCCCCATGTTGCCTCGGCAACCGTCGTTGCTGACAAAAAGCTGGGCGCGTGCTGCAGAACCATCATCGTCCCATCGCGCGCCCGCCTCCTGCTCCTTCCTTCCCCCGTAAGCCTGCGCTCCGCTTGCCGAATCTTGCGCTGGCTCCCATCCGCCTTGCCGCCATGGCCCCCAAGAGGAAGAGAGGGAGGGCCTTGGCGCCGACGATGCCCCGAGCGGGACCGGAGCCCGCACTGGGCTGGTCCACCGTGGTCAATCTCGAGGGCTGGACAAGGTTCGGCATGTGACCACCGCCGACTCCAATGAGTGGAAGGCGACGAGGATTTGGCCCGCCGCTCGGTCTTCGGTAGATCTGTCAGCCACCGATATCCCTCTTCACCTCCATGCCTTTTCTCCGGCTTGCTGCCACCATTCTCGGACATCTTCAATGCTGTGCTAACGCACTATATAGTCCATGCTTGTCACTTCGATCTTGGGTCCATCCTCCTCCTCTCCACCTTCGCGTTCTTGTGCGAGGCTTTCGTGGGTGTCGCCCCTTCCGTGGCTCTACTCCGCCACTTCTTCTCCCTCGAGCTGGTCACTCGCGAGTAGTGCTCGGGGTGCGTGTCGCTCTGGGCGGTGGATACGACAACGGGCACGGGCATCGATACCGTGCCTCTCCCGGATGCGGGGGGATTCCGCAGGCGATGGGTGTACGTGGATGCCACCGTGCGCAGCCCCCTGCTCCAGATCCCCACGGCCCCCGCGAAACCAAGCTCGGGTTGGGGGCACGCGATGCTCGCCGATCCACGGCTTGCGTGAGTCATGACCAGGTTGGCTGACCTAAAGAAGGCGGGGGTGACGATGACGATGGTGGTGAGGGAGTTCGTCCACTGCCGGATCACTCCTCTCTAGCGCCACTCTCGCCCGATGTGGGCCTTCACGGGTCGCGAGGACCCAATGAGGCTCCGGAAGCGTTCCCTTCCTCCCAGCGCGCTGCGCAGGGTGCTCCGCCTCCTGACCGGCGGGGAGGTTCCCGTGCTTCCTCAGGGCGGACGCCCTTTGTATGATTACACGAACAGGGTTAAGATTGCCAAGGCGATGCCACGCTTCGATGAATGGGGGCTGCTCCCCAAGGGCCATGCGGGGCCTCGCGACAATCCCCTCTTGGTGGCGCCCAGCGCCGGGAGTCCCATGGCTGAAACCTCCGAGGCGACCGAGGGGTAGCGAGCTAAGGTGCCTGCCCCTCAGCGGCGTGACTCCGTGGCTCGTGTCTTCGGGAGCGACGCCTCTCCTGAGGGCGCGACCGCAGCCTCCTACACAAGGGGCCACGCGCCAGACGGCAGCGATCTGGCCTTCGGTCTCTGCGCTCCTCAGAGGAAGGGAAAATGCAGGGGCCGCAGCAGCCCGAACTCGTGGGTCCTGAAGAAGAGGAGGTGGATCGCCACAGATGAGTAAGTCTTCTGCCTTCCTTGATTCTTGCCATTCAAGCCCTCCTGAGCTCTCTCTCCTCGGGCTCCCACCTGGCGAGGAGGTGAGGGCAACTACATCATCACCCTCCGGAGTGCCGGTGCGCTCTGCCACCGCACTTGTGCCCGCTGGAGGGGCTCGATCCCTCTCGAGGCAGCCTCCGGGGGCTCGCGACCCTGAGGCCTTGGCGTCTTCTGATGACGGCGACATTACACTCACATGGATGGCGCCGCCGCTTGCTCCCATGTCATCTGGCGGCGCTTGGGGCCGCCTAAGGCCGACAAGCAGCCTGACATTAGGCTCACACAGGACCGAGCCCCCGGCCTCGGAGATGGGCGCCGAATTGGCTGACCCCGGGCATCTGTCCAGTGCCACAGGGTCCCCGCGAGCCACCGCCACAGCTGGGGGCACGGAGCAGGTCCCGGGCCGATGACAGGGCCCCACGCGCGGTCGCGGCGCCGTTCGGCGTGGTCTCCTCCGGGAAGCGAGGGGCGCGTTGGACTGTCTTGAGGCTCAGATTGAAGACGTGGACGCCCACCATGAGGCCGAGCGCCAGTGCTTGACGCATGAGTAGCGCCGGCTTGAAGTAGCCATCAACCTTAGCTGCCTTCAGCACGAAGCCACCCACTCGAAGGATGATGCATCCTCCACCGCGGCCAGAGAAGCCCGCGACCGTGCCTTTGAGGAGGCCGAGGCCGTGGAGCATCAAAACGAGGCCGCGGAGGCCCGCGAGCAGGAGCTCCTTGCTCCGAACGCCGCTCTCGAGTGTCGGATCAAGGCGCGCGAGGACGTCTTGACCGCCCCAGCGGGAGGGCCCCCGGAGTGCGAGGCGAAACTTCACGCGCTTGAGGAGGCACTAACACTGGAGGCGCTGGAGCAGAGCCTGGAGCGTGAGCGGCTGGGCGCCATCGAGGGCCAAGTGGCGGCCGCTGAAGACTCCTTGGCCTCTCGGGAGGCAGGGCTCCAGGCAGAGATCGACGAGGAGGTCGCGGCAGTCCGACAAGCCCTTATCGAAGAATACCACCGGAGGCTCCAGCTTCAAGAATCTCGCTTTTGAGCGTGACGCGGCGAGCTGACGAGCGAGATCAACGATCTCAAGGAGAAGCTGGCTGCAGCAGAGCGGCGCCAGAAGGCGGCGCTGGACGCCCAGGCCATAGCCGAGTCTGAGCTGTCCTCCCTTTACCAGTAGGTAAAGGACATTGCCTCCCTCGCGGAGCGGACGGGGGATGAAAAGAACCAGGCTCGGGGGCTGCAACACACTCGCTCCAAGATGTTCCAGGATCTCGAGCGCCGGGCTCTTCGCACCTTGGACTGAGTCATCGGCGAGAACGTCTCCATGAAGATCGTGGCCGACAACGCGGGCTACCCTGCCTTCTTCACCAGGGTCGTGGAGCGCCTTGAGGGGGCGCGGAGAGGACACGCCAACTGATCGAGGAGAAGAGCCACGCCCTCCTGGCATGGGGATCGACGCGTGTCTTCAGCCACCTCCTTCGCTTGGATCCTCACTTCGATCTTGGGGTTTTGATAGCCCCCGTGCCAAGGGTGATTCGAGGCACCCTGGCGTACTGGGTGGAGGACCATGTGGATGATCTGATCATGGAGCTGGCCACCGGTGACCGCGAGGGCCAATCCGGAGCAGAGGAGCACGAGGCTGGCAGCAGTAGTGATGATGATACCGGTAGTAGTGAAGACAATGACACGTCTCCCTAGGTTTCTCTTTCCTGTTTGCCTGTCAAGTTTTTGAACATGACCCCATGGGTGTGTAAAATCACTTTTGGAAAAAACTACTTTATGATATATGAAGTAATGTTATGTTCCCTGCTCATGCTCTAGCATCGCGCTGTCGTGAGCCGAAGGATTCCTGGCTGGCATGGTTAGGATGACTTAGCTTTGTGTACCCGTGGCCTTCGACGAGCCCCTGCACCGTGGGGCGTGCTTCTCCGGAGCTTTTGGCTCTCGGAGCCCCCGAGGGGCCTGCAAATGGCCCATGGCCTCTTGAGGCGTCCCCGCTAGGCATCAAGCCTCGCGGAGACATAAGAAGTGCTTGACGTTGGGTTCCCTTATGGCCAGCCGGGCCATGGCTGCCTTCTTCCGTCGTCCTTCTTTGGCGACCATCTCGCACTTAAAGCCCCCAGGCGAGTGTCGGCCGCCGCCGGCGTGCCAATTTGCAACGCCCAGCAAGGCCAAGAGGCGAATGCTCCTGCCAAGGGCGGACACTTCTGGGACCAGGCCAGGGGCCGGGCACCCCTGAGGGCGGTCCAGAGCGCTCCTGAGGCGAGGTCAGGGACCGGACGCTCCTGAGACCAGGCTAGGGGCTGGGCGGCCCTGAGGCCGGGCCAGAGCACTCCTGAGGCGAGGTCAGGGACCGGACGGTCCTGAGATCAGGCAGGGGCTGGGCGCCCCTAAGGCTCGGCTAGAGCGCTCCTGAGGCGAGGTCAGGGACCAGACGCTCCTAAGACCAGGCCAGGGGCTGGGTGCCCATGAGGCCGGGCCAGAGTGCTCCTAAGGCGAGGTCAGGGACCGGGCACAGCGCGCGCCTGCGGCTGGTTCAAGAGCATCGCGCGAGGAGTCGGACGCCAAAGCTTTGGCGAGGTGTGCGGACGGGCGGGCCCGTGGCGGCTGGATCCTTGGCGCCACCGGGCTCGCTCAAGCATAGACACTGTGCCCAGCCCCCACTCGCAGGGCGCTCGAGAGGAAGCAGCAGGCAGCCGCCATGCCTCCAAAAACACGAATAAAGGTAGGAAAAGAAACACTGCGTGGAGAAAAATTCCCACCCCTTTTTAGAATAAAGACACGAAAACTTTGAACTTCATTCAAGAAATGGCAAATTCGATTACAGAAGAGAGCCAAAAAGATTGCCGCGTCCGGCGCCTATACTAATCTTCTCACCAACGCGTAGCTCAGTGCTTCCACTGGGTGTGGGCATAGTCATTGGTGGACAGTGTCGTCCGCTAGCGCGAAGCATGGGGCTTCCACTAGGGCATGGGCGGGGGCCCCCGTGGGGCCGAGGGGTGGCGCATCGGGGACCCCGGGGCGTGTACGGCCCCACTCATTATTACGTGAGAGTGTCACGGTAGAAACAACGGAGACGCTCCATGTCTCCTTGGGCGGGGACCCCGTCCCTTGTCCCCAGGCATGCAGCAGTGACCTGGCGATGTGTGCATGCCTGGACGGGCCCTACGGATGGGGGAAAACTCACCGATGCCCTCCCTAGGGAGGACCCACTTCTGGACGGGGCGCCCGACCACGCGGGTCCGGAGGCGGGCGCCACCGCGGTGGTAGCGCCACGCGCCTCGCGGCACGAGGGAGGCCCTGGCACTGGGCTCCCCCGCCGTGCGTGGGGTCGACCCCCACGCGGCACCCTGGCACACCCCGCCTGCCCAAGGTTGGGCTGGCGTCCGCGGGCACGCCGCCGAAGCATGATCTACCTACGATCCAAGGTTAGCGCGATATGTTCTAAAGATATTGGTAGTAACCGGGGATCGCTGTTGTTGATGGTGCCGACTGGGCGCCGGATTTGCTCGTGAGAAATCCCGGTCTCGCGTGGCCTTGGTGATCTTGATGTCCAGGCCGACGGGGTAAGCGCGTGCAGGTCCCGCCTCTGCTCGTCCGACGAGCTTGTCGACGGCAGCATGGAGGCACCGGGGGCCATCGTCCTGAAGCCATCCCCCGATTCTTCCGCTCTGCTGACCGTCATCACCGGTGCCTGGTCACAGTGGCCGGGGGGTGGCCCTCCGTGGTGGCCTCTGGAGGGGCCGTCCATCCTGGTCACACTCTAGGGACGCACCTCCTGGGCCAGGGTGGCAATCTCGCTTACAATATTGCCGCCGCGGGGCCCTCCGGATCCCCTCCGGAAGGATGAGCAGAAGCAGCAGGAGCAGGCGTGAATCCCTGGCGGGGCCCGCAACACAGGCAGGAGGCAAAGAGGCTCTGCGCCCCCGCAAGGGGCATCAAGCAGCTCGGCGACCCGACCAAGCAAGGCGTCATGGTTGCCTTCTGCAAGCCGGTAGTGCAACAACTCGCGCGCCACGAAGCGCGTGGCTCGCGCGTTCGTCAGCCCATGATGAGCGCGGGGGAATGATGTCGCGGTGTAGTTGGAGGACCGCACGGTGGCGCGTTTGCGACGCCGCGCGGGAGAGGGCTGCAACCGGTCCCGCCGCCAACGAGCGACGACGCCAGACGCAGCGTCAGCCGCGAGGAGCATGGGGTGGTGACGAGCTGCACGGCCGAGGACGCCGTCCGGGCGGCGTGAGTGACCCAACGCTCGGCGCAAGCTCGGGGAGATTCAGCCATGGAAGCGGTGGAGCGAGGGTGGAGCGCGGTATATGAAGAAGCAAGGACCTCGACACGCCCCTACCTGGCGCACCAAATGTCGGATTCAGGGCTTCGCAGACCCAACGAGGTTCAAACACTAGGGCGTGTGCGAGGAATCTCTTCTTTGATGCGCCCCGCTTACTGTAGATCGAGATCAGGCTTGCTGAAAGCTGGGATTAGACGGTAGGAAAGGACACAAGGATTTACCCAGGTTTGGGCCACCTTGCGGTGTAGAACCCTAATCCTGCTTTTGGTGGGTTGGCCTCATGAGGAGGTTGAGTATGAAGTAGTACAGAGGATGAGCTGCCTCGCCAGGGCTCGAGCACTACAAAAAAAAGACACATCCGTGACATTTTGGGCCGAATGAATTTTTTTCTGTCATGCTTATGACACTTCTATGACGATAATTGTGACAAAACCCGGTATCATCATAGATGTGGTGGGCTCCTACTTCTATGACAAAAGATCATGACAGAAAATGGGCTTTTCGTCCTGGGCGGGCCAGAGACGCACCTGCATGACATTCTTTGGGCCGTCCATGACGGAAAAAATCGTGGTAGAAGCGAGTGCGAGGAATATTTCGGGGAGTTCCTGGTTACGGTGGGTGGTCGGGGCAGAGCGATGCACGGAGGTTTGCGCGTTTCTCTCTCGTACGCACGCGTGGTGCGAGCCGTGTTCGCTATAACTGAACCCGAGCGAGGCGTTCGCTTACTGAACCCGAGCGATCGCACTGCTACGTACTGAAGCTGATCGATCGACTCCTTCGCTGCTAACTAAACACGACCGACTCCTTCGTTGCTAACTGAACCAGATCGATCGCTGCTGCTGCTTACTGAAGCCGATCGAACCTGCCTCTTGATGAACAGTGACCGTTGGGGGGTTGGTTGAACGAGTCGAGACGTGGTGAATCTACCCGGTTGGTTGGGGTTGGATGAACAGTTCCCGGTGGGCGTTGGATGAACAGGACCCCGTGGTAGTAAGCCGTTGCCGCTGGATGAACAGGACCCCGTGGAGGCCGCCACACCCCAGTCGGCCGGTTGGGGGTGGATGAATAGGACTCCGTGGAGGCTGGATGAACAGTAGACGGTGGAGGCTGGAGGAGGTCGACGATGGATGAACAGTACCCCGTGGAGTCCTGTTTTGCGGTATGCCACACCCCTCCCGATGAACAGGACCCCATTTCGACCATAGGAGGTCGAATAGAAGTCTGTTTCCTCCCTTTTGCGGTACGCCAGACCCCTCGCGATCAACAGGACCCCATTTCGACCGTAGGAGCTCGAACGGAAGTCCGTTTTGTGGTACGCCAGACCCCTCCCGATGAATAGGATCCTGTTTCGACCGTAGCCGATCGAACAGAAGGCCGTTTCCTCCGTTCTGCGGTACGCCACACCCCTCCCGATCAATAGGACCCCATTTCGACCGTAGGAGCTCGAACACAAGTCTGTTTCCTCCGTTTTGCGGTACGCCACACCCTTCCTGATGAACAGGACCCCATTTCGACCGTACACGATCGAACAGAAGGTCATTTTCCTCCATTTTGCCGTAGTTTTGGAGCGTGGCTATACGTACGTTTACTCCATATGTACGTACGTGCCCGTAGTTTTGGAGAGTGGCTGTACGTACGTGTACTCCATTTAGACGGGACTGCATGGACTGCCACGTAGGGGCCGGACTGTACTACGACACGTGCCGCTGCTTGCTCGGCCACGGTCATCCTGTAGAGACACCGCGTATGTACGTACACATTGGCGACCAGACAGACAACGCTATGTACGCTTTGACCGGGTGGGTCCTAGCTGTCAGAGGGATAAGGAGGCACTTCTTTGCGCACGAAGATATAGATGGTAGGTCCCAGCTGTCAGCGGGTGGAAACATTTTTTTTTGCGTGTAATATGGAGGCACTTCCTTGCGTGCGAAGATATAGCTGGTGGGTCCCGGCTGTCAGGGGCGGAATCATTTTTCTGCACGTAATATGGAGGCACTTCCTTGCGTGCGGCCGTGGACCCAGCTGTCAGCCTCTCCACGTACAGTCCTCTTCCAATGGAAGTCGTTCCTTGACCACGTTGACTACGTCGCGCCGAGAGCACCATGGCGGTGGACGACGGCGAGGCATAGGAAGGGATTGACCCAGAGCCGGGGAAGACTCGGCAGTTGTTTCCCACGCGGAGGGGAGTATGACTGTATGAGGGTTTACTGGTTTGGCTGCAGTGTGACGCTGCCGTCGCCGAAGAATAACATGAGGTCTGGGTGAGTGCAGGGATGGCCAGGCTAGCGATTGGGAGTAGGGTGGAGCGGTGAGGCCTGCGGAGCAGCACCGCCGGCCACGGGAGGCAGGAGCAGGCGGCACGGTCTGCGCTGGTTTGGGCGGTTGCAGCAAGAAGACCAGAGGTTGAAGAAGCACGACGGCGGTTGGATTAACATCCAACGGTCACTGCACCTAGAATTGTTTGTTGACTATAAGTTGATAAAGCCCTGCGTACGCGTCAACTTAGTAGGCCCACAAGTCAGCCTCCAATCCTGGTGGGTCCCAGCTAGCAGGGGGTGTATTCATTTTTTTGTGCGTAATAAGGAGGCACTTCCTTACATGCAAAGATATAGCTGGTGGGTCCGAGCTGTCAGCGGGAGGAACGTTTTTTTCGCGACAAACAAAGGCCCTTCGGGTAGGTCCCCGCTGTCAGGTGGATGATCATTATTTTGCACGTAATAAGGAGGCACTTCCTTGCTGCGGCCGTGGACCCAGCTGTCAGCCTCTCCACGTATAGTCCTCTTCCGATGTAAGTCGTTCCTTGACCACGTTGACCACGCCGCGCCGAGAGCACCAAGGCAGTGGACGATGGCGAGGCCTAGGAAGGGAATGATGCGGAGCCGGGGAAGACGCGGCAGTGGATGCCCACGCGGAGGGGAGTACGAGTGTTGACTGCTTCGGCTGCGGTGTGAGGCTGTTGTCGCCGGAGAATAACAGGAGGTGTGGGTGAGTAGAGGGATGGCATGGCCAGCGGTGGCAGCACAGCATCCCACGGGAGGCAGGAGCAGGCGGTACGGCGGGCGCTAGTTAGGGCGGCTGGAACAAGAAGACCAGAGGTTGAAGACGCAGCACGGCGGTTGGATTAACATCCAACGGTCACTGCACCTAGAATAGTTTGTTGACTAAGTTGACAAAAGCCCTACGTACAAATCAACTTAGTAGGCCCACAAGTCAGCGACCAAATATGGTGGGTCCCATCTAACAGGGGGGAATCATTTTTTTGCGCGTAATAAGGTGGCACTTCCTTGCGTGCGAAGATGTAGCTCGTGGGTCCCAGCTATCAAGGAGAGGAAACTTTTTTTTCGCATAATAAGGAGGCACTTGCATGCGTGCGAAGATGTAGCTGGTGGGTTAAACCTGCCAGCGGGAGAAATCATATGTTTTCGCATAATAAGGAGGCACTTGATTGCGTGCGGCCATGGACCATGTGGGTCCCTACTGTCAGCCACTCCACGTACATCCCTCTTGCAATGGCTGTCGTTTGTTGACAAAGTTGACCACGCCGCCCCGAGAAAACCAACGCGGTGGACGACGGCGAGTCCTACGAAGGGAACGACCTAGAACCAGCAGTGGATGCCCACGCAGAGGGGTGTACGAGGGTTCACTGGTTCGGCTGCAGTGTGAGGCTGTCGTCGCTGGAGAATAACAGGAGGTGTTGGTGAGTAGAGAAATAGCCTGAACAACTATGGGAGTAGGGTGGGCCGGTAAGGCCTGCGCGGCAGCACAGCCGGCCACGGGAGGCGGTAGCTGGCGGTACCGTCGGCGGTGGTTTGGGTGGCTGAAGCAAGAATATCCGAGACTTAAGAAGCATGACAGCCGTTGGATGAACATCCAAAGGCCACCGCTGCTAGAATCGTGTGTTGACTATAAGGTGAAAAAGCCTTGTGTACGCGTCAACTTTTTTTTAGCGCTCGTACGTGTCAACTTAGTAGGCCCACAAGTGAGCATCACATATGTGGCAGAGAGCATATAGCCCATTTGCGATTTGTAATAATTTACAGCCCATTTCTTACTTCTAATGGAATTTAATGCAGCCCATTTACTGTTTGTTAACATTACTGCCCATTTTTCTAGCCAGGATAAAGGTTTATAATTTCAACAAAATTTCCCACATTTTGATGGGATCCAATATATTATTTAACCCAAAATTTCGAGCCATATTAAATATAATTTCAAAATAAATTTATATTAGGTAAATATTTAATGAAATTTTGCGCGCAACAATTAATGAAATTAAAATTTTAAAAATCCAAAAAAATACAATGCAGGAGCTCCCCGCCCTCTGACGAGGTTCCGTCAACAAAATCCAAAAAATATAATTCTGAAACTAATTACCTGTTCAGAGCGTTTTCTTATATTTACAGCACATTTTTTATAACTACTACCCATTTATTATTTTTTAAAGCCCATTTTCTTGGCAAGCCTAATGCATCCCTCGTAGGAAAGATTTGCAGCCCAGTGGGCCGGACAATAACAAATTGGCCTGGGTTGGGTATTCCTCAGAAAAAGTTGGGCAAGCCATTTTCAGCTTGAAAAATTTATATCTGGGCTGGATATTTGGTCGACACACTAGCAAGATGCCCGTGCGTTGCACGAAACATCAAGATGCATTTATATGAGTAGTTTATCTTGTGGATAAGGATGAACGAGAGAAGGCCTTATCTGCAAATGTGGAGAGAAGTGCGGGTATCTTTTTGCAAAATTGTCATAGTATCCTTCTTATCCGTCAGATATAGATCGGACGGCCTATGTTGCTGGATGGCAGGCACACCATCATCACCAACTCTGTTTTTTATAAGAGTAGAGAAAAAAAGATAGCCTGGGCTAGACGGGCCACAGCCCGCCCAGTTGATACCCTGCTCCTCTGAACAACAACAAAAACATCTGTCAAACAAAATTCTGCTCACCCCTCAAAAAACAAATACTGCTCGAGCTCTCTCATTTATTGACTATATACGTTGACAATGGTGTGGGACCGTGACGTCAGGAAACCAGGAGGAAGCAATGTGTCTAGGTCTTAGTAGAAGATTTTTTTGTACGAATCTCGATACAAGATCAAAGGAATATAGCATCGATTGAGACATAACAAAGTTTAAGTCGACTGGGACTTAGCAAAATTGATTAATACCTCTAGAGCCGGACGAGCACCGCTTTGTAGTTGAAAAATGTCTGAAATATAATGAAATCCGGCATGTTCATATGAAATCAGGCCGTGTATGAACGAATTTAGACCAGTTGGTTTGAATTCTTGTATCAGTTGTTATGAACATTCAATACAATACGTACTACTCCCTCCGTCTAGGTGTGTATGCTATCGATGACTTGAGACTACCAAACACGACATGCAGTGGTCAGTCCATTGCATGCAATGCTATTAAGCAAATACAGTAAACATTAAGTTCTCTCGTTTTTCCCTACGCCTTGGTCGCGGTGCACAACCTAAGATGAGAACCTAGATAGAGGGAGTAGCATTATTCTTAGGACGCACGGTGATCACGTTGTTTGCTGCAGTTTCACACTTACCAAAAGTTTGAGCAGCTTTTTAGCGTGCCTGTACATTGCAATCAAACTCACAGGCCTGGCAATTCATTGAACAACAATCGATCGATGATTATGCATCTCAATTATTCAGACGTCAGAGCCAATATGTACTTCACAGCTGAGGATACAAATAAAGAAAAATCGATCGATGCTGCTGATAGCAAAGTGTGTCCTATTCCAAAATATCAAATGCATGTCTTCCTGCTAACATCAATGAGCAAAATTTGAAAAGGTTGTCCCATTCCAAAATATGAAAAGCATGTCTTCTTGCGAACATAAATGAGCAAACTTTGAGAAGGTATTCCAAAATATCAAATAACTATGATTGTGGAATTGGCGGGGTTTGCCATCAGTTCGCACATTGGCATGTCACCTCGTACTAAATAAACCAGCTGTTCTTATTGTGCAGTTCCACCAAAATCAACAAACTTCGCGCGTAGCTTGTAGGATTTCGCCTTTATATGTTGCAACGCCTTCAACATATCGGCACCATCAGAACATTTTGTGCAGTTCCCACTAAAATCAAGCTGAGCATCCCTGTTTGCATAAATACAAAAATAGTGATTAGTATGAAGCAAACTGAATTATGAATTTACAGTTTAAACAGGCTCCTACATGATCCATGCAGAGCACACATTTAAAAAAATCAAACTCACCAGAAAGAATTCTAAAACAACATTGTGCTTGCCCATCACAGCAAAAAAGATGGAAATCTGTGAGTTCTTCTGAGCTGAAGTTAGTTTGGTCTTATGGGCAGTAATGTAACGATCCTTCAACTGCTCCTTCTGCTGAGTAGATAGACTGGGCTTCTTCATCCTGGCATAATCGGAATAAGGCACTTGACGTACTCCATATTTAGAGGTGGATGATCCTGTTGCGCAAAGACAAGAAAACAACTAAATGCTAGCATCCCTGTTTGCTCGAATAAAAGTAAAGGAAATATTTAGAACATCCATTACATTAACAATGGGAGTAACTGAAGAAATGTATAGTCACAAAGAGATGCATCCTCATTATCCTCATAGGAAATGATATGATACCAAAGATAGCAGCTTAACAACCATTACTTAATTTTATCAGTGGCTATAACGGTGGCCAACTGGTGCCTCAATTTATTAGCAGCCTTAGATTAACATGCTAAACAATACCACTTTCTCATGAAAGTAGCTAAACAGTAGCACAACACCAATAGAGATGACAAAGCTCAGTCATATGGATGAAATCTGTGGGCACCAACCTTTGTTAGGAGACTTATTGTGTAGAGCATACAGAGGAAGCACATCTCCGGAACCATCCGTTATTATCTACTGTGGTTGCCACGCTTACTATATACTCCTCGATTAGTTTAATGTTTCCAACATCTTCTTGTGCAGTTCCACTAAAATATATGTTATCTTCAAACAAGATCCCTGTTTGCACAAGTAGAAATAATTACATATTACATTAAGAGTGGTATCAAATCACTGTGGCAAAACAATTGCTCGTTCCAGCCATAGCAATAAATTAAGATGCAGAACTATATCATTACTTGTGACATCACAGTTCCAGTGCGTCATTACAGCACCGGGAGTTGATTTTTGTTCTTCTTCCGCTTGTTCTTCCCCTTCATCACTTGGTTCAATAACAAAGAAGCTTCGCCTTCAATGTAAGATTTGGCATGTCATTTAGGGAGCACAAGTATAGCACTAAACAACAACATTAATTTTCTGATGACAGTAGCAAAATACAGGCCAACGGTTGTGAAATATCATTATCTTACCTCAATGGGATATTATGGTGCACATACAGATTGGAAGTCTGGTCTCCTTGTGTGCAGTTCACTAAAATCAAGCAACATTACAGTATAAGTAGCACAACATATCAAAGCACACTGCACAATCATGTGGAAGAAGGCCAGTACTGACCTCTCATGACGCAGAATGCAAACAGCTCACAAGAAGAAGATCTGAAAGAAATTTGCCAACACGGATTGGAAGTCAGATCTTCTCTTGTGCAGTTCCACTAAGATCAAGCAATCAAGAAACATTGCCCATGTGACATTTTGGTTGAACTGCACAAAACACTCTTAATACAAAAGTGTTTTGTGCAGTGCAACAAAAGGTCACAATAGCAACAAGGTGAAGTAGATAACCCTGTTTACACAGAGGTGCAAAGGAAACAATTACTGGTCAATAATGGTGGATGACACAGAAGCCTACAAAAAGAAGCATCTAACATATGTAAATGGGAAAGAAAGCAAGACAGTAGCATTTCTCAAACAGTGGCATCGATTCATATTAACAAGAGATTATATTAACAATAAAATTCATTAAACGTGTAATTTGCTTTTAACTGTGGCATTGCTTCAATTTTCCAGCGGCATTATTAGATTAACAACAGCTAAAGAGTTGTATAGGAAAGTGGACGCACAAGCACCATGTGCATCTACCGATGTATAAAGGGGTGATGCACAGTCTATTGCAACGAACAACCAAGGAGCATATTTGTGTTGGTCCCATTTTTGTTCTCTTTAGACACCTTTCCCTATGTGAGGGCAGCAAATCTAGTCCTGCTCAAACTCTACAGCCTTGTCCCCCACCCACAGAAAGATCAGTTCCTTACAGATGTGTGTACAGCGTTTGTCATTGTTTTCCCTTTTCGACCAACATAGGTGTTGGATAGCCAGTCTGTACTACTTCCCCCTTCCTTTCCTCTTTGAACCACGTCCTAGATTCATGCTATACAACTTTCCCCACTACTTTCATGTTTGATCCAATAGCTAGATTCGAGTGCAGAAGCGAAAAAATCCACATGCAGCTAGAGCAATGCATGTGGATTAAGTAAATTATACCTTCAGGTTCTCGGGGTGTGGCTCGGTCGGCGGCCGGAGGCCGATCTGCCAACACTATGGTAGGCAGCGAGGAAGAAGGGGTCAGAGGCCCTCCCGCGCTGCCGCTGGGTGAAGAGAACAGCGGCACCGGCAGTGGATTCCCTCGCTCGCCGACGACAACAGCGTTAAGCCTCCTTCCCTTCCCCGGCAGACGGGATACTGTCGGCTCTTTGACCAGCAGTGGGGGGAGAGAGAGAGAGAGGCCAACGCAGTCTTGTTTAGATCTGGAAAGGGTGAGAGTGTGAAGAGAGCAACTACAAGCTCCGAGCCTCCGAGGCTCCAGCGTGTATATAATGGAGAGAGAGTATGAAGAGAGCAAACCCTAGAAAACAAGCGCTAAAAATCGGTGCCGCATTCATGCCCAGGAAGAGCGGACGTGACCTCTCACTGGTGCATGCATTGAAGGGAGAACCGGATTCAATGAAAGAGTGATGGTTGCTTCGTCTGTCCGACTTACTACCGGGTTATGTGATTTGACGGCTCATTGGTCATTAAGGTGGTACGCTCAGTTGTACTACTGTACACTTTACTTTGGTGCATGGCACGTGCACCGGGTGCTGGATGTCACACCCAGTATTTTGTGACATGTCACTTGCATTGATAATGCATGAAAATTTGGACCAACAAAAACTTTTGCATTATTTGGCTTTTATTTGGTTTGTATTTCTGTCTGTGATCACAAGTGCTCATGATAGTCAATAACATAGCTTCACCTCCTATACTTCATCCCCTTGATCCAAACCTTTGCCCAATGATAATGCCATGTGTATAGAGCAGGATAGTATTTTCTTACAAAAATATTTTGGCCAAAAGGTATTTTCTAAATTAGGTTTTCCAAAACCCCCTGAATTGAGACTTGAACTACAAGTAATAAATTAAGGGTATGAAAAATCTTTCAAAAAGTATATTTGACTCCTATTAGATATAGAACTCCCAAAAACAACAAAAATATTATTTTAAAAGTTATTCTCCTATTTTATTTAAAAGTTTTTTCTTAAGGCCAGAAATGGTCTTTAATAGGTTAAAATTATTTTAATGTTTCAAAAATATTTGAGAAAATTTAGGTAAGCTGAGTGGACATATATTGTCCATATATAAGAGTTTCAACACATGGTCAAGTTCAAAATATTGGTCAAATCCCTCAAAAACCCTTTCTGGATATTTCAAGCTTTTGAAATATTTGCAAAGGAAATATTCTCTAAAAATTTCAAGAAAATTCTGGCAAGTCACATATGCCTAATGTGATGATCTTGCAAAGCTTATTCCAATCAAAATAGTTTTGGTTCACAAAAGTGCCACAAAACTCCCTCTGTCCAGATCCAAGTTTGAGCAACTTTACATTGCCAACTTTCTCCATTTGATCCCAAACTTTGTGGACATGCTCAAATACCAAAATTATGACTCTACACCAAGTGGTGCATCAAGGAGAAGGGATTAGCTTAGCTAGATCTAAGCAAATCCATTTCGGTTGATTTCTAGGGTTTACCAAAGTTGCATTGTCAACTTTCTTCAAATGTCCCCAAATTTGGTGATCAACCCTATTTCTATATGCCATTTGATCCTGTTAAATATCATGGCAAGTGGAATCTTTTTACTTGCCCAAACCTACATCAAACACCTTCTGACCAATTCCAAAAGTTACTGTTTTGACCCCTTCCACTAGTCTCCATGAGCTCAAATTTTAACCAGAGCTTCTCCTAATCATCATCTACCTCCAGTAAGTTTTGCAAGCTCACAGCTCCATTATTGGGGGGTGAAAACCTCTCTCTCTCTCTCTCTCTCTGGACAGCCCCTTTCTCTCTCTCCCTCAACCTTTCTCCTCTCCTAGTGGCTCTCCAAAGCATCCAATGCCCCTCCCCACTTCTTTACTTCCCCCTCTACCTGCTAGACACAAGTGGCCATGCCCACTTCCCATTTTTATGCCATGGCATGCCATAGGCGTGCTCTAGAGCGCGCTACATTGCAGCCACGCACTGTAGCTGCTCTGTGCCTGATGCCCCTCGACGTCCGCGACATGCTACAACCCTGTCCCCCGCGCGCCTGCCGATGCCCCTCGACGTCCGCGACATGCTACAACCCTGTCCCCCTCTTCCTTCTCCCTCCTGATGCCTCCTTCGCACGCGCGCCGGCCGCCCGAGAGCTCCAATGGACGAGCTCACACGCGCGATGCCTCTGGCCCTCCCCCGCTCTCTCTCTTCCTTCCCCTGGTCGTAGACCTCCTCCACGAACGCCCCAGACTCACTCACGTGTGCTCCCATGGCCTCCAGCAACGCCTGCGTCCTCGCCGGCGCACGAGTCCACGGAGAGCCTCGGGCACGCTATATAAGGCCTCCCCGAGCCCTCCTCTCCTCACCACTTGCCCTCTGCAGCTCCTAATCAACCCCCTGCACCACCCACTCTTCTCCAGAAGCGCCCGAGCTCGAGATCGAGCTCGAGCTCCGCCGCCACGGGTCACCGTCGATCCCGCGGTGCAAGCCTCCCCCGGCCCTCTTTTTTGTTCCTCTGGATCGCCCGCAGCGCGCTGACCCTTTCCCCCATCTTACCGCCGTGTTTTGCAGTCGGAGTCGACGCCGGCAACCTCCTCCCGAAGCTTCTCCACCGCGAGAACTCGTCGCCGGTGAACCGCTGCCTCCCTCTGACCAACTCCAGCACCACCCGAATGGCGGCCCGACACTGAGTTCAGTGGTGCCATCCGTTAGCCTCGCCGTGCCCTGCATCGTCGCCGGTGAGCTCGCCGACCTCTCTGGTCACGAGGTTGGAGATGACAGGTGGGACACACCTGTCATCCTCACCTCTCTCTCCCCTTCTCTCTCTCCCACTGGCAGCCAGGCCCCGCCTGTCAGGTTTAAATGCGCGCGCGCGCACGCGCCAGCTTGCCCAGGCCATGTTCTGGCCCAGTAGGCCCAGTAGCCCCAGCCTTTTTCCTTTTTCTTTTTCTTACAGTGGGTTTCCAAAAATTCCACAGCCCACATTATTTATCCAAATTAAATAATTCCAAATTCAAAAATCTTGTAATAATCCCACCTATTTAATAGTGTAACTTCCATACGCACCCAACAAACTTTTCTGTACTGTTGAAATTTAAATTCAAATTTGAGCATTTATTTTCCTCTCTGAAAATCCATTTATTTTATTTTGTCATTCCAAATCCAAAACTAAGAATTTTGGCATTCTTAGTTTCCATCCTAATATTTATTAGAGAAGAATTGACATGTTAGGAGCACTTTGATTTTTCTGTTTTTGCGATTGCCTTATTTTCCCGTTGTTTCTTTTGCGATGAATAGATCCCATATTTGATGAAGTATTTGGAGAAGAAGAAGGAGAAGGACTTGAAGACTTCGAAGACCAAGCCAACCAAGGCAAGCAGCCCTTTGACCATGTCTATGAAACCTTTTTATGCATGTCATATGGCACTTCATTACCGTTACATCGGAATGATGATGAGGTGGTATCCACTTTGGTGGGTTGCCTCCGTTACGTCCTTATTGATACCTGCATTGTGCATGACCCTACCTTCCTATGGGGGTTATGCGGGTGGGAGTAGATAGGATGCTAAAGTAGTTGCTACGCAAATGGGACGGGAATATGCATGGTGATGGAGACAAGAGTATTTTCAAAGACTTTTTTGAAAACCCCATCGAGCGCCACTAATGCCCGAGGGAGATGTTGAGATAGGTAACAACTTGATGAGGAGGTGGTGTACCGAGGCAAGTGTGTGTGTTGTTTTCGAAAACGGATTGGTTTAAGTTGCGACCGTTACTCCAACCTTACATGTACGACCACTCTACCCCTTATGGGATGGGGCATTGTTGATTACCTAGTCCGATGCTGGCATGGTGCCCACATTACTAGTGATGGGGGTGACGTGAGTTCTCTCTCGGGACGGGGTCGTGCTTGGATAGACGACCATGACTGTTTTTACAAGCACCGGACACACCGTTGGTCCCTTCGTGTATGTGCGTTGATCAAAGGGCAGAGTCCCAAATACTTCATGTTTATACACGAGGTCTATGTGCCAAGGAGTGGAATCTATGTTAGTGTCGCCTAGGGAAAGATAGTGATCGGGTGCTTCCCCCGAGTACTTGAGGTACTGTGGGATCATGGATGACACGAAAGCTTCCCGATTCTTGTGGGTAAAGTGTACAACCTCTGCAGAGTGTAAAACTATTCGAATAGCCGTGTCCACGGTCAAGGACAGTTGGATAACCGCTCTTGGGCTACGTCCATTGTTTACGAAACCTGGTGTGTGTGTGTGTGTGGTTGTGTGGAGAGAGCTACTTGAGTTGAGTCAAATGACTCGACATGTTGATTAAGTTTGAGTTGATCCAAACTTGGTTTATGTTGATATCTGTAACCTGTTCATATGGATATCTGTACTCTTATGATGCATGCTTATAAGTTGTTAGGGCATGTCATTACACTCAAAACTAGCTTTCTACTAAAAATTCCTATTTAGTGCTATATCATGCATTGTCATATCTTGTTCCAAAACATGGGTTGCTTGCGAGTACATTCAAACGTACTCATTGGCTTGTCCCTGGCTATCTACTTGGCCAGGCATGGAAGAACAGGAATATGAGGAAGAATACTTCAGCGACGAACATGCGAACTAGGACACTCTCCTAGTCAGAATGCCTGTAGGGTTAAGGCAGATGGCATGGGTTCTACTTATCAACGAAGATTTTCGCTGCTTGAGTTTATTTGATGTTCAGCGCTTGAGGCTTTATCTATGTAAGACTTGACCATAATGGTCATAATTTGTGTAAGACGGTATGTATGGATGTAAGACTCTTGTTATTCAGCTTATGTGTGTTCAGTGAGCATTGATCTCTGGGATCACTGTACACGTGCATTCGGTGATCACGACTTACGAGTCAGGGTCCCCACAGAGCTGGTATTAGAGCCATCCTTACTGTAGGAAGCCTTAGTTAGCATGGATGTTAGTTAGGATGGAACCGTTTTGCAAACCATCTATACTTCTCTTCTTTTCTGGGACTTACCAAGCCTAGGACATATTTCCCTTATTGACCTCTCCCATTCAACCTTTGTAGATGGTTGCTGTACCTGAAGAATTCCTGACCACCGGATTCCCCGTGCTTCTCGAGGATAGCCTCCAGAAGTGCCAGTTTCACTGAGCCCCCACCTTCACCTACCATGAGCATTGGATCAACGACACCGAGAAGGAGTACCATGTGGAAGTAATCGTGAAGGCTAATGACCCTCCTACAAGCTGATTCTTTGAGGGACCCCAGATGGCAACATTGGTCCTCGCCATCGAGACAGCTGCACTCAAGGCACTAACCTTCCTTCGAGACCTTCTTCCAGAGATGGCAGACGAGCCAGCAACTCGCTTCTTGCCCTATTGGAAGGAGAGTGAGGATGAGAGCAATGCACCAGCTCCACCCCTGGAGGAAGGACTTCCAATCAGATTCCAGACCTACTTCAGCCTTTGTGCCGACAGCTTGGCACAACACTTGGCTGTGGAGTCAATGGAGCTCCGAAAGGAACTCCACGAGACCAAGGCACTTCTTCACCAAGCGCAAGGGAAGGCGGATAGGATCAAGAAGGAGGGTGCCCCTCCTGGGCAACCCGCTATCGCCTATAGAGGCGGAAGGCTCCCAGAAGATGAACCTGCCAAGAACGAAGAACCACCCCAACGACGCCGTATGACGGCAAGGGACTATAGCAAGCTCTTCCCTACAACACCGGCAAAGGAGCGCCGTGTTCAACTCCTCCACTCCCCCACACCCTCAAGTGACAAAGAAGCCCAGACGAATGAAGACAAGGAGGAGGACCTAGAAGAACCAGAATACGCGACCGAGCATTCCACCACTTAGGCATCATTCACAACTAGGATATGCCAGTTCATAACCCTTACGGTAGGATAGGTTGTGTATCCCCTATGCGAAGTCGAGTCCTTGTAATGGTTCAAATGAAACCATGTAATGTTGTGTTTGCTTTCAATGTGTTTTGATGGAAGTCGTACCTTCCCTTCGGGAATGTGTAAATGACTACATCACCTATTTGGTTTTTAATAAATGTGTTCGGCCCTTGCATAAAAAAAACTTGTGTCATACCGACCCCCTCACGAGGCACCCCATCTATATTGCTTTTCCCCTCATCTTTCCCAATCATGGGACCTTGACCGCTCCAACAGGATGCCTGTTGTAACCCGTACTGGTACCTCTACCCAGCAGCAAGAAGCCGGAGGATCTACCCAAGCAGGAGCTAGCCAAGACCAAACCCAAGGACAAGCTCCATGATGTCGCTTGAAGCTATGTCGGTATTTCCCCAAAGAGGAAGGGATGATGCAGCACAGCTACGGTAGGTATTTCCCTCAGTGATGAGACCAAGGTTATCGAACCAGTAGGAGAATCACGCAACACTATGTAAACGGTACCTGCACACAAAGAACAAATACCTACAACCCGACTTGTTAAAGGAGTTGTCAATTCCTTTCGGGTAATGGCGCCTGAAGTTGGCATGGACGAGATAAAATTGTAATAGATTGAAAGATGCTAATAAAAGCAAATAAAATGCAGCAAGGTATTTTTGTGTTTTTGATAATATAGATCTGAAAATAAATGTTGCAAATAAAGGAAAAAGCAAATGGCAAAATAGATCTGAAAGTATATGATAGGAAAATAGACCCGGGGGCCGTAGATTTCACTAGTGGCTTCTCTCGAAAAATAGCAACGGTGGGAAATTTTATTGTCGTGCAATTGATAGAAAAGCAAATAATTATGACGATATCCAAGACAATGATCATGTATATAGGCATCACGTCCAAGATTAGTAGACCGACTCCTGCCTGCATCTACTACTATTACTCCACACATCGACCGCTATCCAACATGCATCTAGTGTATTAAGTTCATGGAGAAACAGAGTAATGCAATAGGAATGATGACATGATGTAGACAAGATCTATTCATGTAGGAATAGACCCCATCTTTTTGTCCTTAATGGCAACGATACATGCGTGCCTTGCTGCCCCTTCTGTCACTGGGAAAGGACACCGCAAGATCGAACCTATCACAAAGCACCTCTTCACATTGCAAGATAAATAGATCAAGTTGGCCAAACAAAACCCAAATATCGGTGAAGAAATATGAGGCTATATTAATCAAGAATGGATATAAAATCAAGGCAAATCTGATCATAAACTCACAATTCATCGGATCCCGACAAACACACTGCACAAAGTCATTACATCAAATAGATCTCCGAGAGACCATTGTATTGAGAAACAAAGAGAGAAAAAGACATGTAGCTACTGCCTACGGACCCGTAGGTCTGAGGTGAACTACTCACGCATCATCGGAGAGGCACCAATGAGGATGATGAACCCCTCTGTGATCGTGTTCCCCTCCGGCAGAGTGCTGGAACAGGGCTCTAGATTGGATCTCGTGGTTCTGGAACTTGCGGCGGCTGGATCAATATTTCGTCGACTCCCCTAGGGTTTCTGGAATATTTGGGTATTTATAGGGCGAAGAGGCGGTGCGGGAGGCCATCGAGGTGGGCACAACCCGCCAGGGTGTGCTCCCCTCGAAGCACCCCCCAGGCACAGCCCAGGCCCATTGGATGTCTTCTGGTCCAAAAAAAATCCACAAAAAGTTTCGCTGCATTTGGACTCCATTTGATATTGATTTTCTGCGATGTAAAAACAAGCAGAAAACAACAACTGGCACTTAGCACTATGTCAATAGGTTAGTTCCAAAAAATGATATAAATTTGTTGTAAAATGATTGTAAAACATCCAGGAATGATAATATAACAGCATGGAACAATCAAAAAGTATAGATATGTTGGAGACGTATCAGCATCCCCAAGCTTAATTCCTGCTCGTCCTCGAGTAGGTAAATGATAAAAACAGGATTTTTGATGTGGAATGCTGCCTAACATGTTCATCATATTCTTTTCCTTATAGCATGGACATATGGACTTTTATATGATTCAAAACAATAGTCTGGTATTGACATGAAAACTTTGATACTCAAATCATGCTAGCAAGCAACAATGTCCTTTCAAAATATCAACGTTAAAGAAAGCTATCCCTAGCCTATTATGCTCAATCATTGATCCATTCATGCAACACATCCAAATATTAGCTACACCCAATGCCCAAGTATGATAATAGTGTTCCGTAGTTGGTGCTTTATAAGAGAAGATGGAGACTCAAGAAAAATAAAAATTGCATAAAGTAAATAGAAAGGCCCTTCGCAGAGGGAAGCATTGATCTGTAGCGATGCCAGAGCTCAAGGCTTAAATTGAGAGAAAAAAAATGGGTGGCATGCTTTTCCTGTCAACGAAAATGACTAAGAGCTTCCAACATTTTCCATGCTAAACAAATCATAGGCGGTTCCCAAACAGAAAATAAAGTTTATTCCTTTTTCCACCATACTTTCACATTCCACGGCTAACCGAATCCACGGGTGCCGTCCATACCAACACTTTCCCAAGGAATTTATTATTTGACAACATAAAGTAATTTATTTTTCTTTTTCATTTCGGGACTGGGAATCCCTATTACCGCCGTACTCTTGTGCAATGACAAGTAAATAAACACTCATCGTGAGAATAACCTATTTAGCATGGAAAATATCGGCTACCCCTCGCCGCTTCATGAGCGGTACGGGCACACAAAAGAGAAATATTATTTTGAAAATTAGAGATGGCACATACAAATTTACTTAGAACGACATGGAAATATCGCATATAGGTGGGTATAGTGGACTCATGTGGCAAAACTGGGTTTAAAGGGTTTGGATGCGCAAGTAGTATCTCTACTTAGTACAAAATGGAGGCTAGCAAATAGATTGAGAAGCGCCCAACCAAGGAACGAAAACCATCATAAGCGAACATTAAACATAACTAACACCGAACAATGCAACACAAGTAGGATATAATTTCATTGCATAATTATTGACTTGACGTGCTTGCATAGGGAATCACAAACCTTAACGCGAATATTCTTACTAAAGCATGATTACTCAATAACACAACTCATGTATCACTATCTTCATATCTCAAAATTATTGAAGCGAATCAAATTTAATGTCCAATGATCTTCATGCAAGTTTTTATTATATCTTCCCTGGATATCTATCACTTTGGGACTAATTTCTTTTAAAGCATATTGTCATGACAATTCATAAGCTCTCAAACAAATATAAGTGAAGAACGAGAGCACAAGTTTCTTTAAAAAAATTCACTCTCAAAATTATATAAGTGAAGCAAGAGAGGATTTCTTCAAAATTCTACTAACTATCAAATAAATCTAAGTGAAGCATGAGAGCATATTTCTTCAAAATAAATAGCACCACCGTGCTCAAAAAGATATAAGTGAAGCACTAGAGCAATTCCATAGCTCGCAAAAAATTTAAGTGAAGCATAAGGAGCAATTCTAACAAGTCATAGCATATTTTTGGCTCTATCAAATAGGTGTGTCCAGCAAGGATGATTGTGACAAAATAGCAAACAAAACAAGCAAAGACTCATATCATACAAGATGCTCCAAGCAAAACTCATAATATGTGACGAATAAAAATATAGCTCCAAGTAAAATACCGATGGTCGTTAGAAGAAAGAGGGGATGCCACTCGGGGCATCCCCAAGCTTAGTTGCTTGATACTTCTTGAACATTATATTGGGGTGCCATGGGCATCCCCAAGCTTAGCCTTTTGCTACTCATTATTCCTTCATCCATCGTAATCTCACCCAAAACTTGAAAACTTCAATCACACAAAACTCAACAAAACCTTCATGAGATCCGTTAGTGTAAATAAAACAAATCACTACTTTAAGTACTGTAGAAAACCCATTAATATTTTGTGATTGCATTATATAAACTGTATTTTAACTTTTCCATGGTAAAAACCTTTCAATAAAAACCATAGATGCATCAAAACAAGCACATAACACAACGAAAACAGAATCTGTCAAAAACAGAATAGTCTGTAGTAATCTGTACTACTTTGAAACTTTCTGAACTCCAAAAATTCTGAAAAATTTGGACGACGTGAAAATTTTGTATACCAATCCATTCCAAAAAGAATCAATTAAAAATCACGTTCCAGTAATTTTTGGTGATTTTTCTACTGGACGCAAAAGTTTCTGTTCTTTACTAGACTTACTTGGCACAAACACAAATAAAAACACAAAAAACTACATCATAACAGAAGGTTAATGATGTATTTATTCAAGAACAGCAAGAAAACCAAAAAAGGATAACTATTGGGTTGTCTCCCAACAAGCGCTATCGTTTTACGCCCCTAGCTAGGCATAACGCATAGATCTCAACTATTGTCATCCTTGGTGGATGATCCATAGGTTGCCCTCATTATAGATTCATAAGGCAATTTGATCTTAGTTCTAGAGAAGTGTTCCATACCCTTCCTCAAGGGAAACTGAAATTTAATATTCCATTCTTTCATATCAATCACGGCACCAATAGTGCGTAAAAACGGTCTACCAAGAATAATAGGACAAGACGGATTGCAATCAATATCAAGAACAATAAAGTCTATGGGCACATAATTCCTATTTGCAAGAATAAGAACATCATTAATTCTTCCCAAAAGCTTTTTAACAGTAGAATCCGCCAAATGCAAATTAAGAGAACATTTTTCAAAATCAGTAAGACCAAGCACATCACAAAGAGATTTCGGAATTGTGGAAACACTAGCACCCAAATCACACAAAGCAAAACACTCATAATTTTTAATCTTGACTTTGATAGTTGGTCCCCATTCATCATATAATTTTCTAGGAATTGAGATTTCTAACTCCAACTTTTCTTCCAAAGATTTTATTACCGCTTCAGAGATGTGTTTAGTAAAAGACTTATTTTGTTCATAAGCATAAGGTGAATTCACCATAGATTGCAGCAAAGAAGTACACTCAACCAAAGAGCAACTCTCAAAAATTAAAGTCTTTGTAATCCGAAAGAGTGGGCACATCACTAGTTAAAGTTTTGACCTCTTCCAACCCACTTTTTTCAACAAAATTTTCAACAAGTTTTTCACCGTCCGAATCATCGAGACGCCTTCAAGCTAAAGTTGACTCTTCTTCAGTCCCTTTATCATTAATTTTATCCTTACTAAACCAAGAAACAAGAGAAGAAACACCAATCATCTTAAGATCTTCATTATTTTCATGAAAGCAATCGGTAGAAAACGCTTTTTCTAAAAATTCTCTTTTAGCTATAAGCATAGCGGTTCTTTTCTTACTTTCATCCATAGAAACATATAAAGCTTTAATTGATTCCTCAACCTTGGGCACAAAAATTTTCAACTTGAGATTTTCTACATCGTGAGAAATTCTATCAATACTTCTAGCCATATCGTCAATCTTATTCAATTTTTCTTCTATCAAAGCACTGAAAACCTTTTGAGTATTGATAAATTCTTTAATATTATTCTCAATATCAGAGGGCATCTTATTATTATTGTAAGAAGAATTACCATAGGAATTAGAGGAATTTCCAGGAAAAGGCCTAGGATTAAAATTACCTCTATAAGCATTGTTACCGAAATTGTTTCGCGAAATAAAATTCAGATCTATGGCATCACTATTTTGCTCAATCAAAGTAGACAAAGGCACATCATTAAGATCAATAGGAGCATTTTTACTAGCAACCATTTTCATGAGAGCATCAACTTTATCACTCAAAACATCAATTTCTTCAATAGGCGCTCTTTCGGTATACCATTGTGAATAATTTGCCGTAATATTATCAAGCAATTTAGTAGCTTCACCCAAAGTAATCTCCATAAAAGTACCACCCGCGGCAGAATCTAAAAGATTTCTAGAAACAAAATTCAATCCCGCATAAAATTTTTGTATGATCATCCAAAGATTTAAATCATTGATTTCAACCTTTCCCAAGATTGGGCAACATGCTCATGCTCAAGTTGTTTAAAATTCATAATCTGAGTTCTAAGAGAAATAATTTTTGTGGGAGGAAAATACTTCGTGATAGAAGCATCTTTGCACTTATCCCAAGAATTGATACTATTTCACGGCAAATAAGAAAACCAAATTTTAGCACGATCACGCAAAGAGAACGGAAATAATTTCAACTTCACAATATCATTGTCCACATCATTTTTCTTTTGCATATCACACAATTCTACGAATGTGTTTAAATGGGACGCGGCATCCTCATTAGGAGTACTGAAAAATTGTTCTTTCATCACAAGATTCAACAAAGCGCCATTGATATCAAAAGAATCCGCACTAGTGGCGGGAGGAATCAGTGTACTAATAAAATCATTGTTGTTGGTATTGGAAAAATCACACAACTTAGTGTTCTCCTGCGTCATCTTGACCAGTTGTAAACAAGAACACAAGTAGGTGATAGATCCGACCGGAAAACGGCGAACGAAAAAGAGGGCGAATAAAAATGGCAAATGGTTGTGAAGTGGGGGAGAGGAAAACGAGAGGCAAATGGCAAATAATGTAAATTGCAAGGAGATGAGATTTGTGATTAGGAACCTCATAGATGTTGATGATGTCTCCCCGGCAACGGCGCCAGAAATTCCTTTTGATGTTGCTTGAAGCTACGTCGGTATTTCCCAAAAGAGGAACGGATGATGCAGCACAGCTACGGTAGGTATTTCCCTCAGTGATGAGACCAAGGTTATCGAACCAATAGGAGAATCACGCAACACTATGTAAACGGTACCTACACACAAAGAACAAATACTTGCAACCCGACGTGTTAAAGGAGGTGTCAATTCCTTTCGGGTAACAGCGCCTGAAGTTGGCGTGGACGGGATAAAATTGTAGTAGATTGAAAGATGCAAATAAAAGCAAATAAAAGACAGAAAGGTATTTTTGTGTTTTTGATAATATAGATCTGAAAATAAAAGTTGCAAATAAAGGAAAAAGCAAATGGCAAAATAGATCTGAAAGTATATGATAGGAAAATAGACCTGGGGGCCGTAGATTTCACTAGTGGCTTCTCTCGAAAAATAGCAACGGTAGAAAATTTTACTGTCGGGCAATTGATAGAAAAGCAAATAATTATGATGATATCCAAGACAATGATCATGTATATAGGCATCACATCCAAGATTAGTAGACCGACTACTGCCTGCATCTACTACTATTACTCCACACATCGACCGCTATCCAGCATGCATCTAGTGTATTAAGTTCATGGAGAAACGGAGTAATGCAATAAGAACGATGACATGATGAAGACAAGATCTATTCATGTAGGAATAGACCCCATATTTTTATCCTTAATGGAAACGATACATGCGTGCCTTGCTGCCCCTTCTGTCACTGGGAAATGACACCGCAAGATCGAACACATCACAAAGCACCTCTTCACATTGCAAGATAAATAGATCAAGTTGGCCAAACAAAACCCAAATATCGGAGAAGAAATACGAGGCTATAATAATCAAGAATGGATATAAAATCAAGGCAAATCTGATCATAAACTCACAATTCATCGGACACCGACAAACACACCGCACAAAGTCATTACATCAAATAGATCTCCGAGAGACCATTGTATTTAGAAACAAAGATAGAAAAAGCCATCTAGCTACTGCCTACAGACCCGTAGGTCTGATGTGAACTACTCACGCATCATTGAAGAGGCACCAATGATGATGATGAACCCCTCCGTGATCGTGTTCCCCTCCGACAGAGTGCCGGAACAGGGCTCTAGATTGGATCTCGTGGTTCTTGAACTTGCGGCGGCTGGATCAATATTTCGTCGACTCCCCTAGGGTTTCTGGAATATTTGGGAATTTATAGGGTAAAGAGGCAGTGTGGGAGGCCACCGAGGTGGGCACAACCCACCAGGGCACGCCTGGGGCCCTGGGCGCGCCCTGGTGGGTTGTGCTCCCCTCGGAGCACCCCCAGGCACAGTCCAGGCCCATTGGATGTCTTTTGGTCCAAAAAAAATCCACAAAAAGTTTCGCTGCATTTGGACTCCATTTGATATTGATTTTCTGCGATGTAAAAAACAAGCAGAAAACAGCAACTGGCACTTGGCACTATGTCAATAGGTTAGTTCCAAAAAATGATATAAAGTTGCTATAAAATGATTGTAAAACATCCAAGAATGATAATATAACAGCATGGAACAATAAAAAATTATAGATACGTTGGAGACGTATCACTCCACCACCACCACCTCCCCCGAACATGGACACCGCTAGCTCCTCCAAGCCTTCCGAGAGGAACCCCAAGCCAACACTGCAGCCCTCCAGATGATTGCTCTAGCTGTCACCAACAACCGCCAGCCGGGAGGGAACGGCAATGGACGTTCCACGTTGGCGGAGTTCAAGAAGCATGCACCACCGACCTTCATCGAGACTGCTGAACCCCTGGATGCAGACGATTGGGTCCGCACCATTGAGGATCTGCTGGAACTAGTCGGCTGCACTGAAGACCGTGAGAGGGTGGCATATGCCGCCCACTGTCTAGGGGAAACTGCTAGAGCTTGGTGGGATGGATTCAAGGTCATGCATGCTGGGCAAGCCATCACTTGGAATGACTACAAGGCAGAATTCCGCAAGGCCCACATTCCTTCTGGAATCATGGCTATCAATAAGCGTGAGTTCCGAGCCCTAAAGCAAGGAAGTGGCACTGTCAAGGAGTACATGCAGAAGTTCAGTGTTCTGTCAAGGTATGCTCCTGAAGATGTCAGCATTGATGCTGCCAAAAGAGAGCGCTTCATGGAAGGCCTTAATCAGACTCTGTAGTACTCGCTTGTCGTGTGTGACTGCCCAACCTTTCCTGACCTGGTGAACAAGGCACTCATGCTTGAAGACAAGCGACGTGCTCTGGAAGACACCCGCATGCGCAAGATGATCAGCAAGGGTAGTTCCAGCAACCAGAAGCCTCGTCCGTGGCAGCCAGCCCCGGCCAAGTCAACTCATCCGCAACCAACTCCTGCACCCCGCACCAACTACCAGCCTCAGCAGTATGCCAACCCCAGGCCAACCTACAACAACCCCAATAACAGTGGCAGCAAGACCAACAACTCCAACCCAGTCACTTGCTTTGGATGTGGTCAGCCAGGACACATCTCAAGGCAGTGCCCTAACAAGAAGCCCGATGCACCGCACCCCAATGCGCAGAACCAAGGACAAGGCCGTGGACCACCACAGAGGAACCCAGCTCCCCGCAACATGCCCAACAATGGCAAGGGGCGTGTGAACCACGTCACTGCTGAAGAAGCTCAGGAAGACCCAGACGTCGTGTTGGGTACGTTCCTTGTCAACTCAGCACCTGCAACTGTCTTGTTTGATTCCGGAGCCACGCATTCATTTGTCACCCAGAAGTTTGCATTAAAAAGTGGCATGACCCCTACACCCCTGAATAATCCCATGGTGGTACAAACCCCTGGAGTAGAGATGAGAGCCAAGATAGGGTGTAAAGGAGTCGGGATCATCATTAACGGGGTAGAGTTCCTAGCAGACCTTATCATCCTGAGGTCACAAGGCTTGGATGTGATCTTAGGAATGAATTGGCTCATCAAGCACCAAGGCTTGTTAGATTGTGCCAACCGGACTGTCACCCTGACTAATGACCAAGGAGTCGAAGTTAAGTTTGCTTCCAACTCCTCCTCTGCTCAAGTCACCCAAGTCAACTGCCTAACGGAAGTTGGATAGGAGCAAGTGCCGGTAGTATGCGAGTACCCCGATGTCTTTCCTGATGAGTTACCGGGAATGCCTCCTGACTGCGACATCGAGCTCATGCCCGGAGCAGGAACCATCTATAAAAAGCCTTATAGAATGGGATTGGAGGAGTTGGCACAATTGAAGAAGCAACTAGCAGAGCAGTTGAGGAAAGGATTCATCCGCCCTAGTGCCTCCCCTTGGGGATCACCTGTTCTGTTTGTGGCAAAGAGGGACGGTACCATCTGATTATGTGTTGACTATCATTCCCTTAATGAAGTCACAATCAAGAACAAGTATCTGCTCCCCAAGATTGAAGACATGTTTGATCAACTCAATGGAGCCAAGGTGTTCTCCAAGATCGATCTCAGGTCTGGGTACTATTAGCTGAAGATCAGACCCCAAGATATTCCGAAGACGGCATTTGTAACCCGGTATGCCCTGTACGAGTGTACGGTCATGTCATTTGGGTTAACCAATGCCCCAGCCTACTTCATGTATCTCATGAACAAGGTTTTCATGGAATATTTGGACAAGTTTGTTGTCGTCTTCATTGATGACATTCTTGTCTATTCGAAGACAGAAGAAGAGCACGAGCAACACTTGAGGATGGTCCTAGACAAGCTTCGAGAACACCAACTGTATGCCAAATTCAGCAAGTGCGAGTTCTGGCTACACAAAGTTGGATTCTTGGGTCATGTCTTGACCAAGGAAGGATTGTCAGTAGACCCTACGAAGATTGAAGCTGTGACCCAATGGCAGTCCCCAACCACCGTTAAGGAGGTTAGAAGCTTCCTCGGACTTGCGGGTTATTACCGCAAATTCGTTGAAGGATTCTCCAGTATTGCCCGACCAATGACTCAACTCTTGAAGAAGGACAAGAAGTTTGAATGGACGCCCAAGTGCGAAGAGAGCTTCCAAGAGCTCAAGAGGAGATTGACCACTGCCCCCGTTCTGGCAACACCTGATATTTACAAGGAGTTTGTGATATATTGTGATGCCTCTCGGACCGGACTGGGAAGCGTTCTGATGCAAGAAGGCAGAGTCATAGCTTACCTTTCAAGGCAGCTACAGCCCCACGAAGAGAACTATGCTACTCATGATCTCGAGTTAGCAGCAGTGGTTCATGCACTGAAGACATGGCGACATTACCTCCTAGGGAAACAGTGTGAGATATACACAGATCACAAAAGTCTGAAGTATATTTTCACTCAAAAGGAATTGAACATGAGGCAAAGAAGATGGCTGGAACTGATCAAGGATTATGGCCTCAGTGTTCAATACCACCCCGGGAAGGCTAATGTGGTAGCAGACGCCTTGAGCAGAAAGGCTTGCTCCCTGAATGCCATGATTAAAGAAAGGCAGCCAGCCCTGTTTGAAGAGCTGGAACAACTTGGCTTAGAATTGGTTACCTATGGATATCTGGACAACCTGGAAGTCAAGCCGACCCTGATGGGTGATATCAAAGAAGCTCAGAAAGGACATGAGAGCATCGAAGGCATCAAGAGGAAGATGAATCAAGGCAAGGCCCCAGGATTCTCCGAGGATGCGCACGGAATTGTATGGTACAAGAACCGTATATGTGTGCCTAACAAGAAGGATTTGAAGGATTTGATCCTGCAAGAAGCCCATGACACCCCGTATTCCATCCATCCTGGAGGAACCAAGATGTATCAAGACTTGAAGGAAAGATTTTGGTGGCACGGGATGAAAAGGGAGATTGCCACCTACGTTGCGAAGTGTGATGTATGCCAAAGGGCCAAGGCTGAATATCAGCGACGTGCTGGATTGCTCCAACCACTCAAGGTTCTCGAGTGGAAATGGGATAAAGTCGGAATGGATTTCATCACTGGATTACCCAGGTCAAACAGGGGTCATGACTCCATCTGGGTCATAGTCGACCATTTGACCAAGGTAGCCCATTTCATTCCCGCCAAGACGACCTACAAGGGGAACTAGCTAGCCAACCTCTACATCAACCAGATCGTGAGCCTCCACGGGATTCCTAAGGAGATTGTGTCTGACCGAGGTACACAGTTTACCTCGAGATTCTGGAGAAGGTTCCAAGAAGCCTTGGGAACCAAGTTGTCTTTCAGCACTGCTTTCCACCCACAGACCGAAGGTCAGACAGAACGAGTAAATCAGATACTTGAAGACATGCTCCGAGCCTGTGTCCTAGCGTATGGGGCTAAATGGGAAGATTGCCTTCCTTTTGCCGAATCTCCTCTAACAATAGTTATCAGTCAAGTCTCCAAATGGCACCATTTGAGGTGTTGTACGGACGCAAGTGTCACACACCCCTCAATTGGTCAGAGACCGGAGGCTAGTCTTTGGACCGGATGTCCTCCACGAATCAGAAGAGCAAGTTCAGCTGGTCAAAGAGCGTCTGAAGATTGCCAAGTCAAGATAGAAGAGCTACGCCAATTCACGCCGCCGAGACATGAGTTTCCATGTTGGAGACCATGTCTATCTCTGAGTCACACCTCTCAAGGGAACCAGCGCTTCCACGTCAAAGGAAAGCTCGCGCCAAGGTACATTGGCCCCTTCAAGATCACTGACCGATGAGGAGAAGTTGCCTACCAGCTAGAGCTACCACCCGAGCTGTCCGATGTGCACAACGTGTACCACATGTCACAACTCCGGAAGTGTCTCCAAGTTCCAGACAAGCCTAACCTCTACAAGGACATCGATCACCAAGACATCGATCGTCAGCCCGATCTGACCTACCGCGAGAGACCAATTCGCATTCTGGATTAAGCAGAGCGACGTACTCGAAGCCGCACCATCAAATATTTCAAGGTCCAGTGGAGCAACCACACTGAAGCAGAAGCAACCTGGGAGCGTGAAGACTACCTTAGATCCGAGTTTCCTTATCTCTTTCAATCCTAGTTTAGGAATCTCGGGGACGAGATTCTTGTAAGGGGGGTAGGTCTGTCACACCCAGTATTTTGTAACATGTTACTTGCATTAATAAAGCATGAAAATTTGGACCAACAAAAACTTTTGCATTATTTGGCTTTTATTTGGTTTGCATTTCTATCTGTGATCACAAGTGCTCATGATAGTCAATAACATAGCTTCACCTCCTATACTTCATCCCCTTGATCCAAACCTTTGCCCAATGATCATGGCATGTGTATAGAGCAGGATAGTATTTTCTTACAAAAATATTTTGGCCAAAAGGTATTTTCTAAATTAGGTTTTCCAAAACCCCCTGAATTGAGACTTGAACTACAAGTACTTAATTAAGGGTATGAAAAAATCTTTAAAAAACTATATTTAGGACTCCCAAAAACCACAAAATTATTATTTTAAAAGTTATTTTCCTATTTTATTTAAAAGCTTTTTCTTAAGGCCAGAAATGGTCTTTAATAGGTTAAAATTATTGTAATGTTTCAAAAATATTTGAGAAAATTTAGTGAAGCTCAGTGGACATATATTGTCCATATATAAGAGTTTCAACACATGGTCATGATCAAAATATTGGTCAAATCCCTCAAAAACCATTTCTAGATATTTCAAGCTTTTGAAATGTTTGCAAAGGAAATATTCTCTAAAACTTTCAAGAAAATTCTGGCAAGTCACATATGCCTAATGTGATGATCTTGCAAAGCCTTATTCCAATCAAAATAGTTTTGGTTCACAAAAGTGCCACAAAACTCCATCTGTCCAGATCCAAGTTTGAGCAACTTTACATTGCCAACTTTCTCCATCTGATCCCAAACTTTGTGGACATGTTCAAATACCAAAATTATGACTCTACACCAAGTGGTGCATCAAGGAGAAGAGATTAGCTTAGCTAGATCTAAGCAAATCCATTTCTGTTGATTTCTAGGGTTTACCAAAGTTGCATTGTCAACTTTCTTCAAATGGCCCCAAATTTGGTGATCAACCCTATTTCTATATGCCATTTGATCCTGTTAAATATCATGGCAAGTGGAATCTTTTTACTTGCCCAAACCTGCATCAAACACCTTCTGACCAATTCCAATAGTTACTATTTTGACCCCTTCCACTAGTCTTCATGAGCTCAAATTTTTACCAGAGCTTCTCCTGATCATCATCTACCTCCAGTAAGATTTACAAGCTCACAGCTCCATTATTGGGGGGTGAAAACCTCTCTCTCTCTCTCTCTCTCTCTCTCTCTCTGAACAACCCCTTTCTCTCTCTCCCTCAACCTCTCTCTCTCCCAGTGGCTCTCTAGAGCATCCAATGCCCCTCCCCACTTCTTTACTTCCCCCTCTACCTGCTAGACACAAGTGGCCACACCCACTTCCCCTTTTTTATGCCATGGCATGCCATAGGCGTGCTCCAGAGCGCGCTACAGTGCAGCCACGCACTGTAGCTGCTCTCTGCCGGATGCCCCGATAACCTCGGGCCTCCCCCGTGCGCCTGTCGATGCCCCTCGGCGTCCGCAACACGCTACAGCCATGTCCCCCTCCTCCTTCTCCCTCCTGCTACCTCCTTCGCATGCGCGCCGGCCGCCCGAGAGCTCCAATGGATGAGCTCACACGCGCGATGTCTCTGGCCCTCCCCCGCTCTCTCTCTTCCTTCCCCTGGTCGTAGACCTCCTCCACGAACGCCACAGACTCACTCACGTGTGCTCACGTGGCCTCCAGCAATGCCTGCGTCCTCGCCGGCGCACGAGTCCACGGAGAGCCTCGGGCACGCTATAGAAGGCCTCCCGAGCCCGCCTCTCCTCACCACTCGCCCTCTGCAACTCCTAATCAACCCCCTGCACCACCCACTCCTCTCCAGAAGCGCCCGAGCTCGAGCTCCGCCGCCACGGGTCACCGTCGATCCCGCGGTACAAGCCTCCCCCGGCCTTCTTTCTTGTTCCTCTGGATCGCCCACAGCGCGCTGACCCTTTCCCCCATCTTACCGGCGTGTTTTGCAGTCGGAGTCGACGCCGGCAACCTCGTCCCAAAGCTTCTCCGCTGCAGGACCTCATCACCGGTGAACCACTGCCTCCCTCCGACCAACTCCAGCACCACCCGAACGGCAGCTCGACACTGAGTTCAGTGGTGCCATCCGTTAGCCTCGCCGTGCCCTGCATCGTCGTCGGTGAGCTCGCCGACCTCTCTGGTCGCGAGGTTGGAGATGACAGGTGGGACCCACCTGTCATCCTCACCTCTCTCCCCCTCCTCTCTCTCTCCCACTGGCAATCGGGCCCCGCCTGTCAGGTTTAAACGCGCGCGCGCGCACGCGCCAGCTCGCCCGGGCCATTTCCTTCTGGGCCTGCTGCGCTGCGGCTGTTCTGGCCCAGTAGGCACAGTAGCCCCAGCCTTTTTCCTTTTTCTTTTTCTTACAATGGGTTTCCAAAAATTCCACAGCCCACATTATTTATCCAAATTAAATAATTCCAACTTCAAAAATCTTGTAATAATCCCACCTATTTAATGGTGTAACTTCCATACACACCCAACAAACTTTTATGTACTGTTCAAATTCAAATTCAAATTTGAGCATTTATTTTCCTCTCTAAAAATCCATTTCTTTTATTCTGTCATTCCAAATCCAAAACTAAGAATTTTTATCAGAGAAGAATTGACATTTTAGGAGCACTTTGATTTTTTCTGTTTTTGCTATTGCCTTATTTTCCCATTGTTTCTTTTGCGACAAATAGATCCCGTATTTGACGAAGTATTTGGAGAAGAAGAAGGAGAAGGACTTGAAGACTTCGAAGACCAAGCCAACCAAGGCAAGCAACCCTTTGACCATGTCTATGAAACCTTTTTATGCATGTCATATGGCACTTCGTTACCGTTACATCGGAATGATGATGAGGTGGTATCCACTTTGGTGGGTTGCCTCCGTTACTTCCTTGTTGATACCTACATTGTGCATGACCCTACCTTCCTATGGGGGGTTATGCGGGTGGGAGTAGATAGGATGCTAAAGTAGTTGCTACGCAAATGGGACGGGAATATGCATGGTGATGGAGACGAGTATTTTCAAAGACTTTTTTGAAAACCCCATCGAGCGCCACTAATGCCCGAGGGAGATGTTGAGATAGGTAACAACTTGATGAGGAGGTGGTGTACCGAGGCAAGTGTGTGTGTTGTTTTTGAAAACGGATTGGTTTAAGTTGCGACCGTTATTCCAACATTACATGTACGACCACTTTACCCCTTATGGGATGGGGCATTGTTGATTACCTAGTCCGATGCTGGCATGGTGCCCACATTACTAGTGACGGGGGTGATGTGAGTTCACTCTCGGGACGGGGTCGTGCTTGGATAGGCGACCATGACTGTTTTTACACAGCACCGAACACACCATTGGTCCCTTCGTGTATGTGCGTTGATGAAAGGGCAGAGTCCCAAATACTTCATGTTCATAGATGAGGGCTGTGTGCCAATGAGTGGAATCTATGTTAGTGTCGCCTAGGGACATATAGTGATCGGGTGTTTCCCCTGAGTACTTGAGGTACTGCGGGATCGTGGATGACACGAAAGCTTCCCGATTCTTGTGGGTAAAGTGTAGAACCTCTGTAGAGTGTAAAACTATTCGAATAGCTGTGTCCATGGTCAAGGACAGTTGGATAACCGCTCTTGGGCTACATCCATTGTTTACGAAACCTGGTGTGTGTGTGTGTGTGTGTGGTTGTGTGGAGAGAGCTACTTGAGTCGAGTCAAATGACTCGACATGTTGGTTAAGTTGGAGTTGATCCAAACTGGTTTATGTTGATATCTGTAACCTGTTCATATGGATATTTGTACTCTTATGATGCATGCTTATAAGTTGTTAGGGCATGTCATTACACTCAAAACTAGCTTTCTGCAAAAATTTCCTATTTAATGCTATATCATGCATTGTCATACCTTGTTCCAAAACATGGGTTGCTTGCGAGTACATTCAAACGTACTCATTGGCTTGTCCTTGGCTATCTACTTGGCTAGGCATGGAAGAACAGGAATATGAGGAAGAATACTTCGGCGACGAACATGCGAACTAGGATGCTCTCCCAGTCAGAATGCCTGTAGGGTTAAGGCAGATGGCATGGGTTCTACTTATCGATGAAGATTTCCACTGCTTGAGTTTATTTGATGTTCAGCCCTTTAGGCTTTATCTATGTAAGACTTGACCATAATGGTCATAATTTGTGTAAGACGGTATGTATGGATGTAAGACTCTTGTTATTCAGCTTCTGTGTGTTCAGTGAGCATTGATCTCTGGGATCACTGTACGCGTGCATTTGGTGATCATGACTTACGAGTCGGGGTCCCCACATGGATGTCCCACGTTTCGGTGAAAGAAGGTAGAGCGTCTACACTCTTTACAATTTTCTCCACTCTTACAGTGGAGGAGTGCAAAATCAGCAAAAACACGGCAGCTCAGTGATTACATGGCCCACCTCACACTATCACCATATTTTTGGGACACCGTGCGACACCTAACTCTTTACTTTAGTACATAATACTGTAATTTCTCAGTGAGATAAAATTGTACAATGTTATGAAGCTTTCAGCTTCTGTTTCATGTATCTTGCGTCCAAGGTTGCCCCGTTGCAACATTCCATCACATACAAATGAGACTAACATGCATGCTATTGCATCTCATTGATTCACAGATCATAGCCAATATGTACTCCCTCCGTTCCAAAGTAAGTGTCTCAACTTTATTCCAACTTTTGACACTTATTTTGGAACAGAGACGAAAAAACGATCCATGTAATCCCTAGGCCTTCAACCCTAAACCCTAACCAGGCTTTAATTTTCTGGCCACCTCGAACCTTCTAAAGAAATGAAGTTTGCAACCTTTGACCATCGGATCATTTTGTGCAGTTTCACTAAAATCGAGCTGAGCATCCCTGTGGCAAAGAAATTGAAGAAGTGTGATTAGAATAAGACTAGTTGGACTAGTTGATGAGACATAAACTCATCACAAATACAGTAGAAGCCAGTAGAGGTACGTGCGGGGCAAAGAAGTACAGAAATATGCACATGGGCGATTTGGGCAGCTGGGGCAGTGGTGCAAGCCGGCTGTAAAGGAAGTTGTACCTTTACCCGCAAAAAAAGTAAAGGAAGTTGTACCTGAGGGATGTCCGGATGTAGCTAGAGGAGGGCGGCAGGAGGCGGTAACTGCCCACATCGTGGCAGTGAGCAAGGGACGAAGGCAGCCGCACCGGCTTTGTGAGAGAGAACGACGGGGACCCCTGATCGGGACGCACCGACAGTGGGTTTTCGCCGTCGGCGACGGCGACCGCATCTACATAAAGCATCCACCCCTTCCCCCGGCAGACGTGATCCGCCCGGATGTGTGACTAGAGATGTGGCCATAGTCGTTTTGTGCGAGAGAGTGTGAAGAGAGCAACTCCAGCAAGCAACCGTGTAGGCTCCTGGCTATGTATATAGTGGAGCGGTTTCTTTTTCTCTCCATATGAACCTATTTATATTGGTTACGTGCCACTGGAGAAAAAGAACCTTTATTTATAAATAACGCGGCACCGTTCATGCGTGGTTCCCGACCCTCCATTAAGTGAGTAACTACTACTAGACGCGTCAAATTATCACGTGGGCTGCATCATCGTACAGAAATGAGCTCCACCGTATCACATGTGTGGCTACGGAAGACGCAAAGAGTGCTACATGCGTGGGTGCATGCACCTCTTCTCTTCGAGCATGGTTATTAAAAGTATAGCCAACTACTATACCATGCGGTTATTATATGGGCAAAGAGTATAGGCAGTAATAATGACTAATGAGCCATCAAATCACGAGGCCCACCTCTATGTTTGACCGAGGAAGCAGCCATCATTTCACTCCTTGTTGAATATCCATCCGCTGCTTCTCTACGTACTACAATAGTGTGGGCTATGTAGAGGGCGTAGTAAGCAAGCTTCTCATCATTCCGTGAGTTGACAGGACACATAAAAGTAGTAGTTTTTTTTAAACATACATCAAAGTTGTAGTGTAGTCGTCTCCAAAGAGGGCCAACCATGTCCATGGCTACCATCCCATCCCGTGCTCCATCATTGAGTATGTGCACGACTCATGTGCCATGGAAGAAAATAATTGCGTACGTGCCATTGAAGAAAAAAATTTGTAAAAAATCACGCCACCGCGTCATGGTCGAACTTTGATTCATTCACGCGTGGTTCCCGACCCTCCACTAAGTGAACAACTACTACACGCGTCAAAATATCATGTGAGCAGCCTCTTCATCCATAAATGAGCTTCACCGTGTACCCGCGCGTGTGTGTTAGTGAAAGAGGCAAAGAGTACGTGCGTCCGTGCGTCCGATCCTTCTCTTCGTGCACGTACTCCTTTTTTTTGCGGGTGATTCGTGCACGTACTTGGCCTACGTTGGTGACCGTTGGTAAGTCTCACATCTCTCTACCTCTCTACATGTACATATTCATCTACATCTATGTCTACACTACATCTACATCTACATCTACTATAGTACAGCAAGTTTTAAACATGAGACCATCCATTTTCTTGCATGACACGACCTGGATGCTGGATGTCCCACGTGTCAGCAAGAGGAGGAAGAACTCGACCAAATCTTCTCCACATTTAGACCGGAGAAGCAGGAAACACGACAAGCCCTATGTAGTTATGTCATACGTGCATGCCCACTGCACGCTATCACCATATTTCTTGGCCTCCACGCGACACCTAGCTCTAGTAATCCACCAGCCCCTATCGTTTCTCGCTCCTCCTCTCTCTCAGGCGGGACTCTCTTTTCTTGAGTACTCCCTCTGTTTTTATTTACTCCGCATATTAGAGTTTACTGAAATCAAACTTTGTAAAGTTTAATCAAATATATAGAAAAGAATATAAATATTTACCATAAAAATCTATATGATGTGGAATTACATTCAACAGAATCTAATGGTATTGATTTTTTGTTGTATATGTTAGTAATATTTTTGTCTAAAAACTTTGTCAAAGTTTGCAAAGTTTGACTTTGACCAAAGCTAATATGAGGAGTAAATAAAAACGGAGGGAGTACATCAAAACCCAGCTACGGCTACATGGGTGTGATGAGAGGGACATAGGTTGCCGTTCGATCGCAGTGCATCCTACGGTGCACACGCGCGATCCGCGTGCCTGGGGTTCTGACCAATTACAACGCAACCCAGTCGGGTGAGCGCACACGGTTTCCACAGGCGACGGAAATGTAGCGTGTGCGATAGTAAATGACCAAGATTGTAGGGGAATCCGAATTTCCTGCGTCGTTTGTCCTTGAGCTCTAAAAAACCACCGCACTGTACAGTTATCCGGCCACTCCTCCCCAGAGCTGTCTCCAAGCGTCGTTCATGCAACCGCGACGCACACTGCTACTCTGAGCCACTGAGTACTATTTCAATTTATAAGGCCCCTCTTCTAAAAATCAACTCAACAATGCCTAAAAATCAAGAGCCTTAATTCCACGCTAATTAAATTGGGCATGCATGCGTGCGTGCGTGGGCTGGGATTGGACAGTGCTTGGTGCATGCAGGCGTGGGAGAGATGGCGGGCGTGAGAAGCGGAGCTGGTCGCTGTGTTTCGGGGAACAGCTACAGTTACTACGAAATAAATCAAACGACGTCTTGGTTCCGCTGCTTTGGCTGAGAGGCCCAATAAACACGGACAGAGGGAGTAACTGGTAAGCAATAGCGTCCCGCCGAGCTGAGTTCATCGCCGCCCGCGGCCGCAGACCCACGTGGGCGAACTTTGAACCTGCCATTGCCGAATGGGCGGTGGAGCAAGAGTCGGCCAAAGCCGCACAGAAGGAGCGGAAAAGGCAGAAATATTGGAGTACGAGCGCATTCAACAAAGAGTGAAATGATGGTTGCGTCGCCCGAGCAACTTTTACTAGTACTGCGGGAAAGGTGGGGCTCTATGATTTGACTGCTCATTAGTCATTATTACTGCGGCACAACGAGCAGGATGAATCTCGCCAGCGGTTGTGCACTCAATATTGGTGCATGGCACGTGGACCCGGATTCTGGATGTCCCACATGTCGGCGAAAGGAAGTTTGAATGATTTGTGGCATTCATATCAAGCTTCCGGGGTATGTTTATATGTACACATAATTTTCCAGCATAATGAAATTGTGTTGTAATGCTATGAAGCTTTCAACTTTCGTTTCATGTGTCCTCTTGCTTCCAAAGTTGTCTCGTTACAACATTCCATCAAATACAAAGGAAACTAACATGCATGCTAATGCATCTCAATGATTCGCAGATCAGCGTCAATATTTACATCACAACTAATACAAAGTTGTGAGAATGTGTACAAATAAAGAAAAATAAAAAATTGAAGGATGATGTCCGTAGGCATGGTTCCATTTCCTGGCGTTCATTGGTTGGCAGCTAGTTTCACGCAGCTCTGTGGAACTGAACAAGACATGTTAGCCAAGAAAGGATTCTATGGAGGGCATGGACCATCTGATCATTTTGTGCAGTTCCACTAAAATCGAGCTGAGCATCCCTATTTGCAAAGATATTTAACAAGTGTGATTACATTAATAGTGGCACCAGTAGTAGTTGATGAAACATACACACACAAGTAGAAGTCGGTCACCTTTGCAATCTCTCATAAAACTAACCACTTGTTGGAGAAGATTAGGCTCGGAGTTGGATGAGGAGGATAGCAAAACCAATCTCCCTTTGTGCTGTGGCACTGAAATGTAGAGACGTTGCCCGTGTGACATTTTAGTAGAACTGCACAAGACACACTTAAAGAAAAAAAGTGATTTGTGCAGTTCACCAAAAGGTCGCAATAGCAACAAGTTGAAATGGATAGCCCTATTTGCAAAAAAGAGGTACAAAGGAAACAATTACTGGCCAATAAATGTTGATGACACATACGACGACAAAAAGAGCAGCACTGTTGTTTATCTAAAATGGTGTGAGGACGAGATTGTAACATGGAAAGTACGCCGGCCGAGCTACATTTTAGGCAAAGAACTAGGGAAGATCCACATGCATCGACGTGGGAAGTTGCGCAGTGGATCAAGGCCGGTTCCAGAGGAAGCTGTACCTGAGGGTCGTCGGGGTGTTTAGCGGAGGGCGGCGCCGGGCGGGATATGATGCGGCAGCGAGCAAGGGGGCAAAGGCACTGCCGCGCCGGAGCTTGCTTATAGAGAACGGCGGGTACCGCAGATCGGGACGCGCCGGCAATGCGTTTCCTGCCTCGACGGCAGCGACCAGAGCAACGCTGCACATCCTCCCTTTCCATCGGCGGACGGGACCCGGCCAGATCAGGGACCAGTGGTGAGAGAGAGGGAGTGGCCACTGCCATCTTGTGTGAGAGAGTAGAAGAGATCGACCCCAGCAAGCAAGCATTGAGGATCCTGCCTATATTATTATATAGGAGTAGTATAGTATAGTGGAGTGATTTTCTTTTTTCTCTCGATAATAGTCGGTTCATATTCTATACGTGCGCCATTGAGGAATAAAACCTTTTTTTACTAACACACCAACGCATCAAGTCGCACTTTGTTTGTTCATGCATCATACATGATCCTCCATCAAGTGGACAACCAGTACGCGTGTCAAATTACCACGTGGGCTGCCTTTTTCGTACGGAAATGAGATCCACCGTGTACCCGCGTGGGTGTGGTTGCGAAAGAGACAGAAGTACGTGCGTCATGCATGCACCTCTTCTCTTCATGCACATCCCCCACCTACGTGGGTGTGTGTGAGAGAGATACAAGCCTAGAGAGATGGCGTGTGCGTTCGTGAGTGTTTTTTTTGGGGGGGGGGGTTGATTTCATGAGTGTATTTGTGGGAATATGTGTCGATTATATCTCAAAACAAAGTGACACATGCAATGTGTGTGAAATAGAGGCCTAGCTATATCATATATAGAGGGGGCGATCCATGAGAAGAGAGGGAGGGATCGATCATAGGCGTGAGATCGATAGAATCAAAGAGAGGATCAAGTGTGTGGGTGTGAGATCGATGAAGAGAGCCATCAAAATTGTGTCTGCGCACGTCAAAGATATAGGGCGACTGACCTACTAGAACGTCAGAGGGGAGAGGGCAAGTTTGTGTGTGGCAGCGAGACATGACTAGAGCGCTCAATGTATCGGTGTGTGTGGGTGGGGGGAGACCTAACTAGAGAGGTAGATTGACTCGTATATGTGTGGAGAAGGAGAGACCTAGCTATGTCTTGAGGGAGATCGATCGACATCCATACGGAAGTGTAGGATGGGAAATAGGTTGCGAGAGAGAGATAGAGAGAGATAGAGAGAGAGAGAGAGAGAAATGTAGAGTGCCATAGGGGTGCCGGTGGAGTTGCTTCTCAGAGATGGTGGGAGAGGCCTGCTAGACAAACGGAGGTTACAACTGCAATATCAAGAAGAGAGGGGATGTGTTTCTGTGTGTGCGTGTGTGTGATAGATGTGTCGGGAGGCATGCATGGATGATGAAGGGGGACCATATGTGTTTGGTAAGCGGACCTAACTAGATCGGTAGATCAATTGTTGTGTGTCGATGGAGGAAGGGAGAGACATAACTAATGAGGTAGATCGATCGACGCGTGGGGAAAACGAGTTATAGACGACCTGCTAGCTAGCTATATGTATTGTGGGAGATCGATCGGTGTACATCCATTTGTTAGAGGCAAATAAGGCCGAGAGACGGATTGAGGGAGAGGGATGGAGCTAGGAGGTGGCGCGATAGGCCTAATAGATAGGGGGGACGAGTGTGATATTGTGAGATCGATGAAAAGAGGGGCGAGAGTTTACACGTGTGTGGGACGGTATGAGAGACATGGGGCATGGATGGGGAAAGGAGGAGATGGAAAGTGTGTGTGTATGTGGTAGGCACACCTCACTGGAGAGGTTTATCGATCGGTGTGTGTCAAAAATAAGGAGTTGTGGATACCGCGGGAGAATGACCTAAGGAAAATAAACGAATGTGCGCGATGGATGGAATGCTGACGGAGGGGAGGGCGTGTGCATGCACAATAGAAAGTTAGTGCTAGCTACAAAGATAAGAGGATTGTGTGGGTGTAAAAGACTAACATAGATCATAATTCGTTATAAAAGTGGATTCATATATTTGAAAAAGAGATCATAGTGTTTTAAACCTATGCATGCATGAATATAGTGGTGATACATGTGGTGTGGTTTTGGACATGTTATACTATAATGTGATAATGCGTGGCGTTTGCAACTCACAGCTAAATATCGAACAATCTAAACCATACTATATATCGAACAATCTCACATTTTATTTGAAGTTGTGATAATGTGTGGCGTTTGCAGCTCACAGCTAAATACTTAGAGGCGTAGGGGGCGGGGCACCATACATTATGTGATAAACACATTATACATATGAGACATGGTTTAGATTGTGAAGATCTAGCTAGAGCTTGAAATGTACTATGATTTGAAATCAACATAAAGTGGATTAAAAAATTTGAGTTCGAGTTCATATAGTACACATAGTTCATATCTAACTCGACATTAATCATGTGGTGTGTTGTGAAGATTATATACAAACGATGGTTTACCTTGACAACAACCATGATTGTAGATCATATTCAAATAGAGAAACGAATTCAAATGTTTTAACTTGACAACAATCATGATTGTAGATCTTATTCAAATAGAGAAACAAATCCAAATTTAGTTCATATTGAAGCGGTAGCATATAAGTTTGGAATGCACTAAAATGTTCATTTGAGTAGCAGGTTACATGCATTATACACCTAGCAAAATATTTTAATTGAACATAACATGGATTCAAAGTTTTGAATGCCATTTGCAGTAACTCATATAAAGTAAAACGGGCCTAGAATCTCTTGTGTGGTGCGAATTGATTTCTTAATTTTTTTTGTCGAGGGTAGTGCGAATTGATTTGGTACCGTACACTTTAGGCTTGTCCCAAAATTTCAACCCGCGCCTTGTTATCCCGAAATTTTAAGATCTCTCTGTCTCGTTGTGCTCCGAAAACTCCCTCCATCTCAACCCGCGCCTTGCTATCCCAAAATAACAACGCGCACGAAAACTCCCACCTCCTACGAAATCCCGACACGCGAAATTCCCGTGATACCCCTGAACCGAAATAACTGCCTAGTTCAAATCGGTGGGGGTACTTTCGTAACTTACCCCACATTTCGGACAAGCCCGTCCCTAAGCCATGGTTCCCCCCTCCCATCCCCTCCGACCCCCCATTCGTACACCGACGCCGCGAAACCCGCGAAGCCCCACACCCTCCTCCGTCCGCCACCAGACCGCCGCCCAGCCGGAGCCTCTTCGCCGATGACATCGTCCGCCGCAATAGCTTGATGTCCCTCATCCACCGCACCGGATGAGGATTTGGCATCGATCTTATCGTCCCGCCGGTTCAGCCGCCCCGTCCTCCACCTCCAACGAGCTGCCCTGATGTTCGCCTCTTCTATCGTGCCACCTCCATTCCCACAGCGTCGTCTTCACCTGCACCACCAGAACCGCAGCACCATCACTGTTTCCTCGGACAAAGCTCAGGCCTAGTCGGCACCACCAAAGAGGTTCTACACTAATCGCTTCATTTCCTTCTTGATTCTACCTCACGGTGCTGCCGGCTATCGTTCCCGAGCCACCATGGCACGGCTCCATCTACTTCAGCGTCGCCGACCACAACCTTCACGGCATCGCTCCCTCGGCGGCGACGTCCACATCAGCAGGAGTTGCTGCTGCTACTCCGGCTCTCGCTGGCCCTGCTACTACTGCTTTGGCTCTCGCTCGCACTGCTGCTCTGCTCTTGCTCTCGGTCCCCTGCCTGGTCTGCTCTTGCTCTTGCTCGCGCTGCTGCTCTTGCTCTTACTCTTGCTTGCACTACTGCTCTACTCTTGCTCACGCTGTTGCTGCATGAGCAGCAGCTCCGGCTCTCGCACGAGCTCCTGCTGCTGCTACCCAAGATGCTGCTACACGACCAGCTGCCCAGCTCTCGCACGCGCTGCTGCTCTGGGCGTTGTTGCTGCTGCACGACCAGCTGCCCCGGCTGCTCTCTGGTACTACTTTCCCTGCCGGAGCGGCTACCGATTTAGTTCACCGCTACTCTGCCACTGCTACTCTGCCACTAGTGCTCGAGCGGCCAAAACTATTAGTGCACTACTTTTCTGCTACTAGCGCGTTCAGTTTCGGCAGCAAAATTCAGTTTCGACAGTAAAATTCAGTTTCGACAGTAAAATTCAGTTTCGACAGTTAAATTCAGTTTTGACAGTTAAGTTCAGAGATGAACGGCTGATGTATTTTACATCTAGCACTTTTTGGTGATGTATTTTACATCATCTATTGGAGATGCTATTAGAATTTCCACTTCAGGTTAACGTTGTCTCTCTTGTCCTGCTTCAGCCTCGCCGTCGTACAACTCACCGGAGCTGCTCCAACGACGAAAACCTCCATCACAGCGGAGCAGTACACTCGGCTCCATCTCCAGACGCCTAAGATCTTCTTCCCCTCCTCCGACAGCCACATCAGCCGCAGCATCCTCATTGACCAACCCAATGATGCTGAGATTGACATGGCTTCGCCAAAGAGGTTGTACACTTGTTGCATAGCTTTTTTACTCTACATGTTATATATATTGTCCACTGAGCACGCGTAGTAAAGTGAAATATGATTAGTTTCTCCTATATGACAAGCAGTGAGGTACCAGGCCACTTAGCTATCCGTGATGGACTCTCTCGAAGCCATCATTATTTATTTCTGTGCGTTTGAGCTATTCATGTGTAGATGGGCCTGGGAGTTGAGCTAGTAGGGCGTGGCCTGGGTCCAAAGTACTCCCTCCGTTGGAAAAAGCTTGTCTCTCAAATGAATGTATCTAGCATCAAGCTAGTGCAAGATACATCCATTTGAAAAACAAGCTTAGGACAAGCTTTTTCGGACAGAGGAAGTAGTAGAAGTAGCACAAAACTTTTTTGGAGTGTATGCTTTTGCCTGTTCAAGCCTACCTACTAGAATCGCCAGTGGTTGAAAGGAAAAGTGAAGGAAAAACATAGGAATTGGAAAGTTTCCTATGGTACTACTATACATTTTCTTGTGGTTTGACTTAATTTGACCATGCTTCTTTGCATTCCCGTGAACCAAACACCTAGATTGACAGAAATCCTGTGATTTTAAATTCTCTGTTTTGCACATGCATTCCTATCCTATTCCTGTGTATTTCCTATCCCTGGGTTGTTAGAATCCTCCAATTCAAACGAGCCCTTACAGAATTACTTCTGTTACACATAGTTGTCAAAGAAAACCTTGTGTGGTTTGTCCCGCTCCTGTCGCGCCGTCGTCCACCCCAGCTCAGCTGCTCCAACGAGGGAAGGGTCCACCACAGCAGGGATCCGCCCTCCAGACTGTCTTTCGCCGCCTCAGATCTTCTTCCCCGCTGCCGGCAGCCACGACAACTGCATTACCATCATCAACTGAGCAGATGACCTTGAGGACTACACGGGTCCGCAAGAGAGGTCGCACTCTTTCATTTCTGCTACGTTATGCATCGCTTAATATTACATGCTACTTTATCGTCCTGTTCACCGATTAGACTCGAAGTCAGCTCCAAACTAATGCTCAAACTGGAGTTTTTAAATGGTTGTGGGGTACATATCGGGGCCGCAATCGTTAGTACCTGTCTACTATCCGGTTAATCTATGGTGTCTACTATGAGTTTCATGTTGGGTGGGAAACAAACAGAAAAGAAGCCATTATCTGTATTTTTTAACTGATGCTATTATCTGCCTGCTATCATTGGTTTTGGGTCTATCCACAGGTTGCTACCATCACTCTAGATTTCTGCATGCACTCCTCACATAATCTCACTATGTTTTATTCCTATGCATGTTAGTTATTGTACACAATGGTACTGAACATGTAGAGCAAAAGAGACGAGCCTTGCGTGGCAATAAAATTTCATGCAGACGTCGCTCCATGGTGGGCGCAAAGGCAGCCCCCCTCCCCCCATTTCAGATTGTAATCAAGAGGAAGATAACTATTCTGAGGGGGATTCAGAAGAAGCAGACCACTCCTATTTACCCCCTATGGTCTTTGCTCTTACTTGGCATGCTGATGTTGGTCATATCATGCATATGGTGCCTTGCATTGCTTACTTTATACATCAAATATGTCATCTGCTTAGTTTCAACATGCTTTGTGTGAGTGCCATCTGTTTAGTTTCTGTATCGTATATGTGAATTATGCAACGCCATCTTGTTTAGCCAGGCATCATATATGTGAATTTTGCAATGACATCCTACTTAGCCAGTCATCTTATATGTGAATTATATCACGCCATCCTTTTTTTTCATTACGTATTACATTTGTCAACAATGTTAGTACATTCAACTACTCTTCGTGTGCATCAGCCATTTGACATGGTGATGGAAAAATCTAGAGTGAAAACAAGGTCTTCAGAGCAGACAGTGCTATCTGACGAACCGCATATCTTGCTGGTTACGGATAGCTCCTCAGAGGAGGATTCAGAGACAGATGGCCAGTCCTATTTCCCCTCGAGGTGTATGCTCTAACTTGGCAGGGTTATGTTACTCATATCATGCGTATGGTTTCTTGCATTGCTATGTCATTTGCTTAGTTTAGACATGTTTTGTGTGAATGCCACCTGTTTAGTGTCTAATTACCATAGATGTGAATTATGCAATGCTATCTTGTTCCAAGGCATTATATATGTGAATTATGCAATGCCATGCTGTTTAGCCAATCATCATATGTGTGAATTATATCATGCTATCCTTTTTTTGTATTACGTATTCCATTTGTCGACAATGTTTGTATATTCAACTACTCTTTTTGTGCATCAGCCATTTGAATCGGTGATGGAAGTATCTGGAGTGAAAACAAGGTCTTCAGAGCAGACAATGCTACCTGCTGAAGCAGGCATCTTGCTGGTTACAGATAGCTCCTCAGAGGAGGATTCAGAGACAGATGACCAGTCCTATTTCCCCCCTGAGGTGTATGCTCAAACTTGGCAGGGTTATATTACTCATATCATGCATATGTTGTCTTGCATTGCTTAGTTTTTACATCATATACACAATATTGAATGTCATCTCCTTAGTTTAGATATCATATATGCGATTGCCATCTGCTTACTTGCTTAGTATATAAATCATATATTTGAATTATATCATGCCATCATGTTTACATAGACAGCATCTATCTGAATTATGACATGCCAACCCATTTAATAAAGACATCATATAGACATATAGTTATATCATCTCATCCTGTTTAGTGTTTACATAGTCATCATATTTTGAATTATGTCATTCTATCCGTGAATTATATCATGCCATCATGTTTCCATAGGCGGCATGTATGTGAATTATGTCATGCCAACCTATTTAATAAACACATCATACAGTTATATCATGTCATCCTGTTTACATAGTCATCATATTTTGAATTATGCCTTTCTATCCTGTTTAGTTAGCCATCATATATGTGAAATTGTGTCATGCTATCATGTTTGGTTAGACAACATAAATGTGAATTATTTCATGCACTCTTTTATTCCCCACTATCCATTGCACCTGTCTATCATACAATGACTGTATATTCAATTACTTTTCTTGTTTATCAGCCATTTGAATTGGAGGGGGTGATGGCAGTATCTAAGGGAGTAAAAGCAAGGTCTTCAGAAAAGATAGTGCTACCAGTCGATGTAGATAGAACCACGGTTGTACTTGCCCAAGAACTAGCCCCACCACACATAACCCAGACTCTTGCAGACTGTACCCCTACCCAGTTGGATAGAGAACCAGCTACACCCCTTCTAACCCCAATCCGAGTAGATAGTAACCCAGTTCCAGTTGACACAGCACCGTCTCCACCACACAGCACCCAAACACGAGCAGTTAGTAAGGCAACTGCAGTGCCCAAAGCACGAGGACCACCACCCCGAACCCCAACTCAACGCTTAAAGCAGAAGAAGAATTGTTCTCAGGTCAGGTTCCATAGCTATAGTTCGTACTCCTTTGCTCTTGCATCACTGTATTTACTCATACCAACTAATTTCAAATTTGAAGGATCCAATTGAAACTCCAATGGCACAACAGGTATGTTTTAAACCTGTTTCTTTAACTAGTCTGCTGTTGTAACTTGCTCTATGTTGATTTCAGTTTCAATTGTATAAACAGCTATGTTCTCATGTCATGCACATTACAAGTGTTGTTATTGCCGTGTAGTTTCCCAACTTATATTATGTCTATTCTGCTTTGCCTTGAACATATATGATTTGAACTGTGTCTCTATCTTGATTTGGCAACATAAACTAGAATGATATAGACCATATATACAGAGACCATACTACATAGATATATGTTTGTTTCATGTTGTTATCATGTCCACTTTACAACTGAACTGGTTTACCAAAATGAGCTTCATATACAACATGCTAAACCTGTGATGTGTCTGCTGGTTTTTCTTTTAGAATGTCGACAAAATATTGGAGATGAGTACACCATTATGGAATGGTAAAGGAAGTAATGCGGATAAGGTTCAAGATAGTGAGACATCCCTGTCGGTCTCCAAGAAAGCTGATAAAAACTCTCTTGAAGACAGTGATACAACCCCAAAGTCCTGTCTTGATGTAGTGTTCGAGTTACTGGCCACTACTGCTGGCACAAGCTCTTCGAACTCGCTGCCTAAATCAGTTCGGCTTCTCGAATCTCAACTACAAGTTGAAAGACATCTATTAGATGTGCTGCGACAAGAAGCTGAAGGACTCAGGAAGTCCCTGTAGAATTCAGATGCATACTTTCTGGTGCAACAACAAGTGTTGGAGGATTTAAGCGCCAAACAGGAGAAAGCTAATAAGCTTGCTAAGCTTCTTGCCAGCATGGTGGGTACGCAGGATATTATTTATTGAGCTCTTCTGAAGTGGTTTCAGTTCTGGACTTGTTTTGCTGCGGCATTTATTTTCACTCGTGGCCAATTTTGACGCCAAGTGTATGTAATATGCTGCTTTGTTCCCTATATTTGCACTGGTGGCGAACTTTGATGCCCAGTGGATGTAATCTATGTAATCACCATAATATCCTAGCGTTAGTTGCTTGCTTATTTATTTTCTTATAGTCTTGTTTATTTGTTTGCTTGTAGTACTTCAGATCTTTTTGCTCGGTTTCCTAATGGCCGCAATAACAATGGTCCACATATGTGCCATTGTAACCACGGCCCTCCTCTAGCCGTAGGATCCATGGTCCTACGGGCTGTACGATCCATGGGCCTCCTATGGGCCTTACGATCCATGGGCCTCCTATGGGCCTTATGATCCATCAGCCTCTTTCGGGCTGTAGGATCCATGGGCCTCTTTCGGGCCGTAGGATCCATGGGCCTCTTACGGGCCGTAGGATCTGGGCCGTAACTATCATGGACCAAAGTTGGAACGCGATTTGGGCCGTAAACAGGCCACAATCGGAACCGAATGTTCGTGGGCTCAGGACATAATGGGCCATTAATAGGCCGTAATACAACACAATCATAATTCAATCGACAGGCATAACGGGTCATTAATGGGTTGTAATACATGACCAGATGAATCATGCCCAATTTGTTAACAGGCCACAGACGGGCCGACTGTAACCACGGGCTGAATTTGGCCCATCAGGGGAACAGGCCAGTAACTGACCGTATGTAATCGAGGGGTAGAAATGAGCCCAATAAAAAATGGGCCATTAGAAGGCCGAAAGATAAAACGGGCTAGAAACGGCCCAACTGAGTAAGGGGCCATGAGTAGGTTTAAATACATTTACTGTTCACCATGGGCCAGTTTCTCCACGGGCCACTATTGGGCCCAAAGATACGAAAGGCCTCATATGGGCCGACGGAAGTCACGGGCCCTACATGGGCCGAAAGTGACAACGGGCTGGAATTATATTGGGCGGCCCACATGACGCTACTGGGCCGAATTTTCAAAGGCCACAACGGGCCGTGAGTTAAACGGGCAGTTAATGGGCTAAACGCTAGCATGCCTTTACCAGGCTTTCGGTGGGCCGGCCCGTTAACTTTTAACCAAGTCAAACGGGCCGGCCTTTTCACCTAATTGGGCCACTGTTGGGCCTTGCCATGTGTCGACGTACCATAGGCGCCTCCTGTCCATTGGAGGTTTGACACCTGTCCCAACGCAGATCTGACACGTGGAATCATGTGGTGAATGACAATTTTACATGTGGAAAATCCCCATTGGTCCGGGCTGCTAAGGGGTTATCGGATCCAAACCGGAACCCGATAGCTTAACGGCGACCCGTTACGGTGGATGCCACATGTCGGTTACCCTTGATGAAAGCACTTCCATGATGTGCCATTTATCGTCATGGAAGTGGACACTTCCGTGATGATATTTTTGGTATTGTCATGGAACACTTCTACGACAGCACAGGCATGACTATCTTGATTCTGTCATAAAATCGTCATGGATGTACATGCATGACAGAAAACGTGACCTACTGTGACAAACACGTATCATCACGGAAGTGCTTTTTTGTAGTGGAGTGAGGTGCGTGGATTCAGTCTCTCTTTCTCTACGATGGATGCTAGCCTCTATTTATAGAGGCCTTGGTCCTCTTCCCTCATAACAAAGGCAGGAAGGGATCCCACAACGACCAATTTGAACAGGGACAAGAAGTACATCTTATCCTGATGAAAGGTGGTCTTCGCCTACAAAGCTCCTGGCCATGACACAGTGGTGGGCTCGGCGATGACGTCCGTCCTGCCGAGCTCGTAGTCTTGGTCTCGTTGCACCGAAAGGGAAACGTTTGGCTCCTTCCTCGGGAACACGCGCCTGGCCTTGTTCCTTTAGCACCAAAGAGGAAACTGCTCCCTCCGCGCTCGCTGGCGCCCGCCTGGCCTGGTCATCATGGCTTACATCACCTCGCCCTCAAGAGGAGGGCACTTGCATAGGAATCTCCGCTCCTCGGGAGGCTGTCCTGAGGAGCCGCTCCGTAGGAGGTCTTGGCGCAGCTCGCCTCGTGAGGGCAGGGGCCCCTCGCGAGGGCTCTCCCTCGCGTAGTCTTGGACCTGAGCCTGGCCAGGCCATCAACGGGCCACGCGTTGGGCTGCAGGCAGGCAGGTCTGGGTACCCTGGTTCCCAGAACGCCAACATTGTCCCCCTTTGAAATTGGTCGTTGTGTGGCAACCCTTCCCGCCAATATTTTTGAGGAAGAGGACCAAGGCATGTATAAAAGGAGGGCAAGGTGCCACTATAGAGAGGCGGACCATTCTTCCCCCCAACCCTTGTACTCTAGCTCACGGCCTAGTGCAATCCAACCACAAAGAAGGAGTAGGGTTTTACACCGCAAGGTGGCCCGAACCTAGGTAAATCACCGTGTCCCTAGCCGCCCTAGCTCACTCACACTCGCCGTAGCCTCACCGTGGATCGAAGCAGGGTCACACGGGGCGTGAAGAACGAGCGCACCCTAGTGTTCGAACCTTAGGGTCCCTGGAGCCCCGATTCTGACATTTGGCACGCCAGGTAGGGGTGCGCCGCCGTCTTTCAGCCCTGATTCAACTCCCGCTGCACTAGCTCCATGGCTGTCGCTCACCGTGTGCTTGCCGAGCGTCGGGCAGCTCGCGTCGCCCAGACGGCGCCTGTGAGCCGCGACGATTGCCACCACTCTGCCGGGGCCGCGGCCAACGCCGCCACCGACCCTGCTGCCCACGAGCAGCAGGACTCCTCCATGCACCCCTCCGTGCAGCGTGATGGAGGCACCGCTACGGCCTCTTCCTCCGACGCTTGCCGTTGGCCGATGAACACGCAAGTCGCGCTGCTCATGGCGCATGAGCTGCTCCGCTACCGCCCGGCCAACGCCAGCTACGACGCTTGGCTTGGCTGCATCACAGAGCTCGTCAACGCCGCCGGAGAGGCCCCGGCGCCCTCTCACTTGCTCTGGCCCAGCCATCGCGTGCTGGGGACGTGGCGCACGGCACGCCTCCACCTCCTCCCCTGTACAGCGACCTCGCCGAGCCTCAGCGTGAAGCGCGTCCATGCGACCCTCCTCGTGGAGCGCCCGCACCGGCCCGGGATGAGGCCAGCTGCCAGATCGTCCAACATGCACCCCCTAACGCGCGTGTGCTCTTCGAGAAGCACCGTCAACGCCAAGACCGAATCGTCCAAGAGGTCGCAGCGGCCGGGCACCAGAACCGTGCCGCCCTCGCGCGAGGCGTTTCCTCAAGCAGCGTGGGCTACCGGGCGTTCACCCGCTAGCTGCGCCGGGTCGTCTGGCCCGTCAAGTTCAAGACAGAGCTGCCCCCATGTTACGATGGCATCCCCGACCCTACAGTGTTCCTTCAGCTCTACGCGCTGACCATCGAGGCGGCGAACGGCGATGACAAAGTCATGGCGAACTAGTTCCCTGTGGCCCTAAAGGACGGTGCATGCTCCTAGATCATGAACTTGCCTGAGGTGTCGATCTCTTTGTGGAGCGAGCTTTGTGAGCAGTTCATCGCCAACTTCAAGGGCACGCACGACCACCCCCTCACCATCAACTACCTACAGCGTGTGAAGCAGCGCCCTGGTGAGACCCTCCGCAAGTACATCCATCGCTTCAGCCAGGTGCACCACAAGATCCCGTGCGCCTCTAATGAGGCCATCGTCTCAGCGTTCTCCAACAGCATCACAGACGTCATGATGCGCGAGAAGCTCGCCATCAACGATGATCTGAGCTTGGCGCTAGAGCTGTTCACCCTCGCCGACAAGTGCACCAAGGCCGAGGAAGGCCGCCTCTTCATCCACAACGACCTCGAAGCCGCGACCGACGACAACAAGGCTAAGGGAAAGGACGTCAAGTGCAAAGGCCCTGCTATGCTAGCGGCGGAGCCTGAGCAGAAGCACGGCCGCAATCGCAATGAGCCCGAGAGGGATAACCGCCCGTACTGCATCTACCACGATGTGCGCACCCACAACACCGAGGACTACCAGGAGCTCAAGTCGCTTCCGAACGAGCACTTGGGCAGGGACCACAATGACCATGGTGGCGGCCGCAGTGGGGGCCACGGCGGTGGCCGATGGGACAACCGCAATGGCAACCCTCGCCAGGGCTGGCAGGACTAGCCTCGCGAGGAGGCATGGGGCGACAAGCCTCGCGAGGGCGCCTGGCATGATCAACCTCACGAGGCGCGCCCTCAGGCTAATGCTCCCCTTCCACCGCTGCCGCCGCCGCCCAGGAGAAACGACACCAACCAGCATGACGAGGGGGCCGGGGGCTACCAAGAGCCTCGCGCGGTGGCCTGCATCCTCGGAGGAGGTGAACGCTGCCCTCCCGAGGCCTGAGGCTGCGCGACCCTCAAGAGGTCGCAGTACACCATCACCTTCGACTCCAGGGACCACCTCGGATGCATGGCCGCTGCCAGCGCGCGCCCCATGCTGTGCACCCCCACCATCAGCAACGTCGTTGTCACCAAGACCCTCATCGACGGAGGTGCCGGCCTTAAGGTGATCTCCGTCGAGACCTTCGAGACGCTCCAAGTGCCCTACGACCAGCTGATGCCGACCAGGCCCTTCTCTGGGGTGACACATGGGTCCACTATCCCCCTGGGGCAAGTGCACCTCCCCGTCACCTTTGGCACCCGCCACAACTACCACACATAGCTCATTGACTTTGGCGTGGCCCACATCGGCCTCCCGTACAACGCCATCCTGGGATACCCCGCGCTCACCAAGTTCATGGCAACAACCCACCACGGCTACAACATTTTGAAGATGCCAGGCTGCAGTGGCGTCATGACCGTCACCTGTGATGAGAAGGATGCGGTTTGCTCCCTCCAGCGTGCTTGCAAGGCCGCTACTGCCGAGTACTCGGACGGAGAAGGCGCCGTCAAACCTCCCGAGGCTACTCCCGCGAGCAAGAGGCAGCTACTCCCCATGGACCTCCCTGAAGCAAAGACTGTGAGGGCTGGTGGTAGCGGCCAGAGCCCTGCACTCGCTGTGGGGGCTCTCCCTCCTCTCGCATAGGAAGGCACGCCCGGCGCCTCCCTCAGAACAGGTGCACGTCACCCCACCAACCCCTCAGGATAGGCTGGAGCATCCGACCTGACTAGAATGCCGAGGGAAGTTTTTGGGCGTCACTTGGAGGCGTGTCTTGACGCGTGCCCCATCAAGTGAGGAGCATGGCGCCAGGCACTAGGGCAGTAAGAGTTTTTCACCCAGGAAGTTCGTGAGCTCCAGGAAGCTCGATCCGTCCGTGGGGGGCATCGGTCTGTGCACCTCGGCCACCCAGCCGCCGCCCCTGTGAGGGACGCAAAGGTGCGCATGTGTGTCGACTTCATGAGCCTCAATAGGGCCAGCTCCTAGGATCTCTTTTGGCCATCACGCATTGGCCTGAGCAGGGGCCTCACCACCAACTACACCCGCATGCCTTTCGGCCTAGGGAACACCGGCGCCACCTTCTAAAGGTTGACGCACCTCGCGATGGTGCCTCGCAAGCCGTCAGCCCCTCGCGAGCCCCCAAGGCCTCGCGAGCCCGTCAGCTCCTGAGCGGTGAACTTCCGTGGCGCGCTTCGTCAAGCGTCCCGACGCTCCTACAACAGCATGTTGCCAGGTGACTTTTTGGTTTGGTTCAAATTGAGGGCGCCCCACGGGCTGCATTATCCTCAAGCTGGTAAGGGTCCGTCCCTGTAGCCGCTTCACCTTTTGATCATGTAGCGAACCCGGTACTGTCTTAATGAATTTATGCTACTCATTTAATTCCGTGTCCCATGGCGCGTCACCACCGAGAGCACCGCGCCCTCACGGCTCCCGTGACCGTCTCATGAGCGAGGGTTGGGTACGGCGTCTGTGCTCGGGTCCGTCCCTACAGTGCCGATAAATCCAGGTGATCAAGCTCAGGCTCGCAGGCCTGCTCCCATGCACGTCACCTCACTGAGATCTTTGGTGCCTCGTCCCCTCATGAAACAGACACGAGCGAGTAGGCGAGGGTGTGCCGCCCCCTGTTCCAAGGCCTTCGCCACCTGCATAGCTATGAGTTTGGTGCTTCGCCACCTCAGGTGCAGCGTGCCCATGGCTCCTCCCCAGGCCATTCCACGGAAGAAGGTCTGACACGACATCTGTGCTCGGGTCCGTCCCTGCAGTGTCGCTAAATCCATGTGACCGAGCTGTGGCTGGCGGGCCAGACCCGTACACGCCACCTCGTTTACGTCCTTGGTGTCCAACCTCTTCGTGTAATGACCTAGGGACAACCGTTGGGCGCACGTCTCCCCCATGTCACAAATTTGTCAGTATGCAACTACATCAAGAGTGTAACACCCTGGATTTTGCCCATTTTCTTTTTCTTTTGATTTTGATCCGGATTCGCTTTTTGTGGCTTAGTAGTCTTGCAACCTGGAGGGATCACCCTTCATTCTTTTTCCCGAGTGGCTTGCCAACCTCAAAACCATCCCAAGACCTTGCCATTTTCATCTTGGACCAATCTCATTATTCTTTTCCTTGGGAATATTCCTTTTTCTATTAAAGGAATAACCCTGTTTGTCCTGAGTTGTGAAGCAACCCACATTTCCATCATTCCCAAAATTCCCAAATAATTCTCATAAATTGTTTGGGTCATATCTTCCTCAAATATGTCAAATCCTTCCTTGACACGTTCAAAAATATTTCCCAAATATTCCTTTTCTGTTTCTGTCCTAGCTCGCAGTTTGTGAAGCAAGTACCAATTATATTTTCTTGCTTGCTCTCAAACTTTTTGTGCACCCTTTCCCATCCATATCATTGCCACATGCCAAAATTCAACTTTATTTGGATATTAAACCTCTTTTGGCTAATTTCCAAAGTTTCTGGGCAACTGGAATCTTTGTGAAGCAAGTGCTAGCTAGGAGTATCTAAATGAGTTGAAATTTTGCAAGCATATTCATATGCTTAAATCATGACTCTCCACCAAGTTTCAACCCTATCCAATCATCTATGTGACCACAGCATTAAATCTTGGTTTCTTGTCAGATTTTCACAATGTGAAGCAACTATATTTTATATTGCTCCATAATTGCTGAAAATTTACCAGAGTATTCTCCTACCCATATAACTTATCTCCACAAAATTTGGGCTCATTTCATCTTCCCAGTAATTCCCTATAATTTTCCTAAGATTCTGGTCAGAGAGGATAGCGATGAAGGAAGTACCATTCTGGCATGTCCAAATGGCATGAAATTTTTATGGCACTCTCATATGACCAAGTCATCATGTTCTACCAAATTTTAGCCCAATTGGCTGCTCCATGTGAGTAGCACATCAAGATTGAGTTTCTGGACCAGATTGGTCAGTTGCAAAGCAACCCCATTAAATATTGGTCCATTTCTTTCCAAATTTCACAGGATCATAGTCCTTCCTACCCTAAACCTCCCAGACATCACACTTGGCTCTTATCCCTTTCCTGTTGATCACAGTTTTAGGCAATAGTTTGCTGCAGTAAACTTCATAGGATCATTAACATCCAACCACAGTGACTTTCATCGATCCATCACATCCCAGAGACTGTACCTAGGAGGGACTACTCACCAAACTTCTTTTGGCATCACGTTGGGCGTGTCAATGCCGTGGCCACACGGTGACCACGTGTAGAGCATGCCAAACCCGTTCTCTGGTGATTTAACCACTCGGTTATGTCCGTTCCTTCGCTCCCTCACCACCTCTCCATGTCCAGGAGGTTCGTCTCGTCGTCGCCCATCTCCTGGAAGCCTCTTCCCCTCCAATTTGTTCCTCCTCATGACACGGCGATCACTTTCACTGTTTTGCCCGTGACGCCGTCGTCATTTTCTTCCGTTCTCATCCACTTTGAGCTCTCCCGAAGCCCCTGCGAGCTCCTCCACTGTCCCAGAGCCCTTGCCGACATCTCCCCCTCCTGCCGCGTGTCGCTGGAGCACTAGTGTGTGGATGAGCTTGCCACGGTGGCCGTCCTCATCGCCTCACCCGTCCCGGCTATAAATAGCCGAGGCCGGAGCCTCCCCGAGCACCACACCACCCCAACACTCTCCTCTCCCTCCCAGAACCCCTCCAACTGAGCCACTCGAGCTCCCTTGGCTCGAATCACCGGCGAGCTCCGCCACGGCCATCGCTCGGCCTCCCCTAAATTCCGGTCACCTGAGCCTCCTTTACTCCTCTAGCTACCCTAGCCTACCACCACCCCACCGGAGCTCTGCCCAACCTCATCCCTACCTCCCCGCCACCGCAGCCCGAGCCCTGAGCTCGCCATCGCTGTCATCCGCCACGGGAGGTGCCCCGCCCTGACTCAAGGTCCCCGGCAGCCGTGCCCTGCTCCTTCGGGACCGCCTCGGTCTCCCGCATCCAGCGGTGTGCCAGTCGCCCCGAATGACGGCCGGAACCGTCCGGGCGAGCGCTGGCGCCGCGCGCCCCGCCTCTGCCTCGCGGGCGAGAGCGAGGTCGATGACGACCCTGGCCAGGTGGGCCCTGGCTCCACCCATCAGCCACAGAACCGAAGTCAACCCGGGCACGCTCGCAGTTTAAGTGGAAGCGCCTTTCCACAGAATACGTTTTCAGTTATAGGAAACGTACGCTGGTGCTTCTTCGGGTGGAAGTGCGCTTCCTCTGTTAGAAAGCGTATTCTCAGAAATGCGCTTTCTGCTTTAACCGGCCAGGGACCTCTTTGTGAAAACTTATTTTACACACTGGTCCCTGATATTCAACTGGTTATAACTTTTTATCCACAACTCCGATATAGGTGAAACCAACGCCCACTTCTTAGTCTTGTCAAGCTCTATCCGTTGGTATCATTTTCACTACGTGGTCCCACTATGAAAATGACCATTTTGCCCTTGCCGTAAACAGCCCCCTCCGGGAGAGAACTGTTTTCGGCAATCGTTCCCGTGGACTCTCCGCACTTCTTCCCGATGGTTCCTTCATCCTCAGGCAAGCCACAACTCTCATCTGCATCATCGCATTGCAATATCATAGTTTAACTATTTACTTTGAAAACAAGTATGAGTATCTGTGAAATAAATTGGATTATACAATACTTGAATAAATTCTCGGATAGGTGACTGTTATGTTGAGCACAGGATTGTTAATGACTAGTAGTTTACCCACTTGTTGATACTATGATGTTGAGATTACTGTCTATGATTATTTTGGAGTTCATCCGGCAGTTCGTGGAGATGAATCAGTAGAAGTGGCTTAAGCATACTGGTTATCGGAGTGTCAGCCATGACAGAAATATTATTCGGGGATTAGATATTTCATGGTTGACCTTGAGTCACCTGTCCGGACTTATCCGTGCAGCCACATTTGCCAGTATGGGACGGCCTTGACTTGGTCTGATCGCGTGCTCTTTCACCGGTACCGCCCAACAGGGAAGGTTATGCGTGCGCGCTACCCTGGCCCGGTAGGCGGCGATAACCTTGTGAGCCCAGTTGAGTTATTTGGATCCAGGTCCCCATTTGGGACAGTTTAGTTTGGCCATGATGGTGGCAGGTGTCACGCGGTGACACAGGGGCCACCCAGGGCAGGACTCCGGAGGAGTGTGATTGCCGGTGGTACGATGGGAGAGTCATGGTTCAGGCAGGTTTCGTTGGAGCAAGACTGGTCCACCCGAATGGGATCATGAGGTCAGTGCTCCATGGTGTGGGTAAAGTGCGCAACCTCTGCAAAGTGTAAAATCTATTCGAATAGCCGTGTCCACGGTATTGGACAGTCCGTCCAGACCTCACTTGGTGGTCAACCATGGTAGTGATGATAATGATGGAAGAACTCGTCATGAGATCAGAAGTACTCGGGGATTGTGAGTATTCTGAGGTTTGTGAGACAACCCGAAAGAGAGTAAGTTTGTCAGACTTGTGGTACAGTTGGTATCAGGTATATGATATGTTAGCCATGGGATGGCTATGGGATGAGTGGTCGGATGACCACATGATTTGGATTGGATTTGGAACAAGTTCGGATTGGATCCTAAGATTGTTCGGAGTATGGATTAAACATGCTTTACCTTACTGCATTTACTTCAGAAGTTATCTTGCTAGATAACCATGCTTGTTAATTTTGACTGCTATGATGTTGTATTGCCTTAATGCTGATGTTTGTTGCGAGCTTGCGAGTACATTCAAAGTACTCACCTGGCGTGTCATGCCAGTTTGCAGGTCATACCATGATTGCTTGCTTGTCGAGGATCCCGAGTTTGCAACCTAGGATACGCGTTCTAGCCAGAGTCCCTGTGGAGTGGAGTCCATCACCGCCGTCGCTGTTCCACTGCTGAGAGAGTTACTCCGCTGTTAGCATAGAGCTACCCCGGGCAGGCATAGTGTCGCCGTGCCGATGTTAAGCCTTGTACCCTTTGTAACCATATCCATTGTAATAAAGAGCTAATTTGTTCTATGCCAACAGTGACGTATTCCATAAGACTTGTCCTTGGGCTGGAATACGGGGCGTTCCGGTTTACTCTGAGCCAGGGTGCCACAGAAGTTGGTATCAGAGCAGGTCTGGCTATGGGACGCGTGGTCTAGGTGCGAGCGTTAGTAACCGGTAGTATAGGACCCAGTTGGTTTGTTGCACTTGGTTGTTGCATTTGTTTGTGCATAGCATGCATATAGATTATTTATCCCTAACGATGGATCTCGTGAGTGTAGGTGGCATCGGTTTCGATTCCTTACCTACGCTCTCCAGTTTGCATATTTGCTCCTTGGTGTGGTGTCATCTTCGTCCCAGCGAAGTGATGCCAAGGTGCTTGGTGGTGTCGATCCCTTGCAGGATTGACACACCGGTACCACACCAATATATTCTCTTCAGCCACTCCTATCGTTTCGGTCATAGACAAGTTCTATCTCGGATCATGCTATTCTAGCCGCTTCGGCAACCCTTACTGATCCTTGTTATCAGAAAAGGGCAATGCCTGCAAGCCTTTCTCTCCACCACTATCTCGTTCCACCACCTATCCTTTGGACGTGTACGGTTTTCTTCCGTACGCTTGATGATGATGTGGTCGTAACTTCTGTGTTCCGACCCCCGATCACCAAGTTCATCCTCGCCACCGGTTCCATCCGATGTTAAGCTCGTATTTGGTGTAGTCTTGTTTACACCAAATTTTCTTCCACACATTGATTCACTTTCGTGCACATCGCCACAGCATGTTAGACCGTAATACCGGAGTTCTTGCGAGATTTGTGTGCTTAAGTAGGAATGCATATTATTGCTGTGAATAGCTGTAGACTGTGATATTGCTTGTGTGTGTGATCTTGCTGCTTTGTGTGCTTTTATTTTGGTTGTTTCTTTTGCTTCTTTTATTTGGGCCCTTGGTGTTACCTTATTTTTCCCTTAAGGAAGTTGCTCACCGACCCTGAACCAAAGAGTCAGTGAAGAGATAGACGTTTGGAAGCTCAGCTCAGCAATATGAAATTTTCAGTAGACTGTGTTATATCGGGAATATCGGGCCTAAATATAAATGATATCCTGGCTGGATTGGTTATCAGCACCAAGTATACATCAGCGCAACTTTCACGGCAGTAATGATCGCATCAGCAAGAAGGCAAGTTGTATATCCACAGTGCATTCTGTACCAAAGGTATGATTCATATATACAAGGTTTGAGTCTGCTATGAGTATAATTTGAACCCTGCTATGTCTTGGAAGCAAGCCAGAATGTGCTATGAACATAGTACTCAGCAAGAAGAATAGCCGAATACCCTGTGGCCTACAACAAGTAACCGACAACAATAACCTCAAGCTACCTGAGAATTCAGGTGTCTTTCTCGATACAACACATGGACATCTTCCGATGCAAGCATATAACAATGCATCCCCAGGGTCAGATCCGCAACAGTTGGTCTGAAGGCAAAAATCAGTCAGGACACAAACTTGCCTCGGGAATCAAGTGGCCAGCCACACATGTTTTCATAGAAATGGTGGACATGCTGCCAAGGTCATATGGTCTACTCATACAATGATGCTAGCCCGATGAGGATCTAACTATTGCATGAGCTATGAAGGAAAAAGAGAACGCCAGTTATACACTTCAGCGTGATGACCAACAACCTATGGAGTAAGCCGACCATCTGATATATGCCTTATAGCATTGCTCTGTGTTATTCCGGTATGTTCAAATTATTATGCTCATACCTGTATGCATAATAGTGAGCTGTATGGGACACGGATGAACTCTTGCCCGTCTTTCTTTGGTGTCGGCACCACACCTGTGTTCTGAGCTGTTTCCGGCCGTCCGGGGTGGATGCCAACTTTTATTTCTCTTGTCAACAAATGTCCGTGTTCTGAGCTGCTTTTCGGCTGTCTCGGGCAGCTGTTGAATTTCTCTTCGTAGCAATGACCCTATGCTCTGAGCTGTTTTTCGACCGTCTTAGGGAGTTGCTACTTTCTTCTTATCAACACCGTCTCATGCTCTGAGCTGCTTTTCAGCCGTCTTGAGTCGAGGTTGAGTTACTCCAGAATGTCCCAGATCTGAGTTGTAAAGACCGTTCTGGTGGCTACTGGTTTATTTGCCGGTTTTATCCAAGGGTTCACTTGGTCGTTACCCTACAGCTACAACTTTTAAAGTGATATGCCTGCCGGAATATTGTACCTGGCAGTACCCATGGCCATCCGAAGAACCAAGAACACATCAAGCCAAGCTCTTTCAGCTAAGGATCCAGGCAAAGAGAACCATAATGAAGGAGCAAGATTGGCCATACAGGTATGATAATAGTTGCCAGATCAACATGGTACAGAAACTCAAAACAGTCTGATTGGTACCAATCACCATGGGTGCACACCCACGGGGTATATCCCATTTGCAAGGACCCCCTATCGAGACAACCCACTCAGCCAACCAGATATGCTCAGAATTGTCAGAAGAGGGCAGCCAAGCTGGTCAGGTCAGCCGAAAGATTAATTCAGCAGTTTGATTGCAGCGACAGTGTTAAAGCATTACACGGCCTACCATCCACATAGAGATACCGACAGACTTAGTAATCAGAAAGTTGACAACAGTCTCGAAGCATGGGTCTTCTCCAATGGGAATCAGTTAAAGACTAACCTGCCATGAACAAGATTCTACTGCCAGGACCACTGTCAGTCAAGTCTATGGATAATATCACCGTACACCTTTATGCTGGTCACGACAAGTGACAGTCAAATATTTGGTAAGAGCTTTATATCCAAGACAGTGAAGATAGCCAAGATGACTCAACAATCCGTGCGAGAAGTCAGATTCCGCCAGGAGAACGGTATGATTCACAGTACTGTTTTGAGCCTGAAGGACACACAACCATTTAAAGTCACCCAATGCAATGAGTAAAAGATTTCCTGACCACCAAGAAATATCTGTTCACAACTCAGTGGATGGTCGTCTGTGTTGGACCTCGTCACGACACGTCCATGAGGAATCACCCTCGGACTTACGAGCAAGGTACATAGTTTGGTCAGGATAATTTATTACCCCAGACAGGTTAGCAGACATAAAAGGATTGGAGTCAGAGTAGCATATGAGGTAAGATTTTCCAGAAAAAGGTTCCAGTGAAGCAAACTACCCCGAAGCAAGGCAGTCAGTCATATGAAATTTAGTGGGAACATTATACAAAGGTAAAAAGGAAACCGAGTTGGAAACGGTTTCCTCAAGTGGGAATATTCATGTTTGGTCCCTGAGCAACCAAATCTCGAGGATGAGATTTCCTTAAGGCGGGTAGGTTTGTAACACCCTGGATTTTGCCCATTTTCTTTTTCTTTTGATTTTGGTCCGGATTCGCTTTTTGTGGCTTAGTAGTCTTGCAACCTGGAGGGATCACCCTTCATTCTTTTTCCCGAGTGGCTTGCCAACCTCAAAACAATCCCAAGACCTTGCCATTTTCATCTTGGACCAATCTCATTATTCTTTTCCTTGGGAATATTCCTTTTTCTATTAAAGGAATAACCCTGTTTGTCCTGAGTTGTGAAGCAACCCACATTTCCATCATTCCCAAAAATCCCAAATAATTCTCATAAATTGTTTGGGTCATATCTTCCTCAAATATGTCAAATCCTTCCTTGACACGTTCAAAAATATTTCCCAAATATTCCTTTTCTGTTTCTGTCCTAGTTGGCAGTTTGTGAAGCAAGTACCATTTATATTTGCTTTCTTGCTCTCAAACTTTTTGTGCACCCTTTCCCATCCATATCATTGCCACATGCCAAAATTCAACTTTATTTGGATAATAAATCTCTCTTGGCTAATTTCCAAAGTTTCTGGGCAACAGGAATCTTTGTGAAGCAAGTGCTAGCTAGGAGCATCCAAATGAGTTGAAATTTTGCAAGCATATTCATATGCTTAAATCATGACTCTCCACAAAGTTTCAACCCTATCCAATCATATATGTGACCACAGCATTAAATCTTGGTTTCTGGTCAGATTTTCACAATGTGAAGCAACTATATTTTATATTGCTCCATAATTGCTGAAAATTTACCAGAGTATTCTCCTACCCATATAACTTATCTCCACAAAATTTGGGCTCATTTCATCTTCCCAGTAATTCCCTATAATTTTCCTAAGATTCTGGTCAGAGAGGATAGCTGTGAAGGAAGTACCATTCTGGCATGTTCAAATGGCATGAAATTTTTATGGAGCTCTCATATGACCAAATCATCATGTTCTACCAAATTTTAGCCCAATTGGCTGCTCCATGTGAGTAGCACATCAAGATTGAGTTTCTGGACCAGATTGGTTAGTTGCAAAGCAACCCCATTAAATATTGGTCCATTTCTTTCCAAATTTCACAGGATCATAGTCCTTCCTACCCTAACCTCCCAGACATCACACTTGGCTCTTATCCCTTTCCTGTTGATCACAGTTTCAGGCAACAGTTTGCTGCAGTAAACTTCATAGGATCATTAACATCCAACCACAGTGACTTTCATCGATCCATCACATCCCAGAGACTGTACCTAGGAGGGACTACTCACCAGACATCTTTTGGCATCACGTTGGGCGTGTCAATGCCGTGGCCACGCGGTGACCACGTGTAGAGCATGCCAAACCCGCGCTCTGGTGATTTAACCACTCGGTTCCATCCGTTCCTTCGCTTCCTCGCCACCTCTCCATGTCCAGGAGGTTCGTCTAGTCGTCGCCCATCTCCTGGAAGCCTCTCCCCCTCCAATTTCTTCCTCCTCACGCCACGGCGATCACCGTCACTGTTCCGCCCGTGACGCCGTCGTCGTTTTCCTCCGTTCTCATGCACTTTGAGCTCTCCCGAAGCCCCTGCGAGCTCCTCCACTGTCCCAGAGCCCTTGCCGACATCTCCCCCTCCTGCCGCGTGTCGCTGGAGCACCAGTGCGAGGATGAGCTCGCCACGGTGGCCGTCCTCATCGCCTCACCCGTCCCGGCTATAAATAGCCGAGGCCGAAGCCTTCCCGAGCACCACACCACCCCAGCACTCTCCTCTCCCTCCCAGAACCCCTCCAACCGAGCCACTCGAGCTCCCTTGGCTCGAATCACCGGCGAGCTCCGCCACGGCCATCGCTCGGCCTCCCCTAAATTCCGGTCACCTGAGCCTCCTTTACTCCTCTAGCTACCCTAGCCTACCACCACCACCCCACCGGAGCTCTGCCCAACCTCATCCCTACCTCCCCGCCGCCGCAGCCCGAGCCCTGAGCTCGCCATCGCCGTCGTCCGCCGCGGGAGGCGCCCCGCCCTGACTCGAGGTCCCCGGCGGCCGTGCCTTGCTCCTTCGGGACCGCCTCGGTCTCCCGCATCCAGCGGTGTGCCGGGCGCCCTGAACGGTGGCCCGAACCGTCCGGGCGAGCGCTGGCGCCACACGCCCCGCCTTTGCCTCGCGGGCGAGAGCGAGGTCGACGACGACCCTGGCCAGGTGGGCCCTGGCCCCACCCGTCAGCCACAGGACCGAAGTCAACCCGGGCCCGCTCGCAGTTTAAGTGGAAGCGCTGTTCCATAGAATACGTTTTCAGTTATAGGAAACGTACTCTGGTGCTTCTTCGGGTGGAAGTGCGCTTCCTCTGTTAGAAAGCGTATTCTCAGAAATGCGCTTTCTACTTTAACCGGCCAGGGACCTCTTTGTGAAAACTTATTTTACAGACTGGTCCCTGATATTCAACTGGTTATAACTTTTTATCCATAACTCCGATTCAGGTGAAACCAACGCCCACTTCTTCGTCTCGTCAAGCTCTATCCATTGGTATAATTTTCACTATGTGGTCCCACTGTGAAAATGACCATTTTGCCCTTGCCGTAAACAGCCCCCTCTGGGAGAGAACTGTTTCCGGCAATCGTTCCCGCGGACTCTCCGCACTTCTTCCCGATGGTTCCTTCATCCTCAGGCAAGCCACAACTCTCATCTGCATCATCGCATTGCAATATCATAGTTTAACTATTTACTTTAACAACAAGTATGAGTATCTGTGAAATAAATTGGATTATACAATACTTGAATAAATTCTCGGATAGGTGACTATTATGTTGAGCATAGGATTGTTAATGACTAGTAGTTTACCCACTTGTTGATGCTATGATGTTGAGATTACTGTCTATGATTATTTTGGAGTTCATCCGGCAGTTCGTGGAGATGAATCAGTAGAAGTGGCTTAAGCATACTGGTTATCGGAGTGTCAGCCATGACAGAAATATTATTCGGGGATTAGATATTTCATGGTTGACCTTGAGTCACCTGTCCGGACTTATCCGTGCAGCCACATTTGCCGGTATGGGATGGCCTTGACTTGGTTTGATCGCGTGCTCTTTCACCGGTACCGCCCAACAGGGAAGGTTATGCGTGCGCGCTACCCTGGCCCGGTAGGCGGCGATAACCTTGTGAGCCCAGTTGAGTTATTTGGATCCAGGTCCCCATTTGGGACAGTTTAGTTTGGCCATGACGGTGGCAGGTGTCACGCGGTGACACAGGGGCCACCCAGGGCAGGACTCCGGAGGAGTGTGATTGCCGGTGGTACGATGGGAGAGTCACGGTTCAGGCATGTTTCTTTGGAGCAACACTGGTCCACCCGAATGGGATCACGAGGTCAGTGCTCCATGGTGTGGGTAAAGTGTGCAACCTCTGCAGAGTGTAAAATCTATTCAAATAGCTGTCTCCACGGTATTGGACAGTCTGTCCAGACCTCACTAGGTGGTCAACCATGGTAGTGATGATAATGATGGAAGAACTCATCATGAGATCAGAAGTACTCGGGGATTGTGAGTATTCTGAGGTTTGTGAGACAGCCCGAAAGAGAGTAAGTTTGTCAGACTTGTGGTACAGTTGGTATCAGGTATATGATATGTTAGCCATGGGATGGCTATGGGATGAGTGGTCGGATGACCACATGATTTGAATTGGATTTGGAACAGGTTAGGATTGGATCCTAAGATTATTCGGAGTATGGATTAAACATGCTTTACCTTACTGCATTTACTTCAGAAGTTATCTTGCTAGATAACCGTGCTTGTTAATTTTGACTGCTATGATGTTGTCTTGCCTTAATGCTGATGTTTGTTGTGAGCTTGCGAGTACATTCAAAATACTCACCTGGCGTGTCATGCCAGTTTGCAGGTCATACCATGATTGCTTGCTTGTCGAGGATCCCGAGTTTGCGACCTAGGATACGCGTTCTAGCCAGAGTCCCTGCGGAGTGGAGTCCATCACCGCCGCCGCTGTTCCACTGCTGAGAGAGTTACTCCGCTGTTAGCATAGAGCTACCCCGGGCAGGCGTAGTGTCGCCGTGCCGATGTTAAGCCTTGTACCCTTTGTAACCATATCCATTGTAATAAAGAGCTGATTTGTTCTATGCCAACAGTGCCGTATTCCAGAAGACTTGTCCTTGGGCTGGAATACGGGGCGTTCCGGTTTACTCTGAGCCGGGGTGCCACAAAGAGCCAGGTGTACACTGCCTGGAGACCGAGGATGGAGTTCCTGGAGCATCCGACACCTCCTCAGGTTCTGCGTGCCCGTCACGCGTACGAACGGAATGGGGTTGTACACGCCCCGGAGACTCTTAGCAGAGCTCCTGTCCACACCCCAGTGGAAGCCCCATGCCCCGCGCTGGCAGAACGATCAGACCGCGATCATACCCACGCCCCAGTGGAAGCCCCATGCCCCATGCTGGCGGAATGATCGGATCATGATCATGCCCACGCCCCAGTGGAAGCCCCATGCTCCGTGCTGACGGGACAATCAATTCAGGTCGCCCCACGGGCCCTGCCAACCTGAGGCCGACCCGTGATGGCCACAGAGGCCGCTCATCTTCACACGTGGCACGCGCTCACAACCTCCCCTGACCCTCGCGCGAGCGGGGGCTGTACACGGTGCCTGTGCTCGAGTCAGTCCCAGCAGCGCTGAAAAACCCAAGCGGCCGGGCTCTGGCTGGCTGGCCTGCCCCCGTGCATGTCACCCCACCAAGGCCCTTGGTGCCTGGCTTCCTCGCGTGACACACATGGGCAAGTTAGCAAGCGCGCATCGCTCCTCCGAGATGGAGTCCTTTGTGCGCAGGTTCCTCAGGGGCGGATCACCCGGAGGGACCTGCGAGGTGCGCCCTACAAGCAACGAGCCGCCCGCCGCCACTACAAGCTAAATCGGATCACCTCCTCGAACGACCTCATCAATGCTAGTGTCTTTTCCCTCGCACGGTGCGCTTGTGCGTCAATGGGGGGTCACTGAGCATCGCGTCTCAGGGGCCCTCACTAGCTCTAGTGCCCCTCACCCCCTGGCCTTGTCTAAGGCATCGCGACCTGACATACCAGCGGCGGCTGAGGCCCACTCGGGGGCTGGGCCCTGACGGCGTAGAGCGCAAAGGCAAGCAAAAGGAAAAACAAGCATAGAAAGGGAGCCTCACGAGGTCACGAACATTCATTACAAGCGTCGAGTGTCTGAATAAATAAAACTGCATCTTCACACCTCCACGAGGCAGAATTAGTCTGTCTCAGGGAAATGAAGGGGAACTTAAGAAGAAGTGTCATCGCCGCCGTCGCCGTCGTCTACGATGGCCTCGCCAGAGCCCTCGCCACTGCTGTAGGAGAACTTCCCAAGCAGCACATCCACATGGCCTTCCACGGCTTCCGCGAGGCCACCACCGAGTTCTTCGTGGATGGGACCTATCACCTTGCCGAAGTCGAAGTCGGGGTCGCTGTGGAGAAGGTGGCTGAAGACACGAGTCGCTGCCAAAGGGAAGAGGCCACGACACTCTTCCTCCAAGATGCCATCTGCTACTTCTTGAGCTTGCGTTTATTTTTCCCTTGAAGAGGAAAGGGTGATGCAGCATAGTAGAGGTAAGTATTTCCCTTAGTTAGGAACCAAAGTATCAATCTAGTACGAGGCACAAGCAAGTCCCCAATATATTCACCTGCACAAACTAACAAACACTTGCACACAACGCACAAAGGGGTTGTCAATCCCTTCACAGTTACTTGCAAGGATGAGATCTGATAAACATAGATGTAAAACAAATAAAACATAAATAAATTGCAGCAAGATATTTTTGTGTTTTTGATTTTATAGATCTGAAAATAATATGATAAAACTAGACCCGGGGGGCATAGGTTTCACTAGAGGCTTCTCTCTTGAAGAAAGCATTTGATGGGTAAACAAATTACTGTTGAGCAATTGATAGAAAAGCGCAAAGTTATGACGATATCTAAGGCAATGATCATGAATATAGGCATCACGTCCGTGACAAGTAGACCGACTCCTGCCTGCATCTACTACTATTACTCCACACATCGACAGCTATCCACCATGCATCTAGAGTATTAAGTTCATAAGAACAGAGTAACACCTTAAGCAAGATGACATGATGTAGAGGGATAAACTCATGCAATATGATATAAACCCCATCTTTTTATCCTTAATGGCAACAACACAATACATGCCTCGCTACCCCTTCTGTCACTGGGTGAGGACACCACAAGATTGAACCCATCACAAAGGACCTCTCCCATTGCAACAAAAACCAATCTAGTTGGCCAAACCAAATCGATAGATCAGAGATAAATACAAAGCTATCAAATCATGCATATAAGAATTCAGAGAAGACTCAAATAATATTCATAGATAATCTGATCATAAATCCACAATTCATCGGATCTCAACAAACACACCACAAAAGAAGATTACATTGAATAGATCTCCAAGAACATCGAGGAGAACATTGTATTGAAGATCAAAGAGAGAGAAGAAGTCATCTAGCTACCATCTATGGACCCGTAGGTCTGTGGTAAACTACTCACGCATCATCGGAAGGGCAGCAAGGTTGATGTAGAGGCGCTCGGTGATCGATTCCCCCTTCGGTGGAGTACTGAAAAAGGCTCCAAGATGGGATCTCACGGGAACAGAGACTTGCGGCAGTGGAAAAGCATTTTTGGTGACGTATCTAGGGTTTCTGGAATATATGAGTATTTATAGAACTCAGAGGCAGTGCAGGGGACTCCCGAGGGGCCCACAAGCCTAGGGGCGTGCCCCTACCGCTTGTCGTCCCCTCGTGGGTCTTCTGGACCCCTCTCCAAGTCTCGTAGGTGTCTTCTGCTCCAAGAAAAATCATCGTAAAGTTTTATTCCGTTTGGACTCCATTTGATATTCCTTTCCTATAAAAGCCAAAAACAAGGAAAAACAGAAACTGGCACTTGGCACTGGGTTATTAAGTTAGTCCAAAAAACAATATAAAATAGCATATTAATGCATATAAAACATCCCAAGTTGATAATATAATAGCATGGAACAATAAAAAAATTATAGATACGTTGGAGACGTATCAAGCATCCCCAAGCCTAATTCCTGCTCGTCCTCGAGTAGGTAAATGATAAAAACAGAATTTTTGATGTGGAATGCTACCCAACATAATTATCAATGTAATATATTTTATTTGGCATGAATATTCAGATCCATATGATTCAAAACAAAAGTTCAATACTGACATAAAAACAATAATACTACAAGCATACCAGAAAGCAAAATCATGAAACTTCAAAAATAACATGGCTAAAGAAAGTTATCCCTAAAAAAATCATATAGTCTTGTTATGCTCCCTCTTCTTAACGCAAAGTATAAATCATGCACTACCCTGGTGTCAGCCAAGCAATTGTTTCATACATTTTAATGCGCTTCAGTTTTTTCAACTCTTCACGCAATACACGAGCGTGAGCCATGGACATAGCACTATAGGTGGAATAGAAGGTGGTAGTGGACAAAAGAAAGGAGAAAGTCTCACATCAACTAGGCAAATTAATGGACTATGGAGATGCCCATCAATTGATATCAATGTGAGTGAGTAGGGATTGCCATGTAACGGATGCACTACAGCTATAAGTGTATGAAAGCTCAAAAAGAAAACTAAGTGGGTGTGCATCCAACTTGCTTGCTCATGAAGACCTAGGGCAATTTGAGGAAGCCCATTATTGGAATATACAAGCCAAGTTATGTAACAAAAAATTCCCACTAGTAATATATGAAAGTGTCCAAATAGGAGACTCTCTATCATGAAGAACATGGTATTACGTTGAAGCACAAGTGTGGAAAAGGATAGTAACATTGTCCCTTCTCTCTTTTTCTCTCATTTTTTTATTTTGGGCTCTTTGGGCTCTTTTTTTTATTTGGGCTCTTTTGCCTCTTTTATTTGGGCTCTTTTGCCTCTCTTTTTTTATAACCTCACATGGGACAATGCTCTAATAATGATGATCATCACACTTTTATTTACTTACAACTCAAAAATTATAACTCAAGGTGAAAACTCATAATGACGGAACGTTGGAGTTACATGGCAATATATCTCGGAATGGCTATGAAAATGCCATAATAGGTCGGTATGGTGGTTGTTTTGAGGAAAGGTATAAGGTGGGTTTGACGCAACGGCGAAAGTTGCGCGGTACTAGAGTGGCTAGCAAAGGTGGAAGGGTGAGAGTGCGTATAATCCATGGACTCAACATTAGTCATAAAGAACTCACATACTTATTGCAAAAAATTTATTAGCCCTCGAAGCAAAGTACTACTACGCATGCTCCTAGGTGAGAGGTTGGTAGGAGTTAACCATCGCGCACCCCCGACCTTCACGCAAAGATAGATAATCAAGGATAAATTGCGCTCCAACTTCGTCACATAACTAGAAGATCATACGTGCATGCTATGGGAATCACAAACCTTAATACAAGTATTTCTTTTATCTCACAATTCACTACTAGCATGACTCTAATATCACCATCTTCATATCTCAAAACAATTGCAAGGAATCAAACTTCTCATATATTCAATGCTCTTTATGAAAGTTTTTATTATATCCCCCTTGGATGCCTATCATATTAGGACTAAATTCATAGCCCAAGCAAATTACCACTCTGTTTATAAGACTCTCAAAATAATATAAGAGAAGCATGAGAGTTCATCAATTTCTTCAAAATAACATCACCGCCGTGCTCAAAAAGATATAAGTGAAGCACTAGAGCAACTACCTAGCTCAAAAGATATAAGTGAAGCACATAGAGTATTCTAATAAATTCACGATTAATGTGTGTTCCTCTCAAAAGGTGTGTACAGCAAGTATGATTGTGGCAAACTAAAAAGCAAAGACTCAAATCATACAAGACGCTCCAAGCAAAACACATATCATGTGGTGAATAAAAATATAGCCTCAAGTAAATTTACCGATGGATTGAAGACGAAAGAGGGGATGCCATCCGGGGCATCCCCAAGCTTAGATGCTTGGTTGTCCTTGAATATTACCTTGGGGTGCCTTGGGCATCCCCAAGCTTAGGCTCTTGCCACTCCTTATTCCATGTTCCATCAAATCTTTACCCAAAACTTGAAAACTTCACAACACAAAACTCAACAGAAAACTCATAAGCTCTGTTAGTATAATAAAGCAAATCACCACTTTTAGGTACTGTTGTGAACTCATTCCAATTTTATATTGGTGTTATATATACTGTATTCCAAATTCTCCATGGTTCATACCCCCCGGTACTACTCATAGATTCATCAAAATAAGCAAACAATACAATGAAAACAGAATCTGTCAAAAACAGAATAGTCTGTAGAAATCTGAAAACTTCGCATACTTCTGTAACTCCAAAAATTCTGAAACATTAGTACAACGTGGGAAATTTGTATATCAATCTTGTGTAAAAATTGCAGACAACTATCACGCTCCAGTGAATTATAGAATTTTCTGCAGTGGACGCAAAAGTTTCTGTTTTTCAGCAAAATCAAATCAACAATCTTCCAAATCATCCCAAAGGTCTTACTTGGCACAAACACTAAATTAAAGCATGAAAACACATCTAACCAGAGGATAGAAAATATATTTAACCTAAAAACAGAAAATAAAAATTTTGGGTTGTCTCCTAACAAGCGCTTTTCTTTAAAGCCTTTTAGCTGGGCGTTGATAATTTTAATGATGCTCACATAAAAGAGAAGAATTGAAGCACAAAGAGAGCATCATAAAACACGTGACAAATACATCTAAGTATAACATACTTCCTATGCATAGGCATTTTAGAAGCAAACTAATTATCAAGGCAAGCAATAAATAGCATATGCAAGGAAGAAGAAAGAAACAATAGCAATCTCAACATGAAGAGAGGTAATTTACTAACATGAAAATTCCCACAACCATATTTTCCTCTCTCATAATAATTGCATGTAGGATCATATTCAAATTCAAAAATATAGCTATCACATAACATATTCTCTACAAGATCCATATGCATGCAAAGTTGACACTCTTTCAAAATAGTGGGATTATCATCAACTAAAGTCATGAACTTTCCAAACCCACTTTCAAGAAAAAATTCAAAAGATTGAACATTTTCCTAATATGTGGGATCTAAAGTTGACACTCTTCCAAACCCACTTTCAATATTATTGCAAACATTATTATCAATTCATATTCATCATGGGGCTTAAATAAATTTTCAAGATCATTGTGGGGACCCCGACTCATAAGTCGTGATCACCGAATGCACGTGTACAGTGATCCCAGAGATCAATGCTCACTGAACACACAGAAGCTGAATAACAAGAGTCTTACATCCATACATACCATTTTACACAAGTTGTGACCATTATGGTCAAGTCTTGAGTATATCATCAAAACGGAAATCTTCGTCGACAACTTGGACCCATGCCATCTGCCTTAAGCCTACAGGCATTCTAACTATGAAAGCGTCCTAGCTCGCATGATCGTCACCAAAGAACTCTTCTTTGTATACCTGTTCTTTCAAGCCTGGCCAAGTAAATAGCCAGGGACAAGCCAGTGAGTACGTTTGAATGTACTCACAAGCAACCCAAGAGTGATAACCGAATAATCATGCAAGGCTCTACTACTAAATTGGCATTTTGCGGAAAGCTAGTTTTTCTCATGCAAGTATGATCAACATTTAACAAGGACATGAATGTGTCTGCAACAAGTATCAGGAGGTTACAGCCATCAACATCGAGAACGAGTTATGAACAACTCATGCTCAAGCTCATCGTGACTTCCTCACATATCATATCAACAATATTACCAAACCGTGTTGTTTGTCAGAAACATATGGACATAGTCTAAGAAGCACCACCCAACTGTCCTTGACCGTGGACACGGCTATTCGAATAGTTTGACACTCTGCAGAGGTTGTACACTTTACCCACAAGAATCGGGAAGCTTTCATGTCATCCACGATCCAGAAGTACCTCAAGTACTCGGGGGAAGCACCCGATCACTATCTTTCCCTAGGCGACACTAACATAGATTCCACTCGTTGGCACACAGCCCTCGTGTATAAACATGAAGCATTTTGGGACTTTGCCCTTTTCACCCACACATATACATGAAGGGACCAACGGTGTGTCCGGTGCCCTGTGAAAACAGTCATGTCGCCTATCCAAGCACGACCCCGTCCCGAGAGTGAACTCACGTCACCCCCGTCACTAGTAATGTGGGCACCATGCCAGCATCGGACTAGGTAATCAATAACGCCCCGTCCCATAAGAGGTAGTGTGGTTGCACATGTTTGGTTGGGACGGTCGACAATCTCAAATCTAATACATCTATGTAAACAACACATTCATCATGCGTCGGTACACTACTTCTCCACCAAGTAGTTACCTAGTTCATCATCATCTCCCAGGGGCATTAGTGGCACCCACTGGGGTTATTTGCAAGTATGTCAAACCACACTTGTTTCTTTCAATGCATAACCCCGACCCATTTTGCGTAGCCAACTACTATAGCATATTTCTACAACCCACCAACACAACTCTAAACAAGGATAGAGTCATGAACAATGCAAGTATCAATGGGGTATGCAACGGAGGCAAGCCTAGCAAGGTTGCCATTCAAGATATATCATGCACTCGATGAAACAATGAAAATGCTCTTATGATGTAAAAGGGTTCATCATGGTCAAAGGGCTGCTTGTCTGGCTCCGTAAGGTCTTCAATTCTTCTAGTCCATCTCCGAGTACTCCATCTACTTCGTCAACTAACGTCGAAAACAATCACAATAAGCAACACAGCAAGGCAAAAATAAAAGTGCTCTAAAAATGTGAATTGGACTTTTTTTAGGATACCTCTGGTCATATGAAAAATGACCGAAGTGGTTTCATTGGAATTGGATTAGTAGATATTTTGGTACATTTCAGTATGTTGGAATAAAAGGATTTATGGATTTGCAAGAAGTATACAGACATATTATTTTGAAAAATGAGCAAAGGTCCCATTTAACAAGGAATGATTTTAGAAGCATCTAGGAGTCGGTTTCACTGGATTTGGAGTTCAAATGATTTTCCTATGAATTTGCAAAGTTGGCAATATATGGAGAAATGGACCAATATTTCAGGTGGCCTATAAAGTATTGGGAAAAATGTTCAAAAACTAAGTTTTGGACTTATAAGTATCTAGGAATTTGAATCATAGCATTTGGATCAAAAATGGTCTCTATGTGATTTTATAAATTCCATCACAGAAATAGATTAATAGGATTTGATAAATATTTGTGAAGATAAATTTCTGGAAAAATGTGAAAACAAAGGCATTCGATGTATCATGATTTTATGAACTACTAGAAATTCGAATCATCAAATTTGGAGTTCAAATGAATTAATTATAGCTTTTACAATGCCTCTGAAAAAGAAAGAGTGAAAAGGTTATAGCTAGGTGAGGCTAAATTACGCGCTGAGCGTAACTTAGCCGGGCGGCGCACTGGGCTTGGCCAGCTTCCCACGCGCGCCTGCCGGGAGGCCACGTCGAAGGCGGTTTCAAGAAAGACGCGTCCACTGCATAAAGACGGAGCGGCCAGAAGCCGCTTCCACTTGGCAGCGTGGCCCTGGCGCGCTGGTGGCTGACGGGCGGGTCCAGCGTGCAGGTCGACTCCCCCCCCCCCGCGTCGTCTCCTACCTCGCAACACCAGGCAGAGGGCGCCGGCCTCGCTCGCCGCCGGTGCGGCTCCGCCCGCCCACGTCGGCCGGCGGTGGGAACAGAGCTGCGGGGCCTGGCCGCGCCCGTAGGAGGGGTTGGAGGGAGGCAAGGCATCCTCCTTGCGCCCGCGGAGACCGACGGGCCCGGCGCTCTGCTGCCACCCGTGCTGGCGACTCCGACCGTCCCCGACGATGCTCTGCAAACTGGCGAGCTCAGGAGGGAGAGCTGCAACCCCCCGCATGGGTCTGGGTCTCTGGGAAGGTTGAGGTTGAGCGCGGCATCGGCCACGGCGGAAGATGGCGACGGCAATGGTGGGCACGGTGCTGCGGCCACCGGGAGGAGGAAATGGACAGAGGGTAAGGCATTCGGTGATGCTAGAGGTGCTCTGTATACGTCTAGGAAGGGAGAGAGAGGCCACGATGCTCGAATTTGAGCGGCGGCCATCGGCGAGGCTTCGGCCATGGAGGTGGACAGTGGGCACGAGGGGGCAAGTGGGCGTGTCTGAGAGCTTTCTGGGAGAGAGGGAGAGCGATAGGAGACCATAGAGAGCTCAATGGGGGCTCTATATAGTGGGCGCGTTGGTGCACCGTGGGCGCGGTCTAGGGCGAGCTCGCAGAGGGGGGAGGAGAGAGGTTCAGGAGGGGGCCGGCAGGCTGGCGTGTCCCGGACGCCGAGGCGGCCTCTGCAGACACGAGGGGGGGCCCCTAGGTGGTCGGGGCATCGGGATGGGGAGCGGCTACAGTGCGGATGGGCACTGTAGCGCGCTCCAGAGCGCCATTCTTGCATGCCACGGCAAGCCCACGCGCTCTGGGCGTGTCCCACCTTGTCTAATAGCTTCTGGGTAGTATGAGGGGTCCCTAGATGCTTAGGGAGTAATGTAGAAGGGAGGGGGTGAGAAGTAGGAGGGTAGAAAAGGTGCTGCCATGGTGAAAACAGAGGGGGAAAGTGGGGTTTTACCCCATCAATTATTGAGCTGAGGGCTTGGGTGAGTTGCTGGAGGTAGAAGAGGGTTAGGAGGGCCTCTGTAAAAAGTTGAGGCAAAGGATAAGAGTAAAGTGGGTCAAAATGATGTTTTTGGCAAAATGCCAGAAGGTGTTTGATGCAGATTTGGGCAAGGTAATGAAGTCCAATTGACGTGGGATTTAACAGGATGAAAGGGTATATAGAAATGAGGTTTATCACCAAGTTTGAGCTCATTTAAAGAAATTTTCCAATGTAACTTTGGCAAACCCTAGAAATCAACAGAAATGGGTTTTCCAAGATTTGGTCAAGCAAACCTTTTCTCCTTGATGCACCACTTGGTGTAGTGTCATCATTTGAGGAGATGACCTTGTACACAAAAATTGAGATCAAGGGGAAACAGTTGACAATGTAGAGTTTTTCAAATTTGGTTCTGGACAGAAGGGGTTTTGGGGCACTTTGATCAAGTTATCCTATTCTCCAACTTTTTCCATTTGGTCTAGGTGAATTATTATTCCATTTGAGCATGTGTACCAAGTTTGGGTGTAATTAGATATGTTTGGCAATGTAAAGTTGCTTAAACTGAAAAATGGACAGAAATGATTTTGAGGGGTTTTGGTGGGGTTCTCTTGATGTTAAAGACATGAGACTTGGAAATATCATCAAGTATGGCAACGGTTACATGCTAGAATTTTCTTGGATTTTTCAGAGAATATTTAATTGTAAATATTTCAAAAGCTTGAAATATCCAGAAAGGGTTTTTGATATATTTGACCAATATTTTGAACATGACCATGTGTTGAAACTCTTATATATGGACAATATATGTCCAGTGAGCTTGCCTAAATTTTCTCAAATATTTTTGAAACATTAAAATAATTTTAACCTATTAAAGACCATTTCTGGCCTAAAGAAAAGCCTTTAAATAAAATCTAAAAATAACTTTTAAAATAATATTTTTGTGATTTTTAGGAGTCCTATATCTAATAGGAGTCAAATATAATTTTTTAAAGATTTTTCACACCCTTAATTAAGTACTTGTAGTTCAAGTCTCAATTCAGGGGTTTTTGGAAAACCTAATTTAGAAAATACTTTTTGGCCAAAATATTTTTGTAAGAAAATACTATTATGTCCTATACACATGGCATGATCATTGGGAAAAGTTTTGGATCAAAGAGAAGGATTATAAGAGTTGGAGGATTTATTTGATTTTTAGAGCACTTGCAAACAACAGACAAAAATCCAAACAAGCAAGGTCCAAATCACTCAAAAGTTTTTGTCAAACCACATTTTATCACGATTTAATAGCTTAAGTATTGTGGCATGAAAATCAGGGTGTGACAGACCTACCCCCCTTACAAGAATCTCGTCCCCGAGATTCCCAAACTAGCCGCGGAAAGGAACACAGAAACTTGGATCTGGGGTAGTCTTCACGTCCTCATACTGCTTCTGCTTCTGTGTGGTGCTCCATTGAACTTTGAAGTACTCGATGGTGCGGCTTCGTGTATAATGTCCCACTTGATCCAGGTTGCAAAGGGGTCTCTCGCGTAAGTCAGGTCGGGCTGGGGGTCGATGAATCTTGGTGATCGATGTCCTTGTAGAGATCGACTTAGTTAGGAAGTTGGAAACACTTCCGGAGTTGTGACGCGTGGACAACGTTGTGCAAAGTGGGTAACTCAGGTGGTAACTCCAGTTGGTAATCGTCTTTTCTTCGTCTTGTAGTGATCCCGGAGGGGGTCGATAAACCTTTGTGTGGGTCGTCTTTTGACATGGAAATGCTTGGTTCCTTTGAGAGGAGTGGCTTGCAGATATGCCTGGTCTTCGATGCGGAAGTTTACTTCTTGACGATGGTGGCTGGTATAGTTCTTCCTCCTTGACATTGTGGTCTTCAGATGTCCTCAGTTGAATGGCTCTTCTTCCGTCTTTGGGTAGACAAGTATGTCACCAAATAAAGATGACGAATAACTTGTCCAAGTACTCCATGAAGTCTATGGGAACGCAAGGTAGACTGGGGTATTGGTGGTGGTTGAGTATTGGCCAAGGTCTTCTCGACCTAGAGCCAAAGCCCATGGTCAAGATCCGACCATGTTGTGGCTTGGCAAGGCTTAAGGGTTTCAAGGTTTCTAGGGCGCGAGTGAACGTTCATCATCTTATCCTTGAGCACAGTTTCTGAGATGCCAATTGTTCTGTCTAGTCCTCTAAACAAATCACCTTATACCATCGAAAGCATCATCTCGTATAGGTCAACTCCAATCATCACTCATGCTATTCATATCCCCATGACTCACGAGAGGAGGTCTAACAAAATCATACATGTCAACGATCCCCAAACTCATATATATGGTTATCCTTAGGTAAAAGATCTACCGGTAGAAGATACAAGCTGCTAAGCTTGGACTAAACATCACAATCCAAGTGCTCAGCCTATTCTTCGAAGGTCCATGATAGTGCATATCTATCCTAAGGAAACACGTCATATACCAATCCAAAATCTTGTTTCCTTCCTATGTATTAACTCCAATGGACCATCATCTATACCAATTACTACATGATCTATCAATTCTATGAATCCAATATCTATGGCAGCCCACATGATCTTCTAAGGTCCTTACAGTTCCCAAATACTTGAAAGACTATCCTTACTATAGTCAGTCCACCAATTTCCATTATCATGATTTAATAAAGTCCAATGTCAAGTTCATACAGACCCCTAAATCAACTTTGATAACAATCCAACTTTCCTAGTTTATCATCCACCGAGAAACATGGTATCATGATCGAGATCATCAGACTAAATCCAGTCTACTCTGAACCATGTAGTCCCATTTATCATCAACACCCTATCAATATCCCCTGGTTAAGTCAAATCCTTATACCTCCAAGAATTTCAGCTTGCGATCATAATTGTCCTATTAAATCCAATTTACTCCAGGGCGATGAAAGCTACGCTACTCTATTGCCATGATCCCGCCAAGTTCACCTACCAACATGAAGGCCTCATAATCCACCTAAGAGTCTCAGATATATCCTCAAGACATCTATTATAGTCACATCAAATCATCAGCCTACTAGTCATGTATCCTCAAGGCATCGTCAGTTCTGGTGCTGTCTTAGGATGATAATGTGCTAGTTTACTATGCCCACTAGTTCCATATGAATCCAGTGATGAGCAAAGGTTACTAAATCTTAACTAGTCCTCTTGCAATTTGTAGGTTAAGCACATGGTTAAGGATTCGAGTTGGGTATCTCGTAGAGTCTCGAAAGGTCTAGGGATGGGTTTCCAGTCTTGCGGGGCAAACATAACTCTACGGGGTTGCACTTGGTCGAGGAGGCTGTAGCAATAGTCTTCAGTGCTAGTTGGTCGCCGATGTGGAATCCTTGGTGCATCTTGTCTTGTCGGTCTTCAGTTGACGAGAGAGATGAGAGGAAAAGTAGCATAGAGGAGAATGCCCAAAGGGGGTTCTATAGTGCAAGTGCAAACAAACAAGTGCCGAAAGGGCCAAACACAAACAACAAAATAAGGTAGGTGATATAGTCTCGTACTTGTTGCCTAGGGCAAAAGTGCGACTTATATCAAGGCACAAACAAACAAAAACAAGCAACACAGAACATGGTTCCTTTTGAACCATCGCACGGACTCGACTTCGCATAGGGGATACACGACTCGTCCTACCCTAGGGGTTCTTGGACTCAATAGTCGTGCTTGCTTCGTGTCTCGTACAGTCTTCTGCGTTTTCCTCAAGTGTCGCCACGTCTCTTGTAGTTGTTCGATGAAACGATCCGGGTTGGGCCTGAAGAATCTTCAATGACTTTTTGCCTGATGAGCTGTCGGGGTGAAGGTGGTTCCTCGTAGCTGGCATTGACTCGATCTTCTGTTGTCTTCTTATTCATGACGATTGCTTTTGCCTTCAAAGGCGTCAAGGGTACTAGGTAGGCAATCCTTTATGCAATGGCATTAACAAAGCATAGTAGAGGTCCAATCTGTCGGACACATTGTTGACAGTATCGTCACCGAGAGTGGGGGATGACGAGAACCGTTTTCCTGCTCACTATAGTGAAGCGGACCAAATGGCGAGGTTCTCATCCACCGGTGGTTGCCGATACAACAATGGTAAGGACAGGGTGGCTCTATCAGCGATGTGTATCATGATCTTGCATATCTCATGCCCTGATCATTGTAGGCCAAGGTTGCATCATCCTGGGGCAATGTCGAGGTTGGCACCATCTTCTTGGTCTTGATGGTATCTTTGGTTGGCATCATCTTGTCGTGGTGTCGCCAAACTTGTGTTCCAAAGAGGTGAGCGACCTTTGGCAAGGTGGTCTCTTCCGAGATTGCCCACGAGGATTACAAGGAATCCAGTGGTCAAGGGCATCGGGTACTAACGACCATTTACATAAGTTTTGAAGGGGAAGAGATCAAGGTAAATATATGTTAGTTTTCGAAAACTTCAGAAGGGAAGAGAAGTATAGATAGTTTTGAAAATTAGTGATAGTTTTGAAAGCAGTTTTACCCTAACTAACGACCATGCTAACTAAGGCTTCCTACAGTTAGGATGGCTCTGATACCAGCTCTGTGGGGACCCCGACTCATAAGTCGTGATCACCGAATGCACGTGTACAGTGATCCCAAAGATCAATGCTCACTGAACACACAGAAGCTAATAACAAGAGTCTTACATCCATACATACCGTTCTACACAAGTTGTGACCATTATGGTCAAGTCTTGAGTATATCATCGCAGCGGAAATCTTCGTCGACAACTTGGACCCATGCCATCTACCTTAACCCTACAGGCATTCTGACTGCGAAAGCGTCCTAGCTTGCACGATCGTCACCAAAGAACTCTTCTTCGTATACCTGTTCTTTCAAGCCTGGCCAAGTAAATAGCCAGGGACAAGCCAGTGAGTATGTTTGAATGTACTCGCAAGCAACCCAAGAGTGATAACAGAATAATCATGCAAGGCTCTACTGCTAAATTGGCATTTTTGCGGAAAGCTAGTTTTTTTCATGCAAGTATGATCAACATTTAACAAGGACATGAATGCGTCTGCAACAAGTATTAGGAGGTTACAGACATCAACGTCAAGAACGAGTTATGAACAACTCATGCTCAAGCTCATCGTGACTTCCTCACGAATCATATCAACAATATTACCAAACCGTGTTGTTTGCCAAAAACATATGGACATAGTCTAAGAAGCACCACCCAATTGTCCTTGACCGTGGACACGGCTATTCGAATAGTTTGACACTATGCAGAGGTTGTACAGTTTACCCACAAGAATCGGGAAGCTTTCGTGTCATCCACGATCCAGAAGTACCTCAAGTACTCGGGGGAAGCACCCGATCACTATCTTTCCCTAGGCGACACTAACATAGATTCCACTCGTTGGCACACAGCCCTCGTGTATAAACATGAAGCATTTTGGGACTCTGCCCTTTTCATCCACACATATACACGAAGGGACCAATGGTGTGTCCGATGCCCTGTGAAAACAGTCATGGTTGCCTATCCAAGCACGACCCCGTCCCGAGAGTGAACTCACGTCACCCCCGTCACTAGTAATGTGGGCACCATGCCAGCATCGGACTAGGTAATCAATAACGCCCCGTCCCATAAGAGGTAGTGTGGTTGCACATGTTTGGTTGGGACGGTCGACAATCTCAAATCTAATCCATCTCTGTAAACAACACATTCATCATGCCTCGGTACACTACTTCTCCACCAAGTAGTTACCTAGTTCATCATCATCTCCCAGGGGCATTAGTGGCACCCACTGGGGTTATTTGCAAGTATGTCAAACCGCACTTGTTTCTTTCAATGCATAACCCTGACCCATTTTGCGTAGCCAACTACTATAGCATATTTCTACAACCCACCAACACAACTCTAAACAAGGATAGAGTCATGAACAATGCAAGTATCAACGGGGTATGCAACGGAGGCAAGCCTAGCAAGGTTGCCATTCAAGATATATCATGCACTCGATGAAACAATGAAAATGCTTTTATGATGTAAAAGGGTTCATCATGGTCAAAGGGCTGCTTGTCTGGATCCGTAAGGTATTCAATTCTTCTGGTCCATCTCCGAGTACTCCATCTACTTCGTCAACTAACGTCGGAAACAATCACAATAAGCTACACAGCAAGGCAAAAATTAAAGTGCTCTAAAAATTTGACTTGGACTTTTTTAAGGATACCTCTGGTCATATGAAAAATGACCGAAGTGGTTTCATTGGAATTGGATTAGTAGATATTTTGGTCATTTCAGTATGTTGGAATCAGAGGATTTATGGATTTGCAAGAAGTATATAGAAATATTATTTTGAAAAATGAGCAAAGGCACCCATTTAATAAGGAATGATTTTAGAAGCATCTAGGAGTTGGTTTCACTGGATTTGGAGTTCAAATGATTTTCCTATGAATTTGCAAAGTTGGCAATATATGGAGAAATGGACCAATATTTCATGTGGCATAGAAAGTATTGGGAAAAATGTTCAAAAACTAAGTTTTGAACTTATAAGTATCTAGTAATTTGAATCATGGCATTTGGATCAAAAATGGGCTCTGTGTGATTTTCTAAAGTCCATCATAGAAATAGATAAATAGGATTTGATAAATATTTGTGAAGACAAATTGCTGGAAAAATGTGCAAACAAAACCATTCGATGGATCATCATTTTCTGAACTACTGGAAATACAAATCATCAAATTTGGAGTTCAAATGAATTAATTATAGCTTTTACAATGCCTCTGAAAAAGAAAAAGTGAAAAGGTTATACCTAGTTGAGACTAAATTGCGCGCTGAGCGTAACTTAGCCGGGCGGCACACTGGGCCTGGCCCAGCTTCCCACGCGTGCCCGCCGGGAGGCCACGTCGAAGGCGGTTTACAGAAAGGCGCTTCCACTGCATAAAGACGGAGCATCTAGAAGCCGCTTCCACTTGCCAGCGTGGCCCTAGCGTGCTGGTGGCTGACGGGCGGGTCCCGTGTGTAGGTCGACTCCCCTGCCCCGCGTCGTCTCCTACCTCCCGACACCAGGCAGAGGGCACCGGCCTCGCTCGCCGCCGGTGCTGTTCCGCCCGCCCGCGCCGGCCGGCGGTGGGAACAGAGCTGCGGGGCCTGGCCGCGCCCGTAGGAGGGGTTGGAGGGAGGCAGGGCATCCTCCTTGCGCCCGCGGAGACCGACGGGTCCGGCGCTCTGCTGCCACCCGTGCCAGCGACTCCGGCCGTCCCCGACGACGCTCTGCACACTGGCTAGCTCAGGAGGGAGAGCTGCAACCCCTGCATGGGTCTGGGTCTCTGGGAAGGTCGAGGTTGAGCGCGGCATCAGCCACGGCGGAAGATGGCGACGACAATCGTGGGCACAGTGCTGCGGCTACCGAGAGGAGGAAATGGACAGCGGGGAAGGCATTCGGTGATGCTAGAGGTGCTCTGTATATGTCTAGGAAAGGACAGAGAGGCCACGATGCTCGAATTTGAGCGGCGGCTGTCGGCGAGGCATCGGCCATGGAGGTAGACAGTGGGCACGAGGGGGTAAGTGGGCGTGTCTGAGAGCTTGCTGCGAGAGAGGGAGAGCGAGAGGAGACCATAGAGAGCTCAATGGGGGCTCTATATAGTGGGTGTTTTGGTGCATCGTGGGCGCGGTCTAGGGCGCGCTCGGGCGAGCTCGCAGAGGGGGGAGGAGAGAGGTTCAGGAGGGGGCCGGCAGGCTGGCGTGTCCCGGACGCCGAGGCGGCCTCGAGATACACGAGGGGGGGCCTAGGTGGTCGGGGCATCGGGATGGGGAGCGGCTACAGTGCGGCTGGGCACTGTAGCGTGCTCCAGAGCGCCATTCTTGCATGCCACGGCAAGCCCACGCGCTCTGGGCGTGTGCCACCTTGTCTAATAGCTTCTGAGTAGTCTGAGGGGTCCCTAGATGCTTAGGGAGTAATGTAGAAGGTAGGGGTGAGAAGTAGGAGGGTAGAAAAGTTGCTGCCATGGTGAAAACAGAGGGGGAAAGTGGGGTTTTACCCCATCAATTATTGAGCTGAGGGCTTGGGTGAGTTGCTGGAGGTAGAAGAGGGTTAGGAGGGAATCTGGTAAAAAGTTGAGGCAAAGGATAAGAGTAAAGTGGATCAAAATGATGTTTTTGGCAAAATGCCAGAAGGTCTTTGATGTAGATTTGGGAATGCAAATGAAGTCCAATTGACATGGGATTTAACAAGATGAAAGGGTATATAGAAATGAGGTTTATCACCAAGTTTGAGCTCATTTGAAGAAAGTTTCCAATGTAACTTTGGCAAACCCTAGAAATCAACAGAAATGGGTTTTCCAAGATTTGGTCAAGCAAACCTTTTCTCCTTGATGCACCACTTTGTGTAGTGTCTTCATTTGAGGACTTAAGCTTGTCCACAAAAATTGAGATCAAGGGGAAACAGTTGACAATGTAGAGTTGTTCAAATTTGGTTCTGGACAGAAGGGGTTTTGGGGCACTTTCATCAAGTTATCCTATTCTCCAACTTTTGCCATTTGGTCTACGTGAATTATTATGCCATTTGAGCATGTGTACCAAGTTTGAGAGCAATTGGATATGTTTGGCAATGTAAAGTTGCTTAAACTGAAAAATGGACAGAAATGATTTTGAGGGGTTTTGGTGGGGTTCTCTTGATCTTAAAGACATGAGACTTGGAAAGATCATCAAGTATGTCAATAGTTACATGCTAGAATTTTCTTGGAATTTTCAGAGAATATTTCTTTTGTAAATATTTCAAAAGCTTGAAATATCCAGAAAGGGTTTTTGATGGATTTGACCAATATTTTGAACATGACCATGTATGGAAACTCTTATATATGGACAATATATGTCCAATGAGCTTCCCTAAATTTTCTCAATTTTTTTTGAAACATTAAAATAATTTTAACCTATTAAAGACCATTTCTGGCCTAAAGAAAAAAGCCTTTAAATAAAATCTAAAAATAACTTTTAAAATAATATTTTTGTGGTTTTTTGGAGTCCTATATCTAATAGGAGTCAAATATAATTTTTGAAAGATTTTTCACACCCTTAATTAAGTACTTGTAGTTCAAGTCTCAATTCAGGGGTTTTGGAAAACCTAATTTAGAAAATACTTTTTGGCCAAAATATTTTTGTAAGAAAATACTATTATGTCCTATACACATGTCATGATCATTGGGAAAAGTTTTGGATCAAAGAGAAGGATTATAAGAGTTGGAGGATTTATTTGTTTTTTAGAGCACTTGCAAACAACAGACAAAAATCCAAACAAGCAAGGTCCAAATCACTCAAAAGTTTTTGTCAAACCACATTTTATCACGATTTAATAGCTTAAGTGTTGTGGCATGAAAATCAGGGTGTGATAATCATAAGAAGAATCACCCCAATCATGATCATTGCAACAAGTAGTGGACATAGCAAAATTAGCATCCCCAAGCTTAGGGTTTTGCATACCATTAACACAATTGACATTAACAGAATTTATAATAATATCACTGCAATCATGCTTTTCATTAAAGGAGCTATCGTGAATCACTTTATAAATTTCTTTTAACACTTCATCATAATTTTCAAATTCACGAATTTCAAGCAAAACCTCATAAAGATAATCTAGTGCACTCAACTCACTAGCAATTAGTTCATCATAATTGGATCTTTTAAAACTATTAGCAAGTGGATGAGGATCTATAAAGCTTGTTCTTCTGATTTCCAATAAATACACCTTTATGGCAAGCAAACGATCAAACAAACCAAGTAAGACATAAAGGCAAATGGAAAGAAGGCAAATAAAAAGGCAAATATTTTTTGTATTTTTCTGAAAACGTTTTAGAAGTGTGGGAGATGAAAACGAGAGGCAAATGGCAAACAATGTAAGTGCAAGATATGAGAGTTTGATAGGTACTTGGTAGGCTTGATGTACAACCTCCCCGGCAACGGCGCCAGAAATTCTTCCTACTACTTCTTGAGCTTGCGTTGATTTTTCCCTTGAAGAAAGGGTGATGCAGCACAGTAGAGGTAAGTATTTCCCTCAGTTAAGAACCAAGGTATCAATCTAGTAGGAGGCACAAGCAAGTCCCCAATATATGCACCTGCACAAACTAACAAACACTTGCACACAATGCACAAAGGGGTTGTCAATCCCTTCACGGTTACTTGCAAGGATGAGATCTGATAGACATAGATGTAAAACAAATAAAAGATAAATAAATTGCAGCAAAATATTTTTGTGTTTTTGATTTTATAGATCTGAAAATAATATGATAAAAGTAGACCCTAGGGGCATAGGTTTCACTAGAGGCTTCTCTCTTGAAGAAAGCATACGGTGGGTAAAAAATTACTGTTGATCAATTGATAGAAAAGCGCAAAGTTATGACGGTATCTAAGGCAATGATCATGAATATAGGCATCACGTCCATGACAAGTAGAGCGACTCCTGCCTGCATCTACTACTATTACTCCACACATCGACCGCTATCCAGCATGCATCTAGAGTATTAAGTTCATAAGAAAAGAGTAACGCCTTAGGCAAGATGACATGATGTAGAGGGATAAACTCATGCAATATGTATAAACCCCATCTTTTTATCCTTAATGGCAACAATACAATACGTGCCTCACTACCCCTTCTGTCAGTGGGCGAGGACACCGCAAGATTGAACCCATCATAAAGCACCTCTCACATTGCAAGAAAAACCAATCTAGTTGGCCAAACCAAATCGATAGATCGGAGAGAAATACAAAGCTATCAAATCATGCATATAAGAATTCAGAGAAGACTCAAATAATATTCATAGATAATCTGATCATAAATCCACAATTCATCGAATCTCAACAAACACACCACAAAAGAACATTACAACGAATAGATCTCCAAGAACATCGAGGAGAACGTTGTATTGAAGATCAAAGAGAGAGAAGAAGCCATCTAGCTACTAGCTATGGACCCGTAGGTCTGTGGTAAACTACTCACGCATCATTGGAAGGGCAGCAAGGTTGATGTAGAGGCCCTCCGTGATCAATTCCCCCTCCGGTGGAGTACCGGAAAAGGCTCCAAGATGGGATCTCACGGGAACAGAGACTTGCGGCGGTGGAAAAGTATTTTTGGCGACGCATCTAGGGTTTGTAGAATATATGAGTATTTATAGAACTCAAAGGCGGTGCAGGGGACTCCCGAGGGGCCCACAAGCCCAGGGGCGTGCTCCCCCTAGGGCGCGCACCTACGGCTTTTCGTCTCCTCGTGGGTCTTCTGGACCCCTCTCCAAGTCTCGTAGGTGTCTTCTGGTCCAAGAAAAATCATCGTAAAGTTTTATTCCGTTTGGACTCCGTTTGATATTCCTTTCCTATAAAAGCCAAAAACAAGGAAAAAACAGAAACTGGCACTGGGCACTGGGTTAATAAGTTAGTCCCAAAAATAATATAAAATAGCATATTAATGCATATAAAACATCCCAAGTTGATAATATAATAGCATGGAACAATAAAAAATTATAGATACGTTGGAGACGTATCACCATCCACCTTCCGGGCCCCGTCTTCAAGCTGCTCCACAAGCTTGGTGGAGAACTCCACGAAGTCAACATCGCGGGGCGCGAGGTGGACCTCGAGCTTCTCCCTACGAATGGAGCTCAGGGTGCCCGGGACCGGAGCTCGAGTGAGAGAAGCACCTTGAGGCGTTCGCGTTGCTCCCACTCTTGGTCCGCCTTACCCGCGGCTTGCTCGGCAGCGCCGCCAGCGCCCCCCCGAAGGAAGCCGTGGGAAGGCGAGCTTAGCTTCCGCGTCAGCTTGGGCCTGCCGCATGGTTCCTGGCGGGCCTCGGCCTCGCCTAACTCCGCCTTGAGGTTGGCGATCTGTTGCTGGAGCCCCTCGCACTCCACTTTAAAGGTATTCCCCTACAGCTTCAGCTTCTTGCTATGTTCGCCGGCGAGCTCTGAGTGGGCTGCCACCACCTTTGCTTCAGTGTCCACTTGGATCTTCTTCTCCATGGCCTCCCGTTGGCCATCAGGTGCGGAGACGTGCTTCGCATGGGCCTCTTGGGCAGCGGCCACTTCACGCCCCAACACCTCTAGGCGCTCGCGCTCCACGGACAGCTCGGTCGACGTCCTCCCCAGCTCAGACTCGCGACCCGCGAGCTTCGCCTCACTGGCCTTGAGGTTGTCCTCTCGTAGCTGAAGTTGCTGTAACTGCGTGGCCCGTTCATCCTGGAGCGCCTTTAGAGCGGCCTCTGCCTCCTCACGGTGCTTGGTAGCCTCCTTGGCCTCCGCGAGCGCGGATGCGCAGGCCACCCTCGCCTCGGCAGCCTCCCCCTTGCTCTTAGTGTGGGCAACCTCTTTCTGGCATTGACTCTCCTTCGTACCAAGATCCAGTTGGCGCCACCCATCAGCGAGCCTCAAGCGCTCACCAGCAAGGCGAGCCTCAGTGTCCCGGAAGTCCGTCCCGAGCCGATCGAGCACGGCCCTAGCGTCACTCAGAGCCCCGTGCCTAAGCAGGGTGCGGTAGTTCACGAGCATGAGAGCTCGGTCCAGGCTCGGCTCCTCGTTGCCCACGACCGCCACGGCCGATGAGGACCCGGCGGCGCGCACCAGAAGCGAGAGGCGCGCTGGGGCTCCTTCTGCGCCGGTCAGCTGTGGCATGCCTCGGGGGCTCACCGCGCAATCCTCAGGAACGACGGAGGTGGGCTCGGTCGACAAGTTTCCTGCGGCGCGCCCTGCGTCCGGCGCCATCACAGCGGAGGGGGCGGCAGGCGGAAGAACAGGCTCTGCCCTCCTTCCACGGCGGGTCGCGCTGCTTCCCAAAAGGAGGGCCAGGTTCTGGCGTGCCTCGGCCTTGACGGCAGCACCGACCAATGGCGATCGCTCTTCCCCCTCGATGCGCCCTGCCTCGGTGGAAGAGGGACGGGAGCGGTCCCTGCGCCCTTCAGGGTCCCCGCGGACGCTGGTGCCACCTTCGGGTTGAGGGCTGCCTTCGCCCCCATCCCTTTCTTCCTCTTCTTCTGGTCGCAAGACCGCCTGCGCGTGTGGGGGTTAGGATGACTCACTCAGAAGGTACAGGCATAAGGAGGAAGCGGGCACGGTGACTTACTTGTCGTTGGTGCCACATTTCCTTTTCTTCTCCGCGGCGGCTGATGCGTCATCGCCGCACTTGAGCGTCGCATCGGCATCGCCCCCCAGGCACTCAGGATGCCCCTCGGTGGGCTCGACCGTGCTGCCTCCCTCTTTTAGGGCCTGGGAGGCTCCAGCTCCCCGGAGGGCCCCAGCCGCTGGGAGCTCAACCAACCGCTCCGCGAGGTCTGCCCCCGCCACGGGCGGCATGGCAGCCGAGCTGCCGGACCGGGCTTCATCGATCGCTCCGGCAGGTCGGACGAGAGCCCCCGCAGTCGGCGTGTCGATGGCATCATCATGTTCAAGCTCACAAATAATCAAGTGACGGGAGCGCGGAGGAGCCCAGCCGCCGGCGTCTTCCACGGTCTCTTTCGAATCTTCTATGCTAGCGTTGCCGCTGTGGTCCGGAACTACTGTGAGGGGGCCCTCGCAGGGCCCGTCGTGACTCGCCGGCACGAGCCCCCACTGATTGAAGATGGGCATCACCGTGACCAGCTCTGCCCTTTCCTGGTAGCAGTACAGAGGAAGCGCGTCCTCGGGGAGGTCCTCTGCGGGGCAACTAAGCAGGGTCGTCAAAGCCCCGTCCAGGTCCTTGGATCTCAGGCTGCTGACGTGTAGCCTCATGTCATCCTCCACATCGGCGTACTACCACACAGGTCGAAAATGGTGCTGGAGCGGCACGAGGCACCACCGCAGGTATCCCCGGACAATCATTAGACCTGTGAGCTTCACAGCCCGGTGCGCCTCCATCCGCTCCAAGATCGGCTCCATCCTCAGGTCGGTGAGCTTCTCATGCCCCCACCCGAGGTTCTGCGCGGCCGGACCCGCCAGAATCATCAGGAGCGGGCTGGTTCGGTGCACGTCCATGAGGACCCAGTGCTGCCGATAGCCCTCCACCTTCTTCCCGGCCTTGAGATGAATGATGTCGTCCTCCACCGCCTTGACGGCAAGGAAGGAGACGCATGCTAAGCGCTGATCCGCGACGGTGAACCGCAAGCTAAAAAAGTGGCGGAAGAGGGCCACCAAGGGACTCACGCCCACGAAGGCCTCACAGTAGAAGGCGAACATAGCCAGAAGGAGGATGGAATTGGGTTGGAGGTGAAGGGCATGGATCTGGTAATGAGAGAGGATGGCGTAGAAGAACTCTGATAACGGCAGAACTAACCCGACAAAAACACTATGGAGGAAGAAGGGGTAGGTTGACTCCCCCAGGCCGCTCCGCGCTCGCGAGCCCGGCTAGATCTGGGTCGCCTGTCCTTCGTTCGTGATGCCGGCTACCAACGGGAGCGCCGGATTTAGGTCCTCCACATCGACAATGGAGGAAGTCAGAGCGCCACCCCAACAGCGGGCGGGTTCTGGACGGAGGCTGTCTCCTTTCCCTTCTTGCCGGCGGGCGGCATTTGCATGTCACGGTGTGTTAGCGAGGAGGGGGAAAGGTGCCGCATTTGGGGTTCGGCTGCGAGGAGTCGTGCGCGAGGAGGAAGGTGCAGGATGGTGGATGCGAGACGAGGGAAGCAATGATGGCGCCGCGCCGCGCCCAGGCTTTATGCCAGCCCGGGTGGTTGCCGAGGCATCGTGGGAGGAGTGGAGGCGCCCCTCGCCTCATCATGCGCCGCGCGTCGCGCCTGGCCAGCAGGCGGTTAGGGCCCACTCCGTTTTGCTTACCTCTCTCAAGCGGAAACGTGCACGCCGCGGGCCCAGGGGCTACTGTTGGGCCCGTGGGACTGGGAGTACCCAGGCCCCCTGCCTACGTCCCAGTGCGCGGCCCATGCCAAGAAGCACATAGGATGGCCCACTAGCAAGCTTCACAAGGAAGGCACCCCGCGAGGCCTCCGCCTCGCGAGACATGCGCTAGTAAGCGCCCCAGGGGGATCAAGGTGCAACCAGGGGTCTCGCGAGGCCCCCTCGCAGGGCTCCCCCGTGAGGCAGCCTCCCGAGGCGTTCAAGGAGGGTGTCCCAGGTGGGTTGCGCGCTCTAGAGCCCCATCACATGGGTGACGCGCGCGATGACAGACGGTGCCACTGACCGTGCCAGCAGGCGCGGATGAGGAGGATTTCCTCTTTTGTGCTACGGGAACAAGGCCAGCTCGCCGGTTCCCAAAGCAATCCCCAAAGCTTACCTGACCGATGCAAGAAGACCAAGACGACGGACGCGGTAGGATGGAGGTCATCGTCGAGCCCACCAGCGCGTCATGGACGGAAGCTTTACAGGTGAATACCACCTTTAGTCAGGATAGCATGTACCCTTGTGCCCCTTTGAAATTGGCCATTGTGTGCCAACCCTTCCCGCCAATATTTTCGGGGAAGAGGACCAAGGCATGTATAAAAGGAGGGCAAGGTGCCACTCTAGAGAGGCGGACCATTCTTCCCCCCCAACCCTTGTACTCGAGCTCTCGGCCTAGTGCAATCCAACCACAAAGTAGGAGTAGGGTTTTACACCGCAAGGTGGCCCGAACCTGGGTAAATCACCGTGTCCCCAGCCTCCCTAGCTCGGTCGCACTCGCCGTAGCCTCACCATGGATCAAAGAAGGGTCGCACGGGGCGTGAAGAACGAGCGCACCCCAGTGTTCGAACCTCAGGGTCCCTGGAGCCTCGATTCCGACAGGAGACATCGGGCTCAGTGTCAGGGTTGTTGTGGAGGAAGAGGCTCCCTTCTTCAGTCTTGGTGCAGCGGTCGGCAAGGGCGAACAGGTCAGCCGTAGAGTCGAGCTTGTCGTTGATGGCGAGCTTATCGCACATCCTCATGTCAGTGACGCCATTGGTGAACGCGGAGATGATCGCAGCGTCGGAGGCCTTGGGGATCTCTATGGCGCACTTGGCTGAAGCACTGGATTTACTTGTGGAGGTTCTCTTCAGGGTGGAGGAGGAGGCGGCATGTCGTGCCATGGTTGGCCGTTGTGAGACGGAGGAGGTGGAGGCAGGAGCGAGAGGGCACCGAGCCATCCCCTGCCCTGGCGGCGTCGATGAGCTCGATGACGCGCGCGAGCCTTGCGTCGTAGCCGTCGTTGGCAGGATGGTAGTGTAGCAGCTCCTGGGCCATGAGCAGTGCGGCGTGCGGGTCGAGTGGACCGCGACGCGTGAGGCTGGAGGCCGTGGCGGTGCGGTGAGACACCTCCGGGTTCACCGAGGGGTGAAGGGAGGATGCCTAACGCTCCCTAGCCCCCGTGGGCGTTGTGGCCGCGCTGGTGCGCTGGCGTCGATGAGCGTGGCCAGCGGGCGCCTGGTGAGCCCTGGCAGCCCTGTGCTGGGCGCGTGCCTGGTGAGCAGCAGCGGCTTCGTCCATGTCGAGGTTGGAGACAGAGGCGCGAAGAAAGAGCCCCTACTTGGCGCACCAAATGTCGGAGTCTGGGGAGCTGCGTCCACGGACTTGCAGAGAGTTCTAGGTTCGAACACTCGGGCTCTGGTTCACGACCTATGCGACTAGACGGGGACGACCAAGAGAAATTGGACGGCGCAAGCTAACCCAGAGCACGACAGGGACATGCGAGTTACCCAGGTTCGGGCCACCGTGTTGGTGTAAAACCCTACTCCTGCTTGGCGGAAATTCCTTGCGGAAGAGTAGTGCGCTTGGAGCTACGAAGTGATGTCCGAAGGAAGAAGATGCTTCGTTACATGGCTGTCCTCCCTTCTTATAGTGCCTTGGGCCTATTCCTCGAAAATAAGAGCTGGAAAGGGCTACCACAAGGCAGCAAATTCAAAGGGGGACAAGGGCTCAGGCTTATCCTGGCTAAAGGTGGTCTTCGCCTGCAAAGGCGCTATCCTGAGGTAAGCGTAGGCTCGGCAATGACGCGTGTCCTGGGCGCCGAGCTGTCTTGGTCTTCATTCACCAAAGAGGAAATCTTTGGGACTTGTTTTGGAACGAGGAAAGCACCGCTACTCCCTTAGCACTAAATGGGAAACTAGTCGCCGCCGTACCCTGCTGCCCTTAGCCTGACAGCAGTGCTTCACCCGTGTGATAGGTGCGAGCCTCGCGGCAAGAGCCATGAAGCTGGCCTCGTGAGGTTGGACTCATGAGGCGGCCTCGCGAGCTGGCCTCGTGAGGCTGCCGTTGACTTGGTGGAATCCGCTGCGCCTAGCCTGCCGGTGGAGAAGCCTCATGAGGCTTGCACCTCCCGGAGTGGCTTGCCTCCAGGGGCCCAATCCTAGGTTGATCTTCATGGGCCGCCAATGCGGGCTGCCTCCTGGGCCGCAGGCAGAAGGGCCGTGGTACCCTGGTTCCCACTGATCCGACACAACCAGATATGGGTTTACCTGTACTCAACTATCAATTAAAAATACTAGGAATTGAGGATTTTATTATCACCTCGAATTTACCTCAACTTCCTAACCCGTAGAACAATAGTAGTTCCCCCATGGCCAATCACGACGATAATGCAAGCGAGTCCTCCTCTCAACACTTGTGAAGAATACAAACTCGAACACGAACAACAGCATATTGGATCACTTCGGAATAATCGTTATAATCATAAAAGAGTTCATATGTATCCCTGAGAACAAATAAAACTGCCCAAACATAAAGGAGAGGGTCAAGTTACAAGACGATATCGAGCCGGTGAAGAGAGAAGGCTGATGATGATGGAGACGGTTGCACCGGCGATGGTGGTGGTGATGATGGCGCTGGCACGGAGGAGATGGCACCAGCCCAAAGGCCGATGGCTGCGTTGGTGGAGCCTCCTCTTCTTCCCTTGATATTGTCCCTCTTCTATGATGTTGGATAGATTAGCAATGGATATGAACTTGCATGTGTTGTTGATGAAGGAGGATGATGGCGGCAGCTAGGGTATAGAGGTGTACATATAGGGTGCCTCCTCGGTCTCCTCCGTTGATGGGATGCATCCAAGGGCTCTAGATGAGCCTTATCCTCTCCAGAACCCTTCTCTATTATCCAGGGATCTTGTGAGAACAAACGGGGACGAAATCATTGAAAAATCTCATTTGAAAAGGCAACTTTTGGATTTGTCTGCATGTCATACGACCATCCATACAACCATGCACGATCGCATGGTACGTCGTCTTCTGTTTTGTCCCTCTCCGGTAAATTGGACGCCGTTTCTTCATACGAATTCCAGTTTTGATATTCTTGGGCTAACTGGATTTGCAAGAGCAATGCCGATCCATTTATGGCTTTAGATCTTGATTTGGAGCACTTTGGAAAATCAGTTTTTTTGACTTCTGAAACGCGTAAGTCCTGTATTGTAAGTCCTTCGTATAGAGCCCATCCTTCGTCCTTTCATCGTGTTTGGTCCTAGGTTGCTCCTAAACACCTGTAGACACAAGAAAACAAAGAAAACTAATAAAATACTAAATTTGCAAGGCTCACAAGGAATAGTGCAAAAATCGGTAATCATGCATAATGGACACATGTTTGGTTCAATGGGATATAATATATGAAGAGAACATGCAAAAAATGATCTCTAAATGCATAAAATATAGAGTCATCATACTTCACCACAAAACCACTATCCAGAATGCATCTCGAGGTATTAAGTTTACAAGAAACAGAGCATCACAATAAGCAAGATGACATAATGTAGATAGAAAAACATCAATCAATATGACGAGACCCCATCATTCTATCCTTAGAGGAAGTAATAAAATATGTGTATTTGCCCTTATTGTCACTAGTTTAGAGCATCGCAAGATTGAACCCACTACAAAGCACCAGTCCCTCTAAAGAAAAATCAATCAAACTTGGCCAAAGAAGATAGATAGATCGAAGAGCATGCAAAGCTATTTAATTATACAACAAGAAAACCTCAAAAGATTCAATTGATTTCAATGAACAATCTTATCATAAAGTGACAATTCATCATATCCCAACAAACACACCACTGATTACATCGAATTGATCCTAATCATGTAAGGCAGCTCATGAGAACATGATTTTGAAGATACAAAAGGGAGAGAGAAAGAGAGAGAACCATCTAACTACTACTATGGACCCTATGGTCCTAATGGAACTACTCACAAATGGTCATGGAGGCAGCAAGGTTGATGAAGAAGCCTCCGACGATGGATTCCCTCTTTGGTAGAGCTCCGGAACAGGCCTCCAGATTGGATCTTCGCGAAACATGAACTTGCAGTGGCAAAAAAAATCTTCTAAAAATATGGTGGAGGGTTTCGGTATTTATAAGAATTTATGTCGGTGGAATGGATGTAAGGTGGTGTAGGTGGGCCCCACATGGCCTGAGAGCACGCCCTACGCCCTAGGACGCGCCAGGTGGCCGTTGCCCCCCCCCCTTTACAGCTCCTCTCGGTCTTCCCCAAAGCTTCTATGTCCTTCGTTGCCCAAAAATAATGTTAAAGCAACAAGTGATTTTGACCTCCGTAGATATTTATTTCCCGCGAAACTAAATACATGCAGAAAACAGGAACTAACACTGGGCACTAAATTAATAGGTTAATCCAAAAAAATGATATAAATTCATATAAAAAGTATATAAAAGTGATAATATAGTATCATGAAACAATCAAAAATATAAATACGTTTCAGATGTATCACACTCCAACAACATAAAGTATCCAGGGCGATCAACAATGTTCAGTACAAGCCCACCACTTCAAAAAAAAACACTTCTGTGATGATACGTGTTTGTCACAGCAGGTCATGTTTTTTGTCGTGTATGTACATCCGCGACGATTTTATGACAGAATCAAGATAGTCGCACCTGTGCCATTGTACAAGTGTTCCATGACAATTCTCAAATTATCATCATGGAGTGTCCACTTCGATGACGATAAATGGCGCGTCATGGAAGTGTTTTCCTCAAGGGTAACCAACACGTGGCATCAACCATAACGGGTCACAGTTAAGCTATCGGGTTCCGGTTTGGATTCGATAACCCGTTAACAGCCCACACCAATGGCGATTTTCCATGTGTAAAGTTCTCATTGGCCGAAGGAAGCATGTGCCAGCTCCACGTTGGGACAGATGTCATCCAACCAATGGAAGAGACACGCCTATGATACGTCGACATGTGGCACAGCCCAACAATGGCCCATTTAGGTTAAAAAGGCCGGCCCGTTTGACTTGGTCAAAAGTTAGCGGGCTGGCCCATTGAAAGCCTGTTAACCTCTTGTTTGCACATAGCCCATATACGTCCCGGTAACTCACAGCCCGTTATGGCCTTTCCGAATTCATCCCTGTAGCATCACGTGGCCCGTCTAATATAATTCTAGCCCGTTGTCACTTTGGGCCCATGTATGGACCATGACGTCTTTCGACCCATATGAGGCCTTTTGTATCTTGATAAGTCTCCAACGTATCTATAATTTTTTATTGTTCCATGCTATTACATTATCCATCTTGGATTTTTTATATACAATTCCATGCAATTTTATATCATTTTTTGGGACTAACCTATCAACCGAGTGCTAGTTGCTATTTTTCACTTGTTTTTGGTTTTCCAGGAATACTGTACCAAACGAAGTCCAAATGCCATGAAACTATTTGACATTTTTTTCTGGACAAGAGAGACCCTAGAAGCTTCGGGAGGAGACCAGACATGCAACGAGGAGACCACAAGGCACTAGGGCACGCCCCGGGGGTAGTCGCGCCCTTGTACCTTGTGGGCCCTCCGTGGCTCTGTTTGACCTAATTCCGCTTCTATAAATTCTCTAAAACTGGAAACCAACATAGAGCCACCCAAAATAGTTTTTCCGCCGATGCAAGTTTCTGTTCTAGAGAGATCCCATCTGGAGGCCTTTTTCGGTACTCTTCCGGAGGGGGATTCGATCACAGAGGGATTCTACATCAACCTTGCTGCCCTTTCGATGATGTGTGAGTAGTTTACCACAGACCTACAGGTCCATAGCTAGTAGCTATACGGCTTCTTGTCTTTCTTTGATGTTCAACACAATGTTCTCCTCGATGTTCTTGGAGATCTATTCGATGTAATATTCTTTTGTGGTGTGTTTGTTGGGATCCGATGAATTGTGGGTTTATGATCAGATTATCCATGAATATTATTTGAGTCTTTTCTGAATTCTTATATGCATGTATTTCTCTCCAATCTATCGGTTTGGTTTAGCCAACTAGATTGATTTATCTTGCAATGGGAGAGGTGCTTTATCATGCGTTCAATCTCGCGGTGATCTATATCCCAGTGACAGAAAAGGACAAGACACGTATTTGTATTGTTGCCATTAAGGGTAACAAGATGGGGTTTATTCATTGCTTGGATCTATCTCTCTACATCATGTCATCTTGCTTAAGGCGTTACTCTGTTTTCATTAACTTAACACCCTAGATGCCTGCTGGATAGTGGTCGATGGGTGGAGGAATAGTAGTAGATGCAGGCGGGAGTCGATCTACTTATCTAGGACGTGATGCCTATATACATGATCATTGCCTTGGATATCGTCATAACTATGCGCTTTTCTATCAATTGCCCAACAGTAATTTGTTTACCCACTGTATGTTTTTTGTTCGAGAGAGAAGCCTCTAGTGAAAACTATGGCCCCCGGTCTATTCTTTATCATATATAAAATCCAAAAATACCTTGCTGCAATTTATTACCGTTCTTTTATTTTGTGTTTTTATTTATCTATCTATCATTATTCGATTTGATCCTTGCAATTAATCGGTAAGGGGATTGACAACCCCCTTTATCGTGTTGGGTGCAAGTATTTGTTTGTTTGTGTAGGTACTATTAGTGGTGTCTTGCGTGGTCCTCCTACTGGATTGATAACCTTGGTTTTATAACTGAGGGAAATACTTACCTCTACTTTACTGCATCATCCTTTCCTCTTCAAGGAAACCCCAACGCAGCTCAAGAAGTAGCAGGAAGAATTTTTGGTGTTGTTGCCAGGGAGGATTCACGTGAAGTCAAGATCGTCTCCCATCAACTTGCCAATTTTTGGCATGATTGCCCGAGAGACATCACCAGTACCTATCAAGTACCATCGCATAAACTTTCATCTCCTTGCATTTACTTTCATTTGCCATTTGCCTCTCGTTTTCATCTCCCCCACTTCTAAAACCATTTTATCAAAAAACACAAAGATATTTTCGTTTGACTATTTTCTTTTTGATTGCTTGTTTGCTAGCTTTGTCGCTATGACTCAAGAAAATACCAAATTGTGTGAATTTTCAAATACTAATAATAATGATTTTATTAGTACTCCGATTGCTCCTCCCACCACTAGTGCGGAGTCATGTGATATTAATGCTGCTTTGCTAAATCTTGTTATGAAAGAAGAATTTTCTGGTAGTCCTAATGAAGATGCTGCGTCCCATCTTAATACTTTCGTTTAATTCTGTGATATGTAAAAGAAAAAAGACGTGGATAATGATATTGTCAAACTAAAATTATTTCCTTTCTCACTATGAGATCGTGCTAAAACTTGGTTTTCATCCTTGCCTAAAAATAGTATTGATTCATGGGATAAGTGTAAGGATGCGTTTATTTCCAAGTATTTTCCTCCGCTAAGATTATCTCTCTTAGGAACGATAAAATGAATTTTAAGCAACTTGATCATGAACATGTTTCACAATCATGGGAGAGAATGAAGTTGATGATAAGAAATTGGCCCACTCATGGTTTAAGTTTATGGATGTCATACAAATTTTTTATGCGAGATTGAATTTTGCATCTAGAAATCTTTTGGATTCTGCCGCGTGGGTACCTTTATGGAAATCACATTAGGAGAAGCTACAAATCTCCTAGATAATATTATGACAAATTATTCTCTATGGCATACCGAAAGAACTTCCACTAGTAAGAAAATAAATGTTGTTGAAGAAATCAATACTTTGAGTTATAAGATGGATGCGCTTATGAAATTGGTTGCTAGTAGGAGTGCTCATGTTGATCTTAATGATGTGCCTTCTACTTTGATTGAGCAAAATAATGATCCTATGGATGTGAATTTTGTTGGTAGAAATAATTTCAACAACAACGCTTATAGAGGTAATTTTAATCCTAGGTTGTTTCCTAGAAAGTTCTCTAATAATTATGGCAATTCCTATGGTAATTCATATAGTAATAATAGTAGGATGCCCTCTGATCTTGATAATAATATTAAAGAACCTATCAATTCTCAAAAGATTTTTAATGCCACGATAGAACAAAAATTGCATAAATTTGATGATGTGGATAGGAACGTGGATAGAATTTCTCATGATGATAGTTCTCTTAAGATTAAAATTCTGCCACCCAAGCTTGATATTAATGAATCACTTAGGTCTATCCAAATATCTATGAATGAAAGTAGGGAGAGAATCGCTAAGATGAGAGCTAAGCGAGAATTACTAGAAAAAGCGTTTTCACCCGGTTTTGTCATAGTCATGATGAGGATATTAAAATGATTGGTGTGACTCCTATTGAATCTTTATTTAGTAATATAAAACTTGATGAAAAATGGACAGGAGAAGATTCAACTTTAGCTAGAAGGAGTCCCAATTGTTCGAAGGGTAATAATCTTGATGAAAAAATTGCTAAAAGTGGGTTTGGAGAAGTCAAAACTTTAGCTAGTGATGTGCCCACTACATTGGATTTCAAGGACTTTAATTATGATAATTGTTCTTTAATTTATTGAATTTCCTTGTTGCAATCCATGATTAATTCACCCAATGCATAAGAACAAAACAAAGCTTTTACTAAACATAGCGTAGAAGCTATGATGAAAGCTTTACAAGAAAAACTAGAATTGGAAGTTTCAATCCCTAGGAAATGATATGATGAATGGGAACCTACTATTAATATAAAGGTCAAAAATTATGAGTGCAATGCTGTATGTGATTTGGGTGCTAGCGTTTCCACCATACCAAAATCTTTATGTGATGCGCTAGGCCTTCATGATTTGGATGAATGTTCTCTTAATTTGCACTTAGCGGATTCAACTATTAAGAAACCTTTGGGTAGAATAAATGATGTGCTAATTCTTGCAAATAGAAATTATGTACCCGTTTATTTAATTGTGCTTGATATAGATTACAATCCGTCTTGCCCCATAATACTTGGTAGACCTTTCCTAAGTACTATTGGTGCTATTGTGGATATGAAGGAAGGTAATATAAGATTTCAGTTTCCATTAAGGAAGGGAATGGAACACTTTACTAGAAAGAAAATTAAGCTACCATATGAATCTATTATGATGGCCACCTATGGAATAAATTCTAAAGATGACAATACTTGAAACTATGCATTACGCCTAGCTAGGGGCGTAAAACAATAGCGCTTGTTGGGAGGCAACCTAATAGTTATCCTTTATTTTTATTTTTGTTTTCTATTTTTTTATAAACAAACAAGTATGCTACTATTATGATTGTGTTTTTCGTGTTGTAATTAGTGTTTGTGCCAAGTAAAGGCTATGGAATGATGTGGTTGATAGTTGATTTGATTCTGTGAAAAACAGAAACTTATGCGCCCAGTGCAGAAAATTCTAAAAATCACTGGAACGTGCTTCTGATCTGAAAATTTTACACATAGTTGATATTAAAATTGCCCACGAGTTCCTAAGGTTTCAGAATTTTTGGAGTTCCAGAAGTACTGCTTAGTTCAGATCACTGAAGACTGTTCTGTATTTCACAGATTCTGTTTTCGTTGCATAGTTTGCTTGTTTTGATGAATCTATGGATTGTATCGGGGGGTGGGGGGGAGTATAAGCCATGGTGAAGTTAGAATACAGTAGGTATTATGCAATAATAAAATATTAATGGGTTTACAATGGTACCTAAAGTTTTGGTTTGCTTTGTTTTACTAACGGATCTCATGAAGTTTTCTATTGAGTTTTGAGTGAGATCGTGATGGATAAAGGAATAAGGAGTGGCAAGAGCCTAAGCTTGGGGTATACCCAAGGCACCCCAATGTAATATTAAAGGACAACCAAGCATCTAATCTTGGGGATGCCCTGGCTGTTATCCCCTCTTTCGTCTACAATCCATCGGTATATTACTTGAAGCTATATTTTTATTCACCACATGATATGTGTTTTGCTTGGAGCGTCGTGTATTATATGAGTCTTTGTTTGTTTGCTTTTTAGTTGGCCACAATCATATTTGTTGGACACACGTATTTGAGAGAGACACACATTATTCGTGATTTGTTAGAGTACTTTTTATGCTTCACTTATATTTTTTGAGATAGGCAGTTGCTCTAGTACTTCACTTATCTCTTTTTGAGCACGGTGGTGGTTATATTTGAAATAAATTGTTGAACTATCATGCTTCACTTATATCTTTTTGAGAGTCTTATAAATAGTGATGGTAACATGCACATGTTATGAAATTGGTCCTAATATGATAGATATCCAAGAAGGATATAATAAAAACTTTCATGTAGATCACTGAATATGATAAGTTTGATTCCTTGTAATAGTTTTGAGATATAAAAGATAATGATATGTGGATTGTGCTAGTGAGTAATTGTGGTTTAGTAAGAATATTGGTGTTAAGGTTTGTGATTCCCTATGCATGCACGTAAAGTCAATAGTTATGCTACGAAGTTATATCCTACTTATGGTACTTATCCAGTGTTAGTTATTCTCAATGCATGTTTATGACCGTTTTCGCTCTCTGGTTGGTCGCTTCTTAATCTCTTTGCTAGACTCCGTGTGTACTAAGCAAGAATACTACTTGTCCATCCACTTCTTTAAACCTAAAGTTGTTCCAGATGAGTCCCCCATACCTACCTATATGCGGTATTTACCTGCCTTTCCAAGTAAATTTGCATGTGCCAACTCTAATCATTCAAAAAATATCCGTTTTGTGTGCCCGTACTGCTCATGGCGCGATGGGGGCGGTCAATATCTTTCATGCTAAGTGGGTTATTCTCACGACAAGTGTTTACTCACTTCTCATTGCACGAGAAAATGGCTAGTAATAGGGATTGCCCAGTCCCACAAAAAATGAAAAAAATGAATGAAATAAACTCCCCCTTGGAAAGTTGAAAGTTTGGAAGGCACCCATGGATACAGCTAGCCATGGATTGTGAATGAATGGTGGAGGGGGAGTAAAACTTTACTTTTCTGTTTGGGAACCGCTTATGATGTGTTTAGCATGGAAGATATTGGAACTCTCGGTCGTGACATTAACAGGAAAAGCATACCTCTCAAAATAATTTATCTCTATTTTAAACTTTGAGCTCTGGCACCTCTGCAAATCCGTGCTTCCCTCTGCGAAGGGCCTATCTATTTTTATTTTTATTTTGAGTCATCACCTTCTCTTATAAGCACGAATTGGAGAGCACTATTGTCATTCTTGTGCATTGGGTATAGTTAATATTGGGTGTGCATCATGAATGGATCAATGATTGAGCATAACGGGCTAGGGATAACTTACTTTAGCATTTTTTTATTTTGAAAGACATGATTGCTTGTTGGTATTCCTGAGTATCGATATCTTTATTTCAAATATATACTATTGCTTTGAATCATTCGAATATTGATATTTATACAAAGAAAGAAAGATTACATGATGAACATGTCGGGTAACATTCCACATCAAAAATTCTGTTTTTATCATGTACCTACTCGAGGACGAGCAGGAATAAACTTGAGATGCTTGATACGTCTCCAACGTATCTATAATATTTTATTGTTCCATGCTATTATATTATAAATCTTGAATGTTTTATGTACAATTCCATGCACTTTTATAACATTTTTGGGACTAACCTATTAACCTAGTGCCAAGTGCCAGTTGATGTTTTTTGCATGTTTTTGGTTTTCCAGAAATACTGTACCAAACGAAGTCCAAATGCCACGAACTTTTCGATGATTTTTTTCTGGACAAGAGAGACCCTAGAAGCTTCGGGAGGAGACCAGACGTGCAACGAGGAGGCCACAAGGCACTAGGGCGCGCCCAAGGGGGGTGGTCGCGCCCTAGTACCTTGTGGCCATCCGTGGCTTCGTTTGACCTAATTCTGCCTCTATAAATTCTCTAAAATTGGGAAACCAACAGAGAGCCACCCAAAACACTTTTTCCGCTGCCGTAAGTTTTTGTTCTCGAGAGATCCCATCTGGAGGCCTTTTCCGGTACTCTGTCGGAGGGGGATTCGATCATGGAGGGCTTCTACATCAACCTTGCTGCCCTTCCGATGATGTGTGAATAGTTTATCACAGACCTATGGGTCCACATCTAGTAGCTAGATGGCTTCTTTTCTCTCTTTGATTTTCAATACAATGTTCTCCTTGATGTTCTTGGAGATCTATTCGATGTAATCTTCTTTTGCGGTGTGTTTGTTGGGATCCGATGAATTGTGGGTTTATGATCAGATTATCCATGAATATTATTTGAGTCTTTTCTGAATTCTTATATGCATGATTATTATAGCATTGTATTTCTCTCCGATCTATCGGTTTGGTTTGGCCAACTAGATTGATTTATCTTGCAACGGGAGAGGTGCTTTGTGATGGGTTCAATCTTGCAGTGATATTATCCAGTGACAGAAAGGGACAAGACACATATTTGTATTGTTGCCATTAAGGGGAACATGATTGGGTTTATTCATATTGCTTGGATCTATCTCTCTACATCATGTCATCTTGCTTATGGCGTTACTCTGTATTCATTAACTTAATACCCTAGATGCATGCTGGATAGCGGTCGATGGGTGGAGTAATAGTAGTAGATGCAGGCAGGAGTCGGTCTACTTATCTAGGACATGATGCCTATATACATGATCATTGCCTTGGATATCGTCATAAGTATGCGCTTTTCTATCAATTGCCCAACAGTAATTTGTTTACCCACCGTATGCTTTTTGTTCAAGAGAGAAGCCTCTAGTGAAAACTTTGGCCCCCCGGGTCTATTCTTCATCATATATAAAATACAAAAATACCATGCTGCAATTTACTTACCATTCTTTTATTTTGTGTTTTTATTTATCTATCTATCATTATCAGATTTCATCCTTGCAATTATCCGCTAAGGGGATTGACAACCCCCTTTATCACGTTGGGTGCAAGTATTTGTTTGTTTGTGTAGGTACTATTAACGGGGTCTTGCGTGGTCCTGCTACTGGATTCATAACCTTGGTTTCATAACTGAGGGAAATACTTACCTCTACGTTACTGCATCATCCTTTCCTCTTTAAGGAAATCCCAACGCAGCTCAAGAAGTAGCATATCTCTGGGCCCTTTAACGGCCTATGGTTATTCTGGCCCATAATGAACAGGAAATTGCTTTATACCCATTAACGACCCATGATTCAGTTGGGCCGTTACCAGCATGCGTTATCTTTCGCCCTTCTAAGGCCCCTATATTCTTGGGCTCATTTGCAACCCTCGATTACTTACGATCCTTTACTAGCCTGTTCCAGTAATGGGCCAAATTCAGCCCATGGGTACAGTTAGCCCATTTGTGGCCCGTTAACACATTGGGCCTTTTTCATCCCGTCATGAATTTTGGCCCATTAACGACCCGTTAGGCTTGTCGATAGAAGTAAACATGTGATACATACCGGCCAATTAACAACCGTTATGGTTGGGCCCATAAACGGATGATTCCGATTTTGGTCCGTTTACGGCCCATATTGTTATCCGTTCTTGGTCCATGATTAGTACGGCCCATGTGGACATGGATCCTACGGCCTGTAGGAGGCCCATGGATCCAATGGCCCGTAGGAGGCCAATGGTCACTACAGCAGGTAGCAGGCCCATGGTTACAGCGTTCCATATGTGGCCCATGGTTATTGTGGCCACTAGCAAACCATAGAAAAAGAACTGTAGTAACTACAAGCAAACAAAGAAACAAGACAATGAGGAAATAAATAAGAAAGCAAATAACGCTAGGCTATTACGGCTATTACACATATTACATCCACTAGGCATCAAAGTACGCCAGCAGTGCAAAAATAGGGAACAACAAAGCAACATATTACAAACACTGGGCATCTAAGTTGGACACCAATGCAAATAAATGCGGCACCAAAACAAGTCCAGAAATGAAACCACTTCAGAAGAGCTCAAGAAACGATATCCTGGGCACCCACTGATGTCTACTACGCAACTTTACTTCTTGTAGACACGTGTTGGGCCTCCAAGCGCAGAGTTTTGTAGGTCAGTAGCAAATTTAACTCAAGTGGATGACCTAAGATTTATCAATCCGTGGGAGGCGTAGGATGAAGATGGTCTCTCTCAAACAACCCTGCAACCAAATAAAAAAGAGTCTCTTGTGTCCCCAACACACCCAATACAATGGTAAATTGTATAGGTGCACTAGTTCGGCGATGAGATGGTGATACAAGTGTAATATGGATGGTAGAAATATATTTTTATAATCTGAATAAATAAAAACAGCAAGGTAGCAAGTGATAAAACGGAGCACAAACGGTATTGCAATGCTTGAAAACAAGGCCTAGGGTTTGTACTTTCACTAGTGCAATCTGTCAACAATGTTAACACAGTTAGATCATATGTCAATCCCTCAACGTGCGATAAAGAATCACTCCAAAGTTCTTATCTATGGGAGAACATAAGACGAAATTGTTGGTAGGGTACGAAACCACCTCAACGTTATCCTTTCCTATCAACCTATCCAAGAGTTCGTACTAAAATAACACCAAGTTATCCTTTCCGATCAATCTATCCAAGAGTTCATACTAACATAACACCAAGTTATCCTTTCCGACCGATCTATCCAAGAGTTTGTACTAAAATAACATCAAGTTATTCTTTCTGATCGATCTATTCAAGAGCTCGTACTAAAATAACACCATATGATAGACATCAACCAACTCTAATATCACCTAGATACTCCAATGTCACCGCGAGTATCCGTGAGTTGATTATACGATATGCATCAAACAATTTCAGATTCATAATACTCAATCCAACACAAAGAACCTCAAAGAATGCCCCAAGATTTCTACCGGAGAAACAAAGACAAGAACGTGCATCAACCCCTATGCATAGATTACCCCAATGTCACCTCGGAAATCCGTGAGTTGCGTGCCAAAACACACATCAAGTGAATCAATATGATACCCCATTGTCACCATGGGTATTCATAGCAAGACATACATCAAGTGTTCTCAAATCCATAAAAGTATTCAATCCGATGAAATCTCAAAGGGAAAACTTAATTCATCAAAACAAGATAGAGAGGGGAAAACACCATATGATCCAACTATATTAACAAAGCCCGCGATACATCAAGATCATGCCATCTCAAGAACACGAGAGAGAGAGATTAAACACATAGCTATGGGTATGAAACGTCGGCCCTGAGGGTGGACTACTCCCTCCTCATCATGGTGGCTGCTGGGATGATGAAGATGGCCTCTGGTGATGATTTCCCCCTCCGACAGGGTGCCGGAACAGGGTCTAGATTGGTTTTCATGGCTACAGAGGCTTGCGGCTGCGAAACTTCTGATCTAGGGTTATTTCTGGAGGTTTCTGTATTTATAGGATTTTTTTGGCGTCGGTTTCACGCGAAGATGTGCCTCAGGGGACCCACGAGACACCTGCACACGACCAAGGCACCAGACGCACCCTGGTGTCTTGTGCTCACCTCCTTCACCTTTTGGTCCTCCCATGAAGCTTCGGGAGTCTCTTTTGTTCCAAAAAAAAATCTTCAAAAAGTTTCGCTGCATTTGGACTTCATTTGATATGGAGTTTTTGGAAAACCAAAAACAAGCAGAAAACAACAACTGGCACTGGGCACTAGGTCAATATGTTAGTCCATAAAAATCATATAAAAGCCATATAAAAGTGCACCAAAATCATACAAAACTATAATAAACATGGCATGAATACTTCATAAATTATAGATACGTTGGAGAGCTTGATTTCTGCTCGTCCTCGGGTAGGTAAATGATAAAAGAAATAATTTATGAAGTGTGAATGCTAGCATAGTGTATAGGTTTGATCAATGATAATTTCAATCACTTTTCCTAGCATCATTATGTATCATAAACAGTAGCTCATCTCATAAAACTTCTCATGATCAAGTAGCAAGCTATTCACATGTTAAAGTATAGATCATAAACTTTCTTGAAAACTAACAAACTATGTTTTTAGTCATCAAACAATTGCAATTCATCTTATTTTCAGGAAGGGTCTATGTAAGAGCTTTGATTTAGCAAATTCCACATACTCAACTATCATATAGTCTTCCATGATTGCTGACACTCAAAGCATATTTTTAGAACAAATAGCATCCATCAAACACAGAGAAAGATAGGGGCTTAATGTTTCACCATCCAACTTATTTATCATAGAGATAATTCTCAACAATAATAACTCATGATCGCTTATATTCAACTGGATATATGTGTCTGGATCTTTGATGCTTGCAAAGAGAAAAAATAAAAACGGGATAGAGAAGAACACTATTAACTCTTGCATAAAATTAAATACATAAAGTAAAAGATAGGCCCTTCGCAGAGGGAAGCAGAGGTTGCATGCGCCTTTTATTTTTGGATGCGCAAGCTCTTAATGCAAAGAAATGTCACGTTATATTGCCCCTTATGATAACAACCTTTATTATGTAGTCCATCGCTTTTATTTCTTTGCCATCACAAGTTCGTACAACGCTTATTTTCCCTTGCAATAAAAGATCACTTATATTTTAGGAGCAATTTTTATTGCTTTTTGCACCGATGACAACTTACTTGAAGGATCTTATTCAATCCACATAAGCAAATTTATTCCCATCAATAGTAGTGGGAGAAAACTCAACAAAATAACTATCATGTGGTACTTGATTGGCATAATCATATTGAGAATTAAAATCATGATGACAAGTTTCATGGTTATCATTATTCTTTATATCATAAGTGTCATCACCATAATCATCATAGATAGCAACTTGGTTGTCATAATCAATTGAAACCTCTTCCGAAATAGTGGAATCGTCAAGTCATGACCTCTCCGAATCCACTTTTATAAATATTGTAAAAAGATTCAACACCCTCCAAAAAAGTGGAATCATTACCTATAGTTGACACTCTTCCAAACCCACATTCATCATTGTAATCATCATAAATAGGAGGCACGCTACCATTATAACAAATTTGCACATCAAAACTTGGGGGACAAAAAATATCATCTTCATCAAACATAGCATCCCCAAGCTTGTAGCTTTGCATATCATTACCATCATGGATATTCAAAGAATTCATACTAGCAACATTGAAACCATGCTCATCACTCAAATATTTTATGCCAAACATTTTATTGAATTCTTCTTCTATCAATTGAGCACAATTTTCCTTTCCATCATTTTCACGAAAGACATGATAAAGACGAATAATATGAGGCAACCTCAATTCCATTTTTTTGTAGTTTTCTTTTACAAAACCAAACTAGTGATAAAACAAGAAAATAAAAGATTCGATTGCGAGATCTAAAGATATATCTTCAAGCACTCACCTCCCCGGCAACGGCGCCAGAAAAGAGCTTGATGTCTACTATGCAACTTTACTTCTTGTAGACTCGTGTTGGGCCTCCAAGCGTAGAGTTTTGTAGGACAGTAGAAAATTTCCCTCAAGTGGATGACCTCGGGTTTATCAATCCATGGGAGGCGTAGGATGAAGATGGTCTCTCTCAAACAACCCTGCAACCAAATAACAAAGAGTCTCTTGTGTTCCCAACACACCCAATACAATGGTAAATTGTATAGGTGCACTAGTTCGGCGAAGAGATGGTGATACAAGTGTAATATAGATGGTAGAAATATATTTTTATAATCTGAATAAATAAACCAGCAAGTAGCACATGATAAAAGCACAAACGGTATTGTAATGCTTGAAAACAAGGCCTAGGGTTCGTACTTTCACTAGTGCAATCTCTCAACAATTCTAACATAGTTAGATCATATGGCAATCCCTCGACATGCAATAAAGAATCACTCCAAAGTTCTTATCTAGCGGAGAACATAAGATGAAATTGTTGGTAGGGTACGAAACCACCTCAACGTTATCCTTTCCGATCAATCTATCCAAGAGTTCGTACTAAAATAACACCAAGTTATCCTTTCCGATCGATCTATCCAAGAGTTCGTACTAACATAGCACCAAGTTATCCTTTCCGATCGATCTATCCAAGAGTTCGTAATAAAATAACACCAAGTTATTCTTTCCAATCGATCTATTCAAGAGTTCGTACTAAAATAACACTATATGATACACATCAACCAACTCTAATGTCACCTGCCCTCGCCTGCGCGGACCTGCGAAATTTCCGGTAACAATACAAATATGTATGGTTCTGCTTGTGTATGTATATACAATATGAAGTACATACTATATAACCAGAATATCTATCTAGTTAGCACGTTCCTAGGTATCAGTTCCACCTGGTCTTGCACAAATTCTCCGTACTGCATATTAAACCTTCACATTTACATTGCGTAGTAAGCATACTCCTGAACTGTACAAAATACTCAACTATATAAAGTATTCAATAAGAGCATCTACAGCCGGGCATCCCAAACCGGCCTCAAACGCTCAGGCGGCCCGTCCGGTCACTGACCGGTCACGAAAATACTATGACCCAGCCTGGCCCTCAAATGTCCGGGCTGACCTGCACCCCTCATATCTAGCCCAAATGTGGGGTGGATATGAGGCGGCCCAAGCGCGTCCGCCACGTCAGCCCGGCCCACACCGACCCCACAAATATCCCCATACGGAAAACCCAAGAAGGTCAATCCAGACTCCACTTCACTCCCCTCTCCGTCCACTCCACTTTCGATCTCCTCCCCTCCGATCCGATGGCCGGCGACGGAAGCAGCGGTGGCTCCGGTGCAGAATCCGACGGCTCGAACATCGACGTGGAGGAGGTGGCTCTCCGCATCGCATTGAGGAGGTCGCTACTCGAGCAAGGTGGCCCCGGCAACGGCGGATCTTCTTCCTTAGCGCCCGTCGCCCGTCCATGCAGCGTCGGCGACGTCGCCGACCCTTCCCGCCCGGCGCGCAGCTCCGACAGTGCGCTCCTCCAGGTACGCCGCCCACCTCCACCACCCTTTGGTTCGGAAGTGGTACCCGGTCACCGCTGGGTCCTCGTGCTCGCGCCAGCGGTCACGCGCGAGGATGCCCGAGTCCAAGGCACGTGCAGCCCAGCGCGAACGAGGTGATGTCCGCGCGTCGTTCCCGTGCGAGCGCGTCGGTCGATCCCGAGGCTGAGCTCCTCATGTCGGTCCTCCGCTGCTCTCTCACGACAGCGGAGACGGGTTTGTGGTGCCTCCGCCGCAAGAATGCCAAAGCGCTCCGACGACGACGCACCTCCGCACGCTGAAACCTACATGGAGGAGGGGCACAACCGCGCCGACGACCGGAAGGGAAGGGGCCGGCGAGGAAATGGTGATGTCCTCCGCCCTTCCCCGTTCTGTTTATATTTTAACTATGTTTTAAGTTCTTTATAGTATGGATTTGCCGATGAACTATATTCCTTTTGTCCGGCGATGCAATATTGGTCCGATGAACTAGGATATGAACGTGTTTTACGTAGTGTTGCATGAGTTGTATGGTTTTGAGGGTTCAGATATGAGGAACGCGGGTGTGGAAACCAAAAAATAAGGCGTGCTCGGTCAGTACCCGTGGATGCGCCTTCACGTCTGGACGCGTCCGTGGGTGTTTGAGGGTCTGGATTTGCTATCTCCGCCTATGGATGCTCTAAATATCCTTGTGATCAGTGGAGGAAGTATAATTGAACAGGGAGCGGCAAGATTGGAGTAGCGGATGGATGATCATCATGGATGCATGGTAGGGATAGTATTTAACTGTGTCTCCACCATGTGCCATTCTATGTGGCATCACACACAGACACCAATCCTCTCCCCCTCGTTGGTCCCCCAAGCTAGCCATGATCCACCACATGCACCACACATGCTTTGCTTTCTCTCTTGCTCGCCCTTTTTGTCCATTGATTTCCTCAATTGCCACCTTTTGGAGCATATACTATGGTAGAATGGAGGGGATTGGCCACGTACAAGTCGACTGAAAACATATATTGGGCCAGTCGATTTTGACAGGATCAATATGAAGCGTTCTATCAAAAACGAATGGGGCCAGATTACATCTTCTTGCTCTAAGAGCAACTCCAACCAGCTGACCCAAACGGATGTGTGTTTTGTCTGATTTTTGTCCGTTTAGGTCGGTCGTGCGGACGTCAGTATCCGTTTTTTCATTTAGGTCGGCCGATGCACCCAACGCTGGCTCGACGCATCCTTTTTACGCGCGGACTTAAAAAAACAGGCAAACACTTTCAAACTTAACATAACTAAACATTAAAGCCGGTCAACCGCCGGCGAAGTCCACATAAACATTAATAAAACATAATCATAAAAAGTTTACGCCTTCGCGCGCACTGCCCTAGACGTCCTCGTCGTCCGACCTGGGGCCGGTGTGGTTGACCAACTCCGGCGCCGGGCCAGCCCATGGGAATGCCGCCTCCCAGTCCCGGGCCACGTCCCCCTGCTGCGCCGGCTGGACTGCTTGGCCGCGGGCACGACGCTCCTCCTCCTCTTCACGCTCGATCTGCATCAGCCGCTCGCCGTCGGCGCGCTCGTCTGCCAGCGCGTGCCCTCCATTGCTCGAGTTACACTGCCTCCTGCATCGGCGTCGCCCCGAGCCACACGGGCAGCGTGCTGACCCACTCGCGTGGACGCCTGGTCCACATGTACCGCTCCGTCATGGGCTCCGTCGGCGGAGGCTCGGCCTTGGGATCAGGTGTAACGCCCCGGACACACCCGCGGGTGGTCGTTATCCTGGCGGGATCTAGACTGGCCCCACAGATCAATACTAGTCTTTTCTGCGCACTTTGTCCTCACTCGTGCGCACCCGGAAGCAACTTCCTGGTCGGTCACCCATCCTGAAACTACTCCAAGCTGAGCACGCTTAACTTTGGAGTTCTGTCCGAATGGGCTCCCGGAAAAGAAGGAATTCCTTATTTATATGAGTAGTCTATCATCCCTAATAAGCCAGGCTATCACATCAGGGAGCCTCGGCGGCGATGGCGGAACCACGCAGACCCTGGCTGTAGATAGGGCAAGGCCCTCACCCAGCCTCCCCTGGTAGGCAGCCTCCTCATCCTCCTCCTCCTTGCGCCGGGTCTCCTCGATGGAGCTCTGCACGGCCGCCGCCAACGCGGACTGGTACGCCTCCTCCTCCTCCTCCTCTGACTTGACCTCTGGGGGCGGCGAGGGGTTGGCGTGGTGGTACTGGACGCCGCAGCGGTGTTCCTCTTCTTGCTCGAGGGCAAACCAGACCTCCCAGTTGGGAGAGTCCGGCACGTAGGCAGGAAGCCGACGCTACACCGGCGTCAGGAGCTCCCGGTGCCTGCGTACCTCCTCGGCGTGAGCCCACTGGGACCGCGGCACCACCGGCACCGGGATGCACTGTGGATCCAGATGCCAACCGTGCGGGATGATCACATCTAGGTACGACAACGGTTGCCAGTACTGCCAGTGCCACCGCGCCTGGTGCATCGGTATGTTTAGCCGGTCCCTCACGGGGCATGCAGGCGGCGGCGGCGGCGGCGGAGGAGAATCGAGGGACAAGCCGGCGTCTGGGGTGAGCTTCCCCTTGCCCTTGCCGCTGAACAAGCCCATGGCGCTAGGGTTTGCTTGTCGCCGGCGAGGGAGCATGCGGTGCTAGATGTGGACGGCAGTGGAAGTGGATGATGCCGCCCCCCGCACGCGTGGATTAAAAAAGGACGGCCTCCCGTAGCTTCCACTCACTGACGCGTGGGCCCGCGGTAGGTGGCCGCGATAAATATGACCGCGGGTGGTAGTTGGCCGACCGACATGTGGGGCCGTGGCGAACACCGAGGGGACACGCGGCGTGTTCGCGCAAACGCAAACCAGACCCAAATTTAGGCCTGAAATGCGTTGCCCCAGACATATAGCGGACGCGTTTTGGCTTTGGGTCAGCGCGTTGGGCCCGTGTTTTTTCCGCTTCGACCCAAATGGATATGCACGAGCAGAATGGGTCGGCCGATTGGAGTTGCTCTAACCATTTTCTTTCTCAAAAATAGATCCTCTTCTTCTTTCTCCCGCCGCCATACTGCCACGGTGCCACCACCCGTGGCCGGCAGCCCCATCAACATGTTGATATAGCCGTAATGGCATGCCTCCACGTCCTAATTAATCACGAATCGCATGCCACGGGCCGTGCCCCTTTTTCGTTTCAAAGGCATGCATGCATGCATTGATGGGGCTTCACCGGCAGCAACTTGCATATGGGCCCTAAGAAGCTTCCATGCATGCAGCGCGTGTCCAGCTTGTCCTCCTTGTTTTTGCATTTGCTTCGTCCTTACTGGGTGCCGCCTACAGTGGTTGGGAGCTAGACCGTCGATTGGATCGGTACTCGTGTGTCGTGTGATCGTCCTAGCCACTTGTTCCGTGCGCATATAGATAAAGCTAGCTTGCTGGCTCTAATGTGTGCGTGGATGTGTCAGTGACACGTACGATCGTTATGCATGTGCATGGGGTTGTATGCGTTGATGATGAAGGGACGAGTGCATCTGTGCATGCATGGCATGGGGGCGAGGCAACTTGAATCGGGATAGATCATGTGCATGATCATGTGACGTGAGTGATGTCGATATTACCTTGCTTAACCCACGTAAAGGAGAGAGTGATGATCCGTCCGGCGTTTGGATGGACGTATAATTGTGGGTACAAAGGTGCATGTGCACTGTTAGGAAAATGGTTTTCATATTTGTTGCCGCAGATTTTCAGCAGAACAAAAACAGTTTTGCTGGGACTAAGATGCCTGAATTTGAAATTTTGGCCAGTCAATTTCGTTTGGGAAGATGATGGAGGCGCAACGGAGCACAGCACAGGGGTCGTAGCCCGCCTCAGCTAGGAACGAATCATAACCGGTGGCAGCCGGTAGAACAAGTTGACGGTTCGGGGTGGGGGTGCATGTTCGCCAGTGGAATTTGGGTGGTTTGCCGCTGCCGGCTTAAAAGGATGGCCGGGGGCGGCAGCAAGCTCCGACGGTGGGAAAAGTGAGGTGGGTTAAGGGGAGGATGGGGCGACGAGGTGGTCATAGAGCACCGCGGGAGGCGAAGGCAGGTGATTCGACCGATGATTGCTGACGCTTTAGGGAAAGAAGATGAACATGGAGATCGGGAGGTGGAAGAAGGCCATCTGGCCATTGGATACACATATGACGGTTCAAAAAATCGACTGATCCAAAGAATTTTTTGAGTCACATGATCCCTAGCCGTTCCAGAAAAATCGACTGATATTGTTTTTGTGGCCTATGACTCATACTTTTTAGTTTAATTTGAATCAAAATTAGACACGAAATTCTAGGTGGACTTATATACCCTGAGAAGAAGTACTACCCAACCGAAGTGCGACTTCAATTACTGTACTAATATATCTTCGTAAATCTGAGAATTAGGCAAATTCCTGGCTCCATCGTGGATTAATCGGCTTACCAGCAGAGCTCAAAGGCGAAGCTCCTCGATCAAGCTTTACTAAGAAAGCTAGCTGCAGCAACGTAATTAAGGCTTTGCATGGCATTAGTTGGGCGGCTGTCATGCCCTCCCACGTGCCGCCACCCACCAACCATGGATCGCCGCCCCTTTCGCAATCTCGCGAGATGTCGATCAGCTCCCCCGCATGCACGTGCCACGGTTGGCGCCAAAGATGCCCTGCGTTTGTCAGGCCATCTCCAGCGCACGACCCCAAACGGACATCTGTTTTGATCTGCTTTCGTCCGTTTGGGGCGGCAATGGGTCGCCCATGTCCGCTTGGGGTCATTGTCGTGTCGGTGCGCCCAACGTGTGGCCGCACCCCATATCATGCTTGGGGTGGACGTGATATAAAAAAAATCACAAAAACTCAAAGAAATGCCCAAAAAATTAAAATAAACGCAAACATAAAAACATAAATTAAACAGTCACGGCCCCAGAACGGCCCCGTTCCACAGTTCTTAACATCAACATAATTAACATAAAAAAAGCGCCGCCCGCGCACTGCTGCCGTGCCCGTCGCCGTCTCCTCACGCGTCGTCGTTGCCGTCCTCGTCGCCAGTGAGGTCGATGTAGGCCGGCGGCGTCCAGAGGTGGGCCGGTCCCTGGAAGGCGGGAGGCGCCTGCACCACCTCACCCCGTGGCGACGTCTCGCGCTCCGGTGACCGCGGCGGCGTAGGGCACCAGTTCACTGCCCCCACGCCGTCGGCCATGTCCGCGGCCGTGCACGACCAGCTCCACCGCTGGCCCACCAGGCCCGGGTGGAACGCGGCGACGGGCTGCTCCTCCAGCACCTCCTCCCTCATCTCCAGCTCCGGCACAGCCACGTCGCCTGCCGCAGAGAGGCAATCATGGTCTCCAGGCCCTCCCATTGGCGCTCATCGTGTGTGTTCATGGAGTCTTCCATAACACGTTGAAGGAGCCGGGCCTCCTCCTCCTCTGTCATGCGAGGAGGTGGTGGTGGCGACGGAGAGGGCGAAGGCGACGGCGTCGGCGTGATGACGCGCACCCGCGTACGCCCGCGCACCTGGGGAGGGCTCGGAGCACGCGCGCGGCGCTCTGTACGTGGCCGCTGCGGCGCCGATGAGGTGCCGGCAAAGAAGGACGCGCGCCGTGTGTCGTGCTCGTCCCAGTACTATGTGTCCCACAGGGCGGAGTCGACGGCGTACCTGGGGTCATAGAACAGGTCGTCTGGTAGGAGGCGGCGGCGGCGTTCGATCTCCTCGCGGCGGGCACGGCCGCTCGTCGGGACCGGCGGGATCGGCACCCGATCCGCGGACATGTGCCAGTTATTGGGCAGGTGAACGTCGCTCCAGGGGAGCGGCGTCCTCGTCTCCCAATAACGACGGCAAACATCCGCGTGGATGTAGTGCCGGCCGTGCTCGCCGGCGGCCGTAGGGGCGATGGTGAATGCGGGAGGCGCGGGGGCCCTCCGTGGTGGTGATGCGGGCTCAGCTTTGACGCCGCGGCGGCGGCGGCCCGAGGACGAGCCAGCCTTGTGGTCGTGCGCCCCCTTGCGGCCGGTGCTCCACCACACCATGGCTGTCGGTGGCCGGCGAGCTCGAGGAAGGGGAAGGGAGAGCTAGGGTTTGGGTGTCGGGTTTCGAGGAGGCAGTAGCGACCGGAGTGGGAGCGTGGACTGCGGCCGGTCCACGGCTTCCCATTTAAGAAGGACGCCTGCCACGCGACCCCGATACAGACGAGCGGCGACCGGATGACAGGTGGGGCCGACCGCGCGTGCGCATTTATGTTGGCGGTGGGAGATAGGTGGCCGCCTGCCACGCGACCCCGATACAGACAAGCGGCGCGTCCATTTGCTGTCCGCCTGGACCTAAACCGGGCGCATGTTTGCGTTCGAAATGGGTCAGGCCGGACACAAAACGGACAAGATGGGTCCAGGGCGTCGCGCTCTAGACCATGGGGTCTGTCCGTTTTGCCCCAAACGGACGGGGCCGGATGGGATGGGGTCACGCGTTGGAGTTGGCCTCGCCACGGCACCACGTACGCAGGTAATCTAGCTAGCCTGACAGGCCGTCATGTAGGTACGCGTACGCCTACGTATGCACGTACTCCATCGCATGCAGATCTGCCGTACATGCAGTCCTGAATTCTGGACATATCCCTCAAAAAAAAACTCTGGGCATATATGGCCGGTGTCACGTGCAGATAAAAATAATTCTGTCATGTCAGTGCAAATGTCAGTGCACTGTCAGAAAATTTAGGAAGAACACGACTCGGCAGGGCTAGCAGGCTTGCAGCAGCAAGTGGCAAGGACGTTTATGTGTACGGTTGGGGGCAAAAACCACAAAATCGACCTATAAAAACAATTCACAACCCGAACTGGTTCGGAAAAACATTCACTCAGTTGATCGTTTTTTGCGGCGTCCGACACGCAGGCGCCATACCTTACGGTGCAGCGCCTAGCTCTCAGGCGCTGCACGTCTGGCTAGCGTGGCACCCCCGGGACCCGCATCGAGCCGTGCAGCGCCTGAAAGCTAGGTGCCACACATGTAATGTGCATCGCCTAAGAGGTAGACGCCACACTTGAAATGTGCAGCGCCTAGCTCTTAGGCGCTGCACATTCTATTAGTAGTTACTAGGATGGCCCCCTCCCCCCCCCCCACACACACACATACCACAGCCCCCACCCGAGATTTCCCCTCTCTCCCCATCTCAAATCCATCTCCAAATCCAACAAATCTGAAGATTTTCTTCGTGTATTTCGAACCCAATCCCTCCCTCAAGGTAATCTCGTCCGATCCCCTCGTTTTCGTCCAAGAAATGCTTACATTTGCTCATTTGTTGCTAGTTTTGGGAAACCCTAGTTTTGTATGGATCTTGAAATTTGTATGGAGGTATGAGATGTTTGTTTGCCAATTTGCTAGGGTTAGACTTCTTAGTATGTTAGTGTTAGGGTTATGGGTGTTGTTATGTTGGGGTTAGGGTTAGGGTTGTTAGTATTTTAGGGTTATGCTTATGGTTATTGTTTAGTGGGGGTTAGGGTTATTGTTTCATATATATGTTAGGGCTTTGTTTTTTGTGTTTTATCTTCCGATGAGTACTTATGGAATATATGTTACATTGTGTTGTTTTAATTTCTCTAGGGATGTGAAGAACATGTGTTTATGTTCATCATGTGGACAAAGAGGCCTTTTTGATAGGCAATACTGACCCGGACACAGATGAGCGTGACATGGTGTTTGAGAGCAATCCTAGCTATGTCGAGGTCTTGGAACAAGTGAGGAAAGATTTGAATTGGATGGACCCAAGTGATATCGTTGAGTTCAAGGGAAGGCATAATGATGGTTTTGGAATGCACATCCGTTGGAAGACCATGTGTGTGAACTCCGAGCAACGTTGGGTTGCATACAAGTAGACGGAGGCCGAATCACTAGACAAGGCTCTTGAGTTATTTGCTACGAAGAAGGTCGATTCTAGTTTGCATTTGGACTTGATCCGGAACCCCTCCCCTTGGTTGCTAGCAGTCCCCCACCCATGAACCAAGATGAAATTGGTGAACCTCCTTTGACACAACAAGTGGGGCCAACATTGAGCCCGATTTCAAACAACCAAAATGAAGCTTTGCAAGAGGAGAATGATGAGTATGCGGACGATGAAAATGAAGTTGATCTCCATGACAAGGATGTGGGTGATCTCGACAAATATCATGTGCAAGAGACAATGGACCATTCCATCCGTTATTCCCGTGTCTATGCATTGGAGTCGGATGACGAAGGTCCCGATGAAGAAGTTGATGAGGAGGGGTTCACAGTGAAGGAGGCCGAAGCTTTCGAGAAGGTATTCGGGCGGGATCATCGGACTCCATTGTTCAAGGATGTTAGTCTCGCGGAAGAAGCCGTGGTAGATTGTGGCCAAGGTATATCTCTTGGAGTTAGGCCAAGTTCTCACCGGGATTTGGAAGATGGCAAGAACGGGATTTCTCCCGGGTCTAAGTTCCAAACCTTCTTGGAATTGAAGATGTGGCTCGACAACTACTCGGTTACGCATTATCGTCCACACAAGGTGGTTAACTCGGACGTCAATGTGCGCTACACGGTTGCATGTGAAGAGAAAAACTGTCCATGGATTGTGCGTGCAAGACCGTGGAAAGGAGGGCCCACTTGGCACGTAGTGAGTTGTGTACCAAGTCACATGTGCCGAGGCAAGAAGGTGGATGGGAAGGTTGTGTCCCAAAACCACAGACAACTCACGTCTGAGTTCATTGCTTACAGGCTTTCCAACTCAATATCCACACTTCCAACAATGAGCATCCAACAAGTCATGGACCTTGTGAAAGCCATCTTTCATTACAAGGTGAAATACGGCAAGGCATGGAAGGCGAAGGAAACCGCATTTAAGATGTTGTATGGTAATTGGGATGAACCATACAACCGAATCCCTAGGTTGTTGTTAGCTATGGCCGCCACTAACCTGGGCATGGTTCATGTGGTGGAGCCTCATGGGCAAGAAACAACAATTCACGACGGAAGGACTGTCCGAGTATTTGGCCGTGCATTTTGGGCGTTCGAGCAATGCGTGAGGGCTTTAGAACATTGTCGGCCAGTCATCACCGTTGATGGTACGTTCTTGACCGGACAATACAAGGGCACCTTGTTGGTTGCAATAGCAAGTGATGCCAATAACCGGGTGTTGCCTTTGGCATTTGCTTTGGTTGAGGTGGAGAACAATGACAACTGGGAGTGGTTCTTGCGTCTTTTGAGGACCAAGGTGTTATCCGCTCAAAGAGAAATTTCTGTCATATCGGATCACCATCAAGGAATTCTTAACGCGGTGGACATTGACATTCTCGAGCATGCTCCGTTGCACCATTGGTGGTGCATGAGGCACTTTTGTTCTAACTTCTATATGGCATGTGGCCTTAAGGAGTTGGCCGGTGATCTTCAAGATTGTTGTCTCGCTTTCTTCGACAAGCGGTTCGCCAACTTGTACAACAAATTGCTCACACACAAAAAACTTGATCCCGGGGGTCAAGACTTTCTCAATAGGCACATTCAAGAAAGAAATAAGTGGGCATGTGCTTTTGATGAAGATGGCCGGAGGTATGGTCAAATGACAAGCAATATGGCTGAATGCTTCAATAGGGTGCTCAAGGGTGTATGTGCATTACCCGTGACGGCAATAGTTCAATACACATTTGACAAGATGAATGCGTACTTTCTAAAGTACTCAATGGAAACGGATGCGCACATAGCAGGTGCGAACAAGCGCAAGTACAAGTACAAGTTCCCACCCAAGGTTGATGAATGGTTGGAATTTCAATCACGAAAGGCGGACTCACACTACAAAAAAAATACACTTCCGTGATGATACGTGTTTGTCACAGTAGGTCACGTTTTCTGTCATGCATGTACATCCATGACGATTTTATGACAGAATCAAGATAGTCATACCTGTGCTGTCGTAGAAGTGTTCCATGACATTACCAAAATTATCATCACGGAAGTGCCCACTTCCATGACGATAAATGCCGCGTCATGGAGGTGCTTTCGTCAAGGGTGACCGACACGTGGCATCCACCGTAACGGGTTGGCGTTAAGCTATCGGGTCCGGTTTTGGATCCGATAACCTGCTAACAGCCACGACCAATGCCGATTTTCCACGTGTAAAATTCTCATTGGCCGACGGAACCACGTGTCAGCTCCGCGTTGGCACAGGTGTCACTCATCCAATGGGCGAGATGCGCCTATGATTTGTTGACACGTGGACCAGCCCAAAAGTGGCCCATAAAGATTAAATGGGAAGGCCCAACTAAAGGCCCACAAGATTTAGCGGACCATAATGGGCCGGCCCAGCTAAAGGCCCACAAGATTTTGCAGACCATAATGGGCCGGCCCAGCTAAAGGCCCAACATTCTCAGTTAAGGCCCGCACGGCTAGTGTCAAATCGGCCCGTCAACGGCCCGTCCTAAACTTGTCATCATCGCGGCCCATGGTCACTTCTGGCCCGTTAACAGTCCGCTAAGTATTTGGGCCGAATTACGGCCCGGTGTGTTTTCGGCCTGTTAAAGGTCCTGCTTCATTTGGGCCCATTTGTAGGCCATTGAAACTTTCGGCCCATAAACAACCGTGGAGGATTTGGGTCATATTCGGCCATGTCTGACATTCGGCCTGTTAGAGGCCCACTATAGATTTGGGCCACTTTCAGCCTGTTGTGATTTTCGCCCTGTTAACGTCGGATGAAATCCATGGGCCATATGTGGCCCAACGTCACATCGGGCCTATTAACGGCCCATATAAAAATGACACTAATCAAGCCCAACCGAACTTCCGGCCTGTTAAAGGCCCATGTAGTAGGTCGGCGCATTTACGGCCCGTCCAAATTTCGGCCTGTGAACGATCCGCATTGTAAATGGGCCACCATTTCGGCCTGCTAAGACCAGTGGGTTATTTGGCACAATCAGGGCCCAATCTCACTTTCGGCCTATTAAAGGCCCATGTTTTTTATGGGCTCGAGATATTTACACCTGTAAACGGCCTATTGTTACTGAGGGCCTAAATTATGTTTAGGCCTGTTAAAGGCCCACTATGGGCACAGGCCTACCAGAAAAATATGAAAGCTTATGCTGATTTAGGCCCAGATATTTTTAGTGGGCTACATGCAAATTTCGGCCCATAATCGTTTTTAGCCCAATTGGAATGGGCCCGACGAATGTTGGCGTGTTGGGATCCTACGACGCTTTCGGCCAAATACATTACTAAGATAAACCTACACTATACAAAAATAGTGTCGTAATTACTGTAGCCTTTGGCAGCATCATAAATGCTGTATCACAACAAAATAAATTCCAACCATACAACAAAAGGCCTGTTGGCATAAAGTTTACAGTCCTTGCAGATAAAAGCACCATCAGATGTATAGAAGCACAGATCATTTGACCTGAGTGCTAATGTTTCAGGCTGTAGAATCTGATGGAGCAGCACGATCTTCCCCTTTTTTCCGCCATTGCTCTTGAACAACGAAGCAAATGTCTGATAGTCTGGTTTCAAAACCATTCATATCTTAACGACATTTGTCAACCACTATTCTTGTTTCCGAAACGACGTCCATTAGGGATTGGACTTGTGTCTGGAGCACAGATATATCACTCTGTCAAGCCGGAAGATTTTGTTCAGTAGGCGATTTGGACGAGGTTACCTTGACAACCAACCCAGAATTACGCAGGAAGGTGCTTTTTGCACTGTTAGTGGAGAGATACTGACGCACTGCAGCAAGAGGTGACATTATGCCTGTGGTAGCCTCGTCACCTTCAGGTGGTTGTGGCTGTTCAATCATTTGTTCCATAGCTTGCTGAAAGTTTGAACTTGTAGATTAGTGTACCAGATAAGTTACTAATGAGACAAAAACAAACAAAGTAGGTTTCACGTTTATACATAACTTATTTTGGTGAACTACTGTAATACATTAGCATGTATTGTAGTGCCAACTACATAATAAAATCACTTTCGGAAGATATGTCCATGTAGCATGCCTACTGTATTGTCTATTTCCTCACATTCGTTGACATCTAAGGATAAAGAGACATGGTTTAAAGTAGGATGAACATAGTATGACATCATTCATATCATGGGCAAACAGATATAAAACAAACAGGCTATTGTATCATTGTGTGCGCACGTGAACATCACAACTAGATTACAGATCAAGACCAAAAGAATATCCTTCATCTCTTTTAAACCATGTAAGGTGAAATGATATGTTAAGACAACTGTGTATAAAAGTGAACAGAGTAACTGACATTGGCTGCAAACCAAGCAGTTAAATGAACACATCACAGTACCAATCAGTTCAAAGGCAGGAGGAGTAAGGACTTACAACAGCGGCTTGAACTGGTGTGCTCATGCCCTTCATCTTGCTGGTGTGGCAATCCTTGAAGATTTGCACTGAATTCGGTTCAGGTTCTTTTTGGTCCGCACGGGCTTTCCTCTGTATTTGGAACAAGTCAATATAGATACTATAATATGGCACAGAAAAAAGAAGGAACTAGCAGCTATTTACAAGAGCCTCGCAGTGTGCAATATAGCTACGAGGTCCTGTTGTCTGTTGGAATTTCACTTTAGAACGGTTGGTCTTGTTCTTCAAACAGTTAGCCTAGAAGAAGATACACTTGTAAGGCACATACATAAATACAAGTTCAATATGTGGTTTGATCAAATACATATACCCTACCTGATACTTTGGATCATACCAGTGTTTAACAAGGGCTGTCCAGTCTTCATCTGTAATATATTCCACTGGAGATGTTTGGGCGATTTCATTGTTAGCCTTGCCTTCAAAGTGAGATTTTCTAAGGTGGTACCGATACTGTCGCAGAGTAGACTGAAAAACATGAGTGCATGCTTGTTTAGTTGCATCATCTTTTGGATCCAACTTGAACCTGAACTGTTGAAAAAAGAATGTGAGTCTTATTAGGAGGAAGCTAGAAAGTATGGGACAGAGCAAGACAATATTACAAATTGCGATGAATAACATTACTTACGGATAAATGGTCAAGGAAGGTGTTAAACTGGGTATTGTCTTTCTCATTCCTGTACTGGATCCACGTTGGGAGGATACGTGCATGACACCTAACGGCAATGGCTGCCTCTGATACTAACTTGGCTGACTCTGTAGCATCACGTGGCCTTTTTAAACCTGCCTCAAAATGGATTTCAATTCTTCCTCCTTTAGATTTTGTTAATCTGTCAAGCATTATCCCTGATGTCTGTTTCCGCTTGCGCCGTGGTGCTAGTTCAACAACGAATATGGAAAGTGTTAGTGCACATCAAACTGTGAGAGTACATATAAAGGAGCATGCAACTGCAACTTGACTCGGTCAGGTACCATCTTGGTGTTGATGCTCATGAGGTTCATCTGATCTTGCCAAGTCCTGTTGTGTTAGCAGTGCTTCGGAAGTAGTGTTAGGTGTGAAGGCAGCTTGGGAACTGGCCAGTTCCGGAGCAAAGGAATGAGTAACTCGTTGAGATGCTGGTACAATTGAAGCGGATGCAGCAGCTGGTGGAGCAGGTGATACTATGTTTGTAGATTTAGCCGGTCGACTTGGACCTTCAACTGCACTATAAGTACCAGCAGAATCTCGAGGGCAGATCCTTTTCCGTTTCACCCGACGAGTAACACCATTCCCTACTATATTCTTTTCCTTGCTCTTTTTTGACTTTGCCATGTCAAGCCGTACCCACAACACAAAAGAATAAAATCGCTCTTCAGAACTCACTGATGCATGATACAGACAAGCAATACTTTGATGTAAGACAACCGTATGAGGATGGAATATGTAAGAAAAACAGGACGGCGTGACATATTCACAGCTATGATGTGTAAACTAAGCAGAAGGATTTTCAAGAAAATAGAAGTAATGCAAGCTAGACACCATATGAAAGATGCAACCAATATCACTCTGCCAAGTTAAAAGTGTCTTGTCATAAGTGGCATTTCGAAAAATTAGAAGCAGTACAACGTAGAAATCAATGCAAGATGCAACCACTATCAAACTGCCATGTTAAAAGCGTCCAATCATGAGTGACTGATGCGGGATACACAACAGCAGTACTTTGATGTAAGAACATGGTATGATAGATAGATGCAGTGTATTCTAGACACAGAAAGGCATGTCATATGCACATATATAACGTATAAACTCAGCAGGTGCAATTTAATCAAAATAGAAGAAATACAGGCTAGACAACATATGCAACATGAAACCAATTATCACACTGTCAACTTAGAGCAAGCACCTGCGATGGTGGAGTACGGGAGATGAACTCATCATGTAGACTCGAGACTTCAACTTCATTAGCAGTAGCAGTGGCAAATCTAGAGAGTCTCTGTTTGCGTCGGTGCGGAGGACCACCAACATCCCCTAACTTGCTCTTTTCCTTCCTATTTTCTGATATTGCCTTATGAAGTCAAACCACAAGAAGATGAATAAAATTAGCTTTGCATAACTGGTTGATGCATGATACAGACGAACACTACTTTGATGTAAGGCAAGCGCAGGATAGGAGGATGGAATATATACAAAAAAAGACAGCATTGCATATTCACACGTACGATAGGACGATGGAATATGTATGAAAAACAGTAAGTAGAAGGCATTTCAACAAAATTAGAAGAAATGAAAGCTAGGCACCATATGAACATGCAACCAATATCACTCTATCAGGTAAAAAGTGCCTCGTCGTAAGTGCCATTTCAAGAAATTAGAAGCAGTACAAGCTAGAAGACAATGCAAGATGCAACCTACATCACACTCCCAAGTTAAATGTGTCTTATGGGTAAGTGATCGTTGCAGGTATAAGTTGTAAGCTACGCAGATGCAATTCAACATAATCAGAAGCAATACAAACTAGACATCATACGGAACACGCAAACACATATAACAGTTCCAAGTTAGATCAAGCACCTGTGATGGTGGAGTAGGGGAGATGTGCTCATCATCTACACGTATGTTCTAGAAACAGGAACATGTGTCATATTCATAGGCATTATGTGTAAAGTAAGCAGATGCAATTCAACAAAGTTAGAAACAATACAAGCTAGACATCATACGCAACATGCAACCACATATAATAGTGCCATCATCCACTGCCGGAGTAATTTCCTTCAGCTGTATTGATTTTGCATTGTGAAGTCAAACCGATAAGAAAAAGGAATAAAATTCGCTCTTCAGAACTCATTCATGCATGATACTGATGAACACTACTCGAATGAAATGCAAACACATGATATGAGGATGGAATATGTACGAAAAACAGGATGGCGTGACATATTCACACCTATGATGTGGTAACTAAGCAGAAGGCATTTCAACAAATTAGAAGCACTGCAAGCTAGACACCATATGAAAGATGCACCAATATCACTCTGCCAAGTTCAAACTGTCTGGTGTTTCAATAAATTAGAAGCAGTACATGCTAGAAATCATATGCAAGACACAACCAATATCACAGTGGAGATTTAAAGGTGCCTTATCATAAGCGACTGATGCGGGATATGCAAGAACAGTAGTCTGATGTAAGAACATGGTGTGATCAGATATAGTATGTTCTAGAAACAGGAACACGTGTCATATTCACAGGCATTATGTGTAAAGTAAGCAGATGCAATTCAACAAAGTTAGAAGCAATACAAGCTAGACATCATACGCAACATGCAACCACATATAATAGTGCCAAGTTAGAGCAAGCACCTGTGATGGTGGAGTAGGGGAGATGTGCTCATCATCTACACAGCTATGTTGACTGTCTAGCCTTGCGTTGTCTTGCGAATCTTGTTGGGAGCATGGCGGAGTAGAATCTGTAGAGACCCTTCGTTTCAGTTGCTCGGAAGTACCACCATCATCCAATGCCTTACCAATTTCCTTCCGCTTTATTGATTTTGCATTGTGAGGTCAAACCAACAAGAAAAAGGAATAAAATTCGCTCTTCAGAACTCATTCATGCATGATACTGACGAACACTACTCTGATGAAAGGCAAAGTCATGATACGAGGATGGAATATGTACGAAAAATTGGACGGCTTGACATATTCACACCTATGATGTGGTAACTAAGCAGAAGGCACTTCAACAAATTAAAAGCACTGCAAGCTAGACACCATATGGAAGGTGCAATCAATATCACTCTGCCAAGTTAAAGTTGTCTCGTCATAGGTGGCGTTCATCAAACTAGAAGAACTACATGCTAGAAATCATATTCAAGACGCAAACCAATATCACACTGCCAACTTAAAGGTGTCCCATCATAAGTGACTGATGCAGGATACACAAGAAGAGTAGTTCCATGTAAGAACATGGTGTGATAGACAGATATAGTATGTACCAAAAACAGGAAAGCGTGTCATATTCACACGTATCATGTGTAAGCTAAGCAGATGCAGTTTACACTAATTAGGAGCAATACAAGCTAGACACCATATGCAACATGCAACCAGATATCACACTGCCAAGTTAGAGCAAGCACCTTGGATGGTGGAGTACGGGAGCGAAGACTTGGAACTTGTAATGCACTAGCAGTACAAGGAGAATCCGTACAGATGCTCTGTTTACGTTGCTGCAGAGGACCACCATCATCGCCTTCCTTACTCTTTTCCTTCCTCTTTCTTGATTTTGCCTTGTCAAGTCAAACCCACAAGAAAAAGGAATAAAATATGCTCTTCAGAACTCATTGATGCATGATACTGACGAATACTACTTTCATGTAAGGTAGCCGCATGATAGGAGGATGGAATATGTATGAAAAATAGGACGGCATGACATATTGACATGTATGATGTATAAAGTGTAACTGTAAACTAAGCACAAGGTGTTTGAACTAGTTAGAAGCAATGCAAGCTAGAAACCATATGAAAGATGAAACCAATATCACTCTGCCAAATTAAAAGGGTGGCCTAACAAATGTATTTGACCAAATTAGAAGCAATACATGGCAACAGGCTAGAAATAATATGCAATATGCAACGAATAAAGGTGTCTCATCGTAAGTGATTGATGCAGGATACAGAAGAGAGGTAGTTTCATGTAAGAACATGGTTAACAGATAGATGTAGTGTGTACCAAAAATAGGAAGGCATGTCATATTCACAGGTATAATGTGTAAACTAAGCAGATGCAATTTACCCTAATTAGAAGAATTACAAGCTAGACACCGTATGCAACATGCAACCACATATCACACTGCGAAGTTAGAGCAAGCAACTGCGATGGTGGTGTAGGGGAAGTGCGGTCTTCAAGTACAGAGCTACATTCAATATCTTCATTTAGGCTTGCTGTTTCTTGAGAATCATGTGGAGAGGATGAAACTGCACTCTTTATAAGAGTAGCGCATCTCATACTAACCCACGGGCGTGACTGTCTCATCATAAGCGATAGATGCAGGATACACAAGAACAGTAGTTTGATGTAAGAACATGGTGTGATAGGCAGATGTAGTATGTACCAAAAACAGGAAGGCGTGTCATGTTCACATGTATAATGTGTAAGCTAAGGAGATGCAATTTAACAAATTAGGAGCAATACAAGCTAGGCACCATATGCAACATGCAACCAGATATCACACTGCCATGTTAGAGCAAGCACCTGGGGTTGTGGAGTAGGGGAGATGAGATTTGGAACTTGCACTGCAGTAGGAGTAGCAGGAGAATCTGCAGAGATCATCTGTTTCGGTTGCTCCAGAGGACCACCATCATTCCGTGCCTTCGTCCTTTTAGATTTTTCCTTGTCAAGTAAACACACAAGAAAAAGGAATGAAATTTGCACTTCCAAATTCGTTGATGCATGATACTGACGAACACAACTTTAATGTATGGCAACCACATTGTAGGAGGATGGAATATGTACAAAAAACGCTAAGCAGAAGGTATTTCAACAAATTGGAAGCAATGCAATCTAGACACCATATGAAAGATCCAACCAAAATCACTCTACCAAGTTAGATACGTCTCATTATAAGTGGCACTTCAACAAATTAGAGGCAATACATGTTTGAAATGATATGCAAGATGCAACCAATATTACACTGTCAACTTGAAGGTGTCTCGTCAGAAGTGATTGATGAGGGATGCACAAGAAAAGTAGTTTGATGTAAGAACATGGTTAATAGAAAGACGTAGTATGTACCAAAAACAGGAAGGCATGTCATATTCACAGGTATAATGTGTTAACTAAGTAGATGCAATTTACCCTAATTAGAAGCATTACAAGGTTGACACCATATGCAACATGCAACTACATATCACACTGCCAAGTAAGAGCAAGCACCTGCGATGGTGGTGTAGGGGAATTGCGGTCATCAACTAGAGAGCTACGTTGACTATCTTCATTTAGCCTTGCTGTTTCTTGAGAATCATGTGGGGAGGATGACACTGCACTCTTTAAACGAGTAGCGCGTCTCACAGTAACCCACTGGGGTGACTGTCTCATCATAAGTGATTGATGAGGGATACAAAAGAGCATTAGTTTGATGTACAAACATGGTTAATAGACATATGTAGTATGTATCAAAAACAGGAAGGCATGTCATTATCAAAGGTATAATGTGTAAAGTAAGCAGATGCAATTTAACCAAATTGGAAGTAATACAAGCTAGACACCATATGCAACATGCAACCACATTTGACAGCGCGAAGTTAAAGCAAGCACCTGGGATGGTTGTGTGTGGCAATTGAGATCATCAACTGTAGAGCTACGTTTACTATCTCCATCTGCTGACACTACACCCTTTAGAGCGCTGAAAGGCTTAGTGCTTATCTTCGAATTACACTGGAGCGACTTCTGTCTTTTCTTTTTTGTATTCATCAACACTGCGTCAGAGTCTGAAATACCCATGCATAAAAAAAATAGTGTGAGTATGGGTGAAGTGTGTGCACAAGTAGTATAGTGTAAAAGTAGCAGATAGTAGGTCGGTGAGAAATAAATGACGGGAGACATATGATAGCTCTACAACATGCATGGCACACGAAATTACTAGATTCTAGGATTTTGAAATATGAGCACAGGGATGGCTGGGAAATGCAGATGCTCCTCCAGCACACCACAAGGTGTGGTCCTATGAAAATAACAGTCGACTGAAAACAAATAGGTCAGTCCATTTTTTCTGCATCGTCCGATGTACAAAGAACGGGCAGATCGCCTTCATCTACCTCCAGCCAGTAAGTGTTACGATCTTCCTCGAAACGCCAGCGACCACCGGCCCAGTCCCTGCCTCCGCCCTCCCCTCGACCTCACCACACCGCCATGCTTGGCACAGCCCCCCGGCCATCCCTTCAAGCCCCGCCGACCTCCAGATCGGGCGCAAGCAGCTCCTGCGCCCCACACCCCTATGATACACACCGATGCGCCGCTTCCCAAGCGAACAGGCGGACTAGGTGCTCCGCCCGCCTAAGCGGGTGCTTCTTCTTTTAATTGCGATTCAACTGACCCTGAATTGAAATCCAGGCGGGCTACTGACCTCTAGCCAAGGTGAAATAGTAAATGGGAGGAAACCTTGTGCATTTAGTATCACGAAGAAGATGCAGTAAGAAGTGCTCAACTAGTTTCTTTCGTGGGATGAATACGGTGTGAGCAGAGACGTAAGATTTGCACAAATAAGGGAATAGGAGTACCTCTTTCTGCTGGCAGTGCTGTGTCCTCCTTCTGTTTTTCCAACGATCTTCTTGTGGTTCGCTGGAAACGAGAAGTTGTGGAGGACGGTGGAGCCTTGGACGAACCCATGGCCAAGTTGTTGAGTGTGGTGCGGTGGCCGTCTGTCGGCAACGGGGAACCAGATCCGAGGCGGCGAACGACGGCGTAGCGGGAACAACTCCGGTGCGGTGGACAGTTGTGACAGTGGAGCGGCAGCGGTGAGGCGCAGGACGGCGTGGTCGAAGTGGTTCTGGTACGGCGCACGTCGGCGTCGGCATCGTGGAGGCAGCTCTGCCTCAGCTTCAGCTGCTAAGTCCTTGAGGGAGTTGCGGTTGCGGTTGTGGTTGCATTGGACGACGATGTCGGGGTACCGGCTCCGGCATGATGGAGGAGGGCGGTGGTGGATTGGGCGCGATGGGGTGGAGGACGGAGGAGGCTGGGGTTTCGCGGCTGGCGGAGAGGGCGTTTTGGCGCCCATGGAGTATGAATGGGGAAACGGAGGGAGGGGGAAACAATGTTTCTGTTTGGGACGCGCTTGTTTGAAATTTGGGGAAATTTACAAACTTTGCCCCCATCTAAAATTTCGGACATATTGCGGGTTGGGGGTAGGACAGTAATCTCAGGTGTCCCAAATGGTGGGCGGGATAGATTTCATCCGAGCGCATGGGTGTTTAGGCGCCCATGGAGTATGAATGCTTCTCGGAGGCGGTTGAGACTGGCGTCTTGGTGAAGTTACAAACCTACCCCGGTTTAGACCTTTGGACATCGGGCCGATAGGCTACACGAGCCAGAGTCAGGACAGTAATTTCCTACCACCAAACATTAGTCTCGCGCGGTTTCGGGTGACTAGAGGCTTATTTGGCGCTTCGTTCAATATTTGGGAGCAGAAGCATTAACGTTTTCGGTTTTCTTGAATTGAACTTTCAGGATTTGTCAAACTTCACAAATCTTGACTCTTGAAAATCCTAAAACTACGATTATTTTGGAATGGAGGGGGTACATTTGAATATACATTGTACACGAGTATATATTAAAAAATATGCAACTTACCTCAGTTCATGCATGGTTCCAGATATAATCTCCTTGGTTGCAAAAAAATAGTTAGACATGCGTATGAATATATAGCATGTTCAAACGCACAACAAAGATTGATGCCCCCTTTTAGATCTGATTTACAAATGCCATTATCTCGGATTCAAATAGATGAATGCACTTCCTATGAATTCGAATCTTCGAAACCCCCTTTATGTTGAATTCAACATGTATTCTATTTCGTAGCTAGCAATTTGGAATGTATCCATGTAAGTGACAAATGTATAAAGTGCTTCACACTAACAACATGGAGTGCACTAATTAATGTTTATATATGAATTGCAAAAGCAATGCATTGCCTGTATTTCAAACCGCTCTCACTCTATGGATCGATAATATGAAGTAAACACATGCACATGCTAGAATTCAATAGAGTATGGGTGTCTGATAGACCGATTTTCATTCATACGCAAATTGCAAAATTCATGATCTCATCCAAAAATAATAATGGCATTTATATTTTAATTTAATGCATAGAACCGCCTTTTACACATAGATGCACTATGCCTTGGCCCGTTCTCACACACGCGCTATATATCTCTCTATCTAACGCATAAGTGCACACACTTTATATACATCGGCATTTCTCTTTCACACATGCTCACAATCTCTCCCGGGGTGTCGGGGTGTCTCACGCACACACTCTCTATATATCTCCCTCTCTCTTTCTGACTACTATGTACCACTCTTTTCACTAATCTCAGTTGGAAAACACTATTTCTCTCACATGCATATATACACACGCACGGTCTCTACTAGACCTCTATACGCACATATATGTGCCTACGTGTCTCCCGCACACACATTATCTTTAGGCCTCTCTCGCACACATTGCACCCCCCCCCCCCCCCCCCCAGACACACCTCTCTCTTAGTAGTTGGCAGATATGATTCCATCAGATCATTCAGTAGGATATCCCTGACTGTTAGGCTGGATGGTAATACGAGGCTAAGTTTTACCCAAGTCCGGACCCTTGTAGTTGAGGAAAAAGCCTACTCCTGGTACTGTATATTAGTGATAGGGGTGTGTACAAAGTACACGTGAATACCAGGCATTGTGCGTGTGTGTATACTATCGGCGAACTAGCCCCCGGGATTCTATAACATACTCGGGGCCTAGGGTTACAAATCATATATAGTCGGCTTATCACCAGTGGGGATAGAGTCCTCCACGACTCTGGTAGCTTTGTATTGTACGCCGAGTCCTCCACATGGGTCTTCGTATAATGCGTCTCGGTCCAACCTATGTGGCGCAGGATGGAACCGACCCATGATTCCTCATGTTGACCCACCACAACTAGAAATGATGTGCCCACCCCAACTAGAAATGATGTGCCCACCACACCACACACGCAATTGGCCACTAAGAAAATAAGCATATACAATAGTACAATGTTATACATGAAAGTTAATTGCATGGTGCATCCAAAAATATTTGTTCTGCATTGTGAATGTTTATATTTTCTCCTAAAATATTAGTCACGGGAAAGAGAAACGAAGGGCATATCTCTCCTTGTCTCCACCGGACACCCCCTCTTTCTACACCACTTTCACGTGCGCACACAAACTATCTCTCAGCCCTCTAAAAGTATGCATGCCCCTGACACATTCACGTGTGACGGTCACTGTATTTCAAGCGAAAGCACTATACGCTCACTGGACTTCAGAATATGCTCATTACATTCACCGTATACATTCTCATGATGATCATACGGTATCTAGCTCACGATACGTCTCCGTATTTTGTTGATGACACTGACGGACATTGTATTTGATGCGTGCTCCGTATTTTGTTGACGACACTTACGGTCATTGTATTTGAAGCGAAAGCACGATATGGTCACTGGACTTCAGAATAAGCTCATCACAGTCACCACATACATTTTGTGGTGCTAACCAACCTGTGGTTGGATGGTTAGGAGGACAGTGGTTTCCCGAGCCCACCAGGGCTAAAGTCCTGGTGCTCGCATTTATCCTGGGTTAATTTCAGTATTTTCCGGCGATGTGCGTTCAGTGGGAGGAGACGTTCCCCTCGACTACGAGGCACCTATGGTGACTTCGTAAAATCTCAAGATCATATGCTGGCTCACTCTCTCGAAGGTGCTCATAGGGGTAGGGTCTGCGTGTGTGCGCTTATAGCGGTGAGTGCTTGCGCATATATATGAGCGCTTGTGTCTGTACCGTGTTAAAAAAATACATGTCATGATTATACGGTCATTGGCTCACCCGTACAACTCCGTATTTTGTTGATGACACAATCAATTGACCAGTCAAACGTTCCACGTGGCGCAACTAGTGTTGCACCATCGGCGCGCGTAACCGTGGGGCCCACCTGTCAGCGCGTATATGAAAGAAAGAAATGGTAGTTTGAGTCTGTACTGTGTTAATAAAATACATTTAAGGGTGATCATACGGTCACTGGCTCACCATACAGCTCCGTAATTTGTTGATGACACGATCAATTGACCAGTCAAACGGTCCACATTCAGCAGCGCACATTACCATAGGGCCCACCCGTCAGCGCGTATATGAAAGACAGAAATGGTAATAAATTAGTGGTCGGTGGGGATTCGAAGTCGTGAGACCTCTGGTTTACATTATATAGTAGGCTTATCTACATGAAATAGATGACGTCACACTCAATGAACAATCATCGGTTTATGAAATGCCCGCTTCGGACCACCCTGGCCCACCAAAAGTTCCTATGCCGTGCGCTGCCTGCGTTGGGTCACTGACATGCAGGCCATGTACCCAAAGAGCCCACACATTAGTGGAAGAACGGTGCGGTGTCGTACGTCAGAGTCGAGGGCGCCGCTCGCTGCATGCCCGGCTGAACACACCTCCTTGCCACATTCAAACGCCTCCATGAAACCCATGTGGAAGCCGAGAAACCCACTTTGGACACACGTCCGTTCATGACCGGGCCGGCATTAAACGCAACGCCGGCCGAGCTCCTCCCGTCCTCCTTCACCATTTTGTCCACTCTTACAATGGCTTACGAAGAGTAGTTATCCCGCTTCCAAGCCGGCTGGGTGGCCCGCCGAGCCCGCCGGATACGAGCTATGCAGCTCGCTGATCCACCTCGCTCCCCTCGCCCGACGGAGCCAGTTGCCGCCCCAAGCCGGCGCGTGGTTTAGCAACTCGCCGCTCCAGGCGAGCTCGACGAGGAGCGGCGAGCTGCTCCACGCCGGCACGGCGGGGAGCACGGGCGTCGTCGCTGCCGTCCACGCCACCGCCTCGTACGCGCCTCCTGTGTCTGGGACCGCGTCTCCCATTTCTGTGGCCGAGAGTCCCATGCCGGCGGCCGCACCATGCAAGCAGAGACATAAGCCGGGTGCGCGAAGAGCGACGAATTGGTGGCCAGCGCCTCTGCGTCCGCCGCCATCATCGAGGAGAAGTAGAACACGGGAGGCCACCGCCGCTTGGTTCCCGTGAAGGCCACCGCCGAGGCGACGCCGGCGTACACAGTAGGTGTCTTGCCGGATCCTTTTGTTGCGAGGACCTTCGACAACCCCGCATGGGCTCCACGGAAGCGGAGAAGCCCCCTTCCGCCTCCATCTCGGGCATCAACCAACGATGTCAGTTGAGCAGTGGGGAAGCGAGCCGTCCTTTGCGCTGAAGCATATACCTCCAGGGCTCCCGGCAGTCCGGTGATCGTGCTGCCGGACATGAGGAACACAAATGGATCGGCGGGCGACCATTTAGGCCAGGTATTATTATACCTGTGATGTCGAGAACTAGCACCGCTTAGTTGATTTGAATGTAATGAAATCCGTCATGTTTGTATGAAAATCCGGTATTTTATATGAATTCCGTCATTGTTTATATGAAATATCGTTGTGTTTGCATGAATTTCGTCCGGTTGGTTGAGTTGCTGTCAGAATGTGTGCAGCTACGGTTGGATGGCGTAATTTGCGGGTCACCGGTCGGTCTGCGGCCGGCTCGGGCGGCGTGGTGGGACAAAAAAAGCACAGCTCGTGCGAGCTCGACTCCAACGCGCGCGCTGGAGGATGCATGAGCACCCGAGCTATTCCTCGTTCATCGGTGGCAAAGGCACTAGTTGACAAAAGGGTCGCCCTCCCAATATTTTGGCTACCCCGGGTAAGATCCAAACAGCCCCTCCCAGCACATTCAAATCCCTCGTTCGCCGTGAAATTTTGCCATGTGTTGTTTTCATGGACTAGCAAGATGCCCGTGCATTGCACGGAACATCTAGATGCATTTTTTTTATAAAACACCTGTTGTGATTGACCCATGCAGGAGTAATCCCATGTTTAAAAACTAATGATATCTCGAGAATTTTATCGGAAAAATGGTATCTCGAGAATTTCATCGAAAAAATGATATCTCGAGAAAGATGAGAGATAAGGAGAGGAGGAGTGGGGCGTGGTGGTGACTGGTGGTCGGACTGGGCGGAGGAATGGGGATGGACGACGCATTATGTCTAGGTTTGTATCTCTCTCACACACACCCACGTAGGTGGGGGGCGTGCAGGAAGAGAAGAGGTGCACGCACGGCGCATGTACTCCCGTCTCTTTCCCAACCACACCCGCGCGGGTACATGGTGGAGCTCATTTCTGTACGAAAAGGCAGCCCACGTGATAATTTGACACGTGTACTGGTTGTCCACTTGATGGAGGATCGTGTACCACGGGTGAACAAACAAATTGCGACTTGACGCGTTATGTTAAAAAAGTGGCAAACCATGTGGGGCCTACCTTAGAGGCAAGGCTCTATACACTGGAGATGCTCTGTACGTATTACTTTTGATGTGTCCCATCAACCCGCAGAACGAGGAGAAGCTTGCTTAGTACGTCGTCTCCCCCGCCCACGGGTGTGGTGGCTCGCAGGACGAGGTGAAGCTTGCTTACTACGCCTTTCGCCCGCTCCCTCGCCCACGCGCGCGGTGGCTCGCAGGACGAGGAGAAATTTTTACTACTCCCTCCGTTTACTCCTCGTCCCTACCTTGGTTAGAGAGATTATCATATTTTTTGAAATATATGTCTTTTAGTAGTAGGAGTAGTACAGTGGTACATAGGAGTAGTACTACAGCAATTTCCTTGGAGTCCGTGGTGCAGCAAGCTACCCTAGGCTATGTTACTACTCCCTCCTTTCCGGTTTATGGCTCAATTTCAAAATCTCTCCAACCAAGGTAGACGGTGAGTGGTGGAATTAATTTCGTAGTTTGCACAAGTAATTAGTATGCTTGTTTTTCTCAAGAAGTTATGTTTACCGAGGCATTAATTAGAACGAATGCATGCATGACCACTAAATTTCCATGAACTTCTACATGCATTGGTAAGTTTTCTCTTGACACTGCTTGCATTGGGTGATTTAACGCACCTCCAAATCCAAACATGTGATGGTACTACTACTAGTAGAATTGAGACTTATAAAACGGAAAAACGAATTTTTTTAGATGAGCCCTATAAACCGGAAAGGAGGGAGTAGTAAGAAGTACTACCTCCATAGTGGGTACGTACTCCGTAAAATCAGATTTTCCCAAAACTAAGTCGCTCAACCTTTATTTGCTTGTTTCCCTTCCTGCCTCGAACAGACTATGCCAAACTCCCCTGCCTGCCGCGCGGGAAAAGACCCTCCCTCGCCTTTTTTAGTCCGGGTTTGTATCGATGGATCGCGCGAAGCAGCGAAAACCAAGCCGTGTCTTGTACTCCTCCGTCGACGCTTGCTTTCATGAATTCTGTACTTCCTCTCGCCGACATGTGGGACATATAGCAACCGGGTGGATGTGTCATGCACCAAATAACAGTGCAGAACAGCAGGGGGGACGCACCCCAGTCGTACCGCCCCAATAGTAGTAATGAGCAATGAGACGTCAAATCACAATGCCGCACCTTCCCAGACGGACGAAGCAACCATTATTTCACACTTCATTGAATCCGCTTCGCCATCATCTCCTTCAAGAAAACCATGTATTGCTTCTGCCATTCTTCTGCCTCAAGAGGGACGCACATCGCCTTGGTACATCATGACACGTGGGACCGCATGACAGGCCATGCTCCCCCGCCCACCGCTCGGTAGAATCACCTCATTTTTACAACTTCCTCCGTATCGGTTTACAGGGCATGCACGTCGTTATAGGTTGAGAATTTAACTGGCTATATATGTGATGAACAGTACTATATGTTTAGAAACTACATCCGCTTAAGAATCCAATGATATACTTTTTGTGACATAGTAACTCATATTTAGTTAGTCAAATGGATGACCTAGAACTACGTGCACACCCTATAAACCGAGACGGAGGGAGTAGTATCTTTTTAGATCAATATAGTTGGGATTCACCAAGGAGCAAAACCAAGTGGTAGGCTGCTCCTGTCGTGTTGGCGTAGCAACTCAAGCAGGGTCAGTCCGCACACGAAATGGCGACACACTTAACAGGACCCCTTTGGCCGACATGTGGCTCATCCACCGTCTTGTTCCACGTGCGATGCACCAAATTACAGTTCGGAGCAGCGGTTGGACTTGGAGGCACCCCGGTCGTAGCGCCGCAGTAGTAGTAAATGAGCGATGATGGGTCAAATCACAAAGCCCCACCTTTCCCACATTAAGCTGGACGGATGAATCAACCATCATTTCACTCTAGGGCGCAAGAGCATAAAGAAAAGAGAAAACCAATGATGTGTGCGGCAGCTACCTAGGGCACCCAAGGGTAGGGGCCTCCACTACAAATCCTTTTTTTTAAAGCGCCTCCACTACAAATCCGCTTCTCCCTCGTCCTCTTGAAGAAAACCGATGATGCGTGTGGCTGTAGGGTTTGTAGGAGTAATACACTAAGGAGTACTACGGCGTGCGGGGCCATGTCGTAGTAAACGGGAGAGGGATTGAGGTCGAGTCGACGCCTTAATATGTGTGGGCCGCTTGGTTTTACGGGAACGAGGCAGCATTTTGGGTTCAGGGACCAGTGGAGATATAGGTACAAACAATTGTGGACGTAGGTTCGACCGAAAGGCAATGATGCATGGGCCCTACATTTTGATATACCCGCGGCCGCGTGAAATTTTCTACTCTACTCAAAATAATGCATAAAAGTTCCTCCAAAAACATCTATAACTAATGGGAAGTGAATGTATGCTTAAAATGAAAATGTAATACTCCCTCCGTCTAGGTGTATAAGTCATCTTAGGTTTTTTTGCTAGTTAATAGCATTCCATGCAATGAATTAACCACTGCATGTCATGTTTGAAAGTCTCAAGCCATTGAAAGCATGCACGGCCCACATCTCTTATTGGTTGATATATCACAAAACAAGAAACGAGGAGGGAGTTAATGTACCGTGCCTAAGTGTTTTGGGATTATTTGGTTTTCGGAAGATGACTTACACACCTAGACGGAGGGAGTACAAAGAGAAAAAATGAATTGCAGTTAAAAGAATGACATTTCTAACAAAAATGTGAATGTGAACTACATATGTGTGCACGTGACCAACACATACATTGTCAATACAAAATCTAATGCAAGAAATAACATATGAGTAACATGCACGAATTGATGATGTGGTGCTTGCATGCATAGAGTACAAAAACAATGTGATTTATGACTTGCATGCATGACGTGTTCTGTTGCCATAGTTGCATGTCTAGGAAAAAAGCTACTAGTGGGTTGTACTAGCTATTTAGGAATAGAAGATGTATACATGGAAGTTGTAGGGAAAGAGATGACATGTATCTCAATTCCTATGAGTAGGGATTGGAAAAGAGATGTCATTTGGTTCACATCATAGGAACTTTTCTATTGAATCTAGAGATGACATGTATCTCAATTCCTATGAGGAGGGATTAGAAAAGAGATGTCATTTGGTTCACATCATAGGAACTTTTCTATTGAATATACGCTAATGTTTATTTTCCTTTGAAATTATGGGAGTATAGGAATCCATTCATATGAACCAAGTGGCTCTAAAGCTATAAAAATGATATCATGTTTATTTCCTTTGAAATGTGGAGTATATGAATCTATTCCTATGAACCAATTGGCTCTAAAGGAAAAAATCCTATAAAAATCATACTCCCTCCGTTCCAAAATTCTTGTCTTAGATTTGTCTAAATACGGATGTATCAAGTCACGTTTTAGTATTAGGTACATCCGTATCTAGACAAATCTAAGACAAGAATTTTGGGACGGAGGGAGTATCATATAGAGTTCCTATGATATTCCTCCACACCAAAGGATGGTTGAAATTGCTGCAGGTGATACGACGGTCTTTCTTTGTAGACTCCTCCCCCATCTTTATAGTTACCTCTCGAAGATGAATGAAATGATATATACTGGGTATTCTATATGTGCATTTTGGTACAGGAAAATTCGGTAAAAGTTTGCGAGGTTCGAATTTTCAATAAAGCTATATGCACTGCATTTTGGAACGGAGGGAGGAGCATACGGCAGTTGCTAACACTCACGTGGAAGATTTGTGTGTCGGAGGAGTGGCTGTTTTGTTAAATGACATGGCAAAACTGACACTGTCGGATGCCGATCTAACGGTTCTTACGGCATTCGTCAGGAAACGGCTTGTGGCAAACGTTTGTCAGATAGTATGAGTTACAGACACATGCATTGCATTGATACGTGCCCCCCCTCTCTCACGCACACACGCACCCTAACGAGTCACGACTCTCCCGAGTCCTCTCGCACCCACCGTCTATCTGCAGGTAGACGTCACACACATATGTGCTCTTCACACCCTACCCTCAGAACTTCTAAAAAACAAAAGACGTCGCGCCCCTTTTATTTTAACTCACACGTCACACACTTATACTATTACTCTTGTGGCGAACGTTCTTTGGGCATAGTATATTGTACTGTCACGAAGAGAAGCGGTGCACACACGCACTAGTTCTCTCACACCCACTCGCGGGTACACGTAGGAGCGCATTTTTTTGAAGCTGGTACAACAAAATCACTCCACTATATATATAAGCAGGAGCCTTAGCGCTTGCTTTACTAGGGTTCCTCTCTTTCACTCTCTCATGCTCTCCAGATCTAAGCAAGACATAGGTGGCCACACTCTCTCTCTGCTCACGGCTGGTCACAAATCCGGCCGGACCACCTCGACCGGGTCAGGGGTGTAGGTGCATCGTTCACGCTGTCGTCGGCGGCGAGGGAGGAGACCAACGGCTGCCCGCGCGTCCCGATCGGCGGCCGTGCCGTTCTCTCCGAGAGAGCGCCGGCTCAGGAGGGCCTCCGACCCCTTCTTCCTCCCTGCGGTATTGTGGCCAAGATGCGGCCTCCCGACGCCATCTTTGCCACATGCCGACGACCCTCAGGTATATATTCCTTCGAAACCTGCCTTGCTCTACTGCCCCAGTTCCCCACGTGGCTGCGTGTGGATCTTTTTCTACTTCCGTCGGCTGTTCCAAAGCCACCTAGACTTTTACTATTATTAGAGGTAAAGCTAGTTCATACAGTCGAATCTAAGAGTTGGTTCAAACAGGGAAGAAAGTGGGAAAGCTGTAGTATGAATCTAGGACTTGGTTCTAAGAGGAAACGGGGGAAAGTAGTAGATACTGGCTACCCAACCGGTCTCTTGGTTGAAAAGGCGAAGAAAGCATGGTGGATGGCGAAGGGTGGGGGAAGTGGACCTGTCTCTTGGTCGAAAAAGGAAAGAAAGTGAGGGGTGTTGGGGGACAACGCAAATGAGAATGAGCAGGTCTAGATTTCCTGTGCTCACATAGGAAAATGTCGCCGAGGAGATAAAAAATGGGACAAATGCAGACATGCTGCCTGAGTGTTTGCCGCTCTCGGCAACCACATCTGCCTCACCACTTTATGCCCCTGCTGTCCCTACGCCCATATCGCTACCGTTAATGTAAAATCACATGAAGCATTAAGCAATGCCACCTAATGTCGCTATAAGTAATGGTCTAGTGCCGTCGATAAATTGAAGCAATGCCACCACCATTTTATGAAGTGCTTCCGTCTTGCTTTATTTCTCATGAATTGTGTTTTTGCAGTTACACTTAAATCTCACACCGCTAACATTGCTTCATCCCAGTGGAACTGCACAAATTTGATTGCACATTTACTGACCATGTGCTACTCTCATGACAGTAATACTAATGCTATTGTTCTGCATGTTAATCTAGTGGCAGTGTTGATGTGATGTGATGCTACTTACCTAAGGGCACTTTCATACTGTCAATGTAGTGCCAATTATAACACAATAGATGCTGTTGTTAATCATATGCCACTGCAAATAACTGCCACTGTTTAAATAACCGTATTTCATATTTGCGCAAATAGGGATGTCTGTCTCCATATCGTTTCTATCTGCGCAATCAAAAGTACACACCTCAGTTTTAGTACAACTGCACAAAATGAGATGGCTATTCCTAGCTGTCGTCCTCTAACCGCCCATCTTCCAGGTATTCCTACATTGGTAGTAACTAGGTAGAATGACCAACGCAATCTAAAAGAAGCTGATTCGTACGTTTTACTTCCTGATTGCAGTGCAGGGACGAGCGAAAACAACTGCATCCTAGTCCGGAATGCACTTTCTACCAGTTCATCCATGGACAGAGGACTAGCTGGCACAACTGCACGGAGGTTTTTGGGACAGGTGCGCGGACAAGAGGCATTGTGGTCTGCTTATTTCTGCAAATAGCGGTGCTTAAATTTAGAGGAATGCACAAGAATTTCAGATGGTCAGTACACTACATGGTTCAGTTCAGCATTCCAGAGTGAACTCCAGGAAAAACTAGAGTGAACTCCAGGAAATTAAAGCCTGCCTAGGGAGGCCCTTTGCTCACAGAAGCCTTGCTTGATTTTTCCTGATTTGTAAACCTTCTCACAACTTTGTCTTTTGTTGTGAACTAGTATATGTTTGTTATGTTCTATGAATCATTGAGATGTATAAAATTGCTTAACTTATGCTTTTCAAGTTTTTTATGAAGCCGAGTTTAATGTGAGTGTTCCACTTGAACACTGGACTAGCGTGTGAATGTTTGGAATTTACATTGTGGCCTCAGTTAACTGCATGAACCACTATAACAAGATATGTAGTTGCTTATATGTCAGACAGCAGATTATTGATTGTTAGCTGGTCGATAGCCTAGTGTTGAAGCGAGCTGAGCCAATGTGCCGTGTTTTGCACAACTGCTTACAAGTGGGGTAGCACCAACAGTGTTTACAAGTACTTATGTATACGTCGGCGCATAGTTCTCAAACGAGTACTCTATTTCATCAAACACACACTGCTCGTATGATAAACCGTGACAACTTATGTCTTACCATGCCATATTCATGAAAAAACTAGTGAGGACGCATCTGTTTCGGCAACAATTACGATGGTTCTCACATGATTCACGGGCACACAAAAGTAGCAGCAGTTCCCATAGACGGATTCAAACAGAGTACTAGCCCCAGAGGGCTCGATAATAGGCAAGGTTTGGATAATTAGACACAATCCAAACTACTATTAAACACTAGCCGGGGCAACTATTTCATGCCTCGATCTAATTTGGGTTGGACACAAGACGGACCTTGCCATGAACATCATCGAGGACGTCCGGCAGCAGCTCAATCCTGTGAACCTTCATGAAGATAACCTTGTGGCCTTGCCACTCATAAACTTGTTTGTGGAGGCATGCCATGTCATCTTCCTGCGTAAGCTTGACAAGAACAGTATGCCTCACAAACGAAGGAGTAGCTTTGAACTTCTTGTGCTTCAGTACACCCTGGACAACACGCCTGACAACAGTGAGGCTGGAATACAACTCGACATCGGTATAAGCACAAATGGCTTCCAGGATCCAACAGCCTAAGAACTCTGTTTTCCCAGTGCGTATATTCAGGTCATCCGCCTCATAGCGAGTGACATGTACAACCACACAATCCTTGTCTGCATCAGGGCTCTAATTGAAACAGAAATAAATTCTTAATTACTTTCCAGTATAAGAAACACAAGTTATTTAAACCACTATGTATAGCATGGCATCGAAGCTAATAAAATTTTGCATTATTCATCACCACATACTTAGATGTAAAACCACAATCGAGATCGGCAAAGAAGAAAATCACCTTGGGCAGCTCAGCAGGGGGTGGGGGGGGACACATCCTCGAAGGGGGAAAACTGCTCCTGCAGGGCCACGGGGGCTGTAACCTCAAACGGGGTGTTGACCATCTCAGTAGTGGCCGTGAGCGTATCTGGGGTCGGCTCGGTGGCTGCCTCCATCTTCTTGGAGCTCTCTGTCTCGTGGGGATCAGCCTCCCGCATCTGCTCCAATATCGGCAGATCTTTGCCTGGTTCTCCTTGGTCCATCATGAAACTGACGAATACTAGGAGACCACTGAGAGGAAAACACAATCGCAATGACAATGAAACAAAAAAGAGAGTGAGGATCGGTTACTGCTTTGCAAAAGTTCTTTTTTTTTCTCTGAACAAAAATATACCAACATCACGGATCCGCTTACCTTCCCTTCGTTGTGAGAGAAGAATAGTGGCAGATGCGAGTGTTGGCTTTCTTGAAGACGGTGAGGGAGAAGGGGATTCAGCGAAGAGTGAAATGATGGTTGCTTCGTCCGTCAAACTTAGACTGCGGGGAGGTGGGGTTTTGTGATACGACGGCTCGTTACTGCCGTGCTATGACCGGGGTGACTCTCCGCCTGCATACTGCCTTCTAATTTGGTGGATGGCATTTGGGCCCGCGCGCTGCATGGCCTGCATGTCGGTGAACAAAAGTAAAATGGCATTCAGTAGAGGGAGACGTTTTGATGACCTCGGAGGAGCCAGAAGCGGTAGTGTATCCACTGTACTAGTAGTAATTGTTTTTCTGGGTAGCTGTAGAGTGTCTCCACTGTACTAGTAGTAATTGTTTCTCTGGGCCCAAGACAAAACAGCCCATCCACCCTAGTAAATAATAAAATCAATTCAAAAGTCCATATATTTACTTAATGAGAGGCGCTACCCACACCCAGCACACCGCCCCCAAAAAAACATGGGTGCTATTCTTCCTCCTCACTCCCACCCACCTCACGTCAGCTCGCTCCACTCGTACCCCCAAATTCCTCACCTCACTCCTACAGAAAACCCCAGCTCCCCTTCTTCCTCACTACTACAGAAAAACCCCAGCTCCCCTTCTTCTTCACTCGCACTACAACTAGGCTCGTCATTCGTTACTCTACTCAAATCCGTGAGCTCGACGCGACGCCCTCAAGGAAAATGGAGTCGGCTGGCCCCAGTGCCAAGAAGATGAGGCTCCAGCCAGCAGCGACGCCGGTTGTAGATCCCGCACCCAGCAGCGCGGGGAGAAGCGGCGAGCCCCCCCCCCCACCCGGATCTGAGGAACCCGTAGAATCTCGGGTGGACCGCATCAGCGATCTCCCGGACGCCATCCTTGGGGAGATCATCTCGCTTCTCCCCACCAAGGATTGCTGCCGCACCCAAGTCCTCTCAATTCGGTGGCACCCTCTATGGCACGCCGTGCCCCTTAATCTCGACTGTCGTCAGCTATCTCTCTTCAATGATTTTGAAATCCCCAGAGCCATCATCTCCTCCCACCAGGGCTCCGTTCAAAGCCTCTGCATCCCGTCATGCTACCCGAGCAAGCATACCATGCCCTGCATGGTGGATGCCTGGCTAAAATCCCCTGAATTCATAGAACTACAGTTGCTTGAGTTCTACTATTTGAAGGAAATATTCCCTAGACGCAATAATAAAGTTGTTATTTATATTTCCTTATATCATGATAAATGTTTATTATTCATACTAGAATTGTATTAACCGGAAACTTGATACATGTGTGAATACATAGACAAAACAAAGTGTCCCTAGTATGCCTCTACTTGACTAGCTCGTTAATCAAAGATGGTTAAGTTTCCTAGCCATGGACATGTGTTGTCATTTGATGAACGGGATCACATCATTAGAGAATGATGTGATGGACAAGACCCATCTGTTAGCTTAGCACTATGATCGTTTAGTTTGTTGCTATTGCTTTCTTCATGACTTATACATGTTCCTCTGACTATGAGATTATGCAACTTCCGAATACCGGAGGAACACCTTGTGTGCTATTAAACGTCACAACGTAACTGGGTGATTATAAATATGCTCTACAGTTGTCTCCGAAGGTGTTTGTTGGGTTGGCATAGATCGAGATTAGGATTTGTCACTCCGAGTATCGGAAAGGTATCTCTGGGCCCTCTCGGTAATGCACATCATATGAAGCCTTGCAAGCAATATGACTAATGAGTTAGTTGCAGGATGATGCATTACAGAACGAGTAAAGAGACTTGCCGGTAACGAGATTGAACTAGGTATGAAGATACTGACGATCGAATCTTGGGCAAGTAACTTACCGATGACAAAGGGAATAACGTATGTTGTTATGCGGTTTGACCGATAAAGATCTTCGTAGAATATGTAGGAGCCAATATGAGCATCCAAGTTCCGCTATTGGTTATTGACCGGAGATATGTCTCGGTCATGTCTACATAGTTCTCGAACCCGTAGGGTCCGCACGCTTAACGTTCGATGACGATTTGTATTATGAGTTATGTGATTTGATGACCGAAGATAGTTCGGAGTCCCGGATGAGATCACGGGCATGACGAGGATTCTTGAAATGGTCGAGAGGTAAAGATCGATATATTGGAAGGCTATATTCGGACATCGAAAAGGTTCCGAGTGACTCGGGTATTTTTCGGAGTACCGGAGAGTTACGGGAATTCGTCGGGGGAAGTAGTGGGCCTTAATGGGCCATACGGGAAAGGAGAGAAGGGCCTCAAGGGGTGGCCGCGCGCCCCCCCATGGGCTAGTCCGAATTGGACTAGGAGGGGGCGGCGCCCCCTTCCTTCCTTCTCCCCTCTTCCTCCTTCCCTCCTTCTCCTACTAGGAATAAGAAAGAGGAGGGGAATCCTACTTGGACTGGGGAGTCCTAGTAGGATTCCCCACACCTGGCGCGCCCCCTTTGGGCCGGCCACCTCTTCCCTCCCCTCCTTTATATACATGGCCAGGGGGCACCCGAATAGCACATCAAAGATTCTCTTAGCCGTGTGCGGTGCCCCCCTCCACAGTTACACACCTCGGTCATATCGTCGTAGTGCTTAGGCGAAGCCCTGCGCCGGTAACTTCATCATCACCGTCGCCACGCCATCGTGCTGACTGAACTCTCCCTCGGCCTCAACTGGATCAAGAGTATAAGGGACGTCATCGAGCTGAACACGGAGGTGCCGTACGTTCGGTGCTAGGATCGGTCGGATCGTGAAGACGTACGACTACATCAACCGCGTTGATAAACGCTTCCGCTTTCGGTATATGAGGGTACGTGGACACACTCTCCTCGCTCGTTGCTATGCATCTCCTAGATAGATCTTGCGTGACCGTAGGAATTTTTTTGAAATACTACGTTCCCCAACAGTGGCATCCGAGCCAGGTCTATGCGTAGATGTTATAAGCACGAGTAGAACACAAAGAGTTATGGGCGATAATAGTCATACTGCTTACCAGCATGTCATACTTTGATTCGGCGGTATTGTTGGATGAAGCGGCTCAGACCGACATTACGCATACGCTTACGCGAGACTGGTTCTACCGACGTGCTTCGCACACAGGTGGCTAGTGGGTGTCAGTTTCTTCAACTTTAGTTGAATCAAGTGTGACTACGCCCGGTCCTTGTTGAAGGTTAAAACAGCACACTTGACGAAAAATCGTTGTGGTTTTGAAGTGTAGGTAAGAACGGTTCTTGCTCAGCCCGTAGCAGCCACGTAAAACTTGCAACAACAAAGTAGAGGACGTCTAACTTGTTTTTGCAGGGCATGTTGTGATGTGATATGGTCAAGACATGATGCTATATTTTATTGTATGAGATGATCATGTTTTGTAACAGAGTTATCGGCAACTGGCAGGAGCCACATGGTTGTCGCTTTATTGTATGCAATGCAATCACCATGTAATTGTTTTTACTTTATCACTAAGCGATAGCGATAGTCGTAGAAGCAATAGTTGGCGAGACGACAACGATGCTACGATGGAGATCAAGGTGTCGCGCCGGTGACGATGGTGATCATGACGGTGCTTTGGAGATGGAGATCAAAGGCACAAGATGATGATGGCCATATCATATCACTTATATTGATTGCATGTGATGTTTATCCTTTATGCATCTTATTTTCCTTAGTACGGCGGTAGCATTATAGGATGATCCCTCACTAAATTTCAAGGTATAAGTGTTCTCCCTGAGTATGCACCGTTGCGAAAGTTCTTCGTGCTGAGACACCACGTGATGATCGGGTGTGATAGGCTCTACGTTCAAATACAACGGGTGCAAGACAGTTTTGCACATGCGAAATATTCGGGTTAAACTTGACGAGCCTAGCATATGCAGATATGGCCTCGGAACACTGAGACCGAAAGGTCGAACATGAATCATATAGTAGATATGATCAACATAGAGATGTTCACCATTGAAAACTACTCCATCTCACGTGATGATCAGACATGGTTTAGTTGATATGGATCACGTGATCATTTAGATGACTAGAGGGATGTCTATCTAAGTGGGAGTTCTTAAGTAATATGATTAATTGAACTTTAATTTATCATGAACTTAGTCCTGATAGTATTTGCAAATTATGTTGTAGATCAATAGCTCGCGTATAGCTCCCCTGTTTTATTTTTGATATGTTCCTAGAGAAAACTAAGTTGAAAGATGATAGTAGCAATGATGCGGACTAGTTCCGTGATCTGAGGATTATCCTCATTGCTGCACAGAAGAATTATGTTCTTGATGCACCGCTAGGTGACAGACCTATTGCAGGAGCAGATGCAAATGTTATGAACGTATAGCAAGCTCGATATGATGACTACTTGATAGTTTAGTGCGCCATGATTTACGGCTTAGAACCGGGACTTCAAAAACGTTTTGAACGCCACGGAGCATATGAGATGTTCCAAGAGCTGAAATCGGTATTTCAGACTCATGCCCGTGTCGAGAGGTATGAGACCTCTGACAAATACTTTACCTACAAGATGGAGGAGAATAGCTCAACCAGTGAGCATATGCTCAGAATGTCTGGGTACTACAATCGCTTGAATCAAGTGGGAGTTAATCTTCCAGATAAAATAGTGATTGATAGAGTTCTCTAGTCACTATCACCAAGTTACTAGAACTTCGTGATGAACTATAATATGCAAGGGATGAATAAGACAATTCCCGAGCTCTTCGCGATGCTAAAGGCTGCGAAGGTAAAGATCAAAAAGGAGCATCAAGTGTTGATGGTTTACAAGACCACTAGTTTCAAGAAAAAGGGCAAAGGGAAGAAGGGGAACTTCAAGAAGAATAGCAAGCAAGTTGCTACTCCCGGGAAGAAGCCCAAGTCTGGACCTAAGCCTGAAACTAAGTGCTTCTACTACAAAGGGACTGGTCACTGGAAGCGGAACTGCCCCAAGTATTTGGCGGATAAGAAGGATGGCAAAGTGAACAAAGGTATATTTGATATACATGTTATTGATGTGTATTTTACTAGTGTTCATAGTAACCCCAAGGTATTTGATACCGGTTCAGTTGCTATGATTAGTAACTCGAAACAGGTGTTACAAAATGAACAGAGACTAGTTGAGGACGAGATGACGATGTGTGTTGGAAGAGATTCCAAGGTTGATAAGATCACCATCGCACACTCCCTCTATTTTCGGGATTAATGTTGAACCTAAATAAATGTTATTTGGTGTTTGCGTTGAGCATGAATATGATTGGATCATGTTTATTGCAAAATAAATGTTATTTGGTGTTTGCGTTGAGCATGAATATGATTGGATCATGTTTATTGCAATACGGTTATTCATTTAAGTCAGAGAATAATTGTTGTTCTGTTTACATGAATAAAAACCTTCTATGGTCATACACCCAATGTAAATGGTTTATTGAATCTTGATCGTAGTGATACACATATTCATAATATTGAAGCCAAAAGATGCAAAGTTAGTAATGATTGTGCAACTTATTTGTGGCACTGCCGTTTAGGTCATATTGGTGTAAAGCGCATGAAGAAACTCCATACTGATGGACTTTTGGAATCACTTGATTATTAATCATTTGGTGCTTGCCAACCATGCCTCATGGGCAAGATGACTAAAACTCCGTTCTCCGGAACAATGGAGCGAGCTACAGACTTATTGGAAATAATACATACCGATGTATGCGGTCCGATGAGTATTGAGGCTCGCGGCGGGTATCGTTATTTTCTTCACAGATGATTTGAGCAGATATGAGTATGTCTACTTAATGAAACACAAGTCCAAAACGTTTGAAAAGTTCAAAGAATTTCAGAGTGAAGTGGAAAATCATCGTAACAAGAAAATAAAGTTTCTACGATCTGATCGCGGAGGCAAATATTTGTGTTACGAGTTTGGTCTTCATTTAAAACAATGTGGAATAGTTTCGCAACTCACGCCACCTGGAACACCACAGCGTAATGGTGTGTCCGAATGTCATAACCGTACTTTATTAGATATGGTGCGATCTATGATGTCTCTTACCGATTTACCACTATCGTTTTGGGGTTATGCATTAGAGACAGTTGCATTCACGTTTAATAGGGCACCATCTAAATCCGTTGAGACGACACCGTATGAACTGTGGTTTGGCAAGAAACCTAAGCTGTCGTTTCTTAAAGTTTGGGGTTGCGATGCTTATGTGAAAAAGCTTCAGCCTGATAAGCTCGAACCCAAATCGGAGAAGTGCGTCTTCATAGGATACCCAAAAGAAACTGTTGGGTACACCTTCTATCACAGATCCGAAGGCAAGATATTTGTTGCTAAGAATGGATCCTTTCTAGAGAAGGAGTTTCTCTCGAAAGAAGTGAGTGGGAGGAAAGTAGAACTTGATGAGGTAGTGGTACCTTCTCTTGAATTGGAAAGTAGTTCATCACAGAAATCAGTTCCAGTGATGCCTACACTAATTAGTGAGGAAGCTAATGATGATGATCATGAAACTTCAGATCAAGTTACTACAGAACCTCGTAGGTCAACCAGAGTATGTTACGCACCAGAGTGGTACGGTAATCCTGTTCTGGAAGTCATGTTACTAGACCATGATGAACCTACGAACTATGAGGAAGCGATGATGAGCCCAGATTCCGCGAAATGGCTTGAGGCCATGAAATCTAAGATGGGATCCATGTATGAGAACAAAGTATGGACTTTGGTTGACTTGCCCGATGATCGGCAAGTCATTGAGAATAAATGGATCTTCAAGAGGAAGACAGACGCTGATAGTAGTGTTTCTATCTACAAAGTTCGAATTGTCGCAAAAGGTTTTTTGACAAGTTCAAGGTGTTGACTACGATGAGATTTTCTCACTCGTATCGATGCTTAAGTCTGTCCGAATCATGTTAATAATTGCCACATTTTATGAAATCTGGCAAATGGATGTCAAAAACTACATTCCTTAATGGAATTTTTAAAGAAGAAGTTGTATATGATGCAACCAGAAGGTTTTGTCAATCCTAAAGGTGCTGACAAAATGTGCAAGCTCCAGCGATCCACCTATGGACTGATGCAAGCATCTCGGAGTTGGAATATACGCTTTGATGAAGTGATCAAAGCATATGGTTTTATACAGACTTACGGTGAAGCCTGTATTTACAAGAAAGTGAGTGGGAGCTCTGTAGCATTTCTGATATTATATGTGGATGACATATTGTTGATTGGAAATGATATAGAATTTCTGGATAGCATAAAAGGATACTTGAATAAGAATTTTTCAATAAAAAAGACCTCGGTGAAGCTGCTTAAGTATTGAGCATCAAGATCTATAGGGATAGATCGAGACGCTTAATAGGACTTTCACAAAGCACATACCTTGACAAGATTTTGAAGGAGTTCAAAATGGATCAGTCAAAGAAGGAGTTCTTGCCTGTGTTACAAGGTGTAAAATTGAGTAAGACTCAAAACCCGACCACGGCAGAAGATAGAAAGAGAATGAAAGTCATTCCCTATGCCTCAGTCATAGGTTCTATAAAGTATGCCATGCTATGTACCAGACCAGTTGTGTGCCTTGCTATGAGTTTAGCAAGGAGGTACGATAGTGATCCAGGAGTGGATCACTGGATAGCGGTCAAAGTTATCCTTAGTTACCTAAGAGGACTAAGGAAATATTTCTCGGTTATGGAGGTGATAAAGAGTTCATCGTAAAGAGTTACGTCGATGCAAACTTTAACACTGATCTGGATGACTCTGAGTCTCAATCTGGATACATATTGATAGTGGGAGCAATTAGCTAGAGTAGCTCCATGCAGAGCATTGTAGACATAGAAATTTGCAAAATACATACGGATCTGAATGTGGCAGACCCATTGACTAAACCTCTCTCACAAGCAAAACATGATCACACCTTAGCAAACCCTTTGGGTGTTGGTCACATGGCGATGTGAACTATTGGTGTTAATCACATGGCGATGTGAACTAGATTATTGACTCTAGTAAACCCTTTGGGTGTTGGTCACATGGCGATGTGAACTATTGGTGTTAATCACATGGCGATGTGAACTAGATTATTGACTCTAGTGCAAGTGGGAGACTGAAGGAAATATGCCCTAGAGGCAATAATAAAGTTGTTATTTATATTTCCTTATATCATGATAAATGTTTATTATTCATACTAGAATTGTATTAACCGGAAACTTGATACATGTGTGAATACATAGACAAAACAAAGTGTCCCTAGTATGCTTCTACTTGACTAGCTCGTTAATCAAAGATGGTTAAGTTTCCTAGCCATGGACATGTGTTGTCATTTGATGAACAGGATCACATCCTCAGAGAATGATGTGATGGACAAGACCCATCCGTTAGCTTAGCACTATGATCGTTTAGTTTGTTGCTATTGCTTTCTTCATGACTTATACATGTTCCTTTGACTATGAGATTATGCAACTCCCGAATACCGGAGGAACACCTTGTGTGCTATCAAACGTCACAACATAACTGGGTGATTATAAAGATGCTCTACAGGTGTCTCCGAAGGTGTTTGTTGGGTTGGCATAGATCGAGATTAGGATTTGTCACTCCGAGTATCGGAAAGGTATCTCTGGGCCCTCTCGGTAATGCACATCATATGAAGCCTTGCAAGCAATATGACTAATGAGTTAGTTGTAGGATGATGCATTACGGAACGAGTAAAGAGACTTGCCGGTAACGAGATTGAACTAGGTATGAAGATACCGACGATCGAATCTCGGGCAAGTAACATACCGATGACAAAGGGAATAACGTATGTTGTTATGTGGTTTGACCGATAAAGATCTTCGTAGAATATGTAGGAGCCAATATGAGTATCCAGCTTCCGCTATTGGTTATTGACCGGAGATATGTTTCGGTCATGTCTACATAGTTCTCGAACCCGTAGGGTCCGCACGCTTAACGTTCGATGACGATTTGTATTATGAGTTATGTGATTTGATGATCGAAGATAGTTCAGAGTCCCGGATGAGATCACGGACATGATGACGAGTCTCGAAATGGTCGAGAGGTAAAGATCGATATATTGGAAGGCTATATTCGGACATCGGAAAGGTTCCGAGTGATTCGGGTATTTTTCGGAGTACCGGAGAGTTACGGGAATTCGCCGGGGGAAGTAGTGGGCCTTAATGGGCCATACGGGAAAGGAGAGAAGGGCCTCAAGGGGTGGCCGCGCGCCCCCCCATGGGCTGGTCCGAATTGGACTAGGAGGGGGCGGCGCCCCCTTCCTTCCTTCTCCCCTCTTCCTCCTTCCCTCCTTCTCCTACTAGGAATAGGAAAGAGGAGGGGAATATTCCCCTACTTGGACTGGGGAGTCCTAGTAGGATTCCCCACACCTGGCGCGCCCCCTTTGGGCCGGCCACCTCTTCCCTCCCCTCCTTTATATACGTGGCCAGGGGGCACCCCAATAGCACATCAAAGATTCTCTTAGCCGTGTGCGGTGCCCCCGTCCACAGTTACACACCTCGGTCATATCGTCGTAGTGCTTAGGCGAAGCCCTGCGCCGGTAACTTCATCATCACCGTCGCCATGCCGTCGTGCTGATGGAACTCTCCCTCAGCCTCAACTAGATCAAGAGTACGAGGGACGTCATCGAGCTGAACGTGTGCTGAACACGGTGGTGCCGTACGTTCGGTGCTAGGATCGGTCGGATCGTGAAGACGTATGACTACATCAACCGCGTTGATAAACGCTTCCACTTTCGGTCTACGAGGGTACGTGGACACACTCTCCCCGCTCGTTGCTATGCATCTCCTAGATAGATCTTGCGTGATCGTAGGAATTTTTTTGAAATACTACGTTCCCCAACACTATTCCCCTGGAAATCACCTACCAGATACCGAACGCCATGTACTTGTGCCCTCAGCACCGATGTCCATCTCGCGGTTTTCCTCCTCTCTCCACACCGCCGCCTTTGCGCTGTGCTACCTACCAGACAATCTGGTACTAAACCTTCGACTCCCATTTCTCAAAAAACTTTCACTTGTGCGGGTTCGTATATCGGAGGCCTCATTGCACAGCATCATCCACTCCAGTTGCCCTGCCCCGGAGTGCTTGGTGCTTGTTTTCACAGTTAGAATCGATTGTCTCCAAATAAAGTCACCTAACCTTGTAAGAATTGGAATTTCTTTTGACAGAAGGCAGCTCATCATCCAAGATGCCCCTTCACTTCAAAGGTTGATCCTTGATTCTAGTTATTCACCGTCGCAAATAACCGTCCTCTCTGCGCCTAAACTGGATACCTTGGGTGTAATACATGATCTCTGTGCTCATTTCAAGATGGTGTTTGGCTCCACAGTTCTTCAGGTACTTTATATTATCATCTACACTTGTAACCATAAGCTGCATTTTAAATTTTTGCGCATAAGTTATATATCATCTTGGAGTACACATTTTGTACAAATATTATGTTCTATGCTCAATGCAGAGTTTCTCCATGGATAGCCTATCAATGGTGCTGGATTCTGTCAAGATCTTATATATCCAAATGAATAGTTTTGATCTGAACAAGATTATTGGCTTGTTGCAATGCTTTCCATGTCTGGAGAAGTTGTATATAAAGGTGATAATTTCACGCACATTGGAAGCCCGCATATAGTGTACTAGAATTAACCGTTTAGCTGTTGCTCTTTCGACACTCTTTTTTTAGACCTTAACTGTTTTCAATCTTCTTGTCTATTTAGGCAACAAGACGGGGTAAGAAAGTTATAACCAATCGGTGGATTCGTAAGCACCGGGATTTTCTCACTTCTCATGACATTCGATTGAAGACAACAACGCTAGAACAATATGTACCCAACCATGCAAACACTAGATTTGTCACATTCTTCCTGCTAAATGCGAGGTTACTATTGTCCATCAGGCTTAAGTTTATCAGCAGCATGGTTTTGATGGATGGGTATGTCGAAGAGCAAAAAAAGGAGTTTCAGGTGGACAAAAGAGCTTCTGAACGTGCCGGGCTTCTATTTACAACATATTATGGTCATAATCCAGTAAATTTTACGACCCAGGATGTTCATTCTATGGAGCTGACCGATCCATTTGACTGTGACTGCCGAAAACAGTGCTGGAGTTAGATGTTGTTGCCCTTTTCAATCTGGGTTTTGTCTAAACCTGATGAACAATTAACCCTTGTGCTTTTGTACAGTTTGTAAGTTGGAGTTAGATGTTCTTGCCCTTTTCAACTCGGCTGTGACTGTCATATTTTCTTTGAAACAAGGCAAATGGCTTGCCATTCGTTTAATTTAGAGTGAAATATTGTAACAAATCCCAACCAAGGGAAATAACATCACTCTCGCCGGCTGCTTGAGCTCACTGTGCATTACAGAAGCCAAGTGATTAGCCCCCACCAGCACCCACAAACTTATTTTGAACTAGCACACCAAATGGGCTGTAAATTTTCATAAGAAAGGCTGCATGACCATGACAGATTTGGATTCTGACATTTGGGACCCACGAGGAAATAGCCTATCCAAGGTGGTGTCGACTTACTAGCTAGTCAACAAACATTCTGCCTACCAGCCGTTGGATTGACATCCAACATCTGTCGTGTATATTCTATCTCTTGTCTTCTTCCTCCAGCCGCCCAAACCAAACCACCTCGTCGGCTCCGCCTGCTCCCGCCTCCCATGGCTAGTTGCGCCTCCGCCGCCCTACTGTACCCTCCAACGTTGGCCAGTCCCTCCCTCTATTCCCCCACACGTCCTATTATTCTCCGGCGACGTCAGCCCCAACACGCACCCACACCCGAACCAGTCAACCCTCGTACTCCCCTCCGCCTGCGACTGGACCGGCGCATCTTCCACGGCTCCTGTTCGTTCTGTCCGAGGCCTCGCCGTCGTCCTCCGCCTTGGTTCGCTCGCCGTGTGTGGTGCGCCGCCCTCTTGCGTTGTCAATGTCCTCAACAACCGAGAGGAACAAGGAGATGACTGTACGTGGAGAGGATGACTGTACGTGGAGAGGATGACAGTAGGGACCCACCAGCGTCATGGCAGTACACAAGCAAGTGCTTTGTTATTACAAGCCCCAAAAAATGGTTCCTCCTAATGGTTGGACATCTGGGGCTCACGCCATTATCAACGTAGTCAATAAACGAGAGAATTACACAACAAGCGGTTGACACCAGGGACCCTGCAGGTCGCGCAGTTGTTATTTACTTTTTTTTTAGGAACAAGCAGTTGTTATTTATACTAATTTTGGCGACGGATCAGGGTAACATCGGGGCTGTGCGGGGGCTATGGCCCGTCTAGCCAGGGTTTTATTTATGTTTACCACATCATGAGCCTAGTTGTGTTTTTTTCTTGCTGAAAATGGCTAGCCCAGTTCTACTTTTTTTAAAGAAATACCCAAATGAGGCCTACTTGCTTTGTCAGCCCTGCTGGGCTGCAAATCTTTCAAGACGAGGAGAGTTTCATTCGGTTTGCCCAGAAAATGGGCTATCAGTAATGAGAAATGGGCTATACATTTTTAGAACACATCAAACCGGGAATTAGTTTCAATTTTTTTTATTACAAGATTTTAAATTCCATTGATTTTTATGCGTGGACAATTATTTGGATTTTATATTTATATAAATTATTTTTCAAAATAGTTTGAATGTGACTCGATATTTCAGGATTAAAAACAGTTGACCGCACCAAAATATGCAAAATTTCGTATAATTTTTAACCGTGGCCACAATATGGGCTGTAATGCTAACAAAAAGAAGATGGGCTCCAAAAAAATCCTTAAGAATTAGCAAATGGGCTGTAAATTATTAGAAATAATGGCAGATGGGTTGTATGTTGTTTTCCATAGATTTGAGGCTGACTTGTGCGCCTACTATAGGTTGACGCGTACGCTTTCCTAAAAAAAAAGGTTGACGCACACGCAACGCCGTGTCAACATAGTCAACACACGAGAGCAGTGACTGTTGGATGTCTATCCAACGGCCGTCATGCTTCTTCAATCTCTGCTCTTCTTGTTCCATCTGCTCAAACAAGCGCCGGCGGGACTGCCTGCTCCCTCCTCCCGCGGCCGGCTTTGCTGCCGCATAGGCCTCATCACCCCACCGTACTCCCATCGCTGGCCTAGCCATCCCTCTACTCACCCACACCTGCTGTTATTCTCCGGTGAGGGCAGACGAACTAGTAAACCCTCGTACTCCCCTCCGCGTGGGAAACAACTGCCGAGTCTTCCCTGGCTCCGTGTCATTCCCTTCCTAGGCCTCGCCGTCGTCCACCGCCCTGGTGCTCTCGGCGCGGCGTGGTCAACAAGGTCAACGAACGACATCCATCGGAAGTGGACTGTACGTGGAGAGGCTGACAGCTGGGTCCACGGCCGCACGCAAGGAAGTGCCTCCTTATTACGTGCAAAATAATTATTCCTCCACCTGCCAGCTGGGACCCACCGAAAGGGCCTCTGTATTTTGCGAAAAAAACATTCTTCCCGCTGACAGGTCGGACCCACCAGCTATATCTTCGCACGCAAGCAAGTGCCTCCTTATTACGCACACAAAAATGAATACTCCCCCTGCTAGCTGGGACCCACCGTAGTTGGAGGCTGACTTGTGGGCCTATAGATGCAGACGCAGGGCTTTGTCAACTTAGTCAATATGAATGATTCTAGCTCCAGTGACCGTACGATGTCCATCCAACGGCCGTAGTGCTTCTTCAACCTCTGGTCTTCTTGCTCCAGCCACCCAAACCAGCGCCGGTCGTGCCGCTTGCTCCTGCCTCCCGTGGCCAGCTGTGCTGCCGCGGAGGCCTCACCGCCCCTTACTACTCCCGCCGCTGGCCAGGCCATCCCTCTACTCACCCACACACCCTATTATTCTGCGGCGACGGCAGCCTCACACCGTAGTCGAACCAGTGAACCCTCGTACTCCTCTCCGTGTGGGCATCCACTGCCGCGTCTTCCCCGGCTCCGCGTCGTCCCCTTCCTAGGCCTCGCCGTCGTCCACCGCCTTGGTGCTCTCGGCGCGGCGTGGTCAATGTGGTCAAGGAACGACTTCCATCGGAAGAGTATTGTACGTGGAGAGGCTGACAGCTGGGTCCACGGCCGCAGCAAGGAAGTGCCTCCTTATTACGCGCAAAATAATGATTCCTCCACCTGACAGCAAGGACCCACCGGACGGGCCACCGTATTTCACGAAAAAAATGTTTCCCCCCTGACTGCTGGGACCCACCAGCTACATCTTCGCACGCAAGGTAGTGCCTCCTTATCCTCCCTGACAGTCGGGACCCACCTGGTCGAAGCGTACGTCGTGTTGTCATTCTGGTCGCGAACGTGTATGTACATACGATCGGTCTGTCTGCAGGCTGCAGCGATGAACCGTTGCCGTGTAAGGAAGGGCATGTGTCGTAGTATAGGCGCGCATGTGTCGTAGTAGAGGCGCGCACGTAGCATGTCACGCAGTCCCGTAAATATCGTGTACATGTACGTACAGCCAGGGTGCAAGAAAGTAAATACGGCCACGTACGTACATACGGGCGGGGTCTTGAACGCCTACTCGCGTATACGTACGGCCAGGGCTCGTGTACATGGCTGGGTCGGAACGAAGAAACTGCGTCGTCGTGTTCATCGGGAGCCAACCGGCTGGGTCGGAACGAAATGCGTCGTCGTGTTCATCGGGAGCCAACCGGCTTGGACGGAACAGCCGATCGAAACGAGGCCTGGCGTACCGCAGAGCGGAGGAAACGGCCTTCTGTTCGACCGGCCATGGTCGAAACAGGATCCTGTTCATCGGGAGGGGTCTGGCATACCACAAAACGGAGGAAACGGACTTGTGTTCGAGTGCCTACGGTCGAAACGGGGTCCTGTTGATCGGGAGGGGTGTGGCGTACCGCAAAACGGAGGAAACGGACTTGTGTTGGAGCGCTACGGTCGAAACGGGGGTCCTGTTCATCGGGAGGGGTGTGGCGTACCACAAAACGGGACTCTACGAGCTACTGTTCATCTCCTCCAGCCTCCACGGGCTACTGTTCATCCACCGTCGACCTCCTCCAGCCTCCACCTGTAACTGTTCATCCACGGGCTCCTGTTCATCCAGCCTCCACCGCTCCTCCACCGGCTACTGTTCAACCAGCCCTCTCCACGGGGTCCTGTTCAACCACCCCTCCACGGGATACTGTTCATCCAGCCCTCCACCGGGTCCTGTTCATCCAGCCCTCCACGGGGTCCTGTTCATCCACCCCCAACCGGCTCGATCGGGGTCCTGTTCATCCAGCGGCAACGACCTCTACTACCACAGGGTCCTGTTCATCCAACCCCCCACCGAGAACTGTTCATCCAACCCCCCCCCCTCCCCACAACGCTCACTGTTCATCAAGGGAAGAAGGCAGCTGCAGGTTCGATCGGCTTCAGTTAGCAGCAGTAGCGAAGGAATCGCTCGATCGGGTTCAGTTAACAGCCAGGGATCGATCGATCGCTCGGGTTCAGTAACGTGTAGCCTGCAGAGCAATCGCTCGGGTTCAGTAGGCGAACACCTCGCTCGGGTTCAGTTAGAGCCCAACGCCTCGCACCCACACGCGTACGTGTATGAGAGAAACGCGCATCGCTTGGCCCCCGACCACCCACCGTAACCGAGAACTCCCCGATATTTTCCTCGCCCTCGCTTCTACCACAGTTTTTTCCGTCATGGACGGCCCAAAGGATGTCATGCAGCTGCGTCTCCGGCCTGCCCAGGACGAAAAGGCCAATTTCTGTCATGATTTTTTGTCATAGAAGTAGGAGCCCACGACATCTATGATGATACCGGGTTTTGTCACAATTATCGTCATAGAAGTGTCATAAGCATGATAGAAAAAAAATTCGTTCGGCCCAAAATGTCACGGATGTGTCTTTTTTTTGTAGTATCACAAGAAGCTATACTATATAACAACGACGATTGGTTGTACAAAGTTAAAGATCTAGGAGGAACCACAAACGATGGCCGCCAGCATGGAGGTCGGGCTTTCAAGGTCTCCCTAACACTGTGTGATTGCTCTTGCGGGAGGCCATTGTTGCTTCATCTCCCATGCTCACACTTGTATACCGCCGGTCGCATTAGGAATGTGGACGTTAATCACCCACTCACCATGAGGGAGTCAGAGTTCTCAATCATGACGGTCAAGAATACATGGGCTCCCCGATTTCACCCATACTTTGACCAATCACAATGGCCGGAGTACCATGGAGTTCAGCTATGGCCGGATCCAGATTTGAAGGTTGTTAAATGGGGTAGACGTAATACAAAGCGTCTTAGAGGTGACATGGACAGATGGGGCCATGGTGGGAGCCGCGAATCGGGCAACGGCCAATTCCAAGAGCGTCGTGAGAGCTCCCATTGTGGGGAATGCAAAGGTCAGGGCCACAACAAAAGAAAATGTACCAAACCAAGAAAGAGGTCAAAGAAAGTTGATGCAAGGACAAGCCAACAAGGAGGTACACAAGGTCCTAACCAATCAAATAGTACTTGCTACTTCTTGAGTTTGCGTTGGTTTTTCCCTTGAAGAGGAAAGGGTGATGCAGCACAGTAGAGAGAAGTATTTCCATCAGTTAAGAACAAAGGTATCAATCCAATAGGAGAAACGCGCAAGTCCCCAATAGATGCACCTACACAAACAATCAAACACTTGCACCCAATGTGATAAAGGGGTTGTCAATCCCTTCACGGTCACTTGCAAAGGTGAGATCTGATAGAGATAAATAGAAATAAACAAAAGATAAAATATTTTTGGGTTTTTTGGTTTATAGATCTAAAAATAAAAGATTGCAAAATAGTAGATCGGAAACTAATATGATGGAAAATAGACCCGGGGGCCATAGGTTTCTATAGAGGCTTCTCTCATGAAGGCAAATAATACGGTGGGTGAACAAATTACTGTCGAGCAATTGATTGAAAAGCGCAAAGTTATGACGATATCCAAGGCAATGATTATGAAATATAGGCACCACGTCCATGTCAAGTAGACCGACTCCTGCCTGCATCTAGTACTATTACTCCACACATCGACCGCTATCCAGCATGCATCTAGGGTATTAAGTTCATAAAGAACGGAGTAACGCCTTAAGTAAGATGACATGATGTAGAGGAATAAACTCAAGCAATATGATGAATACCCCATCTTTTTATCCTTGATGGAAACAATGCAATACGTGTCTCGCTACCCCTACTTTGTCACTGGGTGAAATCACGCAAGATTGAACCCAAAGCTAAGCACCTCTCCCATTGCAAGAAAAACCAATCTAGTTGGCCAAACCAAACCGATAATTCGAAGAGAAATACAAAGATATCAAATCATGCATATAAGAATTCAAAGAAGATTCAAATAATATTCATAGATAAGCTGATCATAAATCCACAATTCATCCGATCTCGACAAACACACCGCAAAAGAAGATTACATCGGATAGATCTCCAAGAACATCGAGGAGAACATGGTATTGAGAATCAAAGAGAGAGAAGAAGCCATCTAGCTACTAGCTATGGACCCATAGGTCTGAGGTAAACTACTCACGCTTCATCGAAAGGGCAATAGAGTTGATGTAGATGCCCTCCGTGATCGAATCCCCCTCCGATAGGATGTCGGAGAAGGCCCCAAGATGGGATCTCACGGGAACAGAAGGTTGCGGTGGTGGAAAAGTGTTTTCATGGATGCTTCTGAGGGTTTTGGGATATATGTGAATATATAGGAGGAAGATCTAGGTCAGGGAGTCAACGAGGGGCCCACAAGGTAGCCCCCCCTAGGGCGCGCCCTCCACCCTTGTCGCCGCCTCGTGGCTCTTCTGACTTGCACTCCAAGTCCCCTGGGTGTCTTTTGGTCCAAGAAAAATCATCGTGAAGTTTTATTCCGTTTGGACTCCGTTTTGTATTCCTTTGCAGCAAAGCTCAAAAACAAGGAAAAACAGAAACTGGCACTGGGCTCTAGGTTAATAGGTTAGTCCCAAAAATAATATAAAATAGCATATTAATGCATATAAAACATCCAAAACAGATAATATAATAGCATGGAACAATAAAAAATTATAGATACATTGGAGACGTATCAGTACTCAACAAGGTCCTAGCCAAGCAAATAGTACTCAACAAGGGCAAAGCCAAGCAAGTGGTAGCCAACAAGTGCCAAACCAACCAGGTAGTAGCCAACAAGGGGTAGGCCAAAGAGGAACTAGGCAACAAAGAGGGAGGCAACTAGGACTTACAAGAGGATGTGGTGGTGGTATAGGCCGTGGTGGTGGTACAACCCGTGGTGGTGGTTTAGGCCTTGACGGTGCTCTAGGCCGTGGTGGTGCTCTAGACCGTGGTGGTGCTCTAGGCCGTGGTGGTGCTCGAGGCCATGGCGGTGCTCTAGGCCGTGGCGGTGGTCTTGGCCTTGGTGGTGATCTTGGCCTAGGTGGTGGTCTTGGGCAAGGGCATTATAGAGGAATGTTTGGATACCTGGATGTACCATTTCCTTAAGTTGCTCACTAACTATAACGTTTCAGTTTACATATTTTCATATGTTGTTCTTGTCCTTATTCACTAATGTGTTGCAATTTACATGTTTTTCCATATGTTCTTCTTGTCATTACTAACTATTACGTTTGTCTCATCGTAGGTGTGGCGGCTTCTCAATCCAACAAACCAACAATGAAGGGGGTGGAGGAGAAGGATGGCGAAGGTGAGATGGCGGGGTGGTGGGAGAAGGCCGTGAAGAAGCTGAGAGAGGAGGATGTAGCCGCTCTAGAGAAGAAGAAGCAAGAGGAGATCGAAGAGAAGAGGAAGGAGCAAGAGAGAGGGATTTTTGAGGAGCTCACGAGGAGGGACAACTTGAGGATTAAATGTGAGCAGGCAGAGAAGAAATGTCTAAAGGATTTTCAAGAAAGAACCTTGAAACTTTGGGCTTTCGAAGATGCAAAGAAAGAGAAGGAGAACAAGATATTCATGGAGAAGGTGGTTCAGGAGGCTCACCGCATAAGGAAAAGGGAGGAGGAAGAAGAAGAAGATAGGAAGAAGAAGAAGGGAAAGGGGCCTTGCTCAACACAATAGAGCTATGTGATCTTCGATTTGGTTGTGGACTTTGACTGTGTTATCCTCTAAACTATGATCTTCGATTTGGTTATGAACTACTATGTGTTTTGGACTTCTCCTCGATTTGGTTGTACGGACTCCACCTCTATTTGAACTAGTATGTGTTATGGACTCCTCCTTGTGTAGCACTCTATGCTATGATTGTGTATGTGTGCTATGTGTTATCTATTTCAATATGTGCTATGGACTCCTCCTTTGTTTGAACTAGTATGTGTTGTGGACTGCTCCATGTGTTGTCTATTTCAATATGCCTTGTCTTCAATATTCCCAAAAATCTGTTGTCATCACTAGTGCCCACATCAGAGGTGCTGCACTACACAGTGCAACGCCTAGCACTTAGGCGTTGCACTGTGTGGTGTGGCGCCTAAGAGCTAGGCATTGCACTGGTGGACAAGCTATCCAGAGAGCAACATAAAGTTACAGGCGCTTCTGTGGCAAAATTTTCGCTAAGTCATTGTGTGGCGCCCACATCAGAGGCGCTGCACTGCACAGTGCAACGCCTAGCACTTAGGCGTTGCACTCTATGGTGTGGCGCCTAAGAGCTAGGTGTTGCACTGGTGGACAAGCTATCCGGAGAGCAACAGAAGGTTAGAGGCGCTTCTGTGGCAAAATTTTCGCTAAGTCATTGCGCGGCGCCCACATCAGAGGCGCTGCACTGCAGAGTGCAACGCCTAGCACTTAGGCGTTGCACTGTGTGCTGTGGTGCCTAAGATCTAGGTGTTGAACTGTGTGCTGTGGTGCCTAAGATCTAGGCGTTGCACTGGTGGACAAGCTATCTAGAGAGCAACAGAATCTTTCCAGCCAGTGGTGAGGCAAAAAATTTGCTAAGTCCATGTGTGGCGCCTGCCGCCGAGGCGCTGCACTACACACTGCAACGCCGGACTCGTAGGCGTTGCACTATATGGTGCAATGCCTCTGTGCTAGGTGTCACACGTGTGTCGACATGCAGAAAGTAAACAGCAACTGCACATTTGCATTCCAAATTTTTACAACATAAATATATAACAATTTCATGAAGTAATATGATAAAGCTTATGACAATTTTCATGAAGTAATATGGTAAAGCTTAAGCAATTAGGATCAACTAACACATCCATGGAACATAAAGAAAGTCAAGAAGTTCAACATTGCTACAAGTTCAACGATATAACATGTTCAACAAAGCTTACAAGTTCAACATAAGAAAACGACCACTAGTGGAGTTACATAAGAAAAGGAGGACGACGACTAGTTCCTTCCGCGCTTATTGCCACCTCTTCCCCTCCTGGCGGATATCTTATTCTTCCTAGAACAAGCAACCGACTCTGGCTCCGGCTCGAGTTCCTCCTCCTCCACCTTGTCCACATAATCATCCAAGGTCGCCATCCGCGAGGTGCCGACCATCCTCTTGGCTTTTTCGGTGAAGTCTTCGGGCATGTATTTATTGATTCACCTCCTAGGCTTTAACATGTATGCTGACCGAACTTGATAGTTCTGCAAGGTCATGTCATCATCAACCTATTATAAAAACAAACAATATGGTAAAGAACGTGCATCAAGATGAAGTTACCAATGCATCAAGAAATGAATATGTGCTATTGGCATACCTCTTGGGTGACCACACCCACATCCTCCAAAGGAGCCCCATGGTCAGAAGTGGGATCTGATGGTGTAGCCCACCTAGACCGCTCAGGTGATACATATTCAGGGTCACGACAACCGACAATGTTCGATAACTGCCTTAACCTTTGGCCCTGACGTTGCAACATGTACAAGTGAATGAGATATCGAACGTACCAACACATGTAACATGGATAATTGAAAGAGATGTGTACCTTAATGAATGCTCGAAGTGCACCTTCCCCATCGCTTTTTCCAACCGGGGTTATCTCCAGAATAGTCTGCCTCTCATCAGCTGCTTTTTTGATTTGGGTACGCTGTGAACGGAAATGACATAAGCTTGTTAGGCAAGCAAAGATGTGAATAGGGCCAACGGAAAAGCACAGAGGGAAAATCTTTACCACAAAGTTCATCACTGAGCTGAAGGGACTCGGATGCCTTCCCTTACAAGTTTGTTGTACTGGTGCTGGGTTAGTTCATCAAAGATGGTGGAATCTTCCAAAATCTCCTCATTATACACCGGCTTGCATATCTCCACACGAGTACTTGCAAGAAACCATGTGAGGTAGTTGTTGAACGCGACTGGGCAGTGCTCACGAAGCTTGGATCCTTTTCCAGCCTTAGCTTGCTCCACACTAAGCGCGAATAGTGTCACATACTTCCTGTGATGTTTGTTGCAGTCCTTGATATTGCGCTGCTTTCTCCTATCCAACAGGCATATTAAAAAACAGAATATTAGCACCATCGAAATGGACCTGACGCTGCTAAGTGCACAAGGTTCATTCTATCTTACCTGTGTAGCAATTTGTCCGTGTCCTCCCACTCCGGCGGGTGAGAATGGAACAAACCAAACTGGCGGAACACCCGATGTGGCATGTGAAGCTCAACCGCCTAGTTGCATATGAGTGGGCACCGCATATGCCAAAGATCCCTATCCCTAAGGCACATCAGATTCAGCATGAAATCTCCAGGGTTACCTAATCTATCCCCGACACCATACGACTCCCATTCCACCTGCAAACATAGCATACAACAAGGCAACATTGATGTCGAGTTTTGATTCAAGCATGAGAATGAGTGATGCAATGTCAAATAACCTGCTCAGCCATAATCGAGTCCAACTCGCTCGTGTACTGCTTATACATAACCAAGGGTAGTCCGTCATCTCATTTAACACATCCCACTTGTAAGCCCAAGCGGGGAGCCATAGTGGGTCATCTTTCTCGTCCCACGCCGCGTACTTCACCTGCTTCGGGCGTCCAACCGGCAAGCGCTCCCAGCTCCATACAGAAAGTATGAGCATACAACCACCAATACATCCGTCCCTTGAGATCCTACAAGACGCGTCATCCAACTGCACATAAAAGAAAACATGGTTGACTTAACAAGAAGATCGCATTGATAATGAAGTGCAAACAAACAACTCCGTACCTGTCTATATAAGTAAGCCAGTGCCGCCGAACCCCAACTCCATTTGCTATCAAAGACGGTCAACACCTTCAGCCACATCCATGGAGCATTCTTGCCTGTGCCGTCAGCAAACAGAGTCCTGGAGATATGTAGACACGAGCATATGACTAGACCTCTGTATTGGTAGCATTCTCAGGGTAATTCCCAAAGTTCCATGCAATCCAGGTGAAAGGAGCATCGGCTACGACTCTTTCCTTCTTCTTGTCTCCTTGTGGTTCGGGAGGCTCTAGAAGAGACATACCGATAAGGGCCTCCATCTGCTAGCGCCACCCATCAGAATCAGTGCTCATACAGAGAGGATTCCCCTCGATAGGAAGATCGGCGATCATAGCGATATCCTGGAGCGTCATAGTCATCTCCCCGGTTCGAAGATGGAAATTGTGTGTCTCCGTCCTCCACCGATCAACAAGCGCGACGATTGCTGTAGCATTGAGGCTCGGCGTTGACCGGCTGACCAGCTGAATGAAAGGGAGGAGTCCTGTCTCCCTTATGTACGATGTGTACTGCTCATCATAGCGCATGCCACCACTGGTGACCCCATGAGACCGAATCTTCAAAGGTTGAAGCTCCTACAAACAAGCAAATCAGAATATTACATATGGGGCATGTGTGTTTCAAATAAACACAAAATTCATAATACCGGCCACTTTGATTATTACCCACTGCTCCACCGACATAAAGTAGGCCTGGTGTCGAGTGTCATAATGATCATCGAGAAGCCAAAACATCCTACAAATTTCAAACAATAAACATATGTTAGCTAACAACCATAATTCCTAATCAAACCATGCCAACAATCATCACAAAAAACATGCCAACGGTCAGTACAAACTAAAAGGAAAATTGAATAATAATGTGATATCTACAATCAAAGCATGCCAACAATCATCACTAAAAACATATGTATCCAAAACAATATATGGTTCTATAATGGTTCCATCTAAAAAACATCTCAACATGTAGGATTCTATAACGAAATCATTCTTGTCTATACAAAACTAGGATTTCATCTAACTCATCTAAGAAAACATCAACACAAACATCTAGACATGTATAAGTTTCATCTCAACAATCTAGGTTTTCAACATGGAAGCATATATTTTCAATACAAATCAACTAAACTAGGGTTACAGAATGACTACAAATCACCTACAAATCCTAAATCCCACAAATCTATTTCAAAATATACATGCAAGATTCTAATCCAATCAAACAAGGGTTCCACAAATCTTCAAAATAAGTAACATTTTCTGGATAGAAAGAAGGGGATCGGAGGAGAGTACCTTCTAGGATGGAGTGGTGAAGAAATCCACGGACCAAATCGTCAGATCTCAAGAATTTGAGAGAGGGGATTGGGAGGGTGAGAGGAGGAAGCCGCCGCCGCTATGGTCTGTAACTGAAACGAATGGGTGGGGTTTGGGAGGGGAGGGTTAGCGTGCGGCTGCCTCTAAGACACAGTGCAGCGCCTACGAGCCAGGCGCTGCACATTACATGTGTGGCGCCTAGCTCTTAGGCGTTGCACGGCTCGGTGCGGGCTCTGTGTGGGGGTGCCACGCTGGCCAGACGTGCAGCGCCTGAGAGCTAGGCGCTGCCCCGTAGGGTGTGGCGCCTGTGTGTCGGGCGCCACACAAAACGGTCAGCTGAGTGAAATTTTTTCTAAACCATGTCAGTTTGTGCATTGTTTTCGTTCATAGGTCAATTTTGTCGTTTTTGCCACGGTTGGGCCAGCCTGTATGATCTAGCTAGCTTCTGGTTTTCTGTCTCAAAATCCTAGCGTGGTTTATTTTTTTCGTCCCTCACCTGCTCACTATCAGCTCCTCTGAACTTTTCGCTGCCCTTTCCAACCACTAGGTAGGAAGTGCGGCTTGCCGCACCCGGCAACATTGCTGCCGGGTACAGTGATATACAATCTGATAATACAGTCATTAAAGCATTGAAAATATAAAAAATAGCTTGATGTTGGTTTAGTACAGTGTCATACACCAAATCATTATCTATAAACTGGCCCAACAAAAACTTAGACAACTAAGATGCGTCTATTCTGATGGAGCCTCAAGTTAGAAACTATAGACAACTACGATGTCTCTATTCTGATGAGGCCTCAAGATAGAAAGTGTGGCTTGCAGCAGCTCTAAAGAAGGAACTAAGCATGTATAACAGTAATGGTTTGGTTCATTACATCACTTTGAGCATGTCATTCGAAATGCATCATGACATAACAAAAGCAAGTCGTAACAGTGCTCCAAGTGAACCAATATATTCTATATGGTGATAGTACTGTTTTGGATAGCTCTATATGAACATCTTTCTTGTCTGAGGACCTGCTGATGGAAATTCTAAAGAGATGGAAGTGAACCTTGCGTGGAAATATATAACATTTTGCAAGGTAAAAGAGCATATCCGCAAGCATGGCCCAAAAAACACCACATCACTGTAACGTCTTCCTGGTACTCATGGAGGTACTACCAAAAGTAGGGTAACAAATCTTAAATTTCAATTTGAATTGAAATTTATACTAAAACAGAAATAACATAAAGCAAACCAGATAATAAACAACTGTAAGGGCAAAAAAATAAGAAGGGATAAAATATGCAACAAAACATACTCAATAACAATCTCAGTAGTCTTAGTCATGACATTTTGCAGATAGTACCATACGGAACACTGCATGTATTTATTATATACTGCATGAAAAAAGAAAGATCATATACAAATTATGTTGGATCTGGTTAGATAGTGCGGCTTGCCGTACCCCCTGCCGCAGTCATATTTAACCTGGTAGTTCACGCTTCATATTTAAGAGGTTTACATGATGAAAGGGAAAAGCACACTGGTTTAAAGCATTATACCAAAAGCAAAGCAGAATCACAGCTTGCCGCACCCCTGCGAGTGCAAGCATATCCAACCCGGTAACAAAACAACTGGAGCATTGCATATAAAGCATAATATAGCATGATACAATTTCAGTGCAGACACGAAAGCATAATATATTAACTACCCAAGAAAATTTGGAACTGCAGCTTGCCGCACATCTCTTGCTTGAGCCATATCCAGCCCAGTAACATATGGTTCATATTCCATGGGTTCAGAGAACAAAATGGTCCATAGCGCTACAGTCCAGTACATGCAAATAAATGATGCATCTTTTTCATAAGAATTATACCAATAGCATCAAGGTTTAGTATGTTATACCAAAAAAATCCACAAAGATTTTTCACCAACTTATGTACACTGCTTTTACAAAGCGTGGGAGTAAATTATATAGTTAACTATATTACATAGATAGCCTTGTCCAAACATCTTGTCATCCGACATGATTGTATGGTGGGATTTATGGATCTATTGAACAACCCAGAACCAGCGCCGCCAAATCACTTGAATCCAGGGATGTGGGCAAGTTTCATACCCGCATAATTTCTGAATAGCACGAAGGTCAGGTGAGAATTCAGATAAAAAGAAATGGATAACCTATTGAATATAGTCAGAAGTCTGTATGTTGCTATTAGGTTAGTTTTCACCATAAAGACAAAAAATAATCATACAATGGATAGACACCGACTGGCCAAATGCAGATATCAAAAAGCATATGTATATAGAACCAGGTCCAACATAATTCGTACGATCATTCATAGTAGGTCTATAACACAAACCATTGCTTTTCTCGATCATCATAAAACATCAACCATTTCTTAAATATACTTATCTAATATACCTAAAGGCTAAAACATGCTGATGGGCAGCATATAGTTTGTTATACATTCTGGTCTAACCAAAAGACACTACAGTGTGATGCAGTCAATGTAAATTTTGATCTAACACCACCATTTAAACAAAATGGTTGACCTAACTGCAGATAACAAAATGGTTGACCTAACTGCAGATAGTGAATCCCTCAAGCCAAGATGTGAGATAAAGAAAATCCAATAAATCATGGTCTAAGCATGTGTGTTGTCCACAAAAAAACAGATTCAGATGGTCTAACACTATTGCAGGATGCTGCTAACGCGACACTATGATCAGAGACCCTTTGACAAAACTGTGTGCGATGTATTAATCGCAAATGGTGATGTAAAAAAACCATCAAAAAAGATGCAAAACGATTGCGATGGCGGGTACATCAAACACAGTTCAGATTTTAGTTATGTGTGCGATGCGGGGCATACGGTTGATCCAGAAGAATTGTTTGCGATGAGGCAGAACAACAGAAACGGACAGCCATATCAATGTGTGTGTGATATACGGCATACAGTTCGCTCCAATGAACTGTGTGCTATTAGGGAATGCAACAGAAACAGTCAGCCAGATCAAGGTGTGTGTGATATACGACATACGGTTCACTCGAATGAACTGTTTTCGATTAGGGAAGAGAACATAAACGGTTCAACTTAACAAGATGTGTGTGATACGCGGCAAACAGGCCCGGAGGTTAATTTGAGAACAAGTACACAGAGGTTAATTTGACATACATGACTTATAAGTTTCACAGAAATCATATCACTTTTTTTGGAAAACATTTAATTGCGTTGAATGTATATAGTGCTTCGTCCTATTAGTTGAATTAACCTCGAGGTCCATGTTTTGGAAACATGTCGTAAAGTAACGGGATAGACCTTCATTCAAGCCAATCAACATGTGTTCAAAAAACAAAAATTATCAAAAAAGTAACGAGATAGACCTTCTTCAAGCCAATCAACATGTGTTCAAAAAACAAAAAATGTCAAAAGTTACAAAACAAGGACCTCAAGGTTAATTCAACTAATATGATGAAGCACTATATACATTCAACGCAATTAAATGTTTACAGTGGTCCATCAAATTAGTTAATTTAACATCGAGCCCACTTCCCATCCGGTCACCCATCTGATGACTACTCAAGCCTCAGCACAGTTAACTTGGGAGTTCTGTTAGATGAGCTATCGGTAGGGAAGCTGGTCCTTGCTGTTGTAGGATCCCTCTTTGCATCCTTTATTGCGCACCCGTATGACCGACTGTTGCCGCCCAATGGTCAATGCCACGTCCCCTGCGAATGTAGAAGCTTCCCTCCATTGGATGAGTGGCAAACGGTTAATCAAGAAGAACTGTTTGCGATGATGCAGAACAACAGAAACGGGCAGCCAGATGAGGGTGTGTGCGATATACGACATACAGTTCACTAGGATGAACTGTGTGTGATTAGGCAACGCAATAGAAAGGTTCAACTTAACAAGATGTGTGTGATACGCCGTAGAGAGCGGCCGTGTGCTACTACCGCCGTCTTGGTCTATTAGTCCCCTTTATATTCTGTGCCATATTTTGACCTTAAATTTACCCAACAAAATGTTAATGCATGTTACAAAAATTATATAACTAGAAACTATGTTCAAATACGAATCCAACGATATAATCTTTGGCGACATGCATTCGTATTTTATTAGTTAAATCCTACTTATAAACCAGGACGGGGGTATAGTAGGTAATTAAATCGCAAACATTTTTTATTAACCGTATGTGTACGTGTCCTTTCGTCCTCCTCTCGCACTTCTTGTCACCCCGCTGCCGCAGACGGCTTTGAGCGCAAGCTTGAGCAGCGCGCGGGGGCATTCTTTTGGCCAAACGGTGGTGAGCCCGTTCCCGCGCAACCGCGCAGGTTCCCGCGCAAGCTTCCCGCCCGACTCGGTGAAATCCCCCAAAATCCCAATGCTTACCAGCCTACTATATAAACCATCACGGCCGGCGAGTCCTGCGTCGCATTTTCCCCTCCCTCCCTGTAGCTTATCTCGTCTGCTTCTCCCACAATCGCCAATGGCACCGGTCCGTCGTCGTCGCTCAACCACTCCGCCGTCATCAGAGGACAGCTCCAGCTGGGAGGCTGCACCGCGGCGGTGGCGCAGTCCCCGGCGTAGTGTAGTGCGCGTGGCGTCCCTGTTGGGTGTGCACGGAACACCCACCACACGCTCCGCCGCCGCTGCCCGTCGGCAGCTGTTGCCGGCCGCCGTTGCCGCCACACCACAGTCGAAAGCCAGGGCCATCGCCCGCTATGCCGCCGCGGCCCGAAGGCGGGAGGTGGCCGTCGTGGCCGCCACCCCACTACCGGCCACTGTGGCCATCACCCGCTCCGCCACCGCGGCCCGAAGGCGGGAGGTGCTGGTCGTGGCCGCCACCCCATCATCGGCCGCCGTGGCCGCCAGCCCACCGTCGACCGCCGGGATCATCACCCGCTCCGCCATCGCCGCTCGAAGGAGGGAGGCGGAGGTGGAGCCCCGCACGTGCATCAGCGACCTTGCGCGCTACATCGAGTTCCTGCGGGAGGAGGAGCGCCTCGTCGAGCACGCAAAGAGCCTTACCGCAGCCGTGGCCGCAGCACACGCCGACGTAGAGGCGAGGAATCAGGAGATCTATGAGCAGTTCGGCCGCTTCGAGAGGGGTCGTCTGGGGCGGCAGAGGGCGTTCGAGGTGAGCGTCGCTGAAGGTGCAGCAGCGGCAGACACCGTATTGCAGTTGTCCAGCTCGTCGGTAGGCTCCTCCTCCTCTTCCTCTTACTGAGCACGCTCGGCAGAGGAGAGGTTGCCGGAAGTAGTACAAAGCCCCTCCATAGTAGTAATAGTATTTAGGGGCTATTTTGTTCTATTCATCTGACTATAGATGTGGTGGAACTGTACAACATACTTGAAATTAGCTAGTATATATAGTTGAACAAGCTATTTCAGTACGTGGTTGGCAACAATTGGGGAAAAGTTTGGTCGGTTCAGCTGTCGAGTTGAACTGTTTGTATAAATTAAGAATGGCTGCTTAATCTATGAATGAAATCTATGCTTAACTACTGAATTTTAGTTGCAAAAATTAGATAGTGCTAGTGATTTTTAGCTGCATATTTTGACAAATCGCAGTGTTACAAGGATTGACGAATGGCAATGTTACTAGATCAACAAATGTCAATCTTTCCAGTTTGACAAATGGCAATATACCCAATATGACAGATGCAAATCTTACCAAATTGTCTGTACGTGGTTGCACACGGGTCATCCGAAAAAACCGTATGCGTTGAAGGGAGGTACAAATCCTGCTTGCCAAATTTTCTCTTGGCTTAGCGCCGAAATCTCGCTTTGCATACCTTATTCAATCTGAACCGTTTGCGTTGAAGAGATGCACAAATCCTATGCGGCGAATTTTCCCTTGGCTTACTGCGGAAGACCATAGCTCTTACTTTGCATACATGTGTTCTATCTAAAACGTTTGCGATGAAGAGCTGCACAAATCCTGCTCGGCACATTTTCCCTTGGCTTACTAGGGAAGCTGTCGGTTTACATATGGGTGTTCTATCTAAAACGTTTGCGATGTTAGAGTGGTAGCTATTTTTTTCAAAATGCCTTTGTTGGCTGTTATTTGAGTGCGCCTTCTCTCAAAATGGACACAAAAAATACCACAGCATGTCAGGTGCCATTCCATGATAGCATGCCAAGTTTCATGAATTTCAGACGAGTTTTGGATTTACTAGAATTTAAAAACAAAGTATCTCAACGTTTTACCGGCAATCAACAATGCCCTGGTGTTTGAAATTCATTCCCATTTCTTGTATGGGATCTAAGCATGCACCCAAGGACACAGATTTGATTTTTCAACCAATTTATATGCACTGGAGCATGTGCATGTAGTTCAAATTTGAATTATGCACATAAAATGCCTAGAAAACCCAGTTAATGTATAAAAATGTCCAAACGAACTCCGAAAAATTTCAAAATTTAACACAACACTCCTGTTGTTCTATGTTGACACTAGAAAATTTTTGAAAGCAATAAGAGGCAACGGATATCGTTTCGTCCCCAAAGGTGGCACGTTCCCTACCGAAACCATCAGGCTTGTTGTGAGAAGCTCTGGTTTGTGGGAAGCTTATACCCAAACCTGCCCCAAATGGGACAAAAATTTTACCACAGCATGTTGATGCCGCTCCATGATAGCATGCCAAGTTTCATGAATTTCAGACGAGTTTTGGATTTACTAGAATTTAAAAACCAGGTATTTCAATGTTTGCGGCCGAGTGACGGTGGTAGGGTATTTGACATTCATTCCCATTTCTTGCATGGGACCTAAGCATGCAACCAAGGACACAGATTTGAATTTTCAAGCAATTTATATGCATTAGAGCATGTGCCTGTAGTTCAAATTTGAATTATGCACATAAATGCATTGAAAACTCAATTAATGTATAAAAATGTCCAAACGAACCCCGAAAAATTCAAAAATTTAACACAGCACTCCTGTTATTCTATGTTGACACTAGAGAAAAAATTGAAATCATGAAGAGGCAATGGATATCGTTTCGTATAGAAAGGTGAAACGTTCCCTACCGTAACCATGAGGCTTGTTGCGAGAAGCTCTGGTATGTGAGAAACTTATACCCCAACCTGCCCCAAATGGGACAATATTTTTACCACTGCATGTTGATGCCCTTCCATGATAGCATGTCAAGTTTCATGAATTTCAGACGAGTTTTCGATTTACTAGAATTTTAAAACCATGTATCTCAATGTTAGCGGCCGAGCGACGGTGGCAAACGTGTTTGACATTCATTCCCATTTCTTGCATGGGACCTAAGGTTGCAACCAAGGACACACATTTGATTTGTCAACCCGTTTATATGCACTGGAGCATGTGCATGTAGTTCAAATTTGAATTATGCACATGAATGCATAGAAAACTCAGTTAATGTATAAAATATCCAAGCGAACCCCGAAAAATCACAAAAATTGCACAACACTCCTGTTGTTCTATGTTGACACGAGAAAATTTTTGAAAGTAAGAAGAGGCAACAGATATCGTTTCGTCCCCCAAGGTGGCACGTTCCCTACCGAAACCATCAGGCTTGTTGTGAGAGAAGCTCTGGTTTGCGAGAAGCTTACACCATAACCTGCCCCAAATGGGACAATATTTTTTTACCCCAGCATGTTGATGCCATTCCATGATAGCATGACAAGGTTCATGAATTTCAGACGAGTTTTGTATTTACTAGAATTACAAAAGCAAGCACCTCAACGTTTGCCGGAGAGCCACGGTGCCGTGGTGTTTGAAATTCATCCCCATTTCTTGAATGGGACATAAGCATCAACCCATGGACACATATATCATTTTACAACCCATTTTGGTGCACCGGAGCATATGCATGTAGTTTAATTTTGAATTGTGCATCTGAAATGCCTATAAAACCAAGTTAATGTATAAAAATGTCCAAACGAACCCTGAATAATTCCAATTTTTTTGACGACACACCTATAGTTGCTTGTTCACTGCAAATAAAAGTTCTAGCAATTCAAACACCATCCTTTGCGGCTGTGACCCCATTATGTAATTCAAATCAAGACGAAAATCAAGTAGATCGCACACAGTTTCTTATCACCAACCGTGTGAGATGCAGTACAAAAAATCCTGGAGCACCGTCGGTGTATAGTACGCATACGGCTTACGCGAGAAGGTGCGTCGGCTACAGTCCACAGCCAGCATGTCAAGCACACTAGCTCGCTCCCCAAATATCATTTCACTGTTCAATCGTCGCAGGTGAAAGATGGGGACGTGGACCCGCTTCGTGAGGGCAACTTCGGCGGCCCACTCCGGCGAGAGCGCGGACGCAGCCGCCAGGCGCGTGCTAACAAGCTTTGTGAGCGCGGCCGCAATCTGCGACCGAGTGGCTAAGGCAGCCCAAACGCTGTTGTTGCTTCTCAGGTGGCGGCAGCAACATCTGCCTCGGGGATAGCAACTGGCGAGAGCGGCACAGCAGCTGTCCGTTCCGCAGCGGCGGCCTTAGCCCTGTTGGAGGCCGCCCACGACCATGTCGAGGCCACCCACACCCAGCTCATGGTGGTCACCACACAAATCGAACGAAGCTTCTCCGACAACGGTCGGCAACCCACGGCCGAAGACTTGGCAATCGCCGAGAGCATTCGAGCAGCCGCCCATTCCTGCGCAGCATACCTTGCCACGACGAAGCCCGCCCAAGCCAAGATCACAGCCACCCACGCCAAGCTCGTGGCGGCCTATTCCAAAGATATGGCGGATGCGGATGGCGAGATAGTTGCCGAGTATGGTGCGATGGATGCCATGGTGCCCCTTCCCAAGGAGATCGTCAGGCGCGAGCTAGACATGGAGGAGGCGGTGGAGATCGACAAGCACCAGCCGTAGTATTACTCTTTGTTTTGTTTAATTAAGAGCGCCGGTCTTTAATTTGTTAGAGTAATGTTTAGGTCAGCTAGCCCTGTTTAATTGCTGAAATTGCTCGATTAAGAAGTGTGGGTGTGCCGTATTCTCCTTTGTGTACGCAAATTATGCAATAACGTGGATGACCACTGTAACCAGGGAAATTTGAACCAAAATTTTTTACGTTCAAACTCATCACACACGGGTTAAGCTATCTGAATCGTTTGTGATGTTCACATATCATACAAAGTGCTGAATAAGGGACAGTGTCTGATGATAGTTTACGCGCCAGTTTTTTCGCTGAACCGATTCAAAATTTTCGACTTCCGCGGAAATATCTACCCCCCCCCCCCGCCCCCTCCCCCTTACCAAAAGCCACTTTCCCCTGTTTCCGCCTTCCTTTCCAGTTGAAACCTTCACTCCTTGCTTGCAGCGCCGCCTCCCTCCCGGTCGCCCATCCTTCACGCTGCTCGGCCTCGTCTATCCAGGCAGGTAATCCACACCCGACCCCCATCCTCCTCCTCCTTCCACATCCCACATGCCCCGACCGCCGGCGCGACACCTTCCACCCAAATCACTGACCCCTCCACCAAATAAGCGCCGCCCTAAGCCATGGTGCACGCAATATAGCCAGGAGCTCAAGGAGCATTTGGCAGCGGAGAAGCAAATCGCGGCTGCACGCGCGGATGAGGTCGCGATGGCTACCAATCATGCCGACACCCAGATCTTGAACAAGCACGTCGCCGTCGAGGCCACTGTCGATGCCTCACGCGCCGACACCGCAACGCGGTTGGCTGCTTTAAACGATAGTTCGTGGCGTTTTCTCGAGGCCACCCTCGGTGCCTTCGACGAAGACTACGAGGTGTTTTCTCAGCATGCACGTGCTTACCTCAACTCGAGAGCCAGCAGGTTGGTGCCCGGAGTGGCTCAGGCAACTCACCACTACGACGAGGGCACCCACGATGGGGAGGCCTCGCCCTCTTCCATGTCCAAGGAGCCAATCGTCATCGATATCTCTGACAATGAAGAGTAGCTTGTCTTATTAGCTCACTATAAGGACCCATGTTCAGTTTACTAGCTACTACCTTTCCTTAACAAATTCTAGTGAATTGTGCTATCTACTTTTACCATGCAATCTATTGCTCTAGTGTATATGTTCTATATGTCGTGCAATGTGGTGCTCACTTATTAACTATTTGGTTAATTAGTTGTGGTGTTCAGTTAACTATTTGGTTCAATTATGCAAATGTGATGTTCAATTCTTCAGGGTGCAATTTTGTATTGTCTTCCATGTGAGAAATAAATCAAATTTTTCTTTACAAAATACATGAGAAACAAATACAATTGCTATATTTCCAAGTTGTCAAGCATGCTTGGTTTGGTTAACTGTCTGATCTTCTAGTATGTTATACATTGTGCAATGTGGTGCTCAGTTAATGTTTGGTTCATTTGTTGTGGTGTTTAGTTAACTGTTTGGTTCAATTCTGTAATGCGATGTTCAATTGTTGTGGGTGCATTCTATTATTGTATACCATGTGAGAAATAAATCGAATTTGGCTGTACTAAATACATGAGAAACAAATACAATTGCTATATTTCCAAGTTGTTAAGCATGCTTGGTTTGGTTAACTATCTGATCTTCTATTAGAAGTATGTTATATTGTGCAATGTGGTGCTCAGTTAATGTTTGGTTCGTTTGTTGTGGTGTTTAGTTAACTGCTTGGTTCAATTCTGCAATGCAATGTCCAATTGTCATGGGTAGAATTTTGTATTGTTGTGCATGTGAGGAATAATCGAATTTGGCTGCACTTAATACATGAGAAACATATACAATTGCTATATTTCCTAGTTCTTAATCATGCTTGGTTTGGATAAATAGGTTTTCCATGTGGCTTGAATTAATCTAATGAATCTGCAATGTGCTTATTTTTCATCAACATATTTTACTAATAGCATGCGAACCCTCACTTAACCTGATCACCAACTACCTTATATGTGTTGCAGGGAAACAAAGGGAAGCACTGAGGTTTACAATCGAAGGTTGCACATGCATGGTCCTTTGTCGAATAGCACATTATTGTGCAATTGCAGGAACCATTCTAATATTTAGGTTTTTAACAATTTGGTCTTGCACATGTAGGTCCTGCTGTCAGAGGTTTTGACCCACTGTTCAACTCTTTTTGCATATGGGGAAATGAGTTGTCCATGAATATCAGTCAAGTCAAGAAACTCAGAAAGATTGTTAGGATAAAGAAATTAGCGACAAAAAACAACAAGATCTTTGTCTGCACAATGAAGAAGACATCAGTTCACTACAGTATGGTACTAACTATTATACCTTGCCTTTTTTATTCCTTTGCCCCATTTCCAATATAGAGAAGATATTTATGCACATCCTTGTTTTCAGGCCTTTCCAAAGCAGTTCACTGATGATTACCTCTCAAACCACCTGTATGGTCAGGAGGCGAGAAAGGTATTCATACAACACCCACGGTTCAATATTGAAGTGTTCCTGAAGAGGACGAAGGATGGACGGTCAATCATCCATAGGCACTGGCCTAAAGTTGCAAAGACCTTCAACATCAATGAATGCTCAATATTCGCCTTCTGCTTCAGCAGTTTTCCAGATGAGATACATATGTCTATGTACCATCTATGATGCTAATTTCGAAAGATTATAGATGTTGCATGTGAAACTTGGTGCTGGTGCAATTGTGTAATGGGGTAGCTGAGTGCTGAAGCTATATGATGTTGTACTCTGATGTATTTCAATTATGAAAATAAAATATATTGTGTGCTTAATATGAAATGTTAATTAGATTAATAAATTGATTATTAATAATAGGATAATTAGCCTGCTAATTGGGTTTTTCTATTGCAAACGGTTATTGAGAAAACACCGTGGGCGATGACCTCAGGCAATGCACACAGTTTTTAGGAATAAACCGTGTTGGATTAATGAAGAATCACACACGACATCCTCTTGAAAACTGTTTGCGTTAGGCCACCTGGCGCAAATGTTTACCACATAAAAACTGTGTGTGATGGACAGCCTTTGCCACACAGTTTCTTCTATGCACCGTATGTGATGCATTCAATAACGCAAACGATAAAACTGTTAATACCGTGTGCAATGAAAACGCTATCACAAACAATTTAACGGGGAAAATTGTGTGCGATGTACCTGCAAACAGAAACGTTTTCCTTGGAGCGACTGTGTGGGATGTATATACGAACGGAAACGTTTAGCGGGGACTGACTGTGTGGGATGAACTTACGAACGGAAACGATTTCGCCTGTATAATTGAATTTTTTTAGCACTACTGTACATATAACCGTATTTGATCGCTCGCCGATCGCACACGACCTCATTTTGCCGAGCTTGTGTGCCAGGAGGGCATATCCCCGACAGTTTCTGGATTATGTGGGAAGGACCCCCCTATCGCAGTCACTCACTAGGCAACGGTTCCAAATGCCGTCGCGGAAAGGGGTTAAAAACCATTTGTATAGCACCTCGCTGTACCAGTGTAACCATGTCCTATAGGATGAGGCACTATCCTATCAAGATCTCAAGTGACAATATTATCGCACACAGCCAATCTAAAGTGGAAACTATCCAAGCCGTGGAGCCATATACTTCCCTGTTCATGGTTGCAAAGGAACACCACTCCCACTAATAGAGTAAAATCAAATCAGCGAGCAAAGAAAACAGTAAGGGGGAGATCAGGAGATCTCACCTTGGCTCAGCAGCTTGCTGCATATGGGCAGCACCTGCATGAAAGGCCCCAACTTCTGGTTCTCAGCAAGCAGCTCAGCCAAGTACTGGCTGCACAAAACTATTAATTACACAACAATCACATCATCATTCCCATTCATCCATCCATTCATCCATCCATCAAGCAAACCAATCAGGAAAAAAAGTACATGGCAAGAAAACAATCTTGGGATAATGAATTGAGTAATAGAAAAAAGCTAACAACAATACAACTGAAGTGAAAGTCTACCTTCCTGTGATCATGGCGCAATAGCTCTAGCACTAAGATGAGGTCGTTTTGGAGACACCTACATGATTACATCACCTCAACTTCTTTCCTCTAGTGTCCAAGAGGCGAGCATTATCGCCCCTGGCCTTCTCTTCACAATACCTTACTTCCATCCTAGTTTTGCGAGTTTATCCTGTGTATTAACAAATAAATTATACCAGTAATAATCTATTGATTTTAAACTATTGTGGAAAATGGCATGGAAAGAGAGTCTCAGCTAATATACTTGCATTAAGGCGATACAATTAAATAGAGGAGTTAGCAAAGACTGTAAATAATACAAAAAGGGAGATGGAGTGATCGTAAGCATGCAAACTTGATCATTCGACATCAAATTTCTATCAATGAAGACGCTATATTCAAACTGTTAGCAAACAAAAATTGTAAACCATACAAAAAAGACGTTATATCGATGGGGAGAATATTGAAGAAAGAAAGCTTCTCAGTTTATGTAGACCAGGTATGAGCCATAAAGCTGAAGTGAACAATTTTATAGAAATTCACATGATTACGTGCTCATGTATGACTATCATGTATCATAGTATTTCTTCTTTTCTTGTTATAACCACACAAAAGCATAAGAAGAGGCACAACCTATATTTAGAACTTTATCCAAGATGCAAGTAACCTAAATACTTTCGAGTGCACAGTCAGTATTTTGCCAGCGGAAGGATGTGATTTTACACTAAAAAACTGAAGATTCTCAAAAGAATTAGAAAATGAAAGTAGGCATGCGGTGGCTACTTACTCTCATGATCAATAGGACCCCATTTCGACCGTAGGAGGTCGAAGAGAAGTCTGTTTCCTCCGTTTTGAGATACGCCAGACCCGTCCTGGTGAACAGGATCGCGTTGCGACCGTAGGCGGTCGAACAGAAGGCCGTTTCCTCCGTTCTGCGGTACGCCAGGCCTCGTTTCGGCTATTCCGTCCAAGCCGGTTGGCTCCCGATGAACACGATGCATTCCGTTGCCTCCCGATGAACACGACGACGCAGTTTCTCCGTTCTGAACCAGCCGGTTGGCTGCCGATGAACAGGACGCCGTCACTGCTCTCCGCTGCCTCTCCATGTACACGAGCCCTGGTCGTACGTATGCGCGAGTAGGCGTTCGAGACCCCTCCCGTATGTACGTACGTGGAAGCATTTACTTTCTTGCACCCTGGCTGTACGTACGTGTACACGATATTGACGGGACTGCGTGGCATGCTATGTCCGCGCCTCTACTACGACACGTGCCCTTCCTTACTCGGCCATGGTTCATCGCTGCAGCCTGCAGACAGACCGATCGACCAGTATGTACGTACACGTTCGCGACCAGAATGACAACGCTACGTACGCTTCGACCAGGTGGGTCCCGACTGTCAGGGAGGATAAGGAGGCACTTCCTTGCGTGCGAAGTTATTGCTGGTGGGTCCCAGCTGTCAGGGGAGAATAATTTTTTTTGCCCGTAATATGGACGCACTTCCTTGCGTGCGAAGATGTAGCTGGTGGGTCCCAGCAGTCAGGGGGGAAACTTTTTTTTGTGAAATACGGTGGCCCGTCCGGTGGGTCCCTGCTGTCAGGTGGAGGAATCATTATTTTACATGTAATAAGGTTGCACTTCCTTGCTGCGGCCGTGGACCCAGCTGTCAGCCTCTCCACGTACAGTACTCTTCCGATGAAAGTCGTTCCTTGACCACATTGACCACGCCGCGCCGAGAGCACCAAGGCGGTGGATGCTACCTCTTGAGCATGCATTGGTTATTCCCTTGAAGAGGAAAGGGTGATGCAGCAAAGTAGCGTAAGTATTTCCCTCAGTTTTGAGAACCAAGGTATCAATCCAGTAGGAGACAACGCAGCAAGCCACCGAATACCTGCACAAACAAACACCAAGTTGCAACCAACGCGACAAAGGGGTTGTCAATCCCTTCATGGTTATTCGCAAAGTGAGATCTGATAGAGATGGATAAACGGTAAAGTAATATTTTTGGTATTTTTGGTTTATGGAACGGAAAGTAAAGATTGCAAAATAAAGGAACGGCGACAGAAATTGGCAAGTTGACGGGAAACTAATATGATGTAAAATAGACCCGGGGGCCATAGGTTTCACTAGAGGCTTCTCTTAAGATAGAAATTATTACGGTGGGTGAACACATAACTGCCGAGCAATTGATAGAAAATCGCAAAGTTATAACGATATCTAAGGCAATGATCATGAATATAGGCATCACGTCCATGTCAAGTAGACCAAAACGATTCTGCATCTACTACTATTACTCCACACATCGACCGCTATCCAACATGCATCTAGAGTATTAAGTTCATAAAGAATGGAGTACCGCATTAAGCAAGATGACATGATGTAGAGGAATTAACTCAAACAATATGATGAAAACCCCATCTTTTTATCCCCGATGGCAACAATACAATACGTGCCTTGCTGCCCCTGCTGTCACTGGGAAAGGACACCGCAAGATTGAACCCAAAGCTAAGCACTTCTCCCATTGCAAGAAAAACCAATCTAGTTGGCCAAACCAAATCGATAGTTCGAAGAGACTTGCAAAGATATCAAATCATGCATATAAGAATTCAGAGGAGATTCAAATAATATTCATAGATAAGTTGATCATAAATCCACAATTCATCGGATCTCGGCAAACACACCGCAAAAGAGTATTACATCGAATAGATCTCCAAGAACATCGAGGAGAACTTTGTATTGAGAACCAAAGAGAGAGAAGAAGCCATCTAGCTACTAGCTATGGACCCGTAGGTCTGAAGTAAACTACTCACGCTTCATCGGAGAGGCAATGGTGTTGATGTAGAAGCCCTCCGTGATCGAATCCCCCTTCGGCAGGACGCAGGAAAAGGCCCCAAGATGGGATCTCACGGGTACAGAAGGTTGCGGCGGTGGAAAAGTGGTTTCGTGGCTCCCCTCGATGTTTTTGGGGTATAAGAGTATATATAGGAGGAAGATCTAGGTCAGGAGATCAACGAGGGGCCCACAAGGTCAGGGGGCGCGCCCTCCACCCTTGTGGCCGCCTCGAGGCTCCTCTGACTTGCACTCCAAGTCTCATGGGTGTCTTCTGGTCCAAGAAAAATCATCGCGAAAGTTTTATTCCGTTTGGTATTCCTTTTCTGCGAAACTCTAAAACAAGGAAAAAACAGAAACTGGCACTGGGCTCTAGGTTAATAGGTTAGTCCCAAAAATCATATAAAATAGCATATTAATGCATATAAAACATCCAAAACAGATAATATAATAGCATGGAACAATCAAATATTATAGATACGTTGGAGACGTATCAAGCATCCCCAAGCTTAATTCCTGCTCGTCCTCGAGTAGGTAAATGATAAAAACAGAATTTTTTATGTGGAATTCTACCTAACATATTTATTCATGTAATTCTCTTTATTGTGGCATGAATGTTCAGATCCGTAAGATTCAAAACAAAAGTTTATATTGACATAAAAACAATAATACTTCAAGCATACTAACAAAATAATTATGTCTTCTCGAAATAACATGGCCAAAGAAAGCTTATCCCTACAAAATCATATAGTCTGGCTATGCTCCATCTTCATCACACAAAATATTCAAATCATGCACAACCCCGATGACAAGCCAAGCAATTGTTTCATACTTTTGACGTTCTCAAACCTTTTCAACTTTCACGCAATACATGAGCGTGAGCCATGGACATAGCACTATAGGTGGAATAGACGGTGGTTGTGGAGAAGACAAAAAGAAGGAGATAGTCTCACATCAACTAGGCGTATAAACAGACTATGGAGATGCCCATTAATAGATATCAATGTGAGTGAGTAGGGATTGCCATGCAATGGATGCACTAGAGCTATAAGTTTATGAAAGCTCAAAAAGAAAACTAAGTGGGTGTGCATCCAACTTGCTTGCTCATGAAGACCTAGGGCATTTGAGGAAGCCCATCGTTGGAATATACAAGCCAAGTTCTATAATGAAAAAATCCCACTGGTATATGAAAGTGACAACATAAGAGACTCTCTATTATGAAGATCATGGTGCTACTTTGAAGCACAAGTGTGGCAAAAAGGATAGTAACATTGTCCCTTCTCTCTTTTTCTCTCATTTTTTTGGGCCTTCTCTTTTTTTTGGCCTTTCTCTTTTTTTTTTCCTCACATGGGACAATGCTCTAATAATGAAAATCATCACACTTCTATTTACTTACAACTCAAGAATTACAACTCGATACTAGAACAAAAATATGACTCTATGTGAATGCCTCCGACGGTGTACCGGGATGTGCAATGAATCAAGAGTGACATGTATAAAAAATATGATGAACGGTGGCTTTGCCACAAATACGATGTCAACTACATGATCATGCAAAGCAATATGACAATGATGATGTATGTCATAATAAACGGAACGCTGGAAAGTTGCATAACAATATATCTCGGAATGGCTATGCAAATGCCATGATAGGTATGTATGGTTGCTATTTTGAGGAAGGATATGTGGTGGGTTTATGGTACCGGCAAAAATTGCGCGGTACTAGAGAGGCTAGCAATGGCGGAAAGGTGAGAGTGCGTATAATCCATGGACTCAACATTTGTCATAAAGAACTCACATACTTATTGCAAAAATTTATTAGTCATCGAAACAAAGTACTATGCGCATGCTCCTAGGGGGATAGATTGGTAGGAAAAGACCATCGCTCGTCCCCGACCGCCACTCATAAGGAAGACAATCAAAAAACATCTCATGCTCCAACTTCGTTACATAACGGTTCACCATACGTGCATGCTACGGGACTCACAAACTTAACACAAGTATTTCTCAAATTCACAACTACTCACTAGCATGACTCTAATATCACCATCCTCATGTCTCAAAACAATCATAAGGAATCAAACTTCTCATAGTATTCAATGCACTTTATATGAAAGTTTTTATTATATCCCTCTTGGATGCCTATCATATTAGGACTAATTTTATAACCAAAGCAAATTAGCATGATGTTCTAAAGACTCTCAAAATAATATAAGTGAAGTACGAGAGTTCATCAATTTCTATAAAATAAAATCACCGCCGTGCTCTAAAAAGATATAAGTGAAGCACTAGAGCAAATTTTGCCTAGCTCAAAAGATATAAGTGAAGCACATAGAGCATTCTAATAAATCACGATTCATGCGTGTCTCTCTCAAAAGGTGTGTACAGCAAGGATGATTGTGGCAAACTAAAAAGCAAAGACTCAAATCATACAAGACGCTCCAAGCAAAACACATATCATGTGGTGAATAAAAATATAGCCTCAAGTAAAGTTACCGATAGACGAAGACGAAAGAGGGGATGCCTTCCCGGGGCATCCCCAAGCTTAGGCTTTTTGACATCCTTGAATATTACCTTGGGGTGCCTTGGTCATCCCCAAGCTTAGGCTCTTGCCACTCCTTATTCCATAGTCCATCAAATCCTTACCCAAAACCTGAAAACTTCACAACACAAAACTCCAACAGAAAATCTCATAAGCTCCGTTAGTATAAGAAAATAAATCACCACTTTTGGTACTGTTGTGAACTCATTCTTTATTTATATTGGTGTAATATCTACTGTATTCCAACTTTTCCATGGTTCATACCCCCCGATACTAGCCATAGATGCATCAAAATAAGTAAACAACACGCGAAAAACAGAATCTGTCAAAAACAGAACAGTCTGTAGAAATATGAATATTTGGAATACTTTTGTAGCTCCAAAAATCCTGAGAAAATAGGAAATCCTAGATAATTTGTTTATTAATCTTCTGCAAAAATAAAAAGTATTTTATCATGCTCGTGCTAAAAATAAGAATTGTTTTCGTGATCACAAAAGTTTCTGTTTTTCAGCAAGATGAAATTAACTATCATCGTAGGCTATCCCATAGGTCTTACTTGGCACAAACACTAATTAAAACACAAAACCACATCTAACCAGAGGCTAGATGATTTATTCAAAGCAAAAAATGACCTAAAAAGCAAGAACAAATATAAAATTGGGTTGCCTCCCAACAAGCGCTATTGTTTAACGCCCTTAGCTAGGCATAAAACACGAATAGATCTAAGTATTATCATCTCTGGCATTTGGGAAGAAAAGAGAAAATTTCTTATCTATGGCATTTATCTTTCTGTTTTGTGAGAGCACATGGCCATTGATCGTAGAAGAAAGATTAAGCACATTGCGAAAATTTGCATCTAAACTTGCCTTCATCTCTTTGATTATTTCGTTTTGATAGAAACTCATAATGGCGGAAGATTCAACATCCTTTTCCTTGGGGTGCCCGAATAGGGATTTCATCTTCTCATAAGTATCGATGGCATCCCCTCCAAGAAAACCGTTTTCAAAAATAGAATCCAAAACTTGCTTAAAAGAAGGGGGGAGGCCAAAATAAAAGCTTTTTAAGTAAACCTCAATTTGATATTGGGGCACATAGCTGGCTCGAATCCTCAACAGTCGATCCCAAGCATCTTTCAAAGATTCATCAAGCAAATAACGAAAAATTCCGGGATCATCTTCATCAAGATTGAAATCTTCCTCAACTATCCCAGTAAGTTTTTCCATAGCATCATTATTTATAAGCTTAGAAAGGACAGATGGGTTATCCAAGGTACTTGAACCTGGGAGAAAACCCGAAGCTCTTCTAGATTCGGCCATGGAAAAAGGGATGAACAAAAAGGAGTGCGAAGGAAAGGCAAATCTTTTCGAAAATCATTTTAGAAGTGGGGGACAGGAAAACGAGAGGCGAATGGCGAATAATGTAATGCGAGGGTTGAGAGTTTATGATGGGTACTTGGTATGTCTTGGCTTGGCGTAGATCTCCCCGGCAACGGTGCCAAAAATCCTTCTTGCTACCTCTTGAGCATGCGTTGGTTTTTCCCTTGAAGAGGAAAGGGTGATGCAGCAAAGTAGCGTAAGTATTTCCCTCAGTTTTGAGAACCAAGGTATCAATCCGGTAGGAGACAACGCAGCAAGCCACCGAATACCTGCACAAACAAACACCAAGTTGCAACCAACGCGACAAAGGGGTTGTCAATCCCTTCATGGTTATTCGCAAAGTGAGATCTGATAGAGATGGATAAACGGTAAAGTAATATTTTTGGTATTTTTGGTTTATGGAACGGAAAGTAAAGATTGCAAAATAAAGGAACGGCGACAGAAATTGGCAAGTTGACGGGAAACTAATATGATGTAAAATAGACCCGAGGGCCATAGGTTTCACTAGAGGCTTCTCTTAAGATAGAAATTATTACGGTGGGTGAACAAATTACTGCCGAGCAATTGATAGAAAAACGCAAAGTTATGATGATATCTAAGGCAATGATCATGAATATAGGCATCACGTCCGTGTCAAGTAGACCGAAACGATTCTGCATCTACTACTATTACTCCACACATCGACCGCTATCCAGCATGCATCTAGAGTATTAAGTTCATAAAGAACGGAGTACCGCATTAAGCAAGATGACATGATGTAGAGGAATTAACTCAAACAATATGATGAAAACCCCATCTTTTTATCCTCGATGGCAACAATACAATACGTGCCTTGCTGCCCCTGCTGTCACTAGGAAAGGACACCACAAGATTGAACCCAAAGCTAAGCACTTCTCCCATTGCAAGAAAAACCAATCTAGTTGGCCAAACCAAATCGATAGTTCAAAGAGACTTGCAAAGATATCAAATCATGCATATAAGAATTCAGAGGAGATTCAAATAATATTCATAGATAAGCTGATCATAAATCCACAATTCATCGGATCTCGGCAAACACACCACAAAAGAGTATTACATCGAATAGATCTCCAAGAACATCGAGGAGAACTTTGTATTGAGAACCAAAGAGAGAGAAGAAGCCATCTAGCTACTAGCTATGGACCCGTAGGTCTGAAGTAAACTACTCATGCTTCATCGGAGAGGCAATGGTGTTGATGTAGAAGCCCTCCGTGATCGAATCCCCCTCCGGCAGGACGCCGGAAAAGGCCCCAAGATGGGATCTCACGGGTATAGAAGGTTGCGGTGGTGGAAAAGTGGTTTCGTGGCTCCCCTCGATGTTTTTGGGGTATAAGAGTATATATAGGAGGAAGATCTAGGTCAGGAGATCAACGAGGGGACCACAAGGTCGGGGGGCGCGCCCTCCACCCTTGTGGCCGCCTCGAGGCTCCTCTGACTTGCACTCCAAGTCTCCTGGGTGTCTTCTGGTCCAAGAAAAATCATCACGAAAGTTTTATTCCGTTTGGACTCCGTTTGGTATTCCTTTTCTGCGAAACTCTAAAACAAGGAAAAAACAGAAACTGGCACTGGGCTCTAGGTTAATAGGTTAGTCCCAAACATCATATAAAATAGCATATTAATGCATATAAAACATCCAAAACAGATAATATAATAGCATGGAACAATCAAAAAGTATAGATACATTGGAGACGTATCAGTGGACGATGGCGAGGCCTAGGAAGGGGACGACGCCGAGCCGGGGAAGACGTGGCAGTGGATGTCCACGAGAGAGGAGTACGAGGGTTGACTGGTTCGGCTGCAGTGTGAGGCTGCCGTCGTCGCAGAATAACAGGGGGTGTGGGTGAGTAGACAGTAGAGGGATGGCCTTGCCAGCGGTGGGAGTAGGGTGGGGCGGTGAGGCCTACACAGCAGCACAGCTGGCCACGGGAGGCAGGAGCAGGCGGTATCGCCGGCGCTGGTTTGGGTGGCTGGTGCAAGAAGAGCAGCGATTGAAGAAGCAGCAGGACCATTCGATTAAAATCCAATGGTCACTGCTGCTAGAATCGTTTGTTGACTAAGTTGACAAAACCCTGCGTACGCATCAACTTAGTAGGCCCACAGGTCAGCCTCCGAACCGGTGCGCCCCAGATGTTAGTGGGAGGAATCATTTTTTTCATGTAATAAGGAGGCAGTTGCTTGCGTGCGGCCATGGACCATGGGGGTCCCTACTGTCAGCCTGTCCACGTACATCCCTATTCCGATGGCTGTCGTTTGTCGAATATTGAGCACGCCGCGCCTAGAGCACCAACGCGGTGGACGACGGTGAGGCCTAGGAATGGAACGACCCGGAGCCGGCGAAGACACAGCAGTGGATGCCCACGCTGAGGAGAGTATGACGGTTGACTATTTCGGCTGCGGCGTGAGGCTGCCGTCACTGGAGAATAACAGGAGGTGCGGGTGGGTAGAGGGATGGCCAGGCCAGCGGAAGGAGTAGGGTGGGCCGGTGAAGCCTGCGTGCATCACAGCCGGCCACAAGAGGAGGGAACAGGCAGCCCCGCCGGCGCTGGTTTAGGCGGCTGGAGCAGGAAGATCAGAGATTGAAGAAGCACGTCGGCCGTTGGATGGACATCCAACAGTCACTACTGCTAGAATCGTGTGTTGACTGACAAAGCCATGCGTAAACAAGTCAGCCTCAAAATCTGTGGCGTGTAGAGCCCATTTGCAATTATTTTTATAATTTACTGCACATTTGCTAATTCATATGGAATTTATTGTAGCCCATTTTCCATCTTTAGAATTGCTGCCCATTTTCTGGTCAGTGCCAGGGTTAAAAAATTGAACTAAAAAATGTGCGAAATTTTAAAAATTCGCATATTTTTGGTGGGGAACAAAATATTCTTAATCCAAAAATTAGTAGCCATACTAAAACAAATTTAAAAATAAAGTATTACTATGTCATGTTAAAATCCAATGAAATATAAAATATCAGTGAAGAACAAAACAAAAAACAAAACTAATTGCCCATTTGCTATATTTTTTTTGGAATTTGCAACCCCTTTCATATTACTTTTAAGATATATTGCCCATACTCTTTGGCCAGGCCGGAATGCATCCCTCCTCGTCTTGAAAGATTTGCAGCCCAGTAAGTCGGAGAAAACAAATAGGCCTAGCTTGGGTATTCTTCAAAAAGAAATAGTGGGCTACCTATTTTCCCAAAGAAAAAACTGCTGGGCTGGTCATGTTGTTAGACGGGCCACAGAGACCACACAACCCAGTTTATAGCCTGCTCCTCCGAACAAATCCTCAAAAAAAAAAGTTGTGCAATTCTGCCGTTAATTGACTATACGTTGACAATGATGTGGGTCCCAAATATCAGCAGGGTGGATTAGAGTAAAAAAAATGAGGGGTGCATCTGAGTAGTAAAAGAGGCGCTTGCTTGTGTTCGGGAGTGGACCTGGTGGGTCCGTACTGTCATACTCACAACTACAGTCCTCTCGCGATTCACTATGTTGACAGGGCCGGACGGCGGCGCCGCGGCGAGCGCACCAAGGCGGAGGATAAAGTGGTGTCGCCAATGTGTTGGGCTGGGTTGGGCATTCTTATCGAAAAATAATAATGGACCGGAACTATTTACGACATTGACTACGATTTGCATGAGTCCACTGGTTGCAGGAAGAAAATGGTGGGAGAAAAAAGACTGGTCGCTATCTTTGCCTAAGAATAATATCGACTAAATGTAACGACACTCTCATAGGAAATAATATCCTCCTGTTAAAATTTGACTTTTCAAATCGTGAATTTAAAGAACTGGTGCATGAGCATTTAGCTTTATTTATTTATTTATTTACTTATTTATGTTTAGGGGACCATGAGCATGTACCTGGGCCGGATTCATGTGAGAGCCTCCCTTCCAGTTAATTATGGGCTCCTCTATTGGGCCTTCATCAGTGGGCTGCATGTTATCGACAAGTGGAAAATGTGTTCCGTACCCAAAATAGTATGCGCTACGTACGGTACAGGGCGCTAAAGGATCGGACCGTGCAACAACTTCCAAAACATTGTGTTTGTCGTTCTAACAACACATTTATTCAACCAACAGACGAAATATACTACTGATTGTACATTGAAAACAGCAGCAGCAACAACCAGGGCTGGGGGTGCAACAGAAGCAGTAAGCAGGCCAGAAGAGTAAAGACGCAGCTCTCTCTTCCAAACCAAACATCAGCCATCATTACAAAAGGGCTATCAAAAAAGAACAAGTGTATGCATCAAACTAAATAAAGATCCTACTACACCAAGTGTACGCATCTAACTAACTGGCTCAGTTAGATGTTACTATTTATTAAGTTGTGGAGATTGGCTGACGGCTTAAACTAGATGGGTGCCTGACGGGGGAAACTCCAGCCAGCAGGTCGAAGTCTGATACTTACGACCCTCTCTCCTACTTTGGGCTGCAGAGCGTGGCGGCACATATCAGGGTATGGTGCATGGAGAGACGCATGGTACGCTGTGTTCACACAGTTTTGCCTGATGAACGAAACTGCGCTGCCATCATGATCCTTGCTGTCGGTTATCTCCTGGTTAATTAGATAATTCAGTCCGAGAAACAGAGAGCGTGCACCAAGGCTACTTACCAGCCTCCAGTCAAAAATTCCTGAAGGCCCAGAGAAGTTGGGATCCTGCTCAAAGACCTTGCAGTGACTGTGATTGTATTCCGCGAATCAACACGTCCAGTACGTGCGAACGATCATCAATCATTCGTCGCCGTCTGATCGAGCCAGGAACCACCTGCAACTGCCATGACGCTTTTCTTTGAAAGATCCTGGGACTAGGAAGGGTAGGGACACCAGGTGGCCTACAACATCATATCAAGTTCGAGTCAAATAAAAAAGGGCTTGTACTGTAGTCAATCTTAAGAACATCATGTTATGAGCATGAATATTTTTTCAGTAAATGTTGACAGTAATAAAAGCAGCCATCATGATATCATAGGAAAGTAACATACTGTTGTAACAACCATTTGTAGCGATGACTGGAGTAGGCCAGCAATACGTCCAACCATAGAAGGAGTCCACAGCGTAAATGAATCCCTTGTGTTCAATGGCATCAGAGAACCATGGAGGATGTATGATCCTGCGATGGACGTGCAGATTTATCCACTTACCGCAGTGACCTATCAGATAGGTGAGACCGCGGTTGAAGAACGCAATTAGCCTGAAGTCTTTATAATTCGCATATCCTGTGGGCACTTGGCAGATTACAACCTTGAGCAAATCAAACTTGGTATCATGTTGGCTACTGTAAGATTCTGAGTATTCTGGGCCGTGGTGCCAAAGCAGTGTAGTGTTAATCGAAGGAAGGGGGATCAATCGTTGGGTGTAGACCTCCACGAGCATCCAGCTGCCCCGACCGTCGACGGGCACCATCCAAGACGTGTTCATGCCGACCCAGTACATATTGTTAATGTAGTTGAGGGTGACGTGGATCGAATCGCAGTCGAGGGGGTTGATGCTCGCCACCGTACGATCGTTATTCTGCGTGACACGCCGTTTCTGAAGATCAGGCGGCATTAGGAAGCAAGGAGCTGGCTTAAAAATCTCCGGCCTGAGGGCTTTGAGTAAACGGTACAGCCCCGACGAGCACGCGGCGAGCGGCATGGTACTAAGATTGTCCACACGCAAAACAATGAGCTTGATTACCTCTGTGGGGAGCGAATTCCAGCCATTCTTTCGATGGACGCTGCTTGGTTCTGCCATTGTTAGTGCTTGGGTTTCGGAAGAGGGGGGAGGCACCTTAGCGGGGATGGAAGATTGGACGATTATGTGCGGACGAAGATGGAGAAGCGAATATGTGCTGCAGGAAGTGGACAGGTGATGATGACAACAACACGCCGCTTGACTTACGAGACACATCCCAGTAGCGTAGGGTCATATCGATGCCAGACAACTTGCTTGAGTGATCACAGTACTAGTACTCCCTACAGTACCTACTACTATGCCCTAGTTTGCATATAGAGTAGTGGAGTAGGACTCTGCTCTACTACTAGCACCGGAGGAGTAGTATATTCTAATCTAAAATAGTTACAAACTTCAATGCCCGAGCGTGGAACGACTATGAACCGCCATCGGTGCTAACTCCAATCCCCAGCAAACGTTCGCTGGGAGACATGGCAGTTGCAAACGCCCGCGACGCAGTTATAGTACGTGTGTAAGGGTGGCGGTTTTGTCAAATACTATGGCTTAAAAACAGGCCACCGTCGGATGGAAATTTGACGGTTACGTGGGATACACCAGGATTGAGCTCATGGCGAACAATCGCCAAATATCATTACTAAAAAAAGGTTAAAACACCCGGGGCTATATCTTGCACCGACTGACCACTAACAATGATACTAACATAGTTGTAAAATGGTCAAAGACCGTGTCTACGTGTTGTTTGGAATTATATGCAAACTAGCAAGATGCCCATGCATTGCACGGAACATCAAGATGCATTTTTTTACAACACACCTGTTGTGATTGACCCATGCAGGAGTAATCCCATGTGTAAAAACTAATGATATCTCGCGAATTTTATCGAAAAAATGGTATCTCGAGAATTTCATCAAAAAAATGATATCTCTACTCTACTATACTCTTATAAAAAACAGAGTTGGTGATGATGGTGTGCCTGCCATCCTGCAATATAGGCCATCCGATTTATATCTGACGGATAGGAAGGAAACTATGGCAATTTTGTAAAAAGAAACCCACACCACTCTCCACATTTGCAAATAAGGCCTTCCCTCGTTCATCCTTTTCTCCCACAAGATAAACTACTCATACAAATGCATCTTGATGTTCCGTGCAACGCATGGGCATCTTTCTAGTCTCGAGAAAGATGAGAGATAAGGTGAGGAGGAGTGGGGCGTGGTGGTGACTGGTGGTCGGACTGGGCGGAGGCATGGGGATGGACGGCGCCGGCAGCGGCCACCGTGCCAGATTGTTCCAGAGACTTCCTTTTTTAATTGCTCAGCAATGAGGTTGTGCGAGATAAGGATGAACGAGGCAAGGCCTTATCTGTAAATGTGGAGAGAGGTGTGGGTTCTTTTGTAAAATTGTCATAGTTTGCTTTCTATCCGTCAGATATAGATCGGACGGTCTATATTACAAGATGGCAGGCACACCATCATCACCAACTCGGGTTTTTATACTCCCTCCGTCCCAAAATAAGTGTCTCAACTTTGTACTAGCTTTAGTACAAATTAGTACTAAGCTCAAGACACTTATTTTGGGACGGACGGAGTATAAGAGAGAGTAGAGAGTAGAGACTAGGGAGTACACTAGTAAGGACACCATCTACTGCTTCGTGTGCTACTCCTGCGCTCCATTCGGCGGGCGCAACGTCCCCCACAGCCACTCCCTCCTACGCTCCATTCGGCGGGCGCAACGTTCCCTACAGCCACTCCCGTTTAATGGACGGCCTGGTCGATGCCTGCAAGGTGCCCTGCGTCTATAAGAGTTTCGGCTGCGAGAGGTACGTCGACCAGCACTCGCTGGCGGAGCATAGTTCCAGATGCTCGCATGTGCGCTGCTACTGCTATGAGTGCACGCCGCCGTTTGAGGGCTCGCTGGCAAGCCTCGTGCATCACCTCATGGCACCGTCCGTCACTCTATTGGCCCGCGGTGGTGAACATCAAGTACGAGACGTGCTACCCGTTCGCCGTGCTTGAGTCACTGGAGGATCACCGCCGCCTGCTAGTCACGGAGGAGGATGGCACCGTCTTCCTCTTGGCCATGGGCACCGGCAAGGCCCACGCAGGCCGCCACCCCATCCCTGTAGTGTGCGTCAGGGGCAACGCCGCTGACGCTGACACGAGGCCGGTGTACAGGTGCGTGCTCACTGTTACTGCCCCTCCGAGGTACGAGGGCGCCCACGCTGCCTCCATCACACTGACTGGGACTGTGCCGAGCTGCTCCTTTCCCGGCAATGTGGACATGGAAGACGCCTGGTATGATTTTCACCCCAAGATGGTGCATGGGGACTCCAAGGAGGTTCACCTAGTCATATGCATTACCAAGTCAAATGTTCATCATTAGTCTTCGCTCAATGTAATCCGTTGTCTAAGCATGTGGAGACTTCTTATTTATATAGTATAGAACCTTCCATCCATGATCTTGCTCTATTAGAGTATCACGCTTGAATAAAAGTGTATCCATTTATGGTTTAGTCTAGAATCTTCCATGTATGCTTTTGCTGCATTAGAGTTCTCGCTTGCCATTTATGAGATTAATTGAGAATTTTTACTACAGTAATGGTGAAAGACTTATGATGAACCATTTCTTACATCTCCTCTGCCCCCTTCCAAGTCATCCTGATTTAATCCCTCCGTCTAGGTGTATAAGAGCATGGTTAATACTTAATAGTATAGCCAACTGTTGACTATAAGAAAGTGCCATGTCATCTATAGCCAACTTATAGCCAACATGTATAACAATTAGCTATAAGTATGTGCTACTTTATTAATACATGGCCCACTTTCCACTCTCACATAGTGCCTAGGAGCACGTGCTGCAGCTGGCTCTTGCATGAGAGCCCGCTTACATTCTCTCTCCTATCCTCTCTCCTCCAACTAAGAATTAGAAATATTACTTTACTTCTTACAGCCTGCTGACTGTACCTTATTGTACTCGCTCTAAGTCACCTTACGAAAACCAAATAATCCCAAAACACTTAGGCGCGATGCATTAACTCCCACCTCATTTCTTGTTTCTTGACATATCAACCAATAAGAGATGTGGGGCGTGCATGTTTTCAATGACTCAAGACTACCAAACACGACATGCAGTGGTTAGTTCATTGCATGCAATGCTATTAATTAGCAAATAAACATTAAGTTCTCTCATTTTCCCCTCATTCTTGGTCACGGTGCACAACTTAAGATGACTTATTCACCTAGATGGAGGGAGTACATTCATGGTGGTCTAGAAAAAATAAATAAAATCAATACTCAAAAACTAATTCTTAAAGATCATCTCTTGCAAAGCACAATAAGTGTTATTTCTTCATAAGTTTTGGATGCAAGTTGAACAGTTGAACGCTTTTGTTTGCAAAAGGTACTTTTTTATCTATTTCACCCGGATGTTTGTGAGCTCTAGAGAAGAAATAATATCCGAAGAAACCTATCGATACTCGTTACACATGAGATGACCCCCACATACTTTGTCAAAATAAACAACTCCCCGATCAATGCATTTTCACTGTTCCATGCAATGCACGGGCACCTTACTATATATAGTACGACCAGAAATTTAACTAACATTATATATAGTACGATAAATGCTCATGCATGTACCAAAAAATTATATCATTGAAAACTATGTTCAAATACGAATCCCACGATATAGTTTTTGTTGACATGCACTAACATTTTGTCAGTTAAATCTTCAGTCAAATTCAATGGGGGACTAATAAACCACGACCGAGGTAGTGCTAGTGTAGAGGGCGGCGCTACACGGGAGTCTCACACCGCTCGTGGCGCGGCAGTAAAGCCGTCATATCACAAAACCCCACCACTCCCAATAATAAGTGGCCTGGTAAAATAAACGGACAAGCAACCATCACATCCCTCTTTCTTTTTTGCATTTCATCTCTCTGCATTTACTTTGTCCAGTTCATCTCGCACACTCGATCCCTAGCTACTACTCCTAGTATCCCTAGCTACTACTCCTAGGGCCAGTTCTTTTGGCGGCTTAAAAAATAAGCCGTCTCTTCCCCAGCTTTTCCCATAAGACTAGTCACAGTGGAGAGTAACATAAGGCGCCTCACTCATTCATTTGGGCTTCTAAACTACTACCTCCATCCTGGTTTATTAGTCACCATTGTAATTTGTGCTAAATTTTGACCAAAGATTTAACTGATAAAATGTTAGTGCATGTCAACAAAAGTTATATAATTTTTTGTGACATGCATAAACATTTCTTTAGTTAAATTTATGGTCAAAATTTGACACATATTACAATGGGGACCAATAAACCAGGACGGAGGTAGTAGTTATGGGATTACTAATCTAGAAGCCTAAAAGAACTGGCCCTGGTACTCCTAGTTGTACTACTCTACTCAAGTTGGAATTCCAATTGCACGGCACAACTTGTTAGGCAAAAATTTCGGTACAGAGTGTACGAAGCGGTTTGGAAATTTGCATGCCTTCCCTACCAGTGAGATACTCCATACAAAGTATGATAGAGAAATAACCACAGAGAAGGAAGCTAAAAGTAAACAATCAAACGAGCATTTTTGCATTTCTTTTGCATTGAATCGTTTCACAAGCTTGACTAGTGCTGTTTTTCTACTTTTACAAAAACCGCATCGTAATGTTAAAATGTGCATTTGCACGTACATAAGTAATAGTAGTAGCACAGTCAACAAGCATATATAGAGAGAGACGTGTAGTGCGATATATAGTTAAGTTTGTGCTATATGCACGTACTTACAAAATGCGTACGGATACACAAGGTTTCCAAACTTTTCCTTTTACATACTTAATTAAGGACGCTAATAATTCCCGAACATTCGGGATTTATCATTTGTGTCCCAAAACTAATGAGATCGCCTTACGAAACTAAATTATTCCTAATAAAAGCCACGGCGCTCGCTGCAGCGCTTGCGGCACGCCACGATTGCCCTGGTGCGCGGCCGTTTCCCAGCGCGCCGGCACAACGCCTCTTCCTCAGCCTCGCAACTCGAGAGGTGCTGATTGGCGGCTTGCCGACTGGCGAGCGCGATCTCACGGGTGTGGTGATCCGGTGCCAACAGGTACTCCTCCTCGCTAGAAGCGTGCACCCGGTCCACGTACCGCCAAGCGTAGATGAGGCGCTTGCACCCGACTGCACTCAGGGCTTTGGTACGGGCGTCCTCCGCCACCCTCATGGCCCTCGCACGAGCCTTCTGCCAAAGAGCCAATTGCCTGACTCTCTTGGACGCGACATAGGCCTGCCAGTCAGCATGCCTCGCGGCGCGCTTCTCTTCCTCGGCCTTCTTCTCCGCCTCTATTTTGGCGCGCTCTGCCGGAGGCAAAGCCTCCCACAAGGCGACCTCCATTTCTTTCCAAAGCTCCTCAAGGCTGGGGGGCTCGGCGGGCGGCACGATTAACGTAAGATATGTTGTGTGATTAACGTAATAGCTACGTGGGCATATTTGTTGGAGTAAATTACGGGGGAGGGAAGGGGTGGAAATATTGCTGATCACAAAGGATTGGACGAGCGCGGGGGGGGGGGGCGGAGAGGGGAGAGCCATGCATGTAGATTTTTTCCACACGGGGTGGAGTGGTGGGACCGCCGGAGGGAGAAGGAGAGTCAACCAGGCAAATTGTTTTCACACATGGAGAGGAAAAGATTTGGAGACGAATGGGCTTCCTGCAGTTATGGGGAACGGTGCATAATAAGTCATCTTGCATGCCGGGCTAGGTATAGTCTCAAGTCATTAAAAACATACACGCCCCACACATGTTCAGATTTCAAGGTGCACTAAATTATTGCATGCGATGATTAAGGCTAGCCATAGCGGTGGTATCTTAGCTGGTATCATGCACACGGGAATAGCAAACATGCTGATGTGGCAAAGAATTAAAGAAGAGAGGGGGGGTTAGAGTAACATAGGTAGATACCGCATCATGTTAAATACTATGCTACTTTGTGTCATGCATGGCACTATAAAGGTAGTCCAGTATCATACACTAGTATCATGCACATGATACTAGTATATGATACTTTCCACTATGAGTATCCTAAAGAGAATATTAACTAATCTCTCTACTCTTATAAAAAGCAGAGTTGGTGATGATGGTGTGCCTGCCATCCTGCAATATAGGCCGTCCGATCTATATCTAATGGATACGAAGGAAACTATGAGAATTTACCCGCACTCCTCTCCACATTTGCAGATAAGGCCTTCTCTTGTTCATCCTTTTCTCCCACAAGATAAACTACTCATACAAATGCATCTTGATGTTCCGTGCAACGCACGGGCATCTTGCTAGTGCATGTAAAAATCTTTGTCATTTACTAGTGTTCATGCATGCATGCAATGCGATAATGCATTGATAAACACATTTTTTTGTGAAGAACGAGAGCATTAATTGAGTACTTTTGCAGACTACAAAAATCTATTCCACCGCCTCTATCTTGGTAAGAGTAGGTGAAAATTTTGAATCGAGCCCTTTAAACTAGAAGGGAGGTAGTAGTACTCTAATAGCTAACCATGTTGTGATGACTAGATAGGACATGGCACGCACCTGGACGGGGGAACTAGTCTGCATTGTGCATATAAGTTTTGTCTAAAGTCAATGTACCTCTACTTTGACCAAACTGATAGAAAAATGTATCAATATTCACAATGTCAAATCAATATTTTTATACTCATTATGAAATGTAGTTTCATAAAATATATATTTGGTATTGTAGATATTGATATTTTTAGTATAAATTTGGTCAAAAACTTTGCAAACTTTGACTTGACACAAATCTTACGCGGAGTAAAAAGGACCAGAGGGAGTATCATGCATGCGGAGTAGGCAAAAAAATTGCTCATTTATAGCCGTCCGAAGTCTCAAAGGGCGCGACCGCGCTAGTGAGGCGAAGGTCGTGGGAGGCGTGACGGTTGACGGAATTAAGTGAAGTTACATGCACACGCCGGCATGGCGTGCGAACACGCAGAAGCTATACCGTCAGGCCTACGATATGGGTCTAGTAGACATGACATCTAGTGGTTCCCGCATAGTACTCGAGAACTCTTTGGGGGCATGCAGCCGTTTATCCACCGGGCAAGCCACCACCCCATGCCGTTCGCACGCCCTACTCGTCCCCATCTTCTACCTTACAACAGTTTGCTCCCAGTCATCTCGTCCTTTCACATGACACCAGTTCAACTTCTCCTAACCCGCCTCCAAAATCCATGGCCTCCCAAATCTCCATGATCGCCGCTCAGTACCAGGTTAGAACCATCACCGGTGATGAGTTCATCGTCATCTACACCCGTAGATCCGCGACGGTGGAAGCATGCCTTGCTTGCTTCCTACGCATGTTCAAAAGGTCAAAGGATGAGTGGGTCGCTGGGCTAGATGTTGAGTACACCACAGTCCTGGAAAAGCGAGAAGCTTTTAAAGGAGGCAGAGAAGAACAAGCCCACCGTGATCCAGGTTTGCGTACATAACGTGTGCTTGGTCTACCACATATGCCATGCCGACGTTAGGTGCCAGGAATTTGAGTTCTTCCTCAAGGACAAAAGAGTGAAATTCGTTACTGTAGACTTTACGAACGACAGGAGAGTCCTGGGTCGGATAGGCCTCGTTGTAGGCCAGCCCTTCGATCTCCAGAAGGCAAGCCTGGTGTCCTCCTCTCAGCCTTCAACGCTGACCCTGGCAGCAGCCATGATTGATCCTTCATACGCTAAACTGAAGAAACCTCACCCGGAGTTTCATCTTGCATGGGAATCGAAGACAATAGATGAAGATCACATTGTGTATGCAGCAACGGATGCCTACCTTTGTTTAAATATCTACAAGGGTTGGATGAAGAAGCAGATCCCAGTGTCCGGTTCAAGCAAAGAAGTGTCGGCGAAGAGGAAGAGGAAGAGGGACGAGGATGAAGTCGAGGACGTGGACTCGGACTCCGAGTAAGGTGGCAGTGCCGTTGCTCATGCTGGTTCTACTGCAGTGTCAAGCAGACTATTTGCTTAGTTTTATTTCAGGGGTGTGTTGTGCTGAGCCCCCAGCAGAACTATGTTTATGTTCTTTCTCGTTATTTGAACTCTTTAGTACGCACAGTAGTACTAGTATGTCTTACTACTGTTCTTCTTATAGTTGGTACTACTGCTCGTTTCTTCGCGTTCCTACTATACTTAATACGTACTAGTAGTATAATTTGGGTTAGTCGATTTGTGAAAGAAGTTCGACGGAGCGAAGGAAGAAGATGACAGAGAAGCTACCCCAGTATCTATATTTGGGTGGCAGGGTGCCCATGATCTATCTTATGAGTGTTGGGTGTGGAATGCAGTTCGCCGAAAAAAATGGATCGTGCCCGGGGTTAAACAGATGGCGGGGGTGGGGGGGCATGGCGGTGGCAGGCGGTTCAGGGGAGGGCGGGGTGGTGGCGGCAGGCGGTCAGGCCTGTGGCGGGCTGGCGGCTCGATGCCTGAGAGAGAAGATGAACAGTGCATCAATTTCGGAGGTTGAAGAAGCCCTTCTGGCCGTCCATGTTGCATCCAATGGCTCACAAGAGTCGACTGACCCAAATTGTTCCTTTCAAGGTCTCGAAGGTAGATTCCACGTCCGCACCCGGTTTGCAGGCTCGGCGCGGGCACGACCGGCTTCCGCCGCGACAGCCACCATGCGCGCCTCCTCCACGCGGGCGGTGACGACAATGACATGCTAGCTCCTCCTTGCCGGCTTGCTGGAGCACGCGCTCGTCCTCCTCTTCGTACGCTGCGGGCATAGACGCGGCTCCACTAGCTGCTTGCATGCTTGGCAGCGCGGCGGCATCGCGAGGAGTGACTGCAGACGACGTGAGCGGGCGAGCCTTCGGCTTCATGGCACAGGGATGGCGGGGACACGGCGGTGATGGGCGAGAAATGGTCGGCCGGAGCAGGTGGGCGCCGGCATGCGCAACAGCTGCGGCATATTGATGAGTGCGCGTATGGGAGCTTAGTTTAGTTTTATATAGGGTTGGTCAAACTTAAAAGAACACCGTACTAGTACACGTAAACATTAGACTGAGGCATCGCTTATACTACCATATTAGTTAGCACAGCATCGATACGGAATCCTGTGCAAGCGCGCGCACCGCGGCCGCGCGGTCGATCGAATGGTGCGTCACCGTGTCCCGCTCGAAGGACATCCACCGAACCTTTTTGTGTGTGTGAAAACAATCCCCGAATATTACTCTACTTTTTTTCCTGGAAAAGTTCTTCACGCTACAGTTCATGCTTATTTGGATTTGGACGTTTTAGGTGCGCCCTAGTTTTTTTTAATACTGATTGTGTGTGTGACTGAGAGAAAATGTGTGTATGTGTCCATATGTGTGTTGTGGCGGAAGGGCAATGTGGAACGGTGTGCGTGTGATAGAGACATAGAGAGGTGTGAATGTGCAAATGATCATGCATGAGTGAGACATAGAGAGATGCCGATACGTTGTGTATACATGAGAGAACGGTCTTCTATTTGTACTTATGTGTGTGAGAGAGACAGAGAGAGGAGCATCCGTAACACAACAACCATCTCTCTCGATTCGTTCGTCCCTCGCACGATCGCATGTAACACATGCATCAACGAACACATTTTGACACCCTCACCCGGCCCCTGCCCACCTCAAGGCCCGCACATCGCTCTCTATCTCGCACGCACAATCTCTTCGTGAAAACCCTATTTAGCATGTAGCTTTCCATCACATATACACACATTCTCTCCATAGGTTTGATTTCTCTCAATATCTGACACACACACACACACACACACAGACTACACACACACTCCCCCATCCCCCGAGCACACAATTCATCCCCATCCAAGGTTATATGGTGACCACTCTCGCATGTGCTTCTCTGCACCCCAGCATGCACACCACCTCAATCTTCAAAGAGGGCATCGAGGAGATCGAAGACGGCGACCACACTGCACTAGAGAATGCGGGGCCATTTGGAAGCAGGATGATGTGACGACGGCTGACTGACTCCTCCCCCCCCCTCTCTCTCCCACACAAAATTATCAATCCCTCAACCCATGAGATCCTTCTCCTCTCGTCCATGTTTTTCCAGCTCTCTCATCAAACCCGTTGTCTCTTCTCCTTCCACGTGTATAGAATCCGGATGCACACGCATCTCACATATATTACATGTCTCTGATACGTCTCCAACGTATCTATAATTTTTTATTATTCCATGCTGTTATATTATCATTCTTGGATGTTTTATAATCATTTTATAGTCATTTTACATCATTTTTTGGTACTAATGTATTGAGATAGTGCCAAGTGCCAGTTACTATTTTCTGCATGTTTTTTACATCGCAGGAAATCAATACCAAACGGAGTCCAAACGCAGCGAAACTTTTTGTGAATTTTTTTTGGACCAGAAGACATCCAGTGGGCCGGAGAAGCACCTGGGGGTGCTCCGAGGGGAGCACAACCCACCAGGGCGCGCCTGGAGGCCCAGGCGCGCCCAGGTGGGTTGTGCCCACCTCGGGTGCCCCCTGAACCGCCTCTTTGCTCTATAAATACCCCAATATTCCAGAAACCCTAGGGGAGTCGACGAAAATCAATTCCAGCCGCCGCAAGTTCCAGAAACCATAGATCCAATCTAGACACCATCACGGAGGGGTTCATCATGTCCATTGGTGCCTCTCCGATGATGCGTGAGTAGTTCTTTGTAGACCTACGGGTCCGTAGTTAGTAGCTAGCTGGCTTCCTCTCTCTCTTTTGATTCTCAATACAATGGTCTCTTGGAGATCCATATAATGTAACTCTTTTTGCGGTGTGTTTGTTGGGATCCGATGAACTTTGAGTTTATGATCAGATCTATCTTTTTATCCATGAAAGTTATTTGAGTCTTCTTTGATCTCTTATATGCATGATTGCTTATAACCTCGTATTTCTTCTCCAATATTTGGGTTTTGTTTGACCAACTTGATCTATTTATCTTGCAATGGGAAGAGGTGCTTTGTAATGGGTTCGAACTTACGGTGCTTGATCCCAGTGACAGAAAGGGAACCGACACGTATGTATCGTTGCTATTAAGGATAACAAGATGGGGTCTATTTCTACATAAATAGATCTTGTCTACATCATGTCATCGTTCTTATTGCATTACTCCGTTTCTCCATGAACTTAATACACTAGATGCATGCTGGATAGCGGTCGGTGTGTGGAGTAATAGTAGTAGATGCAGGTAGGAGTCGGTCTACTAATCTTGGACGTGATGCCTATATAATGATCATTGCCTGGATATCGTCATGATTATTTGAAGTTCTATCAATTGCCCAACAGTAATTTGTCACCCACCGTTTGCTATTTTTCTAGAGAGAAGCCACTAGTGAAATCTACGGCCCCCGGGTCTCTTCTTTATTATATTTGCCTTTGCGATCTATTTTCCTTTGCTTTTATTTTCAGATCTATTAAAACAAAAATACAAAAATACCTTGCTGCAATTTATTTTATTTGGCGTTCGATCTATCAATCTATTACAACTTTATCCCGTCTCCGTGCCAATTTCTGGCGCCGTTACCCGAAAGGGATTGACAACCCCTTTAACACGTCGGGTTGCGAGTGGTTGTTATTTGTGTGCAGGTGTTGTTTACGTAGTGTTGCTTGGTTCTCCTACTGGTTCGATAACCTTGGTCTCATCACTGAGGGAAATACCTACCGTCGCTGTGCTGCATCATCCCTTCCTCTTTGGGGAAATACCGACGTAGTTCTAGCAGACATCAGTCTCCATCTTTCTCACAGACCTAACTTCTTCCTCTCTCTCTCTCTCTCTCTCTCTCTCTCGTTAGGTTTGTCTCCTACTCTCTCGCCCACATACATACAATCTTTCCTGCCCTATCTGCTCCATCTTCGCAAGCTCTCTCTACATGTTTCGTTCACGCATTGGGATGTGTTCAAAATGTTGCTTTTATAATGGATCATGTAGAGTTATGGTTGGTTTTGTTGCATCCTACAAAGTAATAACTATGAAATGCATTTAGATTTTCATTTGACTGGGATTATGTGAGTTTGAGCATATTGTGAAGTACTATAGACCTCGTATACATCTTGGAATTCAACAATGATTCTAACTATTGAATTGTATAAACCATTACATTCGAAGTCAGTAGCCTAATATATTTATTTCACGATTACAACAAATGATTAATTCCACTACAAACTAAGAAAACAAATGTGTACTCCCTCCGTTTTTATTTAAGTCCGCGTATTAGCATTGGTTAAAGTCAAGTTTTGTGAACTCTCACAAAGTTTATAACAAAAAATATTAACATATACAATAACAAATAAATACCATTAGATTCATTATTGAATGTACTTTCACATCATACATATTTGTTATGGTAAATGTTTATATTTTTCTATAAACTTGGTCAAACTTTAGGAAGTTTGACTTCGGTCAAACCTAATATGCAGTGTTAATAAAAATGGATGGAGTACTAGTAGTTACTAGTACGACTAACTACTAGTACTACTCGCTAGTTGCTTAGGCCAATCACCCAACACGCCAAACGGGGAGTTCAGTGTTATAAGATTTTGAGGTCGGCGGGAAAATGTCCCATGACCGTGATTCGAGCAGTACGAAGTTACCATCATACCCTTCGGAACAGGCCTACGGATGATGGTTGGTAGGGGGCTGTTTTCGTAACTTCAGGTTCACCCTACCCAGCCAACCCCACCCCGGCACCCAGAGTAGTACACCTGAATACTCCCCATTTTCTATCCCCACCGCTAAATAGACTTCTCCATGGCACCGCAGCCTTCGTGCTCCTCCCCTTCTACATTGGCGCACTCATCCACCGCAGCGCATTTGCCTCATCGACGACGTCATACGCCGCACTGGAGCCGGTCCACCGTCGTCGTCGTACATGGAGCCTCTTCCTCGGCACCGTCTTCCACGGTCTCGGATCTGCTTCCCGGAAGCCGACGCCAAGCGTAGAAGCACCACCGTCGTGGACAATGAATTGACTCCCGTTGCCGACCATGATGCATAGAGGCCGCCGCGACCATCGTACTCCTCCTCGATTGGTAATGTGTGTATTGAATCTCTTAGCAGTACATGTGTAGTTCCAATTTTGTTCATACCTACCCTTCAAATTTCCTGGTTGTTATTGTTCCTGTAAAAGTAATTGGTTATAGCTTGCATTGTCCAACAGGATATAACCTTGTAATTGTGCGTCGCTCCTGTATTGCGCTGTGCTTGGGTAGGTTCTTCATCTGCAACCAGTAGTGTGGCAAATGATGGAAAGTTTTTTAGAACTAGCAAGATGCCCATGCGTTGCACGGAACATCAAGATGCATTTGTATGAGTAGTTTATCTTGTGGGAGAAAAGGATGAACGAAGGAAGGCCTTATTTGCAAATGTGGAGAGGGGTGTGGGTATCTTTTTGCAAAATTGCCACAGTTTCCTTCCTATCCGTCAGATATAAATCGGACGACCTATATTGCAGGATTGCAGGCACACCATCATCACCAACTCTGTTTTTTATAAGAGTAGAGAGTAAAGATAATAATAAATAAATAAAAATTTAAGAGTATTGAAGAGAGTAGAGATAGCAGGGACGCCGGGAAAGGATCGCGCGCGCGGGAAAAAGCGGCCGGGCGCGCGCTAGTTTTGGCGCGCGGCGTCCGGCGCACTTTATCAAATCCAACGCCCTCCCACCGCTCTGTGCCTTGCCACCGCTCTCTCCCTGCTCTTTCTCGCCACACCGCCGCCGCACCACCATGCCGCCGCGTCGCCGGGAAACTTGGGGATACCGCAGTGTCCGCGCGCGCCCCTCTGGCGGCTTCTCCGCCGAGATCTGGTTCCGCGGGATGCGCCTCGGCCTCGGCACTTTCGACACCGCCCACGAGGCCGCCCGCGCGTATGATGCGGCAGCATGGCACCTCCGATGGCCTCATAGAGCATTCAACTTCCCCAACGTGCCGACGCGGGAGCGGGCGCAGGAGCTCGCGCCTCCGCCGCGGCTTATCACCGACGAGGATCGTCGCGACAATCGGAGGCAGGAGCACCGTCTCGGCATCGCCGAGATGGACGAGGAAGCCATGGCGCTGTGGCGCCAACGCTTCCCGCAGGACATCATAAACGAGTGCGAGTTCTACGTGCAAAGGAGGGCGGAGAGGGAGAAGAGGAGGGCGGAGCGAGCCGCCTATCGCGAGGACAAGCGTACGCAGAAGGCGGCCGCTCAATTCAACATCAAGCTAGGGGCAGCGTCGCCCTGGGACTCCAACGACGATCGGTATCTTCACGCCTACATTGAGACGTCGGAGGAGGACATCACTGAGGAGGAGTCGGACGATGAGGAGTAGTTGAACTATCTATTTTTTTTATCTATCTATGCTATATCTATGCTGAGAACTATCTATGTCTCTACTCTCTACTCTCTACTCTCTTATCTTATTGTCTTATTATGATTACTCTTATAAAAAATAGAATTGGTGATGATGGTGTGCCTGCCATCCTGCAATATAGGCCGTCCGATTTATATCTGACGGATAGGAAGGAAACTACGGCAATTTTGCAAAAAGATACCCACACCCCTCTCCACATTTGCAAATAAGGCCTTCCCTCGTTCATCCTTTTCTCTCACAAGATAAACTACTAATACAAACGCATCTTGATGTTACATGCAATGCACGGGCATCTTGCTTGTATCTATCTATGCCAGTATCGACTCGGATTTGAATGTGTATCGAGTCAGAGTAGAAAGGAGAAAAAAATATAGCGCGTCTGCTGGAGCGGCACGCGCGCGCAATTTTTTGCAGCGGCCGCTGGAGCCAGCACTCCGCGGCCCGCAAAAACTGGTTATTCCGGCGGTGTAAATGCTTTTTTAATGCGCCACGCATTGCGCTTCTGTTGGAGATGCTCTAACATGGCAGATGAGTGCTTTAATGTTGCCCACAAGATGCGTGAGTATTACTATATTTTTCTTGCCATGTTGAGATTTTAAAACCACGAGTGGGAACATGCAGAGGAGCAATGAAGACCAAACACGGGATATTGGGGACATCTTCAAGGAACATGGCAAGTTAAAGAGGAGGTGCACCGAACCTTTAAACGAGCTTTGGTAAGTAACACCCTTTCAATTACTTTCGTTTAGCCTCGTGTTCTTACGATGTGTATATGTTGTAGTTTCTGTTTCTCTTAGCCTCGTGTTCTTCGATGTGTAATAAGAAGAGTCTTAATCGTCCTAATGCTTTCGTTTTTAGCTTGATGTAGGAAGTGGGTGTTCTCACCTTGGAGTCTGTGTTTATATTTATCCTTTTGAATTCACTTCTTCGAGTCCTGTTTATCTGGCTTCTACTAAATGGATCTAGGTTGCTGTTGGGGAACGTAGCATGCAATTTCAAAAAAATTCCTACGCTCACGCAAGATCTATCTAGGAGATGCATAGCAATGAGAGGGGGGAGAGTGTGTCCACGTACCCTCATAGACCGAAAGCGGAAGCGTTTGACAACGCGGTTGATGTAGTCGAACTTCTTCTAGTTCCGACCGATCAAGCACCGAACGTATGACACCTCCGAGTTCTGCACACGTTCAGCTCGATGATGTCACTCGAACTCTTGATCCATCAAAGTGTCGAGGGAGAGTTCCATTAGCACGACGGCGTGGTGACGGTGATGGTGAAGTGATCCGCGCAGGGCTTCGCCTAAGCACTACGTGAATATGACCGGAGGCGTAAACCGTGGAGGTGGGCGCCGCACACGGCTAGGAATCAATGTTGTGTGTTCTTGCGGTGCCCCCCCCCCACATATATATAGGTGGGAGAGGGAGGGGAGCAGCAAGGGGCACCCCAAGTAGGAGGGATCCTACTTGGGCGCCTCCTACAAGTTGGCCTCCCCCCCCTTCATATTCATCGGAGGGGGAAGGAAAGAGAAGGGGGGAGGGAAGGAAAGGGGGAGGCCGAATCCTCCCCTTTCCTTCTCCCTTCCCTTCCTTTCCTTATCCTCCTATTCGGCCTATAGGGGGGTGCACCAGCCCCTTAGGGGCTGGTCTGTCCCTCTCTTGGCCCATTAGGCCCATATAGTTTGCCGGGGGGGTGCCCGGAGCCCCTTCCGGTGCCCCGATACGTACCCGGTACCCTCAGAACACTTCCGGTGTCCGAATACTATCATCCTATATATGAATCTTTACCTCTCGACCATTTCAAGACTCCTCGTCATGTCCATGATCTCATCCGGGACTCCGAGCAACATTCGGTCACCAAATCACATAACTCATATAATACAAAATCGTCATCGAACGTTAAGCGTGCGGACCCTATGGGTTTGAGAACTATGTAGACATGACCGAGACACCTCTCCGGTCAATAACCAACAGCGGAACCTGGATGCTCATATTGGTTCCTACATATTCTACGAAGATCTTTATCGGTCAAACCGCAATGACAACATACGTAATTCCCTTTGTCATCGGTATGTTACTTGCCCGAGATTCGATCGTCGGTATCTTCATACCTAGTTCAATCTCATTACCAGAAAGTCTCTTTACTCGTTCCGTAATACATCATCCCGCAACTAACTCATTAGTCACATTGCTTGCAAGGCTTATTATGATGTGTATTACCGAGAGGGCCCAGAGATACCTCTCCGATACTCGAAGTGACAAATCCTAATCTCGATCTATGCCAACCCAACAAACACCTTCGGAGATACCTGTAGAGCATCTTTATAATCACCCAGTTATGTTGTGACGTTTTATAGCACACAAGGTATTCCTTCGCTATCCGGGAGTTGCATAATCTCATAGTCAAAGGAATGTGTATATGACATGAAGAAAGCTATAGCAATAAAAATGAACGATCAATATGCTAAGCTAACGGATGGGTCATGTCCATCACTTCATTCTCCTAATGATGTGATCCCGTTCATCAAATGACAACACATGTCTATGGTTAGGAAACTTAACCATCTTTGATTAACGAGCTAGTATAGTAGAGGCTTACTAGGGACACGGTGTTTTGTCTATGTATTCACACATGTATCAAGTTTCTGGTTAATACAATTCTAGCATGAATAATAAACATTTATCATGATATAAGGAAATATAAAATAACAACTTTATTATTGCCTCTAGGGCATATTTCCTTCAGTCTCCCACTTGCACTAGAGTCAATAATCTAGCTCACATCGCCATGTGATTTAACACCAATAGTTCACATCTTTATGTGATTAACACCCATAGTTCACATCACCATGTGACCAACACCCAAAGGGTTTACTAGAGTCAATAATCTAGCTCACATCGCTTTGTGATTAATACCCAAAGAGTACTAAGGTGTGATCATGTTTTGCTTGTGAGAGAAGTTTAGTCAACGGGTCTGCCACATTCAGATCCGTATGTATTTTGCAAATTTCTATGTCTAAAATGCTCTGCATGGAGCTACTCTAGCTAATTGCTCCCACGTTCAATATGTATCTAGATTCAGACTTAGAGTCATCTAGATCAGTGTTAAAGCTTGCATCGACGTAACTCTTTACGACAAACTCTTTATCACCTCCATAATCGAGAAACATTTCCTTAGTCCTCTTAGGTAACTAAGGATAATTTTGACCGCTGTCCAGTGATCTACTCCTGGATCACTATTGTACCCTTTTGCCAAACTCATGGCAAGGTACACAATAGGTCTAGTATACAGCATGGCATATTTTATAGAACCTATGGCTGAGGCATAGGGAATGACTTTCATTCTCTCTCTATCTTCTGTCGTGGTCGGGTTTTGAGTCTTACTCAACATCATACCTTACAACTCAGGCAAGAACTCCTTCTTTGACTGATCAATTTTGAACTCCTTTCAAAATCTTATCAAGGTATGTACTCATCAAAAGTCTTATCAAGCATCTTGATCTATCTATATATCTTGATGGCCAACATGTAAGCAGCTTCACCGAGGTCTTTCTTTGAAAAACTCCTTTCAAACACTCCTTTATGCTTTCCAGAAAATTCTACATCATTTTCGATCAACAATATGTCATTCACATATACTTATCAGAAAGGCTGTAGTGCTCCCACTCACTTTCTTGTAAATACAGGCTTCACCGCAAGTCTGTATAAAACTATATGCTTTGATCAACTCATCAAAGCGTATATTCCAACTCCGAGATGCCTGCACCAGTCCATAGATGGATCGCTGGAGCTTGCACACTTTGTCAGCACCTTTAGGACAGGTTGCATCATATACAACTCTTCTTTAATATATCCATTATGGAATGCAGTTTTGACATCCATTTGCCAGATTTCATAATCATAAAATGTGGCAATTGCTAACATGATTCGGACGGACTTAAGCATCGCTACGGGTGAGAAAGTCTCATCATAGTCAACTCCTTGAACTTGTCGAAAACCTTTTGCGACAAGTCGAGCTTGTAGACAGTAACACTACCATCAGTGTCCGTCTTCCTCTTGAAGATCCATTTATTCTCAATGGCTTGCCGATCATTGGGCAAGTCCACCAAAGTCCACACTTTGTTCTCATACATGGATCCTATCTCAGATTTCATGGCCTCAAGCCATCTGTCGGAATCTGGGCTCATCATAGCTTCTTCATAGTTCATGGGTTCATCATGGTCTAGTAACATGACTTCCAGAACAGGATTACCATACCACTCTGGTGCGGAACGTGTTCTGGTTGACCTACGAGGTTCGGTAGTAACTTGATCTGAAGTTTCATGATCATTATCATTAGCTTCCTCTCTAGTTGGTGTAGGCATCATCGGAATGGTTTTCTGTGATGAGCTACTTTCCAATTCGAGAGAAGGTACAATTAATTACCTCATCAAGTTCTACTTTCCTCCCACTCACTTCTTTCGAGAGAAACTCCTTCTCTAGAAAGGATCCATTCTTAGCAACAAAGATCTTGCCTTCGGATCTGTGATAGAAGGTGTACCCAACAGTTTCTTTTGGGTATCCTATGAAGACGCACTTCTCCGATTTGGGTTCGAGCTTATCAGGCTGAAGCTTTTTCACATAAGCATCGCAACCCCAAACTTTAAGAAACGATAGCTTAGGTTTCTTGCTAAACCACAGTTCATACGGTGTCATCTCAACGGATTTAGACAGTGCCCTATTTAATGTGAATGCAGCTGTCTCTAATGCATAACCCCAAAACGATAGTGGTAAATCGGTAAGAGACATCATAGATCATACCATATCTAATAAAGTATGGTTACAATGCTCGGACACACCATTACGCTGTGGTGTTCCAGGTGGCGTGAGTTGTGAAACTATTCCACATTGTTTTAAATGAAGGCCAAACTCGTAACTCAAATATTCGCCTCTGTGATCAGATCATAGAAACTTTATTTTCTTGTTACGATGATTCTCCACTTCACTCTGAAATTCTTTGAACTTTTCAAATGTTTCAGACTTGTGTTTCATTAAGTAGATATACCCATATCTGCTCAAATCATCTGTGAAGGTCAGAAAATAACGATACCCGCCGCGAGCCTCAACACTCATCGGACCACATACATCGGTATGTATTATTTCCAATAAGTCAGTGGCTTGCTCCATTGTTCCGGAGAACGGAGTTTTAGTCATCTTTCCCATGAGGCATGGTTCGCACGCATCAAATGATTCATAATCAAGTGATTCCAAAAGACCATCTGCATGGAGTTTCTTCATGCGCTTTACACCAATATGACCTAAACGGCAGTGCCACAAATATGTTGCACTATCCTTATCAACTTTACATCTTTTGGCATCAATATTATGAATATGTGTATCACTGCGATCGAGATTCAATAAACCATTTACATTGGGTGTATGACCATAGAAGGTTTTTATTCATGTAAACAGAATAACAATTATTCTTTGACTTAAATGAATAACTGTATCGCAATAAACATGATCCAATCATATTCATGCTCAACGCAAACACCAAATAACATTTATTTAGGTCCAACACTAATCCCAAAGGTAGAGGGAGTGTGCGATGGTGATCTTATCAACCTTGGAATCACTTTCAACACACATCGTCACCTCGCCCTTAACTAGTCTCTGTTCATTTTGCAACTCCTGTTTCGAGTTACTAATCTTAGCAACTGAACCGGTATCAAATACCCTGGGGTTACAATGAAAACTAGTAAAGTACACATCAATAACATATATATCAAATATACCTTTGTTCACTTTGCCATCCTTCTTATCTGCCAAGTATTTGGGGTAGTTCCGCTTCCAGTGACCATTCCCTTTGCAGTAGAAGCACTCAGTTTCAGGCTTAGGTCTAGCTTTGGGCTTCTTCACGGGAGTGGCAACTTGTTTGCCATCCTTCTTGAAGTTCCCTTTCTTTCCCTTGCCCTTTTTCTTGAAACTAGTGGTCTTGTTAACCATCAACACTTGATGCTCTTTCTTGATTTCTACCTTCGCCGATTTCAGCATCGCGAAGAGCTCGGGAATCTTTTCTGTTATCCCTTGCACATTATAGTTCATCATGAAGTTCCAATAGCTTGGTGATAGTGACTAGAGAACTCTATCAATCACCATCTTATCTGGAAGATTAACTCCCACTTGATTCAAGCGATTGTAGTGCCCAGACATTCTGAGCACATGCTCACTGGCTGAGCTATTCTCCTCCATCTTGTAGGCAAAGTACTTGTCAGAGGTCTCATACCTCTCGACATGGGCATGAGTCTGAAATACTAATTTCAGCTCTTGGAACATCTCATATGCTCTGTAGCGTTCAAAACATTTTTGAAGTCCCGGTTCTAAGCCGTAAAGCATGGCGCACTAAACTATTAAGTAGTCATCATATCGAGCTTGACAAATGTTCATAATGTCTGCATCTGCTCCTGCAATAGGTGAGTCACCCAGCGGTGCATCAAGGACATAATTCTTCTGTGCAGCAATGAGGATAATCCTCATATCACGAACCCAGTCCGCATCATTGCTACTAACATCTTTCAACTTATTTTTCACTAGGAACATATCAAAAACATAGGGGCGCTACAACGCGAGCTATTGATCTACAACATAGATATGCAAATACTATCAGGACTAAGTTCATGATAAATTAAGTTCAATTAATCAAATTACTTAAGAACTCCCACTTAGATAGACATCCCTCGAGTCATCTAAATGATCATGTGATCCATATCAACTAAACCATGTCTGATCATCACGTGAGATGGAGTAGTCTTCAATGGTGAACATCTCTATGTTGATCATATCTACTATATGATTCATGTTCGACCTTTTGGTCTCCAGTGTTCCGAGGCCATGTCTGTACATGCTAGGCTCGTCAAGTTTAACCCAAGTATTCTGCATGTGCAAAACTGTCTTGCACCCGTTGTATGTGAACGTAGAGCCTATCACACTCGATCATCACGTGGTGTCTCAGCACGACGAACTGTCGCAACGGTGCATAGTCAGGGAGAACACTTATACCTTGAAATTTTAGTAAGGGATCATCTTATAATGTTACCGCCGTGCTAAGCAAAATAAGATGTATAAAAGATAAACATCACATGCAATCAAAATATGTGACATGATATGGCCATCATCATCTTGTGCTTTTGATCTCCATCTCCAAAGCACCGTCATGCTCTCCATCGTCACCGGCTTGACACCTTGATCTCCATCGTAGCGTCGTGGTCGTCTCGCCAACTATTGCTTCTACAACTATCGCTAACGCATAGTGATAAAGTAAAGTAATTACATGGCGTTTGCATTTCATACAATAAAGCGACAACCATAAGGCTCCTGCCAATTGTCGATAACTTTTACAAAACATGATCATCTCATACAACAACGTATATCACATCATGTCTTGACCATATCACATCACAACATGCCCTGCAAAAACAAGTTAGACGTCCTCTACTTTGTTGTTGCAAGTTTTACATGGCTGCTATGGGCTTCTAGCAAGAACCGTTCTTACCTACGCATCAAAACCACAACGGTGATTTATCAAGTTTGCTGTTTTAACCTTCAACAAGGACCGGCTGCAGTCAAATTCGATTCAACTAAAGTTGGAGAAACAGACACCCGTCAGCCACCTTTATGCAAAAACTAGTTGCATGTCTGTCGGTGGAACCGGTCTCATGAACATGGTCATGTAAGGTTGGTCCGGGCCGCTTCATCCAACAATACCGCCAAATCAAAATAAGACATTGGTGGTAAGCAGTATGACGATCACCGCCCAACACGCTTTGTGTTCTACTCATGCATATCATCTACGCATAGACCTGGCTTGGATGCCACTGTTGGGGAACGTAGCATGCAATTTCAAAAAAATTCCTACGCTCACGCAAGATCTATCTAGGAGATGCATAGCAACGAGAGGGGGAGAGTGTGTCCACGTACCCTCGTAGACCGAAAGTGGAAGCGTTTAACAACGCGGTTGATGTACTCGAACTTCTTCTCGTTCCGACCGATCAAGCACCGAACGTACGGCACCTCCGACTTCTGCACACGTTCAGCTTGATGATGTCACTCAAACTCTTGATCCAAAAAAGTGTCGAGGGAGAGTTCCATCAGCACGATGGCGTGGTTACGGTGATGGTGAAGTGATCCGCGCAGGGCTTCGCCTAAGCACTACGTGAATATGACCGGAGGCGTAAACCGTGGAGGGGGGCGCCGCACACGACTAGGAATCAATGTTGTGTGTTCTAGCGGTGCCCCCCCACCCCACATATATATAGGTGGGAGAGGGAGGGGAGCAGCAAGGGGCACCCCAAGTAGGAGGGATCCTACTTGGGCGCCTCCTCCAAGTCGGCCTCCCCCCCTTCCATATTCATCGGAGGGGGAAGGAAAGAGAAGGGGGGAGGGAAGGAAAGGGGGAGGCCGAATCCTCCCCTTTCCTTCTCCCTTCCCTTCCTTTCCTTCTCCTCCTATTCGGCCTATAGGGGGCGCACCAGCCCCTTAGGGGCTGGTATGTCCCTCTCTTGGCCCATTAGGCCCATATAGTTTGCCGGGGGGTGCCCATAACCCCTTTCGGTGCCCCGATACGTACCCGGTACCCCCAGAACACTTCCGGTGTCCGAATACTATCGTCCTATATTCGAATCTTTACCTCTCGGCCATTTCAAGACTCCTCGTCATGTCCGTGATCACATCCGGGACTCCGAACAACATTCGGTCACCAAATCACATAACTCATATAATACAAAATCATCATCGAACGTTAAGCGTGCGGACCCTACGGGTTCGAGAACTATGTAGACATGACCGAGACACCTCTCCAGTCAATAACCAACAGCGGAACCTAGATGCTCATATTGGTTCCTACATATTCTATGAAGATCTTTATCGATCAAACCGCAATGACAACATACGTAATTCCCTTTATCTTTGGTATGTTACTTGCCCGAGATTAGATCGTCGGTATCTTCATACCTAGTTCAATCTCGTTACCGGCAAGTCTCTTTACTCATTAGTCACATTGCTTGCAAGGCTTATTATGATGTGTATTACCGAGAGGGCCCAGAGATACCTCCCCGATACTCGGAGTGACAAATCCTAATCTCGATCTATGCCAACCCAACAAACACCTTCGGAGATACCTGTAGAGCATCTTTATAATCACCCAGTTACATTGTGACGTTTGATAGCACACAAGGTATTCCTCCGGTATCCGGGAGTTGCATAATCTCATAGTCAAAGGAATATGTATATGACATGAAGAAAGCTATAGCAATAAAACTGACCGATCAATATGCTAAGCTAATGGATGGGTCATGTCCATCACATCATTCTCCTAATAATGTGATCCCATTCATCAAATGACAACACATGTCTATGGTTAGGAAACTTAACCATCTTTGATTAACGAGCTAGTATAGTAGAGGCTTACTAGGGACACGGTGTTTTGTCTATGTATTCACACATGTATCAAGTTTCCGATTAATACAATTCTAGCATGAATAATAAACATTTATCATGGTATAAGGAAATATAAAATAACAACTTTATTATTGCCTCTAGGGCATATTTCCTTCAGTTGCTCTGAGTATTGATCTAAAAAAGAAGTAACTTCATGTCAGGATGCAGTTCCTGCGAGGAGGGAAGTATGGTCAACCTCGAGATCATGTTTCCAAAATGAGGCTAGATTACACACAAGGTGCTCGTTCCCTAATGATGCTGGATTAGACACAAGGTGCAAATTCCCAGATGATGCTGGAATACACACAAACCAGGTGGAGTTGTCAACTGTTTGTGTCCTCGTGGCTCTAGTAAAGGCTGAAAGAAAGCGTGCAGCAGCCCTTGAGAATGTAGCTGAGTTCCTGAAGAAGCAAAAAGAGGATTCAGATGCTCTCTTCAACCAAGCCAAAGAAGAGATGGAAGAAGCCAGAAAGAAGCTAGCAGAGGCAGAGCAGGCTAGGCGTCTCCTGCTATCTAAAACTGTTGTTAATACAAATTTTCCTTCATAATAGCTAGGTTCAAATGTTTATCTAGTCAGCATGCCTATTGTGATGTCCGTGCATCTACTGATGTGGCACAAAATAAATTTTTTTTGGGTCATGTAATAACAGCAATTACTTTCCAAACAATAACAGACAAAGCATTGGACATGGTATAGTTCACACGCAAGCCCAACATTCCAAGTTCAACTTCCACACCAAACTCATGTTCACAGATATCTGCACTTTCATAGATAATGTCCACAACCATGATTCACTTCAAAGCCAAAAAAATGTGAGGAGAGTTATAAATAAAGAAAAATCTCTTGTTCCTACTGCCAGTGTGAGCACAACAAGTCAAGACCATACATAATTAATTATATTTTGGACATTTTTTGGCTAAACATGAATAACTTCTGGAGGCAGGTATAATATTTCTAATGCAGGCCACGACTGGGGTCCACGATGTTTTGAGCCAAACCGGGCAACACACCGGGTGTCTGTCGGCGACACGGTGGTCGTAGCATTCGTGGGTTCCGAGCGGCGGCAGCTCCCGTGGTCTACTATTCCTCGGTGTCGGCGGTGGCCGCAGACGTGTTGGCCACCTCCGCTAGCATGCCGTGGTTCCGCCAATGTTTGCGTCAGATGGCGCGGCCAACCACGGTGCACTAGACTCCATGGTCCCCCGTGTGCCGGCGTGCAGCAACTGGCGACTCTTCTGCGAGCAGGCTTGGAGCGTCGAGTTGATGCACCAGGGGCCAGCTTGGAGCGGCGGCTTGCTCCTCCGCTTGCCCGCCTGCAGCCTAGCCCATGGTACTGACGGCCTGGGGCGGGAAGGAAGGTGGGGCAGCGAGTTGCCTGGCTCGTCGGGGCACCCAGCCGGCTTTTATGCTGGAGAACTTGTCTTCCTGCTCACCGGATGCTATGGAGAGTGTGGAGAAAATGGTGCAAGGAGGATATGGGGAGCGGCGGTGTGGTGCGGTTCTTGCCAGGCGTCTAGCCTCGTTTAAATAGCGGGTGGATGAGAGGAGCCAACCGGCGTTGTGTTCTAAAATGCCGGCCGGCTCGCGGAAGGGCGTGTTGCCGGCACACGCGCGGATTTAATGGAGGCAGGCGGGGCAGTCTGAAGCCGGTTGCATGCGGCGAGGAGGCGTGTTCAACCTGGCCTGTAGCGAGTGGGGCCCTCTTGGCCGGCGCGCCGGTTCAATTCCTGCGTTATGAGAGGTCACTCTCATGTGTGCGAGACAGCGAGAGACCGACTGCGTGTGTGCGCCTCTTCTCTTCGTATATGTACTCCACCATTTGTCTGGTGTCCAAAAAATTATATAGTAGTAATAACTAGCAATGTGCCAATGCGTTGCCACACGATCAAAGTAGATTAATACATATTCACCGATTTGATAGAAAAGAGTCTAGTTTTTAAATATGTATATCACTAAAAATATGTTATGTTTTACTCAAAATATATTCCTTTGGCGGTTTTTGATGAGATAAGGGAGGAATGTGGTTGGTTTCAAGATTCGAGAAGTGGTATATCTCTACTCTTATAAAAAACATAGTTGGTGATGATGGTGTGCCTGCCATCCTGCAATATAGGCCGTTCGATTTATATCTGACGGATAGGAAGGAAACTATGGCAATTTTGCAAAAAGATACCCACACCCCTCTCCATATTTGCAAATAAGGCCTTCCCTCGTTCATCCTTTTCTCCCACAAGATAAACTACTCATACAAATGCATCTTGATGTTCCGTGCAACACATGGGCATCTTGCTAGTTGTTGCAAAAAGCCCATGTGTGTGTGTGTGTGGTGTGTGTGAGAGAGAGAGGGAGAGAGGAGGAGGATCGAGTGCGTGTGTGACAAAGACACAAAGAGTGTGTGTGCGAGAGGTATCACCATAAAATGACGTGATAGTGTGTGTGTGCACGATCGTGAGGGCGTGTCTCAAGAAGGGACGAAAAATCTACATAGATACAAGGAGCGCGAGAGAGACATGTACGAGATAGTGGAAGCAAGAGTGTGCGGGTGTATAAACCTATCTGGAGGCTAGTCGATCAATGTTTGTGAGAGAAATATGAGTCGGGGGTGCGAAAGCGAGAGTTTTGTGTGTGTAAGAGAGAGAGATGGTAGTCGGGAAGGGGAGTGGAAGCAGGAGTTGTGTGTGTGTGAGAGAGAGAGAGAGAAAGGGGGGAGTTTGTCTGATCGGTAAACAAATGAATAATGTCAGTTTTATAACTGAGATGAAGACAGAAAGGAGACCGCAACAAATGTTGTGTGTGCGGGAGAGAGAAATTTTAGTGCTAGGAGTCATATCTAGAGAAATATAGGGTGCGTGAGAGAACCCTGGAGAGAAAGACAAAGTGAAAGACGAGTGAGAGTGTGTGTGTGGCGGTGAAAAGAAAGCTTAGGTACCTAGTGATACCAGAGAATGATAGAGACGTGAGAGATAATGAAAACCATGTAATGTATAATGATAGGAAGAGTGTGACACTTCTCAAGGGAGACGTCGAGAGACCATGTTAATGAAAATAGGAGAAACATGAAGTGAGTGTGCGACTGAGCTGGAGAAAAGAGAGTGATAGCTACATGAAGGAGCATGCGACAGAGATGGGCGTGAAAGGAGATTCAAATATTTAGTTGCGTGTATAGAAAATGTCAACATAAAAGGGATTCAAATATTTGAATTCGAGATGATGATACATGTAATTCATACTCGAACCAAAATTGATCTATCAAACATGCATACTCATATGAATTCACGCGCATCTATGTTATTTAATATGTAGATATTACTGATCCATACATTTTAGTAGAACATAATTTGGTTTAAAAATTTTGAATTCAACCTTATGATTTTGAGATCATTGTATTTGTAAATCATATTATATATATAAAGGAGCAGAATTCTTTGTTGTGCTTTTGAAAGTATATTTAAAAAAATGATGTATATAGAATTTTATTCCAATCGAAAATGGATCCTGCCCGAACAAAAATAGAATACGAAATGGATTGGAATTGAGTTGGCATGGTAAACGTGCAAGCTTTTTCTCAAAAATTTGAACGAAGCGGCCAAACTCGCAGTAACCGCCAGAAACCAAAATATGGGAGATGGAAATTACTGCCTGTCCCTGACACGCAACACATGTCGGCTCGATTTCAATAGGTCTTGATAGGGGCAGGTTTGTAATTTCACTCAAACGTGACATAACCGCCTCTCACGCGGATTCATACACGGTGGGCGCGAAAACACAGTGTCTCCTCGGCCGAAATCGCCTCCCTCCCCGATTCATACACGGTGGGCGCCAAAACAAACTCTCGTCGGCCGAAATCTCCGTCGGCAAATATTCGGTGTATGCAAGATTACCGTCCTATCCCCAACCGACTAATATTGCTGTGATGTAGGAAATTTTAAACGGGGGTTAAGTTTGTAAATTTCCTCGCATTTGAGACAAATGCGCCCTGAAGACATGGTTCCCCCCTTCTTCTCTCCCTCCATTTCCCCATTCGTACTCCATGGGCGCCAAAACACCCTCTCCACCCCAGCCTCCTCCGTCCGCCACCCCATCCACCACCGTCCTCCTCCACCATGCTGGAGCTGATACCCCGACGCCGTCGTCCATTACAAGAGATCGACCTCTCTCATCCACGGCTTCGGACCAGGATCCTTGCATCCCATCCTCTCGCTTCATCCCCGCCGTCGTCCACCTTGTCGGCGCCGCTCCTACGACCGTCTCGTCCACCACGCCGGGTTATTTCCCCCGCCGCCACCGTCTACCCTCCTAGATCTGCTTCCACGCCGTCGAAAGCCATCACTACCGCAACACCGTCAAATTCTCAACAGATGCATACATGGCGTCGCACCAGAGGCGGTACTCTTTCGTATCTGCTCAACTTATTTATCACAGCAAGAAAATAGATCGCCACTGCTTTACTGTGATTTCTTGTCCATCACAGTTGAAAGCAAACATTGGTTGCGAAGTTGCCTTTGTCCGATTTGCACCTTCAGATCCGCCATGGCACGCTCAACACTATACTCGCAATGCTTATGGTTTTCCCCTTTTATATTCCACACCAGTTAAATGACAGTAGACTAAATTTCAAAATTGGGTCAGTCGATTTTTGAGAGCTCGTCGGAGTTTGCCGGAGGGAAGGAAGGGGCTCGGGTGGGGACGGTGGTTGTGGGGGGCGGTGGTGGGGCCTCGCCGAACGAAGAAAACTCGACACAGGTGTGGGGGGTGGGGGTGGGGGGTGGCGGGAGGAACACAGATGGTGGGGGCGGTTCAGGGGAGGGCGGGGGGGGGGGGGGTCGGGCCGGGGTTCGGCCAGCGGCCCGTGCGGTGGTCTAGAGGGGGAAGAATCAGAGACGAGGAAGAAGAAGGGTTAGGAGACGTAGGATCTTCATCCAACCGCCTGAAATGGTCGACTGGCCCAAATGACGAAAGTCACGCGACTTGCATGCAGACATTCCTTTATATTCAGTACCATCATCGTAGCTGCTTAGCACTGCTCCTCAATCCATCAAGCTAAACAATGTGCCACTCATAATTCCAAACTTGTTGCTCAAATATGAATCTGATATGATGCTGATATTACTAAAATAGATAACAGTTAATTGGTCAGCTAATGTTCCTACTTTACTTTCGAAAAGCACGTGCACCACATATAGAGAGACAGCAGGGAGTTGCATGTGTGGGCACTGCGCAACGAACATTTTATTATCCAAAATCTGCTTGCTCTTCTTTAGCATGTTCCTCTTCTGTTCTTCTTTAATAAGTACTCTCTCCGTTCCTAAATACAAGTCTTTGTATAGATTCCACCATGGACTACATATGGAGCAAAACGAGTGAATCTACACTCTAAAATGTATCTGTATACATCTGTATGTGATCCAAAGTGGAAATCTCTACAAAGACTTATATTTTGGAATGGAGGGAGTATCATAGTAGTACAGTATGTTCCTTGTAGTGAAGAGGAGCAGGGACATTTGCAGTGTAGAGGTCTATTCGGTCGGTTGTGATGGACACTTTCAACTCTTCGGGCCTCTTTGATTCATAGGATTTTGTAAACATAGGAATAGGAATTGTAGTGGCCTGCCCACTTGAATCCTATAAGATTAGCAAGGAAATGCAGGGAGTTGTGTCGCCTTTGAGAGTTACACTGGTATTAAAAGTACCGCACCTTCAGTTGAAGAGAGCTGGTATCCGAAGCCTTTCTAGCCGTACCGGCAATAGTAGCCCATATTTTCCAGCAAGTTCCACTTTCCTGATTTTACTTGTGATGCTTACGGTTTTCCCGTTATATCTACTAGCTGCTTTGTGTCGCACTATCAGCAGTCCACTCTTGAAGCTAAACAACACACCAATCATAAGTCCAAAGCTTACTTCTTCAAATACGAATTGTGATATGATAATGATATTAGTTAACAGACACACATTTAATTGGTCAGCTAATGCTCCCACTTGATTTTCCAAATGCATGTGGCCACATATAGAGAGACAGCATGGAATTGCATTTCTTTGGGCGCTGTAATTCATCATGAGTGGGCAACCAACATTGTATGCAAAGAAGCGTAACCTCAAGAATATGCTTCCTCTTCTGTTCTTTAACATGTTCCTCTTTCGTTATTCTGTATTTATTACGTACAGTATGTTCCTTGTCAGGAAGGGGAGCAGGGACATCTGCAGTCAACAGCTGATAGAGCTGGCCTGTACATGATCGATAGGCTTTCAATTAGTAGCGGCAATACAACACCGTATTTTCCAGCCATTTCCACTTTCCCGATTTATATATGCTGGTTATGGTGTACCCCTTTTATGTACACTACGATCTTCCTAGTTGTTGTCTGCTCTTGTTATCATGGTTTGGCAATAAACTCTCTATACAGTATATTATGAACCTATCATCTACCAACTATCCTTACTTCTGGAGCCTATTTTTTGTGTACTTGTGCCAGATTATATTAATGCACGCACCATATTACAGCACACATGGGCTCTCTCATTAGAATCCAGTGATAGCACACAAGGGTTTACAGGGAGCCCCTATATATTAGAATATCCTCTGCATTACAAAGATAATCTCACTACTATTTATGTTTTCATGCTTCTTAGATATTGTACATAATCACAATGAATATCAGAATGCGGGCATCAGAAGAATATTGTGGAACACTGCAACGACTAACAAAATTGGCACCAAGGCATTGAGTGCCATTCTGGATGCAATGAAACTCATAAGCTCCCACCTGCAGATTCTTGTTCAGAATATGATCCTAATGACTATTCTGACCTCGAGGAGTCAAAGGCAGATGACCTGTCCTGTTCACCCATCAAGGTGCCTGTTCTAATTTGGCAAGGTTTTATTGATTGCGCGTATCTTGCATAAGGTGTCTTCCATTTCTTCTACTCTGTTGCACCGCCATCTGCTTAGTTTACTCATCATATATGTCAAGATGCCATGCCCATCCATTATCAATACATATTCCATTTGTCATCATACCATGTTTTTCCACTCGAATGTTGTTCTTGTGCATCAGACATCAAAAAGGAAGAGGGTGATTGCCGAACCTGAAGGATCACCAGCAAAGTCCTTGAAAAACGTGGTGGTGCCGGAGAAATCAGACAGCACCCCACTTATATTGGCTCTACAACCAGTGACACAAAACGTAGGACCGACTCCAGCAGACTGTACCCATACTTCACTGGCCACACCACTAGCCCCACCACACAGGACCTGCACTCCAGCAAAAGGTATGCCTATTTCAGTTGCCATAGCACCAGCCGTACCACAGAAAAATCCCACTCCAGCAAAAAGTATAGTAAGTCCACCGGCCGAAGACCTATCCCAACTGCAGAGATGGCCAATTCCTGCAGATTGGAACCCCATTCCAGTTATTCCCAGTTTAAAAGACAATGCTTTCAATGTTGTTAGGGACTACGTGCATATATTCCCATCATGGGAAGATTATAGTGAAGACAAACACCATTTTCACATCTTCCTGTCCCACTTACGTGTAAGTGCTATTATTCATGGTGATTATTTTCCTGTTTTCTGCTGATTGAACACATCAATGATTTACATTACATTGTTGTAAGTAGGCAAGGATCAATCTGGATAGTCATGACAAGCAAAGCTTGCTTGCGCTTTTCAAGGAAGCATTGCAGCAGTATCGGTGTTACCTGAGGAAATCACACTTTGATGGCAAGTCTATAAAAGAATTTCTGATGAAGTCTCCTGTGCTAAATTTAGAAGACATTGAATGGAAAAACCTTGTTATGCCCTGGTCTCGTTCCTAGGATGAGGTACTGTCTATGATATCACATGACAATTTGAACTTCTACTTTTCCGCATGTGCCTTACGGATCTCTTTTGTAGGAAATCTGCTCGAAGAAGAATTCCGGTTTGAAAAGGACAACAGGATATCGCAAATATGCTGCCCGCTGCTTTGCTCTTGTTAGTACCTGTTGTCCTGTATCACTTTACTTGCATTCATAGTTGGTTCATTGTGTGACAGTAGTATGCATGATAGCTTGCTTATCAATTGTTCACTCCAAATTATCTGATCTGTATGAATGGTTACATTAGTGTAGAATATATCCAATGCCAATGAAAAAGTTTAGCTATGCATTGTTCTTGTAAGTACCTGCTGTCCTTTGTCAGTGTACTTATATTGATAGCTAGTTGTTCATGTACCATCACTCTGCAGCTTATTTTCCTTTGCCCTCCATTTTCTACACATCAGATCTATATTTACTCTTACCATAAGGATGGATAACACCGATGGTACTGAAGAAGTTTAGCTCTGCATTGTTCTTGGCTGTACCTTTTGCCTGTATCACTGTACTTACATTTATAGCTACTTGGTTATGTAGCATCACTCTTCATCTTCTCTTAAATATTCTCCATTTTTTTCTTACATTATCACATCTATATTTACTCTTAACAAAATGTAGAATAAAGGCAATGCTTATGAAGAAGATTCTATGGTAAACTTCTTGAATTGCCCCCCCATCAGCATGGACAAGGGCTTTATAGAGCCGGTCTTCACCACTAATGTAACTTTGTCCTTCTCAAGCCTTCAAACTTTGTTGTGTATATTTGGTTAGGCATGACTGCAACAGCTGTTTATTTTTGGTGTTTGCATCAAATTGCATGTTTAAAGTTTATTATGTAGTTCATAAACAAAAGTTTGTCTTTCTTAATTTAAGTTTTCAGTTGTACAACCAAGTTCCTTCTTCATACCATGTAAATTAAACTATACAGAGCAAGTGATCTTCTTTTGCACTGCATGTATGCTTCTGTTCTTGATCCATAATCCAGTGGTGTGGTGAACCTACCCACTACAGCACAATGTCATATTCTGCAATGTCTTAACTATGAACAATGTCATATCATTCTACTATTATTTAAACTGTCTCTTATTTGCCAATCTGAAATGGGATAAATTGACAGCACACTAACCATTGATACTTATGAGTTCTTGATCTGTAATCCAGTGGTGTCGTGAAGCTGCCAACTCCTTCACATAGTCATTTCCTGCCATGTCTTAACCTGAACAATACCATATTGTGTTAATGCTATTTTAAACGGTGTCACTTTATTCGTCAATAAGAAATGTGATGAATTGTCAGCACTGATACTTATATGTGCAAAACCTGTCATCTGTCTGCTTGTTTCTCTTTCAGAGTGAGGAGGATATAAGCGTCAAACAAGCGCAGTCTCATCAGCTTGCTCAGCTGCTTGCGCTGCAGCTCCCGAGCAGGGCTAACCTTTCTTGAACTCTATTGAAGTGCTGTCGGTTTTGTATATTATTTTGTCGGTGTGTTTATTTGCACTGGTGGCGATCTTTGATGCCCAGTGTATGTAATCTGCTGTCTGCTTGTGCTTTATTATCATAGTGGCGAACTTTGATGCCCAGTGGATGTAATATGCCATAATTTCTTTATTGTATAGTCTAGGTTTTTTCTTATTCAAGATGCTGTAGTTATTTTACTGTATATATATATCATGTCTTCGCTCCATGAAAAGTAAACCGTCCAAACCGTAAAATTACGGTACATAATCGGGTCGTCATGCAAATCACTATGTATGGGCCACATCATGGGCCCAGTCATCTTGGTCCGTTAACAGGCCTAAATGTAAACTAGCCCACTAGTAGTTTCGGGCCTTTAATAGGCCGAGTAAACCGCTGGCCCTATTTTTGCAAGAAAATTCAATGGGCTTTTAGTAGGGTGAAAAGTAGGTTGGGCCTGAAACGTGCCGAACAGCTCACGGGCCGACAGCAAGCCGAAATAGACCCCGGCCCATGATTGTGCCAATCACATCATGGGTTGTTAACAGGCCAAAATTGTCTCAGTCCTTGTTTGGCCCAATCAGATTATCGGCTGTGAGCAGGCCGGATGCAAAGCGGGCCATAGTTAGGCCCAACTATATGACGGGCTTTTAACATGCCAAAATAAATATAGGGCCGAAATGTTAAACGGGCCTTTAACAGGCCGAAACTAATATCAGGCCGTATTACTAAATTGGCCTTTAGCAAACAGAAATCCTAACTGGGCCTCAAGTGGGCCCAAAAGCACAGTGTCCAGTTGACGGGTCGAATCTGATATGGGCCATAATTTAGCCCAAAGGCTCTTAAAGGGCCGGATCTGATATGGGCCGTAATATGGCCCAGAACGTGGTAGGCTATTAACAGGCTGGATCTCATATGGGCCCTTATTAGGCCCAGAACGTGGCAGGTTGTTAATGGACCAGATCAAATATGGGCCAGTATTTGGCCCAAAACATGGCAGCCTGTTAACGGGCCGGCCCACTAGTGTCTTCAAAATCTTGTGGGCCTTTAGCTGGGCCGGCCCATTATGGTCTGCAAAATCTTGTGGGCCTTCAGCTAGGCCGGCCCATTATGGTCTGCAAAATCTTGTGGGCCTTTAGTTGGGCCGGCCCATTTTATCTTTATGGGCCACTTTTGGGCCGGTCCACATGTCAACATATCATAGGCGCATCTCGCCCATTGGATGAGTGACATCTGTGCCAACGCGTAGCTGACTGATACGTCCATTTTGCACCATGCTTTTATGACAATATTTATTGCATTATGGGCTGTTATTACACTTTATATCACAATACTTATGGCTATTCTCTCTTATTTTATAAGGTTTACATGAAGAGGGAGAATGCCGGCAGCTGGAATTCTGGACTGGAAAAGGAGCAAATATTAGAGACCTATTCTGCACAACTCCAAAAGTCCTGAAACTTCACGGAGCTTATTTTTGGAATATATAAAAAATATTGGGCGAAGAAAGAACCAGAGGGGGGCCACCAGCTAGCCACAAGGGTGGAGGGCACGCCCCCCCCGACCTTGTGGGCCCCCTGGCAGGCCTCCGGTGCCCATCTTCTGCTATATGGTGTCTTTTACTCTGGAAAAATTCATAAGGAAGCTTTCGGGACGAAGCGCCGCCGTCTCGAGGCGGAACCTGGGCAGAACCAATCTAGGGCTCCGGCGGAGCTGTTCTGCCGGGGAAACATCCCTCCGGGAGGGGGAAATCATCGCCATCGTCATCACCATCGATCCTCTCATCGAGGGAGGGTCAATCTCCATCAACATCTTCACCAGCACCATCTCCTCTCAAACCCTAGTTCATCTCTTGTATTCGATCTTGGTCCCAAAACCTCAGATTGGTACCTGTGGGTTGCTAGTAGTGTTGATTACTCCTTGTAGTTGATGCTAGTTGGTTTATTCGGTGGAAGATCATATGTTCAGATCCTTAATGATAATTAATTCTCCTTTGATTATGATTATGAATATGCTTTGTGAGTAGTCATGTTTGTTCCTGAGGACATGGGAGAAGTCTTGTTATAAGTAATCATGTGAATTTGGTATTCGTTCGATATTTTGATGAGATGTATGTTGTCTTTCCTCTAGTGGTGTTATGTGAACGTCGACTACATGACACTTCACCATTATTTGGGCCTAGGGGAAGGCATTGGAAAGTAATAAGTAGATGATGGTTTGCTAGAGTGACAGAAGCTTAAACCCTAGTTTATGCGTTGCTTCGTAAGGGGCTGATTTGGATCCATATGTTTCATGCTGTGGTTAGGTTTACCTTAATACTTCTTTCGTAGTTGCGGATGCTTGCGAGAGGGGTTAATCATAAGTGGGACACTCATCCAAGGAAGGGCAGCACCCAAGCACAGGTCCACCCACATATCAAATTATCAAAGTAATGAATGCGAATCATATGAGCATGATGAAAAGTAGCTTGACAACAATTCCCATGTGTCCTCGGGAGCACTTTGCTTTATATAAGAGTTTGTCCAGGCTTGTCCTTTGCTACAAAAAGGATTGGGCCACCTTGCTGCACCTTGTTTACTTTATTTACTTGTTACCTGTTATGAATTATCTTATCACAAAACTATCTATTACCGATAATTTCAGTGCTTGCAGAGAATACCTTGCTGAAAACCACTTGTCATTTCCTTCTGCTCCTCGTTGGGTTCGACACTCTTACTTATTGAAAGGACTACGATAGATCCCCTATACTTGTGGGTCATTAAGACTCTTTTCTGGCGCTGTTGCCGGGGAGTGAAGCACCTTTGGTAAGGAAACATTTATATAGTGTGCTGAAATTTACTGTCACTTGTTACTATGGAAAATAATCCTTTGAGGGGTTTGTTCGGGGTATCTTCACCTCGACCGGAACCACAATTAATTGCTCCTAAACCTACTGCACCTACTGAAAATATTTATTATGAAATTCCTTCGGGTATGATAGAGAAACTGCTAGCTAATCCTTATGCAAGAGATGGAACATTACATCCTGATATGCACCTAATCTATGTGGATGAAGTTTGTGGATTATTTAAGCTTGCAGGTATACCCGAGGATGTTGTCAAGAAGAAAGTCTTCCCTTTATCTTTGAAGGGAAAGGCATTGATATGGTATAGGCTATTGGATGATATTGGATCATGGAACTACAACCGATTGAAATTGGAATTTCATCAGAAGTTTTATCCTATGCATCTGGTTCATCGTGATCGGAATTATATATATAATTTTTGGCCTCGTGAAGGAGAAAGTATCACTCAAGCTTGGGGGAGGCTTAAGTCAATGTTATATTCATGCCCCAATCATGAGCTCTCAAGAGAAATTATTATTCAAAAAATTTATGCTCGGCTTTCTCATAATGATCGATCCATGCTCGATACTTCTTGTACTGGTTCCTATATGAAGAAGGATATTGGATTCAAATGGGATTTATTGGAAAGAATTAAACGCAACTCTGAAGATTGGGATCTCAACGAAGGTAAAGAGTCAGGTATAAACCTTAAGTTTGATTGTGTTAAATCTTTTATGGATACCGATGCTTTTCATGATTTTAGCACTAAATATGGACTTGACTCTGAGATAGTAGCTTCTTTCTGTGAATCATTTGCTACTCACATTGATCTCCCTAAGGAGAAGTGGTTTAAATATCATCCTCCCATTGAAGTTAAAGTAGTAGAACCTATTAAAGTTGAAGAAGAAACTATTATTTATAATGTTGATCCTATTGTTCCCACTGCTTATATTGAGAAACCACCATTCCCTGTTAGAATAAAGGATCATGCTAAACCTTCAACTGTGGTTTGTAAAAGTAATACTAAAACACATACACCCTCTGAACAAATTAAAGTTGAACCTAGTATTGCTATGGTTAAGGATCCCTTGGTTGATAATATTGATGGGCATGTTATTTACTTCTGTGATGAAGCTGCTAGAATTGCTAAACCCGATACTAAAGATAAACATAGACCTGTTGTAGGCATGCCTGTTGTTTCTGTTAAAATAGGAGATCATTGTTATCATGGCTTATGTGATGTGGGTGCTAGTGTGAGTGCAATTCCTTATACCTTATATAAAGAAATTATGAATGATATTGCACCTGTTGAGATAGAAGATATTGATGTTACTATTAAGCTTGCTAATAGAGATACTATATCACCGATTGGGATTGTTAGAGATGTGGAAGTCTTGTGTGGGAAGATAAAATATCCTACTGATTTTCTTGTTCTTGCTTCCCCACAAGATAAGTTTTGTCCCATTATATTTGGTAGACCCTTCTTGAATACTGTTAATGCTAGGATAGACTGAGAGAAAGATATTGTTACTGTTGGTTTAGGGGATATGTCTCATGATATTAATTTCTCTAAATTTCATAGACAACCCCATGATAAAGAATTGCCTAATAAAGATGAAATAATTGGTCTTGCTTCTATTGCCGTGCCTCCTAATGATCCTTTAGAACAATATTTGCTAGACCATGAAAATGATATGTTTATGAATGAAAGAAGGGAAATAGATGAAGTATTCTTTAAACAAGGACCTATTTTGAAACACAATTTGCCTGTTGAAATCCTTGGGGACCCTCCTCCACCTAAGGGTGATGCCGTGTTTGAGCTTAAACAATTACCTGATACTCTGAAATATGCTTATCTTGATGAAAAGAAGATATATCCTGTTATTATTAGTGCTAACCTTTCAGAGCATGAAGAAAAGAAATTATTGAAGACCCTGAAGAAGCACCGTGCCGCTATTGGATATACTCTTGATGATCTTAAGGGCATTAATCCCACTTTATGTCAGCACAAGATTAAATTGGAGAAAGATGCTAAACCGGTTGTTGATCATCAACGATGGTTAAATCCTAAGATGAAAGAAGTGGTAAGAAATGAAATACTAAAGCTTCTGGAGGCAAGTACAATTTATCCTATTGCTGATAGTCAATGGGTGAGTCATGTTCATTGTGTCCCGAAGAAGGGAGGTATTACTGTTGTTCCAAATGATAAGAATGAATTGATTCCTCAAAGAATTGTTACAGGTTATAGAATGGTAATTGATTTCCGCAAATTAAATAAAGCTACTAGAAAAGATCATTACCCTCTGCCTTTTATCGATCAAATGCTAGAAAGACTATCTAAACATACACATTTTTGCTTTCTAGATGGTTATTCTGGTTTCTCTCAAATACCTGTGTCAAAAGAGGATCAAGAGAAAACCACTTTCACTTGCCCTTTCGGTACCTTTGCTTATAGACGTATGCCTTTTGGTTTATGTAATGCACCTACTACCTTTCAAAGATGTATGACTGCTATATTCGCTGACTTTTGTGAAAAGATTGTTGAGGTTTTCATGGATGATTTCTCCATTTACGAAACTTCTTTTGATGATTGCTTAAGCAACCTTGATCGAGTTTTGCAGATATGTGAAGAAACTAATCTTGTCTTGAATTGGGAGAAGTGCCACTTTATGGTTAATGAAGGTATTGTCTTGGGGCATAAAATTTCTGAAAGAGGTATTGAAGTTGATAAAGCTAAAGTAGATGCTATTGAAAAGATGCCATGTCCTAAAGATATCAAAGGTATAAGAAGTTTCCTTGGTCATGCTGGTTTCTATAGGACATTTATTAAAGACTTCTCTAAAATTTCTAGGCCTCTCACTAATCTCTTACAAAAAGATGTTCCTTTTGTTTTTGATGATGATTGTGTAGAAGCATTTGAAATACTTAAGAAAGCCTTGATTTTTGCACCTATAGTTCAGCCACCTGATTGGAACTTACCCTTTGAAATTATGTGTGATGCTAGTGATTATGCTGTTGGTGCTGTTCTAGGACAAAGAGTTGATAAGAAATTAAATGTTATTCAGTATGCTAGTAAAACTCTAGACAGTGCCCAGAGAAATTATGCTACTACTGAAAAAGAATTTTTAGCAGTTGTGTTTGCTTGTGATAAGTTCAGACCTTATATTGTTGATTCTAAAGTAACTGTTCACACTGATCATGCTGCTATTAAATATCTTATGGAAAAGAAAGATGCTAAACCTAGACTTATTAGATGGGTTCTCTTGCTACAAGAATTTGATTTGCATATTGTTGATAGAAAGGAAGCTGAGAACCCCATTGCAGATAACTTGTCTAGGTTAGAAAACGTTCTTGATGAACCACTACCTATTGATGATAGCTTTCCTAATGAACAATTGAATGTCATAAATGCTTCTCGTAATACTCCATGGTATGCTGATTATGCTAATTATATTGTTGCTAAATTTATACCACCTAGTTTCACATACCAGCAAAAGAAAAGGTTTTTCTATGATTTAAGACATTACTTCTGGGATGACCCACACCTTTATAAAGAAGGAGTAGATGGTGTTATTAGACGTTGTGTACCTGAGCATGAACAGGAACAGATCCTACGCAAGTGCCACTCCGAGTCTTACGGAGGACACCATGCTGGAGATAGAACTGCATATAAGGTATTGCAATCTGGATTCTATTGGCCCACTCTCTTTAAAGATGCCCGTAAGTTTGTCTTGTCTTGTGATGAATGCCAAAGAATTGGTAATATTAGTATACGTCAGGAAATGCCTATGAATTATTCACTTGTTATTGAACCATTTGATGTTTGGGGCTTTGATTATATGGGACCTTTTCCTTCCTCTAATGGGTATACACATATTTTAGTTGTTGTTGATTACGTTACTAAGTGGGTAGAAGCTATTCCAACTGGTAGTGCTGATCATAACACTTCTATTAAAATGCTTAAAGAAGTTATTTTCCGAGGTTTGGAGTCCCTAGATATTTAATGACTGATGGTGGTTCACATTTTATTCATGGTGCTTTCCGTAAAATGCTTGCTAAATATGATGTCAATCATAGAATTGCATCTCCTTATCATCCTCAGTCTAGTGGTAAAGTAGAATTGAGCAATAGAGAGACTAAATTAATTTTGCAAAAGACTGTTAATAGATCTAGAAAGAATTGGTCTAAGAAACTTGATGATGCTTTGTGGGCTTATAGAACTGCTTATAGGAATCCTATGGGTATGTCTCCATATAAAATGGTATATGGAAAAGCATGTCATTTACCTCTTGAACTAGAACATAAGGCATATTGGGCTATTAAAGAGCTCAATTATGATTTCAAACTTGCCGGTGAGAAGAGGTTATTTGACATTAGCTCGCTTGATGAATGGAGAACCCAAGCCTATGAGAAGGCCAAGTTGTTTAAAGAAAAAGTTAAAAGATGGCATGATAAAAGGATACAAAAGCGTGAGTTTAATGTAGGTAATCATGTTTTGCTGTACAACTCTCGTTTAAGATTTTTTGCAGGAAAGCTTCTCTCTAAATGGGAAGGTCCTTATATTATCGAGGAGGTCTATCGTTCCGATGCCATAAAAATCAACAACGCCGAAGGTAAAAATCCGAAGGTGGTAAACGGTCAAAGACTCAAACATTATATCTCAGGTACTCCCATAAATGTTGAGACCAATATAATTGATACCGTAACACTGGAGGAGTACATAAGGGACACTTTCCAGAATGTTTTAGACTCCGAAAAGGAATAGGTATGTGGTACGGTAAGTAAACCGACTCCAAAACGTTTCCATTGATAAATTTTCTCCGTTTTAGAATATTTAAAAAATTAGGAAAATTAAAAGTAGTCCGAAAGAGACACGAGGCCACCACAAGGGTGGAGGGCACGCCCAACCCCCCTGGGCGCGCCCCCTGACCTTGTGGCCACCTCGTGTGCCCTCCGGACTCCGTTTTCTTGCAGAATACTTCTTATGGTCGGTAAAAATTCATTATATAATCTCCCAAAGGTTTTGACCACCGTACCATGACAATATCTCCTGTTTTTGTTTCGAGCTGTTTTTCTGACAGATCTAGATCGCCATGACGTCTCCAAGCGCCCCCCAAGGACAAGTTTTTCAAGAAGGTCATCAACCCCTACCTTGCGGAGGTGCTGGGACACCCTGAAGCCATTGAGATGCGTGAGGGGGTGCTGCACATCCGCGATGTTGAGGGGCCGAAGAAGACCGGAAGTGTGGAGACAAGACTCGAAGCAATGGAGCAGCAAGTTTTCAAGTGTCAAGGGATGGTGGAACGTGGACTCAACGCCAACCACATGATGATCGCGGAGTTCACCAACAAGCACAAGCTGGACCCTAAGAGCATTGAGGAGGCCATCTTCAGGCTTCATGAGAAAATCGAGCATATCCAAGCCTAGATCTATGACCTGCAAAACCAAAACTGTGAGTATGAATATAGATTCAAGAGGATGAGTTTGGCTGCAGATTCGAGGATCCCGGAGACCCGCTCATCTTTCTATGATGGTGAGCCTATGCCTTGGAAGATGGACGACAAGCCTGCTTCATCAACAACTCCATCATCAGCACCTCCGAAGAAAGAGATCTAAATACATGGGTATGGGCACTCCCCTTGGCAACTGCCAAGCTTGGGGGAGTGCCCCGGTATCGTATCGTATCACCATCACATCTTTATCTTTATCGTTTTTCTTAGTTCGATCCTTTTGGTTATATCTTGATCTAGTAGAATAAAGTTTTTAGTATGATCTAGTTTTGAGTTTTGCCTTATGATCCCTCTATGTAATCGAGTCCATGAGATATATAATAAAGAGTAGTTTTGAGTAAAGGGCTTGGCTTTCTTGCTATGATCTTGAGGAAATTAAATAAAAGAAAGAATAAAAGAAATAAAAAGATCATATATTGATCTTATGGAGAGTAATGACTTCACATATAAAGAGTATGATGAATAAAAGTTGTTGAGAGTTGACAAACTTAGTTTTGGTCATTGTTGCAATTAATAGGAAGTAATAAAGAAAGAGAGGCTTCACATATAAATATACTATCTTGGACATCTTTTATAATTGTGAGCACTCATTAAAATATGGCATGCTAAAAGGTTGATGTTGGACAAGGAAGACAACATAATAGGTTATGTTTGCTTATATCCGAATAGAAGTTATATTGTCTTGGATCATCCAACATGTTGAGCTTACCTTTCCCTCTCATGCTAGCCAAATTCTTTGCACCAAGTAGAGATACTACTTGTGCTTCCAAACATCCCTAAACCCAGTTTTGCCATGAGAGTCCACCATACCTACCTATGGCTTGAGTAAGATCCTTCAAGTAAGTTGTCATCGGTGCAAGCAATAAAAATTGCTCTTTAAATATGCATGATCTAATAGTGTGAAGAAAATAAGCTTTATACGAACTTGTGATATGGAAGAAATAAAAGCGATGGACTGCATAATAAAGGTCTTTATCACAAGCAGCAATATAAAGTGACGTTCTTTTGCATTAAGATTTTGTGCATCCAACCATAAAAGCGCATGACAACCTCTGCTTCCCTCTGCGAAGGGCCTATCTTTTATTTTTATCTTCTACCCTTATACAAGAGTCATGGTGATCTTCACCTTCCCTTTTTACACTTTTTCCTTTGGTTAGCTCTATGTGTTGGAGAGATCCGGATATATATATCCACTCGGATGTAGGTTTTCATAAAGTATTATTGTTGACATTACCCTTGAGGAAAGAAGTGGGGAGGCAAAACTATAAAGCCCCTATCTTTCTCTGTGTCCGATTGAAACTTTGTACCCATAAGTAGTGCATGAGTGTTAGCAATTGTGAAAGATTAAATGATAGTTGAGACTTGCTGAAAAGCTCTTATATTGACTCTTTCCGATGTTATGATAAATTGCAATTGCTTCAATGACTGAGATCATAGTTTGTTAGTTTTCAATGAAGTTTCTGATTCATACTTTGCCTTGTGAATGAATTGTTACTTTATCATAAGAAATTATATGACAATATATGTTGCTGTTCTAAAGATAATTATGATGCCCTCATGTCCATATTTTATTTTATCGACACCTCTATCTCTAAACATGCGGACATATTTATCGATATCGGCTTTCGCTTGAGGACAAGCGAGGTCTAAGCTTGGGGGAGTTGATACATCCATTTTGCATCATGCTTTTATGACAATATTTATTGCATTATGGGCTGTTATTACACTTTATATCACAATACTTATGGCTATTCTCTCTTATTTTAAAAGGTTTACATGAAGAGGGAGAATGCCGGCAGCTGGAATTCTGGACTGGAAAAGGAGCAAATATTAGAGACCTATTCTGCACAACTCCAAAAGTCCTGAAACTTCATGGAGCTTATTTTTGGAATATATAAAAAATATTGGGCGAAGAAAGAACCAGAGGGGGGTCACCAGCCAGCCACAAGGGTGGAGGGCGCGGCCCCCGACCTTGTGGGCCCCCTGGCAGGCCTTCGGTGCCCATCTTCTGCTATATGGTGTCTTTTACCCTGGAAAAAATCATAAGGAAGCTTTCAGGACGAAGCGCTGCCATCTCGAGGCGGAACCTGGGGCAGAACCAATCTAGGGCTCCGACAGAGCTATTCTGCCGGGGAAACATCCCTCCGGGAGGGGGAAATCATCGCCATCGTCATCACCATCGATCCTCTCATCGAGGGAGGGTCAATCTCCATCAACATCTTCACTAGCACCATCTCCTGTCAAACCCTAGTTCATCTCTTGTATTCGATCTTGGTCCCAAAACCTCAGATTGGTACCTGTGGGTTGCTAGTAGTGTTGATTACTCCTTGTAGTTGATGCTAGTTAGTTTATTCGGTGGAAGATCATATGTTCAGATCCTTAATGATAATTAATACTCCTCTGATTATGATTATTAATATGCTTTGTGAGTAGTCAAGTTTGTTCCTGAGGACATGGGAGAAGTCTTGTTATAAGTAATCATGTGAATTTGGTATTCGTTTGATATTTTGATGAGATGTATGTTGTCTTTCCTCTAGTGGTGTTATGTGAACGTCGACAACATGACACTTCACCATTATTTGGGCCTAGGGGAAGGCATTGGGAAGTAATAAGTAGATGATGGGTTGCTAGAGTGACAGAAGCTTAAACCCTAGTTTATGCGTTGCTTCGTAAGGGGCTGATTTGGATCCATATGTTTCATGCTGTGGTTAGGTTTACCTTAATACTTCTTTCGTAGTTGCGGATGCTTGCGAGAGGGGTTAATCATAAGTGGGATGCTCGTCCAAGGAAGGGCAGCACCCAAGCACAGGTCCACCCACATATCAAATTATCAAAGTAACGAACGCGAATCATATGAGCATGATGAAAAGTAGCTTGACAACAATTCACATGTGTCCTCGGGAGCACTTTGCTTTATATAAGAGTTTGTCCAGGCTTGTACTTTGCTACAAAAAGGATTGGGCCACCTTGCTGCACCTTGTTTACTTTATTTACTTGTTACCTGTTATGAATTATCTTATCACAAAACTATTTATTACCGATAATTTCAGTGCTTGCAGAGAATACCTTGCTGAAAACCACTTGTCATTTCCTTCTGCTCCTCGTTGGGTTCGACACTCTTACTTATCGAAAGGACTACGATAGATCCCCTATACTTGTGGGTCATCACTGACACATGGTTCCGTCGGCCAATGAGAATTTTACACGTGGAAAATCGCCATTGGTCGTGGCTGTTAGCGAGTTATCGGATCCAAAACCGGACCTGATAGCTTAACGGCGACCCGTTATGGTGGATGCCACGTGTCGGTCACCCTTGACGAAAGCACTTCCATGACGCGGCATTTATCGTCATGGAAGTGGTCACTTCCGTGATGATAATTTTGGTAATGTCATGGAACACTTCTACGACAGCACAGGTGTGACTATCTTGATTCTGTCATAAAATTGTCATGGATGTACATGCATGACAGAAAACGTGACCTACTGTGACAAACACGTATCATCACGGAAGTGTATTTTTTTTAGTGTATAGATTTATCACATGTGCTTTAGCTGGCTTGCTCTCTAAGAGCATCTACAGCTGTGCACCCTAAACCCATCTCTAACGCTCGGGTGAGGATCCGCCGTCGTGAGTAGTCCATGTGTCGTAGCCACGGGATGCCGGCGGAGCCCGATGAGGCAAGCGGGTCCTCGCTTGGGTCTACATTCGGGCGCCCTAAACCCGTCTCAAACGCCCGTCCCATTTGGTGTCTGGATTTGCAGCGTCGCCACAGCTCCTCCACTGGCGCAACGCCGACGCAGCCGGAGCTGGCACCTCCCGGGTCACGCATAGCTCCACCAGGGTGGCGCGGTCCGCTCCGCCCTGTGCCGTCCCCTTTCCCCGCCGGTCGCTGCTCCGCGCGGGGCAGTGGTGGGGGATAGTGCCCGCGGCATTGGCCCGCACGTGCACTCCGGAATCGGAGGCATGCGTCGCCCGCTGTGAGAGGCAGCGGGCAAGGGAGAGGAACGCGGCGGAGCAGTCCATGCGCCGTCACCGCGGGATGCCGCACGGAGCCTGACGAGGCGAGCGGCTCCTCACTTGGGTCTACTGCCGGTCGCTCATGACGGCGGACACAGACGCTCACCGCCTATGGAGGAAGAACGCAAAGGCGCTCCGGCTTGCCATTGGGCAGTAGGAGAGCGAGGCGAAGGGGGCAGCGGCGGAGGCGGCTTGGCTTGCTAGGTTGAAGCGACAGTATGACAGGGCTGTCCGCCAGATGAAGGGGCTGATCGTCCTCTCTGACTCTGACTCCAACGACGGCGATGACCACAACTGCTTCTCCTCCGACGACCAAGATCCTCCACCAGCTGCGGACGGCTACAGCTACGCCGACGATCAAAAGGGGAAAGATCCGGCGAGGTAGTGGTGAAGACACTCCTCCTCCTATGTTTTTATCATTTTCAGTTGTTGAAATTAAGAACTTGTCCGGCAATGAACTCCCACGATCTTTTGGATGATGTACAGTTCATTTTTGTGCACTTGCTTGTCCGTTTGATGTTGATTTCATTGTGCGTTCACTACTGGAATCAGGGAATTTGCCATCAGCTAGTTCTTTGCCATCTGCTAGCTGACGGCAAAGAAGGTCTTTGCCGTCCGCTTACAGAAAACAGATGGCAAAGAACAAGCTGATGGCAAACAGGATGTTTGCCATCAGCCAGTTCTTTGTCGTCTGCTAGCTGACAATAAAGTGCCGAGAAGCAGACGGCAAAGAGGTACATGGGGTCCACTGGAGGCCAGCGCATGGAGATTGGCCCATCCCCCCTCTTTGTCGTCTGCTAGCTGACGGCAAAGATTCTTTGCCGTCCGCTAGCATACGACAAAGAAAAAGGCTACAAACGGCCCTAATGGCCACCCCACCTCGCAGTCCTCTCTCTGCCCCCCATTCCACGCACCCGCCGCCCCCGAGAGAACCCGCCGTCCGTCGATGAAAAAGAAAAATAGTATAGTAGCAGAAGAAGAAAAAGGCAGAAAGAGGACACGAAGGAAAAAGAAAAGAAAAAAACGAAACACAGAAGGAGAACATTTGAACAGAAAACCAGACACAAGAAGCAAACGAACACCCACCGCCTCCGCCCCCGCCGCCGCGCTGCGCCGGCCCGCCGCCCAGGTGCCCCGCGGTCCCGGCCCGTCGCCGCCGCCGCCCCAGCGCCCCGCTGCCCCGGCCGCCCGCCCCATCGCCCCGGCCGCCCCAACCCAGATGACCCCGACTCCGACGACCCCGGCCGCCCCGACCCCGACTCCCCTGGTGAACATTTTCTTCTTTGTTTTTTTATTTTCTCTGTTTTTTTATTTTCTTCTCTGTTTTTTTAGAATAAGTAGAATCAGTAGGATATATAAAATAGAAAAAGTAGAATAAAGATGAAAAAGAAGAAGGAAGAAGAAGATGAAAAAAAGAAGAAGTAGAAAAGAAGGAAGAAGAAGATGAAAAAAAAGAAGAAGTAGAAGAAGATGAAAAAGAAAGGAAGAAGAAGATGAAAAAAAGAAGAAGGAGAAGTAGAAAAAGAAGGAAAAGAAGGAAGAAGAAGATGAAAAAAAAAAAGAAGAAAAGAAGAAGTAGAAGAAGTAGAAGAAGATGAAAAAGGAAAAGAAAGGAACAAGAAGAAGAGGAGGAGGAGAAGAAAAAGAAGAGGAGGGGGAGAAAAAGAAGAGGAGGAAGAGAACGAGGGTCGGGAATGAGGGTCGAGGATCGCCGGTCGCCAAAACTAGGGTCGAGGGTCGGGAACAAGGGTCGAGGATCACTGGTCGCCGAGGGGTTGAGGGTTGGTGCAGAGGGTCGAGGATCGCCGGTCGCCGGTCGCCGAGGGGATAGATGGTGGAGCCAATGGGTCCCGCCGGTCCCGGCGCCATCGCCCAGGCCAAGAATCCCCCGGTCCGAGTGCTACCGGAAAGAGGGGAGGGGACCAGGTGGTGAATCTAGCAGAGGAGGAAGAGTAGGAGGAGGATAGGGAAGAGAGGGCCAGGGTGGTCTGTTGGCGGACCTCATCAGCAGCATCATCGGAGAGGCGAGGAGAGGCAGAGAGGGGAGGTCTCCGGAACCGGAAGAGATGGCGTGTTGACCCGTCGACGGTGCGTCGCCATACCTGAGGGCGCCCGGGGACGAGCGGGTTAGGGGGTTCCTCGGCGTTGATGGAACCCTAAATGACGGCTATTTAGGTTAGGGGGTGCCTTGGCATCGACGAAAGCCTAAATGACATCTATATAGGTTAGGGGTGCCTCGACATCGACGGAACCCTGAATGACATATATTTCGGTGGCATCCTGTTGTAAATATTTAGGTACGTTGACGGAAAAAACAATAAAGCTATGTTACTCATCTTTGGATTTAAATGTGCAGTTGTTTCGTCACTGCGAAGGTCTGGTGTTCGACGAGCTCCGCGCCTGCGTTTGTGGGTGAGCACAAATGACATCTCCTCCTCCCCCCTTCATTATTTGCTCTGTTCTGGTCTTCGTGCTGATGAAACTTGCTAGCTATAGGTGTCTTCAATCATCAGTATGCGTGACCAGTATGCGTCTCCCGTTCGAAAGGGTTACAGTTATAAATATGCATGCATTTGCATATTTATAACCGTGATTCTTTTGAATTGTCCAACGTTATCCATGGACAGCCCGAGTATGTGTAGATTGGGTTCGTTTTCCCATATGCTTTGTTCAGGATCCGACGCATAATTTCGTCAGTGCCTCCCTGTTGTTCTCCGGGTACACATCCTCTCGGTTTATTACCGAGACGTGTATCAGGAGAACAACGGGGAGGTGCTACCGAAATTTTGCGTCGGATCCGAAGCAGAGCATGGGAAAACAAACCCAATCTACACATACTCGGGTGGGATTAGGACCTATCTTTACCTATTAGCATGTAGGTTGCATGGACGTAATAAAATTGACAAACTAGATTAACTGATGAATATACATGCTGAATCATATATATATATATATATATATATATATATATATATATATATATATATTTCTTGTGTGTCCAGTAGCTAGGCAAGATGAGTGATCGTGCATGGATGTACACCTGTCACACTAGTCAGAAAGACATGACCAATGAATGGTTAACGAAAACCAAGGGGTCTGTGACAGCCGCATTTGCAAATGGCCAGAGAACAACCTGGTGCCCCTGTGTCTGGTGCGACAACTGGAAAACGAGGACAGAGGGTGAAATGGGTAAACACCTACAGAAGTGGGGTTTTACGCCCGATTATACGGTGTGGACATTTCATGGTGAGTCTGCCCAACATGCCAGAGCTGAGGTGGTTTGTCGTTGCATCGACAAGCATGGTACCAGGATGGAAGACATGGTGCAAGACTTTGATGATGCTCGGGATTCGGACGATGAGATGGAGGAATCTGCAAAGGCCTTCAATGAAATGTTGGAGTCTTCAAAACGTCCTCTCCACGAGCACACTGAGCTTTGTCAGCTGGATGCCATCTCACAAGTAATGGCTCTGAAGGCTCAATTCAACTTGGGCAGAGAATGCTACGACGCGATGATGACAGTATTTGGACGCTTTCTACCCAAAGGCCATGTAATGCCTGCAAACCTGTACCAGTCAGACAAAATCCTGCGTGCACTTAAGATGCCATATGAGAAGATAGATGCTTGTGAGAAAGGATGTGCCTTATTTAGGCTTGAGTATGCGGACTTGAACTATTGTCCCATATGCAAGTCTTCCAGGTATGTTGTGGTAGACAATGGTATGGGTGAGAAGAGGCAGACCAAAATCCCCGTTAATGTTCTTTGGTATATGCCAATCGTACCAAGACTTCAACGTATTTTCATGGTCGAAGAGATGGCCAAATAGATGACATGGCACAAAATGGGCAAAAGAACCAAACTAGATGCAGATGGGAATCAGATGATGGTGCACACATCGGATGGTTCTGCATGGAAGCACTTCGATGCATTACATGAGCAAAAAGTGGTAGATCCAAGGCATCCTCGAGTCGCCATCAGCACGGATGGGTCCAATGTGTTTGGTTTGAAGGCAACCCAATACAGTTGTTGTCCTGTATTTGTCATTCCACTCAATCTCCCCACCCCCCGACAGATTATGCAAAGAAAGAACATTTTCCTGACGTTGATAATTCCAGGGCCCAACTATCCGGGGAAGAATATGAATGTGTACATGCAGCCGCTTAAGGATGAATTGCAAGAAGCTCGGGATAATGGGTTGAAGACATACGACACCGCTAGCAAATAGAACTTCATAGTGCGTGTCTGGTACATGTACTCGATGCATGACTTGCCGGCGTATGCGCTATTCATTGGCTGGTGAGTGCATGGAAGGTTCTCGTGCCCCACATGCAAGGCAACTCTTCAGTTTCGTTGGCTGCAGGCGGGTCGCAAGTTTTCTTGCTTCGACTTGCATAGACAGTTCCTGGATCCTCGCCATAAGTTTAGAAAAGACAAGAAGAACTTCATCAAAGGTAGAGTTCACTGGTACGCGTCGGTGCTATACAAACGGTTTTTAACCCCTTTCCGTGACGGTGTTTGGAACCGTCGCCAAGTGAGTGTGGGCGATAGGGGGGTCCTTCCCACACGACCCAGAAACCGTCGGGGATATGCCCTCCTGGCACACACGCTCGGCAAAATGAGGTCATGTGCGACTGGCGAGCGCTCAAATACGGTTATACGTACAGTAGAGCTAAAAAAATACAATTATACAGGCGAAATTGTTTCCGGTCGCAAGTAAATCCCACATAGTCAGTCCCCGCTAAATGTTTCCGTTCGTATGTACATCCCACATAGTCACTCCAAGGAAAACGTTTCCATTCGCAGGTACATCACACACAATTTTCCCCGTTAAATCGTTTGTGATAGCGTTGCCATTGCACACGATATTAACAATTTTATCGTTTGCGTTATTGAATGCATCACACACGGTGCGTAGAAGAAACTGTGTGGCAAAGGCTGTCCATCACACATAGTTTTTATGTGGTAAACGTTTGTGCAAGGTGGCCTAACGCAAACAGTTTTCAAGAGGATGTCGTGTGTGCAATGGAGATTGATCGCACACGTAGTGGATCCTAGAAATGTGTATGATCTCCACATCTATCGCAGACATTTCGCTTTCGCAAACCGTGTGCAGTGTAATCCCTAATTAATCCCTAATTAAAAAATCACATGTTTTGAATTTGAAAGTGGGCAATCACTTATTTCATATCCAACCATGTTTATTACAAATATAGGTTCAACCACGAATGCATAATTTGATGCATAGGTACATATACTGAAGAACTACAGAAGCACCAAGTAAAGAATGATGAACCCCAGTTGTACTAAAGACTGTAAAGAGAGAGGCGAAAGACATTCTGGTTGCAGGAGAAGGTGAAGCGGAATGCCCATATTGTGCCCTCCTCCATGCGTAATGCGCGCACGACTCTAGGCCAACCCCTTGTGATGGCTGCCCGTCCATCCTTCACTGTCTTCATTACGACTTCTCGATGCTCATTGTAGTCTGGATGAAATACTTTAACCTTCATTGCGTGTCCACCAATCATGTACTTTGCGAGGTAATCTTGAGTGAACTGCTTCGGGAACCACTGCGAACGAAAAAGATTCAGACATTGTTGTCTAACAACTCATTATGGGCAGTAAAAAGAGAAGGCTGCAGAGTTTGTAGTTACCATCCTACAGCTCACTGTTGTGTTGGATAGAGCATAAACTATTAATTTGCTTGCCACCATTCGTATCTTTTTGCTAATAATCCTTATCAGTTTCCTCACTTGATGCTTATTCATGAATATCTCATTGCCCCATATGCAAAAAGGGTCGATGCATGGATCCTTGCCAAGGGCATATGTACCTACAAGCAACAAGTCAATATTAGAAGCTAACAAGTGTGCAGGCCTGGATCTATATGCACTACATTATGGAACGACGGGGGGAGTACAAGCCGAGGGATGAAGCTAACCTCGGCAGAAAATGGTGGCCACTCCCGTTGTTGTCCTGCATAAGTAGTGGAAAGGCATGATAAGTACAGCAACCTTAACTTCAAACAAATATAGCAAAGGTAAACAACATCATCTCCAAATGATAGCTTGAATGTGTTGGTTTCAGCATGCTGTTAAAGCAGATATAAAATGGTAGGTAATGTTACCGACAGCAGGCTTAACAGCCATCAAATATTGCAATTCAAACTGGTATTGTTGAAAATGAATAGAACGTAGGTAATGCTTAAACATCACACTGGATAAATGTGTAAAACTGAAATAAAGGGCATGTGTTAACTACACCAGGTATAACTGGAACCAAATATAGCCGTTCAAACTGGTATTGATGCAGTCGAGCGGCACAGTTCCGACTTGCACATAATGAAGAACACATTGTGAGTGATTGAAATAAACAAGGCATAAATGATCAGTATAACAACCAAATATAGCCATTGAAAACTGGACAGAGTCTCACTGCAACCAACCTAACAAGCAAATACAGATAAACAGGGCATATGCTTGAAAACTGGACAAATGCTCACTGCAACCAACCTAACAAGCAGATACAGATAAACAAGGCATCTGCTTGAAAACTGGACAAATGCTAAAAAAAAGCAACCTAACAACCAAATACAGATAAACAAGGCATCTGCTTGATAACTGGACAAATGCTCACTGCAACCAAACTAAGAACCAAATACATATAAACAAGGCATCTGCTCGATAACTGGAAAAATGCTCACTGCAACCAACCTAACAACCAAATACAGATAAACAAGGCATCTACTCACTATAAGCAACCAAATATAGCCATTCGTGAAACTGAAGTGGACAATTCATACTTAAACATCACATAGCCCTATTGAACAATACATTTTTGCATAAATGAAATAATTAAACACGGCATAGTTAAAGCACCGCACGGCAAATGCTACTACAACAAAGGGTACAGGTTGGCAAGCTAGAAAAGGTAAGATTTGCTGATAGGATGTTGCCTCACATTTCATGGACGGGATCCTTCCAGTTGGAAGAGCACAGATCCATGGTGCGCTCTCTGATGTCACAGATGGGTTGTTTCACCTTGGAAGAACCTTCGTGGGTGCCCTCCTCGTGGTCGTGGTCGTGGTCGATGAGATCTGACTTAGCAATTGAGGATCCCAAGCCGCCGCCATAGAACTTCTCCTTCAGAAATGACAAAATGGGCTCGATGGCGTATAAGGATCGCAAATCCTTGACCGCTTGGCGGAGGAGATCAACGACAGGGCCATTGAAGAGATCGACGGCAGTTGAACCAGAGGGGTTGGGGATGGACCACGTAACCTGTGACATGGCCCGCGTGAAGCCGTCGCTGTGGACGAGCTTGATGTTGTAGCCAGCTTTCCCGAGATACAGTAATATGCTAGCCCGCTGACATGAAGCCTTCGACATGGCAATGTAGTCAATGTCTTCGTCGGCTTCCACAGTGACGTGTTGCTCCGGGATCGACAGGTCGGGGCGAACGGCGGCCACCTCGCCAATGTCCACCGGAGAGGCCATGATAAACCTCTTCTTGGCCGAACGCTCGTCGGGCTCCCCGGGATACGTGGTCGAGCTTAGGCTGCGACATTCTGGAGCAGGGGATGTGGATCTGGCGGGGAGGGACACCGCAGGCCTTATCTAAAAACTCAGGGGAGTGGGACGACGGTATGGGAATCGCTGGGTAACCTGAACTTTATTATCTAAGCTAGGAGGAACGGGCAGACCGGCAGGGGTTGGCGGCGGCGCCGGCAGCGCCGGCGGCGGCGGCGAGCTAGGGTTCGAGGGGGGAGGGGGCCGGGTGGGGGGACTGTGGAGGGGGATGTTTGAGGATACGCCGCAGCTACTGAAAATTTTAGTAATGGTGGTGGACGAGGGAGGGCGACGGTTCAAATGCCTCGGCTACTGCAATTTTACTATAAGGTCGATGCTGGAGGAGTGTGGGCGACGGTTGAAGTATGGCGGCTACTAAAATTTGGGTAAAGGAATTGATGCGGGGCGGGAGTGCCCAAGATTGCGCACGGTCCAATAACAATATGCGTGTATGATAATAAGGAAAAGTGACGGAACCACCGATTTTTGCAACGCTCAAGGCGGGTAGTTTGTTTTTATATTTCTAGCTAGCTGGTCTATCGCACACGGCTCGTCCTAATTTCCAAATAAACTTACCCGCCTTTATCTTGCGCAGGTGGTGATTTTACAGCGCACTTGCATCGCACACGGTTAAGCCAGTACCTCCACCCTTTGCTCGTGCTTGCGCGGTCGTGGTGATTTTACAGCGCATTTGCATCGCACACGGTTGAGCCAGTACCTCCACCTTTGATCGCGCTTGCGCAGTCGTGGTGATTCACAGCGCACTTGTATCGCACACGGTTAAGATATTATACCCGTGTCCATTGAGCGTCATCAGAGTCTTTGCAGCAAAAAAACGTTAGAGATGGTTAGAAGACAGCCACACTAGCATGTGGCCCAAATATATATGAGTGAAAAGGTGTTCTGTGATGTTCAAAATTCCAATGCACAACTTTGACCGCGTGGGCCCATGGTTGGGCGCGTCGTCGAAGATCGATGAGAGGGGCCAGAAGTCAAGAACCACCTGGAAGTGGCCAAATATATGTAGGAATATTGGGGATGTTTAAAACTTTAAATACACAATGCATAACTTTGGTGGCACCTGCCTCGCAAACCCGAAAGCACCCTTGGATATATCTATAATGACATAATGTCGTAGCTAGCTAGGATGCTTGGTCCACCACATCCCACTTCGTGTCAGCGGGGCGGATGCACGTAATGATTGATACTTTGGTCATACATGCATGTCGCCATGACCTACCATAAGATGGACCAATGAATCTATCGTTTGGTCAAACGACAGCTGTTGTTGTCAATAAACCTCTTGGGCCAATAGATTGAACCATCATAAAAATCGCACGAGAGGGACCACAAAACCAGCACCTCTTGCATGCGGCCCAAAATGATGTAAGTTGGGAAGGGGTGATGTGTGTTTTCAATAAAGAATAATGTACAATTTAGATGTGGTGCATACCTCTCGATACAGACAACAACCATGAAGGCAAGGTAGTTAAGGACGAGATACGCAGGGTATGATGTAGGTCGAACCCAGCAATCCGAGCATGTGGGAGGGAATCCTGACAACACATGAGCTCGAGCTTTGGTTGAGCGACATGTGACGGTGACCGTCCCTAACACGAACTAGGAGGAATCCATTCATGGCCAACACATACCCCTCGTTATCGGTCAAAGGGATGATATATATATACACTCGGGGAGCCCACAGATATGCGTGTCGTCACAAAAAACCGCACAAGGGAGACATGGTCGATCAGAAGACCCCGTATACACTCCATGCGCCCCAAAAATATGTATGGGTATGGTGGTGTGTGATGTGTTTAAATCCCGAATGCACAACTTCGATGGGCCACCAACTACATTACAAACCAAACACTGTACCCGACTCCAAGCCTGGTTCAATACGTACGATGTTGGTTTCCCAACTTCGAGGCGGCGGCGGCGGGGGGGGGGGGGTCATCCCACGCATGCGCTCAAACTTTATTTGGTCTAGCATGGGACACATCTATACCCCTATATAGTGTGCGAATAACTTTGAAAGTTGGTCGTTGGATGAAGCCAATCCGATGGTACAGAGATGGCAAATCCGAGCACTACTGCCCGTTGGATATCATCTACATTGCACCAAATTCTGCCACATGTACAATCTAGAAGACTCCATGGTTGAACTTAAGCATAATGCACAAACCTCAAAACACAAGCATTTCTCCTTTGTTCTAGAATCTTCCATATCTTAATTGCCCAAATTTTTTTTCTAAATGAATTGTCACCTTTTGTTTTTACTTTATGCTTTACAATGCACAATTCCATGAATCTTAAAATAGATTTTTTTTATAAAAATAATTGATTTTGGATGAGATGAACAATAAAAATTAAACGAACATCTACATCATGCATATATGACTCAAAGCTTACATGCTATAGTGTGGTATTTATTCATAATTTGGTTACCAAATCTCATGCGTGCAATGCATGTGTACCTTACTAGTATCAATAGGAAACCATCATGGTCAAACCCTTCTCGTTGTTGGGTCAAAGGGATAGATTGTGTGGGCCCCCCTAATTGTCGGTAAAGGATAGTATATATACCTCGGGGAGCCCACAGATATGTGCCGCGTCTATAAGCCGCACAAGGGAGACATGCTCGATAAGAACACACTGCCCCCTATACCCTGCATGCGCCCTGAAAAAGGTTTATATAATCGCCATGACAGGTCAAGTCAATCATTCTTTAATTTTTTAGAGCAAAAAATAACCCATAAAACCATAGTCTACAAATTAGCAAAACAAGGATCCCAAGGTTTATATAATTGCCATGATAGGTCACTATAGAGATATATTATATCTCTATAATGACCGTGTCATGGCATTTAAATGAAGCTTGAGATATGCAACTTCCCACCGGGTCACCCATCCTTGGACTACTCCAGCCCGAGCATGCTTAACTTCTGCGTTCTATTCAACTAGGCTAGCGGATGGGAAGCCGCCCCTTGCTGATAGGAATTGCCTCCTTGCCATTAAGGCATTTCATGCTGGTCACCCTATGGGACCTACTCCCTCCGATCACACACATTTGTGCTTTTAGAAACTGTGTGGGATATTTACATGGCCGGTGTGTCGCCGCTAGCCTTCAATGAGCACTGACACTGGTAGCGGGAAAATGATGGGAGAAGAGGCGGGAAACTGATGAGAGGAGTGGCGAGAAATGGTAGCCTGTTTAGAAAATGTAGTACAGAAGTGAAAGTGCAACTAATCCCTGGGTGGTTTTAGTAATTCTTAACAACATATAGCTCATTGAACTAATACTCTTTCAAGATGATCATTTCAGAAAGTTCAATGATTGGCATGGCATGGACTAGAGATGTGGACCCCTCAAAATGCTAAGGACATATATTGGCAAAAGCTCAAGACTCTACATTTTCTTTTTAGTGATCCAAGATCACATTGAGTCCATAGGAAAAGCCAATACTATTAAAAGGGGATGAGGTGTTGCTTAATGGCTTGCTTGCTCAAAATGCTTAGTGATATGCTCCAAAAGCCCTCAACCACTTTCTCATTTCCACATATGTCCTACACCTAAAGTCAAACTCAGCCCCACCGATTTGATCTATCCGGCGCCACCGAGTTCACTTGACATAGCCATAGCCAGAAACCCTAATCAATTCGGTCTCACCGATACGGATCTCGGTCTCACCGAGATGGGATTGCAAACTCTCTGTTTCCCTTCGTAACGTTTCGGTCTAACAGAAATGAGCGATCGGTCCCACCGAGTTCGCAATGCAAACTCTCTGTTTCCTTTTCGTAACATTTCGGTCTAACCGAAATGAGCGATCGGTCCCACCGAGTTTGCCTGGCCAACTCTCTATTTGCCTATTACTGAAATCGGTCCCACCGAGTTCATGTGGTCGGTCTCACCAAGATCAAGTTATGCCCTAACCCTAGCACATCGGTCCCACCGAGTTGATCACGTCGGTCCCACCGAAAATCCTAACGTTCACATTTTGAACTGAATCGGTCTGACCGAGTTTCACTATTCAGTCCCACCGAGTTTGGTAAATTGTGTGTAATGGTTAGATTTTGTGTGGAGGCTATAAATACCCCTCCACCCCCTTCTCCATTTGTGAGAGAGCCATCAAAACGTGCCTACACTTTCACTACTCATTTTCTGAGAGAGAACCACGTACTCATGTGTTGAGACCAAGACATTCCAATCCAACCACTAGAATCTTGATCTCTAGCCTTCCCCAAGTTGCTTTCCACTCAAATCATCTTTCCACCATATCCAAATCTGTGAGAGAGAGTTGAGTGTTGGGGAGACTATCATTTGAAGCACAAGAGCAAGGAGTTCATCATCAACACATCATCTATTACCTTTTGGAGAGTGGTGTCTCCTAGATTGGTTAGGTGTTACTTGGGAGCCTCCGTCAAGATTGTGGAGTTGAACCAAGGAGTTTGTAAGGGCAAGGAGATTGCCTACTTCGTGAAGATCTACCCAAGTAAGGCAAGTCCTTCGTGGGCGATGGCCATGGTGGGATAGGCAAGGTTGCTTCTTTGTGGACCCTTTGTGGGTGGAGCCCTCTGTGGACTCGCGCAACCGTTACCCTTCATGGGTTAAAGTCTCCATCAACGTGGATGTACGATAGCACCACCTATCGGAACCACGCCAAAAATCTCTGTGTCCACATTGTGTTTGCTCCCTCCAAACTCCTCCCCTTTACCTTCATATGCAATGATTTACATTCCACTGCTATACTCTTAGAATTGCATGTGTAGGTTGATTGCTTGACTTGTGCTAAGTTGCTAAAATCTGCCAAGACTTAAAATTGGGAAAAGGCTAGACTTTTATTTGGTCAAGTAGTCTAATCACCCCCCCCCCCCCTCTAGTCATACTTTCGATCCTACAAGTGGTATCAAAGCTTTGGTCTCCATCTGCCTTGATTTCCATAGCTTTGGTGATCATAGCCTTGGTTTCACAACCTAGGAGAGTATGGCGTATAGTGAGGGAAATTACCACCGTAGAGGTCCTTACTTTGATGGAAATAATTTTGCTAGTTGGAAGCATAAGATGAAAATGCATATTCTTGGACATAACCCCGCCGTTTGGGCTATTGTGTGCATTGGTTTGCAAGGTGAATTCTTCGATGGGAGAGAACCGAACCGTGAAGCTACCGCTGAAGAATTGAAGATGTTGCAATACAACGCTCAAGCTTGCGATATCCTCTTCAATGGATTGTGCCCCGAAGAATTCAACAAAATCAGCCATCTTGAGAATGCAAAGGAAATTTGGGATACTTTGATTGATATGCACGAAGGTACCGACTCCGTCAAGGAATCAAAATTGGATGTGCTTCAAAGTTAGCTTGACAAGTTCAAAATGAAGGATGGTGAAGGTGTCGCTGAAATGTACTCTAGGCTTGCTCTCATCACAAATGAGATTGCCTGCTTAGGAAGTGAAGAGATGACTGATAGATTCATCATCAAGAAGATCCTAAGAGCCTTGGATGGAAAATATGATACCGTGTGCACTTTGATCCAAATGATGCCCAATTACAAAGATCTCAAACCAACCGAAGTCATTGGAAGAATTGTTGCTCATGAGATGTCACTCAAAGATAAAGAGGAGCTTCACAACAAGTCTAGTGGTGCTTACAAAGCCTCATGTGATGCTCCTACATCATCAAGTGAGAAACAAGCCTTCAATGAAGAATTGAGCCTAATGGTGAAGAACTTCAACAAGTTCTACAAGAGTAGAAGCAAAGAAAGAAGTTCCAAGTCAAGGTCCTACAATGACAAAAGATCTTTTAGTCGTAAGCGAAATTGCTATAATTGTGGAAGACCCGGACACTACTCCAATGAGTGTACGGCCCCACACAAAAAGAAGGGAAGACTCACCTAAGAGAAGAAGTAGAAGAGAAGAATCACCTCCAAGAGAGAGAAGGAGTAGAGATGATCGTTATGAACGAAGACCCTCTCGCAGAAGCAAGGACTCGGAAAGGAAGGACAAGTCATCAAAGAGCTACACAAAATGAAGACATCAAGCTCATGTTGGTGAATGGGTATCCGATTCCGACTCCGACCACTACTCCGAGAGAAGTTATCACTCCGACTCTGAATATACTCAAGATGAAGGTGTTGCCGGTCTAGCACTTGTCTCAACCAACTCCTATGACATATTTGATTCATGAAATGAAGGAATTGGAAGATGCTTCATGGCTAAAGGCCCAAAGGTATCACACCCCGAGTATGTTGATTTCAATAGTGATGAAGATGATTTGCTAGGAGATGATGATTTACTTGTTGACAACTCTAGTGATAAAAACTATGATGAACTTGCTATTAATCATGCTAATCAAGATAAAATGAATGACAATGATAAGGAGGAGATTGTGCATCTAACTAAAGAACTAAACACTCTTAAGTTAGCTCATGAAACTACTTTAGAAGATCATCGAGAACTTTTAAAGACTCATGAGAAGCTACGCTTTGAAAAGCTCAATCTAGAGCAAGAGCATGAGTTCTTAAAAGCCATCAATGATGATCTTCAGAAGAAAAGTTATTCTTACATTGCCAAGCGTTTACTCTTGTCTACATACATGCCACAAGTAAAATCTAGCAACAAGAGTAAGAAAGATTCTTCTTCTAATAGTAACAATAATCATGCTAAATCCAATATTGTTGCTTCTAGTAGTTCTCTTGATTCCACTAATGATTATCTTAGCCAAGTTACACTTGAGCAAGAAAATAGCTTATTGAAGGGAATTATAGAGAAAGGTGTTTACAAGAGCCTTGCCGGAAGTAAGCAATTTGAGGAAATTGTACGCAAGCAAGGAAGGCACCGGAAGAATCAAGGTGTTGGTTTTGAACGAAAGTTCAATGCAAATGGAGTTGAGTGGGAAGAAGATCAATACCCCAAGACGAAGTTTGTTCCTCAACAAGAGAAGTATGATCCTACTTCCTTCGAGGGAACACAAGCTCAAGATGATCTTCCACCACAAGACCACAAGCTAAAAGGCAAGGACAAGCTTCAAGAAGAGATTGATGCATTTGAAGAAGCTCCAAAGGCCTTGGTCAAGTGGGTTCCCAAGACTACATCAAGTTCATCTACAACCCCAAGGATTCCCATCAAGATGGTGTGGATCCCGAAGAAGAAGAACTAGAGAGTTCTTGAGGGTGACTCCGCCAACATACTTCTCTCACATTCACATTGTCAAGGACAAGTGCAATCAACTTCCACATCTTGCACTAGTTCAAGGAGTCACAAACCCTCTTGTTGGTAAGTCAAGGGACAAGGTAACCTAATGCTTTCATGGACATCATCTTGTGTGTACTTCACTCTATGTCTATGGATATCCTTGCTTGTTCCTTATGGGACTAACCCATGTAGGTATTGAAAGTGCAACTCACTCCAATGGATTGCTCCAAATGATCTACATCAACATTGAGCATCCACATCTTCAACATCTACATGAAGTCATCATCGACAAAACCCAAGGTTAGTTCGTCCCTCTTAGGGGGGACATCACATCTAGGGGGAGCTTTACTCTAAGAAGCAACTCAAATGGTGTGAACACAATAATGCTTTATGTAAAAGTGGTAACCCCACTTGTGCTTAAACGATGAGTATGACCTATGATCAAATGTTCTCATTTGACTCCTAAGTCAATATACTCATATATAGATGACCTAGTCATCGCCAAATGCTTGATAGATGCTGGAGTGTTTGTGCATGCTTTGCCACATATTTCATTTGCTATCTTATTGCGTGAGCATGTTGATTGCATATTTTTTATTATTCGAGGACATCCATTTGTTGCTTTGATTGTTTGGCTCTTTTTCTTTTGCCAAATGGATGGACAAGAATGCCTAAGAACTTCCTCTAGCTATCTATGCTTTTCTCGTCTCAAACTCTATTATTGCTACATCACAAAGTTTGATCAAGTCATATTCGAACCCTCTGGGTGAGGAGCACTCGGAGCCACCGATTCGTCATAGACTTAAACTTCCAAAACCTCTCACTGCATTTCGGTCTGACCGATTCTTTCCATTCGGTCATACCGAGTTCATTGAGTTGATCTAGATTTTCAATCTCGATGCAACCAATTTGAGCAATTCGGTCACACCGAGTTGCAGTAACCGCTTGCGATTCTGCATCTCGGTGCCACCGAGTCGTTCCACTCGGTCACACCGACAGGGTCAGGATATAAATACCCGCGGGTCGAATTTTGGAAATTTCTCCAAAAACCCTTCGCCAGTGCGTATCCTGCTCTGCCGACTCGAGTCTCCGGATCATCTTCGGATCGTCTCCTCATCGCCAGTGACCTCCAGCCGCTGGTCTCCACCGCCGTCAACGGGAATCTTTGCCGTCGTTGCCGCCGTAGCGAGTTCACCGCCGAGTTAGGGTATGAACTCGACCCCTATGTGCAATCTTTACCTCCGATTCCTGCACTTAGGTCAATGCCATGATTCTTACCACGTATGAGATTACTCTATCCAGCAAAAACTTCCTTTAGATTAGTTTTGATTCGAGAATTTAGGGTTAAGTTTCGGCCAAACTCATCTCGGACTGACCGAGTTGTAGAAATCGGTCTCACCGATTTGGCCTAGGCCATTGCACTTCTAATTTTTGGTCTGACCGAAACTTACGAATCGGTGCGACCGAGTTCAACTCTCAGTGAAACCCTAGCAATCTCGGAGTCACCGAACTGTGTCTCGGTCTGACCAATTCCACTAGTTTAGACTCTTATGTTGCTTCGGTGTCACCGAGTTTAACAAATCGATAGATCCGAAATGCTTTCTGTAGAAAACTAAAACTAAGTTTTTGACTCAATTATTTTGCAAAATCTCTGCACTTTGTGATGCTCATCCACTCTATCCAAACTACATCTATTCACAGGGTTAGTTTGCAGTGTCAGCTATGTCAGATCAAAGTGACAGCCAGAACAAGTCTGAGGAGCAAGTTAGCATGAGTGAGGGCACTAGTCCCTCTGGCAGCTATGATGATGGTAGAAGAAGCACCCCAAGCAACTTGCCCAAAGCAGCTACCAGGACAAGGAGAAAGAGAAACTCAGATTCTGAGGATGAAGATTATGTTGCTGTTGAGGAAGAGGTCAGCTCAAGAGAAGAGAGAAAAAAGCAAAAGTAGAAAAGGCAGCCAAGATGCCAAGAGTTGAAGAGGCATCCCAAGTTTTTCTCAAGTCTAAACAAGATCAACTTAGCTATCTCATTCAAGCTACTTTGAGGATTGAGAAAGGATTGGCCACCCTGACTCAGAATCAAGAGAGTCTTGAGAGAATTTTTGAGACAAAACTTCATGACTTGGATGTCAAGGTGACAGAGATTCAGACTTCTGTGGAGAAGATCCAAGAAGAGCTTGAGGATAGGAGTGACAAGACCACCACTGATGCTTATCAAAGGGTGCCTAGAAGATAGAGGTCTGCAGCAATGCCAATGACAGACACTAGAGCTACAACTTCAGCTCCTGCAGCCACAACTTCAGTTGCCCCTCCAATTGCAACTCCACCAGCTCCTACAACCTCTTCAAATGCATTTGTTGCAGGACTCCTCTCCACGCCACCTCCCGAAGATCAAGCTTAGAGAGTCGCATAGCACTATGCATTTTCAAGCTTTTTGGTAACTTGTTGCCAAAGGGGGAGAAAGTGTATAGATCATAGGCTTCGAGTGAGAGAGAGCTTTGCTTCTTTTTGCCTCTTTTGCTACTTATTTGTTTGCCTGCTTGGATGATGATATTCTCTATCTCTTATGTATGATCATTCACTTTGTCTTGGTGATGAGTGTATATTTCATATTCTATCATTTTGAGCGCTCCACCAAGATGTATGTGACATGGAAGAGTAACCCATGATCCTAATCGATTGTGCATTTGCTTTCACAAGCAAATTTTTAAATAATGCACAAATTTAGGGGGAGCTCTTGCTTATCACATACTTCTCAAAGCGATGATGTATTTTATTCTTATTATCATTTGTTGAAGCTTTGATCTATATGTTGTCATCAATTACCAAAAAGGGGGAGATTGAAAGTGCAACTAATCCCTGGGTGGTTTTGGTAATTCTTAACAACATATAGCTCATTGAACTAATACTCTTTCAAGATGATCATTTCAGAAAGTTCAATGATTGGCATGGCATGGACTAGAGATGTGGACCCCTCAAAATGCTAAGGACATATATTGGCAAAAGCTCAAGACTCTACATTTTCTTTTTAGTGATCCAAGATCACATTGAGTCCATAGGAAAAGCCAATACTATTAAAAGGGGATGAGGTGTTGCTTAATGGCTTGCTTGCTCAAAATGCTTAGTGATATGCTCCAAAAGCCCTCAACCACTTTCTCATTTCCACATATGTCCTACACCTAAAGTCAAACTCGGCCCCACCGATTTGATCTATCCGGCGCCACCGAGTTCTCTTGACATAGCCATAGCCAGAAACCCTAATCAATTCGGTCTCACCGATACGGATCTCGGTCTCACCGAGATGGGATTGCAAACTCTCTGTTTCCCTTCGTAACATTTCGGTCTAACCGAAATGAGCGATCGGTCCCACCGAGTTCGCAATGCAAACTCTCTGTTTCCTTTTCGTAACATTTCGGTCTAACCGAAATGAGCGATCGGTCCCACCGAGTTTGCCTGACCAACTCTCTGTTTGCCTATTACTAAAATCGGTCCCACCGAGTTCATGTGATCGGTCTCACCGAGATCAAGTTATGCCCTAACCCTAGCACATCGGTCCCACCGAAAATCCTAACGTTCACATTTTGAATTGAATCGGTCTGACCGAGTTTCACTATTTGGTCCCATCGAGTTTGGTAAATTGTGTGTAACGGTTAGATTTTGTGTGGAGGCTATAAATACCCCTCCACCCCCTTCTCCATTTGTGGGAGAGCCATCAGAACGTGCCTACACTTCCACTACTCATTTTCTGAGAGAGAACCACCTACTCATGTGTTGAGACCAAGATATTCCAATCCAACCACTAGAATCTTGATCTCTAGCCTTCCCCAAGTTGCTTTCCACTCAAATCATCTTTCCACCATATCCAAATCTGTGAGAGAGAGTTGAGTGTTGGGGAGACTATCATTTGAAGCACAAGAGCAAGGATTTCATCATCAACACACCATCTATTACCTTTTGGAGAGTGGTGTCTCCTAGATTGGGTAGGTGTTACTTGGGAGCCTCCGTCAAGATTGTGGAGTTGAACCAAGGAGTTTGTAAGGGCAAGGAGATCGCCTACTTCGTGAAGATCTACCCAAGTGAGGCAAGTCCTTCGTGGGCGATGGCCATGGTGGGATAGACAAGGTTGCTTCTTCATGGACCCTTCGTGGGTGGAGCCCTCTGTGGACTCGCGCAACCATTACCCTTCATGGGTTGAAGTCTCCATCAACGTGGATGTACGATAGCACCACCTATCGGAACCATGCCAAAAATCTCCGTGTCCACATTGCATTTGCTCCCTCCAAACTCCTCCCCTTTACCTTCATATGCAATGATTTACATTCCGCTGCTATACTCTTAGAATTGCATGTGTAGGTTGATTGCTTGACTTGTGCTAAGTTGCTAAAATCTGCCAAGACTTAAAATTGGGAAAAGGCTAGACTTTTATTTGGTCAAATAGTCTAATCACCCCCCTCTAGACATACTTTCGATCCTACAAGAAGGAAGCGTGAGCTAGCACGACGCATGCGCACAGTGCTTACCCATGTACTGCATGTGCTGTCGAAAGGGCCGAGGGTTGCCGTTCGATCTGGGAGCATCCAACGGTGCACACGTACGATCCGTGGGATTTGGGTTCTGGCCAATCAGAACGCATGACTCAGATCGCACACGCAGCAGGGGGGAGGGGGCATCGGCCACGGTTTGGTAGGCACACGGCTTTCGTGAGTGAACCGAGTGCTATTTGAAAACATTTCGTGAGAAGAATCTTAGTTTTTAAATCCCCGTAAATCCAAAACTCACCCGAAAATCATGAAACTTGGCATGGTGTCATGACATGGCACATATTTGTCGAGGAATTTTTTTCGTCCATTTTGGCGCAAGTTTTATTACAAGCCTCTTACAAACCGGAGCTTCTCTCAAAGAAGCCTCGTGGTTCCGATAGGGAAACATGTCCCCCTTGTGGGCGAAACGTAATCACTGCCTCTTTTCGCCTTGTATTTTCTTCTACGGGCAACATGGAACGACAGGATATCCGTGCTGAAATTTAAACTTATTCGGGGTTCGTTTTGCCTTTTTATACACTAATTGAGTTTCCTAGCCATTTAATGTCCATAATTCAAATCTGAACTTCAAATACATGCTCCAGTTCACCAAAAAGGCTAGAAAATTTATACATGTGTCCTTGGGTGCATGTTTAGGTCCCATGCCAGGAATGGGAACGAATTACAACCATACCGGCGTCCTGGCTCGTCCTCAAAACATTTGGAATCTTGGTTTTTAAATCCCCATAAATCCTAAACTCACCAGAAAGTTATCAAAGGTGGCATGGTGTCACGTCATGGGACATATATGTCGTGGTAAAAACATTGTCCAATTTGGGCCAAGCTTTATTACAAACCTCTTACAAACTGGAGCTTCTCTCAAAGAAGCCTCGTGGTTCCGATAGGGAAACGTGTTCCCCTTGTGGGCGAAACGTAATCACTGCCTCTTTTTGCCTTGTATTTTCTTCTACGGGCAACATGGAACGATAGGATATCCGTGCTGAAATTTAAACTTATTCAGGGTTCGTTTGGCCTTTTTATACACTAATTGAGTTTCCTAGGCATTTAATGTCCATAATTCAAATCTGAACTACAAATACATGCTCCAGTTCACCAAAATGGCTAGAAAAATTATACATGTGTCCTTGGGTGCATGTTTAGGTCCCATGCTAGGAATGGGAACGAATTAGAACCGTACCGGTGTCCTGGCTCGTCCTCAAACATTTGGAATCTCGGTTTTTAAATCCCCATAAATCCAAAACTCACCAGAAGGTCATCAAAGGTGGCATGGTGTCACGTCATGGCACATATATGTCTTGGTAAAAACATTGCCAATTTGGGCCAAGCTTTATTACAAACCTCTTACAAACCAGAGCTTCTCTCAAAGAAGCCTCGTGGTTCCGATAGGGAAACGTGTTCCCCTTGTGGGCGAAACGTAATCACTCACTCTTTTCGCCTTGTATTTTCTTCTATGGGCAACATGGAACGACAGGATATCCGTGCTGAAATTTAAACTTATTCAGGGTTCGTTTGGCCTTTTTATACACTAATTGAGTTTCCTAGGCATTTAACGTCCATAATTCAAATCTGAACTACAAATACATGCTCCAGTTCACCAAAATGGCTAGAAAAATTATACATGTGTCCTTGGGTGCATGTTTAGGTCCCATGCCAGGAATGGGAACGAATTACAACCGTACCGGCGTCCTGGCTCGTCCTCAAACATTTCAAATCTCGGTTTTTAAATCCCCATAAATCCAAAACTCACCAGAAAGCCATCAAAGGTGACATGGTGTCACGTCATGGCACATATATGTCGTGGTAAAAACATTGCCAATTTGGGCCAAGCTTTATTACAAACCTCTTACAGACCGGAGCCTGTCGCAAGAACCATCGTGGTTTCGATAGGGAAACGTGTCCCCTTGTGGGCCAAACGATAATCGCTCCTTCTTCTAGCCTCGTATTTTCTTCTACACGCAACACGGAACAACGGGAGATTCGCGCTGAACTTTGAAATTATTCAGCGTTCGTTTCACCTTTTTTATTCATTAATTGAGTTTTCTAGGCATTTAATGTCCATAATTCAAATCCGAACTACAAATACATGCTCCAGTGCACCAAAATGGCTAGAAAAAATGTACATGTTTCCTTGGGGTGCATGTTTAGGTCCCATGGAACGAATGGGAATGAACTCAACCGTCTCGCCGTCCTGGCTTGGCCACAAACATTGTGAATCTCGGTTTTTAAATCTCTGTAAATCCAAAACTCACCAGGAAATCATGAAACTTGGCATGGTGTCACTACATGTTACATATAATTGTCCAATTTGGTCGAAGCTATATTACAAGCCTCTTACAAACCGGAGCCTGTCGCAACCCTCGTGGTTCCGGTAGGGAAACATGCCCCTCTTGTGGGCGAAACGATAATCGCCGCCTCTTCTCGCCTTGAACTTTGTTTTCTACAGGCAACATAGAATAACAGGAGTGTCGTGCTGAAATTTGAAACTGTTCAGGGTTCGTTTGGCCATGGTATATATTAATTAAGTTTTCTAGGCATTTAATGTAGTGCATAATTCAAATTTGAACTACAAGCACATGCTCCAGTGAAGCAAAATGGGTGGGAAATCGTACATGTGTCATTGGGTGCATGTTTAGGTCTGATTTAAGGAATGGGAATGAATTACAAACTTCTCGTCGTCCTGAAACATTGAGAATCTTGGTTTTTAAATCCCAGTAAATTAAAACTCACCCAAAAAACATGAAACTTGGCATGGTTTCATGACATGGCACATATATGCCGTGGTAAAAAAAATCGTCCAGTTTGAGACAAGGCGCACACATTAATTGCCAACGAAGTCCTTTTTGAAACAAATAGCTGACATGTTAATATCGCAAACGGTTGTATTATATGAACCGTGTCAAAATTTAACCATACTCGGTGGTGTGTGTGAAGCTATTTGATTAGACGAGACGAGCGCGAGAAGTACACCGTGCAGGCTCGATGGGACGCATGTGAGCAGTCCGCCGCGCAGGCTCGACAGGACGCGTGCATCCTGTCCACCTCACAGGCTCGATGGGACACGTGCGAGCAGCAAGGCTGCCCATGCTCACCAAGCGAGCTCTTTGACCTCCATGCACCAGCCGCCGCCCACCTCGCTCACAACTTCTCCATTAATGGGTTAATTAAAGCACATGTACGAAGGGTGTTTGCTTGTGATCCCATGGCAGCATTTGCTTTGTTCGTGTTTTCAACTCGTATTCCGGCCTAATTTAAATTGCCACATAGGGCAACGGATAATACGACCACAAATAAAATGGCAACGGATAATACGACGACAAATTTACAATGGCGCAGATAATAATTGTCTTACATATTCCGGATAATTTAAAATGCCACATGCGGTAAAGCCCGGAAGACACGGGGGCAAGAGAAGAAGGAAATCACAGACAACGATCTGGATCGCTACTGTCTCTACTCGTTGATGGATCACCAGGCGACGACATCCTCCAGCTCCTTCTTCAATTCCTCACGACTTTGCTTGAAAGCAGCCACGGATTCCTCCACCTCCTGCTCGCGCTCGATCCGGAGCTTCCTCAAGTCACCCAGCAGTTCCTCGATGACCGCTGTCAGCGTCATCCCTAAGGCACTGCTCTGCTCATGCAGCATCTTCCAGCCGGCGGCTTCCTCCTCCTTCTCGGCGAGCTCCTTGAGGAGCTTCGCATTGTCACCCATGAGTTGCTCGACGAGGTCGGTCGCCTTGTCAACCGAGGCATCGCTAATCTTGAGCAGCTTCATCAAGCCGTCGACCAGCTCCTGCTGCTTAATGACGCCAGCGAGAATGTCGTCGTCGCCGGCCAAGGACTTCAGGAACGCCAGCTCGTCGCGATGGCCGACGCCGTGAGTGCGCTTGTGAGAGCCCTCGCGTGCCCGTGAGAGCTCGTCCGAGGGCTCCGCGGCGTGCCGGGACATCTCTGCTGCGGCTGCTGCGGCGGCTTCGCAGCGGGACCTCTCTAGTGCTTCCGCGGCCTTGGTCTATGCTGCCTGGTTATATGTCCACCCGAAATTCCTCCTACCGGTCATGGCGGAACGACTTGACAGGAAAGACCAGTTTTTTGGGTGATGAGGAGAGGAACTGTGAAGTAATTTTCGAGTGGGTAGTTTTTATAGCCCGGTGCTAAGTGTGAACACATATTAGTTTGATAGGTGTGAACAGATTTGCAATTACTTATTGCGTTGTAATCAGCAATGTGACGAGAAACAAGGTCAAAATTTATTGATGGCAGAAGGTCGACCACGTGGTTGCTCACCGTTGAGGCGGCTGCGGCGCGCTCTGCTCGCGTCCGTCCGCGCGTTTTGCTCACCATTGAGGCGGCCGCGGCGCGCTCCGCTCTGGCGTCCCTGCACGCTCTGCTCGCCGTTGAGGCCAATTTACAATGGCAACGGTTAATAATTCTTAATAATTATCTTACATATTCAGGATAATTTAAAATGCCACATGCGGCAAGGCCCATAACACTCACGACCTACATATGCATACAATTATAATAAAATATAGGCTAAAAGGCTGAGCTGGCGGCCTTTCGACGACGGTCTTCTCGGACTCCATCATCAGCATAGCACCCTTGCGGGCGTTCACTCCAAGTGTCCCGACCCGCTCCCGCCTACGGAGCTGCTGGCGCTGGGAGGCTCTTGGGGCTGCTGGGTGTAACAACCCGATAATCATGCTACAATAATCTCCCCTCTAATATTGCCAAGTCATCATGTTGTCAAGCTTAAGTACCACTTGCTCAAAATCGAACTCAAATTCAAATTCAAATTGAAAGTCAAATTTCTATTTCTTCAAACTGTCCAAAAACAAAATGTTCATTAGGTTGAAAATATTCATTAGATAATTGTCTGCATTAACCAACATTTTTATAAAGGTTTAAAATGCCCCTAGCTATTTTTGAATGACCCAACAGCACCCTTCCAGCACTTTTAAATTCTAACAAAATATCAAATGTATTCCAATGAGGTTCAAGCTTTTTGTGGCAGTGCCATTTAATGCAATTTGAATTATGTGGCAAGTTACACTTTTGCAAAAATCAATTGGTGGCTCTACTTAATGCAAAAAGTGTAGAAAACTAAGAAGAAAAATAAAAAGGAAATGAAAAGCTAGCTCCTGTACACTTAGGCCCAATTACTACAGTAGTAGCCCAGCCCAACTCCCCTTTTTCTTCTTCCTCTGTTCACAGGGGGCTGGGTGGCCGCCGTGCGCCCATCCACGTAGCGGATCGGCCACGTGCCGACCATCCCGTGGATCCCCGGCGTCCTACAAGACCTCCCTCGACGCCGTGGTCGAACCCTAGCCCACACTCTTCCCCCTCCCTCGCGTCGCTTTCTTCCCGCAGCGCTCGGCCAACGCCGTCATCGCCATGGCCACCATTTTTCTCGCGCACACCGAGCTCCCCGCCGGCTGGGATCTCACCTGGAGCATCGCCTGCCTCGTCCGCGTCGACTGGAAGGACTGGATCGAGATGGAGTGGACCACATCATCGGGATCGACCTCATCCCCTTCCTTCGGTCGCCGCCGTTCAACCTCGTCGATCGCCATCGTCTGCGCTTCTAAACCTTCGCCGAGCCACTCGTGTGCTCCGATGTGAGCGCTTGCACCTTTCTCCTTCTGAACTAGCTTGGATTCGAGCTCGAGCACGCCACCGCCGTAGCCATAGCTCCCCTGTCCGCCATGGCCGGAGCTCGTTCGAGCTGCCGGGCGCTGCCTGCTGCTCGGTGCTGCTTGCTGCTGCTCCCGTGTATGTGCTGCCTGCTGCTCGGTGCTGCTTGCTGCTGCTAGTCGTGGCTGCTGCTCAAGCTGCCGCCGCTGCTCACCCGTCGTCGTTGCCGTTCTCAGATCCGGCCACCGCCACTCGCGCTCGCCCAAGAGCCCACCCGCTGCCGCGTCCGCATGCGCCTGTGGATGCCCCGCTCGCCTCTTCTGCCTACTGTTGCTGTTGCCCGCGCCGCCTCCGTCTGCCCACGCCCGGCTGGCCGAGCCCGCCTCCGCCCGACCGCCCCCCGGGCTCCCTCGCCATGCCCTCCCCCATGCCCAGCGCCCGCCCCACCGTCCCCCCCGCCCAGCGCCGCGGCGACCGACTCCATCGACTCGCATCCGACAACGGGAGTGAGGGGTGACGTTTATTACGATATGCGGGGGAGGTCCAGGGGCGGAGAACGGGCAATATGGACTAGTACGTGTGTTGTCTGCTTGTATGCGGCGGGGGACGTGGCTGCGGGTGGAGTGCACGGCAATTGGATGTCGTGGGTGGGGTGGGGGATGCCCGAGGCGTATGGGGGGTGTTCGGTTTCGACCGGGGCGTCCGCTTCAGTCTAAGCTGTGTGTTCGGAACGGCGTGCTCCCGGGCGCCCCCCCCCCCCCCGGTACGCCCCACGCCCGAGCTCCGGACGGGCTCATGTTCGCCGTGCCCGTCGCTATGAGCCCCGCCTCGCCTGCTGCTCCACCCCCCTGCCGCAGCGCTCTGCCACGTTGCTTGCTCGTCGCCCCCCTTGGCGTCGCCCCACCTTTGTCCCGCTACCGCCGGCCACCCTCCCCTGCCTACTCGCCGCGCCGCCGCGCTGGTCGCCGCTGCCGGCAGCGCCGTGGCCGGCCCCTGCCTGCACGAGCGCTTGCGCGCCGACCTGCTTGCTGTGCCACGGCCAGATAGGCCCCTGCCCTGTTAATTTAGCAATAGGATTAGTTTAGGTTCAAGTTAAATCAATTAACTGCTAAGTGATACTGACACGTGGACCCACCTAGTTAGTTAGATTAATTAAAACATGCTTAAAACTCACAATCACTGACATGCGGGTCCCACTGGATCCGTTGACCAGTCAAACATGCTGACTGGGCCAGTCCAATCACTGGCAGGTGGGTCCAGTGGACCCCCTGACCAGTCAATGGTCCCAGTTGACTGCTGACTGGGCAGTCAACTGGACCCCACCTGTCAGCCTCTTGCACACTATTGGGTACACCTCTCTGTGTACCCGTAGCAGTTTAGGTATTTTAATTTTTGAATTAACTTAAATCAGTAAATTCCGGAATATTATTAAAACTTTGAAAATTAATATAAAATAAAACATATATCGGATGAAAATACATTGTACATGAAAGTTGCTCAGAATTTCGAGACGAATCCGATTATGCAGTCCATTCGTCCGCCACATATCCCTAGCATAGCGAACATGCAACAATCCCCCTCCGGTTCATCTATCCGAAAACGTCAAACACCGGGAATACTTTCCCGGATGTTTCCTCCCTTCGCCGGCATCACCTAGTACCGCGTTAGGGCATACCTAGCACCGCGTATTGCCTCGTTATGTTTTGTGATGCTTTGTTTGCTCCGTATTTACTGTTTCTTCCCCCTCTTCTTTGGTAGACCCCGAGGCCGGTGCTGATGCCACTGAGTACGACTACGTCATCGATGACCCTTCTTCCTGTACAACAGAGCTTCCAGGCGAGCCCCCCCTGTTCATCCCGATATCGCCTACTCTTTCCCTCTACTGCTTGCATTAGAGTAGTGTAGCTGTTACTGCTTTCGGATGAACCTATTCTGCTGCATAGCCTGTCCTTGTTACTTCTGTTGTTACCTTTACCTGCAATCCTAAATGCTTAGTATAGGATGCTAGTATTACATCAGTGGCCCTACACTCTTGTCCGTCTGCCATGCTATACTACTGGGCCGTGACCACTCGGGAGGTGATCACGGGTATATACTATACTATTACATACTTATGTTGATGATTCGGAGATGGGGGGCTAAAGGGGCAGGTGGTTCCACCCAAGTAGTGGTGGGCCTGGGTTCCCGACAGCCCCCTGATGGTTACTTTGTGGCAGAGCGACAGGGCAGGTTGCGACCACCTAGGAGACAGGTGGGCCTTGTCCCTAGTCGGCGTCCGTGGATACTTCAAATAACACGCTTAACGAGATCTGGATATTTGATCTGAGTCTGGCCACTGGCCTATACGCACTAACCAACTACGCGGGAACAGTTATGGGCACTTGACGTCGTGGTATCAGCCGAAGCCTTCTTGACGTCAGCGACTGAGCGGCGCGCGCCGGGTTGGACCGCGTAACGCAACTTCCTTTGTAATGGACGTTGCTAGGTCTGCTCACCGGCCGCCCACGCAACATGCAGGTGTGCAATGGGCGATGGGCCCAGACCCCTGTGCGCTTAGGATTTAGACCGGCGTGCTGACCTCTTTGTTGAGCCTAGGTAGGACTGTGACGTGTTGATCTTCCGAGGCCGGGTATGACCCAGGAAAGTGTGCCCGGCCAGAGGGATCGAGCGTGTTGGGTAATGTGGTGCACCCCTGCAGGGAAGTTTATCTATTCGAATAGTTGTGTCCCTCGGTAAAAGGACGACCCGGAGTTGTATTCTGACCTTATGACAACTAGAACCGAATACTTAATAAAACACACCCTTTCAAGTGCCAGATACAACCCGCTGGTCGCTCTCTCACAGGGCGACGACGAGAGGATCGCCGGGTAGGATTATGCTATGCGATGTTACTTGATGCTGCACTTGCTACTCTCTTCTACATGCTTCAAGATGGAGGCTGCCAGAAGCGTAGTCTTCGAAAGGACTAGCTATCCCCCTCTTATTCTGGCATTCTGCAGTTCAGTCCACAGATATTACCCATTTATACAGATACCAATGCATATGTAGTGTAGATCCTTGCTTGCGAGTACTTTGGATGAGTACTCACGGTTGCTTTGCTACTTCTTTTTCCCCCTTTCCCGGTTATTGCGATCATATGATGGAGTCCAGGAGCCAGAGGATCCCGAGGATGATTCTACGTGGAGTTCGGCTACGAGGAGTAGTTAGGAGGTCCCAGGCAGGAGGCCTCGTCTTTTCGATCGTTGCTACCTTTGTGCTAGCCTTCTTATGGCAAACTTGTTTAACTTATGTCTGTACTCAGATATTATTGCTTCCGCTGACTCTTGTGTCTTCGAGCTTTTGTATTCGAGCCCTCGAGGCCCTGGCTTGTAATATAAAGCTTGTATTATTTTAATTTGTGTCTAGAGTTGTGTTGTGATATCTTCCCGTGAGTCCTTGATCTTGATCGTACACATTTGCGTGTATGATTAGTGTACGGTCAAATCGGGGGCGTCACACTGGGCCTCTTCCAGAAGAGCTTGACAGCGTGCAATCGCGCGCATGATATCTTCGCGGAACCGCTCCATTTCCATGTCCCTGGCCTGGTAGCAAATTTCGTCCATCACCTGCATCCTCAAGATATCACGTTGGCGATGTTCTACTTCGTCGGGGACGTCAACTCCGCCAAGGATGCGCTCGAGCCTGGCCACCACATCATCGGGATCGAGGTTGACACGGCCGCCGCGGGCAATGATGAAGCCGCAGGCTTCCTGTCTCTTGACTGAATCACAGAGGTCCTCTGCCCATTCCTTGCGGGGCATTAGGCTCTCGATGAGCACTGGTGACGGCGGCTCTTCGGGTGGGTCGTCGATCATGCCGCCGAGCAGCTCTAGATCTTTTGCACGGTGGATGGCAAACTGCTCATCACACCTCCTCTACAATATGTCGATTGTGCGCCCAAGGACTGTCACGCCGATATCGCTGCCGATGGGCCATGGTGCCTGCACCGGCCGATGAAGCTCTTGCTCCCCGACCTGCTCCAGCTCGTTCTCCTCGCCGAAGATGTAACGCAGGTAGGCGTCGACATCGAAGCTTTGGTCATTGCCTGGCATGCTTGGAATAACTAATGGTAGATGGGTGAGGACTAGATCTGCGCAGAGTGTCACGACGGTGCGTTGCCGCCTGGGTTATATGCAGCAAGCCATTAGCTGGTGGCGGGAAACAGATGAGGGAAGAGGCGTGGATTTTACAATTCACCCATGTGGAGTGCGGGAAGCATTCGCTGGAGCACACACACAACCCGAATACCGTATCCGGTGCCACGTGTTATTTATCACACAAGTGTTAACATAAGGAAATGTATGTGTAACTTACTAATCATCGCACACGAGTACTCGCAGATGCATCCTGTGCGATACTCCTAGCCACCGCAAGCAACTAGTTTGCATTTTTCAAAGTTTTTTGTACACACAGAATCGCACGCGAACTAACTGTATTAACCGCCTGTGTTGTAATTTCTCATCGCAAACAGTTCATCCGAGTCGGCTGTTTGCCACGTATCACACACATCTTGTTAAGTTGAACCATTTCTGTTGTGTTCCCTAATAAAAAACAGTTCGTCCGAGTGAACCATATGCCGTATATCACACTCACCTTGATCTGGCTAACTGTTTCTGTTGCACTCCCTAATAGCAAACAGTTCATCAGAGCGAACTGTATGCCGTATATCGCACACACATTGATATGGCTGCCCGTTTCTGTTGTTCTGCCTCATCGCAAACAGTTCAAATGGATTAACCGTGTGCCCTGAATCGCACACGCAACTAAAATCTGAACCGTGTTTGATGGCTCCGCCATCGCAAATGTTTTGCACCTTTTTTGATGGTTTTTTTACATCCCCGTTTGCGATTAATGCATCGCACACAGTTTCGTCAAAGGGTCTCTGATCGTAGTGTCGCGTTAGCAGCATCCTGCAGTAGTGGTTGTCAAAAACTCTGCACCACCTATGTTGACAGGACAAGAGACCCTGGATTAGTTAAACACTCTCGAGCCAGATTCAGAGCGTCCAGGGTATTTCAAGGGGTATAATTCGGAACACGCCTGGACTCACAAGACATGCTTGTGGGATCTGCCTTACTTCAAAGACCTCCTTTGCCCACACAACATCGACGTGATGCACACTAAAAAGAATACCGCCGAGGCCCTTTTTGGTACATTGTTCGGCATAAAGGGGAAGTCAAAGGATAATACTAAGGCTAGAGTCGATCAGGAGGCGCTATGTGATAGACCGTTACAAAACATGCAAGAACCAAAAGGAAAGCAGAACTGGATGAAGCTAAAGGCATGGTTCAATCTTGGAAGGCCAGCTATGAGGGAAATTATCTTGTGGGTGAAAATGCAGTTGATGTTCCCCGATGGGTATGCAGCGAATCTAAAGAGGGGAGCGAGTCTTGAAAAATTGAAAATATTTGGTCTCATGAGTCATGATTGGCACATACGGCTTGAGCAGGTAATGCTGGTGATGTTGTGTGGCTTTATCCCTGAGGATGCATGGCTAGTACTGGCAGAGCTGAGCTATTTCTTCCGTGTTCTTTGTGCGAAGGAATTATCGCCTGGCGTGCTAGAAGAAATGGAAGAGTTGGCGCCGGAGTTGATCTGCAAGTTAGAGAAGATCTTTCCACCGGGCTTCTTTAATCCAATGCAGCATTTGATTTTGCATCTCCCGACCGAGGCAAGATTGGGGGGCCCATGCAAAATCGTTGGTGCTACGAAACTGAGAGGATGCAGAAGACGCTTCGAGCAAAATGTAAAAATAAACGTAGAATTTGTCGGTGTTCTGGGAACCAGGGTACCCAGACTTGCCTGCCTGCGGCCCACGGCGTGGCTCCATCGACGGCCCGGTACGACCCATCTTCAGCACCTTCAAGACAAGACCCTCGCGAGGGGCCAAGCCTCGCGAGGCAGACGACGCCAAGACCTCCAGAGGGAGCGGCCTCTTCAGGCTGGCTCCTAAGGAGCGGAGATTCCTATGCAAGCACCCGTATCATGAGGTTCGGATGACGCAAGCCATGACGACCAAGGCCAGACGGACGCCAGCGGGCGTAGAGTGGCAGGTTTCCCCTTTGGTGCTAAGGAAGCAAGCGCAGGCACGGAGTCCCGAGGAATCAGCTAAAGGTTGCCATTTCCATGCTGCAAGACCAAGACCACTAGGACGGCTGGACGGATGTCATCGCCGAGCCCACCATGGCCTCACGAGCAGAAGCTTTGCAGGCGAAGACCACCTTTCGCCAGGATAAGATGTACTTCTTTTCCCCCTTCAAACTGGCCGTTGTGGGATCCCTTCCTGCCTATATTTTGGGGGAAGAGGACCGGGGCCTCTATATATATAGGTTAGCCACGACCATAGAGAGGGATCGGAAACCTCACCACCACACACCCGAGCCTCAGGAGCTTGTTCATCCTCTGTACTAGTTCATCCTCAGCCCCTCGCGAGGCTAATCCACACCAAAGCAGGAGTAGGGTCTTACACCGCAAGGTGGCCCGAACCTGGGTAAACTGCCGTGTCTCTTTCCTTTCCTGTTCATTGAGCTAGGCTATGAGGATGATGAGTTGGTAGGCTGGGGAGGTTGAGTTCTTCGCACACGCCCCTGAGTTCAAACCTTACTCGGGTCTGTGGAGCCCTGAATCCGACATTTGGTGCGCTAGGTAGGGGTGTGTCGAAGCCTTTCTTCCATCGGTTGTTCCGCCACTGTTTCGCTGTTCTCATGGCCGACGCTCCTCGAGTCCGTGCAGAGCGACGGCGGCTCTCGCAGCCCGCGTCGCTCAGACAGCGCCAGCGGGCGACGGTGCCCCCCGCCGCTCTCTGTCACCTGCGGCCAATGCCGCCACTGGTCCCATGGCCCACGAGCGGCAGGACTCATCGCTACCACCGTCCGTGCAGCACGATGGTCGTACCGCCACTCTGCCGCTGACTCCAGCTACTGCTTCGTCCTCCCATGCTTGTCGCAGGCCGGCAAACGCGCAGGCTGTGTTGCTCATGGCGCGCGAGCTTCTGAGCTACCGCCCGACTGATGATCTATATGAGGACTGGCTGGACCGCATCGCCAAGCTCGTCAACGCCGCTGGAGAGGCTCCTGCGCCGTCCCGCTCGCTAACTCCCCCGACGCCTCAGGCGGGCGACGTGGCCCATGGCGCACCTCCTCCTCCTCTTCGGCATGACGTCGTCCCCGAGCCAAGGCGTGAGGCCCCTCAGCGCGACCCGCCACGCAGGGCGCCGGCGCACGATGAAGAAAGCTGCCAGGTGGTGCGGCAACCCCAAGGAGAAGCGCGTGCACTCCCGGCACCGCCACGTCAAGACCATGCGCCACCCGAGGCGGCGGCGCGCCAGCGCCAAGATACAGCAGGGGCCCCTCACGTTTGCGCGAGATGGAGGGCACCATAGGACAGCACCATAAATAAAATATACAATCATACCAACCAAGATCATGATTAACCCATAGGACAAAATGGATCTACTCAAACAGCATAGGATAACCATAGATCATTGGGAAATAATATATGGAGTTGAGCACCATGTTTAAGTAGAGATTACAGTGGGGAGAAGGGGTGTTACACCACTGCATAGAGGGGGAGAGAGTTGGTGTTGACGGTAGCAAGATTGTTGATGTAGATCGCCGTCACGATCCTTGCCCCGGCGGCGCTCCGGCGCCACCGGGAGAGAGGGGGAGAGAGCCCCCCACCTTCTTATTCTTCCTTGGCCTCCCCCTAGATGGGAGGAGAATTCCCCCTCTGGTCCATGGCCTCCATGGCGGCGGAGGGGTGGGAGCCCCTCCGAGATTGGATCTCCCTCTCTGTTCTCTTCTGTTTCGCGTTCCCCAGATCTGGCCGAATATCATTTCTTATATTTCCGGAGATCCATAACTCCGATTGCGCTGAGATTTTAACACGATTTTTTTCCGAATATAAGCTTCCTTGCGCCCGAAGTAGAGCCCCAACCGACGTACGAGGTGAGCACAACCCACCACCACGCGCCTGGCTCCTGGGGCGCGCCCTAGTGTCTTGTGGGCACTGTGGGCCCCCATTTGCGTTGATTCCAAGTCCCAAAAATCACATATATTCCAAAATAATTCTCCGTAAAATTTTATCGCATTTGGACTTTGTTTGATATGGATTTTCTGGGATACAAAAAACATGCAAAAAATAGGAACTGGCACTGGGCACTGGATCAATAGGTTAGTCCAATAAATCATATAAAAAGTTGCCAAAAATATGTGAAAGTTGTATAATATTGTCATAAAACAATCAAAAATTATAGATACGATGGAGACATATCAGCATCCCCAAGCTCAATTCCTGCTCGTCCTCGAGTAGGTAAATGATAAAAAAGATAATTTTTGGTGTGGAATGCTACCTAGCATAAACTTGATCATATATCTAATCATGGCATGAATATTAAGACATAAGTGATTCAAAGCAATAGTCTATAATTTGACATAAAGACATCAATACTCAGGCATCCCAATAAACAATCATGTCTTTCCAAATATCGACGCTAAAGAAAGCTATCCCTGCAAAATCATATAATCTTATCATGCTCTGTCTTCTTAACAGAAAGTATTTATCATGCACAACCCCGATGACAAGCCAAGCAATTGGTTCATACTTTTTAACGCGCTTCAGCTTTTTCAACCCTCACGCAATACATGAGCGCAAGCCATGGATATAGCACTACGGGTGGAATAGAGTATGATGATAGGGGTAAATATAGAGAAGGCAAAAAAAGTAAGAAAGTCTCACATCGACGCGGCTAACCAACGGGCTATGGAGATGCCCATCAATTGATATCAACGTGAGGAGTAGGGATTGCCATGCAACGAATGCACTAAGAGCTATAAGTGTATGAAAGCTCAATATGAAACTAAGTGGGTGTGCATCTAACTCTATAATGAAAAATTCCCACTAGTATATGAAAGTGACAACATAGGAGACTCTCCATATGAAAAACATGGTGCTACTTTGAAGCACAAGTGTGGAACTAGCATGCCCCTTCTCTCTTTTATTTTATTTTTCTTTCTTTTCTTTTTCTTCTTTTTCTTTTTTTTCTATTTTTTCTTTTTTTCTATATATTATTTTTTTCTCTCATTGTCCGGAGTCTCACCCCGACTTGTGGGGGAATCATAGTCTCCATCATCCTTTCCTCACTGGGGCAATGCTCTAAAAATGAATAATGATGATCATCACACTTCTATTTACTTATAACTCAAAAGAAATAAAAATTACAATTCGATACCTATGACAAAGTATGACTCTATATGAATGCCTCTGGCAGTGTAGCAGGATGTGCAATGATCTAGCGTAACATGTATGAAAAATGATGAACGGTGGCTGAGCCACAACTACTATGTCAGCTATATGATCATGCAAAGCAATATGACAATGAATGCTCAAGTCATCAAAACGGAAGCGGTGGAAGTTGCATGGCAATATATCTCGGAATGGCTATGGAAAGGCCATAATAGGTAGGTATGGTGGCTGTTTTGAGGAAGATATAATAAGGCTTATGTGTGATAGAGCGTATCATATCACGGGGTTTGGATGCACCTGCGAAGTTTGCACTGACTCTCGAGGTGAGAAAGGGCAATGCACGGTACCGTAGAGGCTAGCAAATTGCGGAAAGGTAAGAGTGCGTATAATCCATGGACTCACATTAGTCATAAAGAACTCATATACTTATTGCAAAAGTTTATTAGCCCTCGAAGCAAAGTACTACTACGCATGCCCCTAGGGGGATAGATTGGTAGGAAAAGACCATCGCTCGTCCCCGACCGCCACTCATAAGGAAGACAATCAATAATAATCATGCTCCAACTTCATAGCATAACGAGAGACTATACGTGCATGCTTCGGGAATCACAAACCTTAACAGCAATATTCTTACTAACCACAACCATTGAGTAGTACCTCCCACATATTCCATCTCTATATCGCAAAACTATTGCAAGGAATCAAACATATCATATTCAATGATCCACAAGTTTTATGTAGGATTTTATGACTAACCATGCAATTGACCAATTCCTGTTGACTCTCTAAATAGATATAAGTGAAGCACGAGAGTTTAATTCTTTCTACAAAAGATCATGCTCTAATAAATATAAGTGAAGCAAAAGAGCATTCTTCAAACAACAGTTTTCTATGTGAAGAGAAACAGGCAATCCAATCTTCAAATGATATAAGTGAAGCACATGAAGCATTCTATAAAGCCATACTCAAAAGATATAAGTGAAGTGCAATGAGCATTCTATAAATCAACCATGGACTATCTCATACCAGCATGGTGCATAAAAGAAAAGTGAAAAATAAACACAAAAGACGCTCCAAGATTTGCACATATCACGTGAACGAAACGAAGACGAAAACATACCGATACTTGTTGAAGAAAGATGGGATGCCTTCCGGGGCATCCCAAAGCTTAGACGCTTGAGTCTCCTTGAATATTTACTTGGGGTGCCTTGGGCATCCCCAAGCTTGATCTCTTGCCTCTCCTCCTTCTCCTCATATCGAGACCTCCTCGATCATTGATCACTTCATCCACACAAAACTCAACAGAAAGCTCGGTAAGATCCGTTAGTATAATAAAGCAAATCACTACTCTAAGTACTGTTTCAAACCAATTCATATTTTGTTTTTGCATTGTATATACTGTAATATAACTTTTCCATGGCTTATACCACCGATAGAATCGATAGTTTCATCAAAACAAGCAAAACAATGCATCAAAAGCAGAATCTGCCTTAAACAGGACAGTCTGTAGTAATATGAACATTCACCATACTTCTGGTACTCCAAAAATTCTGAAACATTAGGAAAAAGTAAAAATTTGTATATCAAGACTGTGCAAAAAGTTTCAAAAACTTTCAATGTTCCAGTAAAAAATGTAAAATCACGCACTACAGCCAAAGTTTCCGTTTTTGCACCGCACATACCAACAAGCAATCTACTCATCCTAAAGGCAAATCTTGGCACAATAATTTTACAATACAATGGATTTGTACAAGGGGATAATTATTTTTGTTGAAAAGTTTCTAGAATTCAAGATTCACAAAGTTTCCATGGGCATGAACAAAGTTCAAGGCATGCTCCCGCTTCCACGGTGCTCGTCTATCTCACTTTCACTTTTCTTTTTGTGAAGTTTTAAGTTCCCCTCTATATTTTTTTTGTTTTTAAACTTTATAAAAGCACTCAACAGAAATAAATGACTCTCTAAAACTTCCGGGTTGTCTCCCTGGCAGTGCTTTCTTTAAAGCCATTAAGCTAGGCATAAAGTGCTCAAGTAATGGATCCACCCGGATCCCAAGGTATATCAATGCCAATTTTAATTAACAATGATTTGGCAGTTAGTAGTGAGCACAAAGCAACATATATCATGCAATGACAAAGTCTAACTCTCTTCCTATGCATCGGCATGTCATACAAGAACAATGCATGCACATCAAGTAAAGGCCAATACATAGCATAAGTGGTTTCTTGCAATTTTATCGTGTTGGAAACATAGAGAGGTGGATATATAGTTCCTCTCTCATAATAATTGCAAGTAGGAGCAGCAAGCACATGCATATTATACTCATCAAAATTATCATGTGCAGTGGTAGAACGCAACCCATCAATGTTATCCTTAATAAGTGCAAACTTCTCCAATATAGTGTAGTTTGGAGAATTCAAAAAGATAATAGGACTATCATGTGTGGGTGCAATAGCAACAATGTCATTCTTAACATAAGGAACTATAGCAAGTTCATCTCCATAAGCATAATTTAAATTGGCATCATGGCCACAAGCATAGCAAGCATCATCAAAAAGGGATATTTCAAACGAATCAACGGGATCATAGCAATTATCATGGCATTCATCCTTCGGTAAGAACGAAGGGAAATTAAACAATGTATGAGTTGAAGAGTTACTCTCATTAGAAGGTGGGCATGGGTGATCAATCCGCTCTTCCTCCTTTTGTTCTTCGCTCTCCTCCTCATCTTTTTCATCCAATGGGCTCACAATATCATCAATTTCTTCTTCCATAGACTCCTGCAAAATATTAGTCTCTTCTCGGACAGCGGAGATTTTCTCAATAAATAAATCAATATCGTAATTGCATTTATAATTATCATAGCAATATTTAAGGATAGCAAAATTTTCAGGTCTATAAACTGAATCATCAAAATCTTCAAACTTTTCAAACAAAGATTCAATTACATAAGCACCCTTAAAAGCAACAAATTCTTCTATTCGTTCCACATCATAATAATCATATCTACCATTAGCATAAGAAGCCAAGGTTTCATTATCATTAAATTCACATGAAAAGAGAAGATGTGGAGCGTTCATCCTAGAGCAACAAGTATAATCATATCTCAAGCATAGCTCCCGAGCATACCAATGCAACATATGAATTTGATCCCATAATAATTTCCCTTTATGAGTCAAGCGATAATCCCTAAAGTATTCACGTTGATCCAACGTTACTCCCATTATATAGTTGAATGGGGTTTTCTCAGGATTATCAAAGTAGTGCATAATATCTTTCACATAACGAGCATCAAGGGTTTTAGGAGGTTCCCCATCTCCATGAGTAGCAAGTACCACTATTTTTTGTGTGTTTCATGTTCCATATCCATAACTAAAGATAGATAACAACTTAGAATAGAAAATAACAACTACTTAGTGATAAAGCAAACAAGCACACACGAGAATATTCACCCCACGCTATTGCTCCGCGGCAACGGCGCCAGAAAAAGGTCTTGATAACCCACAAGTATAGGGGATCATTTGTAGACTTCTTCGATAAATAAGAGTGTCGAACCCAACGAGGAGCTAAAGGCAGAACAAATATTCCCTCAAGTTCTATCGACCACCGATACAACTCTACGCACACTTGACGTTTGCTTTACCTAAAACAAGTATGAAACTATTTTGCAAGAATAAAACTATGAGTACTTTGCGAGAATAAAACTATGAATAATTTGCAAGGTAATAAAAGTGGATAGCTTTTGTCAACAAGAAAGTCATTTGTCCCTAGGTAATCGATAACAAGTACTGGTAACCATTCTTGCAATTCTATATGAGGGAGAGGCATGAGCTAACATACTTTCTCTACTTGGATCATATGCACTTATGATTGGACCCCTAGCAAGCATCCGCAACTACTAAAGATCATTAAGGTCGTGAAACCCAACCATAGCATTAAGTATCAAGTCCCCTTTATCCCATACGCAACAACCCACTTACTCGGGTTTAAGCTTCTGTCACTCTCGCAGCCCACCATAAGCGAATCATGAACATATTGCAACACCCTACAGAGGGGGCCCCTCATGTTTGCGCGAGATGGAGGGCACCGTAGGACAGCACCATAAATAAAATATACAATCATACCAACCAAGATCACGATTAACCCATAGGACAAAACGGATCTACTCAAACATCATAGGATAACCATAGATCATTGGGAAATAATATATGGAGTTGAGCACCATGTTTAAGTAGAGATTACAGCGGGGAGAAGGGGTGTTACACCGCTGCATAGAGGGGGAGAGAGTTGGTGTTGACGGTAGCAAGATTGTTGATGTAGATCGCCGTCACGATCCTTGCCCCGTCGGCGCTCCGGCGCCACCGGGAGAGAGGGGGAGAGAGCCCCCTCCATCTTCTTCTTCCTTGGCCTCCCCCTAGATGGGAGGAGAGTTCCCCCTCTGGTCCATGGCCTCCATGGCAGCGGAGGGGCGGGAGCCCCTCCGAGATTGGATCTCCCTCTCTGTTCTCTTCTATTTCGTGTTCCCCAGATCTGGCTGAAAACCGTTTCTTATATTCCCGGAGATCCATAACTCCGATTGCGCTGAGATTTTAACATGATTTTTTTACGGATTAAGCTTCCTTGCGCCCGAAGTAGAGCCCCAACCGACGTACGAGGTGAGCACAACCCACCACCACGCGCTTGGCTCCTGGGGCGCACCCTGTGTCTTATGGGCACTGTGGGCCCCCGTTTGCGTTGATTCCAAGTCCCAAAAATCACATATATTCCAAAATAATTCTCCATAAAAATTTATCGCGTTTGGACTTTGTTAGATATGGATTTTCTGTGATACAAAAAACATGCAAAAAATAGGAACTAGCACTGGGCACTGGATCAATAGGTTAGTCCAATAAATCATATAAAAAGTTGCCAAAAATATGTGAAAGTTGTATAATATTGGCATGAAACAATCAAAAATTATAGATATGACGGAGACGTATCAAGCTGCGTCGCGTCGTCTGGCCCGGCAAGTTCAAGCTGGACCTGCCTCCGCATTACGACGGCACCCCTGACCCCGCTGAGTTCCTCCAGCTCTACGAGCTGAGCATCCAGGCGGCGAATAGCGATGAGAAGGTCATGGCGAACTGGTTTCCCATGGCCCTCAAGGATGGTGCACGCTCATGGCTTCTGAACCTCCCCGTGGGATCGATCTCCTCATGGGACGACTGCGTGAGCGCTTCATTGCCAACTTCCAGGGCACTCACGATCGCGCTCCTGCTGTAGGCGACCTGTGGCGCATCAAGCAGCAGCCAGGGGAGACCTTGCACAAATATATCCAGCGCTTCACCAACGTTCGCCTCAAGATCCCCAAGGTGTCGAATGAAGCCATCATTTCGGTATTCACTGATGGCGTCCGGGATATCAAGATGAGGGAAGAGCTCGCCATACACGAGGACTTGTGCTCGGCCCTGGAGATGTTTAACATGGTGACCAAGTGCGCAAGGGTAAAGGAAGGCCGCCTCTCCCTCCTCGAGCTCCCGGAGGCTGATCCTGAGGACAAGAAAGCCAAGGCCAAGGACGTGAAGTGCAAGGGCCCGGCCGTGCTCGCGGCCGAGCCCGAGATGAAGCGCGGCTACGACCACCCCGAGCCCTCCAAGGGCAGTCGTCCATTCTGCGTATTCCACAACGTCCACAGCCACAACACCAACGACTGCCAAGAGCTCAAGGCCATACGAGACGGGTGCTTTGGCCGCCGCCCTGAGCGCAACGACCGTGGCTATGGCCGTGGAGGAGGCCGAGGTGGGGGACGCTGGGACAACCGCGACCCCCGCCAAGACTGGTGCGATCAGCCTCGTGAGGATCGCTGGCAGGGCCAACCTCGCGAGGGCCCCTGGAGGGATCAGCCTCGTGAGGATCGTCCTCAAGGCAACGCTGGCCTTCCTCCGCCGCCGCCATCGAGGAGAAATGACGACCACCGCCGAGATGATGGGGCCGGGGGCTTCCAAGAGCCTCGTGCCATTGCTTGCATCCTGGGCGGCGCTTAGGCCCCCGCCTCCCATCGCATCTTCAAGAAGTTTGCTCGCGAGGTGAATGTGGCTCTACCCAAGCTCGAGGCGACGCGTCCCCTCAGGTGGTCCAAGTACGCTATCACCTTCGATTCTACTGATCAGCTCAAGTGCGCAGCCACCGCTGGCGCACTCCCGATGCTCTTCTCACCCACCATCAGCAATGTCCTCGTCACCAAGACCCTCATTGATGGCGGCACAGGGCTCAACGTCCTCTCTGTCAAGATGTTCGACATGCTCTAGGTGCCGTACGACAAGCTTCTGCCTACCAAGCCTTTTTCAGGGGTGACCGATGGCTCCACCGTCCCCATAGGGCAGATCCGCCTCCCTGTCACCTTCGGCAAGCGCAAAAACTACCACACTGAGCTTATCGACTTCGACGTCGCCCATATCCGCCTCCCGTACAACACCATCCTCGGATATCCAGCCCTGGCCAAGTTCATGGCCACGACTCACCATGGCTACAATGTCCTAAAGATGCCAGGAAGCGGCGGCATCATCACGGTCACCTGTGACGAAAAGGATGTGGTGTGCTCTCTCGAGCACACCTATCAGGCTGCGGCGGTCGAGAACTCAGATGACGAAGGCGCCATCCACCCCCCTGAGGTCATCCCTAAGAAGAAGAAGCAGCTGCTCCGCCGAGGATGTCAGGAGGGTGGGGGATCCGACGATTGTGCCTCAGGCCCTGCACCCACCGATGGGGCGCCTTCCCCTCTCGCATAGGAAGGCGCGCCCGGCGCCCCTCTCAGGTTGGGCTCGGGGGCTCTACTCTGGAGGGCCTCTAACCTGGCCGGCGTCACGAGGGAGGTGTTCGGGCACCATGTGGAGGCGTGCTTCAATACGCGCTTCCGCGAGCAGGGCGCAGGGCGCGAGACGCCAGGCACTCAGGAGTTCATCACCAAGACGATTGAGGAGCTTTAGGAGGCGCGAGCCATGCGTGGCGAGCGTCGCCCCGCACTACCCAGTGCAGCTGCCGCCCCTGATGTGGGTAGCGAGCTGCGCGTCTGCGTCAACATCCCAGGGCTCAATAGAGCCACTTCTCAGGAGCTCTTCTGGCCATCCCACGTCAGCCAGTGCGAAGGCCCCCCTCACAGCTACGTTCGCATGCCTTTCGGCCTGCCGAACACAGCTGCTACACACCAGCGCCACATACGGGCCATCCTGGAGGCTCATGAGGACAGGTGCCGGGTGATCCAGATGGAGAAGGTGTCGAGCCCTCGTGAGCCCCCTGGACCTCCGGAGCCTCACGAGGCTCAGGAGCCAGACGACTCGTGAGGGGTGACTTCTGCGGCACGCATCTTCGGCTACTCCAACACTTCTTCAGCGACGGTGCCAAGTGACCTTTTTCGATTTGTTCAGTTGGGGGCACCCCTCGGGCTGCATTATCCCCAAGCTGTATGGGTCCATCCCTGCAGCGTGTATCATTTTGCGCATATGTCAGAACTGGCCTTAGCCTTTCATGAGATTGCTTTATGTTATCACCTGCATGTCCGGTGCTTCGCCACCATGAATGTCGTGCGCCCTCACAAACCCGCCCGCAACCGCCTCATGATTAAGGACTGGCATGGCGTCTGTGCTTGGGTCCATCCCTGCAGCATCGCTAAACCCAAGTGGCTGAGCTCTGTCTCACGGGCCAGCTCCCGTGCACATCACCTCCCATGGTCCTTGGTGCCTTGTTCTCGCATGAGCTAATCGAGAGCGGATGAGTCAGGGCGCGTGACCCGGTGCCTCGCCACTGCGGGAGCTGCGCGCCGGTTGTCTTTCTTCAGGACTTCAGCATGAGAAGACTGGGCACGGCGTCTGTGTTTGGGTCCATCCCTGCAGCGTCGACAAACCCAACAGCTGAGCTCTGTCTGGCGGGCCGAACCCATTCACGTCACCTCCTGGGGTCATTGGTGTTTGGCCTTCTCATGCGGTATCCTCCGGAGATTCACCCAGCACAGGCTACCTGACCATCTCGCAGGACCCTTGCAAATGTTCCAAACCAAAATTCAGGCGTAACCCGCCTTGAGGTAGGGCCTCGTGAGTCCCACGCTGGCTCACGAGTGCCCATATACACCTCCTCCACTCCTGTCGTGCAAGCCACGTGCCAGGACGGGGCTGTACATGCCCCGGAGTCTCCCCTCAAAGGGAGCTCCCACCCACGTACCAGTGGAAGCCCCATGCTCCACGCTGGCGGACGACACGATCGAGGAGCCGCTATGCCCGTGCAAGAGCGGAAGCACTATGCTCCACGCTGGTGAATAAACAACTGAGGGCACCCTAGTGGCTGCAGTAACCTCAGGAGAGCCACCGGGCTCACTGTTCGGCCCCACCGCGCTGCTTTCCCCTCGAGAGAGTCGCGCGAGGGGGCTGGACACGGGGGCTACGCTCAGGTCACGCCTGTCGTACGCCACCTCATATGGTCCCCTGGACCTGGTCTTCTCGCACCCCTCCCGGGCGAAAGCCGACGAGGGAAGGTATGGAGAGCTGTTCGTACGTCAAGGGGGACCCCTGAGCATCACGACTCAGGGGCCTCACTGGTCACGTAGCCCCTCACCCCTTGGTCTCGTCCTGGTGATCCGGACGCCCCAACGGCGGTTGAGGTATGCGCGGGGCCGGGCCCTGCTGACGCGGAACACTAAAGACAATGCTCGCGTTTCCTTCTTGAGGGTTGTTCGTACGTCAAGGGGGACCCCTGAGCATCGCGACTCAGGGGCCTCACTGGTCACGTAGCCCCTCACCCCTTAGTCTCGTCCTGGTGATCCGGACGCCCCAACAGCGGTTGAGGTATGCGCAGGGCCGGGCCCTGCCGACGCAGAACACTAAAGCAAGCAAAAAGGAAATTATGGAGTCCCCAGCAAATTATTACAAAGCATAATGTCTCTTAAGTTCACACAGAAGTTCTCACGCCTCCGCGAGGCACGGTAAAATGACGCAAGATCAAACAGGGAGGAAGCGCTGTGTCCGAGCCTCTCTTTCAACCTTGGTGGTCGCTGTCACCCGCCTTGGGAGGCCCGTCGTCGACAACGCCACCGCCGTCCTCGCCGCTGGCCCCGGTCATCATAGTCGCGGGGTCGACGCAGAGGAACTTCTTCGGTAGGGCCTCCACCTGCTCCTTCACGGCCTCGGCAGCGGCGTCATGGGACTCAGGAGCCACCGGCTCGGTCAGGGCGCCAAGGTCGAAGCTTGGATCCTGGAGGTGGAGGTGGCTGAAAACACGCGTTGCGGCCGCGGTCAAGAGCGCGTGGCACTCCCCTTCTACCATGGAGCCCACTCCGACGGTGATTCCCTTGAGTTCCTCGGCAAGCTTGGCAAGAAGACTGACAAGGCCATCTTCTGGGGTCTGCAGCAGCTTCTCGTACCCTTCTCCCTAGAGGGACATCAGGCCGTGCAGGACCTCAACTCGAGGGAGACGAAGGCACCGCGCTCCGCCGCCGCCTTCTCGCCCGCCACAAGGGCCTTCTCCCTGGCCTCTAGCCGGGCTGTCTCTTCAGCGACGAGCTTGGTGTGGGATGCCTGGGCAGCGTCCGCCTCCTCCTGTAGCTTGCCTAGACGGCTCCGCTCCGCGGCCTGCTCCAGCTCAGCGTCGCGGTCGGCGAGCGCAGCCTCACGGGCCTTGAGCTCCTCCTCCTGCTCCTGAAGCTAGCGGGTGCAGGCAGCCTGCTCGTCGCGGAGGGCCTTCAGCTCGGCTTCCACCGCATTGCAATGTTCCTTGGCGGACGCTGCGTCTGCCAGCGCCGCGTCACGAGCTGTCGTGGCCTCGCTGGCCTCCTTCCTGCCCTCCGCAGCGGCAGCCTTGGCCTAGCCCCAGGCCATCCGGGTGCACGCGTCAGCTTGGACCCACCCCGAGATCAGCCCCAGACGCCCTGTCACCACGCACCTGTCGGCGCCCTGAAGATCGGCCGGAGCTGGTCCAGCATGGCGTAGGCCTCCTCCAAAGTGTCGGGCCTCACAAAGGAGCCATGATCCACCGACGCAAGGGCTTGGGGAGGAGGTGGCACCGGCGCCTGGACTGGCGCCGCCACAGCAGCAAGGGCGGTAGGGGGCTCTGGAGCCCTTAAACCCCCCGCGGGTGCAGCGGGCGTGGGCGCCCCCGGGGGCTGCTGGGCCTCGGAAGCGGTCTCCTCCTGAGGGCTTGCCACCGAGCTCCAAGGGGCCCGCTCCACCACGGGAGGTCGCGCGGCCTCGGAGGCCCCGGCTCCCTCCTTCCTCTTCTTCATCAAGGGTTTCGGCCCATCAGGAGGGAAGCGTCGTGGGCACGGCGTCATGATGGTGAATGAAAACAAGGTAAGATACTTACTCATCGGTGGCGATGTACTCCCTTTTTTTGGCCAGGACCGCGCCGCCCCCGATCTTCCTGAGCACGGGCTTCGACGCACCCTGGGCGTCAACTGGGCGTACGGCAGCTGGCTCCGGAGCGGTGGTGAAGGGCAACGAGGCAGATGCGTCGTCCCAAGAAAGCGACGCCACCTTGTCCTTCGGAGTTGCGTGGCTCGGCCTTCGCAAGGGGGTGCCCCCGGACCTTGTAACAACCCCGGCGGGGCGCGGGGATTCCTCGACCAAGTACTCGGTGGCGTTGTCATCATCGGAGAGATCGCGAAGGAGCTCGCTCTGCGACGGAGGAGAAGTCTCCTCCACATCGTCCATGGTCGCCTCCGAGTCCTCCTCCCCCTTTTCCTCGGGGTCCTCGCCAGAGGACACCGGCACCGAGGAGTTGGGGAGCCTCGGCGGTACGAGCCCCAGCTTGTTGAAGATGGGCATGGCGGCAGCCAATGCCGCACCATCGCCGCGGTGGTACAGCGGGAGGTAGGCTGCCGGGAGGCTGCCCGGGTCCTTCTCGAGCAGGGTACGCACGGCCTTGTTCAGCTCCTCGCCGGTCAAGCTCCCTGGGCGCAGCCGGAGGTCGTCCTCTGCGCCCTTGAAGTCCCACATGGGGCGCGAGTGCGCCTGGAGTGGGGCCAGGCGCTGCGTCAGGAACTCCCTGACTAGCATGGCCCCCGTCAGCGCCCCGGACTCCATGTCCGCCTGCATCAACCTCAGGACCGGCGCCGCCCGGGGATCATTGAGATTCTCATGAGCCCACTGATCCAGCTTCTCCGGCATCTCGGTCGGTAGCTCCAACCGAGCGTGGGGGCTCCTGGCATCCACGAATATCCACTTACGCCGAAAGTCCTCCACCTTCTTCCCGGACCTCATGAGTGCGTTGCTGCCGTGGGGCGCAACGAAGGAGACGCACCCAGAGCACTGGGTTGAATTGTGCATCTGGAGGGAGAAGAAGTGGCGGAGCAGCGCAAAAGAGGGTGCCACACCCACGAATGCCTCACAGTAGAAGGCGAAGATGGACAGGAGGAGAATGGAGTTGGGCTGGAGGTGTAGGGCATGGACCTGGTAATGGTCGATGATGGCAAGGAAGAACTTGGAGAAAGGCGGGACGAGCCCCGCGAAGACGTTGTGGAGGAAGAAGGGATAGAACGTCTTCGCCAAGGTCCTTGGGTCGGTGGAGCCGGCTAAGAGCGTCGTCTCCCTCCCCTCGTTGTCGTTGTTCGCCGTCAGCGGGCGCACGACAGCAAGGTGCCTCTCCTCAGTGATAGAGGACGCGCTAAGGGCCGGCGCAAGGGAGGAAGTGGAGCTCGCGGCCTGCGCGGCCGGCTTCGCCTTCTTGGTCGCCATCAGCAAAGGGCTCGAAGGAGGAATCCGGCAGATCTGGGGATACTCACAACAGGGGGAGAAAGGGGATCTGGAGCAAGATGAAGAGAAGGCGATGAAGGCTAGGCAGCGGGTGCCAGTCTTTTTGTTAGCCTAGACGGTTGCCGAGGTTGCGTGGGGAAGTGGAGACGCCCATGTCCCGTCAAGCGCCATGCGTCGGCTCGGTCCGCAGGCGATTGCGGCCAGCGGCGCTTCGCCCCGAAGCCAAGTCCGAGCGTGCATTGGGCCCGGGGGCTACTGTCGGCGTTCTGGGAACCAGGATACCCAGACTTGCCTGCCTGCGGCCCATGGCGTGGCTCCATCGATGGCCCGGTACAACCCATCTTCAGCACCTTCAAGACAAGACCCACACGAGGGGCCAAGCCTCGTGAGGCAGACGACGCCAAGACCTCCAGAGGGAGCGGCCTCTTCAGGCTGGCTCCTGAGGAGCAGAGATTCCTATGCAAGCACCCGTCTCATGACGTTCAGATGACGCAAGCCATGACGACCAAGGCCAGACGGACGCTAGCGGGCGCAGAGAGGCAGGTTTCCCCTTCGGTGCTAAGGAAGCAAGCGCAGGTGCGAAGTCCCGAGGAATCAGCTAAAGGTTTCCATTTCCGTGCTGCAAGACCAAGACCGCCAGGACGGCTGGACGGATGTCATCGCCGAGCCCACCATGGCGTCACGAGCAGAAGCTTTGCAGGCGAATACCACCTTTCGCCAGGATAAGATGTACTTCTTTTCCCCCTTCAAACTGGCCGTTGTGGGATCCCTTCCTGCCTATATTTTGGGGGAAGAGGACCGAGGCCTCTATATATATAGGTTAGCCACGACCATAGAGAGGGATCGGAAACCTCACCACCACACACCCGAGCCTCAGGAGCTTGTTCATCCTCTGTACTAGTTCATCCTCAGCCCCTCGCGAGGCTAATCCACACCAAAGCAGGAGTAGGGTCTTACACCGCAAGGTGGCCCGAACCTGGGTAAACTGCCGTGTCTCTTTCCTTTCCTGTTCATCGAGCTAGGCTGTGAGGACGGCGAGTTGGTAGGCTGGGGAGGTTGAGTTCTTCGCACACGCCCCTGAGTTCGAACCTTACTCGGGTCTGCGGAGCCCTGAATCTGACAGAATTGAAGCATCGATGGCCGAGGCATTCATTACTGAGGAGGCGACAAACTTCGTGACAGCACACTATGAAGCCAAAAATCGTCATTTGCATAATCCAAAGCCTCGGTACAATGCTGGCGACCCTAAAAAAGGTGGATCCAACCTCAGCCTATTCAAAGGGAAGCTCGCACCAGCCGGTGCTTCGAAACCAATATCGTTGGATGTCGAAGAATGGCAGACCATTTTGTTGTATATCTTCAACAACCTAACAGAAGTGCGGCCGTACATCGAGTAAGTTCTCGGTACATTGTTTCGCAACTTCTAATTCCTTTGAACTGCTCTTATTCCCGGATATTTGATATAGTCGATACGTTGCCAAATTCTTAGATGGAGCGGTGATCCAAAAGGAATACATCAAAGAGTATGAGCTTTTGGCAAAGCATGGAGGCGGCTTTCCCGGTTTCATCTCTTGGTTCAAACAAACGGTAATTTCCATTAGAACATTTCATTTCTTCGTCTAATTTGCGGCTAATGCAACAATCCTTTCGTATTAAACTTGTAGGCTAATTCAAAGTCTATGGACGCCGAATTGAGACAAGTCGCTAATGGTTTTGACTATAAGGTCTGGTCATTTGACAAATACGACATCCACGGGTATCGCTTTCGTACCTTTGGCAAAGAGCTATCTATGGCCGACCGAAAGTCTACAAATTGTTGTATCTCTGCTATCGGCGAAGGAGGTACCAAGTATTATGGGAGAGTTGAAGCAATTTATGAACTTCTATTCTATGGTGAAAACCCACTGAACGTCATAGTCTTCAAATGTTATTGGTTCCAGCTGAAGGAGACTAGAAGGACTCGTGAACATATAGGGCTAGTCGAAATCAAACAAAGCACCCATTTAGATGTTCCCGATGACTATATTACGGCTCAACAGGCGACCCAAGTTTTCTATCTACCGTGGGCCTGCCAAACTGATCCAAATCTGAATGGTTGGGATGTCGTTTATGAAGTGCCACCACGTGTTAGACCACCTCCCCCCAATGAAGAGGATTATAAACCTCACATTAACCCAGACACATATGAAGGAGAATTCTTCCAAGAAACGCGTCTTTCCAAAAAATGTTTCAAGAACCGCTCTATTTCACCCCAGGACATTAAAGTAGACAGCGACAGTGAATCCGACTTCACCCCTGAGCTAGAACAAGAAGAGCCGGAACAAGGAGAGGTTACTGCTACGGATGACCTGTCAATGCTTGACTGATTACATAAAGGTGGCCTTCCACATGTTGATGCCGCTGAACCCGATGAGCACGTCATTCATGATAGTGATGATGATGATGCATTTATTGACCCCGGAGCATATATAGATGATCAAGATTATTTTTAGTTCATGTCAGGTATTCAATTTGTATTATATACATATATATTATTAGTTCATGTTAGGTATTCAATTTTTTTATGTTGTACATGATGATGATCACTTAAGTTATATACATATTATTATTCATGTTGATAGCCATTGGAGATGGACTTATACGTTGTCCTCGCACTCTCTCGGAGATCAAGGCGCGCCAAACGAGCTCCTGTACTGAGATAAGGTCTCGTCCACGGCCAGTCGAGCTCGCCTTTGAGGTTAGTTATACGGACTCATATATCTTTCCTCCATTACATTGTGTGTGCGGCCATCGATGATTACAATGCTAACGAGGAGTGGTGTTGCAGGCTGCTCTTCAGAAAGAGAGAGAGGCAACCCAGGCGCTTCTGCAGGAGAGGGACCGTCAGGCGGCGGAGAAGGAGAGGGAGATGGAGGAGAGGACGGCTAGGTTGTTGGAGGAGGAGAGGTCATGAAATGACGCGGATCACCGGGCCATGCACGAGCTCCTCGTGGTAAGTTTCTTCTGCATATTAGCCAAATCATGCACGTAATGTTCGTTTCATTAGTAACTAATATGACTGACTCGTCAAAACCAAATGTGTAGTCTGTGTGCGAGAAGACCGGTCAGACCTCTCCGCCGATGCCAGTCATTGCTCCGGGGACCACGATGAGTTTCATTTGAATGGTCATTCACTGGTACAGCGAGGTGGTATACAAACGGTTGTTCACCCATTTTTGCGACGACGTTCTGAACCGTCACCTAGTGAGTGACTGCGATAGGGAGGTCCTTCCCACACGACCCAGAAACCATCGGGGATATGCCCTCCTGGCACACACGCTCGGCAAAATGAGGTCGTGTGTGACCGGCGAGCGACCAAATACGGTTATACGTACAGTAGTGCTAAAAATTACAATTATACAGGCGAAATCATTTCCGGTCGTAAGTACATCCCACAGAGTTAGTCCCCGCTAAATGTTTCCGTTCGTATATACATCCCACACAGTCGCTCCAAGGAAAACGTTTGCGCAAGGTGGCCTAACGCAAACAGTTTTCAAGAGAATGTCGTGTGTGATTGTTCATTGATCCAACACGGTTTATTCCTAGAAACTATGTGCGTTGCCTGAGGTCATCGCCCACGGTGTTTTCTCAATAACCGTTTGCAATAGGAAAACCCAATTAGCAGGCTAATTGGCCTATTATTAATAATCCATTTATTAATCTAATTGGCATTCATGTTAAGCACATAATATATTTCATTTCCATATTAAGGAAGCAGGATTTCATAATTGAAATACATCCGAGTACAACATGATATAGCTTCAGCACTCAGCTACCCCATTACACAACTGCACCAGCACCAAGTTTCACATGCAACATCTAGAACCTTTCAAAATTAGCATCATAGACGGTACATAGACAGATGCATCTCATCTGGAAAACTGCTGAAGCGGAAGGCGAATATTGAGCCTTCATTCATGTTGAAGGTCTTTGCAACTTTAGGCCAGTGCCTGTGGATGATTGACCGTCCATCCTTCGTCCTCTTCAGGAACACTTCAATATTGAAGCGTGGGTGTTGTATGAAAACCTTCCTCGCCTCCTGACCATAGAGGTGGTTTGAGAGGTAATCATTAGTGAACTGCTTTGGAAAGGCCTGAAAACAAGGATGTGCATAAATATCTTCTCTATATTGGAAATGGGGCAAGGAATAAAAAAAGGCAAGGTATAATAGTTAGTACCATCTTGTAGTGAACTGATGTCTTCTTCATTGTGCAGACAAAGATTTTGTTGTTTTTTGTCGCTAATTTATTTATCCTAACAATCTTTCTGAGTTTCTTGACTTGATTGATATTCATGGACAACTCATTTCCCCATACGCAAAAGGGTCGAACAGTGGGTCAAAACCTCTGGCAGCAGGACCTACATGTGCAAGACCAAATTGTTAAAAACCTAAATATTAGAATGGTTCCTGCAATTGCACAATAATGTGCTATTAGACAACGGACCATGCACGTGCTAACCTCGATTGTAAACCTCAGTGTTTCCCATTGTTTCCCTGCAACATATATAAGGTAGCTAGTCATCAGGTTAAGTAAGGGTTCGCATGCTATCAGTAAAATATGTTGATGAAAAATAAGCACATTGCAGATTCGTCAGATTAATTCAAGCCACATGGAAAACCCATTTATCCAAACCAAGCATGATTAAGAACTAGGAAATATAGCACTTGTATATGTTTCTTATGTATTAAGTGCAGCCAAATTCGATTTATTCCACACATGCACAACAATACAAAATTCTACCCACGACAATTGAACATCGCATTGCAGAATTGAACCAAGCAGTTAACTAAACACCACAACAAATGAACCAAACATTAACTGAGCACCACATTGCACAATATAACATACTCCTAATAGAAGATTAGACAGTTAACCAAACCAAGCATGCTTAACAACTTGGAAATATAGCAATTGTATTTGTTTCTCATGTATTTAGTACAGCCAAATTCAATTTATTTCTCACATGGTATACAATAACTGAATGCAGCCACAACAATTGAACATCGCATTGCAGAATTGAACCAAGCAGTTAACTAAACACCACAACAAATGAACCAAACGTTAACTGAGCACCACATTGCACAATATAACATACTCCTAATAGAAGATCAGACAGTTAACCAAACCAAGCATGCTTAACAACTTGGAAATATAGCAATTGTATTTGTTTCTCATGTATTTAGTACAGCCAAATTCGATTTATTTCTCACATGGTATCCAATAACAGAATGCACCCACAACAATTGAACATCGCATTGCAGAATTGAACCAAACGGTTAACTAAACACCACAACAAATGAACCAAACGTTAAATGAGCACCACATTGCACAATGTATAACATACTAGAAGATCAGACAGTTAACCAAACCAAGCATGCTTGACAACTTGGAAAATTGCACCCTGAAGAATTGAACATCACATTTGCATAATTGAACCAAACAGTTAACTGAACACGACAACTAATTAACCAAACAGTTAATAAGTGAGCACCACATTGCACGACATATAGAACATATACACTAGAGCAACATATTGCATGGTAAAAGTAGATAGCACATTTCACTAGAATTCATTAAGGAAAGGCAGTAGCTAGCAAACTGAACATGGGTCCTTATAGTGAGCTAATAAGACAAGCTACTCCTCATTGTCGGAGATATCGATGACGATTGGCTCCTTGGACATGGAAGAGGGCGAGGCCTCCGCATCGTGGGTGCCCTCGTTGTAGTGATGAGTTGCCTGAGCCGCTCCGGGCACCTACCTGCTGGCTCTCGAGATGAGGTAAGCACGTGCATGCTGAGGAAACACCTCGTAGTCTTTGTCGAAGGCACCAAGGGTGGCCTCGAGAAAACACCACGAACTGTCGTTTAAAGCAGCCAACTGCGTCGCTGCGTCAGCGCGTGAGGCGTCGACGGTGGCCTCTACGGCGAGGTGCTCCTCCAAGATCTGGGCGTCGGCACGAATGGCAGCCATCGCGACCTCATCCGCGTGTGCGGCCGCGATTTGCTTCTCCACTGCCAAATGCTCCTTGAGATCCTGGCTATACTGCGTGCACCATGGCTTAGGGTGGCGCTTATTTGGTGGAGGGGTCGGTGATTTGGGTGGAAGGTGTCACGTCGGCGGTCGGGGCATGTGGGATGTGGAAGGAGGAGGATGGGGGTCGGGTGTGGATTACCTGCCTGGATAGGCGAGGCCGAGCAGCGTGCAGGAGGGTCGCCGGTGAGGAGGCGGCGCTGCAAGCAAGGAGTGAAGGTTTCAACTTGGAAAGGAAGGCGGAAACAGGGGAAATGTGGCTTTTGGTAAGGCGGAGGGGGCGGGGAGGTAGATATTTCCGCGGAAGCCAAAATTTTTGAATCGCTTCAGCGAAAAAACTGGCGCGCAAAGTGTCATCAGACGGTGTGCTACCTCTTGAGCTTGCGTTGGTTTTTCCCTTGAAGAGGAAAGGGTGATGCAGCAAAGTAGAGTAAGTATTTCCTTCAGCTTTTGAGAACCAAGGAATCAATCCAGTAGGAGAAAATGCTCAAGACACCGAATACCTGCACAAACAAACACCAACTTGCACCCAACGCGACAAAGGGGTTGTCAATCCCTTCACGGTTATTTGCAAAGTGAGATCTGATAGAGATAGATAAACGGTAAAGTAATATTTTTTGTATTTTTGATTTATGGAACGGAAAGTAAAAGATTGCAAAATAATGGAACGACAACAGAAATTGGCAAGTTGACGGGAAACTAATATGATGTAAAATAGACCCGGTGGCCATAGGCTTCACTAGAGGCTTCTCTCAAGATAGAAATTATTACGGTGGGTGAACAAATTACTGCCGAGCAATTGATAGAAAAGCGCAAAGTTATGACGATATCTAAGGCAATGATCATGAATATAGGCATCACGTCCGTGTCAAGTAGACCGAAACGATTCTGCATCTACTACTATTACTCCACACATCGACCGCTATCCAGCATGCATCTAGAGTATTAAGTTCATAAAGAACGGAGTAACGCCTTAAGCAAGATGACATGATGTAGAGGAATTAACTCAAGCATTATGATAAAAAAAACCATCTTTTTATCCTCGATGGCAACAATACAATACGTGTCGTTTCCCCTTCTGTCACTGGGATCGAGCACCGCAAGATTGAACCCAAAGCTAAGCACTTCTCCCATTGCAAGAAAAACCAATCTAGTTGGCCAAACCAAATCGATAGTTCGAAGTGACTTGCAAAGATATCAAATCATGCATATAAGAATTCAGAGAAGATTCAAATAATATTCATAGATAAGCTGATCATAAATCCACAATTCATCGGATCTCGGCAAACACACCGCAAAAGAGTATTACATCGAATAGATCTCCAAGAACATCGAGGAGAACATGGTATTGAGAATCAAAGAGAGAGAAGAAGCCATCTAGCTACTAGCTATGGACCCGTAGGTCTGAGGTAAACTACTCACGCTTCATTGGAGAGGCAATGGTGTTGATGTAGAAGCCCTCCGTGATCGAATCCCCCTCCGGCAGGACACCAGAAAAGGCCCCTAGATGGGATCTCACGGGTACAGAAGGTTGCGGTAGTGGAAAAGTGGTTTCGTGGCTCCCCTGGTTGGTTTTGGAATATTTGAGAATATATAGGTGGAAGAAATAGGTCAGTGGAGTCACGAGGGGCCCACAAGGGTGGGAGGCACACCCTACCCCCCTGGGCGCGCTCTCCGTCCTCGTGGGTGCCTCGTGGCTTTCCTGACGTGTACTCCAAGTCCTCTGGATGTCTTCTGGTCCAAGAAAAATCATCGCGAAAGTTTCATTCCGTTTGGACTCCGTTTGGTATTCCTTTTCTGCGAAACTCTAAAACAAGGAAAAAACAGGAACTGGAACTGGCTCTCGGTTAATAGGTTAGTCCCAAAAATAATATAAAATAGCATAATAATGCATATAAAACATCCAAAACAGATAATATAATAGCATGGAACAATAAAAAATTATAGATACGTTGGAGACGTATCAAGCATCCCCAAGCTTAATTCCTGCTCGTCCTCGAGTAGGTAAATGATAAAAATAGAATTTTTGATGTGGAATGCTACCTAACATATTTATCCATGTAATTCTCTTTATTGTGGCATGAATGTTCAGATTCGTAAGATTCAAAACAAAAGTTTAATATTGACATAAAAACAATAATACTTCAAGCATACTAACAAAATAATTATGTCTTCTCAAAATAACATGGCCAAAGAAAGCTTACCCCTACAAAATCATATAGTCTGGCTATGCTCCATCTTCATCACACAAAACATTTAAATCATGCACAACCCCGATGACAAGCCAAGCAATTGTTTCATACTTTTGGTGTTCTCAAACTTTTTCAATTTTTCACACAATACATGAGTGTGAGCCATGGACATAGCACTATGGGTGGAATAGAAGATGGTTGTGGAGAAGACAAAAAGAGGGAGATAGTCTCACATCAACTAGGCGTATCAGTGGGCTATGGAGATGCCCATTAATAGATATCAATGTGAGTGAGTAGGGATTGCCATGCAACGGATGCACTTAGAGCTATAAGTTTATGAAAGCTCAAAAAGAAAACTAAGTGGGTGTGCGTCCAACTTGCTTGCTCATGAAGACCTAGGGCATTTTGAGGAAGCCCATCATTGGAATATACAAGCCAAGTTCTATAATGAAAATTCCCACTAGTATATGAAAGTGACAATATAGGAGACTCTCTATCATGAAGATCATGGTGCTACTTTGAAGCACAAGTATGGAAAAAGGATAGTAACATTGCCCCTTCTCTCTTTTTCTCTCATTTTTCTTTTTTTTTTCTTTTTTTTCTTTTTCTCTTTTTTTTTCTTTCTCTTTTTCTTTCTTTCTTTCTTTTTCTTTTATTTCCTCACATGGGACAATGCTCTAAAAAACAAAAATCATCATACTTCTATTTACTTACAACTCGATACTAGAACAAGATATGACTCTATATGAATGCCTCCGGCGGTGTATAGGAATGTGCAATGAATCAAGAGTGACATGTATAAAAAATGATGAATGGTGGCCTAGCCACAAATACGATGTCCACTACATGATCATGCAAAGCAATATGACAATGATGATGCGTGTCATAATAAACGGAACGGTGGAAAGTTGCATGGCAATATATCTCGGAATGGCTATGAAAATGCCATAATAGGTAGGTATGGTGGCTGTTTTGAGGAAGGATATGTGGTGGGTTTATGGTACCAGCGAAAGTTGCGCGGTACAAGAGAGCCTAGCAATGGCGGAGAGGTGAGAGTGCGTATAATCCATGGACTCAACATTAGTCATAAAGAACTCACATACTTATTGCAAAAATCTATTAGTCATCGAAACAAAGTACTACGCGCATGCTCTTAGGGGGATGGATTGGTAGGAAAAGACCATCGCTCGTCCCCGACCGCCACTCATAAGGAAGACAATCAAAAAACATCTCATGCTCCAACTTCGTTACATAACGGTTCACCATACGTGCATGCTACGGGACTCACAAACCTTAACACAAGTATTTCTCAAATTCACAACTACTTACTAGCATGACTCTAATATCACTATCCTCATGTCTCAAAACAATCATAAGGAATCAAACTTCACATAGTATTCAATGCACTTTATATGAAAGTTTTTAATATATCCCTCTTGGATGCCTATCATATTAGGACTAATTTTATAACCAAAGCAAATTACCATGCTGTTTAGAGAATCTCAAAATAATATAAGTGAAGTGCGAGAGTTCATCAATTTCTATAAAATAAAACCACCGCCGTGCTCTAAAAAGATATAAGTGAAGCACTAGAGCAAATTTGCCTAGCTCAAAAGATATAAGTGAAGCACATAGAGTATTCTAATAAATTATGATTCATGCGTGTCTCTCCCAAAAGGTGTGTACAGCAAGGATGATTGTGGCAAACTAAAAATCAAAGACTCAAATCATACAAGACGCTCCAAGCAAAACACATATCATGTGGTGAATAAAGATATAGCCTCAAGTAAAGTTACCGATAGACGAAGACGAAAGAGGGGATGCCTTCCCGGGGCATCCCCAAGCTTAGGCTCTTGGTTGTCATTGAATATTACCTTGGGGTGCCTTGGGAATCCCCAAGCTTAGGCTCTTGCCACTCCTTATTCCATAGTCCATCAAATCCTTACCCAAAACTTGAAAACTTCACAACACAAAACTCAACAGAAAATCTCATAAGCTCCGTTAGTATAAGAAAATAAATCACCACTTTTGGTACTGTTGTGAACTCATTCTTAATTTATATTGGTGTAATATCTACTGTATTCCAACTTTTCCATGGTTCATACCCCCCGATACTAGCCATAGATGCATCAAAATAAGCAAACAACACGCGAAAAATAGAATCTGTCAAAAACAGAACAGTCTGTAGTAATCTGGATATTTCGAATACTTCTGTAACTCCAAAAATCCTGACAAATTAGGAAAACCTAAGCAATTTGTTTATTAATCTTCTGCAAAAAGAATCAACTAAAAAAAAGCACTCTTCAGCTAAAAATGAGAATTGTTTTTGTGAGCGCAAAAGTTTCTGTTTTTCAGCAAGATCAAATCAACTATCACCGTAAGCTATCCCAAAGGTCTTACTTGGCACAAACACTAATTAAAACACAAAACCACATCTGACCAGAGGCTAGATGAATTATTCAAAGCAAAACAGAACCTAAAAAGCAAAATCATAAAATAAAATTGGGTTGCCTCCCAACAAGTGCTATCGTTTAACGCCCTTAGCTAGGCATAAAACACGAATAGATCTAAGTATTATCATCTTTGGCATGCGATCCATAAGTGGCTCTCATAATAGATTCATAAGGCAATTTAATTTTCTTTCTTGGGAAGTGTTCCATGCCTTTCCTTAACGGAAATTGAAATCTAATGTTTCCTTCTTTCATATCAATAATTGCACCAATTGTTCTAAGGAAAGGTTTACCAAGAATAATAGGACATGTAGGGTTGCAATCTATATCAAGAACATTGAAATCTACGGGCACATAATTCCTATTTGCATCAATAAGAAAATCATTAATTCTTCCCATAGGTTTCTTAATAGTGGAATCTACAAGATGCAAATTTAAAGAACAATCATCAAATTTACGGAAACCCAATACATCACATAAAGTTTTTGGAATCGTGGAAACACTAGCACCCAAATCACACAAAGCATAGCACTCATAATCTTTAATCTTAATCTTAATAGTAGGTTCCCACTCATCATAAAGTTTTCTAGGGATAGAAACTTCCAACTCAAGCTTTTCTTCAAAAGATTGCATCATAGCATCAATGATATATTTAGTAAAAGCTTTGTTTTGATTATAAGCATGAGGAGAATTCAACATGGATTGCAACAAGGAAATACAATCTATTAAAGAATAATTATCATAATTAAATTCCTTGAAATCCAAAATAGTGGGTTCATTGCTATCTAAAGTTTTGACCTCTCCAATCCCACTTTTATCAATTTTTGCATCAAGATCTAAAAACTCTGAATCATTGGGACGCCTTCTAACTAAAGTTGACTCATCTCCAGTCCCATCTTTATCAAGATTTACATTGGAAAACAAAGATTCAATAGGAGTCACATCAATCACTTTAAGATCTTCATCATTATTTTCACGGAAACTAGAAGAACACGCTTTTATAAACCATTCTTCTTTAGCACGCATATTAGCGGTTCTTTCTTTGAACTCATCAATGGAAATTATCATGGCTTTGAGAGACTCGTTGATATCATGCTTAGGTGGAATAGATCTAAGTTTCAAAGAATCAACATCAAGAGAAATTCTATCCACGTTCCTAGCCAAATCATCAATCTTAAGCAAATTTTCTTCAATCAAAGCATTGAAATTCTTTTGCGAACTACTAAATTCTTTAACACTATTCTCAAAATCAGAGGGCATCTTATTATAATTTCCAGAAGAATTATTGTAGGAATTACCATAATTATTAGAGGAATTACTAGGAAACGGCCTAGGATTAAAATTACCTCTATACGCGTTATTACCAAAATTGTTCCTACCAACAAAATTCACATCCATAGATTCATTATTGTTTTCAATCAAAGTAGACAAAGGCATATCGTTAGGATCAATAGTAGCACTCTTGTTAGCAAACAATTTCATAAGCTCATCCATCTTTCCACTCATAACATTAATCTCTTCAATTGCATGCACTTTTTTACTAGTGGAAGATCTTTCAGTATGCCATTGAGAATAATTAACCATAATATTATCTAGGAGTTTAGTAGCCTCTCCTAAAGTAATTTCCATAAAAGTGCCTCCCGCGGCCGAATCTAAAAGATTTCTAGAAGCAAAATTCAATCCGGCATAATTTTTTTGTATAATCATCCACAAATTCAAACCATGAGTAGGGCAATTTCATATCATCAATTTCATCCTCTCCCAAGATTGTGCAACATGTTCATGATCAAGTTGCTTAAAATTCATAATATCGGTCCTAAGGGAGATGAACTTAGCGGGAGGAAAATACTTGGAAATAAAAGCATCTTTACACTTATTCTAGGAATCAATATTATTTTTAGGCAAAGATGAAAACCAAGTTTTAGCACGATCTCGAAGCGAGAACGGAAATAGCTTCATTTAACAATATCATTATCCACATATTTTTTCTTTTGCATATCACACAAATCAATGAAATTATTAAGATGGGATGCGGCATCTTCATTGGGAAGGCCAGAAAATTGATCTTCCATAACAAGATTTAGCAAAGCGGTATTAATTTCACAAAATTCTGCATTAGCATCGGGAGCAATCGGAGTACTAATAAAATCATTATTGTTGGTGTTGGAAAAGTCACATAATTTGGTATTATCTTGAGCCATCGTGACAAAGCAAGCAATCCAACACATGAGCACACAAAAGCGAACGAGGAAGATGAATGGAAGAGAGGCGAAGAAAAGGCGAATCTTTTCGAAAATCGTTTTAGAAGTGGGGGAGAGGAAAACGAGAGGCGAATGGCAAATAATGTAATGCGAGGGATGAGAGTTTATGATGGGTACTTGGTATGTCTTGGCTTGATGTAGATCTCCCCGGCAATGGCGCCAGAAATTCTTCCTGCTACCTCTTGAGCTTGTGTTGGTTTTTCCCTTGAAGAGGAAAGGGTGATGCAGCAAAGTAGAGTAAGTATTTCCCTCAGCTTTTGAGAACCAAGGTATCAATCCAGTAGGAGACAATGCTCAAGCCACCGAATACCTGCACAAACAAACACCAACTTGCACCCAATGCGACAAAGTGGTTGTCAATCCCTTCACGGTTATTTGCAAAGTGAGATCTGATAGAGATGGATAAACGGTAAAGTAATATTTTTGGTATTTTTGATTTATGGAACGGAAAGTAAAAGATTACAAAATAATGGAACGGCGACAGAAATTGGCAAGTTGATGGGAAAATAATATGATGTAAAATAGACCCGGGGGCCATAGGTTTCACTAGAGGCTTCTCTCAAGATAGAAATTATTACGGTGGGTGAACAAATTACTGCCGAGCAATTGATAGAAAAGCGCAAAGTTATGACGATATCTAAGGCAATGATCATGAATATAGGCATCATGTCCGTGTCAAGTAGACCGAAATGATTCTGCATCTACTACTATTACTCCACACATCGACCGCTATCCAGCATGCATCTAGAGTATTAAGTTCATAAAGAACGGAGTAATGCCTTAAGCAAGATGACATGGTGTAGAGGAATTAACTCAACCATTATGATAAAAAAACCATCTTTTTATCCTCGATGGCAACAATACAATACGTGTCGTTTCCCCTTCTATCACTAGGATCGAGCACCGCAAGATTGAACCCAAAGCTAAGCACTTCTCCCATTGCAAGAAAAATCAATCTAGTTGGCCAAACCAAATCGATAGTTCGAAGAGACTTGCAAAGATATCAAATCATGCATATAAGAATTCAGAGAAGATTCAAATAATATTCATAGATAAGCTGATCATAAATCCACAATTCATCGGATCTTGGCAAACACACCGCAAAAGAGTATTACATCGAATAGGTCTCCAAGAACATCGAGGAGAACATGGTATTGAGAATCAAAGAGAGAGAAGAAGCCATCTAGCTACTAGCTATGGGCCCGTAGGTCTGAGGTAAACTACTCACGCTTCATCAGAGAGGCAATGGTGTTGATGTAGAAGCCCTCCGTGATCGAATCCCCCTCCGGTAGGACACCGGAAAAGGCCCCTAGATGAGATCTCACGGGTACAGAAGGTTGCGGCAGTGGAAAAGTGGTTTCGTGGCTCCCCGGGTAGGTTTTGGAATATTTGAGAATATATAGGTGGAAGAAATAGGTCGGTGGAGTCACGAGGGGCCCACAAGGGTGGGGGGCGCGCCCTACCCCCCTGGGCGCGCCCTCCGTCCTCGTGGGTGCCTCGTGGCTTTCCTGACATGTACTCCAAGTCCTCTGGATGTCTTCTGGTCCAAGAAAAATCATCGCGGAAGTTTCATTCCGTTTGGACTCTGTTTGATATTCCTTTTCTGCGAAACTCTAAAACAAGGAAAAAAACAGGAACTGGCACTGGCTCTCGGTTAATAGGTTAGTCCCAAAAATAATATAAAATAGCATAATAATGCATATAAAACATCCAAAACAGATAAATAATAGCATGGAACAATAAAAAATTATAGATACATTGGAGACGTGTCACGGTGCTCCAGGATATTTTGTACTGCATCTCACACGGTTGGTGATAATAAACTATGTGGGATCTACTTGATTTTTCATCTTGATTTGAATTACATAATAGGGTCCCAGCGGCAATGGACGGTGTTTGAATTGCTAGAACTTTTATCTGCAGTGAACGTGCAACTATATGTGTGTCGTAAAAGAATTGGAATTATTCAGGGTTCGTTTGGACATTTTATACATTAAATTGGTTTTCTAGCCATTTCAGGTGCACAATTCAAAATTAAACTACATGCACATGCTCCGGTGTAACGACCTGGGTTGTAAAATCATATATGTGTCCATGGGTCTATGCTTATGTCCCATGCAAGAAATGGGGATGAATTTCGAACACCACGGCACCGTGGCTCTCCGGCAAACGTTGAGGTACTTTCTTTTGTAATTCTAGTAAATCCAAAGCCCGTCTGAAATTCATGAACCTTGGCATGCTAACATGGAATGGCATCAACATGCTGGGGTAAAAAATATTGTCCAATTTGGGGCAGGTTATGGTATAATCTTCTCACAAACCAGAGCTTCTCAGAAGAAGCCTCATGGTTCCGTTAGGGAAATGTGTCACCTTTGTGGACAAAACGATATTCGTCGCCTCTTCATCCTTTCAATTTTTTCTTGGTATCAACATAGAACAACACGAGTGTTGTGTCAATTTTTGGGATTTTTCGGGGTTCGCTTGGACATTTTTATACATTAACTGAGTTTTCTATGCACTCATGTGCATAATTCAAATTTGAACTACATGCACATGCTCAAGTGCATATAAATTGGTTCAAAATTGGAATGTGTGTCCTTGGTTACATGCTTAAGTCCCATGCAAGAAATGAGAATGAATGTCAAACACCTTGCCACCGTCGCTCGGCCGCTAACATTGAGATACATGGTTTTTAAATTCTAGTAAATCGAAAACGCGTCTGAAATTTATGAAACTTGACATGCTAGCATGGAACGGCATCAACATGCAGTGGTAAAAATATTATCCCATTTGGGGCAGGTTTGGGTATATAAGCTTCTCACAAACCAGAGCTTCTCACAACAAGCCTCGTGGTTACGATAGGGAACGTTTCACCTTTCTGGACGAAATGATATCCGTTGCCTCTTCTTGATTTCAATTTTTTTCCAGTGTCAACATAGAATAACATGAGTGTTGTGTCAATTTTTGGAATTTTTCGGGGCTCGTTTGGACATTTTTATACATTAACTGAGTTTTCTATGCATTTGTGCATAATTCAAATTTGAACTACAGGCACATGCTCTAATGCATATAAATTGGTTGAAAATTCAAATATGTGTCCTTGGTTGCATGCTTAGGTCCCATGCAAGAAATGGGAATGAATTTCAAACACCCTGCCACCGTCACTCGGCCGCAAACATTGAGATACCTGGTTTTTAAATTCTAGTAAATCCAAAACTCGTCTGAAATTCATGAAACTTGGCATGCTATCATGGAGCGGCATCAAACATGCCGTGGTAAAAAAATTGTCCCATTTGGGGCAGGTTTGGGTATAAGCTTCTCACAAACCAGAGCTTCTCACAACAAGCCTGATGGTTTCGGTAGGGAACGTACCACCTTTGGGGACGAAACGATATCCGTTGCCTCTTATTGCTTTCAAAAATTTTCTAGTATCAACATAGAACAACAGGAGTGTTGTGTTAAATTTTGGAATTTTTCGGGGTTCGTTTGGACATTTTTATACATTAACTGGGTTTTCTAGGCATTTTATGTGCTTATTCAAATTTGAACTACATGCACATGCTCCAGTGCATATAAATTGGTTGAAAAATCAAATCTGTGTCCTTGGTTGCATGATTAGGTCACATGCAAGAAATGGGAATGAATTTCAAACACCCTGCCACCGTCACTTGGCCGCAAACATTGAGATACCTGGTTTTTAAATTCTAGTAAATCCAAAACTCGTCTGAAATTCATGAAAATTGGCATGCTATCATGGAGCGGCATCAACATGCCGTGGTAAAATTTTTGTCCCATTTGGGGCAGGTTTGGGTATAAGCTTCTCACAAACCAGAGCTTCTCACAACAAGCCTGATGGTTTCGGTAGGGAACGTGCCACCTTTGGGGACAAAACGATATCCGTTGCCTCTTATTGCTTTCAAAAAAATTCTAGTGTCAACGTAGAACAACAGGAGTGTTGTGTTAAATTTTGGAATTTTTCGGGGTTTGTTTGGACATTTTTATACATTAACTGGGTTTCCTAGGCATTTTATGTGCATAATTCAAATTTGAACTACATGCACATGCTCCAGTGCATAAAAATTGGTTGAAAAATCAAATCTGTTTCCTTGGGTGCATGCTTAGGTCCCATGCAAGAAATGGGAATGAATTTCAAACACCAGGGCACTGTTGATTGCCGGCAAAATGTTGAGATACTTTGTTTTTAAATTCTAGTAAATCCAAAACTCGTCTGAAATTCATGAAACTTGGCATGCTATCATGGAATGGCACCCGACATGCTGTGGTATTTTTCGTGTCCATTTTGAGAGAAGGCGCACTCGAATAACAGCCAACAAAGGCATTTTGAAAAAATAGCTGCCACTTTAATATCTCAAACGTTTGTATAATTCAAATCATGTGCGTTCTGTTAACCATTCACATGACGCCACGTGTCTTGGTTTTAATCGCTATAGGAGGTGTCGTGCGGACAGCTGCTTGACTGAACGGGAGGCGTGCGAGCGCAGTCCGGTGCGCAGGCTCACCGAGAAGCGTGCGAGCTGTTCAACGCAGGATTTGTGCATCTCTTCAACACAAACGGTTCAGATTGAATACGGTATGCAAATTAAAGCCAGACTTCGGCGCTAAGCCAAGAGACACTGCGATTTGTCAAAATATGCAGCTAAAAATCACTAGCACTATCTAATTTTTGCAACTAAAATTCAATAATTAAGCATAGATTTCATTCATAGATTAAGCAGTCGTTCTCACCGGGAAGCGAGACAGCCTTGGACCGCCGCCCGCCTCGCTCCCACTGGTCTGTATTAATGGCGCGGCCGAGCGGCCGCACCACCCCATCCTCTCCACACACACAATCCTCTCTCTCCGCCCGCATCCTCGACGCCGCTCTTAGTCCTCCAAGCCGTCAGTGTATGAGGATGCTGCCGAAGCGCCCCATCGGAGAGAGTGGCGATGCCAGGGCTGCTGAAGCACCGGAGCACGGCATGAATATGGAGACAGAGGTTTCCGTCGCCGCCGACGAGGTGGAGAACGAGGCTGCCAACAAGCGGAGGTGGGTCGAGAAAGAACCGCAAGCGACTCCAGCAGGCCTAGACTTCATCAGCAACCTCCCCGATGATATGTTGAGAGTCATCATATCCCTCCTCCCAATCAAATATGGGGCGAGGACAGCCGCCCTTTCCCGGTGGTGGCGCCCCCTATGGCTCCTCACCCCTGTCGACCTCCTCGACGCCCACGAGCTCTGCCATGGCTATCACAAAAGCTTGGATGCGTTCTCCCAGATCCTCGGCAGTCACCATGGCCCAATCAAAGGCCTTATCACAGGCAAGTTCCGTTCCAATGGCAAGGAGCGAGCCAAGCTTGACGAGTGGTTCCGATCCCCCGCCATAGATCAGCTCGAGAAGCTCAGTTTTAATGATGGGCATATGCGCTCGCTGCTAACGTACGCGCTTCGCTTCGCGCCCACGCTGCGCCTCGCCAAGTTCATGAACTGCCATTCCCTCCCCCCTTAATGGTGCGCCCGCTCTTTTTCTACCACGACTGAAGCACCTTGAGCTCGTCGCCGTCTGCATCCCAAAGGATGGCATGGAGCGCCTGCTCCGCGGCTGTACTGCACTCGAGTTCCTTTGTCTTCAGGCGATGAATTGGCCGAGTACCTTCCACATCACCTCCAGGACTCTCCGGACTATTTATGTGTGTTGTTGGTGCTGCAACGAGAGATCACGAAAGGTGGACCACAATATGGTCATTGAGGACACACCTTCACTTGAGAGATTACTTTTAGTTGATCAACAAGGTCCAACAAGAATCAATGTCATTTCTGCGCCGAAATTGACAGTGGTGGGATACTCGTTTGTCAAATACTACTACTTTCAGGTACAACAGTCGCCTTATACCTCTCCTTCTTGATATCAACATTATTTCTAGTTTTGAAGATGTATGTTCGTCTGTCATCCAGCAAAGCTTCACCCAGATTCTGGGCACAGTGAAGGTCTTGGCACTAGAATCTGTCGGCCCCAAGCTGGACCAAGTTGTCAGTTGCCTGAGATGCTTTCCGTGCCTGAAGAAGCTGTATATCGAGGTGATGTTCCTTTCCTGTTAAATGTTAACCATAAGGGAGTTCAATTTTTTGCACCTTTTCCCAAGTTTACAATGACAATGTACTATGCTTTCTAAAGGAATTTTGGAGGATTTCAGGACATACACCCCCCACCCCATATTGGTTGCTTGATTCATATGGTTACAATCCATAAGCATTTCTCCTTTGGATTCATCTATACTAGTTTTCTTAGGGACTTTTTCATCCAATCCAACCTCTTGTGAAGAAGGCTACATGTTTCTAGATTGTAATCAAATGCCCATGTTAATCATGTCAGATCGAAGATGGCACGTTGGTGCATTTTACAAATCCTACAAACCAAATAGGCGTGTAGTAGTGTTCAAAACTGCATGTAGGCACTAACACGTTCTCTTCTTTTGCAGATAATAATAGGCCTGGAGGTGGATAATGTTTATAACGACAATCACATCGAATGCCTAGATCTGCATCTCTCAAATATTACTTTGAACTCCTACCAATGGACCTTACCGGAGATTACACTCGCCAGGTTCTTTCTTGCCAGAGCAAGGGTGCTGAGGGTGCTGAGGTTGAACACGCATTTAATTAGAAAGATGAATGGTATGTTGATCAGAGCCGGTAGGTACTTCAGAATGGAAGAGGCTCCAAAAAAGATAAACTTTGTATTAGAAGAGCATATGACAGAGCAATTGGAAGTCATTGTGTCAAACCCAAACATGACTTGTCAGCGGCTGATCCCTTTGCAGAAATGACGAGGTTTGCAATGTTTGAATTTGGGCATTGTAATCTTTGAATTTGAACCTTGCAATATTTATGGTATTTGTTATATAACGTAATTGGATGTTTAATTTGGTATTGCAATCATGTCATGTTACAAGTATATATATGTTGTTCTTCTGTACACAAAGCATAGATGTTCTGCAGACAGAGCATATCAGAACACACACGGACTGCACTAGGTAACCCGTCAGCGATGAATTCATCAATCACAAACGGTTATATACCAGCAAGCGTTTGCCCATAGTTTGTCTTATTTTCCACGTATCACTATGCCGGCCTCTGCTTGCGTCCCTCGGCAAGCTGTGCTCACCGTTAGGCGCCGCGACGGGCTCTGCTCGTGTCCATCGGCGCGCTCGGCTTGTGGCCAGCTTTTCCTTGCGTGTTCAACTGCTATATGCATATATATGGTTGCTCGCCGTTGAGGCGACCGCGGAGCGCTCTGCTTGCATCCCTCCGCGCGCGCTCTGCCAGCGGTTGGGCGTGCGCACGATCACGTCGGGGGCCCCATATGCATGTGGTTGCGCTGCGCGCGTTGCCATGTGATGCAGTTATGTGCGGCACGATGGAGTTACGCGCTGCAAATTAGAACTGCCATCAGGGCGTGCTGATATTCTTGGCCGTCCGGCTTCCCCTTTAATTCCCGCGGCCATTATAAACTTAGTCTCTTCAACCTTTCGATCGCGCCCCACAACACAACAAGCACACCCACGACGACACATAGAGAGGGGATGTCTAGCGGCGCTCCAATGGAGTTCGGCGAGCATAAAGTGGATACCCACGCGAGGGAGACGGATCTCTCGGTGGTGTACACCATCGACCCGGCCATGGTGGACGACTACATCAACACCGTTGAGCAGTTGCTTGCTAAAGACAAGTACAAGGTGGTCGGCATCTACCTCCAGTACACCGCCGGTCGTCCCGACATAGATTAGAAGGTTGCCGTCGCCCAGTTGTGCGTGCGCCATCATGTCCTCATCTACCACTACCACATGGCCACAGAGCCTTGCGGCCGTTTCACCAGGTTTGTCAACAGCACCGACTACAAGTTCGCCACGATGGAAACCACCGACGATGTAAAAGCGCTCAGGGTTACGGGCTTGGCCTGCCAGAACCTTGTCGAAATCCGTGAGCACTACAGGGTTGGGGCAGCACGAAGAAGGACTCCCTGGTTGAACTCGCCTCGGCCATCATCGACCCATACTACGAAAATATGAAGCAGGATGCCAACAGAACACGTCCCGTATCCTGGCACGGGGCCTGGATGAGGCAACTGGATGAACCTCACCTCAGGTTCGCGGCCAAGAGCGTGTACGCATGCTACGAGATGCACAGGCGGATCGTTGACATGAGGAAGTGCCTTGTTACGGAGATCGACGAGGCCGGATCGAGCCACAACCAGAGCAAGCGTCACAAGAAGTAGATGATGATCAGATGATCGTTTATCCTAGTTAATCATGCATGTAATATATAGTTTACTTTGGTGTGTGGAAATGTCATGTGTGTAGTAGCCACCTATGTAATTATGCATGTAATAGTTTACTTTGGTGTGTGCAAATGCCATGGTTGTAGTAGCCACCTATGTAAGTGGATGTTTAATTTGGTTATGCAACCATGTCCTTATAAGTGTGTGTGTATGTATATATATATATATATATATATATATATATATATATATATATATATATATATATATATATATATATGTTGTTGTTGTTGTTGTTGTTCTGTATGCAATCCCATCGCACAACACACACATCTTGTTAAATTGAACCATTTCTGTTCTCTTGGCTCAACGCAAACAGTTCATCCAAGTGAACCATATGCCGTATATCGCACACACCTTGATCTGGCTGACCATTTCTTTTGTGTTGCCTAATCACAAATAGTTCATCCAAGTGAACCGTATGCTGTATATCGCACACACCTTCATCTGGTTGCCCGTTTATGTTCTTCTGCCTCATCGCAAACAGTTCATTGAACTGAACCATATGCCCCTCATCGCACACGCAACTAAATTCTGAACCGTGTTTGATGCATCCATCATCGCAAATGTTTTGCATCTTTTTTGACGGTTTTTTTACATCACCGTTTGCGATTATTGCATCGCACACAGTTTCGTCGAAGGGTCTCTGATCGTAGTGTCGCGTTAGCAGCATCCTGCAGTAGTGATTAGTTAATAGTCTTAACATTTGAGTGTCATCATGCTAACGAGACATTGCAAATGATCTTTGGTGCAGCATAACTCCAGACAAGCATCGCACGAACCTTCTCCAGGTGTAACCGGCACGAGCAACCCCGGTGCTTCACCTCCGTGATGACGGTAAGTTTTCTCTAGTGTTTTGCTTAACAAATGCATAATGACCTATACTTAGATTATTTAGTTCATTTATGACATAATTAGCTTACTTAGGTCAAAAATTGCATAATAACCTTGGTTAGCTCATAAATGTCATATACTTAGCTTATTTTCCTCCAAAAGGCATAATAAGCTTATTTTACCTAAGTTAGCTCTAAAAGGACCTATACTTAACTTTGTTTCCTCCAAAATGACCTAAGTAGGCTCTAAGTTAGCTCTAATATGCTAAGTTAGCTCTAATATGCTTAGTTACCTATGTTAGCTCAATAATGACCTATACTTAGCTTACTTATGTCAAAAATGGCATAATTAGCTTACTTAGGTAAAAAATGGCATCATAACCTTGGTAACCTCATAAATGCCATATTATTAGCTTATTTTCCTCCAAAATGACATAATAAGCTTACTTAGCTCCAAAATGATCTATTTTACCTAAGTTAGTTCTAAAATGACCTATACTTAGCTTTGTTTCCTCCAAAATGACCTAAGTTAGCTCAAAGTTAGCTCTAATATGCAAAGTTAGCTCTAATATGCTTAGTTACCTAGGTTAGCTCAATAATGACCTATACTTAGCTTACTTATGTCAAAATGGCATAATTAGCTTACTTAGGTCAAAAATGGCATCATAACCTTGGTAACCTCATAAATGACATATACTTCTTATTCTTCTTCTTCTTCTTCTTCTAGTCTTCTTCTTCTAACTTTCTTATTTCCCATTTTGCAGATTTGATTGACTTCATGGAAGCTTGCATCGATGGACTGCTTGTGTTTACTTTCTATTTTGATTTTGTATCGATGAACAATGTGGAACTTGCTACCTATGGATGAAACTATTGTAATATGGATGAAACTATGTATGTATGGATGAAACTATATGTATGTATGGATGAAACTTATGTGTTGGATATCATATATTTGCTGTGAGACTTGCTCATATTGTTTGCCCTGTGAAATATATATATATATATATATATATATATATATATATATATATATATATATCATATATTTGCTGTGAAAATGCTTGGATATAACAAAGAATAGAATAAAAAGGGGCAATATAGGCACTTTGCCGTCTGCCACCGACGGCAAAGGGCTCTTTGTCGTCTGCCACCGACGGCAAAGATGACACGTTGCAGCAACCTGTGCAACATGGGAGCGCTGAGTCTGACCCATTTGGTCATTATGTCGTCCGCTGGCAGATGGAAAAGGCGAGTGGTTCTTTGCCGTCTGCGAGCAGACGGCAAAGAAAAAGAGCGGCAGACGGCAAAGAGCGGGGAGGAGTGACGTTAACCACGGGTCTGCTGAGGTCAGGAAGCGGACGGCAAAGGGGAGGGCACGTTTGCCGTCAGCCGGCAGACGACAAAGTCTCCCGTTAGCCACCTAACGTGGCTAACGTCTATTCTTTGCCATCCACTTTATTTGCCGTCTGCTTGGCTAGGAAAGCTGACGGCAAACGTCTTTGCCATCCTTTGCCGTCCGTTGTGCGAAAACAGACGGCAAAGAAGCTCATTACCGTAACTTTCAGTGCCGAAAAAGTTTGCCGTCTGCGGCAGACGGCAAAGACCTTTGTCGTCAGCTTTCTAGTCCTTTGTCATCTGCCATGGCAGACGGCGAATCAGCTGATTCCTGTAGTGGTTGTTTGATCACGTCGAGTTGCTCTTACGTTGCATGCTTAGTATGGATATAGGATGCCAGATATGAGGTACGCGAATGTGGAGAGGGAAATTTGAGGAGTGACAGGTTAGTGCCCGCGGACGCGCCCGGGCGCGTCCGCAGGCGTTTGAGGGGCCGTATTTGCAGGTTGTGGCTATAAATGCTCTAAGAGCATCTACAGCCGAACTTGGAAAATCCGACCCCCCAAATGCCCGCGGACACGACCGGGCGCGTTCGTGGGCAGTGACCGGTCAGGCCTCAAATATTTGATTTTACAACCGGACACCTCAAATTAGAAACCTCAAATCCATATCATTACATCCAACGTGAAACCTAATCTAAGCGGAGCTCACCCCGGTTCCGCCGTGCCCATGTCCGGCGGCCAACTGCACTCCCCAAAGTGTTGGTCCGGTCGCCGGCAAGGTAGAGTAGGGCATGGGACACGAGCCGGCTCACGGGACTCAAGGCGCCGCTGTCTCCCATGGCCTACTCTTCCTCGTCGGAGCCTGGAACCCGAAGAGTGCCAGTGGACGTCAGATCCATGATGGATCCGTCCCCGGATGAACCGGCGACATCCACCATGCCGCGGTTGCGGTGCCCGGACTGGTGCACCATATGGGCCCTGGAGAATGTGACTTTGCCTCGCCAACATCCACCGCCGCGAGGGCTGCTAATAACCCACAAGTAAACAGTTTTCGAAAGGGTAGAGTATTCAACCCAAATTTATAGATTCGACACAAGGGGAGCCAAAGAATATTTGCAAGTATTAGCAGTTGAGTTGTCAATTCAACCACAACTGCAGATTAAATATCAGTAGCACAGTAATATGATAGTGTTGACAATAGTGATGATAGTAACAGTAACAGTAACAATGATAGCAACCATTTTGTTGCAAGTGTAACAGTAGCAACAACAATAGTAACTTAGCAAAAACAATATGTGAAAACTCGTAGGCATTGGATAGGTGAATTCGTTGGATGATATTCGTCATATAACAGTCATAACCTAGGGCGATACAAAACTAGCTCCAGTTCATAAATATAATGTAGGCATGTATTCCGTAAATAGTCATACGTGTTTATGTAAAGAACTTGCATGACATATTTTGTCCTACCCTCCCATGGCAGCGGGGTCCATAAGGAAACTAAGGGATATTAAGGCCTCCTTTTAATAGAGAACCCGAACAAAAGCATTAACACATAGTGAATACATGAACTCCTCAAACTACGGTCATCTCCGGAAAGTATCCCGACTATTGTCACTCCGGGGTTTACGGATCATAACACATAGCAGGTGCATATAACTTGCAAGATCGGATCTAGAACATAGATATAATGGTGAAAACATAAACGGTTCAGATCTGAAATCCTGGCACTCGGGCCCTAGTGACAAGCATTAAGCATAGCAAAGTCATAGCAATATCAATCTCAGAACATAGTGGATACTAGGGATCAAGCCCTAACAAAACTAACTCGATTACATGATGAACCTCATCCAACTCCTCACCGACTAGTGGGCCTACAAAGGAATTACTCACTCCCGGTGGGGAGCATCATGTAATTGGCGATGAAGGAGGGTTGGTGATGACGAAGATTCCCCTCTCCGGAGCCCCGAATGGACTCCAGATCTGGCCTCCCGATGAAGAACAGCAGGTGGCGGCGGCTCCGTCTCGTGAAACATGATAATTCTTCCTCTCTGATTTTTTCTTCGAAAATAGGATTTTATAGTGTCGGAGTTAGGGTCTGCGGGGCCACCAGTTGGGCACAACCCACCTGGGTGCGCCTGGAGGGGGTGGCACGCCCTGGTGGGTTGTGCTCAACCAGGGGCCCCCTCCAGTGGTTCTTGGCTCCAGTATTTTTCTTTTATTGTAAAATAATTCTCCAAAAAGTTTTGTTCCATTCCGAGAACTTTTATTTCTGCACAAAAACAACACCATGGTAATTCTGCTGAAAACAGCGTTAGTCCGGGTTAGTTTCATTCAAATCATGCAAATTAGAGTCTAAAACAAGAGCAAAAGCATTAGGAAAAGTATACGATGGAGACGTATCAACTCCCCCAAGCTTAAACATTTGCTTGTTCTCAAGCAATTTAGTTGATAAACTGAAAGTGAAAAAGAAAAACTTTTACGAACTCTTTTGCTCTTGATTACATAAATAAGCTTAAGTAGCACCCAGGTTTTCAGCAAAGATCGTGACTAACCATGTCAGCAATAACTCTTAGAAATTGTATTAACTCATATTAATGGCATAAGCAACTAGTGAACAATAATAAAATATCTCAAATGGCAATAGTTTGTCAAAACAACCATGATATAATATGACAACAGTGGTATCTCGCTAGCCCTTTCTGAGACCGCAAAACATAAATGCAGAGCACCTCCAAAGTTCAAGCAGCGACTAAACATTGTAATTCATGGTAGAAAAGATCCAGTCATGATGCATTCAACATTAACTACACACAATGCATGAGGATGACAATAGTGCTCTCAGATCTGGCGCTTATTTGAGAAGGTGATGACTCAACATAAAATTAAATAGATAGTCCCTTCACAGAGGGAAGCAGGGATTTGCAGAGGTGCCAGAGCTCAAAGTTTTAAAAACAGAGATAAATGAAATTTTGGGGAATGCACCCTTCCTGTTCACATCACGACCAAAAGTTATCAATATCTTCCATGCTAAACACATTAGTGGCGGTTCCCAAGCGATAAAAGTAAAGGTTTACTCCCCCTCCACCAACAAACACACTCCACGGCTAGCCGAATCCATGGGTACCGTCCATACCAACAACAATCCTAGGGGAGTTTTGTTTTGTTATTTGCAATTTTTTGATTTCGGGACTGGGAATCCCTATTACCGCCCCTCTCGTGCAAGGACGAGTGAATAAACACTCATCATGACAATAACCCGCTTAGCATGGAAGATACTGATTACCCCCTGTCGCTCTATGAACAATCCAGGCACACAAAAATAGATGTTCATTTGAAATTTAGAGGTGGCACATGCAAATTTACTTAGAACGGCAGGGTAATACAGCATATAGGTAGATATGGTGGACTCATCTGGAATAACTTTGGGTTTTGGAATTTTGATGCACAAGCAGTATTTCTGCTTAGTACAGGCGAAGGCTAGCAAATAGGTTGAGAAGCAGCCAACTAGTGAGCGAAAACGGTCATGAACATGCATTATGCATAATAAACATTGAATACTAGCATGAGTAGGATATGAACACCATGAACATAAATATCATAGAGGCTATGTTGGTTTTGATTCAACTACATGCATGAACATGTGCCAAGTCAAACCATTTGAAACATTCAGAGGAGGACACCATATCATCATACTACATCACAATCGTTTTAATGCATGTTGACATCCAAGATAAATCATTATCCACTCCTAGCTACTTAAACATGGCATGAGAAACTATAATCTCTAATTGTCATTGCAAGCATGTTTGATCATAATATGCTGAATCATGGATACTAGGTTAAACATATTTACAAAAACAGAACAAGTTGAGTTCATACCCGTTTCTCTCTGCCACAGTCACTTCATCAAATATCGTCATTATTGCTTTTCACTTGCACGATCGAATGATATGAAAATGATAATAGTGCAAGAGTGCCGTGGACTAAGCTGGAATCTGCAAACATTTTATTCAGAAGGAGAAGACAAGGTAATTTGGGCTCTTTATTAGATCAACAACAATGCATATGAGAGCCACTCAACATTTTCATTGTGGTCTTCTCCTTGGTACGACTCAATAAAAAGAAAAGAATTTCAGAGAAACACACTAAAATATTTTTGGAGTTTTTGATTTTTCTTGAAGAAAGCAAATTAAAGAAAAGGAAAACAAAAACGAGAAAAACTATTTACACGGGAAAGCTCCCAACAAACAATAAGAAGAAACGAGAAATCTTTTTGGGTTTTCATTTTATACTACAACTAATTAAACAAGAAAGAAAAACCGAAAAGAAGCAAGAAATATTTTTGGATTTTCTCAAGTTTTTCAAACACACAAGAAGAAAGCAAGAAAATAAATCTAGCATGGATAATACAATGAAAAAGTGTGAACACCGACAACTGGAATGAAATGTGTGAACATGAATGTAATGTCGGTGGAAATACGTACTCCCCCAAGCTTAGGATTTTGGCCTAGCTTGGTAATCACCACTCGTAGTAGCCATCTGGTCCTATGTTGAAGTGCTGTGGTGCGGGTACCTGAGTGTCCCACTCCTGAGGTTCCTCCTCAGCAGCTGCCTAGTTGTTCTGGTAAGCAACGATGTCCTCGGGCATGATCCTGTAGCCGCCCCTGGCAATAGAATCAAACAAAGCAGGTGCAGGCAACGGAATAATATCACGGGAATCCACACTGAAAACCAGGTTGTAAAGAATATTATGGAGAGAGTCAGCATTATCAGTAAACTGGTGATCCACCATCGCCTGGTGATCTAGGTAAACCTTGGGCAGAGGAAAATCATGTTGGCGTATCTGAACATTAAAGTGGCTCGCTAAGCGAGTAGCATAAATACCACCATGAATTTTGCCCTTGTTTCTGTTAAGGTGTAGACGATGTGCAATAATAGCCCCTAGGCTAAAGGTGTTATCACCTTATAGTGCACGGCGTATGATGGCGAAGTCAGGAGCACTGAGTGCACCAACCTTCTCTCTAGCAGTTAAACACTTAGCGATGAATAGAGCAAAGTAATGCACAGAAGGAAACTGCAAACTAGTGGCGGTGACCCTTGATACGCATCTCTCATCTCCCACTGACAGAGTACGATAAAAGTCCTCAAACACTGCAGGTCTAGGCTCTCTAATTTCCCCGTCAGAAGGGATCAAGCATACATCGCAAAAATCAGTGAGTGGCATTTGATGGGTTTCAGCATATAAGTTAAACTGTACCTCAGGGGGGTTATTCCTACTCATAAAATGAAAACTTTGCACAAAGGAATTTGTAAGGAGATGGTATTGTTCACACTCAGCTGCAATGAAGTTGGTAAGCCCAGCATTAGCAGCGAATTGTGCGAACTCTTGAAGGATCCCGGCCCCATCCATGAAGGGAATATGCGGCCATTCGCACGGCCACACCTCCACTCTTCTCGGAGTGTTGATGTCAGTGTCCGAGGATTCCCTAATGACTCCTTTAGCATTTTTCTTGGAGGCAAACTTCCTAAAGAAACTCATCTTATTCCTATAGATAAAAAATTCTAAAAAATTTAGTCCACAAAATTTTTGTCAACAAAACTTCATAAGATTGTCAACAACTACTCATAAGGAGGCATAGAGGCTATATTAAGCATTCAAACTACTTAGAACTCTAAGAATTCAACATGCAAGCTCATCTACAGCAGCACCAAGAGTAGCTAATTATTCAAAATATAATCCACTAAAGCAAAAACTAATTGGAGCAATGGAGGAGTCACATACCAAGTAGCAATCCCCCAAAACAGTTTCGAAAACAGAGCTTCGAGCAAAGAGATCAAAATCCGCGGGTTTGAGAGCAAGAACACGAGAGAGAGAGAGAGAGAGAGAGCTATGGTGAATTTTTTCTGGAGGTAGGAGAAGAAATGGGCTGAAGAGATAAGTGAGGGGACCGACGTGGGGACCACAACCCACCAGGGCGCGCCTGGGGTTGCCGACGCGCCCAGGTGGGTTGTGCCCACCTGGTGCACCCCCCTCTGATGTTATTTGCACTAGAAATTCAGAAATATTCAGAAAAAATTGTATTAAATTTTCAGAGCATTCTGAGAACTTTTATTTTTGGGTCATTTTCTTATTGCACGGGAAATTCAGAAAACAGACAGAACATGCCATTTTATTTTATTTAACTAAGAAAAACAGAAAACAAAAGTTGGTAGCAGAAGGTTGTGCTACTAAATTCATCAACTTCATACCTCTCAAAAATGATCCATTAATAAGGTTGATCAAGTCTTATTAACAACCACTTCCGATTAGCATGAAACCGAAGAACTTTCATAAAACACTAAATTAGCTCAACGAGAATATGCATATCCCCAACAATAAGCATTTCATATTTCTTTTTGGCAGTAGGTAGAGGTAGTTGAAAACTTCCAATAGTGAGTGTCGGAGATTTTTCAATAACATTAATACCATTCACTTGGAATTTGCTTCTTCGGAAAGTGCATCGTATGCTCATTGCCATTGATATGAAAAGTGACCTTGCTTTTATTGCAATCAATAACAGCCCCTGCAGTATTCAAGAATGGTCTACCAAGGATAATCGACATGTTGTCGTCTTTGGGCATCTCAAGTATAACAAAGTCAGTTAAGATAGTAACATTTGCAACAACAACGGGCACATCCTCACAAATACCGATAGGTATGGCAGTTGATTTATCAACCATTTGCAAAGATATTTTAGTAGGTGTGAGTTTATTCAAATCAAATCTTTTATATAAAGAGAAAGGCATAACACTAACACCAGCTCCTAAATCACATAAAGCAGTTTTAACATAATTTCTTTTGATGGAGCAAGGTATAGTTGGTATTCCCGGATCTCCAAGTTTTTTACGTACTTCATCCTTAAAAGAATAATTAGCAAGCATGGTGGATATTTCAGCTTCAGGTATCTTTCTTTTATTAGTGATGATGTCTTTCATGTATTTTGCGTAAGGGCCCATCTTTAAAATATCAGTCAAGCGAGTGCGCAAAAAGACTGGCCTAAGCATTTCAGCAAAGCGTTCAAATTCTTCATCATCTTTTTTCTTAGTTGGTTTAGGTGGAAAGGGCATGGGTTTTTTAACCCATGGTTCTCTTTCTCTTCCATGATTTCTAGCAACAAAGTCTCTTTTATCATATCTCCTATTTTTAGGTTGTGGGTTATTAAGATCAACAGCTGGTTCTATTTCAACATCATTATCCGGTTGTTTACCATTGTATGGTTGAGTATCTTCATGAGTATCATCATTTTCATTTTCATTATCACTAGGTGGATGTTCATTACCAGATTCAGTTTCAGCATCAGAAATAGAAACATCATTGTTATCCTCAGGAGGTTTTTCTTTCTCAGGTTCACTAGAGGTATGCAAAGTCCTAACATTTTTCTTTTTCTTTTTCTTTCTAGAAGGACTAGGTGCATCAGTGTAAATTCTTTGGGAATCTTGTTCAATTCTTTTAGGGTGTCCTTCAGGATAAAGTGGTTCCTGAGTCATTCTACCTCCTCTAGTCACTACTCTAATAGCATGATCATTCATATTATTATTCATTTCATCAAGCAATTCTCTTTGAGATTTAGCAACTTGTTCTAACTGTGTTTGAACCATAGAGGCATGTTTTCCTACACCTCTAACATCATTGAAGATTCTAAATAACAAGTCACTCAAGCAGGCAATCATATCAGAATTATATTTCAATTGTTTCATAACACTGGCATTGAAGTGATCTTGTTTCATAATGTAGTTGTCAAACTCATATAAGCACTGACTAGGATGTTTATTATGAGGGATATCACCTTCATCAAACTTTAATAAAGAATTTACCTCGACCACCCGTGGAGGTGGTGTATTCAGTCCATGTATTTCTTCAATAGGTGGTAAATTCTTGACATCCTCGGCTTTAATACCTTTTTCCTTCATACTTTTCCTTGCCTCTTGCATATATTCAGGACTGAGATATAAGATACCCCTCCTCTTCGGAGTGGGTTTAGGCGGTGGTTCAGGAAGAGTCCAATCATCATAATTTTTCAATATATTATTCAATAATTCCTCGGCTTGTTCAATAGTTCGTTCCCTGAAAACACAACCAGCACAACTATCTAGGAAGTCCCTAGAAGCATCGGTTAGTCCATTATAGAAGATATCAAGTATTTCATTTTTCTTAAGAGGATGATCAGGCAAAGCATTAAGCAATTGGAGAAGCCTCCCCCAAGCTTGTGGGAGACTCTCTTCTTCAGTTTGCACAAAGTTAAATATTTCCTATAAGGCAGCTTGTTTCTTATGAACAGGAAAATATTTTTCAGAGAAGTAGTAAATCATATCCTGGGGACTATGCACACAACCAGGAGCAAGAGTATTGTACCATATCTTAGCATCACCCTTTAATGAGAACGGAAATAATTTGAGAATATAATGGTAGCGAATTTTCTCATCATGAGCAAAAAGGGTGGCTATATATTTAACTTAGTAAGATGTGTCACTACAGTTTCAGTTTCATAACCATGGAAAAGATCAGATTTAACCAAAGTAATTAACTCTGGGTTGACAGAGAATTCATAATCCTTATCAGTAACAAAGATAGGTGAAGTAGCAAACTTGGGATCATATTGCATTCTAGCATTCAAAGATTTTTCTTTCAGCTTGCATAATAATTTCTTGAGATCATCTCTATCATTGCAAGCAAGAAAATCTCTAGTTGTCTCCTCATCCATAACATAACCTTCGGGTACCTTAGGCAATTCATATCTAGGAGCGCTAGGTCTATCAGGTGTTTCAAGATTTTCAGTTTCAAGTACTTCATCAGTTTCAGTGATCTCATCTGTTTGAGTAATTTCATTCTCAATAACTTTAGCTCTAGCAATTTGTTCATCAAGAAATTCACTTAGTGGCACATCATCATCAAGCAAGGTACTAGCATCATCATGAGTAGCATTCATAGAAGAAGTAGCGTCATCAATAACTTGCGACATATCAGGATTAATAACATGTGGTGGTGTTGCAAGTCTACTCAAAACAGAAGGAGAATCAAGTGCAGAGTGTGATGGCAGTTCCTTACCTCCCCTCGTCTTAGAGGGAACGATCTTGGTTTTAGTATTCTTCAGATTCTTCATAGTGATAAATAGATAATAATCCCAAGTGACTCAACAAATATAGCTATGCTCCCCGGCAACGACGCTAGAAAAAGGTCTTGATGACCCACAAGTATAGGGGATCGCAATAGTTTTCGAGGGTAGAGTATTCAACCCAAATTTATAGATTCGACACAAGGGGAGCCAAAGAATATTTGCAAGTATTAGCAGTTGAGTTGTCAATTCAACCACACCTGGAGATTAAATATCTGCAGCAATATGATCAGTAGCACAGTAATATGATAGTGTTAATAGTAGTGATGATAGTAACAGGAACAGTAACAATGATAGCAATGATTTTGTAGCAAGTGTAACAGTAGCAACAACAATAGTAACTTAGCAAAAACAATATGTGAAAACTCGTAGGCATTGGATCGGTGAATTCGTTGGATGATATTCGTCATATAACAGTCATAACCTAGGGCGATACAAAACTAGCTCCAGTTCATAAATATAATGCAGGCATGTATTCCGTAAATAGTCATACGTGCTTATGTAAAGAACTTGCATGACATCTTTTGTCCTACCCTCCCATGGCAGCGGGGTCCATAAGGAAACTAAGGGATATTAAGGCATCCTTTTAATAGAGAACCGGAACAAAAGCATTAACACATAGTGAATACATGAACTCCTCAAACTACGGTCATCACCGGAAAGTATTCCGACTATTGTCACTCCGGGGTTTACGGATAATAACACATAACAGGTGCATATAACTTGCAAGATCGGATCTAGAACATAGATATAATGGTGAAAACATAAACAATTCATATCTGAAATCATGGAACTCGGGCCCTAGTGACAAGTATTAAGCATAGCAAAGTCATAGCAATATCAATCTCAGAACATAGTGGATACTAGGGATCAAGCCCTAACAAAACTAACTCGATTACATGATGAATCTCATCCAACTCCTCACCGACCAGCGAGCCTACAAAGGAATTACTCAATCCCGGTGGGGAGCATCATGAAATTGGCGATGAAGGAGGGTTTGTAATGATGGAGATCGAAGATTTCCCTCTCCGGAGCCCCGAAAGGACTCCAGATCTGGCCTCCTGATGAAGAGCAGGAGGTGGCGGCGACTCCATCTCGTGAAACGCAATAATTCTTTCTCTATGATTTTTTTCTCCGAAAATAGGATTTTATAGCATCGGAGTTAGGGTCTGCGGGGCCACCAGGTGGGCACAACCCACCTGGGCGCGCCTGGAGGGGGTGGCGCGCCCTGGTGGGTTGTGCTCAACCAGGGGCCCCCCTCCGGTGGTTCTTGGCTCCAGTATTTTTCTTTTATTGTAAAATAATTCTCCAAAAAGTTTCGTTCCATTCGGAGAACTTTTATTTCTGCACAAAAACAACACCATGGTAGTTCTGCTGAAAACAACGTCAGTCCGGGCTAGTTTCATTCAAATCATGCAAATTAGAGTCCAAAACAAGAGTAAAAGCGTTAGGAAAAGTAGATACGACGGAGACGTATCAGCTGCCGCCGCCTCTCGCGGCCGCCATGCCGGAGAAGGTTAGAGGGGAGCTTGGGTGGCGGAGGGGAGCGGAAGGGGAGGAATATATGTGGGGTCAGGTGGACCAGCGTGGGCCGGGTCCGACGTGGCGAACGCGCCCAGGCGCCCCCGGACGCTCACATATCCGTCCTATATCTGGGTTGGATATGAGGGGTGCCAGTCAGCCCGTGCGTTTGAGACCCATTTGAGGCGCCCGTCTGGGTCACATTTTCATGACCGATCAGTGACCAGACTGCCCGTCCGAGCGTTTGAGACGGGTTTGGGGTGTCCGGCTGTGGATGCTCTAAGGCTAACTCCAACGCTAGACCCCATTTGGTCCGCATGTGTCCGTTTGGAGCAAACGGATAGAAAATCTGACCCAACTGCAGACCCCATCCCATTTTTCCGTCCGTCTTGTGTCTGTTTGACCCCATCTCTGGACCAAAGTTGGTTGTGGTTTGGGTCCAAAGCGGACACAAACCGGACGTCTGCTGCGTCCCGGTGTCCGGCTGTGTCCGCTGCATGGCCCATCTATAACAAAGGGACCCACCACACCACTCTCTCTCTCTCCTCCTTTTTCACCCACCACGCTAGGCCGGCGGATGCGGCCCGCCGCTCGGCACGCAGACAAGCAGCAGGGAGTGCGTGCGGACGTGCAGCGGCGGCGAGCTACGGGATGAGGTGGGATAGGGCGGAGCGGTGCGAGCTCGACGCTCCAGCGGCAGCTGCGAGACGCACGCGGCCGAGTAGGGCGCGGGAGCGGCAGCGAGATGGCGGGCGGGCGTGAGCTCGAGGTGGCGGCGGCGGCTGCGTGGCGCGACATGGCGCAATGAGCAGGGGCGGGGCTAGGGCACGGCGGCGAGATGGCGGGCGCGGGGCGCGGGCGGGGCCGGCCGAGCGCGGCGTCAGGGCGAGGAAGCGAGCTGCGCGGTGGCTGTCGGGGGCGCGTGCATGGGGCCAGCTCCTTTCGGCGATGCGGTGACGCGGTGGCCGGCTGGCGGGAGCTGCTGCGAAAAGGACAGTTTAAGATGGGTCGTTGTGTTGGGTGCACCGACGGCCTTCGGGCAAAATTCGGACCCATTTCTCTACCCAAACGAACAAAATCCGAACGAAACGGATGTTCGTTTAGAGTATCTCCAATAGATGATGTATATTTTGGTGGTCCAAACCGGTGATGGTCCAAATTTAGAGCACCAAAAAGTGGTTTTTACATCTCAAAAAAGGCTCAACTCCAACAGATGGTCCAAAACGGAGATGTAAATAAAAGAGCAACTCCAACAGATGGTCCAAAACGAAGATTAAAACGACCAACTACTACTTCATCTCAACATAGTTCAAACATGAAATTCAACATAGTTTCATACATAAATTCAACTACTACTTATTCGAACTACTAGATGAAACTACTCCTCGTCGTCGGAGCTGCGGAACTGCTCCCAGAACTCATCCTTGGTCGGGTCATCGCGCCCCTCGTCCTCCTTCTCGGAGTCACCCCAGTCCTCATCCGACGACTCGATAGGGATCACAGTCGAGGGGCCGGCCTCGTCCTCCTTCTTCACCCTCTTCTTTTTCGCCTCGACGTCGCGCTTCCAGTAGTGCTCCAGCTCGGCCTGGACGTACTGCGGATGCTCTCGCGCAAACCGAGCCATCGCCGCCTCGTCACTCTCGCCGGGAGCGACGACAACCGCCAGTCTCTTCTTCGCCTTCTTCGCCGGCATCTCCTCCATCCGGATGCCCTGCGGCACGAGCCACTCTGCCACCGCCTGGGTCTCGACCTCCGGGAAGTTGAGGTCCGTCTTTGGCCGTCCGGCACGCACACCGCCACGTCGTAGGCACGCGCGGCCTCATCGGCGGTGGGATACGTGCCGAGCCACCAACGTCGCCCGGCGTCGGAGAATTCCACTCCGAAGTTCCCGGAGGGCTTCGCCCTCACGCCGAAGAAACCGGACTTGCCCTTCGGCGTCTTCTTCGGCGCCATCGGGGAGCGGGCGGCGGCCGAGCGGGGAGCGAGTCGGGGCGGCGGCCGAGCGGGGCGGAGGCAGGCGGAGCGGGGCGGCGGACGGACCGGAGGCGGAGGCGGCCGGAGCGGGGCCGGGAAGGGATTGGGGCGGCGGCGTGCGGCGCGGGGCGGAGGCGGAGTCGGCCGGAGAGAAGGCGGACAGAGCGGGGCCGGGCGGAGGCGAACGGAGCGGGGCCGGGCGGAGGCAGACGGGGTCGAGGCGGGGCGGAGGCGGCCGGAGCGGAGGCGGACGCGATGGGGCGGCGCGGCGGCAGGCGGCGGCCCAGACGGGGTGGAATCGGCGGCGGGGGGCTGGATCTACGGCGGGGCGGCGTCGGGGAGCTGCGGCGGGGCGGCGGCCGAGCTGGGAGCTGCGGCGGGCGGGTCGCGGGCGGGCGGTCGCGAGGCGGAAGGGGAATGAAGTGGCGGTTGGTCGTTTGGCGGGCGGCCGCAGTTTTACATCACTTGTATCTCGTGATGTAAATTTGCATCACGAAGTTTTTAATTTTACATCTTCAGAAGACGGTGGTCCAAATTTTTTACATATAGACCGTCTGTTGAAGCAGCGTTTTTTACTCTTAAAAATTTAAAAGTTAGCTATTTTTACATATGAACCGTCTATTGAAGATGCTCTTAAGGTGTAGCCTTGGAGTTTGGCCTAATCCCTGTCCAGCGGAGGGGACCCATGCATGCTCCCCGCCAAAAAAAGGACCCATGCATGCACCGATTGTCTGATTCGGCTCGGCTTTTGCCGTGCAACGACGGACACCAAATGATGGGGTGGCGTGCATAGAACCTCGCAGCACACCAATCGGCGCGTCGCCTTCAAACACGTCCCGTCGATCAATCAAATCGACTGCTGCGGCATGAACAACGTACGTACGACATCACCGGTTAACTCCCGTGGTTGAAACTACTCTATGCAGCCACATGGCACATGCCTGTGGTGAATCTTGCGAGCACCGCATGTAAGACCAACTCCGTTTCGTTCGCTTTTCGTCCATTTGGGACGACAATGGGACCATGTCCGCTCGGATTTTTGGATGCAGCGGCCGTGCGTTCGACCGCATCTCGTCCGTTCAACCAGCACACAAAAAATGATTCGAATCAAACATAGCAAATTGATATCCGAAATAGTCTTACAACCCAATCAGAAGAAAACAATATCAAATAGCCTTACAACCTAATCAAAATTTGTTTGCATGAAAAGAAATTAAACTGATAGATCTACTGGTTGCCAATGTGAATTCACATGTGCTCAACCAAGTCATCCTGGAGCTGGACATGAGTATGCCAATCACGCAATTCCCGATAAAACTCGATAAATTGTTCAAAGGTTGCAAGAGGTGCATGCTCAGGCTCAACATTTTCACTTTGAAAATCAAACCCTTGGTCGTAGATGCTATCATCATGCTCATCCTCCACGATCATGTTGTGCATGATCACACAAGCAGTCATCATCTCCCAAAGCTTTTTCATGCTCCATGTCAATGCAGGGTTACGAACGATACCCCACCGAGACTGAAGCACACCGAAAGCACGCTCCACATCCTTCCTAGCACTCTTCTGCATTTGGGCAAACCTCTGTCTCTTCTCTCCTTGCGGATTGGGTATGGTCTTCACAAGAGTGGACCACTGAGAATAGATACTAGGTAATATCCCTTATTGTAATGGTGGCCATTGACCTCAAAGTTGACCTCCGGGGAGTGGCCTTCTGCAAGCCTTGCAAACACCGGAGACCGCTAAAGAACACTAATATCATTCTAGAACCAGCCATGCCGAAGAAAGAATGCCATATCCAGAGATCTTGTGAAGCCACAGCTTCAAGTATAGCAGTGGCACCTTTCACATGCCCCTTGTACTGCCCCTGCCAAGCAAATGGACAGTTCTTCCACTTTCAGTGCATACAATCTATACTACCAAGCATGGCCGGAAAGCCCCTCTCGGCATTGATCGCCAACAACCTCTCTGTATCAGCTGCAGTTGGCTCTCTGAGGTACTCAGGGCCGAACACTTCCACCACGGCCGTGCAAAAACTATATATTGAGAGGAGACATGTGGACTCACTCATGCGAACATACTCATCCACAAGATCACTAGGAATTCCATATGCAAGCATGCGGATAGCCGCAGTGCATTTCTGGTATGAAGAGAAACCAAGCTTGCCCAAGGCATCCTCTTTGCACTCAAAGTATGGGTCATGCGCGACCACTCCCTCGCGAATATGATTGAACACATGCCTTCTCATTCGGAATCAGCGACGAAATTGATGTGGCCTGAAGAGTGCACCATCCTTAAAGTAATCGGCATAGAGAAGGGTGTGGCCTTTCTCCCTATTGCGGTTCAAGGCCGGAGCATGGCCGGGGACTGATCCCCTGTACCGAGGCCGCTTCCTACTGATGTGTTCATGTGCGACCAACGCAGCCACCAACTCTTCATCATCCGATGAGCAAATGAAGTTGTGAAAGAAAAACTCATCACCGCTATCCATTGTACCTTGTGAGCAATCCGTCGAATGCCTTGCGGTCGTGCTGGAGGCGCGGCCGGATAGTGCACGTCCTGCTCCTCTCGTAGGCAGCAAAGCAAGGTTTTGGGGTCGGTGGTGCTGGAGGGCACCCTGCGGCAACGAACGGCCGGCCGGAAGAGGTTGGGGACGACGGGCGACGCCGGCGGCCGTAGTATCTCTTCCACCGGCACCAAGGAGGACGCCGGCCAAATGCTTTCTAGAACTCCGGTGCAGAGACAGCTATGGCATGACGTGGTGCTGGTTGGGACGACCCTTGTGGAAGACGACGCGAGTGGGGGGGGGGGGGGGGGGGGGGGTGGGGGCGGCGGGCAATTGTCGGGGGGGGGGGGGGCGGAGGGAGGTAAAGGAAGAGAAAAGGGAGGAGGGTCTGTCTCCCCGACGGGCGGGCCAGGGCAGGACAAAGGCATGCGCCGCTCGCGTCCGCGCGTGTTCGTTCGGCCGCAAACTCGGCCCAAAGTTGGGCCGGAAAATGGGTCGAAAGCGGACAAAAAACGGACGACGGTCCGTTTGCGGCCGCGCATTGGAAGGTTTGCTTTGTCCTTTTATCCCCAAACATACGCGGGTGGACCATTTGAGGTCGTGCGTTGGAGTTGACCTAAAGATAGCTAGTACTAGCTCTGTCCTTTGTTGGTCCTCTTTATATTTTTGTGTCAAAATTTAACCTTAGATTTAACTAATAGAATGTTAATAAATATCACAAAAAATTTATTATTGAAAATTATGTTCAACTACGAATCCAATAATATAATTTTTTATGACATGCACTAACATTTTGTTGATTAAATTTATGATCAAAATTAGCGTAAAATACGAAGGGGATCAATAAATCAGGACGGAGGTAATAGATGGTTACACAAGGGAGTGGCTATCATTGCATAATCAATTGCACACCGTTGCAGGCATTTGACAGTTGTAGCCACTCGACTTTAGACTAGTCACAATGGGTAGTAACTTAGAGTAGTAACATGCATATGTTACTAGTCTATATTACTACCTCTATAGTGGGAAGTAACATATGTGTGGTGTCATGCAACACTTTATTTATTAGGTTGTAGACTCGTCTTGTCTTGGTATATGTAATGTTACAGTAACTAGCTATGTTACCACATGCCTCTCTTTTCTCATTAATTACTTGCCACATCATATATTTTGTCTAGAGATGTGTGATGTTACCATCTATATTACTTCCACTGTGGATAGTAGTGCACGTACCGAACTTACCGACCAAGAAAGGCTTACTGTCCTTTTGACGGAAGAACGGTGCATGAATATGTGCCAAACTCTTAAGAAAATGCGAGGCAACGTTTATTTAAGAGAAAGTTTTGTTACGGTCCTGAATAAAGCCAGGTCGAGTGACTCGAGTGTGGTATATCTTGGGGTTGTATTTGTGTTGTCTGGCTTGTACTTGTACTTGCGAGAAACTTTTGAAAATTGAAAATGGCCAGTTTTTTTTTCGAGTAACAAATGGCCAGTTTTGTACTGTACTATATAGGGAGAAAAAAAAGGTGTTGCGAATGAGGAAATCAAAGTGTCCCGCAATGACAATGCAGCCCATCAGCGACGGCCTCTAAAGCCCACTAGAACAACCACCAGTTAATGGACGGACCCAGAGAGCTTTCTCTCTGTCCCGCTTCCTCTCCAACCCACCCGAACCGGCGGCCATGTCGAGGTTCTGGAGACCGGGGTCGGAGAAGCCGAGCGCCTCGCTCGTCGACGACGAGGAGGGCGGCGTCCTCTTCCTCCCGACCAACACCAACGCTTCCTCCTCCTCCTCCGGGTGCGCCCCCCAAACCCTAAACCCTCTGTCTCCTTCCCCTTCTCCTTCGCTCTCCCCTACCTGAGGTTCCTAAACTTGTGTCCGGGTGCTGCTTCCTCCGTTTTGCTTGGTGGTAGGTTCGGGTACGCGTCCTTGGAGAGGCTGAGGCAGCGGCTGCCGGTGTACAAGTACCGCAAGGCCATCCTCTACCTGGTGGAGCGGCATGGCACGACCATCATCGTCGGCGAGACCGGTAGCGGCAAGTCGACCCAGATCCCGCAGGTACGTTCCTCAAGGCAATTTCCTCTCGTACGGCCAGTGGGGGTCCCTAGATCATTTGAAAATTTGTTTCTGTGCTGCGCTCTGTCGGGGGGACATTCGGCCGAACAACTGGTGCGCGTGTACGCGTGAAGTGCTCAACCGATGGTGTGTATCATTGGTGTTGTATTTGGTGGTTGTTCTGTTTTGATTCGAACAAGGACCTCACGTTTACTATGCTCTATGCTCTGGATTACTGACTGGGGGGAGATCACGGGCTTTGGCTTATATTTGTAGTAGTGACGGTTCCTCCTTTCTGCATTTGATTGAGGCCTCTGGTTGGTATGTATCGTGTGACCATCTTGTGTGCCCACATCCTAGCAATATATATCAACATAAAGACTAATTCTCGCAGTAGGATAGTAAGCATGAATGATGGCTTAGGGATGACACCTACCGCCATTATCAGAGAAGAGGGGCGAGGGGACAGAATAAAAGTAACGAGAGGCGAAACACTGTTTACAACTTCACCAAATATTTTTTCTGGATTTCTAGATCACAACGTACCTGCATACCTATCAGCAGTTCTTACATGAAGTTTACACTTATCTCCTGCTCATATTTTGTCCACCAATAACTTGCATTATTTTTTACTCCCATAACTTGTACAAAAATTGGCTTTTCACTTGAAGTATTACTCCCCAGCTAAAGTTCTGTTTCTTCTCAAGCTACTATCTGGCAAATAATTTATATGGCTGCTGTGTTGGCATATTTATGGCCTATTTGGCAACTGTCATGGTAATATGTGTTCATTTATAGGGAGAGTGTATCAATACAATGCAAATTCAATGGTGGGCATTTCTAGCGCTTAAATCAATACAAAAAATATTTAAAAAGTTATCCAGAGTCTTGGTCTCTTAGGGTGCTGTAGCACCTGGTCACTTTTCATGACTTCAATCTTTCAAGAGGAAAAAAGAGATCTACTCTGAGAGCAGTAACGCACGCTTCCTATCTCATAAGAACTTGTATCGTAACAAACATTCAATTTGGCTTGAAAGGTTCCATAAAGGTAGGCTGAACTGAGACCTATCTTTGTAATTTATTCTGGATATTGTTTGACATTAAAATTTGATTCCATGCTGAAACCAAAGTAGTTTGCTTGGTTGCACATATATTTCAATTTACTCCGGATCTGCTCCAGTTTTTGAATTTCAACATACATACTTGAAGGTTGAACGGAAAATTTAGTTTGGTTGGTGAAAAATGCCGATTTTATATTATTTGAAAGAATGTAAGCCACACACGTCAATACTCTTCTGTCTATTGCCTATCTCATCATCTTACTTGAATTTCTAACTTCATTATATTTTGAACCAGTATCTCAAGGAGGCTGGTTGGGCTGAGGGCGGTCGACTTATAGGTTGCACCCAGCCAAGAAGATTGGCTGTGCAGGTATCAAATGTTCAAATGTTCATCCATCTGTGTATCCTTCTCTAAATGCTATGCAATACTAGGTCTCTCTTTTTACCGTCTGATGAGTGATGAGAACATGCACCAGATTATTTTTTTGGGTACGTCCGTAGCATGGCGAGTAAGGCTCTTAGTTAATTATCTAGAGCAAGTTTCTGTATTACTTCTGGATGTTCTCCTATCACATTCTACCTCTCTTTAGATACAGCTCCAAGTCCATGCTAAATTCGTAGCAAATCAAATCCTAACAATATGGATCTAAGAAGTTTTCTTTATTACGGAGAGATAACTCCTAAAAGATAAGCTTGGACTTTCTCAGCCATGCAGGTTTATCCAGCTGGCCCTTTTGAGACCTAGCCGTTGGTGAGCTGAAAACTTATTTTTGTGGTCCGACAGTGATTTCTGGCATCCTATTACAGAGAAGTCAGCTGATAGAACCATATCTCTACTGCTTAGAGGATGGTAGCTGAATGAAAATTTTACTGCTTTGCTCTACTAATTTTCTTACGTTCCAATTTTTCTTCTCTGTTCTTAGACTACATTTGTAGATCCCTATCTTTTTTTATCACTTTCCTTTTCAACCCATCTTAATTTGAACAGACGGTTGCATCAAGAGTAGCTGAAGAAGTTGGTGTGAAACTTGGAGAAGAAGTGGGATATACAATAAGATTCGAGGATGAAACAAACCCGGTATGATCTAGGTTTCTCTCCTTGCACTGATTTTCTTTATCTGACTTCTACAGCATCCTTTTCGGTTTAATGGGTTTCATGCCCTATATACTCTGCTTATGCCATACACGGTTTGACAGGGCATGACTATGATCAAATTTCTCACTGATGGGGTACTGATTAGAGAAATGATGGAAGATCCTCTTCTGAGCAAATATAGGTACCATGTTATGACCCTCAATATTAGTATGACCTTAAGCTGGCAGTCCAAATTGTGACATGTCATGTTTGATCCAATTTATGTCGTTATTGTGATTACTCATTTGTGGTGATAATCATAGTGGAGTAAAAACACCTTTTTCAGTTGGACGGTTTCATACTGGTGTTACATTATTCACATACTAATCCATGTTTTTCTGTTTTATTAGTGTCATTATGATAGATGAAGCTCATGAAAGATCCATTTCAACTGACATATTGCTGGGACTCCTGAAAAAGGTTCGCACTTTCGAATCCGCAAGTCTGGTTTCTCATCAAGTCATCTGTTAATAATGTTTAGTTTCCTGCTTTGCATGTTTCTTTACATGAATCGACCAGATTCAACGCCGTCGGCCAGAGTTGCGCCTAATCATTTCCTCTGCAACAATTGAAGCAAGATCAATGTCAACCTTTTTCAGCAATAGGTCGGTCCCTGTCTATTAAGAACTTGTTTCATATCCTTTCATTTCTGCAATTCGCTGCCATGTGTAAATTCTGCAAGGAAAAGAAGTGCAGTTCGACTACCAGGAAATCCTCAAGAAAGTGATGTAGTCAGAAAGATGGTCTATGTAAAGAAGCACAATTGCCTTTCAACTATATAGTAAACCTATAAGACATCTTCTTCAGCCAGTAAAGCCAGTAAAGAAGCAACAATTGCTTTTCAGCTATAGTAAAACCTATAAGACATCTTCAGCCAAGCCATTGACCATGGTAGCGAATTATTCCCAATATTTGGTAACATTATGGCTTACATTGTTCACGAAGTTGCTATGTGGTACTCTCTCCTTCCCAACATATAAGGCATATAAGTTTTCTAAGTCAAACTTTGTTAAGCTTGACCAAGTTTATAGAATAATAGAATAATATATAACATCTATAATACCTAATTGTTAAGATACAGTTGTTAACTCAATATGCACCCAAAGTTAGTTAGGGCCTGATCTTGAATCTTCTTTCATGCGCAGGCGGAAGAGTTCGTTGCTCAAGCCTGCTGATGGTTTGCCGAATCCAGAACCTGCTATACTTTCTGTTGAAGTATGTTTCCCTTGTGGCTGAAATATATAGATGGTGAATGGGTCTCCTCATTGATGAGAGTAATTTGGTTCCACTTCTACAGGGTAGAGGATACACAGTAGAAACTCATTATCTGGAAGAGCCTGTCTCAGACTACTTACAGGCTGCTGTGAATACTGTTCTTATTATTCACGAAAAGGTTAGTTGTTTTGTGTTGTGTATCAAACAATAGAATCCATATAGGTTATTATGCTTCTTGGAATGCATTTGATCATTTGGGAACTTTTGGTTTTCTGTATATCTGAGATTACACTTGATTTTTCTGGTCCATTGATTCGTTGCATCATGTCACTCGACAGTTATTATTTAGGTCTCATATGCTATGCTTCGTAATGAAACAAATGGTAAGTGTATTCACATTTAGATGCTGCACTGCAGCCCCTGTTCAAGAATTCGTCCGATTAACCAGTCAACTTGCCGGTTAATCCTTACTCGTAGGGTCACCAAGTAACCGGTAAACTGATAAATCGATCGATTAATTGGCAGATTAACTGTCCGATTAGTCTATTAATCCCCTACTGCCAGCCAACCGAGCAGCTACCAGTTAACAATTTCCTGAACATTGACTGCAGCTAATTTAAACTTTACCACCACTGAGTTATGGGTGGATGCCAATTGTTTTCACTACTCTGTGAGTTCAGCAGAAGTTCATGGGCAATTGCATGCTCAATCTTGTAAGCATTGAAGCTCAAATAATACATATCAGCTGCCTCACTTCTCAACATTAGTTTATAATTTCAGACAAATTTGTTAATGAAAGGCAAAGCTGATATGATCAATGTCCATCAGATAAATGTACATATTCTGCTTCTGTTGATAATGTAGTAGGCTTTGAGGTGAAAATTTGGAGCTATCAGCATTCATCTGTGTAGCATAGTGGTAGTGTCTATTTCCATATTTTCTTTTTATATCCTGTTTCCATTTTGAAGGAAAATTTACTCTTCCAATCATCCAATACTGGATACCTTTCTTTTATCTTCACTCATTAAACAATATCTGCAGGAACCACCAGGGGATATTTTGGTGTTTTTAACTGGCCAGGATGACATAGATGCTGCTCTTAAGTTGCTAAATGATGAAATTCAACATCTGGGAAAACACTATTTCGGTAATTCTTTTTTGCGAATGTTATTAACAATGAAATATGTCGTTCTTGGAATGGATGTCTGGTCGTTGCCAATTTTGTTATCAGCTTGTGATAGTAAATTGTGTTTTCTAATGCATTCAGATTGCTTTGATTCTCAGATTTGGTGATTTTGCCCTTGTACTCTGGCCTTCCACGGGGAGACCAAGTAAGTGGTCCTCACTCCTCAGTAGTGCTATAAGAAAATATACTTGGCACTCCATGTTGACACTATTTAGTATTCGTTGGCTTTCTAGGATCTCATCTTTGCTCCTACTTTGAAAGGGAAAAGAAAAGTTGTGATATCAACAAACATTGCCGAGACATCATTGACTCTGGAGGTACTGCATGTCTTTTCTAATAAATGTGATGTTGACTGTGACTGATTTTCTCTAAATTGTGCAGGGCGTGGTGTACGTTGTTGATAGTGGATTTTCCAAGCAGAAGTGTTATAACCCGGTACATTCTACTGTTCCATTGCAGTACTTCAATCTGGCTGACCTGGACATGCAGCTTTACTTTTATTTCTTCTTCATAGTGTTTCTTTGTGAATCTTGAAACTTGAATGGCTGCAATGATCTTTGAATAGTGCCTTGTGCATCCATCAGAAAATCCTTGATTTGGTAATCCAGTACAGACCTATATCTGTAAAATTAATCCAGATGAGTTAATCCAGTATCCATCTCTATATTTATGACATACTTCGATGTTAACACATTCAGTCATTGTGTCATTTACCCCAAGTCTCCCACTCATTAAGCTAAGGGCGGTTAAATCTGAGATCAAATTTTTTGGTGTAGTTCTTTTTTCCATGTTTAGTCTTATTTGTTGTAGCTTAACTCTTATGCCTTGTTGTGCAGATTTCTGACCTAGAGAGTCTAGTTGTCGCACCAATATCGAAAGCTTCTGCAAGGCAACGAGCAGGCAGAGCTGGAAGGGTACGACCTGGGAAATGCTTTAGGTATGTTGAGCAGTATTGTTATTGAAGTGTTGGATTTGTTAATCTATGTCTCCTCTTTCATGGCAGTCCTTGATTTATTATGCTGTTCCATTTTCACAATTCCTAGTTCTCAACTCAAATAGTTTCTTTGTTGAATGCTTTTTTCTTTACCACAGTGTTTCTTTTTAACACGCTTAGTTTTGAATATTTTGAAAGCCAAACTTTCATGTAGGGGGTGTTTGCTTGGGCTATTACTTGGCCTTTTCACTTTGGTTTCCAAATAAAAGCCCAACCAAACACCCTCGTATTAAATTCTGAAGATCCAGTACTCTGCATACTGTAATATTATTCTCCTTGGTGAGATATTTAACCACTTTGTGCATCTTATAAGCTAATATCTTCTGCAGGCTTTACACAGAGGAATATTACCTAAATGAAATGCAGTCAGATGGCATTCCAGAAATGCAAAGGTCTAACCTTGTTTCCTGCATAATACAGGTATCTTGGCTCATCCATTTCATGATTCTTTTAGTTACATTGCAAATAAATAAGTAGATGTCATATACTTACCATAGCTTGCAGTTATTAACATATTAGTACACCAGTATTTCGAACTGAACGGTTTTTGCTGAATGTTATAATCATCCATTCACCCTACCTTTTGGTGCCTATGTCATACAAGGGAACTTATGTCAGTTTGTGGAGTGAGGCGTTTTGGATCCCGAGTTCCAGTGAGCCTTTTTTCTTGAAAAACTCAAAATTCATATTTAAAAGTGTCAAAAGATTCTGAAAACCATCCCATATGTATATATAGATGTATTTACATATGTGTAAAATTCCATTAGAAAATACTTTACCATTTGAGCTGCACAAAAAAGACAAATTCGTGGATTTATAGTAACAAACAATGCATGTACTGTTTGCTATTTTCACATCAACGCATATGTTTTACTTGTGTACACATGCATAAAAACACGTATTAAATGAAAAATTATAGGTACATAGATCATATCTATATGTACATGCCATATATTTTTACACTTGGATATTTTCTTTTCAACTTTTTTGTTGAAAAATATGGCTCACTAGAGCCCTGGAATCGAAAAACAATTTACGCAGTTTGTGGCCTTACATGCTGATCAACTATTTTATATCAGAGGACACATGCATGACATATTGTTTCATACCGAGTAATATGAATTGTTTTTACTCATGTATTAAAATTTGGATATGCCAATTGGCAGTTTCCAAAGTAAGATACAGTCATTGTGAAGACTTAATTATTACTACTAGAAAATTAGCACATTGAATACTCTAAAACACTATCACTATAAACTAATTAATATGTACAGTAGTACCTCTCATGTTCATCACACATTAATGTTAGAGCTTGTCTTCACATCTCTAAATCAATGGTGTTTAAAATCGTGCATAGATATATATTATGCATTTCTTGGTAACTTTGACAATTCTTGGGCGTTTGTCTTGTATATACTGTGTCGGTTCCCTGCATCATGTATAATTGCCATAGTTTGACAATGCAGTATGATTCACTTTTGCACTTGACTTGCTGAGTCATGAAACCTGGAAAATGCCCCAGCTGCCCACAAAAATGTACTAATTCATAGGATGTACTCTCAACATTTCTTTCCAAAAAGTATGCACTGAAACATGTTCTCTAAATTGAATATGATTGATCTAAATTCCTGACATATATGATGTGAAATCTTCTTGAGGTTTTTGCACATAATATAAGATTTATGAGTATTACGTAACACGTCATTTATTATGTTGATGGCAGTTGAAAGCGCTAGGCATAGACAACATCTTGGGGTTTGATTGGCCAGCTTCTCCATCACCAGAGGCAATGATCCGGGCTCTCGAAATTCTATTTTCACTAGGAATCCTTGATGAAGATGCTAAACTAACAGTTCCCATTGGTTTCCAAGTTGCTGAGATGCCTCTGGTATGTGTATCTACTACTTTTTTTCTGATAGTGTACCTATTCTTGTTTCTTCAAGAACATTTTACAGCTGGCTACTTGAACTAGTTCTAGGGGTAAATCTTGCTGTAGTATTGACTAATGAGGCAGTCCTGTCATGACAGCCGAGTCAAATCAATTTGTTCCTGAGTTTGGGACGTGCGAGTTACGAAATTTCGCTAGCCAGCCTTATTTTGGCAGTTTGTCTCTAAAATAATACCAGAATTTAAATGCTATACTTCTCGCAAAGAATTGCACAAGCATACAAATCTTGTGTGAGAAGTACAAATTCCGACCAGTGACATGCCAGTTCTCCGAGAAAAATTGTCACAACCCATTTGAGGGTAACTGCAGTGGCTAAGAATTTGGACTTGTGGTTTACCAAAATCATGTAGCGAGTAGCGACTATCTAGAATGGTGCTAGATCTCAGTCTACAAACATAGCACGATAAAGTAATCGTGGTTGAATGAATTATTTATGCCATATACTCATATGATGAAAGATACTCAAATTTAGATAGGAATAACATAATTAAGGTCGGTGTGACCTGAGTGAAACAGTAATTCGAATAGAAAAAAAAAGGTATGCATGATATATATATATACATGAATGTTGCTGATATATTTTTGCCTTGCCATTTATGTTCAAATAGTAATTTAAGTGTCTTTGCTATTAAAGAGTGATCGTTCATCCACACCCTCTCTCCCTTCACAAACCAGACATGTGGACTTTCAGTAATCCCACGTTTTTCCATCCCACACTATTTGTCAAACCCCTCATCCTGCAACAACAAATTTTCTGGATTTTCTCTAGGCGCCACTGTCGAGATCGTTTTTCCCGTTGAACCATTATTTTTTCTGTGGTTCCCCTCCTCCTGTTACTTTAATTTTAGGCCTGTAGAATCATCGTATAAAAGCAATTCCATGTCCATCTCAGCCATGAAACAAACTTAAAAGCAGCTGAAGTCTTTCTGTGGTCCCTTGCTTCCCCATCGTCCTCCAAGCAGCCCCACTCACCTCCGTCCTTTTCAAGCCATCAGGTGCAAACCTTATCAGCCACCGCCTCCTATCGTCACTACCAGTCAACTCAGCATCTGGCAAGCGGATTCTTGACGCGATGGCAATCAGTATGGATGTTTGTGTCAACATATATGGGTCTAGGATCTGAGCTCATGTCGTTGCCCAAGATGCAAGATGTAGGAGACCATCCCAGGCGCAGGTTGCCCCACCTGGGGTGTGTGGGTGGGGGGAGGATCATCCCCACCTGAATGCATTACTCAAAAGAGTCACTGGTGACCAAGTTTACAGTGGTGCGTGAGGAAAGGTATAGACGCCATGACATGGTGGCATCCTTCTGTTGACGCAATCTAAATCTACCCAACCAAAGAGTGAAATCCGGCCAATGGGCACAGTAGGAAGATGTGCATGGCGTCCTTGATAGCAGCGTCACATCTCGGCTGCAACTTCACCAGAAACGGCTTCTCCAGAGCTGCACCACAAAAACTACGGTGGAAAAAAGTTCCAGAGAAACTGTAGTCAAGTTCTTTTCAGCTCCTAACCCCCACTTCCTATTTGCTCACTTTCTTACTGATCCACATCTCACATTCAACAATTGATTACAACAACATGCGATGATATTCACATCTGAAGAAAAAACAACTTTTTAACAAGATTCAACAAGCATGTGCACACTAAACTGGAAATTATAGCTCTCAGACAAAAGAATTGCATATTATTTTGACATATGCACACATCATATAGTATCTTATCATGAAGTTCTTATGACAACAACTTAATCACGAGTTACTCTGCTGAACGTGCTCAATGACTCTGATAAGATGTGAAATTATGGTGCTATGTTGACCATTTACTTGCAGGATTTCACGTCTTTCCGTACTTGTGCAAGCTTACTCTATTATACATTTATACTTGTACTGTTTTTTATGTACATCTGGTGTACTTACATTTTGGTGAATACTGCTCTCTTCTCAAGTCAAGAGGTTGTTAATAACACTGTTTGATTTTCTGCAGGACCCCATGATCTCAAAAATGATCTTGTCAGCAAATGATTTTGGATGCTCTGATGAGATATTGACGATAGCAGCATTTCTATCCGTTCAGGTTAAGATTTGTGTCTGATATGCCCTTCATTTTCTTGTGCTATTTTAATCTTTGAATTGTTCTAACAACCCCAATTTACAGTCTCTGTGGGTTTCTATGCGGGGAGTGAAGAAGGAATTTGATGAGGCCAAACTTCGGTTTGCTGCTGCTGAGGTTTGCAGGATTAACTTGCTGCCTAATATCTTCAGTTACACAGGAACCCTGATGTTACTTTGCTGCTTTTTTTACAGAATACACTTAGCTGTTAATATTTGAAAACTAGACCAACAGGGACTAGCCATTGTGTTTTTTGTTAATCAAGTAGAGACAACCGTGAGGCACCCCCTACAGAGCACAGGGCTTGAATGTTGGGCTGTGAGCTGGGCGCGCAGCCGCGCGCACGCCTCTAGCAAACTGGTCGACACCCAGTTGTCTACTTAACCTTTAATGTTGACACTCATTTTGGTGCTTAGCGTAGCCAGCTGCAATGTGATACCCATATACTCCCTCCGTTCCTAAATATTTGTCTTTTTAGAGATTTCAAATGGACTACCACATACGGATGTATATGGACATATTTTAGAGTGTAGATTCACTCATTTTGCTCCGTATGTAATCACTTGTTGAAATCTCTACAAAGACAAATATTTAGGAACGGAGGGAGTACCACAGAAGAGGAGTATCATGTTACCAAGTATAATCCTTGTTTCATTTCAGTTAACTCATGATCAAGTTCCTAAAGTAGACAAGACTAAACAATTTCTCTCGTTTTCAGATTTCAGCAAAATCCTTGATGGTTATTCTGCTTAAACACTTTCATCATTGATTATTATGGGCTTAAAACCAGTAAGAGTACTGGTGATAGACTGGCTAGTTCTAAAACAAATGATTTTGGGTAACTCAAGATTAGTGTTATGGAGCAAAACTTAAGAACTTGGATCATGAAAATGCATACGACCAGCACCATCCCTATTTAAGAGCCTCCTTCCCTGTGTTCTGTACATGCATGTGCAAACTGTCAGAACTCAGAAGTATGCATATTAAGAGCATCTCCAATAGCTTGAGTTATCAGAAACTATTTGAATAGTCTAAATTGTTCAATACAAATGAGATAATAAATAAGTTTGATCTCTATTTACACCTCGGAGCTTGTGCAAGGATTGTTGGTTACAACTTGTCTCTTTCTCATTTATTCTATGGCACATCATCACATATCCTATGTGGCAAAAATTACCAACAACTATCATATAACTATTGGAGATGCCCTAATTATATTTGCTCTTGGTTTCTTTTTCATCTTTGCCAATGGTCTTGACTCTTGTATTTTATGTTGTACTGCAGGGTGATCATGTAACATTCCTGAATATCTACAAAGGATTTCACCAGTCTGGAAAATCTAGTCAGTGGTGTTACAAGAACTTTTTGAATCACCAAGCACTGGTCTGTTTTTGTCACAAGACACCATTCTTTTTAATTAAGAATATGCACATATTCAAAGATATGTACTTTCCTTGTTGCACACATTTTGAACAACATTTTGTTGTCTTTGCTGCAGAAGAAGGTCATTGAAATCAGGGCACAGCTTGTCAGGGTTATGAAGAGGTTTGGCATACAGCTGAAATCCTGCGACAGAGATATGCAGGTAGGATCTTTCCAGCCTTTTTTTTCTCGAACACACATCAAACATTTTTTATTTGGAGAAGCACGCCGAGAAGGCACAAAAACTTACAGGAGCAGCAGGGCTATAATGCAGCAGTAGCCTTCTCAAGGACTTGGCGCTGGCGAGCTTACATTGTTTCATGCACCAACCAGTAGAACCCAAGCAATTCCTCTATTGAAATTGCGAAAGCCGAGACCTCCTGACTCTGCTACTATTAAGTTTCACGCACCAACCATTAGAACCAAAAATCCGAACTGATGGAGAAGGTTGTGCAATCAACATATACTTCAGCACGAGTAAGATGTCCTCTGCAAGTGCATGGCAATCTGGGTTCGCCCCATCGAAGACACACGGATCTTTTCAGTTTCAATGATTTTGGCTTTGATACCTATACGGCTATACTCAAGCTCTGTGCGTACCAGGGAAATTTCAAGCGTTCTCTATAGCCATTCTGCAAAATAATAATTAATAATAATCTTAAATAGTAGTAACTCTTATCCCCATGATCCGTATATCCTTTAAAAAAACATCACTTTGGCCGCTGGCTTTAATTAAGTTGGCCATTTCAGTGATATTCTTAACTGAATGTGAGTGCATTTACTTTTCAGATTGTGTTATTTTGCTAATGCATTTTTGGAAATTACATGCTATTATGAAATGGGTTGACTATATCCAGCTTGATTCCAGTAGAACTTGATGACATTCCAATCCGGCATTGTTTGTCCTCATTTGAGGAGAATATGCATACAATGTACAATTTAGACTGTTAGGTACTATCAACATTTACCGAGAGTTCAATGACTATTTTGTACCAATTGTTTGTTCTAGCGGTTTTCAGTATATTGCTCTTGTAGAATTATTTTTGAACTCATTCTATGTACTGGTGAAAATGCTTAAAACTTCCTGTCAATTCTTTACGAGCTGCTGTTATAATGCCCACAGGTTGTTGAACCTTTCACACACTTATGCTAACTGCAATGTTATCTCAATATTCTGCAGGCAGTTAGAAAGGCCATTATTGCTGGTTCGTTTGCTAATTCATGTCATCTGGAGGTATTTACTCACATACTACATTATTGAGCAGATTTCATGTTATCATACATCTCTAGGATGTAGCATGTGTAACCAGAGCTTCGTTTCATGTTACCATACATCTCTAAATTTATCTCTTTTTTTGTGGTTGATGTGATGTGCCCTTGCACAATTTTCTTAATTTATCCTCAATAAGTGCAGCTATCAGCTGCATATGCAACTTGCATGTAAGTTGCCGGTGTCCCTACTGACATTCTCTGCCACACAGGAATATGGCCAGAATGGAATGTATAAAACAATTAGGACGTCACAAGAAGTTTACATTCATCCATCTTCCGTACTCTTCAGGTAAGTTTAGCAGGAGTATTTTTTTACTATATTCGACATTTATTTGGGTGACTTTGTGGCATAGCTCCTTGTGCACTTCTTTGGGAACAATGCTCCTTATGCACTTCATGACATTCCCCTGACGTTTTAGGGTTAATCCGAAGTGGGTCGTCTACCAGTCTCTTGTTTCAACTGACAAGCACTATATGCGTAATGTTATTGCCATTGAACCATCATGGCTTACTGAAGCTGCACCACATTTCTACCAGTTCCGAACACCCAATCCAGCTCCGCACTAACTTAACTGTGGTAATTTCCTACCCAATTGTGTTTTTCTTTCATTTATCCGTGGTAACAATGTTGTTACTTTCATATGTTATGTTGATTGCAGAAGGTGTACTGTTGCATTAATGGTAAGAGTACTCATTTTGCCTTTTGCTCCTTTGGCTAGTGTACCAAGGTCGGCCAGGGTCTCATCATTTCCGTCAGTCCATTTGGGCGTATACAGATCAGTATGGCTTGTTCTTATCAAATATTAACTACTTTGAAGAAAATCAATTGGAGGCAAAGAAGGTAAGTCTTATTTGAATATTATCTTGCTTCTGTCCTTGGCAGCTGACATATATTTGATGTAATAAGACTTTACTTCGATTTTATTTTATTTGATGTTTTGTAGGAATCTTCCATCTTGTAGAGGCACAGGTTTTTCCAAACTAACGGAAGCCACCATGTTTTTGTATATAATTTGGACTTATGGTGCTATCCTGTTGTTTAGCGCTAGGAGTACATTTTGTGTCCCCGTTATCTATGCTGCATTGCCCATACTAGTATCAAGTGCCCTTAGCTATATGGGGTTTGCGAAGACTTATTCCAGAAAAACCATTTGAAGACTTGACGAGTAGTAGCTGAGTTACATTCTGGATTTTATCGTGAAGTTAGTTAAACTACAACAGTATTTTGATCTGAGCTGCAGGATGTACCATAGGCAAATGAAATGCTCTTGTATTGCACATAGCTTCAGTTTATGTTCATTTGAGGCCTCAAATAGCAGCAGCAGTAGTATTTACTAATTTCAGTGTTTGTGTAATCCCAGTGTGAATGTTTGTCCACATGGATCCAGCTGTTTTTGGTCTTTTGGGATGTGCATTAAAACGAATCAACGGACTTGTAGCCCCAAGGCCCATAAGTTTTCAGGACTGAGCTCCATGTATCTTCTTTTTTTCGAAAAGAAAGGATACGGTTGCAACGGCTAATTTAGTCACCTGCAGTGGTCATAGCCGCTTCGGCCAATTCATGGTTATTGGCTTTTCCTAACTGTTGAGTGCTTTATCAGCTAATATAGATTCCAGTTTGCATTATACTCCTACATACTTTAGGGATCCTTGTTATATTCCAAATTTCAACTCGTCCATCTTGATCATAAACAAATTCTTTATCACTGGGGCATAAGCAAAGCAACAAGCAAGTCAAGAAGCGAAGAAAAGAAGCTCCAAGGTGCTGGTGTTTCCCAAAGCTGTGGTTTGTTGTTTTCTGCTTCCACTTTTTTCTTTTAACAAGTGGAGTGTATCCGGCAGACAGTTTGGACTTTTGAGTACTCCTATATCTTCAACATGAAGAAAAGAACAGCTAGATTATGGTTGGTCCTGAAATCTAAGGAGTCGCCAGTCAGCATCGTATCTAACGCATTAGTGCTCTGCTGATCTAAGGTCATGCCCAAAAGGGAAAGTGTGCAAAGGGTTGCTTCGAATCCAAAACCATATATTGGTGCTCTATGCAGCCGCTTGGCCGGTTTTCCGTTGTGTCATGCGGCAACTTCAGTTGCAGAGTGCCAAATGCAACGATATCTTAAGTTAAACCAGCGGTGTAAATCGGCTTGTCCGTCTAGAATGATGTTCAAGTTAACGGGACAGAACGGGACAAACTTTTTTTTTCTTTTATTTTTTGCGGGTGAGAACGGGACAAACTTTGGATGAACTTATAGCTTTTGCTGCGCTTTTGCGACTGCAAACCAATGGAAGTGCTTTAGCCAGGTCAGTTTTTGACCAGTGTCGCAGACTCGCAGTTGCAGACAGATGGAGAGCCTCTTTCTTCAGCCGAAGGCAACGAACAGTTGGATTTAGTAGGTCCTCAATGTTACAGGAGTCAGCAGTCCGCATTGTATCTAGTGCTCTTTATACTACTGTATATTTTAGTTACGCTCGGAAAGGATCACAGAAGTGGCCTCAAACTGAAAGACACCCGTCTATTGTACTCCCGCTTTGTCCCGCCGGCAAGTCATCTTATTTGTGCTGGTTATGTTTTGATTTCTACTTTGTTTCTTCTTGGATCCCAACGTACTATGAACGAGGAGAGTATCAAGCAATGCATATATATAGCCAAAAGGAAACGGCGTCTTAAACTTTTGCCGACTCCATGACAAGTGTAGTGCAGCTAGAGGAGTGCTCTACGTGGCAGTTTGACAAAGAAGCTGAGCTGTTGCCTAAATTTCAACTATCTGACTAATAATTGTTTCACCACCGTCGGGGTTGAATGATTCTCCGCCTGCTGGCTAATTTTCAACACCATAAATCTGTCGAAAGCTGAACCGTTGTCTACGTGTACAGGATCAGCGCCCGGTCCGGAGTCAGGATTACATCTCCGTGCGAGCACGTACGGCCGGGCTTTGCCCTCGGTGACGTTAACGCTTTGCCACGTTTCCTCTCGTCGCGTACATCCCGCGGGCGGTTCGCCGGCCAGGCACGAGGAGACGCAGACCCGGTGTCCGATCAGCGCGGCTGACACGCGTCGAGGAAACACGGCTGAGTTTGATCTATCCTTCCTGTCGATCGAAAGCGAGACGGCGCGATGGAGACACGATTCCAGGGAAGCAGTCCTTGCCGACAAGACTACATATCTTTCTTTTTAGGTGTCAGGGTGGAATGGTAGATCTTGCGTTCCTGCAGCAATGGGTGGTTGATAATCCATGGGAGGGAGCTCACCGTTTTATGTTCTTTTCACATCGCGGTGATCGTGACCGTGATCGACCACTTGCGCTGTCGTATTCGGAAGTTTGGATGGTGCGGTACACTGGCAGATATTTTTTGGAGCAATTCGGAGAGTTATATTCAAACAAAAGCATTCCTAGAACAGTCAGCCAAAACTGGTCAGTAGAAAGTAAGGAGTCTTGTCGAGCCAGCTCTTAGTCACACTCAATTCGCAAGCTCGGTTAGCACATAGGCGTGCTGTGATATTTGCTGACCGGTTTATATGTTGAATATCAAAAAATAATAATAATAAATCACTAACTAGCTCTCCAATTTCAATTGACAAAGGAGCCACAATTGAATGAGAATTGTGTCGAGGGTTCCAGAGTTGTACCATCTACATGCGTGAAGCCTCCTAGTTTAGCAAAGAGGGCACCATCCCGCATCCATAAAGCTTCAGCTAAAAGTGGATTAGCGATGCCCAAGTGAGGCTTGCACCAAGCTCCCAAGAACTTTGCATCAGAACGAGCAACACCACCAGCACCGCTGCAATTTTCGCGAAGTTTATGGCACCATCGGTATTAAGTTTGGTGACGTCCGCTTCCGGCGACCTCCAACCATGTTTGGTAGAACATGAGCAGTATTCCTCGGCGACTCGAGTAGTTTTAGAGCTTCCTTTGTCATCCAAATGGAATTCGCCAGATCAAGTCCTTCTATATCATGCTGCAGGCGATTATGCGAGTGCCATATGGACCACATAATGGTAATGATCTTTGATCTATCCATATCTGAAAACCCGGGATCACATAAATACCCCTCGTCTACGAGCTAGGGTGTAGTCGGGGTAACCGAAGATCCAACCACACATATGCTTCCTCCCAAAAAAAGCTTTGCATTCGAGTATGTTATAAGTGTGTGTTGAAGATCCTCGTCCATCGCTAGGCAGATGTTGCATCTGCTGATTTTAGATATGTGGCGTCTTTTCAGAGTACTCTCATCAGGGAGGATCCCGTGAAGAACTCTCCACCAAAAAACTCTTACTTGAGGCACCACATTGAGCTTCCAAATAGTCTTCCACATCTGCTGGTTGTTCGTTGAGGTCCCGATAGTCATCCCTTCCTCTAGAGCTAATCGCTCTTTTTGAGTCACGAGAGCACGGTGCACCATCTTTAAATGCCCAAGCGTAGAATTCATCCCCACCACCTTGACGTAGTGGGATATTGAGAATTGCATCAGCATCTGGTGCTATGAAAGTATCACAAATTACATGATGCGACCAAGTCCAATTTTCTGCATCGATCAAGTCCGAGACCAGATCAATAGCAGTATGTGCTGCCTTCAACAGTGGAGTCATCAAAATAGTTCTTGGAATCCACTTCTCTGTCCACATCGAGATTGATGTTTCATCCCCAACCTGTTCAAGCCGACCTTTAGTGCCCCTCTCCCAGCTATAATGGCGCGCCAAGTGGCCGAAGCAGTCTTCGGTACAAAGGCTTGCATAAAGTCACACTCAGGAAGTAGCGCCCTTTGAGGGCACGGGCACACAAAGAGTTCCGTTTAGTCATCAATCTTCAACCATGTTTACCGAAAAGAGCAAAGGTTAAAGTGTTGCATATCGCGAAAGCCCATGCCTCCATTGCACTTGGGCGTGGTAAGCTCTTTGCACGACACCCAATGCATATATCTTTTGTCAAGAGAGCTACTCTAGAAATACTTTGCCATGGGGGATGTAATACTCTTATAAAAAAAATTGTCAATAAAAAGGTGCTCATGCTATAGGTTGGGATGTCTTATACCACTAACTTCAACAAGACTTCACGCCTGTAAGCATCTTTTCTGACCATCCTTATATTTTACTTCTTGCTCTCTCTCCAATGTGATCAAAAGTACCGCCAGTGATCCTGCCCACTGCAGTAGGGAGGCCAAGGTATCCTAGTAAATGCTTCAATATGAATATCCAAGCACTGCATCAAGGCTAGTCTGAACGGCTGAGATGTGTTAAAACTGAAATAGATCACGCTTTTATCACGGTTGACACATTGTCCGGACGCAACAACATACTTCTTTAGAATTTCGTTCACTCTGGTCGCTCTTTGGTTTCTTTGCACCGTTGAAGATAAAACTATCATCGGCAAACAAAAGATGACTGGCCCAAGGTGATCTATAGCTAACTCTGTTCGCTCGACCAACATAGCCCCCCCCCCCAAAAAAAATCAACAAGGATAAGCACCCCTCTATACAAAGAAGAAGCAAATATGGTGACATGGGCTCTCCTTGTCTAAAGCCTCTTGATGGTGTAAAATAAGGCAATAACTCACCATTGACCCTGGTTGAGAATCTGATCGATGAGACACACTTCATGATCAATCTCATAAAACTAATGCTAAAGCCCAACTTCTTCAAGACTACTTCCAGATAGAGCCATTGGACTCTGTCGTACGCTTTCATCGTATCTAATTTAACAACACAAGAATAATTTTTCCTTTCTTCCTTCTTCTCATAGTGTGCACCCTTTTGTATGCCACGAGTACATTATCCGTGATAAGGCGTCCACGAACAAACACACATTGTTCTTCACTGATGTCTCTTCCATTTGCTCTCTCATACGGTTTGTGACTGCTTTGGCGTCAATCTTATATAGAACTGGACAAAGAGCAATAGGTCAATACTGAAAGATGGATTGGGGATGTCGTACCTTGGGAATAAGTGTTACAGAAGTATCATTCAGACCCACCGGTAGTTCCCCGCCATTCAAAAAATCCAACACCTCTTCTATGATATCATTTTGTAAAACATTCCAGTGGCGTTGATAAAAACAGGCTGTAAATCCGTCGACACATAGAGCTTTGGATGGCGCCATTTGGAACAGCGCCGTCCGCACCTCAGCTGGGAAATTTTTCTTTGGCAAATTTGTAAGGAACCATATTATGAAGAAGCTCCAACATTCTTACCACCCTGCTAATGTATTATTTTGATAAAGGGTAATATTTCTTTCTTTTTTGGAAAAAAGACAAAAACAAATCATACCAATTACACTCGTCCCACAATGGCCAGATCTAGTCGAGACATCGAGAATGCACACAACCAAAAATGGTAAAATAATAATACTAATAATAAATCCTACTTTCGATAGGACCGGTTGACAATTGAATCTAATTTTCCCCATTATTTGACTATCCATAAAAGTGCGGAAAGAAAGCCCCGAGGAAGGAAAATGATACAATTTGAGCCGAGCAAAAAATCTGTATCTCTCTTATCCATTTAAAGCCAAAAATTTGTGCGTCGTTCCCCACAAGACAAGAACCTTTATTTTGAAATAAAAAAAATTATTCGCGTCGGAAATGAGAGATTTTTTGTTTCCCTATACATCGGCTTGTACTAGAAATGAGAGATTCTGAGACTCGTTGCTCGAAACATACCACCAAGCCGAATACACAGTGTAGGCAACGAGTTTGCTCCGTTGAGATGAAGGCCCTAGAGCTGACAACGTGTTTTGCTCACGGTGCGTCACCGGTAGATACAACGGGACTTTTGGCCTTTTGGCAAAAAAAAAAGAAACATAGATTTGATCTTTAAAAAAATTCTGTCCGAGTTTACTGAATACTACTAAAGTGCCCCCATCATATGGCAATATAAAACGCAATACAAATCATGGGAAACGCGGGCATTCCGCGGAGCCAACGCTTCTGTGCCGCTTCTTCCTTCTAAAGCTGCGGGTGACCCGGTTAGTTTATTCGAAAGCCTGCGGAGCCTTTTTCCTCGTGCTCATCTGTCCAAGCTGTGCCACCAATTTATGTTTGTTAGTCAAAAACGGATTAGCGTCGCTGCGATCTCGTTATGATGTAGAAAGGCGACAAAGACATCTTCTTTCTTTGATAAAGGTGAGGAAGACCTGGTGATGATGGAAAGCCACCGGGTGTCCCCAACTTGCATTGTCATGGTAGTTGTGTGGAGGTAGCAATAATGGGGAGCGTTATACGTGCTCATTTAAACTGAGCTTATCCAGATCTGACCGGTCTATGAACTCGGGTGACTAGGACGTTATTTTGAGTTTCGGCTTAAAACCATCATAAAGCTTTCCTCACAGCATGGCGTGGATTGGGGAAATGCATGAAATGATGAACATGGTAATACTTTTTAAACACTTAGAATAACTCTAACAATTCGTAAAATAAATAGAATAACTCTAGCAGAGTCGTCATTTTGGCAGCCCCCATATCGTGCACTTCAGATGGATATGGATATTGTTGAGCAAAGCGCAAACACATAGTCGATATAACTTGAGCTCCATATCTGCCTTGCAAGTAGGACCGAATTGTAACTGGATCACATGTTCTTCCCCAAGAAAATCAGGCGAACACACTGAACCGGAACAGAAGCATTGATTTTATCGCTAAAAGCCTGGGGGGTGGAAACTTAGTCGCAATGCGACTTACGTTTAAAGCACCTAATACTAATTAGTTAAACTAGTTGCCACATTACCCAGGTGTATAAGTACCGTTATTGGTATTTTTTATTGGCGAGGCAAATACTTTAACCCTTGATTAATTAACAAAATAAAAAAGGTGTGTCCAAGCTATGCGAAATTTGAGGTAGATGTGACGACCCCGGCTTAATCGTGCACTAATCATACACGCAAATGCACACGATCAAGCCTAAGGACTCACTTGAAGATATCACAACACAACTCTAAAACATAAATAAATTCATACAAGCTTAATATTACAAGCCAGGGCCTCGAGGGCTCGAATACAAAGCTCGATGGCATACAAGTGTCAGCGAAAGCGTCAGATATCTGGGATATATTACAGAACAGAGAGATAAGCCTTCACAGAGGCGGGGCAAAATAAAAACTACGATCGAAAAGGCGTGGGCCTCCTGCCCTGGACCCTCCGATCCTACTCCTGGTCGTCAGACGGCTCCTCGTAGTAGTAGTACTCTCCGGGCTGGTAGTAGTAGTGGTCGTCGACGGGGACAACTGGCTCCGGGGCTCCGTCGTCTGGATGCGACAAAGGAATAAATGGGGAAAAAGGAAAATAAAGCAAGCGTGAGTACTCATCCGAAGTACTCAGCAAGTAAGGATCTACACTACATATGCAACATTTTCAAAGGAGGGCTGTATATGTGGACTGGGCTGCAGAAATGCTAGAATAGAGAGGGAAAGCCTAGTCCTATCGAAGACTAGCATCTTCAACATCTTCAACGGTCTCGCAGCATTAGAAGAGAGCAGAATAACATAATGTAAATTATAGCAGTAATGTCATCAACCTCGGCCAGAGATTCTTCCTCGACTCCTTGCGAGAAAGCAATCCCAGAGCCGTACTATCCAATTCTCATCTCAGGTCATGTTCTAGTTGTACCGATCGGGATACAACTCCGAGTGTCCGTTACCGTAGGACAGGCTATCGATAGATTAGATCTTCCCTGCAGGGGTGCACCAACTTACCCACCACGCTCGCTTAACTCCGGTCGGACACACATTTCTGGGTCATGCCCGGCCTCGGCTAAGCAACACGCCGCAACCCGACCAAATACTTAACAGAGAGGTCAGCACGCCGGTCTAACCTATGCCCCCAGGGGTCTTGGGCCTTCGCCCCGGGAACTCCTGCGTGTTGCGTGGGCGGCCGGAAGCAGACCTAGCAACCCCTTAATACAAGCGCGGTTGCGTAACCAGTCCAATCCAGCGCGCGCCGCTCAGTCGCTGACGTCTATTAAGCTTCGGCTGAAGTATACGACGCAGAACGTCCATACTATGCCCATGTGATGGTTAGTGCTATTAGGCCAGAGGCCCCTCGGATCAAATATCCAAACCGTTAGTGGATTAGGAGTGCGCGGAAACGAGCAGAGACTCACGATCGATGTGACCCTGTCGCCCCGTCTCGAGGACTTGCGGCAAGGGCTAAGAATGCTCGGCCACGCCTCGTAGTTATCTCGCGGGCACCTCTCAGGTCAACCTGACTCCACATCACTTCGCAACATGCTCGCGCGGGTACCCCTCAGGGCCGACCCGTCTTTATTATCATGGTTCAGTGTTCAGTCATAGTAACCAAAATCTCCGTGTGTCTGACAACAAGGGGAACCCTGAGGAATCACCCTCGACGGAATCCCACTTGATGTTATCTTCAAGGTGAACGAAGGAGGAATCACCCTCGAGGTCCACACTTGAAGTGATGCACGACAGCGTCGGTATCGGGGGTGGTGTAGGAGGAATCACCCTCGCTTACCACGACCGAATAACCTACAAGGTTACCATCAAAAGTGCTGACGAGGTATCACCCTCGGCACTCGATAGTAACCCAGCAGAGTCAAGCATCTTAGGGGAATGACGTGCGGTGCCAGGTTCTAATCTTCGATCCCGTTGCTCGGGTCTTCTGAGAGTCCAGCGGGGCAGTCGGGACAAGTGGGTCTCTAATAAGACTCTACCCATTCTATACTAAACAGTTTAGGATAACAGGCAGATATCAAAAGTAGGCTACAGTAAAGCAGGCTATGCAGCAGATATAGGACAACATTAGCAGCAGTAACTTCTAATGCAAGCATAAGAGGGAAGAGAATAGGTGATATCGGAATGCTCAAAATGGGGGTGCTTGCCTGTCTGCTCGACGGCAAGGGCAGGGTCGTCGGGGACGTAGTCGTACTCCGGAGCGGCGTCTGCCTCAGGAGCTACGGCAACGTCGGGGTCTACCGAAAGAGAAGAGGGGGAGGAAACAAGTAAATATAATGCAAACAGATGCAACACAGTGCGTGCGATGCTATGATGCAGTGCAGGGTTGCCTAAATATGCCTCTAAGTCATTTTAGTTATTTTTAGAATTAATCTGGGATTTATTAACCGGTGTGTGTGCACTATTCATCTATCGAAATCGGGCACGGAGTTACGAGTTCTCCTACGTAGGAGGTTCCGGCAAGGAAACAGACGGCACGATCAGACTCATCTCGTCGTTCTGAGCAACTTTCATGTTTTAACTTTTTCGATCTGAGCTACGGTTTAAAAGTTATTAATTTTCGAAGTTTAAATGATTTCCTGAAATTATTTTTATTAACAGAATTGAATTATGATATCAGCATGACGTGTTGCTGACATCAGCAGGTCAACAGTGACGCTGACCTGGTCAAACCTGACATGTGGGACCCACATGTCAGCCTCTGTGACTTTAACAGCGAATTAAACTAATTAAATGAGTTAATTAGGGAGTGGGCCCCATCTGTCAGTGGGACATTAGTATACCTAAATTGTTTTTATTTAATAAAATGTTTAATTAGGTTAATTAACCGCGGGGCCCACATGTCAGTGGGTCAGGGCGCCCAGTCAGCAGTTGACCCAGTCAACTGGGCCCGCGGGGCCCAGCGGCAGTGACCTTGGGGATTGGGGCCGGCGACGTCAAAACGCGGCGACGGCGCGTGGCCAGCGTCGGAAAACGCGTACGAGGCACGGGAGGAGGCGCGGCTGGTCTCGTTTGAGAGCTTGGGATCGGCCGCATCGAGTGGTGTCGGTGGCCGAGCCTGAGGTGGCTGGAATCGGGCGTGACGAGCTCGTCGGCGGACGGCTGGAGTCGGGCGCTACGGGAAACGGCACTGTGGGGTGCTGGCGTAAGAACGGAAGGGCTAGGCGAGTCGTGCATGAGGCGGCGAGTGCAGTGGTGGCCGTCCCGTGACCATTTGGTCACCGGAAGTTCGCCGGCGACAAGCGCAGGCGGCGACGCGCTCGGGTGGTCGAGGAAAACGAGCCTACGACGGCCTAGCGAGCAAACGGAGGGCACTAGCCGCACCACATGAGTGCCCTGAGCACGGTGGTGGGCTTGGGTGGCCATGACAGTCACCATATCGCCGGCGGCGAGCTTAGCAGCGGAGGCCAGAGTGCGGCAACGACGATGGCTTGCTGCGAGCGTCTAACAACGACGCAGGGAGAGAGAGAAAGAGGAGCTGCTCACCGGGTAGGCACAAGGTGGCCCGGCGTAGGTTTAGTAGCAGCAGAGGCGGCGCCGGAGACGAAGAAGAGCGGCGGCGACCCGAGGTTGAAGACGAAGCTCGTGGGCGAAGCAGCGCTCCTCCGCTCCCTCCAGCTGCTCCGGTAGGCGTAGTCGACCACGGCGCTCCTCCCAGGCGCACTCAGACGAGGTGGGGAGGCCGTTGGCCACGGCAGCGGCGGATCGCGGCGACGGTGGCGCTCGGACACCGGATCTGAGAAGGGAAGAGAGGTGGAGCGAGCGGGAGGAGAGGGGGAGAGTGGCAGAGGAAGCCAGGGGGGACGGCTCGACTCCTCCTTATCCTCTCCAGCTCCTGTTTCGTCGGTGGGCGTCGAGGTGTCGCGCGCTCGCCGGCGCGCGCGTGCTCAGCCAAGGCGCCGGCGACACGCAGGAGAGAGGTAAGGGGAGATGGGCCTGCTGGGCTGGGCCAGTGCACTGTGCACTTGGTCCAGTCCAGTTTAAGCCTTTTTCTTTTTCTTATTTTCTGTTTCACTTTTTTTTCTGTTTTGATTTAGTTAGGACACTTTTGCATTTTTGTAAAGTATGAGAATTGTCCCAAATATTGTAATGCAATATTAGCCTTTACCAAAAATTGGTTTGAGCCAAATTGGGTTTCATTTGAAATTGAAATGATTTCAAATGGATTTAATATTGCTGTTTCAACTTGTTTGAGTCATTTTTCTAACTCCAACTTTATTGATAAGGGTTTTACAAATGTTCCTGGATTATTTGCCACTTAATGAACATTTTCCCAACAGTGTTTGATCAATTTCATATTTCACTTTTAAATTTGAGTTGATTTTGCAGAATTGAATTTGAATTACTTTGATTAACCACTATGTTTAAGCACTGCAAATGAAATGACTTGGCATTATTAGCAGCTGATCACAGTGGCAATTACATAGGGGTGTTACAGTAGACATGCCCAAAACTGGTTTTCGAAGATGCCGAAAAAAACATATTGCTTTCAAGTGTGTCATCATCACCACAGACGCCCATTTTGGTCAGCAACTTGACCTTCACTGCAGACGACCATCGAAGAGTTCACCACGAGACGCCCATTTCGGCCGTACCAAACCGTGTCTTGCTCTTGTTTATCAAAAAGGGGCAATCATGGAGTGTTTTTCTTGAAAATGGATGCAATGGTTGCCTCGCTCTAGCATGTGCACTTGGACAGTCAAAGCACAGTAGGAGGTCGGTCCGGTTCATGCATCCCCAACGTGTGGGGACATGTAACATGCATGATTCAAGGTTTTGACATAGAAATACACATTTGCAGTTTGTAGTCGCAACATAGGCAGATCATGCCATGCACATGGCTCTGCATAACCGCCCATGTTGTATGGCACAAGTTAAGAGCATCTCTAGCAGACCTGTTAAACCGCAAAACTGAAAACGCGGTTTTCAGTTTGCGGAAGATTTTAGCTACGGCCGAACAAACCCTTCAAATTTAAACTGTAAAATCGAATATTCGCTTATATTCTTTCCCACGTCTTCTTCTTCCTCTCGCACGTGCTCATGATCAACTAGCTTGCTCCCACGAAACCGACGGACAGCACATGAAGCGGCCAGATACGGAGCCGCCGGCGGTCAAATACGAAGCACACGAAGCGGCCAATCCAAGAGCTAGCTAGATCCTCCGTCGGGGTAGCCAGCTCAGCTCGAATCGATCCAGGAGCTAGCTAGCTAGCTCGCTCCTCCGTCGCCATAGCGACAGACGCGGCCGGGGCGGAGGGCCGGGGCGGGCGGCCGGTGGCCGGGGGACAGGGGCTGTGCGGACGGCGGACGCGGACGGGCTGCCGGCGTCCAGGGACGGGCGGGGTCGTCCGAGGCGGCGCGGACGGCGGACGTGGACATCGGACGCGGAAGTTTCCGTGGCAGTTGGGCTCTCGCCAACTGCTTTCTCCCGATATAGGGCATCGTAGAAGCGGACGCGAAAAACTATCGGGAGGAGTTTTTTACCGCACCCTTTAAAAAAATCTAAAGATCGAAAGGTGTATAAAGGGTCTGTTCAGGCTACTTTTTCTACGCGAAACTGAAAATTGATGGTTAGTTTATAGTTCGGTGGGATATAAGGGTTTGTTAGAGATGCTCCAAGGCCTCTGGTTATGTCGTATGGATGCAAAACCTCAGTCATCGATGGAGGTGGCAACTGGCAGGTCTGGTCTCCGACGCTGTTCTGTTGGCCGGTAGATCTACGAATAAGGATCGGATCACCCACAGCCAAGCAGATCGACCCAGACTTTTTTTAAATAAAAAAATACTATAATAAACTTGTGATCTCACATCCAGGCAACGTTGAGCCAATCAGCTGCGAGACGTTTGGTCCGTGAAGTGTTCAGTCTGGTCCAAACTTGCATTGCCACTTGTGTTGCGACCAACCTGTGTTTTGCACTTTGCAACACCAAAATGTTTCTTTTTTTAGGTGAACTTTATTTTATGTTTTGGACGCGTGTCTACCGAGTTGGTGATCTGCACGACCATTACTGATTACTACTAGTAGCATTTTCTTAATCACAATTGTGGTTTACATGATCTTCTCCAGCTGTCTATCAATCGGTTGATGAGGTACATAACCAGATAATAATCCCCTCGATCGAGGCCTCATTTTGTCAAATTTTATACCGAGTCAGGCGTGTCATTGTCAAAGTTAATATATTGCTGCATGTTTTATATATAAAGAAAAGTGCTTAAGAGCCTAAGAGACAGAGAATGAGGACATCTCGAATGCTATCCACCAAAACGGATACAATATTTGTTTGTATACAGATCCGCGGACACGGATACGGAAGCCGGCCATCCAACCATATCCCCTAAATATTTTTTTTCTTTATTCGCGATACACAAAATAATATAATAGATAATAGCATAGTCCATCCACAAATAGCTTGCAAATATTCCTGGTACAACAAGTTCAAATGTAAATATTACATCCGAGATAACCGGATGTTTGACAAGTTTTTTGAATTGATCGATTCCAAATTCAACGATACTCGAGTCAGAATCTGACACAAGTCCTCCCACACATTGTTGCCCTTGAGCTTCGTCCAACAATGCATGAATGTAAATGGCCCGCGCTCAGTCTGTAGTACATCATGGCAGCGCGTCCAAATTATACATCATGATGATTATCAAGTTGAAACATTGGGTGAATCAATGAATTGACCAACATGTACAGCAACCAGAAACAAAACTTACGATCACCATAGTTGAAGAGCCCGATGGACACATTGTATCCACTCATGCAACCGCACCGTAAAACTTCATGACGACGTTGGAGATGATGTACCACATATAGGCTAGCGACTACACATTGTGATCATAGATCACATGCGCGTCGTAGGGAACAAAGTGCTTTTGCTCAGGAAATGAAGCACACCCGTTTTGCCAAAACAGCGAGCCCCTTTGCCTCATGCCTACAAAGTCCGCATATACGACCTTCCACGCACCGCACAATAACTCATCCTCCATCGGTCTGTAGACAGTCCGGTTGTCCGAACTCTCGCAAACCGGACACAAACTCAGTGCAGGCTTTGTGGGAGTCCGGACCGCCGCCACATAGGACTCTGTCGCCGCCGCCCACTCAAATCCCCCTCTTGGTCCACTTTTCTTTCACTTCTCCCCTTCCCCCCTTTGTTGTGCATCCACACTCTCCTCATCCGATGTCGCGGTTGTACCTCTTCGGCCGCCGCCCAGGCATCCTTGGACGTCCGCAACCCCCATCCATGTGCCTGCCCACCTTGGACAACGCATCGGTGGTACACCATCTCAAACTTCGTCATGAAGTTTTGCAGTGTGATTGCACGAGTGGAGACAATGTGGCCATCAGGCTCATCATCCATGGAGATCGTAATTTTTGCTTCTTGTTGCTCTACATGTTGGTTAATTCATTGAGTCACTAAGTGCTGCAAGTTGATAATCATCATGTTGTATAGCTTGGATGCGTTGCCGTGTTGTATCATAGGACCGAGGGCAGGCCATTTACGCTCATACATTGTTGGATGAAGCTCAAGGGGAACTGTGACACTATATATATGTCGATTCTGACTCGAGTATTGTTGAAATTTGAATAGATGAATTTGGAAAACTTGTTGAACATCCAGTTATCTTGGATGTGATATTACAAATAGTGTGTTCGTCTTAGGGGACGGCGTTGGAGATGCCTAACATATCATGGCAAGAGTAAGGGCATATGTCGTAGATTTATATTTAAAAATATAGGTTAAATGGAATAGATTTTAGGCCGAGGAGAAGGAGCGGTGTGACGGCATGGAGAGAGAGAGAGAGAGAGAGAGAGAGAGAGAAAGAGAGAGAGAGAGAGAGAGAGAGGGAGAGAGAGAGGGAGAGGGAGAGGGAGAGGGAGAGGGAGAGAGCTCTTCCTAGGAAAAATGCAATTACATTAGGACAAAATAAAAGTTCAAGAAGACTCCTTTCAAGCTTGAAAGTAAATTTTCCACACGAAATCTTAAAGTGAATATTAACAAACATGAGATCTAACTAAAACATCAAGGATTACATGTTCGTGATATAGTTCTGATAGAGTGAAGTGCGTCATGTGACGACCCCGGCTTAATCGTGCACTAACCATACACGCAAATGCACACGATCAAGCCTAGGACTCACTTGAAGATATCACAACACAACTCTAAAACATAAATAAAGTCATACAAGTTTTATATTACAAGCCAGGGCCTTGAGGGCTCGAATACATAGCTCGATGGCATACAAGTGTCAGCGGAAGCATCAGATATCTGGGTACAGATATAACAGAGTTACAGATAGGCCTTTAGAAAGGCGGGGCAAAACAAAATACTACGATCGAAAGGCGTAGGCCTCCTGCCTAGGACCCTCCGAACATACTCCTGGTCGTCGATCGGCTCCTCGTAGTAGTACTCGCCGGGAGGGTAGTAGTAGTAGCCGTAGTCGTCGACAGGGGCAGCTATCTCAGGGGCTCCGTCATCTGGCGGCGACAATTGGATATGGGGAGAAAAAGAAAGTAACGCAAACGTGAGTACTCATCCGAAGTACTCAGCAAGCAAGGATCTACACTACATATGCAACATTTTCAAAGGGTGCCTGTATATGTGGACTGGGCTGCAGAAATGCCAGAATAGAGGGGAGAGCCTAGTCCTATCGAAGACTAGCATCTTCAAGCAGTTTCATCGGTCTTGCAGCATTAGAAGAGTGCAGTTTAACATAATGTAAAGTAGTAGTAATGTCATCAACCTCGCCCAGAGATCCTTTCTCGACTCCCTGCGAGAAAGCAATCCCAGAGCCATACTATCCATTTATCACCTTAAGTGTCCAGTTCTAGTTGTACCGATTGGGATACAACTCCGAGTGTCCGTTATCGTAGGACAGGCTATCGATAGATTAGTTCTTCCCTGCAGGGGTGCACCAATTTACCCACCACACTCGATTAACTCCGGCCGGACACACTTTTCTGGGTCATGCCCGGCCTCGGCCAAACGATACGCCGCAACCCGACCAAAAACTTAACAGAGAGGTCAGCACGCCGGACTAACCTATGCCCCCAGGGGTCTTGGGCCATCGCCCCGGACGCTCCTGCACGTTGCGTACACCGCCGGTGAGCAGACCTAGCAACCCCTTAATACAAGCGCGGTTGCGTTACCAGTCCAACCCAGCGTGTGCCGCTCAGTTGCTGACGTCTATTAAGCTTCAGCTGAAGTATACGACGCAGAACGCTCATACTATGCCCACGTGATGCTTAGTGCTATCAGGCCAGAGGCCCCTCGGATCAAATATCCAAACCGTTAGTGTGTTGGTAGTGCGGTAACGAGCAGAGACTCACGAAAGATGTGACCCCGTCGCCCCGTCTCGAGGACTTGCGGCAAGGGCTAAGAATGCCCGACCACGCCTCGTATTCATTACTCGGGCACCGTCCAGGTCCACCCGACTCCATATCACTCTCATCATATACTCGTGCGGGTACCCCTCAGGGCCGACCCATCTTTATCCAGATTAAACAGTATCAACAGTAATGTAAAGGCATCCGTGTGGCTACCTTATCAAGAAGGAATCCGAGGCATCACCCTCGTTGGATTCCCACCTGACGTAAACATCAAGGTGAACTATAGAGGCATCACCCTCGAGGTCCACACTTGAGCAGTTGCGCGACGGTGTCGTTATCGGGGGTGGTGTAGGAGGAATCACCCTCGCTGACCACGACCGATTAACTAACCTACAAGGTAATCATCAGAAGTGCTGACGAGGTATCACCCTCGGCACTCGATAGTAACCCAGTAGTGTCGAGCAACTAAGGGGAAGTGACGTGCGGTGCCGGGGCCTGGTCTTTGATCCCGTTGTTCGAGTCTTCTGATGATCCAGCGGGGCAGTCGAGGTAAAGTGGGGGTCTCTGCTGGGTCTCTACCCAACCTATACTAAACAGTTTAGGATAAGCAGGTAGGTAACAATAACAGGTTACAATAAACAGGCTATGCAGCAGAAATAGGATAACAGCAGCAGCAGTAACTTCTAATGCAATCATAAGAGGGAAGAGAGTGGGCCATATCGGAATGCTCAAAAGGGGGGTGCTTGCCTGGAAGCTCTGCGGCAAGGGTTTGGTCGTCAGGGGCGTAGTCGACCTCCGGAGCTGCGTCGGCCTCGGGAGCTACGTCGACGTCGGGGTCTACCGAGAGAGAAGAGGGGGAAGAGACATATAAATACACAGCAATATTGCAACACAGAGCATGCCATGCCTAGGATGCAGTGCAGGGTTGCCTAAAGATGCACCTAAGTCATTTTAGTTATTTCAGGATTAACGCGGGATTTATTATCCGGCGATTATGCACTATTCATATACCGGAATCGGACTAAAAGTTACGGGTTCTCCTACGTAGGGGGTTCCGACATAGAAACAGATGACACGATCAAATTCGTCTCGTCATTCTGAGCAACTTTCATGTAGAAAGTTTTTCGATCTGAGTTACGGTTTAACAGTTATGAATTTTTAAAGATTTAAATGATTTTCTGGAATTACTTTTATTTAACACAAAAAGAAATATGACATCAGCATTGCGTAGAAGTGACGTCAGCAGTCAACAGAGCTGACCAGAGTCAAACCTGACATGTGGGTCCAGTGGGACCCACATGTCAGCCTCTGTTAGACTAATTGTAAGTTAATCTAATAAACAGACTAATTAGGGGAGTGGGCCCAGCCTGTCAGTGACTCAATAACTTAATTAATTAACTCTTATTTATAAAATGTTTTTATTTAATCTAATAAGCGGTGGGGCCCGTGTGTCATTGACACTGGGCTGCCCAGTCAGCAGTTGACTGGGTCAACCCAGTCAACTGGGACCTGCGGGGCCCACTGTCAGTGTCTCAGGGGTGGCCCCAGGTGGTGCCACGTCGGCGCCGTCGCCGGAGTTGCTCCGGTGACCAAATTTCACGGCGGCGCGCTCGGGAGGTGGTCGGGTTTCGTCTACGGGCATCCGTTTCGCGCGCGGGAGGGCGCGTTCGAACGAGCGGAGCAGGCCGTGTCGAACGGTGGCGGTGGCATCGTCGGAGAAGCTCTACAGCGACGGCGGCAACGAACACGGCGGACGCCGGAGTTCGGGCGCGAGGGGAATCAACGTTAGGGGGCGCGGCAAGTGGCGTGTGCGGTGCCGTTCGAACGAGCGGACGGAGCCGCGTTGAACGGTGGTGGCGCCGGACCAAAAGGGTCGCCGGAAATGGGAACGGCGACGAGATCAGCGGCGGCGCGTACGGGAGCCCATCGAGCTAGACGATAGAGGGCACGAGCGGGCGCGTGCGTGTGCGCGTTGGACTCGCACGAGCTCCAGGAGCACGGTGATGCGCTCAGGCGAGCACGAGAGCGGCTGTGGCGACGGTCATGAGCTCGTCGGCGACGAACAGAGTACGGGCGCGGCGGCAGGCTAGCTACGGCGCGCGGGAAAGCAAACGGAGAGGAGCAGGAGGTGGAGGAGCTCACCGCGCGGCTAAGAAAAGCCTTCGAGAGCTTAGTAGCAGTAGCGGGTCGCCGGAGACGTCGGGGATCGCCGACGGCAACAGCAAAGGGGGCGGCTCGATCCACTGCTTGCGGTGCTCCCCGGCTCCCGTTCGAGGAAGAGGATGACGTGGACGACGATGACGAAGGCGTAGGACACGGTAGCGAGTCACGAGGGCGACGGTGGGCGCGTGAACGACGGCGAGTGGCTGCGGTGGCGCTCGGCACTGGATCTAAGGAGGAGGAGAAGCGACGGAGCGAGCGAGTGAGTGGGGAGAAGTGACGGAGGGGGTAAGGGGGATGGACTGGCTTCGGCCTTATCCTTCCCTGTGTCGGTGGGGCGCCACGGTGTCGCGCGCTCGCTGGTGCGCTGGCGCAGCCACGGGGAGATCGACAGCGCGAGAGAGAGAGGAAGAGAAGGGCCAGTTGGGCCGGTTCGGGGCACTGTGCACTTAGGCCCAGTGCACAGTGCCTTTTTGCATTTTATTTTCTGTTTTATTGTTTTTCTTTTTACAGAGTTGGGTTTTGCTTTAGATGAGTTGCCAAATGAATTTGCAAAAAATGTGAATCTTGCTCACATTAATATCTTGCAATATCCAGCACTGCCACAAAAAGTTTGGGCATTTTTGGATGCCATTTGAAATTATTCAAAAATGAATAGGGCATTTAAATGCTGTTTTGGCTCTGATTTAAATGCTTAGACCCTTCTGTGGTTGATGGTGATGTTGTGTTCCTTAACAGCAATTAGTTTTAGATTATTTGCTATAATGTGAACATTTTTCCCACAAGTTTTGAGCAACTTCATATTTCACTTTTGAATTTGAATTGATTTTCAGAACAGAATTTGAATTGGATATTGAACCAAAGTGTTTAGGCACTGCAAATGAAAGTGACTTGGCATTATTAGCAGTTGATCAGCATGGCTATTACACAGGGGTGTTACAAATTCTCCTCCTCTAAAAGAAATTCTCGTCCCGAGAATTTAGGAGGTAGAAGGAAAGAGGTCGGGATATTCTTCCCGAAGATGATCCTCGCATTCCCAAGTGGCTTCATCTTCAGTATGATTCAACCACTGCACTTTAAGGAACTTGGTCGTCTTCTGACGAGTTCGACGTTCAGCTTCGTCGAGGATGCGGATCGGATGCTCCTTATAAGAAAGATCATCTTGCAATTCGAGCATCTCATGATCCACTGCTCGGTGAGGGGATTCCTTGAAGCATTTACGAAGCTGTGACACATGGAAGACGTCATGGATATGAGAGAATTGCGGCGGCAACTCCAATTTATAAGCCACCTGTCCACGTCTGGCAACGATGCGAAAGGGGCCGATGTAGCATGGAGCTAGCTTGCCCTTGATTCCGAAACGACGGGTGCCCTTCATGGGAGTGACACGAAGATAAGCTTGATCACCGGGTTGATAGGTCAAGCCCCATCGCTTGCGATCATAGTTGCTCTTCTGACGGTCTTGAGCCGCCTTGAGATTTTCTCGGACAATTCGGACTTTGTTCTTCGGTGTGTTGAATAATGTCCGGTCCCACGAGAGGTCGTTCCCCAGTTTCTGACCAATTCAGAGGGGTTCAACATTTACGTCCGTAAAGCACTTCAAAGGGGGCCATTTTCAAGCTGGCTTGATAGCTGTTATTATAAGAGAATTCGGCAAACGGGAGGGATTCTTCCCACTTCTTACCGAACGATATAACACAAGCCCGAAGCATATCTTCAAGCACTTGATTAACTCGCTCGACCTGGCCTTGGGATTGTGGATGATATGCTGAACTCCAGGTAATGTGAGTTCCCATAGCTTCTTGGAAACTTTCCCAGAATTTGGAAGTGAAAAGACCGCCACGGTCCGAACTGATCTCCTTCGGAATACCGTGGAGTGAAACAATTCTGGAGATGTAAAGTTCTGCTAACTTACTAGCAGTGATAGTCTCCTTGACAGGTAGAAAGTGTGCAACTTTAGAGAGTTGGTCGACGACGACAAGAATAGCATCGTGACCCTTCTGAGACTTGGGAAGACCAGTAATGAAATCCATTTGAACCTTATCCCATTTCCACAAAGGAATAGGAAGTGGTTGAAGAATTCCAGTGGGCTTCTGATGTTTTGCTTTCATGCGACGACATACGTCACATTCAGCAAAATATCAAGCAATGTCCTACTTCATTCTGGACCACCAGTACCTCTGTCGAAGATCGCGATACATCTTGGTGCTACCCGGATGGATGGACAGCGGGGTATCATGTTCCTCCTTCATGACTTTGTCAGTCATAAGTTCGAAGTGAGGTACCATAATTCGATCTCTGAAATACAAGGTTCCATCTTCAGCAACTGAGAAATCCCTGTACTTCTCGAGGTGAAGTTCTTTCTTCATCAGATCAATTTCAGCATCTTTGGCTTGCGCTTCCTTAACAGCTTTCTCAAGGTCTGGTTGTACCACAAGATTATTAAGAGAACCCTGCGGAATAATACGAAGGTTCAGCTTGCGCAGTTCTTCATATAGTTGGGGTTGAGCTTGCTTAAGCATGAGGTTGTTGCAATAGGACTTGCGGCTCAAGGCATCAGCCATGACATTGGCCTTGCCAGGGGTATAAGAAATACCACAGTCATAGTCCGTGATTGTTTCCAACCATCGTTATTGACGGAGATTAAGATCCGGTTGGGTGAACAAATACTTCAAACTCTGGTGATCGGTATAGATCTCACATCGGTTACCAAGAAGGTAATGTCGCCACTGCTTTAAAGCATAGATCACAACAGCGAGTTCGAGATCATGCACTGGATAGTTCTCTTCATGTGGACGCAATTATTGCGAGGCATATGCAATTACCTTTCGTTCTTGCATTAGACACAGCCTAATCCCTGACGAGAGGCGTCGCAATATATCACAAAGTCCTTGCGAGAATCGGGAGGAGCAAGCACTGGAGCAGAAGTAAGCTTGGCCTTGAGGGTCTAGAAACTCTCCTGACATTTGTCTATCCACTCAAACTTAACGCCTTTGTGGAGCAGATTAGTCAGGGGCTTGGCAATCTTGGAAAAGTTTTCGACGAATCGTCGACAATAACTTGCAAGGTCGAGAAAACTTCTGACTTGCGTGGCATTCTTCGGAGGAGTCCAGTCAAGAATAGCCTGAACACGCTTCGGGTTAATGGCGATACCGTCCTTGGAAATCACATGTCCAAGGTAGGTCACTTCAGAAAGCCAGAATTCGCATTTGGAGTACTTGGCATACAACTTGTGTTCTCGAAGCCTTTCTAGGACAAGGCGAAGATGTTCGGCATGTTCTTCCTTATTCTTCGAATATACTAGAATATCATCCAGATATACCACGACGAACTTGTCGAGGTAATCCATGAATATATAATTCATCAGGCGGGAGAACGTAGCTGGAGCATTTGTTAGGCCAAATGACATAACGGTGTACTCATAGGAGCCATAACAAGTAACAAATGCAGTCTTCGGAATATCCTCTTCGCGGACACGGATCTGGTGATAACCCAACCTCAAGTCGAGTTTAGAGAACACCGAATATCCAGCAAGTTGATCATATAAATCATTGATCCGGGGAAGCGGATATTTATTCTGAATAGTTGCCTGGTTGATAGGACAGTAATCTTGGACCAACCTATTCGTACCATCTTTCTTCTTGACAAAGAGAGACGGTGCTCCCCAGGCAGAGGAACTAGGGCGGATGAAGCCCTTCTTAAGTGACTTGTCGATCTCTTCCTTAAGCTCGAGAAGGTGGTGCGGAGGCATCTTGTAAGGACGCTTCGCAATAGGGGTAGTGCCTGGCTTTAAGTCGATAACAAACTCGACAGCTCTAGCAGGGGGTATTCCTGGAAGTTCTTCTAGAAAAACATCCTGGAATTCGCAGACAACTGGAACGTTTTCGATCCCCTCAAGCGGAGAAGCGTTCAACGCATTCAAGGCATAAATTTGAGCCTCGGCGTTCTGAGTGATGTGAGCACGGTAATTCACCAACTCATTTGATGGATGTAGAAGATGAACAACCTTAGTGGCACAATTGATTGAGGCGTAGTGAGCCTTCAACCAATCCATTCCCAGAATAAGATCAATGTTGGAATTATTCAGAATTATGGGGAAGGCCTGAAATTTCCTCTCTTCAATCATCACAGTGACTTCGGGGCTGAATATGGTGGCTTGGCACCGACCCGCAGGAGTGTTTACTACTAACGGATGGTGTAGCGTTTCATATTTAACGTCATGCAAGAGTGCAAAATGTTCTGACATGAATGAATGCGATGCTCCTGAATCAAATAAAACAGATGCTGGTACTGAATTAACAAGAAGTGTACCCATCACAGTTGCTGGTTGGTCCAGGTCTTCATTCATGTTGACATGAAAGGCCTGCCCATAACCATAAGAAGGTCTGGCATTGTTGTTACGCTGCTGAGGAATTCCACGACCAGTACCACGGCTAGCAGAAGGAAGAGCTAGCTGGTTCTGACTCTGAGAACAGTCTCTGGCACGGTGACCTGGCTGGCCACACTTGAAGCAGAGTCCACTGTCTGGACGTGGTGCAGGAGCTCGAGGCGGTGGAGCTCGAAGAGGCTGCCTCGATGGTGGAGGAGGCAGACGAGGTGCAGCATAAGCAGGCCTGTACATTGGAGCTGTTGGACGGTACATGCTTTGTGGAATCTAGATGCGGCACTTCTGGGAAGACGAGCCCGAAGATGAGCCCACTTCACGAGTGCGTCTGGTCTCTTCCTTATGCCTCTTCAGACCAGTCTCGACCATAGTAGCCTTGTTCACCAAAGTGGCGAAGTCAGGAAAGTCTTGGATGAGCAGGGCTAGCTAAATGTCATGGTGTAGCCGTTCACGGAACTTCTCCTGCGTACGAGCATCAGTGGGGATGTCTTCTTCAGCATAGCGAGACAAGTCAAGGAACTCTCGCTGGTAGACCTCCACAGTCTTGTTGCCTTGAACGAGGCTGCGAAACTTGGCCTTCTTTCGATCTATAACCCCTTGAGGAATGTACCGGGCATGAAAAGCAGCCTTGAATTCCACCAGGTGACGACAGTTCCAGGAGGTAGGGTCTGTCTGTGAGTGGCCCACCATTGTGCTGCGGGACCCTTCAGAAAGTAGGTCGCAAAGGTGACATAGCTGACAGGAGGAACATCAGCTGACTCCATTTCATAGAAGATGTCACGCAGCCAGTCATCGGCATCCAGCGGATTAACGGTGTTGCGGAATACCGATGGGTTGAGTCGCACAAACTCTGGCAGCGTAATTGAAGCTGGCTGATGGTTGGCATTGGGACGAGGGAACTGATCCATAATTCCCGTCATGAACTGACGGTTAAGTTCAAACTGTTGCATCATAGCAGCCATATAGTCAGGCGGTGGCGGTGGTGGTGGATTGTTATCACCCATCCTGCTAAATTCAACAGGGGTAGTTTAGCAGAAGCCATTGCGAGTGTTTAGCAACAAGCATGATGTATCACGATGGAATTTAAGTAGTACAACAGATGCTTAATAGTAGTCATTTAAGACATACAGATCCATACAGAGTCGGTTACATTCGGGCAGCATAATGACGCAATTTCAAAAGCTAGACATGCTAGGCGGCACGCAGGCTCGCGGTAAGGAAGTACACAACGAGACATAGCAAAGGCTACATCAACGTCGGAGAAAACCACTGAAATGGGGTAGCTGCAAGTGTGGACGACGGATGTTCGTCGCAGAAAAATCCTGCGCTCCATATGCACTCTGATGCAGAACCCGGTCTCGAGCTGAAAGAAGAGGTCCACGTGCAGGCGTGTGACCTCCCACAGCAGGCCAATCGATCACTAGTGGCATCTCGGTCCTGCGCGGGTAAAGGATACGCTCCGGATGTATCCTTGCATGAACAGCTGGTAGCAACTGCGGCATAGCATCGTAGAGTCATGCTCGAGTGGCAAACAACTCGACGGCAAGAGCCCGAACAGTGCGATCCAGAGCCTGAGTACACTGAATCAGAACTCGCGGATCGTAGCGACGAGGCTCGTACGGGGCACAGATAGCTGTGTAGTATCCAGTAGCATCTCCAGCAGGGGCATACGGAATGTATCGAAACTCAGAAGCATCCAAGCTAGCGCTGAGCTCTCCTCGGAGATGTGCGACAGCAGAGTAGGCGGCATCATGGACTGCCATCTCAATCGTCACGCCAATACCGTGGAAAAGGTACAGCTCAGTGTCTGAGTTATCCTGCTGATCATAGATACGAACATCAGCATAGTACTGCTCCTGGTTGAACTCGCGGTAAACCTCGTAGACCATGTATTCGGGGTACCAGCGGTAACCCAGTCTAGTCAAGAGGGCAATCAGGACAGCTGGAAACCCAGGGGCTTCACGAGCCCAAGTGCGAAGCACAAGCTGCGTCGTGGGGCGCGGTGGAAATAGACGATCCATCTGAAATAAAGGAAATTCAGGATTGTCATTTGACGATGAGAAGTATAACAGATTTCGAAGAGAAAGGTTGAACAAAACAATGGAAAGGAAAATGATTATCAGACTAATCAGATCAATGACAGGGAAATCGCACAGATATCCAGCTCTCCGGGTGGACGGAATTTACGAGATCCTAAGTGTCGGCGTTAGTAAATTTATTAAACCCGAATAGAAGAGTGATCAGAGTCCCAGAGTAAAGACGAGGAATAAAAGATCCTAATACCACCCAGTTGGCGATGTGGGCCCGTAAGCCACACAGCCAAGTTAGTAAAAGAGTTTTTGACGACTAGATTCAACTTCGGCCAAGGAGTTGGAAAGGGGGACTCCTAGAGGCAGTCGGCTCTGATACCAACATGTGACGACCCTGGCTTAATCGTGCACTAACCATACACGCAAATGGACACGATCAAGCCTAGGACTCACTTGAAGATATCACAACACAACTCTAAAACATAAATAAAGTCATACAAGCTTTATATTACAAGCCAGGGCCTCGAGGGCTCGAATACATAGCTCGATGGCATACAAGTGTCAGCGGAAGCATCAGATATCTGGATACAGATATAACAGAGTTACAGATAGGCCTTTAGAAAGGCGGGGCAAAACAAAATACTACGACCGAAAGGCGTAGGCCTGCTGCCTAGGACCCTCCGAACCTACTCCTGGTCGTCGGTCGGCTCCTCGTAGTAGTACTCGCCGGGAGGGTAGTAGTAGTAGCCGTAGTCGTCGACAGGGGCAGCTATCTCAGGGGCTCCGTCATCTGGCGGCGACAATTGGATATGGGGAGAAAAAGAAAGTAAAGCAAACGTGAGTACTCATCCAAAGTACTCAGCAAGCAAGTATCTACACTACATATGCAACATTTTCAAAGGGTGGCTGTATATGTGGACTGGGCTGCAGAAATGCCAGAATAGAGGGGAGAGCCTAGTCCTATCGAAGACTAGCATCTTCATCGGTCTTGCAGCATTAGAAGAGTGCAGTTTAACATAATGTAAAGTAGTAGTAATGTCATCAACCTCGCCCAGAGATCCTTTCTCGACTCCCTGCGAGAAAGCAATCCCAGAGCCATACTATCCATTTATCACCTTAAGTGTCTAGTTCTAGTTGTACCGATCGGGATACAACTCCGAGTGTCCGTTACCGTAGGACAGGCTATCGATAGATTAGTTCTTCCCTGCAGGGGTGCACCAACTTACCCACCACGCTCGATTAACTCTGGCCAGACACACTTTTCTGGGTCATGCCCGGCCTCGGCCAAACGATACGCCACAACCCGACCAAAAACTTAACAGAGAGGTCAGCACACCGGACTAACCTATGCCCCCAGGGGTCTTGGGCCATCGCCCCGGACGCTCCTGCACATTGCGTACACCGCCGGTGAGCAGACCTAGCAACCCCTTAATACAAGCGCGGTTGCGTTACCAGTCCAACCCAGCGTGTGCCGCTCAGTTGCTGACGTCAATTAAGCTTCGGCTGAAGTATACGACGGAGAACACCCATACTATGCCCACGTGATGGTTAGTGCTATCAGGCCAGAGGCCCCTCGGATCAAATATCCAAACCGTTAGTGTGTTGGTAGTGCGGTAACGAGCAGAGACTCATGAAAGATGTGACCCCATCGCCCCGTCTCGAGGACTTGCGGCAAGGGCTAAGAATGCCTGGCCACGCCTCGTATTCATTACTCGGGCACCGTCCAGGTCGACCTGACTCCATATCACTCTCATCATATACTCGTGCGGGTACCCCTCAGGGCCGACCCATCTTTATCCAGATTAAACAGTATCAACAGTAATGTAAAGGCATCCGTGTGGCTACCTTATCAAGAAGGAATCCGAGGCATCACCCTCATTGGATTCCCACCTGACGTAAACATCAAGGTGAACTATAGAGGCATCACCCTCGAGGTCCACACTTGAGCAGTTGCGCGATGGTGTCGTCATCGGGGGTGGTGTAGGAGGAATCACCCTCGCTGACCACGACCGATTAACTAACCTACAAGGTAATCATCAGAAGTGCTGACGAGGTATCACCCTCGGCACTCGATAGTAACCCAGTAGTGTCGAGCAACTAAGGGGAAGTGACGTGCGGTGCCGGGGCCTGGTCTTCGATCCCGTTGTTCGGGTCTTCTGATGATCCAGCGGGGCAGTCGAGGTAAAGTGGGGGTCTCTGCTGGGTCTCTACCCAACCTATACTAAACAGTTTAGGATAAGCAGGTAGGTAACAATAACAGGTTACAATAAACAGGCTATGCAGCAGAAATAGGATAACAGCAGCAGCAGTAACTTCTAATGCAAGCATAAGAGGGAAGAGAGTGGGCGATATCGGAATGCTCAAAAGGGGGTGCTTGCCTGGAAGCTCTGCGGCAAGGGTCTGGTCGTCAGGGGCGTAGTCGACCTCCGGAGCTGCGTCGGTCTCGAGAGCTACGTCGACGTCGGGGTCTACCGAGAGAGAAGAGGGGGAAGAGACATATAAATACACAGCAATATTGCAACACAGAGCATGCCATGTCTAGGATGCAGTGCAGGGTTGCCTAAAGATGCACCTAAGTCATTTTAGTTATTTCAGGATTAACGCGGGATTTATTATCCGGTGATTATGCACTATTCATATACCGGAATCGGACTAAAAGTTACGGGTTCTCCTACGTAGAGGGTTCCGACATAGAAACAGATGACACGATCAGATTCGTCTCGTCGTTCTGAGCAACTTTCATGTAGAAAGTTTTTCGATCTGAGTTACGGTTTAACAGTTATGAATTTTTAAAGATTTAAATGATTTTCTGGAATTACTTTTATTTAACAGAAAAGGAAATATGACATCAGCATTGCATAGAAGTGACGTCAGCAGTCAACAGAGCTGACTAGAGTCAAACCTGACATGTGGGTCCAGTGGGACCCACATGTCAGCCTCTGTTAGAATAATTGTGGGTTAATCTAATTAACAGACTAATTAGGGGAGTGGGCCCAACCTGTGAGTGACTCAATAACTTAATTAATTAACTCTTATTTATAAAATGTTTTTATTTAATCTAATAAGCGGTGGGGCCCGCGTGTCATTGACACTGGGCTGCCCAGTCAGCAGTTGACTGGGTCAACCCAGTCAACTGGGACCCGTGGGGCCCACTGTCAGTGTGTCAGGGGTGGCCCCAGGTGGTCGGGTTTCGTCTACGGGCATCCGTTTCGCGCGCGGGAGGGCGCGTTCGAACGAGCGGAGCAGGCCGCGTCGAATGGTGGCGGTGGCATCGTCGGAGAAGCTCTACAGCGACGGCGCCGACGAACGCGGCGGACGCCGGAGTTCGGGCGCGAGGGGAATCAACGTTAGGGGGCGCGGCAAGTGGCGTGTGCGGTGCCGTTCGAACGAGCGGACGGAGCCGCGTCGAATGGTGGTGGCGCCGGACCAAAAGGGTCGCCGGAAATGGGAACGGCGACGAGATCAGCGGCGGCGCGTACGGGAGCCCATCGAGCTAGATGATAGAGGGCACGAGCGGGCGGGTGCGTGTGCGCGTTGGACTCGCACGAGCTCCAGGAGCACGGTGACGCGCTCAGGCGAGCACGACAGCGGCTGTGGCGACGGCCACGAGCTCGTCGGCGGCGAACAGAGTACGGGCGTGGCGGCAGGCTAGCTACGGCGCACGGGGAAGCAAACAGAGAGGAGCAGGAGGTGGAGGAGCTCACCGCGCGGCTAAGAAAAGTCTTCGAGAGTTTAGTAGCAGCTAGTCCTAGGCGTTCGGTCTCTTCGGTTTGTTCGGTTCGGTCTTTTCGGTCTTCCAAGAATTCGGTCTTCCATAACTGAAGACCGAATTAATTTTGGTCTTTTCGGTCCTCCACTATCCGGTCTTCGGTCTTTACACGGCAATGTTCGGTCCCGACCAAACAGACCAAATTTAATGCAACATCTCATATTCATATATGCTACTTCCCAATATACTAGTACATGTTTATATAAGAAAAATTGAGAAAAAAATGTTTACAGAGGTGCATGTGTATGTTAGAGAATTCAGACAAGTGAGAACATAAGTATATAATCAGTGAACAGACTAACAAGTAGCAGGCGTATGCATGGTTGGTTCGTGTCTCACTCGTGAGAGAATGGGAGGAATGAGAGTAGGTTGCCTGGTTGGTATGTGCGTGGATTGTGACGGTGAGGACGTGCATGTCTCTCGCTCGTGAGGAGAACATCCTGGGCTGCTGCCCGGTTGGGCCTTAGATGATCTACAAACATGGCCTATGGCATGTGTGTGTGGGCTTTTAAATCGGTCTATTCGGTCTTGCAGAGTAGAGGACCGAATTGACCGTACTTATTTCGGTCTTATAGTTTTGCAGACCGAACTTTATTCGGTCTTTTCGGTTTCGGTCTTTTCGGGTTCGGTCTCGGTCTTTTTGGGTTCGGTTTTCGGCCTTTGGTTTTTATGCTCGGGGTGAGTAGCAGCAGCGGGTCGCCGGAGACATCAGGGATCGCCGACGGCAGCAGCAAAGGGGGCGGCTCGATCCACTGCTTGCGGTGCTCCCCGGCTCCCGTTCGAGGAAGAGGATGACGTGGCCGATGATGACGAAGGCGTAGGACACGGTAGCGAGGCACGAGGGTGACGGTGGACGCGTGAACGACGGCGAGTGGCTGCGGTGGCGCTCGGCGCTGGATTTGAGGAGGAGGAGTGACGGAGCGGGTAAGGGGGATGGACTGGCTTCGGCCTTATCCTCCCCTGCGTCGGTGGGGCGCCGCGGTGTCGCGCGCTCGCCGGTGCACGCCGGCGCAGCCACGGGGAGATCGACAACGCGCGCGAGAGAGAAAGAGAAGGGCCAGCTGGGCCGGTTTGAGGCACTGTGCACTTAGGCCCAGTGCACAGTGCCTCTTTGCATTTTATTTTCTGTTTTATTGTTTTTCTTTTTACAGAGTTGGGTTTTGCTTTAGATGAGCTGCCAAATGAATTTGCAAAAATGTGAATCTTGCTCACATTAATATCTTGCAATATCCAGCACTGCCACAAAAAGTTTGGGCATTTTTGGATGCCATTTGAAATTATTCAAAAATGAATAGGGCAATTAAATGCTGTTTTGGCTCTGATTTAAATGCTTAGACCCTTCTATGGTTGATGGTGATGTTGTGTTCCTTAACAGCAATTAGTTTTAGATTATTTGCTATAATGTGAACATTTTTCCCACAAGTTTTGAGCAACTTCATATTTCACTTTTGAATTTGAATTGATTTTCAGAACAGAATTTGAATTGGATATTGAACCAAAGTGTTTAGGCACTGCAAATGAAAGTGACTTGGCATTATTAGCAGTTGATCACCGTGGCTATTACACAGGGGTGTTACACGTCATCGGTCCCTAAGATGTTTCAAGTGTCCGCCGTAAGTTCTGATACTTTAAACGTTATTATCCAGGTCCTGAAAGTGCATTTACCGAGTTATCCAGGTCAAAAATTCCCCCTATGCCATTTGATTGTCCCATCTGGCGTGTTGACATGTGACACATCGTATAAGGAGGCTTGGTGGCATAATTCCTGCAATCCGACATAGTTTTTTTCTTTCAATATTCCTCTGAACTATATATGTGTATCCTCAAAAGCCCCAACAATCATTTTGCCTATGTTTCTTCTTTCTGCCCCCCTATGTGTTCTTCCTCCTCGAGAAATAGAGCTAGTGATTCTGCCTTGTTAGTTTAGAGTTTTAAGAGAAGGTTGGTTGTAAGCAGGAGTACACTCTTGTCCTAAGTTTAGTTCCAGAGCAACGTTGTGGCGACGCCATCGAACATGTTGCTCAAGAGCGCAGTAAACCTCATCAAGGGGCCCGGGAGCTTTCGCGTGGTTTGCTTGAGCTCGATCAACGTCCAAGTCGGTGTGTCACTATGGTGGAGGTGAACCGACCGAGATTATAGATGAGCATGGCGAACTCAACACTAGAAATGAGGAGGCAACAAAGGATCAGTGAAGCAACTAACAAGGAGGTTCACATAGATGTGGTTGAAGCCTAGGATTATGAGGAGGCCACCACATAGGAACTATCCACACACCTAAGGGTGCAAGCAAGCATGTGTTGTCATGTGGGACGAGATCCCAATATCAAGCGATAGAGTTTGAGTTGTGTGACTTGACGTTGGCCACCCCAAATGATGGTATGTCAACATGCTACTCCAACCCCCAAATTTCCATGTCTTTGTCGCCAGCATCGACCCAAAGAAGGAGCCACCTTTTATCACCGTCACCACCATCATCTCCATCTTGGTTGCCAACTATCCATTGAGAAGCTCGTATGTCACCTCTCTAGTCACCGTTTCCCCTGTCTCACATGTCTCTGGTCAACACGCCTGTTTGGGACGATTGAATGGCACCATGACAGTTTTGGATCTACATGACTCACTAATGCACTTTCATGACCTTCATGATGATTTCAAGTTTCGAGGACCTATGTGAGACACTCGAAATAGTTTATGGACCGAAGATACACTTCACTACTCATAAATATATAACCAAACAATGATTTTAAGTATTTATGGGTAACTTTAATAATTTAGAACATATGGTGTCTCAATTTTTTTTGAGCAACCAGCAGGAACGCTGCCTTTTCATTAAGAAGAGGGAAATATGTACAAAGTGGCATGTTTAGGGGACATGCCGGGAACCCCAACTCACACCGCATGCAGATTACTCATACCAATGGATAGCTCTTGGTCTAAAAGCTAAATCTCACGGGGCAATTTTCTCCATGGTTAGATGGGCCACCTCAATATACATCATGCGTATGCCATTGAAGATGCGCCGGTTCCGTTCTTTCCAAACATTCCACATGATGTAAACGATGAGGCCGCTGTGGCCTGTGGCGCCTCTTGTTGTCATTGTTGGAGTGCCTTAGGAGAATTTCCCACCAGGCATCCATGGGGGTGGAAGAAGCGGCAAGATTCTGGCTCGAATTGATTCCCTGCCAGGAGAGCACCATGGAATGAACCGCTGCGGTGAAGGGGCACTCCTTACACAGGTGTGTGACTGTCTCCATGGAGCTCAGGTAGAGCTGGCAGATGGGGTCATGGGGCCAGCCTCGCAGGGCCAGACGGTCGGCGGTGAGGATTCGGTCACCGGCCAAGAAAAGAGTCTACATTTTTGTTCCGCGTGGGCGCGCCATATCTTGTTCGTCTCGAATTTGCCATGGGATCCGATGAACTGAGCCGAGTAGGCAGAGCTTGCCGTATAGTCTCCGCTGGGGGGTCCAAATCCAAGGGATGGAGTCTTGGCGTAGGGTCTCTAGAGCATCTATGCAGTTTGCTCTTGTGTGCATGAATCATTATTATTTCTGACATGATTGTGTTCAGCGAACCAATTTGTGGTTGGATGGTTATGAGCGCTTGCGTCCGTACTGCGTTTAAAAAAAAATATGGTTGTGTTCATAATTTTGGTGTTCCAAAACCAGCTAGGTTGCAATTTTGTGAGTTGAGCGTAGAAAGGAAAGTAACAATAGCTCAACGGCGAAGGAACGAATATTTACAGCTCCAAAAACACTGTATAATCAAGGAATACTTACTTTTAGCTTGTTTAACTTGCCATATCATCATGGCGTTGGATTCTTTGAAGGATCCTCCGCCTCTTCCCGACCCGGGCAGCCCCCCTTCTATTCCCGCCACATGGATCCCAAAAAGAAAGAAAAGAAGAAAGAATAGAAACTTCGTAAAAGGCAGGAAAATAAAATTTTGAAATATCTCTCAGATCGCACCATATAAGGCTACGCGCACCCACCCCGCACTCCCCAGCACTACCGCGCGACGGCCCCCGTCCCCACCTCCGTCGCAATGGCGATTCGCCGGCAGCGCCGCGCCTTCCCGCTCGTCCCCTTCCTCGTCTCCCTCCTCGCCGTCGCCGCCTATGGCCGCCTCATCTCCGACGGCATGCCGGCCACCCCGTCCTCCTCCGTCCTCGCGTCCCCGCTGTCCTCGGCCGCCATCCGCCTCAACTCCTCCTCGCCGGCCACGGCTGCGGCCGAGGAGTGCGAGCAGACGTACGGCTTCCTCCCGTGCACCACCACCGTGTTCGGGAACATGTTCCTGGTGCTCACCTACGGGTTCCTCATGTTCAAGGCGGCCACGTTCCTGTCGGCCGGCAGTGAGCTGCTGCTCGAGATCATGGGGCCCGGCCTCGTCGGCGGCCTCCTCCTCCCCATCCTCGGCGCCCTCCCCGACGCGCTCCTCGTGCTCGGTATGCTCGTCCTTGCTTCCTTGCTTAAATTCTACCTAACACACCTCGTTCAAGGCTATGACCTCTTTAAGCATTCTTTCATGTTCCCAAAAAAGCTGTACTAGCTCGGTTCTCTCTGAAGGAGAGAATGATTTGCTCTTCAAGCAACTGCGGAGCTGATCTTTAGAAATAGTAGTTGTATCTTACCGAAGAGTAAATGCTTGTTGAGAACAGATTGAAAAGTAAAAAGCAAATCCTCCCTTTTATGTTGGCTCTTCGGTTCTTGATTTGTTTCGGATCTGAACCCTCTGGTTCGATCTGATTGGATCAGAGCATAATAAGCTGTATGACCCCCATTGGTAGACCTTGGGCTTGTGCATTAGCCCGGTTTCTCTTGCTGATCTCATCAGCTTGCTCTTTTCGTTGGCACATGCATGGCTCAACCCAAAAGTAGCCTATTTGGAGACTTTTATATTGGTAATTTATAACCAAATCTTAAGCCCCAACCAACCACCCACGCCCAAGGACAAACATAGGTTGCAAATTATGCCCTGCTTTCTCTGGAATCTGCCGGTTCATTAACTTTTATTTAAGTTTCACCAGTATACTTGTGGTCACTGGCCTTTGACTTTCCCCACTTTCTGTTCTAAATCTTTTCTTGTTATCTTCTTTGCATAATTTACCTTTCTTTGTCCGCTGCACACATAGTGGATTGGTGATGGCTTCGAGCTGTTTTTCTCTCTAATTTCGTGGGGTTTTCTTGCCTTTGATCGGTATTTTCGTATGGTAATAACAGTGATTCTTTGAGAATAGCTTTCGAAATATTGTGGCAAAAGGAACCGTATCGCCAAATAGTTCGCTGATCAATCGTTGGTGTCTTGGTGATGGGTAGGTATAATCACTAGTGTATTGGGAAGGTGTTCTATTAGTCCGTCAGTTAATCAGCTAACATCTTACAGTTAATTGTTTTGTGATATTGTGGAACGGTAGTACATCATATGGTTACCAACAGTAACACATTGATTACTTGCATGTATCAGAAAGGACCTAATTTCTCCAAAGATCAAATGCAAGGTTCCCTGGTGAAATAAGTTAACTCTGTAGTAATTACTCAAAAATAAGAATAATAAGTTGTTCTATACATTAGTAAAGGCTAGTACAAAGACAGGAATGCAAATTTTAATAGTGGACAAGCACGCAACATGCTTTATATAACATAACACGGCTGCCAATTTTCTACATTATTCTCAATGAGATATGCATAACTAGTATAATTGATCACTTCTAAATTCAACATCGTCAATATTTGGTGTCTCTTAATAAATGGTGTACTTCTCCTGTGATCACTTCAAAGACTAGCTTACTACAGTACTTGTTTGCACATTCTTACTTGGGTTTTAGGTGGTATAAACATTTTTATGTGACAGAAACATCTTTTATTGTCTCGGATGCTCTGCTCACAACGGAGTTATGATGGTCCATATGCTAGAATCACGAAGCTATTTAATTTCTATGCAGACTGCGCTTGATGCACACGTTCACACATAATTCTGATCTGTTTGTTCTGTTATGTTAACAGTATCTGGTCTCTCTGGGACTAAAGAGACTGCACAAAGTCAGGTCCTCATCGGCATGGGGCTGCTTGCTGGTTCGACCGTCTTTCTTCTCACCCTGCTTTGGGGAACTTGTGTTGTTGTTGGCAAGTGTGATGTTGGGGAAAATGGTGTTGCTATTGATTCAACTGACACTAAGGGCTTCAGCTTGACTGGTAAGTTGCCACTCTGTATGTATGTTGTTACTGCAGTCTGAAGATTTCTGATACTTGGTTGTGTTGTAAATTATGCAGTAGAAATGCTGTCAGTTTTATCTCGAAAAGAATACAACAGTTCAGTTATTGACTTATTTAACAGTGTTTGATATGATCGCACCCTGTTGCAGGCTCTGGCATTACAACTGATGTGCAAACTAGCTACGCAGCACGAATCATGGCCATATCTGTTATTCCCTTTGTCATTGCTCAGTTCCCGAAAATGTTGAAGACTCACCATGGGGAGCGCCTAGCCATCTTACTGGCCCTAATTGCTTCATTCTCACTTGTACTCGGCTACTGCTTGTATCAGGTAAATATTTAGACAGTTTCATTTGTAGGAGGCTGCAAATGATGGAAAGATTGGATTAAATTTTGACAGTTAGATTCTACTCTTTGCATCAGGTTTTCCAGCCTTGGGTTCAGAAGAGGAAGCTCGCATATGCAAAGCACAAGCATGTGATCTCTGGGATCCTACAGCATGCCCAAAAGCAAGCACTGGGCCGTCTGCTTAACGATGACGGCACACCTAATGAAAACGTCATAAGAAAGTGAGGTTCTTAAAGTATATAGTTACTTTCGATATTCAAATAACACAACATTCATGAGCATGATATGAAACCTTGTCTATGCTCACCCGCAGGTTGTTCCACAAGATCGACAACGATGACAGCCGTAACTTGTCACGAGCGGAGCTACATGCGCTTATTATTGGGATCAACTTTGAGGAGATTGACTTTGACAAGAATGATGCAGTCGATAAGATCATGAACGACTTTGATACTTCAGGCAATGACACTGTGGAGGAGGACGAGTTTGTCGCAGGAATGAAAATATGGCTTCATGAGGCGAAGCGCAAAGTGGCGGCTAGTGGTGCCTACTCTAACAAGTTTGTGAACGACTACCACGCTGTAAGTTTATTTACTTCTGATCCCTGTAAACAGAAATAGACACAGAGCACACCTTTTCAGATAAGAAATATAATAACTTACTCTATGGAAACATGAAAACGAGTTTAGATAGTAGTGTAACTTGGACACGAAAGAGATAGAAACTTACCGAGTTGTCTGAATTCTGCAGAGAACTAGGGAGGAGCATGACCAGTTGGTCGACAGATCTGACGAGGCAGTGGAGAGCGTCGAGAACCCTGGCTGGTGCATTGCCAAAGCCGTGGGATACCTGATTCTCGGCGCTACCATTTGTGCTGCATTTGCAGACCCGCTCGTTGATGCTGTCCACAACTTCTCTAACGCCACACACATCCCGTCCTTCTTTGTCTCGTTCATCGGTCTCCCGCTGGCAACCAATTCCAGCGAGGCCGTCTCGGCCATCATCTTCGCCAGCAGGAAGAAGCAGAGGACTTGCTCCCTCACTTTCTCCGAGGTACAGTGAAATTCCTTAGCTTGTAAAACCGCCCATCTCTCTACTCTGGGCTAACAACATCCTTCGGTAAACTTAACGGCAAATTCGCTTGCAGGTATACGGCGGTGTGACCATGAACAACACACTGTGCCTGGGCGTGTTCTTAGCGCTCATCTACTTCAGGGAGCTGACGTGGGACTTCTCTTCGGAGGTGCTCGTCATCCTGCTCGTCTGTGTCATCATGGGCCTCTTCACAAGCTTCCGGACCAGCTTCCCGCTCTGGACCTGCCTGGTGGCGTACCTGCTGTACCCTCTGACCCTCGCCGTCGTCTACGTCCTCGACTTCGTCTTCGGTTGGTCATAGGCTCATGCTTCTAGTCTGGACACACGCTTGAGTTTGATCCTGTCGTGATTTTTGACTCGTTGTAATTTATCTGTTTAGACTTGGAGGTGTTTATTGTGTTCATATCCACGGTGTGCATTGTGTATCCCTGAATCTATCTTAAGGTCTCGTCTGGTCGCAGCGTTTGTGTGCGTCCTCTTCTCTTCGGTACTGGTATTAAACATATACGGAGGATACTGGGAGCTACATGCTAGAAATAAGCTTGAGATTAACCTATTTTATCTGGATTTCGCCCTTCGTATGAAGATTATGAGGTGGCATTTCCTAGGTTGTCATGTGTGTGTGTGTGAGAAAATTTCATTGTGGCACTTGCTAGATGTGCACAGGAGACCCCACAAGCTAGCTGTGAAGTGATGCCCATCCTTTGCACATGCTCTCCTTTCCGCTGCCGGCATCATCTACCCATCTCACACTTTTCTGTTGAGTTTCTACTACATTTGGCACCAGCATACCTGGACCATACATAAAAGCTCCCTGCTTCCATCATGCACACTGCTCTACTTCACTTCGCCAGAAATGAACATAGTGGCTCAGTAAATTGACCACATCACCAGAAGGTTTATTGGCAGTGAAAAACATGTCCTAGAAAACATCTCTTGATACATCTGATGTCACTACTTGAACACATCTGTCTCTACCCTTCTCCACAACTTCCCTAATGTTCATTGCATGTTTTGTCAACCCTTCCATAGCTTCAGCTCCAAGTCGATTTCCCCATCCGACACGTCGGCCTTCCGCTCGCTCGGGGCTCTCTCACGGTCGACCGGGCCGATCGGGAGGAAGTTGTAGAATTGCAGGGACGACGATGACGGCGAAGCTGAAACGCTCCCGAGCTGATCAAAAAGCTTTCATCAGTTACAGACTTACAGTCAAATCAAGCTCACACATTTTACAGGGTTCAGAAGAGCGTGGCGTTTCACTTGCCTGGGATGGCATGGCGCTGGCACTGAAGTCGCTGTACTCCGGGATGTGCATTGATGGCACCACATGAGGCTGCCTCATGAGTTGTGGAGGCCGGGAGCTCAGGGTGAGCAAGCCAGCGTCTCTGCTACGGCCGGTATCCTTGCAGTGACCGAACTCTGGCGTCCAGTCTGAACAACTTGGGTACGCAGCACTGCTGCACGGCACAGTTGAAGGTGAAAAAAAAACCTGATTATACTCCAACAACACTAGGTTGATATCAAGAGAATTTCTGCCAAAATGCAATACTTTTTTCAATGGTAAATACAGTACAGTACAAAACAAGAGGGAGTATACTATATATGGTGAACAGGCTACGCGTTTCTTAGCTTTTTATCAGGTAAATTCAACGAGGGTGAAGGCGTGAAGCTGTAAATTTTAGTGATATTGAGATGGATAGAAGTAACTGCTGGATACAAGAACAGTTACTACCATTCTGGAAATAACAACGCAGTGAAATTACTTGCCCGGAATATGAGGAGCAAACAGAGGCAAGAATTTAAACTCTGATAAACTGAAACGGTGAGCTAAAGCCGCAATCTACCTGAAATAATTGGTTGCTCTGAACTCGTATCTGCTCAGGTCAGGAGTAACATCGGCCAGCCCGGAATCGCTCGCCGTCCTGACGGCGAACGGCGGCAACGGAGGAGGGGCGAAGGCTTTGCTCGTCGTCGTGAATGGGGTCATCCCCTCGAACATGAAGGGCCAGGACCTATCCACGCCGGCCGTTTCCTGCACTCTACCCAAATCCACATTCAGCGACCATCCATGACAGGCAAGTTCATCATGGGAACGGCGTGAGACATACGTACCCTCTCGTCCTCCGTCGGCGCCGGCGCCGCCGCCGCGCCGCTCCTCCTGCTGCTGCTACTGTACATTTGGTTTGAAGGGGGCTCCGTTGGGTGGCTCGACGGCGCCGTCAGGGACAGGCCCGTGCTCACCTGGTCGGCGAAAGATTTGCGCAAGTTTGAGACCTCGTTCGTGTATAGACATGCATACGCTGAGCGGTGACGTGGGGAGGGCAGGCACGTACCATTGGGAGTGGAGGTTGCGGGCACAGGCTTCTCTTGTACGGGTGCTTGGTCGGATCCGCCGGGCTCCAGAGCGCCGGCGGGAAGCCGCAGTGGTCCGCGGCGGCCGGCCTCGAGAGGGCGCTCAGCGGGGGCGGCGGCGGCGGCGGGTGATGGTGCAGCGTGGGCGCGGGGAGGTGGCAGAGGGCCCCGCCGTTGAGCGCGTGCGACGACGGCGTGGCCGCGGACGGCCCTCCCCCCATCTTCTTCTGCTCCTCGATGCGGAGCTTCTCGAGCTGCGCCACGCCGAGGCCTCGCTGCGGGATCTTCTTGGGCTTGTTCTTCCTCGACGCTCGCGCCACGCCGGTGGCCGCGCCGTTGCCGTTGCCGTTGCCGCCGCCGTACTTGGCCAGCTGCTGCTGCAGGTGGTGGTTGCTGCTGCTGCTCGGCTCCTGCACCATCTCGTCGCACCAAATCAACCGAACACGCGTCTCCTCCCGTCCCCGCGACCGCGAGCGCCTCACGGAACGCGAGAAGTCACCACACCACCAAATGGGATCGCATCACGGACTCATGGCCGGGGCGGGGGAGAACGCGGCCAACAGAAGTGCAACGGAACGACCGGCGAGGGGAGATCAGGCCGGCCGGGGACGCGCGTGTGGCCGGCGGTGTCGCAACTCAAGGAGGCAGGGGACTAGCGCTAACGCGGCGCGGGGCGGGCGCAGCACGGTCCGTGCAGCCTACCGGATCAAGAAACCTGCGGCTGTGTGTGGGGCGGAGGCGCAATGCGCGGGGTATATATAGGTGCGCGGGAGCCGAGAAGAGTGTGCGAGCGAGTGGCGAGTGGTGCCAGGCGCGGGGGACTCGGGAGCGGGAGATCTAGACTAGACACGGAGAGAGACGAGGAGGGGGGAGATGAGATGAGATGATGGGATCGTATCTTGTTTCTTTTTCTTCGCCTAATTTGCCGCCCTAATCCTCGCTCCGCTTTGACATGACACACAAGCTCGATGTCTCTCTCTCTCTCTCTCTCTCTCTCTCTCCTCCGAGGTTGCAGGAGAAAAGGGGCCACGATACTAGGAGCAACAACCGCTGGCCTGACCAAATTGAACGGCTGCGGCCACATAAGCATGCGAGATTATCGGGCTCAGTTTTCGTCACCAACTGCTTGCCGCCAATCTTAGAGCATCTCCGACGGCTCCGCTTAACTCTCCTACAACAATCGTATGCAAGTTTGTACTTAGAATAGGATATTAATTGTCCATTGATATTATGTACGATATTAATTATATGTTTTTATATGGTCAACACCGACGTCTATATCAAGTATGATATTAATTACATGATAAGCATATTGAGCGTCAAGCAATATTGGCCGCTCACCATGCTTGACGCTCAATATTGGGCAATGCAAGCCATTGCATTGATATAATTGAAAAAAAAGTCATTGCATTGATATGGTTTAGTGATCGAGATTATTTGGATATGTCCATTTGAGTCTTTTATATTGGTACATTTTTTTTGCAGGTGTTTGTATTAGTATATAGATATAGACGATATAGATTAGGCATGTTACAATGCAATGTCGCATCAGAAGAGACGCTTAGAGAAACAAACTAGTTTTCTTTAAACACAATTGCTTATTTGTAAAGAGTAGGCGCTTAATTAGGCCCCTCTCATGTAAAGATAAGCACATGTGCTTCAGAAAAACTTGATTTATTTTACTAAACAGCTTTCTAAACACCTTGCATTGTACATGGCCTTAGAGGAGTTGACCCCAGAAATCTACTCCAGAAGATCCCCAATCTTGTCACCTCTTATTGAACATCACCACTAATACTGAAACTTAGCACACACTTATGGTCTAAAACTGCACTGCAACAATGGAAAAACAACGCAATCTTAGCACCATTTCATGTACTAATTCAAGGATCGTTTCTTAACATAGAAGAAAACATGTGCAACAGTATATACGGAGGAAATAACTTCCACAACACCCCGGACACTCCTCAGACGACGTCTATCGTCAGGAGAAACTCTCTTAACAAGAGCAAAACATCAACACATGTAGACACCAGATTTTTATGTGGAAAACCCTCAAGTTGGTGTAAAAACCACGGGCCGAAGCCACCCAAATATTCTTTCACTATTATCAAGTGTGGGATACAACAAGTTCTTCTTTAGATAGCACTAGAGGCTCTCATGCATCAAGTTGCCTTCATCTTCGATAGCATCAACAAGAATTTGGGGTTGCGAGAGCTGGTGATTGGAACAATCTCACCAAAGATAGTGAAACCACAACTTGAAGGAGACAACATAGTGGATCTGGACTTCACAACCTTGGAGATGAGCTCCCTTTGCTTGATGGTAAGCTTCTTCCATCAATTTTCCTCTTTCTTCCCGCTCTCTCTTAGTTTTCTCTTTTCTTCTTCAATGGAGGCTCAACTCAGATTCGTCACTCTTGTGTTGGTAGCTGCCGGATGGAGGCTAAACAAACCCTTTTGTCATGTGCAAAGTTCAAAATGACCATAGGTTATAAATAACCGTAATGGATAGTGGGCTCTTGCACATCTTTGAGCAGCCAAAAAGGCTTCAAATGATCATCTTCTCCGACTCATGAAGGGGGCACCGCTATGCCCGCTACCTTGCAACATGCTTATAGCTTCTCATTTGGCAATATGTTGGTCATCATCTATCCGAAACATTGTTGTGGATATGGATCTTCTCAAATTGTAGCAACTTGGAATTAACAACATCTGGAATCCAATGATATCTCACATCATTATGCTTGTTCGTGAGTTATAGCTTGAATTCTTAGCAAGGTGAATATGGATCATCGCAAAATAAAACATACTTATCTTGATTCATGTCGAGTTATTGCCGTAAGTTCTTCACCACATCACTTCTTTGCAACCATCAACTACAGCTATATACTCAACTTCTATACTTGATATAGAAACACATTTATGCAATCTTGATTGCCATGACACCGCCCCTCTGCATAAGTCATTAGGTATCCAGATGTGAACTTCATGCGATCCTTGTCACCAGCATAATTTGAATTTGTATAGCCCTACAATACAAGATCACCACTTCCAAAGCATAAACATGATGCAGAAGTTCCTTTGGGATACCTTAGTATCCACTTCACAACTTCTCAATGAGCTTTACCTAGATTTGTCATGAACCAACTAACAATTCCTACTGCTTAGGCAATGCCAGGCCTAGTGCACACTGATACGTATCCAACATATCTATAATTTTTGTACGGTTCATGCTACATTTGTACCAATTCTATACACTATGGGCATACTTTTTTTTGGACTAACATATTAATCCAGTGCCCAGTGTCAGTTCTTGGTTTTTCTAGTTTTGTGTAACGCCCCAGACATACCCGCTGGTTACTGGCCGTTACTCCTGGCGGGATCTAGACTGTCCCCACTGTCAACACTAGTCTTTCCTGTGCACTTTGTCCTCACTCATGCGCACCTGGGACCAACTTCCCAGTCGGTCATCCATCCTGAAATTGCTCCAAGCTGAGCACACTTAACTTTGGAGTTCTTTCCGAATGAGCTCTCGGAAAAGAAGAAATTCCTTGTTGATATGAGTAGTCTATCATCCCTAATAAGCCAGGCTCTCACATACACCGCCACTCAAAGGAACCGACGTCCTCGTCGGGACACAGGAACGTTCCCTCTTGGCACATATGTCTGTGCATCTAGTCCAGCACATGTGCCATGCCGTGTGCCACGACGGGTCACAAACGTCATGCACAACATGACCGTGCACCTGTCCTCAAACATCCGTGTAACCGCGAGGGTCGACTTTGATGCCAACTTGTAACACCTCAGACATACCCACCGGTTACTGTCCGTTACTCTTGGTGGGATCTAGACTGTCCCCATAGATCAACACTAGTCTTTCTTGTGCATTTTGTCCTCATTCATGTGTACCTGGGACCAACTTCTCAGTCGGTCACCCATCCTGAAATTGCTCCAAGCTAAGCACGCTTAACTTTGGAGTTCTTTCCAAATGGACTCCCGAAAAAGAAGGAATTCCTTTTTGATATGAGTAGTCTATCATCCCTAATAAGCTAGGCTCTCACATTTTGGTATTTCAAGAAGACTAGGTTTGCAACTTTCATGTCGAAAGAGGACCAGGGAGCCAAGACTAGCCCTTGGTGGGCCCCACAGGGCCTAGGCGTCCTTAGGATGCGTCCACCTTACATGAGCGCCTATGGCTTGTGGGCACCCCGAGGGTTGCTTCGGTGCCCAATGGTCTATATATTCTCCGAAACCCTCACCCTAATGATCGAGCATTTTTTTTGCCATCGTCACATCAAATTTCCGAGGCGATCTTTATTTTCAACCATGATCTGGAACTGTGCCGAAGTGGGAAGTCATCTTCATCATCACCACAACCTCAATCCTTGCATTCCAAGATGAGTTGTGAGTAGTCCACCCCCTAGATTATGGGTTCATGACAACAGCCAATGTGTAATCTCTCCATCTTGATGTATTTACATGATCAATACAATAGCCATATGAGCTACCCTACATAATTATGGTTAACCTTATGTATCTGTAGCGATGATGTAGATCATGTGATGAATTATTCATTTATGTATAGATTTATGAAAGCCATCTTGTTTGATCTATATATGTATATTTTTCTCCAGTTACTTGTTTACTCTTGGCAAGTTTAGATCTGTAATTAGTAGTGGGAGAGGTGCGCATTAGTTGGGTTCAATTTTGCAAGTAATCTACCATAGTGAGAGAAAGCAGAAAAGCTTGTACTGAATTGAGACAGTGTAAAAGCTTGTACTGAATTGTTGCCACTAAGGGCTAAGGTTTATTAGAGAATTCATTGGGATCCCATAAACAAAACAGTATGTCATATTGCCCAAAGCAATTACCTGTGTTCACATTTAAGTCTAGATGGTGCAAAGGGATCTTGACCTATGGACAGGCTATTTAGCTATAAAATGCAGATGCTATATAGGTCTAATAATATTATGGACATATTGCCCATGTAGAATCAACACATTTATATGTTTGGCATGGGCATGGAATATTTTATTATGTACTTTTGCACATGGTTGTGTTACTTACTACACTTCTATGTATTGGGGAGATGCAATTGGTGAAGCTATGAACCCGGTCCACCTTTTAGCATAATCATCTTCCAACAAATTTTACATGTCTTTTTATTTCCAATTTGTTTTATTTCTAAAATAAAAAATATTACCAACCACTTTATCTTTTAATTGCCTTATGCAACTACCAAGACTAGCAAGATTGACACCCTTGTTAGCTCTATCGGGGACACACGTGAAGTATTATAATATGATAAAAGTAGACCCGGGGGCCATAGTTTTCACTAGAGGCTTCTCTCTCGAACACATAGCATACAGTGGGTAAACAAATTACTGTTGGGCAATTGATAGAAAAGAGCATAGTTATGACGTAATTCATGGCAATGATCACACATATAGGCATCACGTCCGTGACAATTAGACCGGCTCCTGCCTGCATCTACTACTATTACTCCACCAATCGACTGCTATCAAGCATGCATCTATGGTATTAAGTTCATGACAAACAGAGTAACACTTTAAGCAAGATGACATGATGTAGACAAAGTAAACCCAATCAATATGAATAAACCCCGTCGTTTTATCCTTAGTAGCAACAATACAATACGTGCCTCGCTACCCTTTCTATCATGAGGTGAGGACACCGCAAGATTGAACCCACTACAAAGCACCTCTTGTTGGAAATATGCCCTAGAGGCAATAATATTGTATTATTATATTTCCATTATTCATAATTAAGAGTTTATATTTCATGCTATAACTGATATGATCCTGGAATATGCGATTCAGTGGAAAACTCATATGCACGTGTGGAATGATAAACGGTCAAACAATAGGTTCCCGGTCCAGCCTCTAGGACTGGCTCAAGTGTTGTTGCTGATCACGTTTTTCGGATCTTAGGATATCGTTAGGTGCAACGATAGTCCTAAAAACAACATTGAGGGTATGTCGTTAGAAGAACGATCATATTGAATCGACCCAATCTTGTATGTTATACTTTGTGATCATATCGTCTGAAATCATCTGTTATAACACGAAGTGTTAGCATGTGTACTTTAGTTCTTCAGACCATGAGAGTGTCTCGGTTACTTCTTACCAGACGGTGGACTTTGGGGTTGCTCAAGCGTCATCTGTAACAAGGTGATCACAACAACAACTTTCAGGTTCACCGGAAAGTTTGACAAGTGAACGAACAACTCGAGAGTGGGAATTGCTCCTTCGACGTTGGAGAGATATTCTTAGGGCCCCCTCGGTGTGACGGTATCCATCATCGTCTGGCCAGACACAGGTGACTACGTCACGGGGATGCCGGAACACGTCAACGAGAAAAAAGAACAAAACCGGTGGGAGCAACGATATAGTGGGCATGGTGATGACCCAAGAGGATACCGTTGCACACCGGGTTTTTTAAAGTATCGCAAAGCAAAGGGAACATCACATGATAACCAAAGGTTCACTCGAATATCATTCATGTTGTTGGGAAACGTAGCATGCAATTTCAAAAATTTCCTACGCTCACGCAAGATCTATCTAGGAGATGCATAGCAACGAGAGGGGGAGAGTGTGTCTACGTACCCTCGTAGACCGAAAGCGGAAGCGTTTGAACCCGCGGTTGATGTAGTCGAACTTCTTCTAGCTCCGACCGATCAAGTACCGAACATACGGCACCTTCGAGTTCTGCACACGTTCAGCTCGATGACGTCCCTCGTCCTCTTGATCCAGCAAGGTGTTGAGGAAGTAGATGAGTTCCGTCAGCACGACGGCGTGGTGACGGTGATGGTGAAGTGATCTCCGCAGGGCTTCGCCTAAGCACCACGAAAATATGACCGAGGTAGTAAACGGTGGATGGGGGCGCTGCACACGGATAGGACTATGTTGTGTCCTTGTGTGGCGCCCCCTCCCCACATATATATATAGGTGGGAGGGGAGGAGGCAGCCCCTAGGGCGCCCTAAGAGACCTGGCGGCAGCCCTAGGGCTGCTGCCTTGCCCTGCGCCCCCCCCCCTTTCCTTATATATCGGAGGGGGAAGGAAAGGGGGGAGAGGTGGAAGGAAGGGGGAATCCTATTCCCTTTCTTTCCTTTCCTCCTTCCCCTTTCCTTCTCCATCTTGGCCGTCCCATATGGGGGGCGCACCAGCCCCTTGTGGCTGGTGTGTTTCCCCTCTTGGCCCATATCTTTTGCCGGGGGTGCCCGGAACCTCTTCCGGTGACCCGATAAGTACCCGGTGACCCCCGAAACACTTCCGGTGTCCGAATACCATCGTCCTATATATCAATCTTTACCTCTCGACCATTTAGAGACTCCTCGTCATGTCCATGATCTCATCTGGGACTCCGAACAACATTCGGTCACCAAATCACATAACTCATATAATACTATATCGTCAACGAACGTTAAGCGTGCGGACCCTACGGGTTCGAGAACTATGTAGACATGACCGAGACACCTCTCCGGTCAATAACCAATAGCGGAACCTGGATGCTCATATTGGCTCCTACATATTCTATGAAGATATTTATCGATCGAACCGTTATGACAACATACGTAATTCCCTTCGTCAATCGGTATGTTACTTGCCCGAGATTCGATCGTCGGTATCTTCATACCTAGTTCAATCTCGTTACCGGCAAGTCTCTTTACTCGTTCCGTAATACATCACCTCGTGACACTCCTTAGTCATTTGCTTGCAAGCTTATGATGTGTATTACCGAGAGGGCCCAGAGATACCTCTCCGATACTCGGAGTGACAAATCCTAATCTCGATCTATGCCAACTCAACAAACACCTTCGGAGATACCTGTAGAACATCTTTATAATCACCCAGTTATGTTGTGACGTTTGATAGCACACAAGGCATTCCTCCGGTATCCGGGAGTTGCATAATCTCATAGTCGAAGGAATATGTATTTGACATGAAGAAAGCAATAGCAATAAAACTGAACGATCATTATGCTAAGCTAACGGATGGGTCTTGTCCATCACATCATTCTCCTAATGATGTGATCCCGTTATCAAATGACAACTCATGTCCATGGTTAGGAAACCATAGCCATCTTTGATCAACGAGCTAGTCAAGTAGAGGCTCACTAGGGACACGGTGTTTGTTTATGTATTCACACATGTATTTAGGTTTCCAATCAATACAATTCTAGCATGAATAATAAACCTTTATCATGAATAAGGAAATATACAATAACAACTTTATTATTGCCTCTAGGGCATATTTCCTTCAGTCTCCCACTTGCACTAGAGTCAATAATCTAGTTCACATCACCATGTGATTAACACCAATAGTTCACATCGTCATGTGATTAACACCCATAGTTCACATCGCCATGTGACCAATACCCAAAGGGTTTACTAGAGTCAATAATCTAGTTCACATCGCCATGTGATTAACACCCAAAGAGTACTAAGGTGTGATCATGTTTTGCTTGTGAAAGAAGTTTAGTCAACGGGTCTGTCACATTCAGATCCGTATGTATATTTGCAAATTTCTATGTCTACAATGCTCTGCATGGTGCTACTCTAGCTAATTGCTCCCACTTTCAATACGTATCCAGATTGAGACCCAGAGTCATCTCGATCGGTGTAAAAGCTTGCATCGACGTAACTCTTTATGACGAACTCTTTATCACCTCCATAACCGAGAAATATTTCCTTAGTCTTCTAAGGATAATTTTGACCGCTGTCTAGTGATCTACTCCTGGATCACTATTGTACCCCCTTGCCAAACTCATGGCAAGGTACACAACAGGTTTGGTACACAGCATGGCATACTTTATAGAACCTATGGCTGAGGCATAGGGAATGACTTTCATTCTTTCTCTATCTTCTGCCGTGATCGGGCTTTGCGTCTTACTCAATTTCACACCTTGCAACACAGGCAAGAACCCTTTCTTTGACTGATCCATTTTGAACTTCTTCAAAACTTTATCAAGGTATGTGCTTTGTGAAAGTCCTATTAAGCGTCTCGATCTATCCCTATAGATCTTGATGCCCAATATATAAGCAGCTTCACCGAGGTCTTTCATTGAAAAATTCTTATTCAAGTATCCTTCTATGCTATCCAGAAATTCTATATCATTTCCAATCAACAATATGTCATCCACATATAATATCAGAAATGCTACAGAGCTCCCACTCACTTTCTTGTAAATACAGGCTTCACCGAAAGTCTGTATAAATCCATATGCTTTGATCACTTCATCAAAGCATATATTCCAACTCCGAGATGCTTGCACCAGTCCATAGATGGATTGCTGGAGCTTGCACACTTTGTTAGCACCTTTAGGATCGACAAAACCTTCTGGTTCTATCATATACAATTCTTCCTTAAGAAATCCATTAAGGAATGCAATTTTGATGTCCATTTGCCAGATTTCATAATCATAAAATGCGGCAATTGCTAACATGATTCGGACGGACTTAAGCATCGCTACGGGTGAGAAAATCTCATCGTAGTCAACCCCTTAAACTTGTCAAAAACCTTTTGTGACAAGTCGAGCTTTATAGACAGTAACATTACCATCAGCGTCAGTCTTCTTCTTGAAGATCCATTTATTTTCTATGGCTTGCCGATCATCGGGCAAATCCACCAAAGTCCACACTTTGTTCTCATACATGGATCCTATCTCAGATTTCATGGCCTCAAGCCATCTGTCGGAATCTAGGCTCATCATAGCTTCTTCATAGTCCGTAGGTTCGCCTTGGTCTAGTAACATGACTTCCAGAACAGCATTACCGTACCACTCTGGTGCGGATCATGCTCTGGTTGACCTACGAGGTTCAGTAGTAACTTGATCTGAAGTTTCATGATCATCATCATTAGCTTCCTCTCTAGTTGGTGTAGGCATCACAGGAACGGTTTTCTCTGATGTGCTACTTTCCAATTCAAGAGAAGGTACAATTACCTCATCAAGTTCTACTTTCCTCCCACTCAATTCTTTCGAGAGAAACTCCTTCTCTAGAAAGGTTCCATTCTTGGCAACAAAGATCTTTCCTTCGGATCTGTGGTAGAAGGTGTACCCAATTGTTTCCTCAGGGTATCCTATGAAGACACACTTCTCTGATTTGGGTTCGAGCTTATCAGGCTGAAGCCTTTTGACATAAGTGTCGCAACCCCAAACTTTAAGAAACGACAGCTTAGATTTCCTGCCAAACCATAGTTCATACGGTGTCGTCTCAACGGATTTAGACGGTGCCTTATTTAACGTGAATGCAGCTGTCTCTAATGCATAACCCCAAAACGATAGTGGTAAATCGGTAAGAGACATCATAGAATGCACCATATCTAATAAAGTACAGTTACGACGTTCGGACACACCATTACGCTGTGGTGTTCCAGGTGGCGTGAATTGTGAAACTATTCCACATTGTTTTAGATGAAGGCCAAACTCGTAACTCAAATATTCGCCTCCGCGATCAGATCGTAGAAACTTTATTTTCTTGTTACGATGATTCTCCACTTCACTCTGAAATTCTTTGAACTTTTCAAATGTTTCAGACTTGTGTTTCATTAAGTAGATATACCCATATCTACTCAAATCATCTGTGAAGGTCATAAAATAATGATACCTGCCGCGTGCCTCAACACTTATCGGACCGCATACATCAGTATGTATTATTTCCAATAAGTCATTAGCTCGCTCCATTGTTCCGGAGAACGGAGTTTTAGTCATCTTGCCCATGAGGCATGGTTCGCAAGTATCAAATGATTCATAATCAAGTGATTCCAAAAGCCCATCTGCATGGAGTTTCTTCATGCGCTTTACACCAATATGACCTAAACGGCAGTGCCACAAAAATGTTGCACTATCATTATCAACTTTGCATCTTTTGGCATCAATATTATGAATATGTGTATCACTATGATCGAGATTCAATAAACCATTTACATTGAGTGTTTGACCATAGAAGGTTTTATTCATGTAAACAGAACAACAATTATTCTCTAACTTAAATGAATAACCGTATCGCAACAAACATGATCCAATCATATTCATGCTCAACGCAAACACCAAATAACATTTATTTATTTAGGTCCAACACTAATCCCGAAGGTAGAGGGAGTGTGCGATGGTGATCTTATCAACCTTGGAATCACTTCCAACACACATCGTCACCTCGTCATTAACTAGTCTCTGTTCATTTTGCAACTCTTGTTTTGAGTTACTAACCTTAGCAACTGAACCGGTATCAAATATCCAGGGGCTACTATGAACACTAGTAAAATACACATCAATAACATGTATATCAAATATACCTTTGTTCACTTTGCCATCCTTCTTATCCGCCAAGTATTTGGGGCAGTTCCGCTTCCAGTAACCATTTCCTTTGCAGTAGAAGCACTCAGTTTCAGGCTTGGGTCCAGCTTTGGGCTTCTTCATGGGAGCGACAACTTGCTTGCCATTCTTCTTGAAGTTCCCTTTCTTTCCCTCGCCCTTTTTCTTGAAACTAGTGGTCTTGTCAACCATCAACACTTGATGCTCTTTCTTGATTTCTACCTTCGCCGATTTCAGTATCGCGAAGAGCTCGGGAATCGTTTTCGTCATCCCTTGCATATTATAGTTCATCATGAAGTTCTAGTAGCTTGGTGATAGTGACTAGAGAACTTTGTCAATCACTATCTTATCTGGAAGATTAACTCCCACTTGATTCAAGCGATTATAGTACCCAGACATTCTGAGCACATGCTCACTGATCTATTCTCCTCCATCTTGTAGGCAAAGTACTTGTCAGAGGTCTCATACCTCTCGACACGGGCATGAGTCTGAAATACCAATTTTAGCTCTTTGGAACATCTCATATGCTCCGTGGCATTCAAAACATTTTTTAAGTCCCGGTTTTAAGCCGTAAAGCATGGTGCACTAAACTATCAAGTAGTCGTCATATCGAGCTTGCCAAACATTCATAACGTCTGCATCTGCTCCTGCAATAGGTCTGTCACCTAGCGGTGCATCACGGACATAATTCTTCTGTGCAGCAATGAGGATAATCCTCAGATCACGAAACCAGTCCGCATCATTGCTACTATCATCTTTCTACTTAGTTTACTCTAGGAACATATCAAAATAAAACAGGGGAGCTATACGCGAGCTATTGATCTACAACATAAATATGCAAAAACTATCAAGACTAAGTTCATGATAAATTAAGTTCAATTAATCAAATTACTAATGAACTCCCACTTAAATAGACATCCCTCAAGTCATCTAAGTGATACGTGATCGAAATCAACTAACCCATGTCCGATCATCACGTGAGATGGGGTAGTCATCAATGGTGAACATCTCTATGTTGATCATATCTACTATATGATTCACGTTCGACCTTTTGGTCTCGAGTGTTCCGAGGCCATGTCTGTACATGCTAGGCTCGTCAAGTTTAACCCGAGTATTCCACATGTGCAAAACTGTCTTGCACCCGTTGTATGTGAACGTAGAGTCTATCACACCCGATCATCACGTGGTGTCTCAACACGACGAACTGTCGCAATGGTGCATACTTAGGGAGAACACTTATACCTTGAAATTTAGTGAAGGGATCATCTTATAATGCTACTGCCGTACTAAGCAAAATAAGATGCATAAAAGATAAACATCACATGCAATCAAAAAATGTGACATGATATGGCCATCATCTTGTGCTTTTGATCTCCATCTCCAAAGCATCATCGTGATCTCCATTGTCACTGGCTCGACACCTTGATATCCATCGTTGCGTCGTGGTCGTCTCGCCAACTATTGCTTCTACAACTATCGTTAACGCATAGTGATAAAGTAAAGCAATTACATGGCGTTTGCATTTCATACAATAAAGCGACAACCATAAGGCTCCTGCCAGTTGCCGATAACTTTTTACAAAACATGATCATCTCATACAACAACGTATATCACATCATGTCTTGACCATATCACATCACAACATGCCCTGCAAAAACAAGTTAGACGTCCTCTACTTTGTTGTTGCAAGTTTTACGTGGCTGCTACGGGGTTCTAGCAAGAACCATTCTTACCTACGCATCAAAACCACAACGGTGATTTATCAAGTTTGTTGTTTTAACCTTCAACAAGGACCGGCCGCAATCAAATTCGATTCAACTAAAGTAGGAGAAACAGACACCCGCCAGCCACCTTTATGCAAAACTAGTTGCATGTCTGTCGGTGGAACCGGTCTCATGAACATGGTCATGTAAGGTTGGTCCGGGCCGCTTCATCCAACAATACCGCCGAATCAAAGTAAGGCATTGGTGGTAAGCAGTATGACGATCACCGCCCACAACTCTTTGTGTTCTACTCGTGCATATCATCTACGCATAGACCTGGCTCGGATGGCACTGTTGGGAAACGTAGCATGCAATTTCAAAAATTTCCTACGCTCACGCAAGATCTATCTAGGAGATGCATAGCAACGAGAGGGGGAGAGTGTGTCTACGTACCCTCGTAGACCGAAAGCGGAAGCGTTTGACAACGCGGTTGATGTAGTCGAACTTCTTCTAGCTCCGACCGATCAAGTACCGAACGTACGGCACCTCCGAGTTCTGCACACGTTCAGCTCGATGATGTCCCTCGTCCTCTTGATCCAGCAAGGTGTCGAGGAAGTAGATGAGTTCCGTCAGCACGACGGCGTGGTGACGGTGATGGTGAAGTGATCTCCGCAGGGCTTCGCCTAAGCACTGTAACACCCCTATGTAATGGTGCTACAGTAATCCATCATGATGATGCTAAGCTACTGTGAATTGCAATGATAATCATGTTGGGATAATATCTCATTTCAAATTCCTTCTCTGAATTCTATTCAAATTCAAAGTGAAATTTCAAGTTGCACAAAAGTTGCTGGAAAAATGTTCATCATTTAGCAAATATTCCAAAACAATTTGTTGTTAAGAAAAACAACATCACCTAGATGCTAAGATGGACAGTAGCAATTTATTCAGAGCAATTCTAGCATTTTAAAATGCTATTCCTATTATGAAAATTCCAAATGGATTCAAATAAATCCCAAGCTTATGGTGGCAGTGCACCACTGACCCTAGTATTTGTTTTCACCAGTGGCACATTTTTGCCAAAGATAGTTATTGCAAAAGAAAATGCAAAAGGCTACTGTTAAAAGAAAAATAGAAAAGAAATAAAGAAAAAGGAAAAAGGCCACTGTGCACTCGGCCTAAGTGCACAGTGCCTGAGGCCCAGCTAGCCGGCCCACTCCTCCCTTCTCTCTCTCCTTCGCCGTGTCACCACGCCCGTGGCCGCCACGCGCCGCGCTGGCCAAACGGCGACACGCCGACGCCATCGACACTGAGAGGATAAGGCCGAGGCCCCGTCCTTCCTTCCCCCTGGCCACTTCTCCCTCACCCGCTCACTTTTCTCCTTCCTCCTCGCCTCTCCTCACCCAAATCCCACCACCACCAAGCGCCATCACCGCCGTCCTCCGTCGCCACCGCGGCCACCTTCGCCGTCTTGCCTCGACGACCTGTCCATCATCTTTGCCGTCCACGACTGCGTCGACCACGCCCTCGAACGGAAGCCGGGGAGCTCTGCATCGCCTGGATCGAGCCGCCCCCTTCCGCCTCTGCTCCGGCGATCTCCTTCGACTCCGGCGATGCCCGCTGTTGCTACTAACCTTCCAGGGGCTTTACGTAGCCGCACGATGAGCTCGCCCTCCTCTCCTCTCCATTTGCGCCATCTCCCATAGCCCGTAGACGTGCCGCCGTGGTGCCGTGCTCCGCCACCGCCATGGCCGCCGTTGACATGCTTCCGAGCCGCTACAAGCTCGCCCGACCGCTCTGGCGTGTTCCTCATTCACCGTAGATCCCGCGTAGCTAGCTAGGTTGCTAGCTCGCGCGCTCAAACGCTGAACTCGACGAGCTCGTGCTTCGGTCCCCGCCATGGCTCGTCGCCGGCGCTGTTTCCGGCTGTGCCACCACAACCAACCGATGCGGCACGTTCGACTCGTTCGAACGAGCCCAGCCGCGCGCCGAATGGCGCCCTGTAGGCGTTTTCCGGTGACTTCCGCTGGTCGCCGCCGTGTTTTTGCGTCACCGACGGCGAGACGCCAGCCGCCGCCGACATGGCACACCCGGGGCCACTCCCCAGGGTCACTGCCAGTGGGCCCAGGGGCCCCGTTGACTGGTTTGACCAGTCAACGTGCTGACTGGGCACCCCTGTGTCACTGACAGGCGGGCCCCACCGCATAATTAAGTTAATTAAAATGATTTTATAAATAAACTTAATTAGTAACCTAATCAGACACTGACATGTGGGGCCCTGCTACTAATTAACCTCAGTTTAGTTAAATTAAACCCTGTTTAACCCAGAGACTATGACAGGTGGGACCCACTGGTCAGGTTTGACCTGGTCAGCGAGTCTGTTAACCGCTGACATCACACCTGCATCATGCTGACGTCATATTTCATTTCTGTTAATTCAAATAATTTCTGAAAATGTTTAAATCTTTGAAAATTCATAGAAAATAAACCGTAGCTCCGATCGAAAAACTTTATATATGAAAGTTGCTTAGAACGACGAGACGAATCCGACCGTGACATCTGTTTCCGTGTCGAGACCCTCTATGAAGGTGAACCCAATACTTTTAGCCTGTTTCTGGTAGATGAATAGTGCATATACACCGGTTAAAATTCCAACTTAAATCCTAAAATAACTAAAATGATTTAGACATGTCTTTAGGCAACCCTGCACTGCACGTTAGCATAGCATGCTCTGTGTTGCATATGTTTGCCGTGTATTTATCAGTTTATTCCCCCTCTTCTCTCTCGGTAGATCCCGATACCGAGATAGCTCCCGAGACCGACGTAGCTCAGGAGCCCGATGACACCGTTGACGACCTTGCCTTTGCCGCCGAGCAACCAGGCAAGCACCCCCCATTGAGCATGCCTATATTGCCTATTCTCTTCTTTCTTGTGCTTGCATTAGAATTGCTGCTGCTACTGCTTTACCTATTCTGATGCATAGCCTGTTTATTGTAACCTGCTATTGATACCTTACCTGCTTATCCTAAACGGCTAAGTATAGGCTGGATAGAGACCCCAGTGACCCCACTTGTCCCAGTTGCCCTGTTGGATCTTCGAAAGACTCGACGACCAGGCCCCAGCACCGCACATCACCCCCCTTAGTTGTACGACACTGCAGCATTACCATCGAGTGCCGAGGGTGATACCTCGCTTAGCACTTCTGATGTTAACTCTGTATAGTAGCTATTCAGTCGTGGTCTTCGAGGGTGATTCCTCCTTCACCACTTCCGATAACGACGCTGTCGTGTGACACCTCAAGTGTGAACCCATCGAGGGTGATTCCTCCGAGTTCACCTTGACAGATACATCGAGTAGGAATCCAATGAGGGTGATACCTCGGATTCCCCTGATGTTATAGACACATGGATACTTGGACTTTACTACTGTTACTTGGAAAGGCGGGTCGACCCTGAGGGGTACCCGTGAGTGTTGTGGAGACGGGTTGACCTGGAGGGTGCCCGGGATATGATTACGAGGGTGGCCGGGCATCCTTAGCCCTTGCCGCAAGTCCTTGAGACGGGGAGACGGAGTCACATCGATCATGAGTCTCTGCTCGTTACCGCAAACCCCAACACACTAACGATTTGGATATTTGATCCAAGTGGGCCTCTGGCCCGATAGCACTAACCGTCATGTGGGATCAGTTATGGGCACTCTGCGTCGTATGCATCAGCCAAAGCTCTATAGACGTCAGCGAGGAGCGGCCCGCTCCGGATTGGACTGGTTAAGCCCGCGCTTGTATTAAGGGGGCTAGGTCTGCTTCCGGGCGGCCTCGCAACATGCAGGAGCGCGCAGGGCGAAGGCCCAAGACCCGTGTGTGCATAGGTTAGTCCGGCGTGCTGACCTCTCTTTAGAACCTAGGTCGGGTTGCGGCGTATAGTTTGGCCGAGGCCGGGCATGACCCAGTAAAGTGTGTCCGGCCGGAGTTAATCGAGCGTGGTGGGTAAGTTGGTGCATCCCTGCAGGGAAGAACTAATCTATGCATAGCCGGATCCTCGGTAACGGACGCTCGGAGTTGTATCCCGATCGATACAACTAGAACTGGATAGAATTGGATGCTAGGGCTCTGGGATTGCTTTCTCGCAGGGAGTCAAGAAAGGATCTCTGGCCGAGGTTGATACTGATTACTACTACTTTATGCTATACTAATCTACACTCTTCTAATGCTGCAAGACCGCTGAAGATGCTAGTCTTCGATAGGACTAGGCCTTTCCTCTATTGTGGCATTTCTGCAGCCCAGTCCACATATACAGCCTCTCTTTGATAATGTTTCATATGTAGTGTAGATCCTTGCTTGCTGAGTACTTCGGATGAGTACTCATGGTTGCTTTGCTTCCTCTTTTTCCCCTTTTCCTTTTGATGCAACCAGATGACGGAGCCCCGGAGCCAGCTGCCCCCGTCGACGACTACTTCTACCAACCCGAGGGTGGTTACTACTACGAGCTTGCCGACGACCAGGAGTAGGATCAGAGGGTCCCAGGCAGGAGGCCTGCGCCTTTTCGATCGTAGCTTTTGTTTTGCCCCACCTTTCTAGAGGCTTATCTATTTCTGTTTCATATCTGTACTCAGATATCTGATGCTTCCGCTGGCGCTTGTATGCGAGCTTTTGTATTCGAGCCCTCGAGGCCCTTGGCTTGAAATATAAAGCTTGTATGACTTTATTTATGTTTTAGAGTTGTGTTGTGATATCTTCAAGTGAGTCCTTAGGCTTGATCGTGTGCATTTGTGTGTATGATTAGTGCATAATTAAGCCGGGGCGTCACAGGTTGGTATCAGAGCCGACTGCCTGTAGGAGTCCCCCTTTCCAACTCCGTGGCCGAAGTTGAGTCTAGTCATCCAAAACTGTTTTACTAACTTGGCTGTGTGGCTTACGGGCCCATGTCGCCAAATGGGTGGTATTAGGATCTTTTATTCCTTGTCCATACTCTGGGACTCTGATCTCTCTTCCTTTCGGGTTAAAATTTTACTAACTCCGACATTAGGTTCTCGTGATCACATCCACCCGAAGTTCCGAAATTACCCCCCCTTTCTTCAAGATATTGTGGGCCGGGTTCTGCTTACAGGATCCTTTTATCAAGGACACCCCGTGTTGTCACTTGCAGATTCCTCGCTCCAACAGTTTTCTCCGACGTGGATGTAGCCTTTGCTATGTCTCGTTGTGTACTTCCTTACCGCGTGCCTGCGCGCCGCCTAGCATGTCTAGGTTTTAAATTTGCGCCGTTATGCTGTCCGCATGTAACCGACTCTGTGTATGGATCTGTACGTCTTAATTGACTACTGTTAAATATCTGTTACACTGCTTAATCATTGTCGTGTTACATCGTGCTTGTCGCTAAACCCTTGCAATTGCTCTTACTGAACTACCCCTGTTGAAACTTAGCAGGATGGTTAGACCAGGTGGTCATGGTCGTGGTCGTGACCCTGAACAACCACCACCGCCAGATTATATGGCAGCTATGATGCAACAATTCGAGCTCAACCGTTAGTTCATGACTGGGATTATGGCTTAGTTCCCGCATTAGAACAACCAAGACCAGAACCCTGCTTCAATAACTCTGTCAGAATTTGTGCGTCTCAACCCCACTCAGTTCCGCAACTCTGAAAAGCCACTGGATGCTGATGACTGGATTCGCGACATCACTCACGAGATGGAGTCTGCAAATGTCTCCCCTGCCAACTTTGTCATCTTCGCATCCTTTTTATTAAAGGGTCCCGCTGCTCAATGGTGGGACACACATAAGCGTACACTGCCTGCTGGAACAGCCGTTACTTGGCCTGAGTTCCAGGCTGCTTTTCGTGCCCGATATATTCCTCAAGGAATCATGGACCGGATGAGAACCCAGTTCCGCAACCTCACTCAGGGCAACAAGACTGTCGAAGCCTATCAGCGGGAACTCCTTGACCTATCCCGCTATGCTGAAGAAGACATCGCCACCGATGCTCGCAGACAAGAGAAGTTCCGTAGTGGACTCCACCTAGACATCGAGCTTGCACTTGCTGCTCAAGACTTCACCGACTTTGCTACCCTTGTGAACAAGGCTATTCTGGTTGAGACCGCTCAGATCAAGCACAAGGAGTCACAGAAGCGCTATCGTGATGTTGGCTCATCTTTAGGCTCGTCTTCACAGAAGCGCCGTATCAGGATTCCCCACAGCATGTATCGTCCAACTGCACCTGCACCAAGGCCGTACCATGCTGCACCACATCTGCCTCCTGCACCACCGAGGCAGCTTCTTCGAGCTGCACCACCCCGAGCTCCTGTAATCCGTCCAGCCAGTGGACTCTGCTTCAAGTGTGGCCATCCGGGTCACCATGCCAGAGACTGCTCACAGGGTCAGAATCAGCCGGTCCTTCCTCCTGCTAGCCGTGGTAATGGCTGTGGAATTGTTCAGCAGCGCAACAATAATGCCATGCCTTCTTATGGTCGTGGGCAGGCCTATCACGTCAACATGGCTGAAGCTCAAGATCAACCAGAAACTGTGATGGGTACACTACTTGTTAATTCAGTGCCTGCATCTGTTTTATTTGATTCAGGAGCATCGCATTCATTCATGTCGGAAGATTTTGCATTCATGCATAACATCAAATGTGACAACCTGCACCATACGTTAGGGGTAGACACCCCCGCGGGTCGGTGCCGAGCATCCATGTTCAGCCCCGAAGTCACTGTTGAGATTGAAGGGAGAAAGTTTCAGGCTTATCCCATCATATTGAGTTCTTTCAAAATTGATCTTATTCTGGGAATGGATTGGTTGAAGGCTCATTACGCCTCAATCAATTGTGCCACTAAAGTTGTACACCTCCTGCACCCATCAGACGAGCTAGTGAATTACCGTGCCCAGTTAACTCAAAATGCCGAGGCTCAAATCTATGCCTTGAATGCGTTGAACGCTTCTCCGCTTGAGGGGATCGAAAACATTCCAGTCGTCTGTGACTTTCAAGATGTCTTTCCGGAAGAACTTCCAGGAATACCCCCTGTTAGAGCTGTCGAGTTTGTCATCGACTTGAAACCAGGCACAACTCCTATTGCGAAGCGTCCTTATAAGATGCCTCTGCACCACCTTCTCGAGCTTAAGGAGGAAATTGAAAAATCCGTCCGCAAAGGCTTTATCCGTCCTAGTTCCTCTGCCTGGGGAGCACCTTCTCTCTTTGTCAAGAAGAAAGATGGTACGAATAGGTTGGTCCAAGATTACCGTCCTATCAACCAGGCAACCATTCAGAATAAATATCCACTTCCTCGGATCAATGATCTGTATGATCAGCTTGCTGGATCATCAGTGTTTTCTAAACTCGACTTGAGGTTGGGTTATCACCAGATCCGTGTCCGCAAAGAGGATATTCCCAAGACTGCATTTGTTACTCGCTATGGCTCTTATGAGTACACTGTCATGTCATTTGGCTTAACTAATGCTCCAGCTACGTTCTCCCGTCTGATGAATTACATCTTCATGGATTACCTCGACAAGTTCGTCGTGGTATATCTAGATGATATTCTGATATATTCGAAGAATAAGGAAGAACATGCTGAACACCTTCGGCTTGTACTGGAAAGGCTCAGAGAACACCAGCTCTATGCCAAGTATTCCAAATGCGAGTTCTGGCTTTCTGAAGTAACCTACCTTGGACATGTGATTTCCAAGGATGGAATTGCTGTTAACCCGGAACGAGTTCAGGCTATTCTTGACTGGACTCCTCCGAAGAACGTCAAGCAAGTGAGAAGTTTTCTCGGCCTCACAAGCTATTGCCGTTGATTTGTCGAGAACTTTTCCAAGATTGCTAAGCCCCTGACTAATCTGCTTCACAAAGGCGTTAAGTTTGAGTGGACAGACAAATGTCAGGAAAGTTTCTAGACTCTCAAGGACAAGCTAACTTCTGCTCCAGTGCTTGCTCCTCCGGATTCTCGCAAAGACTTTGTGATATATTGCGACGCCTCTTGTCAAGGATTAGGCTCTGTCCTAATGCAAGAATGAAGAGTAATTGTGTATGCTTCGCGTCAACTACGTCCGCATGAAGAAAATTATCCAGTGCATGATCTTGAACTTGCTGCAGTGATCTATGCATTGAAGCTGTGGCAACATTACCTTCTGGGTAACCGGTGTGAGGTATATACTGATCATCAAAGCTTGAAGTATTTGTTTACTCAGCCGGATCTCAATCTCCGTCAACAGGGATGGTTGGAAACAATTACGGACTATGACTGTGGTATTTCATATACCCCTGGCAAGGCTAATGTCATGGCTGATGCCTTAAGCCGCAAGTCCTATTGTAACAACCTCATGGTTAAGCAAGCTCAGCCTTATCTTTATGAAGAATTGTGCAAACTAAGACTGCGTATCGTTCCACAGGGTTCTCTTAATAACCTTGTGTTACAGCCAGATCTTGAGAAAGCTGTTAAGAATGTGCAAGCTAAAGATGCTAAAATTGATGTGATGAAGAAAGATCTTCACCTGGAAAAGTAAAGGGATTTCTCGCTATCTGAAGATGGAACCTTGTATTTCAGAAACCGCATTGTGGTACCTCGCTTCGACCTAATGACTGACAAGGTCATGAAGGAGGCACATGATACACCGCTGTCTATCCATCCGGGTAGCACCAAGATGTATCGTGATCTCCGACAAAGGTACTGGTGGTCTTAAATGAAGCAGGATATTGCTCGTTATGTTGCTGAATGTGACGTTTCCCGTCTTGTTAAAGCAGAACATCAGAAGCCTGCTGGAATTCTGCAGCCGTTACCTATTCCTTTATGGAAATTGGATAAAGTGCAAATGGATTTCATTACTGGCCTTCCCAAGTCACAGAAGGATCACGATGCTATTCTTGTCGTCGTCGACCAACTCTCTAAGGTTGCACACTTTCTGCCTGTCAAGGAGACTATTACTGCTAGTCAGTTAGCAGAGTTATATATCTCCAGAATTGTATCACTCCACGGTGTTCCGAAAGAGATCAGTTCGGATCGTGGCGGCATTTTCACCTCTAAGTTCTGGGAAAGTTTCCAAGAAGATATGGGAACTCATATTACCTGGAGTTCAGCTTATCATCCCCAATCCCAGGGCCAAGTCGAGCGAGTCAATCAAGTGCTTGAAGACATGCTGCGAGCTTGTGTTATTTCTTTTGGTAAGAAGTGGGAAGAATCTCTTCCTTATGCCGAAACAACAGCTATCAAGCCAGCTTGAAAATGGCCCCCTTCAAAGTACTTTATGGACGTAAGTGTCGAACCCCTCTGAATTGGTCAGAAACTGGGGAGCGACCGCTCGTGGGACCGGAGATTATCCAACACGCCGAAGAGCAAGTCCGTATAGTCCGCGAAAATCTTAAGGCGGCTCAGGACTGCCAGAAGAGCAACTATGATGGCAAACGATGGGGTTTGACTTATCAACCTGGTGATCAAGCTTATCTTCGTGTCACTCCAATGAAGGGCACTCACCGCTTCGGAATCAAGGGCAAGTTAGCTCCATGCTACATTGGTCCTTTCCGCATTATTGCAAGACGTGGTCAGGTGGCATATAAATTGGAGCTGCCACCGCAATTCTTTCATATCCACGACGTCTTCCATGTGTCGCAACTTCGCCGTTGCTTCAAGGAGTCTCTGCACCGAGCAGTGGATCACGAGATGCTCGAATTGCAAGATGACCTATCTTATAAGGAGCATCCGATCCGCATTCTCGATGAAGATGAACATTGAACCCGTCAGAAGATGACCAAATTCCTCAAAGTGCAGTGGCCAAATCATATAGAAGATGAAGCCACTTGGGAACGCGAGGATCATCTTCGAACGGAATACCCTGACCTCTTTTCTTCTACCTCCTGAATTCTTGGGATGAGAATTTCTTTTAGAGGAGGAGAATTGTAACACCCCTATGTAATGGTGCTACAGTAATCCATCATGATGATTCTAAGCTACTGTGAATTGCAATGATAATCATGTTGGGATAATATCTCATTTCAAATTCCTTCTCTGAATTCTATTCAAATTCAAAGTGAAATTTCAAGTTGCACAAAAGTTGCTGGAAAAATGTTCATCATTTAGCAAATATTCCAAAACAATTTGTTGTTAAGAAAAACAACATCACCTAGATGCTAAGATGGACAGTAGCAATTTATTCAGAGCAATTCCAGCATTTTAAAATGCTTTTCCTATTATGAAAATTCCAAATGGATTCAAATAAATCCCAAGCTTATGGTGGCAGTGCACCACTGACCCTAGTATTTGTTTTCACCAGTGGCACATTTTTGCAAAAGATAGTTATTGCAAAAGAAAATGCAAAAGGCTACTGTTAAAAGAAAAACAGAAAAGAAATAAAGAAAAAGGAAAAAGGCCACTGTGCACTGGGCCTAAGTGCACAGTGCCTGAGGCCCAGCCAGCTGGCCCACTCCTCCTTCCTCCCTCTCTCTCCTTCGCCGTGTCACCACGCCCGTGGCCGCTGCGCGCCGCGCCGGCCGAACGGCGACGCGCCGACGCCACCGACACTGCGAGGATAAGGCCAAGGCCCCGTCCTTCCCCCTGGCCACTTCTCCCTCGCCCGCTCACTCTTCTCCTTCCTCCTCGCCTCTCCTCGCCCAAATCCCACCACCATCGAGCGCCATCACCGCCGTCCTCCTTCGCCACCGTGGCCACCTTCACCATCTCGCCTCGACGACCTGTCCATCGTCTTCGCTGTCCACGACTGCGTCGACCACGCCCTCGAACGGAAGCCGGGGAGCTCTGCATCGCCTGGATCGAGCCGCCCCCTTCCGCCTCTGCTTCGGTGATCTCCTTCGACTCCGGCGACGCCCGCTGCTGCTACTAACCTTCCAGGGGCTTTACGTAGCCGCACGGTGAGCTCGCCCTCCTCTCCCCTCCATTTGCGCTGTCTCCCGTAGCCCGTAGACGTGCCGCTGCGGTGCCGTGCTCTGCCACCGCCATGGCCGCCGTTGACGTGCTCCCGAGCCGCTACAAGCTCGCCCGACCGCTCTGGCATGTTCCTTATGCGCCGTAGACCCCGCGTAGCTAGCTAGGTTGCTAGCTCGCGCGCTCAAACGCCGAACTCGTGCTTCGGTCCCCGCCATGGCTCATCGCCGGCGCTGTTTCCGGCCGAGTCTGGCTGTGCCACCATAACCAACCGATGCGGCACGTTCGACTCGTTCGAACGAGCCCAGCCACGCGCCGAATGGCGCCCTGTAGGCGTTTTCCGGTGACTTCCGTGGGTCGCCGCCACGTTTTTGCGTTGCCGACGGAGAGACGCCGGCCGCCGCCGACGTGGCACACCCGGGGCCACCCCCCAGGGTCACTGCCAGTGGGCCCAGGGCACACCCGGGGCCACCCCCCAGGGTCACTGCCAGTGGGCCCAGGGGCCCCGTTGACTAGTTTGACCAGTCAACGTGCTGACTGGGCACCCCTGTGTCACTGACAGGCGGGCCCCACCATGTAATTAAGTTAATTAAAATGATTTTATAAATAAACTTAATTAGTAACCTAATCAGACACTGACATGTGGGGCCCTGCTACTAATTAACCTCAGTTTAGTTAAATTAAACCCTGTTTAACCCAGAGACTATGACAGGTGGGACCCACTGGTCAGGTTTGACCTGGTCAGCGAGTCTGTTGACCGCAGACATCACACCTGCATCATGCTGATGTCATATTTCATTTCTATTAATTCAAATAATTTCTGAAAATGTTTAAATCTTTGAAAATTCATAGAAAATAAACCGTAGCTCCGATCGGAAAACTTTATACATGAAAGTTGCTCAGAACGATGAGATGAATCCGGCCGTGACATCTGTTTTCATGTCGGGACCCTCTATGAAGGTGAACCCATAACTTTTAGCCTGTTTTCGGTAGATGAATAGTGCATATACACCGGTTAAAATTCCAACTTAAATCCTAAAATAACTAAAATGATTTAGACATGTCTTTAGGCAACCCTGCACTGCACGTTAGCATAGCTTGCTCTGTGTTGCATATGTTTGCCGTGTATTTATCAGTTTCTTCCCCCTCTTCTCTCTCGGTAGATCCCGGTCCGAGATAGCTCCCGAGACCGACGCAGCTCAGGAGCCCGACGACGCCGTTGACGACCTTGCCTTTGCTGCCGAGCAACCAGGCAAGCACCCCCTTGAGCATGCCTATATCGCCTATTCTCTTCTTTCTTGTGCTTGCATTAGAATTGCTGATGCTACTGCTTTACCTATTCTGATGCATAGCCTGTTTATTGTAACCTGCTATTGATACCTTACCTGCTTATCCTAAACGACTTAGTATAGGCTGGATAGAGACCCCAGTGACCCCACTTGTCCCAGTTGCCCCGCTGAATCTTCGGAAGACTCGACGACCAGGCCCCAGCACCGCACATCACACCCCTTAGTTATACGACACTGCAGTGTTACCATCGAGTGCCGAGGGTGATACCTCGCTTAGCACTTCTGATGTTAACTCTATAGAGTAGCTATTCGGTCATGGTCTTCGAGGGTGATTCCTCCTTCACCACTTCTGATAACGACGCTGTTGTGCGACACTTCAAGTGTGAACCCATCGAAGGTGATTCCTCCGAGTTCACCTTGACGGATACATCGAGTAGGAATCCAATGAGGGTGATACCTCAGATTCCCCTGATGTTATGGACACACGGATACTTGGACTTTACTACTGTTACTTGGAAAGGCGGGTCAACCCTGAGGGGTACCCGCGAGTGTTGTGGAGACGGGTTGACCTGGAGGGTGCCCGGGATATGATTCCGAGGCGTAGCCGGGCATTCTTAGCCCTTGCCGCAAGTCCTCGAGAGGGGGCGACGGGGTCACATCGATCATGAGTCTCTGCTCGTTACCGCAAACCCCAACACACTAATGATTTGGATATTTGATCCGAGTGGGCCTTTGGCCCGATAGCACTAACCATCACGTGGGATCAGTTATGGGCACTCTGTGTCGTATGCATCAGCCGAAGCTCTATAGACGTCAGTGAGGAGCGGCCCGTTCCGGATTGGACTGGTTAAGCCCGCGCTTGTATTAAGGGGGCTAGGTCTGCTTCCGGGCGTCCTCGCAACATGCAGGAGCACGCAGGGCGAAGGCCCAAGACCCCTGTGCATAGGTTAGTCTGCGTGCTGACCTCTCTTTAGAGCCTAGGTCGGGTTGCGGCGTATCGTTTGGCCGAGGCCGGGCATGACCCAATAAAGTGTGTCCGGCCAGAGTTAATCGAGCGTGGTGGGTAAGTTGGTGCACCCCTGCAGGGAAGAACTAATCTATGCATAGCCGGATCCTCGGTAACGGACGCTCGGAGTTGTATCCCGATCGATACAACTAGAACTGGATAGAATTGGATGCTAGGGCTCTGGGATTGCTTTCTCGCAGGGAGTCGAGAAAGGATCTCTGGCCGAGGTTGATACTGATTACCACTACTTTATGCTATACTAATCTACACTCTTCTAATCCTGCAAGACCGCTGAAGATGCTAGTCTTCGATAGGACTAGGCCTTTCCTCTATTCTGGCATTTCTACAGCCCAGTCCACATATACAGCCTCTCTTTGATAATGTTGCATATGTAGTGTAGATCCTTGCTTGCTGAGTACTTCGGATGAGTACTCACGGGTTCTTTGCTTCCTCTTTTTCCCCTTTTCCTTTTGATGCAACCAGATGACGGAGCCCCGGAGCCAGCTGCCCCCGTCGATGACTACTTCTACCACCCCGAGGGTGGTTACTACTACGAGCTTGCCGACGACCAGGAGTAGGATCAGAGGGTCCCAGGCAGGAGGCCTGCGCCTTTTCGATCATGGCTAAGACTATGTTGTGTCCTTGTGTGGCGCCCCCTCCCCACATATATATAGGTGGGAGGTGAGGAGGCAGCACCTAGGGCACCCCAAGAGACCTGGCGGCAGCCTTAGGCCTGCTGCCTTGCCCTACGCCCCTCTTTCCTTATATATCAGAGGGGGAAGGAAAGGGGGGAGAGGTGGAAGGAAGGGGGAATCCTATTCCCTTTCTTTCCTTTCCTCCTTCCCCTTTCCTTCTCCATCTTGGCTGGCCCATATGGGGGGCGCACCAGCCCCTTGTGGCTGGTGTGTTTCCCCTCTTGGCCCATAAGGCCCATATCTTTTGCCGGGGGTGCCCGGAACCCCTTCCGGTGACCCGATAAGTACCCGGTGACCCCCGAAACACTTCCGGTGTCCGAATACCATCGTACTATATATCAATCTTTACCTCTCGACCATTTTGAGACTCCTCGTCATGTCCGTGATCTCATCCGGGACTCCGAACAACATTCGGTCACCAAATCACATAACTCATATAATACTATATCGTCAATGAACGTTAAGCGTGCGGACCCTACGGGTTCGAGAACTATGTAGACAAGACCGAGACACCTCTCCGGTCAATAAACAATAGCGGAACCTGGATGCTCATATTGGCTCCTACATATTCTACGTTATGACAATATACGTAATTCCCTTTGTCAATCGGTATGTTACTTGCCCGAGATTCGATCGTCGGTATCTTCATACCTAGTTCAATCTCGTTACCGGCAAGTCTCTTTACTCTTTCCATAACACATCACCTCATGACTAACTCCTTAGTCATTTGCTTGCAAGCTTATGATGTGTATTATTGAGAGGGCCCAGAGATACCTCTCCGATACTCGGAGTGACAAATCCTAATCTCGATCTATGCCAACTCAACAAACACCTTCGGACATACCTGTAGAGCATCTTTATAATCACCCAGTTACGTTGTGACGTTTGATAGCACACAAGGCATTCCTCCGGTATACGGGAGTTGCATAATCTCATAGTCGAAGGAATATGTATTTGACATGACGAAAGCAATAGCAATAAAACTGAACGATCATTATGCTAAGCTAACGGATGGGTCTTGTCCATCACATCATTCTCCTAATGATGTGATCCCATTATCAAATGACAACCCATGTCCATGGTTAGGAAACCATAACCATCTTTGATTAACGAGCTAGTCAAGTAGAGGCTCACTAGGGACACGGTGTTTGTTTATGTATTCACACATGTATTTAGTTTTCCAATCAATACAATTCTAGCATGAATAATAAACCTTTATCATGAATAAGGAAATATAAAATAACAACTTTATGATTGCCTCTAGGGCATATTTCCTTCACATGTAATCATAGGGACCTATATGGATGTCCAGGGTTCCGCTATCGGTCATTGAACGAAGGGGTTTCGTTCATGTCTATGTTTTACCGAACCTACGGGGTCACAAGATTAAGGTAATCACGATCTGCTGAGAGTTAGTGGAACGGGAATGATGAGAATATCTTTGTGAAATAGTTTCATTAAATATCCGGAATAGTTTCGCGAGGTTCCGGAAGCGTTTCGGGGTCACCGGAAGGGTTTCGGTGAATATCGGGTAATACTGGGTATTACCGATTAATTATATATAGGTGGAAAATGTTTCTGGGGATTTTAAATTATATATATAATGCTCTAAAAATGTTTAAAGTATTTTACATATTAATTAAATATCAACGGGCCTTAAAAGGCCAAGAAGGGGAAGGAGACTTGGGCCATAAAGGCCCAATTGGAGGTGGCGCCGCCTTTCCTTGTGGGGGGGATGAATCCTACTAGGGGTGGGAGTTGGACTCCCCCCCTAGGCCGGCGCACCAAGGGAGGACTTTCCTCCCTTGGTGGCTGCCCTCTCCTTCCTCCTAAACCTATATATACTAGAGGTTTTCCACCCTTTTGAAAACAAGTTTTTGGGTGCCTCTTCTAGTTGATCTAGTTCTAGTTCTAGTTGGTCCTAGACTAATTAGAGCTAACCCTAGCCACCTCTAATCCTCATAATTAGAAGCCCAGTGTGGTTCTAATCTCCTCCCTCTAATTCTCCGGCGATGATTAGCTCTGGACGGTGAAGCGTTGCCGGATCGTGAAGACCGTACGCTTGCAACCAAGTAGAGAGGCCGTGCTTTTGGTCTTCTGTTCGAGGGATCGTTCGAGGGCGGTTTGCGGGATCGTCATCATCGTTTGAGGGACTTTGTGCATGATCTACACCGACTCTTCTTCTTTCGCTACACTCCAGAGTTGGTAACGATCGTTGATCCCAACCCTTATGCATCTTCATATTGATCTTGGTGATCGTAGGTGCGACTTTTTTTGTTTTCTACTACGTTTCCCAACAGTGGCATCATGAGTAGGTTTATGAGTAGATGCAGGTTGCGATCTAGATCACATCTGATATGTGAGGGTTGATGTTCTTGCTATGCTTCCAACGAGTGTTGCTTCGGTTCAGTTCATCGGCAGAATGATGTAGTTTTGCTACAAGGTTCTGACAATCGATTGGCTCTGGCTGTCGATGATCTGCTAACAGTTCCTTGGGCTACATCATAGTCAGGAATAGTGAACCATCGCGTACACAAGAGGGTGTCAAAGATGGATGATCTTCTAGGGGGTCACACATATTGATGAAGTTTAGTGTGGGGGACGAGACTTTTACTTAAGTCTCTCTTTCACACACCCTAAAACTTAATCTAGCATCAAGAACATCGCCTTGTTGTGCTTACGTAGGTAGCTAGTCTTAATCATTAAAACTGGTTAACCACATAACTAATTTTTTGCTAAAACCGATTAGAGGACGTCTAAGTTGGTTTTGATGGGTTTGCATATGATGTGGTATAGCCTTCGTCATGATAATGAGTTTATGTATGAGATGGTTATATGTTGTAATGTTAAGTGGCCTGCGCGTCACGGCATGATGGCTGGAGCCACGAAATTGCCACCTTAATGTAAACATCGTAGAAATAGATTACAGGTGATGGTGGCAAAACGTACACGGAGGACCCCGACGAGGAGAAGGTGTACCAGGCGCGGGACGAGGAGCTATAATTTTGTATCACGGCGGAATTTCAGATTTTGTTTCCACGGCAACGTTTTTTGAAACGGTCGCCACGACAACGTTTTCTGAGATTGCCACCACGGCAATGTTTTTGAAACAATTGCCTTGGTAATGAAATATTGGCCGTCACGTCGCTTCAACTGGAGATTGAAGATGATCATGGAGGACTCCCAGCACCCAGGGCTATACCATACCATGCTATTATGAATTGCCTGAGATGTTTATTCCTTTGTTGTTTGCACCCTTTGATTACGCAGTAGTCAATAATTAGGGTGATCTCTCACTAAAATATCAAGTCAAAAGGTGCTTTTCCCAGTGTAGCAACCATCTATAACACTTAACGATCCGGAGTGCGTCATGTCCACATGAGTATAAACAGATTGTTGGGTGTAAGGTGGCGATGGTCAGACCATACATGCAGATTGCACTGGGCTGTCTTGAAGTTCTGGCAGAATAGTTCTGAGCTCAGAGCACAAAGCATCGAAAGATGAACAAGATTCATATGGAGATATGATCGGCAAAAGCTTGCCCACTGGTCAAAATTCTCGTCATTAGTGATGCACACATCAATGGCCGAGAACTAGACTTGGATCTTGAATCACTCACAATTAATTATGAGAGATATTAATTTGAGTGGGAGTGCACTTTGTATTAAAACTTATTTATACATTAGTGCTACAATAAATTATGAATTTTGTCTAAAATTATTTGTGTGTTTGTCATTATAGATGGCCCGCAATATGTTCAACTTAGCCCCTATGCTTGAGAAAGAAAAATTGGCTGCAAATGGTGGGAACTATGCGGATTGGATTCGAAACCTGAGATTTGTTCTCAGGAGTGCTAAGAAGGAGTACGTGCTGGATCAACCCCTAGGTGAAGCTCCTTCAAAGGATGCTACACTAGAAGAAGTTGCTGCTTATGGTACTCATAGTGATGACTATGAGTCAGTACAGTGCCTCATGCTAACTTGCATGGATCCTGAACTATAGAAGCATTTTGAATGATCCACCACTCAATTCAAAATTGGGTCACTGGAAGTTCTGTACAAGAAACAGGCAAGGACCGAACATTTTGAATTAACCAAGGCCCTGACAGAATGCAAGATGAAAGAGGGTTCCTCAATGAGTGAGCATATTGTGAAGCTTGCTGGCTATGTTGATAGGCTTGCTTCACTGGAATTTGGAATTCCGCCAACACTTGGTACAGATATTATCCTTGCTTCACTCCCCCATCTTACGATGATTTCATCATGAATTAGAACATGAACGGGATGGAGAAAAGTGCAAACGAGTTGTTTGCTATTCTCAAAACTGCGGAAGCTGGGATGCAGAAGAACAAAGAAGTGTTGATGGTCAACAAGACTACCAGTTTCAAGAAGAAGGGCAAGTTCAAGAAGAAATCTACTGGTGCCGGTAAGACCGCCTCCCAGAAGAAGAACAAGGGCCGAGCCAACAAAGAGACTGAATGTTTCTACTGCAAACAGAAGGGTCACTGGAAGTAGAACTGCAAGAAGTACTTAGCAGATAAGAAGAACGGTTCTTCAGACAAATGTATAATAGTTATACAATATTAATGTTGTTTTACTTGTTTCTATATGTCATAAGTATTTGATACTAATTGATTGCTTTTAATTTGCAATCTGATATAGGAACTACAGAAAGCTCACAAGTTGAGAAGAAATAAAGACAAGATGATAGTCAAGGATGGTGATGGGATCGCTACTCAAGACTGATGGAGTCTATCTTCAAGATTTATCTTAGGATCGAATAATAGTTATTAAGTTTCGGAGTTGTATAAGACATTATGTTTTGGATTATGCAATGGGCATTCTTATAAAGTTTTGAACAATAGTTCTTGAAATCTTGATTTACCACAAGTTTCGATGGTTTATTCTTGAAATCTTGATTTAAAATATTACAACATTTATGCTAAACGTCTCAAGAAGACTGATAAGTTCCACATGAATATATCTCTGCCTGGATACATCGGGAATAATCTTCATATAGATGAAGTATTCGATCATCGTGATCGATAAAATACATAATGATGTATAAAACCGACAGACAGAAACAGAGTATGGTGGATAAATCAACTTCATTAAAATAAGTAAAAATGTTTTACTCAGACTGAAATACTTGAATAGTTCAACAGAATTTCAAAATCTATTTGAAGAGTTCAAATATTTTAATGAAGATTAAGGATCATTATGACAATTGATATTGTGATTCTTCATTTGAAGAAATAGATATAAAGTCATAAGTTTAGCAAAGTCGTTTAAATAAAAAAGAAATTATTCTATCTGCTATTCATAACCGGGGTATAACCGAAACAACAAAATATACACTGAAATAGAAAACCACGTATAGATCTTGTTAAAATGAAATAAAATGAGATATGAACATTATTTAACAAGATGACAGTTGAATTGTAGGTTTATATGATTTCTCCCAATAAAATATCCAAGAGACAAAAATGTTTGTCACGGATAGACATTGTTTAAGAAAAGGGTTTTCTTGTCAAAGGAATAAGTGGGAGGATGTTATAGCTTGAAAAATTAGTGAATCTTTAATGGTACAAAACTATTAGGAATTTGTTTCGATAAATTATTTACAAGATATACCGTTAATTACTACATTAGATGTAGAAAAATTCTAAAAAGCTAAAACATGATCATGAACATCGTTGAATTTATGAAATGACACGACAAATTTTTTCATCTTGTAAGAAGATGAATGTGAACACTACAAGGAAACAAAGGTGGCGCCTAGCTCATATGAAATGGCCCTTGGTCATGCACACCGGAATGAAAATTCAATCAAGTTTGGAACTAAGTTGTTATTTTTTGACAAGTTTAAAACTTGACAATACTTCACGGAGTGTGAAGTAAAAGAAGGATTTCAAAACAAGTTTCCTTAGTTGGGAAAAGGAAGTATGAATGATAAAACTAGAAAAGTTTTTATCCTCGAGATAACCGGATGAATGTGCAAACTTCATAAACCGTTTGAAGATTTGAACTAGCATTGTATTTTGGACTTGTCCAAAAGTATTTTTGTGTAAAATTCAGTGGGAGCTATATAATATTTCTAAGTCATATATGTAAGACATATCATGAAATAGAAATAATATAAAACTTCCAAGTAGTAAAAAAATAGTTTTGTGGAACTCAGTGGGAGCTGTATAAAGTTTTTGATCCTATTTGTATATGACATATTATGGAATAGAAACAATATAAAGTTCCTAAGCACATAATAAAATGATTTTGAAACAAAATTTCCATCAAAGTGTAAAGCAAAATATTGGGCATGAAAGGATCTATGAAGATAGATCAAGATGTCTGATTAAGCTAAAAAAAAGTTTATATATATTTTGACAAATTTTAAAAGGGAGTTTTAAAAATATGAGAAAATTGTTTTCTCTAAATGTCATATAATTGATGCTTATGAATGATAAGCTTGGAAGATAAAATTATCTTGATAAGTTATGATATATAATGGCCAAAGTATATTTACTAAAAGTTAGTAATAGAAACATCAAAGGATAAAATTGTTTATTTCAAGTATTGAGGTTGAAATTCATTATTAAGAAAAATATGAATATCAAACTTCATAGTTGGGCTATAATAATTCAGAATTATATATGAACAAATTTGTTGAATCTATAAACGATAAGGATATAAGTCTTGAAAACATGAGATGTTTCAATTTTTATTTGAATCTAGAATTGTCTTGATATAAATGTTTTGTCTAAATGGATGTTGCAAGAGTTGTAAGTGACCCATAAAGGTTATGCAAGAAGAATCTTTATAAAATGGGCTAATTCAAGATATGATCAAGAAGAGTCTTGACATAAGAATATTATGATCGTAAATCCAATAAAATTTATATTATGAATAAAATATTATGGCTGAAAAGCTAGACGGATTAAGATCTGAGAAGCAGACAATACCAGCACAAATATCACAAAGTTTTGAGTTTGTCAAAACTAACGACGAAGGCTCCGCGACAAGCAATGCATTAATAACACAAGATAAGTTGTTAAGTGTTATGCAACTAGATTATTGACTCTAGTGCAAGTGGGAGACTGTTGGAAATATGCCCTAAAGGCAATAATATTGTATTATTATATTTCCATTATTCATAATTAAGATTTTATATTTCATGCTATAACTGCTATGATCCTGGAATATGCGATTCAGTGGAAAACTCATATGCACGTGTGGAATGATAAACGGTCAAACAATAGGGTCCTGGTCCAGCCTCTTGGACTGGCTCAAGTGTTGTTGGTGATTACGTTTTCCGGATCTTAGGATATCTTTAGGTGCAATGATAGTCCTAAAAACAACATTGAGGGTATGGCGTTAGAAGAACGATCATATTGAATCGACCCAATCTTGTATGTTATACTTTGTGATCATATCGTCTGAAATCATCTGTTATAACACGAAGTGTTAGCATGTGTACTTTAGTTCCTCAGACCATGAGAGTGTCTCGGTTACTTCTTACCAGACGGTGGACTTTGGGGTTGCTCAAACGTCATCTGTAACAAGGTGATCATAACGACAACTTTCAGGTTCACCGGAAAGTTTGACAAGTGAACGAACAGCTCGAGAGTGGGATTTGCTCCTCCGACGATGGAGAGATATTCTTAGGGCCCTCTCGGTGTGACGGCATCCATCATCGTCTGGCCAGACACAGGTGACTACATCACGGGGATGCCGGAACACGTCAACGAGAAAGAAGAACAAAATCGGTAACAGGAGCGACGGTATAGTGGGCTTGGTGATGACCCAAGAGGATACCGATGTACACCGGGTTTTGTAAAGTATCGCGAAGCAATGGGAACGTCACATGATAACCAAAGGTTCACTCGAATATCATTCGTGTAATCATAGGGACCGATATGGATGTCCACGGTTCCGCTATTGGTCATTGAACGAAGGGGTTTCGTTCATGTCTATGTTTTACCGAACCTACAGGGTCACAAGCTTAAGGTAATCATGATCTGTTGAGAGTTAGTGGAACGGGAATGATGAGAATATATTTGTGAAATAGTTTCATTAAATATCCAGAATAGTTCCGAGAGGTTCCGGAAGCGTTTCGGGGTCACCGGAAGGGTTTCGGTGAATATCGGGTAATACCAGGTATTACCGATTAATTATATATAGCTGGAAAATGTTTTTGGGGATGTTAAATTATATATATAATTCTCTGAAAATGTTTAAAGTATTTTATATATTTATTAAATATCAATGGGCCTTAAAAGGCCAAGAAGGGGAAGGAGACTTGGGCCATAAAGGCCCAAGTGGAGGTGGCGCCCCCCTTTCCTTGTGTGTGGGGGGGGGGGGAACAAATCCAACTAGGGGTGGGAGTTGGACTCCCCCATAGGCCGGCGCACCAAGGGAGGACTTTCCTCCGTTGGTGGCTGCCCTCTCCTCCCTCCTAAACCTATATATACTAGAGGTTTTCCACCCTTTTGAAGACAAGTTTTTGGGTGCCTCTTCTAGTTGATCTAGTTCAACTTCTAGTTGGTCCTAGACTAATTAGAGCTAGCCCTAGCCACCTCTAATCCTCATAATTAGAAGCCCAGTGTGGTTCTAATCTCCTCCCTCTAATTCTTCGGCGATGATTAGCTCTGGACGGCGAAGCGCTGCCGGATCTTGAAGACCGTACGCTTGCAACCAAGTAGAGAGGCCGTGCTTTCGGTCTTCTGTTCGAGGGATCGTTCGAGGGCGGTTCGCAGGATCGTCATCATCGTTTGAGGGACTTCGAGCATGATCTACACTGACTCTTCTTCTTCTGCTGCACTCCGGAATTGGTAACGATCGTTGATCCCAACCCTTATGCATCTTCATATTGATCTTGGTGATCGTAGGTGCGATTTGTTTTTTGTTTTCTACTATGTTTCCCAACACCTCTCCCACTGAAGATAAATCAATCTAGTTGGCCAAAACAAACAGATAGATCAGAGAGAAATACAAAGCTATCATAATCATGCATAATAAAGTTCAGAAAAGACTCAATTACTTTCAATGAATTATCTGATCATAAACCCACAATTCATCGGATCCCAATAAACGCACCGCAAAAGAAGATTACATCGAATAGAACTCAAAGAAGATCGAGGAGAACATTGTATTGAAGATAAAAGAGAGAGAAGAAGCCATCTAGCTACTAGATATGGACCCGTAGGTCTGTGGTGAACTACTCACGCATCATCGAAAGTCAGCAAGGATGATATAGAAGCCCTCCGTGATCGATTCCCCCTCCGGCAGAGTACCGAAAAAGGCCTTCAGATGGGATCGCGGAAGAACAGAAGCTCGCGGCGGAGGGAAAAGTGTTTCAGATGGATCTCTGGGGGTTTCCCAATATTTGAGAATTTGTAAAAGTGGAATTAGGTCAAACGGAGCCACGTGGGACCCACAACATAACAGGGTGCGTCCTACTCCTGGACGCGCCCTGTTGCCTTGCAGTCTCCTTGTTGGGGATATTCCCCACGACCAAGACCCGGCTCATAAGGATAAGCCGCCCTGAGGCTTAAATCATTTCTGGGCTTAAGTCACCCTGACGTTAAGTCATTTCTAGGCTTAAGTCGCCCTGACGTTAAGTCATTTCTGGGCTTAAGTCGCCCTGATGTTAAGTTTTTCTGGACTTAAGCAGCCAAGTTAACCCGCCATCATAACCAGCTATCTTAACCCGCCATGATGAGTCCCGGAGATGAATCGTGGAGATGAGTCCTGAAGATAAGCCGTGAAGGTAAGCCGCCTCACAGTTGTAACCCGGCAGACAGATTCTAACCCAGCAAGTACTTAGCCATGAAAATAAGCCACCTGGAGATAAGAAGCCCAGGCGTTAAAAAGCACACGAAGAGAAGCCCATGGTTAAGAAGCCCGTGAGAAGAAGCTAGAATAGGCTAAATCCTAATCCTACTACGACTCTACATGTAATCCGCCCCTTCAACTTATATAAGGAGGGGCGGGGCATCCCAAGAGGGTCAAGTTTTTGACAGGTTAAGATAGTCAGGGCTTAGATAGACAAGTCTTAGACAAGATCAAAGTAGATGCTCTCGAGATAGAGATAGCGAAACACCGCCCTTGTAACCGAGATCATCATCATCATCAATATGAATCAAGCAGGATGTAGGCTTTTACCTCTACCATGAGGGGCCGAACCTGGGTAAAATCTCACGTCTCTCGTCCCGCTCAACCCCGTTTAAGCTACCACTTAGATGTGTTGGCCTCACGACTAAGTCCTCACACTAGGACATCTGCCGTGACAAAACCACGATAGTTGGCGCCCACCGTGGGCCAGCGCACGGTGGTTTGTGTTCTTGGAGGGATCTCTTCAGGGATCGAGAAACTCGCGATATGCTCGATGAAAAAGAGCCGACGTAGAAGTCCACATCATCGATGAAGAGTCAAAATGACATATATATACAAGATTTATGATCAAGAGAAAATTAGGGTTGCATGTTCGGCGTCTGCCGCACGCGCCGTGGTAACCCGCCGAGTCCGAGACAAGAGTTTTTCATGATGAAAAGTGTCAGGGATCCGTCAGTCGCAGATTGCGCTGAGACGGACCAGAGGCCGTTCTTTGCGATCGGCCGAGTTGCAGCTGATTTTTCCACGCCTCCACGTCTGCTTCAAGTCCCAATGCAATCTGCTAAAACGCTGCTGCGTCTCGATGTGAAAACGGAATCACTCCAGTTATACTATCAGCACAAAAAGGAACGCCGTGATCTACTATGGGCGAATCCTCGTATCAGATCAGTCAAGTTCAGAACTATGCGAAATTTGTCAAAGCAGGTCACGACCCAGGAAGAATACGGAACAAAAAAAAGGGAGGACGCGACGGGAAGTAGGACTCGGTCTCCGCCTCGCTCTTCGCCCTCGAGCCGCCGGCCGCGCTCCACCTCGACCGTGCCCGAGCCGCCGCCGCGTCTCCGCCTCTGCGACGGGCCTGCACCTCCGAGCCGCTGCGACCGCCGTTCCGAGTCGCCACCCTAGCCCACCTTGAACCGCCGCTCGGCCCAAGTCGCCTTTGCCTCGGTTTCCAACCCGCCGCCGCGCCTCACCAGCGTCATCTAAGAGTCGACCTCGCCTTCGTCTCCTTCGACGCCGCAGCTCCGAGTGCGACCCGGGTTGCTGTTGCCGCTCCCACCGTCGCCATGGGTCACTTAACATGACCCGCCTCGCCCCTCTGCCACGGCGAGCCGCCTCCGAGTCGTCAACACCCCCACGCCAAAGCTGGCCTCGAAGTCGCCACCGCTGGAGTGGGTCTCGAGCCGCCATCTCCGCTGAGTCATCGGTCTCCGCCGCGGTTTCCCCTCTGAGCCGCCCGGCCTCGTTGCGCCTCCGCCAAGGGCCGCTTTTCTCTGCCTCCTCTGTCACCGCGGCTGCCTCGCCCCCAAGTTATAAAGCCGCCGCCGTGGACACCTCGCCTCACGCTGCTGCACGTCAAGCCGGCGTACAGGTTGCCGGCCTCCAAGTTGCCGGTGTGGCCTCGCCTCCAAGTCATCGGAGCGCCTTGAGCCGGCCACGCCTCTGTTGAAGCTGCCGCGCCTCCCCGAGCCGTTTCCTCCATCGCCGGCGAGGCCTTGCCTCTGAGTCACCCGTTATACACCTCCGCTACAGGATTCAGCCATGGTTTGGCTCTGAGCTGCCGTTCTCACGGCCATTTTCAAAACGCCGTGTCAAACTGCTGCGGTCCGCTTTGCCGGATTTTTTTTGGAAATAGTACTTTTATTTGAACAAATTGGGAAAATAAGATCCAAAAATTAGAAATTTCAAAAATAGCACACCCTCATCCTACTTTTGGACGAAACGGGGATTCATGCTAGCCTTGGACGAAACCCATACGATTCGTTCTAGCGTTGGACGAAACAGAGGACTGTTAGATGAAACTTAGCTTTTGTTTTACCTATGAGGAAAATGCATACTACAGTGTATGTTTTCGTTCACTTGAACAAGGAAACATGCTGCTGCTACATTACCCCGCACCGGATACCCTTGCTGCACCGGAGCTCCCCTGGCCGAACCCTCGCGCCACCAAGACCGCATCGACAAGGAGAATCCATTCAGATGAAGAACGACTCGAACCGTGCATCGTGGAGGATGAATTCCGCCGTTCAATCTACATCGACCGCCGCAAGCTTGCGTCGCGTTCGGCAAGAAATTTTCTAATTACTCGCACCCATCTACTCATCTAGATGCCGCCAACCTCCTAGACATTGACCCTTATCCTATTGTTGTCGTTGGCCACACGCATTGAACAGTTCTGATCCAGTACCTACACATCAAGATATAGATGTAAGCACTTCACCGACAACCTAGCCAAGTAACCCAACAGTGCAAATAAATTTTAGATCGCAAAATATGACTCTGGAAAACTAGATTTTTCCATGACGAGCCGCAGCTGTAATAGTAAATGCTTGTAGTCATAGTGTTGTTTTTTCTTTTTCTTTCTGTTAACTGTCCATGATTTAGATACTATTGGTGGCTACAAGTATCCAAAATACTTGTAGTAAGTTTCTGTAGTGCTTGCTTGCATCATTGTACCTTGCTTGTTTCATGGCTAAATAGACATTGGTTGTAGGAATTTAAAGATTGGATCATAGCTGGGAAAGCAAACCGTAGAGTTTAAAAAAAAGTAAGACCAAGTTAGTGTCTGCAAATCATTTTTCAAGTAAATTAAACAACAAGGCACATAGCTGCAAGAAATTAGAGGTTCATTCCAAAGATATTACTGAAGATAATTCTTGCTGTAAATGAAAATTATTCCTTCTGTAAATTATTAAATGAAAATGATTCTTGCTACAAATGAAAATGTCTTGCTGTAAATTGTCCACCAGTTCTATGTGTGAACTCAATTGAGATGTATACTGCTAATGATCAGTTAATTTCATATTGATATTGACTTATATTGATTGCAAGATTGATATTGATTCGCAAGATAGTGCTCCTAGGACTGACAGATTTAGTACTACTCCATTCTGATATAGCATTTCTAGTAGTAGCTACTTGAACAAGGGCCCTATGCGCGTGGCCAACGACAACAATAGGATAAGGGGCAATGTCTAGGAGGTTGGCGGCATCTAGATGAGTAGATGGGTGCGAGTAATTAGAAAATTTCTTGCCGAACGCGACGCAGGCTTGCGGCGGTCGATGTAGATTGAACGACGAAATTCGTCCTCCACGATGCATGGTTCGAGTCGTTCTTCATCTGAATGGATTCTCCTCGTCGATGCGGTCTTGGTGGCGCGAGGGTTCGGCCAGGGGAGCTCCGGTGCAGCAAGGGTATCCGGTGTGGGGACACTGTAGCAGTAGCATGTTTCGTTGGTCCGGTGAACGAAACATGCACTGTAGCAGTTCGTCCTGGGGTAGAACAAAAGCTAAGTTTCATCCAACAGTCCTCTGTTTGGTCCAACGCTAGAACGAATCGTACGTGTTTCGTCCAACGCTAGGACGAATCCCATGTTTCGTTCAACAGTAGGACGACGGTGTGCTATTTTTGAAATTCCTGATTTTTTCATCTTATTTTCCCAATTTGTTCAAATAAAAGTACTATTTCCAAAAAAAATCCCCGCTTTGCCTCTCCTTCCTCCGCCTTGCTGCTCGCCTCCGCCCTCATGGCCTTGTCTCCGGCGCGAGCCACCGCAGCCACCACCATCTGAGTCGCCGTCGGGGCTCGGGTGTGCTTCCACCGAGGCCCCGCCTCAGGTCGCCCGCGCCGGCTTACCGATGGTTCCGTCGCACCGCGGCGCACCCGCCCCACTCCGCCTTGCCGCAGGCTTCAGCCGCAGCCGCGACACGCCCTCCTCCGGCAGGCGCCGGCTCGCTGCTCCCGCATCGCTGCGCCGCCCGAGTTCCTCCGCCCCTGCCACGGCCTCTTCTTGAGCTGCCGTCGTGGCCCGCTGCTACGACCCACCACTCTGCCGTGCCGGCCTCTGCCTCGCCTTCTCTGATTCTGCTGGCTTCTGAGCCGCCCCTGCCGGCTCGCGCACCCCGCCCGCCTGTTCCGCGCGCACGACCCTGGCTGCCTCCCGAGCCACCGCGCCGGTCGCTGGCTCTGCTCTCAAGCCACCGCTACGCCCCTGTACCAGGCTGCATTAGTTAAAAGGAAAAAGTAGCTGATGGGGGGCTGGTTGTATGCGTGCAGATGGACTATTGAAAAAAAAGACAAAAAAGGGAAAGGTGTGTTCAGCTCAGAGTTCATCAGAATCCACACGCCAATTATTGCAAGTATCTCCAACTCGCCCGCGGTTGACTTCAACTCTACCGTGATCGTTATCAACCCCGCCGCTCATAAGTCTGACCTCAACGGTCCATATTTGCTCGCCATGTCATTAATGGCAGCAAGAGAAGGATAGACAATACCTACTACAGTTGTTTTGTTTAATCCACCAAGTTGTGGATACCGCTTTAAACCCGGAGGCGATCTGCTGACGCTGTTGTATTTTGACATCATGACCGAATAAGTCCCATCAGCCGTCCAACTACCCGGCAAAAAATCAGGTGATATCTTTCCTATATATTTTATCCATGTGTATATTAATTCATCCAAGAGCAATTACTCTGGCTGGCAATCTCTTTAATGCAGGAAAATTGTCTACTGCAAAGGTGACCATCATGTCACGGAGTTTGTTAAATGACTTATGCCGGGAGTATACAACAAGTATTGCGAGGATCATCAACTCGCCTCAAGTCTCTGGTTTACATAAATTTCAGCGTTCCGGTGTTCAAATTATATGGCGGTTTATATCACGGCTGAGTTTGAAGAATTTCAAGCCGACTCATTCGTCCGCGCCCGCGGCCGACTCACCCGCGTCCGTGCCGCCTCTAACGCCGCGATCGTCTTTACCGTCCGCCCCCGCTGTTTGGTCTACATCAACACACCGGAGCTGTACCCATCTGCACGAGCTGCTTAGTGAGCGCACGCAAGTCGCCGCTCTCGCGGCCCGGTCTATTCCAACAACTCTGGAGCAAATCATAATATATTATCAGCCTCCGCCTGCACCGGATGGCTCAATGGACAGGCGCACAGGTCGCCGCTACTGCGGTTTGGTTAAACTTCAACAACCAGCCGGGATGAACCATTGGCCGGGTTACTGACACAACTCATACAAGATCATTTATAACCTGCCACGGTCGACCTCAACCTTCCGCGGATTCACGTCGTGTTATCAAGGCCAAGGATATACAACGAGTGTTGCGAAGATCATCAACTCGTCACCTTGCCTCCAGCATCAAACACATTCCAGTGTTCTGCTGTTCAACTATATGCCAGTTTAGATCACGGTTAAGTATGGAGAATCTCAAGCTAACTCCTCGAGTCGTCTTCAGACCCGGGGGCTACACAGACGTGACTCGACAGAATTGGCCGTTGTCACAAATTCAAGAACCCCGGTCATTAAAGGGAAGACAACCCGGTCCCGGAGACTGCTGTCGCATTATGAAAAATTTCAAAGTTGTCAGAATATTTCCAGCTCAGAAAGATTCCAGGTTATCAGAAAAGATTCCGGTTCAAAATCCGGCTCAAGGGAAATCTGTCTCATAAAGTTTTGAGCTCTCAATATCCGGCTCAACGTCCGGTTCAAGAAGTATCCATCTCTCGCAAGTTCGAGTTCTCAGTAAAATTAAAGGTTGCCAAAGAGAACTTGCTGCCTTGACGTGCGGTTCAAACATGGGTATCCTACCTTATTGGCTTATCATATTATGATCAACGTAATATGGCCGGCATCCCCGAAATTCGGGGCCTCTGTCATTTCATCCCATATTTACTGGGTATGAGTCTTTATTAATTGATCATAAGGTCACTTGGGGGCTTCCAACTCACCGAGTTTAGCTTTCATACCCTCTTGACCGGCTTTATACGCCATATATGGGTTAAACCTGCCTGTTTGCAACTTGCTACTCCAACAGGTGACCCGCCGTACTCTTGACAGTCAATCTTTTATGACCCTGAACTCATCAAGGTTAAAACGGCGGTTTTTGTCATGTGAGAGCCGGCTTACAGAAAGCGAGGATAAACTCACATGTCTGCTTGTTGCTACTCCACTATGTGATTCACCGTACTCTTGACAGTCAATCTATATGACCCTGAACTAGTCAAGGTTAAAATAGCGAGATATATCACGCGAGAGCCGGCTTACGGGAGGAACGGCTATCACGCCAAACTTCATTGAAGCAAGATTCGAGCCTTAAAAGTCGGTCCTTTTGTCGAGCCTTGAAAGCTGACATTTTTATACTCTATAATCATACACATACATCATCATACATTGCATCACACATTGCATCATCATAGCATGCATCATATATGCATGGATATACTGGTTTATATTGCAGGAACCGGTTTTCAAACCGGGTTATATTATTCAAATCTTAAATAGCCAACATGGCTAGATTTTTATTATGGTTATCATAACCAATATTGATGATTGTGTTTTTTAAAGCCGCGTCAGAAAAATGGCTATTATTTACTCATCCAAAAATACCAGCTTACAGCAAGGAGCATGGTTCAATATTGATATGCAAATCATTCATTAACATCATCCAGACAGTGGATATGATTTTATTCTACAATGGAAGGAATAGTTCCGAGTCGCTGCAGGCACACGACCCGGAACTTCGGGGCTACATTATTCAAATTAAGATTACTTCAAGTATGCAAGTCCCATGTCACTGCAAGCATGCACCACAAAACTTGGGGGCTAATGCAAGTTGCTTTTCAATCATCACATTGTCAACAGACCCGGTTATCTTGGGGAGATGAGCCGGCCTTCTATCATTTTCTAAGTCCCAGCTCAGTATTGTCTTACTGAGCCGGCCCTTGGGAGCTACACATTGCTCCTTAAGTCTATATAATCAGCTCTGCAAAAGTCCCTGCTCATTATTGCATAATGACCCAGCCCTTGGGGGCTACACTAGCTGAAGTTTTATAAGCATAAGACAGTTACAAGTCCCAGGTTGCTGCAGGCAAGACAGCCCGGCACTTGGGGGCTACACATGTGAAGTACAAAATATTCAGTTTATGACTGGTGATTTAGATGAACAACCCGGATTTCTCCAAGGTTACAGCATTTATATTGAAGCAAGTCTCAAGCTATCACTTTGTTCTACTCAAGACCTGGGGGCTACAGATGAGGGAGAACACCTTCAAAATTTTCAGTGTTGAGCAAACCAGGTCTCATATTTTTTGAGGGAAACATTTGCAAAGATTATCTCCTCCAAGCTATTCGGACAAGTCAGCACAACATCATTTGGATTTATTCTTCATCAAAGTCTGAAGCATTGAAAGTTGGTTCAACATCGGACAAATTTCTTTATTTATCAAGCCAAGGCATTTTTTAAGACAGCTCAAAAATATCATAAGGGTTATTTTTTCTGCAAGGAGCCAGCGTCAGTTTATTGATATGACAGAGATTCAGACTTTTCAGGAGTTGGTCAACTGGTCTTTTTGAGTGAGCCGGTCTCTTTACATATTCTTATTTCAGGAGCTTAGCATGAATAAATTCAAAGCTAACCTGGGGGCTAATGTTGGGGATATTCCCCACGACCAAGACCCAGCTCATAAGGATAAGCCGCCCTAAGGCTTAAACCATTTCTGGGCTTAAGTCGCCCTGATGTTAAGTCATTTCTGGGCTTAAGTTGCGCTGACGTTAAGTCATCTCTAGGCTTAAGTCGCCCTGATGTTAAGTCATTCTGGACTTAAGCAGCAATGTTAAGTCCTCTCTGTACTTAAGCAGCCAAGTTAACCTGCCATCATAACTAGCCATCTTAACCTGCCATGATGAGTCCCGGAGATGAATCATGGAGATGAGTCCTGAAGATAAGCCCTGAAGGTAAGCCGCCTGACAGTTGTAACCCGATAGACAGTTGTAACCCGGCAGACAGATCCTAACCCGGCAAGTACTTAGCCATGAAAATGAGCCGCCTGGAGATAAGAAGCCCAGGCGTTAAGAAGCCCACGAAGAGAAGCCCAGGGTTAAGAAGCCCGTGAGAAGAAGCCAGAATAGGCTAAATCCTAATCCTACTAGGACTCTACATGTAACCCACCCCTTCAACTTATATAAGGACGGGCGGGGCACCCCAAGAGGGTCAAGTTTTTGACAGGTTAAGATAGTTAGGGCTTAGACAAACAGGTCTTAGACAAGATCAAAGTAGATGCTCTCGAGATAGAGGTAGCGAAACACCGCCCTTGTAACCGAGATCATCATCATCATCAATATGAATCAAGCAGGATGTAGGCTTTTACCTCTACCATGAGGGGCCGAACCTGGGTAAAATCTCACATCTCTCGTCCCGTTCAACCCCGTTCAAGCTACCACTTAGATGTGTTGGCCTCACGACTAAGTCCTCACACTAGGACATCTGCCGTGACAAAACCACGACACTCCTCATTTGTCCTCTCATTTCCTCCCGAAGCTTCTAGGGTCTCTTATGTCCAGAAAAAAATCTTCAAACCGTTTCGTAGCGTTTGGACTCCATTTGGTACTGATTTTCTGGAAAACCAAAAATGATCAGAAAACAACAACTGGCACTAGGCACTGGGTTAATAGGTTAGTTCCAAAAATGATATAAAATAGCATAAAAATGCATATAAAGTATCCAAGATTGACAATATAATAGCATGAAACAATAAAAAATTATAGATACACTGGAGATGTATCAACATTCCAAGCTTAATTTATGCTCGTCCTCGAGTAGGTAAATGATAAAAACAGAATTTTTTATGTTCATTGCTACCTAGCATGTGTATCATGTAATCTATTTATGGTATAAATGACAAGAAATGATGAAGTAACAATATCAACATAATAATATCCATGAATATAAGAAGCATAATCATTGCATTTTCAAAATATACGAGTCTTAACGAATGTTATGCCAACTCATTTTATTATGTTAGCATGGCATGACTCCGCCTTCACCGGATACATATAAATTATGAGCACCCCGATGTCAAACCAGGCAATTGGATCGTACTTCTAACGCGCTTCAGCATTTTCAACCCCATGCAATACATGAGCGTGAAACCATGGATATAGCACTATAGGTGGAATAGAATGCGGTGATAGAGATCAATAAGGAGAACTCAAAAAGGAAGAATTCTCGCATCGACGCGACTGATCAATGGGCTATGGAGATGCTGTAGGATCGAAAGTAGGTCTAGAGGGGGGGGGTGATTAGACTACATGACCAAATAATAATCTAGCCTTTTCCCAATTTTAGTTGTGGGCATATTTTAGCAATTAGCACAAGTCAAGCAATCAACCTACACATGCAAGTCTAAGAGTATAGCAGCGGAATGTAAAACATTGCATATGAAGGTAAAGGGAAGGAATTGGAGAGTGCAAATGCAATGTAGAGATGGAGATTTTTGGCGTGGTTCTGATAGGTGGTGCTATCGTACGTCCACGTTGATGGGGACTTCAACCCACGAAGGGTAACGGCTGTGCAAGTCCACGGAGGGCTCCACCCACGAAGGGTCCATGAAGAAGCGACCTTGTCTATCCCACCATGGCCATCGCCCACGAAGGACTTGCCTCACTCGGGTAGATCTTCACGAAGTAGGCGATCTCCTTGCCCTTACAAACTTCTTGGTCCAACTCCACAATCTTGTCGGAGGCTCCCAAGCGACACCTAACCAATCTAGGAGACACCACTCTCCAAAAGGTAATAGATGGTGTGTTGATGATGAACTCCTTGCTCTTGTGCTTCAAATGATAGTCTCCCCAACACTCAACTCTCTCTCACAGATTTGGATATGGTGGAAAGATGATTTGAGTGGAAAGCAACTTGGGAAGGCTAGAAATCAAGATTCTTGTGGTAGGATTGGAATATCTTGATCTCAACACATGAGTACGTGGTTCTCTCTTAGAAAATGTATGCTGGAAGTGTAGGCACGTTCTGATGGCTCTCTCTCAAATGAAGATGGGGGTGGAGGGGTATATATAGCCTCCACACAAAATCCAACCGTTACACACATTTGACCCAACTCGGTCAGACCGAATAGAAGAACTCGGTGAGACCGATTCAGTTCAAAATGTGAATGTTAGGAATCTCGGTGGGACCGACTGGAACAACTCGGTGGGACCGATGTGCTAGGGCTTAGGGCAAACCTCATCTCGGTGGCGCCGATTGGTTCAACTCAGTGAGACCGAAGTGAAACAATTGAGCAACAGAGAGTTGGTCAAGCAAACTCAGTGGGACCGATTGCTATCTCGGTGAGACCGAAATAATTGCAACAGGCAACAGAGAGTTTGCAAGGCCATCTTGGTGAGACCGAGATCCGTATCGGTGTGACCGAACTGTTAGGGTTTCTGGCAGTGGCTATGTCATATGAACTCGGTGGTGCCGGATAGGATGTTTCGGTGGGGCCGAGTTTGACTTTGAGTTTTGGACATATTTGGAATGAGAAAGTGGTTGAGGGCTTTGGAGCAATATCACTAAGCACTTGATCAAGTAGACCATTGAGCAACAGCTCATCCCCTTTTAATAGTATTGGCTTTCCTATGGACTCAATGTGATCTTGGATCACTAAAATAGAAATGAAGAGTCTTGAGCTTTTGCCAATGTGTGTCCTTAGCATTTTGAGGGGTCCACATTCCTATTCCATGCCATGCCATACATTGAACTTTCTGAAATATCAAACTTGAATGGATATTAGTTCAATGAGCTATATGTTGTTATGAATTACCAAAACCACCCGGGGATTAGTTGCACTTTCAATCTCCCCCTTTTTGGTAATTGATGACAACATATAGATCAAAGCTTCGACAAATGATAATATGAATGAAATACATTGTCGCTTTGAGAAGTATGTGATAAGCAAGAGCTCCCCCTAAATTTGTGCATTATTTAAAATTTACGTTTGAATGCAAATGCACAATCGATTAGGATCATGGGTCACTCTTCCATGTCACATGCATCTTGGTGGAGCGCTCAAAATGATAAGAATTAAATAACATGCACTCATCACCAAGGATACAAGTGATTGATCATACACAAATAATCATAGAAATAGGCATGCAAGCACGCATTAAGCATAGTATGATCAAACACATGACCACATAAATATCTCACGAGCATAACACAAATGTAGCATCAGGTAGCAACAACCAAACAACCAAGGTAGTAAATAACAAGGAAAATAAAACCAACAAAAGCAAAAGACACTCTCTCTCGAAGCCTATGATCTATACACTTTCTCCCCCTTTGGCAACAAGTTACCAAAAAGTTCAAAAATGTATAGTGCTATACGACACTCTAGGCACGATCTCCGGGAGCTCCTGAAGGAGTCTTCTGGCTTGTAGCTCCGGTGTGCGTAGACGGTGTGGAGAGGAGTCCATCTGCAAATGCCTCTGCTGAAGTCTGTGGAGCTGGTGGAGTAGATACTGGAGGGGCAACTGGGGCTATGGTGGAAGGAGCAGAATGAGCAGGCCTCTAGTCTGCAACTGGCTCAGCAGAAGACCTCTATGCACTTGGCACTGACTGTAACCTTTGTGTAGTGGGTCTATCATCATTGTCCTTAGCATCATCCCTTAGCTTCTCCACAATGGTCTGAATCTCTGTGACCTTCACATCATGGTCATACATCTTGCTCTCAACAATCCTTTCTAAGCTTTCCTGATTCTTGGTTAAGTTGGCCAGACTCTTCTCAATCCTCAGGGTAGCCTCAAGCAGATAGGTGAGCTGATCTTGCTTGGTATTGAGATTCACAATTGATGCACCTGAAGCACTTGCTTCCTTTGCTGCTTTTGCAGCTTTTGCCTTCTCAATCTTCTCTTGAGCCTCTGCACATGTAGGATGAGATGCATCCATGACAACCTCGTTGTCCTCAAAATCAAGCCTTAGAGGTAGGTGCTCTTTGTCAAGAAGATATGTCCCAGTTCCAACCTTGGAGTTGATCAACATTTGAATGTGTGGGGCATATCCACAAGACCACTTTTGGTCGGCTGCTGTCCTCTTTACAGTCTCAACAATCAAGCTCATGACTTTGAATTTCTATGGCACATCAAACAAATGTAGCAAGTTGATGGAGTGACCATGTAACATCCTATGATCTCCTGACTTGGGCAACAAAGTATGCCTCAAGATGGTGTTGGTGGTGGTCAGTCCAGCTAGCAAGTAATAGATTAAACCAAACTTGTGAGTGTCCAAAGCTGCATCTGGAATAGGCTTGTACATATGAGCCATAGAGTTGTGATCCTTCCTGGATTCTCCATATACATCAACATCATCTTCTCTTTCTTCTGGGGTATTGATGAGAGCATCCCACTCTGAGATTGATGACTGGTACCTGGTGCCCTCAGTCATCCACACTATATTCCCATCTGGATAGAAGTGTGCAGTGGAGTAAAACTGCATGACCATCTCATCACTCCACTTTGTTAGTTTCTGTCCAACAAAGGCATCAACTCCATTCATCCTGAAGCTCTCATGTACATGGGGAAAATAGTCTTCATTATTGTCAATGTATTTCCAGTAAACCCATTTCATATCACAAACAATGGGCTTCTTGTCCAGAAGCACAGTTGCATAGAAGTCCTGCTGTTCTATGGTGTGAAAACGGTAGTCCACAGCAGTCCTTCTCCTTGTGGCATAGGGATCCGTCTTCCTCCATTGTCTCAGACCATGATCCTTTCTCAACTTCATATTTTCAGCCACTGGATGAGCATCATTATGATCGGGGATCTTGGGCTTCAATTTCCTGAGCACTAGTGGCTCATCATCTTCTTGGACCTCAGGCACTGGGGCCTTGTTCTTCTCTGCAGCAGAAATATTTCTTGTGGATCTCTTTGGAGCAGTTGACTTTGGTGCTTGAGCTGGAGCTTTAGGCTTGGGTGCAGCAGGTTTAGGAGCAGACTTGGGCTTGGAAGGAGCAGCACCAGTCTTGATAGCATCTTCCATCAACTTTTGTGACTTGGCAGGAGGTGCAACAGGCTCTTCTTCCTCTTCCTCATCATCACTTCTTCTCATAGAAGGTCTTCCAAGCACTCTGGCTATAGTAGTTCTTGCTCTCTTCTTTTTCTTTCCATCACTAGCAGCCTCATCATCATCAGACTGCTCAATAGTAAACTTCATAGTTTCTTGAGTTGAAGCTCTGACTTTGGACATTGGAGCTCTTTTAGGTGGAGCTTTCTTCTACAATCCTGGCTTGGTGGTGGCAGCAGCACCATATTCCTTCTTCAACACCCTCTTCCTAGAGGTGGCCTCATTAGCAACAAAGTCCTCATCCTCACTGTCTGAGGTTCTCTTCTTCTTTGTTCTGGTAGCAGTCTTTGGCATATTGCTTGGGGTGCTTCTTCTACCCTTCATCATAGGTACTAGAAGGACTAGAGCGTTCACTGAGATCAACCTGTTCCTCTGATCTATTCTGACTATCACTGCCCTCTGACATCTTTGCTACTGACCCTGTGAATAGATGGATGTAGGTAGAGTGGATGAGCATCACAAAAATACAGCTGGTTTTTGCAAAAAATGATTCAAAACCTTAACTTTAGTTTTCTACAGAAAGCATTTCGGAGCTACCGATTTGATAATCTCGGTGACACCGAAGAACTAACAGAGTCTAAACATGCAGTTTTGGTTAGACCGAGACGTAGTTCGGTTACTCTGAGATGCTAGGGTTTCACTGAGAAATTGCTTTCGGTCTCACCGATAAGTACGTTTCGGTCAGACCGAGTTGTACTAGTGCAATGGCCTAAGCCAATCGGTGTGACCGAAAACTTCAATTCGGTCGGTCCAAGATGAGTTCGACGAAAACCTAACTCTAAGATTTTGCATCAAAACTAATCTAGAGGATTATTTGTGTGGATAGAAGGTTTTCAATCCTGGCAAGAAGACTGGCATTTGCTTTGTGCATTGAATTAGAGTAAGGGAATAAGCACAAAGGGTCGAACCATACCCTAACTCGGTGACGGTTCGCTACGGTGGCAATGGCAGTGAAGAAATCCGTTGACAACAACGGAGACCAGCGGCGGAGGCACACAGGCGGAGACGGTGACGATCCGGAGACCAAGGGGCGGCAGTGCTGGGGCGCGAGCTCGTGCGGTTTGAAGAAATTTTCAATCGTACGGGTACGCGAGATATATATATACCCAGGCACTGTCGGTGGCACCGAATGGATCTAATCGGTGGCACCAAGATGCGAAACTGCAGGCAGTTACAGCAACTCGGTGAGACCGAGTGGATCTAGTTGGTAGCACCGAGATAGAAAAACCTAGATCAGTCTATTGCATTCGGTGAGACCGAGTTGGAATGGTTGGTTAGGCCGAAATGCATTAGAAGGTTTTGGAAGACAGCCCTTGACGAATCGGTGGCTCCGAGTGCTCCTCACCCGGAGGGTCCGAAAAAGACTTGTTCAAATTTTGTGATGGAGCATGAATAGAATTTGAGACAAGAAGAGCATAGATAGCTAGAGGGAGTACTTAGGCATTCTTGTCCATCGATTTGGCCAATAAAAACCAATCAATCAAATCTACAAATGGATGTCCTCGAATGGAGAAAATTATGCATCTAACATGCTCACACAATAAGATAGCAAATAAAACATGTGACAAAGCATGCACAAACACTCTAGCATCTATCAAGCAATTGGCGATGACTAGGTCATCTATATATGAGTATATTGACTTAGGAGTCAAATGAAAACATTTGATCATAGGTCATACTCATCGTTTAAGCACAAGTGGGGTTACCACTTTTACATAAAGCATTGTTGTGTTTACACCATTAGAGTTGCTTTAGCTCAATTTTTAGAGAAAAGCTCCCCCTAGATGTGATATCCCCCCTAAGAGGGATGAACTAACCTTGGGTTTTGTCGATGATGACTTCATGTAGACAGTGAAGATGTGGATGCTCAATGTTGATGTAGATCATTTGGAGCAATCCATTGGAGTGAGTTGCACTTTCAATACCTACATGGGTTAGTCCCACAAGGAACATGCAAAATATCCATAGACATAGAGTGAAACACACATATGATGATGTCCATGGAAGCATTAGGTTACCTTGTCCCTTGTCTTACCAACAAGAGGGTTTGTGACTCCTTGAACTAGTGCAAGATATGAAAGTTGATTGCACATGTCCTTGCCAAAATAAATATGAGTGAAGTATGTTGGCAGAGTCACCCTCAAGAACACTCTAGTTCTTCTTCTTTGGGATCCACATCAACTTGATGGGAATCCTTGGAGTTGTAGTCGAACTTGATGAAGTGGAACTTGATGTAGTCTTGGGAACCCACTTGACCATGGCCTTAGGAGCTTCTTCAAATGAATCAATCTCTTCTTGAAGCTTGTCCTTGCCTTTTAGCTTGTGGTCTTGTGGTGGAAGATCATCTTGAGCTTGTGTTCCCTTGAAAGAAGTGGGATCATACTTCTCTTGTTGAGGAACGAACTTCATCTTGGGGTATTGATCTTCTTCCCACTCAACTCCATTGGCATTGAACTTTTGTTCAAAACCAGCACCTTGATTCTTCTGGTGCCTTCCTTGCTTGCGTACAATTTCCTCAAATTGCTTACTTCCGGCAAGGCTCTTGTAAACACCTTTCTCTATAATTCCCTTCAATAAGCTATTTTTCTGCTCAAGTGTAACTTGGCTAAGAGAATCATTAGTGGAATCAAGAGAACTACTAGAAGTAACAATATTGGATTTAACATTGTTATTGCTACTACTAGAAGAAGAAATTTTCTTGCTCTTGTTGCTAGATTTTACTTGTGGCATGTAAGTAGACAAGAGTAAACGCTTGGCAATGTAAGAAGAACTCTTCTTTCAAAGATCATCATTGATTGCTTTTAGGAACCCATGCTCTTGCTCTAAATTTAGCTTCTCGAAGTGTAGCTTCTCATGAGTTATTAGGAGCTCTCTATGATCCTCTAGAGTTGTTTCATGAGCTAACTTAAGAGTGTTTAGTTCTTTAGTTAGGCGCTCAATCTCCTTCTTTTCATTGTCACTCGTTTCATCTTGATTAGCATGATTACTAGCTGATGACCCACAAGTATAGGGGATCTATCGTAGTCCTTTCGATAAGTAAGAGTGTCAAACCCAACGAGGAGCAGAAGGAAATGACAAGCGGTTTTCAGCAAGGTATTCTCTGCAAGCACTGAAATTATCGGTAACAGATAGTTTTGTGATAAGATAATTCGTAACGGGTAACAAGTAACAAGTGTAACAAAGGTGCAGCAAGGTGGCCCAATCCTTTTTGTAGCAAAGGACAAGCCTGGACGAACTCTTATATAGAGTAAAGCGCTCCTGAGGACACATGGGAATTATTGTCAAGTTAGTTTTCATCATGCTCATATGATTCACGTTCGTTACTTTGATAATTTGATATGTGGGTGGACCGGTGCTTGGGAGCTGTCCTTACTTGGAAAAGCCTCCCACTTATGATTAACCCCTCTCTCAAGCATCCGCAACTACGGAAGAAGAATTAAGATGAATCTAACCATAGCATGAAACATGTGGATCCAAACCAGCCCCTTACGAAGCAATGCATAAACTAGGGTTTAAGCTTCTGTCACTCTAGCAACCCATCATCTACTTATTACTTCCCAATGCCTTACCCTAGGCCCAAACAATGGTGAAGTGTCATGTAGTCGACGTTCACATAACACCACTAGAGGAAAGATAACATACATCTCATCAAAATATCGAACGAATACCAAATTCAGATGATTACTTATAACAAGACTTCTCCCATGTCCTCAGGAAGAAACATAACTACTCACAAAGCATATTCAAGTTCATAATCAGAGGAGTAATAAATATCATGAAGGCTCCGAACATATGATCTTCCACTGAATAAACCAACTAGCATCAACTACAAGGAGTAATCAACACTACTAGCAACCTACAGGTACCAATCTGAGGTTTTGAGGCAAAGATCGGATACAAGAGATGAACTAGGGTTTGAGAGGAGATGGTGCTGGTGAAGATGTTGATGGAGATTGACCCCCTCTCAATGAGAGGATCGTTGGTGATGACAATGACGATGATTTCCCCCTCCGGGAGGGAAGTTTCCCTGGCCGAACAGCTCCGCCGGAGCCCTAGATTGGTTCTGCCCAAGTTCCGCCTCAAGACGGCGGCGCTTCATCCCGAAAGCTCTCTTCTGATTTTTTCCAGGTCAAAACACATAATATAGTAGAAGATGGGCACTGGAGGCCTGCCAGGGGGCCCACAAGCCACAGGGGCGCGCCTAGGGGGGTAGGGCGCGCCCCCAGGCTTGTGACCTCCTGGTGGGTCCCCTCTGGCATTTTCTTCGCCCAATATTTTTTATATATTCCAAAATAATTCTCCGTAAATTTTCAGGACTTTTGGAGTTGTGCAGAATAGGTCTCTCAGAGTTGCTCCTTTTCCAGTCCAGAATTCCAGCTGCCGGCATTCTCCCTCTTCACGTAAACCTTGTAAAATAAGAGAGAAAAGGCATAAGTATTGTACCAAAATAGGTAATAACATCCCATAATGCAATAAATATCAATATAAAAGCATGGTGCAAAATGAACGTATCACTAGCAAGTTCATCATAGTTTTCATCACTAGAATTGTCAACAAGTAAATCATCATCACCTAGCAAATCATCTTCATCACTATTGAAATCAACATACTCGGGGTGTGATACCTTAGGGCCTTTAGCCATGAAGCATCTTCCAATTCCTTCATTTGGTGAGTCAAATATGTCGTAGGAGTTGGATGACACAAGTGCAAGACCGGCAACACCTTCATCTTGAGTATATTCGGAGTCGGAGTGATAGCTTCTCTCGAAGTAGTTGTCGGAGTCGGAACCGAAAACCCATTCACCAACGTGAGCTTGATGTCTTCGTCTTGTGTAGCTCTTTGATGACTTGTCCTTCCTTTCCGAATCCTTGTTCTACGAGAGGGTCTTCGTTCATAACGATCATCTCTACTCCTTCTCTCTTTCGGAGGTGATTCATCTCTTCTACTCCTCCTTTTTGGTGAATCTTCTCTTTTCTTGTAGGGAGCCGTACACTCATTGGAGTAGTGTCCGGGTCTTCCACAATTGTAGCAATTATGATCACGACTAGAAGATCTTTTGTCATTATAGGACCTTGACTTGGAGCTTCTATCTTTGCTTCTATTCTCGTAGAACTTGTTGAAGTTTTTCAGCATTAAGCTCAATTCTTCATTGAAGACTTGCGTTTCACTTGATGTTGTAGGAGCATCACATGAAGCTTTGTAAGCACCACTTGACTTGTTGTGGAGCTCTTCCTTATCCTTGAGTGACATCTCATGAGCAACAATTCTACCAATGACTTCCGTTGGCTTGAGATCTTCGTAATTGGGCATCATTTGGATCAATGTGCACATGGTATCATATTTTCCATCCAAGGCTCTTAGGATCTTCTTGATGATGAATTTGTCGGTCATATCTTTGCTTCCTAAGCCGGCAATCTCATTTGTGATGAAAGCAAGGCTAGAGTACATCTCGGCGACTCCTTCACCATCCTTCATTTTGAACTTGTCAAGTTGACTTTGAACTACATCCAATTTGGATTCCTTGACGGACTCGGTACCTTCGTGCATATCAACCAAAGTATCCCAAATTTCCTTCGCATTCTCAAGGCAGCTAATTTTGTTGAATTCTTCAGGGCACAATCCATTGAAGAGAATATCGCAAGCTTGAGCATTGTATTGCAACATCTTCATTTCTTCCGCTGTCGCTTCACGATCTGGTTCTTTTCCATCCTCAAAGAAATCACCTTGCAAGCCAACACGCACAACAGCCCAAACGATGGGGTTATGACCAAGAATATGCATTTTCATCTTATGCTTCCAACTAGCAAAATTAGTACCATCGAAGTAAGGACCTCTACGGTGGTAATTTCTCTCGCTAGACGCCATACTCTCCTAGGTTGTGAAACCAAGGCTATGATCACCAAAGCTATGGAAATCAAGGCAAATGGAGACCAAAGCTCTGATACCACTTGTAGGATCGAAAGTAGGTCTAGAGGGGGGGGGGGGGTTGATTAGACTACTTGACCAACTAAAAATCTAGCCTTTTTCCAATTTTAGTTGTGGGAAGATTTTAGCAATTAGCACAAGTCAAGCAATCAACCTACACATGCAAGTCTAAGAGTATAGCAGCGGAATGTAAAACATTGCATATGAAGGTAAAGGGAAGGGATTGGAGAGTGCAAACGCAATGTAGACACGGAGGTTTTTTGGCGTGGTTCCGATAGGTGGTGTTATCGTACGTCCACGTTGATGGAGACACCACTCTCCAAAAGGTAATAGATGGTGTCTTGATGATGAACTCCTTGCTCTTGTGCTTCAAATGATAGTCTCCCCAACACTCAACTCTCTCTCACAGATTTGGATATGGTGGAAAGATGATTTGAGTGGAAAGCAACTTGGGAAGGCTAGAAATCAAGATTCTTGTGGTAGGATTGGTATATCTTGATCTTAACACATGAGTAGGTGTTCTCTCTCAGAAAATGTATGATGGAAGTGTAGGCACGTTCTGATGGCTCTATCTCAAATGGAGATGGGGGTGGAGGGGTATATATAGCCTCCACACAAAATCCAACCGTTACACACATTTGACCCAACTCGGTGAGACCGAATAGAAGAACTCGGTGAGACCGATTCAGTTCAAAATGTGAACGTTAGGAATCTCGATGGGACTGACTGGAACAACTCGGTGGGACCGATGTGCTAGGGCTTAGGGCAAACCTCATCTCGGTGGCGTCGATTGGTTCAACTCGGTGAGACCAAAGTGAAACAATTGAGCAACAGAGAGTTGGTCAAGCAAACTCGGTGGGACCGATTGCTATCTTGGTGAGACCGAAATAATTGCAATAGGCAACAGAGAGTTTGCAAGGCCATCTCGGTGAGACCGAGATCCGTATCGGTGTGACCGAACTGTTAGGGTTTCTGGCAGTGGCTATGCCATATGAACTCGGTGGCGCCGGATAGGATGTTTCGGTGGGGCCGAGTTTGACTTTGAGTTTTAGACATATTTGGAATGAGAAAGTGGTTGAGGGCTTTGGAGCAATATCACTAAGCACTTGATCAAGTAGACCATTAAGCAACAGCTCATCCCCTTTTAATAGTATTGGCTTTCCTATGGACTCAATGTGATCTTGGATCACTAAAATAGAAATGAAGAGTCTTGAGCTTTTGCCAATGTGTGTCCTTAGCATTTTGAGGGGTCCACATTCCTAGTCCATGCCATGCCATACATTGAACTTTTTGAAATATCAAACTTGAATGGATATTAGTTCAATGAGCTATATGTTGTTATGAATTACCAAAACCACCAGGGGATTAGTTGCACTTTCAGATGCCCATCAACCGATATCAATGCGAGGAGTAGGGATTGCCATGCAGTGGATGCACTAAGAGCTATAAGTGTATGAAATCTCACGGAAAACTAAGTGGGTGTGCATCCAACTCGCTTGCTCATGATGACCTCGGGCATTTGAGGAAGCCCATCATTGGAGTATACAAGCCAAGTTCTATAACATTAAATTTCCACTAGTATAGGAAAGTGATAACTCTGGAGACTCTGTATATGAAGAACATGGTGCTACTCTGAAGCACAAGTGTGGAAAAAGATAGTAACATTGTCCCTTCTCTCTTTTTCTCTCATTTTTTGTTGGGCTCTTTTGTACTCTTTTTTTTCCGTTCGGATTCTCATCCGACTTATGGGGGGATCATTGTCTCCACCATCCTTTCCTCACTGGGACAATGCTATAATAATGATGGTTATCACACTTTTATTTACTTACAACTCGATAAAACTGAAAAATATGACTCTATATGAATGTCTCTGGTAGTGTACTAGGATGTGCAATGATCTAGCATAACATGTATAATAATGATGAACGATGGCTGAGCCACAAATACTATGTCAGCTCTATCATCATGCAAAGCAATATGACAATGAACATGTATGTCATGAAAAACGGAACGGTGGAAGTTGCATGGCAATATATCTCGGAATGGCTATGGAACATAATAGGTAGGTATGGTGGCTGTTTTGAGAAAGATATAAGGAGGCTTATGTGTGATAGAGTGTATCATATCACGGGGTTTGGATGCACCGGCGAAGTTTGCACTAACTCTTGAGGTGAGAAAGGGCAATGCACGCCATCGAAGAGGCTGACTCACATTAGTCATAAAGAACTCACATACTTATTGTGAAAGCCTATTAGCCCTCGTACTACGCGCATGCCTCTAGGGAATTGGTTTGTAGGAGTTAACCATCGCGTGCATCCGATTATAACATCACTCAAGGATTTCAATCAGAAATACAAATGCTGAAACCTCCCCACCATGCCATGACCAACACTTAGATGAGAATTTAATAACAGGCTTTAATACCGATATTTCTACTAACCAACGATCATGAACCTATACCCTTTCATATTACCACATCAATATCATTAAATCACATGTTTCATATTTAAATCAGAACACAATGATTGTGGCAAATTAAAAGGCAAACAAAGCAAAGACTATAATACAAGACGCTCCAATCAAAACTCATATCATGTGATGAATAAAAATGTAGCTCCAAGTAACATACCGATAGATTGTAGACGAAAGAGGGGAGGCCTTCCGGGGCATCCCCAACTTAGATGCTTGGGTCTTCCTTGAATATTACCTTGGGGTGCCATGGGCATCCCCAAGCTTAGGGTCTTGCCGCTCCTTATTCCTTCATCCATCGTGATCTCACCAAAAACTTGAAAACTTCATCACACAAAACTCAACAGAAACCTCGTGAGATCCGTTAGTATAATAAAAAAATCATAAACTTTAGGTACTGTTATGAACCCATTCGTATTTTAATCTTGTATAATACCTACTATATTCTAACTTCTCCATGACTTATACCCCCGATGTAATCCATAGCATCATCAAAACAAGAGAACTATGCAATAGAAAACAGAATCTATCTAAAATAGAACAACGAGTAATGATCTAAATAGAAATCATACTTCTGTACCTTCAAAAATTCTGAAACATTAGGAAAACGTGGGAAATTGTATATGAATCATGTGTAAAAATTTAGATCCAAAGAACGTTCCATTGAATTTTATTAATTCCTAGACCGAGAGAAAATGTTTCTGATTTTTCACAGAATCAAGTCAACTATCATGCAAATCATCCCAAAGGCTTTACATGGCACAAACACTAATTAAAACATAAAAACACAATCATAACAGTAGCAATAATTGTGTCAACACACCAAAACAGAAAGTTAAAGCAAAAATTTAAGATAACTATTGGGTTGCCTCCCAACAAGCACTATTGTTTTACGCCCCTAGCTAGGCGTAATGCATTGTTTCAAGTATTGTCATCCTTCAAATTAATTCCATAGGTGGCCCTCATAATACATTCATATGTTGGTTTAATTCTCTTACTAGAGAAGTGTTCCATCCCTTTCTTTAATGGAAATTGGAATCTTATATTTCCTTCTTTCATATCAATAATAGCACCTATGGTTCATAGGAAATGCCTACCAAGTATTATAGGACAAGACAGATTGCATTCAATATCAAGCACAATGAAATCCACGGGCACATAATTTCTATTAGTAAGTATTAGCACATCATTTATTCTACCCAATAGTTTCTTAATAGTTGAATTCGCTAAGTGCAAATTAAGGGAAGATGCATCCATATCGGTGGACCTAGCACGTCACATAAAGATTTCGGTATAGTAGAGACGCTAGCACCTAGATCACACAAAGCATTACATTCATAATCTTTAATTTTTACTTTAATAGTAGGTTCCCATTCATCATCAAATTTTCTAGGTATAGAAACTTACAATTCTAGCTTTTCTTCATGAGCTTTTATCATAGCTTCTACAATATGTTTATTAAAAACTTTATTTTGTTCATAAGCATTAGGTGTTTATCATGGATTGCAACAAGAAAATACATTCAATCAAAAAACAATTATCATAATTAAAGTCCTTGTAATCCAAAGTAGTGGGCACATCACTATTTAAAGTCTTGAACTCTCCAAACCCACTTTTATCATTTAGATCATCACCCTCCAAATAATTGGGACACCTTCTAGCTAAAGTTGATGCATCTCGGCTCCTTTTTTCATCAAGCTTTGTATTACTAAATAAGGATTCAATAGGTGATACACCAATCATTTTAATATCTTCATCATGATTACGATAAAAACCGGGCAGAATAACCTTTTCTAGGAATTCTCGCTTAGCTCTCAACCTTGTGGTTCTCTCTTTACTTTCATTAATGGAGACTTGGATAGATTTAATAGACTCATTAATATCATGCTAGGGTGGAATTTTTTAATTTTAAGAGTTTTCACATCATGAGCAATTCTATTCATGTTTCTAGCCATATCATCAACTTTATTCAATTTTTCTTCTACCATAGCATTGAAAATATTTTGAGAACTAATAAATTCTTTAATATTGTTCTCAATATCAGTAGGTATCCTATTATTATTGTAAGAATTTCCATAGGAATTGCCATAATTATTAGAGGAATTTCCGGGATATGGTCTAGGGTTGAAATTACATCTATAAGCATTGTTGTTGAAATTATTTCTAGAGAAAAAAATTCACATCTATATCCTCATTATTTTGCTCAATTAATGTAGATAGTGGCAAATCATTAGGATCAACATGTGTATTTTTACTAGCAAGCATTTTCATAAGAGCATCCATTTTATCACCCAAAGTAGAGACTTCTTCAATGGAGTTTACCTTCTTACCAGTTGGAGCTCTTTCGGTGTGCCATTGAGAGTAATTTGCCATTATATTATCAAGGAGTTTTGTAGCTTCACCTAATGTAATTTCCATAAAAGTACCACCCACAACAGAGTCTAAAAGATTTCTAGAAACAAAGTTTAGTCCCGCATAGGAATTTTGTATAATCATCCATAAGCTTAAACCATGAGTGTGACAATTTCTAATCATTAATTTCATTATCTCCCAAGATTGTGGAACATATTCATGCTCATGTTGCCTAAAATTCATGATTTGTTTCTAAGAGAAATAATCTTAGCGGGAGGAACATACTTGGCAATATCCATAAGCTTAAACCATGAGTGGGACAATTTCTAATCATTAATTTCATTCTCTCCCAAGATTGTGGAACATCTTCATGCTCATGTTGCCTAAAATTCATGATTTGATTTCTAAGAGAAATAATCTTAGTGGGAGGAAAATACCTGGCAATAAAATCATCCGTACACTTATCCCAAGAGTCAATACTATTTCGAGGCAAGGATGAAAACAAAGTTTTAGCACGCACTACTGCAGGATGCTGCTAACGCGACACTACAATCAGAGACCCTTCGACGAAACTGTGTGCGATGCATTAATCGCAAACAGTGATGTAAAACAACCATCAAAAAATATGCAAAACATTTGCGATAGCGGATACATCAAACACGGTTCGGATTTTACTTATGTGTGCGATGAGGGGCATACGGTTCACTCCAATGAACTATTTGCGATGAGGCAGAACAACAAAAACAAGCAGCCAGATGAAGGTGTGTGCGATATACGGCATACAGTTCACTCTGATTAACTGTTTGTGATTAGGCAACACAACAGAAATGGTCAGCCAGATCAAGGTGTCTGCAATTGAGGGCATCCACTTCAGACGGATGAACTGTTTGCGATTAGGCAACACAACAGAAACGGTCAGCCAGATCAAGGTGTCTGCGATTGACGGCATACACTTCACATGGTTGAACTGTTTGCGATTAGCCACAACAAACAGAAACAGTTAGACAGATCAACGTGTGTGCGCTAGACAGGCACACATTCTAATTAAAAGAAGCGTGCGCGATGGTAATAACGAGCGCGCACGGTTGATGGAACAAGACGTGTGCTGACATCGCCTATTGCGGTGCACCCTGCAAATTCCACGTACGCGGCCGAGAACGCGTGCCCACGTCACGCCATCCGGGAATAGTGCCGCACTTAGAATTTATAGAACCGTCAATAAATTTGGAGCCTGCGTCCCGTCACATTCCAAATTACTACCACGCTATATTTAATTGCAAACCTGTTCACACCGATCAAAACCTAAATGGTTTCCCACTTAGGAGCGTATTAGTACTCGATTATAAATACTACCTACTCCAAGATGACTGCACATTCCTCCTCAACTCCTCATCCACAAAAACAAAAAAGTCATTCATCGTGTTCCCTTGCATCTGCCATGGCACGCATGAGTTCTGGGTCAAGAGATTACTACCAGGAAGAGGCGAGCATGGAAGCAGACGCACGAGAGATGTCCCGCCTCGCCGCGAAAGCAGCCGACATGTCCCGCCGCACGGTCATCGCAGCACAGAGGTCCCGCCACTCTGCCGAAGCAGCACAGAGGTCCTGCCGCGCCGTCGATGCAGCAGACTGGTCCGGCCGCGCCGCAGAAGCAGCAGAGATGTCCCTCCGCATCGTGGATGTAGTAGAGATGTCCTCCCGCGCCGCGGCGGCCTGTGAAAAAGTCTCGCGGGCAGGCGAGGACTCTCACAGGCGCATGCGCGCTATGCTATATGACCTGATGGGTCGGATCTCCGACTGGATGAAGCTGCAGGACGAGATAAATGCCTCGTTTGAAAATGCTACCAGCGTCATCAGGGGACTAGGGGAGGATAAGGTTAAGCAACGCACCGAGCGTGACCGCTGAGGGCGAAGATCGCCGGAACGACGAAGCAGCACGAGGAGACCACTGCCTTGTTGAAGAGGACCGACGTCATCGTCAAGAAATTTATGGAGGAGAATGCCATGCTCCGCATCGAGCACCAAAGGCTGGTGGAGGAATCCGTGGAAGCTCTCAAGCAGCATCTTGAGGACACGAAAGAGCTCATCGCCGCTCGCCGCGAGAACTAGTCTCCGCGGCCTGCAACAACGCATCAAGAAAGTATAGATCAGCGAGCCAGATCGTTGTCTGCGTCTTCCTTCTTCTTTTGCCCTTGTGTATTTCGGGTGTTGCCGGATGTGGCTTTTTAACTATCTTCCTAAATATATAAGACAATTATTATCCACTGTCATCGTCCTTATATTCATCAGTCTTGCTATAAGTCACAGTCGATGCTATATAGGTCCGTCGGATCTTACAACAAGATCCGTGCAAAACTTTCTTTTCAGATTTTCTTTTTTCTCTCTTAATCTCAGTCGAGTGAGACATAGCCACGCCATTAAACAGGGGCTCGGGCGCCATTAATGGAGGCGTTGGGAGAGAGGTGGGCGGCGGATAGAGGTCAAAGGGCTCTCCTCCCGATGAGCATGCGCAGGGGTCTGATTACACGCCTCCCATACTCAAATAGCTACCCCGCACGGCACCTCCTAGACAATAAAAAAGGGGATGCGTGGCGGCACATAAATGGTAAGTAGAACGCCCACGGTTTGAAAAAGACTTGTGTTTCTGATTGTAACATGACAGCACTTGTTCCAAAATGACTTTGTTGATTGTTAATGTGTGCGCCTTCGCACATCGGACAAAAAATTTACCACAACATGTTGGTGCCATGCCATGATACCATGCCAAGTTTCATGATTTTCAGGCGAGTTTTGGATTTACGGGAATTTTAAAACCAAGTTTCTCGATGTTTCCAGCCGAGCCAAGACGCCCAGATGTTTGAATTCCATTCCCATTTCTTGCATGGGACCTAGAAATTCGCCCAAGTACACATAAATGATTTTTCAACTAACTTTGGCGCACTGGAGCATGTGCTTGTAGTTCAAATTTGAATTATGTGCATTAAATGCCTGGAAATTCAATTAATGTATAAAAAAGGCCAAACAAACCTGGAATAATTCCAAAATTTAGCACAAAACTCCTATTGGTCTAAGCTGCGTGTGTAAAAAAATCAAGGCGGGAGAAGGCAGTGTATGTCGTTTCGCACACGGAGGTGACACGTTCCCTCTCAGAACCACGAGCATTCTTGAGAGAAGCTCTGGTTTTCAAGAATCTTATACCAAAGCTTGTCCCAATTGGGCCAAAAAATTTACCACAGCATGTTGGTGCCATGTCATGACACCATGCCAAGTTTCATGATTTCCAGGCATGTTTTGGATTTACAGGAGTTAAAAACCAAGTTTCTCAATATTTCCGGCCGAGCCACGACGCCCAGATGTTTGAATTTCATTCCCATTTCTTGCATGGGACCTAGAAATTCACCCAAGGACACACATGTGAGTTTTCAACCAACTTTGGTGCACTGGAGCATGTGCTTGTAGTTCAAATTTGAATTATGGACATTAAATGCCCAGAAACTCAATTAATGTATAAAAAAGGCCAAACGAACCCGGAATAATTCCAAATTTTAACACAGCACTCATATAGTTCTATGTTGCCTCTGTAAAAAATCAAGGGGGGGGGGGGGGGGGGGGGGGGGGGGGGGGGGGGGGGGGGGGAAGGCAGCATATATCGTTTCGCACACAAAGGTGACACGTTCCCTCTCAGAACCACGAGTCTTCTTGAGAGAAGCTCCGGTTTGCAAGAAGCTTATACCAAAACTTGTCCCAATTCGGCCAATTTTTTTTCACAGCATGTTGGTGCCATGAAATGACACAATGCCAAGTTTCATGATTTCCAGGCGAGTTTGAACTTACAGGAATTTAAAAAACCAAGTTTCTCAATGTTACCGGCCGAGCCACGACGCCCAGATGTTTGAATTTCATTCCCATTTCTTGCATGGGACCTAGAAATTCACCCAAGGACACACATGTGATTTTTCAACCAACCTTGGTGCACTGGAGCATGTGCTTGTAGTTCAAATTTGAATTATTCACATTAAATGCCCAGAAACTCAATTAATGCATAAAAAGGGCCAAACAAACCCGGAATAATTCCAAATTCTAACACGACACTCATATAGTTCTATGTTTGCTCTGTAAAAAAATCAAGACGGGGGAGCGTATGTCGTTTCGCACACAAAGGTGACACGTTCCCTCTCGAAACTACATGCCTTCTTGAGAGAAGCTCCAATTTGCAAGAAGCTTATACCAAAACTTGTCCCAATTCGGCCAATTTTTTTACCACAGCATGTTGGTGCCATGAAATGACACCATGCCAAGTTTCATTATTTTCAAGCGAGTTTGGGATTTATAAGAATTTAAAAACCAAGTTTCTCAATGTTTTCGGCCGAGCCACGACGCCCAGATGTTTGAATTTCATTCCCATTCTTGCATGGGACCTATAAATTCACCCAAAGACACACATGTGATTTTTCAACATACTTTGGTGCACTGGAGCATGTGCTTGTAGTTCAAATTTGAATTATGCACATTAAATGCCTAGAAACTCAATTAATGCATAAAAATGCCAAACGAACCCGGAATAATTCCAAATTTTAACACGACACTCATATAGTTGCATGTTCAATGTAGATAAATGTTCTAGCAATTCAAACACCATCCTTTCCCTCCGTAACACCATTTTGTCTTTCAAAACAGAATGAAAAAAAATCAGGTATACCACAAATAGTTTACTAGCAAGAATCGTGTGGGATGCGATATAAAATATCTTGGCGCACCGTCTTGTCTAGCTTACGCAGGAAGCTTCGTCGTCTACAGTCCACCGCCCACGCTTGAACCACACTTGCGTGCCAGTTTCTCATGGCACTGAGTGAAATTTTCCTGCCACCGCGGAAATATCTATCTCCCCGCCCACAACCATTTTGCACGCAGTATAACAGATGTGTTTGGTTGCTGGGCTATCCCTTCTTGGGACAGGGATATCAAATTTTTTATGGATGCCATCTGTTTGGTTCTTGGATGAGCTGGGATTAGGAGGGATATGGCCAGCTTGATGCTTGGAATATTCCTTCAAAATTGGGCTCCGCAGCGACGCGAAAAAGTCGTGGACCTGGCCATCCCACGCTCGCTATGCGAAACGTTTTCCGCGGTCTCCTCTCCTCTTTCCTCCGTTCACTTCCCTAAAAAGCCCAACCCTGAAAAGTTGCGGACCTCATCCCTGAATATTTCCTCCATCGGCATCTTTCCCTTGGCGATGGCTGCGCATCTCAAACGACGGCGGAGGTGAGTGTGCAGTGGCATGTCTCTCTCCTTCTTCATCTTCCTCCTTGCCGCAGCGTCTGCATCCTTTCTTCGTTCTCGCGCTCGAGCTGCAAGCCATCAGAGTCATGGTGGCGGCAGCGGCGGCTGGTAACTCGTGAATGGTGGCGGCTCTCTCCGGCCGGTACAACCGCGACTGGCATAGCGTGGGCATGGGCTATGCATGCGTGGATACATGTGTGCCGGGCATGTTGTTTGCGCATCATTCTTGCATGGTGCATGGCATGCCGTGCATGCTACCTTTGTGCGCTCTGCTTGCCGCACGGGTCCGTGAGTGTTATTTGAGTGTTGTACTGGGGTGTGGTGCTTCCATCCTGTACTGGTGTGCGTGCCTGATTTGTTTGATTTTGCAATGCAGCTGCTCAAAGGCAGACAGGGGGACATGAATTAGATCCCCTCTTCGGGAATTTCTCTCAAAACCGTTATTTATCCTTCAAACCAAACAAAATATGGGCTAACATCATCCACACCAACCAAACAAAAAAATTTGCTATCCCTAGCCGGGTGGTTGGGGATACCCACATCCACTAAAGTTATCCCGTGAACCAAACACATCCAACGTGGAGCTCAGTAGCATCTGGCAGCGGAGAAGCAAATTGCGGCCGCATGCGCGGATGAGGTTGCTATGGCTTCCATGTGTGCCGACCACCAGATCTTGGAGGAGCACCTCGTCTTCGAGGCCACCGTCGACACCGCCACGCGGTTGTCTACTTTAAAATACAGTTCATGCTGTTTTCTGGAGGCCACCGCTAGTGCCTTCTAGTGATTTATCCTCTATAATGTTAATATGCAATCTGATATTCTGAAATGTAATGTTCAGCTAATAGTCTGGTCCAACAATTGCTGCATTTCGTAGTACTGTTCTGAAGCATTCTTGGTTTCATTAACTGTCTTATCTTCTAGTATATGTTCTATTCTGCAATGTCTTGCTCAGTTAACTATTTTGGTTCATTTGGTCTGCTGTCCAGTTAACTGTTTGGTTCAATTCTGCATTTTGATTTTCATTTGTTGTGGGTACAATTTTGTATTGTTATGCATGTGAGAAATAAATTGAATTTGGCTGTACTCAATACATATTCTACTGATAGTATGGCAACTCTCAGTTAACCTGATCAAGATCTTCCTTATATGTGTTGCAGGGAAACAATGGGAGACACTGCGGTTTACCATCGAGGTTTGCTCATGCATGGTCCTTTTGCTAATAGCACATTATTGTGCAGTTGCAGGAATCATTCTAATATTTAGGTTTCTTACAATTTGGTCTTGCACATGTGGGTCCTGCTGTCAGAGGCTTAGACCCACTGTTCAACCCATTTTGCATATGGGGAAATGAGATGTCCATGAATATCTGTCAAGTCAAGAAACTCAGAAAGATTGTTAGGATAAAGAAACTTGCGACGAATAATAGCAAGATCTTTGTTTGCACAATGAAGAAGACATCAGTCAACTAGAGGATGGTACTAACTCTTTTACCTTGTTTTTACCCCTTGTGCCATTTCAAAATTTATAACAGCAATTTATGCATATCTTTGTTTTCAGTACTTTTCAAAGCAGTTCACCGATGATTACCTCTCAAACCACCTGCATGGTCAAGAGGCGAGGAAGGTATTTGAAGTCTTCCTGAAGAGGACGAAGGTTGGGCGGGCAATTATCCATAGCCATTGGCCTAAAGTTGCAAGGACATTCAACATCACTGAAGGCTCAATATTCGCCTTCCACTTCTGTAGTTTCCCAGATGAGATTCATCTGTCTATTTACCGTGTATGATGCTACTTTTCCAAAGGTTTTCAATGTTGCATGGGAAACTTGGTGCTGTTGTGTAATGGCGTAGCTAGCTATATCCCTCTTTGGTGTAAACTGAGTGTTGAAGCTATCTGATGTAATTCGATTATGAAATCCTGGTTGCCGTTATATGGATATCAAAAATATATGGTGTGTTTTATAAGAAATGTCAATTTGATTACTAGATGAATTATCAAATAATAGGGTAATTACCCTGCTTATTGGGGTTTTCTATTGCAGACGGTTACTCAGACAACACCATGGGCGATGAACTCAAAGAACCCACATGGTTTCTAGAAAGTAGGCATGTTGGATCAACTAACAATCACACACGGCTTCCGGCAGAGAACTGTTTGCGTTAGGCCACCTTGCACAAACGTTTCCACACAAAAAACTGTGTGTGATATACATACAAACGGAAACGTTTTTCCGGGATTCACTATGTGGGATGTACATACAAACGAAAATGATTGGGCTTCGATGCCTCGCCCGATCTCACACGAGCTCATTTTGCCCCCGCCGGTGTGGCCGGAGGGCCTATCTCTGACGGTTTCTAGGTCGTGTGGGAAGGACCCCCCCTATCGCACACACTCACTAGGCGACGGTTTAAAACTCCATCGCGGAAAGGGGGTAAAAACCGTTTGTATAGCACGTCTCTGCACCAGTGATGATCTCTTAGTGAGAAAGGAAATAATTTAAACTTAATAATATCATTATCCACATCTTTTTTCTTTTGCATGTCACATAATTCAATGAAAGTATTAAGATGGGATGCAACATCCTCATTAGGATTTCCATAAAATTGTTCTTTCATAACAAGATTTAGCAAAGCAGTATTAGTATCATAAGACTCTGCACTAGTGGCGGGAGGGGCAATTGGAGTACTAATAAAATCATTATTATTAGTATTTGAAAAGTCACACTACTTGGTGTTTTCTTGAGACATAGCGACAAAGCAAGCAAACGAGCAAGGCAACAAAGTAAAATATTTTCGTATTTTTGATTTTTATGAGAAGTGGGGGAGATGAAAAACAGAGGCAAATAAAAAGTAGAGCAGGTCATTGATAGCTTGAGTGAAGGTACTTGATAGGATTTGATGATGTCTCCCCGACAACGGTGCCACAAATTCTTCCTGCTACATGTAAACTGCGTTGGGATTTTCCCCAAAGAGGAAGGGTGAAACAATACAGTAGAGATAAGTATTTGCCTCAGTGGGAGCCAAGGTTTATTGAACAAATAGGAGAACCAAGCAAACCCTCGTGAACAGCACCTGTGCACACAAAAGCAAATACTTGCACCCAGTGCGGGAAGAGGGTTGTCAATCCCCTTGAACTCATTACTTGCAAGGATAAAATCTTGTATATGTAGATAGATAAATTGCAAAACAAAGTAAAAGTAAATAAATTGCAGTAAGGTATTTTTGGTTTTTATAATATGATAAAAGTAGACCCGAGGGCCATAGTTCTCACTAGAGGCTTATCTCTTGAACACATAGCATACAGGGGTAAACTAATTACTATTGTACAATTGATAGAAAAGCGTATAGTTATGACGTTATTCAGGGCAATGATCACACATATAGGCATCACGTCTGTGAAAAGTAGACCGACTCCTGCCTACACCTACTACTATTACTCTACCAATCGACCGCTATCAAGCATGCATCTATGGTATTAAGTTCATAACAAACATAGTGTCGCTTTAAGCAAGATGACATGATGTAGACAAAGTAAACCCAATCAATATGAATAAACCCCATCGTTTTATCCTTAGTAGCAACAATACAAGGGGTGAGGAAAACCCTTGTATCCTTAGTGCCTCGCTACTCCTTTCGTCACGAGGTGAGAAACCGCAAGATTGAACCCACTACAAAGAACCTCTCCCACTGAAGATAAATCAATCTAGTTGGCCAAACCAAATAGATAGATCAGAGAGAAATAAAAATCTATCATAATCATGCATAACAAAGTTCAGAAAAGATGCAATTACTTTCAATGAATAATCTGATCATAAACCCACAATTCATGAGATCCCAACAAACACACCGCAAAAGAAGATTACATTGAATAGAACTCCAAGAAGATCGAGGAGAACATTATATTGAAGATCAGAGAGAGAGAAGAAGCCATCTAGCTACTAGCTATGGACCCGTAGGTCTGTGGTGAACTACTCAGGCATCATTGGAAGACATCAAGGATGATGTAGAAGCCCTATGTGATCGATCCCCCTCCGACAGAGTACCAGAAAAGGCCTCCAGATGGGATCGCGGAAGAACAGAAGCTTGCGGCGGCGGAAAAAATTATTTCGGGCTGCACTAGGCACTGGGTTAATAGGTTAGTTTCCAAAAATGATATAAAATAGCATATAAAGTATCCAAGATTGATAATATAATAGCATGAGACAATAAAAAATTATAGATACGTTGGAGACGTATCATTACACAGATTGATGTTTTGGTTTCTCACTGAGGTAGGCTTACTTCATGCTACAAACTCCTCCACTTGGGAGCCCAACACCTTGCCCCGGTGGAAAAATGGCAAGCAAGCACACACCATGGCATACATCAAACTACCCACAATAGATTGTTATGGTACTTCACTCATTTATTCATTCTCCTTCTTGCTTATAGGACATTGTTCATAACTCAATTTGTGATGGCCTGCAAGCAGATAGATATCATATTTTTCATCTTCCATATTGAAACTTTTAAGTACCTTCTCAATATATCTTATCTGTGAGAGCCAAAGCTGCTTCTTTGATCTATCACAGGAGATCCTCATGCCAAGTTTTTTATTAGCTCGTCCTAAATTCTCCATGGAAAATAATGTACCTAATGCCTTCTTAAGGAGAGCAATCCAGAAAGTGCAAGTGTCACTTAAATTATATTTTGGTGTGATGACAATATGGTTAGTGGAACTAATATCAGTTGCTAATGTTTATCTCAGGATATTGGTTCCAAGTTGTCCTTGATGGAGGTGTGTGACCCCAATTCGAAAAGATCAAAGGCATGGTTTACCGGCGACTCAAAGGTTTTCTTTTGGTTCAATTTGGGTCGTAGGAAAAACCGCACTACTAAGAGGGGTCATTGTGGATCTATGTCATGTGAGAATGCCATCTTTTAAACCATATACACCAGCCTTTCTACCTGCCACCATATATTCGTTAGTGTGCTAGCTGTGGTATCCAGAAAGTTGCAACATAAATGTTCTGGATACCCCGTGCGCACGGGGTCTTTTGACCCTGATATGTCTCCAATGTATCTATAATTTATGAAGTATTCCTGCCATATTTACAATAATTTTATATGGTTTTGATGCACTTTTATATGATTTTCATGGACTAACATATTTGACATAGTGCCCAGTGCCAGTTGCTGTTTTCTGCTTGTTTTCGGTTTTCTAGAAAATCCCTATCAAATGAAGTCCAAATGCAGCGAAACTTTTTGACAAATTTTTCTGGAAGGAAAGAGACCCAGGAAGCTTTGGGGGAGCACCAGAAGACCATAGGGGCCCCACAAGCCACCTGGGCGCACCTAGGGGAGTGGCCACGCATCGATACCCCGTGGGCCCCCTGTGGCACCTCTTCGCATGATTCCAACGCAATTTTTTTATAAATACTAAAACCCCCATAAATAACCCTAGAACTTCGAATCCGCCACCGCAAGCCTATGTACCAAAGAAATCCCATCCGGAGCCCTGTTCTGGCATCCTGCCGAAGGGGGGAATCATCACCGGAGGCCATCTTCATCATCTCGGCAGTCTCCATGATGAGGAGGGAGTAGTTCACCCTCGAGGCTTGGGGTATGTACCAGTAGCTATGTGTTTGATCTCTCTCTCTCTCTCTCATGTTCTTGATTTGGCATGATCTTGATGTATCGCGAGCTTTGTTAATATAGTTGGATCATATGGTGTTTTTTCCCTCTCTATCTTGTTGTGATGAATTGAGTCTTTCCCTTTTAGGTTTCACTATTATCGGATTGAATATTTTGGATTTGAGAACACTTGATGTATGTCTTGCATGTGGATACCCGTGGTGGCAATGGAGTATTCTATCGATTCACTTGATATATGTTTTGGCAATCAACTTGCAGATTCCCGCGGTGACATTGGGGTAAACGTTTTCATCCTACTTTCTCTGGTAGAAACTTCGGGGCACTCTTTGAAGATCTTTGTGTTGGATTGAATATTATGAATCTGAAATTGTTTGATGCATATCGAATATTCAAATCACGGATACTTGTGGTGACATTGGAGTATCTAGGTGACATTAGAGTTGGTTGATGCGTATCATATGTTGTTATTTTGGTACGGACTCTAGGATTGTTTGTGACACATATAGGAATAGCTCAATAGATTGATCAGAAAGGATAACTTTGAGGTGGTTTCATACCCTACAAACAATTCCATCTTATGTTCTCTGTTTGATAAGAACTTTGGAGTGATTCTTTGTCACACGTTGAGGGATTGTTATATCATTCAATTATGTTAGCATTGTTGAGAGATTGGACTAGTGAAAGTATGAACCCTAGGCCTTGTTTTCAAGCATTGCAATACCGTTTGTGCTCACTTTTGTCACTTGCTACCTTGCTGTTTTTTTATTTTCAGATTACAAAAACCTATATCTACTATATCCATAGTACACTTGTATCACCATCTCTTCGCCAAACTAGTGCACCTATACAATTTACAATTGTATTTGTTGTGTTGGGGACACAAGAGATTTCTCGTATTTGACTGCAGGGTTGTTTGAGAGAGACCATATTCATCCTATGCCTCCCATGGATTGATAAACCTTAGGTCATCCACTTGACGGAAATTTGCTACTGTCCTACAAAACTCTGTGCTTGGAGGCCCAACAGCGCCTACAAGAATAAAGTTGCGTAGTATACATCAGACCCCCGTGCGCAGGGGGTAGTCAGGAACTTTTCGGGTACCCCGAGCGCACGGGGTCCATGTGAATTTTCCAACAATCAACATACATTAACAGAATAATGAAATTACCCACGGCGTACCCCTTCATAAAGATACATTGATGAGGCTGTGCTTTATGGTAACCAAGCTGAGTCATAAGACTCAAACTTCGTGTACCACTGCCAAGGAGATTGCTTCAAGCCATACAAGTTCTTCTTCAATTTCCAAACTAACTGCTCATTGCCAGCAACCATGAATCCTTATAGCCGCTCCATGTATATATCCTCATATAGATCATCATGCAAGAATGATGCCTTTACATCAAGCTGTGCAATTTCCAAGTCCTTGCAGGCAGCCATGCCAAGCATACACTACAAAAAAAGACACATCCGTGACATTTTGGCCCGAACAATTTTTTTTCTGTCATGCTTATGATACTTCTATGACGATAATTGGGAGAAAACCACGTATCATCATAGATGTGGTGAGCTCCTACTTCTATGTCAAAAAATCATGATAGAAAATGGGCTCTTTGTCCTGGGCGGGCCGGGGACGCACCTCCATGACATTCTTTGGGCCGTCCATGACATAAAAAATCATGGTACAAATGAGGGCGAGGAAATTTTCGCGGAGTTCCCGGTTACGGTGGGTGGTCGGGCCGAGCGATGCACTGTGGTTTGCGCGTTTCTCTCTCGTACGCGCACATGGTGCGAGCCGTGTTCACTATAACTGAACCCGAGCGAGAGAGGCGTTCGCTCACTGAACCCGAGCGATCAATCTCGCACTTGCACCACCTCTAGCTAGCCACTCAAGCCGATCGATCCTTCCCTGCCTAACTGAACCCGATCGATCCTTCTCGCTGCTTACTGCAGCTGAAGGCACCCGTACATGCGAGACGTAGCCGGCCAGTTGGGTTGCCTCTCGATGAACAGTGCCCGTTGCTGCCTCGCACGTGATACACATAGACATGAGTCGAGATGCATCGATCGATCGAGCCAGTTGGTTGGCTATGGATGAACAGTTCCGGTGGGGGTTGGATGAACAGGACCCCGAGGAGGCCGCCACAGCCCAGCCGGATGGGGTTGGATGAACAGGACCCCGTGGAGGGCTAGATGAACAGTAGCCGGTGGAGGCTGGAGGAGGTCGACGGTGGATGAACAATAGCCCGTGGAGGCTAGAGTGAGGCAGTAGACGGTGATGAATAGTAGCCCCGGGAGTCCCGTTTTGCGGTACGCCACACCCCTCCCGATGAACAGGACCCCGTTTTGACCGTAGAAGGTCGAAGATAACTTCGTTTCGTCCATTTTGCGGTATGCCACACCCCGAGCCAATGAACAGGATCCCGTTTCGGCCGTAGGCGGTCGAACAGAAGGCCGTTTCCTCCGTTTTGTGGTACGCCAGGCCCCTCCCGATGAGCAGGACCCCGTTTTGACTGTTCCGTCCAGGCCGGTTGGCTCCCGATCGATGAACATGATGCGTTCCGACCCAGTCGGTTGCCTCCCGATGAACACGACGCTGTTTCTCCGTTCCGACCCAGCCGGTTGGCTGCCAATGAACAGGACGCAGTTGTTGTACGCTTTCGAGACCCCACCCGTATGTACGTACGTGGCCGTATTTTTTGCCGTGTGGCTGTAGGTGCGCGTACACGATTTAGACGGGACTGCCTGAACTGCTAAGTCGGGGGCTCTACCACGACACGTGCCGCTACTTACTCGGCCATGGTTCATCCTTGCAGAGAGACTGATCAACCAGTATATACGTACACGTTCACGACCAGACAGACGACCCTATGTACGGTTCGACCGGGTGGGTCCCAGCTGTCATGGAGGATAGGGAGGCACTCCCTTGCATGCAAAAATATATGTGGCAGGTCCCAGCTGTTAGGGGGAGGAATCATTTTTTTGCGTGTAATAAGGAGGCACTTCCTTGCGTGTGAAGATGCAGCTGGTGGGTCCAGCTGTCATCCTCACCGTGTACAGTCGTCTTCCGATGGCTGTCGTTCATTGACAACGTTGACCACTCCACGCCGAGAGCACCAAGGCGGTGGACGACGGTGAGGCCTGCTAATGGAACGATGCGGAGCTGAGGAAGACGAGGCAATGGATGCCCATGCGGAGGGGAGTACGAGGGTTCACTGGTTCCGCTACGGTGTGAGGCTACCGTCGCCGGAGAATAACACGGGGTGTGGGTGAGTAGACGGAAGGCCTGACCGGTGGTGGGATTAGGGTGGGGCGATGAGGCCTGCGCGGCAGCACTGCCGCCCACGGGAGACAAGAGCAGGCGGTCCCGCTGGCACTGGTTTGGGCGGCTGGAGCAAGAAGATCAGAGGTTGAAGAAGCAGCACGGCTGTTGGATTAACATCCAATGGTCCAACTGCTAGAATCATTTGTTGACTAAGTTGGCAAAGCCCTGCGTACGCGTCAGCTTAGTAGGCCCACAAGTCAGCCACCAAATCTTCCGGGTCCCAGCTGTCATCAGGAGGAATAGTTTTTTTCGCATAATAAGGAGTTACTTCCTTCCGTGCGAAGATTTTGCCAGTGGGTCCCAGCTGTCAGCAGGAGCAATCATTTTTTTCATGTAATAAGGAGGCACTTGCTTGTGTGGGTCCCAACTGTCCGCCTCTCCACTTACATCCCTCTTCCGATGCTGTCATTTGTTGACCATGTTGACCACGCCGTGCCGAGAGGACCAACGCGGTGGACGACAGCGAGGCCCGGAAAGGGAATGACCCTGTCGGCGCAACAAACCCCAGGTGTGTTGCCTAGACTGTACACAAGCTCGAGAACAAGGTTGCAGCATCTGAGACCAGACCAAGCAGAAGAGATCGGCTCTTTGAAGAATCAAAGGGCAGATCAAGAAGACCAAGACCAACCAAAGGAGCAAGATACCACTAAGGAAAACCCTCCCTTGCTGGGCAGGTGAGCCTGGCGGGGACGAGGTTGCCCCAAAAATAAGTCTCAAGATTGCCCTGGCAGGCTTGCCGGGGACGCTGAGGGCGGGTTACCCCGCCAAGGCTCCACCGCTCCACCTCACAGCAACGCAAGTCATCGATCAGTGCGGTGTCGAGCCCCCAAGTGGCTAAGTGGCCGTTATTTGGCACGTGGCAGCCACTTCCAGAGGAAATCACCTCCAAATGACACCCGTCCAGGGACGTGTCACGCAGGCAGGCGAGAAGGTGGCCGAACGGCACAGCAAGGCTTGCCGGGCTACGCTACGATGTGACACTAAGCGATGCATTTAATGCGCTCTGTCCTGTCTGCAGAGTTAGGTATGATAGCACTGTTTGCTATCTAATCAGTACCAATGACTGATTTGCCATTGTGGTGACCCCTTGATCTATAAAAGGAGGGCCATGGCTACCTTAGAAAGGATTCGGACACCCGTACTCTCGTACGCGCGTAGCTGCTCCCGCCCCGAGGCGACCCTGCCGGGCTAGAGCGCTGCGCCTCCACCACCATCCATTCATCAATCCACCATAGCAGGAGTAGGGCTTTACGCCTCGCAGCGGCCCGAACCTGGGTAAAACTGCCCGTGTCATTGATGCCGTGCTGCTCTATGCTTTTCGCTCTTCGTGCAATGCGCTCGTCCCCCTTGCCGGACCACAAGGGGCCGATGGCCCCATAGGTGGCCGTGTGAAAACCACGACATCTTTGGCGCGCCAGGTAGGGGGAAGCGCTTGCGCGAACCCGAAAGTGTACGCTGTGCGTCATCTTCATCATCGTTCTCTTCATCATCCATGGCGCCCAAGAAGAAATCCGGTGCCACAGCTCACCCGTCCACCTCGAAGGCCCCTTCGCACGCGACCGCCGATGCCGTGGGGGCTATGGGGGCGCACGGGGATGTGGACGCTGCGGGGGACGTGGTTGGCGCAGGCGGCGTCGTCACCACCTCCCCTATGGCCGAAACAGGAGCAGGAGGCACCGGAGAAGGACAGCGCCAACAACATCCCAGTGGCACACTCCACAAGGTGCGGGAGGAGAGATCATCCCGTCCGCGCCTCTCCACCCCATCGAAGGACGCAGCCACAGCGGTGGTGCTCACCCTGGGGCGAACCGCAACCCTCCGGCCGTCCCCGCTGCGGGTGCGGCTGCAGGGCATGCGCCACCCCCGGGACCTCAAGGTCACAAAGATGTTGGTTGATGGTGGGGCCGGGTTGAATCTGATTTCTCCGAAGGTCATCAGCAAACTCCAGATAACAGATGAAGAGCTCAAGGTTACTGTATGTTCCAAGGGATCAACACCGGTAGGAGTCATCCTAAGGGGAAAATCACACTGCCGGTAACATTCGGGGGGGGGGGGGAGTTAAACTACCGGACTGAGAAGATCGTGTTTGATGTGGTTGACCTCCCCCTGCCGTACAACGGAATCCTTGGTCGCCCTGCCCTGGCCAAATTCATGGTGGCATCCCACTATGCCACAATACTTTGAAGATGCTAGGGCCAATGGGCGTCGTTTCCATTCCATCAAACAAGAAAGACGCAATCATATGCGTGGACAAGATGTACCGGGAAGCAGTCGCTGCAGAGGCCGCGGAAGCCACTGCTCCCGCCAAGGAAAGCGAGAAAAAGAAGAAAGCCAGCAAGGATACCAGCAAGGAATCCGAGAAGCGTACCTCTTCGGAGTGCGCTGCGCCTATTGATGACTTGCCGGAGAGTTCCAATAGCAAGAGATCCAAGGCTGCTGCACTCGCTGTGAAGAAGGTCCCGACAGGGCTAGCTGGCGCTGATGGTACGTTTACCATTAGTGCCACCCTCGACGACAAATAGGAAAGCACGCTCGTTGCCTTCCTGCGGGTGAATGTCGATGTGTTTGCTTGGCAACCATCTGACATCCCTGGTGTTCCCAGGAAGGTAATCTTGCACCACCTTGCTGTCTGCCCACATGCCTGGCCCGTCAAGCAGAAGGTCCGGAAGCAAGCTTTGGAGCGGCAACAGTTTATTGCCGAGGAGATCAGGAAACTTGAAGCCACTGGTTTGGTCAGAGGAGTGTTGCATCCAACTTGGTTAGCGAATCTCGTGGTGGTGCGCAAGGCGAATGGGAAATGGAGGCTTTGCATAGATTTCACGGATCTAATAAAGCATGCCCGAAGGACCCATTCCCCTTGCCACGCATCTGTCGGCATACGACACCTATGGGATCCGAAGGACCCCTTTATGGTTCGGCAGGGAGAGAGGTACGCACAAAGAGCAGAACCGATGATCAACACGAGGGGGATTTTTACCCAGGTTCGGGCCACCGATCAGCGTAAAACCCTACTCCTGCTTTAGTTTATTATCAGTGATTTGTCCCAGTTCTTGGAGCGCTTGCGATGAACAGTACGTTCAAGCAGCAGCTATGCATGCAGAATGGGCTGAGAGTCATCCTCCCCTGTAGCAGTTGCCTTGGGCCTCCTTTTATACGATCAAAGGGGTCACCACAATGGCGAACTGCTCATTTGCGAGGTGTAAAGTAGCTACATGGTTATCATACCTAACCACTGACAGTTTATGACAAATGCATTTAATGCACCGTGAGGTGTCCGTTTAGGTGTCCTTACTTTCTTGGGGATGGAAAAAGGGGCTATCCCATCAGCACCGCTTAAGCTCGCCTCCACTAACGCCTTGCCACGCATCCAGAGGTGGGACCAGAATGCCAGGCCGGTCGCTGCGCTGGAGTGGTGGCACAGTGGCGGAACCTTGCCGGGTGCAAATCTTGCCGGGCTTGGCGGGCTACCCCGGCAAGATCTTGCCGGGAGCCGAGCCCCTAATCTCCAGTTCTCCTTATCTTCTAGTCCTTGGCTTGAATGTCTCTTTGATAACCTTGGATTGATCTTCAGCTGTTCCCCTGACAAGCCTTGCCGTAGGTATGGCTACAACTGCCCGTGCACAAGTATGGGGTACTAAAGGCCCAATACTTAGTACACCGACAGGAGCCCCCGGGCCTAGGCCACACACGGGTGAGAGGCGTTGTTGGGCTAGGCCCAAACAGTGCATGGGCACGCGTGGCAGGGGTTAACTGCTTGTAATCATTCCGTTTACTGCGCTTCCCCACTACGCGCATTGAATGCGCGACGTGGGAAGCGTACGCCGAACGGCCACGGCCGCAGCATGCTCGCATAAGCGTGTTCACATTGGGCAGTAAAAGAGACAGCCTCGCTCCTTCCCCATAAAAAGGAATCCGCAAAGGCGCTGCCCATTTACCCCCTCTTCTTTCCAATCTGGAATCCGCCATTACCTTCTCTCTCCCGAGCCCAGAGCAGAACTCCACCTCATCCGCTCACCGCCTCCGCACCCGCTTCATCCTTGAATTTCGCCTTCGGAGCCGCCATGCCGCCCAAGGCTAGCAAGAGCAAGGGCAAGGAAATGAAAGCCGATGTCCCGGAGAGCGAGCTGGTGAAGATGCGGAAGAAGTACGTCGTCTTCACTCCGACGCTCGATGCGGAAGCCTTGAAGAACCGGTACCAGTGTATGTGGGCGAGGGAGATGAAGGCTCACCCCGCGACTCGCGTGGCCCCAGGTTCTTCTTCAAAAGGCGGACCTGATAGATATCCCTTCTTCGCCGCTTATTTTTACTGCGGGCTCTGCCCTCCATTCTCTGATTTCTTCAATGACATCATGTATACGTACGGCTTCCATCTCTTGGATTTCACGCCGAACGCCGTAACATGCATGTCCATCTTTGCCCATCTTTGCGAAAACTTTGCCGAGGTAGTTCCCAACACTGCCCTGTTCTGCCATTACTTCAGTCCTTGCGTCCAAAAAGGGGAAGCCCTTGCCGGGTCTATCGCCTGGATCCCAAGGGCATGGAACAAGGAGATATATCCAGACGGGGTTTACCGCGAGAAGTGGGAAGAATGGCGGTCCGTGTGGTGCTGGATTAAGGAAGCAGATCCCCATCCCTTCTGTTCGCCCCGACGGCAGAAGGCGGTCCGTGGCGAGGACTGGAGCGATCTCGATGCTCAAGATGACAGGCTCACAATCGCCACGACGAGGATCCTCCATTTGAAAGCCGCCGGGCTCACAATAGAAATGATTGGCTCTGACTTCCTTCGCCGCCGCATCGCCCCTCTACAGAATAAGGGGAGACCAGCTTGGGAGTTCCGGAACATGGCAGATATCATGAGGTTGCGGCGCCCCGGACTGAACAACAACCTGACAATTATGCAGCTTGGCGCTCTCCGCCACAGGCTATTTCAGCGCGAAGACAAGAATAAATTGCCGGCAAGAATCATTCCTTTGTGCAACAACTCTGCCCTGGGGTCAATCATCGCCGCAATGCAAATGTTCAACGCCCATGGCCTTGACGTAACCTGGGTCGAGCCATCTGTGGAGGAAGCACAAAAGTTCTTTGACAACTTGTCAGAGAGGGCCATCCGGGAAGAGACAAACCTCATCCGCGCCACCACTGATGAAGAAGTGGTGTATATTACCACTAGAGTGGAAGAGGCGAATCTTGCCGCGGAGGCCGGCAATGTTGGCTTCACAGAATGGGAAACCAGCGACGCAGAAGTCGTACTGGAGGAGAAACCTGCCGGGGATGATGAGGCTGCTGGGGAACAGAGCGGTGCAGCCGCTGAGAGCTCATCAGGCGAGGACGCAGCCGAAGAGCAGCCGCGGGGGGAGCCCCCAACTCCAAAGAAGGCAAAGCGCGTCCTTCGAAAAGCTGCCTCAGGCGTCCTAGCAAGCCAAACCTCTTCGAGCAGCGAGGCTCCCGGCAAGGGGGCGGCCGGCAAGGCTGCACCGCGGCAAGGGGTTTGACAGCAACCCGTGCGGCACACGAGACACACACCTGCGGCAACCACTGGGATGGCAAGAGCGTCTCACACAACGGCACTGGAGGCTGAGGAGGCAGAGCCACGCCAGCTCCCTGCACCTGCTGTAGCCAAACGACCTAGGAGCCCTCCTCCGCCTCCCCATACGGACATCGCAACGGAGGTCGATTTCGACATCTCCGGCTTCAGCCCGGAATAAGAAGAGGAAGAGTAAGCATCTTGTCACAGTCTTTATCGCGCAAATTCCGAATTCAATTGATCTTATTGCCTTGCTTTGTCTTGTCTCTGCAGCGAGGCAGAAACCTTGGCGGAAAGGATGGCAAAGAGGGCGAGGACCTCCACGGGCGACGAGCCCTCGACAAGCTCTACAAGCGTGCCAGAAACTATCACCATCAGCCCGGAGCGTAGCCCTTGACGCAGCCCCCAGTGTGAGCTCACTACTCATTTTCCTCTGGCGGGCGCTGAGGTTTCTATCTTTGCCACTTACATCTTTGGGCTTGCAGGAGAAGAACGGCAACAGGGAGAATTGTTGGAGGACGCCCCCGTCATGCCGCCTCCGTCAACCACACCGCCCGCAAGTGCATCTTCGGCAAGAGCTCCTACTGACGAACCTACCTTGGAATAGGAGGAGCAGGCAAACATAGGCACCGGCAACCTTTCCGCGGCAACCAATGTTTCCGGGAGGGGTGAAGCTACCCCTCATCAGCTCGACGCAGGTAACTGCTTGCCTCAGAGCACTTGTTATTCTTTTCTCTACCCTTCTGAACTTTGATCTTGATTTGATTTCGTTCCCCTCCCTTGTCCTTCAGAATTCCCTGTGATGGAACACATAGAGGTCGACGTCGTCATCGAGGAGACCGCCAGAGACGCTGCCACCGAAGCTGACAGGATTGCTGCTAGCGAGGCCGCCAAAGATGCCACTGTCGAGGCAAGGAGACTGATGACCGTACTGACGGCATTCCTGCCGCAGGAGTGCCAGGCGCTACGCCGGCCACAGAGCCCCCAGCCACCGGTGAAATGATTGTCGAGGATCAACCATCGACATCCGAGGCTCCCTCATCGGGCAAATATCTTGTTGGGGATATCGTGCGACATATGCCAGGGGGTGGCTTATCATGGATGGGGGCAAGAGTACGTCGCCGGGCTCTAGAAGCGGGAGTGAGCGAGACCGCATACGCCTGCGAATCTTACCCAGGTTCGGGGCTCTCCTCGGAGATAACACCCCTAGTCCTGCTCTGTGGGGTCTCCGCATGATGACTATGATCAACAAGGTAGCTACGAGCTTGCTCCTTGAGCTGTTTCGGCTAGAGGAGAAAGAAGGGCAAGGCTAGCTCTACTCCCTGCTCTATGTGTGTGTGTGAATGGCGTGGGTGCTGAACCGAACCGCCAACCCTTTGCATGGGTGAGCCTGGGGGGTTTATATAGGCCTACCCCCTAGGGGTACAATGGTAATCCAGCCGGGTGTAGGACCCGGCCGTCAGCGTCTCTGGCCGCCGGCTTCTCCGCCGACCGCTGGGGCCCGCCGCCTGGTGGGCCATGTTGGCTGCTCTATGTTGTAGCCTCGCCCTCGATGACGAAGGCTTGACCAAGGGGAACGTGGTTACAGTCCCGCCGCCTGACGGGTACTCGCTGTAGCCATACCCCGTCTCGTCTGGTTAATGGTGCACAGACTCCAAGGGGGAGGAGGGCCGCCTGCTAGGAGTCGGTCCTCCCTTGTTGCCGCCTGCTGGAGGTTTGCCGCCTTCTGGTGGCTCGTGGACAGGTAGGGCCCGCCGCCTGCGGGCCGTACCGACCGCCCGTCGTGGGAGCGTGGCTCCCTCTGGCGCTAATGACATCACAGACTGTGCGGCAATAGTCCCGCACTGGGCGGGGGGTATCCGCCCAGTGCACAGCTCTGTGGCCACGTCCCATCCTGGATTCAGGGGTGGCAGGCTGCACTGCAGCCATGCCTTGTCTTGTCATGGTGATGTGGTGTTGACTTCGAGGGGACGAGGGGCCGTCTGCCACGAGTCGGCTCCCTCGCAGCCGCCTTCCATGGCCCTGCCGCATTATAGAAGCCGGCCTCTTGGACCAGCCGACCCAAAAGGCGGTCGTGCTCCCGGACGGTGTGAGGGGCGCAGCTAGCCCCGATGTCTTGAAATACCATGGGGGACTGATGAGGCTACCCGTGGTCATTTACTCCGACAGTAGTCCCCGAAGCTGGTGAGGCACCGCGGCTGAAAAAACAAAGAGCCTCAATAGCTTCCTACTCTGAGTGATCTGGTAGTTGGGCTTCGTCTGTCTTCTGGAGAGGCCAGTTGCCAGGAGCCGGCCAAGGCCAGGCCGGCCGCCTGGCGAATTCGAACCATCGTGCGGAGGCCGGGTAGAGTGCCAGCCGGACGACAGGCTTGCCGCCCGTTGCTCGCTCGCCACGCGGCGCGAGCAGGCCAGGCCGGCCTGCCAGCCCGCGTGCATGACGAGACGTCGCCGTAGGCCTGGGCCTGCCATTACAGGGCCTCAGCGCGCGTGCGGATCCGCTGCGGCCAAGGCAGACGGTTGCGCTTTCCAGGTGCGGTAAATGCACGCCGTTATGGCGTGGTAACTGCAGGGTCGTGGGGGGAGTGGGCGCAATTAATCTCGCGCCCCCCACGTCTCGCCCCCTCGGCTTCACCGCCAGAGGGCTATAAGTAGGGGGAGGAGGGGGCGGCAGAACGCACGCGTGCCCTCCTCTCCCTTCTCTTTGGTTCTCTCCTTTGTCTTCTTCTTGCCGTTGCCGCGGCCTCTCCTCTCGCCGGAGTGCTGCTGCAGCCCGCCGTTGTCGGACCTCCTCGCACCGCAGCCACCTCGCGCCGCTGCCGAGCACGGAACCCATGGCACAAAGCGGCCGTGCGGGCGCCTGGGACGGCTCCAATGTCCACGACGGGCACTTGGAGATCCTCCGCCAGATGCGGCGGCTTCCCCATGCATCGAACGTCAAGGTGCGTGTCCCCCCCGAAAGGGAGATCTCGCCGGCGCCGGATGGCGGCGAGCGCGTCGTCTTCCGGTCGCATTTCCTCCGCGGCTTCGGCCTTCCGGCGAGCGGATTCCTTCGCTCTTTCTTGGATTTCTATGGAGTGCAGCCCCACCACCTCACTCTGAATACGCTGGTGCTACTCTCCGCCTTCGTCACCCTGTGCGAGGGCTACCTTGGCACGCTCCCCACACTCGAGCTGTGGGGAGAACTCTTCTACCTCAAGCTTGGCACCGCCACCAAGAACGAGGCAGCCTAGTGCGGAGCCTGCATCGCGGTGCGGCGCACGGGATCCGGGGTCCGCTTCCCAGCTCTCGCCCTGCTGCAGTTGGCCAAACTATGGTAGAAGTCGTACTTCTATGTCGAGAATATCCACTCGACGCGGGACTACGTCAACCTGCCGGCCTACGCAGCCGGCCCGCCTGTTGGGCCTCGCACCAACTGGAAGTTCTGGCCGATGACCCTGTCGGCCGCGTGCTCCACCGCGCTCCTCTGGCTCCAGGAGATGACGGCGTCAGAGGGCCTCAAGGCCTCGGACCTGCTGGTCGCGTTCGTGAAGCGCTGAGTGCTGCCCCTCCAAGCCCGGCCTCACTTGATCAGCGTCATGAGTGGGCGCCGGGACCCGTGCCGTCTGTCCACCAAGGTGATGCCGAACATGGAGGTGGTCCACATGGTGAACTTCTTTTCTGACTGCAAGCTGTCGGAGATGGAGTGGTAGTTCAGCAAGCCGCCGTACAGCCGGGCCAACCCGCCGCCTCCGGTATGTCTCCTTATTCTTTTTTCCTTTGTTCGTCCGGGTTCTTTCTTTTCGCCTAACCAGTCAGCCTTGGCACAGCGCTTCCTGAGCCAGACGACCACTGACACGCCGGCTCCGGGTCACCAGTACATGGCGGACCGGTCGGTGATTGACGTGGACGACCCTGAATTGGGGGCGGCCGCGCAAGAGGAGGACGACGCCACCGGTGGTGGCGGCGAGGGAGCAGGCGGCTCCTTAGGAGGCGGCCTTGGGGATTGGCCGGATGACAACGAGGAGGACGAAGAGCCGCGCTGCGCCCATGGCACCGACAGGGCGGGCGCCAGTTCCTCGGCCGCGCCGACTACAGCAGTCGGCGCGCCGAAGCGCCGGGCTGACGCCGGGTTGTTCGGCAGCCGGCCCAAGAAGGCCAAGACCTCGACCGCCGCGACCAAGCGGCAAGAGGCTGCCGCGAAGGCGGCCCTCTTTCAGAAAGCCCTAAAGTGGATCCCGTTGGTGTCCGCGTAAGTGCCTTGCCCTTTCTTGCATCTTGCTTTGTGTTTGCTTTTCTTCAATCTTTGCGATCTTTTTATTCTCTTCCTCCCTTGGCGTGCAGCGCCCCACTTTCCTTGTCGCGAGCCCCATCCGGCTCGGTGATTGGGGCGATAGATGACGTCGCGGGCCCCCGCCGCGTGGATCCGCTCGCCGCCCTCTAGGAGGTGACGGAGAAGAACGCGCGGGAGGCGCGAGAGGAGCGGGAAGCTGCGGCCCGGGAGAAGGCTGAGGCCGACGCGGCGGCCAAGGCCCAAGCCGATGTCGCGGCCAAAGAGCAGGTGGACGCGGCCGCCAAGGTGCAGGCGGAGGAGGCATCCTGCAGCCGGGCTCCGGAGTCCATCTGTCCGCAATCTGCGGAGCCTGTGGTGCTGGAGGTCCAGGCTCCGACCGGAGGGGCCGGCGATGACCAGCCGATCCAAGAGAGGGGAGGGGACCCTGTTATCCCGGAGTCGGAGGTGCCCCCGCGCACGCCAGCTGCCGATGCCCAGGGCGGTCGTCCCGACGCGTCGCTGGTGCCGCCAGCCAATGGCGAGTTGGTGGTGGGTCTGACTCCGGCCACCCGTATCTCGGTGCGTCGGCGAGCGGGGAGGGTGGCCTCAGCACCACCGCCGTTGGAGGTCGGGGCCGCTAGCTCGTCGGCCCCCGACGCCGAGGCTACCAGCGCCGCCCCACCGGGTTGGACGTCTGGGGGTGGTACGGGTGTTTTGAATGCGGCCTCGCAGGAAGTCCTGGCCTGATTCAACGCCCAAGGCGCCGCTCTCCAGCAGTACACGCAGGAGTTCCTGGCGACGCGGGCGGCCGTTTGGGTACGTTTCTTGTTTTCGTTTCTTTGTAATCTTCCGTGGGGGCGCGCCAGCGCACCCACTGGGTGTAGCCCCCGAGTTCCGGGCCGGCTGCAGAGCAGGCGGCTCGGAACTTCAGGTCGAGCTCCGAGTACTGACTCGTTACCTTCTTCTGTTGTCTTTGTTGCAGGATTACCACAACATCCGTCCGGCCACCTATAACTCTCAGCTCCAGGAGCTGACCAAGCGGACCGCCGATCTGATGGAGAGCCGAAGTAAGTACTTGGTCTTCTTCCTTGCGGGGGCGCGTCAGCGCACCCGCTGGGTGTAGTCCCCGAGATTCAGGCCGACTGCTGAGCAGTCGGGCCGGATCTCCCGGCAACTACTTTTCATTGGTGTTGATGGTTTCCTTTTTTCTTCATTTTGGCAGAGGCCACTGCAGATCTGCGGCAATGCCTGGGCAAGGCCGAGTCCGCGCTCCACACCAAGGAGCAAGAGCGCAGCCAGGCAGCCCAGGAATGCGACCGCCTGGCCAAGGAGCTGGCGGACCAGGCAGAGCGGCACAAGGCGGAGCTCCAGAAGCTGAAGGAGGAGAAAGACTCCCTCAAGGCCGAGTTCGAGACTCAACTCTCGGACTGGGCCGAGAAGGAGAGACTCCTGACCGACGGCTACGGCGAGATCGAGGACATGATCGATGGTAAGTTACTTCTTCTTTTGAACAGCCGCCGACTGCTATAGGAGTCGGCTTCTGGCTTCTGATCTTTGATCTTCTTCTTGTGCAGAATACTTTCCCGGTCACTCCGTCGCCGTCTGCCAGGCCATCGAGGCGCGTCGCGACATGCGGAGGAAGACGGGCGCGGACATTGCGCCCAACGCGCCCCGGAATCTTGGCGAACAACTTCTGGCCGTCAAGACGCGCCTGCACCCGGCTCACAGGATGCTTCGCCGCCTGCAGCGCGCCGGGGCTCACATGTTGGCCGCCTTTTGGCCCGTCGCTCAAATTCCACGCACCCCCAGTCGGACTGCCGACTGGCTGGAGATGGCGGTCAGCCGCTTCGAGGCTTGGAAGGGCACCGTGGCTCGGGCGGGTGCGCGGACGGCCTTGGAGTTCGCCAAGGCGTGGTATCCTGGGCTGGACCTGGCCCAGCTGGCCACCTTCTGGCAGGAGGCCGGACCGGAGCTGGTGGTGGTGGGCCCTGCGCTTACTCAACGCGCGGCGGCGATCGCTGAGTAGGTCGACACCACCGTTTTCATCCCCGAGCTGGACGAGGAAGGCGCTGAGGTGCCGCCCAGCTGGTTCGGGCTGAACCCGGGGGATGCGGGGGACTCGGCGAAAGAGATCGCCTCCAGCGGCGAGGGCGAGGACGAAGAGGAAGAGGACGGCGAAGACGACACACCGGACGATGGAGCGGACAGCCGGCCTCAGCCCAACCAAGCCTCGAGCAACGAGCCACGTGCAATGCACCGACTGCTGCCGGGGGCGATCAGGCCGAGACCCTTCAGTCGGCCACTCCACCATCCAGCGCCACTGCCTCTGCCAACCCGTCGGACCCACCTGCTGCTCCCCTGGCCTAGATGGCCACGTCATCTTATCTTTTCCTGTTCTTGTAATCTTTTGAACAAGTATGTTAAATTCGCGCAATTCCACCCGCTGGGGGTGTATTCAAACTCTGTTGATTGCTGGCTAAGAGCTTTTGCTATGTAAATTAACTTTATTCGCACAAGCTATGCTCTGCCGGGTTCTGACTTTGTCTTGCTTTTCTGTTCTTTTTTGCCTTTTTCCATTGCCGCCTTTCTTTGGCTACCACCCTGCCAGCCGGACAGCCGCTCTGCGGTCTATGGCTGGGTCCGGTATTTGGCCGTTTAGGAAGACAAGTACTTTGGCCATTTAGAACGTAGCAAGTCAAGTGAGAAGCCGGCCGGCCGACTGCTCAGCAGCCGGATGGAGGGGCGAGGAGCCGGCTTGGCCTATGTTGATGCTTTTTCCTTAGTCATTTTTCGTGTGGACACCGTTTCCTGCCTTTCGCTCTTGCCAGCTGAACAGTCGCTCTGTGAGCTGCGGCTTAAGGCAAGAGAGGGCTTAGATGTCGGCACACTACTTGTCCGACTGCAGGTGGCACCAACGTAGGGCAAGGCGGCGAGCCCCCGGGCCGACTGGTCGGACCCGGTGCCAGGCGGAGGAATGAAATAACACATTCTCAGGCATAAACTTATCATACCGATAAAAAGGGGAGCCCTCGAGTGCTCCTCGAGGGACCCGATGCCTTTGCTCTTAATACAAAAGGTAGCGTGGTACATACTGCATTAACTGTAAAATCTTCGGAGGAGGTTTGCGTTCCATGGGTGCTCTGTTTCCTTGTCGGAATCGTCCCTCTTGCATGTCCTGGGCTTCTGCGCGTCGACGAGGTAGTAGGAGTCATTGCCCAAGGCTTTGCTGATGATGAAGGGCCCTTCCCAAGGGGCCGAGAGCTTGTGCTGGCCGGCTGTTCGCTGGATTAGCCGGAGCACAAGGTCCCCCTCTTGGAAGGATCGTGCCTTGACCTTCCGGCTGTGGTAGCGGCGCAGGCCCTGCTGGTAGATAGCGGACCGGCTGAGTGCCAGCAGCCGGCCCTCTTCCAGTAGGTCGACGCCGTCTTCTCGTGCCTCCTTTGCTTCCGCCTCCGTGTACATGGTGACGCGAGGCGAGTCAAACTCGATGTCAGTTGGGATGATGGCCTCGGCCCCATACACGAGGAAGAAGGGGGTGAAGCCGGTCGATTTGTTCGGCGTTGACCGAAGACTCCATAGGACGGCCGGTAGCTCCTCGATCTAGCAGCCGGCCGAGCACTCCAGCAGCTCAACCAGTCGGGGCTTGATGCCAGACAAGATGAGGCCGTTTGCCTGCTCGACTTGGCCGTTTGACTGCGGATGGGCGACGGACGCTAAGTCCAATCGGATGCCCTGCGTCGCGCAGAAGCGGGCCAAGGCACCTTTGGCAAAGTTTGTGCCATTGTCGGTGATGATGCTATGCGGTATGCCGGACCGGACGGTGATATCTGTGATGAATGTCACCGCAGTCGGACCGTTCAGCTTCTTAATTGGCTTTGCTTCAATCCACTTGGTGAATTTATCCACGGCGACCAGCAGATGAGTCAAGCCGCCGCGTGCTGTTTTGAACGGGCCCACCATGTCCAGCCCCCAGACGGCAAATGGCCAAGTGAGGGGGATGGTCTTGAGTGCAGAAGCCGGCAGATGTTGCTTGGAGCCGAATTTTTGGCACCCTTTGCACTTCTTGACCAAGTCCTTGGCATCGTCCAAAGCAGTCGGCCAGAAGAATCCATGGCGGAAAGCTTTGGCGACGAGGGATCTGGAGGCCGCGTGGTGGCCGCATTCGCCTTGATGGATGTCTCTGAGGATTACCTTGCCTTTTTCTGGCTCAACGCAGCGCTGGAAAACGCCAGTCTGACAAGCTCTCTGTTCACTATCGTGTATGCTGCTACCCGGCGTTGCACTTGCCGGGCCAAGGTCTCATCGGTTGGTAGCTCTCCGCTTACCAGGAAGTTGAGGATGGGCTGCGCCCACGACGGTGCTTCGACCACTGTCATCACGGCCACTTGGACCAGGGAGGTTGGGTTGGGAGGAGGCAGGTTGGAGTCGGCCTCCGCTTGTTGTGTCATTGAAGTCCCCGGGCCGACTGCTGTAGCCCCCTAGTCGGGTTCTGAAGTCCCTGGGCGGGTGCGACTGCTGCAGTCCACGAGCCGCCTGCCATCGTCCCCGGGCTGACTGCCGCTGTCCCCAGGCCGGGTGCGACTGCAGCAGGCCCCGAGCCGCCTGCCGAAGTCCCCCGGCCGGCTGTTGCAGCCCCCGAGTCGGATCCGACTGCTCCGGGAGCAGCCGGCATGAAGATGGACTCTGATTCCGGCGAAGGCTTGATAGACGGCTTGCGGAGGCATTGAAGGGAGACGCCGGCTGGTATCACTTGGCGGGTGGAGCCAATCCGTGCCAGGGCATCAGCTTGCTCATTGTCGGCTCGTGGCACGTGAAGGAACTCGCACCCGTCAAAGTATCCACTGATCTGCTGGACGAGGAAGCGGTAGCTCGCCATGTTTGCATCCTTGGCGTCCCAGTCGCCAGACGACTGTTGGACTACCAAGTCTGAGTCACCGTAGCACAGAATCCGGCGGATGCCAATCTCTTTGGCCAGTCGGAGCCCGTGGACGAGTGCCTCGTACTCGGCCACTTTGTTGGAGGCGGCAAAGTGGATTTGCAATGTGCACTTGAGCTTGTCGCCTTTGGGAGAGGTGAGGACGATGCCGGCTCCCAGACCGGTGCGCATCTTTGAGCCATCAAAGTTCATCCGCCAATGGGTAGAATCCGGCGCCGGCGGCAGGTACTGGGTCTCAGCCCAGTCAACGAGGAAGTCGGCCAGCGCTTGGGACTTTATGGCGGTGCGGGGCTGGTAGAGGATGGTGTGGGGAGCTAGCTTGATGGCCCACTTGGCCACCCGGCCTGATGCGTCTTTGTTGCCCATGATCTCGGCGAGTGGGACAGTGCAGACAACCGTGATGGAGTGCTCTTGAAAGTACTACTTGAGCTTCTTGGCGGCAAAGTACACGCCATAGCACATCTTCTGGTAGTGGGGGTAATTCTGCTTGGAGGCCGACAGCACTTCACTCAGGTAGTAGATGGGCCTCTGGACCGGCTGCGCCTTGCCGTCTTCTGGGCGCTCGACCACGATGACAGTGCTGACCACCCGACTGGTGGCGGCGATGTAGAGGGACATGGGCTCCTTAGCAGCCGGAGCTGCCAGGACAGGCGGCGTAGTCAGCATCTTCTTGAGCTGGAGGAAGGCCTCGTCCGCCTTGTCGTTCCACTCGAAGTGAGTGGTTTTCTTCATTAGCTGGTACAGGGGAAGAGCCTTCTCGCCCAGCCGACTGATGAAACGACTGAGGGATGCCAAGCACCCGGTGAACTTCTGGACATCTCGCAGCCGGGTGGGCCTCTCCATCCGCTCAATGGCCTTGATCTTCATAGGGTTGCACTCGATGCCATGTTCTGAGACAAGGAAACCAAGGAGCTGGCCGGCTGGGACTCCGAAGACACACTTTTCTGGGTTTAGCTTGATTTGAAAACGGCGTAGGTTATCGAAGGTCTCCTTGAGATCCTCCAGGAGGGTGCCATGCTTCTCCGTCTTCACCACAATGTCGTCTACATAGACGTGGGCATTTCTGCTGAGTTGCTTGAGGAGGCACTTCTGCATGCAACGCTGAAACGTGGCACTGGCATTTCTCAGGCCGAATGTCATGGTTAGGTAGCAGAAGGCTCCGAATGGTGTGATGAAGGCGGTCTTTAGCCGATCGGCCGGGTTCAGCTTGATCTGGTGGTAGCCAGAGTAGGCATCCAAAAAACTCAATAGCTCGCATCCTACTGTGGAATCAATCACTTGGTCTATCCGAGGCAGAGCAAATGGATCTTTGGGGCAAGCTTTGTTGAGGCTGGTGTAATCAATGCACATGCGCCACTTGTTGTTCTTCTTCAGTACAAGGACTGGGTTGGCAAGCCATTATGGAAAGAACACTTCCATGATGAAGCTGGCTGCCAGGAGCCGGGCGATCTCTTCACCAACAATTCTTCTCTTCTCTTCCGACAGGCGGCGGAGGGGTTGCTTGACTGGTTTTGCATCTGATCTAACATGTAGCTTGTGCTCGGCGAAATCCGTCGGAACACCCGGCATGTCCTTGGGAGACCATGCGAAGATGTCCCGATTCTCACGGAGGAAATCGACGAGCTCGCTTTCCTATTTGCTGTCGAGGTGGGCCCCCACGAGAGCGAACCTCTCCGGGTGCTCAGGGTCCAAGGGAATCTTCTTGGTTTCTTTGGCCGGCTGGAAAGAGCCTTGGGTCTCCGACTCCTTGGGATCTGGTGATAGGTTCGGCTGCTTGCCGGCCATGGCCACAACCCGGTCGAGGAGCCGCCTTTCTACAGCGATGACAAGGGACTCGGCCAGCGGACTGCCGGCGGCAGCACACAGGGCCGACTTCTGGTAGTCACTGGCTACGGTGATAATGCCCTTGGTGCCCGACATCTTCATCTTGAGGTAGGCGTAGTGCGGTGCCGCCATGAACTTGGCTAGAGCAGGCCGGCCAAGGAGCGCATGGTAGGGGCTCTCCAGATCCACCACCTCGAACCAGATTGGCTCACGGCGGAAGTGATCTTTGTCTCCGAAGAGGACATCTATCTTGATCTTGCCGATTGGAGAGCAGGAAAGGCCAGGTACAATGCCATGGAAGACAGTCCGGCTGGGCTGGAGCTGCTTCTCCTTGATGCACAGCTTCTCCAGGGTGTCACGGTAGAGGATGTTGATGCTGCTACCACCGTCTATTAGAACTCGGGAGAAGCGACAGGCTCGCCGCTCCATTGAAAAGGTGGCATCCAGCACTAGGGCGTAGGAACCCGGAGAAGGCATCACCTCCGGGTGGTCAGCGCGACTCCAGCTGATGGGCCTCTCGGACCAGTGCATGAACTCTGGGACCTCAAAAGCGACCGTGTTCACCTCGCGGTGCTGCTGACGCCGGCTGTGCCTGTCGTCGGCCACACTGGTGAAGACGACATAGGCCCCGTGTTCTTCGGGGAATTCATCTTGAATTGCGCCGACGGGGCGGGCCGCCGGCTGCTGAGGAGGCGAAGCCGGCGGGCCAGCGAGCGGAGGGGGCAGTCCTTCGCCTTTGGCAATGCGGGTGAGCCAGTGGCACTTCCGGGTGGTGTGGTTGGACGGCTTCGCGCCGCTGTGGAACTTGCAGGGAGCATCAAGGGTTTGCTCGAAGGAGAAAGCGGGCAACCAAGCAGGCTTGCCGCCTTTTTGACGCTTGGGGCCGGGCTACCCTTCCAGCTGTTGGTCTTCAACTGCTGCCACCTGCCGGCTGGTGGAAGCCGGCTGCTGGGCCTTGCGCTTGTTGTCGTTCGACTGCTGGCGCCGACTGGAGTCACCAGCAAGCGTCTGAGGGTCCGGAGGGAGCATCTTTCCAGACACGTCCACTCGGAGCTCCGACTTCATGGAGGAGTCGGCGGTGGCGTACTTGTCCGCTATGATTAGCAGCTCATCGAGTGTGGCTGGCTCGTCGCAGAGGAGTCGGTGCTTGAGTAAGGTGCCCTCTCGGCACCCGGTAGTGAAGTATTCTATGGCTTGCACCTCATGCACCCCTTCGCAGGAGTTGTGCAGTTCGGCCCACCGCGTCAAGTATTCACGGGTGGACTCGGTTGGGCCTTGGATGCACAGGGAGAGCTGGCGGGGCTTGGGCGGCCGCTTGTAGGTGCTGGTGAAGTTGCGGATGAAAACTTCGGTAAAGTCCAACTAGCTGTTGACGCTGTAGGGCTTGAGGCTGTTCAGCCCTGTTCGGGACGTGCCCTGGAGCATGAGCGGAACGTACTTCACGGCAACGCGCTTGTTGTCATTTGCTATGCTGACGGCGGTGGAGTAGTCAACCAGCCAATCCTCCGGCTTCATGGAACCGTTGTACTTGGGAGTGTCTCGAGGAAGCGAGAACCCTTTGAGGAAGGGCTCGTCGCGAATGCGCGGGCCAAAACAAGGCGGGCCGATCGCATCTTCTTCTTATAACGCCAGGGATCGAGCCAAGCGGTCAATCCGGTAGCGGGCGTTGCTTTCTCCGACTCCTTCACGGGGGCCCAGCCGGCCTCTGAGAGTCGGGTGCTCAACGGGCGGCGGGGAGGCGCGCCTCTCCCTGCGCGGGGGAGGCGGACGATCGTCCCGCCGTTCTACAGCTCGTGGGCGGCCGTCTTGGTCGCGCTCGATTGTGATGCATGTGCGGCTGTGGCTAACAGCCGGCTCTTGGTCTCCTCGGTCGCGGGCGCCGCCTGTTGGTGTCCGGGAGGTCGCGCCGTGCTCTAGGCGAGGGGGAAGGTTCCCGGCCTGCACGCCGGGTTCCATCACGCGGCGGCCGGCTTCTTGCTGCACGGCGGCCGCGTCGATGAGCTGCTGGACGCGCTCCGTCATGCAGCGACACTCGTCGCCCTCCAGGCGGTCCAGCTCGTCTGCTGCCGCCTGGGCGGTGCGTAAGTTCTCCATTGGCGTGGCGTAGACTGGGCGGTCGGCCCCCAGCATGCTGGTGATGGCCGCGCCGCGCTGCCGAACCGTGCCTGCGCGGCTGGGCTCGCTGGCAGCCGGCGTGCCGCAAACGGCGCGGTCGATCTCGTGCTGGTAGGCCTCAGTGAGGCGTCTCATGGCTGCCAACTTGTTGGCGCTGTTGAGGAGTGCAACACGGCACGCTTCCAGCGTTTCGCCATTCGCACCGGGTGCTACGGGCATGGGCAGGTCTCGCATTGCCGCCCGCAACGGATCCCGGCCAGCCTCGTCAGAGGCTCCATCGTGGATGATGACCAGCACCTCGGCGACGGTGCTGGTGCCGGTGCTGCCATTAGCAGTAGGGAGCGGGTCGTCGAAGATCACTACATCACCGGGGAAGGCATCAAAAGGCGCGGCATCGGCGTCGATGACCATGTCGACGGGTGGGTCGGTGGAGCCAACGGACTCCAGATCGGAGGCCTGCTCGCGGGTGACGTGAAGCTTGCCGAGGGGGTCGACAAGGCAGCTCTCGGAGCTGGCGGCGCCCGTGTTGGGTGCGGGCTCGTCGGAGAGGCGGATCCCGCCGATGAGGTCAGCGAGGCAGCCCGCGACGCAGGCAGTCTCCATGCCACGCAGCGTGTCGGCGCAAACGCCGTCGGGCGTGCCGGGCTGGCTGCGCTCGCCAGGAAGGAAGAGGGTTCCTGTCCAGAATGTGTTTCCGGACGACGGTGCACCTTGCCCCATGGTGGGCGCCAAATGTCGGGGATATCATGCGACATATGGCAGGGGGTGGCTTATCATGGATTGGGGCAAGAGTACGTCGCCGGGCTCTAGAAGCGGGAGTGAGCGAGACCGCATACGCCTGTGAATCTTACCCAGGTTTGGGGCTCTCCTCGGAGATAACACCCCTAGTCCTGCTCTGTGGGGTCTCCGCATGATGACTATGATCAACAAGGTAGCTACGAGCTTGCTCCTTGAGCTGTTTCGGCTAGAGGAGAAAGAAGGGCAAGGCTAGCTCTACTCCCTGCTCTACGTGTGTGTGTGAATGGCGTGGGTGCTGAACCGAACCGCCAACCCTTTGCATGGGTGAGCCTGGGGGGTTTATATAGGCCTACCCCCCAGGGGTACAATGGTAATCCGGCCGGGTGTAGGACCCGGCCGTCAGCGTCTCTGGCCACCGGCTTCTCCGCCGACCACTGGGGCCCGCCGCCTGGTTGGCCATGTTGACTGCTCTATGTTGTAGCCTCACCCTCGATGACGAAGGTTTGACCGAGGGGAACGTGGTTACAGTCCCGCCGCATGATGGGTACTCGCTGTAGCCATACCCCGTCTCGTCTGGTTAATGGTGCACAGACTCCAAGGGGGAGGAGGGCCGCCTGCTAGGAGTCGGTCCTCCCTTGTTGCCGCCTGCTGGAGGTTTGCCGCCTTCTGGTGGCTCGCGGACAGGTAGGGCCCGCCGCCTGCGGGCCGTACCGACCGCCCGTCGTGGGAGCATGGCTCCCTCTGGCGCTAATGACGTCACAGACTGTCTGGCAATAGTGCCGCGCTGGGCGGGGGTTGTCCGCCCAGTGCACAGCTCTGTGGCCACGTCCCATCCTGGATTCGGGGGTGACAGGCTGCACTGCAGCCATGCCTTGTCTTGTCATGGTGATGTGGTGCTGACTTCGAGGGGACGAGGGGCCGTCTTCCAGGAGTCGGCTCCCTCACGGCCGCCTTCCATGGCCCTGCCGCCTTATAGCAGCCGGCCTCTTGGACCAGCCGGCCCAAGAAGGCGGTCGTGCTCCCGGACGGTGTGAGGGGCGCAGCTAGCCCCGATGTCTTGAAATACCATGGGGCACTGATGAGGCTACCCGTGGTCATTTACTCCGACATATCTCAAGGTTGGCGACAACCTATTCGTCAACTTACCGGGGACGGCAAGCATTGGAGCGCCGACCGAAGGGGAAACTTTTAATGAAGAAATCATCACCACTGCTGGGCTCAAGATTGTCGATGAACCAAGCGCCAGCAGCGGCAAATCTGAAGAAGATCGGCTCCTCCAGGCCATGGGCGATAACTTCCGCAAACTCCAAGCGCTCCACCGTGCTCGAAAAGAGAAGGCAGATGCCAGAGCTACAGTGTCGAAGCAGCCGAGGCAGACTTCCAGAAATGCGTTGAACAAACGCAAATCTGGTACGCCGAGGCCCTTCAGGAGCTGACTGCCAGCCGGGAGCAGGTGAGCCAAAGCTGGATGGAGCTCCACCTGAGGCAATCTGACATGGAGAGGGCGCAAGAGGAAGCTGCGCAAAGGGTTGCCGCTGAGGAAGCTCTCTTGACGCAGCGCCGCATTGGGCTTGACGCTCACGAAGAAGATCTTACCGCGCGCGAGCAGGCACTCACCGCCAAACTCCATGGTAAAGATGAAGAAATTGAAAAGCTTGTCGTGCGGCGGACCCAGGAGCTGGAGCAGAAGCACAAGGAGGCGCTCGAAGCTGCAACTGTAGATCACGCCAGCAAGCTCAAGGAAGCCGTCGATGCCGCCGAGGCTGCCAAGAACGAGCTGAGCAACAAAGTGAAGAAGCTGGAAGCGAATCTTGAGGAACACAGCAAGGAGCTCTTGACGCTCAAAAGTGACAGGGAGAAAACTCTCCACAGCCTGGCGGAGATGCAAGTTGCTATGTCCGACAAGACCAAGCAGCTCTCTTCAGCCAACGATGCCATTGCCGATCTGAGGCTGAAGCTAACCACGCTGGAAAAGTCTCTTAAGGACGGCAGGGCCCGTGAGAAGGCCCTGAGCAAAGATCTCCAGGAAGAGAGGAACTTGCTCAAGAGCGCTGCCGCCGCCCAAGTTGACTATGAGAAAGGTGTGTAGATCTGGACTGATCGCCTTGTCGACACCGCGGAGAAGCTCACTGCTCAACTGTCAACCATGGGCCGGGAGGGCCTGCAAAACTTCCGGTATTCTTCTGAAGAAAGGATATCCCCGAGCGCCAGGCTGACCATGTTCTTCGAAAGCATCATTGATGCCCTGAAGCTGCTCCAGTCCAACCGAGCGATCCAACTGGCCAACAAATCCCGCAAGCTTTGCCGGGCCATCCTCCACAAGGTACTCATCAAGGTGGGGCATAAGAACCCTGGCATCAACCTCACCAACGTGCTCGACCGCTTGCCGAAGGATGCAGATCTCAAGGCACTTGAGGAGCTTGTCGCACCCATTCTCGAGAAGGTAGATTCAATCAAGAGGGTTGAAGGCCAGCGTAGGGACTAGCCATCTCACTTTCCCTTGCCGCCACCATTCCATGCCAAAGAGAATTTAGTCTTGAGTTAGAACTGCGGCAACTATCGATGTAATATAACTTGCTATGACTGAGTACATGCATGCTATTTGCTTTGTTCGATTTCTTTCCGTATGATTATACGCCCTACGCTTACTGGAAACTTGTCGGCGCGCAACCTGCCGCGAGCGCTGGGTGCGGGACTTCAGCAGCCTGCTGGAGGTGCAGCAGCCAGCAAGACACCTTGGCGCTCTTGGCGCATCCACTTATACTGTTGAGCGGACTCGAAAAAGGATAAGGGCGCAACCAATTACGACAAGGGTCCCTTCGCGTCCAGGTTTTTCATACAAGGGCCGAAATCGTCCAAAGAAAATAGTCCGGTAGTAAAAATTGAAAAACTTGCGCAAGGTTTCGAACTTAGCTTTCTGTCGCTGTGCTCCTTCCGGCAAGACACCAATTCTGAACATTGCCCATTGGTATCCATACCTTCCTTCCTCACCCCCCGACAAACTTGCACGTGAGGGAACCTTCTATCCTTTGAGAAAAAGAAAGAAGAGAAAATAAAGATATGGAACCTTGGCGGTTCGTTATTCTTACCGGGAGCAAGTGTCATACAATATCTCAGACAAGCATGCATATATAAACATGGAGATCGACAAGAAATGTACAACACTTAAGCTTATTCAACTGTGCACAGGGTCTGCGCCTGGCTTTGTACAAAGGATTAGATGCCTTGCCGGCAAGACTCGTACAAAAGGAGGTTGCCGGGAGCCCGCGGCAACCGCGCCTTATGGGTAAAACTTGCGAAGATGTTCAATATTCTAGGAGTTGCTCACTGGAACGCCATCCTCGGTCTCCAGGCGGACAGCGCTGGGCCTGGTGACTCGTACTACCCGATAAGGGCCTTCCCACTTCGACGTCAACTTGTTTGAATTCTTGGCGGACTGAATCCGCCGAAGAACAAGGTCGCCTTCCTCAAGGCTTCGGGCATGAACTTTGTGGCTATGATAGCGGCGTAAAGCTTGCTGGTAGCGTGCAGCTCGCACAGCAGCCTGAAGACGATCCTCCTCAAGGAGCACAGCGTCATCTTGCCGCAGTTGCTCTTGCTCAAGCTCATCATAAGCGAGCACTCGAGGTGACCCGTATATGAGTTCCGTGGGGAGAACTGCTTCCGCTCCGTAAACCAGAGTGAAGGGTGTCTTGCCAGTGGCTCGATTTGGTGTCGTTATGATTGACCAAAGAACCGCCGGCAACTCATCAATCCAGCGCCTTCCACACTTTTTCAGCCTGTCAAAGGTTCTGGTCCTGAGACCGCGCAGCACTTCTGCATTAGCCCTCTCCGCATGGCCATTGCTTCTCGGGTGAGCAGCAGAGGCAAAACAAATTTTGCCGCCAAGGTCTTGGACGTACTGCATGAAGGTGCGACTTGTGAACCGTGTGCCGTTGTCGATGATGATCCTGTTGGGCACACAGAAAGGGCAAACTATTCCTTTAAAGAACTTGATTGCTGACTGTGCTGTCACCTTCTTCACCGCTTCCACCTCCGGCCACTTTGTGAACTTGTCGATTGCAACGTACAAGTACTCAAAGCCCCCGGTAGCACGGGGGAAAGGGCCCAGTATGTCGAGCCCCCAGACCGAAAATGGCCAGGAGAGAGGGATTGTCTGAAGAGCTTAAGCTGGCTGACGTGATTTCTTTGAATGAAACTGGCACGCTTCACACTTGGTTACTAGTGCAGTTGCATCCTGGAGAGCAGTGGGCCAAAAGAAACCTTGTCAGAATGCCTTTCCGACAAGCGCTCTTGATCCTATGTGGGAGCCACATATGCCTCCATGTATCTCTGCCAACAGCTCCAGTCCATCTTCCCGAGGAATACACTTCAATTTCACACCGCTCAGTCTCTTCCTGTACAGAACGCCATCGACGAACTGGTACATGCTAGACTGACGGGCTACTTTTTCCGCTTCTTCTTGCTCCTCAGGAAGTTCTCCTGTCTGAAGAAAATGGACAATCGGTTATGCCCAAGCTGGAGCCTGGGGCTCGACAACTAGGACTAAAGGCATCTCTTCTGCCGGGGGAACGTTTGTCTCGACGGCAAGGGCCTGCGCCCCTGCTGGAGCCTGATGTTCCTCGGCAGGCTTGCCGCTGATCCCGGCGACTTCCTTGCCGGCGGCTCCCGGGAGCTCTGCCGAAAAGTACTGACCGGAATTCAACTTCCTTCTCTTTTCTTGTCTCATTGATGGCACTACAGATGGATGAGTTAAATGTAGCACAAAAGTTCCTGGTTCCACAGGTAACTTAAGGGCAGCGCGCTTTGACAGGTCATCAGCAATACTATTTTCGGCACGAGGAATGTGCTTTGTATGCAGACCATCAAAGCGCTCTTCCATTTTTCTCACCTCATCCACATAGGCTTGCATCAATGGACTCTGATAATCTTTGTTGACTTGCCTGACAACAAGCTGCAAATCGCCTCTGATGATGAGCTTCTTGATACCAAGGTCCGCCGCGATCCTGAGACCGACAAGCAGGCCTTCGTACTCCGCGGTGTTGTTTGTTGAGCTTTCCTGGGGAAAATGCATCTGAATTACATACTTGAGGTTCTCTCCGGTGGGTGTGACAAGCAGCACGCCAGCACCGGCGCCTTGCAGCGTGAAAGCGCCGTCAAAGTACATAATCCATTCTCGATCTGTTTCCTTGCCGGGAAGAGTCATTTCTTGAACCTCCTCATCTGGCGTTGGGGTCCATTCCGCAATGAACTCCGCCAAGGCTCTACTCTGAATTGTTGAAGTATTTTCAAACTTGAGACCAAAGCTCGACAGTTCCAACGCCCACTCCACAATCCTGCCGGTTGCCTCTGGGTTTTGCAAAATCCGCTGCAATGGGAAGCGAGTGACAACGGTAATCTCATGTGATTGGAAATAATGGCGCAGCTTCCTCGAGGCCGTGAGAAGGCCGAAGAGCAATTTCTGCACACCAAAGTATCTTGACCTAGCTCCTTGTAAAAGGGAGCTGACAAAATAAACTGGACGCCGCACCATCTTCCTCTTTTGTACTGATTCCTCTGACTGCATAGATCCTGTCTTGTCGGCACTAGATCTTGCCGGGGAAGATCCCGGCGCGTCACTTAACGGTCTTGCCGCTGCCGTTGCCCCCTCGTCAACTTCTCTGTGGGCCACTAACGCAGCACTAACCACTTGATTTGTTGCCGCTAGATACAACAGCAACGGCTCTCATGGTTTAGGTGCGACTAGAGTCGGCGGAGAGGAGAGGTACCTCTTCAAATCTTGCAGCGCTGCCTCCGCTTCTGGAGTCCATCTCATTGGACCTGCCTTCTTCAACACTTTGAAAAAGGGCAGGGCGCGCTCAGCAGATTTGGAGATAAACCTGCTTAAGGCAGCAACGCAGCCGGCAAGACGACGTACATCCTTGACGCGTCTTGGCGCTTCAATTTGCTCTATAGCTTTGATCTTATCGGGGTTCGCTTCGATCCCACGCTGAGATACAAAGAACCCGAGAAGCTTGCCGGAAGGGACACCAAACACACACTTCTCAGGGTTGAGCTTTAAATTGATCTTGCGCAGATTGGTAAATGTTTCTTCTAGATCTTGTATGAGCGTCGCTTTATCCTTGGTTTTGACCACTATGTCATCCATGTATGCTTCCTTATTTCTATGAAGCTGAGGCTCAAAGCCAATTTGGACCGCTCTCGCAAATGTAGAACCAGCACTCTTCAACCCGAAAGGCATTCGTATAAAACAATACGTACCACATGGGGTGATAAATGCGGTCTTTTCTTCATCTTCTTTTGCCATGAAGATCTGATGATATCCTGAATATGCATCAAGGAACGATAGTAGGTCACAACTAGCAGTGGAGTCCACAATCTGGTCAATGCGCGGCAAGGGGAAAGGATCTTTTGGGCAGGCTTTATTGATGTCTATATAATCAATACACAACCTCCATTTTCCATTCGCCTTGCGCACTACAACCGGATTGGCCAACCACGTTGGGTGAAGCACCCCTCTGACCAAACCTGCCGCTTCTAACTTCCTAATTTCTTCGGCAATAAATTCTTGCCGCTCCAAGGCTTGCTTCCTCACCCTCTGCTTGATGGGCCGTGCGTGAGGACAGACAGCAAGGTGGTGCTCAATTACCTCCCTGGGAACACCGGGGATGTCAGATGGTTGCCACGCAAACACATCGACATTCGCCCACAGGAAGGCAACGAGCGCGCTTTCCTATTTGTCATCTAGGGTGGAACTTATGGTGAAAGTTCCTCCCGTTCTGTCCTCCTTGACGGGCACCTTCTTGGTCTCTGGTGGAGCAGCCTTTGATTTGTTATTCTTGCCGGTGGAACTCTCTGGTGCGTCCTCAACGGAAGCGCAGCACTCCGAAGAGGTGCGCTTGCCGAAGTTTGCGCCAGAGAGCTTGCCGGTCTTCTTCTCCTTCCCCCCGGGAGTGCCAGCGGCAGGAGCGGATGGCTTGACGGCAGGTGCTGCGGCTGCCTCCCGGTAGAGTTGGTCGATGCAGATTAGTGCATCCTTCTTGTCGGAGTGAATAGTGATGACACCAATCGGTCCGGGCATCTTCAACACATTATACGCATAGTGTGATGCCGCCATGAACTTGGCCAGCGCCGGGCGGCCAAAGATCCCATTGTATGACATGGGGATCTTGGCGACATCAAACACTACCTTCTCTGTCCTGTAATTGAGCTCGCTACCAAATGTTACCGGTAGCGTGATCTTGCCTTTTGGCTGGGTCCTTCCTGGATTGACCCTTGAAACATGCCTGTTTCCTCGAGATCTTCATCAGGAATTTGCAGCTTCTTGAGCATGTCCGGCGAGATTAAGTTCAGCCCGGCCCCACCGTCAAGTAGCAGTTTTGTTACCTTGAGGTTGCGGATTGTTGGTGAGACCAACAAAGGCAAGCACCCGACCGCAGTTGTGTGATCAGGGTGATCCTCGGCGTCAAAAATGATAGGCGTGTGGGACCACTTTAAAGGTTTTCATGCCTCAGGCGACGGCTCCGTTGCATTAACCTCACACACCCACTGCTTAAGTCAGTGGTGAGAAGATTGCAACGAGGCGCCCCCGTCAATGCACATGGCCTCTGTTGCTTTCTGAAACTCGTGCTCACTGGATTCGTCGTCTTCCTCATCATCATCGCCTCCCTCGTCCTTGTCGCGGCCTCGGGCGGGCCTCTCCTTCTGTTGCTTAGCCTTGCCGCGGTGGCCTCCTCGGCCACCACGCCTCTTGCCAGATCCCTCAGCACCGTCCTGGGCCTTCTCCTTATCTCGCCTTTCGTACTCAGCTCTCTGCCTCTCGACAAGTTGCTCAACTTGCCGGCTGTTTTGGAGATCGTGGCCCTTGGTGCGATGGATCTTGCAATACTATTTGCCGGAGCCTTCCGGCTTGTCGGCAGCCGCCAAGGCCTGACAGGAAGCGCACCCGGCAACTTCTTTGCCGGGGTCATCAACCTTGGCCTTCTTGGTGGTGCCAGGGTTGCCGGATTCCTCGACAGCAAGAACAGCCTTGCCTTTGCGCTTCTTGTTCCGCCATCGGCCTTTCTTCGATGGAGTGGCAGCATCTTCGTCTTCAGACTTGCCCCCTGCGCCAACACCCTCACCGGGGAGTTTTCTCCCTTCTTCAGCTCGAGCGCACTTGTCGGCCAAAGCATAAAGCTCGGCAATACTCCTGACCTTGTTCATCGCCAGCTCTTCGCGCATCTTGCGGTTACGCACGTTCTGATGAAACGTGCTAACAACAGCGCCAGGATGAACGTCTGGAATATTGTACTGCACCCGGCTAAACCTCTGGATAAACTTGCGCAGGGGCTCGCCCTCCTTTTGAGGGAGGAGATGCAAATCACTTTCTTGGCCAGGAGCTTGGTGGCCTCCAACAAAGGCGCCAACAAACTGATGGCACAGATCTGACCAGGAAGAAATGGAATTCTCCGGCAGATGCATCAACCACGACCTGACGTTGGGTTTGAGCAGCAATGGGAAGTAGTTGGCAAGGATCTTGTCATCTCGGCCTCCTGCAGCCTGCACCGCAATGGTGTAGATGCTCAGGAACTCCGAGGGGTGAGTCTTGCCGTCATATTTCTCTGGGACCTCTGGTTTGAACGTTCGGGAGTTGGGCCACTGGACTCGCCGTAGCTCACGGGTAAACGCTGGACAACCTACCTCATAGGGCAAGTCACCTGCATTCCCCAGCGCAGGCTTGTCAACAGTAGGCCCTGCGCGTTTATCGGACTGATGACGTGCCTCCCGTCACCGCTCGATGGTAGTTCGAGCGTCCTCTTTGCTCCGTTCTTGAAGAACTTGACGCTGATCGCGGCGCATCCGCGGATCGGACGACGCCATGGAATCGTCATCACAGCCGTCGGTCCGCCGGGCTAACGACCGCCATTGTTGTCATGGAGGGGAGTGCACCATAGTAGCACCACCTCCGGTCTTCTCACCATCGGCTCACGCCGGAATGATAGATCGCTGCCGCGAGGGCCCTGCTTGCTGTGGCCTATCCTTGTTGGCGAAGCCGACGAGGCTCTGAATAGTAGATTGCCACTCCTCCATCTTCTCCGGAGCGGGAGGAAAATTGAGGAGCAGCTGCGCACGCGACAAAGCTTCTGCTGGCGTAGGCGGCGGCGACAGGTGCGAAGTACGTGAGGTGCTCTGACTCCTAACAGTGTTAGAAGGAGCATCGTCACGACCACGCGACCGCGCGCCACCTCCACCGGCAGTTTGGCGTGCATGCTGGGCCTGCACACCTTGGGGTCGGTGCGCAGAAGTCTCTCCATGGGGACGTTCAGAACCACCAACGCCACGGCGCTGCTCGTCGCGTGCGGCCTGGGAAGGCCGCGATGCTTGCGCCGGCGCGGGAGCCCTAGATGGCGTCCCCCGATCTCTGGAGTTCGCTGCGCCGCCTGTAGGCAGCATGGCTCCATCTCTGGATCTAGCGGCGTGCGGGTTGCCGTCGCCGCTCCGAGCGACGCCGCTCGCCTGACTCGGATCACCAGAACGCCATGGAGGCTCTAAACCTCCACCTCCTGCATCCACGCCGTCACCCGTCCGAGTGGGCACGGGCAAGACGGACCTAGACGGAACAACCGCTGCCGCACCCTTCTTCTTGGGTGGCATGGTAACAAATATGATGAAGAAACTGACGCACTGATCACCAGATCAGGTTCGCGCAACCTCGATCCCCCTACCTGGCGCGCCAAAGATGTCGGCGTACGACACTTATGGGATCCGAAGGACCCCTTTACGGTTCAGCAGGGAGAGAGGTACGCTCAAAGAGCAGAACCGATGATCAACGCGAGGGGGATTTTTACCCAGGTTCGGGCCGCCGATCAGCGTAATACCCTACTCCTGCTTTAGTTTATTATCAGTGATTCATCCTAGTTCTTGGAGCGCTGGCGATGAACAGTACGTTCAAGCAGCAGCTACGCATGCAGAATGGGCTGAGAGTCGTCCTCCCCTGTAGCAGTTGCCTTGGGCCTCCTTTTATATGATCAAAGGGGTCACCACAGTGGCGAACTGCTCATTTGCGAGGTGTAAAGTAGCTACATGGTTATCATACCTAACCACTGACAGTTTATAACAAATGCATTTAATGCACCGTGAGGTGTCCGTTTAGGTGTCCTTACTTTCTTGGGGATGGAAAAAGGGGCCATCCCATCAGCACCGCTTAAGCTCGCCTCCACTAACGCCTTGCCACGCATCCAGAGGTGGGACCAGAATGCCAGGCCGGTCGCTGCGCTGGAGCGGTGGCACAGTGGCGGAACCTTGCCGGGTGCAAATCTTGCTGGGCTTGGCGGGCTACCCCGGAAAGATCTTGCCGGGAGCCGAGCCCCTAATATCCAGTTCTCCTTATCTTCTGATCCTTGGCTTGAATGTCTCTTTGATAACCTTGGATTGATCTTCAGCTGTTCCCCCGACAAGGCTTGCCGTAGGTATGGCTACAACTGCCCGTGCACAAGTATGGGGTACTAAAGGCCCAATACTTAGTACACCAACAGCATCGATCAGATTATGGATTCCACCTCTGGGTGTGACCTACTTTCCTTCCTGGATGCCTACTCTGGATACCACCAGATCTTCATGTCCAAGGAAGACGAAGAGAAGACCGCGTTCATAACCCCATGTGTCACGTACTATTTTGTACGGATGCCCTTCGGGTTGAAGAGCGTTGGATCCACTTTTGCAAGAGCAGTACAGATTGGCTTTGAGTCCCAGCTGCACAGAAATATTGAAGCCTACATGGATGATATAGTGGTCAAAACCAAGGACAGAATGACTCTCATTCAGGATTTGGAAGAGACCTTTGCAAATCTGCGCAGAGTCAACTTGAAGCTAAACCCGGAGAAGTGTGTGTTTGGCGTTCCTTCCGGCAAGCTACTTGGCTTCTTCGTGTCCCATCGGGGGATAGAGGCCAACCCTGACAAGATCAAGGCTATCAAGCAGATACAAGCACCCAAGACAGTTAAAGATGTGAGGCATTTGCTTGGATGTGTTGCCGTGCTGAGCAGGTTCATTTCTAAGTCCGCCGAACGCACCTTACCGTTCTTCAAAATCCTGAAGAAGGCAGGGCCCGTGGAGTGGACCCCCGAGGCAGACGCTGCGCTACAAGATTTGAAGACCTACCTTTCCTCTGTTCCCACCTTAGTCACTCCTAAACCACAAGAGCCGTTGCTGCTATCTTTAGCAGCGACCAATCAAGTGGTTAGCGCAGCATTGGTGGCACAACGGGAGGTAGATGAAGCAGCAGCCGCCACTACCGTCTCCTCTAGAGAGGAAAGTGAACCCGTCCCGGCAAGGTCAGATGCAGTTCAAGACAAGGAAGAGCAAGGAAGCGGAGATAGTTCCAATATCACGGCAAGGAAGAAGGTGGGGCAGCGCCCAGTGTACTTCGTCAGCTCCCTGCTGCAGGGTGCTAGGTCGAGGTACTCTGGTGTGCAAAAGTTGATTTTTGGCCTCATCATGGCCTCAAGGAAACTGCGCCACTACTTCCAAACCCACGAGATCATGGTTGTCACCCGCTTCCCCTTGCAATGCATACTCCGAAACCCTGAGGCCACCGGCAGAATCGTGGAATGGGCTTTGGAGTTGTCTAGCTTTGGTTTGAAGTTTGAAAGCACGTCAACTATTCAGAGCAGAGCACTAGCAGAGTTCATTGCGGAGTGGACACCAACCCCTGATGAAGAAGTAGTGGAGACAGTCATCCCCGGCAAGGAAGCGCCCCAAGAATGGATTATGTATTTTGATGGTACCTTCTCCCTACAAGGTGCAGGAGCTGGTGTGCTTCTCGTTGCTCCCACTGGGGAGCACCTTAAGTACGTCGTTCAAATGCATTTCCCCCGGGAGAAGGCTACCAACAACCCGGGAGAAGGCTACTAACAATACTGCAGAGTATGAAGGGCTCCTTGCCGGGCTCAGAATTGCAACAGAATTGGGAATCAAGAAGCTGGTCATCCGCGGAGATTCGCAACTTGTGGTGAGGCAAATCAACAAGGATTATCAAAGCCCATTACTAGAGGCATACGTCGAGGAAGTGAGGAAGTTGGAGGAGCGCTTTGATGGATTGCAAACAGAGCACGTGCCACGTGCGGAAAACAACATTGCTGATCATCTGTCAAAGTGCGCTGCGCAAAAACTCCCTGTGGAACTAGGGACTTTTGTTCTCCATCTGACTCAACCCTCTGTATCCCCAGCAACAATGGCCAGCAGAGGAGGTAATTGAACTCCGGCAATCCTCTCCCGGCAGAGCTTCCCGAAGCCCCCGGCAGAGAGCTTGGCGGGAAAACTCCCATTCGATTAGTGAGCTGCACCCTCCCGCCGAACTACCAGTCTTTTCGGTCGAGGCATGCGCTCCCATCAACGAGGAGGTGCTGCTAGTCCTTGTTGGCGAGCCCCAGGCTCCAACTTGGGCGTGGCACATTGTTCATTTCCTCCAAACAGGAGAACTTCCCGAAGAACAAGAAGAAGGTGAAAGAGTTGCCCGGAGGGCCAGTATGTATCAGTTTATTGATGACATGCTATATAGAAGAAGGCCCAACGGTGTGAAATTGAAGTGCATTTACTGGGAAGAAGGAAAGGAACTGCTGGCAGAGATGCACAAGGGTATGTGTGGCTCCCACATTGGATCAAGGGCCTTGGTCGAGAAAGCTTTCCGGCAAGGTTTCTACTGGCCCACAACCCTCCAAGACGCAATTGAGCTAGTCACCAAGTGTGAAGCCTACCGGTTCCACTCCAAGAATATCCATCAGCCTGCTCAAGCTCTCCAAACAATCCCTTTGTCATGGCCATTTTCGGTCTGGGGGCTCAACATCTTGGGCCCCTTCCCCCGTGCTACCGAGGGCTTTGAATTCTTGTTTGTTGCAATCGACAAGTTTACAAAGTGGCCGGAAGTAGAGCCCATGAGGAAGGTGACCGCACAGTCAGCTATAAAGTTCTTGAAAGGATTGGTGTGCCGCTTCGGGGTACCTGCCCGAATCATCACCGACAATGGCACCCAATTCACAAGTCGCTCCTTCATGCAATACGTTCATGCCCCAGAAGCAAGGTCTCATTTGCCTCTGTGGCCCATCCCAGAAGCAACGGGCAAGCTAAGAGGGCGAACGCTGAAGTGCTGCGAGGTCTCAAGACAAGAACCTTTGATAGGCTGCAGAAGTGCGGTAGGCGATGGATCGACGAGCTGCCGGTGGTTCTTTGGTCCCTCCGTACGACACCAAATCGAGCTACCGGGCAGACTCCCTTCTCCCTAGTCTATGGGGCAGAAGCAGTTATCCCCACGGAACTCATATTCGGGTCTCCTCGAGTGCTTGCCTATGATGAAGTAGTGCAGGAATAGCATCGGCGTGACGACGTTGTGCTACTTGTGGAGAACATTCTCCAGGCTGCTACGCGTGCTGCACGCTACCAGCAAGCCCTGCATCGCTATCACAGCCGCAGGGTTCATGCCCAGAGCTTTGAGGAAGGCGACCTTGTCCTTAGGCGTGTTCAGTCCGCCAAGGGTGCAAACAAGTTGACGCCGAAGTGGGAAGGCCCTTACCAGGTAGTACGAGTCACCAGACCTGGCGCAGTCCGTCTGGAGACCGGAGATGGCATTCAATTGCAAAACTCATGGAACATTGAGCATCTCCGTAAGTTCTACCCGTAAGGCGTGGCTGTCGGGGCCTGCCCGGCAGCCACCCTTTTGTACAAGCTTTGCTAAAGTTGCATGTAACCCTTTGTAGAAAGCCAGGCACAGACCCTGAGCAACAGAGAAATAAACGAAGCGCTAGGGGGCCCCCTGAAACTTGCATGAATGCATAAGCATATCATGAGCATAGCATGATCATGTAGATGAGGTCGCATGTGGCATTGTTTTCATCTGCACTAAGTTGCAGGGTTCTTGCCATGGACTTGATCCCTAAGAGAAGAAATGAAGACGAGTCTATGTGATGATCCCCGACAGACCAAACAGATAAGTTCCTTCTTATCCATACCTGTTCTGTAATTTGAAAACTTGTGCATATGAAAACCCCGCCACCTTCAAAACATAGGTGCTCCTACCCTTTGACTCGAACGCTACTTCAGTCAGGGTGGTCGCAGTGGCCTTTGACGGAAAAGGTTCGGTGGGGCTAGCCCCGCGGCAACAAACTGAGGGCACCGGCAGGATAGCCTGCCGGGGAAACTTGTTTACTTAAATGTATAGAGGCATTTCACCTCCGCATGGATATGATACATGCACAAGTGCCCGACAAAGCTTGTCTTTTTCATTAATATGCTGATAAGCATGTACAGATCTTACAGAACACAAACATGGATAAAGAAGTTTACATAATTTAGACTAAAGTTTGGCCAATGCCTACACATTTTAAACTAAAAAAAGATAAGTGCCCCGTAAACCCTTTCTTGTCCCTCTCCTCCTAGGCACTGCGGTGGATGATGAAGGGGGCAAAAGGAGTGCCTGAGCAGAAGCCCAACCCGATTCCGCCAGGGCTTGCCGGGCGCAACCTGACAAGATCGAGAGTGGCGAGGCTGCGAAGGAGAGGGGCGGAAGGAGCAGCTCGGCCGCGCCCTAGTCACCACCTCCAGGACCAGCAAGAAGCCCCAGCGCAACCACCGGTAGGGGGAACCGCTGAAGCTCAGCTGGAAGACTGCTGAAGGAGGCGAAGGCACCAAGAGAGCGACCCCCTGCCCGACAACCATCCTAAAGAGGCTGGTGATGATGGTGCTGGGGAGGGAGGGGAAGAGCGGAAAGACGAGGCAGCGGGCCGGCAATACGAGACGAAGGCGTCGGTGCCATCGTACTCCGACCTGACGGCCTGCCACCCGCCTTCTTCGTCTTCCCTCGTTCTTTCTTCATCACCACCACTCCGGGAGGACGCCAGCCCCTCGGGCCATCACCTCCCCCAGAGAAACAGCGGGCAACGACGATGTCCGAGGCGCGCAAGAAGCACTGCTCCCCACCTTGGAGGGCAGGAAGGTGCCACCGTCTTCAGCGTTGGCCCCGACTCTGCCGAAAGGAACAACACCGGGATTACCGAGGATCCCAAGTGATGCACCCCAGACAGGCGCCGGAAGCCCCAAGGGCCCCGTCGTCGGGGCAACGAGCCTCGGCGACCTGCAGCAAGGGCTGGCGCTCCTCACCGGATGGCCGGCTCCCACACTGCGAGCGTTTCACCATTTTGGGGAAGCATGACACCTCCCACACTGCGGGCGACTCGGCACCCACTTCCTCAACCACCGCATCCCCTTCGGCCATGGACCAGACTCACTCCCCGGGCGCCTACGCAAATGTTCGGCATCATCGACCCCAAGCTAGAGCCCGGGGCCTGGCCCTAGTCTCTCCCTCTCAACATAGCAAGAAGAAGGCAGGGAATGGGGAGAAGAGGTGTGTGGATGAGCATTTTCGCTCCTCCTCGCCCCCCCTTTTATAGGCGGGCTAAGGCTAGGGGCTGATCCCTCGGCGGGGATGGCCCCACTACAATTGGCGTTACACGACGCGCGGGAAAACCGGAAACTGACTGAAGCTCAGATTAATGAAGAAGCAAAGAAGATCTCAAAGGGTGAGCTACCGCAGCCTCCCCGCCTATGTACTGGACAGGGCCTACCCCGATGATGCTCGGCAGCACGTTCAGGCCATTCCTGGGGGCTCCTGTCAGTGCAACAAACCTTAAGTGTGTTGCCCAGACTATACACAGGCTCGAGAACAAGGTTGCAGCATCTGAGACCAGACCAAGCAGAAGAGATCAGCTCTTTGAGGAATCAAAGGGCAGATCAAGAAGACCAAGACCAACCAAAGGACCAAGATACCACTTAGGAAAAACCTCCCTTGCCGGGCAGGCGAGCCTGGCAAGGACAAGGTTGCCCCGAAAATAAGTCTCAAGATTGCCCCGGCAGGCTTGCCGAGGACGCCGAGGGTGGGTTACCCCGCCAAGGCTCCACCGCTCCACCTCACAGCAACGCAAGTCATCGATCGGTGCGGTGTCGAGCCCCCAAGTGGCTAAGTGGCCATTATTTGGCACGTGGCAGCCACTTCCAGAGGAAATCACCTCCAAATGACACCCGTCCAGGGACGTATCACGCAGGCAGGTGAGAAGGTGGCCGAATGGCACGGCAAGGCTCTGTCCTGTCTGCAGAGTTAGGTATGATAGCACTATTTGCTATCTAATCAGTACGCAATGACTGATTTGCCATTGTGGTGACCCCTTGATCTATAAAAGGAGGTCCATGGCAATCTTAGAAAGGATTTGGACCCCCATACTCTCGTACGCGCGTAGCTACTCCCGCCCCGAGGCGACCCTGCCGGGCTATAGCATTGCGCCTCCACCACCATCCATTCATCAATCCACCAAAGCAGGAGTAGGGTTTTACGCCTCACGGCGGCCCGAACCTGGGTAAAACTGCCTGTGTCATTGCCGCTGTGCTGCTTTATGCTTTCCGCTCTTCGTGCAATGCGCTCGTCCCCCTTGTCGAACCACAAGGGGCCGATGGCCCCATAGGTGGCCGTGTGAAAACCATGACAGACCCGGAGCCGGCGAAGCCATAACAGTGGATGCCCACGCTGAGGGGAGTACGAGGATTGACTGGTCAGTTGCTGGGTGAGGCTGCCGTCGCCGAAAAATAACAGGAGGTGCGAGTGGGTAGAGGGATGGCCTGGACAGTGGTGGGAGTAGGGTGGGCCGGTGAGGCCTGCGCGGCAGCACATCCGGCCACGGAAGGAGGGAGTAGGCAGTCCCGCCGGCGCTGGTTTGGGTGGCTGGAGCAGGAAGATCAGAGATTGAAGAACCACGACGGCGGTTGGATAGACATCCAACAGTCACTCCTCTGTGTTGACTAAGTTGACAAAGCCTTGCGTACGCGTCAAGAAATATTTTAGGACAACGTCATCGTCAACCTAGTAGGCCAACAAGTCAGTCTCCAAATCTGTGGAAAACAGCATACAACCCATTTGCCATTATTTTTAATAATTTATAGCCCATTTGTTAATTCTTAAGGATATTTTGAAGCCCATATTCTTTTTGTTAGCATTATAGACCATATTCTGGCCACTGCTAAAAAATTCAACAGAATTTTGCATATTTTGGTGGGGTCCAAACTCTTTTAATCATGAAATTTAGAGTCACATTAAAAATAATTCTAAAAATAATTTTATTTCAAATTAAAATACAAAAAAAATTCCCCCAATTTTTTTTTAAATCTTGAAATCCTGAAAAACGAAATTTGAATCTAGTTGCCGGTTTTCTGTGTTTTTCAAATTAACAGCCCATTTCTTACTACTTATAGCCCATCCCTCCTCGTCTTGAAACATTTGTAGCCCAGTAGGGCTGAGAAAAGCAGGTAGCCATGAGTTGGGTATTCTCCAAAAAAATAGAACTGGGCTAGCCATTTTTAGAAAGAAAAAAGATATTAACTGGGCTCGTCATGTGCTTAAATAAAATCCCGGGCTACACGGGCCACAGACCCCGCACAACGCAGTTGATCGCTCCATCTCTAATCTAAAACTGAAAAACAACTGGGCGAGCTGCTGGGTCCCTGGTGTTAGCCGCTCGTTCTGTAATTTTCTCGTTTATTGACTACGTTGACAATGGCGTGGGACACAGATGTCAAACCATTAGGAGGAAGCATTTATTTTTTCGCTTGTAATAACGAGGCACTTGCCTACGTACTGCCATGACCCTGGTGGGTCCCTACTGTCATCCCCTCCACGTACAGTCATCTCCTTATTCCTCTCGGTTGTTGACCACGTTGACAACGCCAGATGGCGGCGCACCGCGGATGGCGAGCGAACCAAGGCGGAGCACGATGGGAGGCCTCGGATGGGGACGAACATGAGCCGTAGAAGATGCGGTAGTGTAGTTGCAGGCGACGGGGAGTACGAGGGTTGACTGGTTCGGGTGCGGGTGCGGGTCAGGGCTGACGTCGCCGGAGAGTAACAGGACGTGTGGGGGAATAGAGGGAATGGACTGGCCAATGTTTGAGCGTACGGTAGGGCGGTGGAGGCACAACCAGCCGTGTAAGGCGGGAGCAGGCTGGACCGAAGGCATGGTTTGGTTTGGGTGGTTGGAGGAAGAAGACAAGAGATAGAAGAAACACGATAGATGTTGGATGTCAACCCAACGGTTGGAAGGCAGAATCGTTTGTTGACTAAGTCGACACTGCCTTGGATAGGCTTTTTCCTTATGGGCCCCAAATGTCAGAATCCAAATTTGTCACCGCCATGCAGCCTTTCTCATGAAGAATAAAGGAATATTTCGTGTGCTAGCTGAAAATAAGTTTCTGGGTGCTGGCGGGCGCTAAGCACTTGGGTTCTGTAATGCACAATGAGCTCAAGCAGCCGGCAAGAGTGATCTTATTTCCCTTGGTTGGGATTTGTTACAATATTTCTCTATTTAATAAAGGAAATGGCAACCCATTTGCCTTATGTCAAAGAAAATATGACAGTCACAGCCGAGTTGAAAAGGGCAACAACATCTAACTCAAGCTTACAAACGGTACAAAGGACCAAGGATTAATTGTTCATTAGGTTTAGACAAAACCCAGACTGAACATGGCAATAACATCTAACCCAACCATTGTTTTTGGCAGTCACAAACAAATGGGTCAGTCTGATCCATAAAATCAACATCCTGTGCCAAAAAGTTTACTGCCATATGATGACAAGTTGTTGTAAATAGAAGCCGAGCATGTTCAGAAGCCCATTTGTCGACCTAAAACTTCTTTTTTTTCTGTTCAACATATCCATCCGTGAGAATTTTCTTGTTGAAAAACTTAAGTCTCATGGACAATTGTAACCTCACATTCAACAGGAAGAATGTGACGATGTTTCTGTTTGCCTAATTGGATGCATAACCTTCCATCGTTATTGTCCTCAAACAAATGTCATGAGAACTGAGAAAATCCCGGTGCTTATTACGCCACCGATTGGTTATATGTTTTTCTCCATGTGTTACTGCCTATGTAGACATGAAGATTGAAAACAGTTAAGGTCTAAAAAAAGAGTATGTCGATAGAGCGACAGCCGAACGTTAATTCTAGTACAATATATATGGGCTTTCAATGTGCATGAAATAATCACCTCTATATACAAATTCTCTAGACATGGAAAGCATCGCAGCAAGCCAATAATTTTTTTCAGATCAACACTAAACATTCCGATATATAAGATCTTGACAGAATCCAGCACCATTGATAGGCTATCGATGGACGAACTCTTCATTGAGCATATAACATAATATTAGTATCCAAAGTGTACTCCAAGATGATATAAAATTATGCGCACAAATGAAAAATGCAGCTTGTGATAACAAAAGTGTATATGATAATATACAGTACCGGAATAAGTGTGGAGCCAAACACCATGTCGTGATGTTTAAACGGATCACAAATTACACCCAAGGTCTCAAGTTTAGGCGCAGAGACGACAGTTATTTGCGAAGGTTTATAACAATTATCAAGGAGCAACCTTTGAAGTGAAGGGGGATCTTCGATGATGAGCTGCTCTCCTTCAAAACAAATTCCAATGCTTTAAGGTGAGGTAACTTTATTTGGAGACAATGGATACATATTTCTAATCCAAAAACAAGCAGGAAGCGCTCCAGGGTAGGGCAACCGGATTGGATGATGCTGTGTAGTGAGGCCTCCGACAGATCAACCACCACAAGAGAAAGTCTTTTTAGCACTGGGAATCGAATCATTAGTACTAGATTGTCTGGTAGATGGCACCGGGCTATGGTGAGGGTGTGGAGAGAGGAGGAAAACCACGAGATGGACAACGGTGGCGTGGGCACAAATACATGGAGTTTGGGTCACAGTATGTATTTTTCATAGTAATGGTAGAACTCAAGCTGCTGGAGTTTTCGAATTCGGTGGATGTCAGCCAGGCGTCCACCGTGCAGGGTATGGATAGCAGGTAGCGTGTTAGGATGCAGAGACGTTGAACGGGGCTTTGGTGGGAGGAGACGATGGCTCTGAGGAGTTCAAATTCAGGAAGGACAGATATCTGACGACAGTTGAGATTAAGAGGCACGGTGCGCCAGAGAGTGTGCCACCGAGATGCGAGGACTTGTGTGCGGCATCCATCCTTGGTGGGGAGAAGGGAGATGATCTCCCCAAGCATGGCATCCGGGAGATCGCTGATGCGGTCCACCAGAGATTCTACGGGTTCCTTGGATCCGGGTGGGGGGGGGGGGGGGGGGGCTCGCCGCTTCTCCCCGCGATGCCAGGTGCGGGATCTACAACTGGCGTCGCCGCTGGCGGGAGCCTCATCTTCTTGGCACTGGGGCCAGCCAACTCCATTTTCCTTACGGGCGTCGTGCCGAGCTCACGGGTTTGAGCAGAGTAGCGAGAGACGAGCCTAGTGGCAGTGCGAGTGGGGAAGAAGGAGGGCTGGGGTTTTCTGTAGGAGCGAGGAAGAAGGGGAGTGGGGGGAATTGGGGGGCGACGGAAGGGGGAGAGTCCAGCGGGATGCAGGGTTTTTTCGGGAGCGCCCCAATTCAAGAAATATGGGCTTTTCCTCGCAAAAAAACAAATGGGCTTTAAGATGGATTGGCTATTGTATCGGCCTGGTCGGCTCCCGTGTTTTGTCCTGGACTATCTTAACACTAGAGGCAGCCCATAAGAGACACTCTCCAGCTCTCCCAGCTTATTGCCCATTCGAAAGAAAACAAGAGACGCCCTCCAGCTTATGGCTCCTCATCGGTAACCTTTTTCAACTTTAAAAAAAGTTATAGCTCCTTCTCGGGCCCGCTTGGCATCCACCAAATTAGATGATGCGGTACTGCATGGAGGCACAGACACTGGTCGTAGCGCGGCAAAATGAAGTGTTAAATAACAGGCCCACAATATACTTACTAGATTGTAAAGGTTAACAGGCTAGTCAACATTCACATTAAACTAAGCTTCAGAAGATACGGATGCATACTAACATTCACAAGCACAAAAGTTCAGCAGGTTTATGCATCTCAATGATTCACCATACTATAACCAAAACAAAGCTGTGAGAAGGTGTAGAAATAAAGAAAAACGATCGATGCTTCTCTGAGCAAAGGGCCTCCCTGCGCACGCATTAATTTCCTGGGCATGCTTGTTTCTTCTCAATGTTGCGAGCACTTTGAGCATGTTGGCAACTCCACAGCTATCTGGCTGCCTCATCTAGCAATTGATGCTGACACATTTGCAGCAAGCACAGGAGGCAATAGAGATGACTCAACATCAGACCATATTGTGCAATTCCCCTGAAATCATCTTCATTGTCCTGAATCTGAAAAGATAGGAAAACAATAGCTATACTTAAACGGCGTTACGAAATAGTAGCACATATCAATAGCTCGGCATAGAAAAACACGATCATCTGGACGAAGGGGATACTGACCTGCCTGAGGAAGATTATAAATAATTTCATAAGTCGTTAGTTGATTTCCACCTTCGGGTCTCATTGCATGCCATGGAGGAAATTCTATCCAATCGATCAGTACAATTCCTTTCGTGTGGCTGTAGAAAATTTGTGACACACCCCAATATCTTTATTGTGCAGTTATACTAAAATGATGCACCGCTGTTTGCACGACCCCTACTTGTCGACCATGCCATATATGACTCGGGACTCTTTTACCTTGCGTTGACATTGCGGCTGCACTGCTTGTTTGCTCCTCCACACATGACCAGGTTCGTTCTGCACTGCAATCAGCAAGTCAACATACGAATAAGCTTATTTCATCTTGCGGTGGTCATTGTAGCTAGTTACGAATGTAGGAATACCTGGAGCACCATGAGGTCAATTGACAACAGGTAGATGCAGCCATATAATTTTGTGCGGTGCTACCAAAATTGAGGTTTGTGTCCCTTCCCCGTCTTATGAGAATTCTTCTTGAAGTTGGTAGAATGTGGCGGCTTGTTCTTTGCATCAAACTTGCCTTTCCCTTGAGATTTGTTCTTGTTGTTTTTGGGCTTGTTGGGATGGAAGTTCTTCTCGTGTATCATGTGGGCACTAGAAGCTCCCTCAGCGACTCAAGCATGTGTGTCTTTTGCTCTCGCCTTCTCTTCAAAATCAAGAGTGCTAATGATATCCAAACCGGAAAACTCATGTGTCTTGTTTTCAGAGAAGTAGCAAAATTGTTCCACGAAGGTGGAAGCTTGGCAATGATGGTCCCGGCAACAAATTTGTCCAAAAACACACACTTAAAATACTCAAGTTCCTTAGTGAGTGATTGTATCTCATGAGCCTGCTGAACAACACAGCACTCATCAGTCATCTTGTAGTCACAGAATTGCTCCATGACGTACAACTCGCTGCCAGCGCCCGAGGCCCCAAACGTGGCCTCGAGTGCAGCCCACATGTCTTTGCCTCTGTCAAACGACATATATGAATCCACAATGGAATCGTCAAGAACACTCAGAAGGGCGGCTTTGAAGAGGGTATCCATGTTCTCAAAAGCTTCCTGCTGTGCAGGATTAAGATCGCCCTCAGGCTTGCCCATAGTGGCGTCATAGCAGTACATGATCTGAAACCAGTATACTGCTCTCGTGCGCCACCTTTTATATTGCACCCCCTTAAAGGTAGGCGGCTTCAAAAGCGCAACAAAACCACTCGAAGTAAATTGCCTATAATCAGGTTTTTGGATTGGATTGTTGAATATACGAGCAAATTACTATGAGATTTAATCCGAATCAACAGTAAATAGATCATGATGACAATTGCAAAGATCAAAGTAATGGTGCGGACTAAACCAGGAGGACAAAATCACATACTGTGCAGCGGGAGTAGAACCGCTGTGGTTGATGTTGTCACTCATGTCGTTGATGAAGAGGTTACCGAGGTCGGGGAAGAAGGTTGTTGTTGAGGAAGTCGTCGCTGGCAGCAGTCGCACGAGTGTGCTCCCCAAAAACCTGATCGCCCCTCTCCCGTATAGGATCACAAAAGGCAGGGTTCCGGAGGACTGTTGTCCCTTCTCGCGGTGCACGTCGGAAGGAGGGATGGAGAAGACTTGTGTGGCGGCGCTATGATCTGGAATGGTGCGAAACCATATGATATAACGGCGGCTAGGGTAGAGCCTGTCAGGTCGGTCGTGCGCGTAAGAGCAAGTATAATAGTAGGCCTTTGGCCTTGACCCCACGTCCAAGTCAATAATAGCCCCACTATCCAAAAGAATTGGAAACGGCTGAGTAATTAAGGAGTCCGTTAATTATTAATTAATGACTTAATAAATTTTCCGACCAACAAAAATATAGACCACATGCATAGCTTTTGTCCTCGGCTAGGCTCATTCCCGAAGAACGCACATGTAGGTTTCCTATTGTCATGCTCATGCAAGTGCTAGAATAGATCACATTATAAAGTGGTGCAACTCACACTCACCTAGCAGTATGGGACTAAACTTTAGTACCACTCACACCACACCATGCATGAATGGGCCAGGAGAGTTTCAGATTTTTGTTGTGCTTTGGGCCAAAGGCCTACTAGTAAAAATCTACCAAGAGCCCGACGTGACAGGCGTGGTTGCCGAGAGCGGCAAACATGCAAGCATGCCTAGATTTGTGCCATTTTTGTTCTTATCAGTGACCTTTTCGTGTGTGACCACAGGAAATATAGACGTGCTCATTCTCAGTTGCATTGTCAACCCAACACTCCCTCACTTTCTTTCCTTTTTCAACCAAGAGCCCGGCCAGGCCCGCCCCAACCCCACTTTATTTCCCTTTTCAATGAAGAGATCGGTTTGTTATCCAGTCTATGTAGTACCTTTTTCCTCTATTAGTAAAACTGTAGGTGGTGTTCAGTGTTCGACAAGCCAGCGCAGCTAGCTACAGTGTCAGAGACAGGGGGAGCACCAGCGGCCCTGCCCCCCCACCCCCATCTGAGATTTACACCTAATTAGCCAATGAACAGTGCCGAGTTGGTGATGATTCCCCCCCAACTTGCTTTGACAACATTCGGCCCCCCTAATCCGATTTATGTGGGCAGCTTTGTACTAGAGGAATATCCACATGCAGGATGCAGCAACGTGGGGAGTAATCCTATAAAAAAAAGGATGCATCGACATGGGGAGCTGGGCCATTAGAACAAGGCCGGTTGTAAAAGAAGTTATACCTCCGGTCGGCAGGATAAGGCGAGGCAGGCGGCGGGATCTGCCAACACGACGGCAGCGAGCAAAGATGCAGAGGACCTCCCACGTAGGCACCAGGTGAGAGAAGATGGCGCACTTCGGTTTCCTCCCTCGCCAATGGCGACCGCATCGACGTTGCACCTCCTCCCATACCCAGCGGAAGGGATCCGACCAGATCTGTGACCACCAGTGAGGAGAGAGAGAGAGAGAAAGAGTGGACATCGCTGTCTTGTTTAGATCTGGAGAGGGTGAGGGAGTGAGAAAAGAGAGCAAACCCTAGCAAGCAAGTCCCGAAGCATATATCCCGAAGCTATAGCCTACACATACTAGCGAATCCCACAAAATATAGCCATTGGATCAGTTGAGGTTTGGTATGATAAGCGGTAGCGATTCACTTTGTGGAATAAATCAACGGCTAAAAAGTGTTTGATGTCAGGGTGGATGGCTGGTCTCAAGTTTAAAACTTGCTGTACTGTAGTAGGAGGAAGGATAGGAAAAAAATAGAAAACATAGAGAAATCTATATCTATACTACAGTACTACGTACTATATAGTGTACCCCATCTCTATCCTTCTCTTGGAGCGTGTCAAGTACTGCTTCCCATGTGTCCCAAGGCCTCACATGAATTTATATATATAGCCTAAGTTTGCATCCCGTCCGTCCATGAAATAGTTTTTTTAGGGAACACAACATATAGATGGTAGTACAATAGTTAAGTCATCTTATGATTAAAGTATCACACTGCATTAATATATGAGATGGACAACATTGTTGTGTTCCCAAGTTTTGCACTGTGTATGATTAGTGAAATTAGGATAGCTGTCATGATAGCTTTACATACAAACAAAATATAAATGTTGATTTGTTAGACTTTTTAACGACTTCTTTTTTGAAAAAAAACATAGGAGATTTGTATTAACAAATTGAACTTTGCATGTGCTATGCACGTACCGACGTACTAGTAGTAGATAGATAGAGAAGAGAAGAAATGTAGATGTAGATAAAACTCGATCAATAACCGCGCCACCGCGTTCAGGTCGCACTTTGTATGACTCACATGTGGTCGCAGACCCTACATTAAGTGAACAACTAGATGTGTCAAATTATCACGTTAGCTGCCGCTTCGTGTGCAAATGCGCTCCACCGTGGGTGTACCCACGCGTGTGCGGGAGGAGACGAGTGCGTGCGTGCACCTCTTCTCTTCGTCTCTCTCTGTCTCATGCTCTCTCTCTCTCTCTCTCTGCTGGCTATATAAACATGACATGTCATCAAGAGTTAGCCTTATTAATTACTCATACTACAATAGAGCTGGCTATAAGGTTAGAACTTTTTTTTAACTTTCTCTCTATCTCTTTCCTCTCATTAAATGCTTTTACCTAGGAGCACGTGTAGAGGCTGTCTCTTGCATGTTAGCCCACTCCATCACTTCTTTCTTGTCTCTCTCCTCCACATAGGAGAAAATGACATGTAAGTGGGCTTAGCCCACTATTGTACTTGCTCTTAGTTACATCGCAAGTCTTATAGCCGGGCGTGCAGCGGGCGGCGCCCTCGGCCGGCGCGCCGCTTCAATGGCAGATGCAGTGTGAGGTCACATCGCCCTGACTTGCCATCAATGTGGAGTGGCGGGCTCAGCTGGCGCCGGGCGGGAAGCGTGCGCGGGAGGGGGGAGGGATTTTTGGTGGGCTAGGAAGGTGAGAAGCCATCTTGGGATCGGTCCGGACGGGGAAATATCAGGTGCTCCCGTCCTTTCGGTGCTCCCATACTCCAACTACTAGTACAACTGTAGTACAATAAGTGTGGGCTATGTAGATGGCATAGTAAGCAAGCTTCTCATCGTTCTGCGAGCTGACAGGACACATCAAAGTAGTAGTTTTTTAATGTACATCAAAGTAGTAGTGTAGTCGTCTCCAAAGAGGGCCGACCATTTCCATGGTTACCATCCCATCCCGTGCTCCATCATTGAGTACGTGCACGATTCACGTGCCATTCAAGAAAAAAACTACGTACGTGCCATTGAAGAAAAAAATTAAAAACAAACACGCCACCGCGTTATGGTCGAACTTTGATTCGTTCACGCGTGGTTCCCGACCCTCCACTAAGTGAACAACTACTACACGCGTCAAATTATCACGTGAGCTACCTCTTCATCTAGAAATGAGCTCCACCGTGTACCCGCGCGTGTATGTTAGGGAATGAGGTACAAAGTACATGCATCCGTGCGTGCAATTCTTCTCTTCGTGCACGTACTCCTTTTTTTTGCGGGTGATTCGTGCTTGTACTCGGTCTACGTTGGTGACCGTTGGTGAGTCTCACTTATCTCTACATCTCTACATGTACATCTAGATCTGCATCTACGTCTACACTACATCTACATCTACATCTACATCTACTATAGTACAACAAGTTTTAAACATGAGACCATCCATTTTCTTGCATGACACGACTAGCCCGTATCGCTTCTCGCTCCTCGTCTATCTCAAAGTGTGTCCGGCAGGCGATTTTGCCGTCGATTGAGGTCGGTTCGCCCACACTCGCTCCCACATGTTATAAATCTAAAAAGAATAGTGATATGACAATAGGAAGTGCGCTGACCGGTGAACTAAATGCAATAGGCGTGCCGTGAGTGGGTCCAGTTTCTCGTAAGGTGACTTATGCACCACGACGGAGGAAGCACCTTGCTCAAATTTGGCACTTTTCCGGGCTCATTATGTGCAATCTCTAGACATTTATTAGCCCATATACTCCCTTCGTTTTTATTTACTCTGCATGTTAGATTTGACTGAAGTCAAACTTTATAAAGTTTGACCAAGTTTATAGAAAAAATATGAACATTTACAATAGCATATCTATATGATGGGAAAGTGTATTCAATAATGAATCTAATGGTATTCATTTGTTATTGTATATGTTAATATTTTTTTCTATAAAAACTTTGTCAAAGTTTACAAAGTTTGACTTTGACCAAAGCTAATATGCAGAGTAAATAAACATGCAAGGAGTACATAAAAAACCTAGCTACAGCTACACGGGTGTCATGAGACGGACGTAGATTGCCATTCGATCGCGGTGCATCCTACGGTGCACACGCGCGATCTGCTTGCCTGGGGTTCCGGCTAATCACAATGCAACCCCTGTCGGGTGAGCACACACAATTTCCAGAGGCGACGGAAATGAGCGTGTGTGATAGTAAATGACCAAGATTGTAGGGGAATCTGAATTTCCTATGTCGTTTGTCCTTGAGCTCTAAAAAACCACCTGTATGGTTGTCCTTCCTCTCTCACAAAATGTCGCCCGCTTCTCTTCTCCCCCCTTCCGGTTTACAATCCTACGAATCAAACAACGCACATAGAAAAAATTCCTAAGGATTAGAATCCTCCAAAATTCCATTGAGAATCCTTTAAATCAAAGAAGCCCTTATAGGGCTCAATTAACAAATCTCACCAACCATTGGCACCATGTACTTATGGTTGCTTCGTCCGAGCAACTTACTCTTGGAATATTGGAGTACGAGCGCATTCAACGATGAGTGAAATGATGGTTGCTTCGCCCAAGCAACTTTTACTAGTACTGCGGGAAAGGTGGGGCTCTGTGATTTGACTGCTCATTAGTCATTATTACTACGGCGCAACGAGCGGGGTGAATCTCGCTAGCGGTTGTGCACTCAATATTGGTGCATGGCACGTGGACCCGGATTCTGGTTGTCCCACATGTGGGCGAAAGGAAGTTTGAATGATTTGTGGCATTGCTATCAAGCTTCCAGGATATGTTTATATGTACACATAATTTTCCAGCATAATGAAATTGTGCTGAAATGCTATGAAGCTTTCAACTTTGGTTTCATGTGTCCTCTTGCCTCCAAAGTTGTCTCGTTACAACATTCCATCAAATACAAATGAAACTAACATGCATGCTAATGCATCTCAATGATTCGCAGATCAGCGTCAATATTTACATCACAACTGAATACAAAGTTGTGAGAATGTGTACAAATAAAGAAAAATAAAAAATTGAAGGATGATGTCCGCAGGCATGGTTCCATTTCCTGGCGTTCATTTGTTGGCAGCTAGTTTCATGCAGCAGCTTTGTGGAACTGAACAAGACATGTTAGCCAAGAAAGGATTCTCTGGAGGACATGGACCATCCGATCATTTTGTGCAGTTCCACTAAAATCGAGCTGAGCATCCCTGTTAGCAAAGATATTGAACAAGTGTGATTACATTAATAGTGGCACCAGTAGTAGTTGATGAAACAAACACACACAAGTAGAAGCCGGTCACCTTTGCATCTCTCATAAAACTAAACACTTGTTGGAGAACATTAGGCTCGGAGTTGGATGAGGAGGATAGCAAAACCAATCTCCCTTTGTGCAGTCGCACTGAAATGTGGAGACGTTGTCCGTGTGACATTTTAGTAGAACTGCACAAGACACTCTTAAGAAAAAAGTGATTTCTGCAGTTCAACAAAAGGTCACAATAGCAACAAGGTGAAATGGATAGCCCTGTTTGCAAAAAAGAGGTAGAAAGAAAACAATTACTGGCCAATAACAGTTGATGACACATACGCCAACAAAAAAAGAAGCACATTCCTTATCCTAAGGGAAGATAGCAGCACGGTTGTTTATCTAAAACAGTGTGAGGACGAGATTGCAACATGGAAAGTACGTCAGCCGAGCTACGTTTTTGGCAAAGAACTAGGGAAGATCCACACGTAGTATAATCCACATGCAGCGACGTGGGAAGATGGGTAGTGGAGCAAGGCCGGAGGGGAGGAAGCTGTACCTGGGTCGTCGGGATGTAACTAGGAGGGCGCCGGTGGGCGGGATCTGCCCGACCGCGTCGGAGCTTGGTCAGAGAGAACAACGGGTACCGCAGATAGGGACGTACTGCCTCGACGCTGTCGAACGGAGCAACGATGCACATCCTCCCTTTTCGCCGGCAGACGGGATCGGGCCGGATCGATGACCAGTGGAGAGAGAGGGAGAGAGAGGCCACCGCCTTCTTGTGTGAGAGAGTGTGAAGACAGACCAACCACAGCAGGCAAGCTCGATAACAATCATTTTATATTCTGTAGTGCGTGCCATTAAGCAATATAACTTTATTTAAAAATAATGCGCCAACGCATCAAGTTGAACTTTGTTTTGTGCACGCGTGGTAGACGACCCTCCTTCAAGTAAACAACCGCTACACGAGTCAAATTAGCACGTGGGCTGCCTTTTCGTACAGAAATGCGCTCCACCGTGTACCCACACAGGTGTGGCTGGGAAGGAGACGTGAGTTCGTGCGTCGTGCGTGCACCTCTCCTCTTCGTGTTCATACCCCACCTACGTGGGTGTGTGTGAGAGAGATGGTGTGTGGGTCCGTGAGCGTTTTTTTGGGGGGTGGGGTGGGGGTGGGGGTTGTGAGAGATAGACAGGGAATATGTGTCGATGATATCTCAAACAAAAAATGTAACAAATGCAATGTATGAGAAACAGAGGCCTAGATATATAATTTCTAGAGGGGGCGATCCACCAGAAGAGAGTGGGGGGATCATCAGCGTGATTTATCGATAGAATCAACGGGAGGAATGCAGTGTATCGGTGCGTGATCGATAAAGAAAGATAGTGATATATGGGGTGGCTGGTCTACGGGAACGTGAGAGTGGAGAGTTGCAGTTTGTCTATCTGGCATGGATACCTAGCTACAATGTTCGACTATCGGTGTGTGGGTGAGAGAAAGAAAGGTGGGGGCAGAGACCTGACTATAGAGAGGTAGATCAACTGGTATAGGTGTGTGGAAGGAGAGAGACCTAGCTATGTATTGAGGGAGATCGATCGACATCCATTCATATGTGTAGGAGAGAGATGACCCACAAGTATAGGGCATCAATCATAGTCCTTTCGATAAGTAAGAGTCAAACCCAACGAGGAGCAGAAGGAAATGACAAGTGGTTTTCAGCAAGGTGATTTCTGCAAGCACTGAAATAGTTGGTAACAGGTAGTTTGATAGCAAGATAATTTGTAACAAGCAAGTAACGGTAACGGTAAATAAAGTGCAGCAAGGTAGCCCAATTCTTTTGTGGCAAAGGACAGGTCAAAATGGTCTCTTATATTAAGCAAAGCGTTCTTGAGGGTACACGGGAATTTCACCATATCACTTTCATCATGTTGGTTTGATTCGTGTTCGCTACTTTGATAATTTGATATGTGGGTGGACCGGTGCTTAGGTGCTGTTCTTACTTGAACAAACCTCCTACTTATGATTAACCCCCTCGCAAGCATCTGCAACTATGAGAAAAGTATTAAGATAAAATCTAACCATAGCATTAAACTTTTGGATCCAAATCATTACCGTACGAAGTAGCGCATAAACTAGGGTTTAAGCTTCTGTCACTCTAGCAACCCATCATCTAATAACTACTCCACAATGCATTCCCTTAGGCCCAAATATGGTGAAGTGCCATGTAGTCGACATTCACATGACACCACTAAGGGAATCACAACATACATATCATCAAAATATCGAACACATATCAAGTTCACATGATTACTTGCAACATGACTTCTCCCGTGACCTCAAGAACAAAAGTAACTACTCACAAATAATAATCATGCTCAAGATCATAGGGGTATTAAATAGCATAATGGATCTAAACATATAATCTTCCACCAAATAAACCATACAGTAATCAACTACAAGATGTAATCAACACCACTAGTCACCCACAAGTACCAATCTAAGGTTCTGGTACAAAGATTGAACACAAGAGATGAACTAGGGTTTGAGAGGAGATGGTGCTGTTGAAGATGTTGATGGAGATTTCCCTCCCCAAGATGAGAGGGTTGTTGGTGATGACGATGACGATGATTTCCCCCTCCGGGAGGGAAGTTCCCCCGGCGGAATCGCTCCGCTAGAGGGCAAAAGTGCTCCTGCCCAAGTTCCGCCTCGAGACGGCAGCGCTTCATCCCGAAAGTCCCCCTCTCATTTTTTCTAGGTCAAAATGACCTATATACCAGACGATGGGCACCGGAGGTGGGCCGAGGAAGGCACAACCCACCAGGGCGCGCCTGGGGGGCCTGGCGCGCCCAGGTGGGTTGTGCCCACCTGGTGGGCCTCCTCCGGTAGTTATTTGCTCCAGTATTTTTTATATATTGCAAAATAATTCTCCGTACATTTTCAGCTCTTTTGGAGATGTGCAGAATAGATAACTTTGACGTAGCCTTTTCAGGTCCAGAATTCCAGCTGCCGGCATTCTCCCTCTTTGTGTAAACCTTGCATATTATGAGAGAGAAGGCATTAGAATTACTCCAAAAAGCATTATTATGCATAAAAACATTATAAATAACAGTAGGAAAACATGATGCAAAATGGACGTATCAACTCCCCCCAAGCTTAGACCTCGCTTGTCCTCAAGCGAAAAACCGAAATCGAAAAACATGCCCACATGCTTAAAGAGAGAGGTGTCGATAAAAACAAAATACAGACATAGAAGCATCATACTTATTATTATAACAGCAAAGAACTTTAACATAAAACTTTATCACATAGCTCTTATCATATAACTTCTCATGAACAAGTAGCAATTCATCACAACATTGAAGTATAAAACATAAACCTTATTGGAAACCAACAAACTGTATTCTCAGTCAACTTTGCTACTACAATTCATCATATTTTCAGGAAGGGTCTCGTGTCGGAGCCTTTAGGCAAGTCCACATACTCAACCATCATATAATCTTCTATGATTGCTAACACTCACAGCATACCCATGAAGAAAAAGTTTCAACTGGACACATAGAAAGATAGGGGCTTATAGTTTCGCCTCCCAACGTATTCACCTCAAGGGTGATGTCAACAATAATAAATCATGCTCACCCACATCCAACTGGATATATGTGTCTAGATCTTTCCTCACCACATGATGCTTGCAAAAAGAGAAAATAAAAAGGAATAGGGAAGGATACTTTGACTCTTGCATAAAAGTAAATACATAAAAGTAAAAGATTGGCCCTTCGCAGAGGCAAGCAGATGTTGCCATGCGCTTATTTGTTTGTATGCCAAATCCCTTAATGCAAAAGAACATCACGTTGTATTGCCCCTTATGATAGCAACCTTTATTATGCAGTCTGTCGCCTTTATTACTTTGCCATCACAAGTCCGTACAACGCTCAATTTTCTCTTACACTAAATGATCCAACACATTTAGAAGCAATTTTTATTGCCTTATTGCACCGATGAAAACTTACTTGAAGGATCGTACTCAATCCATAGGTAGGTATGGTGGACTCTCAAGGCATGAATTTGGGTTTAAGGTTTTTGGATGCACAAGTAGTATCTCTACTTAGTGCGGAATTTTTGGCTAGCAAATATATTGAGCAAGCACCACATGTTGAAGGATCTATGACAATATAACTTCTATGTGAATATGAACAAACATAAATCATTATGTTGTCTTCCTTGTCCAACGTCAACAATTTTGACACATAATATTTAGTGGGGCTCACAATCATAAAAGATGTCCAAGATAGTGTATTTGCATGTGAATCTTCTCTTCCCTTATTAATTCTTTCATGAGTTGCATCATTGAGCAATGCTATGTTTGTCAATCTCCAACAAATTTCATCACTTATACTTTTTCTTATGTGTTGTCATTACTTACCATAGGATTAGCATATGATCTTTTTCATTTATTTTCCTTTCTTTTTATTGAAACACAAAAGTAAAGAAACAAAACTCAAACTACATCTTTATTATATATCTCACACACGATTACATAGATAGGTAGATCACTAAGCAAGCACTCGAAAAGAAAGGATCGAACTAAACTTTTATTGAACTAAACCAAAGGATAACTAAAGATCGAACTAAAATAGATAAAGGCAAAGATAGTGGTGGTGATACGATACCGGGGCACCTCCCCCAAGCTTGGCACAAGCCAAGGGGAGTGCCCATACCATGAACTCAAGTCTCCTTCGGTGGTGAAGATGATGATGGTGGTGGTGAAGTAGTAACGGGCTTATCCTTTTTCTTCGGCTTGTGTTGGAGGGTAAAATTAGCTATCCTCAACTCATCGTTCTCCATCTCAAGCTTTAATATCCTCTTGCATAATGCTTCCTTGCTTTCCTTCAGGAAACGGGGAGGAATAGGTTCGTTTTCATCCTCCTCATCTGTAAACCACATATAGGGAATAGTCTTCTTGAAGATGTTTGGGTCCAGAGGCTGGTAAGAAACATGGCTCTCTTCCTCTGAATCTTGAGATGACATATTTTCAAATCTGCCAGAAAAATAGCAAGAAAGAAGAACATAAGATTTCTCCATGATACGGAGGTTAAAAGTTTCGGGGGGTATATAAAGATTTTTTATCTTGGGGAACAAGCAAACTAGAGGAAAATGGAGTTGGGAAGGTTCCCGAGGTGGGCACAACCCACCTAGGCGTGCCAGGGGGCCCAGGCGCGCCTTGGTGTCTTGTGCCCTCCTCGGTTGCCTTCCTGGTTGTTTCTTATTTTCCTAATTTTTGTAATATTCCAAAACTGACAGAAAATATTTTTGTGGATTTTTCAGAGTCTGTTTACTTACCCTATCACGTACCTCCTATTTTTTAGTATTCTGGAGTGTTCCGGAATGTTTCTTTTATGTGTTCCTCTGGTGTCATGGTTTCGATGATATTGCTTTCAACATTAATAGGCGTACCTGGGATATAGTGTTTAATTCTTTGACTATTGACAACCTTCGGGTTAGTGCCTTTGGCATTATTGATCTTGATAGCTCCAGAGCGATAAACCTCCTCGATGATATATGGTCCTTCCCACTTAGAGAGAAGTTTTCCTGCAAAGAATCTGAAACGAGAGTTGTACAAGAGGACATATTCTCCTACTTTGAATTCCCGCTTTTGGATTCTTTTTTCATGCCATCTTTTAACATTTTCTTTAAATAATTTGGCATTTTCATAAGCTTGGGTTCTCCATTCATCTAGTGAGCTAATATCAAATAACCTCTTTTCACCGGCAAGTTTGAAATCATAGTTGAGTTCTTTAATGGCCCAATATGCTTTATGTTCTAACTCAAGAGGTAAATGACAAGCTTTTCCATAAACTATTTTATAGGGAGACATACCCATAGGATTTTTATAAGCTGTTCTGTAGGCCCAAAATGCATCATCCAATTTCTTAGACCAATTCTTTCCGGACCTATTAACAGTTTTTTGTAATATTAGTTTTATTTCTCTATTGCTAATTTCAACTTGACCACTAGATTGAGGGTGATAGGGTGATGCAATTCTATGGTTAACATCATATTTAGCAAGCATTTTACAGAAAGCACCATGAATGAAGTGTGAACCACCATCAGTCATTAAATATCTAGGGACTCCAAACCTCGGGAAAATAACTTCTTTAAGCATTTTAATGGAAGTGTTATGATCAGAACTACTAGTTGGAATAGCTTCTACCCACTTAGTAACATAATCAACAGCAACTAAAATATGTGTATACCCACTGGAGGAAGGAAAAGGTCCCATATAATCAAAACCCCAAACATCAAATGGTTCAACAACAAATGAATAATTCATAGGCATTTCTTGACGCTTACTGATATTACCAATTCTTTGACATTCATCACAAGATAAAACAAACTTACGGGCATCCTTGAAGAGAGTAAGCCAATAAAAACCAGATTGCAATACCTTGTGAGCAGTTCTATCTCCCGCATGATGCCCTCCATAAGCTTCGGAGTGACATTTTCGTAGGATTTGTTCCTGTTCATGCTCAGGTACACAACGTCTAATAATACCGTCTACTCCTTCTTTATAAAGATGTGGGTCATCCCAAAAGTAATGTCTTAAATCATAGAAGATTTTTTTTCTTTTGTTGGTACGTGAAACTAGGTGGTATGTATTTAGCAACAATATAATTAGCATAGTCAGCATACCAAGGAGTATTATGAGAAACATTTATTGCAGCTAGTTGTTCATCAGGAAAGCTATCATCAATAGGTAGTGTGTAATCAAGAATATTTTCTAACCTAGACAAATTATCAGCTACGGGGTTCTCAGCTCCTTTTCTATCAGTGATATGTAAATCAAATTCTTGGAGCAAGAGAACCCACCTAATGAGTCTAGGTTTAGCATCTTTCTTTTCCATAAGATATTTTATAGCAGCATGATCAGCGTGAACAATTACTTTGGAATCAACAATGTAAGATCTGAATTTATCACAAGCAAACACAACTGCTAAAAATTCTTTTTCTGTGGTAGCATAATTTCTTTGAGCACTGTCTAGAGTTTTTCTAGAATAATGAATAACATTCAACTTCTTGTCAACTCTTTGTCCTAGAACAACACCTATATCATAATCACTAGCATCACACATATTTTCAAAAGGCAAGTTCCAATCAGGTGGTTGAACAATAGGTGCAGAAGTTAAGGCTTTCTTAAGTGTTTCAAAGGCTTCTACACAATCATCATCAAAAACAAATGGAACATCCTTTTGTAAAAGATTTGTAAGAGGCCTAGAAATTTTAGAGAAGTCCTTAATAAATCTACTATAGAAACCAGCATGACCAAGGAAACTACGAATACCTTTAATATCTCTAGGACATGGCATTTTCTCAATTGCATCAACTTTGGCTTTATCCACCTCAATACCTCATTCAGAAATTTTATGCCCCAAGATAATACCTTCATTAACCATAAAGTGGTACTTCTCCCAATTCAAGACAAGATTAGTTTGCTCACATCTATGCAAAACTTGATCAAGGTTGCTTAAGCAATCATTAAAAGAAGATCCATAAATAGAAAAATCATCCATGAAAACGTCCACAATCTTTTCACAAAAATTAGAGAATATAGCAGTCATACATCTTTGAAAGGTAGCAGGTGCATTACATAAACCGAAAGGCATACGTCTATAAGCACAAGTTCCAAAAGGGCAAGTAAAGGTGGTTTTCTCCGGATCAGGTTGTGAAACAGGTATTTGAGAGAAACCAGAATATCCATCGACAAAGCAAAAGTGTGTGTGCTTAGATAATCTTTCTAGCATTTGATCAATAAAAGGCAAAGGGTAATGATCTTTTCTAGTTGCTTTATTTAATTTTCTAAAATCAATTACCATTCTATAGCCAGTGACAATTCTTTGCGGAATATGTTCATTTTTATCATTAGGAACAACAGTAATACCTCCCTTCTTAGGGACACAATGAATGGGACTTACCCATCTACTATCAGCTATGGGATAGATTATACCTGCTTTCAGAAGTTTTAGTATTTCAGTTCTTACCACTTCTTTCATCTTAGGATTCAATCGTCGTTGATGATCAACAACGGGTTTAGCATCAGGTTCCATATTGATCTTGTGGTGACAGAGAGTGGGACTAATGCCCTTAAGATCATCAAGAGTATATCCAATAGCAGCACGGTGCTTCTTCAGAATTTGCAATAATCTTTCTTCTTCATGTTCTGAAAGGTTAGCACTAATAATAACATGATATATCTTTTTCTCATCAAGATAAGCATATTTCAAAGTGTCGGGCAATTGTTTTAATTCAAACACAGGATCACCTTTAGGTGGAGGAGGACCTCCAAGAGTTTCAATAGGCAAATTATGTTTGAGCAGAGGCCGTTGTTCGAAGAATTTTTTATCTATTTCATTTCTTTCATGCATATGCATATCATTTTCATGGTCTAGCAAATATTGTTCTAGAGGATCAGTAGGAGGCACGGCAATACAAGCAAGACCAATTATTTCATCCTTACTAGGTAATTCTTTCTTATGAGGTTGTCTATTAAACTTGAAAAAATTAAATTCATGAGACTCATCACTAAAGCTAACAATTGACAGTTTGTTTATGACAATCTATAGTAGCATTGACAGTGTTCAAGAAAGGTCTACCAAAGAGAATGGGACAAAAGTCATCTTGTGGGGATCCAAGAACTAGAAAATCAGTAGGGTATTTTATTTTCCAACACAAGACTTCAAAATCTCTAACAATCCCAAGTGGTGTGATGGTGTCTCTATTAGCAAGTTTAATAGTAACACCTATGTCTTCTATTTCAGCGGGTGCTATGTCATTCATAATTTCTTGGTATAAGGTAAAAGGAATAGCACTCACGGTAGCACCTAAATCACATAAGCCATGATAGCAATGATCTCTGATTTTAACTGAGACAACGGGCATGCCAACAACAGGTCTATGTTTATCTTTTTCATCAGGTTTGGCCATTCTAGCAGCTTCATCACAGAAGTAAATAACATGCCCATCAATATTTTCTACCAGGAGATCTTTAACTATAGCAACGCTAGGTTCTACTTTGATTTGATCAGAAGGTTTAGGTGCTTTAATATTACTTTTGCAAACCATAGTTGAAACCTTAGCATGTTCCTTTATCCTAACAGGGAAAGGTGGTTTTTCAATATAAGCAGTAGGAACAACTGGGTCAACATTGTAAATAAAAGTTTCATCCTTAGCTATGATCGGTTCTTTAGTTTCTTCTTTAATAGGTGGGTGATATTTAAACCACTTCTCCTTAGGGAGATCAACATGAGTAGCAAATGATTCACAGAAAGAGGCTACTATCTCAGAGTCAAGTCCATATTTACTGCTAAACTTCTAAAAAGCATCGGTGTTCATAAAAGATTTAATACAATCTAACTTAAGCTTAATACCTGACTCTTTACCTTCATCGAGTTCCCAATCTTCAGAGTTGCGTTTAATTCTTTCCAAAAGATCCCACCTGAATTCAATAGTCTTCTTCATAAAAGAACCAGTACAAGAAGTATCGAGCATGGATTGATCATCACGAGAAAGCTGAACATAAAAATTCTAAATAGTAATTTCTCTTGAGAGCTCATGATTGGGGCATGAATATAACATTGACTTAAGCCTCCCCCAAGCTAGAGCAATGCTTTCTCCTTCACGAGGCCAAAAATTATATATATAATTCCGATCATGATGAACTAGATGCATAGGATATTTTTTTTGGTGAAACTCCAATTTCAGTCGATTCCAGTTCCAAGATCCAATATCATCGCATAGCCTATACCATGTTAATTATTTTCCCTTCAAAGATAAATGGAAAACCTTCTTATTAGCTTCATCTCAGGATAAACCTACAAGCTTGAATAATCCACAAATTTCATCCACATATATCAAATGCATATCAGGATGTTTAGTTCCATCTCCTGCATAAGGATTAGCTAGCAGTTGTTCTATCATACCCGAAGGAATTTCATAACCAATAGTTCCAGTAGGTGTAGTAGGCTAAGGGGCAACTAATTGTGCTTCCTGTTGAGGTGAACATACCCCGAACAAACCCCTCAAAGGATGATTGTCCATAGTAACAAGTGACAATAATTTTCAGCACGTAGTAATAATTTTTCCTTACCAATTTCCACCTACCAAGAGCGCTTCACTCCCCGGCAACGGCGCCAGAAAAGAGCCTTGATGACCCAAAAGTATGGGGGATCAATCGTAGTCCTTTCGATAAGTAAGAGTGTCGAACCCAATGAGGAGCAGAAGGAAATGACAAGTGGTTTTCAGCAAGGTGATTTCTGCAAGCACTGAAATAGTTGGTAACAGGTAGTTTGATAGCAAGATAATTTGTAACAAGCAAGTAACTGTAATGGTAAATAAAGTGCAGCAAGCTAGCCCAATCCTTTTGTGGCAAAGGACAGGCCAAAAGGGTCTCTTATTTTAAGCAAAGCGTTCTTGAGGGTACACGGGAATTTCACCATATCACTTTTATCATGTTGGTTTGATTCGTGTTCGCTACTTTGATAATTAGATATGTGGGTGGACCAGTGCTTAGGTGCTGTTCTTACTTGAACAAACCTCCTACTTATGATTAACCCCCTCGCAAGCATCTGCAACTATGAGAAAAGTATTAAGATAAAATCTAACCATAGTATTAAACTTTTGGATCCAAATCGTTCCCTTATGAAGTAATGCATAAACTAGGGTTTAAGCTTCTGTCACTCTAGCAACACATCATCTAATAACTACTCCACAATGCATTCCCTTAGGCCCAAATATGGTCAAGTGCCATGTAGTCAACGTTCACATGACACCACTAAGGGAATCACAACATACATATCATCAAAATATCGAACACATATCAAGTTCACATGATTACATGCAACATGACTTCTCCCGTGACCTCAAGAACAAAAGTAACTACTCACAAATAATAATCATGCTCAAGATCAGAGGGGTATTAAATAGCATAATGGATCTGAACATATAATCTTCCACCAAATAAACCATATAGTAATCAACTACAAGATGTAATCAACACTACTAGTCAGCCACAAGTACCAATCTAAGGTTCTGGTACAAAGATTGAACACAAGAGATGAACTAGGGTTTGAGAGGAGATGGTGCTGTTGAAGATGTTGATGGAGATTGCCCTCCCCAAGATGAGTGGGTTGTTGGTGATGATGATGACATTGATTTCCCCCTCCGAGAGGGAAGTCCCCCGGCGGAATCACTCTGCCGGAGGGCAAAAGTGCTCCTGCCCAAGTTCCGCCTCGAGACGGCGGCGCTTCATCCCGAAATTCCCCGTGTCATTTTTTCTAGGTCAAAATGACCTATATACTAGAAGATGGGCACCGGAGGTGGGCTGAGGAGGGCACAACCCACCAAGACGCTCCTGGGGGGCCTGATGCACCCAGGTGGGTTGTGCCCACCTGGTGGGCCTCCTCCGGTAGTTATTTGCTCCAGTATTTTTTATATATTGTAAAATAATTCTTCGTAAATTTTCAGCTTATTTGGAGATGTGCAGAATAGGTAACTCTGACATAGCTTTTTCATGTCCAGAATTCCAGCTGCCGGCATTCTCCCTCTTTGTGTAAACCTTGCATATTATGAGAGAGAAGGCATTAGAATTACTCCAAAAAGAATTATTGTGCATAAAAACATTATAAATAACAGTAGGAAAACATGATGCAAAATGGACGTATCAGAGAGTAACAAGGTTGGGATAGAGACAGAGCTAGAGTGTCGGAGGGTTGGTGGTGGAGTTGCTTCTCGGAGAGGCTCGGAGAAGCCAACAAGACAAACCGAGAGGACAACTTCAATAACAATAAGAGAGGGGATGAGTGTCTGTGCGTGCACGTGCGTGTGAGAGATGGGTCGGGAGGCATGCATGGATGATGAGGGCGGACGATATGTCTTTGGTAAGCAGACCTAGCAATATAGGTAAATCAATCGTTGTGTGTCAGAGAAAGTGATAGACATAACTAGTGAGGCACATCGGTCGGTGCGTGGGGAAAAAGAGTTATAGTTGACCTAGCTATATGTACGGAGATCGATCGGTATATATACATGCATGTGTTAGAGGCAAATAAGGCCCGAAGAGATGGTTAGAGAGAGAGGTATGAGGCTAGAAGGTGGTGTGAGATGCCTACTATGTTGAGAGGGGAAGGAGTGTGCGAGTGCAAGATCGATGAAAAAAGGGGAGAGAGTGTGCATGTGTATGGGACCATATTAGACACATGGAGGCATGGACGGTGAGAAGAGAAGAGGGAAAGGTGTGTTTGTGGTAGACAGACCTGGCGAGAGAGGTATAAGGATCGGTGTGTGTGTGCCGAAAAGAAGGGGCTCGGGAAACCTGCAATCACCGTGGGAGAACGACCTAAAGAAAAAAACGGACATGCGCGATGGAGAGAATGCCGAGGGAAGGTGATGGGAAGGCGGGCGTGTACATGCACGAGAGAAAGTTAGTGATAGCTACAAAGAGAAGAGGACTGTGTGGTTGTGAAAGAGTAACATAGATCATGAATTTACTAAAAGTGGATTCAGATATTTGAATAAGAGATCATAGTGTTTTAAACCCACGCATGCATGAATATAACGGTGATACGCATGGTATGGTTATGAGCATGTTATACTACATAACATTTTATTTGAATTTGTGATAATGTGTGGCTTTTGCAGCTTACAGTTAAATACTTGTCATAATGTAAGGGGCAGGGCACTATACATTGTGTGATAAACACAATATACATATGAAACATGGTTTACACTACGAATATTTAGCTAGCACTTCAAATGTACTATTATTTGGAATCGATATCAAATGGATTCAAATTTTTGATTTCGAGTTCATATAGCACACATAGTTCATATCTAAATTTATAGTAATCATGTGTTGTGTTGTTAAGATAATATACAGATGATGGTTTAACTTGGCAACAATCATGATTGTAGATTCTTATTGAAATAGAGAAACAAATTTAAATTTAATTCGAATTGCAGCAGTAGTATATACATTTGGAATGCACTAAAATGTTCGTATGAGTATGTTACATGCATTCTACAGCTAAAGAAAAAATCTAATTGGACATAACATGGATTCAATGATTTGAATAGAATTTGTAATAATCCATACAATGAAACGGGACAAGACTCTCTCTTTGTGTGGTGCGATTATTTTTTTCTTGTTGAGGGAAGTGCGAATTGATTTGGTATAGTACATGTTAGGCTTGTCCCGAAATTTCAACCCGAGCCTTTTTTATCCCGAAAATTTAGATATCCCTTTGTCTCTTTGTGCTCCTAAAACTCGCGCCTTGCTATCCCGAAATTACAACGCGCGTGAAAACTCCCTCCAGCTGCCAAATCCCAACACGCGAAGTCCCCGTTCTAACCCTAAGCCAAAAGCGCCGCTAGTTCAAATCGGTGGGGGTAGTTTTGTAAAACAACCTACATTTTGGACAAGCGTGTCCCTAAGTCATGGTTCCCCCCTCCCATCACCTCCTTTTCGCCATTCGAAAACCCAGGCCGCCATTACCTCTCTGCTCCAGTCGTGAAACCCCACCCTCCTCCGTCCGCCACCCCACCGCTGCCCAGCCGGAGCCTCTTCCCCGACGGCATCATCCACCGCAACAGCTCGACGTCCCTCATCCACCGCCCCGGATGAGGATCTGTCGTCGATCTCATCGTCCCGCCGGTTCAGCTGCCCCGTCCTCCACCTCCAAGGAGCTGCTCTGACGATCGCCTCATCTATCGCGGCTGCTCCATCCCCACAACGCCGCCTTAACCTGCTCCACCGGAACCGGAACATCCTCACCGACTCCTCAGACGAAGCCGAGGCCTACTCGGCGCCACCAAAGAGGTTGTACACTCATCGCATCGCACCTTCTCCATAACTCTACCTCTCGGCGCCGGCGGTGCTCGATCACGCTCCCCCATGGCGTGGCTACCTCGTAGTCCACACCACCGGCGACATCTCCATGGCGGCTCTTCCCCAGTGCGAGGCTCCCTCGGTGGCGGCGTCCATACCAGCGGAGCTGCTGCTGCTGCTGCTCCAGCTCTCGCTCGCTCGCGCTGCTGCTCTGCTCTTCCTCTCTCGCTCGTGCTGCTGCTCTGCTCTTGCTCTCGCTCGCGCTGCGGATGCTGGTACACCGGCTGCTGCAGCTACACGAGTTGCTGCTCTGGCTCTAGTTCGCGCTACTGCTCCAGGCGCTGCTGCTCTGGTCGATCGCTTGCTGATTTAGATCACTGTTTCTCTACTACTAGTGCTCGAGCGGCCTAAACTACATGTGAAGTGCTTCTCTGCTACTAGTGCATTCAGTTTCGACAGTAACATTCAGATTCCACAGTAAATTTCAGTTTCGACAGTTAAGTTCAGAGTTAATAGTTTTTACCTCATCTGTTGGAGTCAGGTGTTTTTTGGTGATGTAAGTTTTACATCTACCACTTTTTGGTAATGTATTTAACAACATCTATTGGTGATGCTGTTAGAATCCCACTTGAGATTAACGATGTCTATCTTGTACTGCTTCAGCCTCGACATATTATAGCTCGCCGGAGCTACTCCAACGACAAAACCATCCATCACAACAGAGCAGTACACGGGACGCCGTCTACAGACGCCTCAGATCTTCCTCCACACCTCCGACAGCCACCTCTGCCGCAACTTGTTCAGTGACCAACCCAATGATGCTGAGGTCGACACGGCTACACCAAAGAGATCATACACTTGTCGCATCACTTATTGCTCTATATTTATGTTGATCCATTAGGGCTATTTTGGTTCAAACGAAAAAGTGAAGGAAAAACATAGCAATAGGAAATTTTCCTATGGTACTCTACCATTCAATTATTCATGCATTTGGTTGAAAGGAATGGAGCAAAACATCCACCTGGACCTACTTTTCAAAATCCTATGCATGAAAACAAGACTGAGTGCATTAGTGGCTGAATAACATTGTACACATTTCATATGGTTTCACTTTAATTTGGCCATGTTTCTTTGCATTCCTATGTTCTTCCAATTCTTGTGAACCAAACACCCAAGTTGACCAAAATCCTATGTTTACAAATGCTCTGTTTCCCACGTGCATTCCTATCCTATTCCGGTGTTTTTCCTATCCCTGCGTTTTTAGAATCCTGCAAGCCAAAGGATCCCTCACAGAATTACTTCAGTTACAGATAGGTGTCGAAGAAAACTTTGTGTGGTTTGTCCTGCTCCTGCCGCGATGTCGTCCACCTCACCTGAGCCGCTCCATCGACAGAAGCATCCACCATACCATACATCACGACTCTTGACCGTCTTTCACTGCCTCAGATCTCCTTCCCTGCTGCCGGCACCCACCGCAACTGCATCACCATCATCAACTCAATAGATGAACTTGAGGAGTACACAGGTTCGCAAGAGAGGTCACACTCTTTTGTTTCTGCTTATGTTATGCATTGCTTAATATTACCTGCTACTTTATCTTCCTATTCACCTCTTAGACTCCAAGCCAGGTCCAAATTAATGTTCAATCTTGAGTTTTAAAATGCTCGTGGGGCACATATGAGGCAGCAATGAATAGTATCTCTGTCTATTATCTGGTTCACCAAGGGTATGTCTATGTTGTTCATCTTGGGTGGGAAACAAACAGTAAAGCAATCATCATCTGTCTTTTTATTAAATTAAAGCTATCATCAGCCTGCTATCATTGTTTCTGGATCTATCCACTGGTTGTTACCATCACTCTAGATTTATGCATGCTCTCCTTACATAATCTCACTATATTTTTTTCGTATGCATGTCAGATATTGTACACAGTCATGCTGAACATGTAGAGAAAAAGAGAAGAGTTTTGCGCGGCAATACAATGTCATGCAGACATCGCTCCATGGTGGGTGCAATGGCAAACCCTCCCTCCCCCCTCTAGAATGTAATCCAAAGGAAGATATCTGTTCATAGGCGGATTCAGACGGAGCTGACCACTCCGATTTACCCCCCGAGGTGTTTGCTCTAACTTGGCATGATGATGTTGGTCATATCATGCATATGTTGCCTTGCAGTTGTTACTTTTGACATCATATATGTCATCTGCTTAGTTTAGACATGTTCTGTAATGCCATCTATTTAGTTTCTATATCATATATGTGAACTATGCAATCTCATCTTTTTTAGCCAGCCATAATATATGTGAAATATGCAATGCCATCCTGTTTAGCCACGCATCATATATTTGAATTATATCTTGCCATTCTTTTTCTTCATTACATCTCCATTTGTCGACAATGTTTGTACATTCAACTACTCTTCCTGTGAATCAACCATTTGAGTGGGTGATGGAAAAATCTAGAGTGAAAACAAGGTCTTCAGAGCAGACAATGCTACCTGTCGAAGCAGATCTCTTGCTGGGTCCAGATAGCTCCTCAGAGATGGATTCAGAGACAGATAACCAGTCCTATTCCCCCACCGAGGTGTATGCTCTAACTTGGCATGGTTACACTGCTCATATGATGCATATGGTGTCTTGCATTGCATAGTTTAGACATCATATACACAATATTCAACACCATGTTCTTAGTTCAGACATCATATATGCGAATGCCATCTACTTAGTATATAAATCACATATGTTAATTATATCATGCGATCCTGATTACTGGGATAACATGTATGTGAATTATGTCATGCGAACCTGTTTACTAAAGACATGATATAATTATCTCATGCCATCCTGTTTAGTTAGTCATCATATCTTTGAATTATGTCATGCTATGCTATCCAGTTTAGATAGACATCATATATGTTAAATTATGTCATGCTATCCTTTTTAGTTAAACAATATATATGTGAACTATTTCATGCCCTCTTTTTTCCACACTATCTATTGCACCTGTCTCCCATACAAGGTCTGTACATTCAACTAATTTTCTTGTTTATCGGCCATTTGAATTGGAGGGGGTGATAGCAGTATCTAGCGGAGTAAAAACACGGTCTTCAAATAAAACAGTGCTACCTCTTGGTGGAGATAGCACCCCAGTTGTACATGCACGAGAACCAGCCCTACCACACATAACTCAGACTCTTGCAGATTGTACCCCTACTCCGATGGACAGAGAACCAGCTTCACCCAATCTAACCCCAGCCACAACAGATAGTAATCCAGTTCCAGTTGACACAACACCATCTCCAACACAGAGCTCCCAAACAACAGTAGTTAGTAAGGCAGCTCCATTGCCCAAAGCGCCAGGACTACCACGGCGAACCCTAACTCCACCAGTTAGTACACCTGTTCCTGTGGATGAAGCACAACCAACCATTCGTAGTTTAGCATCTATCGCATTTGATGTTGTTAAATCCTATGTGTGTATCTTCCCATCATGGAAATATTATACTAAAGATGAAGGGAAAAGCCAGTTGTAGGTGTTTGTCCATGAGTTATGTGTAAGTAATGTTATTCATGGCAATTACTTTGCTTTGTCCCATACATTCTACCTCCTTGCTTGTTATAATACAGCAAACGTTCCCATTTTTCTCTATAGAGAAGGATCGATTTGGAAACTCAGGCTGAGGTAACCTGTGCTAATACCTTTGTTATCTTCAAGGATGCTTTGTGATAGCATCAGAATTACCTGAAGAAAATGTACTTCACTGGCAAGGAAACTCATCAAATTCCCTTACTTTCTCCTGAGGCACATTTACGGGACGATGACTGGGAACGCCTTGTTCTGTATTGGTCCCGAGTCAAGAATGTGGTAAGGTCTATGAGATCATTTTTTATTTTGAAGTACTATATGCCTGTGTCTTACTGTACTCTGTTCGTGTAGAACAAGTGCTTAAACCTGAAGAACAGCTGTTCTCACTCAAGATTCCATTGCTATGGTGCATACTGCTTTGCTCTTGTATCAATGTATTTACTCATACAAACTTATTTTTAAATTGAAGGATCCAATCGAAACTCCAATGGCACAACATGTATGTTTAAACATGTTTCTTTAACTGGTTTGCTCTTCTAAATTACTCTATTGATTTCAATTTCAATTGTGTATACAATTGACTTCTCATATCATGCACATTACTAGCATCACCATAGAGCCAATTGTGTTGTTGTACATGTATACCCGTGGTACCCATCTGAAATCTTGTTGTGCCGTGTAGTTTCCCACACTTGTATTCTTTCAATGCTGCTTTGTCTTGAACTGATATGATTTGAACCGTGTCTCTATTTTGTTTTGGCAAGACAATGCAGTGACCATAGCACATAGATATATATTTGTTTGATGCTTTTATTATGTACTACTTTGCAATAGAAAACTGTTTAATCCTGTCCACCTTACTACTGAACTGGTCCACCAAAATGAGTTTCATATACTACTCCCTCCGTCCCAAAATAAGTGACTCAACTTTGTACTAACTTTGTACTAAAGTTAGTACAAAGTTGAGTCACTTATTTTGGGACGGAGGGAGTACATGCTAAACCTGTTATCTGTCTCCTTGTTTCTTCTTTTAGAATGCTCACAGAATATTGGAGAAGAGTACCTTATTAAGCAATGATAAAGGAAGTAATGCAGATAAGGTTCAGGATAGTGAGACAGCCTTGTTGGTCTCCAACAAAGCTGATATAACAGATAAGGAAAACTATCTTGAAGATAGTGAGACGACCAAATAGTCCTGTCTTTTGCTGTGTTCGAGTTACTAGCCACCACCGCTAGCACAAGCTCTTCGAACTTGTTGTTTGAATCAGTTCGGTTTCTTGAGTCTCAACTACAAGCTGAAAGACATCTATCAGCTGTGCTGCGACAAGAAGCCGAAGGACTAAGGAAATCCCTGCATAATTCAGATGCATACTTTCTGTTGCAACAGCAAGCGTTGGAGGATTTTAGCGCCAAACAAGAGAAAGTTAATAAGCTTGCTAAGCTTATTGCCAGCATGGTTGATACCCAGGATAATGTTTCTTGAGCTCTTCTGAAGTTGTTTTAGTCATGGACTTGTTTTGCTGCCATGTTTATTTGCACTGGTGGCCAATTTAGACGCCCAGTGTATGTAATATGCTGCATTTTCCCCATATTCGCACTGGTGGCAAACTTTGATGCCCAGTGGATGTAATATGTGTAATAGCCGTAATAGCCTAGCGTAAGTTGCTTGCTTATTTATTTCCTTATTGTCTTGTTTATTTGTTTGGTTGTAGTCACTGCAGTTATTTTTCCGTGGTTTGCTAGTGGGCACAATAAAATATTTTTTAAAACTAGGCCACAATAACCATGGGCAACATACGGACCGTTGTAACCATGGTCCTACTACTGCGGTAGTGACCATGGGCCTCGTACGGGCCATGGATCCATTGACCTTCTACAGGCCGTAAAATCAATGGGTCTTCTACGGGCCGCATGTTTGATTGGCCAAACATGGGTCGTACTATTCGTGGACCAATAAAAGGACCGCAATATGGGCCGTAAACGGGCGAGAGTGGAAATCGTCAGTTTATGGCCCGAGCCTAACGGGCCGTTAATAGGCCGATATGTATAACGGGCTTAATTCTATCGACAGGCATAATGGGTCATTAATGGGCCGTATTTGATGACGCTATGGAAATAGCCCAACGGATTAATGGGCCACAAATGGGCCGACTGTAACCACGGACTGGATTTGGCCCACAAGCGGAACAGGCCAGTAATGAACCGTAAGTAATCGAAGGCTGGAAATGAGCCCAAGAACAAATGGGCCCTTAGAAGGCCGAAAGGTAATATGGGCTGGAAATGGCCCAATGGAATAATGGGCCGTTAATGGGTATAAATCGATACACTGTTCATTATGGGCCAGTTTCACCACGGGCCGTTAACAGGCCCACAGTTCAATGGGCCTCATATGGGCTGAAAGACGTCATGGGCCATACATGGGCCGGAAGTTACAATGGGCTGGAATCATATTTGACGGCCCAGATGACGCTACTGGGCCAAATTCGGATAGGCCATAACGGGCCGTGAGTTAGCGGGCTGTAAATGGGCTATATGCGAACAGGACGTTAATAGGCTTACCATGGGCCGGCCCGCCACCTTTTGACCAAGTCAAACTGGCCGGCCTTTTGACCTGAATGGGTCACTTTTGGGCTGATCCACGTGTCAATGTATCATAGGCGCGTCCTGTCCATTCGCTGGATGACATCTGTCCCGACGCGGAGTTGACACGTGGTTCTTTCTGCCAATGAGAATTTTACACGTGGGTTATCGGATCCAAAACCAGACCCGATAGCTTAACGGCAACCCATTACGGTGGAAGCCACGTGTGGGTTACCCTTGACGAAAACACTTCCATGACACGCAATTTATCGTCATGGAAGTGGACACTTCCGTGATGATAATTTTGGTACTGCCATGGAACACTTCTACGACAGCACAGGTATGACTATCTTGATTCTGTTATAAAATCTTCATGGATGTACATGCATGACAGAAAACGTGACCTACGGTGACAAACACGTATCATCACGGAAGTGTGTTTTTTTTGTAGTGATAACTCAGACCGAATACATCTTGACCGCTGAAGATAATATTTCATCATAAAGGAAGATATGAGGTGTTTTCTCTAGTCTTCACTCTGTAAACCCACTTGTTTTTGAGTGCTTTCTTGCCTTTTGTAGGATTCACCAACTCAAAGGTATCACTCTCATACATGGATTTCATCTCATCTTGCTTGGCTTATGGCCATCCATTCATGTTCACATCAGACATTGCCTCCTCGTAGCATGAGGGCTCACCAGCATCAGTCATCACCACATATTGATATGGTGAATACTTATAAGAAGGAATATGACCACTTCCACTTCTTATTTTCTACTATATACTGGTCGCGAATCAGGTGGATTATCATTAGCAACATCATCATCATTATCATCAGATTATAGCTCATCACTTTGACTAGTACTGCCTTAGTCAGTTGCATCTTTATTGTCTTCCTGTCATTGTCCCCCCCCCCCCCCCCCCCCCCGTGATTTTCATCCATTAGAGGAGGGCATACTGGGTCCATGTGAATCGGTGGTGTGATGGTGTTTGGCTTCTCTGTTTTTCAAATATCTTTTATTGTTTTATCTTCAATGAACACCACATCTTGGCTTCTCACAATCTTTCTATTTACTAGATGACCGATTGCGCCATTGGCGCAGAGACCAATTGCAACCCAGAAGCTAAGTAAACTATTTGAAACATAAAATGAAAGTTAAGTGAACTATCTGAAGGATGTTTCCCGCAAATGGTCTACAAGTGATTATGTTCACAATGTGTTTGTATCTACCCTATATATTTACCAATGATAGACAATGATGATTGTTTCCCATGTCCTTCTTTGGCTGACTAGGGCAACCCAACAACCAGGACACTAACATGTGGGTCTGTGAAGGTCTTGGCTGGCCAGCTTTGTTTGCGCACATCCTGGGAGGGGGAGGGGGTGCACTATGCGATGCCTTTAACGGGATTTGCTTGCCCAAATCCTTATCATCGCGGATCCTGGTCGGCTAGCACCCGTGGGCCACTTTCCCGTGTCGTACATAGGAGCAAACAATAACCTATGAACAGCACGTCTTATAAAGGATGTTTTTACCGAGTTTTATGCAAATGATTACCTTCACACCGCATTTGCATTGCCGATTGCTTGAGAGCGCGCCATTCTAGGACTGCATTTGCATTGCAAATTGCTTGACTAGGTGATTTGCATGCTCTTACCTTTCTTAGGGTGGAAATTATATCCTGTCGGCACCTTACATGGCAAATGACTTGAACCATTCGAATGGGGCACTCCCAGCCGAAACTCCTTATCCCAAAACACACCACCAGACCAACACATAGTGCTCAAAGACCGAGTTTGCACCCTAAGACATGGCTCTCGCACTTGACTAAACAGGAGCATGCAACATTATGGGCCACGGAGTTTTGAGGCAGTGCAGGGCCATTACTCTCCAGGTCCAGTTTTTCCCCGATGGCCGGTTGGACTCTGCTTCCCATTTTTTCTTGGCTTATTTACTTCTTGGTTGCAACTGGATTGGTTTGGATGCAGCGAAATGACACGTGACTGCATGGGGAACCAGAGGACATCACTTCGCCACATCATACGATATGCATCCATGAGCCGGCTTCGCACCGTAACGTTTCAACACATCCCCGAACAACGTTGTGGCAGGAATTCCTTCTATATGGCGAAGGCCAGCATACGCAATACACACAACTCTCGTCATTAGCCTCTCATATCTCAGATTTAGGGCGTCGTAATGGACCCTCCATCTCCACGCATCAAAAGCACCATCATCGAGCTAACGCCGGTTCACGATGACACCGCCAGTGATGTGTGGCCTTTTACTATGGTGGCAACTAAGGAACTAGGCAATGAAGGGCTACGGCAGGAGCAAACGTCATTTTCAATGAGGAAGCGTGATAACCAGGTCATATTTTAAACTGGAAGACCGAAGAGCGCTAGTAAACCAATCCACTAGCGCATCACAACAAGCCGTAGTTATGAGGATGTGCGACACTCCATTGGTCAGAGAGAGGAAATGAAAAGGGAGTGGCTGCCACAGGGAGTCGTGCCGCGGCCATGTAATGTTTCAATGTCCCTATACAACCCCATGAAACCTATTTTCCTCTCTCAATCCCAAAGCATTGCAATATCTCTATCTTCGAGCATCAACAACACCATCACCGACGATGGTGTAGTTTCAGGTGATCCTGCGTCCATGGACAAGTTTGTCTAGTTGACATTGGTGCAATCGGTCCTTTGCGCTATGCCTATACACACAATGATGGCACTTGATGTTCTGCCCAAGGTTCTGAATAGTATTGCAAGAATCTATATGGGGTTTCTTTTGGCAGGTCGTGTGGATGCACGCAGTTGCCATTGTGCGATGGCTTGGGATGTGGTTTGCTCGCCAAAGCGGGCCAGTCACTTGGGGTTACCAAATATGCGATGGTTGAACTTCTCTCTTCATGCGAGATGGTTATGGTTAAAATGTGTGATCACTCCAGACCATGGAGTAAATTTGACTCAATATTACCCTCGAGTCCATATTAACCTACGAGGCAGCAATTTTTGTGGACATGGGCAATGGAGATAATATTTCTTCTTGGAAGGTCGTTGACTATCCAGCTGGAGGATCTAGGAGTTTACCCCAGTCTATATGAGCACATCAGGCCACCCATCCACACAAATTAAAATGTCCATGAAGCGTTGAATTCCATCTGGCCACACGATGTGGGCTCAGATCTTGGAGCCGAGGAGATGACTGAATACTTGGAGTTGTCGGTGTGCGTGCCCATGGTGTGGCTCCATGAGGATTTGGAGAATAATGTGCACTGGGCATGGGAGGCCTCTGGGCAATACTCAGTCTATTCAAGTTATGCCATAAAATTCATAGGCCACATAATCTTGTGGCAACTATGATATGGCAATCCAGGGCACCTCCTAGGTGCAAATTTTTCTCATGGTTCACCTCTGACCAACAGGCAAAGGCGAGGCTTACCACATCCATAAGCATGCCCTCTTCGTGATCAAGGGAGGAGAGCATCGGCCACCTCTTAGTGGCATGCATCTTTGCAGGATCAACATGGGCTTCGTTCCTCTATGCTTGGGGCTAGGAGGAGTGGGCTCTTACGATTAATGATCAGCTGCTCCAGTGGAGCACTTCTTTATGCCCTGAAGCTCGCCAAATGAAGGATTGGCATTCAATTCTTATAGTCGTGTTATGGGAAATCTGGAAACATGACAAAACAATCATTTTTTGCAACGTTTCCCCTTCGTTGCATGTGGTACTGGGTAGAATCATGGAGGGAAAAAACTTGGTGTCTTGCATGCCTACTTCATGGAGATCTAGACATTTTTTTATCGGCTGTTTAAGCAGAGCCGTGGCGAGTAATCCGCTACGCTTGTATTGGAACCGGACCATTGCGTCCGGCATGTAAACATGGATGGGTCTCTTTACCCTTTTTTTCTTAATATATGATTAGCATGCTTATGCGTATTCTAGAAAAAAAATAAACTCTCTCTAACCAGGATTCTAGATGCACATCCGACGAAAGAAACAGAAAGTGAAAGATATCGAGGTGAAAGCTCGTGAGAGAAGACGACGTGCCCGATAGAGGCTAAAAAAGAGAGAGAAATCACTACTACAATCACACTGGGGAGCACTTTGCTAGTGCATGTACCTTGTGTCAAAAAGAGAGGGCATGTAGCTAGGTTTGCATAATGAATTTTAGTATACTCCTTCATTGTGTGCTTATTTCAAAATATAATACCAAGTGTTGTTGTTTTTTAGCCTCAAAACCGTAGAACAATGGTTCTACAATATTTTTTGTCAATTATAAATAAAACAAGTACATATTTTACAAAAATAGGTAAAAACCTAAATATTACTTCTACTATCCAATTCCTTCTCTTGGGAACATGTTCTTATGTGCGATGTCTTAGAAACATTGATGCGTGCATCATAGATGAGCACCTATTGATGTTGGCTTGAACTACGTCGGTATTTCCCCAAAGAGGAAGGGATGATGCAGCACAGCAACGGTAGGTATTTCCCTCAGTGATGAGACCAAGGTTATCAAACCAGTAGGAGAACCACGCAACACCACGTAAACAGCTCCTGCACACAAAGAACAAATACTTGCAACCCGACGTAAGAGAGGGGTTGTCAATCCCTCATGGGTAAAAAGGATAGGTAAAATTGTAGTAGATTGGATAAATAGATCTCACGGGAATGCGAGATAAAATAAATAATTAAAAATTGCAGCAAGGTATTTTTGTATTTTTGGATTAATAGATCTGAAAATAAAAGCAAATAAAAATAGATCGCGAAGGCAAATATATTAAAGAAGAGACCCGGGGGCCGTAGGTTTCACTAGTGGCTTCTCTTGAGAAAAATAGCAAACGGTGGGTAAACAAATTACTGTTGGGCAATTGATAGAACTTTAAATAATCATGACGATATCCAGGCAATGATCATTATATAGGCATCACGTCCAAGATTAGTAGACCGACTCCTGCCTGCATCTACTACTATTACTCCACACATCGACCACTATCCAGCATGCATCTAGTGTATTAAGTTCATGGAAAAATGGAGTAATGCAATAAGAACGATGACATGATGTAGACAAGATCTATTTATGTAGAAATAGACCCCATCTTGTTATCCTTAATAGCAATGATACATACGGGTCGTTTCCCCTTCGGTCCCTGGGATCAAGCACCGTAATGTCGAACCCATCACAAAGCACCTCTTCCCATTGCAAGATAAATAGATCAAGTTGGCCAAACAAAACCCAAATATCAGACAAGAAATATAAGGCTATAAGCAATCATGCATATAAGAGATCAAAGAAGACTCAAATAACTTACATGGATAAAAACATAGATCTGATCATAAACTCAAAGTTCATCGGATCCCAACAAACACACCGCAAAAAGAGTTACATCAAATAGATCTCCAAGAGACCATTGTATTGAGAATCAAACGAGAGAGAGAAAGCCATCTAGCTACTAACTACGGACCCGTAGGTCTACAATGAACTACTCACGCATCATCGGAGAGGCACCAATGAGGATGATGAACCCCTCTATGATGGTGTCGAGATTGGATCTGTGGTTTCTGGAACTTGCAGCGGCTGGAATTGATTTTCGTCGACTCCCCTAGGGTTTCTAGAATATTGGGGTATTTATAGAGCAAAGAGGCAGTGCGGGAGGCGCGCCCTGGTGTCTTGTGCTCACCTCGGGCCCCCTCTTTGGTACTTCTTTGGCCCACTAGATGTCTTCTGTTCCAAAAAATATCTCCAAAAAGTTTCGCTGCGTCTGGACTCCGTTTGGTATTGATTTCCTGCGAAGTAAAAAAACAAGCAGAAAACAGCAACTGGCACTGGGCACTATGTCAATAGGTTAGTCCCAAAAAATGATATAAAGTTGATATAAAATGATTGTAAAACATCCAAAAATGATAATATAGCAGCATGGAACAATAAAAAATTATAGATACGTTGGAGACGTATCAGCATCCCCAAGCTTAATTCCTGCTCGTCCTTGAGTAGGTAAATGATAAAAACAGAACTTTTGATGTGGAATGCTGCCTAACATGTTCATCACATATTCTTTTCTTTGTAGCATGGACATTTGGACTTTTATATGGTTCAAAGCAATAGTCTAGTTTTGACATGAAGACTTTAATACTAAAGCATATCAACAAGCAACCATGTCTTTCAAAATATCAACACTAAAGCAAGTTATCCCTAGCCCATTATGCTCAATCATTGATCCATTCATGAAACACACTCGAATATTAGCTACACCCAATGCTCAAGTACGATCATAGTGCCCCTTAGTTGGTGCTTTATAAGAGAAGATGGAGACTCAAGTAAAAATAAAAATTGCATAAAGTAAAAGAAAGGCCCTTCGCGGAGGGAAGTAGAGATTTGTAGAGGTACCAGAGCTCAAAGCTAAAATTGAGAGATAAAAACATTTTGAGAGGCATACTTTTCCCACCAACGAAAACGACTTAGAGTTTCCAATACTTTCCATGCTAGATATATCATAGGCGGTTCCCAAACAGAAATTGAAGTTTATTCCTTTTTCCACCATTTCTTTCACTTTCCATGGCTAGCCGTATCCACGGGTGCCCTCCATACCAACACTTTTCAAGGAATTTATTATTTGACAACATAAAGTAGATTCATTTTTCATTTCGAGACTAGGCATCCCTAATACCTTTGTCGTACTCTCATGCAATGACAAGTGAATAAACACTCATCGTGAGAATAACACATCTAGCATGGAAAAATATCGGCCACCTCTCACCGCCTCGCGAGCGGTACGAGCACACAAAAGAGAAATTTATTTTGAAAATTAGAGATGGCACATACAAATTTGCTTAGAACGGCATGGAAATACCGCATATAGGTAGGTATAGTGGACTCATATGGCAAAACTGGTTTAAAGGGTTTTGGATGCACAAGTAGTGATCATACTTAGTGCAAATGAAGGCTAGCAAAAAGATTGAGAAGCGTCCAACCAAGAAATGAAAAATCTCGTAAGCAAGCATTAAGCATAATTAACACCGAATAATGCACCACAAGTAGGATATAATTTCATTGCATAACTATTGACTTTCGTGCTTGCATAGGGAATCACAAACCTTAACACCAATATTCTTACTAAAGCATAATTACTCATCACCATGACTCACATATCACTATCATCATATCTCAAAACTATTACTAAGAATCAAGTTTATTTTGTCCAATGATCTTCATGGAAGTTTTTATTATATCCTTCTTGGATATCTATCACTTTGGAACTAGATTCATATGTTGCTTTTAATAAGCTCAAACAAATATAAGTGAAGAACATGAGCATAATATTTCTTTCTCTCAAATTAATCTAAGTGAAGCAAGAGAGAATTTCTTTAAAATTTTACTAACTCCCAAATAAATCTAAGTGAAGCATGAGAGCATTTCTTCAAAAGTAACAAAGCACACCGTGCTCAAAAAGATATAAGTGAAGCACAAAAGCAATTCCATAGCTCATAAAAATTTAAGTGAAACATAGGAGCAAGCATAGCATAATTTTTGGCTCTCCTAAAAAGGTGTGTCCAGCAAGGATTCAAGACTTAAAATAAAAAGCAAAACAAGCAAAGACTCATATCATACAAGATGCTCCAAGCAAAACTCATAATATGTGACGAATAAAAATATAGCTCCAAGTAAAATACCGATGGTCGTTAGAAGAAAGAGGGGATGCCACTCGGGGGGGAACGATGTCACAGACGCCGCCATCGTCCGCCATGACCGTAGTCGGCGCAATTTTCACCGGAAGTCGCGGCCCCCCAATCTCGCAGCTGACTGGAACCGTACGAAACCACGCCATGAAGACGAAAGCCGCCGTCGGCATACCGGCAGGGAGCCTCCAGCCGCCCCTCACCGGTCCCTCTACACGCTGTCGGTTGGAAAAAATCACGCCGGGGCGGACCTGGATGGGACGCCAGATCCGCGGCTTCCACCGCCACCCATCTCCAGGCACAGACTCCACCGAGGGGAAGAGCATCATGCCGGCCATGGATCTGGCCGCCGCCGCACAGGCAAGGGACGCCGCCCTACCTGCTGCTCGCGGATCCAAGGCCGGAGTTGTCCCTGCCGCCTCCGGGAGATCTCGCAGCACACCACCCGCCCTAGCGCTTTGGCGTCGGGCCCGCCGCCACCGCGGACTTGACCGGCGGCAGCGGCGGCAGGAGAGAAGACGGGAGGGGCCTGGCGGCGCTAGGGTTTGGGTCCCCTGGTGTCGCCCAGGGGAGGCAACGCGAGGGGGTGAGGGGTCGCGAGGGCCATTTTTATGTTTGCTTTAGCTTGGAAATTTTTGGTATTCTCATCATCTCCAAGCTTAACCCATCTTATAGTGGTTCCCAATTTGGTGTTCAAGTGTTATACTCCGTATATGTATATCAGACTATCAGTCTAGGGAACTCGTAACCATCTCCCCATTTTGCACTGACTTTGTAAGCTTACTGTTAACGGCACATATGTGGCCGGTTTCCCACGATCCTTGACGTCCTTGTGTGGAACTGAAGCAACTACAAGAAAAATTCAGTACACGCAGCGTATCTGCTCGGCAGCGACGCGAGATCCATGCATGATCCGGGCAACTTGAAAGCGGAGGGATCGGGTAGGACGTACGTGCACCGGCCCTGCTTCAGGCCGGTCGATAGGCAAGCTGAGAGTCGACAGCCCCGAAAGGTGGGCGTCCTGCGTGACTGAAAACCGCCGGGGTATCCACGCATTCACGCATGTGCGATGGAGCCAGTAGCTAGCTGTGGATCGCGGATGGAGTCATCCGATCTGGGTGAATCTTTCTCGAAGCTCCACTCCTCGACCCCTTCTTTTCGAGTGGTCCTATGTACAAGCGTATGACTCACCCAACCATGTACAGTATGTATCCACCGGCTAAATCGCCCAACTGTGCACCACCGGAGAAAGGACGCAAGGACGCCATGGCGAGCTGCCAAGGATTCTTTTCATCTCCCCTCTTATTTGGTTTGGGGTCACTCCTGAGGAAGATATGGTTGTTAGATATACGGTGACATGGGAGATTCGAGATGCCATGTCCCAAAGATGGAGCTACTCTTTCCTCCACAGAGTTTTTTTTTTACCAAACAGAGGTAAAAGATTTGTCTTATCCATTAAATAAGCAGAAGAGAGTTGCCCAATTAATTAATGAAATATCAGGTAAAAATCATCACAAACCGTTAAGTGGCACACACAAGATATTCACACACGTCACTCCATGAAGAGCCTCGTCGAGACAATACAACGATGGCATCGTTTAACCTTTTTTTTTTTTTGAGGGACGGCATCGTTTAACTTGCTTGCATCGACCGCACACGTACCGCTGGAAAATTACAGCCTGGGGTTCTCACGTCGATTACTTTGGCTCCCGCTGACTGCATGGTAATTGGTACCGTAGCCGTTGCACCGTGCATGCTTGTCGTGTGAGATTTCTTCGGTGCATCGGCCGGCTATCATTGCTCCCACATTTGGAGCCTCCGTGGCTAAGTGTCCGTACATGTGCAAGGCGCTCTAATCTTGGTAATTTGCAGGAGACGTATGGACAGCGACCACCCGTGATATATAAAAGTAGCTAGTACTCTACATAGCCATATGGCTGGCCGTTTATATATGTACACACCCACGTGATATACGTCGATAATCCGACAGGATTCTTCAGTGACACTACCCCGTTAGGGTTTCCCCCCTTGAAAACGACCTAACAGTGGATATTAGGTAGGTTTATGCATCGTCGTCGACCTTTTGCAAGAAATTAACCACCGTTATCGCACATGAAATGAACCCTAGCATAGCATGATACTTCACAATTCACATGACCTGCTCCTCCTCCTCCTCCTCCTCCTCGATAAGCAGCTGCGATTTGCAGATAAGGTTAGGTCGCTCACACGTACGCGCTGAGAGAGGATGAGGTGAATCCTAGGATGATCCTGCGAGCTGAGGCGCCGCGTGATGGATCGATCTCGAGGTGGTTGAGGGGGACCTAAAAGAGGGGGCAGAAAGGGGGCGAGCCCGTTGCCAATCCGAGCCGGACGCCCCGAAACGGGGGCGCTGCGAGATCAGGACGAGATCGTGTTGGGAGCGCGTCCAAATCAGAGGAGATCGCATGCATAGTCGCAGAGTGAGGGGAGTTTTTTTTTTTTGACGGGCAGAGTGAGGGGAGTTGGACAACTGCGAAAGCCTCTCTGGTGGGGGTCCGCGGGATGAGGATGAGCAGCCGCTTGTCTTCGCTCGCGCTGAGGCTCTGGAACGCCCACGCGTCGGTCGCCGGATGTGGCAACCAGACCATTTGGGGTCCATAATTGTGCTCTGCATTCGGAAACCTCGCCAGGCCCGCCGGGGGACCAGATTGGTGCCGTTCTATTTTCAATGATCTGTGCGTGCATAATGTGTGCAGATTCTGTTTTTATTTGTTTGTTTTTTCATTTATGGAGTGTTTTTTTTTTTTTTGAAGTTTGCTGCTTTATGGAAAGTGTTTGGATGTAGGATTGAGCAAAGTCAGATTGTGCCAAATCTGTTGTTGAGCTACCCAAACCTAAAACAGTGTTTAGATATGTTCAGACATGTTTTCTTACATAGGAACCAGATAACATTGTACTATATATTGGGACTGTGTTTGATAGGGCAATTTGATTCAAAAGGTTTCCATAAATTTCAGAGTATTGAAATCCTCTAAAAGAACGTGAATATTGTTTGATTAGGTGTATGGTTGGACACTATATTTTTAAGGATTTCTTTGTACTACATGCCACGGTTTTTTTATGACCCCTTTTGTTTTTTTATGGTGCAATCGAACAAATCGTGAACAGTTTGACCCTATAGAAGGTGGACATGCCTTTGTAGATCTGTAAATTTTATGTTCTTGCGGATCTTGAGTCAAAGAGGCTCAAAATCTATGTCGCCACCACCGCAAGAAAAATTGGCATCGGACTCACAAATATATTCTCTATTGTTATGATTGTGTAACACCCCAGCCACCCCTCGACTAGAAGTTTTTACTCCTCGATCATCTCTAGGCTCAAATGGGGCCCCATGGACTAATGCCAGACAAGCGCGTTAACCATATTAGTATGGGTAGTACCATAGTACTATCGATCCTTTTTTTAGCGTGAAACATTTCATTCTATTAATCAACATGCCAAGCAGAATCGCTGGCCACGAAAACATGGGCGAAGGTAGGGGCCAGACCAGGCCATATGGCTTGGGTGCAAGCACCATCTTTTGACCCATGTTGTGCTAAACGTCTGCAACCTTACTATCGATCCTATTAAGATAGGATGTCACAAATACTTTCTTCATTGTTCATTTTTGTTCTCTCTATGATAACTTCCTTTCCATTCATGATACAGTTGAAGTTGGCACAGTTGTCCCTTACGTGGATGATGTGAATTAGAGGACCACCTTTTAATTCAAAAAATTACCATAGCAATTTTTTTGGATTATACTTTCAAGCAATTTTTTTCTGTGGAGTTGCTAAAATTTTCCTATGGCCCGTTGTGCAGGCTATTGCAAATAAAATTTTCGTCGAGTCCAACCTCAGGAAAAAGTCCCTTTGTTCCGGTGATAACTATGGTTCACACCTAAATCTTGCATTTGGAATCCGGCTAATCAAAAGGAGGCCCATCGAGTACAACATTTTCACATTATTTTCTTGAGAATCGAATGTAATATAATGAACTTTCATGACATCGCTAGTAGAGAAATGGTCAGCCACAACTTTATTTTGTGGAGCACCATTTTCAATCAACGCGGCCACTATTTTTTTTCAAATAGTGGTGGCATTGACAAATTTGATACGACAACTTTATTAGGTTAGTGCAGGCGTTGCTTTTTTTCACACGCCACAAATCAGTGAGCCCAGTTGTATTGACCAGTTGGAAGGTAGTGGTGGCGTTGGATTTATATGCACGCCGTTGGTAATTAGTCTAGTGCTAGCGTGTTAATTTCTGTTACGTCGGAAGTAAAAAAATTCTTTTATCAAGTGTTTTAAGTATTTAGTAATTAATTAGCCAAAAATTATGTTATTACTATTATAAAGTAATAATATCATTTTGTAAATGGTGCACATTTTATATTATATTTTAGTTTTTATTATTTTTAGTCTTTTATTATATTGAGTCTTTTTACTATTTTTAGTCTTTTATTATTATTTTTAGACTTTTTATCATTTTGAGTCTTTAATTAAACTGGGTCTTTTTTTATTTGAGCATTGCTTAGTTTTTTTATTTTAAGGCGTGGCTGTACTTAGTTATGGCATGACGTTTTAGGCCCATGTCAACACTAACCCATCTCAGTTCACTCCCCCTCTTAGTAAAGGACCTTGCTCTTCTCTATCTCATTTTCACCCACTCTCTCAACCAGCCGCCCGTTGATACCTCGTTTTAGTGATCCGGTAATGGAACAAAAAAATGTATCTCGCACCTATTTCCCCAGAGGTGACCCTAGGTATCGAACCCACGAGAGGAAGATTCCCTTGAAGCTATGGTCTCTAGCAAGCTTATGTTAAATGATCAATTCCAGCTTTTGACCAGATCAATCAAGCAAATAGTGATTCAAACACTTATAATAAAAAGAGGTACGGGTATGAGGTCTTAATGCTTACAACCATGCATATGTGTCGAGATCAGATATGATATTAATTTGTGCGCTGGAAGTCACCCATCGAGATGTGCTTGTTATGAACCGAAGTGGGGGATGTGTCCAAATAACATCTTGACCGACACGAGTCCTGCATCAAGAATTAGTTGTCCTACTGCAGGCCCTATCCGTCACGCAGGGTTCCCTCGATAATTAAGATAATGAAATCAGACAAGAGCTTTGGGCGTTTAATGACTACACCTCATGTATCCCCAAGGATAGGATCCGTGTTACCCTACTAAACCTTATTGTCACTGATGTTCTGTATAACACTTCACGGTCTCCTTGCTCCTAGCCTCACCGTGACTCGATCTCCATGATCCTGGGTACCTGCAGGGATGAAGATCGCGGACAAGACAAGAGACATCTACGGAACACTTTTATTTCACACATGCGGCATGTTAATTCAAAGCCCTTCCATTGATCACCACAACAAATATAGAGGGTTGCAAGGCTCATGCCTCAACCCATACCTTACCGAACCACTCACACATGGAGATCAGATCGCGAGAAGAAAACATTAAAGAACACATCTTGAAGATTGATTGATTGCAAATATGTCTTACAGTGGATGCCTTGTGCGATGCACTATTACAAGTATGAACTAGATGGGGAAGCACTATGGTGGTAATGGTGGCTATGGAGATGGAAACGGCAGCGGTTAGGGTTTGTGGATGAAGATGAAGATGATGAGTTTTGTTATGAGGACATGACTACCTTGGATACGACCAAAAATATTGCAAAGATGCATATTTGTGAGGTGATTTCTAATGCAAACTATGCAATAATTTATTTATGTTATCCAGAACAAAAATACTTCACAGACTTTTGTGTCATGTCTAATTGCAGGTGTATGGGACATTTGTACAATCCACAGATGAAGGTAAGGGAAAAAGAGAAGTTTATGTGCTGTTCAAAAAGTCCTCTCACGTCACTTTTGGGCCAAGAGAAGATAGAGTCCAAGTCTCTCACATTCTGGACTCAGATTTGGACTGCACAGAGATATCTAACTCAAAACGCCATGATCCCCTTCATCCGGACTCCGAATTGGGTGATTTTTTTGTTGGAAAGTAGATTTCTTGCTCTTTCCAACCCAATTGGATTCATCTTCAAATACGTCCGGAGCGTTGAGATATTGACAAAACAATCTGACGCCACAGCAGAATCCGAGTCAAACTACAAGTCCAAAGGTGTTGCATCATCTTCACTTGGGCCCATGGGCCTTGTACGACCTAGGGTTAGTTTTAGGCTGCCTTGGGACGTCCTCCCACCTCCTTGGCCGCCACCCCTTGCTCCTATATAAGTAGATCAATCTAGTAGCTTTTTCTTTGGGATTTGTTTAGTTAAAAGTTAGCCATTGCAACTTCGTGTACTTCGTTTGTGTCCAACGACCAGACCAAGACCGCTTTCGGATCCCCACCTTTATCAATAATTCATCTATATTCGCAATATTCAGATTGCATTATTATTCTTGCTTGTTCTTCGATTGCGTGCAGGAATAGACCTTCATGGTCAGGCTGATCGTGCTTCCAGCATCGTCGGTAACCTCAGGAGATTGGTTTAGCGATTGCTAAGGCGCAACGTCGTGCATGTTTGTAGTTGGATCGACAAAGTCGGCTCCACCAAATCGATAGTTATCATCTCATCGAAAGATCAGGACACCCTCGCCTCTATCATTCTGGCTGCTGTCAACGCTCTGCACAGCCTCCCCTGTTGACATTTTGATGGGGTCCCCTTTATAAAAGTTGTTCAGGTGGACGATCTGCCGTGGTTTCCACGCCATATAAGCGCTCATATGGGCGCTCGCGCCCGTATGGAACGCCGACTTTTGCTCTGTTTTCGCAGAAACACCTCTTGTTGATTCATTTTTCCTCCACTTTTCTTCCTTTCCATTTCCACACGTGATTTCTTCCCTTTGTAGCCCATTTCCCGTGGAAACATATCAAAGATAGGATTTTTGGAATCCTTTGCATTCATTAGCCATTAGTAGTAATGTCGGAGCGAATATCTCATTTTTAAATGTAATATATCGGTTTAAACTAAGGTAGAGGAGTGTAAAAATATCACTCATCAACTCCCCCTAGCTTAAAATGTATCGTCCTCGAGCAACATAGAGAGAAATACGAATCTTAAGAAACTTAGTTGTTTAAACTGAAATAACAAGAAGGTTTTGGTTCACTTACGATCGGTACGCCTAGATAGCCCTCCGCTTCTTGACCTAAAAACTTAGTATAGTTGTAGCGGTGGCATGGTTATTGTGCAAGTGTTTGTGAAGCAAAGATAATCAACACAGAGTTCTTGATGTACTTAGATAAAACAACTTTGCAACACTCTATTCTATTTACTCTAGACAACACTTGCTTGCCGACAATGCATGGAAGAGTTTTCTTTGATTGAGCTATGAAAACATATGTTAGGGAGTGAAAGGCATGTAGAAAAACATGATGCTCTTGTGCTCATAAGCACACCCACAGTTATTTCATCCTCAAGGCTCTTAAGCACTTCATTTCAATCACTGTTTGCTGGAACTTTGGTTGTTACGTGAAGGGATTATGCCAAATAAGTGATCATGCATAGAGTTTCGTTGTGGCTTAATGTTTGGGAACTATGGACCTTTCATATATGTCTCACTCGAGCTCTTTTGATCAGTCCCCTTTATTTACCACATACGCACCCATTCAAGAGAAAGCCAAATAATATTCATTTTTAGTGTTTTCACTACGTACGATAACAAACTCATAGCCGAAATCTGAGCTTTCGCTCTTGGTGGATCGTTCACTGGCTAGCGGAGTCCTCAACATAACATCAAGAAAGGTGACGAAGCCACATTTACACACACACACGTGCATAGAGTAGCGGGGCCATAGCACTAGTGAGAAGCTGAAGCACCATGTAAGAAGTACAACACAGATTTTTGGCATAATCTGGTTCACCCTTCAACTAAGCTCCGCTAGACAATTTAATCAACAAGTGTTATCAAGTCTAGTTAAATTAACAACATGGGGTTGAGCATTTCAAACATCATTTCTTCTATAGTTTTTATCAACTCCCAAGTATTTGAAGACTTTCTCTTGTGCATGGTTATTCTTAGTTAAGATCATTTCATTGAAAAACAGTCCCACAACAAGTCTTGGCTATCTAAACTAAACAGAACAAAGGCTAAAAAATTATTTCAACTACTACACTGGTACAGCGAGGTGCTATACAAACGGTTTTTAACCCCTTTTCGCCATGGCGTTTTGAACCGTCGCCAAGTGAGTGTGTGCGATAGGGGGGTCCTTCCCACACGACCCAGAAACCGTCGGGGATAGAGAGCCTTGATGCATACAGTTGTCCCTATAAAACTGTTTCTGATATCTCGAATATCCGAAACGCTTCATCCTTGCAACTCGTTTGTGCTCGCATTGCCATCGCAGTCGGTATTCTGTGATGCTACGTTTACGATGCGCGACCCATCACAAACAGTTCACGATTATAGAACGTGTACGATAAGCAGACAATCACACACATTTACTTTTCCTCGACTGTATGCGATTCGATGTAAGAGTGCATACAGTTGTCCCTATAAAACTATATGTGAAGCTTGAATACATCCCACACGATTCATCCGTCGTACCCGCGTCGGATGAAGACCTATCGCACGCGTTCTTCTATGACCAATCGTTTGCGATTATTACGACATCATAAACAGTCCGTAATTGCCAAGTGTGTGTGATAAGGTGACTTTCGCAAACATTTAATAAGAAGGAACTGTGTGCGATGTTGTTGTTAATCGCACACATTTTTTCTTGGCTGATCGTGTGTGCAGTAGAGACTGATCGCACACGTAGTGGATCCGAGAAACGTGTCTGATCTCCACGTCTATCGCAGACATTTCACTTTCGCAAACCGTGTGCAGCGTAATCCCTAATTTATCCCTAATTTAAAAATAACATATTTTGAATTTGAAAGTAGGCAACCACTTATTTCATATCAAACCATGTTTATTACAAATATAGGTTCAACCACGAATGCATAATTCGATGCACAGGTACATATACTTAAGAACTACAGAAGCACCAAGTAAAGAATGATGAACCACAGTTGTACTAAAGACTGTAAAGAGAGAGGCGAAAGACATTCTGGTTGCTGGAGAAGGTGAAGCGGAATGCCCATATTGTGCCCTCTTCCATGCATAATGCGCGCATAACTCTAGGCCAACCCCTTGTGATGGCTGCCCATCTATCCTTCACTGTCTTCATTAGGACTTCTCGATGCTCATTGTAGTCTGGATGAAATACTTTAACCTTCATTGCGTGTCCACCAATCATGTACTTTGCGAGGTAATCTTGAGTAAACTGCTTCGTGAACCACTGCGAACGAAAAAGATTCAGACATTGTTGTCTAACAACTTATTATGGGTAGTAAAAAGAGAAGGCTGCAGAGTTTGTAGTTACCATCCTACAGCTCACTATTGTGTTGGATAGAGCGTAAACAAATAATTTGCTTGTCACCGTTCCTATCTTTTTGCTAATAATCCTTATCAGTTTCCTCACTTGATGCTTGTTCATGAATATCTCATTGCCCCATATGCAAAAAGGGTCGATGCGTGGATCCTTGCCAAGGGCATATGTACCTACAAGCAACAAGTCAATATTAGAAGCTAACAAGTGTGCAGGCCTGGATCTATATGCACTACATTATGGAACGACGGGGGGAGTACAAGCCGAGGGATGAAACTAACCTCGGCAGAAAATGGTGGCCACTCCCGTTGTTGTCCTGCATAAGTAGTGGAAAGGCATGATAAGTACAACAACCTTAATGTGACGACCCCGGCTTAATCGTGCACTAACCATACACGCAAATGCACACGATCAAGCCTAAAGACTCACTTGAAGATATCACAACACAACTCTAAAACATAAATAAAGTCATACAAGCTTTATATTACAAGCCAAGGCCTCGAGGGCTCGAATACATAGCTTGATGGCATACAAGTGTCAACGGAAGCATCAGATATCTGGGTACAGATATATTACAGAAATGAAGATAAGCCTTTAGAAAGGCGGGGCAAAATAAAATACTATGATCGAAAGGCGTAGGCCTCCTGCCTAGGACCCTCCGAATCCTACTCCTGGTCGTCTGTCGGCTCCTCGTAGTAGTACTCGCCGGGAGGGTAGTAGTAGTAGCCGCAGTCGTCGACGGGGGCAGCTAACTCAGGGGCTCCATCATCTGGCGGCGACATATGGATATGGGGAGAAAAAGAAAATAAAGCAAACATGAGTACTCATCCGAAGTACTCAGCAAGCGAGGATCTATACATATGCGACATTTTCAAAGGAAGGCTGTATATGTGGACTGGGCTGCAGAAATGCCAGAATAGAGGGGGAAGCCTAGTCCTATCGAAGACTAGCATCTTCATCGGTCTTGCAGCATTAGAAGAGTGCAGAATAACATAATGTAAAGTAGTAGTAATGTCATCAACCTCGGCCAGAGATCCTTCCTCGACTCCCTGCGAGAAAGCAATCCCAGAGCCATACTATCCATTTCATCTCAAGTCACCAGTTCTAGTTGTACCGATCGGGATACAACTCCGAGTGTCCGTTACCATAGGACAGACTATCGATAGATTGTTTCTTCCCTGCAGGGATGCACCAACTTACCCACCACGCTCGCTTAACTCCGGCCGGACACACTTTACTGGGTCATGCCCGGCCTCGGCTAAGCAACACGCCGCAACCCGACCTAGGCTCTAAAGAGAGGTCAGCACGCCGGACTAACCTATGCCCCCAGGGGTCTTGGGCCTTCGCCCTGGGAACCCTGCACGTTGCAAGGACGCTCCGGAAGCAGACCTAGCCCCCTTAATACAAGCGCGGGCTTAACCAGTCCAATCCAAAGCGGGCCGCTCCTCGCTGACGTCAATAGAGCTTCGGCTGATGTATACGACGCAGAACGCCCATACTATGCCCACGTGATGGTTAGTGCTATCAGGCCAGGGGCCCCTCGGATCAAATATCCAAATCGTTAGTGTGTTGGTAGTGCGGTAACGAGCAGAGACTCACGAAAGATGTGACCCCGTCGCCCCGTCTCGAGGACTTGCGGCAAGTGCTAGGAATGCCCGGCCACATGTCGTGTTCAAATCTCGGGCACCATCCAGGTCCACCCGACTCCACATTTCTCGCAATTAAGCTCGCGTGCGTACCCCTCAGGGCCGACCCGTCTTTATCCATAATAAGCAGTGTCAACAGTAAAGTAAGGGCATCCATGTGGCTATCATATCAAGAAGGAATCCGAGGCATCACCCTCGTTGGACTCCCACCTGACGTAAACGTCAAGGTGAACTAAAGAGGCATCACCCTCGAGGTCCACGCTTGAGCAGTTGCACGACAATGTCGTTATCGGGGGTGGTGTAGGAGGAATCACCCTCGCTTACCACGATCGATTAACTAACCTACAAGGTTATCATCAGAAGTGCTGACGAGGTATCACCCTCGGCACTCGATATTAACCCAGTAGTGTCGAGCAGTTAAGGGGGAAGTGTCGTGCGGTGTCGGGGCCTGGTCTTCGATCCCTTTGATCGGGTCTTCTGAGAATCCAGCGGGGCAGTCGGGATAAAGTGGGGTCTCTGCTGGGCCTCTACCCAAACTATACTAAACAGTTTAGGATAATAGGTAAGTATCAACAGCAGGTTACAATTAAACAGGCTATGCAGCAGATATAGGACAGCAGTAGCAGCAGCAACTTCTAATGCAAGCATAAGAGAGAGAAGAGTAGGCGATATTAGAATGCTCAAAAAGGGGGGTGCTTGCCTATTTGCTCGGCGGCAAGGGTCTGATCGTCAGGAGCGTAGTCGACCTCCGAAGCTACGTTAGTCTCGGGAGCTGCATCGACGTCGGGGTCTACCGAGAGAGAAGAGGGGGAAGAAACATATAAATGCACGGCAAACAATGCAATACAGGGCATGCTATGCTAAGATGCAGTGCAGGGTTGCCTACAGATGCACCTAAGTCCTTTTAGTTATTTTAGGATTAACACGGGATTTATTATCCGATGTACAAGCACTATTCATCTAACGGATATGGCCTCGAAGTTGTGGTTTCACCTACGTAGGGGGTTTCGGCATCGAAACAAACAACACGATCAGATTCGTCTCGTCGTTTTGAGCAACTTTCATGTTTTAAGTTTTTCAATCTAAGCTACGGTTTAAAAGTTACGAATTTTCAAAGATTTAACTGATTTTCTGGAATTATCTAATTTAACAGAAAAAGGAATTATGACGCCAGCATTACGTCAGGATGACGCCAGCATTACGTCAGGATGACGCCAGCAGTCAACACAGGCGCTGACTGATCAACTGACCAGTGGGGCCCACATGTCAGTGTCAGAGGCTTAATAGAGTTGATTAAAACTAATCCAGAGAGTTATTTAGCAGCTGGCCCCACATGTCATAGGCTACTTAGTATATTTAGTTTATTTCTATTTATAAAATGTTTTAGTTAATTAACAGGGCAGTGGGGCCCGCGTGTCAGCGACACTGGACCGGCCCAATCAGCAGTTGACTAAAGTCAACTGGGCCAGCGGGGCCCTGGGGCCACCAGGGAGTGACTCTGGGGGTGGACCCAGGTCAGCCAGGTCAGCACCGGCGCCGGAGTTGCGCCGGCGAGGCCATACACGGCGGCCGAACGCCGGAGACGGCCGGAATCATGCTACGGAGCACCGTTCGAGCTACGGCCGGGTGCGTTCGAACGCTAGAGATCTCGCGTGTCGAGTGGTGCCACTGGCCGGACCAGAGAGTGGCCGGAACTGGTCGGACGGCGAGGTTTGGTGGAGGCCGAACCCCGGCGGACTCGCGCGCGTTAAAGCGAGGGCCAAATCGAGCGGTGATTCATTCCTACGGCATCTACGCTATGTCGCAAGCACGATGGGCACAAGCCCAAGACCAAATGGTCGTCGGAGGCTCGCCGGTGACGAGCTCCGCGGCGATCCATTCGTGCGCGCATGGAGGAGACAGCTAGAGCGCGCGAGAGCCAACCAGAGGGGAGGGGAAACGGTGGAGCTCACCGAGCGGCTCGCACGTCCTGCCGTTGACAGTTTAGTAGCAGCAGGGACGGCGCTGGAGACGAAGGCGAACAGCGGCGGCCGGAGACGTGGACGAAGGAATTCCGGCGCGGTGCTTCCTCCCGGCTCCCGCTGCGACCACGAGATGATGCGGAAGATGTAGACGAAGGCGACGGACACGTCGGAGGGAGAAACGGACGCTGGTGGCCGTGGAGTTCATGGAGGTGCGGCGGTGACCGCGTCGGCCGATGGATCTGAAGGGGAAGAGGAGAGGAGGAGCGAACCGGGCGAGTGGGGGAGAGTGATGGAGGAGGTCCAGGGGAGATGGACGAGGCAGGTCCTTATCCTCCTCGCTGTCGGTGGGCGTCGGTGGCGTCGGCGTGTCGACGCCGTGCCGGCGCGCACGTGCTCAGCCAAGGCGCGGCCGACACGCAGGGGAGAGAAGGAGGGGATGGGCCAGCTGGGCCGGATCGGGGCACTGTGCACTTAGGCCCAGTGCACAGTGCCTCGTTTTATATTTTCTGTTTTTGTTTTGATTTTTTTTTCTTTTATTCTTTTCTGTTTTGAAATAGTTAGGCCACTTGTGCACTTTTGTGTAACATGAGAGTTGACCCCAACATTACATTGCAATATTACCTTGCACCAAAAATTGGTTTGGGCAAATTTGGATTTCTTTTGGATTTGATATGAATTTAATTCGATTAAATAATTCTGTTTTGGTGTTGTTTCATATGGTTGGAGTCATCTAACTAATTCCATTATCATTGTACATATTTTTATAAGTGCTTCTGGAATATTTGATATTTAGTGAACATTTTTCCAAAGGTGTTTGAACAAATTTAATTTTGCACTTTTGAATTTGAGTTGATTTCCAGAATAGAGTTTGAATTGTTTTGGTTAACCACTATGACTAGGCACTACAAATGAGATGACTTGGCATTATCAGCAGATAATCAAAGTGGCTATTACACAGGGGTGTTACACTTAACATCAAACAAATATAGCAAAGGTAAACAACATCATCTCCAAATGATAGCTTGAATGTGTTGGTTTCAGCATGCTGTTAAAGCAGATATAAAATGGAAGGGAATGTTACCTACAACAGGCTTAACAGCCATCAAATATTGCAATTCAAACTGGTATTGTTGAAAATGAATAGAATGTAGGTCATGCTTAAACATCACACTGGATAAATGTGTAAAACTGAAATAAAGGGCATGTGTTAACTACACCAGGCATAACTGGAACCAAATATAACCGTTCAAACTGGTATTGATGCAATCGAGCGGTACAGTTCCGACTTGCACAAAATGAACATCACATTGTGAATGACTGAAATAAACAAGGCATAAATGATCAGTATAACAACCAAATATAGCCATTGAAAACTGAACAGAGTCTCACTGCAACCAACCTAACAAGCAAATACAGATAAACAGGGCATATGCTTGAAAACTGGACAAATGCTCACTGCAACCAACCTAATAACCAAATACAGATAAACAAGGCATCTGCTTGATAACTGGACAAATGCTCACTGCAACCAACCTAACAACCAAATACAGATAAACAAGGCATCTGCTCGATAACTGGACAAATGCTCACTGCAACCAACCTAACAACCAAATACAGATAAACAAGGCATCTACTCACTATAAACAACCAAATATAGCCATTCATGAAACTAAAGTGGACAATTCATACTTAAACATGACATAGCCCTATTGAACATTACATTTTTGCATAACTGAAATAATTAAACACGGCACAGTTAAAACACCACATGGCAAAAGCTACTACAACAAAGGGTACGGGTTGGCAAGCTAGAAAAGGTAAGATTTGCTGATAGGATGTTGCCTCACATGTCATGGACGGGATCCTTCCAGTTGGAAGAGCACAGACCCATGGTGCGCTCTCTGATGTCACAGATGGATTGTTTCACCTTGGAAGAACCTTTGTGGGTGCCCTCCTCATGGTCATGGTCGATGAGATCTAACTTGGCAATTGAGGATCCCAAGCCACCGCCGTAGAACTTGTCCTTCAGAAATGACAAAATGGGATCAATGGCATACAAGGATCGCAAATCCTTGACCGCGTGGTGGAGGAGATCAGCGGCAGGGCCGTCGAAGAGATTGACGGCGGCTGAACCAGAGGGGATGGGGATGGACCACTTAACCTATGACATGTCCCGCGTGAAGCCGTCGCTGTCGACGAGCTTGATGTCGTAGCCAGCTTTCCCGAGATATAGTAATACAATAGCCCGCTAACATGAAACCTTCGGCATGGCAACGTAGTCAACGTCTTTGCTGGCTTCCGCGGCGAGGTGTTGCTCCGGGATCGATAGGTCGGGGCGAACGGCGGCCACCTCGCCAATGTCCGCCAGAGAGGCCATGATAAACCTCTTCTTGGCCAAATGCTCGTCGGGCTCCCCGAGATACGTGGTTGGGCTTAGGCTGCGACATTCTGGAGTAGGGGATGTGGATCTGGCGGGGAGGGACACCGCAGGCCTCATCTAAAAACTCAGGGGAGTGGGGTGATGGTATGGGAATCGCTGGGTAACCTCAACTTTATTATCTAAGCTAGGAGGAACGGGCAGACCTGCAGGGGTTGGCGGCGGCGGCGGTGGCGGCGAGCTAGGGTTCGAGGGGGGAGGGTGCAGGTGGGGGACTGTGGAGGGGGGCGGGGTGGTGTTTGACGATACGCCGCGGCTACTGAAATTTTTAGTAATGGTGGGTGGAGATGGTGGTGGACGAGGGAGGGCGACGGTTCAAATGCCTCGGCTACTGCAATTTTACTATAAGGTCGGTGCTGGAGGAGTGGGGGCGACGGTTGAAGTACCGCGGCTACTAAAATTTTGGTAAAGGAATTGATGCGGGGCGGGAGCACCCAAGATCACACACGGTCCAATAAGAATATGCGTGTATGATAATAAGGAAAAGCGGCAGAACCTCCGATTTTTGCAACGCTCAAGGCGGGTAGTTTGTTTTTAGATTTCTAGCTAGCTGGTCTATCGCACACGGTTCGTCCTAATTTTCAGACGCACACGTGGAATTCAATCTAAATAAACTACCCGCCTTTAGCTTGCGCAGTTGGTGATTTTATAGCACACTAGCATCGCACACGGTTAAGCCAGTACCTCCACCTTTGCTCGCGCTTGCACAGTCGTGGTGATTCACAGCGCACTTGCATCACACACGGTTAAGCCAGTACACCCGTGTCCATTGAGCATCATCCGAGTCTTTGCAGCAAAAAAACGTCAGAGAGGGTCAGAAGACAGCCACACCAGCATGTGGCCCAAATATATATGATTGAAAATGGTGGTCTGTGATGTTCAAAATTCCAATGCACAACTTTGACCGCGCGGACCCACGGTTGGGCGCGTCGTCGAAGATCAATGAGAGGGGCCAGAAGTCAAGAACCACCTGGAAGTGGCCAAATATATGTAGGAATATAGGGTGTGATGTTCAAAACTTTAAATACACAATGCACAACTTTTGGTGGCACCTGCCTCGCAAACCCGAAAGCACCCTTGGATATATCTATAATGACATAATGTCATAGCTTCCTAGCTAGGGTGCTTGACCCACCTCCCACTTCGTGTCAGCGGGGCAGATGCACGTAATGATACTTTGGTCATACATGCATGTCGCCATGACCTACCATAAGACGGACCAGTGAATCTATCGCTTGGTCAAACAACAACTGTTGTTGTCGATAAAAAATGGATAGAATATATGTATAAACCGCTTGGGCCAATAGATTGAACCATCATAAAAAATCACACGAGAGGGACCACAAAACCAGCACCGCCTGCATGCGGCCCAAAATGATGTACGTTGGAAGGGGTGATGTGTGTTTTCAATATCAAATAATGTACAATTTAGATGTGGCGCCTGCCTCTCGATACAGACAATAACCATGAAAGCCAGGTAATAAAGACGAGATACGCAGGGTACGGTGTCGGTCGAACCCACCAATCCGAGCGTGTGGGAGGGAATCCTGACAATGCATGAGCTCGAACTTTGGTTGAACGACATGTGATGGTGACCGGCCCTAACACGAACTAGGAGGAATCCATTCATGGCCAACACATACCCCTCGTTATCGGTTAAAGGGATGATATATATACACTCGGGGAGCCCACAAATATGCGTGTCGTCACAAAAAACCGCTCAAGGGAGATGTGGTCGATCAGAAGACCCCCTATACACTGCATGCGACCCGAAAATATGTATGGGTGGTGTGTGATGTGTTCAAATCCCCAATGCACAACTTCGATGGGGCACCAACTACATTACAAACCAAACACCGTACCCGACCCCAAGCCAGGTTCAATACGTACGATGTCGGTTCCCCAACTTCGAGGCGGGGGGGGGGGGGTGTCGTCCAACGCATGCGCTCAAACTTTATTTGGTCTAACATGGCACACATAGCAATAGGAAACCATCATGGTCAAACCCTTCTCGTATGTTGGGTCAAAGGGATAGATTGTGTGGGTCCCCCTTGTTATCGGTCAAGGATGATATATATAGACCTCGGGGAGCCCACAGATATGTGCGGCGTCTATAAACCGCACAAGGGAGACATGCTCGATCAGAACACCCGGCCCCCTATACCCTGCATGCGGCCCGAAAAATATGTATGGGTCTGGTGTGTGATTTGTTCAAATCCCGAAAGCACAAGTTCGATGGGGCACCAACTACATCAGTAACATTACAAACTGAACAACGTACCCCCGCAGCCAGGTTAAAGACATAAGATGTCGGGAACGCAACTTCGAGGCGGGTGGGGGGTAGGGGTGCCGTCCAACGCATGTGCTGAAACTTGATTTTCTCTAACATAGCACATGGAGCAAAGAGTAAACCCTTCTCATGCATTGGGTCAAAGGGATAATTTATGTGGGTCTATAGATGTCGATCATTCTTCAATTTTTGAGAACAAAAAATAACCAATAAAAAAACATATTCTACAAATTAGCAAAACAAGGATCCCAATGTTTATATAATCGTCATGATAGGTCACTATACAGACATTTAGATGATAAATGTCTATAATGACCGTATCGTGGCATTTAAATGAAGCTTAAGATATGCAACTTCCCACCGGGTCACCCATCCTTAAAATACTCCAGCCTGAGCACGCTTAACTTCTGCGTTCTATTCGACTATGTTAGTGGATGGGAAGGCGCCCCTTGCCGATAAGAATTGCCTCCTTGCCTTTAAGGCATTTCACGCTGGTCACCCTATGGGACCTACTCCCTACTATCACACACGTTTGTGCTTTTAGAAACTGTGTGCAATATTTACATGGCCGGTGTGTCACCGCCTAGCCTTCTATGAGCACTGACACTGGCAGTGGGAAACCGATGGGAGAAGAGGCGGGAAACCGATGGGAGGAGTGGCGGGAAACGGTAGCGTGTTTGGATATATAACAACATTAATATGGAAAACTTAGTAGAGAAGGAAGCGAGAGCTAGCATGACGCATGCGCACAGTGCTTACCCACGGGTGACAGACGGTTGACCAGAACTGCTTTAAATATTCAGGGTTCATTTGGCCTTTTTTATACATTATAATTAAGTTCTATAAGCATTAATTTAATGTGCATAATTCAAATTAGTGCACCAAAATGGCTACAAAAATCATACATGTGTCCTTGGATGCATGTTTAGGTCCCATGCAAAGAATGAGAATGAATTACAACTGTCTCGACGTCTGGCTCGGCCTCGGACATTGAGAATCTCGGTTTTTAAATCCCCGTAAATCCAAAACTCACCCGAAAATCGTGAAACATGGCATGGTGTCACGACATGGCACATATATGTCGAGGAAAAAAATTTGTCCATTTTGGGGCAAGTTTTATTACAAGCCTCTTACAAACCGGAGCTTCTCTCAAGAAGCCTCGTGGTTCCGATAGGCAAATGTGTCCCCCTTGTGGGCGAAACGATAATCACTGCCTCTTTTCGCCTTGTATTTTTTTCTACAGGCAACATGGAACGACAGGATATCCATGCTGAAATTTCAAATTATTCAAGGTTTGTTTGGCTTTTTTATACATTAATTGAGTTTCCTAGGCATTTAATGTCCATAATTCAAATCTGAACTACAAATACATGCTCCAGTTCACCAAAATGGCTAGAAAAATCATACATGTGTCCTTGGGTGCATGTTTAGGTCCCATGCAAGGAGTGGGAATGAATTACAACCGTACCGGCGTCCCGGCTCATCCTCAAACATTTCGAATCTCGGTTTTTAAATCCCCGTAAATCCAAAACTCACCCGAAAATGGTGAAACTTGGCATGGTGTCACGACATGGCACATATATGTCAAGGAATTTTTTTTGTCCATTTTGGGGCAAGTTTTATTACAAGCCTCTTACAAACCGGAGCTTCTCTCAAGAAGCCTCGTGGTTTCGATAGGGAAACATGCCCCCCTTGTGGGTGAAACGATAATCACTGCCCCTTTTTGCCTTGTATTTTTTTCTACATGCAACATGGAATGACAGGATATCCATGCTGAAATTTAAAATTATTCAGAGTTCGTTTGGCCTTTTATACATTAATTGAGTTTCCTAGGCGTTTAATGTCCATAATTCAAATCTGAACTACAAATACATGCTCCAGTTCACCAAAATGGCTAGAAAAATCATACATGTGTCCTTGGGTGCATGTTTAGGTCCCATGCAAGGGGAGGGAATGAATTACAACTGTACCGGCGTCCTGGCTCGTCCTCAAACATTTGGAATCTCGGTTTTTAAATCCCCGTAAATCCAAAACTCAACCGAAAATCGTGAAACTAGGCATGGTGTCACGACATGGCACATATATGTCGAGGAAATTTTTTTGTCCATTTTGGGGCAAGTTTTATTACAAGCCTCTTACAAACCGGAGCTTCTCTCAAGAAGCCTCGTGGTTCCGATGAGGAAACGTGCCCCCCTTGTGGGCAAAACGATAATCACTGCCCCTTTTTGCCTTCTATTTTTTTTCTACAGGCAACACGGAACGACAGGATATCCGTGCTGAAATTTAAAATTATTCAGGGTTCATTTGGCTTTTTTATACATTAATTGAGTTTCCTAGGCATTTAATGTCCATAATTCAAATCTGAACTACAAATACATGCTCCAGTTCACCAAAATGGCTAGAAAAATCATACATGTGTCCTTGGGTGCATGTTTAGGTCCCATGAAAGGAATGGGAATGAATTACAACCATATCGGCGTCCTGGCTCATCCTCAAACATTTGGAATCTCAGTTTTTAAATCCCCGTAAATCCAAAACTCCCCAGAAAGTCATGAAAGTTGGCATGGTGTCACGTCATGGCACATATATGTTGTGGTAAAAACATTGTCTAATTTGGGCCAAACTTTATTACAAACCTCTTACAAACCGGAGCCTCTCGCAAGAACCCTCGTGGTTTCGATAGGGAAACGTGTCCCCTTGTGGGCGAAACAATAATCGCTCCCTCTTCTAGCCTTGTATTTTCTTCTACACGCAACATGGAACAACAGGAGATTCGCGCTGCACTTTGAAATTATTCAGGGTTTGTTTGACCTTTTTTATTCATTATTGAGTTTTCTAGGCATTTAATGTCCATAATTCAAATCCGAACTACAAATACATGCTCTAGTGCACCAAAATGGCTAGAGAAATCGTACATGTGTCCTTGGGGTGCATGTTTAGGTCCCATGGAAGGAATGGGAATGAATTCAAGCGTCCCGGCGTCCTGGCTCGGCCTCAAACACTGCGAATCTCGGTTTTTAAATCTCTGTAAATCCAAAACTCACCAGAAAATCATGAAACTTGGCACGGTGTCATGACATGGCACATATATGTCGTGGTAAAAAAATTGTCCAATTTGGGCCAAGCTATATTACAAGCCTCTTACAAACCGAAGCTTCTCGCAACCCTCGTGGTTCCGGTAGGGAAACATGACCCTCTTGTGGGCGAAACGATAATCGCTACCTCTTCTCGCCTTGTATTTTGTTTTCTACAGGCAACATAGAATAACAGGAGTGTCGTGCTGAAATTTGAAACTGTTCAGGGTTTGTTTGTCCATTTTATATATTAATTGAGTTTTCTAGGAATGAATTACAAACGTCTTGTCGTCCTGAAACATTGAGAATCTTGGTTTTTAAATCCCAGTAAATCGAAAACTCACCCAAAAAACATGAAACTTGGCATGTTTTCATGACATGGCACATATATGCCATGGTAAAAAAATCGTACAGTTTGAGACAAGGCGCACACATTAATAGCCAACAAAGTCCTTTTGAAAGAAATAGCTGACACGTTAATATCGCCAACGGTTGTATTATAGGAACCGTGTGTTCCCGTAACCATTTAAGTGCGGCCACGCATCCCTCTTTTCTTATGGGATAGTACTACCTCCATCCTCGTTCATTGGTCATCTTTGTATTTTGTGCCAAAATTTAACCATACTCGGTGGAGTGCATGCAGCTGTTTGATTAGACGGGACTAGCGCGAGAAGTCCGTCGTGCAGGCTCGACGGGATGCGTGCGAGCAGTCCGCCGCGCAGGCTCGACGAGACGCGTGCATCCTGTCCACCTCGCAGGCTCGACGGGACACGTGCGAGCAGCAAGGCCGCCCATGCTCACCGGGAAGCCAGCTCTTTGACCTCCATCCACCAGCCGCCCGCCTCGCTCACAACTTCTCCATTAATGGTGGCCGAGCCGCTGTTTAACACACGGTTAATTAAAGCACCTGGACGGAGGGTGTTTGCTTGTGATCCCATGGCCCCGCTCAACGTTAGCATTTGCTTTGTTCGTGTTTTCAACTCGTATTCCGAATAATTTCAAATGCCACATAGGGCAACAGATAATACGACGACAAATAAAATGGCAACGGATAATACGACGACAAAGTTACATTGGCGCGAATAATAATTGTCTTACATATTCCGGATAATTTAATATGCCACATGCGGCAAAGCCTGGAAGACACGGGGGCAAGAGAAGAAGGAAATCACAGACAATGATCTGGGTCGCTACTGTCTCTACTCCTCGATGGATCACCGGACGATGATATGCTCCAGCTCCTCCTTCAATTCCTCACGACTTTGCTTGACAGCAGCCACGGATTCCTCCACCTCCTGCTCGCGCTCGATCCGGAGCTTCCTCAAGTCACCCATCAGTTCCTCGACGACCGCTTTCAGCGTCATCCCCGAGGCACTGCTCTGCTCATGCAGCATCTTCCAGCCGGCGGCCTCCTCCTCCTTCTTGGCGAGCGCCTTGAGGAGCTTTGCATTGTCACCCATGAGTTTCTCGACGAGGCCGATCGCCTTCTCAACTGAGGCATCGTTGATCTCGAGCAGCTTCATCAAGCCGTCGACCAGCTCATGCTGCTTAATGAGGCCAGCGAGAATGTCATCGTCACTGGCCAAGGACTTCAGCAACGCCAGCTCATCGCGATCGCCTACGCGATGAGTGCGCTTGTGAGAGCCCTCACGTGCTAGTGAGAGCTTGTTCGAGGGCTTCGCGGCGCGCCGGGACATCTCTGCTGCGGCTGCCGCGTAGTGGCGGGACCTCTCTAGTGCTTCCGCGGCCTTGGTCTTTGCTCCCTGGTTATATGTCCACCCGAAACTCCACCTATCGGTCATGGCGGAACGACTTGATAGGAAAGACCTGTTTTGTGAGTGATGAGAAGAGGAATTGTGAAGTAATTTTCGAGTGGGTGGTTTTTATAGGCCGGTGCTAAGTGTGAACGACATTTAGGTTTGATCGGTGTGAACAGATTTGCAATTACTTATTGCGTTGTAATCTGGAATGTGACGAGAAACAAGTCAAAATTTATTGATGGTTCTGGGCTCGAAGTCCGAAACACAACTTCATATGGCTGCCCGTTTCTGTTGTTCTGGCTCATCGCAAACAGTTCTATGGATCAACCGTATGCCACACATCGCACACGCATCGGAAGCCCGAAACGGTTCCCGGATGGCGTACGTGGGCCCGCGTTCTCGGATGTACGTGTACGTGTCTGCCCACTATCACACACGGTACAGATAACACCATCGTGTCCGATGGATGCACTGTCGCGCCTCCCATCGGGTTCCAGAAGGTTGACCAGAATTGCAATATGCAGGTGTGGTTGCTTGCCGTTGAGGCGGCCGCGGCGCGCTCTGCTCGCGTCCGTCCGCATATTTTGCTCGCCATTGAGGCGGTCGTGGCGCGCTCTGCTCTGGCGTCCCTCCGCGCGCTCTACTCGCCGTTTAGGCGCCCTCAGGTCGCGTCCCTCTACGCGCTCTGCTCACCGTTTAGGCACCAAGGCTCGCTCAGGTCGTGTCCCTCCGCGCGCACTCTGCTAGCGGTTGGGGCCGGTGCACGATCACGTTGGGGAAGCTTTAGTTATTTGATCTTAGATTATGTTAGTTAATTATACCTCCAGAGCCGGAATCATCCAGCTCTAGAGGTATAATTAATTAACCCAAACTATGATCTCCGGCGCTCGTTCCCGTCGCGCAACTCCGTACTGTCATCGTCCGTTGGGGGTATGCCGGTATGTGTGGGTAACTAGCTAGCAAGTGGATTAGTAGTGAGTCGCCGCCGGCGGCCATTGTTGTGGTTATTTATAGCTAGCAGCTGGCTAGGAGATTGGGGATTTTACAATTCACCCCTGTGGAGCGCGGGAAGCCTTCGCTGGAGCGCGGGAAGCTTTCACCGGAGCGTGGAAAGACTAAGTGGAGCACACAACCCGACAACCATATGCGGTGTCACGTGTTACCACACACGTGTTAACATAAGGAAATGTATGTATAACTTACTAATCATCGCACACGAGTACTCGCACATGCATCGTGTGTGATACTCCTAGCTATCACAAGCAACTAGTATGCATTTTTCAAAGTTTTTACTACACACAGAATCGCACACGAATTAACTCTAGTAACCATCTGTGTTATATTTTCTCATCGCAAACAGTTCATCCGAGTGGGTTGTTTGCCGTGTATCACACACATCTTGTTTACACGAATCGTTTGTGTTCTTCTGGCTCATAGCAAACAGTTTATCTATGTGAACTGTATGCCGCATATCACACACATCTTGTTAAACTGAACCGTTTCTGCTGTGTTCCTAATTGAAAATAGTTCATCCGAGTGAACCATATGCCATATATCGCACACACCCTGATCTGGCTGACCGTTTCTGTTGCATTCCCTAATAGCAAATAGTTCATCCGAGCGAATTGTATGCCGTGTGTCGCACACACAATAATATAGCTGCCCGTTTCTGTTGTTCTGTCTCGTCGCAAATAGTTCTTATGGAATAACCGTATGTCACGCATCGCACACGGAATTAGAATATGAACCGTGTTTGATGTATCCGCCATCGCAAATGTTTTGCATCTTTTTTGATAGTTTTTTTACATCACCGTTTGTGATTAATGCATCGCACACAGTTTCGTCGAAGGGTCTCTGATTGTAGTGTCGCGTTAGCAGCATCCTGCAGTAGTGCTAGAACAAAACTTTTGTCTTAATTATCAAGACTTATTCCCATTTGTACATATCACACATACTACTACTACATCTACTCTTAAGTATTTCAAGTGCAAAAGACGGGAGTCGTAGGACATAACTTCACGGTTGCGAATTTACACACTTCTCTTCCTTACTCTTGCATTCCTCATTGTCCGACGTAGATCAACTCCTCTAAAACCAAAAATGTAAATGAACTCCAAGGGAAAAAAAGAGAGTAAGACAAAAGCAAAGCTTATTCTATTTATTTGGTTTTTGTGTTTTTGAAAACTAACTTGCAAACGAAAAATTGCAAAGGGAAAAGCAAATAAAAAGCAAACAAAAAGCAAAGTGTTGGAACAAACCAACACCAGTGTTTTGAAGCTCCTCGAGCTTAAGTACAACCTCATTACAATTTATTCAAATAATACTGCCATATCTTGATGTAGAAGTGGTGATGACCTCCCCCAAGCTTAAGATTTTGCAAGCTCAAACCGCCGAGATCATTGTGGCGGTTGGTCAGGATCCCATCCTTGTCTCCAGTTGGAGAAGTTCATGTTGATGTAGACGGACGTGCTTCAAAGGGACTTGGCGAGGTTGCTCATATCTTGGACAGAGCCCTGGAGGCTGCAGAGGTCAGCATAGGTGGTGTAGTCTCCTTGTTGTGGCTGCTCTTGGGGCTGCTCCTCTTCCCCGTTGGTGGCATGTTCTTCTTCATCTACATGCTCAGGTTCTGCGCCTTCTTGGTCAAAAGATGCATCTCCTTCCTGCGCAACATAATACAATTTCCCATTTTCTATGGAAAAATGGTTGGGCATAGGAGTGGGCAACAAGTATGCCACTCCAGGAATTTTGATGCAATTACAACCATTACAAACTACTAGCATTCCAACGCTAGTAAGAACACGAATATTAACAAGGTTGTTACCGACAATGGGGCGAAGGTGATTGTAGTTGAGGCCAAGGGAGTTGGCCAACATGGTGATCACTCCTCCACACACGATATCTCCTTGTGCATGATTTTCTTGATGTGCGAGGTGTAGCAAAAGTATTGCCCCTAGGTTGGGCGAATAACTGACGTCAATGTTTGCTACCTTCCCGAGAACTAGCATGTTCTTAACATTCACCTTAGAAACTTCTCCTCGTGCCTACAATGAGTTAGTGATAACATAATAGAAATAATGTATAGCAGGACTTTTAATGGAACTGGCTCTTGAGCCTCTGATGCTCATCTGGTTGAAGGTTTGCCTCGAGTGCGGGTTAGTGTAATCATAAATATAGTAGATGCCATCATCATTGTTGGTGAAATCAAAGTAATTGCACCACTCTTGAAAAGTGATGTTGAAGTCTTGGTCCAAGAGATGGAAAGTGGTCCACTCCTCCTCGTATGCATTGGGAATCAAACCAACATTATGCGAGAGAGTAATAAGAAACTCAAGTGTCATGTGTTCATATGTCTCACATCCCTGATAAACAAAATGGTGCAACCCTGGATTATTGCAAAGCAAATTGAGATCATTGGTAATACCTAGCTTGGCGAGTGTCGACGTGCAAACCTATTTGGATGCTTTGATCTTCCTTGTACTGAATTTCCTAAACTTCCTTCTTGCTTCATGGTCGGTGAGGACGATCCCCTGAGTGAAAACTTGTTGTGGCAGTGCGGTGGATGAACTCAAAGCACCGCGTACGCGAGTGGACCTTCTTGTAAACATCTACAAAACAATTTTCCAGTCCAATACAATTAAACAATATTGATCCTACGGTAGTCACAACATCATACTCCTCTAAAAACATCAAGGAATCCAAGCCAAACTCAAATTTGGATAAAAAATATGCATTCCTAGTCATGGCAATGCTAGGCATGTAGAACACGGATTCGCGATCGCACACACGGGCAAGGCGACGGTTTAAAACTCCGTCGCGGAAAGGGGGTAAAAACCATTTGAATAGCAGCTCTCTGCACTATTGAATATAATTGAGTTTTGGATCCTATCTTGCAAGTTGTATGCACCTATTACGTGTTATGATCCGCATACCAAGTGATAATAATTGGGATTCTTTTCGATGATGACCATAGTATAAGGAGTTCATGTATTCACTATGTGTTAATGCTTTATTCTGGTTCTTGATACATCTCCAACGTATCTATAATTTATGAAGTATTCATGCCATGTTTACAACAATTTTATATGGTTTTGGTATGATTTGATTAGAACTAACCCGGACTGACGCGTTTTCAGCAGAACTACCGTGGTGTCGTTTTTTGTGCAGAAATAAAAGTTCTTGGAATGGGCTGAAAATTTACGGTGATTTTTTATGGAACAAAAGAGACCCCCGAAGCACCGGAGCTGGGCCAGGAAGTGGACGAGGTGGCCACAAGCCGCCAGGGCACGCCCTGGGGGGTAGGACGCGCCCCTACGGCTTGTGGGCCCCCCGGGCACCCCCTTGACATGAGACCGACGCCAAAAATTCCTATATATTTTGGAACCTCCAGAAAGAACCCTAGACGAGAAGTTCCGCCGCCTCAAGCCTCTATACCCATGAAAAATCAATCTAGGCCCTCTTCGGCACCCTGCCGGAGGGGGCCATCATCACCGGAGGCCATGGAGGAGGAAGCCGGAGGGGGCCATCATCACCATGGAGGCCAATGACCAGAGGGAGAACCTCTCCCCATCTAGGGGGGAGGCCATGGAGGAGGAAGCACAAGGGGGAGACTCTCTCCCCCTCTCTCTCGGTGGCGCTAGAGTGCCGCCGGGGGAACCATCGCCGTGGTTATCATCTTCATCAACATCACCATCTTCCTCACCGTCCTCATCTCTTTTAAGCGGTCCACTCTCCCGCATCCCGCTGTAATCCCCTACTTGAACATGGTGCTTTATGCCACAAATTATGATCCAATGATGTGTTGCCATCCTATGATGTTTTGAGTAGATTTCTTTTGTCATTTGGGTTGATTGATGATCTAGATTGGTTTGAGTTGTATGTTTTATTTTGGTGCTGTCCTATGGTGCCCTCTGTGCCGCGCACATGTGAGGGATTCCCGTTGTAGGGTGTTGCAATACATTCATGATTCTCTTATAGTGGGTTGCTAGAGTGACAGAAGCTTAAACCCGAGTAAGGGGGTTGTTGCGTATGGGAGTAAAGAGGACTTGATATTTAATGCTATGGTTGGGTTTACCTTAATGATTTCTAGTAGTTGACGATGCTTGATAGAGGTCCAATCATAAGTTCATATGATCCAAGTACGGAAAGTATGTTAGCTCATGGCTCTCCCTCATATAGAATTACAATAATGATTACCGATCTTGTTAACAATTGCCTAGGATAATTCCGCACACCGATCCATCATTATTCCACACTCGCTATTTGTAATATATTATAATATATTCTAGCTTTATGATAACAACACCTATTTTTATATTTTAGCTCTCCGATATCATGCAAAGCTATCCTCTTTATACCCACAACGTAGTTTTATTTCTCGTTTCTAGATGAAAGCAAACGCTTGATGTACGTAGAGTTGTATCGGTGGCAGATAGGACTTGAGAGAATATTGATCTTACCTTTAGCTCCTTGTGGGTTCGACACTCCATACTTATCACTTCCATCTTTGGAAATTGCTACGATGATTCCTCGCACTTGGGGATTATGAAGCTCTTTTCTGGCGCCGTTGTCGGGGAGCAATAGCGTGGGGTTGATATTCTCGTGTGTGCTTGTTTGCTTTCTTCACTAAGCAGATTTTGTTTTCCCTTTTGTTTTTGTTTTCTTTAGTTCTGGGTGAAATAAATAAAATAATGCAAAATAAAAAAAAATAAAAAAAAATCTACTTGCCTCTTATGCCTAAAAACTTTTTCAAAAAGAGAAGTGATTGGAAGGTTATGCATTGGAGAAGTGAGGGTCGACCTTGAACACTTGCGTTCATGCTCATGGAAACAATGTAGAATTTTTCATGGAAGTTTCTAAAAAATAATTATCCCCTTGTATATATCCATTTTATTATAAAAATAATGTGCCAAGATTTGGCTTTAGGATGATTAGATTACTTGTTTGCTATGTGCGGTGCAAAAACAGAAACTTTGGCTGTAGTGCGTGAATTTACTTTTTTTTAATGGAATGTCAAAAGTTTCTGAAATTTTTTCACAGTACTTCTATGAATTTTTTTTATTTTTTCCTATTTTTTCAGAATTTTTGGAGTTACATAAGTATGGTAAATATTCAGATTGCTACAGACTGTCCTGTTTTTGACAGATTCTGTTTTCTATGTGTTGTTCGCTTATTTTGATGAATCTATGGGTTGTATCGGGAAATATGAACCATGGTGAAGTTGGAATACAGTAGATATAATACTAATATGAAATTGGAATGAGTTTACAACAGTACCTAAAGGTAGTGATTTGCTTTATTATACTAACGGATCTCACAAGGGTTTTTGTTAAAGTTTTGTGTGGATGAAGTGTTCAAAGATCGAGGAGGTATCGATATAAGAAGAATACGGAGAGACAAGAGTTCAAGCTTGGGGATGCCCAAGGCACCCCAAGTAAATATTTCAAGGAGACTCAAGCATCTAAGCTTGGGGATGCCCTGGAAGCCATCCCGTCTTTATTTTTCAACAATTATCGGTATACCTCGGTTTTTGTTTTGTTCACATGATATGTGTCTTTTGTGTTTTTATTTTCCTTTATGCACAATTCTAGTATGAGTAGTCCTTTATGGCTTTATAGAATGCTCTTTGTGCTTCACTTAAATCTTTTGAGTATGGCTTTATAGAATGCTCTTTGTGCTTTACTTAAATCTTTTGACTATGGCTTTATAGAATGCTTCGTGTGCTTCACTTATATATTTTGAGTTTGGATATTGGTCAATCTATATTTATTGTAGAATTCTCTATGAACTTCACTTACATCTTTTGGAGTATGAATAAAATTATCATCAAAATTGGGCTTGGAAGAGTATCATTGAAATATCACTGCTTAGCTAAAAAGGTTTAAAGAAAAGTTCTTGTTTAGAGACAACCTAATACTTATCCTTACTGTTTTTGTGTGTTGACATGATTAAGATACTGTAGTAATCATGTTTTATAGTTTTTGTTTCAATAAAGTGCCAAGTAAAGCCTTTGGGATAGTGTGGTTGATAGTTGACTTGATTCTGTGCAAAAACAGAAACTTTTGCGTCCAGTAACAGAATTGTTAAAATTCACTGGAACATGGAAAATTCTGATTTTTTTACAAAAGATTGATATACAAATTGTCTACCTTTTCCTAATTTTTCAAAAAAAATGGAGTAATAGAAGTATGAGCATAATTCAGATCTTTACAGACTGTTCTGTTTTTGACAGATTTTGTTTTCAATGCATAGTCTGCTTGTTTTCTAGTTTCTATGGCTTATATTGCTTAATATAAATTGTGGAAATTATAGAATAAAGTAGGAATTATGTGGAAACAATTATGAATCTTGTCTTTGACAGTACCCAAGTGAATGATTTGTTTTACTATACTAACCCATCTCACAAAGTTCCGTTAAGTTTTGTGTGATTGAAGTTTTCAAGTTTTGGGTGAGATATCGATATGAGGAGAATCAGGAGTGACGAGACCCTAAGCTTGGGGATGCCCAACGCACCCCAAGATAAAATTCAAGGAAGATACAAGCAACTAAGCTTGGGGATGCCTCAAAAGGCATCCCCTCTTTCATCCTCAACACTATCGGTATACCTTACTTGGAGCTATATTTTTATTCGTCACATGATATGTGTTTTGCTTGGAGCGTATTTTCATTTTACTAGCAGTTTGAATAAAATCATTGGATCTGAAATCTTGAATGATAGAGAGAGTCCTCACATGGCTATTTAACTAATTGACTACGCATTGATCTTCACTTACATCTTTTTGGAGTAGTTTTGTCAATTACTCTCGTGCTTCACTTATATCCTACGAGTAAATGATTGAATGAATTGAATATCATAAATCTGAAATTATTTATGTTTCATATGCTTATCCCATGGGGATTAATGACTTCACATATAAGAAGTATAGGTGGTAAAATTTATTGAAAGTTAGCAAACACCGCATTGGTCACTTGAACAATTCATGAAAGAATATTGAAGGAAGAGAGATTTCACATATAAATATACTATCTTGGACATCTTCTATGATTGTGAGCCCCATTAATTATTTTCAAACTTGAGCAAATTAGTTGAAGTTGGACAAGGAAGACAACGTAATGATTTATGTTTGGGTATATTTGTATAGAAGTTATATTGTTATGGATCCTCCAACATGTGGTGCTTGCTTAGGATCTTTTGCTAGCCAAAATTTTGTACTAAGTAGAGATACTACTTGTGCATCCAAAAGCCCTTAAACCCCGTTTCTTGCCATGAGTGTCCACCATATCTACCTATGGATTGAATAAGATCCTTCAAGTAAGTTGTCATCGGTGCAAAAAAGCAATAAAAATTGCTCCTAAATATGTATTATCTTTTATTGTAAGGGAAAATAAGCGTTGTACAAACTTGTGATGGTAAAGAAATAAAAGCGACGGACTGCATAATAAAGATTGCTATCACAAAGGGCAATACAATGTGACATTCCTTTGCATTAAGGGTTTGCACATCCAAAAATAAAAAGCGCATGACAACCTCTGCTTCCCTCTGCGAAGGGCCTATCTTTTACTTTCATGTATTTACTTTTATGTAAGAGTCAATAGTATTCCTTCTTATGTCAACCTCAATTATTCTTTAGTTGGCAAGCATCATGTGGTGGGGAAAGATCCAAGCATATATGGACATTCAAATATATTTGATCATGAATTATTATTGTTGACAATTATCTATATGGTAAATAAGTTGGGAGGCGAAACATTAAGCCCCTATCTTTCTCTGTGTTCGACGGATGCTATTTGTTCTAAAAATATGCTTTGAAGTTAGCAATCATGGAAGACTATATGATAGTTGAGTATGTGGAATTTTCTAAATCAAAGCTCTTACATAGACCCTTCCTGAAAGTAAGATGAATTGCAATTGTTTGGTAACTGAGAACATAGTTTGTTAGTTTTCAAGAAACTTTATGGTCTATACTTTAACATGTGAATAGCTTGTTACTTGATCATGAGAAGTCTTATGAGATGAGCTACTGTTTATGATACATAATGATGCTAGAAAAAGTGTTTGGAACTATCATTGATCAAATTATGCACTATGCTAACATTCACACTTCATAAATTATTTCTTTTATCATTTACCTACTCGAGGACGAGCAGGAATTAAGCTTGGGGATGCTGATACATCTCCAACGTATCTATAATTTATGAAGTATTCATGCCATGTTTACAACAATTTTATATGGTTTTGGTATGATTTGATTAGGACTAACCCGGACTAACGCTGTTTTCAGCAGAACTACCGTGGTGTCGTTTTTTGTGTAGAAATACAAGTTCTCGGAATGGGCTGAAAATTTACGGTGATTTTTTATGGACCAAAAGAGACCCCTGAAGCACCGGAGCTGGGCCAGGAAGTGGACGCAGTGGCCACAAGCCGTCAGGGTGCGCCCTGGGGGGTAGGGCGCGCCCCTACGGCTTGTGGGCCACTCGGGCACCCCCTTGACGTGAGACCAACGCCAAAAATTCCTATATATTTCGTAACCTCCAGAAAGAACCCTAAACGAGAAGTTCCACCACCGCAAGCCTCTGTACCCACGAAAAATCAATCTAGGCCCTCTCCGGCACCCTGCCGAAGGGGGCCATCATCACCGGAGGCCATGGAGGAGGAAGCCGGAGAGGGCCATCATCACCATGGAGGCCAAGGACCAGAGGGGGAACCTCTCCCCATCGAGGGGGAGGCCATGGAGGAGGAAGCACAAGGGGGAGACTCTCTCCCCCTCTCTCTCGGTGGCGCCGGAGTGCTGCCGGGGGAATCATCACCGCGGTGATCGTCTTCATCAACATCACCTTCTTTATCATCATCCTCATCTCTTTTAAGCGGTCCACTCTCTCGCACCCCGCTGTAATCCCCTACTTGAACATGGTGCTTTATGCCACATATTATGATCTAATGATGTGTTGCCATCCTATGATGTTTTGAGTAGATTTCTTTTGTCTTTTGGGTTGATTGATGATCTAGATTGGTTTGAGTTGTATGTTTTATTTTGGTGCTGTCCAATGGTGCCCTCCGTGCCGCGCACACGTGAGGGATTCCCGTTGTAGGGTGTTGCAATACGTTCATGATTCGCTTATAGTGGGTTGCTAGAGTGACAGAAGCTTAAACCCAAGTAAGGGGGTTGTTGCATATGGGAGTAAAGAGGACTTGATATTTAATGCTATGGTTGGGTTTACATTAATGATTTCTAGTAGTTGCGGATGCTTGCTATAGTTCCAATCATAAGTTCATATGATCCAAGTACGGAAAGTATGTTAGCTCATACCTCTCCCTCATATAGAATTACAATAATGATTACCGATCTTGTTAACAATTGCCTAGGATAATTCCGCACACCGATCCATCATTATTCCACACTCGCTATTTGTAATATATTATAATATATTCTAGCTTTATGATAACATCACCTATTTTTATATTTTAGCTCTCCGATATCATGCAAAGCTATCCTCTTTATACCCACAACGTAGTTTTATTTCTCGTTTCTAGATGAAAGCAAACGCTCGGTGTACGTAGAGTTGTATCGGTGGCAGATAGGACTTGAGAGAATATTGATCTTACCTTTAGCTCCTTGTGGGTTCGACAATCCATACTTATCACTTCCATATTTGGAAATTGCTACGATGATTCCTTGCACTTGGGGATTATCCGTTCTCTATTAAAAGGAGGTCTTACTATCCCTTAGTTTCCTTATGGACCCCGCTACCATGGGAGGGTAGGACAAAAGATGTCATGCAAGTTTTTATTATAAGCATGTATGACTATATACAGAAAACATGCCTACATTACATTGATGAATTGGAGCTACTGTGTATCGCTCTAGGTTTTGACCGTTATATGATGAATGTCATCTAACACAAATATCCATCACTGATCCAATGCCTATGTTTTACTCATATTAATCTTTGCTAAGTTACTACTATTGCTGCTGTTGTTACATTCACTACAAAACTGCTACTGTTACTATTGCTATTGTTACCACTACTATCAAAACTATCATACTACTATGCCACTAAACACTTTGCTGCAGATATTTAGTTCTCTGGGTTGAATTCACAACTCAACTGCTAATACTCATAAATATTCTTTGGCTCCCCTTGTATCGAATCAATAAATTTGGATGAAATACTACCCTCGAAGACTGTCGCGATCCCCTATACTTGTGGGTTATCATCCCCTTAGTTCTCGAGGATATGGATGAACCCTAGTGTGTAATAGATCGTTGATATTAGGATTTAGTATCCTCTTTGCATGTTCATGTTAATAGTCTTCTAGACATTGGGTGAAGTCGGCCATCCAATGTATGCCAATTTTGGACGGAAGGTTATTACTGTTGGCAAACCATGTGGTTGCTGAAGTGGGTGAGGTGACAAACCCCATTTTCCTTCATAGAGGATCATTGTAGCATGGGGTAAAAAAGAGACCACCTATAGGCTACGTCCACGGGGACCTCTTTCCCCTTAATCACCGTTTTAAAACCAAAGTGGGGAAGAACGGTGGTGGCGTATGTGATACTTGCTGCCAAAAGTTTGCACGTATCTGTATCGGCTCTGCCCACAAAAAGAAACATGTAAAGTGGCTTAGGAATCCAAAGTAGCATTGTGTTTGGGCACTGCTATAGATGCACATTAGAGGGGATTCCGGACTCCCAGGGAACGCTCTAATCCCATTGTCCCAAGCTTATTATTTACAATTCCCGTTATTTACTTTTATTGAAATATCCACCCTTACACTTGCAACTTTATTTCTATTATTTTACTCTACTTTGTATTGCTCACAACTATACCTTTTGAACCATTCAAAAGATGAAAGATTGATTTATGTGCTCCCTGTGGGATCGATACTCTTACTTCAAAAAAACTGCAACTAAACCTTATGCCCATGCAGGACATCAACACTAGAAGCGTTGTGTCATCAGCGCTAGATCCTTGCTGATACTTTCAGGATAATCAGAATCTTCTTTGACGTTGTCTTCCGATGAAGATTCAGCCACAACTTTGAGTGTGTGACTCTTCCGGTAACTTGAGCCGTAGAGATCTTTCTTTTCTTCTTCTTGCAGCTCATGAGTGTTCAACCTTGTAACACCCCTATGTAATTGCTTCAATGATCAGCTGATGATGATGCCAAGTCATACCATTTGCAGTGCCAAGTCACATGGGTTAAGGATCCAATTCAAATTCAATTATGAAAATCAACTCAAATTTATAAGTGAAATATGAAGTTGATCAAACACTGATGGAAAAATGTTCATTAATTGGCAAATAATCCAGGAACATTTATAAAACCATCATCAATCACTTTGGAGTTAGATAAGTGACTCAACCAACTTAAAACAGCACCAAAACAGAGTTATTAAATCCATTTAAAATCATTTCAAATTCAAATGGAATCCAAAGTTACTCAAACAAGTTTCTGGTGATAAGGAATATTGCATTGTATTATTTGAGCCTAGTCTCATATTTTACAAAAATGCTAAAGTGGCCTAGCTATTTCCAAGAACGGAAAAGAATAAAAGAAAATAGAAAGCAAAGAAAGGAAAATAAGAAAAGGCCAATGTGCACTGCCACTAGTGCACAGTGCCTGGAGCCAGCCCATCTGGCCCATTACCTCCTTCTCTCTCCTGTGCGTGTCGCCGCCGTTGTGGCGGAGCTCGCGCTCGCCGTCCGCGCGCCGACACGCCAGTGCCACCGACAAAACAGGGACGAGGGGGAGGATAAGGTCAAGCTCCTCCATTCCCCCTGGTCCTCCTCCACCACTCACCGCGCCTCCCTCGTCTCGCTTTCGCTCGTGTCCGCCTTTTCCCTCTCTGGTCCGTCGCGGTCGCCGCTGCGCCTCGTCCGTCCTCGCGGCCACCGGCGCCCTTCTGCTCCTCCGCCGTGTCCAAGCTAAGCGCCGGCCTTCGCCTCTTCCTCCTCGACCAAAAGCTAGGGCCAGGGAGCCCTGCTGCTGACGGATTCGTCGTCGTCTCCGTCTCTGGCCGCCGCATCCGCTCCGTCGACCACCTGCGCTACTAAGCTCCCAAGGGTTTTCCGTAACCGCTCGGTGAGCATCACCTTCCCTCCCCTAGCTCCTCTGTCCTCCTGCGTAGCTGTAGCCGCTGCGCCATGGACGACCGAACGGAGCTCCGCCGGCGTTGGCTTTGCCATCGAAACGGTCGCTGTTGAGCTCGTTTGAGCTCACAATCGTGCTCGCCGTCGCGTTAGGAGTAGGACGAGCTAGCTGCCGCTGCCTGTCGTGCTCGGAGCCGCCGTCCCCATCTTCCTCCGAACGCCGCTGCCGCAAATCTTGTCGCCGTTCCCTATTCCGGCGACCATAGGGTCTGGCGCCGTCACCAACGGACGCGGCACCAAGTGCCCGTTCGAACACAAGTGGCCGCGTTCGAAACAGGCCACCGTAGCGCGATTCCGGCCACTTCCCGAGCACGCCGCCGCGCGATTTGGTCAATGGCGACCAGCCGCCGGCCGCGCTGAGCTGGCAGGACTGGGGCCAACCCCAGTGACACTGCCAGTGGCCCCCACTAGCCCTGTTGACTGGTTTGACCAGTCAACGCGCTGACGTGGCCGTCCTGGGCCACTGACATGTGGGCCCCGCTAGTAATTAGTTAAATAAAACGTTTTAATAATTAAAATCAATTAGATAAACTAAATGACTCACTGACATATGGGGCCCACACCCCTAATTAACCCTGGTAATTAGTTTAATCCACTGTTAGCCTAACAGAGGCTGACATGTGGGTCCCACTGGACCCACATGTCAGGTTTGACTAGGTCAGCGTCACTGTTGACCTGCTGATGTCAGCAACACGTCATGCTGACGTCATAATTCAATTCTGTTAATAAAATTAATTCAAGAAAATCAAATAATCTTTAAAAATTAATAACTTTTAAACCGTAGCTCAGATCGAAAAAGTTAAAACATGAAAGTTGCTCAGAACGACGAGCCGAGTCTGATCGTGCCGTCTGCTTCCTTATCGGAACCCCCTACGTAGGAGAACTCGTAACTCCGAGCTCAATTTTGGTAGATGAATAGTGACTAATCACAGGTTAATAAATCACAGATTAATTCTAAAAATAACCAAAATGACATAGAGGCATATTTAGGCAACCCTGCACTGCATCGTAGCATCGCACGCACTGTGTTGCATCTGCTTGCATTGTATTTACTTGTTTCTTCCCCCCTCTTCTCTTTCGGTAGACCCCGACATTGCCGTAGCTCCTGAGGCAGACGCCACTCCGGAGTACGACTACGTCCCCGACGATCAGGCCCTTGCCGTCGAGCAGACAGGCAAGCACCCCCATTTTGAACATTCCGATATCACCTATTCTCTTCCCTCTTATGCTTGCACTAGATGTTACTGCTGCTGTTACTATCCTATATCTGTTGCATAGCCTGTTTACTTGTAATCTACTGTTGATACCTGCCTGTTATCCTAAACTGTATAGTATAGGATGGGTAGAGCCTTATCAGAGACCCACTTGTCCCGACTGCCCCGCTGGACTCTCAGAAGACCCAAGCAACGGGATCGAAGATTAGACCCGGGCACCGCACGTCACTTCCCCCTATGTTGCTCGACACTACTGGGTTACTATCGAGTGCCGAGGGCGATACCTCGACAGCACTTTAGATGATAACCTTGTAGGTTAGTTACTCGGTCGTGGTAAGCGAGGGTGATTCCTCCTACACCATCCCCGATACCGACGCCGTCGTGCAACATCTCAAGTGTGGACCTCGAGGGTGATTCCTCATTCGTTCACCTTGACGATAGCATCGAGCGGGAATTCCATCGAGGGTGATTCCTCAGGGTTCCCTTCGGTGTCAGACACACAGCTACTTTGGATACTATGACTTGACTTTGAACCATGATACTAAAGACGGGTCGGCCCTGAGGGGTACCCGCGCGAGCATGAATTCGAAGTGATGTGGAGTCGGGTTGACCTGAGAGGTGTCCGCGAGATAACTACGAGGCGTGGCCGGGCATTCTTAGCCCTTGCCGCAAGTCCTCGAGACGGGGCGACGGGGTCACATCGATCGTGAGTCTCTGCTTGTTTCCGCGCGCTCCTAATCCACTAAACGGTTTGGATATTTGATCCGAGGGGCCTCTGGCCTGATAGCACTAACCATCACATGGGCATAGTATGGGCGTTCTGCGCCGTATACATCAGCCGAAGCTCTATTGACGTCAGCGAGGAGCGGCCCGTTTTGGATTGGACTGGGAACGCAACTACGCTTGTATAAGGGGTTGCTAGGTCTGCTTCTGAAACGTCCTTGCAACGTGCAGGGTTCCCAGGGCGAAGGCCCAAGACTCCTGGGGGCATAGGTTAGTCCGGCGTGCTGACCTCTCTTTAGAGCCCAGGTCGGGTTGCGGCGTGTTGCTTAGCCGAGGCCGGGCATGACCCAGTAAAGTGTGTCCGGCCGGAGTTAAGCGAGCGTGGTGGGTAAGTTGGTGCACCCCTGCAGGGAAGAAACTTCTATCGATAGCCTGTCCTACGGTAACGGACACTCGGAGTTGTATCCCGATCGGTACAACTAGAACATGACTTGAGATGGGAACTGGATAGTACGGCTCTGGGATTGCTTTCTCACAGGGAGTCGAGGAAGAATCTCTAGCCGAGGTTGATGACATTACTGCTGTACTTTACATTATGTTAATCTGTTCTCTTCTAATGCTGCAAGACTATTGAAGAAGTTGAAGATGCTAGTCTTTGATAGGACTAGGCTTTCCCCCTCTATTCTGGCATTTCTGCAGCCCAGTCCACATATTCAGCCCCCTTTGAAAATGATGCATATGTAGTGTAGATCCGTGCTTGCTGAGTACTTCGGATGAGTGCTCACGTTTGCTTTATTTTCCTTTTTCCCCCTTTATTCCTTTGTTGCATCCAGACGACGGAGCCCCGGAGCCAGTTGTCCCCGTCGACGACCACTACTACTACCAGCCCGGAGAGTACTACTACTACGAGGAGCCGACTGACGACCAGGAGTAGGATCGGAGGGTCCAGGGCAGGAGGCCCACGCCTTTTCGACCGTAGTTTTTATTTTGCCCCGCCTCTGTGAAGGCTTATCTCTCTTTCTGTAATATATCTGTACCCAGATATCTAATGCTTCCGCTGACACTTGTATGCCATCGAGCTATGTATTCGAGCCCTCGAGGCCCTGGCTTGTAATATAAAGCTTGTATGAATTTATTTATGTTTTAGAGTTGTGTTGTGATATCTTCAAGTGAGTCCTTAGGCTTGATCGTGTGCATTTGCGTGTATGGTTAGTGCACGATTAAGCCGGGGTCGTCACATGTTGGTATCAGAGCCGACTGCCTCTAGGAGTCCCCCTTTCCAACTCTTTGGCCGAAGTTGAGTCTAGTGGTCGAAAACTGTTTTACTAACTTGGCTGTGTGGCTTACGGGCCCACGTCACCAACTGGGTGGTATTAGGATCTTTTATTCCTCGACCTTTACTCTGGGACTCTAATCTCTCTTCTATTCAGGTTTAATAAATTACTGACATCGACACTTAGGATCTCGTAAATTCTATCCACCCGGAGAGCTGGATTCAGTGCGATTTCCTTGTCTTTGATCTGATTAGTCTGATAATCATTTTCCTTTCCATTGTTTTGTTTAACCTTTCAATTCGAGATCTTCTATATTTCTCGTCGTCGAATGACAATCCTGAATCTTCTCTGTTTCAGATGGACCGTCTATTTCCACCTTGCCCTACGACGCAGCTTGTGCTTCGCACCTGTGCTCGAGACGTCCCTGGGTTTCCAGCTGTTCTGATCGCCCTCTTGATCAGGCTGGGATACCGCTGGTGCCCCGAGTACATGGTCTACGAGGTTTATCATGAGTTCAACCAGGAGCAGTACTATGCTGATGTTCGCATCAACGATCAGCAGGATGACTCTAACACTGAGTTACACCTTTTTCACGGTATCGGCGTGACTATTGAGATGGCAGTCCATGATGCCGCCTACTCTGCTGTCGCACGTCTCCGAGGACAGCTCAGCGCTGACTTGGATGCCTCTGAGTATCGGTACATTCCGTACGCCCCTGCTGGAGATGCTACTGTATACTAGACAGCTGTTTCTGCCCCATACGAGCCTCGTCGTTACGATCAGCGAGTTCTGATTCACTATACTCAGGCTCTGGATCGCACTGTTCGAGCTCTTGCCATCGAGTTGTTTGCCACTCGAGCACGACTCTATGAGGCTATGATGCAATTGCTACCAGCTGTTCGTGCAGGGATACATCCGGAGCACATTCTTTACCCGAGCAGGACCGAGATGCCATCAGGAATCGATTGGCCTGCTGTGGGAGGTCACACACCTGCACGTGGACCTCTTCTTACAGCTCGAGACCGGGTTCGGCATCAGAGTGCGCATGGAGCGCAGGATCCTTCTGCGACGAACGTCTGTCATCCGCACTTGCAGCTACCCTGTTTCAGTGGTTTTCTCCGACGTTGATGTTGCCTTTGCTATGTCTCGTTGTGTACTTCCTTACCGTGTGCCTGCGCGCCGCCTAGCATGTCTAGCTTTTAAATTTGCGCCGTTATGCTGCCCGAATGTAACCGACTCTGTATGGATCTGTATGACTTAATGGCTACTATTAAGCATCTGTTGTACTATTTAAATTCCCTCGCGTTACATCATGCATGTCGCTAAACACTCGCATTGGCTTCTGCTAAACTACCCCTGTCGATTTAGCAGGATGGCTGACAACAATCCACCACCGCCGCCGCCACCTGATTACATGGCAGTGATGATGCAACAGTTTGAACTCAATCGCCAATTTATGACGGGAATTATGCAGCAATTCCCTCGTCCTGACGCTAATCAGCAGCCACCGTCCATCACCTTGCCAGAGTTTATGCGACTTAATCCGTCGTTCTTCCGCAACACAGTCAACCCGCTGGATGCCGATGACTGGCTGCGTGACATCTCCTATGAGATGGAGTCTACTGATGTCGCCCTGGCCAATTATGTCACCTTTGCGACATACCTTCTGAAGGGTCCCGCATCACAATGGTGGGCCACTCACCGACAGACCTTACCACCTGGTACCGTCGTCACCTGGGCAAAATTCAAGATTGCTTTCCGCGCCCGCTATATTCCTCAAGCTGTCATAGCACGGAAGAAGGCCGAGTTCCGTAGTCTTGTTCAGGGCAACAAGTCTGTGGAAGTTTATCAGCGCGAGTTTCTTGACTTGTCTTGCTACGCTGAAGAAGACGTTCCCACTGATGACCGAAGGCAGGAGAAATTCCGTGAAGGGCTGCATCATGACATTTAGTTAGCTCTGCTTGTTTAAGACTACCCTGATTTCGCAACCTTGGTGAATAAGGCTATCATGGTCGAGACTGGATTAAAGAAGCATAAAGAAGTGACCAGGCGCACTCGTGAGGCGGGCTCATCTTCGGGCTCATCCTCCCAGAAGCGCCGCATTTGGATACCACAGAGCATGTACCGTCCAGCAGCACCAGTGCACAGGCCTTCCTATGCTGCACCACGTCTGCCTCCTCCACCACCGAGGCAGCCTCTGCAAGCTCCAGCACCTCGAGCTCCTGCACCTCGTCCCGACAATGGACTATGCTTCAAGTGTGGCCAGCCGGGTCACCGTGCCAGAGACTGCTCACAGAGTCAGAATCAGCTAGCTCTTCCTTCTGCTGGCCGTGGTAATGGCCGTGGGAATTCTCAGCCTCGCTACAGCAATGCCAGACCTTCTTATGGTCGTGGACAGAACTACCACATCAATATGGCTGAAGCTCAAGACCAACCTGAAACCGTGATGGGTACACTTCTTGTTAATTCAGTACCTGCATCTGTTTTATTTGATTCAGGAGCATCGCATTCATTCATGTTGGAAGACTTTGCATTCATGCATGGCGTTAAGTGTGACAACCTACATCATCCGTTAGGGGTTGACACTCCCGCGGGTAGATGTCGAGCCTCCCTGTTCAGCCCCGAAGTCACTGTTGAAATTGAGGGGTTGAAATTTCAGGCACTCCCAATTATCCTGAGTTCTTCCAAGATTGATCTTATCTTGGGAATGGATTGGTTGAAGGCTCACTATGCCTCAATCAATTGTGCCACTAAAGTTGTTCACCTCTTACACCCATCGAATGAGCTAGTGAATTATCAGGCTCATCTCACTCAGAACGCCGAGGCTTAGATTTATGCCTTGAACGCGTTGAATGCTTCTCCACTTGAGGGAATCGAGAATATCCCAGTTGTCTGTGACTTCCCGGATGTTTTTCCAGAAGAACTTCCAGGAATACCCCCTGCTAGAGCTGTCGAGTTCGTCATTGACTTGAAGCCTGGCACCACTCCCATTGCGAAGCGTCCCTACAAGATGCCTCCGCACCATCTTATCGAGCTTAAGGAAGAAATCGAAAAATCACTTAGGAAGGGTTTCATCCGTCCCAGTTCCTCTGCCTGGGGAGCGCCGTCTCTTTTTGTCAAGAAGAAAGATGGTACGAATAGGTTGGTCCAAGATTACCGTCCTATCAACCAGGCAACCATTCAGAATAAATATCCGCTTCCCCGGATCAATGACTTATATGATCAACTTGCTGGATCTTCGGTGTTCTCTAAACTCGAATTGAGGTTGGGTTATCACCAGATCCGTGTCCGTGAAGAGGATATTCCAAAGACTTCATTCGTTACTCGATATGGCTCCTATGAATACATTGTCATGTCATTTGGCCTAACGAATGCTCCGGCTATGTTCTCCTGCTTAATGAATTACATATTCATGGACTACCTCGACAAGTTTGTCGTGGTGTACCTGGATGATATCCTAGTATACTCGAAGAATAAGGAAGAACATGCGGAACATCTTCGCCTTGTTCTAGAGAGGCGTCGAGAGCACAAGTTATATGCCAAGTACTCCAAATGTGAATTCTGGCTTTCTGAAGTGACCTACCTTGGACATGTGATTTCCAAGGACGGTATTGCCGTTAACCCGGAGCGTGTTTAGGCTATCCTTGACTGGACTCCTCCGAAGAATGCCAAGCAAGTCCGAAGCTTCCTCGGTCTAGCCAGTTATTGCCGCCGATTCGTCGAGAACTTCTCCAAGATCGCCAAGCCCTTGACTAATCTGCTCCACAAAGGCGTTAAGTTTGAGTAGACAAACAAATGTCAGGAAAGTTTCCAGACCCTCAAGGACAAGCTTACTTCTGCTCCAGTGCTTGCTCCTCCTGATTCTCGCAAGGACTTTGTCATATATTGCGACGCCTCTCGTCAGGGATTAGGCTGTGTCCTAATGCAAGAACGAAGAGTGATTGCATATGCTTCATGTCAATTGCAACCGCATGAAGAAAATTATCCAGTGCATGATCTTGAACTTGCTGCAGTGATTTATGCATTAAATTTATGGTGACATTACCTTCTTGGTAATCGGTGTGAGATTTATACCGATCATCAAAGTCTGAAATACTTGTTCACTCAACCGGATCTTAATCTCCGTCAGCAATGATGGTTAGAAACAATTACAGACTATGATTGCGGTATTTCATATACCCCGGGCAAGGCTAACGTGATGGCTGATGCCCTGAGCCGCAAGTCATATTGCAACAACCTCATGGTTAGGCGAGCTCAACCTCGTCTTTATGCAGAACTGACTCAGCTGAATCTGCGGATTGTTCCTCAAGGTTCTCTTAATAACCTTGTGGTACAGCCAGACCTTCCAAAGGCTGTTAAGGAAGCGCAAGCCAAAGATGCCGAAATTGACTTGATGAAGAAAGAGCTTCACCTTGATAAGTATCGGGATTTCTCAGTTGTTGAAGATGGAACATTATATTTCCGAGACCGCATCGTAGTACCTCGGTTCGAGCTTATGACTGACAAGGTCATGAAGGAGGCTCATGATACACCGCTGTCTATCCATCCGGGTAGCACCAAGATGTATTGCGATCTCCGACAAAGGTACTAGTGGTCCAGAATGAAGCACGACATTGCTCGATATGTTGCTGAATGTGACGTATGCCGTCGCGTGAAAGCAGAACATCAGAAGCCTGCTGGAATTCTTCAACCACTCCCTATTCCTCTATGGAAATGGGATAAAGTGCAGATGGATTTCATTACGGGTCTTCCCAAGTCTCAGAAAGGTCACGACGCTATTCTTGTCGTCGTTGATCAACTTTCCAAGGTTGCTCATTTCCTACCTATCAAGGAGACTATTACTGCTAGCCAGTTAGCACAACTCTACATCTCCAGAATTGTTTCACTCCATGGTATTCCGAAGGAGATAAGTTTGGACCGTGGTGGTCTTTTCACGTCCAAGTTCTGGGAAAGTTTTCAAGAAGCTATGGGAACTCACATTACATGGAGTTCAGCTTATCATCCCCAATCCCAAGGCCAAGTTGAGCGCGTTAATCAAGTGCTTGAAGACATGCTTTGAGCTTGTGTTATATCCTTCGGTAAGAAATGGGAGGAATCTCTCACGTATGCCGAGTTCTCGTATAACAACAGTTATCAAGCCAGCTTGAAAATGGCCCCCTTCGAAGTGCTTTATGGACGTAAGTGTCGAACCCCTCTGAACTGGTCAGAAACTGGGGAACGACCTCTCGTGGGACCGGACATTATTCAACACGCTGAAGAACAAGTCAGAATTGTCCGGGAGAATCTCAAAGCAGCTCAAGACCGCCAGAAGAGCAATTATGATCACAAGCGATGGGGTCTGACTTATCAACCAGGTGATCAAGTTTATCTCCGTGTCACTCCGATGAAAGGCACCCGTCGTTTCGGAATCAAGGGCAAGCTAGCTCCTCGCTATATCGGTCCTTTCCGCATCGTGGCTAGACGTGGATAGGTGGCTTATAAATAGGAGTTGCCGCCGCAATTCTCTCATATCCACGACGTCTTCCATGTGTCGCAACTTCGAAAATGCTTCAAGGAATCTCCGCACCGCGCAGTGGATCACGAGATGCTTCAGTTGCAAGATGACTTATCTTATAAGGAGCATCCGATCCGCATCCTTGATGAAGCTGAACGTCGAATTCGTCAGAAGACGACCAAGTTCCTGAAAGTGCAGTGGTCGAATCACACTAAAGATGAAGCCACTTGGGAACACGAGGATCATCTTCGGGAAGAATATCCCGACCTCTTTCCTTCTACCTCCTAAATTCTCGGGACGAGAATTTCTTTTAGAGGAGAACTTGTAACACCCCTATGTAATTGCTTCAATGATCAGCTGATGATGATGCCAAGTCATACCATTTGCAGTGCCAAGTCACATGGGTTAAGGATCCAATTCAAATTCAATTATGAAAATCAACTCAAATTTATAAGTGAAATATGAAGTTGATCAAACACTGATGGAAAAATGTTCATTAATTGGCAAATAATCCAGGAACATTTATAAAACCATCATCAATTAGTTTGGAGTTAGATAAGTGACTCAACCAACTTGAAACAGCACCAAAACAGAGTTATTAAATCCATTTAAAATCATTTCAAATTCAAATGGAATCCAAAGTTACTCAAACAAGTTTCTGGTGATAAGGAATATTGCATTGTATTATTTGAGCCTAGTCTCATATTTTACAAAAATGCTAAACTGGCCTAGCTATTTCCAAGAACAGAAAAGAATAAAAGAAAATAGAAAGCAGAGAAAGGAAAATAAGAAAAGGCCACTGTGCACTGCCACTAGTGCACAGTGCCTGGAGCCAGCCCATCTGGCCCATTACCTCCTTCTCTCTCCTGTGCGTGTCGCCGCCGCTGTGGCCGAGCTCGCGCTCGCCGTCCGTGCGCCGACATGCCAGTGCCACCGACGAAAGAGGGACGAGGGGGAGGATAAGGTAGAGCTCCTCCATTACCCCTGGTCCTCCTCCACCACTCACCGCGCCTCCCTCGTCTCGCTTTCGCTCGCGTCCGCCTTTTCCCTCTCTGGTCCGTCGCGGTCGCCACTGCGCCTCGTCCGACCTCGCGGCCACCGGCGCCCTTCTGCTCCTCCGCCGTGTCCAAGCTAAGCGCCGGCCTTCGCCTCTTCCTCCTCGACCAAAAGCTGGGGCCAGGGAGCCCTGCTGCTGACGGATTCGTCGTCGTCTCCGTCTCCGGCCGCCGCATCCGCTCCATCGACCACGTGCGCTACTAAGCTCCCAAGGGTTTTCCGTAACTGCTCGGTGAGCCTCACCTTCCCTCCCCTAGCTCCTCTGTCCTCCTGCGTAGCTGTAGCCGCCGCGCCATGGACGACCGAATGGAGCTCCGCCGGCGTTGGCTTTGCCATTGAAACGGTCGTTGTTGAGCTCGTTTGAGCTCACAATCGTGCTCGCCGTCGCGTTAGGAGTAGGACGAGCTAGCTGCCGCTGCCTGTCGTGCTCGGAGCCGCCGTCCCCATCTTCCTCCGAACGCCGCCGCCGCAGATCTTGTCGCCGTTCCCTATTCCGGCGACCATAGGGTCCGGCGCCGTCACCAACGGACACGGCACCAAGTGCCCGTTCGAACACAAGTAGCCGCGTTCGAAACGGGCCACCGTAGCGCGATTCCGGCCACTTCCCGAGCGCGCCGCCGCGCGATTTGGTCGCCAGCGACCAGCCGCCGGCCGCGCTGAGCTGGCAGGACTGGGGCCAACCCTAGTGACACTACCAGTGGCCCCCACTGGCCCCGTTGACTGGTTTGACCAGTCAACGCGCTGACGTGGCCGTCCTGGGCCACTGACATGTGGGCCCCGCTAGTAATTAGTTAAATAAAACGTTTTAATAATTAAAATCAATTAGATAAACTAAATGACTCACTGACATATGGGGCCCACACCCCTAATTAACCCTGGTAATTAGTTTAATCCACTGTTAGCCTAACAGAGGCTAACATGTGGGTCCCACTGGACCCACATGTCAGGTTTGACCAGGTCAGCGTCACTGTTGACCTGCTGATGTCAGCAACACGTCATGCTGACGTCATAATTCAATTCTGTTAATAAAATTAATTCCAGAAAATCAAATAATCTTTAAAAATTAATAACTTTTAAACCGTAGCTCAGATCAAAAAAGTTAAAACATGAAAGTTGCTCAGAACGACGAGACGAGTCTGATCGTGCCGTCTGTTTCCTTGTCAGAACCCCCTACGTAGGAGAACTCGTAACTCCGAGCTCGATTCCGGTAGATGAATAGTGACTAATCACCGGTCAATAAATCACAGATTAATTCTAAAAATAACCAAAATGACTTAGAGGCATATTTAGGCAACCCTGCACTGCATCATAGCATCGCACGCACTGTGTTGCATCTGCTTGCATTGTATTTATTTGTTTCTCCCCCCCCCCTCTTCTCTTTCGGTAGACCCCAACGTTGCCGTAGCTCCTGAGGCAGACGCCACTCCGGAGTACGACTACATCCCCAACGATCAGGCCCTTGCCGTCGAGCAGACAGGCAAGCACCCCCATTTTGAACATTCCGATATCACCTATTCTCTTCCCTCTTATGCTTGCACTAGATGTTACTACTGCTGTTACTATCCTATATCTGTTGCATAGCCTGTTTACTTGTAATCTACTGTTGATACCTGCCTGTTATCCTAAACTGTATAGCATAGGATGGGTAGAGCCTTATCAGAGACCCACTTGTCCCGACTGCCCCGCTGGACTCTCAGAAGACCCGAGCAACGGGATCGAAGATCAGACCTGGGCACCACACGTCACTTCCCCCTATATTGCTCGACACTACTGGGTTACTATCGAGTGCCGAGGGTGATACCTCGACAGCACTTTAGATGATAACCTTGTGGGTTAGTTACTCGGTCGTGGTAAGCGAGGGTGATTCCTCCTACACCACACCCGATACCGACGCCGTCGTGCAACATCTCAAGTGTGGACCTCGAGGGTGATTCCTCATTCGTTCACCTTGATGATAGCATCGAGCGGGAATTCCATCGAGGGTGATTCCTCAAGGTTCCCTTCGGTGTCAGACACATAGCTACTTTGGATACTATGACTTGACTTTGAACCATGATACTAAAGACGGGTCGGCCCTGAGGGGTACCCGCGCGAGCATGAATGCGAAGTGATGTGGAGTTGGGTTGACCTGAGAGGTGCCCGCGAGATAACTACGAGGCGTGGCCGGGCATTCTTAGCCCTTACGGCAAGTCCTCGAGACGGGGCGACGGGGTCACATCGATCGTGAGTCTCTGCTCGTTTCCTCGCGCTCCTAATCCACTAAACGGTTTGGATATTTGATCCGAGGGGCCTCTGGCCTGATAGCACTAACCATCACGTGGGCATAGTATGGGCGTTCTGCGTCGTATACATCAGCCGAAGCTCTATTGACGTCAGCGAGGAGCGGCCCATTTTGGATTGGACTGGGAATGCAACTGCGCTTGTATAAGGGGTTGCTAGGTCTGCTTCCGAAACGTCCTCGCAACGTGCAGGGTTCCCAGGGCGAAGGCCCAAGACCCCTGGGGGCATAGGTTAGTCCGGCGTGCTGACCTCTCTTTAGAGCCCAGGTCGGGTTGCGGCGTGTTGCTTAGCCGAGGCCGGGCATGACCCAGTAAAGTGTGTCCGGCCGGAGTTAAGCGAGCGTGGTGGGTAAGTTGGTGCACCCCTGCAGGGAAAAAACTTCTATCGATAGCCTGTCCTACGGTAACGGACACTCGGAGTTGTATCCCGATCGGTACAACTAGAACATGACTTGAGATGGGAACTGGATAGTACGGCTCTGGGATTGCTTTCTCGCAGGGAGTCGAGGAAGAATCTCTGGCCAAGGTTGATGACATTACTGCTATACTTTACATTATGTTAATCTGCTCTCTTCTAATGCTGCAAGACTGTTGAAGAAGTTGAAGATGCTAGTCTTCGATAGGACTAGGCTTTCCCCCTCTATTCTGGCATTTCTGCAGCCCAGTCCACATATTCAGCCCCCTTTGAAAATGATGCATATGTAGTGTAGATCCGTGCTTGCTGAGTACTTCGGATGAGTACTCACGTTTACTTTATTTTCCTTTTTCCCCCTTTATTCCTTTGTCGCATCCAGACGACGGAGCCCCGGAGCCAGTTGTCCCCGTCGACGACCACTATTACTACCAGCCCGGAGAGTACTACTACTACGAGGAGCCGACTGACGACCAGGAGTAGGATCGGAGGGTCCAGGGCAGGAGGCCCACGCCTTTTCGATCGTAGTTTTTATTTGCCCCGCCTCTGTGAAGGCTTATCTCTCTTTCTGTAATATATCTGTACCTAGATATCTAATGCTTCCGCTGACACTTGTATGCCATCGAGCTATGTATTCGAGCCCTCGAGGCCCTGGCTTGTAATATAAAGCTTGTATGAATTTATTTATGTTTTAGAGTTGTGTTGTAATATCTTCAAGTGTGTCCTTAGGCTTGATCGTGTGAATTTATGTGTATGGTTAGTGCACGATTAAGCTGGGGTCGTCACAAACCTTTCCATGATATCAGCAAAGCTGAGTAACTTGAAATCAGCACCAGTGTACCGAAGGAACTATCCAGTGATCTGAGCAACTTCTTCACAACCTCATGATCAGTGATGTATTTGGCCCCTAGTCCCTGTAGCTCATTTTGCAATGTCACTCAGTTTGTGTAAAGTCTGCTGACAGCTTTCATTTTCGATCCTTTTGAAGCGGTTACATTTGTCACGAAGAGTATCAATGCGAGCTTCATTCTGACTGGGCTGGCCCTCATTGATCTTTTTGAGGATGTCCCATATTTCTTTCGCAGTGTCAAGCTGACGGTATCGAAGGAATTGCGTCCGAGATAGATGACCGCAGTTCTCATCCTTTGCTTGAGCATCCATCTAATCGAGCCTTTTCTCCCATGATGTAAGATAACCAGGGGTCTCGATCATGTAGCCGTGTTGGAAAAAATGTCACATGTCATCATAATTGCTCGGAGATGAATCTTCATCTTCTCCTTCCAGAAGGGATAGTCCGTCCCATCGAAGATAGGGAACTTCATGTTTGACTTGTAATTCACTGAAGACATACTTAAACTCCAAGGTGGTTAGACCTTAAGCAGGAGTCCCTTGCACTAATACCAATTGTGGAACAAAGTCTGTCGACTAGAGGGGGGTGAATGGGAGATTTAATATTTCTTTCGGGAAACTTCAAATCCCTCAGACATAACAGCGAAAATAACTAAACAGTAACAAGTGTATGGATAAAAACTACCGAAGCATGCATCGAGGAACAATCACATGATGAAAACATAACTCGAGATAGAGAACTAAAATTAAATAGGGTACAGAGGTAACTAGTGATGCTCGATCACGACAAGGTATTTGTTCGACCAATTCACTCTTCTATAAAAGAGCTACATCTAGGACTTGTGATTGAACACAAAAGATAAACTCTCTTCGTCCTATTCTCCTCAACAACTGATTCGTAAACCAGTGTCGATCACTCAAGGTAGATGCTTGAGGTGATCTCCATAACCTTTGCAAACTTCTTCTTTGTGAACCACAATTACTCTTGGTCACTGGAGAACTTGACACATAACCGTCTGGAGAGTTGGCAGCTCCCAAGAGTAATAGGCGAAGCGTACTTGACTTAGATTCTAGTGATGCTAAATCACTATCTAATTTTTCGGCTTGGGTTTTTCTCTCGGTGGATTTTAAACTCAAATCACTCGGGAGAGGGGTGCTCACACAATCTTCTTGGATTCACACGAAGTAGCCAACTGTGCACATTGGAAGGGGGTGGCTCTTTATAGTCGCGGTCTTCCCGAGGGGGAAAAGACCATTTTGTACATGACAGCTAGCCAATGCCCAACCGACACGTATCCAACGGTCTGGTTTTGAGCACAACAATAAAATTACTTGGGGAACAGGTAATACTTACTCCTCGGTCTGAATCAAATCTCTCACAGCGAAGAATAACTCTGTCTCTTGCTGGCAAGTATTTATTCGGAGAACAAAAATATTTCTCTCAACTCTCATAGGTTTCGGTTTAGGATCAGAGAAACATAAGTTTCAAACACTATACCCCTCTTAATAGTACGGTGGTCCTATGACTCAAGAAATAAAATAAGAAGAACGAAAGAAAATGCTACGTCTTTTCTTCGTCTTCAAACTTCTCGGCTGCAGTTAATTCCTTTGGACATGCACCAAGCCAAATGCTTTGCGTCAACAATTTTAGGGGGTCACTTTCGACTAGCTTATCTTCGATGATAATCCTCAGTGCCTCGCAGGAGATTAGCTTCGGAGTTTGTACCAAAATCCACATGACTTCAGGGACTTTATCACTCCGTGTGCAAAACTTTAGTCCCACACTGTTTAAGAAAACAATCTCCAAAACACAAGGAGGCAAATTATTGCACCAACACCGGCCCAGTTCAGCAGGTTTTCTTTTCGCGCGCGCTAGCTTCTGTCTGCTATAAGCAAGCTCACGCTCACCGGTTGCTAATTTATTTTTTGTGAGCTAGCCTCCGCCTGACACCGTCTGGTAGGCCGGTTTCTAAATTTGTTTCTCGGTTGATTTTCTAGGTTTTTGGTTTGTTTTTCTATTTTCTTTTTGTTTTTCCTCTAGTAGGCCGGTTTTTAATTTATTTCTCACTTTTTGTTTCTAGGTTTCTCATCGGTATTTTTTTGTTTTATTTTTGTTTTTCCTCTAGTAGGCCGGTTTTTCATTTATTTCTCACTTTTGTTTCTAGGTCTCTGGCCGGTATTTTTTTTTTATATATTTTCAGTTCGTGAACATTTTTGTATTCCGGATTTTTTTTTGAATTCCTCAACAATATTTGAATTTATGAACAATTCCTTGAATATGTTAGCAAGTTTTGAATATGCAGATATTTTTTAAATTTAACAAGAACATTTTTGAATTCAAGAGTACTTTTTGAATCTATAAACATTTTTTGAATGCATGAACATTTTCGGATTTTCAAACATTTTTGGAACTCATGAACTTTTTTTAATTCATGACCATTTTTTGAATACACAAACATTTTTAGAATTCGAGAAATATTTTTCAGAATTCACGAACTTTTTTGAATTCACCAAAAACATTTTTTGAATTTGTTAACTATTTTTTTATATATGAACATTTATCCGATTTGCAAACATTTTTTAAGATACATGAATATTTATTCGAATACATTAACATTTTGTGAATTCACAAACATTTTTTTAATTCAGTACGAAATTTTTTTACGGCCCTCATGTAATTAATAATACTATTTATTTGGTTATTCAAATATTAAAAAGACGGACCGATGGATAACCCATCGACAGGCAATTATACACAACTCATGACTAATCAGGTTGTCCATAGATTTCTATCCATGGAAAAATACCGTTGCTACAAATAGTTGAAAATTTATAGTTTACTTCAAGCAATTCAGATGTGATGAAGAGCTAGCCTCAAGGAAAACTGGACCCCCTGCCGACAATGTTACTGGTATAAAGCCCGTATAGAGATGAGTCTAAAAATCTCATATAGAGACAAATGGTGTCATCTTGCAGCCAGGGACTTTTTCCGCCAAAGGGTAGATTTTGTTGACTCAAAATGAAGGATCAAGTGGATACAAACATAATTTACACTCACCTCGCCTCTGCATATATCGGATGCACACAACAACAATAATATTTTTCATTTTTTCTGCGGGAAACAAAAATAATAATTTTGGCAGCATAATAATAAATTTGTCGCATAAATTTCTAACATGTTGCAAAAGAAAGCAAAAAATTGTTGGATGTGCCTTTTTTTGTATTACTAATTTGTTGCATATACGTTACTTAATTTTGCTTGTAGCTGGATAGTTGTCAACTAGAGCAGCGGTAAATATGATACTGCCAAATTCCAGCCCCTATATGTTTACAAAATATTAACTAAGCGATCAAACCACCCACACACACAAGAGGCACATGTCTCGCAACATGCAGAATGCAAAAATATGTGGATTTGCTCATGCGCAAGAGCATCTCTAGCGGACCCCGCAAAATCCCGACCCGCGTAAGCCGTTTACAGGTCGACGAAGATCTCGTTTGCGGGTCGAAAACGTGCACGGCAGAACAGAAACCGTATATGAAACTGCATAATTTGAAAAAAAAAAGTTTCGTGGGAGAAATTGCAACCATAGTAGTTCATCACATACTACATATACTACATGATCATACACTAATTCATTACAAACACTAGTTCATATTACATACTACATTCACTACTAGTAGTAGGGGGGGTGGGGATCTCACGGCGGCGAGCTCGCGGCCATGGACAACGCGGTGGAGGAGCTCAATCCTCCTCGTCGGAGCTGCCGAGGTCGATGTACTTCTTCTTGTGCTCCTAGCGGATGCGCCGCCACTCGTCCTCCTTCTCCTTGGTGGCAAGGTTCGCCGCGCCCGCCTGCTGGAACACGAGGTCTTCGAGCTCCTCGTCGTGGCGCCGGCGCTCCGCCTCCTCGCGCAAGTTGCGTTCGGTAATGGCGGCCGCGACCGCGTCGACATCGGCGATGAAGTCCTCGGGCCCGACGACGCCGCGGCGCACGATCTCCTGCGGCTCCTCCGGCTCCTCCAGCCACTCCCTCTTCACGGGGAGAAGCCTTGCGGGTGAGCCACGCGGCAGATCTCGAGCCCGCGACGGAGGAGCCCGCGGCCTGCTGACGGTCGTACTCCTCCGTCTCGCAACGGAGGAACCTCGACGGCGGCGAGAGGCCCCGGTTCGTCCACTTCTTGGCCCCGCGCTTCCTCGCGCCGTCCGAGCGGACACGACGCTCGCGCTCGGGGTCGCGGCGACCGTCGGAGCCGCGGCCGAAGCTCCACATGGCGTTTCGAGGCGGATGCGGGCTCGCCGGCGGCGAGAAATGTGAGGGGGCAGTGGGGAATCGCAGTGGAACGCGGCGGCGGAGGGATAGGGTTTCGACCCGTATCCCCCCCCGCAAACCCGTAGATATACCGCTTTTGCTGGGCAGTTTGCGGGCCGCGGTAAATTTTTTTACGGGCCGGACGAGTATACGGGCTCTGTTCTGGCCAGAAAATTGGGCCGAGCCCGTATACTCGCCAGACTTATGCAGGTTTGCGAGATTTGCGGGGTCTGCTAGAGATGCTCTAATATGTCTGGTGATGAGGTACAGTAGACATTGACATGTTCATGCAGTACAAATGGTAATATCGACCAATGGCCTAGATAGTAATGTGTGGGCTAGTCGGATGTGGAGTTTCTACACCCAGGAGCAAATGCTCCTGGTGTGAACAGTAACATAAAAAAAATCAAAAACAATTCAAAAAATTCTTAAAAAATTTTGTGGCATACTTTCACAAATATTTGTTGTGCATGCAAAATTTCATCGCAAAATCACATTAGTAGAAGGCGTGGTAAAAAAACAAAATTGATCCTCTGGAAATGTTACTTACAAAAGCATTTTGGAGCTCTGATTTTTTTTTTTGCACAACTTCCACCAATGTGATTTCGTGATGAAATTTTGCATGCGCAACAAACATTTGTGAAAGTATGTCACAAAAAAAATTCAGAATTTTTTGATTTATTTTATTTTTACTGTTACTTAGAAAGGTACTTTTGGGGCTAGTCGTCCATCTTTACATATGTGCCCAGAGCGTCGAGGAGGCCCCCGGAGCGGCCATGGAAGCCAACAATCTTGCCGCCAGCTGCTGGAAGGTCGAATGGCGGACCTTCCCTCGTTCGATATGGCCCAAAGGTGCGCAGGTTGCTCGTTAAAGTAAGCGTTCCCAAGAGGAAGCAATCACCGAAATTGCCAAGGTTCCCTTTGACGCCGATGAGGTATTCGTCCGGCTCCAGGCAGATCTGCACATGTCAAACACAGCTTCATCGCCGCACAACCAAATTTCCAAATCGATAAAAGACAAAAAATTCGAAAGAAATCATAGTTTTAAATAGCCGGCTATAGCTTCGCTATAGCTCGCTATAGCCTTTTTAGCAGGGTGCCGCTAAATGATTGCCTTCATAAATAGCCCGCTATAGCCCGCTTTAGCCCGCTATAGCTCCGCTATAGCTGATTTAGAGGTCCACCGCTATTTTTCATAGCCCGCTATTTAAAACATCGAAAGAAATCGAGATAAAAAGTACTCCTAGGCTCCTAGCACAGTATCAATTTATATCCGAGAAATGTGAGCGATGTCCTTCCGGCTTTCCCCCAGTGCCTGGTCTGCTCCTCCCGGCCGTCCCGCTCGTATGACACTGAGATGGCGTCGACCGCGCCGGAGTGCCAAAGGACGACCTTGACGATACGGTCGACGCCCCGCACGTCCATCTCCCAGACGTCTCCGCCGCCGCCGCCTCAGGGGCCCATCTTCAGGACCCGTCCCTGCTTCCGCACGGCGCCGGCTTTGCCGGGACAGGTCCTCTCGTTCTCCTCCTTCTCGTGGTAGAACAACTTGACTGCACTGCAGCGGTATGGGCAGACGACACGGACGGATTGCAGGATGCGCTCGACGCCGTGGCAGCGGCTGTAGCTCGTGGGGATGAAGCAACGGCTGAAGCCCGTTTTGATGAAACAGGAGGTACTCTTGCTCTTGTCCGAGAGGTTGCCATGGCAGGTCGCACAAACCAGATGTCCAGCCGCGCACTGCACGTACCATGCGGAACAGATTCAAAGACGGACATAGAACTGAACTGAAGTGATCTAGGATGTTTAGTCAACTTGTAGCACGTGATACTGAAGTACTACAAGTTATAATGTACCTGGAAGACTGGAGGTAGGAGGGGATGAAGGCATGTGGGGCAGCCGAGAGCCTCCTGATCAACCTCGACGGCGATCGCCGTGGGGGCGGCCGACGTGCTCCCGCCGTGATCCTGTTGCACCTCCGTTTTGGTGATGGTATTGGTGTTTGTGGGGATCCTCTCCATCTGGCGCCTCCACTTGATCGATGCTGGACTTGTATCGGATGTATCGTGCTCTACTGTGCGTGCGAGTTTTTAATGGAGAGTTGGGGACGAACCGGGGACGGGGAGGCAGGCAGTGTGGATTGTGGAACATGGAGAAACTCTGGCTCTTGGTGTTTCGTCTTCCACCGAGCGTACATGCGCGCGACACTTTTCAGTAATGGCATGCGGCTCGCAGTCGATCGAGGAGGCCGCCGGCTGCTGCAATCATTACGTAGTACATCTTCTTCTCGAGAAAAATCAGATTTACTCAAAAGTTATATAAAAAACAAACAATGAACCGTTCGCAGGCCCCGGTGTACGCAACTTTTGTGGCACACACAAGGTCGTGCAACATTTTCGTGTCAGTCGGAAAAGAACGATAGTGCTACGTGTGAACCATCTCACTTGGGCGATGTGCCTAGCCTTTTTTTTTTTGAGAGAGAGATGGCCGTGCAGCTAGACATCCTCTTCTGTGCACCTAAGAAGGGTGTTTCTATTGACCGCTCGTTGCGGCAAATACTCAAGCAAACGCATAACCTGTGCTACCATGCCCGGTGAACCAAGGCGAGCCATCCGCAAAAGTAGCATCAGCGAATTTTTTCGCTTGGCTTTCCTGGTTTATTCCGGTTTTCACCGGTATTTATATATTTAATATAAGAAAATGATTTAAAAAATCGAGAGCGCATTTGCTTACCTGAACAAATTTTAAAATATCCAAATGTTTTTAGAATGACCATGTTTTTTATTTTTTTAAAGAGGTGAATTTTTTTTAAACTTTTGTGTATTTCATAAATGTGAACATAAATGTAAACATTTTTTTAGCAAAAAAATATTCCAATTATATAAAAAACATAAAAATGCTTTAAAAATTTCTGAACATTTATCAAAAAATGAAAACATAGTTAAAATTTTTATTTTTTAAAGAACAAAAAACAAAAAACAAAAAAATAGAGAAAAGAAAGCAGATAAAGAAAACGACAGAAAGGAAAGTGAAAAACATGACAAGAATCTTTAGAACCTCCCCAATACCGGAGAAATCTTACCCAGCAAGCCAGAACCTTCACATCAAAACGTGAAACCAAGTTTATGTAGGCTTCAATAATTGGGCTGAGCCAAAGTATAACGCTTTGTGCTATTGCTCAGGGTATATGTCACGTCTTTAGCGATACGAAAGCCGAGCTCGCCAGGGAGCCAGAAGTATGCCGGCCCAGTGGCCATATGATTTCGTAACGCTGATGTCACATCCATAGTTTTTTCTGCCTTTTCTCTTTGCTTAAATTTATAAAAATACTAAATATATATATTGAGAAAAAATAATTTTCTTTCAAAAGTGTTCATTGCACGTATAGAAAATGTTCATGCAGTGTAGAAAAATTCTCTCATCTTTTACAAAATGTTCGTACCATTCAAAATAATGTACTTGATATTTCAAAAAATAATCACACCTTTCAAAGAAATAAGTGGCATCTTAAAAAAATAAGTATTGTACCATAGAAATGTACTTTATTTTTTTTAAATCACGCATTTCAAAAATATGTTTGCAAATATTTTGAAAAACGCTTGTATAATGCATATTTAAAAATGTCTCATATCTTTCAAGAAAAAAAATTCAATGTACATTTGAAAAATGTTTAACACGTATTAAACATATAATGAGAACACGTATTTGAAAAAAGGTTAAACATATATTAAAAAATGATATATATATATATATATATATAATGTTTTAGATTTTTTAGTGGTCATATTATGTTTTAGATGTATAAGAAAAATGTACAGTGTGTATGGAAAATAGTAGACATGAAAACATATATTTGGAAAAATGAAAAACAAGTTTTTTTTTACAAAATGTAAAACACTTGTAGGCTGTAGCGGTGTGCAATACATGAGGTCTAAGTGCTTGTGTAGTGGCTGATAAGACAATCTTATTGTAAGTCTGACACGTAGTCTAGAGATGACAATGAAAAGTGGTGTACAATGGGTTATATCTTAGTTTAATTTTGAGTTACCAGATACCCCTAAATGTACCATGCAAAAAAAAAGATATCTATAAATATGTTTTGAGAGATATTGTGCTAAAAGTTTATCTCTTAATAAAGAGAAGGCAATCATTTTTTTATGATTTTTTTCTCCTTCACCCCAACATTTAATCTACATGACACTGCTAAGATTTGTTTTTGAAACTACATGACACTGCTAAGATAAAACAATTGTATTTGCTCTAATACAACTCGCAACGGGCGATACATAGTTCTCCCGTATTGCCCGAGAGCTTGTCACAACAAGGCAAATAGGGAGCGTCTATACCAAAGCCCGTAGCCAGAGAGAAACTCGCCTCGCACATGAATATATGTTGGCCCAGGGCCACTTCTTACCGACTTTTTTGCTCCCACGGCGCAGATTTTGACGGAAAACAAAAAACTAACGCGCCCCGCGAGGCCGCACCTGATCGCTAGTTTGGTGCAAGGTAAGTACGTTTTTACTTATTTTTTGTTTTCTAGTTTTCAGATATATTTTCAAATGTTTTGAAAACATATATTTGCTAAAATCATTCATATTTTATTAATTTTATAAAAATGTTCATTATGTATTAAAAATTATCCCTCATGAATTAAAAAATATTCACTGTCTATGAAAAACTGTTCATGTTCTTTTTCAAAGGTGTCTCGTATTAAAAAAAACGTTCATCAAATATTCAAAGAGATGTTTATCATGTATTTCAAAAATATGCATAGTGTAATTAAAAGAAATTTATATTTTTTAAACAGAAAAAGAAGTTCACATCATTTCAGAAAATGTTAATGTACTTTTTCAAAAATATGTACCTAAAATTTTCGAGAAATGTTTGCATGTCTGTAAAAATGTTTATGCAACTCTGGAAAAATGTGTGTATTTTTCCCGAGAGAATAAAAATTAAAAAGGTGAAACAATTAGAATAAGAAAAAGGGAGGAAAGAGGAAAAGGAAGAAAACAAGAAACATTAAATCAAAGTAGAAACCACGGATAAAAGGAGAAAGAAATAAAGAAACATAACTACAGACCGAGTAAAAACAAAGACAGCAGACGAAACCGAACAACGGAAAACACAGAAATTAAAAACCTAATCCCCAAAAAAAATACAATTGAAAAAAAAAACTACCTAAAACGACTTAAACCCGTCCTGGCCGCAACTACTGGGCTTGGCCTTTGAGTAGCTCTGCTGAAAGTGAGCGCTAGTTGTGCATCCCAATAAGCAAGATATAGTTTCTGTGCAGCAAACATGTTTTACCATTTGAAAAACTAGATCATATCTTTTGCATTGCTGAGAGAATTGACTACAATATATTTTAGTTAAAAATGATTGTACGGAACATGAGTTTTTGGATTGATAATATATAAACAAAAAAAATACAATTTATGTATTTTATTTAATTATTATATAGCTGGAAAATATTTACCTTCAATATTTAAATAGCTAGCATATACAATAACATATTTCTCTCAACATGCAAGCATGCCACCTCAGCACACGACATGCATGGGAAGACCCACTGAAACATGCAACACATAGAAAAAGATCACCTCAACATGCAAACATGCATGCAAATTCCCAAACGATTTTTCTATGATTTATGGGTCAAAAGTTAAATAAATGAACAAATGGGAGATGTGGAAAACTTGTAGAGGCAGAAGTGGCAGAGCCAGAAAAAAATTATCAGGGGGGCCGAGGGCTGTTAGAACTGGTTGGAGAGGGCCAAATAATTGGAAAGTAGGTTTTTAGCAGCAAATACTCACTAATTGTGCACTGTTCATTAGCTAATTAGCAGCAAATATTGGATATTATGGGGGGCCAAGGCCCCTGCGGGCCCCCTGTCTCCGCCACTGAGAGGTGGTCGTCGCGGGAGGAGTTAAGGAGAGAAAGGGAAAAGCGATAGATGAGCCCATTTGGACGCGTGGTTGATGAAGAAAAGCAACAGATGCATGTTATCCACCGTGGGTCTCTGCAACAAAGCTTGTGTTGCGCTCAAAGGCTAGTAACAAAGGCCCATGTCGCAAAGTGGGTGTATGGGGGATACGGGTTGTTCGCACGGCACAACCAAAAGTTGATCGAACCATCATGAAGGTGATTAGCGCGCGCCATATTATGGCCAGGTGAGGGCAAACATTTTGAGAAAAAAATATACTCCCTCCATGCCATAATACAAGAACGTTTTTGAAGTAGAATGGAAAACAAGTGGTGCTCGCCTCTTGCTGAACTCACTCCATAGTAACCCAAAATTGACATGAAATTCCATGATCATTGAATTTCAAAGACAGTGTTATTGTTATCTTGCAGGCTACATGCTTTTGAGTTCGTATAAACATTCCCCAATCCCCGCATCTTCTTCCTTCAGTTATGCCACGCCGAGGAAATTGGAATCGTCCGCAGAAACAGCAGCAATGATGGTATGGGAGGACACCAGCTTGCATGCAGATGCAATGCAGGAGAATCAAATCGTCAGTGATAGGGAACGCCTACGAAACTGATCGATCACTTCGAGGAACAAGTGATGGGAAAAGGAAAAGCACCAGCTGCCGCTTATCCGCGCAGTGGGGGAATACGAGTGTACAGACAAGGAAAGTTACGCGGCGGCGAATAGCGAACTGGCAGGTGCACTGCAGTCTCCCGCTGCAGCAAGCGATATGCAAAGGGAACCGGACCGATCGCTTTGAAGTTTGCGAGCATGAGCTGCGACCACCACCCTCTGAGGAAACAAACCCCTCAACGTCGCAGTCTGCACACGTTCCTCCAAGGCTCAAACGTATCCCCCTCCACTTCTTGGCTATATCCCACGCTTCTTCCATGCCCATGTTTTCATGCTTCATACTTCAGTGAGAGCTCCAGTATCACGCTTCAGTATCGGAGCTTGTAGTTTCTCTTCCTCGCTCTTGTACAAAGTCAGGCTCGTTACTTTAAGTCACCGTGAAGCTGAGTAGCTATGGTCGATGGTTAAACAAGTCATAGATGAAAGCGTGCCCCCACCCCCCGCCAAAAAAAAGGAAAAAAAAGAAAAAAAGATGAAAGGGTGCTCATCAGTTTGTGCTTTCTTGTGCAAATATCAGAAAACAAAAGAATGAGTTTGCCTACTCGATTTTGTTGTTTTTCAGGCAACTGAAGAAATAACTGTTTCTAAGTTTCTCTAAGAACCATTTGATCGGAATACCAGTACAAACACGATCAGAATATCTTGATCGTATGGCTATCTACGTCAACCGAGATTTCTTCTTCTGAATCAACTGAAATATAGTCGTTCTCTTTCATAGTATAACATACAACTAAGTACTACTATCCCGCAAAAAAAAACACTAAGTACTACCTCTGTTCATAAATGTTCAAATTGCCAAAACGTCTTGCATTTATGAACATAGGGAGTATCTTTGAATGATGGTCACGCAGATGCATACGCATGTTGCGTATGGGCACAATCCATGACTGTTTTACTTCTCCCTATACTCCTACAATACAAGATATTATGTAGCAACAATATCTTGTTCACATATATTTCGCTTTTCTCTTCAAGGCAATATATATGATTGAAGATAGGATCCTAATCCTATCATAAAGCTTTGCGAGGGCATAGAGACCTGCTAAAGTTGGGTATTCCAAGATCCTACGAAAATCGCCTCCATGCATATTCAACACACACAACGTCGGAGGTTAGCTAGTCATACTACCACAATATTCCTCAGCAGCACATAGTTGTGGTGACATTGTAGCACTACCTCCTATTTGCGCACCAACAAATCATGATGTACCCTCAGTACCGAACGCAATAGGTAGGACACGTCGGAGAAGACTCACCGGGAGCGCCATATGCAGAACACACCGGTATGGTCTTTTAAGACCATAAACCCCACATGCCCAGAGGGACCAGTCAGGGCACACGGCAGCTTGGGCACTAGGTCGGCCTGACTGCCCCTAGAGCATTGTGGTTCGCCACCGCTACCAACGATGAAGAACGAAGATCAAGAAGCAAATAACTTGGGTAAAGAAGTAGTAGATGGAAGATAACCTTAGTATGGCCGTTGGACTTTCCATGCAAAAAAGGACACCAATCACAACCTAAACCTTTTGAAAGATCGTGGATGTCGCCTAGAGTGGGGGGGGGGGGGTGAATAGGTGCTTTAAAATAATTACGGTTTAGGCTTGAACAAATGCGGAATAAAACTAGCGTTTAATTTGTCAAGCACAAAACCTAAAACGAGGCTCACATATGTGCACAAACAACTTATGCTAAGCAAGATACACAACTAGGTAATAGCAAGATATATATCATGAAACACTATGGCTATCACAAAGTAAAGTGCATAAGTAAAGGGCTCGGGTAAGAGATAACCGAGGCACGCCGAGACGATGATGTATCCCGAAGTTCACACCCTTGCGGATGCTAATCTCCGTTTGGAGCGGTGTGGAGGCATAATGCTCCCCAAGAAGCCACTAGGGCCACCGTAATCTCCTCACGCCCTCGCACAATGCAAGATGCCGTGATTCCACTAAGGGACCAATGCGAGCGGTCACCGAACCCGTACAAATGGCAACCCTTGGGGGCGGTCACCGGTACCCGTACAAATTGCTCGGGGCAATCTCCACAACCTAATTGGAGACCCCGACGGTTGCCCGGAGCTTTACACCACAATGATTGAGCTCCGACACATCACCAACCGTCTAGGGCGCCCAAGCACCCAAGAGGAACAAGCTCTAGGGTACCAAGCACCCAAGAGTAATAAGCTTCTCAAACTTCACTTCCACGTATCACCGTGGAGAACTCAAACCGATGCACCAAATGCAATGGCAAGGGCACACGGAGTGCCCAAGTCACTCACTCTCAAATCCCACCAAAGCAACGAAAGCTATGGAGGAAAATGAGAGGAAGAACAAGAAGGAGAATACCAAGAACTCCAAGATCTAGATCCAAGGGGTTCCCCTCACATAGAGGAGAAAGTGATTGATGGAAATGTGGATCTACATCTCCTCTCTCTTTTCCCCCCAAAATTAGAAGGATCCATGGAGGGATTGAGAGATGGCAAGCTCGAAGAAGGTCAACAATGGGGGGAGAACACGAGCTAGAAGAATAAGGACCATTGGGGAAGAAGGCCCCCTTAAATAGCCCCCCTCCCCCCCGAATCCAACCGTTATGCCCACAAGTCATGCTCAAGCAGTACTACCGCTCAGGGTAGTGGTACTACCGCTTAGCACAGTCAAAACAGCCCAACGAGATAGAAAAACACGAATGGTAGTTCTGCCCGAGAGGTAGTATCGCTCGGGAGAGAGGTAGTACCGCTTAGAGGTAGTACCACTCGGGGGAGCAATACTACCGCCTAGAGAGGTACTACCGCTCAAGCGGATAGGGTAACTGAAGCATAAAAATAAACGGAAGTGGAAGCGGTACTGGTCAGCGGAAGTACCGCCTAAGCGGTACTACCACTCGAGGGAGAGGTACTACCGCTCTCTACTACCTCTCTACTACCACTCAAGCTGAAAAACTTCCCAAGCAAAACAGAAGGGTGCAAGAAGACCAAAACTACCATAACTTCTGCAAACGAACTCTGATTTCGATGAAGTCAAGCTTGATAGAAAGGTAACGACAAGAGTTGCCAAATCATGAAAAATCTTCAGAAGTAGCAACAGAGATTATGCCTATGATATAGAGATGTGAAACCTCCATCGGTGAAGAACCGACATAAACTCGATCATCGAAAACGTCATAGAAGATGCATATGTGAACTCCGTTTTCGATGAACTCGAGCTTGCCATGAAAATGACCATAAGCTCTAACACTCACACAGAGAAAAAGCAAACAAGAACCAAGAAATATGATGCAAGGATGCAATGGTTTGAGCTCTCTACGAACGATATGATCAACCTACTCACTTGAGAGCCCCCCCTGATAGTATGGCAATCGAACCTATAACCCGGTCTCCCAACTAACAACATGAGACCAATAAAATAGAAAATCTATCAAGGACAAACCTTTGCCTTGCACGTAGTCCACTTGAGCTAGATGATGACGATCTTGACCTCCTCAAGATGGACCACCTTTCTTGATTGCGTCCGCTCGATGAATACTAGTAGATTTCTCCCCCATACTCCACTATGGGTGAGCTCTCTTCGGCACATCTTCACATGTCCATTGTCATCACAATGGATGGCAAGCTTCAAGCATGTGATCTCTTCGTGATGCTCCACTTGAACTTGCACACCGCAACCTTGATGACAATCACCACTTGATGTCATCCTCCATGGGTTATATGATATCTTCCTTTTGATGCACAACCATGAAAACATACCTAACCCCACAAACAATTCTCACATAGACCACGGGTTAGTACAGAAAGCATAATGGACAATGCTTACCATACCATGAGATCACTTGATCCCGCTTGGTACATCTTCTATGTGTGTTGATCAACTTGAATCACTCTTTGTACTTAGTCTTGATCAACCTTGTATCTTTCCAACTCTTTTCATTAGGATGATGTCTTGAAGGTAAACATGAATGTTCGCACAATCTTCTTCTTCAAGACATGCTTGCAATAGGCTCAACACTCACGTGACCAATCTTTGGATACTAGCAATGTTCACATATATCACTAAAAATATATGATGTTTCACTCAAAAAATATTCCTTGGGCTGTTTTGATGAGGTAAGGGAGGAATGTGGTTGGTTTCAAGATACTAAGGGGTTTTCTATAAATTAGAGCAGAGAAATGGGATATTGTTGCAAAAAGGCCAAAACTTACATCACAGTCGTTAGATGCAGATCTAATGGTCAGAAATGACGGATGGCAGACACACCATCATCACCAACTAAGTCTTTAATAGGAGTAGAGAAATCCTTGAATAGCACCTTGGTCAACACATATTCTTCTTCTAATAACCTTGAAACCAACAAATGGTCTTCAAGCAATACCTATGGACAAACCCTTCAAATATAACTCAAGGCAACCATTAGTCCATAGAGATTGTCATCAATTACGAGAACCAAACATGGGGGCACCACATGTTCTTTCACCTTTAATCCGACTTGATTCAAACATGTACATCTGGAGCCTCCGGACCTCCTTCGGCTTCGGCCATGCTCTGTACGAAGTTAGCATGCTTCTGGATTGTCCCAAAGGGCCTCCGAAGCATCCACGTAAACTCCGGGTGGATAGTGATCGCCCCGTAGGACACAATGTACTGTAGCAAAATATTGGGATTAAATGCAAGACTTCGTAACGAGCAACAAATTTCCCTCAATGACAACCAATATATCAATCCATGGAGGTACAAGTTTCCTAAACCAACGATATGTTCTGCAACATACATAAAACTTCACTTGTGCCCCAACAATACCAGCAAGGGTATCAACCTTACTAGCTTTGCTAGTTGTACAAGATTTTAAGATGATGTGGTAGGTAATATTTTGTATTTTAGAAATAAATAATAAATGAACATAAAAGTTAATGGAAGTGTTTATTATGCTAAAAACTAGATCAGGGTTTATACTATCACCAATAGTAACTCTACAATAGATAAAAGTGCAAAAAAGATTACTTACACATGTAAAAGAGAAATATTTTGGGATCATGCTAGATTGTGTAAGGTGTGTTGATGTTACTTAGGCAGTATGTTCATAAATCCATAGGCCGAGACCCTCCCTGCATTTATGGCTAATACTTCTTTCACAGAGATACCTTTGCATCATCCAACTAGTAAGTAATAAAACCGAGAATTACTTTGAGCAAGATGGCATAGAGTAATCTTCCCCTAAGCCTCCGGCTCATCACCGAGACATACACGTGTATTATCCCATTATCTTTAGTGACAGTAATACAACATAAGCCTTTTTTTTCATTTACTGTCACCATGGGAGACTACTTGCATGATTAAATCCAACTAACACGCACCGCTCCATCTTCTGATTACGAACTAGACAAGAGAAGACAAATAGTTGGAAGCAAATAAGCATATGAAGTATAAGCCAAACATAAGCATCAGCACAATCTAAACATAAAAGAATAATTCATCACATGATCAACATCACTGCAAGGTTTACATGGACCACAATCATAATAGGCAACTCATGTGGTCATTGTATTGAACATCAACAAGGAGATATTACATATTGGCTATTTTCATGAACTCGTAGTCCAGGGGATGGATAACTCACAACTCATATATAGTGGAGCAGCAATGATCGATTGTGGTGAACAAGACGATGAATTTCCCCTTTGCTAGATTATAAATGAGATCAGCTCGGAATGCACAGTGGTGGTGGAAGAAAAGTACATGATAACTATAACGAGTGTTTTTGGGGTATATACAAGTGAGGTGAAAAGTGAGGCAGTCAGGGGCGGCCATGGTGGGCTTAGGTGCCCCCTCCTGCCTGTCCAACACTTTTGGTTTGGTCCTCTGGGTCCTCGATGAAAAATGCCGTTTTTATTTTTTGAGATTCCCCGTAAGTGTAGGTACTTTATTTTCCTGGAATCAAAACATGAACTAACACTATGCACTTACTTAATAAGTTAGTTCCCAATATAACTTCAATAACTTTGCATAAATTATGGTAATTAGGCATGAACAATACAAAAATTATAGATTTGTTTATGACGTATCAGATGATCACACGCTTCTGGATATTCCTAGAAGGCATTTGGAGCTTCGGATGAGCTCAGGATGAGATGTTGTCTTATTACTAATATAAAGGATGCTGGAGTACCCGCCTCTTGGGAGCCTCCGCAAGCGAGGAGGTTCTCCGGGCCGTCCGTTTGGCGTTGGCCTCCCGTGGATGGCTCCCCGGGGCTCTCCGTGTCGTCTGATTTTCCCGGTGTTTTTGGTCGCGCTCGTGTGTGCTGTATTGCGCAGTTCTCCACATGTGTCAGACAAGGACGGGTCCATCTAGAAGCACCGGTAGTCCGGTACGTGTGAGGCTTGTGTGTGGGGCCTGCCTAGTTGGGTCATCCTGTTGCTTGTGCGAGCCGACTTATTTGGCTCGCCCGAGATAGATGAGTGTGTAGCGTCGTTTGCCTCATTCTGGCCTTTCCGTGTGGTGCTCTGAAGGGCTTCTCTACCCGGATGTTGCTCTGTTGTTTTTATTATTATTATTTCGCTTTCGCCCTGGGTACAGGATGTTTGGTCTACATCCTCGCATGCGATGTGGGGTTCGCCGTTGCTGGATTCGACCCGGGTATCCCGTTCGGAGGTCGGCTGATGGTGGACCTGGTGGCTTGCGCACCAGGCATGCACAGTTCATTTTCTGGTGGGTTGGTGGGGTTTGGCATGCCTATTTCCCATGTGGTTAGACTGCCCAGAGGCCGCCATCCGGCTATGTCGACTCGATGTGTGTAAATGGTTTTCGACCATGCCTTTTCCATATGTGTCAGGCTGGCCTATGATGGGACGTGTAACCTCCCGCATGGTTGCCCGTGCTTACATACCCTTTCTAGTCTACCCATTTGTGTGTTGGTGTTGGCCCATTGTTTGGGTATGTGTGTCATTGTGCTGGGTCGACAACTTGTGTGAATGAGGCCATTGGCAGGGGGTGTTGTCATTTGTCATGTTGGGTTAAGCACATCTGCACCGCCTTTTTTTGTGGCTATATGTTATTGCTTTTGTGTTTCCTTGTCTACCCGCCCCGGCGCCTTCATTCATGTCCGCCACCTCGCGTCTAACAAAGCTCGCCGACCTCCTCCTATTTTGCTCCCCTCGAATGGATGGTCCTGATGGAAATATGCCCTAGAGGCAATAATAAAGTTGTTATTATTATATTTCCTTATTCATGATAAAGGTTTATTATTCATGCTAGAATTGTATTGATCGAAAACTTAAATACATGTGTGGATACATAAACAAATATCGTGTCCCTAGTGAGCCTCTACTAGACTAGCTCGTTGATCAAAGATGGTTAAGGTTTCCTAACCATGGACATGAGTTTTCACTTGATAACAGGATCACATCATTAGGAGAATGATGTGATGGACAAGACCCATCCGTTAGCTTAGCATATGATCGTTCAGTTTATTGCTACTGCTTTCTTAATGTCAAATACATATTCCTTCGACCATGGTCATGCAACTCCCGAATACCAGAGGAATACCTTTTGTGCTATAAAACGTCACAACGTAACTGGGTGATCATAAAGATGCTCTACAAGTATCTCCAAAGGTGTCTGTTGAGTTGGCATGGATCGAGATTGGGATTTGTCACTCCGTGTATCGGAGAGGTATCTCTGGGCCCTCTCGGTAATACACATCACAAGAAGCTTGCAAGCAAAGTGACTAAGGAGTTAGTTAAGAGATGATGTATTACGAAACGAGTAAAGAGACTTGCCAGTAACGAGATTGAACTAGGTATGGAGATACCGATGATCGAATCTCAGGCAAGTAACATACTGACAGACAAAGGGAATTACGTATATTGTCATAAAGGTTCGACCGATAACGATCTTCATAGAATATGTAGGAACAAATATGGACATCCAGGTCCTGCTATTGGTTATTGACCGGAGAGGCGTCTCGGTCATGTCTACATCATTCTCGAACCCGTAGGGTCCGCACGCTTAACGTTCATTGACGATATAGTATTATATGAGTTATGTGAGTTGGTGACCGAATGTTGTTCGGAGTCCTCGATGAGATCACGGACATGACAAGGAGCTCCGGATTGGTCCGGAGGTAAAGATTGATATATAGGATGATGCTATTTGGTCACCGAAATGGTTTCGAAATGTACTGGGTAATCATCGGATCACCGGAAGGGGTTCTGGGAAGCCCCGGGAGGTTAATGGGCCATATGCGCCAAACGAGGGGAGCACACCAGCCCACAAGGGGCTGGCGCGCCCCTCCTCTAGCCCCAGCCTTTGGGGAGAAAAGGAAGGAGGGGAGTCGGCCTCCCCTTGCCTTCCCCTCCTCTCCTCCCCTTTCCTTCCCCTCGAGTGCAAATACGGAAGGGGGGAGGCGCCATAGGGCAGGCGCCCAAGGGGGCCGGCGGCCACCCTTGGGGTGCACCCTGGCTGCCTCCCCTTCCCCCATATATATATATATATATGAGAGCGAGGGGGAACCACACAACCCACAACAATCCACAAGCCGTGTGCGGCGCCCCTCTCCCCGGTTTTATCCTCCGTCTAGTTTTCTGCAGTGCATGACGAAGCCCTGCGGAACAAGTTCACCACCACCGTCATCACGCCATCGTGCTGCCGGAACTCATCTACTACTTTGTCCGTCTTGCTGGATCAAGAAGGCGAGGAAGTCATCGAGCTGAACGTGTGCTGAACGCGGAGGTGCCATACGTTCGGTACTTGATCAGTTGGATCGTGAAGGTGTGCGACTACATCAACCACGTTTATAAACGCTTCCGCTTTATGGTCTACGAGGGTAAGTAGACATACTCTCCCCGCTCGTAGCTATGCATCTCCATGGATAGATCTTGCGTGTGCATAGATTTTTTTTTGTTTTCCATGCAACGTTCCCCAATAGTGGTATCAGAGCCAGGTCTACGCGTAGATGATATGCATGAGTAGAACACAAAAGAGTTGTGGGCGGTGATGTTCATACTTCTTACCACCAACGTATTATTTTGATTCGGCGGTATTATGGGATGAAGCGGCCCGTACCAACCTTACATGTCCACGCACATGAGACCGGTTCAACCGACTGACATGCAACTTGTTTTGCATAAAGGTGGCTGGCGGGTGTCTGTTTCTCCTACTTTAGTTGAATTGAATTTGACTACGACCGGTCCTTGAAGAAGGTTAAAACAGCAAACTTGATAATCACCATTGTGGTTTTTGCGTAGGTAAGAACGGTTCTTGCTAGTTGCCCATAGCAGCCACGTAAAACTTGCAATGACAAAGTAGAGGACGTCTAACTTGTTTTTGCAGGGCATGTTGTGATGTGATATGGTCAAGATATGATGTGATATATGTTGATGTATGAGATGATCATGTTTTGTAATAAGTTCACGACTTGCATGTCAATGAGTACGACAACTGGCAGGAGCCTTAGGGTTGTCTTTGATTATTGTATGACCTGCGTGTCAATCACTAAGCGCCATGTAATTGCTTTACTTTATCGCTATGCGTTAGCAATAGTTGTAGAAGCAATATTTGGCGAGACGACCCCGATGCTACGATGGAGATCAAGGTGTCGAGCCAGTGATGATGGGGATCATGTCGATGCTTTGGAGATGGAGATCAAAAGCACAAGATGATGATGGCCATATCATGTCACATATTTTGATTGCATGTGATGTTTATCCTTTATGCATCTTATTTTGCTTAGAACGACGGTAGCATTATAAGATGATCCCTTCACTTAATTTCAAGATGAAAGTGTTCTCCGTGAGTATGCACCGTTGCCAAAGTTCATCGTTTCCAAGCACCTCGTGATGATCGGGTGTGATAGACTCTACGTTCACATACAACGGGTGTAAGACAGTTTTGCACATGCAGAATACTTGGGTTAAACTTGACGAGCCTAGCATGTACAGACATGGTCTCGGAACACTGGAGACCGAAAGGTTGAACGTGAGTCATATAGTAGATATGATCAACATAGAGATGTTCACCATTGATGACTACCCCATCTCACGTGATGATCGAACATGGGTTAGTTGATTTGGATCATGTATCACTTAGATAACTTGAGGGATGTTTATTTAAGTGGGAGTTCATTAGTAATTTGATTAATTGAACTTAATTTATCATGAATTTAGTCTTAATAGTTTTTGCATATCTATGTTGTAGATCAATGGCCCGTACTACCGTTCCCTTGAATTTTAATGCGTTCCTAGAGAAAGCTAAGTTGAAAGATGATGGTAGCAACTACATGAACTGGGTCCGTAACTTGAGGATTATCCTCATTGCTGCATAGAAGAATTATGTCCTTGATGCACCGCTAGGTGACAGACCTGCTGCAGGAGCTACTGCAGATGTTATGAATGTCTGGCAGGCTCGATCTGATGACTACTCAATAGTTCAGTGTGCCATGCTTTACGGCTTAGAACCGGGACTTCAAAGACGTTTTGAACGCCACGGAGCATATGAGATGTTCCAAGAGCTGAAATTGATACTTCAAGCTAATGCCCGGGTTGAGAGATATGAAGTCTCCAACAAGTTCTATAGCTGCAAGATGGAGGAGAACAGTTCTGCCAGTGAACAAATACTCAAAATGTCTGGGTATCATAACCACTTGACTCAGCTGGGAATTGATCTTCCAGTTGAGAGTGTTATTGACAGAGTTCTTCAGTCACTACCACCAAGCTACAAAGGCTTCGTGATGAACTATAATATGCAAGGGATGACGAAAATGATTCCCGAGCTCTTCGCAATGCTTAAGGCCGCGGAGGTAGAAATCAAGAAGGAGCATCAAGTGTTGATGGTTAACAAGACCACTAGTTTCAAGAAAAAGGGCAACAGAAAGAAAGGGGACTTCAAAAAGAATGGCAAGCAAGTTGCCGCTCCTGTGAAGAAGCCCAAAGCTGGAACCAAGCCTGAAACTGAGTGCTTCTACTGTAAAGGGAATGGTTGATACGTCTCCAACGTATCTATAATTTTTGATTGTTCCATGCTATTATATTATCTATTTTGGATGTTTTATATGCATTAATATGCTATTTTATATTATTTTTGGGACTAACCTATTAACCCAGAGCCCAGTGCCAGTTTCTGTATTTTCCTTGTTTTTGATTTTCGCAGAAAAGGAATATCAAATGGAGTCCAAACGGAATAAAACTTTATGATGATTTTTCTTGGACCAGAAGACACACGTAGGACTTGGAGACCAAGGAAAAGGAGTCCCGAGGTGACGACAAGGGTGCAGGGTGTGCCCCAAGGGGGGGGGGCCTGCCTTGTGGGTCCCTCGGAGCTCCTCTAACCCTAAACTTTGGCCCATAAATTCCCAAATATTCCCAAACCACCAGAGGCGTCCACAAAAATACTTTTCCGCTGCCGCAAGCCTCTGTTCCCGTGAGATCCCATCTTGGGGCCTTTTCCGGTGATCTGCCAGAGGGGGATTCGATCACGGAGGGTATCTACATCAACCCTATTGCCCTTCCGATGAAGCGTGAGTAGTTTACCTCAGACCTACGGGTCCATAGCTAGTAGCTAGATGGCTTCTTCTCTCTCTATGATCTTCAATACCATGTTCTCCTCGATGTTCTTGAAGTTCTATCCGATGTAATATTCTTTTGCGGTGTGTTTGTCGAGATCCGATGAATTGTGGATTTATGATCAGATTATCTATGAATATTATTTGAATCTTCTCTGAATTCTTATATGCATGATTTGATATCTTTGTATTTCTCTTTGAATTATCGGTTTGGTTTGGCCAACTAGATTGGTATTTCTTGCAATGGGAGAGGTGCTTAGTTTTGGGTTCAATCTTGCGGTGTCCTCACCCAGTGACATAGTAGGGGTAGCGAGGCACGTATTGTATTGTTGCCATCAAGGATAAAAAGATGGGGTTTTCATCATATTGCTTGAGTTTATCCCTCTACATCATGTCATCTTACTTAATGCGTTACTCTGTTCTCTTGAACTTAATACTCTAGATGTAGGCAGGAGTCGGTCGATGTGTGGAGTAATAGTAGTAGATGCAGAATCGCTTCGGTCTACTTGACACAGACGTGATGCCTATATGCATAATCATTGCCTTGGATATCGTCATAACTTTGCACTTTTCTATCAATTGCTCGACAGTAATTTGTTCACCCACCGTATTATTGCCTTCAAGAGAGAAGCCTCTAGTGAAACCTATGGCCGCCGGGTCTATTTTCCCTTATATATTTTCATATCTATAAACCAAAAATATCTTGCTGCAATTTATTTACTTTTATTTTATTTTACATTTTAGTAATCTTTTATATCTATGTCTATCAGATCTCACCATTGCAATTGACCGTGAAAGGATTGACAACCCCTTTATCGCGTTGGGTGCAAGTGTTTGATTGTTTGTGTAGGTGCATAGATTGGAGACTTGCTTGTGGCTCCTACTGGATTGATACCTTGGTTCTCTAACTCAGGGAAGTACTTATCTCTACTTTGCTGCATCACCCTTTCCTCTTCAAGGGAAAAATCAACGCAAGCTCAAGAAGTAGCAAGAAGAATTTCTGGCGCCGTTGCCGGGGAGGTTCTACATCAAGCCTACCAAGTACCCATCATAAACTCTCATCTCTTGCATTACATTATTTGCCATTTGCCTCTCATTTTCCTCCCCCCCACCTCTAAAACGATTTTCAGAAAAATACAAAAAGATTTGCCTTTTTATTCGCCCTTCTTCCACTCGTTCTTTCGTTCGCTAGATTTTCCGTATGGCTCAACCCAAGATTTTTTATCCTTATTATAGGAAGTTGGAAGAGATTGAAAATAATGCTAAAAGTTTCATGTCACTACAATTTGAGCATAATAGTTTCTTTAGAAACAAGCTTAAAGAACAAAAAGCTATGATGGAGTATATTAATAAAGAGCTTGATGACATGTCTAAGGAATTTTATGGTTTGAAATATCAGTTTGCTCATCTTGAAATTTTAATAGGCCAAATTTCTGATAAACAAGCTACTTTGGTAAATAAGATGACCGCTAAACCGGAATCTCTAAATAACGATGAAGATCTTAAAGTGATTGATGTGACTCCTATTGAATCCTTGTTTTCTAATATAAATCTTGATAAAGATGGGACTGGAGATGAGTCAACTTTAGCGAGAAGGCGCCCCAATGATTCGGAGTTTATAGATCTTGATGCAAAAATTGATAAAAGTGGGATTAGAGAGGTCAAAACTTTAAGAGGTAATGAACCCACTCTTTTGGATTTCAAGGATTTTAATTATGATAATTGTTCTTTGATAGATTGTATTTCCTTGTTGCAATCCATGTTGAATTCTCCTCATGCTTATAATCAAAATAAAGCTTTTACTAAACATATCGTTGATGCTATGATGAAATCTTTTGAAGAAAAACTTGAGTTGGAAGTTTCTATCCCTAGAAAGCTTTGTGATGAGTTGGAAGTGCCATGCTTTGTGTGATTTGGGTGCTAGCGTTTCAACGATTCTGAAAACTTTATGTGATGTGCTAGGTTTCCGTGAATTTGATGATTGTTCTTTAAATTCGCATCTAGCGGATTCCACTATTAAGAAACCTATGGGAAGGATTAATGATGTTCTTATTGTTGAAAATAGGAATTATGTGCCCGTAGATTTCATTGTTCTCAATATAGATTGCAATCCTACATGTCCTATTATTCTTGGTAGACCTTTCCTTAGAACGATTGGTGCAATTATTGATATGAAAGACGGAAACATTAGATTTCAATTTTCATTAAGGAAGGGCATGGAACACTTTCCAAGAAATAAAATTAAGTTACCATATGAATCTATTATGAGATCTACTTATGGATTGCATACCAAAGATGACAATACCTAGATCTATTGCATTATGCTAGCTAGGGGCGTTAAACAATAGCGCTTGTTGGGAGGCAACCCAATTTTATTTTTATGTTTTTTGTTTTGCTTCTGTTCTTGAATAAAATACACATTATTACCTCTGTAGTAATTGTGTTTTGGTGTTTTAATTAGTGTTTCAGCCAAGTAAGACCTTTGGGATGGCTTACGGTGATAGTTGATTTGATCTTGCTGAAAAATAGAAACTTTTGTGTCCAGTTGCAGAATTTTAATAATTCTGAGAAGCGACAAAAAACTCTGAATTTTTTACACAAGATTGATATACAAATTAGTGTTTCAGAATTTTTGGAGTAACATAAGTGTTAGAACAATTCGGATCTTCACAGACAGTTCTGTTTTTGACAGATTCTGTTTTCTATGTGTTGTTTGCTTATTTTGATAAATCTATGGGTAGTATCGGGGGGTATGAACCATGGAGAAGTTGGAATACAGTAGATATTACACCAATATAAATAAATAATGAGTTCACAACAGTACCAAAAGTGGTGATTTTATTTTCTTATACTAACGGATCTCATGAGTTTTCTGTTGAGTTTTGTGTTGTGAAGTTTTCAAGTTTTGGGTAAAGATTTGATGGACTATGGAATAAGGAGTGGCAAGAGCCTAAGCTTGGGGATTCCCAAGGCACCCCAAGGTAATATTCAAGGACAACCAAGAGCCTAAGCTTGGGGATGCCCCGGAAGGCATCCCCTCTTTCGTCTTCAATCCATCGGTAAATTTACTTGAGGCTATATTTTTATTCACCACATGATATGTGTTTTTCTTGGAGCGTCTTGTATGATACGAGGCTTTGCTTTTTAGTTTGCCACAATCATCCTTTCTGTACACACCTTTTGAGAGGGACACGCTTAAATTGTGAATTTATTAGAATACTCTATGTGCTTCACTTATATCTTTTGAGCTAGGCAATATGCTCTAGTGCTTCACTTATATCTTTTTAGAGCATGGCGGTGGTTTTATTTTATAGAAATTGTTGAACTCTCTTGCTTCACTTATATTATTTTGAGTGTCTCTAAACAGCATGGTAATTTGCTTGGGTTATGAATTTAGTCCTAATATGATGGGCATCCAAGAGGGATATAATAAAAACTTTCATATAAAGTGCATTGAATACTATGAGAAGTTTGATTCCTTATGATTGTTTTGAGATATAAAGATGGTGATATTAGAGTCATGCTAGTGAGTAATTGTGGATTGGTAGAAATACTTGTGTTAAAGTTTGTGATTCCCGTAGCATGCACGTATGGTGAACCATTATGTGATGAAGTCGGAGCATGATTTATTTATTGATTGTCTTCCTTATGAGTGGCGGTCGAGGACGAGCGATGGTCTTTTCCTACCAACCTATCCCCCTAGGATCATGCATGTAGTACTTTGTTTCGATAGCTAATAGACTTTTGCAATAAGTATGTGAGTTCTATATGACTAATGTTGAGTCCATGGATTATACGCACTCTCACCCTTCCACCTTTGCTAGCCTCTCTAGTACCGCGCAATTCTCGTCAGTGCATTACACCCACCATATACCTTCCTCAAAACAACCACTATACCTACCTAGTATGGCATTTTCATAGCCATTCTGAGATATATTGCCATGCAACTTCCACCATTCCGTTTATTATGACACGCTTCATCATTGTCATATTGCTTTGCATGATCATGTAGTTGACATAGTATTTGTGGTTAAGCCACCATTCATATTTTTTATACATGTCACTCTTGAGTCATTACACATCCCGGTACACCGCTGGATGCATTCATATAGAGTCATATTTTTGTTTTAGGTATCGAGTTGTAATTCTTGAGTTGTAAGTAAATAAAAGTGTGATGATCATCATTATTAGAGCATTGTCCCATGTGAGGAAAGGATGATGGAAGCTATGATTCCCTCACAAGTTGGGAAGAGTCTCTGCACTTTACAAAAAATAAAAGAGGCCAAAGAAGCCCAAAAAAATGAGAGAAAAGAGAGAAGGGGCAATGCTACTATCCTTCATTATTAGAGTATTGTCCCATGTGAGGAAAGGATGATGAAGACTATGATTCCCCTACAAGTCGGGATGAGACTCCGGAAAAAATAAAAATAAAAGAAGAAAAAAAGAGGCCAAAGAGCCCAAAATAAAAAAATATGAGAGAAAAGAGAGAAGGGGCAATGCTGCTATCCTTTTTCCACACTTGTGCTTCAAAGTAGCACCATGATCTTCATGATAGAGAGTCTCCTATTTTGTCACTTTCATATACTAGTGGGAATTTTTCATTATAGAACTTGGCTTGTATATTCCAATGATGGGCTTCCTCAAATTGCCCTAGGTCTTCGTGAGCAAGCGAGTTGGATGCACACCCACTTAGTTTCTTTTTGAGCTTTCATACACTTATAGCTCTAGTGCATCCATTGCATGGCAATCCCTACTCACTCACATTGATATCTATTGATGGGCATCTCCATCGCCCGTTGATACGCCTAGTTGATGTGAGTCTATCTCTTCTTTTTGTCTTCTCCACAACCACCATATTCTATTCCACCTATAGTGCTATATCCATGGCTCACGCTCATGTATTGCGTGAAAGTTGAAAAAGTTTGAGAACATCAAAAGTATGAAACAATTGCTTGGCTTGTCATCGGGGTTGTGCATGATTTAATACTTTGTGTGATGAAGATGGAGCATAGCCAGACTATATAATTTTGTAGGGATAACTTTTTTGGCCATGTTATTTTGAGAAGACGTGATTGCTTTATTAGTATGCTTGAACTATTATTGTTTTTATGTCAATATTAAAATTTTATTTTGAATCTTATAGATCTGAATATTCATGCCACAATAAAAAATATTACATGTATAAATATGTTAGGTAGCATTCCACATCAAAAATTCTGTTTTTATCATTTACCTACTCGAGGACAAGCAGGAATTAAGCTTGGGGATGCTTGATACATCTCCAACGTATCTATAATTTTTTATTGTTCCATGCTATTATACTATCTATTTTGGATGTTTTATATGCATTAATATGCTATTTTATATTATTTTTGGGACTAACCTATTAACCCAGAGCCCAGTGCCAGTTTCTGTTTTTTCCTTGTTTTTGAGTTTCGCAGAAAAGGAATATCAAACGGAGTCCAAACGGAATAAAACTTTACGATGATTTTTCTTGGACCAGAAGACACACGTAGGACTTGGAGACCAAGGAAAAGGAGTCCCGAGGCGACGACAAGGGTGCAGGGCGCGCCCCAGGGGGGGTGTCCCCTTGCCTTGTGGGTCCCTCGGAGCTCCTCTAACCCTAATCTTTGGCCTATAAATTTTCAAATATTCCCAAACCACCAGAGGCGTCCACAAAAATACTTTTCCGCCGCTGCAAGCCTCTGTTCCCATGAGATCCCATCTTGGGGCCTTTTCCGGCGATCTGCCGGAGGGGGGTTAGATCATGGAGGGCATCTACATCAACACTATTGCCCTTCCAATGAAGCGTGAGTAGTTTACCTCAGACCTACAGGTCCATAGCTAGTAGCTAGATGGCTTCTTCTCTCTCTATGATCTTCAATACCATGTTCTCCTCGATGTTCTTGGAGTTCTATCCGATGTAATATTCTTTTGCGGTGTGTTTGTCGAGATCCGATGAATTGTGGATTTATGATCAGATTATCAATGAATATTATTCGAATCTTCTCTGAATTCTTATATGCATGATTTGATATCTTTGTATTTCTCTTTGAATGATTGGTTTGGTTTGGCCAACTAGATTGGTATTTCTTGCAATGGGAGAGGTGCTTAGTTTTGGGTTCAATCTTGCGGTGTCCTCACCCAGTGACATAGTAGGGGTAGCGAGGCACATATTGTATTGTTGCCATCAAGGATAAAAAGATGGGGTTTTCATCATATTGCTTGAGTTTATCCCTCTACATCATGTCATCTTACTTAATGCGTTATCTGTTCTCTTGAACTTAAGACTCTAGATGTAGGCAGGAGTCGGTCGATGTGTGGAGTAATAATGGTAGATGCAGAATTGTTTCGGTCTACTTGACATGGACGTGATGCCTATATGCATAATCATTGCCTTGGATATCGTCATAACTTTGCGCTTTTCTATCAATTGCTTGACAGTAATTTGTTCACCCTCCGTATTATTTGCCTTCAAGGGAGAAGCCTTAGTGAAACCTATGGCCCCTGGGTCTATTTTCCCTTATATATTTTCAGATCTATAAACCAAAAATACCAAAAATATCTTGCTGCAATTTATTTACTTTTATTTTATTTTACATTTTAGTAATCTTTTATATCTATCTCTATCAGATCTCACCATTGCAATTGACCGTGAAGGGATTGACAACCCCTTTATCGCGTTGGGTGCAAGTGTTTGATTGTTTGTGTAGGTGCATAGATTGGAGACTTGCTTGTGCCTCCTACTGGATTGATACCTTGGTTCTCTAACTGAGGGAAATACTTATCTCTACTTTGCTGCATCACCCTTTCCTCTTCAAGGGAAAAACCAACGCAAGCTCAAGAAGTAGCAATGGTCACTGGAAGCGGAACTGCCCCAAATACTTGGCAGATAAGAAGGATGGCAAAGTGAACAAAGGTATATTTGATATACATGTTATTGATGTGTACCTTACTAATGCTCGTAGTAGCGCCTGGGTATTTGATACTGGTTTGGTTGCTCATATTTGTAACTCGAAACAAGAGCTGCGGAATAAACAAAGATTGTCTAAGGACGAGGTGATGATGCGTGTCGGGAATGGTTCCAATGTTGATGTGATCACCGTCGGCACGCTACCTCTACATCTACCTTCGAGATTATTTTTAGACCTCAATAATTGTTATTTGGTGCCACCGTTGAGCATGAACATTATATCTGGATCTTGTTTAATGCGAGACGGTTATTCATTTAAGTCAGAGAATAATGGTTGTTCTATTTATATGAGTAATATCTTTTATGGTCATGCACCTTTGATGAATTGTCTATTCTTGTTGAATCTCAATCGTTGTGATACACATATTCATAATATTGATGCCAACAGATGCAAAGTTGACAATGATAGTGCAACATACTTATGGCACTGTCGTTTAGGTCATATTGGTGTAAAACGCACGAAGAAACTCCATGCGGATGGACTTTTGGACTCACTTGATTATGAATCATTTGATACTTGCGAACCATGCCTCATGGGTAAGATGACTAAAACTCCGTTCTCCAGAACAATGGAGTGAGCTAATGACTTATTAGAAATAATACATACCGATGTATGCGGTCCAATGAGTGTTGAAGCACGCGGCGGGTATCGTTATTTTCTGACCTTCACAGATGATTTAAGTAGGTATGGATATATCTACTTGATGAAACACAAGTCTGAAACATTTGAAAAGTTCAAGGAATTTCAGAGTGAAGTGGAGAATCATTGCAACAAGAAAATAAAGTTTCTACGATCTGATCGTGGAGGCGAATATTTGAGTTACGAGTTTGGCCTTCATTTAAAACAATGTGGAATTGTTTCACAACTCACGCCACCTGGAACACCACAGCATAATGGTGTGTCTGAATGTCGTAACCATACTTTATTATATATGGTGCATTCTATGATGTCTCTTACCGATTTGCCTTTATCATTTTGGGGTTATGCATTAGAGACAGTCGCATTCACGTTAAATAGGGCACCATTTAAATCCATTGAGATGACACCGTATGAACTATGCTTTGGCAAGAAACCTAAACTGTCATTTCTTAAAGTTTGTGGATGCGATGCTTATGTCAAAAGGCTTCAGCCTGATAAGCTCGAACCCAAATCGGAGAAGTGCATCTTCATAGGATACTCTAAAGAAACTATTGGGTACACCTTCTACCATAGATCCGAAGGCAAGATCTTTGTTGCTAAGAATGGGTCATTTCTAGAGAAGGAGTTTCTCTCGAAAGAAGTGGAAAGTAGAACTTGATGAGGTAATTGTACCTTCTCTCGAATTGGAAAGTAACACATCAGAGAAAACCGTTCCCGTGATGCCTACACCAACTAGAGAGGAAGCTAATGATGATGATCATGAAACTTCAGATCAAATTACTACTGAGCCTCGTAGGTCAACCAGGACACGTACCGAACCAGAGTGGTACGGTAATCCTGTCCTGGAAGTCATGTTGTTAGACAACGGCGAACCTACGAACTATGAAGAAGCTATGATGAGCCCAGATTCCGACAAATGGCTTGAGGCCATGAAATCTGAGATAGGATCCATGTATGAGAACAAAGTGCGGACTTTGGTGGACTAGCTCGATGATCGACAAGCCATTGAGAATAAATGGATCTTCAAGAAGAAGACGGACGCTGATGGTAATATTACTATCTACAAAGCTCGACTTATCGCAAAAGGTTTTCGATAAGTTCAAGGGGTTGACTACGATGAGACTTTCTCACCTGTAGCGATGCTTAAGTCTATCCGAATCATGTTAGCAATTGCCGCATTTATGATTATGAAATCTGGCAAATGGATGTCAAAACTGCATTCCTTAACGGATTGCTTAAAGAAGAGTTGTATATGATGCAACCAGAAGGTTTGGTCGATCCTAAAGGTGCTAACAAAGTGTGCAAGCTCCAACGATCCATTTATGGACTGGTGCAAGCATCTCAGACTTGGAATATATGCTTTGATGATGTGATCAAAGCATATGGTTTTATACAGACTTATGGTGAAGCCTGTATTTACAAGAAAGTGAATGGGAGCTCTGTAGCATTTCTGGTGTTATATGTGGATGACATATTGCTGATTGGAAATGATATAGAATTTCTAGATAGCATAAAAGGATACTTGAATAAGAATTTTTCAATGAAAGACCTCGGTGAAGCTACTTATATATTGGGCATCAAGATCTATAGGGATAGATCGAGACGCTTAATAGGACTTTCACAAAGCACATACCTTGACAAAGTTCTGAAGAAGTTCAAAATGGACCAGTCAAAGAAAGGGTTATTGCCTGTGTTGCAAGGTGTGAAATTGAGTCAGACTCAAAGTCCGACCACAGCAGAAGATAGAGAGAAAATGAAAGTCATTCCCTATGCCTCAGCCATAGGTTCTATTATGTATGCCATGCTGTGTACCAGACCTGATGTGTGCCTTGCCATAAGTTTGGCAGGGAGGTACCAAAGTAATCGAGGAGTGGATCACTAGACAGCGGTCAAGAACATCCTGAAGTACCTGAAAAGGACCAAGGATATGTTTCTCATTTATGGAGGTGACGAAGAGCTCATCATAAAAGGTTACGTCGATGCTAGCTTCGACACCGATCCGGATGACTCTAAGTCACAAACTGGATACGTATTTATATTGAATGGTGGAGCTGTCAGTTGGTGCAGTTGCAAGCAGAGCGTCGTGGAGGGATCTACATGTGAAGCAGAGTACATAGTTGCTTCAGAAGTAGCGCATGAAGGAGTCTAGATGAAAGAGTTCATATCCGATGTGGGTGTAATACCAAGTGCATCAGGACCAATCACAATCTTTTGGGACAACACTGGAGCGATTGCCTTAGCGAAGGAATCCAGGTTTCACAAGAGAACCAAACACATCAAGAGACGCTTCAACTCCATTCGTGAAAAGGTCAAGGATGGAGACATAGACATTTGCAAAGTACATACGGATCTGAATGTGGCAGACCCGTTGACTAAACCTCTTCCGCGGGCAAAACATGATCAGCACCAGGACTCCATGGGTGTTAGATTCATTACAATGTAATCTAGATTATTGACTCTAGTGCAAGTGGGAGACTGATGGAAATATGCCCTAGAGGCAATAATAAAGTTGTTATTATTATATTTCCTTATTCATGATAAAGGTTTATTATTCATGCTAGAATTGTATTGATCGGAAACTTAAAAACATGTGTGGATACATAAACAAATACCGTGTCCCTAGTGAGCCTCTACTAGACTAGCTCGTTGATCAAAGATGGTTAAGGTTTCCTAACCATGGACATGAGTTGCCACTTGATAATGGGATCACATCATTAGGAGAATGATGTGATGGACAATACCTATCCATTAGCTTAGCATATGATCGTTCAGTTTATTGCTACTACTTTCTTAATGTCAAATACATATTCCTTCGACCATGAGATCATGCAACTCCTGGATACCGGAGGAATACCTTGTGTGCTATCAAACGTCACAACGTAACTGGGTGATCATAAAGATGCTCTACATGTATCACCGAAGGTGTCTATTGAGTTGGCATGGATCGAGACTAGGATTTGTCACTCCGTGTATCGGAGAGGTATCTCTGGGCCCTCTCGGTAATACACATCACAAGAAGCTTGCAAGCAAAGTGACTAAGGAGTTAGTTATGAGATGATGTATTACGGAACGAGTAAAGAGACTTGCCAGTAACGAGATTGAACTAGGTATGGAGATACCGACGATCAAATCTCGGGCAAGTAACATACCGACAGACAAACGGAATTACGTATGTTGTCATAAAGGTTCGACCGATAGAGATCTTCGTTGGATATGTAGGAACCAATATGGGCTTCCAGGTCCTGCTATTGGTTATTGACCGGAGAGGCGTCTCAGTCATGTCTACATCATTCTCGAACCCGTAGGTTCCGCACGCTTAATGTTCGTTGACGATATAGTATTATATGAGTTATGTGAGTTGGTGACCGAATGTTGTTCGGAGTCCCGGATGAAATCACGGACATGACAAGGAGCTCCAGAATGGTCCAGAGGTAAAGATTGATATATCGGACGATGCTATTTGGTCACCGGAAAGGTTTCGGAATGTACCGGGTAATCATCGGATCACCGGAAGGGGTTCTGGGAAGCCCCGGGAGGTTAATGGGCCATATGGTCCAAACGAGGGGAGCACACCAGCCCACAAGGGGCTAGCGCGCCCCTCCTCTGGCCGTAGTCTTTGGGGAGAAAAGGAAGGAGGGGAGTCGGCCTTCCGTTGCCTTCCTTCTCCTCCCCTTTCCTTCCCCCCGAGTGCAAATAAGGAAGGGGGGAGGCTCCATAGGGAAGGCGCCCAAGGGGGGCGGCGGCCACCCTTGGGGCGCACCCTGGCTGCCTCCCCTCCCCCACCTATATATATATATATATGAGAGGGAGGGGGCGCCACACAACCCACGACAATCCACAAGCCGTGTGCGGTGCCCCTCTCCCCGGTTTTATCCTCCGTCTAGTTTTCTGCAGTGCACGGCGAAGCCCTGCGGAACAAGCTCACCACCACCGTCATCACACCGTCGTGCTGCTGGAAATCATCTACTACTTCATCCGTCTTGCTGGATCAAGAAGGCGAGGACGTCATCGAGCTGAACATGAGCTGAACGCGGAGGTGTCGCACACCGGTACTTGATCGGTTGGATCATGAAGGTTTACGTCTACATCAACCGTGTTGATAAACGCTTCCGCTTTCCGGTCTACGAGGGTACGTAGACATACTCTCCCCGCTCATAGCTATGCATCTCCATGGATAGATCTTGCGTGTGCGTAGACATTTTTTGTTTTCCATGCAACGTTCCCCAACAGGTCCCTATCAGCTTCTTTGTTGCTCGTCCTACCCGCACTCTCCTTCACGGCCGTCGTCTCACGTCTAAGAAGGCTCGCCAGTTCCTTAGGCTTCGCTCCCCTAGAATGGAATGGGTTCCTTGAGTGTTTACGTCGGTCCTCCAGTCCTCCTATTGGCTAGCTAAGCCGAGGCTCGTATTCCCTTTCCTTCTTCCTTGTGCGTGATATTTTTTACACGTTGATTGTTGATACGTCTCCGTCGTATCTATAATTTTTTATTGTTCCATGCCAATGTTCTACAACTCTTACATACTTTTGGCAATTTTTATACTATTTTTGGGACTAACATATTGATCCAGTGCCCAATGCCAGTTCCTGTTTGTTGCATGTTTTTTTGTTTCGCAGAAAATCCATATCAACGGAGTCCAAACGGGATAAAAACTTACGGAGATTTTTTTTGGAATATATGTGATTTTTGGGAAAAAGAATCAACGCAATATGCTCATGATTTGCTTATGGTGGGTGGCGTGAGTGACAGAAGCACAGACCCGAGTAAGTAGGTTGTTTGCGTATGGGAGTAAAGAGGACTTGATACCTTATAATGCTATGGTTGGGTTTTACCTTAATGATCTTTAGTAGTTGCGGATGCTTGCTAGAGTTCTAATCATAAGTGCATATGATCCAAGTAGAGAAAGTATGTTAGCTTATGCCTCTCCCTCATATAAAATTGCAATAATGATTACCGGTCTAGTTATCGATTGCCTAGGGACAAATAACTTTCTTGTCACAAAAAGCTCTCTACTAAAACTAACTTAGTTATTTCTTTATCTAAACAGCCCCTAGTTTTTATTTACGTGCTCTTTATTATCTTGCAAACCTATCTTACCACACCTACAAAGTACTTCTAGTTTCATACTTGTTCTAGGTAAAGCGAACGTTAAGCGTGCGTAGAGTTGTATCGGTGGTCGATAGAACTTGAGGGAATACAAATCCTACCTTTATCTCCTCGTTGGGTTTGACACTCTTACTTATCAAAAGAGGCTACAACTGATCCCCTATACTTGTGGGTTATCAAGACATTTTTCTGGCGCCGTTGCCGGGGAGCAATAGCGTGGGGTGAATATTCTCATGTGTGCTTGTTTGCTTTATCACTAAGTAGATTTTATTTGCTGTTCTAAGTTGTTCTCTATCTTTAGTTATGGATATGGGACACGAAATACCAAAAAAATTAGGTGTACTTGCTACTCATGGAGATGGGGAACCTCCTAAAACCCTCGATGCTCATTATGTGAAAGATATTATGCACTACTTTAATAATCCTGACAAAACCCCATTCAATAATATAATGGGAGACACGTTGGATCAACGTGAATACTTTAGGGATTATCGCTTGACTCAAAAATGGAAACTCTTATGGGATCAAATTCATATGTTGCATTGGTATGCTCGGGAACTATGCTTGAGATATGATTATACTTGTTGCTCTAGGATGAAGGCTCCACACCTTCCCTTTTCATGTAAATTTAATGATAATAAAACCTTGGCTTCTTATGCTAATTGTATATATGATTACTATGATGTGGAACGAATAGAAGAATTTGTTGCTTTTAAGGGTGCTTATGAAATTGAATCTTTGTTTGAAAAGTATGAAGCTTTTGATGATGATGTTTATAGACCTGAAATTTTTGCTATACTTAAATATTGCTATGAGAATTATGAATATAATTTCGATATTGATGCGTTTATTGAGAAAGTCTCCGCTGTCCAAGAAGAGACTAATATTTTGCAGGAAACTATGGAAGAAGAAATTGATGACACTGTGAGCTCATTAGATGAAAAAGATGATGAGGAGAGCGAAGAACAAAAGGAGGAAGAGCGGATTGATCACCCGTGCCCACCTTCTAATGAGAGTAACTCTTCAACTCATACATTGTTTAATTTCCCTTCGTGCTTACCGAAGGATGATTGCTATGATCCCTTTGATTCGTTTGAAATATCCCTTTTTGATGAACTTGATGCTTGCTATGCTTGTGGCCATGATGCCAATATGAATTATGCTTATGGAGATGAACTTGCTATAGTTCCTTATGTGAAGAATGAAATTGTTGCTATTGCACCTACGCATGATAGTCCTATTATCTTTTTGAATTCTCCCAACTACACTTTATCACAGAAGTTTGCGCTTATTAAGGACTATATTGATGGGTTGTGTTCTACTATTGCACATGATGATTTTTATAAATATAATATGCATGTGCTTGCTGCTCCTACTTGCAATTATTATGAGAGAGGAACTACATCTCCGCCTCTCCTTGTTTTCAATACGATAAAATTGCAAGAAACTGTTTATACTATGCATTGGCCTTTACTTTGTGTGCATGAATTGTTCTTTTATGATATGCCAATGCATAGGAAGAGAGTTAGACTTCGTTGTTGCATGATATATGTTGCTTTGTGCTCACTACTAAAATACAAATCATTGTTAATTAAAACTGGCTTCGATATACCTTGGGTTCCGGGTGGATCCATTACTTGAGCACTATATGCCTAGCTTAATGGCTTTAAAGAAAGCGCTGCCAGGGAGACAACCCGGAAGTTTTAGAGAGTCATTTATTTCTGTTGAGTGCTTTTATAAAGTTTAAAAACAAAAAAATAAAGAGGGGAACCTAAAACTTTTTCAAAAAGAAAAGTGAAAGTGAGAGAGACAAGCATTGTTAAAGTGGGAGCATGCCTTGAACTTTGTTCATGCCCATGAAAACTTTGTGAATCTTAATTATGGAAATGTCGCAACAAAAATAATTATCCCCTTGTATAAATGCATTGTATTATAAAAATAATGTGCCAAGATTTGCCTTTAGGATGATTAGATTGCTTGTTTGGTTTCTGCGGTGCAAAAACAGAAACTTTGGCTGTAGTGCGTGATTTTACATTTTTTACTCGAAAGTCAAATGCTTCTGAAAAATTTTGCACAGTACTTCTATACAATTTTTTATTTTTTCCTTATTTTTCAGATTTTTTAGAGTTCATAATTATGGTAGATGTTCAGATTGCTACAGACTATCCTGTTTTTGACAGATTCTGTTTTTGATGCATTGTTTTGTTCGTTTTGATGAAACTATCGATCTTATTGGTGGTATAAGCCATAGAGAAGTTATAATACAGTAGATACAATGCAAAATTAAAATATGAATGTGTTTTCAACAGTACTTAAAGTGGTAATTTGCTTTATTATACTAGCGGATCTCACGAGGGTTTTGTTAAGTTTTGTGTGATTGAAGTTTTCAAGTTTTGGGTGAGATCATGATGGATGAAGGAATAAGGAGTGGCAAGAGCCTAAGCTTGGGGATGCCCGAGGCACCCCAAGGTAATATTCAAGGACTCCGAAGCAACTAAGCTTGGGGATGCCCCGGAAGGCATCCCCTCTTTCTTCTAACGATCATCGGTAATTTTACTTGGAGCTATATTTTTATTCGTCACATGATATGCGTAAATCTTGGAGCGTCGTGTGCTTTTTATTTTTCTTTTAATAAATGCACCATGCTGGTATGAGATAGTCCTTGGTTGATTTATAGAATGCTCTTTGCACTTCACTTATATCTTTTGAGTATGGCTTTATAGAATGCTTCATGTGCTTCACTTATATCATTTGAAGTTTGGATTGCCTGTTTCTCTACACCTAGAAAACCGCCATTTGTAGAATGCTCTTTTGCTTCAATTATATTTGTTAGAGCGTGGGCATATCTTCTGTAGAAATAATTAAACTCTCTTGCTTCACTTATATCTATTTAGAGAGTCATCAGGAATTGGTCATTCACATAGTTAGTCATAAAATCCTACATAAAACTTGTAGATCACTGAATATGATATGTTCGATTCCTTGCAATAGTTTTGTCATATAAAGATGGTGATATTAGAGTCATGCTAGTGAGTAATTGTGGACTGGTAGAAATACTTGTGTTAAGGTTTGTGATTCCCGAAGCATGCACGTATGGTGAACCATTATGTGACGAAGTCGGATCATGATTTATTTTTTATTGCCTTCCTTATGAGTGGCGGTCGGGGACGAGCGATGGTCTTTTCCTACCAATCTATCCCCCTAGGAGCATGCGCATAGTACTTTGTTTCGATAGCTAATAGACTTTTGCAATAAGTATGTGAGTTCTTTATGACTAATGTTGAGTCCATGGATTATACGCACTCTCACCCTTCCATCATTGCTAGCCTCTTCGGTACCGTGCATTGCCCTTTCTCACCTCGAGAGTCGGTGCAAACTTCGCCAGTGCATCCAAACCCCGTGATATGATACGCTCTGTCACACATAAGCCTCCTTATATCTTCCTCAAAACAGCCACCATACCTACCTATCATGGCATTTCCATAGCCATTCCGAGATATATTGCCATGCAACTTCCATCATCATCATATACATGACTTGAGCATTCATTGTCATATTGCTTTGCATGATCGTAAGATAGCTAGCATGATATTATCATGGCTTGTCCATTTTTTGATATCTTTGCTACGCTGGATCATTGCACATCCTGGTACACTGCCAGAGGCATTCATATAGAGTCTTATTTTGTTCTAGTATCGAGTTGTAAGTAAATAAAAGTGTGATGATCATCATTATTAGAGCATTGTCCCAGTGAGGAAAGGATGATGGAGACTATGATTCCCCCACAAGTCGGGATGAGACTCCGGACGAAAAATAAAAAATAAAAAAAGGAGGCCAAAGAAGCCCAAATAAAAAAAAAGAGGCCAAAGAAGCCCACCAAAAAAAGAGAGAAAAAGAGAGAAGGGGCAATGCTACTATCCTTTTACCACACTTGTGCTTCAGAGTAGCACCATGTTCTTCATATAGAGAGTCTCCTATGTTGTCACTTTCATATACTAGTGGGAATTTTTCATTATAGAACTTGGCTTGTATATTCCGATGATGGGCTTCCTCAAATGCCCGAGGTCTTCATGAGCAAGCAAGTTGGTTGCACACCCACTTAGTTTCATCTGTGAGCTTTCATACACTTATAGCTCTAGTGCATCCGTTGCATGGCAATCCCTACTCCTCGCATTGACATCAATTGATGGGCATCTCCATAGCCCGTTGATTAGCCGCGTCGATGTGAGACTTTCTTCCTTTTTGTTTTCTCCACACAACCTCCACCATCATATTCTATTCCACCTATACTGCTATATCCATGGCTCACGCTCATGTATTGCGTGAAAGCTGAAAAGGCTTGAGAACATTAAAAGTATGAAACAATTGCTTGGCTTGTCAGGGTTGTGCATGATGAAATACTTTGTGTGGTGAAGATGGAGCATAGCCAGACTATATGATTTTGTAGGGATAACTTTCTTTGCCCATGTTATTTTGAGAAGACATGATTGCTTTATTAGTATGCTTGAAGTATTATTGTCTTAATGTCAGATGATAGATTATTGCTTTGAATCACTCGTGTCTTAATATTCATGCCATGATTAGATTATATGATCAAGATTATGCTAGGTAGCATTCCACATCAAAATTATCTTTTTTTATCATTTACCTACTCGAGGACGAGCAGGAATTAAGCTTGGGGATGCTGATACGTCTCCGTCGTATCTATAATTTTTGATTGTTCCATGCCAATATTCTACAACTTTTACATACTTTTGGCAACTTTTTATACTATTTTTGGGACTAACATATTGATCCAGTGCCCAGTGCCAGTTCCTGTTTGTTGCATGTTTTTTTGTTTCGTAGAAAATCCATATCAAACGGAGTCCAAACGGGATAAAAAGTTACGGAGATTTTTTTTGGAATATATGTGATTTTTGGGAAAAAGAATCAACGCGAGACGATGCCCGAGGGGGCCACAAGGACGGGGGGCGCGCCCCAGGGGGTAGGGCGCGCCCTGGACCCTTGTGGCCACCCCGTAAGGCGGTTGGTGCCCTACTTCGGCCATAAGAAATCTAATATCCGGATAAAAATCGTGTTAAAATTTCAGCCCAATCGGAGTTACGGGTCTCCGGGAATTTAAGAAACGGTGAAAGGCCAGAAACAGGGAGCGCAGAAACAGAAGGAAACAGAGAGAGAGATCCAATCTCGGAAGGGCTCTCGCCCCTCCACCACCATGGAGGCCATGGACCAGAGGGGAAACCCTTCTCCCATCTAGGGGGAAGGTCAAGGAAGAATAAGAAGGAAGGGGGCTCTCTCCCCCTCTCTCTCGGTGACACCGGAATGCCGCCGGGGCCATCATCATGACGGCGATCTACACCAACAACTTCGCTGCCGTCATCACCAACTCTCTCCCCCTCTATGCAGCGGTGTAACACCTCTTCTCCCCGCTGTAATATCTACTTAAACATGGTTCTCAATGCTATATATTATTTCCCAATGATGTGTGGCTATCCTATGATGTTTGAGTAGATCCGTTTTGTCCTGTGGGTTGATTGATGATCATGATTGGTTTGAGTTGCATGTTTTATTATTGGTGCTGTCCTATGGTGCTCTCCGTGTTGTGCAAGCGTGAGGGATCCCCGCTGTAGGGTTTGCAATATGCTCATGATTTGCTTATGGTGGGTGGCGTGAGTGACAGAAGCACAGACCCTATAATGTTTGTTTGCGTATGGGAGTAAAGAGGACTTGATACCTTATAATGCTATGGTTGGGTTTTACCTTAATGATCTTTAGTAGTTGCGGATGCTTGCTAGAGTTCCAATCATAAGTGCATATGATCCAAGTAGAGAAAGTATGTTAGCTTATGCCTCTCCCTCATATAAAATTGCAATAATGATTACCGGTCTAGTTATCGATTGCCTAGGGACAAATAACTTTCTTGTGACAAAAAGCTCTCTACTAAAACTAACTTAGTTATTTCTTTATATAAACAGCCCCTAGTTTTTATTTACGTGCTCTTTATTATCTTGCAAACCTATCTTACCACACCTACAAAGTACTTCTAGTTTCATACTTGTTCTAGGTAAAGCGAACGTTAAGCGTGCGTAGAGTTGTATCGGTGGTCGATAGAACTTGAGGGAATACAAATCCTACCTTTAGCTCCTCGTTGGGTTCGACACTCTTACTTGTCGAAAGAGGCTACAACTGATCCCCTATACTTGTGGGTTACCAAGAACTTTTTCTAGCGCCATTGCCGGGGAGCAATAGCGTGGGGTGAATATTCTCATGTGTGCTTGTTTGCTTTATCACTAAGTAGATTTTATTTGCTGTTCTAAGTTGTTCTCTATCTTTAGTTATGGATATGGGACACGAAATACCAAAAAAGTTAGGTGTACTTGCTACTCATGGAGATGGGGAACCTCCTAAAACCCTCGATGCTCATTATGTGAAAGATAGTATGCACTACTTTAATAATCCTGAGAAAACCCCATTCAATAATATAATGGGAGACACGTTGGATCAACGTGAATACTTTAGGGATTATCACTTGACTCAAAAAGGGAAACTCTTATGGGATCAAATTCATATGTTGCATTGGTATGCTCAGGAACTATGCTTGAGATATGATTATACTTGTTGCTCTAGGATGAAGGCTCCACACCTTCCCTTTTCATGTAAATTTAATGATAATAAAATCTTGGCTTCTTATGCTAATGGTATATATGATTACTATGATGTGGAACGAATAGAAGAATTTGTTGCTTTTAAGGGTGCTTATGAAATTGAATCTTTGTTTGAAAAGTATGAAGCTTTTGATGATGATGTTTGTAGACCTGAAATTTTTGCCATACTTAAATATTGCTATGAGAATTATGAATATAATTTCGATATTGATGCGTTTATTGAGAAAGTCTCTGCTATCCAAGAAGAGACTAATATTTTGCAGGAAACTATGGAAGAAGAAATTGATGACACTGTGAGCTCATTAGATGAAAAAGATGATGAGGAGAGCGAAGAACAAAAGGAGGAAGAGCGGATTGATCACCCGTGCCCACCTTCTAATGAGAGTAACTCTTCAACTCATACATTGTTTAATTTCCCTTCGTGCTTACCGAAGGATGATTGCTATGATCCCTTTGATTCATTTGAAATATCCCTTTTTGATGAACATGATGCTTGATATGCTTGTGGCCATGATGCTAATATGAATTATGCTTATGGAGATGAACTTGCTATAGTTCCTTATGTTAAGAATGAAATTGTTGCTATTGCACCTACGCATGATAGTCCTATTATCTTTTTGAATTCTCCCAACTACACTTTATCGGAGAAGTTTGCGCTTATTAAGTACTATATTGATGGGTTGCGTTCTACTATTGCACATGATGATTTTGATAAATATAATATGCATGTGCTTGCTGCTCCTACTTGAAATTATTATGAGAGAGGAACTACATCTCCGCCTCTCCTTGTTTTCAATACGATAAAATTGCAAGAAACTGTTTATACTATGCATTTGCCTTTACTTTGTGTGCATGAATTGTTCTTTTATGACATCCCAATGCATAGGAAGAGAGTTAGACTTCGTTGTTGCATGATATATGTTGCTTTGTGCTCACTACTAAAATACAAATCATTGTTAATTAAAACTGGCTTTGATATACCTTGGGATCCGGGTGGATCCATTACTTGAGCACTATATGCCTAGCTTAATGGCTTTAAAGAAAGCGCTGCCAGGGAGACAACCCAGAAGTTTTAGAGAGTCATTTATTTCTGTTGAGTGCTTTTATAAAGTTTAAAAACAAAAAAATAAAGAGGGGAACCTAAAACTTTTTCAAAAAGAAAAGTGAAAGTGAGAGAGACAAGCATTGTTAAAGTGGGAGCATGCCTTGAACTTTGTTCATGCCCATGAAAACTTTGTGAATCTTAATTATAGAAACTTCTCAACAAAAATAATTATCCCCTTGTATAAATCCATTGTATTATAAAAATAATGTGCCAAGATTTGCCTTTAGGATGATTAGATTGCTTGTTTGGTTTCTGCAGTGCAAAAACAGAAACTTTGGCTGTAGTGCGTGATTTTACATTTTTTACTCGAAAGTCAAATGCTTCTAAAACTTTTTGCACAGTACTTCTATACAATTTTTTTATTTTTTCCTTATTTTTCAGATTTTTTAGAATTCATAATTATGGTAGATGTTCAGATTGCTACAGACTGTCCTGTTTTTGTCAGATTCTGTTTTTGATGCATTGTTTTGTTCGTTTTGATGAAACTATCGATCTTATCGGTGGTATAAGCCATAGAGAAGTTATAATACAGTAGCTACAATGCAAAATTAAAATATGAATGAGTTTTCAACAATACTTAAAGTGGTAATTTGCTTTATTATACTAACGGATCTCACGAGGGTTTTGTTAAGTTTTGTGTGATTGAAGTTTTCAAGTTTTGGGTGAGATCATGATGGATGAAGGAATGAGGAGTGGCAAGAGCCTAAGCTTGGGGATGCCCGAGGCAACCCAAGGTAATATTCAAGGACTCCGAAGCAACTAAGCTTGGGGATGCCCCGGAAGGCATCCCCTCTTTCTTCTAACGATCATCGGTAATTTTACTTGGAGCTATATTTTTATTCGTCACATGATATGCGTAAATCTTGGAGCATCGTGTGCTTTTTATTTTTCTTTTAATAAATGCACCATGCTGGTATGAGATAGTCCTTGGTTGATTTATAGAATGCTCTTTGCACTTCACTTATATCTTTTGAGTATGGCTTTATAGAATGCTTCATGTGCTTCACTTATATCATTTGAAGTTTGGATTGCCTGTTTCTCTACACCTAGAAAACCGCCATTTGTAGAATGCTCTTTTGCTTCACTTATATTTGTTAGAGCGTGGGCATACCTTCTGTAGAAATAATTAAACTCTCTTGCTTCACTTATATCTATTTAGAGAGTCATCAGGAATTGGTCATTCACATAGTTAGTCATAAAATCCTACATAAAACTTGTAGATCACTAAATATGATATGTTTGATTCCTTGCAATAGTTTTGCGATATAAATATGGTGATATTAGAGTCATGCTAGTGAGTAATTGTGGACTGGTAGAAATACTTGTGTTAAGGTTTGTGATTCCCGAAGCATGAACGTATGGTGAACCGTTATGTGACGAAGTTGGAGCATGATTTATTTTTGATTGCCTTCCTTATGAGTGGCGGTCGGGGACGAGCGATGGTCTTTTCCTACCAATCTATCCCCCTAGGAGCATGCGCATAGTACTTTGTTTCGATAGCTAATAGACTTTTGCAATAAGTATGTGAGTTCTTTATGACTAATGTTGAGTCCATGGATTATACGCACTCTCACCCTTCCATCATTGCTAGCCTCTTCGGTACCGTGCATTGCCCTTTCTCACCTCGAGAGTCGGTGCAAACTTCGCCAGTGCATCCAAACCCCGTGATATGATATGCTCTGTCACAAATAAGCGTCCTTATATCTTCCTCAAAACAGCCACCATACCTACCTATCATGGCATTTCCATAGCCATTCCGAGATATATTGCCATGCAACTTCCATCATCATCATATACATGACTTGAGCATTCATTGTCATATTGCTTTGCATGATCGTAAGATAGCTAGCATGATATTTTCATGGCTTGTCCATTTTTTGATATCTTTGCTACGCTGGATCATTGCACATCCTGGTACACTGCCAGAGGCATTCATATAGAGTCATATTTTGTTCTAGTATCGAATTGTAATATCGAGTTGTAAGTAAATAAAAGTGTGATGATCATCATTATTAGAGCATTGTCCTAGTGAGGAAAGGATGATGGAGACTATGATTCCCCCACAAGTCGGGATGAGACTCCGGACGAAAAAATAAAAATAAAAAAAAAAGGAGGCCAAAGAAGCCCAAATAAAAAAAGAGAGGCCAAAGAAGCCCACCAAAAAAAGAGAGAAAAAGAGAGAAGGGGCAATGCTACTATCCTTTTACCACACTTGTGCTTCAGAGTAGCACCATGTTCTTCATATAGAGAGTCTCCTATGTTGTCACTTTCATATACTAGTGGGAATTTTTCATTATAGAACTTGGCTTGTATATTCCGATGATGGGCTTCCTCAAATGCACGAGGTCTTCATGAGCAAGCAAGTTGGATGCACACCCACTTAGTTTCATTTGTGAGCTTTCATACACTTATAGCTCTAGTGCATCCGTTGCATGGCAATCCCTACTCCTCGCATTGACATCAATTGATGTGCATCTCCATAGCCCGTTGATTAGCCGCATCGATGTGAGACTTTCTTCCTTTTTGTTTTCTCCACACAACCTCCACCATCATATTCTATTCCACCTATACTGCTATATCCATGGCTCACGCTCATGTATTGCGTGAAAGCTGAAAAGGCTTGAGAACATTAAAAGTATGAAACAATTGCTTGGCTTGTCATCGGGGTTGTGCATGATGAAATACTTTGTGTGGTGAAGATGGAGCATAGCCAGACTATATGATTTTGTAGGGATAACTTTCTTTGCCCATGTTATTTTGAGAAAACATGATTGCTTTATTAGTATGCTTGAAGTATTATTGTCTTAATGTCAAATGATAGACTATTTCTTTGAATCACTCATGTCTTAATATTCATGCCATGATTAGATTATATGATCAAGATTATGCTAGGTAGCATTCCACATCAAAATTATCTTTTTTTATCATTTACCTACTCGAGGATGAGCAGGAATTAAGCTTGGGGATGCTGATACGTCTCCGTCGTATCTATAATTTTTTATTGTTCCATGCCAATATTCTACAACTTTTACATACTTTTGGCAACTTTTTATACTATTTTTGGGACTAACATATTGATCCAGTGCCCAGTGCCAGTTCCTGTTTGTTGCATGTTTTTTTGTTTCGCAGAAAATCCATATCAAACGGAGTCCAAACGGGATAAAAACTTACAGAGATTTTTTTGGAATATATGTGATTTTTGGGAAAAAGAATCAACGCGAGACGATGCCCGAGGGGGCCACAAGGACGGGGGGCACGCCCCAGGGGGTAGGGCACGCCCTAGACCCTTGTGGCCACCCCGTAAGGCGGTTGGTTCCCTTCTCCGGCCACAAGAAATCTAATATCTGGATAAAAATCGTGTTAAAATTTCAGCCCAATCGGAGTTACGGATCTCCGGGAATTTAAGAAACGGTGAAAGGCCAGAAACAGGGAGCGCAGAAACAGAAGGAAACAGAGAGAGAGATCCAATCTCGGAGGGGCTCTCACCCCTCCACCACCATGGAGGCCATGGACCAGAGGGGAAACCCTTCTCCCATCTAGGGGGAAGGTCAAGGAAGAAGAAGAAGGAGGGGGGCTCTCTCCCCCTCTCTCTCGGTGGCAGCGGAACGCCGCCAGGGCCATCATCATGACGGCGATCTACACCAACAACTTCGCCGCCGTCATCACCAACTCTCTCCCCCTCTATGCAGCGGTGTAACACCTCTTCTCCCTGCTGTAATCTCTACTTAAACATGGTGCTCAACGCTATATATTATTTCCCAATGATGTGTGGCTATCCTATGATGTTTGAGTAGATCCGTTTTGTCCTGTGGGTTGATTGATGATCATGATTGGTTTGAGTTGCATGTTTTATTATTGGTGCTGTCCTATGGTGCTCTCCGTGTCGCACAAGCTAGAGGGATCCCCGCTGTAGGGTTTGCAATATGCTCATGATTTGCTTATGTTGGGTGGCGTGAGTGACAGAAGCACAGACCCGAGTAAGTAGGTTGTTTGCGTATGGGAGTAAAGAGGACTTGATACCTTATAATGCTATGGTTGGGTTTTACCTTAATGATCTTTAGTAATTGCGGATGCTTGCTAGAGTTCCAATCATAAGTGCATATGATCCAAGTAGAGAAAGTATGTTAGCTTATGCCTCTCCCTCATATAAAATTGCAATAATGATTACCGGTCTAGTTATCGATTGCCTAGGGACAAATAACTTTCTTGTGACAAAAAGTTCTCTACTAAAACTAACTTAGTTATTTCTTTATCTAAATAGCCCCTAGTTTTTATTTACGTGCTCTTTATTATCTTGCAAACCTATCTTACCACACCTACAAAGTACTTCTAGTTTCATACTTGTTCTAGGTAAAGCGAACGTTAAGCATGCGTAGAGTTGTATCGGTGGTCGATAGAACTTGAGGGAATACAAATCCTACCTTTAGCTCCTCGTTGGGTTCGACACTCTTACTTATCGAAAGAGGCTACAACTGATCCCCTATACTTGTGGGTTATCAATTGTCTATTTTCTTTTCCCTTGCCTTTGCAGTTATTGGCATCTTCTTGTCGCAGTCGTTCTTGGACTTGTGTTGTTCGACGTGGGCTATCTCATCGGTGGGGATGGAGCTACCTGTAGAAATCGTTTCTCCCTCAATCAGAATCAACTCTGGCGAGTGCCTCGTGTGCATCCAATATGTGTGCGCCTCATGCTGGTGGCTCGCAGGTGTGCTGCCGCCATTTGATTGGTCCCGAGCATTTGTCATCGTGCCTACCACCTCAGTAGCTAATGACGTGTGTGAGGTGGGCGCATCCACCTTGTCGGTACTAGAACTAGCAGACCTCGTGTAGGGGTTCTTGACATGTGGATCTTGTATCTATGGGTAACAGGAGACAAGGGGACAATATTTTCCCATGTTTAGGCCCTCTCTAAGAGGTAATGCCCTACGTCCTATTGTGATTGTATTGATGATGATGTATCGAGTACAGGCTTGACCTACCTCGAGATCGTATGTTGTGTTCTAACCCTAAGGTGAGTATTGGTCAATCTTTCTCTATCGAATCCCCTTAGTTTATATAGGTTTTGGGGGCATCTAGGGTTACACATGGTCGGTTATCAGCTAGGGGTACACATGTAGACGGCCGGGGCAATCCTTGAAGTGCACGCCAAGTCTTCAGTAGAATCCTCCTTGATCACATCGAGGCTTATGGCTTCCGGAGTCCTTCCTTATGAGATTGGTAGGCCGTGAGCTCGGCCCATGAACTACGGGCCGACTAGGCTGGTATCCTCTTGTACAGGATACCGCCAGTAGCCCCTGAACTTGTCTTCTAAGCCACAGACAACAACCTTCTCGGACGGATGACTTTGGTTTGGGGTCTTCGGCTTGATAGGCGAGTTTTTCTTTGGGTATGTTCTTAAAGGAATTTGCCCTCTGGCCATGGATAACCATGGTTTCGTGCATCCGAAGACATGAGGTAACTTAGCCTCGTAGGACAACCGCATAGGTGTGAATAGTGCCTATGGCCTGACAAATTTTTCCGAAGTGTCACCACCTATAACAAGGCGGGTCAGTTACTGGTACTCGAATCGCGGCCCGAGGCGATTTTCTCATTGGCACTTCTCATCGAGGCAGAGATCGTGCTCCATATTTTGGGGGATATCATTAAGATTTTGTTTCACCCCACGCGCATAATGGCGTTTAGTATCGAGGCATGGCAATTTTTACAGCGCGGCGAGAGGGACTCTTGGTCTTCCACAAACCCATAAAAGCAGAGGGCACTAGTAGCACTTTCCCCACACTCCCATTCCATCGTCCTTGCGCACAGCCTCCTGAGCTCCAGCTCCCAAATCCACTCTCAAATTCGCCCAATCCTTCCAGCAGTCGCAGCTCCTCCATCAGCAATGGCCGATGCCAACCTGAAGGTCCACTGGAAGCCTCCCATCATCACAGAGGGCATCATCCAGGAGCTCCGGGCCGTAGGGTATATTCACGCGGACGCTGCCTGCCGGCCGCCGGAGCCCAGTCAGTGAATCCCCACTCCCAAGCGAGGGGAGAGGGTCCTCTTCCTTCCCCATCTCATCTGAGGTCTGGGTTCCCACTACACCCCTTCGTGCGTGGGTACTCTTCTACTACAGGCTAGATTTCCATCATATAGCCCCAAATTCTATCCTCCACCTCGCGACGTTCATCACTGTCCACGAGGCCTTCCTCCATATCGAGCCACACTTCGGCCTGTGCCTGAAGACGTTGGGTATCAAGCCAAAAAGTAGCGGCGCCGAACTGGCAGAGTGCGGAGGGGCCATGATCAGCAAGGCCCATAAGTTCGACTAGTTCAAAGGAACCTTTGTAGAAATGATCAAGGTGTGGCAACGGGAATGGTTCTACATCACCGAACCACTCGCTGGTGGCCAGGCTGATGTCCCAACCTTCTCAGCATCTCCTCCGAGGAGGCTCGTCTCATGGAAGAGGAAGGGCCTAGATTGGGGCAACCCCGAAGAGGTGCCCTAGTTGCAAAAGAGGATCGAGTTCTTGGTAGACAACAAGAATATCAAGCTGGTGGACATGGTCAATGTCATGCTCCATCACCGCATCCTCCCACTTCAGCATCGGGCGAGCCTGATGTGGTCTTACAAGCCAGAGGATGTGCCGACAGTGCGACACTTCTAACGCACTGACCTGGCCGGGATGTGGACGATGCTCTTCAAGCTGTCCCAAAACGAGTTCCCTGATACGTCTCCAATGTATCTATAATTTTTTATTGTTCCATGCTATTATAATATCAATCTTGGATGTTTTATATGCAATTATATATCATTTCTTTGGGACTAACCTATTAACCCAGTGCCAAGTGCCAGTTGTTGTTTTTTTGCCTGTTTTTGGTTTTCTAGGAAATCAGTACGAAACGAAGTCCAAACGCTTCAAAACTTTTTGATCATTTTTTTCTAAACAAGAGAGACCCTATAAGCTTCGGGAGGAGACCAGAAGGCAAATGAGGAGACGGCAAGGCAACAGGGCGCGCCCAGGGGGTAGGCATGCCCTGATGCCTTGTGGGCCCCTCGTGGCTCCGTCTGACCTAATTCCACATCTATAAATTCTCTAAAATCGGGAAACCAACAGAGAGCCACCCAAAATACTTTTTTCTCTGCCACAAGTCTCTGGTCTTCCGTGATCCCATCTGGAGGCCTTTTCCGGAACTCTGCCAGAGGGGGAATCGATCACGGAGGGCTTCTACATCAACCTTGCTGCCCTTTCGATGATGATGCGTGAGTAGTACACCATAGACCTACAGGTCCATAGCTAGTAGCTAGATGTCTTCTTCTCTCTCTTTGATCTTCAATACAATGTTCTCCTCGATGTTCTTGGAGTTCTATCCAATGTAATCTTCTTTTGCGGTGTGTTTGTTAGGATCCGATGAATTGTGGGTTTATGGTCAGATTATTGATGAGAAATTTTTGAGTCTTCTCTGAATTCTTTTATGCATGATTATTATAGCATTGTATTTCTCTCCGATCTATCTGTTTGGTTTGGCCAACTAGATTGATTTATCTTGCAATGGGAGAGGTGCTTTGTAATGGGTTCAATCTTGCGGTGCCCTATATCCATGTGACATAGTAGGGGACAAGATACATATTTGTATTGTTGCCATTAAGGAGAAATTGATGGGGTTTATTCATATTGGCTGGATTTACTTTGTCTACTTCATGTCATCTTGCTTAAGGTGTTACTCTATTTTTCAACTTAATACCCTGGATGCATGCTGGATAGCAGTCAATGGGTGGAGTAATAGTAGTAGATGCAGGCAGGAGTCAGTCTAGTTATCTCGTACGTGATGCCTATATACATGATCATTGCCTTGAATATCATCATAACTATGCGCTTTTTTATCAATTGCCCAACAGTAATTTGTTTACCCACTGTATGCTTTGTTCGAGAGAGAAGCCTCTAATGAAAACTATGGCCCTCGGGACTACTTTTATCGTATATAAAAATCCAAAAATACCGTGCTTCACCTTTTCTATTTTAATTTATTTTGTGTTTTATTTTATCTATCTATCACTATGAGATTTGATCCTTGCAAATAACCGCCGAGGGAATTGAAAACCAACTTGATCGCGTTGGGTGCAAGTATTTGCTTTTGTGTGTGCAGGTACTGTTAATGAGGTTATGTGTGGTTCTCCTACTAGATTGATAACCTTGGTTCTTAACTGAGGGAAATACTTATCTCTATTGTACTGCTTCATCCTCTCCTCTTCAAGGAAATCCAACGCAACTCACAAGTAGCAGGAAGAATTTCTGGCGCCGTTGCCGGGGAGACATCACCAAAACCTATCAAGTACCTTCGCATAAACTATCGTCTACTAGATCTTATTTTTATTTGCCTTTTTATATGCCTTTGCCTCTCATTTTCATCTCGCTCACTTCTAATTTTTTTTTACAAAAACACAAAAAAAAAATTTTGCTTGCTTTTATTGCCTTCATGTCATCACTCAAAAGCAGAAAATGAAAGAAAAAATTAAAGATAACTATGGATCCTCATCCACTTGCTAATCTTTTCAAAAGATCTAATTATGAACCAATTGCTAGTGAGTTGGGTGCACTTGATTACCTCTATGAAGTTTTGCTTGAAAATCATGAATCAGAAAATTGTGATGAAGTGTTAAAAGAAGAAATTTATGAAGTGATTCATGATAGCTCCTTGAATGAAAAGCATGATTACAATGATGTCACTGTAAATTCTATTAGTGTGAATTGTGCTAATGATATGCAAAGCTACAAGCTTGGGGATGATAATTTTGTTATGTCCACTACTTATTGCAATGATCATGATTGGGGTGATGCTTCTTATGATCTTGAAAATTTATTTCAACCTCATGATGAATATGATATTGATAATAATGTTTGCAATAATATTGAAAGTGGGTTTGGAAGAGTGTCAACTTTAGGGAAAGAGAATCCCACATATTTGGAGAGTATTCAATCTTATGAAATTTTTGATAAAAGTGGGTTTGGAGAGGTCATGACTTTACTTGATGTTAATCCCACTATCTTGGAAGATAAAACTTCTATGCATCTGGATCATGAAGAGAAAATTTTATATGATAGCTATATTGTTTAATTTTATTATGATTCTACGTGTAATTATTATGAGAGAGGACAATATGGTTGTAGAAATTTTCATGTTACTAAATTACCTCTCGTTGTGTTGAAATTATAATTGTTTTATTCTTCTTCCTTGCATATGCTAGACATTTCTTGTCTTGATAATTTGTTTTCTTATAAAATGCCTATGCGTAGGAAGCATGTTAGACTTAAATGTGTTTTTGACATGCTTTATGATGCTTTCTTTGTGCTTTAATTCTTATCTTTTTTGTGAGAATCATTAATATCTCCAGCCTATCTTAATGGCTATAAAGAAAGAGCTTTTTGGGAGACAACCCAATAGTTTTTGTTTTTTTAGAGTGTTCACACAATTATGCTACTGATATGATTGTCTTTTTGTGGTTTAATTAGTGTTTGTGCCAAGTAAATCCTTTGGGATGATTTGGTTGATTGTTGATTCGATTTTGTGAAAAATCAAGTCCAGAGAAATCTAAAAATCACCGGAATGTGCTTTTGATCTGAATTTTTCACACATGATTTATATACAAATCGCCCATGTTTTTCTAATTTTTCAGAATTTTTGGAGTTATAGAAGTATAGTCATTATTCAGATTACTATAGACTGTTCTGTTTTAGACAGATTCTGTTTTCGTTGCATACTTTACTTGTTATGAATCTATGGATTGTATCGGGGGGTATAAGTCATGGAGAAGTTGGAATACAATAGGTATTATGCAATAACAAAATATGAATGGATTCATAACAATACCTAAAATTTGTGATTTGGTTGTTATACTAACAGATCTCATGAGTTTTCTGTTGAGTTATGTGTGCTGAAGTTTTCAAGTTTTAAGTGAGATCGCGATGGATGAAGGAATAAAGAGTGGAAAGACCCTAAGCTTGGGGATTCCAAAGGCACCCCAAGGTAATATTCAAGGAGACCGAAGCATCTAAGCTTGGGGCTGCCCCGGAAGGCATCCCCTCTTTCGTCTACCAACCATCGGTAAATGACTTGGAGCTATATTTTTATTCATCACATGATACGAGTTCTGCTTGGAGCGTCGTGTATTATAGTGGAATTTTTTAGTTTGTTTTTTAATTTGCCACAATCATCTTTTGCTGGACACACTATTTTAGAGGGACACGCATTTATTCATGATTTGTTAGAATACTCTTTGTGCTTCACTTATATCTTTTGAGCTAGGCAGTTGCTCTGGTGCTTCACTTATATCTTTTAGAGCACATCGGTGGTTATATTTTAAAGAAATAGTTGCACTCTCATGCTTCACTTATATCATTTTGAGAGTTTGATAATAGTAATGGAAATATGCATGGGTTATGAAATTGGTCCTAATATGATAGGTATTAAATAAGGATATAATAAAAACTTTCATGTAGATCACTGAATATGATAAGTTTGATTCCTTGCAATAGTTTTGCAATATTAAGATGGTGATATGTGGGAGGTGCGAGTGAATGATTGTGGTTTAGTAAGAATATTGGTTTTAAGGTTTGTGATTCCCAAAGCATGCATGTATAGTCTCTTGTTATGCTAAGAAGTTGGAGCATGATTTATTATCGATTGTCTTCCTTATGAGTGGCAGTCGGGGACGAGCGATGGTGTTTTCCAACCAATATATTGATGGGGAACGTTGAATGAAAATCAAAAAAATTCCTATGGAACACCCAAGATCTAATCTAGGAGATGCATAGCAATGAGAGGGGAGTATGTCTACATACCCTTGTAGACCAAAAGTGTAAGCGTATATAACACGGTTGATGTAGTCGTACTCTTCATGATCCAATCATGATCCAGTCCAATGAAGTACCAAATGGATGACACCTCCGCGTTCAGCACACATGCGGCTCAGTGAGGTCTTCTCCTCCTTGATCCAGCAAGAGACGGGGGAGAAATAGATGGGATCTCAACCAGCACGACGGTGTGGTGGAGATGGTGGTGGTGTTGTGCCGGCAGGGCTTCGCCAAACGCTGCCGGAACCAATTTGAGAAGAAAACAAAGTTATGGGAGAGGAAGGGTTGTCGTCGGGGCATGGGAATTGGTGTGTTCAGCCTTCCCCTCTCCTCTACTATATATAGGAGGCAAGGGGGAGGGCTAGGGCACAGCCCTAGCCCCTCCTCCAAGGAGGGGGCATGGGCCTAGGGAGGTTTCCTCCCTCCCCAAGGCACCTAGGGGGTGGCGTCCCCCCTTAGGACTCTTCCCTCTCTCCTCCTCCTTGGTGCATGGACCTCTTGGGCCTGGTGCCCCTGGCCCATGTAGGCCAGGGCGCCCCCCTATAGCCCATGTGGGCCCCTGGGCAGGAGGACCCCTTTCGGCACTCCCGATACAATACCAATAATGCCCGAAACTTTTCCGGTGACCAAAACAGGACTTCCTATATATAAATTTTTACCTCCGGACAATTCTGAAGCTCCTCGTGACGTTTGGGATCTCATCTGGGACTCCGAACAACATTCGGTTACCAATGCACATATCCCAATTCTACTCTGGCGTCATCGATCGTTAAGCGTGCGGACCCTGCGAGTTCGAGAATTATGTAGACATGACCGAGACACCTCTCCGGTCAATAACCAATTGCGGGACCTAGATGCCCATATTGGTTCCCACATATTGAACAAAGATCTTTATCGGTTGAACCACGATGTCGAGGATTCGGGTAATCCCGTATGCAATTCCCTTTGTCCGGCGATATGTTACTTGTCCGAGATTCGATCGTCGGTATCTCCATACCTAGTTCAATATCGTTACATGCAAGTCTCTTTACTCGTTCTGTAATACAAGATCCCGTGACTAAATCATTAGCCACATCGCTTCAAGATCTTTACGATGTTGTATTACCTAGAGGGCCCTGAGAGATCTCTTCGTCATACGGAGTGACATATCCCAGTCTCGATCCATGCAACTCAACAGACACCTTCGGAGACACCTGTAGAGCACCTTTATGATCACCCAGTTACGAAGTGGTGTTTGATAGCACACAAGGCATTCCTCCGACATCGGGGAGTGACATGATCTCATGGTCTAAGGAATTGATACTTGACATGAAGAAGCCTATAGCAGTAAACTCAAAGTGAGACGATCAAATGCTAAGCTTGCGGTTGGGTCTTGTCCATCACATCATTCTCCTAATGATGTGATCCCGTTATCAAATGACAACCCATGTCTATGGTTAGGAAACCATAACCATCTTTGATCAATGAGCTAGTCTAGTAGAGGCTTACTAGGGACACGATGTAGTTTATGTATTCACACATGTATTTAAGTTTTCGGTCGATACAATTCTAGCATGAATAATAAACATTTATCATGAATGGGAAATATGATAATAACCAATTTATTGTAGCCTCTAGGGCATATTTCCAACAGTCTCCCACTTGCACTAGAGTTAATAATCTAGTTTACATAGTAATGAATCTAACACCCATGGAGTCCTGGTGCTGGTCATGTTTTGCTCGTGGAAGAGGTTTAGTCAACGGGTCTGCCACATTCAGATCTGTATGTACTTTGCAAATTTCTATGTCTCCATCCTTGATGTAATCACGAATGGAGTAAAAGCGGCACTTGATGTGCTTAGTCTTCTGGTGAAACCTGGGCTACTTGGCAATCGCAATTGCACTAGTGTTGTCACAGAAGATTGTCATTGGATCCGATGTACTAGGCACAACTCCTAGATCGGATATGAACTTCTTCATCCAGACTCCTTGCGCTGCTTCCGAAGCAGCTATATATTCTGCTTCACATGTAGATCCCGCTACGACGCTTTGCTTGGAACTGCACCAACTGACTACTCCACCATTCAATATAAATACGTATCCGGTTTGAGACTTAGAGTCACTCGGATCTGTGTCAAAGCTAGCATCGACGTAACGCTTTACGACGAGCTGTTCATCACCTCCATAAACGAGAAACATGTCCTTAGTCCTCTAGAGGTACTTAAGGATATTCTTGACCGCTATCGAGATCTACTCCTGGATCACTTTGGTACCTCCCTGCTAGACTTATGGCAAGGCACACATCAGGTATGGTACATAGCATGGCATACATTATAGAGCCTATGGCCGAGGCATAGGGGACTGATAACCCACAAGTATAGGGGATCGCAACAGTTTTCGAGGGTAGAGTATTCAACAAAAATTTATAGATTCGACACAAGGGGAGCCAAAGAATATTTGCAAGTATTGGCAGCTGAGTTGTCAATTCAACCACACCTGGAGATTAATTATCTGCTGCAATATGATCAGTAGCAAAGTAATATGATAGTTTTGATAATGGTAGTAACAGTAACGGTAACAGTGATAGCAATAATTTTGTAGCAGTTGTGACAGCAGCAATAGCAATAGTAGCTTAGCAGAAACAATATGTGGAAAATTCATAGGCAATGGATCGGTGAATTCGTTGGATGATATTCATCATTTAACAGTCATAACCTAGGGCGATACAGCACTAGCTCCAGTTCATAAATATAATGTAGGCAGGTATTCCGTAAATAGTCATACGTGCTTATGGAAAGAACTTGCATGACATATTTTGTCCTACCCTCCCGTGGCAGCGGGGTCCATAAGGAAACTAAGGGATATTAAGGCCTCCTTTTAATAGAGAACCGGAACAAAGCATTAGCACATAGTGAATACATGAACTCCTCAAACTACGGTCATCACCGGAAAGTATCCCGACTATTGTCACTCCGGGGTTTACGGATCATAACACGTAATAGGTGACTATAACTTGCAAGATCGGATCTAGAACATAGATATAATGGTGATAACATAAACGGTTCAGATCTGAAATCATGGCACCCGGGCCCAAAGTGACAAGCATTAAGCATGGCAAAGTCATAGCAACATCAATCTCAGAACATAATGGATAATAGGGATCAAGCCCTAACAAAACTAACTCAATTACATGATGAATCTCATCCAACTCCCTCACCGACCAGCGAGCCTACGAAGAAAATACTCACTCCCGGTGGGGAGCATCATGGAATTAGCGATGGAGAAGGGTTGGTGATGATGAAGATCGACGATTCCCCTCTCCGGAGCCCCAAACGGACTCCAGATCTGGCCTCCCGATGAAGAACAGGAGGTGGAGGCGGCTCCGTCTTGTGAAACGCGATAATTCTTTCTCCCTGATTTTTTTCTCTGAAAATAGGATTTTATAGCATCGGAGATAGGGTCAGCGGGGCCACCAGGTAGGCACAACCCACCTGGGCGCGCCAGGAGGGGGGCGCGCCATGGTGGGTTGTGCTCACCCAGGGGACCCCCCTCCAGTGGTTCTTGGCTCCAGTATTTTTCTTTTATTCCATAAAAATTCTCCAAAATGTTTTGTTCCATTCCGAGAACTTTTATTTCTGCACAAAAACAACACCATGGTAGTCTGCTGAAAACAGCGTCAGTCCGGGTTAGTTATATTCAAATCATGCAAATTAGAGTCCAAAACAAGAGTAAAAGCGTTAGGAAAAGTAGATACGACGGAGACGTATCAACTCCCCCAAGCTTAAATCTTTGCTTGTCCTCAAGCAATTCAGTTGATAAACTGAAAGTGAAAAAGAAAAACTTTTATGAACTCTTTTGCTCTTGTTTACATTAATAAGCTTAAGTAGCACCCAGGTTTTCAGCAAGGATTACAACTAACCATGTCAACAATAACTCTTAGAAATTATATTAACTCATATCAATGGCATAAGCAACTAGCGAGCAATAATAAGATATCTCGAATGACAACACTTTGTCAAAACAATCATGATATAATATGACAACAGTGGTATCTCGCTAGCCCTTTCCGAGACCGCAAAACATAAATGCAGAGCACCTCCAAAGTTCAAGCATCGACTAAACATTGTAATTCATGGTAGAAAAGATCAAGCCATGATGCATCCAACATTAGCTATACTCAATGCACGAGGATGACAATAGAGCTCTCAGATCTGGCGCTTATTTGAGAAGGTAATGACACAACATAAAATTAAATAGATAGTCCCTTCGCAGAGGGAAGCAATGATTTGTAGCGGTGCCAGAGCTCAAATTTTTTTAAACAAAGATAAATGAAATTTTGAGAAATGCACCCTTCCTGTTTACTTTGTGACCATTGGTTATCGATATCTTCCATGCTAAACACATTAGTTGCGGTTCCCAAGGAATAAAAGTAAAGGTTTACTCCCCCTCCACCAACAAACACACTCCACGGCTAGCCTAATCCACGGGTACCGTCCATACCAACATCAGTCCTGGGGGGTTTGTTTAATTATTTGCAATCTTTGAATTCGGGACTGGGAATCCCTATTACAGCCCCTCTCGTGCGAGGACGAGTGAATAAACATTCATCATGAGAATAACCCGCTTAGCATGGAAGATATTGACTACCTCCTGTCACTCCATTAACAATCCAGGCACACAAAAACAGATGTTTATTTGAAGTTTTTAGAGGTAGCACATGCAAATTTACTTAAAACGGCAGGGTAATATCGCATATAGGTAGATATATGGTGGACTCATCTGGAATAACTTGGATTTAAGGATTTTTGATGCACAAGCAGTTTTCCACTTAGTGCGGGCGAAGGCTAGCAAATAGGCTGAGAAGCGGACAGCTAGAGAGCGAAAACGGTCATGAACAGGCATTATGCATAAGTAACATTGGATACTAGCATGAGTAGGATATGAACACCATGAATATAAATACCATAGAGGCTATGTTGGTTTTGATTCAACTACATGCATGAACATGTGCCAAGTCAAGCCACTCGAACATTCGGAGGAGGATACCATATCATCATACCACATCACAATAATTTTAATGCATGTTGACATCCATGATAAATCATTATCCACTCCTAGCTACTTAAGCATGGCATGAGAAACTATAATCTCTAATTGTCATTGCAAGCATGTTTGATCATAATAGGCTGAATCATAGATACTAGGTTAAACATATTTACAAAAACAGAACAAGTTGAGTTCATACCCGTTTCTCTCTGCCACAGCCAGTTCATCAAATATCGTCATTATTGCCTTTCACTTGCACGACCGAATGATATGAAAATAATAATAGTGCAAGAGTGCCGTGGACTAAGCTGGAATCTCGAAACATTATATTCAAGAGGAGAAGACAAGGCAATTTGAGCTCTTTGTTAGATCAACAATAATGCATGCTACTTCTCGAGCTTGCGTTGGTTTTTCCCTTGAAGAGGAAAGGGTGATGCAGCAAAGTAGAGATAAGTATTTCCATCAGTTAAGAACCAAGGTATCAAATCCAGTAGGAGATACAAGCAAGTCCCCAATCTATGCACCTGCACAAACAATCAAACACTTGCACCCAATGCGATAAAGGGGTTGTCAATACCTTCACGATCACTTGCAAAGGTGAGATCTGATAGATATAGATATAAAAGATTACTAAAATGTAAAACAAAGTAAAAGTAAATAAAACACAGCAAGGTATTTTTGGGTTTTTTGGTTTATAGATCTGAAAATATATAATGGAAAATAGACCCGGGGGCCATAGGTTTCACTAGAAGCTTCTCTCTTGAAGGCAAATAATACAGTGGGTGAACAAATTACTGTCGAGCAATTGATAGAAAAGCACAAAGTTATGACGATATCCAAGGCAATGATTATGCATATAGGCATCACGTCCGTGTCAAGTAGACCGAAACGATTCTGCATCTACTACTATTACTCCACACATCGACCGCTATCCAGCATGCATCTAGAGTATTAAGTTCATAAAGAACGGAGTAACGCCTTAAGTAAGATGACATGATGTAGAGGGATAAACTCAAGCAATATGATGAAAGCCCCATCTTTTTACCCTTGATGGCAACAATACAAATACGTGCCTCGCTACCCCTACTTCGTCACTGGGTGAGGACACCACAAGATTGAACTCAAAAATAAGCACCTCTCCCATTGCAAGAAGAACCAATCTAGTTGGCCAAACCAAACTGATAATTCGAAGAGAAATACAAAGATATCAAATCATGCATATAAGAATTCAGAGAAGATTCAAATAATATTCATAGATAATCTGATCATAAATCCACAATTTATCGGATCTCGACAAACACACCGCAAAAGAATATTACATCGGATATATCTCGAAGAACATCGAGGAGGACATGGTATTGAGAATCAAAGAGTGAAGAAGCCATCTAGCTACTAGCTATGGACCCGTAGGTCTGAGGTAAACTACTCACGCTTCATCGGAAGGGCAATAGGGTTGATGTAGAAGCCCTCCGTGATCGAATCCCCCTCCGGCAGGATGTCGGAAAAGGCCCCAAGATGGGATCTCACGTGTACAGAAGGTTACGCCGGCAGAAAAGTATTTTGGTGGACGCTTCTGTTGGTTTGGGAATATTTCTGAATTCATAGGCCAAAGATTAGGATTGGAGGACTCCCGTATGACCCACAAGCTAGGGGCGCGCCCCCCTAGGGTGCGCCCTGAGGGCATGTGGAGTCCTCGACTCTTCTGCCTTCCTCTCCAAGTCCTGCGTGTGTCTTCTGGTCCAAGAAAAATCATCGTAAAGTTTTATTCCGTTTGGACTCCGTTTGATATTCCTTTTCTGTAAAACTCAAAAACAAGGAAAAACAGAAACTAGCACTGGGCTCTAGGTTAATAAGTTAGTCACAAAAATAATATAAAATAGCATATTAATGCATATAAAACATCCAAAACAGATAATATAATAGCATGGAACAATAAAAAATTATAGATACATTGGAGACGTATCAAGCATCACCAAGCTTAATTCCCGCTCGTCCTCGAGTAGGTATATGATAAAAACAGAATTTTTGATGTGGAATGCTACCTAACATATTTATCCATGTAATTTTCTTTATTGTGGCATGAATATTCAGATCCATAAGATTCAAAACAAAAGTTTAATATTGACATAAACACAATAATACTTCAAGCATACTAATAAAGCAATCATGTCTTCTCAAAATAACATGGCCAAAGAAAGTTATCCCTACAAAATCATATAGTCTGGCTATGCTCGATCTTCATCACACAAAGTATTAAATCATGCACAACCCCGATGACAAGCCAAGCAATTGTTTCATACTTTTGATATTCTCAAACTTTTTCAACTTTTCACCCAATACATGAGCACTATAGGTGGAATAGAATATCGTGGTTGTGGAGAAGACAAAAAGAAGGAGATAGTCTCACATCAACTAGGCGTATCAACGGGCTATGGAGATGCCCATCAATAGATATCAATGTGAGTGAGTAGGGATTGCCATGCAACGGATGCACTAGAGCTATAAGTGTATGAAAGCTCAAAAAGAAACTAAGTGGGTGTGCATCCAACTCGCTTGCTCATGAAGACCTAGGGAAATTTGAGGAAGCCCATCATTGGAATATACAAGCCAAGTTCTATAATGAAAAATTCCCACTAGTATATGAAAGTGACAAAATAGGCGACTCTCTATCATGAAGATCATGCTGCTACTTTGAAGCACAAGTGTGGTAAAAGGATAGTAGCATTGCCCCTTCTCTCTTTTCTCTCATTTTTTTGGGCTTCTTTGGCCTCTTTTATTTTTTGTAAAGTCCAGAGACTCTTCCCAACTTGTGAGGGAATCATAGCTTCCATCATCCTTTCCTCACATGGGACAATGCTCTAATAATGATGATCATCACACTTTTATTTACTTACAACTCAAGAATTACAACTCGATACTTAGAACAAAAATATGACTCTATATGAATGCCTCCGGTGGTGTACCAGGCTGTGCAACGATCTAGCATAGCAATGACATCAAAAAAACAGACAAGCCATGAAAACATCATGCTAGCTATCTTACGATCATGCAAAGCAATATGACAATGATGGAGCGTGTCATAATAAAATGGAACGGTGGAAGTTGCATGACAATATATCTCGGAATGGCTATGGAAATGCCATAATAGGTAGGTATGGTGGCTGTTTTGAGGAAGGGTAAATGGTGGGTGTAGTGCACCGGCGAAAGTTGCGCGGTACTAGAGAGGCTAGCAATGGTGGAAGGGTGAGAGTGCGTATAATCCATGTACTCAACATTAGTCATAAAGAACTCACATACTTATTGCAAAAGTCTATTAGCTATCAAAAAAAAGTAATACACGCATACTCCTAGGGGGATAGATTGGTAGGAAAAGACCATCGCTCGTCCCCGACCGCCACTCATAAGGAAGACAATCAATAAATAAATCATGCTTCGACTTCATCACATAACGGTTCACCATACGTGCATGCTACGGGAATCACAAAGTTTAACACAAGTATTTCTACCAATCCACAATTACTCACTAGCATGACTCTAATATCACCATCTTTATATCTCAAAACAATCATAAGGAATCAAACTTCTCATAGTATTCAATGCTCTTTATATGAAAGTTTTTATTATATCCCTCTTGGATGCCCATCATATTAGGACTAAATTCATAACCTATGAAAATTTCCATGCTATTTAGAGGGACTCTCAAAATAATATAAGTGAAGCATGAGAGTTCAACAATTTCTACAAAAAAAAATCCACCGCCGTGCTCTAAAAAGATATAAGTGAAGCACTAGAGCAAAATTGCCTAGCTCAAAAGATATAAATGAAGCACAAAGAGTATTCTAATAAATTCACGATTCATGCGTGTCCCTCTCAAAAGGTGTGTACAGCAAGGATGATTGTGGCAAATTAAAAAGCAAAGACTCATATCATACAAGACGCTCCAAGCAAAACACATGTCATGTGGTGAATAAAAATATAGCCCCAAGTAAATTTACCTATAGACGAAGACGAAAGAGGGGATGCCATCCGGGGCATCCCCAAGCTTAGATGCTTGGTTGTCCTTTAATATTACCTTGGGGTGCCTTGGGCATCCCCAAGCTTAGGTTCTTGCCACTCCTTATTCCATAGTCCATCAAATCTTTACCCAAAACTTAAAAACTTCACAACAGAAAACTCAACAGAAAACTCATGAGATCCGTTAGTATAAGAAAATAAATCACCACTTTTTGGTATTGTTTTGAACTCATTATTTATTTATATTGGTGTAATATATACTGTATTCCAACTTTTCCATGGTTCATACCCCCCGATACTACCCATAGATTCATCAAAATATGCAAACAACACAAAGAAAACATAATCTGTCAAAAAACAGAACAGTCTGCAAAGATCTGAATTGTTCTAATACTTATGTAACTCCAAAATTTCTGAAACATTAGGAAAACGGTGAAAATTTGTATATACATCTTGTGTAAAAAATTCAGTGTTTTTACACGCTCCAGTGAATTTAAACAATTCTGTTACTGGACGCAAAAGTTTCTGTTTTTCAGCAAGATCAAATCAACTATCACCGTAAGCCATCCCAAAGGTCTTACTTGGCTCAAACACTAATTAAAACACCAAAACACAATTACTACAGAGGTAATAATGTGTATACTCATAAAAACAGGAAGGAAAAATATTGGGTTGTCTCCCAACAAGCGCTTTTCTTTAAAGCCTTTTAGCTAGGCGTTGATAATTTTAATGACGCTCACAAGAAAGATAGCAATTGAAACACGAAGAGAGCATCATGTAGCATGTGAAAAACAAGTTTAAGTCTAACACACTTCCTATGCATAGGCATTTTATAGGAAAAATATTTATTAAGACGAGCAAAACCTATCACATGCAAGGAACAAGAAAGAAACAAGAGCAATCTCAACATAACGAGAGGTAATTTAGTAACATGAAAATTTCTACAACCATATTTTCCTCTCTCATAATAATTACATGTGGGATTATAATCAAATTCAACAATATAGCTATCATATAATTTTTTTCTCTTCATGATCCACATGCTTGCAAAGTTTACACTCTTCCAAAATAGTGGGATTATCATCAAATAAAGTCATGACCTCTCCAAGCCTACTTTTATCAAAAATTTCATAAGATTGATCATTATCCAAATTAGTGGGATCATTATTACCTAGAGTTGACACCCTTCCAAACCCACTTTCAATATTATTGCAAACATTATTATCATGAGGCTTAAATAAATTTTCAAGATCATAAGAAAAATCACCCCAATCATGATCATTGCAACAAGTAATGGACATACAAAATTAGCATCCCCAAGCTTAGGGTTTTGCATATTATTAGCACAATTGACATTAATAGAATTTATAATAATACCATTGCAATCATGCTTTTCATTCAAGGAGCTATCATGAATCACTTCATAAATTTCTTCACAATTTTTAGATTCACGAATTTCAAGCAAAACTTCATTAAGATAATCTAGTGCACGCAACTCACTAGCAATTGGTTCATCATAATTAGATCTCTTAAAAAGATTAGCAAGTGGATGAGGATCCATAAACTTTTTGCTTTCTGATTGTCAATAAATACACAATTATTCCAAGTGAGCAAGCAAACAAACAAAGTAAGACTTAAAAGGCAAATGAAAAGAAGGCAATATTTTTGTGTTTTTCTGAAATCGTTTTAGAAGTGGGGGAGAGGAAAACGAGAGGAAAATGGCAAATAATGTAATGCAAGAGATGAGAGTTTATGGTGGGTACTTGGTAGGCTTGATATAGATCTCCCCGGCAACGGCGCTAGAAATTCTTCCTGCTACTTCTTGAGCTTGTGTTGGTTTTTCCCTTGAAGAGGAAAGGGTGATGCAGCAAAGTAGAGATAAGTATTTCCCTCAGTTAAGAACCAAGGTATCAAATCCTGTAGGAGATACAAGCAAGTCCCCAATCTATGCACCTGCACAAACAATCAAACACTTGCACCCAACGCGATAAAGGGGTTGTCAATCCCTTCACGGTCACTTGCAAAGGTGAGATCTGATAGAGATAGATATAAAAGATTACTAAAATGTAAAACAAAGTAAAAGTAAATAAAACGCAGTGAGGTATTTTTGGGTTTTTTGGTTTATAGATCTGAAAATATATAATGGAAAATAGACCCGGGGGCCATAGGTTTCACTAGAAGCTTCTCTCTTGAAGGCAAATAATATGGTGGGTGAACAAATTACTGTCGAGCAATTGATAGAAAAGCGCAAAGTTATGATGATATCCAAGGCAATGATTATGCATATAGGAATCACGTCCGTGTCAAGTAGACCAAAATGATTCTGCATCTACTACTATTACTCCACACATCGACCGCTATCCAGCATGCATCTAGAGTATTAAGTTCATAAAGAACGGAGTAACGCCTTAAGTAAGATGACATGATGTAGAGGGATAAACTCAAGAAATATGATGAAAACCCCATCTTTTTACCCTTGATGGCAACAATACAAATACATGCCTCGCTACCCCTACTTTGTCACTGGGTGAGGACACCGCAAGATTGAACCCAAAACTAAGCACCTCTCCCATTGCAAGAGGAACCAATCTAGTTGGCCAAACCAAACCGATAATTCGAAGAGAAATACAAAGATATCAAATCATGCATATAAGAATTCAGAGAAGATTAAAATAATATTCATAGATAATCTGATCATAAATCCACAATTCATTAGATCTCGACAAACACACCGCAAAATAATATTACATCGGATAGATCTCCAAGAACATCAAGGAGAACATGGTATTGAGAATCAAAGAGAGAGAAGAAGCCATCTAGCTACTAGCTATGGACCCGTAGGTCTGAGGTAAACTACTCGCGCTTCATCGGAAGGGTAATAGGGTTGATGTAGAAGCCCTCCGTGATCGAATCCCCCTCCGGCAGGATGCCGGAAAAGGCCCCAAGATGGGATTTCACGTGTACAGAAGGTTACGGCGGCAGAAAAGTATTTTGGTGGACACTTCTGTTGGTTTGGGAATATTTCTGAATTCATAGGCCAAAGATTAGGATTGGAGGACTCCCGTATGACCCACAAGCTAGTGGTGTGCCCCCCCTATTGTGGAGTCCTCGACTCTTCTGCCTTCCTCTCCAAGTCCTGCGTGTGTCTTCTGGTCCAAGAAAAAACATCGTAAAGTTTTATTCCATTTGGACTCCGTTTGATATTCCTTTTCTGTAAAACTCAAAAACAAGGAAAAAAACAGAAACTGGCACTGGGCTGTAGGTTAATAAGTTAGTCCTGAAAATAATATAAAATAGCATATAAATGCATATAAAACATACAAAACAGATAATATAAGAGCATGGAACAATCAAAAATTATAGATACGTTGGAGACGTATCAATGCATATGAGAGCCACTCAACATTTTCATCATGGTCTTCTCCTCGGTATGACTCAATAAAAGAAAAAGAATTTCAGAGAAACATACTAAAATATTTTTGGAGTTTTTAGTTTTTCTTGAACAAAATAAATAAAGAGAAAAAGAAAAACGAGAAAAACTATTTACACGGGAGAGCTCCCAACAAGCAAAAGAAGAACAAGAAAATCTTTTTGGGTTTTCTTTTAAATACTACAACCAACTACACTAGAAAGAAAAACCAAAAAGAAGCAAACAACATTTTTTTGTGATTTTCTCAAAGTTTTTCAAACACACAAGAAGAAAGCGAGAAAATAAGGCAAGCATGGATAATACAATGAAAAAGTGTGAACACCGACAACGGGAATGAAATGTGCGAACATGAAGGAAATGTCGGTCGGCATACGTACTCCCCCAAGCTTAGGCTTTTGGCCTAGCTTGGTAATCACCACTCATAGTAACCCTCGGGTCCCATGTTGAAGTGCTGTGGAGCGGGCACCTGAGCGTCCCACTCCTGAGGCTCCTCCTCAGCCGCTGCCTGGTTGCTTCGGTAGGCGACGATGTCCTATGGCATGATCCTGGACCCGCCCCTGGCAATAGAATCAAACAGAGCAGATGCAAGCAATGGGATAATATCACGGGTATTCTCACTGAAAACCAGGTTGTAAGAAAAATGAATAGTAGTGTTCTGGCCATCAATAAATTGATGAGCTGCCATAGCCTGGCGATGTAAATAAACCTTGGTTAAACGATAATCATGCTGGCAAATCTGAATGTTAAAATGACTCGCTAAACGAGTCGCATAAATACCACCATGAATTTTACCCTTGGAGATATTAAGGTGCAGGCGATGTGCAATGATAGCCCCAAGGCTATAGCTATTATCGCCGTAAAGTGCATGGCGTAAGACAGCGAAATCGGGGGCACTAAGTGCACCAACCTTCTCTCTAGCAAGTAAACACTTCGCAATGAATAGAGCAAAATAATGCACGGAAGGAAACTGCAGGCTAGTGGCGGTGACACTCGATACCCCTCTCTCATCTCCCACTGACAGAGTGCGATAAAAGTCCTCAAACTTTGCAGGCCTAGGCTCTCTTATTTCCCCGTCAAAAGGGATCAAGCATATATCACAAAATTCAGTAAGTGGTATCTGATGGGTTTCAGCATATAAATTAAACTGCACCTCAGGAGGGTTATTCCTACTCAGAAAATGAAAGCTTTGCACAAAGGAATTTGTAAGGAGATGGTATTGTTCACACTCAGCTGCGATGAAGTCTGTGAGACCAGCATTAGCAGCAATTGTGCGAACTCTTGACGGATCCCGGGTTCATCCATGAAGGGCTTGTGCGGGCATTCGCACGGCCGCACCTCCGTCATCCTCCGGTTGCGGAGATCATTGTCCGATGACTCCCCAATGACTCCCTTGGAGCTCTTCTTGGAAGCAAACTTCCTAAAGAAACTCATCTTATTCCTATGGACAAAATTTTGAAAATTTTAGTCCACAAATTTTTTATCAACAAAACTTCACAAGATTGATAGCAACTACTCATAGAGATGTATAGAGGCCATATTGAGCATTCAAACTACTTAGAACTCTAAGAGTTCAACATGCAAGCTCATCTACAGCAGCACCAAGAGTAGCTAATTATTCAAAATATAATCCACTAAAGCAAAAAACTAATTGCACCAATGGAGGAGTCACATACCAAGTAGCAATCCCCCAAAACAGTTTCGGAAATGGAGCTTCGAGCAAAGAGATCGAAATCCGCAGGTTTGAGAGCAAGAACACGAGAGAGAGAGAGAGAGAACAATGGTGATTTTTTTTCTGGAGGTAGGTGATGACATGGGCTAAAGAGATAAGTGAGGGGGCCCACGTGGGGACCACAACCCACCAGAGCGCGTCTGGGGCTGCTGGTGCGCCCAGGTGGTTTGTGCCCACCTGGTGCACCCCCCTCTGATGTTATTTGCATAAAAAATTCTTAAATATTCAGAAAAAAATCATATTAAATTTTCAGGGCATTCTGAGAACTTTTATTTTGGGTCATTTTTTTATTGCATGAGAAATTCAGAAAACAGACAAGACATGGCATTTTATTTTATTTAACTAAGAAAAACAGAAAACAAACATTGGAAATAGAAAGTTGTGCTTACTAAATTCATCAACTTCATACCTCTCAAAAAAGATCCATTAATAAGGTTGATCAAGTCTTATTGACACCCACTTTCGATTAGCATGAGACCGAAGAACTTTCGTAAAACACTAAGTTACCTCAACGGGGATATGCATGTCCCCCACAATAAGCATTTCATATTTCTTTTTGGTAGTAGGTAGAGGTAGTTGAAAACTTCCAATAGTGAGTGTCGGAGATTTTTCAATAACATTAATACCATTCACTTGGAATTGTTTCATCGGAAAGTGCACCGTATGCTCATTACCATTGATATGAAAAGTGACCTTGCTTTTATTGCAATCAATAACAGCCCCTGCAGTATTCAAGAAGGGTCTACCAAGGATAATCGACATGTTGTCGTCCTCGGGCATATCAAGTATAACAAAGTCAATTAAGATAGTAACATTTGCAACCATAACGAGCACATCCTCACAAATACCGATAGGTATGGCAGTTGATTTGTCGGCCATTTGCAAAGATATTTCAGTAGGTGTGAGTTTATTCAAATCAAGCCTTTTATATAAAGAGAAGGGCATAACACTAACACTGGCTCCTAAATCACACAAAGCAGTTTTGGCATAATTTCTTTTTATGGAGCAAGGTATAGTTGGTATTCCCGGATCTCCAAGTTTTTTAGGTACTCCATCCTTAAAAGAATAATTAGCAAGCATAGTGGAGATTTCAGCTTTCGGTATTTTTCTTTTATTAGAGATGATGTCTTTCATATATTTTGCATAAGGGGCCATCTTTAATATATCAGTCAAGCGAGTGCACAAAAAGACTGGCCTAAGCATTTCAGCAAAATGTTCAAATTCTTCATCATCCTTTTTCTTAGTTGATTTAGGTGGAAAGGGCATGGGTTTTTGAACCCATGTTCTCTTTCTCTTCCATGTTTTCTAGCAACAAAGTCTCTTTTATCATATCTTTTATTTTTAGGTTGTGGGTTATCAAGATCAACAGCTGGTTCTATCTCAACATCATTATCTGGTTGTTTATCATTGTCTGGTTGAGTATCTTCATGAACATCATCATTATCTTTTTCATTATCACTAGGTGAATGTTCATTACCAGATTGAGTTTCAGCATCAGAGATAGAAACACCATTATCATTATCAGGAGGTTTTTCTATTTCAGGTTCACTAGAGGCATGCAAAGTCCTATCATTTTTCTTTTTCTTCTTCTTTTTAGAAGGACTAGGTGCATTAGTGTTAATTCTTCGAGAGTCCTGTTCAATTCTTTTAGGATTTCCCTCAGGATAAAGTGGTTCCTAAGTCATTTTACCTCCTCTAGTTGCTACTCTAACAACAAAGTCATTTATATTATTATTCATTTCATCCAGCAACTCTCTTTGAGATTTAGCAACTTGTTCTAGTTGAGTTTGAACCATGGAGGCATGTTTTCCTACACCTCTAACATCATTGGAGATTCTAAATAACAAGTCACTCAAGCGAGCAATCATATCAGAATTATATTTCAATTATTTCATAACATTTTCATTGAAGTGATCTTGCTTTCTAATGTAATTATCAAACTCATGAAGGCATTGACTAGGATGCATATTATAAGGATTATCCCTTTCATTAAATTTCATTAAAGAATTTACCTCTACCACCTTGGGTGGTGGTGTGTCAAGTCCATGTATCTCTTCAATAGAAGGTAAATTTTTAACATCCTCTGCTTTAATACCTTTTTCCTTCATAGATTTCTTTGCCTCTTGCATATCTTCCGGACTGAGATATAAGATACCCATGTTCCTTGGAGTGGGTTTATGCGGTGGTTCAGGAAGAGTCCAATCATCATAATTTTTCAATATATTATTCAATAATTCCTTAGCTTGTTCAACAGTTCGTTTCCTGAAAACACAACCAGCACAACTATTAGGAAGTCCCTAGAAGCATCGGTTAGTCCATTATAGAAGATATCAAGTATTTCATTTTTCTTAAGAGGATGATCAGGCAAAGCATTAAGCAATTGGAGAAGCCTCCCCCAAGCTTGTGGGAGACTCTCTTCTTCAATTTGTACAAAGTTAAATATTTCTTGTAAGGCAGCTTGTTTCTTATGAGCAGGAAAATATTTTTCAGAGAAGTAATAAATCATATCCTGGGGACTACGCACACAATCAGGAGCAAGAGTATTGTACCATATCTTAGCATCACCCTTTAATGAGAATGGAAATAATTTGAGAATATAGTAATAGCGAATTTTATCCTGATGAGCAAAAAGGGTAGCTATATCATTCAATTTGGTAAGGTGTGCCACAATAGATTCAGTTTCATAACCATGGAAAGGATCAGATTCAACCAAAGTAATCAACTATGGGTCGACAGAGAATTCATAATCCTTATCATCAACAAAGATAGGTGAAGTAGCAAACTTAGATCACATTTCGTTCTAGCATTCAAAGATTTCTCTTTCAGTTTGCATAATAATTTCTTAAGATCATCTCTATCATTGCAAGCAAGAAAATCTCTAGCTGTCTCCTCATCCATAACATAACCTTCAGGCACCTTAGGCAATTCATATCTAGGAGAGCTAGCTCTAACAGGTGTTTCAAGATTTTCAGTTTTAGGCATTTCATCAGTTTCAACAATTTCATCAATTTCAGCATTCTCAATATCTTTAGCTCTAGCAATTTGTTCATCAAGAAAATCACCTAGTGGCACACCATCATCAAGAAAGGTACTAGCATCATCATGAGTAGTATTTATAGAAGTAGCATCATCAATAACTTGCGACATATCAGGATTAATAGCATGTGGTGGTGTTGCAAGTCTACTCAAAACAGAAAGTGAATCAAGTGCAGAGTGTGATGGTAGTTCCTTACCTCCCCTAGTCCTAGACGGAACGATCTTGGTTTTTGTATCCTTCAGATTCTTCATGGTGATAAATTGATAATAATACCAAGTGACTCAACAAATATAGCTATGCTCCCCGGCAATGGCGCCAGAAAAAGGTCTTGATAACCCACAAGTATAGGGGATCGCAACAGTTTTCAAGGGTAGAGTATTCAACCTAAATTTATAGATTCGACACAAGGGGAGCCAAAGAATATTTGCAAGTATTGGCAGCTGAGTTGTCAATTCAACCACACCTGGAGATTAATTATCTGCAGCAATATGATCAGTATCAAAGTAATATGATAGTTTTGATAATGGTAGTAACAGTAACGGTAACAGTGATAGCAATAATTTTGTAGCTGTTGTGACAGCCGCAATAGCAATAGTAACTTAGCAGAAACAATATGTGGAAATTCGTAGGCATTAGATCGGTGAATTCGTTGGATGATATTCATCATATAACAGTCATAACCTAGGGCGAGACGGCACTAGCTCCAGTTCATAAATATAATGTAGGCATGTATTCCGTAAATAGTCATACGTGCTTACGGAAAGAACTTGCATGGCATCTTTTGTCCTACCCTCCCGTGGCAGCGGGGTCCATAAGGAAACTAAGGGATATTAAGGCCTTCTTTTAGTAGAGAACCGGAACAAAGCATTAGCACATAGTGAATACATGAACTCGTCAAACTACGGTCATCACCAGAAAGTATCCCGACTATTGTCACTCCGGGGTTTACGGATCATAACACGTAATAGGTGACTATAACTTGCAAGATCGGATCTAGAACATGGATATAATGGTGATAACATAAACGGTTCAGATCTGAAATCATGGCACCCGGGCCCAAAGTGACAAGCATTAAGCATGGCAAAGTCATAGCAACATCAATCTTAGAACATAATGGATACTAGGGATCAAGCCCTAACAAAACTAACTCAATTACATGATGAATCTCATCCAACTCCCTCATCGACCAGCGAGCCTACGAAGAAATTACTCACTCCCGGTGGGGAGCATCATGGAATTGGAGTTGGGAAAGGGTTGGTGATGATGAAGATCAAAGATTCCCCTCTCCGGGGCGCCAAACGGACTCCAGATCTGGGCTCCCGATGAAGAACAGGAGGTGGCGGCGGCTCCGTCTCATGCAACGCGATAATTCTTTCTCCCTGATTTTTTCTCCGAAAATAGGATTCTATAGCGTCGCAGATAGGGTCAGCGGGGCCACCAGGTGAGCACAAACCACCTGGGCGCGCCAGGAGGGCGGGCGCGCCCTGGTGGGTTGTGCTCACCCAGTGGCCCCCCTCCAATGGTTCTTGGCTCCAGTATTTTTCTGCACAAAAACAACACCATGGTAGTTCTGCTGAAAACAGTGTCAGTCCGGGTTAGTTTCATTCAGGTCATGCAAATTAGAGTCCAAAACAACAGTAAAAGCGTTAGGAAAAGTAGATACGACGGAGACGTATCAGGGACGACTTTCATCCTTTCTCTTTCTTCTGCCATGGTCGGGATTTGAGTCTTACTCAACTTCACACCTTGCAACACAGGCAAGAACCCTTTCTTTGACTGGTCCATTTTGAACTTCTTCAAAATCTTGTCAAGGTATGTGCTTTGTGAAAGTCCTACTAGGCATCTTGATCTATCTCTATAGATTTCAATGCCCTGTATGTAAGCAGCTTCACCCAGGTCTTTCACTGAAAAACTCTTGTTCAAATAACCTTTTATGCTTTCTAGAAATTCTATATCATTTCCAATCAACAATATGTCATCCACATATAATATTAGAAATGCTACATAGCTCCCACCCAGTTTCTTGTAAATACAAGCTTCTCCGTAATTTGTATAAAACCAAAAGCTTTGATCACTTCATCAAAGCGTATATTCCAACTCCGAGATGCTTGCACCAGTCCATAGATGGGTCACTGGAGCTTGCATACCTTGTTAGCATCCTTAGGTTTGACAAAACCTCCCGGTTGCATAATATACAACTCTTAGGAAACCCATTAAGGAATGTTGTTTTGACGTCCATCTGCCAGATTTCATAATCAAAAAATGCGGCAATTTCTAACATAATTCTAACAGACTTAAGCATCACTACGCGTGAGAAAGTCTCATCGTAGTCAACTCCTTGAATTTGTCAAAAACCTTTTGCGACAAGTCGAGCTTTATAGATGGTGACATTACCATCAGCGTCTGTCTTCTTAAATATCCATTTATTCTCAATGGCTTGCTGGTCATCGGGCAAGTCCACAAAAGTCCATACTTTGTTCTCATACAGGCTCCTATCTCGGATTTCATGGCCTCAAGCCATTTGTCGGAATCCGGGCTCATCATTGCTTCTTTGTAATTCGTAGGTTCGCTGTTGTCTAACAACATGACTTCCAGGACGGGATTACCGTACCACTCTGGTGCGGAACGTCTCCTAGTCGACCTACGAAGTTCAGTGGTAACTTGATCCAAAGTTTCATGATCATCATCATTAGCTTCCTCTCCGGTTGATGTAGGCATCACGGGAACTGCTTTCTGTGATGTGCTACTTTCCAATTCGAGAGAAGGTATAATTACCTCATCAAGTTCTACTTTCCTCCCACTCACTTCTTTCGAGAGAAACTCCTTCTCTAGAAAGGACCCATTCTTGGCAAGAAAGATCTTGCCTTCGGATATGTGATAGAAGGTATACCCAATGGTCTATTTAGGGTATCCTCTGAAGACGCACTTCTCCGCTTTGGGTTCAAGCTTATCAGGCTGAAGCCTCTTGACATAAGCATCGCGTCCCCAAACTTTAAGAAACGATAGTTTAGGTTTCTTGCCAAACCATAATTCATATGGTGTCATCTCGACAGATTTAGACGGTGCCCTGTTTAAAGTGAATGCGGCTATCTCTAATGCATAACCCCAAAATGATAGTAGCAAATCAATAAGAGACATCATAAAATGCACCATATTCAATAAAGTACGGTTATGACAATCGGACACACCATTATGCTATGGTGTTCCAGCTGGCATGAGCTGTGAAACAATTCCACATTGTCTTAAATGCATACCAAACTCGTAACTCAAATATTCACCACCACGATCAGATCGTAAAAATTTAATTTCCTTGTTACGATGATTCTCTACTTCACTCTGAAATTCCTCGAACTTTTCAAATGTTTTAGACTTGTGTTTCATTTAGTAAATATACCCATATCTACACAAATCATCTGTGAAGGTAAGAAAATAATGATATGCACCGTGTGCTTCAACACTCATCGGACTGCATACATCAGTATGTATTATTTCCAACAAGTCACTAGCCCGCTCCATTAATCCGTAAAATGGGGTTTTAGTCATCTTGCCCATAAGGCATGGTTCACATGTATCAAATGATTCATAACCAAGTGATTCCAAAAGTCCATCAGCATGGAGTTTCTTCATGCGCTTTACACCAATATGACCTAAGTGGCAGTGCCACAAGTATGTGGTACTATCATCATTAACTTTGCATCTTTTGGCATCAATATTATGAACATGTGTATCATTACGATTGAGATTCAACAAGAATAAACCATTCACAAGGGGTGCATGACCATAAAATATATTATCCATATAAATAGAACAACCATTATTCTCTGATTTAAATGAATAACTGTGTCGCAATAAACAAGATCCAGATATAATGTTCATGCTTAACACAGGCACCAAATAACAATTATTTAGGTTCATAACTAATCCCGAAGGTAAACATACAGGGAGCATGCCGACGGTGATCACATCAACCTTGGAACCATTTTCGACGCGCATCATCACTCGTCCTTAGCTAGTCTCTGTTTATTCTGCAGATCCTATTTCGAGTTATAAATATTAGCAACCGAACCAGTATCAAATACCCAGGCGCTACTTCGAGCACTAGTAAGGTACACATCAATAACATGTATATCATATATACCTTTGTTGACGTTTCCAGCCTTCTTATCTGCCAAGTACTTGGGGCAGTTCTGCTTCTAGTGGCCATTCCCCTTGCAATAGAAACACTTAATCTCGGGTTTGGGTCCAGCCTTGGCTTTCTTCACGAGAGTGGCAACTGGTTTGCCATTCTTCTTGAAGTTTCCTTTCTTTTCCTTGCCTTTCTTCTTGAAACTAGTGGCCTTATGCACCATCAGCACTTGATGCTCTTTCTTGATTTCTACCTCCGTGGCTTTAAGCATTGCGAAGAGCTCAGGGATCGTTTTATCCATCCCTTGCATATTGTAGTTCATCACAAAGCCCTTGTAGCTTGGTGGCAGTGACTGGAGAACCCTATCAATTGCTACCTCATCCGGATGATTAACTCCCAACTGATTCAAGTGGTTGTAGTACCCAGACAATTTGAGTACGTGCTCACTAACATAGTTGTTCTCCTCCATCTTGCAGCTAAAGAACTTGTCGGAGGTGTCATACCTCTGGACCTGAACATGAGCTTGAAATACCAATTTTAGCTCCTGGAACATCTCATATGCTCTGTGGTGCTCAAAACGTCTTTGGAGCCCCGGTTCTAAGCCGTAAAGCATGGCGCATTGAACTATCGTGTAGTCATCATTCTTGGTCTTCCAGACGTCATAGCGTCTAGATTTGCGGGAGCGGGTGGCACACCTAGCGGTGCTTGGAGGACATAAGCCTTCTGTGTAGCAGTGAGGATAATCCTCAAATTATGGACCCATTCCACATAGTTGCTTCCATCATCTTTCACCTTTTCTTTCTCTAGGAACGCATTAAAATTCAGGGGACTTACAACCCGAGCCATTGATCTACAACATAATTTTGCAAACACATTAAGACTATGTTTATGATAATTGTTTCAATTAATCATATTACTAATGAACTCCCACTTAAACCAACATCCCTCAAGTTGTCTAAGTGTTACATGATCCAAATCAACCAACCCATGTCCGATCATCACGTGAGATGGGGTGGTCATCAATGGTGAACATCTCCATGTTGATCATATCTACTATATGACTCATGTTTGACCTTTTGGTCCTCTGTGTTCCGAGGCCATGTCTGTACATGCTAGGCTTGTCAAGTTTAACCTAAGTATTCCGCATGTGTAAAATTGGCTTACACCCGTTGTATGCGAATGTAGAGTCTATCACACCCGATCATCATGAGGTGCTTCGAAATGATGAACTTTCACAACGGTGCATACTTAGGGAGAACACTTTTATCTTTAAATTTAGTGAAGGGTTCATCTTATAATGCTACCGTCGTCCAAAGCAAAATAAGATGCATAAAAAGATAAACATCACATGCAATCAATATATATGTGACATGATATGGCCATTATCATCTCGTGCTTTTGATCTCCATCTCCGAAGCACCGGCATGATCTCCATCATCACCGGCATGACACCAAGATATCCATCATCGTGTCGTCACGTGGTTGTCTCGCCAACTATTGCTAACGCATAGCGATAAAGTTAAGCAATTACATGGCGTTATTAGTTGACATGCAGGTCATAAAACAAATTAAAGACAACCCTATGGCTCCTACCGGTTGCCGTACTCATCGACATGCAAGTCGTGAACGTATTACAAAACATGATCATCTCATACATCAACATATATCACATCTCGTTCTCGCCATACCACATCACAAAATGCCCTGCAAAAACAAGTTAAACGTCCTCTACTTTGTTGTTTCAAATTTTATGTGGCTGCTATGGGCAACTAGCAAGAACCATTCTTACCTACGCAAAGCCACAACGATGATAATAAAGTTGCCTTTTAACCTTCTACAAGGACCGCCTTTGTCAAATCAGATTCAACTAAAGTAGGAGAGACAGACACCCGCCAGCCACCTTATGCAATACAATTTGCATGTTAGTCGGTGGAACCGGTCTCATGTGCGAGCACATGTAAGGTTGGTCTGAACCGCTTCATCCCACAATACTGCCAAATCCAAATAAGACAATGGAGGTAAGCAATCTGAACATCAATGCCCACAACTTCTTTGTGTTCTACTCATGCATATACATCTACGCATAGACCTAGCTCATGATGCCACTAACGGGGAACGTTACATGAAAACCAAAAAAATTCCTATGAAACACCCAAGATCTAATCTAGGAGATGCATAGAAATGAGAGGGGAGTGTGTCTACATACTCATGTAGACCGAAAGCGGAAGCATATATAACACGGTTGATGTAGTCGTACTCTTCACGATCCAATCGTGATCGAATCCGATGAAGTACCGAACGGACGGTACCACCACATTCAGCACACGTGCGGCTCGGTGACGTCTCCTCCTCCTTAATCTAGCAAGAGAAGGGGGAGAAGTAGATGGGATCTCAACCAGCATGACGGCATGGTGGAGATGGTGGTGGTGTTGTGCCGGCAGGGCTTCGCCAAACGCTGTTGGAACCAATCTGAGGAGAAAACAGAGTTATGGGAGAGGTAGGGCTGCCGCCGGAGCGCGGGAATTGGTGTGTTCAGCCCTCCCCTCTCTTCTACTATATATAGGAGGGAAAGGGGAGGGCTGAGGCGCAGCCCTAGCCCCTCCTCCAAGGAGGGGGCATGGGCCTAGGGAGGTTTCCTCCCTCCCCAAGGCACCTAGGGGTGCTTTCTCCCCTTAGGACTCTTCCCTTTCTCCTCCTCCTTGGCGCATGGTGATACGTCCATTTTGCATCATGTTTTCTACTATTATTTATAGTGTTTTTATTCAATATGACACTTTGTTGAGTAATGCTAATGCCTTTTCTCTCATAATATGCAAGGTTTACACAAAGAGGGAGAATACCGGCAGCTGGAATTCTGGACCTGAAAAAGCTACGTCAGAGATACCTATTCTGCACATCTCCAAATGAGCTGAAATTTTACGGAGAATTATTTTGGAATATATAAAAAATACCAAAGAAAAGAAATACCAGAGGGGGTGGCCCATGTGCCCACTAGGCACCTGGGCACGCTTGCCCCCCTGGCGCGCCCTGGTGGGTAGTGGGGGCCCTGGCCCACCTCCGATGCCCATCTTCTGGTACATAAGGTCTTTTGACCTAGAAAAAATAAGGAGAGGACTTTTGGGATGGAGTGCCATCGTCTCGACACAGAACCTGGGCAGGAGCACTTTTGCTCTCCGGCAGAGCGATTCCGCCGGGGATACTTCCCTCCGGGTGGGGGAAATCCAAGCCATCATCATCACCAACAACCCTCTCACCTTGGGAGGGCCAATCTTCATCAACATCTTCAATAGCACCATCTCATCTCAAAAACCCTAGTTCATCTCTTGTGTTCAATCTTTGTATCGAAACCTCAGATTGGCACCTGTGGGTGACTAGTAGTGTTGATTACATCTTGTAGTTGATGCTAGCCGGTTTATTTGGTGAAAGATTATATGTTCAGATCCATTGTGATATTTATTACTCCTATGATATTGAGCATGAACATGTTGTTTGAGTAATTACTTTTGTTCTTGAGGACACGGGAGAAGTCATGTTGCAAGTAATCATGTGAATTTGATATTCGTTCCATAATTTGATGATATGTATGTTGTGATTCCCTTAGTGGTGTTATGTGAACGTCGACTACATGACACTTCACCATCTTTGGGCCTAAGGGAATACATTGTGGAGTAGTTATTAGATTATAGGTTGCTAGAGTGATAGAAGCTTAAAGCCTAGTTTCTGCGCTATTCCGTAAGGGGCTGATTTGGATCCACATGTTTAATGCTATGGTTAGATTTTATCTTAATTCTTCTTTCATAGATGCGGGTGCTTGCAAGAGGGGTTAATCATAAGTGGAAGGCTTGTTCAGGTAAGAACAGCACCCAAGCACTGGTCCACCCACATATCAAATTATCAAAGTAGCAAACGCGAATCAAACCAACATGATGAAAGTGACTAGATGAAATTCCCGTGTATCCTCAAGAACGCTTTGATTACTATAAGAGATTTTTTTGGCCTGTCCTTTGCTACAAAAAGGATTGGGTTACCTTGCTGCACTTATTGTTACTATTGTTACTTGTCACTGGTTACAAATTATCTTGCTATCAAACTTCCTGTTACCGACAATTTCAGTGCTTGCAGAAATTACCTTGCTGAAAACCGCTAGTCATTTCCTTCTACTCCTCGTTGGGTTTGACACTCTTAATTATCAAAAGGACTATTATTGATCCCCTATACTTGTGGGTCATCAAGATTCTTTTCTGGCGCCGTTGCAGGGAGTGAAGCGCTCTTGGTAAGTGGAAATTGGTAAGCAAAAATTTATATAACGTGCTGAAATTTACTGTTACTTGTTACTATGGAAAACAATCCTTCGAGGGGTTTGTTTGGGGTATCTTCACCTCGACTGAAAACATAAAGAGTTGCCCCTCAACCTACTGCACCTACTAAAAACATTGGTTATGAAATTCCTTCGGGTATGATAGAGAAACTGCTAGCTAATCCTTATGCAGGAGATGGAACGAAGCATCCTGATATGCACCATATATATGTGGATGAAATTTGTGGATTGTTCAAGCTTGCAGGTTTACCCAGAGATGAAGTTAAGAAGAAGGTTTTCCCTTTATCTTTGGGGGGAAAAGCATTGAGATGGTATAGGCTATGTGATGATATTGGAGCTTGGACTTGGAACCGATTGAAATTGGAATTTCACCAAAAAAATTATCCTATGCATCTAGTTCATCATGATCGGAATTATATATATAATTTTTGGCCTCGTGAAGGAGAAAGTATCACTCTTAAATCAATGTTATATTCATGCCCCAATCATGAGCTCTCAAGAGAAATTATTATACAAAAATTTTATGCTCGGCTTTCTCGTAATGATCAATCCATGCTCGATACTTCTTGTACTGGTTCTTTTATGAAGAAGACTATTGAATTCAAGTGGGATCTTTTGGAAAGAATTAAACGCAACTCTGAAGATTGGGAACTCGATGAAGGTAAATAGTCAGGTATTAAGCTTGAGTTTGATTGTGTTAAATCTTTTATGAACACCGATGCTTTTCATAAGTTCAGCACTAAATATCGACTTGACTCTGAAATGGTAGCCTGTTTTTGTGAATCATTTGATACTCATGTTGACCTCCCTAAGGAGAAGTGGTTTAAATATCATCCCCCTATTAAAGAAAAGATTGAGGAGCCAGTTACAGTTAAAGATGAAACTATCATTTACAATGTTGATCCAGTTGTGCCTACTGCTTATATTGAAAAACCACCTTTCCCTGTTAGGATAAAGGAACATGCTAAAGTCTCAACCATGGTTAAAAAAAGTAATATTAGAACACCTAGACCCTCTAAAAAAATTAAAGTAGATCCTAGTATCGCTATGGTTAAAGATCTCTTGGTTGATAATATTGATGGGCATGTTATTTATTTTTGTGATCAAGCTGCTAGAATTGCCAAACACGATACTAAAGATAAGAACAAGCCTGTTGTTGGCATGCCTGTCGTCTCAGGTAAAATTGGAGATCATTGCTATCATGGTTTATGTGATTTGGGTACTAATATGACTGCTATTCCTTTTACCTTATATCAAGAAATTATGAATGATATAGCACCTGCTGAAATAGAGGATATTGATGTCACTATCAAACTTGCAAATAGGGACACCATCACACCACTTGGGATTGTTAGAGATGTTGAAGTCTTGTGTGGGAAAATAAAATACCCCACTGATTTTCTAGTTCTTGGTTCTCCACAAGATGATTTTTGTCCCATAATATTTGGTAGACCTTTCTTGAACACTGTCAATGCTAAGATAGTTGCCATAAAGAAACTGTCAGTGTCAATTCCGGTGATGTGTCTCATGAGTTTAATTTCTCTAAGTTTCGTAGACATCCTCGTGATAAAGAATTACCTAGTAAGATGAAATAATTGGTCTTGCTTCTATTGTTGTGCCCCCTACTGATCCACTAGAACAATATTTGCTAGACCATGAAAATGATATGCACTTGCATGGAAGAAATGAAATAGATAAAATATTCTTTGAACAACAACCTATCCTTAAACACAACCTGCCTATCGAAACTCTAGGAGGTCCTCCTCCACCTAATGTGTTAGAATTAAAACAATTGCCTGACACTTTGAAATATACTTATCTTGATGAGAAAAAGATATATCCTGTTATTATTAGTGCTAACCTTACAGAACATGAAGAAAAGAGATTATTAAAAATTATGAGGAAGCACCGTGCTACTATTGGATATACTCTTGATGATCTTAAGGGCATTAGTCCCACTCTCTGCCAGCACAAGATTAATATGGAACCTGATGCTAAACCCATTGTTGATCATCAACGACGATTGAATCCTAAGATGAAAGAAGTGGTAAGAACTGAAATACTAAAGCTTCTGGAAGCAGGTATAATCTATCCCATAGCTGATAGTAGATGGGTAAGTCCCGTTCATTGTGTCCCTAATAAAGGAGGTATTACTGTTATTCCTAATGATAAAAATGAACTTATTCCACAAAGAATAGTGACAAGCTATAGAATGGTAATTGATTTTAGAAAATTAAACAAAGCCACTAGAAAGGATCATTACCTCTACCTTTTATTGATAAAATATTAGAAAGATTATCTAAGCACACACACTTTTGCTTTTTGGATGGATATTCTGGTTTCTCTCAAATACCTGTATCACAACCTGATCAAGACAAAACCACCTTTACTTGTCCTTTTGGAACTTATGCTCATAGATGTATGCATTTTGGTTTATGTACTGCACCTGCTACCTTTCAAAGATGTATGACTGCTATATTCTCTGACTTTTGTGAAAAGATTGTTGAGGTCTTCATGGATGATTTTTTCGTTTACAGAACTTCTTTTGATGATTGCTTAAGCAACCTTGATCGAGTTTTGCAGAGATGTGAACAAACTAATCTTGTCTTGAATTGGGAGAAGTGTCACTTTATGGTCAATGAAGGAATTGTCTTGGGACATAAATTTCTGAACGGGGTATTGCGGTGGATAAAGCTAAGGTCGATGCAATTGAGAAAATGCCATGTTCTAAAGACATTAAAGGTATTCGTAGTTTCCTTGGTCATGCTGGTTTCTATAGGAGGTTTATTAAAGACTTCTCTAAAGTTTCTAGGCCTCTTACTAATCTTTTGCAAAATGATGTTCCATTTGTTTTTTATGATGATTTTGTAGAAGCCTTCGAAACACTTAAGAAAGCCTTAACTTCTGCATCTATAGTTCAACCACCTGATTGGAACTTGCCTTTTGAAATTATGTGTGATGCTAGTGATTATGCTGTCTGTGCTGTTCTAATACAAAGATTTGATAAGAAATTAAATGTTACCCATTATGCTAGTAAAACTCTAGACAGTGCCCAAACAAATTATGCTACTACTAAGAAAGAATTTCTAGCAGTTGTGTTTGCTTGTGATAAATTCAGATCTTACATTGTTGATTCCAAAGTGATTGTTCACACTGATCATGCTGCTATTAAATATCTCATGGAAAAGAAAGATGCTAAACCCAGACTCATTAGGTGGGTTCTTTTGTTACAAGAGTTTGACTTTCACATCACTGATAGGAAAGGAGCTGAGAACCCCGTAGCTGTTAACTTGTCTAGGTTAGAAAACATTCTTGATGACCCACTGCCTATTGATGATAGCTCTCGAGATGAGCAACTAGCTGTCATAAATGCTTCTCATAATACTCCTTGATATGCTGATTATGCTAACTATATTGTTGCTAAATTTATGCCACCCAGTTTCACATATCAACAAAAGAAAAAATTCTTCTATGATTTAAGACATTACTTTTGGGATGACCCACATCTTTATAAGGAAGGAGTAGATGGTATTATTAGACATTGTGTACGTGAGCATGAACAGGAACAAATCCAACGGAAATGTCACTCTGAAGCCTACGGAGGGCATCAAGCGGGAGATAGATCTGCACACAAGGTACTACAATCTGGTTTTTATTGGCCTACTCTTTTTAAGGACGCCCGTAAGTTTGTTTTATCATGTGATGAATGTCCAAGAATTGGTAATATTGGTAGACATCAGGAAATGCCTATGAACTATTCACTTGTTATTGAACCATTTGATGTTTGGGGATTTGATTATATGGGACCTTTTCCATCCTCTAATGGGTACACACATATTTTGGTTGCTGTTGATTATGTCACTAAGTGGGTAGAAGCTATTCCAACTAGCAGTGCTGATCATAACACCTCCATTAAAATGCTTAAAGAAGTTATCTTCCCGAGGTTTGGAGTCCCTAGATATTTAATAACTGATGGTGGTTCACACTTTATTCATGGTGCTTTCCGTAAATTGCTTGCTAAATATGATGTCAACCATATAATTGCATCCCCTTATCACCCTCAATCTAGTGGACAAGTTGAACTTAGCAATAGAGAAATAAAGTTGATATTACAAAAAACTGTCAATAGGTCCCGAAAGAATTGGTCTAAGAAACTTGATGATGCACTTTGGGCCTATAGAACTGCTTATAAAAATCCTATGGGTATGTCTCCATACAAAATGGTTTATGAAAAAGCATGTCAATTGCCTCTTGAGTTAGAACATAAAGCATATTGGGCAATTAAGGAACTCAACTATGACTTCAAACTTGCCGGTGAAAAGAGGTTATTTGATATTAGCTCACTAGATGAATGGAGAACCCAAGCCTATGAAAATGTCAGATCGTTTAAAGAAAAAGTCAAAAGATGGCATGACAAAAGAATCCAAAAGTGGGAATTTAAAGTTGGTGAATATTTTGTATTGTACAATTCTTGTTTTAGATTTTTTGCAGGAAAACTTCTTTCCAAATGGGAAGGACCATATATCATCGAAGAAGTTTACCACTCTGGAGCTATTAAGATCAATAATGCCGAAGGCACTAATCCGAAGGTGGTCAATGGACAAAGAACTAAACACTATATTTCAGGTACGCCTATTAATGTTGAAACTAATATTATTCAAACCATGACACCGGAGGAATACATAAAAGAGACCTTCTAGAACACTCCAGAACCCTGAAAAGGAAGAGGTACGTTATACGGTAAGTAAACTGATTCATATCGACAAGGCTTTCCATTCATCTTTGTGACGCCCCCGGTTCAATCGTACACTAATCATACACGCAAACGTGTACGATCAAACCCAGGGACTCACGGGAAGATATCACAACACAACTCTAAACACAAATAAACGGAGGTCCACAATATTACAGACCAGGGATCCGAAGATCCGAATACATGAGTCAGTCATACAAATAATATCTGGGTACAGACATAGTTAGACAAGTTCTGCCTTAAGAAGGCTAGCACAAACAGCGACACTAGATCGAAAGGCGTTGGCCTCCTGCCTGGGAGCCTCCGATCCTACTCCTGGTCAGATGGCTCGATCCAGTAGTACGTGCCCTCTGGACCCGCCTGGTAGTAGGCTCCGGTGGTGGCGTCTGGCTCCTGGACTCCATCGTCTGGTGTATCATCAAGGTGGGGTATATGGGGGAAAAGAGAAAATAAAGCAACCGTAAGTACTCATCCGAAGTACTCAGCAAGCAAGGATCTATACTACATATGCAACATTATCAATGGAGAAAAGGCTGTATATGTGGACTGGGCTGCAGAAATGCCAGAATAGAGAGAAAGGCCTAGTCCTATCGAAGACTAGCATCTTCAAACATCTTCTCAAAGCCATCATCTTGCAGCAGTAGAAGAGAGTAGAATAGCACTTTATTTAGCAAACATGTTGAAGTACAGCTCAAAGATCCTTCCTCGACTCCCAGCGAGAAAGTAATCCCGAAGCTTCAATTAAGTAACAAGTATCCAGTTTAAGTAGTAGATCGGGATACACAAACTGAGCGTCCTTTACCGTAGGACCGGCTATCGATAGAAGATTCATCCCTGCAGGGGTGCACTACTGTTACCCAACACGCTCGATCAACTCTGGACGGACATACTTGCTGGGTAATGCCCGTCCTCGGAAGATCAACACGAAGCAGCGCTCTACCTAGGCTCAGCAGAGAGGTCAGCACGCCGGACTAACCTATGCACCCAGGGGTCTCGGGCCATCGCCCTGGGCACCCTGCGCGTTGCGTGGCTGGCCGGGGTGCAGGCGCGACACTGAACTCGCCAGTGAAGTATCCAGCCCAATCCCGACGATCAGCCCGCACGGTGAATCGTGACGTCTGATAAGCTTTCGGCGAAACGTACATCGCAGAGGGCCCCATAACCATTATCCCGCGTGGTGGCAGTGCGTATAGGGCACGTCGACCCACTCAGATCACACACCCAAATCCAATAGGCTCAATTAGTATCAAGCGGAGACAATCAGAGTCTCTGATGCTCCGCCACAATGTCACACTCGAGTACCCTTCCGGCACACCCGAAATCATAGATCCCCAGCGGGTACCCACCAGGGTGGACCCGCCTGTGAAAAAGGTCAAGTAACCGTGTGGTCATAATCATCAGGGTGAACGTAAGAGGTATCACCCTCGAGGTTCACACTGAGGGGTTGCACGACAGAGTCGTATCGGACATGGAGAAGGAGGAATCACCCTCGATGACCACGACCGTACAGCTATGCTGCAGAGTATTCATCAGGAGTGCGTTACGAGGTATCACCCTCGGCACTCGATAGTTACTACGCAGAGTCGTACAACTAAGGGGGGTGTGAAGTGAGGCGTCTGTCTCTGATCGACGATCACGTTGATCGAGTCGTTGATGAACAAGCAGGGGCGACAAGGTAAGGTGGTGGGGTCACAGATGGGTCATACAAACCTATACTAAACAGTTTATCATAGGCAGGTAAGATAGCAATGAACAGGTTACAACAGCAGGCTATGCATCAGAATAGGAGCATACATTAACAGTAGCGAAATCTAATGCAAGCAGGAGAATAGAATGGGCGATATCTGGAATGCTCAAGGGGGGGGGCTTGCCTGGTTGCTCTGGCAAGAGAGGGAGGTCGTCAACGGGCTGCTCGTCGGTAGAGTAGTCGTAACCTGGTGCAGCGTCGTCGGTCTCGGCGTCTATCGAGAGAGAAGGAGGGGGAGAGAAACAATAAATTCACGGCAATAATGCAAACAATATGTATGACATGCCTAAATGATATGCCGGGGTGTTCTACTGCCTAACTAAACGATTTAGTTAATTTAGGAATTTATTTGGATTTATTTAATTAAAGTTGGGCACGATTCATTTACTGAAATCGGTCTAAAAGTTCAATGTTCTTATAGCTGCGGGCGTTGAAATGCAATGTGATGCTAATGATGATTATGCACTGTTGATCATGCTAACATGTCATTATCAAAAGTGATTACTGTTGCTAATCACCGGGGGTGTTACAATCTTTTTGTTGATATTTGGATTCCGTTTTCAAATAAAGTCATCTTGTAGTTAGAAATCACCTTTAGAATCATCAGCCTCTATCCCTACACTGACTCGCTGATCCGGGATCGATCCTCACTACGGTCCTTTATTTCGAAACGAGGATAGGTCTCTCGCGGAACGAGGTGTAGATTGAGACTCCAAAAATTCCGCAAAAATATTTTCTGTCGGTTTGGAAATATTAGAAAAAATAATTAAAAAAACACCCGGGAAGGCAACCCATGTGCCCACTAGGCACCAGGGCGCGCCCTGGTGGGTAGTGGGCCCCTCGGGCACCTTCCCGACTCTGTTTTCCTGTAGTATACTTGTTTCCCAAGATAAAAATTATTTATATATACCCCGGATGATTTGACCACCATATCGTGGAGAAATCCTCTGTTCTTGTTTTGTGATGTTTTCTGTCAGATCTATCAAGCCAGGCATCATGTCCTCTCCCTCCTCCAACAACGTAGAAGAAGATGCCTGGCTGCTGAAGATGGAGCTATAGAGAGAGGAACCAAGTGAAGCCACCAAGGAGGACAAGGCCAAGGAAGTTGCAGGAGATCAAGTTCAAGAAGGGGGGCAAGCCATGCTCACGGGGGAAGTTGAGAAAGAAGAAGATATCCTTCAACCCTACTATAACCACCTTACCCCCACTAAAATTGAAGCCCCTCGGGCCTTTGAAATGGTTTGTGTTCAGACTACATATCTCACTCGTGAAATTATTTTGTTGGAAGAGCAAAACATTGCCCTCCAGAGCATCAATCATAGATTGGAGCAACTATTGAGGCTAAAGTGTGAAGCTCCTACCTCATCACCACCACCACCATTACCAAAGAAGGAGACCTCAATGGTACAGCGAGGTGCTATACAAACAACTTTTAACCCCTTTCTGCGACGGCGTTTTGAACCGTCGCCAAGTGAGTGACTGCGATAGGGGGGGTCCTTCCCACACGACCTAGAAACCGTCGGGGATAGGCCCTCCGGTCACACATGCTCGGCAAAGTGAGGTCGTGTGCGACGAGCGAGCGATCAAATACGGTTATACATACAGTTGTGCTAAAAAGTACAATTATACAGGCCAAATCATTTCCGGTCGTAAGTACATCCCACACAGTCAGTCCCGGCTAAACGTTTCCATTCGTATGTACATTCACTACAAAAAAAATACACTTTCGTGATGATACGTCTTTGTCACAGTAGGTCATGTTTTCTGTCATGCATGTACATCCATGACGATTTTATGACAGAATCCAGATAGTCATACCTGTGCTATCGTAGAAGTGTTCCATGACAATACCAAAATTATCATCATGGAAGTGTCCACTTCCATGATGATAAATGGCGCATCATGGAAGTGCTTTCGTCAAGGGTAACCGACATGTGGCATCCACCATAACAGGTCACCGTTAAGCTATTGGGTTCCGGTTTGGATCCGATAACCCGTTAATAGCCCGGACCAATGGGGATTTTCCACGTGTAAAATTCTCATTCGCCCGTGGATCCACGTGTCGGCCCAGCGTTGGGACGGTTGCCATCCAGCGAATGGACGGGACGCGCCTATGATACGTCGACACTGGCTCGGCCCAACAGTGGCCCATTCAGGTCAAAAGGCCGGCCCGGTTGACCTAGTCAAAAGGTAACGGCCGACCCACTTAAAGCCTGCTAGCGTCCTATTCGCATATAGCCCATTTACAGCCCGCTAACTCATGGCCCATTATGGCCTATCCGAATTAGGCCCAGTGGCATCATCTGGGCCGTCCAATATGATTCCAGCCCATTGTAACTTCCGGCCCATGTATGGCCCACGACATCTTTCGGCCCATATGAGGCCCTTTGTAACTCTTGGCCCATTAACGGCCCGTGGTGAAACTGGCCTGTAATGAACAGTGTATCACTTTATACCCATTAATGACCCATTATTCCATTGGGCCATTTCCAGCCGTGTTATCTTTCGGCCTTCTCAGGGCCCATTTATTCTTGGGCTGATTTGCAGCATTCGATTACTTACGGTCCGTTACTAGCCTGTTCCAGTTGTGGGCCAAATCCAGCCAGTGGTTATAGTCGGCCCGTTTGTGGCCCGTTAATCTGTTGGGACGTTTTCATAGCATCATCAAATACGGCCGATTAACGACGGCCCGTTATGGTCGGCCCATGAACGGACGATTCCAACTCTAGCCCATTTACGGCCCATAATGCGGTCCGTTATTGGCCCATGTTTGGCCAATCGATCATACAGCCCGTAGAAGGCCCACTGATTCTACTGCCCGTAGAAGGCCCATTGTTTGTACGGGCCATAGAAGGCCCATTGTTTCTACGGCCCGTAGAAGGCCCATTGTTTCTATGGCCCGTAGGAGGCCCATGGTCACTACAGTAAATATGTAGCCCATGGTTATTGTGGCCTAGTTTTAAAAAATAGGTTATTGCAGCCACTAGCAAACCGCGGAAAAAGAACTGCACTGACTACAAGCAAACAAATAAACAAGACAACAAGGAAATAAATAAGCAAGCAACTTACGCTAGCCTATCACGGCTATTACACATATTACATCCACTAGGCATCAAAGTTCGCCACCGGTGCAAATATGGGGAACAAAGCGGCATATTACATACACTGGTTGTCAAAGTTAGCGACCAGTGCAAATAAACGCCGCAGCAAAACAAGTCCAACACTGAAACCACTTCACAAGAGCTCAAGAAACAATATCCTGGGTATCCACCATGCTGGCAAGACGCTTAGCAAGCTTATTAGCTTTCTCTTGTTTGGCGCTTAAATCCTCCAGCGCTTGCTGTTGCACCAAAAAGTATGCATCTAAATTCTGCAGGGACTTCCTCAGTCCTTCGGCTTCCTGTCGCAGCACATCTGATCGATGTCTTTCAACTTGAAGTTGAGACTCAAGAAGCCGAACTGATTTAGGCAGTGAGTTCGAAGAGCTGGTGCCAGCAGTAGTGGCCAGTAACTCGAACACTACATCAAGACAGGACTTTGGGGTTGGCTCAGTGTCTTCAATATAGTTTTTATCAGCTTTCTTGGAGACCAATAGGGATGTCTCACTATCTTGAACCTTATCTGCATTACTTCCTTTACCATTGCATAACGGGGTACTCTTCTCCAATATTTTGTCCGCATTCTAAAAGAGAAACAAGCAGACAGATCACAGGTTTACCATGTTGGATATGAAACTCATTTTGGTAAACCAGTTCAATAGTAAGGTGGACAGGATAATAGCATGAAACAAACATATATCTATGTAGTATGGTCACTGTATGGTCTATATCATTCTAGTTTATGTGGCCAAATCAAGATAGAGACAATTCAAATCATATCTGTTTAAGACAAAGCAGCATAGACAGAATATAAGTGTGGGAAACTACACAACAATAACAACACTTGTAATGTGCATGGCATGAGAACATAACGGTTTATTCAATTGAAACTGAAATCAACATAGAGCAAGTTACAACAGCAAATACGTTAAAGAAACAGGTTTAAAACATACCTGTTGCGCCATTGGAGTTTCCATTGCATCCTTCAAATTTGAAATTAGTTGGTATGAGTAAATACAGTGATGGAAGAGCAAAGGAGTATGAACCATAGCTATGGAACCTGACCTAAGAACAATTCTTCTTCTGCTTCAAGCGTTGACTTGGGGTTCGGAGTGGTGGTCCTTGTGCTTTGGGCACTACAGTTGCCTTACTAACTGCTCGTGTTTGGGTGCTCTGTGGTGGAGATGGTGCTGTGTCAACTGGAACTGGATTACTATCTGCTGGGGTTGGGGTTAGAAGGGGTGTAGCTGGTTCTCTGTCCAACTGGGTAGGGTACAATCTGCATGAGTCTGGGTTATGTGTGGTGGGGCTGGTTCTTAGGCAAGTACAACCGTGGTTCTATCTACATCGATGGGTAGCACGATCTTTTCTGAAGACCGTGTTTTTACTCCCATAGATACGGCCATCACCCCCTCCAATTCAAATGGTTGATAAACAAGAAAAGTAATTGAATGTACAGACATTGTAAGATAGAGAGGTGCAATGGATAGTAGGGAAGAAAACAGGGCATGAAATAATTCACATTTATGTTGTCTAACCAAACAGGATAGCATGACATAATTTCACATATATGATGGCTAATTAAACAGGATAGCATGACACAAGTTCACATATATGATTGCTAACTAAACAGGATAGAATGACATACTTCAAAATATGATGATTATGTAAACAGGATGACATGATGTAACTATACGATGTGTCTATTAAAGTGGTTGGCATGCCATAATTCACAAACATGCCATCGATGGAAACATGATGGCATAATATAATTCATGGATAGAATGACATAATTCAAAATATGATGACTATGTAAACAAGATGAGATGATATAACTATATTATGTCTTTAGAAAATGGGTTGGCATGCCATAATTCGGATACATGCTGTCTATGTAAACATCATGGCATGATATAATTCAAATATATGATTTATATACTAAGCAAGTGAGCAGAGGGCAGTCACATATATGATGTGTCAACTAAGGAGATGTCATTCCATATTGTGTATATGATGTAAAAAACTAAGCATTGCAAGACAACATATGCATGATATGAGTAATATAACCCTGCCAAGTTTGAGCATACACATCAGGGGAAAAATAGGACTGGTCATCTACCTCTGAATCCTCCTCTGAGGAGCTATCTGTAACCAGCAAGATATCTGCTTCAGCAGGTAGCATTGCCTGCTCTGAAGACCTTGTTTTCACTCCAGATTTCTCCATTGCCAATTCAAATGGCTGATGCACAGGAAGAGCAGTTGAATATACAAACATTGTCGACAAATGGAATGAGTAATACAAAAAAAGGATGGCATGATATAATTCACATATATGACGCTTGGCTAAACAGCATGGCACTGCATAATTCACATACATAATGCCTTGCAACAAGATGGCATTGCAAAATTCACATATATAATGTCTTGCAACAAGTAGGCATTGCAAAATTCACATATATGGTAATTAGACACTAAACAGGTGGCACTCACACAAAGCATGTCTAAACTAAGCAAATGACATGCCAACTCAAGACACCATATGCACGATATGAGCAATATAACCCTGCCAAGTTAGAGCATGCACCTCGGGGGGAAATACGACTGGTCATCTGTCTCTGAATCCTCCTCTGAGGAGCTATCCGTAACCAGCAAGACATGTGCTTCGTCAGATAGCATTGTCTGCTCGGAAGACCTTATTTTCACTCCAGATTTTTCCATGACCGTGTCGAATGGCTGATGCACAGGAAGAGTAATTGGATGTACTAAAATTGTTGACAAAATTAATACGTAATAAAAAAGGATGGCATGATATAATTTACATATAATATGACTGGCTAACAAGGATGGCATTGCAAAATTCACATATATGATGCCTGGCTAAACAAGATGGCATTGCATGGTTCACATATATGATATAGAAACTAAATAGATGGCATTCACACAATGCATGTCTAAACTAAGCAGATGACATATTTTATGTATAAAGTAAGCAATGCAAGGCACCATATGCATGATATGACCAACATCAGCATGCCAAGTTAGAGCAAAAGACCTCAGGGGGTAAATAGGAGTGGTCTACTCCCTCTGAATCCCCCTCTGAACAGTTATCATCCTCTTGATTACAGTCTGGAATGGGGGGAGGGGGGTTGCTTTTGAGCCGACCATGGAGCGACGTCTGCATGAAATTTTATTGCCACGCAAGGCTCGTCTCTTTTGCTCTACATGTTCAGTACCATTGTGTACAATAACTGACATGCATAGGAATAAAACATAGTGAGATTATGTAAGGAGTGCATGCACAAATTCAGAGTGATGGTAGCAAACTGTGGATAGACCCAAAACCAATCATAGCAGGCAGATAATAGCTTCAGTTACAAAATACAGATAATGGCTCCTTTAATGTTTGTTTCCACCCAACATGAAACTCATAGTAGACACCCGAGATTAACCAGATAGTAGACAGATAGTATTGATTGCTGCCCCAATATGTACCCCACAACCATTTAAAAACTCAAGTTTGAGCATTAGTTTGGACCTGAATCAGAGTCTAATCGTTGAACAGGACGATAAAGTAGCATGTCATCGTATTAAGCGATGCATAACGAAAGCAGACACGAAAGAGTGCGACCTCTCCTGCGGACCCGTGTAGTCCTCAAGGTCATCTACTCAATTGATGATGGTAATGCAATTGTCGTGGCTGCCAGTGGTGGGGAAGAAGATCTGAGGCGGCGAAAGATAGTCTGGAGGGCGGATCCCTGCTGTGGTGAACCCGTCCGTCATTGGAGCAGCTGAGCTGGGGTGGACCACAGCGCAGTAGGAGCGGGACAACCCACACAAGGTTTTCTTTGACACATATCTATAACAGAAGTAATTCTGTAAGGGCTTGTTTGAATTGGAGGATTCTAACAATGCAGGGATAGGAAATACACAGGAATACGATAGGAATGCACATGCAAAACAGAGAATTTAAAAACACAGGATTTCTGCCAATCTGGGTGTTTGGTCACAAGAATTGGAAGATCACAGGATGCAAAGAAGCATGGTGAGATTAAGTCAAACCAGAAGAAAATGTACTGTTATAATGCTATTATGCTACTATCTCTTAGTCTTGTGCTTCATGAATAGGAATTTGAAAAGGAGGATAAGTGGATATTAAAATTCCTACGGTTTTTCTTTCAAGGAGACACTAAAGGAACAAATCCTACAGTGTTCCTTTGCTCCATTCCTTTGTACCAAATGCATGAATAGTAGTACCATACGAAACTTTCCAATTCCTATGTTTTTCCTTCACTTTTCCTTTGAAGCACTGGCGATTCTAGTAGGCAGGCTTGAACAGGGAAAAGCCTACACTCAAAAAATGTTTTTGTGCTACTTCTACTACTTTGGACCCAGGCCACTTCCCTACTAGCTCAACTCCCTGGTCCATCTACAAATGCACAGCTCAAACGCGCAGAAATAAAAATTATGGCGTTGAAGAGAGTCCATCACGGATAGCTAAGTTGCCTGGTACCTCACTGTTGTCATATAGTAGGAGAAACTAATCGTATTTCACGTTACTACGTGTGCTCAGTGGACAATATATATAACATGTAGAGTAAAAAAGTGATGCAACAACTGTACAACCTCTTTGGCGAAGCCATGTCGATCTCAGCATGATTGGGTTGGTCGGTGAGGATGCTCCGACTGATTTGGCTGTCGGAGGAGGGGAAGAAGATCTTAGGCGTCTGGAGATGGAGCCGGGGGTACTGCTCCGCTGTGATGGAGGGTTTCGTCGTTAGAGCAGCTCCGGTGAGTTGTACGATGGCGAGGATGAAGCAGGACAAGAGAGACTGCGTTAACCTGAGTGGAATTCTAATAGCATCTCCAATAGATGATGTAGAATACATAATCACAAAGTGCTAGATGTAAAATACATCAGCCGCTCATCTCTGAACTTAACTGTCGAAACTGAATTTTACTGTCGAAACTGAATTTTGCGGTCAAAACTGAATTTTACTGTCGAAACTAAACGCACTAGTAGCAGAAAAGCAGTAGCAGCAGCGCCCGGAGTAGCAGCGTGTGCAAGAGCCGGGGCAGCTAGTCATGTAGCAGCATCTTGGGTAGCAGCTACAGGGGCTCGAGCGAGAGCAGGATCTGCTACTCATGCAGCAGCTGCGCAAGCAAGAGTAGAGCAGCAGCGCAAGCAAGAGCAAGATCGAGAGCAGTAGCGCGAGCAAGAGCAAGAGTAGACCAGGCAGGGGACCGAGATCAAGAGCAGAGCAGCAGCGCGAGCGAGAGCCAAAGCAGCAGCAGCTCCTACTGATGTGGACGTCACCGCCGAGGGAGCGACACCGTGGAGGAAGTGGTCAGCGACGCTGCCGTAGATGGAGCCATGCCATGTCGGCTCGGGACCGAGCGCCGGCAGCATCGTGAGATCGAATCAAGAAAATGTAGCGATTAGTGTAGAACCTCTTTGGTGGCATCGATTAGGCCTCAGCTTCATCCGAGGAATCGGTGATGATGCTGCTCTTCCGGTGGTGCAGGTGAAGATGGCGGTGTGGGAATGGAGGTGGCACGAAAGACGAGGGGAACATCGGGGCAGCTCCTTGGAGGTGGAGGACGGGGTGGCTGAACCGGTGGGACGACGAGATCGACGACGGATCCTCATCTGGTGCGGTGGATGAGCGACGTCAAGGTGTTGCTGTGGACGACGTCATCGGGGAAGAGGCTCTGGCTGGGTGGCGGACGGTGGAGGGTGTGGGGCTTCGTGGGTTTTCGTGGCCTCGGTGTACGAATGGGGGTGCGGATGGGATGGGAGGAGGGACACGCTTGTCCGAAATGTGGGGTAAGTTATGAAATTACCCCCACCGATTTGAGCTAGGCGGTTCTTTCGGTTCAGGGGTATCACGGGCATTTCGCGTGTCGGGATTTCGCAGGAGGTGGGAGTTTTCGCGCGTGTTGTAATTTTGGGATAGCAAGGCGCGGGTTGAGATGGAGGGAGTTTTCGGAGCACAACAAGACAAAGAGCTATCTTAAAATTTTGGGGTAACAAGGCGCAGGTTGAAGAAGCGGGAGTTTTGCAGCATGATAGACAGAGATGCTAGCTTGAAATTTCAGCATAACAAGGCGCGGCTTGAAATTTCAGGAGAACAAGATTAACGTGTACAAAAAAAAGACAATTCGCACCTCACTAGAGAGAGCCATGTCCCGTTTTACTATATTACTAGAAATGCATTCAAATACAACAACAAAAAACTAAAAAATCAGGACAACAAACTTAACGTGTACAGTACCAAATCAATTTGCACTTCCCTCAATAATAATAAAAAACAATTCATGTTGTCTAGCATATGGACTAAATTTGAGTACATTTTCCCTGTTTGAATAGGATTGTACTCGGGTTAGTTATACAACCATCTAAATATTATCTTCACAACACATGACATGAATATAGGAGTAGTAAATTTCCATATAAATATGAACTACATGTACATACGATCTCGAATTCAAATATATGTATCCATTTTATGTTTAATTCAAATCATAGTACATGTATGCTCTAGCTAGATGTTCGGAATCTAAACCATGTATGATACTACGTACAATGTGTTTAACACACACACACACCATTTAGACTAGTAAGGTACACATGCATTGCACGCATGAGATTTGGCAACCAAATTATGAATAAGTATCACATTATAGCATGTAAGCTTTGATTCATATATGCATGATGTAGATGTTCGTTTAATTCTTATAGTTCATCTCATTCAAAATCAATTAGTTTTTATAAAAAAGCTAATCTATTTTAAGATTCATGGAATTGTGCGTTGTAAAGCATAAAGTAAAAACAAATAATGGCAATTCATCTAGAAAAAAAATTGGGCAATTATGATACAGAAAATTCTAGAACAAAGGAGAAGTGCTTGTGTTTTGAGGTTTATGCATTATGCTTAAGTTCAACCATGGAGTCTTCTAGATTGTACATGTGGCAAAATCTGGTGGATTGTAGATGATATCCAATGGCCAGTAGTGCTCGAATTTGCCATATCTGCACCGTCGGATTGGCTTCATCCAACGACCATCTTTCAAAGTTATTCGCGCAGTATATAGGGGTACAGATATGTGATACGAAAGCCACCCATCATCTCTAATTTGAATAGTGTGTCCATGCATGAATGCAATGTGTCCAAACGATGCCTGCCATTGGTATCTCAAATTCAAATCAGTCTGACCTTGTTCAATGTGTATAAGTATATCATCCTCGTTTCCAAACCACACCACGCATATCTCAGTTATATTCATGCATGCATGGGTTTCAAACATCATGATCTCTTATTCAAATATTTGAATTCAACTTTACATTGATTATGACCTCACCTAGTCTTTTACACCCACACAGTCGTCTTCTCTTTATAATTGTACCACTAACTTTCTCTCGTGCATGCATGCACACACACTACCACTTGGCAATCTTTTTCTTCAGGTCGGTCTCCCATGCATGCAGACACACACACCTCCCCCTCTTCATCACTTCGGGCATTCTTTATCTCTCACATGCATGCGCAACAATCGATGTTCCTCTATGTGTGTATATATATAGCTAGGTCTTTCCTAGTTTTCCACACAAACCGATCGATCTATATATCTAGTCAGGTCTCCTCTTTCCCACGTACACATCGATCAATCTATACCTCTCTATATAGGATTACATAGCTGATACACCCACATTATCTATCCATCGTCCCCCTCTCATCATCCATGCCTTCCGCTTCATCTCTCAGACGTGCGCACAGTGGCGAAGACAGGGGGCAGCAAGGGCCCTGCCCCCCTAACATCACTATATACTGAGGCTAATATGAATTAATGTGATCAGTAGATCAATTGTTGGTAAAATGGTTTAAGTTGATGAATTGGCCCTCCCCGTAAAGGATTAGCAATGCTTGGCCCCCTAGCTCATTTATTTTTCATGGCTCCGCCACTGCGCGCAATCGCGCACGTTCTCGCCCCCTCTCTTTAAATATCGATCTCGCACTTGTGCACTCCTTTATAGTCTCCCTCCACTTGGCCCCTCGCACCATCTTCTAGCACCCCACCCCCCATATCCCAGTGCTTGTACGCTCGTAGAGCTCTTCCCTCTATCTATCTCTATCGATATCTCACGCGGTCGACCCCTCCCCTCCCTTCTCGTATATCACCCCGGCCCCATGCAAATACATGTATGTATATAGGCCTCTCCTTCACACAAATTGCATTGACACGTATTCCCTCACCATATCTTAGTATCTCTCACACACACGGACTACGTGTGCGAAAGAGAAGAGGTGCACACACGCACTCGTTCCCACATACAAACGCGCGGGTGCACGGTGGAGCACACTTGTACAAAAATGAGCGTGTAGAAAGGCTTTAGATGATGTGCCACTAGTCTATATCTATACCTCTATATCTATATCTATGCCCCTATATTGAGTGCGAATAAAATTGAAAAATGGTCATTGGATGAAGCCAATCAGATGGTGCAGAGATGGCAAATCCGAGCACTACTGGCCATTGGATATCATCTACATTCCACCAGATTCTGCCACATGTACAATCTAGAAGATTCCATGGTTGAACTTTAGCATAATGCACAAACCTCAAAACACAAGTACTTCTCCTTTGTTCTAGAATCTTTCGTATCATAATTGCCCAAACTTTTTTTCTAGTTGAATTGCCATTATTTGTTTTTACTTTATGCTTTACAACGCACAATTCCATGAATCATAAAATAGATTAACTTTTTTATAAAAACTAATTGATTTTGAATGAGATGAACTATAAGAATTAAACGAACGTCTACATCATGCATATATGACTCAAAGCTTACATGCTATAGTGTGGTATTTATTCATAATTTGTTGCCAAATCTCATGCGTGCAATGCACGTGTACCTTACTAGTACTTCCAGTATGTGCAAAACACGTAAATTAGAATTCCAATGGCACGCTACACAGTGTCTCTCCCTTTTTTAGTTAATATATTATGATTAAAATGATGTGGGGGCATCCATGAAGCCACGTGGCACATGTGGAGGCGTTGTCGCGACCTCCTTGTGTGGATTGATCACAGTGACGTGTTGCTGGTTCCAGAAGAATGTACTCGTCCTCTCTCATGCACACTGACAGTACATGCACGAAGCAAAGATGTGCACGCACGCACTCATTCCCTCGCACGCACACGCGAGTACACGGTGGGATGCATTTTTGTACGAAGATCCACCCCATGTGATAATTTGACGCATGTAAAGTCGTTCACTACATTGATGGTCAATTAATACAGTGCATGCAAATTGAGTGGACGTGAGGGAGGAAATAGTTGAGAAAGACATTACTACTCCACTGCGTGCATGTGAGTAGTTAAATCATGGGTTGCTACTTCCATTGGTCTCCTTCGTATTTTGTGCCAATATTTGAACGTAATTTTAAGTAACACAATATTTATGCATGTCATCAAAATTAATGTCATCGAAAACTATGTTCAAATGTGATTCCGATGATATAATTTTTGGTGACATGCATTAACATTTTCTTAGTTAAATTTTTGGTCAAAAATTGGCACAAAATAAAAAGGGGGCCAATAAACCAGGACGCAGGCAGGATGATCAATTTTTGCCTGGGTTACTGTTGGTGGCTTGAATATGGACGGAGTGGAGTAGTACTATCTTTATCTTAGCCTCGTAGGGCTCTCCCAGCGCCTATGCTCGCCTCCCCGCCTCGCCCACTGGATCCCGCGGGCTGCCCTCTCGCTGCGGCCCGCAGCACTGCCGATTTTGAGCGAAACCCACATGTGTTTTAGAAGGGATCCATTGCTCTAGAATCACAGATTGGTGGCGCCAGAGGACATGCCAGGGCTGCGTTTCAGGTGGTGGACAGCAAGGGCAAATCGGATCGAGGAAGCGTCGCATTGATTGGAGACAAGTTCAAAGGAGCTGCGCTTGGGGAAGCACAAGGCGGATGCGCAAGTCGATCTCAGGGGAGAGATGCTGAGGGATGTCAGCATCTGACAGCGTCGCATTGATTTCGAGCTGGGCTCACGGAGTCGACTGCGGAGGAAAGAACGCGCATGCCTGCGGAATGGCATGAGCAGCTGGTGCAACTGTTTAAATGGGCGGTAGGAGAAGCCAAATCGCGGGACCAGCTACGGCGGCGCCGCTGGGCATGCATCATAGGCAAGGTGAGCTGCCCTCCTTCGCCGCCAGTGATGGAGTGACCTACTCGGTTGCTGCTGCAGTGAACTTGCGGCGCCATGGCGGTTTGCAACCGTGACAATCACTCCATCTATATGTATTGTATTCCTGTGAAAATACTTGGTCATTTGGAAAAAGATGGTAATTGATTTATCACTAGTTTTTGAATGCTTGGTCGTGACAATCACTCGAAGCCACAACCAGAAGTCTCCATCGCGAAATCATTACAGTCGGTCGCACCAACAGATGGTCGGTCGGACCCGCGTCTCACCGAAGGGACACGCATCGGCTTGGTCTGACATGTACGACCAGTTACATCACTGACTTGTGCGACCGCATTTGAGCAGTAGTACTTGAAATTTGTGTTCCAGGAAACTCATCGGGAGCTGTTTCGGGCCTCGAAACCAAAACCATCAATTAATCTTTAGCTTGTTCCCATCACATTCCAAAGTAGTACTACCATGCTATAATTAAGTGCAAACCTGCTCACACCTAGTACGTATCAAACCTGAACGTGTTCCCACTATGCAGGGTTTAGTACTAGTGCTAGTACTAGGTTATAAAAAGGGGAACTACCTAGCCGAAAATCACTCTACCTCCTCCTCATAAGTCTTTCTTGTTCGTCCGTCCTTGCCATGGCCGGTGTGCAGAGCTCTAGGTCGAGAACTACTCGTAACAAGGGAGCGGCGACCAAGGCCACGGAAAAAAAAGAGGGCTCGCCGCCTCACAGAGACCTCAAAAGATCTCTCATGGGCAAGCGAGGGCTCCCAGGAGCGCCCTAGCCGCAGAGGCGAACATGTCGAGCTGGCGGTGCTGGAGTCATTATCCCTCGATGACATGCCCGATCAGCTCAATAAGCAGAAGGAGTTCATTGACGGCTTGGTGGAGCTGCTGAAGGAGAGCCTCGACGACATGCCCGCTGAGCTCAATAAGAAGGAGGAGCTGACCGCCGGCTTGGTGATGCTGCTGAAGGAGTGCATTGCCTCGGGTAAGAAGGCGACCGGCAAAATCCTGCAACTTCAGGAGGACAAGGCGAAGCTTTGCCACGAGCTCGACCTACTGAAGGAGGAGAACACCGGCTGGAAGAAGCTGCACGAGAAGAATAGTTCCTCAGTGAAGATGCTGCATGCCCTCGTCATGGAACAGAAGGAGGAGTTGGCGAAGCTCCGCATCGAGCACCCAGCTGCTGTCAAGGTACGTAATGCGGCCGTGGAACAGATGATGAAGGCTCGCGTCGAGAAATCCCGCGTCATGGATAGAATGAAGAAGATGGCGGAGGAGATGCGCGAGGAGATGGAGGTCATGGAGGCGATGAAGAAGCAGTTACGACTCCGCGTCCAGCAACCCTTCATGTAGTAGAGAGCAGCGCCCCAGACTTGTGTGTGCGTCTTCCTTCTTTTTTTGGGTGATAATCTTCCTTCTTCTTTTGCTCCTGTGTTTCTTCTTTTGCTTCGGGTGTTTCGCCGCACGTGTCAGATTCTCTGCGAGGCATGAATAGAACAATGCTAACGATGAGCGGTGCCGTGGGATCGATGCTCGCAAATTAGATCAATTTTTATCGCCATATCACACTAGGCTGCGGTGTTTCGTGCTCCTCCATCGTACTAGTATTCCAGTGGAAAACTTGATTATACCGCACGGCTCTTTGCTCCTCCTCAGGTCGTCGGCAACATTTATATGAGCAGTCAAATCACAAGGCCCCGCCTTCCAGCAGTAATGAGCCGTCAAATCACAAAGGCCCTCGACTCTCATGAAACCGACCAAGCGAGACTGCCCCGCCCTCTAGCCTTTTAAATGTATACTTTTGTAGAGTAGTAGTATCGATGGATTGCGCCATGGAGCAAAACTAACAAGATGAAATTAAATTAAAAAAGGTGGTACATATAGAGAGCGCTCGTCTTCAAATTACGCATATAGTACTATTAGAAAAGCTAGTACGTGCTTAGATGGGGTGCTAAAGTCTATTAAAGAAATTAGCATACCTATTTAATTCTTTGACAACTGAACTCCTTCATGCTTTGAGTAAACTTCTCTCATTTAAGTTTTTTTTTAGAATTACATATCTCATTTAAGTGTTTTGCGTATGTGGCATGCTTAGAGCGTTGTTAATAGTATAGCCAACTGCTGGCTATATGATGTTGGCCATATATATTGTACGTATATAATGTGAAGAAACGAGTGGTAGTACTACCAACTACAAGATGAACTGTAAGAAATACAAGTATGTATGTACTGAAGAGTTAAAGTAACAAGAAGGAACATAACATAGTTCTGCTGGGGGCTCAGCACAACACACCCCTCAAATAAAACAAAGCACCCTAAAATTAAACTAAGCAACTAATCCGGTAGACACTACATTAGAACCACCATGAGCAACGACACTACCACCCTACTCGGACTCCTCGTCCACGTGCTCGACTTCGTCCTTGTCCCTCTTCCTCTTGGCTGATACTTCTTTGCGTGAACCGCACACTTGGCTCTCGCTCTTCATCCAACCCTTGTAGATATTGAAACAAAGGTAGGCATCCATTGCAGCGTACTGGATGTGGTCTCTATCTAGTACATTCCACTGCCATGTAAGATGAAACCCGGGCGGAGGTTTCGTCAGTTTACTGTATGAAGGATTAATCATGGCTCCTGCCAGGGTCAGCATTGAAGGCTGATGGGAGGGCACCAGCCCATTCTTCTGGAGGTCGAAGGGCTGGCCTACAATGAGGCCTATCTGACTCAGGACTCTTCTGTTGTTCGTAAAGTCTACAGTAACGAATTTGACTTTGCCGCTCACGAGGAAGTTCTTATAATCCTCGCACTCAACGTAGGCATGGCATATGTGGTATACCAAGCACAAGTTATGCACGCAAACCTAGATCACGGCAGGCTTCTTCCTCTCTTCCTCCTTTAGATTCTTCTCTTTTCCTAGGACTGTGGTGTACTCAACATCTAGCCCAGCGACCCACTCATCACCATTTGACTTTTCGAACATGCGTCTGAAGCGAGCAAGGCATCCTTTCACCTTTCCGGAAGAACGGGTGTAGTTGACGTCGAACTCATCGCCGGTGATGGTTCTAACCTTGTACTCACCGCCGATCATGGAGATTTGGGATGCCATGGATTTGGGAGGAGGGTTAGGATTAGTGGAACTGTTGTAATGTGAAAGGACGGGACGACTAGGAACGAACTGCCGTAATGTTAAAGGACGGCTGGGGACGAGTAGGAGCGAACTGCTAGCGGTTTTCCGATTGTAAAAATGCTTGAGTGGGTCGTGCGAAAGGCATGGTAGTGGCTTGCCCGGTGGATAAATGGATTCATGCACAGTACTATGGAGGCCCAATTAGATGTCATGTCTACTAGACACCCAATTAAATGGCTTCATTCATCTGCGTGTTCGCACGTCAATTGTCAGGAAAATTACAGGTTGATACGAAGCTTTCCATGTTCCCATGATACGGGCTTCCGAGAGCCCTTGGATCTGAGATCGAACGGTTGCATGGCGTGAATCTAGACCTATGGGTGAATATCCTATCCTGGAGGGTTATTCTGCAAATTTTTAGCAACTTAGCATGCGACTGTTCGATCTCAGATCCAAGGGCTGTCAGCAGCCCGTATCATGGTCGCGCCTACCATGACCGTTGCCTCGCTAGCGTGGTCGCGCCCTTGGAGATTTTAGACGGCTATAAATGAGCTTTTTTTTGCCTACTTCGCATGCATGAAACTACTTCCTCCGTCCAGGTGCGTTAGGCTATTTGATGTTGGCATGTCATACATAGTCATCACTTAGTCACTCATACAACAAGGTTAGCTATAAGGCTGGCTATAAGAGTATTTTTTTTACTTCTCTCTATCTCTTTCTTCGTAGTATTTACTGCATTTGCCAAGGAGTAAGTAGTACTAGTACTTGGCACCTGTATACCATGGAGGTGGTCAGGAATCGGGAGACTCACGCCGGTCGTAGCGCTGTAGTAATAATGATAATGGCAAGTCAAATCACAGGGCCCCACCTGTCCAGCAATAACGAGCCGTCAAATCACACAACCCTACATTTGCAGCAGCCTACTCCCTCATCTTCTCGCCTCTCTGTCGAACCGACTAGGCGGAACTGCCCCGCCTACCGCACGGGAAAAGCCCCACCCTCGACTTTAAATATAATTTTGTATCCATGGATTGCGCCATGGAGCAAAGCCTCAAGAAAACAGCGGTACACATGTATAGAGCACGCCCATCACGTTCGCGTCGCACCCAAGACGATCGGTCGGTCTGGCACGCCGCTCTCCGAATGGAACGCGCATCATATTGCATTTGCAAACACATGTGGGACCGCAATTGAGAACTGACCATAGGCACACTCCCCCGTCCCCGCAAGTCGGCTGAGTTAATAGAAGAGAGAGACGAGCGATAGTACTGGAGCAGTGCTGTAAACACGTCGGTGCCTGGACGATCCTTGCACGACACGGGAGATTAGTTCATCCATGCATGTGACAAGACTCCAGCAGACGGCTGGATTGGCTATCGTCTACATATCATGCAGGTTGTCTTGTACAGGGCTGTAGTTCTGATGAGAAATCTAAAAAAAAGGTTTCTTGTCATCTCGCAATATTAGGTGTCATGTGCTTCGGATCACTGCGAGGGTTAAATAGCGACAACTGCGTTCCTCCAAGGCGCTGGTCATTGGGGGCACATGCATGAAGACTACTCGGTTGCCATCTAGGTCGAGCCGGCTACGTTAATTAGGACATCTATCGATTGACCCCTTTTCTACGAGTTTGTCTTTAATTTGAGCTTTGATCCTCATCTAGTTTGTCCGTCGGGATTCATGTTGTCTCCTTGGGACAGTGAGGTTATGGTTTCTTGCCATGTGGCATTTTTTCGTGTTATATGTTAATCCGGTGCTTCAGATCAAAATGACGACAACTGCGCCTCCAGGGCACGTGCATGAAGACTTCTCGACAGTCATTGACGAGGTCAAGTCGGCTCCGGTAGATAAAAGAAAACTACTCAACTATATAGCCAGGAGCCTCTGCGCTTGCTTGCTAGTGTTGCTCTCTTCACACTCTCTCGTCCTCTCCACATCTAAACACGACAGCGGTGGCCACACTCTCTCTCTGCTCACCGCTGGTCACAGATCTGGCCGGATCCCCTCCGCCGGGGAAGGTGAGAAGGTGCAATGTTCACGCGGTCGTCCTCGGTGACGGCTCTTACCCACTGCCGGCGCGTCCCGATCAGTGTGCCTTGGCGTTCTCTCCCACGCAGCGCCGGCTAGGGAGGGCCTCCGACCCCTTCTTCCTCGCTGCCGTAGTGTGGGCAGATCCGGCCTCCCACCGCCCACCTAGCGACATCCCGGCGACCCTCATGTATAACTTCCTTCGAAACCGGCCTTGCTCTACTGCCCCAGCTCCTGACGTCGCTGCATTTGTATCTTTTACTATTACTCAGGCCCCCTCGTAGATAGGATCGATTGGCTGTTCGAAAGCCACCTAAATTTTTACTGTTAAGAGGTAAAACTACTTCATGCAGTCGAATCTAGTACTACTTGGTTCAAACAGGAAAGAAAGGGGGTGGGGGTGGGGGAAGATTTGTTACCTGAATCTAGGACTTGGTCGAAAGAGTAAATAATGGGGGCGAAAAGTAGCAGAGACTGGCTATCCAACTGGTCTCTTGGTCTAATAGGGAAATAAAGGGAAACGCAGTACAAACTCAGTATAAACTGATCTATTGGTTGAAAAAGGAAAGAAAGTGGGGACTGGGGGACAAGTCAACAGAGTATGTCCAGCTCTAGATTTGCTAGCCTCACACAGTATAAGGTGGCTATACCGAACAAAAATGGGACCAACCCAGATATCCTGTTCTGTTGTTTGTTGCCCCGAGCCCCCCTTATGTAATGCCACTGGTAAAATGTAGCAGTCTGTAATGCCACTGGTAAAATGTAGCAGTCCCACAATTAAAAGTAAGGACACATTAAACCAATGTTGTTTTCAATGTAATGTCTCCAGTAATATGAATCAATGGCACTATTTTTCATGTCCTGCCAAATTTCCCATTAAGATAAGTTGCTTCTTTTCGTTAGAAATGCACCTGTCCTGGTCCGCCTACTCTCCCGTGCCCAAATACCAACTCTTTAGCAGCTGTTAATGTAATGTTGCTGGTAAAATGAAGCAATGGCACCATTAAAGTAATGTCGTATTTAATGGTTGTCATAGTTAATCCTAATGCCAACACTAATATCTAGCAATGCTGCTACTTTAGAAATTGCTATTATCCTTGTAGGATCGCCATTCAGATAAGGAACATGCTTCTTTTCATTTGATGTATGTTTCATCACTTGTTAGTCACCCTCCTTTCCACCTTTTTGTGCAAACAGAGATATACATTTCACGCTTGATCTTAGTTGAACTGCACAAATGATATCCAAATTATGGTTGACTTCCACGAGCTTCACGACCAACCTTGATGTTGCTCAATTTTATTGCAACTAATGAAGAAGAAGCTACTAGCTCATGGGACATTGCTTCATTTTAGGTGAACTGCACAAAAAGGTCCCATGAATTGAATCATCCGTGTTGGTGACTGGTGTCATCCCTTCTACGATGGTGTTGACTGCAGATATGGTTCCCATCGCGAGGTATCTTCCTTTTTGGTCCAACCGTTTGCCAAAGATCCTACATGTTGACTCTGCTCTTGTGCTACTATTTTGGCACTGCCATGATAAAGCAGTAATGTTATTATTTTGCACCTTAATCTAGTGGCACTATTAATTTGAGGCAATGTTTTGGCACCGCTAGTGCCATTGATTTATTTATATATATCGAAAGAGGGGGTTTCCTACGATTTCATTAAAGAAACCCAACCATAGAGAACCATTATCCGACAAAATCTCAGTGTAAACGGGCAGTTATGCAACTACTACTAGAACGGACTGAGTACTAGCAGGACACAAGTTCGCCACATAAGCTAGGCAGGTAGGGGGACGCAGCACCAGCTCGACCAAGTTTGGATTACAACCCAAATGCTACAACAGAAACATCAGGGGGAAGATAGGGACTGAAAGAGCCAGCTTCAACATCCCAGTCTAAGCACCCTCGGCCTCCATCCTTGCGACGCACGGTACACCTCACTTGCCACCTGCTCGACCCTATTGCCACTGATAAAATGAAGTAATAATATAGCTAAAATAGACCGAGGGTCCTCTCTATCATTTCATTTCCAATGTAGATAAAGAAAGTGCTTCTCTTTGATAGTATATGTTTCATCAAGTAGTCCCATTGTTAATGTTTAAGTGTTTCGGCAAACTGGGGTGCTTAATTTTAGTTGATCTGCACAAAAATAGAGATTGGAATGTCTCAAGGCCCCTCCTTGTACTACCGCTATACGCTGATGTTCATCACTGGCAGAAGGTGTATCGGGGAGAATTGGGTCGATTTCCAGTATGAGGCCTACTGTATGAGGCGTCACAGGGCCCATCTCGCCCTCGCAGCATGGCATACTGTGATACTATCGCAATATTTTCCCATTAAGAAAATGAAGTTTCTTCTATTTATTAGTGTATGTTTCATCAACTAGTGCCACTATAATGTAATCACGCTTTTTCATTATCTGTGCAAACAGAGTTATTCAGCTGCAGTTTGGTGGAACTGCACAAATGTACGAATGGAACCGGCATATATGCAGAGTGCGAGGTGCCAACTAAAAATTACCGACACCAACCATGCTCCATCTAAGCATTGGCATCCACCACCAGTGGGATGGGTGGCGCTCTCTGTGGACGGATCTTTCTTGGCAGCAAACCCTCTAATCAAATACTAGTAGCTTATATTGGCACTTTTCTCGGGAGTAGTCTTTTCTGAAAGAAGCACCAATCTATCTTCCTTTATTTGTTCACAGTGTCACAACTTTGTTTTTGGTCCAGAGCTATTTTAGGGTGATTGGCGTAGTACTCAGAGACTGATTGTAAGCATGATTTTCATTAGCCATCACACTGATTGTAAGCATGAGCAGATGAAAGATTAGGTTAGTGCGAAGCTTACCTTAAGCCCTACCGCCACCGTTGAAATGAGGCAAGCGGTGAGGGAACTGTGGAGAATGGCGGGGAAGCGACGTCACACCATCCGGCCTCCTCTTGCGGTGGGAGAACGAATACTCCTATGGCTCCGGCTGGCACTGCACCCTCACGAATGGCACACCATACTCGATCGATTCGTTATCCTCTGGATGCTCGACCTTCGACCTGTACGCCCACCACCTCCGCCTGACTTTCATGTCGGGAGAATCTATCTGCTCCATCGCCCAGAGGAGATACTCGAGGAACTCGAAGGACTGCGGCGTGACTGCCGCCGGGGAGTACATCGCCACCCTCATCGCCGTCGTCTCGTTCTTTCGCATACATTGCCACATGGCCCTCACCGTCCTCGAAATCTCCCACTCGTTGTCAAACCAAGTAAGGATCTCCTTCAACCTGGCTAACTTCGCCTGGTCGCCGCCAGCAATCTGCCCGATTCGCTGCTGCATCCTCTCCATAGATGTCCTTCTAAGAGGTCCGGTGCTATCTTTGGAAGATGGGAGGTGAGACAGTGGTCTTGCAATGGAGAAGAGGGAGAGGCGAGATGGTGGTTTTTCAATGGAGAAGATGGAGAGGAGAGGGGGTGGTTTTGCAATGGAGAAGAGGGAGAGGCGAGATGGTGGTTTTGGAATGGAGATGATGGAGAGGAGAGGGGGTGGTTTTGCAATGGAGAAGAGGGAGAGGCGAGACGGTAGTTTTGGAATGGAGATGATGGAGAGGAGCGGGGTGGTTTTGCAATGGAGAAGAGGGAGAGGAGCGTGCGGCAGCGATTTAGGATTGGACGAGAGGGCCGGCGCGCTGTGCTTGGATCAAAATCAAAATCAATTTACCCTTCAATTAAGAAAGCGACCGCACATTAACTAGTCTCCCTTGTATTCTGGGTCATATTTGACCATGATTTTCACAAATAAAATATATGTTATACGTTGCAAAAATAATATAATTTGAAAGTACATTCAGATATGAACCAAGCGATACAATTTTTGATGACATGCATTCACATTTTGCTTGTCAAATACAGTACGTGGTCAAACTTTGACCCAAAATACACAAAACAAAAAAATACTTCCAAGACCAGTGCCGCTCCTCTCCTCTTAAACCACCGCTGCTCCTCTCCTGTTCCAATCCAAATCCAGCGCCGCTCCTCTCCTCTTCCATTTCGAAACCACCGCCGCTCCTCTTCTGTTCCAATCCAAAACCAGCGCCGCTCCTATCCTCTTCCATTTCAAAACCACCGCCGCTCCTCTCCCGTTCTAATCCAAAACCAGCGCTGCTCCTCTCCTCTTCCATTCAAAAACCACCATCGGTGAGTGAAGGTGCTGCGGAGAAGTAGATCGATGGAGGAGTACAACCGATACGTGTGGCTCACAGGCGGCGACCCTGTGAAGCTAGCTAGGATGTTGGAGATACAGTCTTGGTTTGACAACCCGGAGCAATTAGCGGCGACGGCGAAAGCGATGGCCAAATATCTAGAAAAGAGCAAAAAGGAGGCAATACACCGGGAGGGAGTCGCGCGGGAGTACATAGAGCTGCTCCTCTGGGCCATGGAGCAAACAGATTCACCGGATCCAATCGTGAGGCTGCGGTGGTGGCAGTATCGATCCAAGATGGAGCATCCACCCGAGATTGAAGGATCGAGCATCTACACGGTGCCGTTTGTGAGTGTGCCGTGGTAGATCGAGCCGGTGGATTCTTCGTCCATCGAACCCAACTGCAAGAGGAGAAAAACAGTTGGCGCGGTGACGCTTCCCCGCCATCCTCTCCCTCGTCGTTCACCTCGTCCCATGGGGCGGCTCTCTGCCGCCGAGGAATAGGAGGGGACTCCCCCCCCCCCGCCCCCCAAATAGTCTGAGGAGGAGCTTAGGGTTGTCCAGTATTTGCAGGTTGTGTTTTGTGTTTCAGATTTGAGAGTACTTTCAGATATGAATGTCTTTTGAATTTTAGATTTGTTGTATTGAGCATATGAAGTATTTTATGAATTCTAGAGATCTATTTTTTAGCACTTTAGAAAATGTAGTTTCATATAAAAGTGCAGACAATGTGATTCTCAGAGAAGAAACTGCAAGTTTCAGTTTCAGATAAGAAACTACAAGTTTCCGAGGCAGAGCATTTATATTAACACGCCCTTTTCAAACAGGGATAACATCATGTTGGAAGTTTTATTCATGGTTGAAAATGGAACTACCAGCCAGTTAACATCACGTTGATCAACATTCATGCAAAGCACATCTTCATATGATGCACAGTCAAAAAGATATGCTATTTTCAAAATGCCCACATAATGTTGAGTGTGTTGGAGGTGGTGTGCGTAGATGACAATGGGCACCCACATGTCAGAGGCAGAGGCAAAAATTTGTGGATATTTTCACTGCATCAGCTGGAATCGAACCCGGGCGGAGCAGCGGTTGGGGAATGGAACTTGGCCACTGGGCTACTCCAGTACTTTCGCTAGAAATTAGGCACAACATCTACCACTACTGTAGCATGTCTATGGCCCTACCAGGTCCATGGCCGTACGCAAGCAAGTGCCTCATTGAAAAAATACTTCCTCCTAATGCTATACTGACGTTGGGGGTCACGGGTTTGTCAACGTAGTTACTAAAGGAGATAAATTTACAACGAAGTCATCGGGAAGTTGGCATGTATCATTTATTATCAGTGGGCCAACAAGTATCAGCTGGGTTGTGGGCTGCCCAGTCTAGGCTTTCTTTTTTAACATGTGCAGCCCACGGCATGCCGGTTTGTATTTGTTTGAGGGCCGTCATGTATCGACCGGCCTATGGCCCTCCCATCCTAGGTTTTATTTGTTCTTAAACATCCGCAGCCCAACTTATGTATTTTTTTGAAGAAAACGCAGAGGTCTGTTCTATTTTTCTATATAAGAATAGGAATGCCAGGTCCAACTTATGTTTCCCTTCTAACTACATTATATATATTTATATGTTATTATATATTATTGTTATTAACATCATATATTTAACAGATACGTACATATATAAGAAAAAAAATATCCCATGTATTATGAACTTATAAAAATAAATGTTTAACAATAAAATCCTGGTTTTCTACTTAAGGTCAACGAAAATACAGGTGATTGTGTACAAAAGCTTGGTAAGATTTAAGGACCAATGTAAATAAAGCACTTATTATTTAAATATATTTATAACAAAATGCTCAGCCCTTGTTTATTTTTTGATAACATTGATGCGCCCAACCCAACATTATAATTAGAACCAGCCCAGCAAAATCATGTATTTCGAGAAAATGCAAATGGGCTGTAATTTTTTAGGAAAAAATAAATGGGCCGCATGGACGCTACATTATTTGTTCACCCAGGCCAGCAAATTCGTGTATTTCTAGAAAGTGCAAATGGGCTGTAGTTTTTTTAGAAAAAAATAAATGGACCACATGGACGCTACATTATTTGTTCACCCAGGCCAGCAAATTCGTGTACTTCTAGAAAGTGCAAATGGGTTGTACTTTTTTTAGAAAAAATAAATGGGCCGCATGGACGCTACATTATTTGTTCACCGAGCGCAGCGAATGGACTGTAAATTCTAAAAAAATGGGTTGAATATGTGCCACATTTTTGGAGACTGAAATGTGGGCCAATAGGTCGAAGCCAACGCAAGGCGTTGTCAACTGAGTCAACAAATAATTCTGACATCGATAGCCATTGGATTTACATCCAACGGCCGGCATTCATCTTCAATCTCTCGTCTTCTTCCTCCAGCGCCGCCGGGACCAACTGCTCCCGCCTCCGGCTGCTAGCAGCTCTGCTTAGCACGCTTCGGTGCAAAACGCTACCCCACCACCGGCCAAGCTATCCCTCCACCCCTCCTGTTATTCTTCGCCGACTGCAGAACCACGCCGCACCAGAACCAGTTAACCCTCGTACACCTCTCCGTCTGCGACTCCACTGCCGCGTCTTCCCATCACCATCTCGTTGCTGTCCGGGGCCTCGCCGTTGTCCACCGCCTTGGTGCGCTCGGTGCGGCGTGGTCAACATGGTCAACAAACGAGAGCCATCGGAAGAGGACTGTACGTGGAGAGGCTGACAGTGGGGATGCACCAGGTCCATGGACGCACGCATGCAACCACCTTCTTATTACGCGAAAATAAAATTATTCCTCCCCCTGAAAGCTGGGACCCACCACGTATATCTTCGCAAGGAAGGAAGTGCCTCCTTATGCCTGCCCCTAACAACTGGGACCCACCAACAACAACGGGCAAAAAATATATGATTCCGCCCCTGACCGCTAGGACCCGCCAGCTATATATTCGCACGCAAGGAAGTGTCTCCTTGCCCTCCCTGACAGCTGGGACCCACCCGGTCGAAGCGTACGTAGCGTTGTCTATGTACATACCGGTCAATCGGTCTGTCTGCCATGATGAACCATGGCCGAGTAAGGAGCGGTAGCAGTTCAGGCAGTCCAGTCAAAACCGTGTACACGTACGTACAGCCAGATGCCAAAAAATACGGCCACGTATGTACATACGGGCGGGGTCTCGAACGCGTACTCGCGCATACGTACGGCCAGGGCTCGTGTACATGGAGAGGCAACGGACGGCAGCAACCGCGTCCTGTTCATCGGAAGCCAACCGGCTGGGTCGGAACGGAGAAACTGCATCGTGTTCATCGGGAGGCAACGGAATGCGTCGTGTTCATCGGGAGGCAACGGAATATGTCATGTTCATCAGGAGCCAATGGCTTGGACGGAACAGCCGAAACGAGGTCTGGCGTACCGCAGAACGGAGGAAACGGGCCTTCTGTTCGACCGCGTATGGTCGAAACGGGGTCCTGTTCATCGGGAAGGGTCTGGCGTATCGCAAAACGGAGGAAACAGACTTGTGTTCGAGTGCCTACGGTCGAAACGGGATCCTGTTGATCGGGAGGGGTGTGGCGTACCGCAAAACAGAGGAAACGGACTTGTGTTGGAGCGCCTATGGTCGAAACGGGGTCCTGTTCATCCACCATCTACTGCCTCACTCCATCCTCCACGGGCTACTGTTCATCCACCGTCGACCTCCTCCAGCCTCCACATGTTACTGTTCATTCACGGGCAACTGTTCATCCAGCCTCCACCAGCTGCTGTTCATAGATCCTCCACGGGGTCCTGTTCATCCACCCCCAACCGGCTGGGGTGCGGCGGCCTCCTCGGGGTCCTGTTCATCCAGCGGCAACGACCTACTACCATGGGGTCCTGTTTATCCAACCCCCACCAGGAACTGTTCATCCACAGCCAACCAACCGGCTCGACTCACCACGTCTCGACTCGTTCTATGTACCGCGCGCATGGTAGCATACAGTGACTATTCATCGAGAGGCAACCCAACACCGGCTGGCTACGTCTCGCACGGGGGCTCGATCGGCTTCAGTAAGCAGTAGTAGTGATCGATCGCTCGGTTCAGTTAGTAGCAGCAGCAAAGGAATCGCTCGGGTTAACTCAGCAGCCAAGGGATCGATCGATCGGGTTTAGTTAACAGCCAAGGGATCGATCGCTCGGGTTCAGTAACGTGCGATCGCTCGGGTTCAGTTAGCCAACGCCTCGCACACACACGCGTACACGAGAGAAACGCGCAAACCTCCATGCATCGCTCTGTCCCGATGACCCACCGTAACTGGGAACTCCCCGATATTTTCCTTGCCCTGGCTTCTACCACGATTTTTTCCGTCATGGATGGCCAAAAGAATGTCATGCAGCTATGTCTCCGGCCCGCCCAGGACGAAAAGCCCATTTTCTGTCCTGATTTTTTGTCATAGAAGTAGGAGCCCACCACATCTATGATGATACGTGCTTTTGTCACAATTACCGTCATAGAAGTGTCATAAGCATGACAGGAAAAAAATCGTTTGGCAGAAAATGTCACGGATGTGTCTTTTTTTTGTAGTGATTCCACACAGTCAATCCAAGGAATACGTTTCCGTTAGTATGTACATCCCACACAGTTAATCCAAGAAGTATGTTTCCGTTCATTTATACATCCCACACAGTCACTCCAAGGAAAACGTTTCCGTTCGCAGGTACATCACACACAATTTTCCCCATTAAATCGTTTGTGATAGTGTTGCCATTGCAGATGATATTAACAACTTTATCATTTGTGTTATTAAATGCATCACGCACGGTGCGTAGAAGAAACTGTGTGGCAAAGGCTGTCCATCACACATACTATTTATGTGGTAAACGTTTGCGCAAGGTGGCCTAACGCAAACAGTTTTCAAGAGGATGTCGTGTGTGATTGTTCATTGATCCAACACGGTTTATTCCTAGAAACTGTGTGCGTTGCCTGAGGTCATCGCCCACGGTGTTTTCTCAATAACCGTTTGCAATAGAAAAACCCAATTAGCAGGCTAATTGGCCATTAGCAGGCTAATTGGCCTATTATTAATAATCCATTTATTAATCTAATTGACATTTCATATTAAGCACACAATATATTTTATTTTCATATTAAGGAATCAGGATTTCATAATTGAAATACATCAGAGTACAACATCATATAGCTTCCACACTCAGCTACCCCATTACACAACTACACCAGCACCAAGTTTCACATGCAACATCTATAACCTTTCGAAATTAGCATCATAGACGGTACATAGACAGATGAATCTCATATGGAAAACTGCTGAAGCGGAAGGCGAATATTGAGCCTTCATTGATGTTGAAGGTCTTTGCAACTTTAGGCCAGTGCTTGTGGATGATTGATCGTCCATCCTTCATTCTCTTTAGGAACACTTCAATATTGAACCGTGGGTGTTGTATGAATACCTTCCTCGCCTCCTGAACATATAGGTGGTTTGAGAGGTAATCATCAGTGAACTGCTTTGGAAAGGAATGAAAACAAGGATGTGCATAAATATCTTCTCTATATTGGAAACGGGGCAAAGGAATAAAAAAGGCAAGGTATAATAGTTAGTACCATCCTGATGTCTTCTTCATTGTGCAGACAAAGATCTTGTTGTTTTTTGTCGCTAATTTCTTTATCCTAACAATCTTTCTGAGTTTCTTGACATGACTGATATTCATGGACAACTCATTTCCCCATATGCAAAAAGGGTCGAACAATGGGTCAAAACCTCTGACAGCAGGACCTACATGTGCAAGACCAAATTGTTAAAAACCTAAATATTAGAATGGTTCCTGCTATTGCACAATAATGTGCTATTAGACAAAGGACCAACCATGTGCAAACCTTGATTGTAAACCTCAGTGCTTCCCATTGTTTCCCTGCAACACATATAAGGTAGTTAGTGATCAGGTTAAGTGAGGGTTTGCATGCTATCAGTAAAATATGTTGATGAAAAATAAGCACATTGCAGATTCATCAGATTAATTAAAGCCACATGGAAAACCCATTTATCCAAACCAAGCATGATTAAGAACTAGGAAATATAGCAATTGTATATGTTTCTCATGTATTAAGTGCAGCCAAATTCGATTTATTCCTCACATGCACAACAATACAAAATTCTACCCACGACAATTGGACATCACATTGCAGAATTGAACCAAGCAGTTAACTAAACACCACAACAAATGAACCAAACATTAACTGAGCACCATATTGCACAATGTATAACATACTAGAAGATCATACAGTTAACCAAACCAAGCATGCTAGACAACTTGGAAATATAGCAATTGTATTTGTTTCTCATGTATTTTGTAAAGATAAATTCGATTTATTTCTCACATGGAAGACAATACAAAATTGCACCCTGAAGAATTGAACATCGCATTTGCAGAATTGAACCAAACAGCTAACTGAAGACGATAACTAATTGACCAAACAGTTAATAAGTGAGCACGACATTGCACGACATATAGAACATATACACTAGAGCAACAGATTGCATGGTAAAAGTAGATAGGACAATTCACTAGAATTTGTTAAGGAAAGGCAGGAGCAGCACATGCAATGGGTAAACCGAGCATGCTTAACCGGCGTAGCTAGCAAACTGAACATAGGTCCTTATAGTGAGCTAATAGGACAAGCTACTCCTCATCGTCGGAGATATCGATGATTATTGGCTCCTTGGACATGGAAGAGGGCGAGGCCTCCACATCGTGGGTGCCCTCGTTGTAGTGGTGAGTTGCCTGAGCCACTCCGGGCACCAACCTGCTGGGCTCTCGAGTTGAGGTAAGCACGGGCACGCTGAGAAAACACCTCGTAGTCTTCGTCGAAGGCACAGACGATGACCTCGAGAAAATGCCACGAACTATCATTTAAAGCAGCCAACCGCGTCACGGCGTCGGCGCGTGAGGCGTCGATGGTGGCCTCGACATGAGGTAATCCTCCAAGATCTGGGGGTCAGCACGAATGGCAGCCATCGCGACCTCATCCGCGCGTGCGGCCGCGATTTGCTTCTCCGCTACCAAATGCTCCTTGAGCTCCTGGCTATACTGCACGCACCATGGCTTAGGGCGGCACTAATTTGGGGGAGGGGTCAGTGATTTGGGTGGAAGGTGCCACGCCGGCGGTTGGGGCATGTCGGATGTGGAAGGAGGAGGAGGATGGGGGTCAGGTGTGGATTACCTGCCTGGATCGATGAGGCCGAACAGCGTGAACGAGGGTCGCCGGCGAGGAGGTGGCACTGCAAGCAAGGAGTGAAGGTTTTAACTTGGAAAGGAAGGTGGAAACAGGGGAAATGTGGCTTTTGGTAAGGGGGACGGGGCAGGGAGGTAGATATTTCCGCAGAAGCCGAAAATTTTGAATCGGTGCAGCGAAAAAACTGGCGCGCAAAGTGTCATCAGACACTGTCCCTTATTCAGCACTGTATACGATATGTGAACATCACAAATGATTCATATAGATTATCCCGTGTGTGATAAGTTTGAACATGCAAATTTTGGTTTGAATTTCCCTGGTTACAATGGTCATCCATGTCATTGCATAATTTGGGTACGCAAAGGAGACTACGGCACACCCACACTTCTTAATCGAGCAAGTTCAGCAATTAAACAGAGCTAGCTGACCTAAACATTACTCTAAAAAATTAAAGACCGGTGCTCTTAATTAAACAAAACAAAGAGTACTACTACGGCTAGTGCTCGTCGATCTCCGCCGCCTCCTCCATGTCCAGCTCGCGCCCGACAATCTTCTGGGGAAGGGGCTCCATGGCATCCATCGCACCATACTCGGCAAGCATCTCGCCATCCACATCCGCCATCTCTTTGGAAAAGGCCGCCATGAGCTGGGCGTGGGCGGCCACGATCTGGGCTTGGACGGGCTTCGTCGTGGCAAGGTATGCTGCGAAGGAATGGATGGCTGCTCGAACGCTCTGGCCGATTGCCAACTCTTCGGCCATGGGTTGCCGACCGTTGTCGGAGAAGCTTCATTCGATTTGTGCGGTGACCGCCACGAGCTGGGCATGGGCAGCCTCTACATGGTCATGGGCGGCCTCCATCAGGGCTAAGGCCGCCGCTGTGGAACGGACAGCTGTTGTGCCGCTCTCGCCAGTTGCTACCCCGGAGGCAGATGTTGCTGCCGTCACCTGAGAAGCAACAGCGGCCGTTTGGGCTGCCTTGGCCGCCCGGCCGCAGATTGCGGCCGCTCTCATGTAGCTTGCTAGCACGTGGATGGCGGCTGCGGCCGTGCTCTCGCCGAAATGGGCCGCCAAAGTTGCCCTCATGACGCGGGTCCACGTCCCCATCTTTCACCGGCGATGATTGAATAGTGAAATGATATTTGGGGAGCGAGCTAGTGTGCTTGACACGCCGGCTGTGGATTGTAGCCAACGCACCTTCTCGCGTAAGCTATAGGCGTACTATACTCCGACGGTGCTCCAAGATATTTTGTAGTGCATCTCACACGGTTGATGATAATAAACTGTGTGGGATCTACTTGATTTTTCATCTTGATTTGAATTACATAATGAGGTCATAGCAGCAAAGGAGGGTGTTTGAATTCCTAGAACTTTTATCTGCAGTGAACATGCAACTATAGGTGTGTCATCAAAAAATTGGAATTATTCAGGGTTCGTTTGGACATTTTTATACATTAACTTGGTTTTCTAGCCATTTCAGGTGCACAATTCAAAATTAAACTACATGCATATGCTCCGGTGCACCAAAATGGGTTGTAAAATCATATATGTGTCCATGGGTTTATGCTTATGTCCCATGCAAGAAATGGGGATGAATTTCGAACACCACGGGATCGTGGCTCTCCGGCAAACATTGAGGTACTTGCTTTTGTAATTCTAGTAAATCCAAAACCCGTCCGAAATTCATGAACCTTGGCATGCTATCATGGAATGGCATCAACATGCTGGGGTAAAAAATATTGTCCCATTTGGGGCAGGTTATGGTATAAGCTTCTCACAAACCAGAGCTTCTCACAAGAAGCCTCATGGTTCCGTTAGGGAAACATGTCATCTTTGTGGACAAAACGATATTCGTCGCCTCTTCTTGCTTTCAAATTTTTTTCTGGTGTCAACATAGAACAACAGGAGTGTCGTGTTAAATTTTGGAATTTTTCGGGGATCATTTGGACATTTTTATACGTTAACTAAGTTTTCTAGGCATTTATGTGCATAATTCAAAATTGAACTACATGCACATGCTCCAGTGCATAAAAACGGGTTGAAAAATCAAATGTGTGTCCTTGGTTGCAAGCTTAGGTCACATGCAAGAAATGAGAATGAATGTCAAACACCTTGACACTGTCGCTCGGCCGCTAACATTGAGATACATGGTTTTAAAATTCTAGTAAATCGAAAACTCATCTAAAATTCATGAAACTTGACATGATATCATGGAACGGCATCGACATGCCGTGGTAAAAATATTGTCCCATTTAGGGCAGGTTTGGGTATAAGCTTCTTGCAAACCAGAGCTTCTCACAACAAGCCTGATGGTTTCAGTAGGGAACATGCCACCTTGGGGGACGAAACGATATCCATTGCATCTTCTTACTTTCAAAATTTTTCTCGTGTCAACATAGAAAAATAGGAGTGTTGTGTCAATTTTTGGGATTTTTCGGGGTTCTCTTGGACATTTTTATACATTAACTGAGTTTTCTATGCATTTGTGTGCATAATTCAAATTTGAACTACATGCACATGCTCTAGTGCATATAAATGGGTTCAAAATTGAAATGTGTGTCCTTGGTTGCATGCTTAAGTCCCATGCAATAAATGAGAATGAATGTCAAACACCTTGCCACCGTCGCTCGGCCGCTAACATTGAGATACATGGTGTTTAAATTCTAGTAAATCAAAAACTTGTCTGAAATTTATGAAACTTGACATGCTAGCATGGAACGGCATCAACATGCTGTGGTAAAAATATTGTCCCATTTGGGGTAGGTTGGGGTATAAGCTTCTCACAACAAGCCTCATGGTTACGGTAGGGAACGTTTCACCTTTCTGGACAAAACGATATCCGTTGCCTCTTCTTGATTTCAATTTTTTTCTAGTGTCAACATAGAACAACATGAGTGTTGTGTTAAATTTAGGAAATTTTCGGGGTTCGTTTGGAGATTTTTATACATTAACTGAGTTTTCTATGCATTTATGTGCATAATTCAAATTTGAACTACAGGCACATGCTCCAGTGCATGTAAATTGGTTGAATAATAAAATATGTGTCCTTGGTTGCATGCTTAGGCCCCATGCAAGAAATGAGAATGAATGTCAAACACCTTGCAAGCGTCGCTCGGCCGCAAACATTGAGATACATGGTTTTTAAATTCTAGTAAATCCAAAACTCATGTGTAGTTCATGAAACTTGACATGCTATCACGGAGCGGCATCAACATGCTGTGGTAAAAATTTTGTCCCATTTGGGGTAGGTTTGGGTATAAGCTTCTTGCAAACCAGAGCTTCTCACCACAAGCATGATGGTTTCGGTAGGGAATGTGCCACCTTTGGGGACGAAACGATATCCGTTGCCTCTTCTTGCTTTCAAAATTTTTCTAGTGTCAACATAGAACAACAGGAGTGTTATGTCAATTTTTGGGATTTTTTGGGGTTCGCTTGGACATTTTATACATTAACTGGGCTTTCTAGGCATTTTATGTGCATAATTCAAATTTGAACTACATGCACAAGCTCCAGTGCAGAAAAATGGGTTGACATATCAAATGTGTGTCGTTGGGTGCATGCTTAGGTCCCATGCAAGAAATGGGAATGAATTTCAAACACCAGGGCACTGTTGATTGCTGGCAAAACATTGAGATACTTTGTTTTTAAATTCTAGTAAATCCAAAACTCGTCCGAAATTTATGAAACTTGGCATGCTATCATGGAATGGCACCCGATATGCTGTGGTATTTTTCGTGTCCATTTTGATAGAAGGCGCACTTGAATAACAGCCAACAAAGGCATTTTGAAACAAATAGCTGCCAGTTTAACATCTCAAACGTTTGTATAATTTAAATCAGTTAACCATTCACGTGACGCCATGTGTCTCTCTTTTAATGGCTATAGGAGGTGCCATGCGGACAGCTGCTTGACTGAACGGGAGGCGTGCGAGCGCATTCCAATGCGTAGGCTGACCAAGAGGCGTGCAAGCTGTCCTCCAATGCACAGGCTCACTGGGAAGCGTGCGAGCTGTACGCTGTGCACTCACTGGGAAGCGAGCCCTTTGACTTCCATGGCCGCCCGCCTTGCTCGCATCCTCTCCATTAATGGCGCCCGAGCCGCTGTTTAATACGGGCGGCCTTACTGTTCGCCTCCCATTCCCCTCCCTCCCGCAGACCTCCACCAATGCCATGGCGCAGAAGGATCATCTGCCACTAGTCTTCCAGTTTGGTGAAGTTGACTCTGAGCCAGAGGAGATAGAAAATAAGGAGGAATGGGGCCTCATGAACATGGCCCTGAACGAGCTGGCCGCGGCGGTTGATGCCCCCGCGCCCGTCCTAGCTCCCATCTCTGCGCTCGCGCCAACGACCATCCCCGTAGCATTGACAGGCTGGTCGCCGAGCACTATTGCAGAGCTAGAAGCCGCTAGCATCAGCGAGGTCTCCGTGGACCCACGCGAGCTCGTGCACATGCCAGCACCAGCGCCCGTGCCCGTGTGCGCCCATGCACCCACCGCGGCGCCGGTCCCCGTGCGTTTGCCTGCACCCGCCGTGCCCGTGCCTATGCGTGCGCCCCCCTCAGCAGCATGGGACGTCGCCGTCGACCGCTACCTCGTGGCGCCGTGAGTTGCTGTCCTCCCGTGCCCCGCCCGCCGATCGCACGATGACATGATGTTTGATTTCCAAGTGAAGAACATTTTGTGCTGCATTGAAGACTTCAACAACGGCGTCCCGGAGGATGACAACGCCAGCGCGGCAAGCCGCCTCCGCTGCTGCCGGAATTAGTTTTTTTTGGGGTTTAATACTGTATCAGTGTATCTTGATCATATGAATATAAATTTGCAGTGTGACTGAATGAAAGATATGGTTTGAACTAACTTGCGTTTTTCTCTCTGAATGTACAGACTTATCAAACGATTTTCTTTAAAAACAACGTAAATGGTTTTTAAATATAAAACACTCATCGCAAACATTTTAGATAGAACACCCATATGCAAACCGACAGCTTCCCCAGGAAGCCAAGGGAAAATGTGCAGAGCAGGATTTGTGCAGCTCTTGATCGCAAACGTTTTAGATAGAACACCCGTATGCAAAGTGAGAGCTATGGTCTTCCCCAGTAAGCCAAGGGAAAATTCGCAGCGTAGGATGTGTCCATCTCTTCAACGCAAATGGTTCAGATTGAATACGGTACGCAAAGCCAGACTTCGGCGCTAAGCCAAGAGAAAATGTGCCAAGCAGGATTTGTACATCCCTTCAACGCAAATGGTTGTTTTGGATGACCCGTGTGCAAGCACGTACAGACAAGTTGGTAAGATTTGCATCTGTCATATTGGGTATATTCCATTTGTCAAACTGGAAAGATTGACATTTGTTGATCTAGTAACATTGCCATTTGTCAACCTTGTAACACTGCCATTTGTCAAAATATGTAGCTAAAAATCACTAGCACTATCTAATTTTTGCAACTAAAATTCAGTAATTAAGCATATATTTCATTCATAGATTAAGCAGTCATTCTTTATACAAACAGTTCGACTCGACAGCTGAACCGACCAAACTTTTCCCCAATTGTTGCCAACCACGTACTGAAATAGCTAGTTCAACTATATATACTTGCTAATTTTAAGTATGTTGTACAGTTCCACCACATCTATAGTCAGATGAACTGAACAAAATAGCCTCTAAATACTACTATGGAGGGGCTTTGTACTACTTCCAGCAGCCTCTCCTCTGCCGAGCACGCTCAGTAAGAGGCAGAGGAGGAGGAGCCTACCGACGAGCTGGACAACTGCAATACGGTGCCTGCCGCTGCTGCACCTTCAGCGACGCTCACCTCGAACGCCCTCTGCTGCTCTAGACGACCCCTCTCGAAGCGGTGGGTCTCCTTGTAGATCTCCTGATTCCTCGCCTCTGCGGCGGCGTGTGTTGCGGCCACGGTGGCGGTAAGGCTCTTTGCGTGCTCGACGAGGTGCTCCTCCTCCTCCCGCAGGAACTCAATGTAGCACGCAAGGTCGCTGACGCACGTGCGGGCCTCCACCTCCGCCTCCCGCCTTTGGGCGGCGGTGGTGGAGCGGGTGATGACCCCGGTGGTCGACGGTGGGCTGGTGGCCACGGCGGCCGACGATGGGGTGGCAGCCATGACCACCACCTCCCGCCTTTGGGCCGCGGTGGCGGAGCGGGTGATGGCCACGGTGGCCGCCAGTGGGGTGGCGGCCACGACGGCCACCTCCCGCCTACGGGCCGCGGCGGCGGAGCGGGCGATGGCCCTGGCTTTCGACGGTGGTGTGGCGGCCATGGCGGCAGACGGTGGGATGGTGGCAACGGCGGCCGGCAACAGCTGCCGACGGGCAGCGGTGGCAGAGCGTGTGGTGGGTGTTCCACGAATACCCAACAGGGACGCCACGCGCACTACACTACGCCGGGGACTACGCCGCTACCACGGTGTAGCCTCCCAGCTGGAGCTGTCCTCTGATGACGGCGGAGTGGCTGAGCGACGACGACGGACCGGTGCCATTGGCAATTGTGGGAGAAGCAGACGAGATAAGCTACAGGGAGGGAGGGGAAAATGCGACGCAGGACTCGCCGGCCGTGAGGGTTTATATAGCAGGTCGGTAAGCATTGGGATTTTGGGGGATTTCACCGAGTCGGGCGGGAAGCTTGCGCGGGCACCTGCGAGGTTGCATGGGAACGGGCTCACCAACGATTCATTGGCGCCACTTCGAGCCACCATTTGGCCAAAAGAACGCCCCCGCACGCTGCGCAAGCTTGCGATATAAGCCGTCTGCGGCAGCGCGGTGACAAGACGTGCGAGAGGAGGATGAAAGGACACGTACACATACGATTAATAAAAAAACGTTTTCCCTACTACCCCCGTCCTGGTTTATAAGTCATATATGTATTTTTGTGCCAAATTTTGACTAGAGATTTAACTAATAAAATACGAATGCATGTCGCCAAAGATTATATCGTTGGATTTGTATTTGAACATAGTTTCCAATTATATAATTTTTATAACATGCATCAACATTTTGTTGGTTAAATTTAAGGTCAAAATATGGCACAGAATATAAAGGGGACTAATAGACGAAGACGGAGGTAGTAGCACACGGCCGCTCTCTATGCAGCGTCGCAACTGCCCGCCGGCTTGTAGACGACCATTCCCTGCGTGTTCAACTACACTATGCGTGTGGTTGCGTGCCGTTAAGGCAGCCGCGACGCGCTTTGCTTGCGTCCCGCCGCGTGCGCTGTGCTCTCACGTCCCTCCGGGCGCTCTACCCTCGCCCCTCCACACGCCCTGCCAGTGTTTGGGGCCGGTGCACGATCACGTACATTCGTGCTGTCATTATGCATGCGGTTGCACCGGGCGCGGCGCCACGATGCAGTTACCCGCTGCAAAAACTGCCATGCGGACACGCCGAGAATCCAGGCCGCCCGGCCCCCATTTATTCCTGCGGCAATTTACCTTCATCTCTCGTGCCATACGACACAATAAGCTCACCCACAATGACACATACAGAGAGGACATCCAGCGGTTCCAATGGCGCTCCCAGCGGCCGACGACGACAACGAGGGGCAGTTCACCACGCATCACGTAGTGGACACCCACATGAGGGGGAAGGCCCTCTCGGTGGTGTACACGAACGAGCCGGTCTCGGTGGAGAGCTCCATCCAAACTATGGAGCAGTGGCTTGCTGAGGACAAGTACCAAGTGGTGGGCTTCGACCTCGAGTACACCATCGGTCGTGTCGGGCATGATCAGAATGTTGCCGTTGCCCAGTTGTGCGTGCGACATGACGTCCTCGTCTACCACTACCACCTGGCCATAAGGCCTTGCGAGCGTTTCGCCAGGTTTATCAACAGCTCTGACTACAGTTTCGCTATGGTGGACACCACCAACAATCTAAAAGCGCTCAAGGTTTCGGGCTTGAAATGCCAGAATCTTGTCAACATCCAAGACCACTACAAGGTCTGGGGCAGCGACAACAACAAATAGAACTCCCTGGTTGACCTCGCCTCGGCCATCATCGACCCCTACTACATGAAGATGAAGGATGAGAGCAAGAAGGACAAGAACACCTGGCACAGTGTCTGGCGTCAGAGACTGGATGAACAACACATCAAGTACGCGGCCAAGGACGCGTACACAAGCTACGAGATGTACAGGCGGATCGTTGACATGAGGAAGTGTCTTCTTCCTGCCCCAGACGAGGGATCGAGCCACAGAGCAGTGGCGGGAGTGTCACAAGAAGTAGATGACTAGATGATCGTTTCTCCTAGTTTAGAATGCATGTAATTGTTTATTGAGGTGTGTGCGAATGATCTGTATAGTCACTTATGTAATTAGATGTTTATTTTAATTATATATATATATATATATATATATATATATATATTATTCTTCTGTAGGCAGAGCAAATCACACGGCTCATTAGCAGCAATCGTCAGTATTATTATTGGTCTTTGCACACATTTCTGATTACGGACCTATTTGCCGCGTATCACACACATCTTGTTCAGTCGAACTATTTCTGTTGTCTTGGCTCATCGCAAACAGTTCATCCGAGTGAACTGTATGCGCTCAGTCGCACACATCTTGATCTAGCTAACCGTTTCTATTGTGTTGCCTAATCACACACAGTTCATCCTAGTGAACTGTATGCCGTATATTGCACATACTCTCATCTGGCTGCCCGTTTCTGTTGTTCTGCATCATCGCAAACGGTTCTGCTGGATTAACCGTATGCCACGCATCACACACGCAACTCTAATCTGAATCGTGTTTGATGTCACCGCCATCGCAAACGTTTTGTATCTTTTTTGACGGTTTTATTACATCACCGTTTGTGATTAATGCATCGCACACAGTTTTGTTGAAGGGTCTCTGATTGGACTGTCATGTTTGGACCAACCTGCAGTAGTGCGTAAGCACACGGGTATGGGCACTCCCCTTGGCTTGTGCCAAGCTTGGGGGAGATGCCCGGGTATCTTATCACCATCACTTTTATTATCCTTACCTTTCTTAGTTCGATCTTTAGTATTTCGTGATTTAGTTGAATAAAAGTTTAGTATGATCTATTTTTGAGTGCTAGTTTCATGATCTCCATCTATATAATCGAGTTGAGAGTTATATAATAAAGATTAGTTTGAGTTTTTTCTTCTTTACTTTCTTGTTTCAATCAAAATAAATGAAATAATGAAAAAAAAAAGATCATATGCTAATCTTATGGTAAGTAGTGACATCACATAAGGAAAAGTATAAGTGGTAAAATTTATAGAATGTTGACAAACATAGCATTGGTCAATGATGCAATTCATGAAAGAATTAATAAGGGAAGAGAAGATTCACATGCAAATATACCATCTTGGACATCTTTTATAATTGTGAGCCCCTATTAAGTATCTTATGCCAAATTGTTGACATTGGACAAGGAAGACAACATAATGATTTATGTTTGTTCATATTCACATAGAAGTTATATTGTCATAGATCCTCCAACACATGGTGCTTGCCCAATATCTTTGCTAGCCAAAAATCCGCACTAAGTAGAAATACTGCATGTGCATCCAAAAACCTTAAACCCAAATTCATGTTTTGAGAGTCCACCATACCTACCTATGGATTGAGTAAGATCCTTCAAGTAAGTTGTCATCGGTGCATAAGGCAATAAAAATTGCTTCTAAATGTGTATGATCTTTTAGTGTAAGGGAAAATAAGCATTGTACGAACTTGTGATGGCAAAGTAATAAAAGCGACAGACTGCATAATAAGTGTTGCTATCGTAAGGGGCAATATAACGTGACGTTCTTTCATTAAGAGCTTTGCATACAAACCCAAAAAGCGCATGGCAACCTCTGCTTCCCTCTGCGAAGGGCCTATCTTTTAATTTTATGTATTTACTTTTTATGTAAGCGTCAAGTGTTCTCCTCTATTCCTTTTTATTTTCTCTTTTGCAAGCATCATGTGGTGGGGAAAGATCTAGGCACATATATCCAGTTGGATATGAGTGATCATGGGTTATTATTGTTGACATCACCCTTGAGGTGAATAAGTTGGGAGGCGAAACTATAAGCCCCTATCTTTCTATGTGTCCGGCTGAAACTTTTTGCTCCATATATATGTTGTGAGTGTTAGCAATCATAGAAGACTAAATGATGGTTGAGTATGTTGTCCGGCTGAAAATATGATGAATTGTAATTGCAAAGTTGACTGAGAATATAGTTTGTTATTTTCAAGAAAGTTTATGCTTTATACTTCGATGTTGTGTTGAATTGTTACTTGCTAATGAGAAGTTTTATGATAAAGTTTATTGCTGTTATAATAATGATCATGATGCTACTATGTCTGTATTTTGTTTTTATCGACACCTCTCTCTCTAAACATGTGGACATGATTTTCGATAGCGGCTTTCGCTTGAGGACAAGCGAGGTCTAAGCTTGAGGGAGTTGATACGTCCATTTTGCATCATGTTTTCCTACTGTTATTTATAGTGTTTTTATTCAATATAACACTTTGTTGAGTAATTCTAATGCCTTTTCTCTCATAATATGCCAGGTTTACACAAAGAGGGAGAATACCAGCAGTTGGAATTCTGGACCTGAAAAAGCTATGTCAGAGATACCTATTCTGCACATCTCCAAATGAGCTGAAATTTTACAGAGAATTATTTTGGAATACATAAAAAATACTTGAGAAAAGAAATACCAGAGGGGGCCACCCAGGTGCCCACTAGGCACCAGGACGCGCCTGCCCCCCTGGCGCGCCCTGGTGGGTAGTGGGGGCCCTGGCCCACCTCCGGTGCCCATCTTCTGGTACATAAGGTCTTTTGACCTAGAAAAAATAAGGAGAGGACTTTCAGGACGAAGCGCCACCGTCTCGAGGCAGAACCTGGGCAGGAGCACTTTTGCTCTCCGGCGGAGCGATTCCGCCAGGGATACTTCCCTCCGGGAGGGGGAAATCGAAGCCATCATCATCACCAATAACCCTGTCACCTTGGGAGGTCCAATCTTCATCAACATCTTCAATATATAGCACCATCTCATCTCAAAACCCTAGTTCATCTCTTGTGTTCAATCTTTGTACGGAACCTCAGATTGGTACCTGTGGGTGACTAGTAGTGTTGATTACACCTTGTAGTTGATGCTAGCCGGTTTATTTGGTGGAATATTATATGTTCAGATCCATTATGATATTTATTACTCCTCTGATATTGAGCATGAACATGTTGTGTGATTAGTTACTTTTGTTCTTCAGGACACGGGAGAAGTCATGTTGCAAGTAATCATGTGAATTTGATATTCGTTCGATAATTTGATGATATGTATCTTGTGATTCCCTTAGTGGTGTTATGTGAACATCGACTACATGAAACTTCACCATCTTTGGGCCTAAGGGAATGCATTGTGGAGTAGTTATTAGATGATGGGTTGCTAGAGTGACAGAAGCTTAAACCCTAGTTTATGCGCTATTCCCTAAGGGGCTGATTTGGATCCACATGTTTAATGCTATGGTTAGATTTTATCTTAATTCTTCTTTCGTAGTTGCGGATGCTTGCGACAGCGGTTAATCATAAGTGGGAGGCTTGTTCAAGTAAGAACAACACCCAAGCACCGGTCCACCCACATATCAAATTATCAAAGTAGTGAACGCGAATCAAACCAACATGATGAAAGTGAATAGATGAAATTCCCGTGTATCCTCAAGAACGCTTTGCTTACTATAAGAGATTGCTTTGGCCTGTCCTTTGCTACAAAAAAGATTGGGCTACCTTGCTGCACTTATTGTTACTATTGTTACTTGTCACTTGTTACAAATTATCTTGCTATCAAACTACCTGTTACCGACAATTTCAGTGCTTGCAGAAATTACCTTGCTGAAAACCGCTTGTCATTTCCTTCTGCTCCTCATTGGGTTCGACACTCTTACTTATCGAAAGGACTACGATTGATCCCCTATACTTGTGGGTCATTACATGGGCCTCTTAGGGCTGGTGCCCATGGCCCATGTAGGCCAGGGCGCCCCCTACAGCCCATGTGGGCCCCCGGGGCAGGTGGACACCCCGGTGAAGCACCGGACCCCTTTCGGCACTCCTCATACAATACCGATAATGCCCGAAACTTTTTTGGCGACCAAAACAGTACTTCCTATATATAAATCTTTACATCTGGACCATTCCGAAGCTCCTCGTGGCATCCGAGATCTCATTCGGGACTCCAAACAACATTCAGTTACCAATGCACATATCCCAATTCTACTCTAATGTCATCGAACGTTAAGCGTGCGGACCCTACGGGTTCGAGAATCATGTAGACATGACCGAGACACCTCTCTGGTCTATAACCAATAGCAGGACTTGGATGCCCATATTGGTTCCCACATATTCAACGAAGATCTTTATCGGTTGAACCACGATGTCGAGGATTCGGGTAATCCCATATGCAATTACCTTTGTTCGGCGATATGTTACTTGCCCGAGATTCAATCGTCGATATCTCCATACCTAGTTCAATCTCGTTACCGGCAAGTCTCTTTACTCATTTTGTAATACAAGATCCTGCGACTAACTCATTAGCTACATCGCTTGCAAGCCCTTTACGATGTTGTATTACCGAGACGGCCCAGAGATATCTGTTCGTCATACGGAGTGACAATTCCAGTGTCGATCCATGCAACGCAACAGACACCTGTAGAGCACCTTATGATCACCCGGTTACGAAGTAACGTTTGATAGCACACAAGGCATTCCTCCGATATCCGGGAGTAACATGATCTCATGGTCTAAGGAACTGATACTTGACAAGAAGAAAGCTATAGCAATAAACTCAAGTGATACAATAAAATGCTAAGCTTGCGGTTGGGTCTTGTCCATCACATCATTCTCCTAATGATGTGATCCCGTTATCAAATGACAACCCATGTCTATGGTTAGGAAACCATAACCATATTTGATCAACGAGCTAGTCTAGTAGAGGCTTACTAGGGACACGGTGTAGTTTATGTATTCACACATGTATTTAAGTTTTCGGTCAATACAATTCTAGAATGAATAATAAACATTTATCATGAATGGGAAATATGATAATAACTAGTTTATTATTGCCTCTAGGGCATATTTCCAACATCTGTCCCCCTAGGGACATGCGTAGTAGTACTTTGCTTCGAGGGCTAATAAACTTTCACAATAAGTATGTGAGTTCTTTATGACTAATGTGAGTCCATGGATTATACGCACTCTTACCTTTCCGCAATTTGCTAGCCTCTTCGGTACCGTGCATTGCCCTTTCTCACCTCGAGAGTTGGTGCAAACTTCGCCGGTGCATCCAAACCCCATGATATGATATGCTCTATCACACATAAGCCTCCTTATATCCTCCTCAAAACAGCCACCATACCTACCTATTATGGCATTTCCATAGCCATTATGAGATATATTGCCATGCAACTCCATTGTTCCGTTCATATGACACACATCATCATTGTCATATTGCTTTGCATGATCATATAGCTGACATAGTATTTGTGGCTCAGCCACCATTCATAATTTTTTATACATGTTACGCTAGCATCCTTGCACATCCTGGTACACTACGAGAGGCATTCATATAGAGTCATATTTTATTCTAGTATCGAGTTGTAATTTTTAGTTGTAAGTAAATAGAATTATGATGATCATCATTATTATTAGAGCAATGTCCCAGTGAGGAAATATATAAAAAGGAGAAAAAAACAGGCCAAAAAGATCCCACCAAAAAAATGAGAGAAAAAGAGACAAGGGGCAATGTTACTATCTTTTTCCATACTTGTGCTTCAAAGTAGTACCATGTTTTTCATATAGAGAGTCTCCTATGTAGTCACTTTCATATAACTAGTGGGAATTTTTCATTATAGAACTTGGCTTGTATATTCTGATGATGGGCTTCCTCAAATGCCTGAGGTCTTCATGAGCAAGCAAGTTGGATGCACACCCACTTAGTTTTCAATTTGAGCTTTCATACAGTTATAGCTCTTAGTGCATCCGTTGCATGGCAATCCCTACTCCTTGCATTGACATCAATTGATGGGCATCTCCATAGCCCATTGATTAGTCGCGTTGATGTGAGACTTTCTTCGTTTTTTGTCTTCTCCGTATTAATCTCTACCACCACATTCTATTCCACCCATAGTGCTATATCCATGGCTTGCGCTCATGTATTGCTGATACGTCTCCAACGTATCTATAATTTATGAAGTATTCATGGCATGTTTACAATAATTTTATATGGTTTTGGTATGATTTGCATGGAACTAAGCCGGACTGATGCTGTTTTCAGCAGAACTACCGTGGTGTTGTTTTTTTTGCAGAAATGAAAGTTCTCCAAATGAGCTGAAACTTTTTGACAATATTTTTTGGAACAAAAGAGGCACTAGAAGCTTCGTGGAAGGACCAGAAGGTGAAGGAGTAGGGCACAAGACACCGGGGCGCGCCTGGGCCCTTGCCCGTGCCCCGGTGGGTTGTGCTCACCTCGAGGCCCATCTTAGCGTGAAACCAATGCCAAAAATTCCTATAAATAGAGAAACCATCAGGGGTAACCCTAGATTAGAAATTCCGCCGCTGCAAGCCTCTGTAGCCACGAAAAACCAATCTAGACCCCATTCCGGCACCCTGTCGGAGGGGGAAATCATCACCGGTGGCCATCTTCATCATCCCGGCGGCCACCATGATGAGGAGGGAGTAGTCCACCCTCGGGGATGAGGGTTTGTACCAGTAGCTATGTGTTTAATCTCTCTCTCTCTCGTGTTCTTGAGATGGCACGATCTTGATGTATCGCGGGCTTTGTTAATATAGTTGGATCATATGGTGTTTTCCCCTCTCTATCTTGTTGTGATTAATTGAGTTTTCCCTTTGAGATTTCGTTTTATCGGATTGAATACTTTTATGGATTTGAGAGCACTTGATGTATGTCTTGCTATGAATACCCGTGGTGACAATGGGGTATCATATTGATTCACTTGAGATATGTTTTGGCACTTAACTCGTGGATTCCTGAGGTGACATTGGGGTAATCTATGCATAGGGGTTGATGCACGTTCTCGTCTTTTGTTTCTCTGGTAGAAATCTTGGGGCACTCTTTGAGGTTCTTTGTGTTGGATTGAGTATTATGAATCTGAATTTGCTTTGGTGTTATTTTAGTACGAACTCTTGATAGATCGATCGGAAAGAATAACTTGGTGTTATTTTAGTACGAACTCTTGATAGATCGATCGGAAAGAATAACTTGGTATTATTTTAGTACGAACTCTTGGATAGATCGATCGGAAAGAATAGCTACAAACAATTTCTTCATATGTTCTCCGCTAGATAGGAACTTTGGAGTGATTCTTCATCGCACTTTGAGGGATGGTTATATGATCCAATTATATTAGCATTGTTGAGAGATTGCACTAGCGAAAGTACGAACCCTAGGCCTTGTTTTCAAGCATTGCAATACCGTTTGTGCTCCATTTTATCACTTGCTACCTTGCTGTTTTTATTTATTCAGATTATAAAAATATATTTCTACCATCCATATTACACTTTTATCACCATCTCGTCGCCGAACTAGTGCACCTATACAATTTGCCATTGTATTGGGTGTGTTGGGGACACAAAAGACTTTTTATTATTTGGTTGTAGGGTTGTTTGAGAGAGACCATCTTCATCCTATGCCTCCCACGGATTGATAAACCTTAGGTCATCCACTTGAGGGAAATTTGCTACTGTCCTAAAAAACTCTGCGCTTGGAGGCCCAACACGAGTCTACAAGAACAAGTTGTGTAGTAGACATCAATTGCGTAGGGGTTGAAAAAGCTGAAGCGCGTTAAAATGTATGAACCAATTGCTCGGCTTGTCATCGGGGTTGTGCATGATAAATACTTTGTGTTAAGAAGATGGAGCATGAAAAGACTATATGATTTTGTAGGGATAACTTTCTTTAGCATTTTTATTTTGAAAAGCAAGATTGTTTGTTAGTATGCCGGAGTATTGATATCTTTATATAAAATTATAGACTATTGCCTTGAATCATTCGAATCTTAATATTCATACCTAAAAGAGATTAGATGATAGACATGTTAGGTAGCATTCCACATAAAAAATCTGTTTTTATCATTTACCTACTCAAGGACGAGCAGGAATTAAGCTTAGGGATGCTTGATACGTCTCCAACGTATCTATAATTTTTTATTGTTCCATGCTATTATAGTATCAGTCTTGGATCTTTTATATGCAATTATATATCATTTTTTGGGACTAACCTATTAACCCAGCGCCGTGCCAGTTGCTGTTTTTTGCCTGTTTTAGTTTTCTAGGAAATCAGTACCAAACGAAGTCCAAACGCTACGAAACTTTTTGATGATATTTTTCTAGAAAACAGAGACCCTAGAAGCTTCGGGAGGAGACCAGAAGGCAAACAAGAAGACGACAAGGCAACAGGGCACGCCCAGGGGGGTAGGCGCGCCCTGATGCCTTGTGGGCCCATCGTGGCTCCGTCTGACCTAATTCCACCTCTATAAATTCTCTAAAATCAAGAAACCAATAGAGAGCCACCCAAAATACTTTTTCCGCTGCTGCAAGTCTCTGTTCTTCTGTGATCCCATCTGGAGGCCTCTTCCGGTACTCTGCCAGAGGGGGAATCGGTCATGGAGGGCTTCTACATCAACATTGCTGCCCTTCTGATGATGCGTGAGTTGTTCACCACAGACCTACGGGTACATAGCTAGTAGCTAGAAGGCTTCTTCTCTCTCTCTCTCTTTGATCTTCAATACAATGTTCTCCTCGATGTTCTTGGAGTTCTATCCTATGTAATCTTCTTTTGCGATGTGTTTGTTGGTATCCAATGAATTGTGGGTTTATGATCAGATTATTCATGAGAAATATTTTAGTCTTTTCTGAATTCTTTTATGCATAATTATTATAGCTTTGTATTTCTCTCTCATCTATCCATTTGGTTTGGCCAACTAAATCGATTTATCTTGCAATGGGAGAGGTGCTTTGTAATGGGTTCAATCTTGTGGTGATATATATCCCAGTGACATAGTAGGGGACAAGACATGTATTTGTATTGTTTCCATTAAGGGGAAAACGACGGGGTTTATTCATATTGGTTGGATTTACTTTGTATACATCATGTCATCTTGCTTAAGGCGTTACTCTGTTTTTTAACTTAATACCCTAGATGCATGCTGGATACCGGTCGATGGGTGGAGTAATAGTAGTAGATGCAGGAAGGAGTCGGTCTACTTGCCTCAGACGTGATGGTCATATACATGATCATTGCCTTGAATATCATCATAACTATGCGATTTTCTATCAATTTCCCAACAGTAATTTGTTTACCCACTGTATGCTTTGTTCGAGAGAGAAGCCTCTAGTGAAAACTAGGGCCCCGGGTCTACTTTTATCATGTATAAAATCCAAAAATACCTTGTTGCACCTTTTCTATTTTATTTTATTTTGTGTTTTATTTTATCTATCTACCACTATGAGATTGATCGATGCAAATAACCACCGAGGGGATTGACAACCCCCTTGATCGCGATGGGTGCAAGTATTTGCTTTTGTGTGTGCAGGTACTGTTAACGAGGTTATGTGTGGTTCTCCTACTGGATTGATAACCTTGGTTCTTAAATGGGTAGCTATTTGAGGACTCTCTCTCTCATTAAAAAAATTTCAGATCTAATTATTTTATTAAAACAACAAACAAAACAAAATAAAATGACATTCCAAAAATAGCACACATCATGCGAAGAAGCAAAAACTTAGGATCAACCAATACTAACCGATAATTGTTGATGACGAAAGGTGGGATGCCTACCGGGGCATCCCCAAGCTTAGATGCGTGAGACTTCTTGAAATATTATCTTGGGATGCCTTGGGCATCCCCAAGCTTGAGCTCTTGTGTCTCCTTAATTCCTCTCATATCGGTTTCCGTAAATCTCAAAAACTTCATCCACACAAAACTCAACAAGAACTCGTGAGATAAGTTAGTATAAATCAATGCAAAACCTTATCATTCTCTGCTGTAGCAAATCACTACAATTATAATTAACATTGCACACTAAATGCCTCTGCACATTTAATACTCCTATCCTCAAATAGAATCATTAAACAAGCAAACATATGCAAACATAACAGCAATCTGTCAAAACAGGACAGTCTATAAAGGATGCAAGAAGATTCATACTTCTTTAACTCCAAAAATCCTGAAATTTTACCACACTGTAGAAAATTTATCATAGCTTATTGTGTAAAAGTTTCAAGATTTTATCACGTTCTGATATTTTTGAAGAATTCAGACAATGATAGAAAACTTTCTGTTTTCAAAACAGCAACACATAGACTTGCAAAATAAGCATGTCAAAAGCTATACTTGACACTTTTATTGAAATAAAAGATACAAAACATTGTTCTAAATAACAGCAAGCAAAGCCTAATAAAATAAAATGATGCTCCAAGCAAAACACATATCATATGACGAATGAAAATATAGCTCCAAGTGAGGTTACCAATAATGTTGGAGATGAAAGAGGGGATGCCTTCCGGGGCATCCCCAAGCTTGAATGCTTGAATCTTCCTTGAATATTACCTTGGTGTGCCTTGGGCATCCCCAAGCTTAGGGTATTGTCACTCCTTATTCTCCTCATATTGATATCTCACCCGAAACATGAAAACTTCAATCACACAAAACTTAACGGAACTTCGTGAGATAGGTTAGTATGATAAAGAGCAAACCATTCACTTTGGTACTGTCAAGACAAGATTCATAATTGTTCTCACACAATACCTACTATACCATATCATTTCTACAATTTATATTGACCAATATAAGCCATAGAAATTAGAAAGCAAGCAAACTATGCATTGAAAACAGAATTTGTCAAAAACAGAATAGTCTGTAATGATCTGGACAATGACCATACTTCTGTAAATTCAAAAATTCTAAAAAATTAGAAAAATGTAGGAAATTTGTATATCAATCATGTGTCAAAAATTCAGCATTTTATTGCATCCCAGTGAATTATGGTAATTCCAGAACTGGGAGTGAAAGTTTCTGTTTTTGCACAAAACCAAGTCAACTATCATCCACACTATCCCAAAGGCTTTACTTGGCACTTTATTGAAACAAAGGCTAAAAACATGATTACTACAGTAGCTTAATCATGTGAACACAAAAAAGTAGGTAATAGTGTTGGGTTGTCTCCCAACAAGCACTTTTCTTTAATGCCTTTTTAGCTATGCATGATGATTTCAATGATGCTCACATAGAAGTAAAGAATTGAAACACAAAGAGAGCATCATGAATCACATGGAAAGAACATTTAAGCTTAACCCACTTCCTATGCATAGGGATTTTGTGAGCAAACAATTTATGGGAACAAGAATCAACTAGCATAGGAAGGCAAAACAAGCATGACTTCAAAGGTTTCAACACATATATAGGAAAGTTGATATTATTGAGATATGTAAAAGCATATGTTCCTCTCTCATAATAATTTTCAGTAGCATCATGAAGAAATTCAACAATATAACTATCACATAAAGCATTCTTTTCATGATCTACACGCATAGAAATTTTATTACTCTCCACATAAGCAAAATTATCCTCATGAATAGTAGTGGGAGCAAACTCAACAAAACAACTATCATGTGATACTTGATTGGCATAATCCAATTGAAAATAGAAATCATGATGACAAGTTTCATGGTTATTATTCTTTATAGCATACATGTCATCACCATAATCATCATAGATAGCAACTTTGTTGTCATAATCAATTGAAACCTCTTCCAAAATAGTGGATTCATCACTAAATAAAGTCATGACCTCTCAAAATCCGCTTTCATAATTATCACAATAAGATTCAACACCCTCCAAAATAGTGGGATCATCATTACATAGAGTTGACACTCTTCCAAACCCACTTTCATCAATATAATCATCATAAATAGGAGGCATGCAATCATCATAACAAATTTGCACATCAAAACTTGGGGGAGTAAAAATATCATCTTCATCAAACATAGCATCCCCAAGCTTATGGCTTTGCATATCATTAACATCATGGATATTCAAAGAATTCATACTAGCAACATTGCAATCATGCTTATCATTTATGCCAACCATTTTATTGAATTCCTCTTCTATCAATTGAGCACAACTTTCCGATCCATCATTTTCAAGGAAGACATGATAACGACGAACAATATGAGGCAACCTCTATTCCATTTTTTTGTAGTTTTTCTTTTATAAACCAAACTAGTGATAAAACAACAAACCAGAAGATTCAATTGCAAGATCTAAAGATATACCTTCAAGCACTCACCTCCCCGGCAACGGCGCGAGAAAAGAGCTTGATCTCTACTACACAACTTGTTCTTGTAGACTCGTGTTGGGCCTCCAAGCGTAGAGTTTTGTAGGATAGTAGCAAATTTCCCTCAAGTGGATGACCTAAGGTTTATCAATCCGTGGGAGGCATAGGATGAAGATGGTCTCTCTCAAACAACCCTGCAACCAAATAACAAAGAGTCTCTTGTGTCCCCAAGACACCAAATACAATGGTAAATTGTATAGGTGCACTAGTTCGGCGAAGAGATGGTAATACAAGTGTAATATGGATAGTAGATATTGATTTTTGTAATAGGAACAATAAAAAACAGCAAGGTAACAAGTAACAAAAGTGAGCACAAACGGTATTGCAATGCTTGAAAATAAGGCCTAGGGTTCATACTTTCACTAGTGCAATCTCTCAACAGTGCTAACATAATTAGACCATATGGCAATCCCTCAACGTGCGATAAAGAATCACTCCAAAGTTCTTATCTAGCGGAGAACATAAGACGAAATTGTTTGTAGGGTACGAAACCACCTCAAAGTTATCTTTTCCAATCGATCTATCGAGTTATTCCTATAAGTGTCACAAACAGCCCAAGAGTTCGTACTAAAATAACACCATATGATACACATCAACCAACTCTAATGTCACCTAGATACTCCAATGTCACCACAAGTATCTGTGAGTTGATTATACGATATGCATCAAACAACTTCAGATTCATAATATTCAATCCAACACAAAGAACCTCAAAGAGTGCCCCAAGATTTCTTCCGAAGAAACAAGGATGAAAACATGCATCAACCCGTATGCATAGATTACCCCAATGTCACCTCAGGAATCCGCGAGTTGAGTGCCAAAACATACATCAAGTGAATCAATATAATACCCCATTATCACCACGGGTATTCATATGCAAGACATACATCAAGTGTTCTCAAATCCATAAAAGTATTCAATCCGATAAAAGTGAAACTTCAAAGGTAAAAACTCAATTCATCGCAACAAGCTAGAGAGGGAGAAACACCATGTGATCCAACTATATTGACAAAGCTCGCGATACATCAAGATCATGCCAAATCAAGAACACGAGAGAGAGAGATCAAACACATAGCTACTGATACAAACCCTCAGCCCCGAGGGTGGACTACTCCCTCCTCATCATGGTGGCCGCCGGGATGATGAAGATGGCCTCCGGTAATGATTTCCCCCTCCGCCAGAGTGCCGAAAAAGGGCTCTAGATAGGATCATGGAGGGAGAGAGGCTTGCGGCAGCGGAGTCCAAGTTCTAGAGTTATTTCTCGGGGTTTATGTATTTATAAGATTTTTTGGCGTTGGAATCACACGAAGATGGGCCACGAGGTGCCCACTACCCACCAACCCACCACTTTGGCCCCTGGCATGCCCTGATAGGTAGTGGCCACCTCGTGGCTCTTCTGGCCCTCCCATGAAGCTTTGGGGGTCTCTTTTGTTCCAAAAAAATCATCAAAAAGTTTCACTGTATTTGGACTTCATTTGATATGGATTTTCTAGAAAACCAAAAACAAGCAGAAAACAGCAACTGGCACTGGGCACTAGCTCAAGGTTAGCAAGAAGCCCACCCATTGCTAGTGTTATTTTGCATTCATTTTAGCTTATTCTAATACCAAGCTATTTGATGCCAGCTGCGACTACAGAGCTTGAGGCCATGAAGGCCAAGCAGCAAAAGGCTTCAACAACGAAGGCCAGCAAGGAGTTGGCCGAGGAAAGGGTGGCCCACGGCAAGGATCAGGCACGGGTCGTGGAGGTTGAGGAGGACCTGAGGGGAGTGTACGTGCGACACATCAACCTTCAGGAGGACCTGAAGAAGAGGGATGCTGAGCTCAAGAAACTAAGCTCGGCGCACGCTGAGGTCCAGACCCAGGCCCGAGTAGATCACAAGGTGCTCCAGCAGGTGAAGCAGATTGTTGCTGGTAAGCCTTACTTGCTTCAGTGTATTTTTGGTCGCAACAGGTTCATCCAACTTACTCACTCTGGCGATCCTCAAACGCCTTTGCAGACCTGCCAAGGAGTGTGTCCGACGCTGGCCGTTACTTTGGCGTCCTTGAGGGTCACGCCGAGAAGAAGGCATTTTGGCAGCAGTTCCAGAAGCCATCACATCCACCGCTGCTAAACAACCAGATGAAGCAGCTGATGGAGCTCTACCGCGTGGCAAGGCTGGCCATGGAGGATCTTTGTGTCAATCTTTGGCCAGCGGAGCCGCTGCCGACCAGCTTCTTCAGCTTGGTGGCTCGTCTCCAAGACGCCGACCCCAGGTCCTGCGCTGGAAGCGGTCTGCCTGCTTGGAGGGCGTCCAGCGGGCATATGCCTGCATGAATATGCACTATCCTTGCATCGATGCGACAGAGGTGGCTTCGGGACCGCCTGCCGGGAAGAACAGGATGCTGGAGCAATATCTGGCCGAGGTGATGGAGGGTGCTCGGATCACCGAGCCCCAATGTAGCAAGGACACCATGTACTTTTAGCTTGTACTTTGGAATGCCGAAGTTATAATGACGTAAAAAAGGGACAAGCTTTTCTGTTAAGTTGAATGTATTCGGCCTTATCTTTCTATGTGTTTTATTTTGACTCCTGTGCGACCATTTAATACTGAAAGTGACCAATCATTGACTTCCACCCCCCTTGTACAGGATACAAGGGGTGTTCCTATAGCAATTTTTAACCCTTAGCCAACGTCTTGGTGCCCAGAGGTGGTTCATGCTGATAGAAACTAGGCCATCAGACTATGATGGTTTATAACTTTCACTTAGTCATAGGAGCTTGATTGTGGGAGCGAGTAACTAGCCTCCTGTCTGTGAAGTGTCCGGCTTTTGCCGAGGTTTGACCCATTAACCACTTTAGCTTGTTTTACGAAAAGCCCATCCTTTAACACAGATGACCTCCAACGATCTTTGGTTTGACACAGTCATCGGGTCGCCGACTAGTTTACGCTTACCAAGACAGTCAGTTTTCGGCTTTCTGCACTGAGGCGCTTTACCATCCGACCTAGAAGCGCAATCGCAGTGGTTCTCCCTTTACACTCTTAGCCGAACAAAGCAGAAATGTAAGAGGTAAGCGCAGGAGCCGGGCAACCCAGCTATTGACCAAAATCATGGTTCGAAATTGATTCATATAATGCAACATCCGAGACGCCGAATAGACTATCTGGACTTTAACTCGGGTGCGAGATTAAATCTGAGCCCCCAGTCGAGAGCCGAGTACATCGTGAAAAAGTTTGTATCGCGACAGTTATCTTTGGCTCGGAGGCAAGAAAGAAAAGAAAATAACACAAATATATGCATAGTGACCATGAAGGGTTTGTTTTCTTCTGATTTATAAGGTCAAACCGTGCATGCCGAGCTTTAACAAAGAAGACTTTAAAAAGATACACGAAAGAGAGAGGTTTTGTACAAGGCCGTTAAGGTAGGGATTGAAACATCTGTGGTTAGCCCTGCCGCACATCTGCACCTCCGTGCTGTCTAGCAACATGGCATTGTCGAATCCAAGGTTAAGTAAATTCACACGCTACGCCGTCATTGCTATGTTGATGCCTTCGGCGGGCATACCCTATGAAAGGGGTGGTGCCAAGTAGCCGTGTTCGGACAGCGTAACCCTGTTGGCGAAAACAAGTCCCGGTGTGCCTGTGATAGTGCCTTGATAATAACCAGGATGGAGATGAGTTGCTGCCCAGTTTAAGCCGAGAAGTGAGATTATTTGTAATGCTCTACAGGCCCCATGGAATTTTAAGCGCAAAGTTATGGACCCGAGGTACGTAGTCCTCGGTTAGTAGGGGAAACCTGTGGAGCGCATAACCCTATTTGAGGGTACGACCTGGCTGCCGAGATGTTGAAGAGGCACCTCGGATGCGCTTTGATGAGAACTTCTGCATTTTAGCTAGGGCCATGGATGCTTCCTCGGCTGCTTCAACCTCGGCTACAAAAGCCGCAGTCTGTTCCTCCGTACGGAGAGATCGCTCGGTGTTACCATTGACTGTAATAACACCGTTGGGTCCCGACATTTTGAGCTTTAGATATGCATAATGCAGGACGACGTTGAATCGAGAGAAAGCAGTTCGTCCGAGCAGTGCGTGGTAGCCACTGTGGAAGAGGACGATGTCGAAGATCAAGTCCTTGCTTCAAAAGTTTTCGGGAGAGTCAAAGACTACTTCAAATGTTATGGTCCCTGTGCACTATGCTTCTACCCTTGGTATCACACCCTTGAAAGTGGTGTTGCTGGGCTTGATCCTAGATGGGTCGATGCCCATCTTACTGATTGTGTCAGCGTAAATCAGGTTTAGACTGCTGCCGCCGTCCATTAGGACTCGAGTTAAGTGAAACCCATTGATAATGGGGTCGAGGACCAAAGCCGCCAGCCCTCCGTGATGGACCGGTCGGATGGTCACTTTTATCGAAAGTGATCGGGCAAGCCGACCACGGGTTGTACTTCGGGGCTACAGGCTCTAAGGCGTAGACATCACGAAGTGCCCATTTCCTTTGCTTATTGGGGATGTGGGTGACATAAATCATATTCACATCTTTCATGTCAGAAGGGAATTTCTTCTGGCCCCCATTGTTGGGCCTCTGAGGTTCATCCTCGTCTTCGCTGCGGGAATGGCTCTTTCTCTGACCCTTGCCTACCACCTTCCCGGCCCTTGAAGACCCAGCAGTTCCTGTTGGTGTGGTTGACTGGTTTATCCGCAGTGCCATGAATTTGGCAAGGCCTGTCGAGAATTTTGTCGAGTGCTCTAGGGCCGTCCTTGTTCCCTTTAAAGGGCTCCTTTTTCTGTCCAGCTTTTGTATTGCTGAACCCAACATTTACTGATGAGTCTTTGGCATCACTTCCGCTGTTTTTATGCTCGCGCTTATTTTTATTTTGCCTAGGCTTGCCATTTACATCGCGCACCTCCGAGGTGCCGACTTTGCTGCCATGAGAGCTGCAAGCCAGCCAATTATCCTCGCCCGCGCAAAAGTGAGTCATCAAAGAGGTGAGGGCTGCCATGGTCCTTGGCTTGTCTTGTTCGAGCTGTCGCGCCAACCATTCATCCCGGATACTATGTCGGAAGGCGGCGATCACTTCTGCATTAGGACAATCCACTATTTGGTTCTTCTTAGTTAGGAACCGATTCCAAAACTTCATGGTTGACTCGCCAGGCTGCTGAATGGTGTGGCTGAGGTCGTCGGCATCCAGAGGTCGGACGTAGGTGCCCTGGAATTTCACCCAAAAGGCATCTTCGAGCTGCTCCCAGCTGCCGATAGAGTTTTCAGGTAAGCTGTTGAGCCAATGCCTTGTCAATCCCTTGAGCTTCAGGGGAAGATATTTAATAGCGTGGAGATCATCCCTGCGGGCCATATGAATGTGGAGAAGGAAGTCTTTGATCCAAACAGATGGGTCTGTTGTACCATCGTAAGCTTCGATATTCATGGGTTTAAACCCTTCCGGGAACTGGTGCTCCATGACCTCGTCTATGAAGCATATCGGGTGAGCTGGCCCTCGAAAACGAGCCGCCTCATTCCGGATATCAGTTGGAATTTGGGTGTATGTTTGTTCCAGGGCCCTTCCATGCCTTTCTAACCAGGCTTGATAGTCATCATGTCCAGCAGGTGCATATCCTCGCGATCCACATATGGATCGAGCAGGGACATGATTTGCGTTTATCTGTGTCCGCAAGTCGAATGTCTCAGGATATTGGACCGGCTCCTTGTCATAACGGCAAGGTATTACTGGTGGGGTTCATGTGGCCCCTTGTCGGCTTGTCTCGCCCCCTAGGAGGACGATCAGGTTTACCAACTCGGCCGTGCTTGAGTGGCATGTTATCGGCTGCTTCATCGGTGAATTCGGGCAGCAGCTTCCTGCGCGGGTAGGACTTGAGTTTCCCCTCAGGTCGTGCCTCGAGGTCCTGCTCGACGGCAAGGATCTCGACCCACTTGTCGTTGAGTATATTTTGGTCGGCATGGAGCTGCTGCTGTTTTTTCTTCATGCTCCGAGCGGTCGCAATGAGGCATCGATGGAATCTCTCGTGTTGTAATGGGTCCCCGGGGACTACAAAGTCCTCGGGTCCGAGGCTAACATCCTCCTAGAATTCCGGGAGGTAATCACTATCTTCCTCGGCCTCGGGATCTTCGGAATCCCCCTTATCGGACATTCCAACGAAGATGTCGGCTTGAGCGGAAGTGGCGTTAGTGCCGTTGCCAAGGTCGTCGAGGCTATGGGGATGGAGTCATCGCCTATGGCTCCATATTGGATGGTCTGGCTCTCCTTTCCTTTGACGGCGCCCTTGGGTCGCCTCCTGGGACGTCGGCACTTCAAGGAGTCTCTTTTCTTTTCACCGTCGCCCTTATGTTTTGGCGCCTCTTTAGGGGTGTTGACCATGTAGATGTCATGAGTGGAGGTCGCAGCCTAGCTGCCTGTATATGGAATGTCGCCAACATCTTCATCCAGGTCAGTTGCCTCCTTAAAGGTGTAGCTAAGAAAGTCGGTTAAATCCTTGATGGTGGTGATTAGGTGGGTGGTGGGCGGGTAACAAATTTCCCTGGTATCGGCTTTACATCTGATCTTGTCGTAGGCTGAGGTCTGGTCATTCAAGATCGAGAGTCTCTGGATGCGATCCAGCATCTTGTTTAGGTGCAAGAGATCATCGGTATCCATGGCCTGACGATAACCGGGCTGATCTGAAGTGTGCTCCGTGGGTCGCTTGATGCAACCTCGAGGTTCTGGTTGGCTGGGGTCGGCTCTAGACCAGCGATAGCGCTTGGATCTGAGCTTGATGTTGGGTCCGAGTTCGGACTCGACTCGAGATCAAGGTCCAATGAGGGGGTGGGGTCTACGCTCGAGTCAAGGCTCGGCGTGACGGTGATCGGGTCCATCCTCGAGGCTGGATCCACTGAGAGATCCGATCCGTGGCTCGGATAGGGGGTCGGTTCCAAGGTCAAGCCCGCAGTGGCGAAGAGTTCTCAAACCGATCTCGCATCCAGCCACAGAGGACGAGATCACCGCACGAATCAGCAGAGTATTACAACTCCCCGAAAGCGATGATTTGGTCCGGTGTTGTTATATTATCAATCTTGGATGTTTTATATTTATTTACTAGCAACGTTATATCATTTTTTGGGACTAACCTATTGACATAGTGCTCAGTGCTAGTTGATGTTTTTTGCTTGGTTTTTACTTTGCAGAATATCAATATCAAACGAAGTCCAAATGCAACGAAACTTTTTGGAGATTTTTTTCTAGACATAAGACACCAAGGGAGCCAAAGGAGCACACGGGAGGAGGCCCATGGGGCCCACTAGGCACTAGGGCGCGCTAGAGGCCCCAGGCGCGCCCTGGTGGGTAGTGGAGCCCATGGAAAGCATCTCCACCGACCTCCACCTCTATAAATACTCTAAAATCCCAAAAACCCTAGGGGAGTCGAGAAAACACAGTTCCAGCCGCCGCAAGTTCTAAAACCACGAGATCCAATCTAAAGGCTTTCATCATCCTTGTTGCCCCTCCGATGATGTGTGAGTAGTTTACCACAGACCTACGGGTCCGTAGCTAGTAGCTAGATGGCTTCTTTTCTCTTTTTGATCTTCAATACAATGTTCTCCTTGATGTTCTTGGAGATCTATTTGATGTAACTCCTTTTTGCGGTGTGTTTGTTGGGATCCGATGAATTGTGGGTTTATGATCAGTTCTATCAATGAATATTATTTGAGTCTTTGCTGAACTCTTTTATGCATGATTGTTATAGCCTCGTATTTCTTCTCCGAAATTTTGGTTTGGTTTGGCCAACTAGATTGATTTTTCTTGCCATGGGAAGAGGTGCTTTGTGATGGGTTCGATCTTGCGGTGCTCAATCTTAGTGACAGAAAGAGACATGAAATGCATGTATCGTTGCTATAAGGATAAAAAGATGGGGTCTATTCGTACATGAATAGATCTTGTCTACATCATGCCATCGTTCTTATTGCATTACTCCATTTTTCCATGAACTTAATACACTAGATGCATGCTGGATAGCGGTCGATGTGTGGAGTAATAGTAGTAGATGCAGGCAGGAGTCGGTCTACTAATCTTAGACGTGATGCCTATATACATGATCATTGCCTTGGATATCGTCATGATTATTCGCTTATCTATCAATTGCCCAACAGTAATTTGTTTACCCATCGTATGTTATTTTCTCGAGAGAAGACTCTAGTGAAAACTACGGTGCCTCGGTCTATTTCCTATCATATTAAATTTAAAAATACCTTGCTGCACTTTTTATTTATTTATTTTATTTTGTGTTTCAGTTAGATCTATTTATCAAATCTCATACAATTTAATCTATCTCAATACCAAGGAGGGATTGACAACCCCTCTTACGCGTTGGGTTGCAAGTATTTGTTGTTTGTGTACAGGTGCTTTTTACATAGTGTTGCTTGGTTCTCCTACTGGGTTGATAACCTTGGTTTCATAAGTGAGGGAAATACTTACCTTTGTTGTGCTGCATCATCCTCTCCTCTTCGGAGAAATACCAGCGCAGATACAAGCAATCAGGAAGAATTTCTGGCGCCGTTGCCGGGGAGACATCATCAACATCTATCAAGTACCCAATCACAAATCTCATCTCCTTGCAATTACTTTATTTGCCATTTGCCTCTCGTTTTCATCTCCCCCACTTCTAAAACGTTTTTGCAAAAACCGAAAAATATTTTTTGTTTGCCTTTTTCTTGTTTGCTCGCGATCTTGTTTGCGTAGTCACGATGTCTCAAGAAAATACCAAGTTGTGTGATTTCTCCAATACTAATAATAATGATTTTATTAGTACTCTGATTGCTCCTCCCGCCGCTAGTGCAGAGTCTTATGATATTAATGTCGCTTTGTTGAATCTTGTTATGAAAAAGCAATTTTCCGGTAATCCTAATGAGGATGTCGCGTCCCATCTAAACACTTTCGTAGAATTGTGTGGTATGCAAAAGAAAAAAGATGTGGACAATGATATTGTGAAATAAAATTATTTCCTTTCTCTTTGCGAGATCGTGCAAAAATTTGGTTTTCATCTTTGCCACGTAATAGTATTGATTCTTGGGATAAGTGCAAAGATGCTTTTATTACTAAGTATTTTCCTCCCGCGAAAATTATTTCCCTTAGAAATCAAATTATGAATTTTTAGCAACTTGATCATGAATATGTTGCACAATCTTGGGAAAGAATGAAATTAATGCTAAGAAATTGTCCTACTCATGGTTTAAATCTATGGATGATTATACAAAAAATTTATGCGGGATTGAACTTTGTTTTTAGAAATCTTTTAGATTACGCCGCGGGTGGTAGTTTTATGGAAATTACTTTGGGTGAAGCTACTAAATTGCTTGATAATATTATGGCTAACTATTCACAATGGCATACCGAAAGAGCACCTACTAGTAAAAAGGTTAATTTTGTTGAAAAAATTAGTACTTCGAGCGAAAAAGTTGATGCACTTATGAAATTGGTTGCTAGTAAAAATGCTCCTATTGATCTTAATGATGTGCCTTTGTCTACTTTGATTGAGCAAAATAATGATCCCTTATATGTGAATTTTGTCTCGCGAAACAACTTCAATAATAATGTTCATAGAGGTAATTTTAATCCTAGGCCTTTTCTTGGAAATTCCTGTAATAACCATGACAATTCCTATGGTAATTCTTATAATAATAATAATAATAATAATAATAGGATGCCCTCTGATCTTGAGAGTAATATTAAAGAATTTATCAATGCTCAAAAAGTTTTCAACACTACGATAGAAGAAAAATTGAATAAGATTGATGATATGTCTAGAAGCATTGATAGAATTATTCATGATGTAGAAAATCTCAAGATTAAATTTTTTCCACCCAAGGTTGATGTCAGTGAATCAATTAAAGCTTGATATGTTTCCATGGATGAAAGTAAGAAAAGAACCGCTATGCTTAGAGCTAAAAGAGAATTTTTAGAAAGAGTGTTTTCGCCTGATTGCTTTCACCATAATGATGAAGATGTTAAGATGATTGGTGTTTCTTCTATTGATTCCTTGTTTAGTAATATTAAACTTGATGATAAGGGGACTAAAGAAGAGTCAACTTTAGCTAGAAGGCGTCCCCACAATTCGGAGGGTGAAAATCTTGTTGAAAATTTGGATAAAAGTGGGTTTGGAGAGGTAAGAACTTTAACTAGTGATATTCTTTTAGATTACAAAGACTTTAATTATGATAGTTGCTCTTTTATTGAATGTATTTCTTTGTTGCAATCCATGCTAAATTCACCCAATGCCTATGAACAAAACAAAGCTTTTACTAAACATATTGTAGAAGCGATGATGAAAGCTTTAGAAGAAAAGCTAGAACTAGAGATTTCAATTCCTAGGAAATTATATGATGAATGGGAACCCACCATTAAAGTCAAGATCAAAAATTATGAGTGCAATGCTTTATGTGATTTGGGTGCTAGTGTTTCCACAATTCCGAAATCTCTATGTGATGTGCTAGGTTTTACTAAGTTGGAAGAATGTTCTCTTAATTTGCACTTGGCTGATTCTACTATTAAAAAGCCTTTGGGAAGAATTAATGATGTTCTTATTCTTGCAAATAGGAATTATGTGCCCATAGATTTTATTGTTCTTGATATTGATTGCAATCCGTCTTGTCCCATAATACTTGGTAGACCGTTTTTACGAACTATAGGTGCCGTGATTGGTATGAAAGAAGCAAATATTAAATTTCAGTTTCCATTGAAAAAAGGGGATGGGACACTTCCCTAGAACAAGAATTAAGCCACCATATGAATCAATCATGAGGACAACCTATGGAGCAAAAACTAAAGATGACAACACTTGAATCTATGCATTATGCCTAGATAGGGGCATAAAACAATAGCGCTTGTTGGGAGGCAACCCAATGAATAAAATAAAGGTTTCTCTTTTTATTTATGTTCTTGTGTGTTCACACAATTATGCTACTGTTATGATTGTGTTTTTATGTTTTAATTAGTGTTTGTGCCAAGTAAAGCCTTTAGGATCATGTTGGGTGATAGTTGATTTGATCCCGTTGGAAAACAGAAACTTTTGCATCCAGTAGTAGATTTTTTTAAATTCACTGTAGGGCGATAAAATTCTGAATTTTATACACATGATTGATACACAAATTGCCTATGTTTTCCTAATTTTTAAGAATTTTTGGAGTTACAGAAGTAGACTGTTCTGTTTTTGACAGATTCTGTTTTCGTTGCATTGTGTGCTTATTTTGATGAATCTATGGATTGTATCGGGGGGTATAAGCCATGGTAAAGTTAGAATACAGTAGGTATAATGCAACAATAAAATATGAATTGCTTTGCAACATTACTTAAAGTGGTGATTTGCTTTATTATACTAACGGATCTCACGAAGGTTTTGTTAAGTTTTGCGTGATTGAAGTTTTCAAGTTTTGGGTGAGATCACGATGGATGATGGAATAAGGAGTGAAAACAATGTAAACTTGGGGATGCCCAATGCACCCCAAGGTAATATTCAAGGAGAACCAAGCAACTAAGCTTGCGGATGCCCCGGAAGGCATCCCCACTTTCTTCTAACGACCATCGGTAATTTTACTTGGAGCTATATTGTTATTTGTCACATATCATGAGTTTTGCTTGGAGCGTCTTGTATTATATGATTCTTTGCTTGTTTTCTTTTTAGTTTGCCACAATTATCCTTGCTGGACACACTTTTTTGAGAGAGCCATAATGATGCTATGATTTGTTAGAATTGCTCTATGTGCTTCACTTAATTTTTTTGAGCTAAGGAATTGCTCTAGTGCTTCACTTATATCTTTTTGAGCACGGTGGTAGTTTAATTTTTTAAGAAATATGCTCTCATGCTTCACTTAGATTATTTTGAGAGTTAGTAAAATTTTAAAGAAATATCCTCTCATGCGTCACTTATATTATTTTGAGAGATGAAAATTATTTTGAAGAAATATTTATGCTCTTGTGCTTCACTTAAATTTGTTTGAGAGCCTTGTTAGTAGAAATGGTAATATATGAAATTAGTTCCGAAGTGATGGATATTCAAGAGGGATATAATAAAAACTTTCATGAAGATCATTGGATGTTGTAAACTTGATTCCTTGTAATAGTTTTGCGATATGGAGATAGTAATATGTGAGCCATGTTGGTGAGTAATTATGCTTTAGTAAGAATATTGGTGTTAAGGTTTGTGATTCCCTATGCAAGCACGAAAGTCAATAGTTATGCAATGAAGTTATATCCTACTTGTGGTGCATTATTCGGTGTTAGTTATGTGTAATGCTCATTTATGATCGTTTTCGTTTCTTGGTTGGTCGCTTCTCAATCTATTTGCTAGCCTTCATTTGTACTAAGCGGGAATACTGCTTGTGCATCCAAACTCCTTAAACCAAGTTGTGCCAAATGAGTCCACCATACCTACCTATATGCGGTATTTCCATGCCGTTCCAAGTAAATTTGTATGTGCCAACTCTAATTTTCAAAATGAATTTCCTTTTTGTGTGCCCATACCGCTCATGAAGCGGCAGGGGGTGGCCAATATTATCCATGCTAGATATTTTATTCTCAAGATGAGTGTTTATTCACTTGTCATTGCACGAGAGTGTGGCAGGTAATAGGGATGCCCAGTCCTGAAATGAAAAAAAATATTTATGTTGTCAATAATAAATTCCTTGGAAAATGTTGGTATGGAAGGCACCCGTGGATACGGCTAGCCATGGATTGTGAAAGAATGGTGGAAAAGGAATAAACTTTATTTTATATTTGGGAACCGCCTATGATGTATCTATCATGGAAAGTATTGGGAATTCTCGGTCGTTTTCGTTGAGAGGAAATGCATGCCTCTCAAAACAATTTTATCTCTCAATTTAAGCTTTGAGCTCTGGCACCTCTATAAATCTCTGTTTCCCTCTGCGAAGGGCCTATATATTTACTTTATTCATTTTTTATTTTTATTCAGTCTCCATCTTCTCTTATAAAGCACCAACTAGGAAACACTGTTATCATACTTGTGCATTGGGCATAGTCAATATTTGAGTGTGTTTCATGAATGGATCAATGATTGAGCATAATGGGCTAGGGATAGCTTTCTTTAGTGTTGATATTTTGAAAGACATGGTTGCTTGTTGACATGCTTGAGTATTGATGTCCTCATGTCAATTATAGACTATTGCTTTGAATCATCTAAAGACCAAATGTCCATGCAACAAAAGAAAAGAATATGTGATGAACATGTTAGGCAGCATTCCACATCAAAATTTCTGTTTTTATCATTTACCTACTCGAGGATGAGCAGGAATTAAGCTTAGGGATGCTGATACATCTCCAACGTATCTATACTTTTTTATTGTTCCATGCTGTTATATTATCAATCTTGGATGTTTTATATTCATTTACTAGCAACTTTATATCATTTTTGGGACTAACCTGTTGACATAGTGCCCAGTGCCAGTTGTTGTTTTTTGCTTGTTTTTTACTTTGCAGAATATCAATACCAAACGAAGTCCAAATGCAATGAAACTTTTTGGAGATTTTTCCTAGACAGAAGACACCTAGGGAGCCAAAGGAGCACACGGGAGGAGGTCCATGGGGCCCACTAGGCACGCCCGAGGCCCCAGGCGCGCCCTGGTGGGTAGTGGAGCCCACGGGAAGCTTCTCCACTGACCTCCACCTCTATAAATACTCTAAAATCCCAAAAACCCTAGGGGAGTCGAGAAAACACAGTTCCAGCCGCTGCAAGTTCCAGAACCACGAGATCCAATCTAGAGGCCTTTTCCGGCACTCTGTCGGAGGGGGCAACGATCACGGAGGGGTTCTTCATCATCCTTGTTACCCCTCCGGTGATGCGTGAGTAGTTTACCACAGAACTACGGGTCCGTAGCTAGTAGCTAGATGGCTTCTTCTCTCTTTTTGATCTTCAATACAATGTTCACCTCAATGTTCTTGGAGATCTATTTGATGTAACTCCTTTCTGCGGTGTGTTTGTTGGGATCCGATGAATTGTGGGTTTATGATCAGTTCTATCCATGAATATTATTTGAGTCTTTGCTGAACTCTTTTATGCATGATTGTTATAGCCTCGTATTTCTTCTCCGAAATTTTGGTTTGGTTTGGCCAAGTAGATTGATTTTTCTTGCCATGGGAAGAGGTGCTTTGTGATGGGTTCGATCTTGCGGTGCTCAATCTTAGTGACAGAAAGAGACATGAAACGCATGTATCGTTTCTATAAGGATAAAAAGATGGGGTCTATTTGTACATGAATAGATCTTGTCTACATCATTTCATCGTTCTTATTGCATTACTCCGTTTTTCATGACCTTAATACACTAGATGCATGCTGGATAGCAGTCGATGTGTGGAGTAATAGTAGTAGATAAAGGCAGGAGTCGGTCTACTAATCTTGGACGTGATGCCTATATACATGATCATTGCCTTGCATATCGTCATGATTATTCGCTTATCTATCAATTGCCCAGCATAATTTGTTTATCCACCGTATGCTGTTTTCTCGAGAGAAGCCTCTAGTGAAAACTACGGCCCCCGGGTCTATTTCCTATCATGTTAAATCTAAAAATACCTTGCTGCATTTTTTCTTTATTTATTTTATTTTGTGTTTTAGTTAGATCTATTTATCAAATCTCATACAATTTAATCTACCTCAATACCGAGGAGGGATTGACAACCCCTTTTACGCGTTGGGTTGTAAGTATTTGTTGTTTATGTGCAGGTGTTGTTTACATAGTGTTGCTTGGTTCTCCTACTGGATTGATAACCTTGGTTTCATAACTGAGGGAAATACTTACCTTTGCTGTGCTGCATCATCCTCTCCTCTTCTGGGAAATACCAACGCAGATACAAGCAATCAGAGATGAAATTATCGACGTGGTCGAGACGACCCGCCAAATTGGCGTGCAGGACAATGTTGCCGAACGCGAAGAGCTGGCCAGGGACGAAGATGTCACCGCAGCTAGTGTTGCAGATGATCTGCAGATGAGCCATTGACCTTTTTTTGATCACACAATGGAACTCTCAATGAAAGCACCAATGTCGGTACTAAAACCGGCAAACCTCGGGTAGGGGGTCCCGAGCTGTGGATCTCGGATCTATGGGTAACAAGAGACGAAGGGGACAATATTTACCCAGGTTCAGGCCCTCTCGAAGAGATAATACCCTATATTCTGCTGTGATTGTATTGATGATGATGTATCGAGTACAAGCTTGATCTACCTCGAGATCGTATGTTGTGTTCTAGCCCTAAGGTGAGTAATGGTCAATCTGTCTCTATCGTCTAAACCCCTCAGCTTATATAGGTACTGGGGGTATTTAGGGTTAGACATGGTCGGTTATCAGCTAGGGATATGCATGTAGACGGCCAGGGCAATCCTTGAAGTGCATGCCCAGTCTTCGGCATAATCCTACTTGATCACGTCGAGGCTTAAGGCTTCCGGAGTCCGTCCTTATGAGATTGGTAGGCCGTGAGCTCGGCCCATGAACAACGGGCCGACTAGGCTGGTACCCCCTAGTCCAGTACACCATCACACCTCGTTCATTGATAGGTGCTTTACTTGTGGGTTCTGCCTTTGCTCTTTGTTTACAAGGGTCGTTGTATTTGGAAGGTGAGTCCTTTTTTGCTTGGTTCAACCGTTCTTGTTGTAGTCAGCCATGGTGTACCACCTTTTCTATATATTTTTTTCATCTCTACCTAATAATAAAGGGGCTATTGCTTCTGGTGGTACGTCATGGAAATTACCCCTAAAGTTGATAGAAATTACCCACCAATGCCACTCGTAAGTGGCAAAAACGATTCGGTTTTTATTAGGTGGCTGCCGGTTGCGTTCGGATCATGTACGGCTAGGCCCTCACATTGTCACAAGTGCACAAGCAGCCAACTGGCTAGGGCGTTGCTTTGCCGTTGGGGAGAGCTACCTCGCCAAATGTCGCTTAGCAGATGTGCTGCACGGTTCAATTTCGGTTTAGCTACTTTTTTCTAACTTTTTCCGTAGATTCAAGTATTTTTTGAAATATTCATATCTGTTAATCGCTAACTCCAAATTTACCATGTTATATATAAAAATCACTCGAAAAAATGTGTAGTTTCTAAATATGATATTATCTTGGCCCAGCTACTTTTTTTTTACCTTTCTAACGCAGATTCAACTATTTGTTGAAAATTTCATATCTTTTAAACGCTAACTCCAAATTTAGCATGTTATATATGGAAATCACTCAGAAAAATGTGTAGATTCTAAATATGATATTATCTTGCATGTTAATAATTGTTTAAATTATATTTATGATGCACCTTTAGTTAGTACTTTTCTTTTCTATACCTATATATATGATGTACGTTTCTTACTCCCATTTTTTCGTACGTAAAGAATAGAAACAAAAAAAAATGTCCATCATTCGTCTTCGATTTATTTGGCTCATCGGTCGCATGTCTTGCACATAGGCAATGGGCCCGGCCCTCCGCCCCAGTGCAATTGAGTATTTTCCTGCAGGGGTCGCCCATGGTCATTATGCGATAAAGAATTCTACCGCAGAAAAAATTAATTTATTCCTGTGGTCTCGAACCAGAGACCTCAATCACTGTTTAGAAGGTTGCAACCAATTGAGCTGGGCTATCTATTAATGAAAATAATGAAGGCTCAGTGTGGGACCGTAATGTGCAACAAAAATAACGCAATCAGGAAGGTGAGAGGCGCTATGTAAGCGTCGAGTTCCATGCAACGAACTAGGGTCGTTTCGCTCAGACGCGGACATTTTTTTTATTGATCTTCAAGCATATGAAGAGATGGCATAAAACACGTTTAACAGAACCCTTTTATTAAGATTTTTTCACGACTTGATGCAAATTTCAAACATTGTTTCAACATAAAAATAATGCATTGGTATGAGGCTATTTAAGATCAGAATCGTCGTACGAAAACCATACCAAAAGTATTGTATGTGTAGCATGCTTCTTAATGTAGTACTACTTATATGAATTTCTGTTGGCACCATTCGGATGTTCTTCCGCCGTGTTGATGGTTATTTCGGTGGACACACCAATTAACTCTCCCGTTGCAACGCACGGGCATATGTGCTAGTAGATCCTAATATGTGGCGACTGATCACAAGGGAGCTGCTCCTATCGAACAATTTCATTCGCTAGGTGGAGTATCTCACAGCGAACGTTTCTCCTCATTCACTAGGGGCAAGCCGGGGCGAACCCCCAACTGGCCCAAAATCCCGGTTAACTATTTTTTTATTTAAAAAATACCGTGAACAAAAAAATTCTTATAAAAAACAGATAAAACCTAAATTTTGAAATGGCATGCTCTGAATTATGAAAAATGTCATGCTAATTTATAAAACTGTTATTTCTCTAATTTATAAATTTACAATGTATATGATCAAAACAAAAAAGGTCGCATGATCTAGAAAAACAAAATTCCACACTAAACTTTATAACTGCCATCCTCTAGATAAAAAAATGCCACGAATAAAAAATGCACATTTTTCTTATAAATGTCATGTTACTTTATAAAATGCCATTACTCTAATTTATAAAATTACTATGATAATAAAAAATTCCATGCCAATAAAAATGAAAATTTCCATCCTCTTAATAATAAAATTGTCATCCTCTTGATAACAAAAATGGCAAGCCAACGATAATAAAAATATCATACTCTCAATAATAAAACTGACATCCTGTTAATAATAAATTGCCATGTTATTAATAATAAAATTCCACGCTCATAATCATAAAAACTGTAATCTTGTTAATATTAAAAATGCCATGCTCTTAAGTTTTAATAATAAAGTTGCATCATCTTAATAATAAAAATGCCATGTTAGTAATTATTGAAATAATAATTATTAGTTCCATACTCTTAATACATAAAATTGCCATGTGAGAAATATTTTTTATTCTAAAAAAACCCTTGAATAAGTGATAAAACTACCCAAAAGCTTGCCATGGGGGCATTACAGAAAACCTAGAAATAGCCATGCTTGTAATAAAAAAGCACATAACAAGTTTAGAAAAATTCCCCTCTAAAAAAATAGGAATTTTGTTCTTTCAATAATGGAAAAAATCTGGATTTTTTTCAAATGAAAATTCATTAAAAAAAAGAATTTAGCCTCAAAAGATACATAAACAAGTTTAAGTACATGTGTACACAAAACCTACTACGGTCCAAGTGGTAAAGGTTGCACGCCTCTCTGCACGGGGGCTGATGTTTGAGTGCTCCCTCACGCACATCGTGCGGGGTTTTCGGGAGAGAAGAAAAAAGGTGAGCGTTCGCCAGAAAACGGTTTACAACAAACTCTACCAGCTGATATGTGTGGCATTGTCCTGGTGCTAAGATCTGTACGAAGGGAATGCGTTCATCAGGGTTGGGCTCCTGGCGAACATTCGCCGGTTATCATTTTCAGGTTTTTTTTTTCTTCTTTCCTTTCTTTCTCTCCATCCCACCAATCATGATATGCATGTGATTGGACATATAAGAAAAATAGGGAGCATGGACAAATAGAGGCAAGCTCAAGTTGCAAAGTGCAATCTTCTTCCCATGCCGCCCCAAGCTCAAGTTGCAAAGTGCAGTCTTCTTCCATCATGTCCCCAAAAGCTACGCTCCAATCGTTCACCTCATTCACCTAGGCCAGGCCTCGCGTAGGCCGCATCAACGGTGCCGGAGATGAAGAGAACCCGAAGCTAGCTACTGTAGAAAGCAACGCAACGCAAAGCAAAGCGGCATTCAATCTCCGCCTCGCTTTTGTCCACCGGAAGCATGCATGCATGCAGCTCGCGCCCACAGCTCGACCGGTCGATCCGCTCACCTCACCTCATGCAACGCGCGCGCACGCGGTGCCGTCCAGCCAACCCGCGGCTGGAATGAAGCGTACTACCGTAGGCCTGCAGCCCGCGCGGCGAGCACAAGCTAACGTATGCCCGTAGTTATTGCGACCCGGCCGGCGAATCAAGGAACCCGGACGGACGGAGGACCCGGCTGGATCGCACACCCGCATTTGGAGATACCACCGGTCCGTGCAAGGCTTTAGATGTGTTCACTCCCTTAGCGGAAAAGAACAATCTATCCCGAACCAGTTCCGGGCGACGCACTCACGCTTTGCCTTGCTTGCGTGCAGCTCCGATCTCACCCAGTTGCCACCTTCACTCCCAAGTTAATATGAACTTACTGGTTGGAGTACGAAGCATCCGGAATCTAGAGGCCGGTAGCGTTGGCATCAGCCTGTGGCCGCCATAAATACACACAAGCTTCCTTCCTCCTCTCATCGAGCAATACGGAAATACTACGCAGCTGGAGATGCTAAAGGCACGGGCCGCAATACAAAACGGAGCCGATGGATGGCGAGGAATCGAAGACCTAGGCTCGCTCGGCCACTTTGCCAAAGACGGCCATAAACTAGGGTCAGCCGAGTCTCGCGTGATTCCGCCCGGTTCCGTACCGCTAGAGACACCCGGCACAGCACTCCCGGGTGAAACCTCAAAATATTCACGCTTTCGACCGGAGACGAAACGTGACCGGGAAAAAAGGCGCCCGTTGGACGAATGCGCACCAAACGAACGGTTCTCTCTCGAAACGAAATATTGAACGCGCGCACGAAACGAACGGATGCTTGGACGGCCTGGCTCGGCAAGAGCCGGGGCCCAACCGAGCCCCCGACGCCCCGGAGATCGCAGCGAAGATGGAATTCTCGGTGGATCCCCTGCTGCCGGCCCTCCCTCGGGAGCCGTGAAAGAATCGGGGGTCGGCCGGCGCCGCGGTTTTGGCATGCCGGTGGAAGTGGAATGGAATGGAACGCACCGAGTTGAGTTGAGTTGACATGCGCAAGTTGGCGCCGAGTTTGACGGCGGAGCAGAACCGCGCAACAGAAACGGTCGTTCGCAAGCGTGAAACAGGCCAGAAGGGGACAAGCCGAAAAGGGCAAGCTTACCAACGACAAGATGTGTTGCGGTACAGTATGGACTAGAAGCACTAGATTCATTTACTCGATCCAACAAAAATCAAAACAGCTCATCTGGTAATATTAAAATTTCGACGCTGGCGTGAGGATGATAAGGAACCGGGAAAAGCCTCCCTGTGTTGTGTAAAAAAAAACCGAAGCTGGCACGAGCAGGAAGAAACTGAAAGTTCCCTGTTGCGGCGATTGGGTATAAAGCGGGCTCCAAACGGGACCTTCACATCCTTCATATTTATGATGTGAACGAGTATATCTAGCCGAAAACTACCACATTAGCGGCTATGATTTTTAAAAACTACCACTTTCAATTTTTCACAAAAATGCTACCACTATAGGTAATATGTTGCAAAAAAAATTACCACTTTCTGATGGTTGTCGTTTCAGCCGAAACTAAGGGCATGTACAATGGTGGCATATGGATACAGATGCCCCATAACAAAAAGTAGTTTTAAGCATCTATATTGATTTTTTTTCTCCCTAATGCAAGCTGTTACTAATGGGCATCATCAAAGAATATAAAGTAGACTCTCATTATACATGCATCCCTACTTTCAACTTCAATTTTTTCAACTTTATACACCGGACCACACTTTTTCTCTCCAAGCACCCGCCTCCTGCAGAGGATCCCACTTCCCTATCCGAACCTACTTTTTCTGATATCCGATCCTACATGGCATGTGAGGCATCACCCTGGGGCTATGCATTGGCCATGCCCTAATAACGATCATGACAGGGTGGGCCATCCCTATCGTAATCACGTGGTACAAAAGTAAACTATGTTATATTGACCGTCATGTGTTGCTGTTATGATAGACAGGACCCACATGTCAGTTCTATAAGAAAATCCCAAATTCATATTTCTTCTCTGTCAGTCCGAAGCACATGCTACTCGTCAACGCATTCGATGCCACCCGGTGGCGCGACACCGACATCCAGTGGCGGAGGCAGGGGGTGGCCAGCCAGGGCCCGGGCCCTCCCCAACATCCTAATTTCCTTTGTATTATGCATATGAACAGTGACAATTTTTTACTGTTGCCTGCAGCCGGTCCTCCCCAACATCTGATTATATGCATTCCTGCCTCCGCCACTGTCGGCATCCGCAACACCCGCTCGACCTAGACCCCCATCTCCCCTTCCTCCTCACGTCTTTCTCTCGCGTGCTCTAGATCGAGCCCATGTCGTGCTCACCAATCCTGCCGCTCATCCATGCGGTCACTGAGATCCCCGGACCTTGCCATTGTGTCCAAGACTAACGTGTGGGTCCCGCATGTCATAACACCCAAAGTGTCTGTCAATCTAATAGAATTGACTTACATGCAACGTCAACTTTGATGGGTGGGCCATTGTTGTTATAGTCATGGTTAAGTCGGTTGAACCAATAAGTAATAAGAAGTGGTAGTTTTTTTTTACGTACTGCACCTAAACTATACCCTTTTGTCAGAAAAATACTACTCCCTCCTATCCATAGTAAGTGTCGCAGATTTGAACTATCATTGAACTAAGCTTAATTCTTTTGTCGTCGGGTGCAAACTAAGCTTAATTCAAAACCGTAACACTTATTTTGAATCGAAAGGAGTAGTAGTTTCAGAAACCCTAGTCGCTAAAGTTGTAGTTTTTGGCCATATACTCCGATCCGAATGCATACGACGTCCGTGCCAGAATTTCATTTTAAAAGAAATTAGTCCCTCCATTTCTTTTTAGTCTGCATATAAAATTTGTTAGAGGTCAAACTTCATAAAATTTGACCAACTATATAAGAAAAAATATCAACATTCACAATATGAAATTGATATCATTAGATGTATCATGAAATTAATTTTCGCACTATATAATTTTTTCTATTGTAAATGTTGTTACTTTTTTAAGATAAATTTGATCAAGCTTTATGTAGTTTGACTTTAAAGAAATTTCATATGTAGAGTAAAAAGAAACGGAGGGAGTACCCATATCGACATTTACCATGGCTGTCGGGGTCATATGACGAATTTGCTAGAGTACACAAGCAACAAGTTTACAGACGAATGCGCACCAAACGGTACCCCGAAACAAAGGACAGGAGCACGCACGAAACGAATGGATGCTTGCACGGCTAGCTTGGCCCAGGGGCTAGCCACTAACCAGCGCCGACGTCCGGGAAGGAAAACGCAGCGAAGTTGGAAGGAACTCTCGGTGGATTCCGGTGCGCGGTTTCGCACGCCCGTGGAACGGAACGGAACGCACTCCACCAAGTTGGCATGCGCGTGTCAACCGAGAACGGTGACGGCGCAGCTGAACCGCGCAACAGAAACGGTAGTCCGCCACCGCGAAGCAGGCCAGAGCGGGACAAGAGAAAATGGGGAAGCTTACCAACGACAAGATGTGTTGCAGTGCAGTGCGTGCTACGAGCACTAGATTCATTCATTTACTCAAGCAAAAATCGCCTAGAATAGAAGTGAGAATAATAATAACACAATCGACGTCACAGATACCTCTGTACACGTACGTACTACGAACCAAATAAACCACCTCGATTAGGCCTCTATATACGTCCCTCTATATAGTACAGTACGTCCTATGTCAGCTAGCTAGTCGACCGATCACTCGCTGTAGCTATTCTCCAATCGTGCGGCTCAGTTCAGCCTGCGCGAAGGCACGCGGCGAGCCTGCAGCCACGCGTGGGCTAGACTGGTGGCAGCGCCTGTGCCGCCGCTGTGGTGGCCGCCGCCGCCGCCGCCGGGGTGGCGGTGTCAGTGGTGCCGTCCTTCTTGGAGGAGGTGGCGGCGGCCGGGCCGACGGGGGCGCGGCACATGGGGCACGTGCAGTGCGCGCGCAGCCAGGCGTCGACGCACTCGGCGTGGAACAAATGCGCGCACTTGGGGAGCCGCCGCGCCTTCTCGCCGGCCTCCAGCTGCCCGAGGCACACCGCGCAGTCCACCGCGGCGTCGTCCGCCTGCTGCTCGTACGCGAACGTCGGGAGCGCGGCGATCGCGGCGTCGCTCATGCCGCGCTCGGCCGCGGCCGCGGCGGCGGCGCCGGCCTCGAGGTCCACCGCTCCCGCGCCGCGCTGGCGCCGGCTGCGGCGGCTGCAGGTGTACCAGATGGCGAGGTAGATGAGGAAGGTGAGGATGCCGATGGCGAAGGAGAGGCCCATGAACACCAGCCGCGCGCGGGTGCTGTACTTGGAGTTGTCCGCAAACAGCCACGAGCTGGGCGCGTTCATCTTGGAAATGGCCTCTCGGTCGACCGTCTTCCCGGCGTCGGAACCAGCCGCCGCAGCTGCACCACTGGTGTGGTGCACGCGACGCGAGCTCTGGGGTGGGCGGGCTTGGCGGCCGGAGCAAGCAAGCGAGCGAGGTGTTTGATTTCTTTTTGCTGGGGTCGCGTCTCTGCCGGGGCAAAGGAGCGCCGAGGCCGTATTTAAAGGGGCGGGTCTAGCTGAGGCTTCGGCGCAACGCAAACGCGAAGGTGATCAGTGAGCTCGCTCGCACGCTGGCGCGGGGCCCGCGGCGTCGCTCTATGTTTCTGGAGCCTGGCGGCCTGCGCGTGACCGCGCATGATGAGTGATCGTAACCGCCCAGATATCTGTGCGACCGCGCGATTGGTTTCCATCTGTCCGCACGATGAGACAGGGCCCCCGTCCCCGCGGTGAAAATGGTCGACGATCGACAGAGGAAGGGACACACGAACCACTCGATCGGTGGTCGACCGGATGCATGCGTTACTAGTACCAGTACTGTACTCCCCCATGCATGCATGAGACATAGTACTCCAGATCCATGTTGGATATTTATGCTCGACTGTTCTCCGCGCCGACTAGAAAGGGAAAAAATGGAAAGTTTTTACCATCCGTGATGCTGTCCGTCAATGGCTCTCTCACGGCCTCACCTTCCCCACAAAACGGCTTTGCTTGCTCGTATTATTTCGCTCCTTTGCGAAAGCAAGAGGGACCCGGCCTCTTAATGCGTCGCTTGGAGCGTTTAGGGGGCCTGGATTTATGTCCATATATATACACGGAAGAATAAATTCAGTGATTACTTGCGGACGTGCGACGCAAAACGGCCCGAGAATTATGCCGGTGGTGGATGTATGTCACGTTCACGTATATACGTACGTACGTACGCGCGCGGCGGCGAACGTTCACGCTTCCTCATTACCCCGTTTCGTCCCCATTCCTTGCTCAATAATCCTACACTTACGGGGCATAGACCACGGGAGAGAGGCTACGGGCTAACATGTCTGGCCTTGTTAATCTCTCTCCCCTTGAATTTCATTGAGGGCCCCACCACTAACCAAATCATAGATTTACACTTCAGTCCGTAACCCCTTCCGTGCCAAAACAGTCCGTAAGTGTAGCATTTCCCTTCCTTGCTTGGGTGCTCCCGGGTCTGAGATGCTACCATACGATGAGCTACTGGGAGCCGTTGGATCTCAGATCATGGCTCCCAGGTGTCTCTGAACATTTTGCAAAGAAACCCTTGAGAAGTTTGAGAATAGTGTGCGGATACACCAGCCTCTCAGATGCGTTAGATCTTAGATCCAATGGCCCAGAAGCCTGTATCACGGTATCACCTGAGACTTTCCCCCTTGCTTGGCCGGACCACCTGGCTGCGTAACGCCCGTGATTCATTCGTCAGACACGGGATGTCCGACTTGCTCATCGTTTTTGCTGGCCAGCTGGAGCCGGTTCGGAGGTTCGCACGTTGGAATTGGGCACCGCACCGCGAGGCGGCGTGCTGTGGGATCTCCATGCGAGCAAGCGATCGTGACAAGTTTGAATTTGCAGCGCAATTTCTTCTAGTAATTTACGACCTGGCGGTCGTAAACAACTCAGCTAGCAATAATTAAGTGTGCATTATGTACCATGTCATGATGGGAAAGATCACTGGTGGGGGCGGATGGCTGGAGCACAAGACTTTCAGCGACGCTTTTAGCACGCAGAGTTTAGTAGTGTGCGGGTCAAGGATGGGAATTAATGGCTAATGCAACCGGGGTTGCCACATTTCGCCTTGGTCTGGCTCTGGCATCACACTTTTCACATCCTGATCACTCTAGTGTTTTTGAATGGCCTAATTCTAATGACAATGTCGTTGAGCAATAACGTCATAACGATAGAGGCTGCAGCGGTGCAGCTAGAGGCTGGCTGACAGGAGCAGCACTTGTGTGGTGACCGCACAGACGGCGCCACCCGTGACACGTAGTTTTTCTTCTCTTCTCCGACACGACTTTGACGGTACCACCGAGAAGCAAAAGTGCAGAGCGAATCGTATCAGCGGTGTTTTACACTGAGCGGCGGGAGGCGAAGCCGCACACGCAGACAGCAGACTTGACGCAGGCCGCGCCGACGAGGACGAGCGACGTCGGCCTCGGCCTCGCCAGCTAGTGTTCAAATCATGGCCTTCTCCTCTCTTCAGGTTTTCATGATAGCTGCTTGCTTGCTTGAGTTCAAGCGCCGCATCATGGCGACCAAACCCGCGTCGTGCGTTTAGTCGTGTCCAATTCAGAGCCCAGACGTCTGTTTGCGCAGGTTGATTCTAGCGACCAAGCTACGTGTATGTATCTAGTATTAGGGGGGAAAAACATTCAGTGTATCTACAACCTTTACTTTATTTTTTTTCGAATGGTATCTACCAAATTCTTGTGGTAAATCATTGTCGAAGTGTCGGGGTGGATCCGGCTAGCAAATCCGCAGCCGTCCCCAGCACTTGCCCCGGAGACTTTTTCGAGTAGTGGCATGTGATTTTCGACGATCAATCGACCACATAAACCGAATATATAGGGGGTTAACCACTAGGGCCTTGTAAAGGGATATTTAACAGGGCCAACATCACTCCTGTCTGCCCTCAAAAGTTCAGATGCCGAACCGCACCATTGATAGTTCAGGCTGAATGATGGTAGATGCTTGTTTCTGCCCACCGGAAGATCTCGCGGTGAACTCCCTCTAAGCCACAGACACACACACAGACACACACACGGGCTGCGATGATTTTGACATGGGAGGTGTGAATTGACACTTGACTGACCCAAAGCCAAAGGTGTCTGAAGGAGTTTTCACCTTTTGCCCCCAGGGTCAAAAGGTTTTCTTCTCAGGGGGAAACAACGGATTCTGCGCCTCCCGGCCCGCGGTTTCTTGATGCGCTGCTGGGAATGGGATTGTTGCTGCTTACGCACATGGAGATATTTGATTCTTGGCGGTGTGTCTTGGGTACAACTGGCACAATGCTGGAACTGACGGTACAGGCTAGGATCGTGCAGCCTCTCCTGTTCAGGACTTGTTGGTGAAAGCGGTTCGAAAGTGATGTGTTTCTGTCAGCAAAAACGTACAATGGATAGAACTGGGCTTCTGCTTTATCCATGTTTCACAATTCAGTGCCACCATGTGAAAAAAATCGGTGCCACGGCATAATAGACTTTTGTCGATTTGTTTCCAAGGCTCTGATTAAAAAGAACATTTCTATGACAATTCAGTGCCACTATGTAAAAAAATATGGGTGCCATCGGCGCCAAGGCACAATAGACTTTTGTCGATTTGTTTTCAATGCTCTGATTAAAAAGAACATTTCTATGACTGAAATCACTAACCAAGAAGTAAGCCTTACAAAGGTCACTCGCACCTTCTCTGGTGGTGATAAGTAACACACCACATGTGTGGCACTTGTTACAGCCTGTGAGTTTTGTGTTTTATTTCATGTAGATTCGGGTTTCCAAAACGTTTAATCTCTTGAACCGTGCGTCTAAGCCACAAATCATTTTCGTTGTTGCGTTTCTCACGTCAAGATCTTCGAAACTCGATGCCATATTAATAGATTTGGACAGACCTTTTTTTTCAGAAAAATTTCCCCCAAAAATTAGATAAAAACATGAAAAAAAAATCAGGAAACCAAGAAAAAAGACATTTCATTTTTTTCCATTCTTTTGGGGAAGCACAGTTCTGCATCACGCAAAAGCACAAGCACGACTGTGCTTTTCACTTTTCAGAAAACACAATTGTATTTTTTTCACTTTTCATCGTGAAACACAAGTGTGCAACACATTTGTGCTTCACCGTGAAGCACAACTGTGTTTTTTCACACGGTGGGCTTCGCAAGAGAAAAACAAAAACAAATTATCTCTAGAAAAATATAGGAAAAACCATGCAAAATTCAAAAACCCCCAAAAGCAAAAAGCAAACACATGCAAAAAAAAAAACCATGCTCCCGCGGTTGTGCCCAAACATGACACGTGGCGCACACAACGTGTCACGTTGGGGCGCCCCTCACGGTGCCCGCCACGGCACCCCTTGCGGGGGTGCCCGCGGACTAGTTGCTCCCATGTATGAGGCATTTCCTAAATGACGCTTAAGGCGCCTATTTATTCTATCCTCCAACCTACATAACCACTGAGGACGACAAACATGTCGTGACTGTTCATATCGTTTTTCTTCTTTTCTTTAATCTTTTTTTGGTTTTCATTTTGTATTTTTCTCAAAATGCACTGACTTTTACAAATTTGATGTTTTTTTTCCAAAATCAATGAACTTGTTTTTCAAATCGATGAGTTTTTAAAAATTTGATGAACTTTTTCTTCAAATTTGAGGAACTTATTTAAAATTTGATGATTTTTTTCCAAATTCAATGAACTGTTTTCAAAATTGATAAACTTATTTTAAATTTGTGAACTTTTTTCAATACCCCTGATTTATTTTATTTCATGATTTATTTTTTTAGCATCAAATTTATGAATTGTTTTCCAAAATTGATGAACCTTTTTCAAATTTGTGAATTTTTTTCAAATTTTTGAACTTTTCTTCAAAATCGATGAACTTCCTTTCAAAATTGTTGAACTTTTTCCAAATTCATGATTTTTTCAAAAATATGATGAACTTCTTTTTGAAATTCTTGAACATTTTTCAAAATTTGATGAACCTTTTTTCAGAACTGACAAATTTTTGTCGAATTCTATGATTTTTTTCAAGATTTTGAACTTTTCCTGTGCTGGTGAACTTTTTTATTGCCAAACTATGTTTTTCAAAAGATTTATTTGGGTACAGTATATATGTTAATGTTGTTCTAAAATAAGTACTCTCTCCGTAAAGAAAATATAAGAGTGTTTAGATCACTAAAATAGTGATCTAAATAGCACTGTTTTCAGAGGGAGTATTAAATAGCAGTGTTTTCACGTTGTAAACAACTAAGTGAACTTTGATTCAGTAGTTATCGCGCTGAGTTTTAACTGACAGGCGCGTGTTCGAATCCCACGTCCCCTAAATTCTGATGCCAATTTGTTTTTTCTTCGCGTCTCTTAAGTGGTTGTTGGACCGGCCCGTTGGCGTCGCGCAACGCTAAATAGGAGCGCGGCATCGAGCGCTACAGTTTTCTTATTTTTTTCTCCGATTTTTGTTTTTCTTTGTTTTTTCATTGTTTTTATCGTTTTTCTTTTCTTAGTCATTTTCTGTCTTTTATTATTCGGTTTTTTTTCTTGGTTTCAACGCTTTTTTTGTTTCTTTGTTTCTTTGTTTTCATTCTACATATTTTGTATATGTCAACAACATATTTCTAAGACAAGTTTAACACCTTTTCAATACAAATTTAACATTTTTTTCCAAATATGAGGTCAACATTTTTTCTATACACGTTTTTAACATTATAAAATGCTTGATTAACATTTTTCAAATACAAAATTAACATTTTTTAATACATGGTCAACAATTTTCCTTTCGTTTATGTTGTTTATTTTTTGGTTTTCATTCTATATTATTATATACTTGATCAACATTTAAAAAAATTACTTGTTCATCAATTTTCAAATACGTGTTCAACATTTTTATATACGTGTTCAACATTTTTTTCAAATACTTGTTCAACCTTCTTCAAATACTTTTCCAACATTTTTTAAAAACCGAGAGCACGTTTTTTTCCTTTCCGAAAGAGGCATGGCTGTGCCTCTCGCGAAAGCAAAATCATGGCTCCCGTGGAAGCAAAATCGTGTCTCTCGCGGAAGGAAAAAAACATGTTTTTTTTTTCTTTTTTCTGAGAGGCACGACCGTGCCTCTCACGAAAGCTAAACCGTGTCTATTGCAGAAGCAAAACCGTGCCTCTCGCGGAAGGAAAAAAAAAGAAAACGTGTTTTCTTATTTCTGAGAGGCAGCCGTGCCTCTCGCGGAAGTAAAACCATGCCTCTCGCGGAAGTAAAACCGTGCCTCTCGCGAAAGCAAAACCGTGCCTGTCGCGGAAGCAAAACCGTGCCTCTCGCGGAAGCAAAACCGTGCCTCTCGCGGAAGAAAAAATGTGTCTCTCGCGGAAGAAAAAAAAGAAAGCAAATTTTTTTCGAGAGGCACCCCCGTGCCTCTCGCGAAATCAAAACCGTGTCTCTTGCAGAAGGAAAAAAACGGATTTTTTTTCGCGCAATTTTTTTCTCTTTTTTGTCCAAAAGCTAAGAAAGACAGATGTAAAACCAAAAAGCCCAAAACCCCGAAAAAACCGTCTAACAAAACAAAAACGTGTGCCGATTTTTTTTTAAAAAAAATCCAGAGAAAACGCCTAGAGCGCCACACGTGGCGGCTGCTGAGAGTGCGCCAAGTGACACGCTCTCAGCCCACCCCAAGTGGTCGTTGGGAGGCTCCTGAAGGAGCAATCGTTAACTAGTTGCTATGTGAGGAGAGAGAGCCTATTCGAGGCCCATTGATGTCAAATAGGGGAGGTTGCACCTGAAAGCGAGGGAAAATGGGCCAGCCCACTCTGTCGCGGTGGCATATTTTTTTCTCTTCGGTTTTTAGGCCGTTTTTCCTGAAAAAAAGACTGCTGTTTTTATGGAGCTACTTGTTTTAGAAAACCAAAAACATATTTTAAAAAGTTGTTCAATATGTCTTGTGGAATATTCAGAGTATATTAAAGTAAACACCGTATATATTCACAAAATAATGTTCAGTGTGTATTAAAAGATGTTCATTGTATAATTAACAAAGTTCAGTGTGTATTTGAAAAAAATTCACTATATATTAGAAAAACTATAAAAAGGAAAATATACAAAAAGAAAAAATAAAAGAATTTGGCCAGTCCTGTTGCTCCCGGTCGGTGTTACCCTGGCCCCTATGGCCCCACCACCCTTGTTTGCCGACATTCCGGTGGCCACAACCCCGTGTCCCGGGTGCCTTGCTGCTCTAGCTGGGCGCCGTCGTGCTGGCCCTACCGCGTAACCGCGACGGTTTAGCCTCTCCCCTGCCCAGGACTGCCACTAGGCAATTTGCATACTTTAGAGGCTGTGAGCCTGTAACTGTGTGAATCAGTATGCAGGAACTGGAATTTAATTTTAAAACTGTGTGTGTGCTGCATGAAGAAAACTGAACTAAAACTGAATTGAAAAATTGTGTGTATGTGCCTTGGTGAGTCATGCGCAGTCGTATATGTCTCAAATTGATGCACCTTCATATGAACTAGTGGTTGGAACCCTTCATTGTGGGCCACTTGAGAGGAAGCTATGCTCGCGTTTCTCCATCTTAAAGAAAAAAAGGTAAAATCTCACCTTCATCTCAAATTTTTTTAAAAACTTTCTCGCATCACGTGGACTTCACACCCATTGAAAAAAGCATAGAAAAACATTTCTCAAAAAGAAAAAGGAAAAAAGGTCTCACTTCATCATCCAAAATTAATCTCTAAAAAATAAAAATCTTTATCACCGTGGCAACCAGCATGCGCCATGAGACATAGTTGGTTGGCCACCCTTCTCGTGCGCCTTAATGTGTTTAATTTCATTCCATGCCATAGAAACAAACGATGAAGAGAATTTTTTTCATCGCTGTTCCTGACGGGAGTGTCTACACCTATAGTTTCAACTTAAGGGGATCACCCAACTAAGGATTTGCAAGCACTGATGATTGAATGAATTATAACATGATGTGCTATATTGAGCATGTTGGGAAATGTAGTAGAAAAAATAGCCCTACGATCACCTAGGAACAATATGAAGATGCATATAGGGTTTGGATTAACGATCGTTACCGACTCTGGAGTCCAGCGGAAGTAGACGAGTCGGTGTAGATCATACTTGGAGTCCCTCGAACCGTTGATGACGATCCCGTGAACCGCCCTCAAACGATCCCTCGAACGGTTGCAAGCGCACGGTCTTCATGATCCGGCAGTGCTTCGCCGTCTAGAGCTAATCGTCGCTGAAGAATTGGAGGAAGCAGATTAGAACCACACTAGGCTTCTGATTATGAGGATTAGAGGAACTATGATGCGGAGCATCCTACGGGCATCACCATTTCAAGAGTCCATTTGTCAAGTGACACGTGCGACCTCTACTTCTCATACATAAAGGTGAATCTTCTCCTTTACACGTGTTCACTTGACCCCTTCGAGGATGGCATACTACTTGACACTCCACTCGTGTGCATACATAGGTATTGCCGGAGCTTCACGGACAAGGAGGAGGAGTGCAAGCGCCAAGGAACGCCTACACCATCCGCGAGGGAAGCGTGGAAGCGAAGACGGAAGAAGAAGGAGCTGCGGAGTCTACAGCGACCGGACGACCGGAAGCCACAGGACGTCCGACCCTCTACAGCGCCCGGACGACCAGCGCTCACCGGACGTCCGACACGTCCACGCCCGAGCCAAATCAGCGGACGTCCGAAGAGACCGGACGACCGGCGACCGGACGACCGGCCGTCTCCGGACGTCCGGTGCCCCCCTCAACCGAATGAAATTAGCGGAAGTCCGAGCCCTACTGGACGTCCGGACCCTCGCGAGCCACCGGACGACCGGTAAGGACCGGACGTCCGCTGCCTGTGTGTGCATAGTTTCGGGCCGATGCCCTTGTACCCCTTCACTTCGCCCCCATTTGCACTTAGACTATAAATACCCCCTACCTCCTCCTAGCTAGGGTTAGCAAAGTGATAGCTCATTTGTATGTGAGCTTTGCTCCTACCTACCTCTACTCTTGAGAGAGAGAGAGACCACCACTCCCATGGAGTTCAGGACCTCCATGTGAGCATGTGAGAAGATCCTACGGGATTCAAGACCCCTAACGGGAAGATCCGTCTAGGATACCATCAAGACCTCCTCTTGGAGATGAACTTTACCTTGTATCTTTCCCTTTGTTGTTCATGTACCTTATGGATCTTGTGTGTTTGATTGTCTAGTGGATGTGTGATTGGACTTGTTCTTGAGTGTTTCCCCTTGTGATTTCTCTCCGTTCTTCCCCGTGTTCTTCGTGTTCTTCGAGGGAATCCACTCCAATCGTGAAAGATCGGCCTACACCGGGTTAGCCCCGTATCATATGGAATCGGAGCTTAGGTTGATCACGAATTTGGAGCCTCCCCTCTTTGTTTTCTAGCCTAATTTTGTTGTGTTCTTCCCCAATTTCGAAAATCCCCACCAAAAATAGCCCCAATTTTTTTTTTGTGATTTGTTGGTTTGATGATGTTTTGTTGATTTTGATCCATGGATTTGCTTGGTTTCAAGTGGATCTAGCATTTCCCCAAGTTTCCCCATCTTTCATCCACGAAATCTCCTCAATTTTGACCCCAAAATCCCCAAATTCCGCCCAAAATCGCATCCCGGAGCTCAAATCCCGCGTTGACCCCGACCCACCGGACGTTCGGCCTTTACCGGACGACCGGAACCCCTAACCCGAGATGAAACAGCAGATTTCCGAGCCCCACCGGACGTCCGACCACCGGATGTCCGATTTTACCGGACGTCCGGTACCTGTAGATTCGGACTTTGACTGATTTTTGTTTCACCCATAACTAATTCATCCGAACTCCGATTTTGACGTTCTTTAGCTCGTTTTGAAGCTATCGACATCCCCCTTCCCACAAAAATACTACCAACACCATTTTACTCCATCAATTTTTTCGAAATTTGGCAAGTTTGCCTAGGCCCTCCACCATATCTTCCGCATAACCACCATAGCCTTCCACAACGTAACCCATTTTGTTCACCATAGCATTACTAGTTGCTTGAGTTGTGATTCGAGTCTCCTAAGGTGTTTCGGCTACTTAGGGACGGTTACTTCTTCATCAACCACCACCACCACTTCCGCATACCCATTGCCCACCATACACTTCCGCCACCCCAACTTAACCCATTTTGACCGGGTTTCCACCAATACTTCTGCAACCACCACCGCTTTTCCGCTACCACCATTTGACATTTGAGATTTTGAGTTCGCGGTTTTTATGTTTCCTAAGGTGTTTCGGCTAATTAGGAACGGTTCTACATCAAGAACCCCGCCACTCATCATCGCAACGGACGGTAACCTCGACGACATCATTGTACACTTTCCTTGCAATTGCACTGTTAACCCCTAGCCCATTTTGCGTCACTTACCTATCGAGACTAGCCATCGAGTATTGCCGGCAACGTTACTTGTGCACATTAGTGATCATTGATCTACACCTTCCATTGCATACATACCATATCATATTGGTATCATATCATCTCTTGTGTCACAAGTTTGTTCCCGCATATACACAATTGCTATCTTGGTTTGTGCATTTCACATAGTGGCCATATAAAAAAAGGCTTTTAAGCAAAGAAAAAGAGTGAGCAAAGAAGCTTGTAAGCAATAGCCATAGCATCATACCACATTGCATAAGATTGTCATATCCGATCATCTTGGATCATCTTGTGAGAAACACCGGGAACCATACATACATAGCATACTTGGGATAGAAGTTGCTACATTTTTGCATATCATAGGTTGTGCACAAGTGTCGTATCCGCCTATAGAGCAATCGTGCTAGCGTCTCTCTTGAGTTGTGCAACATGAGCGTTTTCCGTGGATTCCACATTTTGTGCTCATTCCTTGGTTGCACGACCCCATTTATCTATCAAGCTTTACTTTGTAGGTGTGAGTGAACAAGTCCGGTACCAATTCCACTATTCTTTCATTTCACATTGAGTGAAACGGGATACATCCTCAACTTTGGGAAAAGGTAACTTGGTATTGTTTATCTCATTTCCTACTCACTTCTTCTCGAGTCTTGTGATGGATAGACAAAGCACACCCCCTCCGGTCTACAATAACAACGACGAGTCCGATGCCACGAACAACTTGAACACCAAGATGGATGCTCAAATGGAGGAGATCAAAGCCCTCATCAAGTCCTACAAGCGATCTTCCTCATCTTCGAGAAGCCACTCAAGAGCAAATGCCTCCGAGCTACCATCTTCGTCAAGGTCACATCGGCATCGACACCACCACCGACAAGAATGTGAAGGTCAAGAGCTCAACACCAACAACCGCTCAATGACTTCACCATCTCCCTTGGCATCTTCGCCAAGCGGCTTCAAGGCATCTTCGCCTACGGACATACGGCATCTTCGCCCACAAGCAACTCAAGAGAAGCTCCCCAAACTCAAGTCCGCGACTTCCATGAGCTACTACGACCTCGACACCGACCACGAGATTCCTTTCTATGGGACTCTAGAACCCGAGGAGTATCTCGAGTGGGAGTGCTTGATGGACGACTACCTCAAGCTACATCAAGTCCCTTCCGAAGATCAAGTGAAGTGCGCCGCAAGAAACTTCCATGACTACGCATCGACATGGTGGCTTCACACACCTTCAGAGAGCTACGACATGAGTTGGCCCAAGACGAAGAAAGCTATGTGGCGAGAGTTCGTGCCTCCAACCTACACGGAACAACTTCTACGCCAATTGGAGAACACCACCCAAGGATCCAAGTCCATCGACGCGTACTTCAAGGATATGAAGAATGCCTTGCGACGAGCCGGCGTGGACGACCCCATTTCGATGAAGTTCCACTTCATGATGGGATTGCACAACGACATCTCCAAGACTATCTTCCTCGAGAACTACAAGTCCCTTGACGACTACTACATTGGTGCTCTCAAGGCGGAACAAGAACTCATGAAGGCCAAGGCTTCTCCACCCCAAGCACACTTCGCGACGACCAAGCTCCATGACAACGAGCATGAGGATAGTACCACCAAGATGTCCAAGCCCAATGAGCTCCAAGATGATGCTCCCAAGTTCAACTTCACCGCCATCCCTCTTTGTGGCATTGATGATGCCGAGTCTACTTCGACTCTTTTTCAAGATGGTGCGGCGACGACTAGAACTATGGAGCCAATCAAGGAACATGCTTTGGAGGAGAGCGACACGGTGACGAGCAAGGATGATGCTTCCATCTTAGGAGGCGAGAGTGATGATGTGCCATCTTCGGCCTTCATCCACGGCGACGACAACGAGATGGTTGAGCATGGGATTTTCCCTTTGACCACGGCGACGTATGATGACTTGAGTGACTTGTGCCACCATATTGAGAGTGAGAGTGAGTTCACCACTAGCCCCATATATGATGAGTTGCCACAATTCCCATGTGAGGAGAGCCACAACTCCCACCACTTGAGTGAGATGAGTGACTCCACCATACATGAGATTGAGTGCACCTACTTTGAGGGAGTGAGTGAACCACCACATAGAGAGAGTGAGATAGTTGATAGGGCATGTGAGGCCACTTCGATTTCTAATGACTTAACCTCTACCTCTATTGTGTCTTCTCATTGGGTGCTAGGTCCCATATCTGATGACGCGCCGATTCGCGACGACTACATCCTTCCTTTGGACAAGACGATGGCCATGGTGGAATATGATGCACCCCCCACATGGTTCCATCAAGATGAAGATGACCACCAATTGGCCTTACCCACCTCACCTACATCACTTGAGTGGAATGACAAGGGCAACATAGGTGACGGTGATGCTCTAGTCCCACTAGTGGATATTCTTGACATTGATTGCTTGCATGATGTTGATCCACCTATTACCATGCTTCATGCTAGTGCGATTTCCCCATGCGATGATTTACCCATTTATGATGAGTATGATGATTGCCATGTGGAGTCTATTAGTTTTGATGCCATGTTACATAGGATTTCTTGTGACAATTCTCTAGGTCACATCATGTTTAACAATCCGCTTGACTTGTCATATGCTATGCATGAGATCAACCATATGTCATATTTGCAATCTCTTCGTAGTGACTATGCATATGCCATTAAAATGAACCCAATTTGCACATATGGCATAGATGACAAGCCCATGGTTATTGGCATTTGTTTTTCTTGTGATGATATTGATATGCTCCCTTTCCATCATTTATCTCATATGCCATGCCATGACCACCTAGCTTCGGATATGCATTGTTTTGGATGTTGTCCATTTTCTCCATATGATGTTTCCAATATTACTCATGAGGAGACCCCCATAGTTTCCTCATACATTTTAGGAGCTTTTGATCCATCCCATCCATTGCATCATCCCAATAATTATGTGCACAATATGCTCCCCATGAATCATAATGATATTGTTGTGCCATACACTAGTATGCTCAATTTGTGTCCCCATCGTGTCATACACAATAACTATTCTTTCATGATGGATGACATGTTCATATACCATGTATCAAATTTCTTTGAGCGATGCTTATCTTGTGCTAACTCACACATGCACATACACATCATGATGGATGATGTGTACATTTACCACGCACACAATTTCTTTGGTTTGTGTCTCTTTTGTGTAGGTACCCATGAATACTTGTCAACCTCGCAATCCCACGAGTTGACAAAATGAGCTCTAGAGAGCAATGATGACTTGGGATCCCGTGGATTGGTTTTCCAACCGCTCTCTTCGCGCAAAGACTACGTGCATTTCTTCTACATGGCCTTCACTTGGTTATGGGTTATTGTCCATTACATATTATATGCCCATCTTGCCATGTTCACTTTGCATGATATGCTTATTCATATGCCTTTACCATGCATTTGTGACCCATGCTTTGCATTACACATGATGATTGATTCTACTACTTGTTTGTGTATTTGCAAGCTTGGTGGAGATATTGCTTGTTATTGCCATGTTTGCTTTGTGCCCCATGCCTATGATGATACTATGATCTTGCTTTGTGTTCGTTCTTGCGATATGTCATGTGCATTGCCTATGCCTACTATTTGCTCACATGACATGATTGCCATGATTTCCTCTAGTGTGTTGCATCTTCGCTCCACTAGTTTGCATGACTTGATCACTATGCTTGCTTATGTTGCATCACCGATGATTCATACTTGCTCATTTCATGCGGTTGTTGACAACCATATAGATGCTTTGCACATGATTGTTATTGCTTCTTGTCATATATCTCCATGTGTTGCCTCTCTCATGCTAGATGACTTTCCATGTATTGAGTGCAACAATGATTTTAGTCTTGATAATGAGATTGCCCCCATAGCATTCTCACATATGTTTGGAGATTTTGACATATTTCTTGTGAAGCATGCTTGTCTTACCTCTTTGCACCATATACCTAGTGCCATGAATATAGCCATTGTTGCATCATATTATTCATGCACTTGTGCTTCTAATGGTTATGTGCAAGAGAAGAGAACCATCATGATGGATGATGTGTTTATCTACCATGCGCATACGCTCTTTGCTTTGTTGTGTGCATGTGTAGGATACTTGGACTTTGTGTCGACTTCCACTTCACGTGAGTTGACCATTCGAGCTCTTGAGAGTGAGCCTCATACATTCTACCACGACTCGCTTCTACACCACATTTGCTTGCGCTTCGGCATTGTGAAAGGACACGCCTTCAAGGTGACATCTTTCTTGAGCATGGATATTACGGATCATACTACTTGTGTTGCTTGCACCATGAGACTTATTGGCCATCTTGGACCACTTGATTGCGCACTTGTTAGAGATCTTGCTTTGACTTGCCATTTTCACATTTCCATGCATCACGATATATATGCCTTGTGTGTTGCATCCAATTCTTGGATTACTTGCTCCTATCACATGTTTGGTTGCAACAATATCATTTCCTCACATATGCCATGTCCCATTGATTGCCACATGATTGACTTGATTGCCTCACACATGATGAACACTTGCTCTTTCTATTGTTTTGAGTGCCACACGATCTTCACTACACCCTATGCACATTATGCTTGGATTGTCTTGCACTTGACCCATGTGTTTAGACACTTCATTTTATTTGGTGTTGTGAATGATTCTTATGCCTACCATAGACCTTTCATTGAGCAATTTATGTATGCTTGCTATGAACTTGAGGTAGATGCTTATTCTCTTGTCACACATATTTGCACCACTACCTCACAATTGCATACTTGTCCCCATGATATCTTTGATTGTGCTCAAATTATGTGCTTACATGCCTTGTCACAATCCTTTCACACCTTATGCTTTGCACGATGACGACACTTGTTGGGTGAATCACCACTTGAATGCTTGGTTTTGCACTAACACTAACCACATTTGTTTTTCCAAGTGTTTGTTGTCCTTGCTCCTTTTGAAGGAATCACTAGACGGTGCGACATTGGAGAGTGCCCATTGCGAGCTTGAAGATGATGAGTGCTTGGTGATCGACCACTTCGACACGGCAATGCCATCTCTTTCCCATGGTGATTTGGTTTTCGATCCGAGGTTGGATCTTTTCCAAGGGGGAGGGGATGATGCGAAGCATCCTACGGGCATCACCATGTCAAGAGTCCGTTTGTCAAGTGACACGTGCGACCTCTACTTCTCATACATAAAGGTGAATCTTCTCCTTTACACGTGTTCACTTGACCCCTTCGAGGATGGCATACTACTTGACACTCCACTCGTGTGCATACATAGGTATTGCCGGAGCTTCACGGACGAGGAGGAGGAGTGCAAGCGCCAAGGAACGCCTACACCATCCGCGAGGGAAGCGTGGAAGCGAAGACGGAAGAAGAAGGAGCTGCGGAGTCTACAGCGACCGGACGACCGGAAGCCACCGGACGTCCGACCCTCTACAGCGCCCGGATGACCGGCGCTCACCGGACGTCCGACACGTCCACGCCCGAGCCAAATCAGCGGACGTCTGAAGAGACCGGACGACCGACGACCGGACGACCGGCCGTCTCCGAATGTCCGGTGCCCCCCTCAACCGAATGAAATTAGTGGAAGTCCGAGCCCTACCGGACGTCCGGACCCTCGCGAGCCACCGGACGACCGGCAAGGACCGGACGTCTGCTGCCTGTGTGTGCATAGTTTCGGGCCGATGCCCTTGTACCCCTTCACTTCGCCCCCACTTGCACTTAGACTATAAATACCCCCTACCTCCTCCTAGCTAGGGTTAGCAAAGTGATAGCTCATTTGTATGTGAGCTTTGCTCCTACCTACCTCTACTCTTGAGAGAGAGAGACCACCACTCCCATGGAGTTCAGGACCTCCATGTGAGCATGTGAGAAGATCCTACGGGATTCAAGACCCCTAACGGGAAGATCCGTCTAGGATACCATCAAGACCTCCTCTTGGAGATGAACTTTACCTTGTATCTTTCCCTTTGTTGTTCATGTACCTTGTGGATCTTGTGTGTTTGATTGTCTAGTGGATGTGTGATTGGACTTGTTCTTGAGTGTTTCCCCTTGTGATTTCTCTCCGTTCTTCCCCGTGTTCTTCGTGTTCTTCGAGGGAATCCACTCCAATCGTGAAAGATCGGCCTACACCGGGTTAGCCCCGTATCAAACTAGGTCTAGCTCTAATTAGTCAACTAGGACCAACTAGAACTAGATGAACTAGAGGAGGCTCCAAAACTTGTGTGTTCAATTTTGGCCAATACCTCAAGTATATATAGGTTAGAGGGGGAGGGAGAGGCAGCAACCAAGGAGGGAAACCCTCCTTGGGGCGCGGTCCAAAGGGAGGAGGAGTTGGACTCCTCCTCTGGTAGGATTCGCCCCCCCCCCCCCAAGGAAGGGGGGGACGCCTCCTCCACTTGGGCCCTTATGGCCCAAGTTGGCTTCCACCTCTTGGCCTTTTAAGGCCCGTTGATATTTAATTTAATATAAAAGCCTTTGAATAATTACTAGAACCTTTTATATATAATTTAACATCACCCAAAATATTTTCCACCTATATCTTAATTATCGGTAATACCTGGTATTGCCCGATAAACTCCGAAACCCTTCCGGTGACCCCGAAACGCTTCCGGTTCCTCTTGAAACTATTTCAAATATTAACAAAAAAATTTGACTAATAAATCCTTGATACTCTCATCCTACTAACACTCAACAGATCGTGATTACCTTAAGCTTGTGACCCCGTAGGTTCATTAAATCATAGACATGAACGAAACCCCTTCGTTCAATGACCGATAGTGGAACTATCGACATCCATATTGACCCCTATGATTACACAAATGACATTCGAGTGAACCTTTGGTTATCATGCAATGTTCCCTTTGCTTTGTGATACTTTACAACACCCGGGGTGCCTCGATATCCTCCTGAGTCATGCACATGCTCAGTATACCGTCATCCTCGTTGTCGTATTGTTCTTCTTTCTTGTTGATGTGTTCCGGCATCCGGTGACATAGTCACCTGTGTCTTCCCAAACGATGATGGATGCCATCACACTGAGAGGGCCCTAAGAATATCTCTCTATCGTCGGAGGAGCAGATCATACTCTTGAGCAATATAGTCCCTTGTCAAACTTTCTGGTGAACCCATAAGTTGTCGTTATGATCACCGTGTTACATGATGACGTTTGAGCAACCCCAAAGTACGCCGTATGGTAGGAAGTGTCTATGATACTTGATAACCCACAAGTATAGGGGATATCAACAATTTTCGAGAGTAGAGTATTCAACCCAAATTTATAGATTCGACACAAGGGGAGCCAAAGAATATTTGCAAGTATTAGTAGCTGAGTTGTCAATTCAACCACACCTGGAGATTAATTATCTGCAGCAATATAATCAGTAGCACAGTAATATGATGGTTTTGATAGCAGTGGTAACAGTAATAGTAACGGTAACAATGATAGCAATGATTTTGTAGCAGTTGTGATAGTAGCAATAGCAATAGTAACTCAACAAGAACAATATGTGAAAAACTCGTAGGCATTGGATCTGTGAATTCATTGGATGATATTCATCATATAACAGTCATAACCTAGGGCGATATGGCACTACCTCCAGTTCATAAATATAATGTAGGCATGTATTCCGTAAATAGTCATACGTGCTTATGGAAAGAACTTGCATGACATCTTTTGTCCTACCCTCCCGTGGCAGCAGGGTCCATAAGGAAACTAAGGGATATTAAGGCCTCCTTTTAATAGAGAACCGGAACAAAGCATTAGCACATAGTGAATACATGAACTCCTCAAACTATGGTCATCATCGGAAAGTATCCCGAATACCGTCACTCCGGGGTTTGCGGATCATAACACGTAATAGGTGACTATAACTTGCAAGATCGGATCTAGAACATAGATATAATGGTGATAACATAATAGGTTCAGATCTGAAATCATGGCACCCGGGCCCAAAGTGACAAGCATTAAGCATGGCAAAGTCATAGCAACATCAATCTCAGAACATAATGGATACTAGGGATCAAGCCCTAACAAAACTAACTCGATTACATGATCAATCTCATCCAACTCCCTCATCGACCAGCGAGCCTACGGAGGGATTACTCACTCCTGGTGGGGAGCATCATGGAATTGGCGATGGAGAAGGGTTGGTGATGACGAAGATCGAAGATTCCCCTCTCCGGAGCCCCAAACAGACTCCAGATCTGGCCTCCCGATGAAGAACAGGAGGCGGCGGCGGCTCCGTGTCGTGAAATGCGATAATTCTTCCTCCTTGATTTTTCTCTCCGAATAAGGGTATTTAAGGAGTCGGAGATAGGGTCTGCGGGGCCACCAGGTGGGCACAACCCACCTGGGTGCGCCAGAAGGGGGGGGGGGGCTGGTGGGTTGTGCTCACCCAGGGGGCCCCCTCCGGTGGTTCTTGGCTCCAGTATTTTTCTTTTATTCCATAAAAATTCCCCAAAAAGTTTTGTTCCATTTTGAGAACTTTTATTTCTGCACAAAAACAAGGGGGATTTGATTATTTGCCACCAGTTACTTTGGACTTTGACATTTTGCCACTCATTACACTGAAATTGAACTGATGACACTTCTTAGTTTGCGTTTTGATTTTTTGCCACTTTTCAACACAAAAACAATCTGGGTAAATGAGAGACAAAATAAGTGCATAAAACAGAGGACAAAACTACCCTTTTACCTGTTTGACTGCACAGCCTCCTCCCAAATCAGGATGAACCCTAGCTCGTAACTCAGCCGCCGCCGCCCATACTGCCCCGCCGCCGTCGCCTCTCTTGCTCCCGGGCGGCCCCTGCAGAGAGGACCTGTGCGGTGCCGAGCGCACCGCAGTGTCTAGGGAGCCGGAACGGCGCCGGCGAGTGCACCGCAGCGTCTAGGGAGCACCGGCGAGTGCTTTAGGCAGCTGCCGAGCCGTTCAGCTGCTCCCTGCTACTCAGTTCGCCAGGGACATCCGCCTGCCCCATGCCGCTCTTCCTCGCCCGTGTGCTAGTGCTACAGCAGCTGCTTCTGGTCACCGCCGCCGCACGTAGTGCGGTTGGTGCTGCTCATGTCTCGTGCCTCCGTTCTGGCCGGCCGCGTAGACTCTTGTGCTCTGAACGAATGGCAGCTGATGCGATGCATAATCCTGGCTCTTGGAGCAGGAGCAATCACTGATGTGTATTAGCGTAAAAAAAACCTCGTTTGCTATCATAGAAGAATCGACCAGCTACTTGCATGCTCGCCATACTCCCATGAAATAATCAGTATAGCAGTTCTGACAGGAATGAACGAACAGGAAGAGCTTGTCCGCTTGCTCGGCCAATCGAGAACATGGGCAAATTCGGTATTGCATCTGGGTAAGGGCAAATCCTCAAAGTTCCAACTAAGAAGTGGCAAAGTATCAGTTGCAAAGTAGACAGTGGCAAATTGTCAAAGTCCCAAATAAGTGGTGGTGACAAATCAAAATCCCCCAAAAACAACACTATGGTAGTTCTGCTGAAAACAACGTCAGTCCGGGTTAGTTTCATTCAAATCATGCAAATTAGAGTCCAAAACAAGAGTAAAAGCGTTAGGAAAAGTAGATACGACGGAGACGTATCAACTCCCCCAAGCTTAAACCTTTGCTTGTCCTCAAGCAATTCAGTTGATAAACTGAAAGTGAAAAAGAAAAACTTTTACGAACTCTTTTGCTCTTGTTTACATAAATAAGCTTAAGTAGCACCCAGGTTTTCAGCAAAGATTATGACTAACCATGTTGACAATAACTCTTAAAAATTATATTAACTCATATGAATGGCATAAGCAACTAGCGAGCAATAATAAGATATATCGAATGACAACAGTTTGTCAAAATAATCATGATATAATATGATAACAGTGGTATCACGCTAGCCCTTTCTGAGACCGCAAAACATAAATGCAGAGCACCTCCAAAGTTCAAGCATCGACTAAACATTGTAATTCTTGGTAGAAAATATCCAGTCATGATGCATCCAACATTATCTATACACAATGCATGAGGATGACAATAGTGCTCTCAGATCTGGCGCTTATTTGAGAAGGTGATGACACAACATAAAATTAAATAGATATTCCCTTCGCAGAGGGAAGCCGTGATTTGCAGCGGTGCCAGAGCTCATATTTTTAAAACAGAGATAAATGAAATTTTGAGAAACGCACCCTTCCTGTTTACTTCGTGACCATTAGTTATCGACATCTTCCATGCTAAACACATTAGTGGCGGTTCCCAAGCGATAAAAGTAAAGGTTTACTCCACCTCCACCAACAAACACACTCCACGGCTAGCCGAATCCATGGGTACCGTCCATACCAACATCATTCCTGGGGGAGTTTTGTTTAATTATTTGCAATTTGAATTCGGGACTGGGAATCCCTATTACCGCCCCTCTCGTGCAAGGACAAGTGAATAAACACTCATCATGAGAATAACCCACTTAGCATGGAAGATATTGACTACCTCCTGTCACTCCATGAACAATCCAGGCACACAAAAAACAGATGTTTATTTGAAGTTTTTAGAGGTGGCACATGCAAATTTACTTAGAACGGCAGGGTAATACCGCATATAGGTAGATATATGGTGGACTCATCTGGAATACTTGGGTTTAAGGATTTTTATGCACAAACAATTTTCCCGCTTAGTACAGGCGAAGGCTAGCAAATAGGTTGAGAAGCGGCCAGCTAGAGAGCGAAAACGGTCATGAACATGCATTATGCATAAGTAACATTGGATACTAGCATGAGTAGGATATGAACACCATGAACATAAATATCATAGAGGCTATGTTGGTTTTGATTCAACTACATGCATGAACACGTGCCAAGTTAAGCCACTCGAACATTCGGAGGAGGATACCATATCATCATACCACATCACAATCATTTTAATGCATGTTGACATCCAAGATAAATCATTATCCACTCATAGGTACTTAAGCATGGAATGAGAAACTATAATCTCTAATTGTCATTGCAAACATGTTTGATCATAATAGGCTGAATCATGGATACTAGGTTAAACATATTTACAAAAACAGAACAAGTTGAGTTCATACCTGTTTCTCTCTGCCACAACCAGTTCATCAAATATCGTCATTATTGCCTTTCACTTGCACGACCGAATGATATGAAAATAGTAATAGTGCAAGAGTGCCGTGGACAAAGCTGGAATCTTTAAACATTTTATTCAAGAGGAGAAGACAAGGCAATTTGAGCTCTTTGTTAGATCAACAATAATGCATATATGAGAGCCACTCGACATTTTCATCGTGGTCTTCTCCTCGGTATGACACAATAAAAGGAAAAGAATTTCAGAGAAATACATTGAAATATTTTTGGAGTTTTTAGTTTTTCTTGAGCAAAGCAAATTAAAGAGAAAAACAAAAATGAGAAAAACTATTTACACGGGAGAGCTTCCAACAAGCAAAAGAAGAACAAGGAAATCTTTTTGGATTTTCTTTTACATGCTACAACTAATTAAATTAGAAAGAAAAACCGAAAAGAAGTAAACAACATTTCTTTTGTGATTTTCTCAAGGTTTTTCAAACGGACAAGAAGAAAGCGAGAAAATAAATCTAACATGGATGATACAATGAAAAAGTGTGAACACCGACAACTGGAATGAAATGTGTGAACATGAAGGAAATGTCAGTGGGCATACGTACTCCCCCAAGCTTAGGCTTTTGGTCTAACTTGGTAATCACCACTCATAGTAACCCTCGGGTCCCACGTTGAAGTGCTGTGGAGCGGGTACCTGAGGGTCCCACTCCTGAGGCTCCTCCTCAGCCGCTGCCTGGTTGTTCCGGTAGGCGACGATGTCCTCTAGCATGATCCTGTATCCTCTCCTGGCAATAGAATCAAACAAAGCAGGTGTAGGCAATGGAATAATATCACGGGTATCCACACTGAAAACCAGGTTGTAAGGAATATGAATAGTGGTGTTCTCGCCATCAATAAATTGATGAGCTGCCATAGCCTGGCGATCTAAATAAATCTTGGTTAAACGGTAATGATGCTGGCGAATCTGAATGTTAAAATGACTCGCTAAACGAGTCACATAAATACCGCCATGAATTTTACCCTTGGTTCTGTTAAGGTGCAGGCGACGTGCAATGATAGCCCCAAGGCTATAGCTATTATCGCCGTAAAGTGCATGGCGTAAGACAACGAAATCGGGGGCACTAAGTGCACCAACCTTCTCTCTAGCAAGTAAACACTTCGCAATGAATAGAGCAAAATAATGCGTAGAAGGAAACTGTAAGCTAGTGGCGGTGACACTCGATACCCCTCTCTCATCTCCCACTGATAGAGTGCGATAAAAGTCCTCAAACTCTGCAGGCCTAGGCTCTCTTATTTCCCCGTCAGAAGGGATCAAGCAAATATCACAAAATTCAGTGAGTGGTATCTGGCGGGTTTCAGCATATAAATTAAACTGCACATCAGGAGGGTTATTCCTACTCAGAAAATGAAAGCTTTGCACAAAGGAATTTGTAAGGAGATGGTATTGTTCACACTCAGCTGCGATGAAGTCGGTGAGACCAGCATTAGCAGCAAATTGTGCGAACTCTTGACGGATCCCGGCTTCATCCATGAAGGGGTTGTGCGGCCATTCGCACGGCCGCACCTTCGCCATTCTCTAGGTTCGGAGATCATTGTCCGATGACTCCCCAATGACTCCCTTAGAGCTCTTCTTGGAAGCAAACTTCCTAAAGAAACTCATCTTTTTCCTACGAACCAAATTCTAAAAAGTTTAGTCCACAAAATTTTTGCCAACAAAACTTTGCAAGATTGATAGCAACTACTAATAGAGATGTATAGAGGCCATATTGAGCATTCAAACTACTTAGAACTCTAAGAATTCATCATGCAAGCTCATCTACAGCAGCACCAAGAGTAGCTAATTATTCAAAATATAATCCACTAAGGCAAAAACTAATTGGACAAATGGAGGAGTCACATACCAAGTAGCAATCCCCCAAAGTAGTTTCAAAAATGGAGCTTCGAGCAAAGAGATAGAAATCCGCGGGTTTGAGAGCAAGAACACGAGAGAGAGAACAATGGTGTTTTTTTTTCTGGAGGTAGGTAATGACATGGGCTAAAGAGATAAGTGAGGGGGACCACAACCCACCAGGGCGTGCCTGGGGCTGTTGGCGCGCCCAGGTGGGTTGTGCCCACCTGGTGCACCCCCCCTATGATATTATTTGCATCAAAAATTCAGAAATATTCAAAAAAAAATCGTATTAAATTTTCAGGGCATTCTAAGAACTTTTATTTTTGGGTCATTTTTTATTGCATGGAAAATTCAGAAAACAAATAAAACATGGCATTTTTATTTTATTTAACTAAGAAAAATAGAAAATAAAAGTTGGGAGCAGAGGGTTGTGCTTACTAAATTCATCCACTTCATACCTCTAAAAATGATCCATTAATAAGGTTGATCAAGTCTTATTAACAACCACTTTCGATTAGCATGAAACCGAAGAACTTTCGTAAAACACTAAGTTACCTCAATGGGGATATGCATATCCCCCACAATAAGCATTTCATATTTCTTTTTGGAAGTAGGTAGAGGTAGTTGAAAACTTCCAATAGTGAGTGTCGGAGATTTTTCAATAACATTAATACCATTCACTTGGAATTGTTTCTTTGGAAAGTGCACCGTATGCTCATTGCCATTGATATGAAAAGTGACCTTGCTTTTATTGCAATCAATAACAACCCCTGGAGTATTCAAGAAGGGTCTACCAAGGATAATCGACATGTTGTCATCCTCGGGCATCTCAAGTATGACAAAGTCAGTTAAGTAACATTTGCAACAATAACGGGCACATCCTCACAAATACCGATAGGTATGGCAGTTGATTTGTCAGCCATTTGCAAATATATTTCAGTAGGTGTGAGTTTATTCAAATCAAGTCTTTTATATAAAGAGAAGGGCATAACACTAACACCAGCCCCTAAATCACACAAAGCAGTTTTGACATAATTTCTTTTTATGGAGCAAGGTATAGTTGGTATTCCCGGATCTCCAGGTTTTTTAGGTACCCATCCTTAAAAGAATAATTAGCAAGCATGGTGGAGATTTCAGCTTCCGGTATTTTTCTTTTATTAGAGATGATGTCTTTCATATATTTTGCATAAGGGGCCATCTTTAATATATCAGTCAAACGAGTGCGCAAAAAGACTGGCCTAAGCATTTCAGCAAAGCTTTCAAATTCTTCATCATCTTTCTTCTTAGTTGATTTAGGTGGAAAGGGCATGGGTTTTTGAACCCATGGTTCTCTTTCTTTTCCATGTTTTCTAGCAACAAAGTCTCTTTTATCATATCTTTTATTTTTAGGTTGTGGGTTATCAAGATCAACAGTTGGTTCTATCTCAACATCATTATCTGGTTGTTTATCATTGTCTGGTTGAGTATCTTCATGAACATTATCATTTTTTTTAATATCGCTAGGTGAATGTTCATTACCAGATTGAGTTTCAGCATCAGAGATAGAAACATCATTATCATTATGAGGAGGTTTTTCTATTTCAGGTTCACTAGAGGCATGCAAAGTCCTATTATTTTTCTTTTTCTTCTTCTTTTTAGAAGGACTAGGTGCATTAGTGTTAATTCTTTGAGAGTCTTGTTCAATTCTTTTAGGATACCCTCAGGATAAAGTGGTTTTAGAGTCATTTTACCTCCTCTAGTTGCTACTCTTACAACAAAGTCATTTATATTATTATTCATTTCATCAAGCAATTCTCTTTGAGATTTAGCAACTTGTTCTAGTTGAGTTTGAACCATAGAGGCATGTTTTCCTACACCTCTAACATCATTGGAGATTCTAAATAACAAGTCACTCAAGCGAGCAATCATATCAGAATTATATTTCAATTGTTTCATAACATTGGCATTGAAGTGATTTGTTTTCTAATGTAGTTGTCAAACTCATAAAGGCATTGGCTAGGATGTTTATTATAAGGGATATCACTTTCATCAAACTTCATTAAACAATTTACCTCTACCACTTGTGGGGGTGGTGTATTCAGTCCATGTATTTCTTCAATAGGAGGTAAATTTTTGACATCCTCTGCTTTAATACCTTTTTCCTTCATAGATTTCTTTGCCTCTTGCATATCTTCCGGACTGAGATAAAATATACCCCTCTTCTTTGGAGTAGGTTTATGCGGTGGTTTAGGAAGAGTCCAATCATCATAATTTTTCAATAATTCCTCAGCTTGTTCAACAGTTCGTTCCCGGAAAACACAACCAGCACAACTATCTAGGAAGTCCCTAGAAGCATCGGTTAGTCCATTATAGAAGATATCAAGTATTTCATTTTTCCTAAGAGGATGATCAGGCAAAGCATTAAGCAATTGGAGAAGCCTCCCCCAAGCTTGTGGGAGACTCTCTTCTTCAATTTGCACAAAGTTAAATATTTCCTGTAAGGCAGCTTCTTTCTTATGAGCAGGAAAATATTTTTCAGAGAAGTAATAAATCATATCCTGGAGACTACGCACACAACCATGAGCAAGAGTATTGTACCATATCTTAGCATCACCCTTTAATGAGAATGGAAATAATTTGAGAATATAATAATAGCGAATCTTCTCATCATGAGCAAAAAGGGTGGCTATATCATTCAATTTAGTAAGGTGTGCCACAACAGTTTCAGTTTCATAACCATGAAAAGGATCAGATTCAACCAGAGTAATTAACTCTGGGTCGACAAAGAATTCATAATCCTTATCATCAACAAAGATAGGTGAAGTAGCAAACTTAGGATCACATTTCATTCTAGCATTCAAAAAAATTTCTTTCAGTTTGCATAATAATTTCTTTAGATCATCTCTATCATTGCAAGCAAGAAAGTCTCTAGCTGTCTCCTCATCCATAACATAACCTTCAGGTACCTTAGGCAATTCATATCTAGGAGAGCTAGGTCTCATAGGTGTTTCAAGATTTTCAGTTTCAGGCATTTCACCAGTTTCAACAATTTCATCAATTTCAGCATTCTCAATATCTTTAGCTCTAGCAATTTGTTCATCAAGAAAATCACCTAGTGGCACACCATCATCAAGCAAGGTACTAGCATCATCATGAGTAGTATTTATAGAAGTAGCATCATCAATAACTTGCGACATATTAGGATTAATAGCATGTGGTGGTGTTGCAAGTCTACTCAAAACAGAAGGTGAATCAAGTGCAGAGTGTGATGGCAGTTCCTTACCTCCCCTCGTCCTAGAGGGAACGATCTTGGTTTTTGTATCCTTCAAATTCTTCATGGTAATAAATTGATAATAATCCCAAGTGACTTAACAAATATAGCTATGCTCCCGGGCAATGGCGCCAGAAAAAGGTCTTGATAACCCACAAGTATAGGGGATCGCAACAGTTTTTGAGGGTAGAGTATTCAACCCAAATTTATAGATTCGACACAAGGGGAGCCAAAGAATATTTGCAAGTATTAGCAGCTGAGTTGTCAATTCAACCACACATGTAGATTAATTATCTGCAGCAATATAATCAGTAACACAGTAATATGATAGTTTTGATAGCAGTGATAACAGTAATAGTAACGGTAACAGTGATAGCAATGATTTTGTAGCAGTTGTGACAGTAGCAATAGCAATAGTAACTCAACAAGAACAATATGTGAAGAACTTGTAGGCATTGGATCGGTGAATTCGTTGGATGATATTCATCATATAACAGTCATAACCTAGGGCGATACGGCACTACCTCCAGTTCATAAATATAATGTAGACATGTATTCCGTAAATAGTCATACGTGCTTATGGAAAGAACTTGCATGACATCTTTTGTCCTACCTTCCCGTGGCAGCGGGGTCCATAAGGAAACTAAGGGATATTAAGGCCTCCTTTTAATAGAGAACCGGAACAAAGCATTAGCACATAGTGAATACATGAACTCCTCAAACTACGGTCATCACCGGAAAGTATCCCGAATATTGTCACTCCGGGGTTTGCGGATCATAACATGTAATAGGTGACTATAACTTGCAGGATCAGATCTAGAACATAGATATAATGGTGATAACATAAATGGTTCAGATCTGAAATCATGGCACCCGGGCCCAAAGTGACAAGCATTAAGCATGACAAAGTCATAGCAACATCAATCTCAGAATATAATGGATACTAGGGATCAAGCCCTAACAAAACTAACTCGATTACATGATGAATCTCATCCAACTCCTTCACCGACCAGCGAGCCTATGAAGGGATTACTCACTCCCGGTGGGGAGCATCATGGAATTGGCGATGGAGAAGGGTTGGTGATGACAAAGATCGAAGATTCCCCTCTCCGGAGCCCCAAACATACTCCAGATCTGGCCTCCCGATGAAGAACAGGAGGCAGCGGCGGCTGCATCTCATGAAACATGATAATTCTTCCTCCTTGATTTTTCTCTCCGAATAAGGGTATTTAAGGAGTCGGAGATAGGGTCTGCGGGGCCACCAGGTGGGCACAACCCACCTGGGTGCGCCAGAAGGGGGGGGCGCCTGGTGGATTGTGCTCACCCAGGGGCCCCCTCCGATGGTTCTTGGCTCCAGTATTTTTCTTTTATTCCATAAAAATTCTCGAAAAGGTTTCGTTCCATTCTGAGAACTTTTATTTCTACACAAAAACAACACCATGGTAGTTCTGCTGAAAACAGCGTCAGTCCGGGTTAGTTTCATTAAAATCATGCAAATTAGAGTCCAAAACAAGAGTAAAAGCATTAGGAAAAGTAGATACGATGGAGACATATCAATACTCTCATGGTCTGAGAAACTAAAACACATGCTAACACTCCATGTTATAACAATTGATTTCAGACGATATTATCTCAAAGTATAACAAACAAGATTGGGTCAATTCAATATGATCGTTCTTCTAATGTCATACTCCCAACGTTGTTTTTAGGACTATCGTTACAATTAACGATATCCTAAGATCCGGAAAACAAGATCACTAACAACACTTGACCTAATCCTAGAGGTAAGACCGGGAACCAATTCTTTTACCGTTTATCATTCCACACGTGCATATTAGTTTTCCACTGAATCACATATTCCAGTATCACACCAGTTATAGCATGAAATATAAACTCTCAATTATGAAAATGAAAATATAATAATACAATATTATTGCCTCTAGTGCATATCTCCAATAGTCTCCCACTTGCACAAGAGTCAATAATCTACTTGCATAGTTCCTTTTAACACCCATGGCTTATCTGGTGTTTCTCATGCTTTGCTTGTGGTAGAGCCTTTCGTCATCGGTTTTGGCACATTAAAAACCACGTAATATTTGTGTTAGTCGTGTATGATCTCAATTCCTTTTGCTTTAAGCATTGGCACTATTATTCGTAATATAGTGTCATTGGTTTCATTGCACCTGGGATCACACCAACTTTATCAAGACACCTCTTGATTAACTACATTCATAATACAATATTATTGGCTTCCTTATACTTTGTGATTATATCAATTATATCAAGACACTTCTTGATTAACTGTATTCATAATATAGTGTAATCGATTCAACACACTTTTGATTACACCAATTATATCAAGACACTTCTTGATTAGATCTATATTCACAATATATTATTATTGGTTTTATCGCACTCAGGATTACACCAATTGTATTAAGACACTTCTTGATGCAGACCTTTAAAACATCTAATGTTTTAAACATATTGTCCTTACGCTATAGAATACACAATATTGTTCAAGATTTGAAAACTATTCTAAATAGTCATAGCCCAGTATAACTTATATCAGTCATGAAGCTATTGTTTGTGTAACCTTTTACAACGAACTTCTTCATCTCCTCTATAGGCAAATCCTTTTGTCCTTCTGAGGTACTTTGATTATATTAACTGTCACCTAGTGAGCCAATCCAGGATCACTTTGGTACCTGCTATTAAACTTTTTGGCTTTATACATATCATAACATTCATGAAAGGTTCAATAATCTTCTCATCTGTTCATGCTTATCAATTGTCCTAGGACATTGATTTCTTCTAATCATCATGTTATGTGACATTGGGAGAAAACATATTCTCCATTTTAAACCCTTTAAAACATTGTCAATCTATTCAATTCAGCTTAGCACAATCAGCCGTGTTCATCTATCTTTATAGATCTTTATATCCAATAATTTTGCTTTGCTTTAGTCTTTCATTGCAAACATATTCTTTAAAATTTTGTTGGACCTAAAAACTTTATATTATTTCCAATCTACAATATGCCATTTACATATATGTTAGAAATTCTATAGAGCTCCCACAAAACTTCACAATTTTCTTCATCATTTCAACAAAATCAAACTCTTTAACTATTTCATTAAAATGTTGATTCCAACTTCTTGATACTTGCTTAATAACATAAAAACTTTTGAATCTTGCACACTCATCCGGTATTCTGAGGATCTACAAACCTCCCGGTTGTATCATTCATACATCCCTTTCCATTTAGGAAACTAGTTTTGACATCCATTCCATATACTTTATATCTTTTGGATAATCAACTAAGTTCTAGACTCAATTGTATGTGAACCCCATTTTGGTGTGCATGGCTATAAGCCATTCCTTCAAGTTGGGCGCTGCCATCGCTTCCTTGTAGTGCGTAGGTTCATCTTCTTCTAAGACGAATATCTCACTATGAGATTATTCATGAGGTTCATTAAATTTTCCTGGTCTACACTATTTAGTTGCAAGATTTAACTAGTGTTTCTACAGCCGGTGTAGTAACTTATGGCTCAGCTGTATAGACAACTTTTTGAACAACTTTGGTTTGTTAATCCTTCTTACTTCCGCCAGAGATTTGTTAATCATATCAAGCTGCACTGTCTTCCCACTTACTTCTTTAGTGAGAAAAACTCCTTCTCAAGAAAGTGTTCATTCTTTATGACTAACATTTTGTCTTTGAACTTTTCTTAGAAGGAATACCCAATTAAATTTTGGGATCATCTACAAATTAGCATTTGTCTGGATTATGTACTCCATAACTCATATGGTGTTGTCTTGCCAGACTATAACACGGTTCTTTGTTCGGTGTATTTGTTGCTATTTTAAGTGTATATCCCCAAAATTAATAAAAGCAGATCGGTAAGAAATAATTCCACAATTATCCGAGTGTTTTGCTAAACTTATGGCTTAGATAATTTTCTCCATAATTTGAAGGTCATTTTATCTTTGTCACAATGATACTTATCTTCATTATTTATTTGAACCTTTCAAATATTTTATTCTTGAATTTCTTTCAACCTTTCAAATATTTCAGAGCAAGTAAATCGTATTTACTCAAAATTTTATTGAAGCATAATAATTCACCACGCCCTGGTTAGTTCATCGGACCCCATACATCACTATGTATTTTATGAAATTGATTTAAAATCAAAATACTTTAATGCTTCATCTATATGAAGATTATTTTTCCGATATAACCAAGCAGTGCCACATAGAAGTGGTTTTATCAGTCTTCTCAAGACGCTTAGCATTAATATTATAATTTTCTCAATTCAAGATTTCACGAATAAACCATCAATAATATAGGTAAATTCAAAACATATTCTTATAACAACTTGTACAACCATTGTTTAAAACTCATAAGAATATCCGTCGCATAACCCAAAAAACATTGTTTTACACAACTCCAGAATGAAATAACTATTATTCAATCTAATATAAATCTTGAAGATAAACTAAAGGCATGACATCAATGATCTTGAGTAGCGATCCCATTACCATTCCTGATTTGTATCACATCTTCATTTCTTCTCAACTTGCGAGTATTTTATAGTCCCTCTATTCGGTTTGCAAATAGGAGCAACCGATTAGTATCAAATACTTATGACATACACTAAATTAGCAAGTAGAATAACATTAACTTTCTATAACTATTATACCTTTACCAGAAGAACCATTCTTCTTATCTTCCAAGTAATTCTTGCAGTTGCGTTTGCAGTGTCCCTTTTGTTCGCAGTAGAAACATTCGGTCTCCTTATTGGCTACGCCCTTGTTCTTCTTTTGAGAGACGATCTTACTGGCACCAATAGACTTCCTCTTGGACTTGCCCTTCTTCTTCAAACCGATGGTCTTATTGGTCATCAATACTTGTTTGTTCTTCTACATCCCAGCTTCCGTAGTTTTGAGCATAGCGAACAACTTGTTTGCACTTCTCTCCATAACGTTCATGTTGTAATTCCTGATAAAACCATCGTAAGATTGGGGGGGGGGGAGTGAAGCAAGCACAATATTTGTAGCGTGTGTCGGAGGAATTCCAAATTCCAAAGAAGCCAGTCTATCAACATAGCCAGCGAGCTTCACTATATGCCCACTCATTGAGGACCCTCTGCCATCTTGCATTCAATCAAGGCCTTGGTTATTTCAAAACATTCGGTCCTTGCTTGTTTCTTGTACATAACTTCCAAGGATCCAATTATGAATTGAGTAGTAGGACGTTCAAAATGTTTCTATAGTTCAGGATCCATGCAAGTTAACATGAGGCACTGGACTGACTCATAGTCATCACTGCGAGCAGTGAAAGCATCCACAACTTCTTTTGGTGCATCCTTTACAGGAGGATTGCCTAGGGATTGATCCAACACATACTCCTTCTTGATACGTCTCCAACGTATCTATAATTCTTGATTGTTTCACGCTATTATATTATCAATCTTGGATGCTTTATATGCATTTATATTCTATTTTATATCATTTTTTGGGACTAACCTATTAACCTAATACCCAGTGCTAGTTCCTGTTTTTTGCTTGTTTTTCCCTTTTCATAAAATTAGTACCAAACGAAGTCCAAACGCGATGAAACTTTGCGGTGATTTTTAATGGACCAGAAGGGACCCTAGAAGGTTCGGAAGGAGGTCAGAAGAGCTACGGGTGAGCCATGAGCTCACAGGGCGCGCCCCCTGAGCTCATGGGCCCCCCTAGCACCCCTTGACATAATTCCACCTTTATAAATTCCCAAATATTCCCAAACCAATAGAGAGCCACCTGAAACACTTTTTCCGCCGCCGCAAGCTTCTATTCTTCGCAATCCCATCTAGAGGCCTTTTTCGGTACTCTGCACGGAGGGCTTGTACATCATCCTTGCTACCTTCCGATGATGCGTGGGTAGTTTACCACAGACTTATAGGTCCATAGCTAGTAGCTAGATGGCTTCTTCTCTCTCTTCTTCAATACCATGTGCTCCTCGATCCTCTTGGAGTTCTATCCGATGTAATCTTCTTTTGCGGTGTGTTTGTTGGGAGTCAATGAATAGTGGGTTTATGATCAGATTATTCACTGAAAGTAATTGAGTCTTTTCTGAACTTTATTATGCATGACTGTTATAGCTTTGTATTTCTCTCCGATCTATCCATTTGGTCTGGCCAACTAGATTGATTTATCTTAAGTGGGAGAGGTGCTTTGTAATGGGTTCAATCTTGCGGTGCTCTATATCCCAGTGACATAGTAGGGGAGAAGACACGTATTTGTATTGTTGCCATTAAGGGTAAAACGATGGGATTTATTCATATTGATTGGTTTTGCTTTGTCTACATCATGTCATCTTGCTTAAGGCGTTACTCCATTTGTCATGAACTTAATGCCATAGATGCATGCTAGATAGCGGTCGATTGGTGGAGTAATAGTAGTAGATGCAGGCAGAAGTCGGTCTACTTGTCTCAGACATGATGCCTATATACATGATCATTGCCGTGAATACGTCATAGCTATGCACTTTTCTATCAATTTCCCAACAGTAATGTGTTCACCCACCGTATGCTATGTGTTCGAGAGAGAAGCCTCTAGTGAAAACTATGGCCGCCGGGTCTACTTTAATCATATTATAGAAACCAAAAATACCTTGCTTCAATTTATTTACTTTTATTTTACTTTGCAATTTATCCATCTACCTATACAAGATTTGATTCTTGCAAGTAACGAGTTCAAGGGGATTGACAACTCTCTTGCCCGCGTTGGGTGCAAGTATTTGCTTTTGTGTGTGCAGGTGCTGAAGACGGGAATTTGCGTGGTTCTCCTATTGGTTCGATAAACCTTGGTTCTGACTAAGGGAAATACGTATCTCTACTATACTGCATCTCCCCTCCTCTTTGGGGAAAATCCCAACGCAGCTCACAAGTAGCACTTCTTCGCACTCTTGAGAACAAATCTCAGGTTTCGGATCCAATTCGCATAGTTTCCACTATTAGCAGCCAACTTTTCTTTCTCTAACATAGGGGCTAAGTTGAACATATTGCGAGCCCTTTGATCTACAACAATAAACAAAAATATATTTAGATACAATTTCATAATTAATTTGCACTAGTGTTTAAACAATTTTAATGTCAAGTGCACTCCCACTTAAATCAATATCTCTCATAATTGATAGTAAGTGATTCAAGATCCTAATCTTATTCTCAGTCATTGATGTGGACATCACTATTGACGAGAATTTTGACCGGCAGGAAATCTTTTGCCGATCATATCTCCATATGACTCTTGTTCATCTTTCAATGCTTCGTTCTCCAAGCTCAGAATGATTCTGCTAGAACTTCAAGACAACCGAGTGCTATCAGCATGGTCTGACCATATACTGTCTTACACCTCACAACCCGTTTGTACTCATGTGGACATGACCTACTTCGGGATGCTATGTTTTATAGATGGTTGCAAGACTGGGAAGAGCACCTTTTAACTTGATATTAACTATGAGAGATCACCCTAATAATTGATTATTGCGCAATCAAAGGGTGCAAGCAACAAAAAGATAAACATCTTAGGCAATTCATAATAGCATGATATGGTATAGCCCTAGGCGCCGGGAACGTCTCCATGGTCCTCTGAGATCTTCATGATTGCCGCAACAATGATTTCAATAAAAAATGTCGCCGTGGCACCGGTTTTGTTCTCCTGCGCCTGGTGAAGCTCCGGATTCTCCGTGTAACCTGTAGGCTATCTCTACATCTATTACATTAAGGTGGAAATCCCGTGGCTCCATCCATCATGCCGTGATGTGCAGACCACTTAACATTACAACATATAACCATCTCATACATAAACTCATTATCATGACGAAGGCTATACCACATCATATGTAAAACTGCAAAACCAAGTTAGACGTCCTCTAATCGGTTTGGCAATTTTTAATTACGTGGTTGCTAGAGTTTCCGGATAACACTAACTACCTATGTGCAAAATCAAGGCGATGATTCTTGTTGCTAGATTAACTTTCGGGGTGTGTGAAAGAAGAGACTTAATTAAAAATCTCGTCCCCCACACTAAACTTCATCAAACTAGAGGATGCCCCGCGCGTTGCTGCGGAACCATTGTGTTGACTATGTTGTCATATAGAAAATCAAAAGAAGAAAATAAGATAGTGCATAAACTCAGTGTATTATATACTCTAGCAAGTCTTCACAAAAAGATTAGATGATGCCTGACATATCATCAAATATTGTTTCTAAGAACACAATACATATGCAAGAATGAACTCCACGGCCAAGGACAGGAACGTGGCACTATCTATCAGACCTGTGTATGAACCACTGAATGTTGCTCTCTGTAAATCTGAAGGTTAGATTTTTTTAATGGAAAAAGTGAACCATCAAAAGCTAGTAAAGGACTAAATATGTGAAGGAGAACAAAATTGACAGTCATAGACTAAGACCAGCAACGCCAAGCCACGAATCTCAATTGCCTGTAACAACTAACAACACATAAAACACACAACTCTCGCAAATGATATGTGTATCCATCGCTGGAGTGAATTCCCTTTGATCTCACATAATAGCTAAGCTCCACCATAACTCAGAGTTGGAAAAATAGGGTGCATGTACTCAATAAATAATCATCTAAATGACATAAAGTATCTACTAAAGAACGTGATGATGAAATTAGTGTGATGGCATGGATGCATAACAGTTCACAGACTTGCATGGATGCAGGCATGCTTACATGAGCTAGATGTAGTAAATTGCTGCTCTGAATCAGGTAAGCGAGCGTGGCAGCAGGGTGTGTCTCATGTGGAATGATCGATATAGCACCAAATAATTGTGCAGCAAGTGGATGGGGCTGTGACCACCTCACTGGTAATTTGTATGTGCATAATTCTGGTACCTCCACCCTGTGCAGAATAGAAGAAAAAGGGAAAAAGTAGTTGAATCACATATATGCCAAACTAACCTCATCCAAGCCTTTCTTTAAACTTAAGCGGTGATCATGACTTGCATATATAAAAAGGATAGTAAGTTGTAGTCCTGAGTATTAGATGATTTATTTGAACCAACGGCTTGCAGGGAACGATATGCCATTGTTGTCATATACGTACTGAAACAAATATAAGGCCCATGTCATGTGTTAATCCAATTCAAACAATAAATTTCAGAGATGGGAAGCATGTTACAATGGCAAGCAAGAAGAGGCCTATGTAGGATTAAACCATAAATAGCCCTCGCTATCCGCAGAAAATTGTTGAGCAGCTTGCGGCTGAATCTGATAAAAAAACAGATAAAACATTTGATTAGATGAAGTAGGGAAGGCCGAAGAAGGATCTGAGCTCACCACGCATCCGGAAGTTGTGACGGATGATCGCAGTCTAGCCTGGTGTTTCAAGGCGAAGCCGGCGGTTCAGTTGCGGTGTTGCCATCCGTTTCCATTTACCTCTGCAAATAGCAATACTTGATTTACATGACCCATATATTGATACAGTATATAAAAAACGATAAAGCAGGCCTTCACCTGCTTGTAGCTTCCGCCGTTGCAGGGGGATGAGAAGCACGGGCATGCCATCGAGCTTCCGCCGTTGAAGTCGATCTTCTTCCACCCCTCATGGTACAGGAACAACTCATACCTGTCAGAGGAGACCTTGTTGGGAGCGGAGATGGGGGGACATAGGTCGGGTACATGTAGGTCATCTGGAACCCATTTAGAGCCGGCCGCACCAGCCTGTTGAGGGCCGCGAGCATGGTCCAGGCGGAGTAGAAGAGCATGGCCCCCTTTTTTGCGAGGTAGAAGAGCACGGCCCCTAGCCAGTAGTTGCCACCGTTTCCATCCATGGGGCACAACAGGGGATCCATCGAATCTGAAGCATCCAATCCCCACCACAAACTTGGCATGGAGCCACAGAGAACGCAATGGCCCCCGTCCTGCAGTTGCCATCGATCCACCCATTGGGGGCGGTCAGGTATCGATGAAATCCGATTCCGCCAATGCCTACTCACGAACTTGGCATGGAGCCACAGAGAACGCCAATATTTGAGCATATACGGGGAATGAGGAGGAAAGGTGGGGAGATATGTATGATCAGTTTAAGAAGATGAAGAGGAACCGATGTGCACTGCAGAGATTTAATCACATGAATTTTTTACTCTCGCCATCGATTAATGAATGATGGAGGGGAAACGAACATCGGAGTTATTACGCGAGTGAAACCGGGCGTGCCATTGAATTTTGTTCTCTCTATATATGTAGTGCCATTGAGGCAGAGGGGACTGCCACATCAGCTTGTGTCCCATGGGTCCCTCGTGTAAGCCAGTATTGGAACAATGATGTGGCTGACCTGCTGATGTGGATAGGCTGCATGTCAAGAGAAATAACATAGTGGGGATGAACTATTTAGGTATTATAGATACGCGTGACCCCCTAGAAGATCATTCATATTCATCGCCCTCTTGTGTATGCGATGGTTCACAATTCTTGACTACGATGAAGCCCAAGGAACTGTTAGCAGATCATCAACAACCAAAGCCGATCGATTGTCAAAACCTTGTACAAAGCTACATCATGCCATCAATGAACTGAACTGAAGCAACACTCGAGGGAAGCATAGCAAGAACATCAAACCCTCTCATCCACATGTGATCTAGATCAAAACCTGCATCTACTCATAGAACCGCTCATGATGCCACTATTGGGAAACGTAGTAGAAAGCAAAAAAATTGCCCTACGATCACCCAGGAACAATACGAAGATGCATATAGGGTTTGGATCAACGATCGGTACCGACTCCGGAGTGTAGCGAAAGTACAAGATTCAGTGTAGATCATACTTGGATTCCCTTGAACCGTTGATGATGATCCCCCAAACCGCCCTCAAACGATCCCTCGAATGGAAGACCGAAAGCACGACCTCTCTACTTCATTGCAATTGTACGGTCTTCACGATCCGGTAGCGCTTTGCCGTCTAGAGCTAATCGTCACTAGAGAATTAAAGGGAGGAGATTAGAACCACACTGGGCTTCTAATTATGAGGATTAGAGGAGCTAGGTCTAGCTCTAATTAGTCAAGTAGGACCAACAAGAACTAAAACTAGATGAACTAGAGGAGACTCCAAACTTGTGTGTTCAATTGTGGTCCATACCTAAAGTATATATTGGTTAGAGGGGGAGGGAGAGGCAGCCACCAAGGAGGGAAACCCCCCCACACACAAGGAAAGGGGGGCGCCTCCTCCACTTGGGCCCTTGTGGCCCAAGTTGCCTTCTACCTCTTGGACTTTTAAGCCCCGTGATATTTAATTTAATATAAAAGCCTTCTAATAATTACTAGGCCCTTTTATATATAATTTAACATCACCGAAATCATTTTTTACATATATATTAATTATAGGTAATACCTGGTATTGCCCGATAAACTCTGAAACCCTTTCGGTGACCCCGAAACGCTTCTGGTTCCTCTCGGAACTATTCCGAATATTAATGAAACAATCCCACAAATAAATACTTGATACTCTCATCCTGCTAACACTCAACAGATTGTGTTTACCTTAAGCTTGTGACCCCGTAGGTTCGGTAGATAATAGACATGAACGAAACCCCTTCTTTCAATGACCGATAGCAGAACCGTGGATGTCCATATCGATCCCTATGATTACACGAATGACATTCGAGTGAACCTTTGGTTATCAAGCGATGTTCTCTTTTCTTCGTGATACTTTACTACACCAGGGGTGCATTGGTATCTTCTTGAGTCATGCACATGCTCATTATAACGTCACCCTCGTTGCCGGTATTGTTCTTCTTTCTCGTTGATGTGTTCCGGCATCCCCGTGACATTGTCACCTGTGTCTGGCGAGACGATGATGGATTCCATCACACTGAGAGGGCCCTAAGAATATCTCTCTATCGTCGAAGGAGAAAATCTCACTCTTGAGCTATATAGTCCCTTGTCAAACTTTCCGGTGAACCCGTAAGTTGTCGTGATGATCACCGTGTTACATGATGACGTTTGAGCAACCCCATAGTCCACCGTATGGTAGGAAGTGACTACGATATTCTCCTATTCTAAAGAACTAAAACACATGCTAACACTTCGTGTTATAATAATTGATTTCAGACGATATTATCTCAAAGTATAACAAACAAGATTGGGTCGATTCAGTACGATCGTTCTTCTAATGTTGATACGTCCATTTTGCATCATGTTTTCCTACTGTTATTTATAATGTTTTTGGTCATTATTTTACTTTATGAAGCAATTCTAATGCCTTTCCTCTCTTATTTTGCAAGTTTCACATGAAGAGGGAGATTGCCAGCAGCTGGAATTCTGGACCTGAAAAATCTACAGCTGAGATAGATATTCTCCGGAGCTCCAAATGACCTGAAAATTTATGGAGAATAATTTTCGAATTAATTAAAAATACTAGAAGAAGAATCATCAGGAGGGGCCCACCAGGGAGTCACGAGCTAAGGTGGCTCCACTAGCAGGCCTTCGTGGCCCCCCTTCTCCTATATGATGCCTTTTGCCCTAGAAAAAAAATAGAAGAAGAATTTCACGATGAAGCGTCGCCGTCTCGAGGAGGAACCTGGGCAGGAGCACTTTTGCTCTCCAGTGGAGCGATTTCGCCGGGGATACTTCCCTCTGGGAGGGGGAAATCAAAGCCATCGACATCACCAATGTTCCTCTCATAATGGGAGAACCTATCTTCATCAACATCTTCACCAACACCATCTCATCTCAAACCCTTGTCCATCTCTTGTATTCAATCTTTGTCTCAAAACCCCAGATTGGTACCTATGGGTTGCTAGTAGTGTTAATTACGTCTTGTAGTTGATGCTAGTTGGTTTATTTGGTGGAAGATTATATGTTCAGGTCCTTAAGCATATTCAATACACCTATGATCTTGAACATGGATATGATTTGTGAGTAGTTACTTTTGTTCTTGAGGACATGGGAGAAGTCTTGTTATAAGTAATCATGTGAAGTTGGTATTTGTTCAATATTTTGATGATATGTATGTTGTTTTCCCTTTAGTGGTGTCATGTGAATGTCGACTATATGACACTTCACCATACTTGGGCCTAAGGGAAGGCATTGGGGAGTAATAAGTAGATGATGGGTTGTGAGAGTGACAGAAGTTTAAACCCTGTATTATGCCTTACTCCGCAAGGGGCTGATTTGGATCATATGTTTCATGCTATGATTAGATTTATCTTAATTTATCTTTCGTAGTTGCGGATGCTTGCGTGAGGGGGTAATCATAAGTGGATTGCTTGTTCAATTAAGAACAACACCCTAGCACCGGTTCACCAACATATCAAATTATCAAAGTAGTGAACGCGAATCAACTAAACATGATGAACGTGACTGGACAAGAATTCCCATGTGTCCTCAAGAACACTTTTCTTACTATAAGAGAACTTTCCGGCTTGTACTTTTGTTATAAAAAGGATTGGGCTGCCTTGCTGCAACCTTGTTACTATTGTTACTTGCTACTTGTTACAAATTACCTTGCTATAAAACTATCTGTTATCGCTACTTTCAGCACTTGCAGAAAATACCTTGCTAAAAACCACTTGTCATTTCCTTCTGCTTCTCGTTGGGTTCGACACTCTTACTTATCGAAAGGACTATGATTGATCCCCTATACTTGTGATCCATCAAATGTCATACTCTCAATGTTGTTTTTAGGACTATGGTTACACTTAACGATATCCTAAGACCCCGAAATGATCGCTAACAACACTTGAGCCAGTCCTAGAGGTAAGACCGGGATCCTATTCTTTTACCGTTTATCATTCCACACGTGCATATGAGTTTTCCACTGAATCACATATTTCAGTACCACAACAGTTATAGCATGAAATATAAACTCTCAATTATGAAAATGGAAATATAATAATACAATATTATTGCCTCTAGGGCATATCGCCAATAGAGCGATATATTTGCAATCATTGATGATGATGATGATGTTATTCTATATTGTTTTAATAATCATACTAGCTAAATACTATGTCTTTGCGCGTGTGTAGAACACACGTGAGACACCAAGGATAGAAGGTGTCCCTTTTCCGATTTGTAGCATCGAGCGCAAAAAGTGGATCACACCAATAGAAAGAAAACATAGAACACACACGATTTATCCAGGTTTGGGCCGCATGGTTGCGCAATACCCTATTCCTGGCTTGTATTTTATTTTATATGGTGGACTATGAGCTACAAACCTTTCCTAGGAAGGAAAAATGTTGCCTTGAAGCTACCTAGCGTAATCTACCAAGTGTCCAACCCTAAAAGTATATCTCCAAAATCCCAAAAAATCCTCCTCTCCACCGTAGCCAGGTTCTCCTTTTATAATTCAAGGGACAGGCATCACGGTTGTTACGACGAGTCATACCCTACTCTGACGAGGTAGGTATGTGCATTAAATGCTTAGCTATGTGTCACCACCTTCGGGCCTCCGGGAACGAACACATGTCTTGTCACTGCCGCTTAAAGCTTCTCCCTGGTGCTAGTGTGACGCGCACTAACACAGGTGTCCACCGTTCGGTAAGTAACATGATGAATCACCCTCTGCACCATTGTAACTCCCCTGGCATGCCTGCACACCCGCCACGCATCACAAAAGGCATGTCAGGACAGAACCAGTGCGCCATGCTTGGGTGTTGTGGCTTGTTGTTCCCGCTTGCCGGATGCGAGCTAGGGACAAAGCGTTGCCGGATGTCGCAGTTGTTCTCGGGTGTCGGCTACCCCGGCTCGTTGTCGGGTGTCTTGAGTCATCCTCCTTCCAGAACTTGTTTACCAATTTTTGTAGGAGGATGTAGCCAACCTTGACAAAGATCTGCATACCACCATGGAGCCTGGGCTCCTACTGATGTTGTAGTAAGTGTCTTCATAAAGATTTGCATGCCACCATGGAGTAGTGGTAGTGAGTTGGTTGCCAGAGTGCTTCTCCAGCTGCCTGCCCCGGCAAGGAGGCTACCGTGGCCGTGTGCAGTTGGATCTTGAAAGGATCGAGAAGAGGGGTCTAGGGGGGTGATTAGACCCTTCACATGTAAAAGTAGAAGTTTTTAGTTTCTTCAAGTTAAGGTTGAGTTTAGCACATGTTAAAAGGCACACAATACATTTTACACAAGCATAGCAAGAGTATGAGCAGCGGAAAGAGTAAAGCATGCAGGTGCCAGAATGTAAAGGGATGGGATTGGAGTGTGCAAACGCAATGGAGACGCGTAGAATTTTTGGCGCGGTTCCGATAGGTGGTGCTATCGTACATCCACGTTGATGGAGACTTCAACCCAAGAAGGGTAGCGGCTACGTGAGTCCACGGAGGGCTCCACCCACAAAGGGTCCACGAAGAAGCAACCTTTTATATCCCACCATGGGCATCGCCCACAAAGGACTTGCCTCACTCAGGTAGATCTTCATGAAGTAGGCGATCTCCATGCCCTTACAAACTTCTTGGTTCAACTCCACATCATGTCGGAGGCTCCCAAGCGAGACCTAACCAATCTAGGAGACACCACTCTCCAAAAGGTAATAGATGGTGTGTTGATGATGAACTCCTTGCTCTTGTGCTTCAAATGATAGTCTCCCCAACACTCAACTCTCTCTCACGGATTTGGCTATGGTGGAACAAGGATTTGAGTGGAAAGCAACTTGGGGAAGACTAGAAATCAAGGTTCAAATGGTTGGATTGGAATCTCTTGATCTCAACACATGAGTAGGTGGTTCTCTCCTAGAAAATGAATGGTGGAAGTGTAGGCACGTTCTCGTGGCTCCTCTCAATGCGGAAGAAGGGGTGGTGGGGGTATATATAGCCTCCACACAAAATCCAACCGTTACACACTTTTGACCCATCTCGGTGGCACCGATTTGTAAACTCGATGGCGCCGATCAGTGTAAAAATATGAACTTTGGGAATCTCGGTGGGACCGACGGGAACAACTCGGTGGGACCGATGTGCAAGGGCTTAGGGCAAACCTCATCTCGGTGGCGCCAATCGCATCATCTCGGTGGGACCGAAGTGAAGCAACTAGGCAACATAGAATCGGTCAAGCCATCTTGGTGGGACCGATTGCAACATCTCGATGAGACCGAAGGGATTGCAACAAAGTCATAGAGATCTGGCAAGGCCATCTTGATGAGACCGAGATCCATATCGGCGGAACCGAATTGTTAGGGTTTTGGCAGTGGCTAAGTCCAGATGAACTCGGTGGCTCCGAGTAGGTAATATCGGTGTGGCCGAGTTGGAAATTTAGGGTTTGGACATATTTGGGTAGAGAAAGTGACTGAGGGTTTTGGAGCAATATCACTAAGCACTTGAGCAACAAGATCATTAAGCAACACCTCATCCCCTTTTAATAGTATTGGCTTTCCTATGGACCCAATGTGATCTTGGATCACTTAAACAAAAATGTAGAGTCTTGAGCTTTTGCCAATCCTTGTTGTTGGGGATATAACCCCACGGTGTGAACCGCCCAGGAGCGGCCGAGTTGCACTGTTGGCGACTTAATAAGGAAGCTTGAGCAGGCCCAAGAAGCCAAGACCTGAGAGCCTGGAGGCGGCTTATGAGGCAGGCCAATTGAAGGCCCAAGACCTGAAGGCGGAGCGTGACCCGAAGGTGTAAGCCGCCCAACGGTGACTTGCCTAGCAAGGCAAGGCGATTTAGAACCAGAGTCGGTTACATTGTATAACCCAACCTGGACTCTTGTAAGACCAGGGCCTCGACCTGTGTATATAAAGGCGAGACCCTGCGGCGGGTAAACTTAAGGAACAATCAATCGAGAACTAGGTCAAGCGATTCCGCACCCTTGTAATCGATACTCAATCTATAATCTACGAGAGTAGGAGTAGGCTTTTACCTCGACCGTGAGGGGCCGAACCTGCGTAAATCTGTGTCTTTCGTCCCATTCAACCCCTTCAAGCTAGTCACCGTAGCAATGGCTCCACACCTAAGTCCTTTCACAAGGGCATTGCTGTGTTAACCCCACGACAGTTGGCGCCCACCGTGGGGCTAGCGCACGGTGGTTTTGAGTTCTTGAAGGGCTCTTTCCCAGGGATCGAGGGATATGCCGTTGGCAGGATGACCAAGAGTCGCCGCGGCAAGTTCTACATCGACGACTCCGGCTGGAGCCCCGAGGCCGACTCAATCGAGTACGGGTACCGGGTCCCCTTCGGCGAAATTCATGCCTTCATCGGAAGGATCGGCGGATCTGAGCCTGGGCTGGACACCTCCACCGACCTCATCGAGTCGGCTCGGCGCACGCAACCCGCCCGGGTTCAACCCAGCCGGAAGCGTGTTTTCGTCGGTTTCGCGCATGGCACGGACCTTGCGGAGGATTTTGTATCCAGAGGAGAGACTCTCATCTACTCAGGTGACAAGTCCTCGATCGGAGAGACAGAGTCGATCTACCAGCTTCAGGAGGGCGGGCTTGGGGGCTATTCCGATGGTGACAGTATTCCGGACCCCTATGAGCCGCCATCCAGGGCTGCTATCTTCATGGCTGGCACTGGGCCGGCTCTCAATTCGTCAAAGGCTACAGCTATGATGTCTGGCTCAACTGCTGCTGCTGCGGCTGGTGCTGGCGGCTCAGATAGGCCGCCGGCTCAAGTTTTGTCGGATCTCTTGGGCACTTTGACAACTTTGCTAGCAACAGAGGTTACTGCGGCGAATCAGACGGAGCATAATGCAGAAATTGCAAAGGTGCGAGATCAGGTAGCTAAAGCCCAGGAGGATCTCAACGCAGAGAATGCCAGGATGGCAACAGAACGAGCCCAGATGGATGCTGAGTCACAGCATATCAGGGCGGAAGCTTTTCGCTTAAGTTTGGATCAGAACGCCTCTAATGCTGTTCTTCGAAGGAGGCACCAGACCCGTTTGCCTTTGCAGTATGAGGCGCGAAACCTTTTTAACACGCCCGGGGCAGGACCAAGTAATCTGCCATGCACAACCCAGACTGCAGAGGCGCCAGGGAGTGGGGCAGCGGCTCAGCCTCACTTGCCAGACCCGCCCCGTAGGGATCAGACCCTGCCTTAGTGTTTTTCGACACCACCCGGTCATTATTCTAACCCGGTGGATAACATGTTAGCAGCGGCTACCCGGCTCAATGCGCTCCCCCTTACTGATGAGACGCCCTTCGCAGCAGAGGCGCGGAACGCGATTGAGCACTTGCAAACAGCGGTTGCACAGCAGGAGAAATATTCATACAGCCGTGATCGGGTGCACTCAACTCCTCTCCCGAGCCGTAGTTACAGCCGGCGTGTTGAGTCGCCCGCAGTTTCCATTAGTGAACGACATCGTCGACCGCTCCAGGATGACCCGCCCCGTGGGAATAACCCGCCCCTTACTCATGCTCAGGCAATTGTGGATGAAGCCAGAGCCCGCAGAGAGGCGGAGACGGCGGCGGCTCAGCTGGGGGCTTATCAGCAGCCTCCAGTGACCCCTTCAACCTCGACGGGTGCGGGGACAATTTCTAGGATGGTTGGTGTGCCGTGTTTAGTGCCGGCTTTGCGTAATGAACGTTTGCCCAAAGATTTTAAGGGTCCTCGCAAGGTGCCCAATTATACAACTGATCTCCCTCCTGAGGCCTGGATTGAGAGTTATGAGCTAGCCATGGAGATGTTGGATGTCAATGATGCTGTATGTGCAAAATACTTCACTATGATGTTGGATGGGCCCGCTCGTACATGGTTAAAAGGGTTACCTCCTAATTCCATCAGTTCATGGGCAGAGTTGAAGGCACGCTTCATCAAAAACTTTCAAGGGACATGCAAGCAGCCTCTGATGATTATCGATCTGGATAACTGCGTACAACGTGAGGACGAGTTGGCCCACCATTGGGTCTGGCGGGTCTCAGCTATTATTCACTCGTCGGAGAGTATTGCGGCGGGTCAGGCGGTTCTGGTTTTAGAGAATAACTGTTATTTTGTCCCTCTTAAGCAAAAGCTCGGGCGGCTTAAGCGTTATTGCACAGACATGGGTGAGCTCATGGCGTCTCTCATTAAATATGCAGACTCTGATAACACAAAAGACTCTGGATCTGACGAGGAGAAATCCAACAAAGGCAAGAAGAATGGCAATGGTAAGGGTCAGCAGCATAATATGGCAGGGCATAATGGCAACAACCAGGGTAACGATGGTAAGCGCAGACACCCCGACGGTGGGTCATATCTAGTAGCTAACACCAACACTGGGTACAAAAACCAGCGCCGCAACGGTAATGGTAAGCCATGTTTTGGCGGTGCAAAGGCCTTTAATCTTGAGGTGACACTTAATGACCCGTGCCCGAAGCACACTCTTCCCAACAAGCCGTCCACTCATGCTTGGAAGGATTGTTGGGTTAAGCGAGAGTTCAGGAATTACATCCTTAGTCAGAATCGTGGCAGTGGCAATGGGCCGCTCGACGGGTCAGGATCCGGCTTTGGTGGCGGCGGTTCACATTCTGGCTATCAAGGTCAAGGTAACCATGGTGGTCATAATCAACAATCTGGTCAGGGCAACCAGCAGCAAGGCAATTAGTCAGGATATTAGAGTAATCCAAAACAGCTTAACGGAGGTTAGTACCATGTTTTCACTACAAGTCTCTGCAAGCAAGATCAGAATGTTCATAAGCGTGCGGTCAATGCGGTTGAGCCGGCAATACCCCAATATTTACGATGGTCAGAACATCCCATCACATGGAGTCGGGAGGATCACCCGCCATGGGTTGAGAATCCGGTTCAGCTGGCATTGGTGGTAGCCCCTCAAGTAGGCGGTTATAAGTTCACTAAGGTGCTCATGGATGGTGGCAGCAGCATCAACATCCTGTACTATGACACTTTTCGTCGGATGAATTTAACTGACAAGGATCTTAAGTCGTCTTCCACAGCCTTCCATGGTGTGGTGCCTGGTAAGTCAACGTATCCTATTGGAAAAATTGCCCTGGAAGTAGCCTTTGGTGATGACTATGATTAAAGAGTAGAGACACTGTGGTTCGAAGTGGTCAAAATCAAGATTCTGTATCATGCTTTATTTGGACGGCCGGCTTACGCTAAGTTCATGGCACGCCCTTGCTATATCTATTTACAGCTCAAGATGCCAGGGCGAAAAGGCACAATTACGGTCCATGGTGATCGGAAAGTCGCCTTGGAATGTGAGGAAGGAGACGCGGCCTATGCAGAGTCAGCTTGTGCTACTGAGGAGCTTAAGTTTTACAAAGATAATGTCGACCCAGCTGATATGACCCCTCTGAAGAAGCCCACCACTGAGCAAGACCCTTTGTTGAAGTTTAAGTCGACTGATGATACTAAGCAAGTTGATTTTGTCCCCGGCGACTCATCTAGGCAGTTCACTGTGGGGGCTAATATGGATCCTAAATAGGAAAGCGCGCTCATCGAGTTCATCCGTGAGAATTGGGACATCTTTGCATGGAAACCTTCTGACATGCCGGGTGTACCGAGAGAATTCGCTGAGCACACTCTTAATGTGGATCCTAAGTTTAAACCGGTCAAACAGTTCCTCCGTCATTTCAACGAAGAGCGACGTAAGGCTATTGGAGAAGAGGTGGCCCGACTCTTAGCAGCTGGGTTTATCGTGGAAGTTTTTCACCCCGAGTGGTTGGCTGACCCTGTGCTTGTACTCAATAAGAATGGTACATGGCATATGTGTGTTGACTACACAGATCTCAACAAAGCTTGTCCAGCTGATCCGTTTGCTCTCCCCTATATCGACCAGATCATTGATGCAACGGCGGGTTGTGAGAGCTTATGCTTCCTGGATGCTTATTCTGGTTATCATCAGATCAAGATGGTTGTTAAAGACCAAGAGAAGACGGCTTTCATCACGCCTTTTGGAGATTTCTGCTATGTTTCTATGCCTTTTGGGCTCAAGAGTGCTCAGGCGACTTATCAACACTGTGTTCAGAATTGTTTTCACAGTCAGATTGGGCGCAATGTTCATGCTTATGTGGATGACATTGTGGTTAAGTCTAGGAAGAAGGAGACTCTCCTGGATGATCTGAAAGAAACTTTTGACAATCTCCGGGTCTACAAAATGATGCTTAACCCAGCCAAGTGTGTTTTTGGTGTGCCTGCAGGTAAACAGTTGGGGTTTCTGGTCTCAGAACGGGGCATCGAAGCTAACCCGGAGAAGATAAAGGCTATCACTTCACTTTCTAAGCCGGCGTGTGTCAATGACGTCCAGCGTTTGGCGGGTCATATTGCGGCTTTGAGCCGGTTCATAAGTCGCCTGGGGGAGAAGGCAATTCCCTTATACCAGATGATGAAGAAGACATATCACTTTGTCTGGAGTGATGCTACCAACGAGGCATTTGAGGCGCTCAAGAACCAGTTAGCTGAGCCGCCCATCCTTGCTGCTCCCATTGAGAAAGAGCCTTTGCTCCTGTATGTGGCGGCTAATAATAAAGCAGTCAGTGTAGCAGTTGTTGTGGAGTGCAAGGAGGCGGGTAAGGAGTACCCAGTTCAGCGGCCGGCTTATTATGTCAGTGAGGTATTGACTGAATCCAAGCAAAGATACCCACATTGGCAGAAACTGGTGTTTGGGGTGTTCATGGCAAGTCGCAAGTTGAAGCATTATTTCCTTGGGCATCCTATTACGGTGGTCAGTTCTGCTCCTTTGGGGGATATTATTCAGAATAGAGAAGCCACCGGCCGGATTGCTAAGTGGATAATTGAACTTGGGCCTCATAATTTGAAGTATGTGCCAAGAATAGCCATCAAGTCTCAGGCTTTGGTGGAATTCATCAATGACTGGACAGAATTGCAAACACCTGAGGAGAAGCCTGACAACACATATTGGATGATCCACTTTGATGGTTCCAGGCAGTTGGAGGGCTCGGGGGCTGGAGTTATTTTGACTTCCCCACGAGGTGATAAATTTTGTTATGTTTTAAGGTTAATGTTTCCTTGTACTAACAATGCAGCTGAATATGAGGCTTTGCTTCATGGCCTTCGTATGGCTAAGGAAATGAATTTAAGTCGGGTCAAGTGCCTGGGCGACTCAAACCTTGTGGCTCAGCAAGTCTCAGGCAAGTGGGATGATGTCGCTTGAACTACGTCGGTATTTCCCCAAAGAGGAAGGGATGATGCAGCAAAGCTATGGTAGGTATTTCCCTCAGTTATGAAACCAATGTATCAATCCAGTAGGAGAACCAAGCAACACTATGTAAACGGTACCTACACACAAAGAACAAATACTTGCAACCCGACGCGTAAGAGGGGTTGTCAATCCCTCCACGGTAAAAAGATAGATAAATTTGTGGTAGATTGGATAAATAGATCTCGATAAAATGCGAAATAAAAGATGCAAATAAAAAGTGCGGCAAGGTATTTTTGAGTTTTTGGAAATATAGATATGAAAATAAAAGTGGCAAATAATAGATCGGAAAGCAAATATGAAGAAGAATAGACCCGGGGGTCATAGATTTCACTAGTGGCTTCTCTCAAGAAAAATAGCATACGGTGGGTAAATAAATTACTGTTGGGCAATTGATAGAACTTCAAATAATTATGATGACATCCAGGCAATGATCATTATATAGGCATCACGTCCAAGATTAGTAGGCCGACTCCTACCTGCATCTACTACTATTACTCCACACATCGAACGCTATGCAACATGCATCTAGTGTATTAAGTTCATGGAGAAACGGAGTAATGAAATAAGAACGATGACATGATGTAGACAAGATCTATTCATGTAGGAATAGACCCCGTCTTGTTATCCTTAATAGCAACGATCAATACGTGTCTTGCTGCCCCTTCTGTCACTGGGAAAGAACACTGCACGACCAAACCCATCACAAAGCACCTCTTCCCATGGCAAGAAAAATCGATCTAGTCGGCCTAACTAAAGCAAAGATTCGAAGAAGAAATACGAGGCTATAAGTAATCATGCATATAAGAGATCAAAAGAAGACTCAAATGACTTTCATGGATAAAATAGATCTGATCATAAACTCAAAGTTCATCGGATCCCAACAAGCACACCGCAAAAAGAGTTACATCAAATAGATCTCCAAGAGACCATTGTATTGAGAATCAAAAGAGAGGGAGGAAGCCATCTAGCTACTAACTACGGACCCGTAGGTCTACAATGAACTACTCACGCATCATCGGAGAGGCACCAATGAGGATGATGAACCCCTCCATGATGGTGTCTAGATTGGATCTGGTGGTTCTGGAACTTGCGGCGGCTGGAATTGTGTTTCGTCGACTCCCCTAGGGTTTTTGGATTTTTGGGGTATTTATAGAGCAAAGAGGCGGTGCGGGAGGCGGCCGAGGTGGGCACAACCCACCAGGGCACGCCTGGGCCCCCAGGCGCGCCCAGGTGGGTTGTGCTCCCCTCGGAGCCCCCCTCTGGTACTTCTTTGGCCCAACATGTGTCTTCTGGTCTAGAAAAAATCTCCAAAAAGTTTCGCTACATTTGGACTCCGTTTGGTATTGATTTTCCGTGAAGTAAAAAATAGCAACTGGCAGTGGGCACTATGTCAATAGGTTAGTCCCAAAAAATGATATAAAGTTGCTATAAAATGATTGTAAAACATCCAAGAATGATAATATAACATCATGGAACAATCAAAAATTATAGATACGTTGGAGACGTATCAGCATCCCCAAGCTTAATTCCTGCTCGTCCTTGAGTAGGCAAATGATAAAAACAGATTTTTTGATGTGGAATGCTGCCTAACATGTTCATCACATATTCTTTTCTTTTGTAGCATGGACATTTGGACTTTTATATGGTTCAAAGCAATAGTCTATGTTTGACGTGAAGATTTCAATACTCAAGCATATCAACAAGCAACCATGTCTTTCAAAATATCAACACTAAAGCAAGTTATCCCTAGCCCATCATGCTCAATCATTGATCCATTCATGCAACACGCTCGCATATTAGCTACACCCAATGCTCAAGTACGATCATAGTGCCCCTTAGTTGGTGCTTTATAAGAGAAGATGGAGACTCAAATAAAAATTAAAATTGCATAAAGTAAATAGAAAGGCCCTTCGCAGAGGGAAGTAGGGATTTGTAGAGGTGCCAGAGCTCAAAGCTAAAATTGAAAGATAAAAACATTTTGAGGGGCATACTTTTCCTGTCAACGAAAATGATCGAGTAGTTCCGAATACTTTCCATGCCAGATATATCATAGGCGGTTCCCAAACAGAAAATAAAGTTTATTCCTTTTTCCACCATACTTCTCATTCCACGGCTAGCCGTATCCACGGGTGCCGTCCATACCAACACTTTCCAAGGAATTTATTATTTGACAACATAAAGTAAATTCATTTTTCATTTCGGGACTGGGCATCCCTAATACCTTTGCCGTACTCTCGTGCAATGACAAGTGAATAAACACTCATCTTGAGAATAACACATCTAGCATGGAAAAATATCAGTCACCCCCTCCTGTTTCATGAGCGGTACGAGCACACAAAAAGGAATTTTATTTTGGAAAATTAGAAATGGCACATACAAATTTGCTTAGAACGGCACGGAAATACCGCATATAGGTAGGTATAGTGGACTCATATGGCAAAACTGGGTTTAAGGATTTTGGATGCATAAGTAGTATTCCTACTTAGTACAAGTGAAGGCTAGCAAAAAGATTGAGAAGCATCCAACCAAGAAACAAAAAATCTCATAAGCGAGCATTAAGCATAACTAACACCAAATAATGCACCACAAGTCGGATGTAATTTCATTGCATAACTATTGACTTTCGTGCTTGCATAGGGAATCACAAACCTTAACACCAATATTCTTACTAAAGCACAATTACTCATCAACATGACTCACATATCACTATCATCATATCGCAAAACTATTACAAAGAATCAAGTTTAATTTGTCCAATGATCTTCATGAAAGTTTTTATTATATCCCTCTTGAATATCTATCACTTTGGGACTAGTTTCATATGTTGCTTTTGATAGCTCAAACAAATCTAAGTGAAGAACATGAGCATACATTTTTTTGTCTCTCAAAATAATATAAGTGAAGCATGAGAGCATTTCTCCAAAAATATTAAAGCACACCGTGCTCAAAAGATATAAGTGAGGCACTAGAGTAATTCCATAGCTAAAAAAAATTAAGTGAAGCACATAGAGCAATTCTAACAAATCATAGCATAATTTTGGCTCTCTCAAATAGGTGTTTTCAGCAAGGATACTTGACACAAAACAAAAAGCAAAACAAGCAAAGACTCATATAATGCAAGACGCTCCAAGCAAAACTCATGATATGTGACGAATAAAAATATAGCACCAAGTAAAATACCAATGGTCGTTAGAAGAAAGAGGGGATGCCACTCGGGGCATCCCCAAGCTTAGTTGCTTGTTCATCCTTGAATATTATCTTGGGGTGCCATGGGGCATCCCCAAGCTTAGGCTCTTGTTACTCCTTATTCCTTCATCCATCGTGATCTCACCCAAAACTTGAAAACTCCAATCACACAAAACTTAACAAAACTTTCGTGAGATCCGTTAGTATAAGAAAACCAATCTTTACTTTAGGTACTGTTACAAACCCATTCATATTTTATTTTTGCATTATATCTAATGTATTCTAACTTTATCATGGCTTATAGTCCCCGATACAAACCATAGAATCATCAAAATAAGCACACAATGCAAAGAAAATAGAATCTGTCAAAAACAGAACAGTCTGTAAAGACGCGAATTTTTCTCATACTTACGTACATCCAAAAATTCTGTAAAATTAGGAAAAGGTGGAAAATTTGTATATAAATATTGAGTTAAAAATTCAGAATTTTTGGTCTCTTATGTGAATTTAAACAATTCTGTTACTGGACGCAAAAGTTTCCATTTTTCAACAAGATCAAATCAACTATCACCCAACATGATCCCAAAGGCTTAGCTTGGCACAAAAACTAAATAAAACATAAAAACACAATCATAACAGTAGCACAATTGTGCAAACACTCAAGAACAGAAAAAAAAGGCAAAAATAAATTTTATTCATTGGGTTACCTCCGAACAAGCGCTATCGTTTTACGCCCCTAGCTAGGCATAAAGCATGGATTCAAGTATTGTCATCTTTAGTTTTGTTTTCCGTAGATGCGTTCTTATTAGGAGGTTTTGCAAAAATAACTTGAAACACATTATCCATAGTAATTTTAGCATTATCAAGTTGCCCATGTGTGTACCCCCTTTGATTTCCGGCAACAATCCAAGAATATTGTTGGTTGACATCATTGAAAACTTGTTGGATTATATGTAAAACGGGAATTTCCTTTTTAAGATTCTCATCAAAAATTTGATCGTTTCCAAGCAAATGTCTCAACATATAATCACTATTATAAAGGATCTCATCTATCATCGGTTTTTCACGGTTCATACCATAAAAATCAAAGATTTCCCTAGCTTCCCCTATTATGTAATCAAATTCATTCATAAGAACTTGGGTAGCTATCTTTTTAGCTTTAGGATCTTTTATGGATGGTAGCTCATAAAACAATCTTTGCAAGGTAGCATGGGTACGGATAAATCTATTTCCAAGTTTTAGAACTAGTGCTGATATAGCTTCCGCCTAAGATTTAGTTCTTTTAAGTATAGGAACATCATCAAGAGTCAAATTCCCAACACAACTGAAAAATTCTTGGATATGTTCTTTTCCCATAATGTTCCCTTGCCCCAAAACAAAAGTTTTGGCATCCACATTGCCAGATCATCCCATTTTAGGAGTCAGGCCATCATCTATTTCTGCCATACCAAAGTCACTCGTGATGACAAGTTCAAGCAAATAAGAGATCTGACGAGAAAAAGGTGAACGAAAAGGAGGGCGAATAAAACCGCAATTTTTTGTGAAGTGGGGGAGATGAAAAAGAGAGGCAAATGGCAAATAATGTAAATTGCAAGGAGATGAGATTTGTGATTAGGAACCTGATAGATGTTGATGATGTCTCCCCGGCAACAGTGCCAGAAATTTGCACGTTGATGGGAGACTACCTTGACTTGATCCTCCCCGACAACGGTATTTCCCCAAAGAGGAAGGGATGACGCAGCACAACGACGGTAGGTATTTTCCTCAGTTATGAAACCAAGGTATCAATCCAGCAAATAAAAAGATGTCGATAAAACGCGAAATAAAAGATGCAAATAAAAAGTGCAGCAAGTATTTTTGGGTTTTTGGAAATATAGATATGAAAATAAAAGTGGCAAATAATAAATCGGAAAGCAAATATGAAGAAGAATAGACCCGGGGGTCGTAGATTTCACTAGTGGCTTCTCTCAAGAAAAATAGCATATGGTGGGTAAACAAATTACTGTTGGGCAATTGATAGAACTTCAAATAATTATGACGATATCCAGGCAATGATCATTATATAGGCATCACGTCCAAGATTAGTAGACCGACTCCTGCCTGCATCTACTACTATTACTCCACACATCGACCACTATCCAGCATGCATCTAGTGTATTAATTTCATGGAGAAACGGAGTAATGCAATAAGAACGATGACATGATGTAGACAAGATCTATTCATGTAGGAATAGACCCCATCTTGTTATCCTTAATAGCAACGATCAATACGTGTCTTGCTGCCCCTTCTGTCACTGGGAAAGAACACCGCACTACCGAACCCATCACAAAGCACCTCTCCCCATGACAATAAAAATTGATCTAGTCGGCCTAACTAAACCAAAGATTCAAAGAAGAAATACGAGGCTATAAGTAATCATGCATATAAGAGATCAAAAGAAGACTAAAATAACTTTCATGGATAAAATAGATTTGATCATAAACTCAAAGTTCATCGGATCCCAACAAACACACCGCAAAAAGAGTTACATCAAATAGATCTCCAAGAGATCATTGTATTGAGAATCAAAAGAGAAAGAGGAAGCCATCTAGCTACTAACTACGGACCCGTAGGTCTACAATGAACTACTCACGCATCATTGGAGAGGCACCAATGAGGATGATGAACCCCTCTGTGATGGTGTCTAGATTGGATCTGGTGGTTCTAGAACTTCCGGCGGCTGGAATTGTGTTTCGTCGACTCCCCTAGGGTTTTTGGATTTTCGGGGTATTTATATAGCAAAGAGGTGGTGTGGGAGGCGGCCGAGGTGGGCACAACCCACCAGGGCACGTCTGGCCCCCCAGGCGCGCGCAGGTGGGTTGTGCTCCCCTCGGAGCCCCCCTCTGGTACTTCTTTGGCCCAACAGGTGTCTTCTAGTCCAGAAAAAATCTCTAAAAGTTTCGCTGCGTTTGGACTCCGTTTGGTATTGATTTTCTGCGAAGCAAAAAACAAGCAAAAAATAGCAACTGGCACTGGGCACTATGTTAATAGGTTAGTCCCAAAAATGATATAAAGTTGCTATAAAATGATTGTAAAACATCCAAGAATGATAATATAACAACATGGAACAATCAAAAATTATAGATACGTTGGAGACGTATCATGGGACTCTAAAGATCCACTCATGGCGGCTTATCGCCGTGCGGTTGATAATATTGCTGGTCACTTCAAAGGATATCAGGTGGATCACCTTAATCGGCGGCAAAATGAGGCGGCTGATGTGCTATCCCGGCTTGGGTCTCAACGTAAGCCGGTGCCCCCGAATACATTCCTCGATGTGTTACACCATCCTTCGGTCAAGTTGTCGTCTGAGGAGGACCTTGATATTCCTGACCCGGAGGCACAGTTGGTGGCGGCTCTTCATGTTATTCCTTACTGGACGTTGCCTTATCTGGCTTATATGAATCGGGGTGAGTTACCCGAGGATGAGATTTTAGCGCGACAGATTACCAGGAGGTCTCAGTCTATGACCATTATCAATGGCGAGTTACATCGATGCAGTGTGACAGGCGTGTTCCAACGCTGTATTCCTCCTGAGGAGGGCCGTGAAATTTTACGAGAGATTCATGAAGGTGATTGTGGTCATCATGCCGGCTCAAAATCTTTGGTGGCTAAGGCTTTTCGTCATGGATTTTACCGGTTAACAACTCATGCTGATGCAGAGGATATTGTTAGCAAGTGTGATGGGTGTTAGAAACTTTCCAGACAAGCTCATGTGCCGGCTCAGGAATTGTGGATGATCCCGATAACTTGGCCGTTTGCGGTTTGGGGGCTTGATATGGTTGGACCGTTCAAGTGGTCTAAGGATAAAAAGACCCACCTTCTGGTGGCGGTTGACAAGTTTACCAAGTGGGTTGAGGCAGAGCCAGTTAGCAAGTGTGATGCAGCGACTACAGTTCAGTTTGTTAAAAAGCTGATCTTCCGCTTTGGTTATCCTCATAGTATTATCACTGATAATGGCACTAATATGTCCAAGGGTGCTATGAAGGAATTCTGTCAAAGAGAGCATATCCTCCTTGATGTTTCTTCAGTGGCTCATCCACAATCTAATGGTCAAGCAGAACGGGCTAACCAGGAATTTTTGAGAGGCATCAAGCCCTGGCTTATGGTTCCGCTGGAATGAACGCCAGGTTGTTGGGTGGAAGAGCTTCCTTCAGTCCTTTGGAGTATCAGGACCACCCCCAACAGGTGAACAGGCTATACGCCTTTCTTCATGGTCTATGGCGTAGAGGCGGTTCTCCCCAATGATATCCATCATGACTCGCCCAGGGTGGCGGCTTACGTTGAAGCTGATAATGAGATGACGCGCCAGAACGCCCTTGATGCTTTGGATGAAGAACGTGATCTTACAGCAACCCGATCGGCGATTTATCAACAAGATCTGCGTCGCTATCATAGCCGCAGAGTCAAAACTCGGGCGTTTCAAGAGGGCAACTTAGTGCTCTGACTAATTCAAGATCATACATGCATGCATAAGCTATCCCCACCTTGGGAAGGACCTTTTGTGGTCAGCAAGAATCTCAACAATGGCTCATATTATCTCATTGATATACGTGAGCACAAGAAATCGCATACTTCTGAGCAAGAGACCAGCAGGCCATGGAACATTGCTCACCTTCGGCCTTACTACACTTGAGTCGCTGACTTTCATCGTTGTATATACCTTCATTGATGTACATACCTTCTTCTATAGTCAATAAAGCTGGTGATGTCTACTACACAACTTGTTCTTGTAGACTCGTGTTGGGCCTCCAAGCGCAGAGTTTTGTAGGACAGTAGCAAATTTCCCTCAAGTGGATGACCTAAGGTTTATCAATCTGTGGGAGGCGTAGGATGAAGATGGTCTCTCTCAAACAACCCTGCAACCAAATAATAAAAAGTCTCTTGTGTCCCCAACACACCCAATACAATGGCAAATTGTATAGGTGCACTATTTCGGTGAAGAGATGGTGATAAGAGTGTAATATGGATGGTAGAAATATATTTTTGTAATCTGAAAATAAAAAAAAAACAGCAAGGTAGCAATTGGTAAAACGGAGCACAAACGGTATTGCAATGCTTGAAAATGAGGCCTAGGGTCCGTACTTTCGCTAATGCAATCTCTCAACAATGCTAATCTAATTGGATCACATAACAATCCCTCAACGTGCGATGAAGAATCACTCCAAATTTCTTATCTAGTGGAGAACATAAGAAGAAATTGTTTGTAGCTATTCTTTTCGATCGATCTAACCAAGAGTTCGTACTAAAATAACACCAAGTTATTCTTTCCGATCGATCTATCAAGAGTTCATACTAAATTAACACGTAGCTATTCTTTCCGATCGATCTATCAAGAGTTCGTACTAAAATAACACCAAAGCAAATTCAGATTCATAATACTCAATCCAACACAAAGAAGCTCAAAGAGTGCCCCAAGATTTCTACCAGAGAAACAAGGACGAAAACGTGCATCAACCCCTATGCATAGATTACCCCAATGTCACCTCAGGAATCCGCGAGTTGAGTGCCAAAACATATATCAAGTGAATCAATATAATACCCCATTGTCACCACGGGTATTCATATGCAAGACATATATCAAGTGCTCTCAAATCCATAAAAGTATTCAATCCGATAAAACAAAATCTCAAAGGGAAAACTCAATTCATCACAACAAGATAGAGAGGGGAAAACACCATATGATCCAACTATATTAACAAAGCCCGCGATACATCAAGATCGTGACATCTCAAGAACACAAGAGAGAGAGAGAGAGAGATTAAACACATAGCTACTGGTACAAACCCTCAGCCCCGAGGGTGGACTACTCCCTCTTCATCATGGTGGCCGCCGGGATGTTGAAGATGGCCACCGGTGATGATTTCCCCCTTCGGCAGGATGACGGAACGGGGTCTAGATTGGTTTTTCGTGTCTATAGAGGCTTGCAGCGGCGGAACTTCTGATCTAGGGTTACCCATGGGGGTTTCTGTATTTATAGGATTTTTTGGTGTTGGTTTCACGCTAAGATGGGCCTCGAGGTGAGCATAACCCACCGGGGCGCGCCCGGGCCCCCTGGCGCGCCCTGGTGTCTTGTGCCCTACTCCTTCACCTTCTGGTCCTTCCACGAAGCTTCAGGGGTCTCTTTTGTTCCAAAAAAAATCGTCAAAAAGTTTCAGCTCATTTGGAGAATTTTTATTTCTGCACAAAAAACAACACCACGGTAGTTCTGCTGAAAACAGCGTCAGTCCGGGTTAGTTCCATGCAAATCATACCAAAACCTTATAAAATTATTGTAAACATGGCAAGAATACTTCATAAATTATAGATACGTTGGAGACATATCAGCATCCCCAAGCTTAATTCCTACTCGTCCTCGAGTAGGTAAATGATAAAAGAAATAATTTATGAAGTGTGAATGCTAGTAAAGTGCATAAGTTTGATCAATGATAATTTCAATCACTTTTTCTAGCATCATAACATCAACTCTTTCTCATAAAACTTATCATGAGAAAGTAGCAATTGAAAGCAGAATTTTTGTTGTGGAATGCTACCTATCATATTCATCATATACTCTTTCTTTTGTAGCATGGACATTTGTACTTGAATGATTCAAAGCAATAGTCTATAATTTGACATGAAGACATAAATACTCAAGCATATCAACAAGCAACCATGTCTTTCAAAATATCAACACTAAAGAAAGTTATCCCTAGTCCATCATGCTTAATCATTGATCCATTCGCAAAACACACTCGCATATTAGCTACATCCAATGCTCAAGTACAATCATAGTGCCCCTTAGTTGGTGCTTTATAAGAGAAGATGGAGACTCAAATAAAAATAAAAATTGCATAAAGTAAATAGATAGGCCCTTCACAGAGGGAAGTAGGGATTTATAGAGGTGCCAGAGCTCAAAGCTTAAATTGAGAGATAAATTTTTTGAGAGGCATACTTTTCCCGTCAACGAAAATGACCGAGTAATTCCCAACACTTTCCATGCTAAATATATCATAGGCGGTTCCCAAATAGAAAATAAAGTTTATTCCTTTTTCCACCATTTCTTTCACTTTCCATGGCTAGGCGTATCCACGGGTGCCCTCCATACCAACACTTTCCAAGGAATTTATTATTTGACAACATAAAGTAAATTTCTTTTTCATTTCGGGACTGGGCATCCCTATTATCGCCGCACTCTTGTGCAATGACAAGTGAATAAACACTCATCTTGAGAATAACACATCTAGCATGGAAAATATTGGCCACCCCCTGCCGCTTCATGAGCGGTACGAGCACACAAAAAGAAATTTTATTTTGAAAATTAGAGATGGCACATACAAATTTGCTTAGAACGGCATGGAAATACCGCATATAGGTAGGTATGGTGGACTCATTTGGCATAACTTTGGGTTTAAGAATTTGGATGCACAAGTAATATTCCCACTTAGTACAAATGGAGGCTAGCAAATAGATTGAGAAGCAACCAATCAAGAAACGAAAATTCACATAAACAAGCATTGAGCATAACTAACACCGAATAATGCACCACAAGTAGGATGTAATTTCATTGCATAATTATTGACTTTCGTGCTTGCATAGGGAATCATAAACCTTAACACCAATATTCTTACTAAAGCATAATTACTCACCAACACGAGTCACATATTATTATCTCCATATCGCAAAACTATTGCAAGAAATCAAACTTATCATATCCAGTGATCTACATGAAAGTTTTTATTATATCCTTCTTGAATATCCATTACTTTGGGACTAAATTTATGTATTACCATTGCTACTAACAATATCTCAAATAAATTTAAGTGAAGCACGAGAGCATAAGTATTTCTTCAAAATTTTCAACTCTCAAAATAATCTAAGTGAAGCATGAGAATAAATGACAAACTACTCCAAAAAGATACAATTGAAGATCAAATGAGTAGTTAAGTAAATGGGTAGCTAGTTGAGGACTCTCTCTTATTTAAAACTTTTAGATCTAAGTATTTTATTAAAACAGCAAGCAAATAAAATAAAATGACATTCTAAGAATAGCACACATCATGTGAAGAAGCAAAAACTTAGGCTCAACTGATACTAACCGATAGTTGTTCATGAAGAAAGGTGGGATGCCTACCGGGGCATCCCCAAGCTTAGATGCTTGAGACTTCTAGGATTATTAACTGGGAATTCCTTGGGCATCCCCAAGATTGAACTTTTGCGTCTCCTTAATTCCTTTAATATCACGGTTTCCCTAAATCTTAAAAACTTCATCCACACAAAACTCAACAAGAACTCGTGAGATAAGTTAGTACAAATCAATGCAATAACCTTATCATTCTCTACTGTAGCAAATCACTAAAATTATTATTTAACATTTCATACTAAATGCCTCTGCATATTTAATAGTCCTATCCTCAAATAGAATCATTAAACAAGCAAACATATGCAAACAATGCAAACATAACGGCAATCTGTCTAAATAGAACAGTCTGTAAAGAGTGCAATATTCATCATACTTCACTCACTCCAAAAATTCTGAAAAATCCACACACTGTATAAAATTTATTATAGCTTACTATGCAAAAAATTTCAACCTTTTATCATATTCTGACTTTTCTAGAGAATTTTTGCAACAGAGATAAACTTTCTGTTTCGAAACAGCAACTCATATACTTGCAAAATAAGCATGGCAAAGGCTATACTTGACATTTTTATTGAAGTAAAAGATGCAAACATTATTCTAAATAACAGCAAGCAAATCCTAACAAAATAAAATGACCCTCCAAGCAAAACACATATCATGTGACGAATGAAAATATAGCCCCAAGTAAGATTACCGATAATGTTGGAGATGAAAGAGGGGATGCCTTCCGGGGCATCCCAATCTTAGTTGCATGGATATTCCTTGAATATTAACTTGGGGTACCTTGGGCATCCCCAAGCTTAGGGTCTTGTCACTCCTTATTCTCCTCATATCGATATCTCACCCAAAACTTGAAAACTTCAATCACACAAAACTTAACGGTACTTCGTGAGATAGGTTAGTATGATAAAGATAAATCATTCACTTTGGTACTGTCAAGATAAGATTAATAATTGTTCTCACACAATGACTACTGCACCCTACAATTTCTACAACTTATATTAAGCAAAAACAAGCAAACTATTCATTGAAAACAGAATCTGTCAAAAACAGAACAGTATGTAAAGATCGGAATTAAGGTCATACTTTTGTAACTCAAAAAATTATGAAAAATTAGGACAACGTAGAAAATTGTAGACCCAATAACTGTAAAAAATTCAGAGTTTTTCGACGCTCCAGTGAATTTAAACAATTCTGTTACTGGGCGCAAAAGTTTCTGTTTTTGCACAGAATCAAGTCAACTATCATCCACACTATCCCAAAGGCTTTACTTGGTACTTTATTGAAATAAAATAAATAAAAAATGATTAATAAAGTAGCATAACCATGTGAACACACAAAAACAGTAGATATAAGTGTTGGGTTGTCTCCCAACAAGCGCTTTTCTTTAATGCCTTTTGAGCTAGGCATGATGATTTCAATGATGCTCACATAAAAGATAAGAATTGAAACATAAAGAGAGCATCATGAATCACATGACAAGCACATTTAAGTCTAACCCACTTCCTATGCATAGGGATTTTGTGATCAAACAATTTATGGAAGCAAGAATCAACTAGCATAGGAAGGCTAAACAAGTGCAACTTCAAAACTTTCAACATAAAGGGAGGAAACTTGATATTATTGCAATTCTTACAAGCATAAGTCCCTCCCTCATAATAATTTTCAGTAGCATCATGAATTAATTCAACAATATAGCTATCACATAAAGCATTCTTTTCATGATTCACAAGCATAGAAATTTTATTATTCTCCACATAAGCAAATTTATTCTCATTCATAGTAGTGGGAGCAAACTCAACAAAATAATTATCACGAGATATTTGATTTGCATAATCCAATTGAAAATAATAATCATGATGACAAGTTTCATGGTTATCATTATTCTTTATAGCATACATGTCATCACCATAATCATCATAAATAGCAACTTTGTTCTCATCATAATCAATTGAAACCTCCTCCAAAATAGTAGATTCATCACTAAATAAAGTCATGACATCTTCAAATCCACTTTCATCAATATAATCATCATAAATAGGAGGCATGCAATCGCTATAACAAATTTGCACATCAAATCTTGGGGGACTAAAAATATCATCTTCATCAAATATAGCATCCCCAAGCTTATGGCTTTGCATATCATTAGCATCATGAATATTCAAAGAATTCATACCAACAACATTGCAATCATGCTCATCATTTATGCCAAACATTTAATTGAATTCTTCTTCTATCAATTGAGCACAATTTTCCTTTCATCATTTTCAAGAAAGACATGATAAAGACGAATAATATGAGGCCACCTCAATTCCATTTTTTTGTAGTTTTCTTTTATAAACCAAACTAGTGATAAAACAAGAAACTAAAAGATTCGATTGCAAGATCTAAAGATATACCTTCAAGCACTCACCTCCCCGGCAACGGCGCCAGAAAAGAGCTTGATGTCTACTACACAACTTGTTCTTGTAGACTCGTGTTGGGCCTCCAAGCGCAGAGTTTTGTAGGACAGTAGCAAATTTCCCTCAAGTGGATGACCTAAGGTTTATCAATCCGTGGGAGGCGTAGGATGAAGATGGTATCTCTCAAACAACCCTGCAACCAAATAATAAAAAGTCTCTTGTGTCCCCAACACACCCAATACAATGGCAAATTGTATAGGTGCACTAGTTCGGCGAAGAGATGGTGATAAGAGGGTAATATGGATGGTAGAAATAATTTTTTGTAATCTGAAAATAAAAAAACAGCAAGGTAGCAATTGGTAAAACGGAGCACAAACGGTATGGCAATGCTTGAAAATGAGGCCTAGGGTTCGTACTTTCGCTAGTGCAATCTCTCAACAATGCTAATCTAATTGGATCACATAACAATCCCTCAACGTGCGATGAAGAATCACTCCAAAGTTCTTATCTAGCGGAGAACATAAGAAGAAATTGCCTGTAGCTATTCTTTCCGATCGATCTATCCAAGAATTCATACTAAAATAACACCAAGTTATTCTTTCCGATCGATCTATCAAGAGTTCGTACTAAATTAACACGTAGCTATTCTTTCCGATCGATCTATCAAGAGTTCGTACTAAAATAACACCAAAGCAAATTCAGATTCATAATACTCAATCCAACACAAAGAAGCTCAAAGAGTGCCCCAAGATTTCTACCGGAGAAACAAGGACGAAATCGTGCATCAACCCCTATGCATAGATTACCCGAATGTCACCTCAGGAATCCGTGAGTTGAGTGCCAAAACATATCTCAAGTGAATCAATATAATACCCCATTGTCACCACGGGTATTCATATGCAAGACATATATCAAGTGCTCTCAAATCCATAAAAGTATTCAATCCGATAAAACAAAATCTCAAAGGGAAAACTCAATTAATCACAACAAGATAGAGAGGGGAGAACACCATATGATCCAACTATATTAACAAAGCCCACGATACATCAAGATCGTGACATCTCAAGAACACGAGAGAGAGAGAGATTAAACACATAGCTACTGGTACAAACCCTCAGCTTCGAGGGTGGACTACTCCCTCCTCGTCATGGTGGCCGCCGAGATGATGAAGATGGCCACCGGTGATGATTTCCCCCTCCGGCAGGGTGCCGGAACGGGGTCTAGGTTGGTTTTTTGTGGCTACAGAGGCTTGCAGCGGTGGAACTTCTGATCTAGGGTTACCCCTTGGGGTTTCTGTATTTATAGGATTTTTTGGTGTTAGTTTCACGCTAAGATGGGCCTCGATGTGAGCACAACCCACCGGGGCGCGCCCGGGCTCCCTGGCGCACCCCGGTGTTTTGTGCCCTACTCCTTCACCTTATGGTCCTTCCACGAAGCTTCGGAGGTCTTTTTTGTTCCAAAAAAAATCATCAAAAAGTTTCAGCTCATTTGGAGAATTTTCATTTCTGCACAAAAAACAACACCACGGTAGTTCTGCTGAAAACAACGTCAGTCGGGTTAGTTTCATGCAAATTATACCAAAACCATATAAAATTATTGTAAACATGGCATGAATGCTTCATAAATTATAGATACGTTGGAGACGTATCAGCTGGCACCCCCAAAAAAAATTCAAGGTCTCTGTCGTTTCGTCTCACATATTCTGTGCCTAAGTCTTTATTGGTTGATCGACTTTTCATGCCGACTTATAAGGTCACTTGGGGGCTTCCTGCTCTATGAGCATAGCTACATAACCCTCTTGATCGGCTTTTATGCCATGTTATAGGTCATTTGGGGGCTTCCTGCTCTATGAGCATAGCTTCATAACCCTCTTGATCGGCTTTTGTGCCATGTTATAGATCATTTGGGGGCTTCCTGCTCTATGAGCATAGCTTTATAATCCTCTTGATCGGCTTTTATGCCATGTTATGGGTCATTTGGGGGCTTCCTGCTCTATGAGCATAGCTTTATAACCCTCTTGATTGGCTTTCATGCCATAGGTTGCTTGAGGGCTTCCTACTCTATGAGTATAGCTTCATAACCCATTTTGACCGGCTTTTATGCCATGACTGAGTTAAACCTGCCTGTTTGCAACTTGCTACTCCACCAGGTGACCCGCCAAACTCTTGATAGTCAATCTTTTAAATAAGACCCTGAACTAGTCAAGGTTAAAATGGCGGCTTATGTCACGTGAGGGCCGGCTTACAGTAAGCTAGGATAAACTCACCTGTCTGCTGTAGTCTCTCCGCTATGTGGCCCGTTCGTACTCTTAACAGTTAATCTTTTTCAGTAAGACCCTGAACAAGTTAAGGTTTAAGCGACGGATTTATGTCACGTGAGGGCTAGCTTACGGGATGAAAGGCTTTTTATGCCAAGCTTCTTTGAAGCAACAAATTGAGTTTTTTCAAAAACTAATCTATTTTGGTCGTGCCTTACAAGCCGGCTTAACAAATTTTGAGTTATACATACTCTATGTTTCTGTTTTGCAGAAGTTTTTACAGATGAGAAGCTGCCGGGTCATATGGATCCGGGTTATATTGCTCTATATTGGGTTTATTGAGGCTATAGGCCGCCAAATTAATCTTTTCAAAGACTAGAGATGATTATGAATCGCCATGGATTGTTGAGTTATCTAACTCGCCCTGGGTTATGATTATAAGCCGCCAGTTCAAGGATAAATGGCTCTTTGATGGATTATATAAGCCGCCAAAGTCTTTTGGCAATGTTGCCAAAATAGCTGTGTATAATAAGGTCACAGAAGTTCAAACTATTAAAGCATAAGTTGATAAGAACATGCACGAAGGCATGGCAGAGCAGATAATTGTTTTTCAGCTACCTATTACAAGGCTACAGCTGAGCCTGCGAGTTTTTCGCTTAAGTGTTTTTTCATCCCTCTAAGCCGGCCACTATGTCGTCCGGGTTAGAAGTGGACGGGTCTGCGTCTTCATGGCGCCTTGAGCTTGAAGCCCCCAGGTCATCCTGTGCCAGCTCTTCGTCATTGGCCATCTGGAGATTGGCCGAGGTCCAGTCGATGCCGGTTAAAGCTTCAAATGTTGCTTCTTCATTAAGTATAACAGAAGAATCAAGATCAGGAGCGAAGATATGCTTACGCCTTGGCGGAGTAAGGTCTATAACATCATGGGATGGCGGCTTAATCTTAGCATTGTTGCTATCATAAGCCGGCTGGTACTTGCTCAGATCCAGCTCCTGCACAAGCTTACACGCCAAGGGCCGCATCTCTCTAACGCATCTGTTGAAGTCCTCCTCTTCAAAGATCGACCCATCATCTTTTAACTCCGGACACCCGGCAGCCATTTCTTCCGGGTCTAGCTCTGATTGCCAAGCTTTGGCCTGGCTTAGAGCAACAATGGCTCCCGCGCGGTCGGCTGATAACTTTAGTTCTTCAATTTGACCCAGCATTGTTGAAAGTTGATCCAGCACAGTCTTGATGAGGGTTGGAGGTTTTTTGCCACTTGATAAGGCCACAAGGCTGCGCAAAGTTCCAGTGTATAACTGCTCAGTCAATGAATAAGCCGCCTTCAACTTTATCAGCATATTTTGACCAAGACTGGCGCTTCTGGGGCCTGTTAAGTTTTTTGCACAAGAGTCGCCAGGCGGGTTAGATATTATATACTATGAATTGCCAGGGGGGTTAAAGATATATCAAAACAGAGGATGAATTGCATATTAAACTTACCAAAGATGGCGGCTGACATTTCAGAAATATGTTGCTTTAAGCCGGATAGCTCTTCAGTTACCGGTTTAAGCTGAGCCTCAGCATCTTCTGCTCTCTTTAGAAGATTAGCCTTCTCAGTTTCCAAGGCGGCTCTTTCTTCATCGAATTTGGCTTTGATCTTCTCAATATCTTCCAATGATGATTTTAGGCTTAATTCTGCCTTGGCGCGCTCACTTTGCTGAGTTTCCACATTCTTCTTCAGCTTGACGATGTTTGACTCGCCCACATTCAATGCTTCCTGCCAAGGGTTACAAGCAATGATTAAGATGGTTAAGTTCATATTCAACAATGGTATTCAAGTCCCAAGCACATTGCAAGCAACATACTTGGCACTTGGGGGCTAATGTAGGTCATTTCAACTTATAAGACCTGGCTCATCTTATCAAGATAAGCCGGCCCTTGGGGGCTACAGATTTGGTTCTTAAGCAATGGTTGAAAGACCTGACTCATCTTATTAAGATAAGTCGGCCCTTGGAGGCTACCTATTTGGTTCTTAACAATGACTTAAAGATCCGGCTCATTTTATCAAGATAAGCCGGCCCTTGGGGGCTACATATTGGAAATTTTTGCAAAGTCTAAAGCATATTCATTGTCATTCCTATACTTAAGACTTGGGGGCTAGTATGGACATATATATATATGCAAGGCTAAATAGGAGTTGGATATCTTCATACCTCATATTTCTGCTTCATTAACTGGACTAACCCGGCTTCCATGTTCTGGCTTGTGTGAAGGCGGCTTAAATAGCCCGCGTACACCTCACTTGCATTGAATGAGGAGTAGCTCTCCAATTTGGCCTTGCCCTTCTCCAATGAGGGTATTTCTTCCTTAGTGGAGTGCTTGGTTAGCACTTTGGAGACCTCGGGCGCCTTAAAGGCTGACCCGGTAACAGCAATGTCATCAATATCAGCAGTAGCAGGGTTCTTGTCAGTTGACTTGGTAGGAGTGGGCGGCTTAGGACTTGGCGGGTCATGACTGGCGGCCGGGTTAATCTCAGTGTCCATTGACTGAAAGACTGCAACATCTGTTTGCGGAGGCAGATCATTTTGTTGATTAACAAGCTCTTCGGGGTCTTGGATGGGGGCCTCAGAGATTTCCAACGCTTGCTTCTCCGGCTCAGAAACTTCGGGGGCTCTGGAAGAACTGCCCAGCTTCTGCTTCTTGCCAGACTTGGCTTTGGCTCTATGACAAAAATATGAAAGTTTATGAGCATATCACCACAAGTTCTTTATCAACAAATGAAAATATTTACTCCTGAGCAACAATGAAGACAGGCATTTGGGTTCCACTTGAGTCGCCAGATGATGGTGGCATTCCCTGATAGTTTGAATCAGAAGGATTAAGAGGTTGACGCATAAGACCGGCCTTTGGAAGGGATAGAGTCGGGCTATGAGGCACCTCGTTATGACGCTTGCGAGGAGCCGGCGTGTTGGGTAAGCCGGACACAAGATCTTCAGTGCCGTCACTCCGGGTCATACGCCTCGATTCATGTTGCCGTTTCTTCAAAAGAAAGTCGGGGGTCCAAGTGAGCAAGAGGATGAGAAATATCACTTTTCGGATGACCCCCTGAGTTTTCTTTCTTGGCAAGGGTTCTGGGTCAGAAGAGATAGGGATTACCTCTATTTCAGGGGCCTGGCTTGTCTCCACGTCGTCCTGAGAGGAATCAGCATCAATAAGTTGCATAAAATGAAGACCAAGGGAGTCAAGTTCTACCTCCGACTCATCTAGCTCAAGAAGTTCTTCTACCGTTTGTTTCTTACGGCAGCCCGTAGCACGGGTCTTCCCTCTAGGTTTCTTGGCTGGAGCGGCGGCTTGCAGTTTCTTCTTCCAGAAGGGAGAGTTGGCCTGTTTATATATAAGCAATAAGGTTAACAAGTATGACGTACAAGACATAGATAAACAAGATGAAGTTCTGTTCAAAATACTTATATCTGGAGCCGGGTTAAGAGCGCAGAAAGGATTCAATCCCGCTTTGCGGCAATTTTCCAGAGACTCCCCAAGCAGCGTTTTAATTGTGTCGTTGATCTCTTTATCAGTCAGACACATTTGGTTGTAGCGCTGTGAGTCCTTTGTATCACCGGTGTATTGGCACATTAAGCCATTGCACCGGCTCAGCGGTAAAATTCTCCATGCGACCCAGCAGCGGACCAGATCAACTCTAGTTAAGCCCTTGGCAATCAAAGCTCGAATCTTTGAAAAGGTGGAGGCATACTGGGCGCGCTCTGTAGCAGTCAATCAACCTAGAAGCACGCCATTGGTGGTGAGCCGGTAGGGGCGGTAACCCGGCAAGGGATTTTCTCCAGCTGGGGAGGTGTCGTTGCAGTAGAACCAGGCATAGTTCCAGTCCTTGGGATGGCTGGGCAGTGCGGATGAGGAAAGGTCACATCTCTCTGCCTCTGGATGGAAACACCTCCAAGCTCAAGGCTTGGCCCATCAGACATTTCAATCTGGCGGTTGATGTAAAAGTACTCTCGAAAGAGCTCAACAGTGGGTTCTTCTTGAAGATACACTTCGCAGAACACTTGAAAGTGGCACAGATTGGAGACGGAGTTGGGACCAATGTCTTGGGGGTGAAGGTTGTAAAAATGCAGAGCGTCTCGGAAGAATTTTGACCCGGGAGGTGAAAAGCCACAGAGAAGGTGATCCGCAAAAATGACAACTTCACCCTCTTTAGGTTGAGGAGTAGTTTCAAGACCTGGAACCCGCCAGTGGATAACATCTTTGGCTGGCAAGAGTCCCATGTCCACATACTCATTCAGTGAGGGCTCGGAGACTCTAGAAGCAACCCAATCGCAAGAATTGGGACCCTTAGTCATGATTGATCGGGTGAAAAGGCTGCGACCAAGGAGTAAGAGCGTGGCGGGTTACAATTGCAACAGTAAGCCGCCTAAGTGATTATATGATATTTCAGTAGTAATGAACTAGCTGTGGTTAAAAAACTACATATTACAATGAGCCATTAAGGGATTATGAGCTGCCCTAGCCATAAGGTGGGGTAATTATCAGTCCATAAGAATATGGCGGGTTAAGTTATGAAAGTATGAGCTGGCAACATGTTGGTAGGTAATTGAAAGAAGCACCTTGGAATTCTTGGCGGGTTACAAATTTGTTATTAAGCCGCCCGAACAATGAAGGGAGGGTCAATTATCTACGGATCCAAGGTTATTGGAATTTTGTTAAGTGTGGGGCAAACAAGTTTTTACAGATTGCAGCTATATTTATGGATCTACAGCAGTTCAGAAAAAGTGAATAAATTGCTAAACCTAGAGTGCAACAATGGAAGAACTAACAGCTGAGTGTGGATTCAGAAAAAGAAGGGATCTATCCAAGATGCAAAAGTAAGGGTTAAAAATTGTTTCCGCCCTAGTCCTACCCTGTTCTTGGATTGAAATATGACTTCTAGACAGAGGGTGGATGAACTTGGATAAACTTGGATGAACAACGATGAACTCCATGAATTCGAGTGCCCTAATGTGGATCTGAGCAGGGGGAAGAACAATACCTGACGGTGTTGGTGAAGAGCGGACGAGCGCCGCAGATCTCTGGTCCCAACAGGTCGATGCAGCGGCCTTGACGGAGTTGCTAGCGAAGCTTGGCTAGGGCGGCGGAGCTCCGGTTGCGATGGACTACGCGAGGAAGAAGAAGAGAAGGAGACGGGGGTGAAAAGTGAAAAGGCAGGCCCCCCGTCCCTATTTATAAGGGAAAAGACATAATAATTACTATAGCGTGAGGGGCGCCTCGATTTTCGAAATAAATGGTTAATGCAAAGATCCGTTGTGACGTCATGAGGTTCTTTTCTGAATTTAATAACATGACATCATCTTTTTTTATATGGCGGGTCATGAAGATCTATTCAAGGTTGAAGTGTTAGAACAACCAAAGGAGACTCGCCAACCAGAGAATGAAGATTGACATGAACAGGTTCAAATCAATCTAGGGCCTAATCTTGGGGATATAACCCCATGGTGTGACCCGCCCAGGAGGGGCCGGGTTACACTGTTGGCGACTTAATAAGGAAGCTTGAGCAGGCCCAAGAAGCCAAGACCTAAGAGCCTGGAGGCGGCTTACGAGGTGGGTCAATTGATGGCCCAAGACCTGAAGGCGGAGCGTGACTCGAAGGTGTAAGCCGCCCAATGGTAACTTGCCTAGCAAGGCAAGGGGATTTAGAACCAGAGTCGGTTACATTATATAACCCGGCTTGGACTCTTGTAAGCCCAGGGCCTCGACCTGTGTATATAAAGGCGAGACCCTGCGGCGGCTAAACTTAAGGAACAATCAATCGAGAACTAGGTCAAGCGATTCCGCACCCTTGTAATCGATACTCAATCTATAATCTACGAGAGCAGGAGTAGGCTTTTACCTCGACCGTGAGGGGCCGAACCTGGGTAAATCTATGTCTTTTGTCCCGTTCAACCCCTTCAAGCTAGTCACTGTAGCAATGGCTCCACACCTAAGTCCTTTCACAAGGGCATCTGCTGTGTTAACCCCACGACACTTGTCCTTAGAATTTTGAAGGGGTTCTGCATCCTCTTGTCCTTGCCACGCCACTATTGAACTTATCTGAAATGTACTAGATAAAACCATTAGTCCAACAAAATATATGTTGACATTAATTACCAAAATCACCCAGGGAGCACTTGTGCTTTCAAATCTGTGAAACCATCAGTCACGGTACCGACATACCCGTGGGTTGTTACAAGATGAAACAATATTTGAAGAGTGGTGGCATGCGAAGCAGTAGATCATGAGCAGTTTTGGAAAGAATAGGTAGAAAAAGTGGATCGCGCAGACTATTAGGGAAAATACGGATGGAAAAAAACCCTCTTCTAATTATCTGCAAGCTTAATTACCTGCGTGCCTAATTAATTGATTGCATTACTAACTCAGTTTGCAAATTGATTTCACACGAAAAAAAATCCTATTTAAATGAAACTAATTAGTTATAGATGTAATTAATCGTCTAACTAGTTAATTGCATTATTTTCTTGATTTCCAAATTGATTCGGCTCTCGGTTTCCACATTGATTTTGCATTAGTGGTTGCGTGCGACACGACGTACACATTCCCCTTTAACAATAGTAGATATTTTGTTAGCATTGCTGATGATGTTATTTTGTATCATTTTCAATCATATATGTCTCTCAAAGGGGTTTAATCTGACCATAGTGGTAAGTTATAGATCTATATCTCTAATAATTATTTGATTTGATTTTTATGCCTTTTTAATGAAATTATACGTTTGATGTTTTGAAGATATTGATACTCCTTCTGTTATTAATCACGTTATGGGTGGCTAAGATGAAGTAAATAATTGATTTGATATTCTTTTGTATCCTTGTATTATTATTTGTAGTTTTTCCATTTTTATCTATTGTGTTGAATCGTTAATCATTGAGTTTGAATTATAGACTTATTTTTTTGAATGAGAATTCTAGACTTATTGAGCAACTGTACTTTATTTTGTATGTTTTCGCATGAGATATTTGTTTTGAAATACTTTGAGGCACTCCCTCCGTCCCAAATTACTTCTCTTACATTTGTCTAGATATGATTTTATTTAACGTCCAGAATAAACAGATATGAACGGACAAGGAAGTTTGGTGGCGCTGGGATATGGGCAGCGTAGCTTCAGTTTCTGTGCCTGATTATTGGCGCCGTCACGTAGAAGGGATGGCATGGTGCAGCGATTTATTCCTCGAGCCCCCTTTCTGCCCGATGAAGTCTGTCCAGTAGAGACTTCATCGAGGAGGTGTCGCTCTCCTCCGTCTGGCCGGAGGAGTGGTCGGTCCTCTATTGTTGGTGGTTATTCTCGACGCCGGTGGTGGTTTGTTCTTCCCAGTTCTATCTTCTATGTAGGGTCTCATTGGTGGTGGCCTCTCTACAAGTGTGCTGGTCCTCTTGGATCGAAGATCGGAGACTTCCCGTCCGCGTAGGTGCCACGCGAATCAAGGTCAGGTCGGCTTAGGGTGAAGCGGCAACGGTGGCGGCGGCGCGCCCTCGACTCACACTAGTTGATGGGGTTGTTAGCTACTCCTTAGACATGGATATAATTTCTGGTAACTTTGGGTTTCTTGTAAAGCTATTTGGTATTTCAATATAGCCTGGGGGCTTTTCCGCAAAAAAGGACACGACTTCATATAGACATGTTTAGTGTTAGATATATCCGTATCTGGACAGATACTCCCCCCGCCCCTTTTATGTTAGTACAAAGTTGAGTCATTTATTTTGGGATGGAAGGAGTATAAGACAAGTAATTTGGGATAGAGATAATATTATTTTGGGTAGTTAAGTGCCAAAAAATTCCATGTTGCCATTTTTTTGCCTGGGGTTTGCTTCTTCCCTCTTAATTTTTAGACAACTGATAAATAGCAAATATGAACAAACAGAGATGGAGTAGTAACTAGCAAGTCCAAAGGAAAACGTGAGTAAAATTTATGTTGGGAGCACCTGGAACTCAGCTAGCTGAGATTTGTCTATGGTCTCATTCACATAACATCATCACATATGTTGGCTAGACTTATTTCTTCTCCCCAGGATTTGCACATGTCCTGTTGTTTTTTCGGGCTTGTCCTTTTGTTCTCCTATCGCAAACATACGAGTCCATAAGAGAAGCACTTACGTCTTAGTCATCTGGCCTGTACAACATATTTTTACTTGCCATAACACAGTTTTGGAGTGTTTTCTTCGCTGTCCTAAAAATAGGGTGTTTTCTTCGTTGTTTTTTTAGTTTTTACTCAGTTCTGCAGTAATCACCAGCATGATATCTCTGGCGCACAGGATCTATGCCGGTTTTGTTCCATGCATTATTTATTTATTAAAAATCTATCAAATTGTTTAAATATGATGGATTTTGCAGTTTGTCTGTGGGGAATTGGTCGCTACTTCTTTGCCTGGGCTGACCATCTCCTATTGTTGCTGGGTTGGGATAGATTTTCATTAGCTATGTACACAAACAAACAAAAAACACTATCTAGATGAGCTTGTCATCACATGAAGAAAAGACCCTATAGGAGAAGGCAAAATCGACCCTACAGGAGAGTGAGTAGTAACAATATTTTAGAGAAAAATAACCAAGTTTTTTTTTCAAAAAGGTATGGCCTGACTTAAAACATGCAATGACGACCTCATTTTAAAACTTGCAGCCGCGACCCTAACTTGAAAACTTGCAGTTGCGACCCCACTTGAAAACCTACAATTGCAACCCAAAACTTTGTAATCCACTTCAAAACTTTGTGTTGCGACTCCACTTGAAAACTTGCAGTTACAACCCCACTAAAAACTTGCAGTTGCAACTCAAAACTCTTGCGACTCACTTGAAAACTTTCAGTTACGGCTCCACTTGAAAACTTGCAGCTGAAACCCAATTTGAAAATTTGCAGTTGCGTCTCCACTTGAAAACTTGTAGTTGCGACCCGACCGTGAAAACTTGCAGTTGCAACCTGACTTTAAAACTTGCACTTGCACCCCTCTTTTAATACTTGCAGTTGCGACCCCACTTGAATACTTGCAGTTGCCACCCAACTTTGGAAACATACAGTTGCGACCTGACTTTGAAAACTTGCAGTTGCGACCCGACTTTGAAAACTTACAGTTGCGACCTGGCTTTGAAAACTTACAGTTGCGACCCAGCTTTGAATACTTGCAGTTGCCACCCAACTTTGAAAACATGCAGTTGCGACCTGGCTTTGAAAACTTGCAGTTGTGATCCGGCTTTGCAAACTTGCAGTTGCGAGCCTACTTTGAAAACTTGCAGTTGCGACCCGGCTTTGAATACTTCCGTTGCCACCCGACTTTGAAAACATGCAGTTATGACCTGGCTTTGAAAACTTGCAGTTGCGACCCAGCTTTGCAAACTTGCAGTTGCGACCCGTCTTTGAAAACTTGCAGTTGCGACCCGGCTTTCAGAATTTGCATTTGCAACCCGACTTTGAATACTTGCAGTTGCGACTCGACTTTGAAAATTTGCAATTGCGACCCGACTTTGAATACTTGCAGTTGCGACCCGATTTTGAATACTTATAGTTGTGACTCGACTTTAAAAACTTGTAGTTGTGACCCGATTTTGAAAAACTTGCAGTCGCGACTCGACTTTGAATACTTGCAGTTATAACCCCACATGAAAACTTTTAGTTGCAACCCGGCTTGAAAATTTGCAGTTGCGACAATATTTGAAAGCCTGCAGTCGCTGCCACATTTGAAAAACGGTTGTTCGCGATCAACTTTTGAAAACCACACGGTTGCGACTCCATCTAAAAACTAATACTTGCAACCCCGACTTCATAGATTGCAATTACGACCCAATTTGAAAAACTTATAGTTGTGACTGAACTTAAAAACTTTGGTCACATAAAAAATTTGACTGAAAAATGCCTGGAAAAGACATTTCTACCGAGAAGGCATGAGCTTTGATATCATTAGAATAAAAACAAAAAATGACACAAAAAGATTAAGTAAAAATGAGGAATAAAAAATAAATTAAAAGATGAAAATAGGAAATAAAAATGGAAGAGAAAAACTAAAAAAATAGTGAAATCGCTAAACAATCAATTTTTCAATCTATGTAACAAATGAATATTAAGCTAAAAACAAAATGAAGACACTAAATTAGAAAAAGGGAGAAGAGTGGAATAATGTTCTACAACATATAGTGGAAAAAAACAATTAATCATTAGAGAAAAAAGAAGAAGAAAGAAAGTCATTACAAAGAGTTGACCCCTCGAAGCTACGGTCAACGAATGACAGTAACATGATTCAAAAAGAAAACAAGTGACAATAACATGCACGGACCAATGCAAACAGCTAACAACGATTCACATCCTTGAATCATATCCTTTTTCTCTTTTTTGAATTGGTAAAGAAGAAGAAGAAGAAGAAGAAGAAGAAGAAGAAGAGCCCCTACAGCGCTCCATGAACAAAAAAAACAAAAAAAACTACTGTAGTACTCATGCACATGGAGTACGAGATTAGAGCCGCGTCGCTCGGACATACCGCACAATGACTATAATCTGATGCGTGACGATCGAACGGTTAAAAAAGTGATTTAGACCATAATTAAAACTCAGCTAGCTGAGTTTCAGCAAAACAGATTTATGTTTGTATAACGGTGATGAAACAACACAGCAATTCTGGCCGTGGAATTTCCCCCCATGTTCGGTGGCACGAACTCGTCAACGTTGTGGCCACTCTTTCTCAAAGAAAAGATAAAAAAACACAGAGCTCAAATTGCAAACGAGCACCCGCTCCACTGTGTCGTGTCGCGTCCCCGTTGGCCGTGGCCGCCGCGTCGGTCTCAACGTCACCTGAACGTCGCTCGGCAAACGGGGCACGTCGGCCGCAGGCGCAGCCAGGCGTCGACGCACCGCGCATGGAATGCGTGCCGGCAGACAGGGAGCGCCCGTACCGTCTCCCCTTCCTCGACAGCGCCCAGGCACACCGGACAGTCCGTCGTGGCGACGGCAGCAACGTCGCCCGGCCGCCCGGCCACGAAGGATGGCAGCCGGGATATGGTGGCGCCGTCGAGGCCCGAGGCGTAGCAGTAGCTCGCGACGACCGCGTCACTGGCGACCACCCCGCTCAGGCCGCTCAGGCTGGCGACCAGGTGGTGCGCGTAGGGCACCAGGGCGTACCGGAGGAGGAAGGCCGCGAGGGAGACGGCGGCGAGCTCGACTCCCCAGCCGCTGTACACTCTGATCAGGAACCCCGCCATGTCGACGGCGACGTGCACGGTGGTCGCCATCGCCGACACGGCGATCGCACCTTGCTGCCTCGCGGCCGCGCACTGGCGCTCTACCAACGGGTGCACAAAGGCGCGCGCTATCCTGTTTGCTGCAAGGTTTGGTTTGGGACAGAAAAGGCTTGCGATGAAGAAGCACCGAGCTAACCAACTGCAGACTGTTCGCCCTTGGTTATGTCTGCGGGATGACCATCATCGCGCACGGATTGGTCGCGCGTGCGGCCGCTGCTCCACTTGGTTCGCCGAGCGGCGATTCAGAGTTTCCAGACTGTTCCGAGCTTCTCGGTCGGAATGAAGAGGTTGGGCAATGATGCCGTCGGTGGGCGAGGCAGCGTGCAAATTGGCGCGCGGTGGGGATCTGGACTGGATGAAACGGGCGGGTGCCACGCCGCTGTCAGGCAACGGCCGAGTTAATGTACAAACTGGATCCCTGGAATATTAGTATCAAATACGTACATGGAATAGTGTTTGGCTTTGCCCCAAAAAAGGAAAAAGGAACAGTATATTTGGTAGGAGCACTTTATTTTCTTCGAAAGTACAAGTGTTGGTGCAGTATTTTTCCAGTTTCCTTTGATGGCTGTGTTCTTCTCTTTGATTTGAGATCTGTGCAACTGAAACAATATCCTGTGCAGTACAAAGATTGCAAGGAGACTAATTCCCTGTTCGAATTAGCAGAACCGACGGAGTTAATGCACCTATGTTTGCAAGCTTCAGCAAGTTGAGCGACGGAGTAATGCACCTATATTTGCAAACTTCAGCAAGTTGAGTGCTGTTGTACATTAATAATCATGGCCGACTGTTTCGTACCTGCTTAGAACTCGGTAGGGCATCACGTTGCCGACCAAAAACAAACAAGCCATAGAGGAAATAAATAAACGGAAATTCGTCTCAAGTGCTTGGCGTCGAAACTGGATACCACCTCCCGAGTCGCTCCCCTCCCGGGCGGCTCCGGAGGCCCTTCACCACTAATCTTCGTAGGAACTCTTCCGATCTGCATCTCCTGCCGTCGCTGCTGCCGACGCCGGCGGCGGTGGCGGCGCCCATCCCGTTAAAGACGGTGGGCAGGAAAGGTGCTTCCTTGGCAGCGTCACACGGGAGGAGGTGGGGCGCTGTTTGAGGGCATGGGGCGGCGCGGCCGTCTTGGCCGGTGCCTGAGGACCCTGGTAGAGCGGCGTTGAGGGGGGAGGTGGTGCACCGCCGCCATGGCCGTCTTCGGCTTGCGTGGTGTCAGATCTGGGTCACCGGGTCTCGATCTGGGTCACCTGGGTCTCGATCTGGGCTGCAGGGCTCCGATCTGGGCCACTGAGGCCCACTCAAGGCTTGCGCTGCGGGGGGAGCTGGTTGTGGCCTTGGACACGCCGACGACGACCGGCGGATGCGAGTTGGGCTGTCCTTTCCTCTTCTGTCGTTCCTGCTGGGTGGTGCTCGCGACGTGGGGGCTTGCGAGTCTTCAGAATAATGGTGGTGGTCCTAGCATTCTTCTCGCATCAAGGTAGCGTTCAACGTGTCTGCTCCTCTTTGATCTGGCCATGAGATGTGTTCCGGATCTTCTGCTAGAGATCTTCAAGGATTGGCGTATGAAGCTCTTGGATTTCTGGATATGATGAATTCCGGTCGTGCACACACATATCTGCCTGCGTGGTGCTACTTCTTGAGCTTGCGTTGGTTTTTGGTTTTATAGATCTGAAAATAATATCGTAAAAGTAGACCCGTGGGCCATAGTTTTCACTAGAGGCTTCTCTCTTGAAAGAACGCATACGGTGGGTGAACAAATTACTGTTGAGCAATTGATAGAAAAACGAATAATCATGACGATATCTAAGGCAATGATCATGAATATATGCATCGCGTCCGTAACAAGTAGACCGACTCCTGCCTGCATTTACTACTATTATTCCACACATCGACCGCTATCCAGCATGCACCTAGTGTAGTAAGTTAATAAGAACAGAGTAACGCCTTAATCAAGATGACATGATATAAAGGGATAGATCCAATCAATATGGTAAAACCCCCCATCTTTTTATCTTAATGGCAACAATACAAATACATGCCTCGCTACCCCTTCTGTCACTGGGTGAGGACACCGCAAGATTGAACCCATCACAAAGCACCTCTCCCATTGCAAGAAAAATTAATCTAGTTGGCCAAAGCAAATCAATAGATCGGGGAGAAATACAAAGATATCTTAATCATGCATAAAAGAGTTCAGAGAAGTGATGACCCACAAGTATAGGGGATCAATCGTAGTCGTTTCGATAAGTAAGAGCGTCGAACCCAACGAGGAGCAGAAGAAAATGACAAGTGGTTTTCAGCAAGGTATTTTCTGCAAGCACTGAAATTGTCTGTAACAGGTAGTTTGATAGTAAGATAATTTGTAACGAGCAAGTAATGATAACGGTAAATAAAGTGCAGTAAGGTAGCCCAATCCTTTTGTGGCAAAGGACAGGCCAAAATGGTCTCTTATGATAAGCAAAGTGTTTTTGAGGGTACACGGGAATTTCATCTAGTCACTTTCATCATGTTGGTTTGATTCGTGTTTGCTATTTTGATAATTTGATATGTGGGTGGATTGGTGCTTAGGTGTTGTTATTATTTGAACAAACCTCCTACTTATGATTAACCCCCTCGCAAGCATCCGCAACTACGAGAAAAGTATTAAGATAAAATCTAACCATAGCATTAAACTTTTGGATCCAAATCGGTCCCTTACGAAGTGGCGCATAAACTAGGATTTAAGCTTCTGTCACTCTAGCAACCCATCATCTAATAACTACTCCCTCCGTTCCTAAATATAAGTCTTTGTAGAGATTCCACTATGGACCACATACAGATGTATATAGATGCATTTTAGAGTGTAGATTCACTCATTTTGCTTCGTATGTAGTCCACAGTGAAATCTCTACAAAGACTTATATTTAGGAACAGAGGGAGTACTCCACAATGCATTCCCTTAGGCCCAAATATGGTGAAGTGCCATGTAGTCGACGTTCACATGACACCACTAAGGGAATCACAACATACATATCATCAAAATATCGAACACATATCAAGTTCACATGATTACTTGCAACATGACTTCTCTCGTGACCTCAAGAACAAAAGTAACTACTCACAAATGATAATCATGCTCAAGATCAGAGGGTTATTAAATAGCGTAATGGATCTGAACATATAATCTTCCACCAAATAAACCATATAGTAATCAACACTACTAGTCACCCACAAGTACCAATCTAAGGTTCCGGTATAAAGATTGAACAAAAGAGATGAATTAGAGTTTGAGAGGAGATAGTGATGTTGAAGATGTCGATGGAGATTGCCCACCCAAAGATGGAAGAGTTGTTGATGATGATGATGACGATGATTTCCCCCTCCGGGAGGGAAGTTCCCCTGGCGGAATCGCTCCGCTGGAGGGCAAAAGTGCTCCTGCCCAAGTTCCGCCTCGAGACGGCGGTGCTTCGTCCCGAAAGTCCCCTCCTGATTTTTTTAGGTCAAAATGACCAATATACCAGAAGATGGGCACCGAAGGTGGGCCGAGGAGGGCACAACCCACCAGGGCGCGCCTGGGGTGCCTGGCACGCCCAGGTGGCTTGTGCTCACCTGATGGGCCTCCTCCGATAGTTATTTGCTCCATTATTTTTCATATATTTCAAAACAATTCTCCGTAAATTTATAGCTTATTTGGAGATGTGCAGAATAGGTGACTCTGACGTAGCTTTTTTAGGTCTAGAATTCCAACTGCCGGCATTCTCCCTCTTTGTGTAAACCTTGCATATTATGAGAGAAAAGGCATTAGAATTACTCCAAAAAGCATTATTATGCATAAAACATTATAAATAACAGTAGGAAAACATTATGCAAAATGGATGTATCAACTCCCCCAAGCTTAGATCTCGCTTGTCCTCAAGCGAAAACCGAAATCGAAAAACATGTCCACATTCTTAGAGAGAGAGGTGTCGATAAAAACAAAATACGGACATAGAAGCATCATGCATATTATTATAACAGCAAAGAACTTTAACATAAGAATTTATCACATAACTTTTATCATATAACTTCTCATGAACAAGTAACAATTCATCACAACATTGAAGTATAAAGCATAAACTTTATTGAAAACCAACAAACTGTGTTCTCGGTCAACTTTGCAACTACCATTCATCATATTTTCAGGAAGGGTCACGTATCAGAGCCTTTAGGCAAGTCCACATACTCAACCATCATTTAATCTTCTATGATTGCTAACACTCACAGCATACCCATGAACAAAAAGTTTCAACCGGACACATAGAAAGATAGGGGCTTATAATTTCGCCTCCCAACGTATTCACCTCAAGGGTGATGTCAACAACAATAACTCATGCCCACTCATATCCAACTGGATATATGTGCCTAGATCTTTCCTCACCACATGATGCTTGCAAAAAGAGAAAATAAAAAGGAATAGGGAAGAATACTTTGACTCTTACATAAAAGTAAATGCATAAAAGTAAAAGATAGGCCCTTCGCAGAGGGAAGCAGAGGTTGTCATGCACTTTTTGGTTTGTATGCTCAATCTCTTAGTGCAAAAGAACATCACGCTATATTGCCCCTTATGATAGCAACCTTTATTATGCAGTCCGTCTCTTTTATTATTTTGCCATCATAAGTTCGTACAACGCTCAATTTTCTCTTACACTAAATGATCCAACACATTTAGAAGCAATTTTTATTGCCTTATTGCACCAATGACAACTTACTTGAAGGATCTTACTCAATCCATAGGTAGGTATGGTGGACTCTCGAAATAAGATTTTGGTTTAAGGGCTTTTGGATGCACAAGTAGTATCTCTACTTAATGCGGAGTTTTTGGCTAGCAAAGATATTGAGCAAGCACCACATGTTGAAGGATCTATGACAATATAACTTCTATGTGAATATGAACAAACATAAATCATTAAATTGTCTTCCTTGTCCAATGTCAACAATTTTGACACATAATATTTAATGGGGGCTCACAATCATAAAAGATGTCCAAGATAGTGTATTTGCATGTGAATCTTCTCTTCCCTTATTAATTCTTTCATGAATTGCATCATTGACCAATGCTATGTTTGTCAATCTCCAATAAATTTTACCACTTATACTTTTCCTTATGTGATGTCATTACTTACCATAAGATTAGCATATGATCTTTTTCATTTATTTTCCTTCCTTTTTATTGGAACAAAAGAGTAAAGAAGCAAAACTCAAACTACTCTTTATTATATATCTCGCACACGATTACATAGATAGGTAGATCACTAAGCAAGCACTCGAAAAGAAAGGATTGAACTAAACTTTTATTCAACTAAATCATAGGATAACTAAAGATCAAACAAAGATAAATAAAAGCAAAGATAGTGGTGGTGATATGATACCGGGACACCTCCCCCAAGATTGGCACAAGCCGAGGAGAGTGTCCATACCATGAACTCAAGTCTCCTTTGGTGATGAAGAAGGAGGTGGTGGTGATGAGGTAGCTTCACACTTCAGGCTCAAGAGGTTCTCCAATCTACGGATGATGCTGCGAAGGGCGATGATGCGCTCTTCCAACAAAATATTTTCACGAGTGAGATATTTATTTTGCACACGAACCGTTTCAATGACCCTGAAAGCTTCAATCTCAGTAGGGGTAAGATAATCGTAGTAAGGTTGAAGGATGTCTTCTGCTTCTGCTGCCGGGATGGCCTGCCCTACTACCGGAACTTGATCTCCCGCGACTTCCTTGACCTTATCGCCCTTGATGGTTTTCTCTGGGTCCTCTCTCTTTAATTCCATCTTTATCAACCAAGCATCCCCTTCTACTTTGTTGGAGGAGGGAGAAGACATGATGCCTGGCTTAACGGATCTGACAGAAAACAACAAGAAAGAACACAAGATTTCTCCGCGATACGGTGGTCAATACGTTTGGGGGGTATATAAAGATTTTTTATCTTGGGAAACAAGCAAACGGGAGGAAAACGGAGTCAGGAAGGTTCCCGAGGTGGGCACAACCCACCTGGGCGTGCCAGGCATGCCAGGCGCGCCCTGGTGTCTTGTGCCCTCCTCGGTTGCCTTCCTGGTTGTTTTTTATTTTCCTATTTTTTGCCAAATTCCAAAACTGACAGAAAATATTTTTGCGGATTTTTCGGAGTCCGTTTACTTACCGTATCACATACTTCCTCTTTTTCATGATTCTGGAGTGTTCCGGAAGGTTTCTTTTATGTGTTCCTCCGGTGTTATGGTTTGAATAATATTGCTTTCAACATTAATAGGCGTACCTGAGATATAGTGTTTAATTCTTTGCCCATTGACCACCTTCGGATTAGTACCTTCGGCATTATTTATTTTGATAGCTACAGAGTGATAAACCTCTTCGATAATATATGGTCCTTCCCATTTAGAGAGAAGTTTTCCTGCAAAGAATCTGAAACAAGAGTTGTACAGAAGAACATATTCTCCAACTCTGAATTCCCGGTTTTGGATTCTTTTCTCATGCCATCTTTTAACTTTTTATTTAAATAATTTGGCATTTTCATAGGCTTCGGTTCTCCATTCATCTAGTGAGCTAATATCAAATAACCTCTTTTCACCGGCAAGTTTGAAATCATAGTTGAGTTCTTTAATTGCCCAATAAGCTTTATGTTCTAACTCTAGAGGCAAATGACAAGCTTTTCCATAAACCATTTTATAAGGAGACATATCCATAGGATTTTTATATGCTGTCCTGTAGGCCCAAAGTGCATCATCCAATTTCTTAGACCAATTCTTTCGGGACCTATTAACAATTTTTTGTAATATTAATTTTATTTCTCTATTCCTAAGTTCAACTTGACCACTAGATTGAGGGTGATAGGGTGATGCAATTCTATGGTTAACATCATATTTAGCAAGCATTTTACGGAAAGCACCATGAAGAAAGTGTGAACCACCATCAGTCATTAAATATCTAGGGACTCCAAACCTCAGGAAAATAACTTCTTTAAGCATCTTAATGGAAGTGTTATGATCAGCACTACTAGTTGGAATAGCCTCTACCCACTTAGTAACATAATCAACATCAACCAAAATATAAGTATACCCATTAGAGGAAGGAAAAGGTCCCATATAATCAAAACCCCAAACATCAAATGGTTCAACAGTAAGTGAATAATTCATAGGCATTTCTTGACGCGTACCGATATTACCAATTCGTTGACATTCATCACAAGATAAAACAAACTTACGCGCATCCTTGAAGGGAGTAGGCCAATAAAAACCAGATTACAATACCTTATGAGCAGTTCTATCTCCAGCATGATGCCCTCCATAAGCTTTGGAGTGACATTTCCGTAGGATTTGTTCTTGTTCATGCTCAGGTACACAACGTCTAATAATACCATCCACTCCTTCTTTATAAAGATGTGGGTCATCCCAAAGTAATGTCTTAAATCATAGAAGAATTTTTTCTTTTGTTGGTGTGTGAAACTAGGTGGTATGTATTTAGCAACAATATAATTAGCATAGTCAGCATACTAGGGAGTGTTATGAGAAACATTTATTGTAGCTAGTTGTTCGTCAGGAAAGCTATCATCAATAGGTAGTGGGTCATCAAGGATATTTTCTAACCGAGACAAGTTATCAGCTACGGGGTTCTCCGCTCCTTTTCTATCAGTAATATGTAAATCAAATTCTTGTAGTAAGAGAACCCACCTAATGAGCCTAGGTTTAGCATCTTTCTTTTCCATAAGATATTTAATAGCAGCATGATCAGCGTGAACAATTACTTTGGAATCAACAATATAAGATCTGAATTTATCACAAGCAAACACGACTGCTAAAAATTCTTTTTCAGTGGTAGCATAATTTCTTTGGGCACTGTCTAGAGTTTTACTAGCATAATGAATAACATTTAATTTCTTATCAACTCTTTGTCCTAGAACAACACCAACAGCATAATCACTAGCATCACACATAATTTCAAAAGGCAAGTTCCAATCAGGTGGTTGAACAATAGGTGCAGAAGTTAAGCCTTTCTTAAGTGTTTCAAAGGCTTCTACACAATCATCACCAAAAACAAATGGAACATCCTTTTGTAAAAGATTTTTAAGAGGCATAGAAATTTTAGAGAAGTCTTTAATAAACCTCCTATAGAAACCAGCAAGACCAAGGAAACTACGAATACCTTTAATATCTTTAGGACATGGCATTTTCTCAATTGCATCAACTTTAGCTTTATCCACCTCAATACCTCGTTCGGAAATTTTATGCCCCAAGATAATACCTTCATTAACCATAAAGTGGCACTTCTCCCAATTCAAGACAAGATTAGTTTGCTCACATCTCTGCAAAATTCGATCAAGGTTGCTTAAGAAATCATCAAAAGAAGTTCCATAAACAGAAAAATCATCCAGGAAAACCTCAACAATCTTTTCACAAAAATCAGAGAATATAGCAGTCATACATCTTTGAAAGGTAGCAGGTGCATTAGATGAACCAAAAGGCATACGTCTATAAGCATAAGTTCCAAAAGGATAAGTAAAAGTGGTTTTCTCTTGATCAGGTTGTGAAACAGGTATTTGAGAAAAACCAGAATATCCATCAAGAAAGCAAAAGTGTGTGTGCTTAGATAATCTTTCCAAAATTTGATCAATAAAAGGCAAAGGGCAATGATCTTTTCTAGTTGCTTTATTTAATTTTCTAAAATCAATTACCATTCTATAGCCAGTAACAATTCTTTGTGGAATAAGTTCATTTTTATCATTAGGAACGATAGTAATACCTTCCTTCTTAGGGACACAATGAATGGGACTTAACCATCTGCTATCAGCTATGGGATAGATTATACCTGCTTCCAGAAGTTTTAATATTTCAGTTCTTACCACTTCTTTCATCTTAGGATTCAAACGTCGTTGATGATCAACAACGGGTTTAGCATCAGGTTCCATATTAATCTTGTGCTGACAGAGAGTGGGACTAATGCCCTTAAGATCATCAAGAGTATATCCAATAGCAGCACGATGCTTCCTTAGAATTTTCAATAATCTTTCTTCTTCATGTTCTGAAAGGTTAGCACTAATAATAACATGATATATCTTTTTCTCATCAAGATAAGCATATTTCAAAGTGTCAGGCAATTGTTTTAATTCAAACACAGGATCACCTTTAGGTGGAGGTGGACCTCCTAGAGTTTCAATAGGCAAATTGTGTTTGAGCAGAGGTCATTGTTCAAAGAAAATTTTATCTATCTCATTTCTTTCATGCATATGCATATCATTTTCATGGTCTAGCAAATATTGTTCTAGTGGATCAGTAGGAGGCACAGCAATAGAAGCAAGACCAAATATTTCATCCTTACTAGGTAACTCTTTCTTATGAGGTAGTCTATTAAACTTGGAAAAATTAAACTCATGAGACTCATCACCAAAGCTAACACTGACGATTTGTTTATGACAATCTATAGTAGCATTGACAGTGTTCAAGAAAGGTCTACCAAAGATAATGGGACAAAAGTCATCTTGTGGGGAGCCAAGAACTAGAAAATCAATAGGGTATTTTATTCTCCCACACAAGACTTCAACATCTCTAACAGTCCCAAGCGGTGTGATGGTGTCTCTATTAGCAAGTTTAATAGTAACATCTATGTCTTCTATTTCAGCGGGTGCTATGTCATTCATAATTTCTTGGTATAGGGTAAAAGGAATAGCACTCACGCTAGCACCTAAGTCACATAAACCATGATAACAATGATCTCCTATTTTAATTGAGACAACAGGCATGCCAACAACAGGTCTATGTTTATCTTTTTCATCAGGTTTGGCAATTCTAGCAGTTTCATCACAGAAGTAAATAACATGCCCATCAATATTCTCTACCAGGAGATCTTTAACCATAGCAACACTAGGTTCTACTTTAATTTGTTCAGCAGGTTTAGGTGCTCTAATATTACTTTTGTGAACCACAGTTGAAACCTTAGCATGTTCCTTTATCCTAACAGGGAAAGGTGGTTTTTCAATATAAGTAGTAGGCACAACTGGATCAACATTGTAAATAATAGTCTCATCTTTAACTATGACCAGTTCTTTAATTTCTTCTTTAATTGGGGGATGATATTTAAACCACTTCTCCTTAGGGAGATCAACATGAGTAGCAAAAGATTCACAAAAAACAGGCTACTATCTCAGAGTCAAGTCCATATTTAGTGCTAAACTTGTGAAAAGCGTCGGTATTCATAAAAGATTTAACACAATCAAACTCAAGCTTAATACCTGACTCTTTACCTTCGTCGAGTTCCCAATCTTCAGAGTTACGTTTAATTCTTTCTAAAAGATCCCACCTGAATTCAATAGTCTTCTTCATAAAAGAACCAATACAAGAAGTATCGAGCATGGATGAGAAAGCCGAGCATAAAAATTCTGAATGATAATTTCTCTAGAGAGCTCATGATTGGGGCATGAATATAACATTGACTTAAGCCTCCCCCAAGCTAGAGCGATACTTTCTCCTTCACGAGGCCAAAAATTATATATATAATTCTGATCACGATGAACTAGATGCATATGATAAATTTTTTGGTGAAATTCCAACTTCAATCGATTCCAGTTCCAAGATCCAATATCATCGCATAGCCTATACCATGTCAATGATTTTCCCTTCAAAGATAAAGGGAAAACCTTCTTCTTAGCTTCATCTCTGGATAGACCTGCAAGCTTAAATAATCCACAAATTTCATCCACATATATCAAATGCATATCAGGATGTTCAGTTCCATCTCCTGCATAAGGATTAGCTAGAAGTTGTTCTATCGTACCCGAAGGAATTTCATAACCAATATTTTTAGTAGGTGCAGTAGGTTGAGGGGAAACTAATTGTGGTTCCGGTCGAGGTGAAGATACCCCGAACAAACCTCTCAAAGGATGATTCTCTATAGTAACAAGTAACAATAAATTTCAGCACATAGTAATAATTTTTCCTTACCAAGAGCGCTTCACTCCCCGGCAACGGCGCCAGAAAAGAGACTTGCTAACCCACAAGTATAGGGGATCAATCATAGTCCTTTCGATAAGTAAGAGTGTCGAACCCAACGAGGAGCAGAAGGAAATGACAAGTGGTTTTCAGGAAGGTATTTTCTGCAAGCACTGAAATTGTCGGTAACAGGTAGTTTGATAGTAAGATAATTTGTAACGAGCAAGTAACGGTAACGGTAAATAAAGTGCAGCAAGGTAGCCCAATCCTTTTGTGGCAAAGGACAGGCCAAAATGGTCTCTTATGATAAGCAAAGCGTTCTTGAGGGTACACAGGAATTTCATCTAGTCACTTTCATCATGTTGGTTTGATTCGTGTTCGCTACTTTGATAATTTGATATGTGGGTCGATCGGTGCTTAGGTGCTGTTCTTACTTGAACAAAACTCCTACTTGTGATTAACACCCTCGCAAGCATCCGCAACTACGAGAAAAGTATTAAGATAAAATCTAACCATAGCATTAAACTTTTCGATCCAAATCGGTCCCTTACGAAGTAGCGTATAAACTAGGGTTTAAGCTTCTATCACTCTAGCAACCCATCATCTAATAACCACTCCACAATGCATTCCCTTAGGCCCAAATATGGTGAAGTGCCAAGTAGTCGACGTTCACATGACACCACTAAGGGAATCACAACATACATATCATCAAAATATCGAACACATATCAAGTTCACATGATTACTTGCAACATGACTTCTCTCGTGACCTCAAGAACAAAAGTAACTACACAAATGATAATCATGCTCAATATCAGAGGGGTATTAAATAGCATAATGGATCTGAACATATAATCTTCCACCAAATAAACCATATAGTAATCAACTACAAGATGTAATCAACACTACTAGTCACCCACAAGTACCAATCTAAGGTTCCGGTACAAAGATTGAACACAAGAGATGAACTAGGGTTTGAGAGGAGATGGTGCTAGTGAAGATGTTGATGGAGATTGCCCTCCCAAAGATGGGCGTTGGTGATGATGATGACGATGATTTCCCCCCCAGGGAGGGAAGTTCCCCCGGCGGAATCGCTACGCCGGAGGGCAAAAGTGCTCCTGCCCAAGTTCTGCATCGAGACGGCGGCGCTTCATCCTGAAAGTCCCCTCCTGATTTTTTCTAGGTCAAAATGACATATATACCACAAGATGGGCACCGAAGGTGGGCCGAGGAGGGCACAACCCACCAGGGCGCGCCTGGGTGGCCTGGCGCGCCCAGGTGGGTTGTGCCGACCTGGTAGGCCCCCTCCGGTAGTTATTTGCTCCATTATTTTTCATATATTCCAAAACAATTCTCCGTAAATTTTCAGCTTATTTGGAGATGTGCAGAATAGGTGACTCTGACGTAGCTTTTTCAGGTCCAGAATTCCAGCTGCCGGCATTCTCCCTCTTTGTGTAAACCTTGCATATTATGAGAGAAAAGGCATTAGAATTACTCCAAAAAGCATTATTATGCATAAAACATTATAAATAACAGTAGGAAAACAGTATTCAAAATGGATGTATCAAGAAGACTCAAATAATATCCATAGATAATATGATCATAAACTCACAATTCATCGGATCTCAACAAACACACCGCAAAAGAAGATTACATCGAATAGATCTCCAAGAACATCGAGGAGAACATTGTATTGAAGATCAAAGAGAGAGAAGAAGCCATCTAGCTACTAGCTATGGACCCTTAAGTCTGTGGTAAACTACTCACACATCATCAGAAGGGCAGCAAGGTTGATATAGAAGCCCTCCGTGATCGAATCCCCCTTCGGCAGAGTACCGATAAAGGCCCCAAGATGGGATCTCACGAGGACAGAAGCTTGCGGCGGAGGAAAAGTATTTTTGGTGTGCCCCTTGGTATACGGGGAATATTTGGGTATTTATGGAGCTGAGATTAGGGTTAGAAGAGTCCCGAGGGGCCCACAAGCCAGGAGGGCGCCCGCCTAGGGCGCACCTGGCAGGCTTGTGGCCACCTGGTGGCTCTTCTGGTCTCCTCCCGAAGCTTCATGGTTGTCTTCTGGTCCAAGAAAAATTGTCAAAAAGTTTCGTTCCATTTGGTATTGATTTTCTGTAAAAGACAAAAACAAGGAAAAAACAGCAACTGACACTGGGCACTAGGTTAATAGGTTAGTCCCAAAAAATGATATAAAATAGCATAATAATGCATATAAAACATCCAAGATGGATAATATAATAGTATGGAACAATAAAAAATTATAGATACGTTGGAGACGTATCAAGCATCCCCAAGCTTAATTCCTACCCGTCCTCGAGTAGGTAAATGATAAAAACAGAATTTTTGATGTGGAATGCTACCTAACATGTTTATCAATGTAATCTTTCTCAATTTGGCATGAACATTCAGATCCATAAGTTTCAAAACAGAAGTTTAATATTGACATAAAAACAATAATACTTCAAGCATACTAATAAAGCAATCATGTCTTCTCAAAATATCATGACTAAAGAAAGTTATCCATACAAAATCATATAATCTTGTCATGCTCTATCTTCATCACACAAAGTATTTATCATGCACAACCCCGATGACAAGCCAAGCAATTGTTTCACACTTTTTATGTTCTTAAGATTTTTCAACTCTCATGCAATACATGAGCGTGAGCCATGGATATAGTACTATAGGTGGAATAGAATATGATGGTGGAGGTTGTGAGGAGAAGACAAAAAAGGAGAAAGTCTCACATCAACTAGGCATATTAACGGGCTATGGAGATGCCCATCAATAGATATCAATGTGAGTGAGTAGGGATTTCCATGCAACGGATGCACTAGAGCTATAAGTGTATGAAAGCTCAAAAGAAAACTAAGTGGGTGTGCATCCAACTCGCTTGCTCACAAAGACCTAGGGCAATTTGAGGAAGCCCATCATTGGAATATACAAGCCAAGTTCTATAATGAAAATTCCCACTAGTATATGAAAGTGATAAAATAGGAGACTCTCTATCATGAAGAACATGGTGCTACTTTGAAGCACAAGTGTGGAAAAGGATAGTAACATTGTCCCTTCTCTCTTTTTCTCTCATTTTTTTGTTTTCTCTTTTTTTCTTATGGGCTCTTTGGCCTCTGTTTTTTAGGCTCTTTGACCTCTTTTTATTTTTCTAAGTCCGGAGTCTCATCCCGACTTGTGAGGGAATCATAGCCTCCATCATCCTTTTCTCACATGGGACAATGCTCTAATAATGATGATCATCACACTTTTATTTACTTACAACTCAAGAATTACAACTCGATACTAGAACATAGATATGACTCTATATGAATGCCTCATGCATATGAGAACAATATGACAATGATTGTGCGTGTCATAGTAAAATGGAACTGTGGAAGTTGCATGGCGATATATCTCGGAATGGCTATGGAAATTCCATAATAGGTAGGTATGGTGGCTGTATTGAGGAAGGTATATGGTGGGTTTAATGCACCAGCGAGAGTTGCGCGGTACTAGAGAGGCTAGCGATGGTGGAAGGGTGAGAGTGCGTATAATCCATGGACTCAACATTAGTCATAAAGAACTCACATACTTATTGCAAAAGTTTATTAGCCCTCCAAACAATGTACTAATACACATGCTCCTAGGGGGATAGATTGGTAGGAAATGACCATCGCTCGTCCCCGACCGCCACTCATAAGGAAGACAATATGGGCATGCTTCGGGAATCACAAACCTTAACACAAATATTCTTACTAATCCACAATTACTCTCTAGCATGACTCTAATATCACCATCTTTATATCTCAAAACAAATGCAAGGAATCAAACTTCTGATATATTCAATGATCTTCATGAAAGTTTTTATTATATCCCTCTTGAATACCCATCATATTGGGAGTAAATTCATAACCTAAGCAAATTGCCATACTATTTATAAGACTCTCAAAATAATATAAGTGAGGCATGAGAGTTCATCAATTTCTTCAAAATAAAACCACCGCCGTGCTCTAAAAAGATATAAGTGAAGTACTAGAGCAACTACCTAGCTCAAAAGATATAAGTGAAGCACATAGAGTATTCTAATAAATTCACTTAATGTGTGTCCTGCTCAAAAGGTGTGTACAGCAAGGATGATTGTGGCAAACTAAAAAGCAATACGCTCCAAGCAAAACACATATCATGTGGTGAATAAAAGTATATAGCCTCAAGTAATTTACCGATGGATCGTAGACGAAAGAGGAGATGCCATTCGGGGCATCCCCAAGCTTATATACTTGGTTGTCATTAAATATTTACTTGGGGTGCCTTGGGCATCCCCAAGCTTAGGCTCTTGCCACTCCTTATTCCATAGTCCATCGAAACTTCACCCAAAACTTGAAAACTTCACAACACAAAACTCAACAGAAAACTCGTGAGATCCATTAGTGAAACAAAGCAAATAACCACTTTTAGGTACTATTGTAAACTCATTTCAATTTTATATTGGTGTTATATCTACTGTATTATAACTTCTCCATGGTTCGTACCCCCTGATACTACCCATAGATTCATCAAAATAAGCAAACAACACAATGAAAACAGAATCTATGAAAAGCATAATAGTCTGTAGTAATCTGGGCTTTAGCCTAACTTCTGGAACTCCAAAAATTCTGAAACATTAGGACAATGTAGGAAATTTGTATATCAATCTTTTGTAAAAAATTCAGATCAAAAACACGTTTCTATGAATTTACAAAATTCCAGAACTAAGCGTAAAAGTTTCTGTTTTTTCATAGAATCAATTCAACTATCACCCAAATCATCCCAAAGGTCTTACTTGGCTCAAAAACTAACTAAAACACTAAAACACAATCATAACAGAAGTTTAATTGTGTAAACTCATAAAAACATAAAAAAAAATTGGGTTGTCACCCAACAAGCGCTTTTCTTTAAAGCCTTTTAGCTAGGCATTGATAATTTTAATGATGCTTACATGAAAGACAAAAAATTGAAGCACAAAGAGAGCATCATATAGCATGTGGAAAACAAGTTTAAGTCTAATGTACTTCCTATACATAGGAATTTTATAGGTAAAAGATTTATCAAGGCAAGCAAAAACTAGCATATGCAAGATAGAAGAAAGAAACAATAGCAATCTCAACATAACGAGAGGTAATTTAGTAACATGAACATTTCTACAACCATATTTTCCTCTCTCATAATAATTACATGTAGGATTATAATCAAATTCAACAATATAGCTATCATATAAAAATTTCTCTTCATGATCCACATGCATAAAAGTTTTATAATCTTCCAAGATAGTGGGATTAACATCAACTAAAGTCTTGACCTTTCCGAACCCACTTTTATCAAAAAATTCATAAGATTGAACACTCTCCAAATATATGGGATTCTTTTTTCCTAGAGTTGACACTCTTCCAAACCCACTTTCAATATTATCGCAAACATATTCATCATGAGGTTTAAATAAATTTTCAAGATCATAAGAAGAATCACCCCAATCATGATCATTGCAATAAGTAGTGGACATATCAAAATTAGCATCCCCAAGCTTGGGGTTTTGCATATCAATAGCACAATTGACATTAATAGAATTTATAATAACACCATTGCAATCATGCTTTTCATTGAAGGAGCTATCGTGAATCACTTCATATATTTCCTCTTTTAGCACTTCATCACAATTTTCAGATTTACGAATTTCAAGCAAAACTTCATAAAGATAATCTAGTGCACTCAACTCACTAGCAATTGGTTCATCATAGTTGAATCTTTTAAAAAGATTAGCAAGTGGATGAGGATCGATAAGCTTTTTGTTTTTATTTCTAATAAACATGCAATTATACCAAGCGAACAAGCAAACAAACCAAGTAAGACATAAAGGCAAATGGAAAGAAGGTAATTAAAAGGCAAATATTTTTGTGTTTTTCTGAAAACATTTTAGAAGTGGGGAAGAGGAAAACAAGAGGCAAATGGCGAATAATGTAGATGCAAGAGATGAGAGTTTATGATAGGTACTTGGTAGGCTTGATGTAGCACCTCCCCGGCAACGGTGCCAGAAATTCTTCCTGCTACTTCTTGAGCTTGCGTTGGTTTTTGTTTTTATAGATCTAAAAATAATTTGGTAAAAGTAGACCCGGGGGCCATAGCTTTCACTAGAGGCTTCTCTCTTGAAAGAACGCATACGGTGGGTGAACAAATTACTGTTGAGCAATTGATAGAAAAGTGAATAATCATGATGATATCTAAGGCAATGATCATGAATATAGGCATCACGTCCGTGACAAGTAGACCGACTCCTGCCTGCATCTACTACTATTACTCCACACACTGACCGCTATCCAGCATGCATCTAGTGTATTAAGTTAACAAGAACGGAGTAACGCCTTAAGCAAGATGACATGATGTAGAGGGATAGATCCAATCAATATGGTAAAAACCCCATATTTTTATCCTTAATGGCAACAATACAAATACATGCCTCGCTACCCCTTCTGTCACTGGGTGAGGATACCGCAAGATTGAACCCATCACAAAGCACCTCTCCCATTGCAAGAAAAATCAATCTAGTTGGCCAAACCAAATCATTAGATTGGAGAGAAATACAAAGCTATCTTAATCATGCATAAAAGAGTCCAGAGAAGACTCGAATAATATTCATAGATAATCTGATCATAAACTCATAATTCATCGGATCTCAACAAACACACCGCAAAAGAAGATTTGATCGAATAGATCTCCAAGAACATCGAGGAGAACATTGTATTAAGGATCAAAGAGAGAGAAGAAGCCATCTAGCTACTAGCTATAGACCCTTAGGTCTGTGGTAAACTACTCACACATCATCGGAAGGGCAGCAAGGTTGATGTAGAAGCCCTCTGAGATCGAATCTCCCTCCGGCAAAGTACCGCAGAAGGCCCCAAGATGGGATCTCGCGAGGACAGAAGCTTGCGGTGGCGGAAAAGTATTTTTGGTGTGCCCCTGGTATACGGGGAATATTTGGGTATTTATGGAGTGGAGATTAGGATTAGAAGAGACCCAAGGGGCCCACAAGCCAGGAGGGCGCGCCAGGCAGGCTTGTGGCCACCTCGTGGCTCTTTTGGCCTCCTCCCGAAGCTTCATGGTTGTCTTCTGGTCAAAGAAAAATCGTCAAAAAGTTTCATTCCGTTTGGTATTGATTTTCTGTAACACCCAAAAAATTCAACCATAATTTTTATAAGTAAAATTTGGCAAGAAATAAAATTTTGAATCATACTAGGTCATTTATTAATTTCAGAGCCTTTTCTGTTTTTTTTGTTTTCCAAAATTCTTCCCTCCATAGAAGATTACTTTTATGAAATATTGTGGTCTTTGGTTGTTTTATAAATCTTTCTATTTATATCCCAAATAACATTAGGAAATACTTTCTTAATAAAATTTGCCACAAAATAATTCTTTTAATAGCATTTTCAACCTTTGAAATACTTCTGTTGCACTACAATCATTTTAAATCAGTGTTTTAAAATCCCACAAAAATTATGAGAGGTCAGGGGATGCCTATATGTCACTTTTATGCAAAAACCTAACTAGGTCTTTTGAAATTTTTGGGTGAAACATCCTCTTTTCATTTCTGTCCCATTCTTGAGTTACAACTACAACTCTATTATTCCTAGCTCTATTAATTCTGAAACTTCTCTATCTTGTAGTCCTTCCTACTAGTACCTTAAGTCCAGAAGATCAGCTCCATTTGCATCCTTTAAGTCCACCAAACATTCCTCTCAACTTTCTGTCCAGAACTGAATTCTGGTAAAACTTGCACTACCAAGTTCCTCTTTTTGACAAACTAACTACACCATCATCTCTATCATCTAAAGAGACCCCACTCTACCAAGTTTCAAACCCAACAAAGTTTTCTAGCTAGCCCTATCATTTCCTCAAACACCTCATGTGCATGACAGTATTCTGCAAGTTCATAAACTTGCATTGGGCACCTGCTCATCTCACCAAACCACCATGTCTACTAGCTCTATTATACCCTAAATCAGCTCTTTGGAAAGTGTCACTGGCATCAGAGGCTCCTAGTCCACCGAGGCATTTCGTCGAGCACTCTGTGGACGTGCTCTGGGCACGGCCAGAGCATGCGTTTTGCACGCGTCGGCACCGAGCTACCGCCGCCGCCCTGCTGCCTCCCCCTCTCATCCTGATCCTCCTCTGGATCAGCCCGACCACCTGGACCCTCGCCGACACCTTCCCTTGGTCCCTAGCGCCGCCCACCGCCGTCCACGGCGACAAGGACCGCCGCCCGATGAGTCCCGCACGGCCACGTCTCCGCCCGCAGCGCGTGGATCACCCCCGAGCCATCCAGCACCCCCAGGCGTAACTGCAGCCGCCACCGCCCTCGCCTACCTCCACCGGCCACGCTACATCGCCTGCCGCTGTAATGATCGTCGCCGCCATGCTTATCCTCTGGACACCGCGGAGCCGCCTCCCCAGCGCTATAAAGAGACCCCGAGCTCGCTCAGCCCCTCCAAACATCACTCATCTCCTCCCTAGAAACCACCTCGGGCAGCCAAACGACCGGGAACGGACATCTTCTTCTTCTCTGGTAACTACGGCCACCGCCCCTGTCTTGTTGATTTCGGCGCCACCAGGGCCTCCCCCTCTCCACTCTCTTCACCACTCACCTCCTTGAGCCACCACCAACCAATTCCACGCTTCAATTCCATGCGAGATGGGCCGTAGATGGAACTCCCCTTTTGCTTGATACCACCGTCCGCCGGAGAGCTCGCCGTCGGCGACTCTGTCCACTTCGGCGACCATGGCAGGTACCCACAGGACCGGCTCGACCCCCTGAGCTTGTGGGTGGCCTCAGTTTTCCGAACGGTGCCGCCTTTCGCCGGCAAGCCTCGCCGGAGCGCCACCTCTGCTTGGCTAGTGGAGAAGGCGCGGGGTCGACGTGTCAAACCTGACCAGTAGGCCAGGCGGGCCCACTGTCAGTGACCCAACACCCCACTGACTCGTCCGTAAGTGGAGACGGACTCCCCTAGAGCAACCTTCGCGCTGGGAAAGCGTTTTCCCTTGAATACGCCTTCGACATTGGCCCCTTCCGCGCGGCCGAAGCGACTGGGCTTGGCCTAGTAGCGCCAGACGGCTAAGTCCCGCTCACTGCACGCTTCTGCTCAGAGTAATATTTGTTTTCTATTTCCTCTTTCCCAGCAGATTTCAAATAATTCCAGAGCAGTCATTTCTCATCCAGATTTGATTATTCAAATTTCTATGTACTCCTAAATTCATTCTCTATTAATCCAACAAGGGTGAACATTTTGTCTAGGCCTGAATTTTTGCTGGATCTACTAAATAGTGTGTTTCCTTAATTATCTCAGCTTAGGAATTTCCTAGGAAAATCATCCGAGCACCAAATCATTTGATTCCTTTTCTGTTATTTCTCAAATTTCATCTAGTTTATTTTAGTATTTATTTCAAAAATTTCCAAACAACTTTTTAGCACTGTTTTGGCTCTATGTGGTAATTGCGATATTTTGTAAATAGGAAATGGAGGGGAGATATAATTTCCAAAGTTTTGGAATGCACCCAACATTTCTGCATGCTCAAGGCAAGCATCTTGAACACATGATATGGTGAATGCATAGTTGTTTGTTTGCAAGTATATTTGAATTATGAGTATGTTGAATTCATATCGAATTTGCATAGTGCTAGTCATACATGTGAAGGAAATATGCCCTAAAGGCAATAATAAAGTTGTTATTATATATTTTCTTATTCATGATAAAGGTTTATTATTCATGCTAGAATTGTATTGATTGAAAACTTAAATACATGTGTGATACATAAACAAATACCGTGTCCCTAGTATGCCTCTACTAGACTAGCTCGTTGATCAAAGATGGTTAAGGTTTCCTAACCATGGACATGTGTTGTCATTTGATAACAGGATCACATCATTAGGAGAATGATGTGATGGACAAGACCCATCCGTTAGCTTAGCATAATGATCATTCAGTTTTATTGCTATTGCGTTCTTCATATCAAATACATATTCCTTCGACTATGAGATTATGCAACTCCCGGATACCGGAGGAATACCTTGTGTTCTATCAAACATCACAATGTAACTGGGTGATCATAAAGATGCTCTACAGGTATCTCCGAAGGTGTTTGTTGAGTTGGCATAGATCGAGATTAGGATTTGTCACTCCGAGTATCGGAGAGGTATCTCTGGGCCCTCTCGGTAATACACATCATAAGCTTGCAAGCAAATGACTAAGGAGTTAGTCACGAGATGATGTATTATGGAATGAGTAAAGAGACTTGCCGGTAATGAGATTGTACTAGGTATAGAGATACCGACGATCGAATCTCGGGCAAGTAACATACCGATGGACAAAAGGAATTACGTATGTTGTCATAACGGTTCGACCGATAAAGATCATCGTAGAATATGTAGGAGCCAATATGGGCATCCAGGTTCCGCTATTGGTTATTGACCGGAGAGGTGTCTCGGTCATGTCTACATAGTTCTCGAACCCGTAGGGTCCGCACGCTTAACGTTCGTTGACGATATAGTGTTATATGAGTTATGTGATTTGGTGACCGAATGTTGTTCGGAGTCCCGGATGAGATAACAGACATGACGAGGAGTCTCGAAATGGTTGAGAGGTAAAGATTGATATATAGGACGATGGTATTCGGACACCGGAAGTGTTTCGGAGGGTACCGGGTACTTATCGGGTCACCGGAAAGGAGTTTCGAGCACCCCCGGCAAAGATATGGGCCTTATGGGCCAAGAGAGGGAACACACCAGCCCACAAGAGGCTGGTGCGCCCCTATAGAGGCCGGCCCTATGAGGAGGAGAAGGAAAGAGGGGAGGTAAAGGAAAGTGTGGAGTAGGACTCCCCCTTCCTTCCCTCTCCCCCCTCTTTCCTTCCCCCTTCTTCATACAAGGAAGGGGGGGCGCAGGAAGGCATGAGCCCTAGGGCCGGTAGTCAGCCCCTTGGGGCATGCCCTAGCTGCCCTAGGCTACCTCCTCCCCCCTCCCACCTATATATATGTGGGGAGGGGGCGCCACACAAGGACACAACATTGTCTTAGCCGTGTGCGGTGCCCCCGTCCACAGTTTTCTCCCTCGGTCATATTTTCGTAGTGCTTAGACGAAGCCCTATGGAGATCACATCACCATCACCGTCACCACACCGTCGTGCTGCCGGAACTCATCTACTACTTCGCCCGTCTTGCTGGATCAAGAAGGCGAGGACGTCACCGAGCTGAACGTGTGCAGAACACGGAGGTGCCGTGCGTTCGGTACTAGATCGGTTGGAGCGCAAAGAAAGTTCGACTACATCAACCGCGTTGTGAAATGCTTCCGCCTACGGTCTACGAGGGTACATAGACACACTCTCCCCCTCGTTGCTATGCATCTCCATGGATAGATCATTGCGTGTGCGTAGAATTTTTTTTTGTTTTCATGCATCGATTTCTAATAGTGGTATCAGAGCCAGGTCTATGCGTAGATGATATGCACGAGTAGAACACAAAGAGTTGTGGGCGGTGACAGTCATACTGCTTACCACCGACATCTTATTTTGATTCGGCGGTATTGTGGGATGAAGCGGCCCGGACCAACCTTACATGTCCATGCACATGAGACCGGTTCCACCGACTGACATGCAACTAGTTTTGCATAAAGGTGGCTGGCGGGTGTCTGTTTCTCCTACTTTAGTTGAATCAAATTTGACTATGGCCGGTCCTTGAAGAAGGTTAAAACAGCAAACTTGATGAATCACCATTGTGGTTTTTTCGTAGGTAAGAACGGTTCTTGCTAGAAGCCCGTAGCAGCCACGTAAAACTTGTAACAACAAAGTAGAGGACGTCTAACTTGTTTTTGCAGGGCATGTTGTGATGTGATATGGTCAAGATATGATGTGATATATGTTGATGTATGAGACGATCATGTTTTGTAATATCGACAACCGGCAGGAGCCTTAGGGTTGTCTCTTTATTGTATGAAGTGCAAGCGCCATGTAATTGCTTTACTTTATCGCTATGCATTAGCAATAGTTGTAGAAGCAATAGTTGGCGAGACGACCCCGATGCAATGATGGAGATCAAGGTGTCGAGCCGGTGACGATGGAGATCATGACGTTGCTTTGGATATGGAGATCAAAAGCACAAGATGATGATGGCCATATCATGTCACATATTTTGATTGCATGTGATGTTTATCTTTTATGCATCTTATTTTGCTTAGAACGGCGGTAGAATTATAAGATGATCCCTTCACTAAATTTCAAGGTAAAAGTGTTCTCCCTGAGTATGCACCGTTGCTACAGTTCGTCGTTTCGAGACACCGCGTGATGATCGGGTGTGATAGACTCTACCTTCACATACAACGGGTGTAAGACAGTTTTGCACATGCAGGATACTTGGGTTAAACTTCACGAGCCTAGCATGTACAGACATGGCCTCGGAACATTGGAGACCGAAAGGTCGAACATGAGTCATATAGTAGATATGATCAACATAGAGATATTCACCATTGATGACTACCCCATCTCACGTGATGATCGGACATGGGTTAGTTGATATGGATCATGTATCACTTAGACAACTTGAGGGATGTTGATTTAAGTGGGAGTTCATTAGTAATTTAATTAATTGAACTTAATTTATCATGAACTTAGTCCTGATAGTATTTGCAAATCTATGTTGTAGATCAATAGCTCGCGATGTAGCTCCCCTATTTTTAATATGTTCCTAGAGAAAAATAAGTTGAAAGATGATAGTAGCAATGATGTGGATTGGGTCCGTGATCTGAGGTTTATCCTCATTGCTGCACAGAAGAATTATGTCCTTGATGCACTGCTAGGTGACAGACCTATTGCAGGAGCAGATGCAGACGTTATGAACGTTTGACAAGCTCGGTATGATGACTATTTGATAGTTTAGTGCGCCATGCTTTACGGCTTAGAACCAGGACTTCAAAAACATTTTGAACGCCACGGAGCATATGAGATGTTCCAAGAGCTAAAATTGGTATTTCAGACTCGTGCCCATGTCGAGAGGTATGAGACCTCTGACAAGTACTTTGCCTACAAGATGGAGGAGAATGGCTCAGCCAGTGAGCATGTGCTCAGAATGTCTGGGTACTACAATCGCTTGAATCAAGTGGGAGTTAATCTTCCAGATAAGATAGTGATTGACAAGAGTTCTCTAGTCACTATCACCAAGCTACTAGAACTTCATGATGAACTATAATGTGCAAGGGATGATGAAAACAATTCCAAGCTCTTCGCGATGCTGAAATCGACGAAGGTAGAAATCAAGAAAGAGCATCAAGTGTTGATGGTTAACAAAACCACTAGTTTCAAGAAAAAGGGCAAGGGACAGAAAGGGGACTTCAAGAAGAACAACAAACAAGTTGCCACTCCCATGAAGAAGCCCAAAGCTAGACCCAAGCCTGAAACTGGGTGCTTCTACTGCAAAGGAAATGGTCACTGGAAGCGGAACTGCCCCAAATACTTGGCGGATAAGAAGAATGGCAAAGTGAACAAAGGTATATTTGATATACATGTTATTGATGTGTACTTTACTAGTGTTCATAGTAGCCCCTGGGTATTTGATACCGGTTCAGTTGCTAAGATTAGTAACTCGAAACAGGAGTTGCAAAATGAACACAGACTAGTTAAGGGTGAGGTGACGATGTGTGTTGGAAGTGATTCCAAGGTTGATAAGATCACCATCGCATACTCCCTCTACCTACGGGATTAGTGTTGAACCTAAATAAATGTTATTTGGTGTTTGCGTTGAGCATGAATATGATTGGATCATGTTTATTGCAATACAGTTATTCATTTAAGTCAGAGAATAATTGTTGTTCTGTGTACATGAATAAAACCTTCTATGGTCGTACACCCAATGTAAATGGTTTATTGAATCTCGATCGTAGTGATACACATATTTATAATATTGATGCCAAAAGATGCAAAGTTGATAATGATAGTGCAACATACTTGTGGCACTGTCGTTTAGGTCATATTGGTGTAAAGCGCATGAAGAAACTCCATGCGAATGGACTTTTGGAATCACTTGATTATGAATCATTTGATACTTGCGAACCATGCCTCATGGGCAAGATGACTAAAACTCCGTTCTCCGGAACAATGGAGCGAGCTAATGAATTATTGGAAATAATACATACCGATGTATGCGGTCCGATGAGTGTTGAAGCACATGGCGGGTATTGTTATTTTCAGACCTTCACAGATGATTTGAGTAGGTATGGGTATATCTACTTGATGAAACACAAGTCTGAAACATTTGAAAAGTTCAAAGAATTTCAGAGTGAAGTGGAGAATCATCGTAACAAGAAAATAAAGTTTCTATGATCTGATCGTGGAGGCAAATATTTGAGTTGCGAGTTTGTCCTTCATTTAAAACAATGTGGAATAGTTTCACAACTCACGCCACCTGGAACACCACAACGTAATGGTGTGTCCGAACATCGTAACCGTACTTTATTAGATAAGGTGCGATCTATGATGTCTCTTACCGATTTACCTCTATTATTTTGGGGTAATGCATTAGAGACAGCCGCATTCATGTTAAATAGGGCACCGTCTATTGAGACGACACCGTATGAACTATGGTTTTGCAAGAAACCTAAGCTATCATTTCTTAAAGTTTGGGGATGCGATGCTTATGTTAAAAGGCTTCAGCCTGATAAGCTCAAACCTAAATCAGAGAAGTGCGTCTTCATAGGATACCCTAAAGAAACTATTGGGTACACCTTCTACCACAGATCCAAAGGAAAGATATTTGTTGCTAAGAATGGGTCCTTTCTAGAGAAGGAGTTTTCGCTCGAAAGAAGTGAGTGGGAGGAAAGTAGAACTTGATGAGGTAATTGTACCTTCTCTCGAATTGGAGAGTAGCACATCAAGAGAAATCCATTCCCGTGATGCCTACACCAACTAGAGAGGAAGCTAATGATGATGATCATGAAACTTCGGATCAAGTTACTACTGGACTTCGTAGGTCAAAGAGAGCACATTCCGCACCAGAGTGGTACAGTAATCCTGTCCTGGAAGTCATGTTATTAGACCATGGCAAATCTACGAACTATGAAGAAGCTATGATGAGCCCAGATTCCGATAAATGGCTTGAGGCCATGAAATCTGAGATAGGATCCATGTATGAGAACAAAGTATGGACTTTGGTGGATTTGCCCAATGATCGGCAAGCCAATGAGAATAAATGGATTTTCAAGAGGAAGACAGACGCTGATGGTAATATCACTATATACAAAGCTCGACTTGTCACAAAAGTGTTTTCGACAAGTTCAAGGGGTTGACTACAATGAGACTTTCTCACCCGTAGCGATGCTTAAAGTCCATCCGAATCATGTTAGCAATTGCCGCATTTTATAATTATGAAATCTGGCAAATGGATGTCAAAAACTGCATTCCTTAATGGATATTAAAGAAGAGTTGTATATGATGCAACCAGAAGTTTTTGTCGATCCTAAAGGTGCTAACAAAGTGTGCAAGCTCCAACGATCCATCTATAGACTGGTGCAAGCATCTCGGAGTTGGAATATACGCTTTGATGAGGTGATCAAAGCATATGGTTTTATACAGACTTATGGTGAAGCCTGTATTTACAAGAAAGTGAGTGGGAGCTCTGTAGCATTTCTGATATTATATGTGGATGGCATATTATTGATTGGAAATGATATAAAATTTCTGAATAGCATAAAAAGGACACTTGAATATGAATTTTTTAATGAAAGACCTCGGTGAAGCTACTTATATATTGGGCATCAAGATCTATAGGGATAGATCGAGACGCTTAATAGGACTTTCACAAAGCACATACCTTGACAAGATTTTGAAGAAGTTCAAAATGGATCAGTCAAAGAAAGGGTTCTTGCCTGTCTTGCATGGTGTGAAGTTGAGTAAGACTCAAAACCCGACCACGGCAGAAGATAGAGAATGAAAGTCATTCCCTATGCCTCAGCCATAGGTTCTATAAAGTATGCCATGCTATGTACCAAACCTGTTGTGTACCTTGCCATGAGTTTGGCAAGGGGGTACAATAGTGATCCAGGAGTAGATCATTGGACAGCGGTCAAAATTATCCTTATAGGACTAAGGAGATATTTCTTGATTATGGAGGTAATAAAGAGTTCGTCGTAAAGGGTTACGTCGATGCAAGCTTTGATGCTGATTCGGATGACTCTAAGTCTCAATCTGGATACATATTGAAAGTGGGAGCAATTAGCTAGAGCAGCTCCATACAGAGCTTTGTAGACATAGAAATTTGCAAAAATACATACAGATCTGAATGTGACAGACCCGTTGACTAAACTTCTCTCACAACCAAAACATGATCACTCCTTAATACTCTTTGGGTGTTAAACACATGGCGATGTGAACTAGATTATTGACTCTAGTAAACTCTTTGGGTGTTGGTCACATGGCGATGTGAACTATGGGTGTTAAATCACATGGTGATGTGAACTAGATTATTGACTCTAGTGCAAGTGGGAGACTGAAGGAAATATGCCCTAGAGGCAATAATAAAGTTGTTGTTTTATATTTCCTTATCCATGATAAAGGTTTATTATTCATGCTAGAATTGTATTGATTGGAAACTTAAATACATGTGTGAATACATAAACAAATACCGTGTCCCTAGTATGCCTCTACTAGACTAGCTCGTTGATCAAAGATGGTTAAGGTTTCCTAACCATGGACATGTGTTGTCATTTGATAACAGGATCACATCATTAGGAGAATGATGTGATGGACAAGACCCATCTGTTAGCTTAGCATAATGATCGTTCAATTTTATTGCTATTGCTTTCTTCATGTCAAATACATATTCCTTCGACTATGAGATTATGCAACTCCCGGATACCGGAGGAATACCTTGTGTTCTATCAAATGTCACAATGTAACTGGGTGATCATAAAGATGCTCTACAGGTATCTCCGAAGGTGTTTGTTGAGTTGGCATAGATCGAGATTAGGATTTGTCACTCCGAGTATCGGAGAGGTATCTCTGGGCCCTCTCGGTAATACACATCATAAGCTTGCAAGCAAATGACTAAGGAGTTAGTCAGGAGATGATGTATTATGGAACAAGTAAAGAGACTTGCCGGTAACGAGATTGAACTAGGTATAGAGATACTGACGATCGAATCTCGGGCAAGTAACATACCGATGGACAAAGGGAATTACGTATGTTGTCATAATGGTTCGACCGATAAAGATCTTCGTAGAATATGTAGGAGCCAATATGGGCATCTAGGTTCCGCAATTGGTTATTGACCGGAGAGGTGTCTCAGTCATGTCTACATAGTTCTTGAACCCGTAGGGTCCGCACGCTTAACGTTCGTTGACGATATAGTGTTATATGAGTTATGTGATTTGGTGACCGAATGTTGTTCGGAGTCCCGGATGAGATGATGGACATGATGAGGAGTCTCGAAAAGGTCGAGAAGGAAATATTGATATATAGGATGATGGTATTCGGACACTGGAAGTGTTTCGGAGGGTACCGGTTACTTATCGGGTCACCGGAAAGGAGTTTCGGGCACCCTCGGCAAAGATATGGGCCTTATGGGCCAAGAGAGGGAACACACCAGCCCACAAGAGGCTGGTGCACCCCTATAGAGGCCGGACCTATGTGGAGGAGAAGGAAAGAGGGGAGGGAAAGGAAAAGAAAGTGTGGAGTAGGACTCCCCCTTCCTTCCCTCCCCCCTCTTTCCTTCCCCCTTTGCATACAAGGAAAGGGGGGGGGGGGGCGCAGGAAGGCAGGAGCCCTAGGGCCGGCGGCCAGCCCCTTGGGGCATGCCCTGGCTGCCCAAGGTTGCCTCCTCCCCCCTCCCACCTATATATATGAGGGGAGGGGTGTAACACCCCCGGTGATTAGCAACAGTAATCACTTTTGATAATGACATGTTAGCATGATCGACAGTGCATAATCATCATTAGCATCATATTGCATTTCAACTCCTAAGTCAAATTCAAATTTAAATGAAAGTGGAATATAAAAGTTGTCCAACATAGGAGCTAAAATGTCAGATAAATAACAAATATTCCAGAGGCTATTCTAAAATTGAAACCAACATCATTGGAATTGGATAAGTGACTCGAACAACCTCAAACAGTGGATAAAGATAATATTTAGTAACCATTTATTAAATCTGAAATAAATATGGAATTATGTTTTGCCCAAACTAATTTTAGGTGTTAAGGTATAATGCACTGGTATTTATGAACTAGGTCTCATGTTTTACAAAAACCATTTTGAGGCCTGACTATTTACTAAACTGAGAAAAGAGAATAAAGAAAAGGAAAAAAAAAAGAGCAAAACACCCCCCCCCGGACCAACTGGGCCGAAGCCCACCGGCGGACCAGCCTGCGTCACCCCTCTTATAATGGCTCACCCAGGAGTCCAAACCCTCACCCACCGGTGCCACCCCCCCCCCACAAGATCCCCCCTCCCCTCGCTTTATTTTCCCACTCCCCCAGACCCCATATGGATCGGGATCGACCGAAAAATATCGTCCGACCGGCGCTCGCGAGCAGTCGTAGCCGCCCCCCCTCGTCAGCCCCAACCTCCGATACAGATCAGGGATCGGGATCGAGGGAACGGACCCGTGCGACGCCGCTCGCACGTCGCCGATTGGAACGCCGCCGCCAGGAGCCAGCGCTCCCCGCCGATACCACCCCCCCCCTACCAACCGGACCCCCACCCTCCATCATCTCCACGCCTCACACCTTCCCGCCCCACTGCCCCCCAATACCCTTGCACTCGTCCCCGTCACCGACGTCGTCCTATCGTCCTCTCCCCAAGTAGCTCCCCGGCCTCGCTGCCCCGTGCCCTACAACCCCCTTGTGAGCCCCCCTTTTTCTTCTCTGCCTCGTCCCCCGCCGTGCGCTCACCGCGCTGCGAGCATGATCACGCGTCGCCGCGCCACGGCTCGCGCCACCGACGCGCGATGCGCGCGCCCGCTCGCGCCCACTCAGCCGCGCTGCCGCTCGTCCTCTCGCCTTGCTCCGCTCGCCGCGGCCACCCGCCGGGAGCGCCCCCCACCTCGCCCGCGCGCTCGGCCGCATCGCGCGCCGTGGCCCGCGCTCACCACCGACCTCCAGCCGCGCCTCGCCGGCGCCCGTGGCCAGCGCCCGGCGCACCCTGGACGCGCCGCTGGGCTGCGCCACGCCCGCCCCGTGTGGCCGTATGGGCCAACTGCCCGGTGGGCCCTGCCCCCCTGTGCCGCTGACAGATGGGCCCCCCTAAAAACGATTTAAAAGAAATAGAAAATAAAATAGAATAAAAGAATGATTAATTAATGATTATTAGTAATTAATTAGTTAATTAATCCTGATTAGGTTAATCTAATTAAACTAATTAGTGTTAATTAATCAGTAATTAAATTAATTAAACCTATTAAGCTAACAGCCTATGACAGGTGGGACCCACCCTGTCAGGTGGCTGCTGACGTCAGCATGATGTCATGCTGACGTCATCAATCACTGTTTCGGATAATGTGATTAAATAATTAATTAAATTTCAGAATAATTAAAAAACTTTAGAAAATCATATCTTTAAACCGATCTCCGATGAAAATATTTATACATGAAACTGCTCAGAACGACGATACGGGCTCGGATACGCCTCGGTATCTCCGTCAGACGCCCGCAGCAGCTATAAGAACGTTGAACAATTAGACCGATTTCGATAAATGAATAGTGTCCAACTTTAATTAAATAAATCCGAATAAATTCCTAAATTAACTAAATCATTTAGTTAGGCAGTAGAACACCCCGGCATATCATTAGGCATGTCATACATATTGGTTGCATATTTGCCGTGGAATTTATTGTTTCTCCCCTCTTCTCTCTCGATAGACGCGAGACCGACGACGCTGCACCAGGACGACTACTCTACCGACGAGCAGCCCGTTACGACCCTCCCTCTTTGCCAGAGCAACCAGGCAAGCCCCCCCCCCTTGAGCATTCCAGATATCGCCCATTCTATTCTCCTGCTTGCATTAGATTTCGTACTGTTAATGTATGCTCCTATTTGATGCATAGCCTGTGTTGTAACCTGTTCATTGCTATCTTACCTGCCTATGATTAAACTGTTTAGTATAGGTTGGTATGACCCATCTGTGACCCCACCACCTTACTTTGTCGCCCCTGCTTGTTCATCAACGACTCGATCAACGTGATCGTCGATCAGAGACAGACGCCTCACTTCACACCCCCCTTAGTTGTACGACTCTGCGTAGTAACTATCGAGTGCCGAGGGTGATACCTCGAACGCACTCCTGATGAATACTCTGCAGCATAGCTGTACGATCGTGGTCATCGAGGGTGATTCTCCTTCTCCATGTCGATACGACTCTGTCGTGCAACCCCTCAGTGTGAACCTCGAGGGTGATACCTCTTACGTTCACCTGATGATTATGACCACACGGTTATTGACCTCTTTCACAGGCGGGTCCACCCTGGTGGGTACCCGTGGAGATCTATGATTTCGGGTGTGCCGGAAGGGCACAGAGTGTGACATTGTGGGAGAATCAGAGACTCTGATTGTCTCTGCTTGATACTAATTGAGCCATTGGATTTGGGTGTGTGATCGAGTGGGTCGACGTGCCCTATACGCACTGCCACCACTCGGGATAATGGTTATGGGGCCCTCTGCGATGTACGTTTGCCGCCGAAAGCTTATCAGACGTCACGATTCACCGTGCGGGCTGAGTCGGGATGGGCATGGATACTTCACTGGCGAGTTCAGTGTCGCGCCTGCACCCCGGCCGCCACGCAACGCGCAGGGTGCCCAGGGCGATGGCCCGAGACCCCGGGTGCATAGGTTAGTCCAGCGTGTGCTGACCTCTCTGCTGAGCCTAGGTAGAGCGTGCTTCGTGTTGATCTTCGAGGACGGGCATTACCAGCAAGTATGTCCGGCCAGAGTTGATCGAGCGTGTTGGGTAACAGTAGTGCACCCCTGCAGGGATGAATCTTCTATCGATAGCCGGTCTACGGGAAAGGAAGCTTAGTTTGTGTATCCCGATCTACCTACTTAAACTGGATACTTGTTACTTAATTGAAGCTTCGGGATTACTTTTCGCTGGGAGTCGAGGAAGGATCTTTGAGCTGTATTCAACAGTTTGCTAAATAAAATGCTATTCTACTCTTTCTTACTGCTTGCAAGATGATGGCTTTGAGAAGATGTTTGAAGATGCTAGTCTTCGAGGACTAGGCCTTTCTCTCTATTCTGGCATTTTGCAGCCCAGTCCACATATACAGCCTTTTCTCCATTGATAATGTTGCATATGTAGTATAGATCCTGCTTGCTGAGTACTTCGGATGAGTACTCACGGTTGCTTTATTTTCTCTTTTTCCCCATATACCCCACCTTGATGATACACCAGACGATGGAGTCCAGGAGCCAGACGCCACCACCGGAGCCTACTACCAGGCGGGTCCAGAGGGCACGTACTACTGGATCGAGCCAGCTGACCAGGAGTTAGGATCGGAGGCTCCCAGGCAGGAGGCCAACGCCTTTATCTAGTGTCGTGTTTGTGCTAGCCTTCTTAAGGCAAAACTTGTCTAACTAGTCTGTACCCAGATATTATTTGTATGACTGACTTATGTATTCGGATCTTCGGATCCCTGGTCTGTAATATTGTGGACCTCCGTTTATTGTGTTTAGAGGTGTGTTGTGATATCTTCCCGTGAGTCCCGGGTTTGATCGTACACGTTTGCGTGTATGATTAGTGTACGATTGAACCGGGGGCGTCACAAGTTGGTATCAGAGCCGACTGCCTGTAGGAAGCCCCCCTCCAAATTCCTTGGCCGGAGTTGAGTCTAGAAACGAGAAACTAATTACAACTTGGCTGTGTGGCTTACGGGCCCACGTCGCCAAACTGGGTGGGATTAGGATCTTTTATTCCTCGTCATACCTCTGGGACTCTAATATCTCTTTTATTCGGTGTTAAATAAAATTTTACTAACGCCCGAACTTAGGATCTCGTAATACCCGTCTACCCCGGGAGATGGATATCTGTGCGATTTCCCTGTCGTTGATTCTAATTGTCTGATAATCATTTTCCTTTCCATTGTTTTGTTTAACCTTTCTCTCGAGTTGTGTTAAACTTCTCGTTGTCATTTTACAAATCTGAATTTCTCTGTTTCAGATGGACCGTTTGTTTCCACCGCGTCCTACGATACAGCTTGTGTTCGCACTTGGGCTGTGATGCCCCTGGTTTTTCCAGCGTCCTGATCGCTCTAATGACCGACTTGGCTACCGTGGTACCCTGAGTACATGGTTTACGAGGATTACCGCGAGTTTAATCAGGAGCAGTACCATGCTGATGTTGTATCTATGATCGGCAGAATGACTCAGACACCGAGCTGCACCTTTTTCCCGGTATCGCGTGCGTGACGATTGAGGATGGCAGTACATGATGCCGCCTACTACTCTGTGTCGCACGTCTTCGAGGACAGTTCAGTGGGATCTTGATGACTCTGAGTTCCGTATACATTCCGTATGCCCCTTGCTGGAGATGCTACCGGATCTACACAGCTATCTGTGCCCGTACGAGCCTCGCCGATAGACCACCGCGTTCTGATCAGTGCACTCAGGCTTTGGATCGCATGGTCTTTGCCGTCGAGTTGGTTGCCACTCGAGCACGTCTCTTACGATGCTATGACGCAGTTGATGCCCGCTGTAGTGAGGGATACATCCGGAGCACATCCTTTACCGCGCAGCTCAGATGTATGCTGGTATGATGGCCTGCTGTTGGAGGTCAAACACCTAAACGTGGACCTCTTCTTACAGTTCGAGACGGGTTTGCATCAGAGTGCACATGGAGCACAGGATCCTTCCGCGACGAATATTCGTCGTCCGCACTCGCAGTTACCCCGTTACAGTGGTTTTCTCCGACGTTGATGTAGCCTTTGCTATGTCTCGTTGTGTACTTCCTTACCGCGTGCCTGCGCGCCGCCTAGTATGTCTAGCTTATAATTTGCGCCGTTATGCTGTCCGCATGTACCCGACTTTGTGTATGGATCTGTATGTCTTAATCGACTACTGTTATGTATCTATTACACTGCTTAAGGTATTGTCGTGTTACATCATACTTGTCGCTAAACACTCGCAATTGCTTTTACTAAACTACCCCCTGTTGATACGTAGCAGGATGGTTAGACCAGGTGGTCGTGGTCGTGGTCGTACCCCTGAACGTCCACCACCGCCAGACTATATGGCAGCTATGATGCAACAGTTCGAGCTTAACCGCTAGTTCATGGTTGGAATCATGGCTCAGTTTCCGCATCAGAACAACCAGAACCAGAACCCAGCTTCAGTAACTTTGACAGAGTTTACGCGACTCAACCCAACGCAGTTTCGCAACTCTGACAAGCCCCTGGATGCCGATGACTGGCTCCGCGACATCACTCACGAGATGGAGTCTGCTAATGTCGCCCCCGCCAACTTTGTCGCCTTCGCGGCCTTTTTCTTAAAGGGCCCCACTGCTCAATGGTGGGACACACACAAGCGTACTCTGCCTGTTGGAACAATCATCACTTGGTATGAGTTCCAGGCTGCTTTCCGTACACGTTACATCCCTCAAGCAATTATGGAACGCATGAAGACCCAGTTCCGCAACCTCACACAGGGCAATAAAACCGTCGAAGCTTATCAGCGGGAATTTCTTGATCTCTCCCGCTATGCTGAAGAAGACATCGCCACAGATGCTCGCAGACAGGAGAAGTTCCGTAATGGACTACACCCTGACCTCAAGCTTGCACTAGCTGCTCAAGACATCAATGACTTCTCAACTCTAGTGAACAAGGCTATTCTCGTTGAGACCGCTCAGATGGAACACAAGGACTCGCAGAAGCGCTATCGTGATGCTGGCTCATCTTCGGGCTCAGCACCGAAGCGTAGAGTTTGGATTCCCAACAACGCGTTCCGTCCCAATGCCTCTGCACCAAAGAACAATGCTGCACTACGTCTGCCTCCTCCACCACCGAGGCCGTCAAAGGCTCAAGCTATTCAGAACAATGCCCCTCTTCGTCCTGAAGATGGTTTGTGTTTCAAGTGCCGCAAACCAGGCCACCAGGCTAAAGACTGCCGCCAGACTCAGAATCAGTTAGATTTTCCTCGTGCTGGCCGTGGATATGGCCGTGGCAACAATCAGACCCGCAACTATAATACTGGGTCTGCTTCACGTGGTCGTGGTCAAGCTTACAACATTGACATTGAAGAAGTCCAGGATCAACCTGCTACTGTGATGGGTACCCTTCTTGTTAACTCAGTACCTGCTTCTGTATTATTTGATTCAGGAGCATCGCATTCATTCATGTCTGAAGCATTTGCATTATCTCATGACATTGCATTCGAAAAGATGAACCTGCCAATAGTTGTCTGTACCCCTGGAGGCCAATGTCAAACCACTATGATGGCACATAATGTCCCTGTTGAAATCGAGGAATTTGAATTCCTAGCTTCCCCTATTATCCTGAAGTCTTCCACCATAGACCTCATACTCGGAATGGATTGGTTGAAAGCTCACGTTACTTCGATCAATTGTGCCACAAAAATTATCCAACTTCTTCACCCCTCCGATGAGATAGTGAACTACACTGCCCGAATTACTCAAGACGCTGAAGCTGAGGTATATGTTATGAATGCTTTGAACGCCTCACCTCTGGAAGGGATCGAGAACGTTCCTGTCGTTCGAGATTTTCCAGACGTCTTTCCAGAAGAACTTCCAGGAATACCCCCGGCTAGAGCTGTCGAGTTCGTCATCGACTTGAAGCCTGGCACCGTTCCTATTGCCAAGCGACCTTATAAGATGCCTCCGCATCACCTTCTTGAGCTTAAGGAAGAAATCGACAAGTCACTTAAGAGTGGTTTCATCCGCCCCAGTTCCTCTGCTTGGGGAGCACCTTCACTCTTCGTTAAGAAGAAGGATGGAACTAACCGATTGGTTCAGGATTACCGGCCCATTAACCAAGCCACAATCCAGAATAAATACCCACTGCCCCGGATCAATGATCTTTATGATCAACTCGCTGGATCATCGGTGTTCTCTAAACTCGACTTGAGGTTGGGTTATCACCAGATCCGTGTCCGTGAAGAGGACATTCCCAAGACTGCATTCGTCACTCGTTATGGCTCCTATGAATACACCGTCATGTCATTTGGTCTAACGAATGCTCCAGCTACATTCTCCCGCCTGATGAATTATATATTCATGGATTACCTCGACAAATTCGTCGTGGTATATCTAGATGATATTCTGGTCTATTCTAAGAATAAAGAGGAACATGCTGAACATCTCTGCCTTGTTCTAGAAAGGCTCCGAGAACACCAGTTGTATGCCAAGTATTCCAAATGCGAATTTTGGCTTCCGGAAGTAACTTACCTTGGACATGTGATTTCCAAGGATGGGATTGCTGTTAACCCCGAACGAGTTCAGGCTATTCTCGACTGGACTCCCCCAAAGAATGTTAAGCAAGTCAGAAGTTTTCTCGGACTCGCTAGTTATTGCCGTCGATTCGTTGAGAACTTTTCCAAGATTGCGAAACCATTGACATATCTGCTTCACAAAGGTGTTAAATTTGAGTGGACAGAAAAAATGTCAAGAAAGCTTTCAGACACTAAAAGATAAATTGACATCTGCCCCAGTACTAGCACCCCCGGATTCCCAAAAGGATTTCGTGATATACTGTGATGCATCTCGTCAAGGATTAGGCTGTGTCCTAATGCAAGAGCGCAAAGTGATTGCTTATGCCTCCCGACAATTGCGTCCTCATGAAGAAAATTATCCCGTGCATGATCTTGAACTTTCTGCGGTTATCTATGCCTTGAAGCTATGGCGACATTACCTTCTCGGTAACCGTTGCGAGATATACACGGATCACCAAAGCTTGAAGTATTTATATACTCAACCAGATCTGAACCTTCGTCAACAAAGATTGCTCGAAACAATTGCCGATTATGATATGAATATCTCATACACCCCGGCAAGGCTAATGTAATGGCCGATGCTTTAAGTCGCAAGTCCTATAGCAACAATCTTATGGTTCAAGAAACACAACCTCTTCTCCATGAAGAGCTTTACAAATTGAACCTCCATATTGTTCCACAGGGTTATCTCAATACCCTGGTTGTCGAACCAGATTTAGAACACGGCATTAAGGTTATGCAAAGGTATGACACTGAAGTTGAAAAGATCAAGCGATACCTCGAGAAAGGAAAGCCGTCGGAATTCCATCTTGATGCAGATGGGATCCTATTTTTCCAACACCGTCTCTTCGTACCCAAGTTCAAGAATGAGAGGGAAAACGTTATGAAGGAAGCTCATGACACTCCCTTGTCCATTCACCCTGGTAGCACAAAGATGTACCGTGACATTTGTCAAAGATTCTGGTGGCCTAATATGAAGCGAGACATTGCTCGTTATGTTTCTGAGTGTGACGTTTGCCGCCGTGTTAAAGCTCAACATCAAAGGCCCGCAGGAACTCTGCAACCCCTGGAAATTCCTGAATGGAAATGGGACAAGGTCCAAATGGATTTCATTACTGGTTTTCCCAAATCCCAGAAGGGTCATGATGCTATTTTTGTTGTCATTGACCGATTCTCTAAGGTTGCCCACTTTCTGCCTGTTAAGGAGACAATCACTGCTAGCCAGTTAGCAGACTTGTATGTTTCCCGGATTGTGTCACTCCACGGTGTTCCGTTGGAGATCAGTTCTGATCGTGGCAGCCTCTTCACCTCCAGATTCTGGAATAGTTTCCAAGAAGCTATGGGAACTCATCTGTCTTTCAGCACCGCTTTTCACCCTCAGTCACAGGGTCAAGTTGAACGAGTTAATCAAGTGCTCGAAGATATGCTTCGAGCTTGCGTCATCTCCTTCGGTAAGAAATGGGAGGAATCTCTCCCGTATGCCGAATTCTCTTACAACAATAGCTATCAAGCTAGTCTGAAGATGGCACCGTTTGAAGTTCTATACGGTCGTAAGTGTCGAACCCCTCTGAATTGGTCAGAAACTGGGGAACGCTCACTCGTCGGACCGGACATTATTCGGCAAGCTGAAGAACAAGTCCGTATTGTTCGTGAACATTTGAAGTCTGCTCAGTCTCGTCAGAAGAGCAACTATGACTGAAAGCACCAGGAAGTAGTCTATCAACCTGGCGAGCAAGCTTACCTCCGCGTCACTCCGTTGAAAGGCACTCATCGGTTCGGAATCAAAGGCAAGTTAGCCCCTCGCTACATTGGCCCGTTCCGTATTCTTGCCCGTCGAGGAGAAGTGGCATATCAGTTGCAATTGCCGCCAAACCTTTCTCAAGTACATGACGTCTTTCATGTATCCCAACTCCGCCGCTGCTTCAAGGATCCTATTCGAGCTGTGGATCATGAAGTGCTTGAATTACGGGAAGATCTGTCTTATCCAGAACATCCCATCCGTATTCTTGATCAAGCTGAGCGTCGAACACGTCAAAAGTCAATCAAGTTCCTCAAGGTTCAGTGGTCAAATCATTCTGAAGATGAAGCCACTTGGGAACGCGAGGATCGTCTTCGCGAAGAATACCCCTCTTTCTTTCAGTCTTCCTCTTAATTCTCGGGACGAGAATTCTTAATAGATGAGGAGAGTTGTAACACCCCCGGTGATTAGCAACAGTAATCACTTTTGATAATGACATGTTAGCATGATCGACAGTGCATAATCATCATTAGCATCATATTGCATTTCAACTCCTAAGTCAAATTCAAATTTAAATGAAAGTGGAATATAAAAGTTGTCCAACATAGGAGCTAAAATGTCAGATAAATAACAAATATTCCAGAGGCTATTCTAAAATTGAAACCAACATCATTGGAATTGGATAAGTGACTCGAACAACCTCAAACAGTGGATAAAGATAATATTTAGTAACCATTTATTAAATCTGAAATAAATATGGAATTATGTTTTGCCCACTCCAGCCGCCGCTGCCGCTCGTCCTCTCGCCTCTGCCTCCGCTCGCCGCGGCCACCCGCACGCGCGCGCGCCCCCACACCTCGCCCGCGCGCTCGTCCGCATCGCGCGCCGTGGCCCCGCGCTCACCACCGACCCGTCCAGCCGCGCCTCGCCGGCGCCCGTGGCCAGCGCCCGGGCGCACCCTGGACGCGCCCGCTCGGGCTGCGCCCACGCCCGCCCCGTGTGGCCGTATGGGCCACTGCCCGGTGGGCCCTGCCCCCCCTGTGCCGCTGACAGATGGGGCCCACCCCCCTAAAAACGATTTAAAAGAAATAGAAAATAAAAATAGAAATAAATAAAATGATTAATTAAATAATTAATTAGTTAATTAATTAGTTAATTAATCCTGATTAGGTTAATCTAATTAACTAATTAGTGTTAATTAATCAGTAATTAAATTAATTAAACCTAATTAAGCTAACAGCCTATGACAGGTGGGACCCACCCTGTCAGGTGGCTGCTGACGTCAGCATGATGTCATGCTGACGTCATCAATCACTGTTTCGGATAATGTTGAATTAAATAATTAATTAAATTTCAGAAATTAATAAAAACTTTAGAAAATCATATCTTTTAAACCGTATCTCCGATGAAAATATTTTATACATGAAACTTGCTCAGAACGACGATACGGGCTCGGATACGCCCTCGGTATCTCCGTCAGACGCCCGCAGCTATAAGAACGTTGAACAATTAGACCGATTTCGATAAATGAATAGTGTCCAACTTTAATTAAATAAATCCGAATAAATTCCTAAATTAACTAAATCATTTAGTTAGGCAGTAGAACACCCCGGCATATCATTTAGGCATGTCATACATATTGTTTGCATATTTGCCGTGGAATTTATTGTTTCTCTCCCCCTCCTTCTCTCTCGATAGACGCCGAGACCGACGACGCTGCACCAGGATACGACTACTCTACCGACGAGCAGCCCGTTGACGACCTCCCTCTCTTGCCAGAGCAACCAGGCAAGCCCCCCCCCCTTGAGCATTCCAGATATCGCCCATTCTATTCTCCTGCTTGCATTAGATTTCGCTACTGTTAATGTATGCTCCTATTCTGATGCATAGCCTGCTGTTGTAACCTGTTCATTGCTATCTTACCTGCCTATGATAAACTGTTTAGTATAGGTTGGTATGACCCATCTGTGACCCCACCACCTTACTTTGTCGCCCCTGCTTGTTCATCAACGACTCGATCAACGTGATCGTCGATCAGAGACAGACGCCTCACTTCGCACCCCCCTTAGTTGTACGACTCTGCGTAGTAACTATCGAGTGCCGAGGGTGATACCTCGTAACGCACTCCTGATGAATACTCTGCAGCATAGCTGTACGGTCGTGGTCATCGAGGGTGATTCCTCCTTCTCCATGTCCGATACGACTCTGTCGTGCAACCCCTCAGTGTGAACCTCGAGGGTGATACCTCTTACGTTCACCCTGATGATTATGACCACACGGTTACTTGACCTTTTTCACAGGCGGGTCCACCCTGGTGGGTACCCGCTGGGGATCTATGATTTCGGGTGTGCCGGAAGGGCACTCGAGTGTGACATTGTGGTGGAGCATCAGAGACTCTGATTGTCTCCGCTTGATACTAATTGAGCCTATTGGATTTGGGTGTGTGATCTGAGTGGGTCGACGTGCCCTATACGCACTGCCACCACGCGGGATAATGGTTATGGGGCCCTCTGCGATGTACGTTTCGCCGAAAGCTTATCAGACGTCACGATTCACCGTGCGGGCTGATCGTCGGGATTGGGCTGGATACTTCACTGGCGAGTTCAGTGTCGCGCCTGCACCCCGGCCAGCCACGCAACGCGCAGGGTGCCCAGGGCGATGGCCCGAGACCCCTGGGTGCATAGGTTAGTCCGGCGTGCTGACCTCTCTGCTGAGCCTAGGTAGAGCGCTGCTTCGTGTTGATCTTCCGAGGACGGGCATTACCCAGCAAGTATGTCCGGCCAGAGTTGATCGAGCGTGTTGGGTAACAGTAGTGCACCCCTGCAGGGATGAATCTTCTATCGATAGCCGGTCCTACGGTAAAGGACGCTCAGTTTGTGTATCCCGATCTACCTACTTAAACTGGATACTTGTTACTTAATTGAAGCTTCGGGATTACTTTCTCGCTGGGAGTCGAGGAAGGATCTTTGAGCTGTACTTCAACATGTTTGCTAAATAAAATACTATTCTACTCTCTTCTACTGCTGCAAGATGATGGCTTTGAGAAGATGTTTGAAGATGCTAGTCTTCGATAGGACTAGGCCTTTCTCTCTATTCTGGCATTTCTGCAGCCCAGTCCACATATACAGCCTTTTCTCCATTGATAATGTTACATATGTAGTATAGATCCTTGCTTGCTGAGTACTTCGGATGAGTACTCACGGTTGCTTTATTTTCTCTTTTTCCCCATATACCCCACCTTGATGATACACCAGACGATGGAGTCCAGGAGCCAGACGCCACCACCGGAGCCTACTACCAGGCGGGTCCAGAGGGCACGTACTACTGGATCGAGCCAGCTGACCAGGAGTAGGATCGGAGGCTCCCAGGCAGGAGGCCAACGCCTTTCGATCTAGTGTCGCTGTTTGTGCTAGCCTTCTTAAGGCAAAACTTGTCTAACTATGTCTGTACCCAGATATTATTTGTATGACTGACTTATGTATTCGGATCTTCGGATCCCTGGTCTATAATATTGTGGACCTCCGTTTATTTGTGTTTAGAGTTGTGTTGTGATATCTTCCCGTGAGTCCCTGGGTTTGATCGTACACGTTTGCGTGTATGATTAGTGTACGATTGAACCGGGGGCGTCACAAGGGGGCGCCACACAAGGACACAACATTGTCTTAGCCGTGTGCGGCGACCCCGTCCACAGTTTTCTCCCTCGGTCATATTTTTGTAGTGCTTAGGCGAAGCCCTGAGGAGATCGCATCACCATCACCGTCACCACACCGTCATGCTGCCGGAACTCATCTACTACTTCGCCCGTCGTGCTGGATCAAGAAGGCGAGGACGTCACCGAGTTGAACGTGTGCAGAACGCGGAGTTGCCGTGCGTTTGGTACTAGATCGGTTGGAGTGCGAAGAAAGTTTGACTACATCAACCGTGTTGTGAAACACTTCCGCTTATGGTCTACAAGGGTACATAGACACACTCCCCCCCTCGTTGCTATGCATCTACATGGATAGATCATTGCGTGTGCGTAGAATTTTTTTTGTTTTCATGCATCGATTCCCAACAGATTTCTATTTCCCAGCAGATTTCAAATAATTCTAGAGCAGTCATTTCTCATCCAAATTTGATTATTCAAATTTCTATGTACTCCTAAATTCATGCTCTATTAATCCAGCAAGGGTGAACATTTTGTCTAGGCCTGGATTTTTGCTGGATCTACTAAATAGTTTGTTTCCTTAATTATCTCAGCTTAGGAATGTCCTAGGAAAATCATCTGAGCACCAAATCATTTGATTCCTTTTCCGTTATTTCTCAAATTTCATCTTGTTTATTTTAGTATTTATTTCAAAAATTTCCAAACAACTTTTTAGCACTGTTTTCGCTCTATGTGGTAATTGCGATATTTTGAAAATAGGAAATGGAGGGGAGATATAATTTTCAAAGTTTTGGAATGCACCCAACATTTCTGCATGCTCAAGGCAAGCATCTTGAACGCATGATATGGTGAATGCAAAGTTGTTTCTTTGCAAGTATATTTGATTTATGAGTATGTTGAATTCATATCGAATTTGCATAGTGCTAGTCATACATGCATGACCCCCTTGATGGTATTCCATCTCCATTTAAACATGAAGTATGAGTGAGTATGGTTATTTTCATGTGTCATATATGCCTGTGTTGGTCCAGGTTAATTTGCAGGAAGAATCAGTCATGAGAAAAGTGACCGTGAGACTGAAATCTCGTTGTGACGAGAATGAATAGTGAGGGCATGTAGGGACATGCCAGGTGGTGACCCTGTTGGGTACCACTAAGGAAATATGTTGTGCTAATCATTATAGGAAATTATAAACCTCCTGAGTCGACCGTAGATCGAGTCTTGTTCCGGTAACCCCCATACTTGAATCATGCTGCCACTTGTCCCTGCCACAGGAAGGGTACGGTTTAGTAAGTTGTTAACCCTTTTCCGTGCACACACTGTACAGAGAGGCCGTAGTGAAAGATACCATTGGCCCATGGTAGGCATGTCACTTGGTCCGGGGGCATGGGTGTCTTCAGTTGAGGCTGAAGAGGGGTAGCACCCCTAGTTACGCGCTTTATAAGTATTGTGATCCCATGCTATTGGAGGCCGCTGAATGAGGCCTTCCCACTTAGAGTCTTACTCTATCATTGCCTTGGGTGATTCCTGGCTTCGGTGAGTTAAACTGGTGTGTGCTGGTCAGGTGTGTTTTAAACCCAAAGACCGTAACGGGAATTAGCCAGTATCTCAGTGGTGGCTAAAGAAATAATTTACTTGTGGGTAAAGAGTACGACTTCTGCAGAGTATAAAACCTATTCGAATAGCCGTGTCCATAGTTAAGGACTACAGTCTGGGTTGGTCGAGTGTCGGTCTTACTATCAGTCTCCGAAGGAAATGATTTAATTGATCATGGTTTGTTCTGCAGGATAATTATTGTCACTACTGGTGCCACTATGAATATTATTGTTGACATGAATATTGTTGTGGACTAACCTTTTCCTCTTATGTGCAACTGTGAATATCGCTTGGGATGGCTAGACTACCCGGGATACTCATTTTCATTTTCGTTTCTGGGTATCACTTGGGATGGCTAGTCCACCTGGATACTCGGGTTATTATTTTCATATAAGCCCTTTATGAGGCGTCGCTTCAGACACCCGACTGTGGCATTTCTCTTCAAGACCTCTCGAGGCGTCACTTTCAGACACCCGCTTGGCATTTTTCTTGGAATCCCTCAGGCGGTCCAATGCCCGATGTTCCATTTCATTTCCTCGAGTTACTACTAACATGTTCTATTTATCCTTCCGCACCGTATGAGTATTTATCATGCCATGCTTTAATTTTTAGTCAGCACATGCATACAATTTATTTTCTCATGAGCATATGCATTTGGTATATCTTTTGTTCATCATGTTTGCGAGTACATTCAAACATACTCACTGGCTTGTCCCTGGCTATTGTCTTGGCCAGATCACGTTTTAGAGGAGAGCAATGTGAAGACACCCCGCAACCTAGGATTCGAAGATAGCAGCCACGCGAGATAGGAGTTATCCTGGTCAGCTGTTCCTATGGGAATGGAGTCCCATCAATGTTGGAGATCCACGAGTCGCTTCCGTCATCCACCTCTAGAGATCCTTGTTATATTCATTGGACCTTTGTGGTCTTGTACTCAATTTCTTGTAATTGCTTGGAATTCTGTATCAAGGAAATTGTCCACCAGCGAATAGTAATCCTGTGGCTGGTGATGACACAAGGGTCATTTGCTGGGATTTATGTCCCAGAAATCCGGCCCCTACAACCTTGGTATCAGAGCCAGGCTGACCACTAGCTAATCCTATCTTAGCCTGGTCACTATCCCTAGGTTTCCACATGGTCCATATCCTTTCCTATCCGCAGTCAAGCCCATCCGATCTGATAACCGTACAGTGGCCAGCCGACATCTTTTGGAAAGTCGGTGCCCAACCTATCATCCTAGCCCATAGGCTGTGTGCCTGTGGCCGACACCTGAGTTGTCCCATCCGCAAGCGTGCGATGGAAGACTCCGCTGGCTTATAAGGGAAGCCTTGCCCCAAAATCAGCACATCACAACGCTCACTCGCAACCTGATTTCCAAACCACCAAGATGCCTGGTCCCATCGTCCGCAATGAGACCACCACAGCCAAGCTTGGATATTTCGTAGCCATCCTCGCCAATCTCACTCGTCGTGCTTTTGGCATAGACGAACCTCCGGAATATGTTGTGTACCAGGAACACACAAGTGATGCCATCCATCACTTCTGGGCCACGGTGCACATATACGGGAGGGGCACCACATCGGAACGTCCCTACCGGTTCACTGGGAGGACGACCTCCAACGAGCCCCAAGCCATCCAACTTGCAGCTCGAGAGGGTATAGTTAATCTCCGGCATTTGTCATCGAGGGTTAACACTCGCCCTTTCTTCTACTACCCTAGTCGTGAACGCTATGGTAGCCCGACCCAAGTCGCCAATAGGGACCATGAGTTGGATCCTGCTCTAGTGCATCTGGTGCGCTACCTGAGAGCGCAAGAGGCACTATTCGATCAGGTCACCACTGATCTGATTGCGACCCGCAGGACGCTTTCTCTCCTAACACCGGTGAGAAGTGAAGCTGCAACCGACGCCGACACCCCGATAGTGCTGCCTGGGAGGCCAGTCGAGCCCCCAAGGTCTGCTCCTGTCATCTACCCTGGCAATGCCTTCGCCTCCCCAGGGGAACTCTGTCATCTCTTGGAGACCTACTCCAACGGGATTGTAACCACGACACCCCATGAGGGGCATCGTCGCTATCCCAGCATTGTAGCTCCCCATCCTACCCCCGATCAGCTCCGACACTGAAGCTTACGGAGAAGCCTCGACATCTGCAAGACATGCCCGGCTAGATGTCAACGAGGTGGACTGAGCCCACCAGGAGTGTTGTCAAATCTTAGTAGCCATGTTGTTTTGTATTTTCAAGGTAGCAATCATATGGCATAGTGAGCTTGTAAATTACCCATGTGCCATTGTTTTAATGGTACTATGTGTGATCTAGCGTAAATTGTTGGCGTTCGGCGATAGAGTAAATGCTAGACGTGATTCCATCACACACAATAATACGTCACACGCCTTTTGGGAAGTGGTGTCCAAGAATTTGACTTGGACAATCCTATGTCGGAGCCGATGCACAAGTCATACCGGCGCCGCATCATGTTTCCTAAACTAGGCACCTTATAAGGGGCCGTATCCATACACCACACCAGCCACCACCACACTTGAGCACCGCTCTTCTCCATTCATCCTTCCATGTCTCACCCCGGAGCCTACCTACGAACTCCAGATGCAAGCCCTGGTAGTTTCGTTAAGGTTTTGCGGGATCTGACCTGCAATACTCTTGGTTCCAACCACCCACCCCAGTATGAGTTGTTCAAATTAAGGATCATCCCTGATTCCTCAAAATACTGGGCAGTTGTGCACATCCCACCAGAGGATTTAAATCAAGGCCCTCCATATGTTGTCTTCGTCGGGAGATCCATGCCAACCTCAGGCATGGCTATCGAGGCTGCTGCTTATGAAGCAGTCACCCGTCTTCGATTCACGGTACCCGCTGCCAGTGAAAGGAAATACTACTATTTCCCGAGCCGCGCAACTTCTGGTGCAGAAGCCATGTTCTGTTGTGAACGTATAGAGAGAGATCCAGCTCTAGCCAACCTCATTCAGTATGTGATGGCCCAGGAGCATCTAACCCAGCAACTAATGGATCCATTATCTTGATGTCCTGAATCCCCATATTGCCATTGGTGGACCACCCTGGCCAACTCCGGAAGGGCGTGTTCTTCGTTTACTTCCTTCACTTCCCCCGGAAGAAGAAGAATGTGCTCCAGCACCGGGAACCCTTCCACAAGACCCTGTAGATCTCACCTTCGGACCATAGATGGTCATGTGTGTGGTTGTTGCTGTGTTTAACGCGTGGTTACATGATGCAACCATTGTATTGTGTTTAGGGCGTATGTCATAAGTGCATTGCCATGATTGCATGCTGCATATGATCATTTGTTGTGATTTGCATTCAATTCTTCCGCCCTTAACAAATCTCGAGGATAAGATTTTCTTAAGGGGGGTAGAGTTTGTAACACCCCAAAAATTCAACCATAATTTTTATGAAGTAAAATTTGGCCAGAAATAAAATTTTGAATTATACTAGGTCATTTATTAATTTTAGAGCCTTTTCTATTTTTTTTGTTTTCCAAAATTCTTCCCTCCATATAAGATTACTTTTATGAAATATTGTGGTCTATGGTTGTTTTATAAATCTTTCTATTTATATCCCAAATAACATTAGGAAATACTTTCTTAATAAAATTTGCCACAAAATAATTCTTTTAATAGCATTTTCAACCTTTGAAATACTTCGGTTGCACTACAATCATTTTAAATTAGTGTTTTAAAATCCCACAAAAATTATGAGATGTTAGGGGATGCCTATATGTCACTTTTATGCAAAAATCTAACTAGGTCTTTTGAAAATTTTGGGTGAAACATCCTCTTTTCATTTCTGTTCCATTCTTGAGTTACAACTACAACTCTATTCTTCCTAGCTCTATTAATTCTGAAACTTTTCTATCTTGTAGTCCTTCCAACTAGTACCTTAAGTCCAGAATATCAGCTCCATTTGCATCCTTTAAGTCCACTAAACATTCCTCTCAACTTTTTGTCCAGAGCTGAATTCTGGTAAAACTTGCACTAACAAGTTCCTCTTTTTGACAAACTAACTACACCATCATCTCTATTATCTAAAGAGACCCCACTCTGCCAAGTTTCGAATCCAACAAAGTTTTCTCGCTAGCCCTATCATTTCCTCAAACACCTCATGTGCATGACAGTATTTTGCAAGTTCATAAACTTGCATTGGGCACCTGCTCATCTGACCAAACCACCATGTCTACTAGCTCTATTATACCCTAAATCAGCTCTTTGGAAAGTGTCCCTGGCATCAGAGGCTCCTAGGCCACCGAGGCATTTCGTCGAGCACTCTATGCACATGCTCTGGGCACGGCCAGAGTGTGCATTTTGCACGCGTCGGCACCGAGCTACCGCCGCCGCCCTGCTGCCTCCCCCTCTCATCCTGAACCTCCCCTGGCTCAGGCCGACCACCTGGACCCTCGCCGAAACCTTCCCTTGGCACCTAGCGCCACAGACCGCCGTCCACGACGACCAGGACCGCCGCCCGACGAGTCCCGCACGGCCACATCTCCGCCCGTAATGCGTGGATCACCCCCGAGCCTCCCAGCACCCCCAGGCGTTACTGTAGCCGCCACCGCCCTCGCCTACCTCCATCGGCCATGCCTACCTCGCCTGCCGCCGTAATGATTGTCACCACCATGCATATCCTCTGGACACCGCGAAGCCGCCTCCCCGGCGCTATAAAGAGACCCTAAGCTCGCTCAGCCCCTCCATACATCACTCCTCTCCTCCCTGGAAACCACATCGGGCAGCCAAATGACCGGGAACGGTCATCTTCTTCTTCTCCGATAACTATGGCCACCGCCCCTGTCTTGTTGATTATGACGCCACCAGGGCCTCCCCCTCTCCATTCTCTTCACCGCTGACCTCCTTGAGCCACCACCAACCGATTCCATGCTTCAATTCCATGCGAGATGGCCGTAGATGGAACTCCCCTTTCGCCCGACACCACCGTCTGCCGGAGAGCTCGCCATCGGCGACTCTGTCAACTTCGGCGACCATGGCGGTTACCCACAGGACCGCCTCGACCCCCTGAGCACGTGGGTGGCCTCGTTTTTCCGAACGGTGCCACCGTTCGCCGGCAAGCCTCGCCGGAGCGCCGCCTCTGCTCGGCCAGAGGAGAAGGCGCGGGGTCGACGGGTCAAACCTGACTAGTGGGCCAGGCAGGCCCACTGTCAGTGACCCAGCACCCTGCTGACTCGTCTGTAAGTGGAGACGGACTCCCCTAGAGCAGCCTTCGCACTGGGAAAGCGTATTCCCTTGAATACGCCTTCGACGTTGGCCCCTTCCGCGCGGTCGAAGTGACTGGGATTGGCCCAGTAGCACCAGACGGCTAAGTCCCGCTCACTGCATGCTTCTGCTCAGAGTAATATTTGTTTTCTATTTCCTCTTTCCCAGCAGATTTCAAATAATTCTAGAGCAGTCATTTCTCATCCAAATTTGATTATTCAAATTTCTATGTACTCCTAAATTCATGCTCTATTAATCCAGCAAGGGTGAACATTTTGTCTAGGCCTGGATTTTTGCTGGATCTACTAAATAGTTTGTTTCCTTAATTATCTCAGCTTAGGAATGTCCTAGGAAAATCATCTGAGCACCAAATCATTTGATTCCTTTTCTGTTATTTCTCAAATTTCATCTAGTTTATTTTAGTATTTATTTCAAAAATTTCCAAACAACTTTTTAGCACTGTTTTCGCTCTATGTGGTAATTGCGATATTTTGAAAATAGGAAATGGAGGGGAGATATAATTTTCGAAGTTTTGGAATGCACCCAACATTTCTGCATGCTCAAGGCAAGCATCTTGAACGCATGATATGGTGAATGCAAAGTTGTTTCTTTGCAAGTATATTTGATTTATGAGTATGTTGAATTCATATCGAATTTGCATAGTGCTAGTCATACATGCATGACCCCCTTGATGGTATTCCATCTCCATTTAAACATGAAGTATGAGTGAGTATGGTTATTTTCATGTGCCATATATGCCTGTGTTTATCCAGGTTAATTTGCAGGAAGAATCAGTCACGAGAAAAGTGACCGTGAGACTGAAATCTCATTGTGACGAGAATGAACAGTGAGGGAATGTAGGGACATGCCAGGTGGTGACCTTGTTGGGTACCACTAAGGAAATATTATGTGCTAATCATTGCAGGAAATTATAAACCTCCTGGGTCGACCGTAGATCGAGTCTTGTTCCGGTAACCCCATACTTGAATCGTGCTGCCACTTGTCCCTGCCACAGGTAGGGTATGGTACAGTAAGTTGTTAACCCTTTTCCGTGCACACACCGTACAAAGAGGCCGTAGTGAAAGATACCATTGGCCCATGGTAGGCATGTCATTTGGTCCGGGGGCATGGGTGTCTTCAGTTGAGGCTGAAGAGGGGTAGCACCCCTAGTTGCGCTCGGTATAAGTATTGTGATCCCATGCTATTGGAGGCCGTTGAATGAGGCCTTCCCACTTAGAGTCTTACTCTATCATTGCCTTGGGTGATTCCTGGCTTCGGTGAGTTAAACTGGTGTGTGCTGGTCAGGTGTGTTTTCAACCCAAAGACCATAACAGGAATTAGCCAGCGTCTCGGTGCTGGCTAAAGAAATCCTTTACTTGTGGGTAAAGAGTACGACCTCTGCAGAGTATAAAACCTATTCGAATAGCCGTGTCCATGGTTAAGGACTAAAATCTGGGTTGGTCGAGTGTCGGTCTTAGTGTCAGTCTCCGGAGGAAATGATTAAATTGATCATGGTTCGTTCAGTAGGATAATTATTGTCACTACTGGTGCCACTATGAATATTATTGTTGACATGAATATTGTTGTGGACTAACCTTTTCCTCTTATGTGCAACTGTGAGTATCTCTTGGATGGCTAGACTACCCGGGATACTCATTTTCATTTTCGTTTATGGGTATCACTTGGGATGGCTAGTCCACCTGGATACTTGGGTTATTATTTTCATATAAGCCCTTTATGAGGCGTCGCTTCAAACACCCGACTGTGGCATTTCTCTTCAAGACCACTCGAGGCGTCACTTTCAGACACCCGCTTGGCATTTTTCTTGGAATCCCTCGGGCGGTCCAACGCCCGATGTTCCATTTCATTTCCTCGAGTTACTACTAACATGTTATATTTATCCTTCCGCACCGTATGAGTATTTATCATGCCATGCTTTAATTTTCAGTCAGCACATGCATATAATTTATTTTCTCATGAGCATATGCATTCGGTATATCTTTTGTTCCTCATGTTTGCGAGTACATTCAAACATACTCACTGGCTTGTCCCTGGCTATTGTCTTGGCCAGATCACGTTTCAGAGGAGAGCACTGCGAAGACACCCCGCAACCTAGGATTCGAAGATAGCAGCCATGCAAGATAGGAGTTATCCTGGTCAGCTGTTCCTATGGGAATGGAGTCCAATCAACGTTGGAGATCCACGAGTCGCTTCCGTCATCCACCTCTAGAGATCCTTGTTATATTCATTGGTCCTTTGTGGTCTTGTACTCAATTTCTTGTAATTGCTTGGAATTCTATATCAAGGAAATTGTCCACCAGCGAACAATAATCCTGGGGCTGGTGATGACACAAGGGTCATTTGCTGGGATTTATGTCCCGGAAATCCAGCCCCTACATTTTCTGTAAAAGACAAAAACAAGGAAAAAACAACAACTGGCACTGGGCACTAGGTTAATAGGTTAGTCCCAAAAAATGATATAAAATAGCATAATAATGCATATAAAACATCCAAGATGAATAATATAAGAGCATGGAACAATCAAAAATTATAGATACGTTGGAGACATGATACGTCTCCAACGCATCTATAATTTATGAAGTATTGATGCTGTTATATTATCATTCTTGGATGTTTTACAATCATTTTATAGCAACTTTATATCATTTTTTGGAACTAACCTACTGACATAGTGCCCAGTGCCAGTTGCTATTTTTTGCTTGTTTTTTACATCGCAGAAAATCAATACCAAACGGAGTCCAAACGCGGCGAAACTTTTTGGACATTTTTTCTGGACCAGAAGACACCCGGTGGGCCAAAGAAGTACCAGAGGGGAGCTCCGAGGAGAGCACAACCCACCAGGGCGCGCCTGGGGGCCCATGCGCGCCCAGGTGGGTTGTGCCCACCTCGGTGGCCTCCCGCACTGCCTCTTCGCCATATAAATTCCCAAATATTCAAAAAAAAACCTCGGGGTAACCCTAGATCAGAAGTTCCACTGCCGCAAGCCTCTGTTGCCACGAAAAACCAATCTAGACCCCATTCTGGCACCCTGCCAGAGGGGGAAATCATCACCGGTGGCCATCTTCATCATCCCGGCGGCCACCATGACGAGGAGGGCATAGTCCACCCTCGGGGCTAAGGGTTTGTACCAGTAGCTATGTGTTTAATCTCCTCTCTCTCGTGTTCTTGAGATTTTACGATCTTGATGTATCGCGGGCTTTGTTAATATAGTTGGATCATATGGCGTTTTTCCCTCTCTATCTTGTTGTGATGAATTGAGTTTTCCCTTTGAGATTTTGTTCTTATTGGATTGAATAATTTTATGGATTTGAGAGCACTTGATATATGCCTTGCATATGAATACCCGTGGTGACAATGGGGTATTATATTGATTCACTTGATATGTGTTTTGGCACTCAACTCGCGGATTCCCGAGGTGACATTGGGGTAATCTATGCATAGGGGTTGATGCACGTTCTCGTCTTTGTTTCTCCGATAGAAATCTTGGGGCACTCTTTGAGGTTCTTTGTGTTGGATTGAGTATTATGAATCTGAATTTGCTTTGGTGTTATTCTAGTATGAACTCTTGATACATCGATCGGAAAGAATAAATTGGTATTATTTTAGTACGAACTCTTGATAGATCGATCGGAAAGAATAACTTGGTGTTATTTTAGTACGAACTCTTGGATAGATCGATCGAAAAGAATAGCTACAAACAATTTCTTCTTATGTTCTCCACTAGATAAGAACTTTGGAGTGATTCTTCATCGCACGTTGAGGGATGGTTATATGATCCAATTATATTAGCATTGTTGAGAGATTGCACTAGCGAAAGTACGGACCCTAGGCCTCATTTTCAAGCATTGCAATACCGTTTGTGCTCCGTTTTATCAATTGCTACCTTGCTGTTTTTTATTGTTCCTATTGCAAAAATCAATATCTACTATCATTACTACGCTTGTATCACCATCTCTTCGCCGAACTATTGCACCTATACAAATTTCCATTGTATTTGGTGTGTTGGGGACACAAGAGACTTTTTGTTATTTGGGTACGGGGTTGTTTGAGAGAGACCATCTTCATCCTACACCTCCCATGGATTGATAAACCTTAGGTCATCCACTTGAGGGAAAATTGCTACTATCCTACAAAACTCTGCGCTTGGAGGCCCAACACGAGTCTACAAGAACAAGTTGTGTAGTAGACATCAAGCTGTTTTCTGGCGCCGTTGCCGGGGAGGTTAGGTAAGCGGCACTCACACCCCGTCAACGAAGCTCTTTTCTGGTGTCGTTGCCGGGGAGGTGAGTGCATGAAGGTATATCTTTAGATCTTGCAATCGAATCTTTTAGTTTCTTGTTTTATCACTAGTTTGGTTTATAAAAAGAAAATTAAAAAAAAGGAATTGAGGTTGCATCATATTATTCATCCCTATAATGTGTTTCGTGAAAATGATGGAAAGGAAAATTGTGCTCAATTGATAGAAGAACAATTCTATAAAATGTTTGACAAAAAATCTTTGAATGATGAGCATGATTGCAATGTTGTTGGTATGAATTCTTTGAATATCCATGATGCTAATGAAATGCAAAGCTACAAGCTTGGGGATGCTATGTTTGATGAAGATGATATTTTTAGTCCCCCAAGTTTTGATGTGCAAATTTGTTATAATGGTAGCATGCCTCCTATTTATGACGATTATATTGATGAAAGTGGGTTTGGAAGAGTGTCAACTCTAGGTACTAATGATCCCACTATTTTGGGGGGTGTTGAATCTTATTGTGATAATTATGAAAGTGGATTTGGAGAGGTCATGACTTTATTTAGTGATGAATCCACTATTTTGGAAGAGGTTTCAATTGATCATGACAACAAAGTTGCTATCTATGATGATTATGGTGATGACATGTGTGCTATAAATAATAATGATAACCATGAAACTTGTCATCATAATTTTAATGTTCAATTTGATTATGTCAATCAAGTAGCACATGATAGTTATTTTGTTGAATTTGCTCCCACTACTATTGATGAGAATAAATTTGCTTGTGTGGAGAGTAAGAAATTTTGTATGCTTGTGGATCATGAAAAAAATGCTTTATGTGATGGCTATATTTTTGAATTCATTCATGATGCTACTGAAAATTATTATGAGAGAGGAACATATGCTTGTAGGCTTCTCACTAATACCAAGTTTCCTCTCTATGTGTTGAAAATCATGAAGTTTTGCTTGTTTTGCCTTCCTATGCTAGTTGATTCTTGTTCCCATAAATTGTTTGCTCACAAAATCCCTATGCATAGGAAGTGGGTTAGACTTAAATGTGCTAGTTATATGCTTCATGATGCTCTCTTTATGTTTCAATTCTTATCTTTTATGGGAGCATCATTGAAATCATCATGCCTAGCTAAAATGCATTAAAGAAAAGCGCTTGTTGGGAGACAACCCAACACTTTTACCTACTGTTTTTGTGTGTTAACATGATTAGGCTACCGTAGTAATCATGTTTTATAACTTTTGTTTCAATAAAGTGCCAAGTAAAGCCTTTGGGATAGTGTGGATGATAGTTGACTTGATTCTGTGCAAAAACAGAAACTTTTGCGTCTAGTGCAGAAATTCCTGTCTTTTACTGGAACATGGAAAAATTCTGTATTTTTTACAGTTGATGGGTATACAAATTTCCTATGTTGTCCTGATTTGTTAGAAGTTCTGGAGTTACATAAGTATGACCTTAATTCAGATCTTTACGTATTGTTCTGTTTTTGACAGATTCTGTTTGCAATGCATAGTTTGCTTGTTTTATGGTTTCTATGGCTTATATTGCTTAATATAAATTGTGGAAATTGTAGAGTACAGTAGGCATTGTGTGAGAACAATTATGAATCTTGTCTTTGACAGTACCCAAGAGAATGATTTGTTTTATCATACTAATCCATCTCACGAAGTTCCGTTAAGTTTTGTGTGATTGAAGTTTTCAAGTTTTGGGTGAGATATCAATATGAGGAGAACAAGGAGTGACAACAACCTAAGCTTGGGTATGCCCAAGTCACCCCAAGGTAATATTCAAGGAAGATCCAAGCAACTAAGCGGGGCATCCCCTCTTTCGTCTTCAACGTTATCGGTAACCTCACTTGGAGCTATGTTTTCATTCGTCACATGATATGTGTTTTTCTTGGAGCGTCATTTTATTTTATTAGTATTTGCTTGCTGTTATCTATAATAATGTTTTGCATCTTTTACTTCAATAAAAATGTCAAGTATAGCCTTTTCCATGCTTATTTTGCAAGTATATGAGTTGCTGTTTCAAAACAGAAAGTTTATCGCTGTTGCAAAAATTCTCTAAAAAAGTCAGAATGTGATAAAAGGTCGAATTTTTTTGCATAGTAAGCTATAATAAATTTCTACAGTGTGGTGATTTTTTAGAATTTTTGGAGTTAGGGAAGTATGAGTATTGCACTCTTTACAGACTGTCCTGTTTAGACAGATTGCTGTTATGTTAGCATTGTTTGCATATGTTTGCTTGTTTAATGATTCTATTTGAGGATAGGAGTATTAAATATGCAGAGGCATTTAGTATGCAATGTTGAATAATAATTTTAGTGATTTGCTACAGTAGAGAATGATAAGGTTTTGCGTTGATTTATACTAACTTATCTCACGAGTTCTTGTTGAGTTTTGTGTGGATGAAGTTTTTAAGAATTAGGGAAACCGTGATATGAGAGGAATGAAGAAGACACAAGAGCTCAAGCTTGGGGATGCCCAAGGCATCCCAAGTTAATATTCCAAGAAGTCTCAAGCATCTAAGCTTGGGGATGCCCCGGTAGGCATCCCACCTTTCTTCTTCAACAAATATCGGTTAGTATCGGTTGAGCCTAAGTTTTTGCTTCTTCACATGAGTTGTGCTATTCTTGGAATGCCATTTTATTTTGTTTTGCTTGCTGTTATAATAAAATACTTAGATCTGAAAGTTTTTAAATAAGAGAGAGTCCTCAAATAGCTACCTATTTACTTAACTACTCATTTGATCTTCACTTATATCTTTTTGGAGTAGTTTGTCGAAAACTCTCATGCTTCACTTATATTATTTCGAGAGTTGATAATAGTGATGACAATTTGCACAAGCTTTGAAATTGGTCCTAATATAAAGAATATCCAAGAAGGATATAATAAAAACTCTCATGTAGATCATTGGATATGATAAGTTTGATTCCTTGCAATAGTTTTGCGATATGGAGATAATAATATGTGAGTCATGTTGGTGAGTAGTTATGCTTTAGTAAGAATATTGGTGTTAAGGTTTGTGATTCCCTATGCAAGCACAAAAGTCAATAGTTATGCAATGAAATTACATCCTACTTGTGGTGCATTATTCGGTGTTTGTTATGCTCAATGCTCGTATATGTGAATTTTCGTTTCTTGGTTGGTTGCTTCACAATCTATTTGCTGGCCTCCATTTGTACTATGTGGGAATACTACTTGTGCATCCAAAATCACTAAACCCAGTTTTGCCACATGAGTCCACCATGCCTACCTATATGCGGTATTCCCATGCCGTTCTAAGCAAATTTGTATGTGCCATCTCTAATTTTCAAAATAAATTTCCTTTTTCTGTGCTCGTACCGCTCATGAAGCGGCAGGGGGTGGCCAATATTTTCCATGCTAGAAGTGTTATTCTCAAGTGTTTATTCACTTGTCATTGCACAAGAGTACGGCAAAGGTATTAGGGATGCCCAGTCCCGAAATGAAAAAGAAATTTACTTTATGTTGTCAAATAATAAATTTCTTGGAAAGTGTTGGTATGGAGGGCACCCATGGATATGTCTAGCCATGGATTGTGAAAGAATGGTGGAAAGAGGAATAAACTTTATTTTCTGTTTGGGAACCGTCTATGATATATCTAGCATGGAAAGTGTTGGGAATTACTCGGTCATTTTCGTTGATGGGAAAAGTATGCCTCTCAAAAATTTTATCTCTCAATTTAAGCTTTGAGCTCTGGCACCTCTACAAATCCCTACTTCCCTCTACGAAGGGCCTATCTATTTACTTTATGCAATTTTTATTTTTATTTGAATCTCCATCTTCTCTTATAAAGCACCAACTAAGGGGCACTATGATAGTACTTGAGCATTGGATGTAGCTAATATGCGAGTGTGTTTTGCGAATGGATCAATGATTGAGCATGATGGGCTAGGGATAACTTTCTTTAGTGTTGATATTTTGAAAGACATGGTTGCTTGTTGATATGTGTGAGTATTGATGTCTTCATGTCAAATTCTAGACTATTGCTTTGAATTATTCAAGTCCAAATGTCCATGCTACAAAAGAAAGAGTATATGATGAATATGATAGGTAGCTTTCCACAACAAAAATTCCGTTTTCAATTGCTACTTTATCATGATAAGTTCTATGAGAAAGAGTTGCTGTTATGATGCTTGAAAAGTGATTGAAATTATCATTGATCAAACTTATGTATTTTGCTAGCATTCACACTTCATAAATTATTTATTTTATCATTTACCTACTCGAGGACGAGTAGGAATTAAGCTTGGGGATGCTGATACGTCTCCAACGTATCTATAATTTATCAAGTATTCATGCCGTTATATTATCATTCATGGATGTTTTACAATCATTTTATAGCAACTTTATATCATTTTTTGGGACTAACCTATTGACATAGTGCCCAGTGCCAGTTGCTGTTTTTTGCTTGTTTTTTACATCGCAGAAAATCAATACCAAACGGAGTCCAAACGTAGCGAAACTTTTTGGAGATTTTTTCTGGACCAGAAGACACCCGGTGGGCCAAAGAAGTACCAGAGGGGAGCTCCGAGGAGAGCACAACCCACCAGGCGCGCCCAGGTGGGTTGTGCCCACCTCGGTGGCCTCCCGCACCGCCTCTTTGTCCTATAAATTCCCAAATAACCCAAAAACCCTCGGGGTAACCCTAGATTAGAAGTTCCGCTGCCGCAAGCCTCTGTAGCCACGAAAAACCAATCTAGACCCTGTTCCGGCACCCTGCCGGAGGGGGAAATCATCACTGGTGGCCATCTTCATCATCCCGGCGGCCACCATGATTAGGAGGGAGTAGTCCACCCTCGGGGCTAAGGGTTTGTACCAGTAGCTATGTGTTTAATCTCTCTCTCTCATGTTCTTGAGATGTTACGATCTTGATGTATCGCGGGCTTTGTTAATATAGTTGGATCATATGGTGTTTTCCCCTCTCTATCTTGTTGTGATGAATTGAGTTTTCCCTTTGAGATTTCGTTCTTATCGGATTGAATACTTCTATGGATTTGAGAGCACTTGATATATGTCTTCCATATGAATACCCATGGTGACAATGGGGTATTATATTGATTCACTTGATATGTGTTTTGGCACTCAACTCGCGGATTCCCGAGGTGACATTGGGGTAATCTATGCACAGGGGTTGATGCACGTTCTCGTCTTTGTTTCTCTGGTAGAAATCTTGGGGCACTCTTTGAGGTTCTTTGTGTTGGATTGAGTATTATGAATCTGAATTTACTTTGGTGTTATTCTAGTACGAACTCTTGATAGATCGATCGGAAAGAATAACTTGGTATTATTTTAGTACGAACTGTTGATAGATCGATCAGAAAGAATAACTTGGTGTTATTTTAGTACGAACTCTTGGATAGATCGATCGGAAAGAATAGCTAAAAACAATTTCTTCTTATGTTCTCCGCTAGATAAGAACTTTGGAGTGATTCTTCATCGCACGTTGAGGGATGGTTATATGATCCAATTATATTAGCATTGTTGAGAGATTGCACTAGCGAAAGTACGGACCCTAGGCCTTATTTTCAAGCATTGCAATACCGTTTGTGCTCCGTTTTATCAATTGCTACCTTGATGTTTTTTATTATTCCTATTGCAAAAATCAATACCTACTATCATTACTATGCTTGTATCACCATCTGTTCGCCAAACTAGTGCACCTATACAAATTTCCATTGTATTTGGTGTGTTGGGGACACAAGAGACTTTTTGTTATTTGGTTGGAGGGTTGTTTGAGAGAGACCATCTTCATCCGACACCTCCCACGCATTGATAAACCTTAGGTCATCCACTTGAGGGAAAATTGCTACTGTCCTACAAAACTTTGCGCTTGGAGGCCCAACACGAGTCTACAAGAACAAGTTGTGTAGTAGACATCAAGACGTATCACGTGGCTTCATGACGGTGCGGCACGAAGCTCCGCTGGTAGTCAAAACCATGTGACATGTCGGCATCTCGATTTCCATGGCGTACACTGCGGTGGAGAAGGTCATCATGGCTGAGATTGGAGGACCAGTTTTGATGGAGGTGACCATCGAGGCAATGAAGATTTTGCTTCACAGGGGCCGGTGATGCAAGTTGGATTTGGTAACTGTGAGCCTGGTGTTTAATGATTTGCAGGAGCAGCCTTGGCAATTGGGGGCAACAACATCGGAGGAATTCAAGTTTGGTGGCGCTCCTTGAGTGCCGAGTCTTGACTTTCAGGGTAAAAACCTAAGGTGTGACCTTCATTGGTTGTGCCTGGCAATGGCCTTGCTGAAGGAATTGTTTTGAGAGCTCATATTTTTTCCTGGGTGAAAACCTAAGATCTTCGATCGGGCAACGACAGCGCTTGTGCACTGGCTTCCCTCCTTGGAGGCGTGGCGTTTGGAGAACTTTCTTGTATTCCGGGTGTTGTTTGTGGCTAGTTTGTTGGGTTGCTGCTGCGAGGAGTTGATTGCCGTGGCTGGGCCTTTTTTCTTTTCTTTTCTTCTTATTTTTCTCTTTCAGGCTGTGTGCATCCTGGATGTCTTTTATAACATTTTGTTGGTGCAGAGGCTGGGTGTAATTGGTATCTCCATGATATTAATATATTCCCTTTATCGAAAAAAATCTCAAGTCCTTGGAGCAACTCTAGTAGAGCCGCTATAATCCCGGCCCGCAAAAACAATTTATGGCTCCCCATATAATGTATTTGTAGTACCATGAGTCTGACGGAATAGAGTTTAATATCATACAATAAAATAATTCAACAATACATATGAAACTACAATGTTTTAATATCATACAATAAAATAATTCCTCAGATACAACAAATGTTCAAATCCGAATAACAAATGCTACAGAATTATTGCAATAACAAATGGTCCGGATTTAAAATAATTCTTCAAATCACACATGAAAACAAGTAGATAAAATTAATAAAATGGGAGTCTATCTCCCATACTATTCCCACTGATGCTCAATGAGATCATTGCGGAGCTGCTGGTGTGTGTCACAGTCTTCAATCTGCCGGTAGGTCTCAAGAAATGCAGTGCTCTCATCTGGGTTTCTAGTAGGCTTGACACGGCTATCAATACTAGTTCACTGCTCGTGCATTGCCACGGAAGAACAAATGGACATAGTGGAACTAATACTACAACATGGCATTGTGCTCCAGCCATAGGGTCCGCCGTTGCTTTCTCTTGACGCACATTGAGCGCCAGCAACTTTTGGAAGTATTAAAACTACATTGGTATCTTTTATCAACACCCATTTTTGACGGAAATCCATAATGACAACATTACTATTGATAAAAACACTTACACCATCAGCTAACATACCAACAATAAAGTGAATCCGTATACCATACAACATCATGATGTTCTTCAACATATGACACTGAAGTATGAGCTACTGTATTGATTTCTCTAGGACTAAACTCGGAGATTACTTGAATAAAGCTGCTGCCCTTGACAATAGAGTTTCCTCCGTCCTAAATGATCTCAATCACCTCCATGCAGTTGCCCTTGACAATCAGTTTTTTTTGCATCTAGCCTATCCAGCAACAATAAGCCCATCCCGCGATGCCCCTGATTCAGCTTTTTTTACAAATCCCGATGTATGGGCAAACACATAGACTCTACAAATAACCAAAATATAAATAGGCACTTGTACTTAAAGCTTTGTCCTTTCCATTGAAGAAATACATCAAAGTATACAATCACAGAAATATCACATGAAGGACCTTATGCGACACTGTGCATCTTATTCATAGGTATTCTTATCCAATAATAGCTACTGTAGACCATACAATCAATCATGCCATGCCATGTCATTTTTCACTATGAAAAGTACAAATAATGACCTTTTGGAAAAGATGAATCACTCTTGGTGTAAATGGGAGTTTTGTAATAGAAAACATGACATGTAAGTGGTTAGTCACGCCTGTTACAAATAGTGTCCGTACGAGCAAAATGAAGAACACCACAATCAATCACCGTAGTAAAACAAGTGCACTGTGTACTTATGCATCAACAGTAGTTTAAACTATGATGCTATGATGATAGAATATAATAGAATATACCACAATATGTGCAGTGTAGTTACTACTCGACAGTGCGACTAATCAAGGGTAAAAAAAGTTCAATCCTGCTTCTCCCAAGCCCTTCTTGGTCTTAGCAAAACAAATTTCACCCTGTTTTTCAGGAACACAGGGTGTAGTTAATATCTGCACAATATGAGGCAACATGATTTAGTTAGGCTTAAATATGAACACAGAAAGGTCGGAGAGGAGGAACTAAAAATATTACACTACAAAATTCATGTCTAGTGGAACCATGGTTAGTTTTGAGTATATAGAGAAATGTAACCAAGAGAAACCATATATTTTTCTCCAAGTTGTTTCTAATTTCAAAAAGCCATAGAGATTAATCTAGTTAGATGGACATGGTAATCAGCCCTTACAATAATAATCCCTCCATACAGAAAAGCTTGTCCCGAGCTTAGTTCATTTCTAACTTTGAAAAAAAAACCTTCTGGTTTCAAATCTCGTGATAACCCCCTTCACCTCTGCTTCTTCCTCCTTCGACCAAACATCCGTTGTGAACATGCGCCGCCCGCATGGAGGCGAGCTGCCCCGCCGCCCAGTTGCGGCTCCTCCTCCAAGGCGACACCTCGACGGGCACCTCCTCCTCCTCGCCCTGCTCGCGCTCACGGCAAACCCAACCGCCGCTGCCAACTCTGGTTGTCGCTCCCCTCTCGCAGAATTCGGCAAGCAGGGCCAGATGTATCTTCCCCGGCGTAGAGACGATCACACGGACCTGCTGCTGCAGCTGCCGCCTGCCCGCCACCTACTGCTGCCGCCCACCCGATCGAGTGCCCGCCCAGCTACTTCTGTTGGCGATTGTTGATGGCCTCTACTATTGCTGTTGGCTGTAGTTACAGTAGTCTAAACATGTGTCAATTGTAATGTTAATGAAGTACTCCATCAGCGTCAATTGCAGTGTTAATTGGAGTAATAAAAATGTCAATTGTAGTGTTAATATACTACTGCTGTTCTCTGAAGTTTATAGTGTCCCAAAAGTTTCAGAACACTATATCAACATAAATAAATTGTAGTATGTCTATCAATCATAGTGTTCTGAAATTGCAGACAGTGTAAATCTTCTGCTTTTGTGAACAATTACTACAACTTGAAACATCAATTTCAGAACACTGGAGTATGTTTATTTGTGTTGGAAATAGTTTAGAAGTTTGATAGTGCATCCCAAAAGTTCAAGTAAGAGTTTAAACAATGAATACAAGTTTCATTTCTGCACTGTTGCTCTGTTATATCTCAACTATTTGAAACAATATGTCATGCTGCCAGTCATGATGATGATCTAAATTTGGTGCAATTAGTGAACAAAATTCAGTAGAGGGGGTGTGTATCTTATTGATCATGATGATGATCATTGTAAATTCAGTATAATTGTTGTTGTAGAACTGTTGCCATGATGTAAATTCAGTAGAACTACTGCCATGACGTGATATGCATATTACAAGAAGAAAATTCAGTAATTTGATGCATATTACAAGGAGTAGGAGTAGGAGTAGGAGTAGGTTGCAATCAATGTGTAGTAAAATAAAACGATCATATTCTCTGATCATGTACGGTAAAATAAAATGATAAACAAATTGCTCCTGCTTTTTGTAGTTGTTGTCTCAAAAGCAATGTCTCAACCTTCAGTGTAACTAAAATTGCTATAGGAACAAATGATCTGTTGTTGTTTATTTTCAGTAAATATAGAGCAAATTGCTACAGGAACAATGATCAGTAAATGTAGAACAATTATCTATTGTTGTTTATTTCCAGTAGATCAAGTTTATTTTCAGTAAACAATGCCGAAGTTTATTTTTAGTACATCAAGTTTATTTTTCAGTAAATGTAGAGCTAATTGCTAGAGGAACAACCATTAGAAAGAAGAAAGTGCATCCAGAATCATTTCAAATTTGTGTTTGACACATTTCCTAATCAGGCTACATATCATGGCCATGGCAGCCATTCCTAATCTGCCAAAAACCTGTCAATTTCAAACTGTCATGGCAGCCTTTCTAATCATGTTTTTCAAACTGTCTAGGAGTAACAAAGAGTATTCAAATATTCTGAATTGGATGGCATATTTATTTATTTGGAATAACAATTGACTGAATTTATAACAATATTCAACATGATGGATTTGAACTTGATGGCTGAAGAGGAAGATGAAAGTCAACAAGATGAACAAACTCAACAAGGTGACACTATTGATTTGAACTTGATGCTGGAAGAGGAGGATGAAGCTCAACAAGGTGACACTATTGATTTGAAATTAATGTTGAAAGAGGAGGATGAAGCTCAACAAGGTGAACAAGCTCAACAAGTTGATGCTATTGATTTGAACTTGATGCCGGAAGAGGAGGATGAAGCTCAACAATATGAAGATCTTGAATTAAATTGGCTTACCGAAGAGGAAGAAGCTCAAGAAGAAGAGGCTCAATAAGATGAAGAAGGTGAAGAAGCTCAAGAAGCTCAAAGGGAAGAAGCTCAAGAAGCTGATGCACAAGGTAATCCAAAAAGGACTGAGTTGTTAGACAAAGAGAGGTTTGGTGTTAACTTTGCTTTGCGAGTGATGGATCCGTTGAACTATCTGACAAGGTGCTCATAGGAACACCGATGAATGTATGCCTACGAACAGTTACAAGAATATGGAATCTAGCCAAAAAACAACTTTCCTTAGGTCAAGAAGTTGATGTTTCAAGCAAGAAGAAGGGGAACTGTGGCAGTAAGAGAAAAGAGATAGATCTGGCAAGAACAACCACAATCCCACTAAACAAAAGAAGAACATTCTGATCTCTCGCACGGTGTTTAGGTGTTCCTTGTTCGACCTTGCACGACAAGTTTCAGTTGCAAGAGCTGAAATGCATCATGAACACCGTCAAGCCCTCCGTGAAGCCACAGAACAAGATTGCAAGACTAAAATTCTGCATGTCCATGATGGATGAGTATTGGATATCAACCCCCTGGCCTAGTTTCAAGCCAATGACCAATATGGTGCATATAGATGAAAAATGGCATGATATGACTAGAGTCAATAGTAGTTTCTATGTACTGCCTGGAGAACCAGAACCAAAGCGCACCGTGCCCGATACTAACAGCATTGGCAAGGTAATGTTCTTAACTATTATGGCCAAGCCTTGATACAAGGATGATGGGGTGCTGACATTTGATGGAAAGATTGGCATTTGGACGTTTGTGGTAGAGACCGGGGCACAACGAGCCAGTCAAAACGGAGATAGTGGAACGATAGAGCTGAAACCATTGAAAGTAATGAGACGTGTCTGGAGAGATTACCTCATCAATAAAGTTATGCTCGTAGTTCAGGACAAATGGCCTGACGGTGACGAGGGCACAACAATCTTCATCCAACAAGATAATGCAACGCCGCATGTCCTCCCTAATGATGCAGGTTTTTAGAAGTTCTGGAACAAACAGATCTAGAAATTCGATTATTACAGCAACCACCAAACAACCCTCAGCTCAATGTTTTAGACCTTTGTTTCCACTGCTCTCTCCAATCTCTAACCGACTGCAGATCACCTATGAATATCCAGCAATTGGTATAAGGTGTAGAAGAGGAGTTTGAGAACTATGAGGCCCATAAGCTGTTCAAAAGCTTTATCACATTGCAAGCAGTCATGGTTGAAGTGATGAAAGATCAAGCAGGGAATAACTACAAGAAGCCGCATCTGCACAAGGATCGCCTACAGAATAGTGGAGAGGAAGTAATCGGTGTATATTGCAGTGATGAGATAATTGCTGACACTAAGGCCATTATAGAATAGGGGGAATAGACAAAGGAAAAGGAAAGGGAAAGGAAACGGAAAAGAAAGGACATGATTATATCAGGTGTATGTCATGTGTGTCTTTGTGTCATGCATTCAATGAGAAATGATTGGAGTATGTCATGTGAATTATTTGAACTTATTTGATTTATTTGAATTTATTTGATTTATTTAAATTATTTGGATTAATTGGATTTATTTGAATTTGTTTAAATTTATTTGGATTTATTTGAATTATTTGGAATTATTTGAAAAGAGAACCAATTGTGTAGCTAGCATGTTTCCTCTCACCGATTGTGGAGCTAATTCTCTAACCATGTGAACATCATGGAGTAAATTTGATGTCAAATTTATTTGCAAACATGTGCTTAGTAAAGTTTTCAGTGAAGTTTCAGGAGGAGTATGTTTGAGTATCTTGCTAAGACTGAATATTGTCTAGAACACTTTACTAAGCAAGCAACTATTGTACTAAAAAAAGGAAAATCATATAATAATAAAAGGACATGTCACAAGTTGATAATATTTTGATAAAAAAGGAAAAGCAAGCAAGTACTACACTAGATAATCTGTTGGCTTGAAATGATTTGCACTAGATAGTCTGCTGAGTTTCTTTGCATTTAACACAACCGTGGCGTAAGTTGTCCAATGGCCTTCCTTTAACAAGTTTTTTGACCTCAATATTCAGCAGAAGCATCCACCCACTAACTAGCACAACAAGAACTTTTTATGCTACAGATAAACTATATTGATAAGAGTAGAAGCTGAAAGACAACCATCACTTCACTACTGCAGGATGCTGCTAACGCGACACTACGATCAGAGACCCTTCGACGAAACTGTGTGCGATGCATTAATCACAAACGGTGATGTAAAAAACCCATCAAAAAAGATGCAAAATGTTTGCGATGGCGGATACATCAAACACGGTTTGGATTTTAGTTGTGTGTGCGATGCGTGGCAAACGGTTAATCCAGAAGAACTGTTTGTGATGAGGCAGAACAACAGAAACGGGCAGCAGATGAGGGTGTGTGCGATATACGGCATACAGTTCACTAGGATGAACTGTGTGTGATTAGGCAACATAATAGAAACGGTCAGCCAGATCAAGGTTTTTGCGATGGAGGGCATACAGTTCACTCGGATGAACTGTTTGCGATGAGCCAAGACAACAGAAACAGTTCAACTGAACAAGATGTGTGTGATACGCGGCAAACAGGTCCGTAATCAGAAATGTGTGTGAAGACCAATAATAACACAGACGATTGCTGCTAATAAGCCGTGTGATTTGCTCTGTCTACAGAAGAATAACATATATATATATATAACTGAAATAAACATCCAATTACATAAGTGACTATACAGATCATTCGCACACACCTCAATAAACAATTGCATGCATTCTAAACTAGGAGAAATGATCGTCTAGTAATCTACTTCTTGTGACGCTCCCGCCACTGCTCTATGGCTCGATCCCTCGTCTGGGGCAGGAAGAAGACACTTCCTCATGTCAACGATCCGCATGTACATCTCGTAGCTTGTGTATGCGTCCTTGGCCGCGTACTTGACGTGTTGTTCATCCAGTCTCTCATGCCAGAAATTGTGCCAGGCGTTCTTGTCCTTCTTGCTCTCATCCTTCATCTTCATGTAGTAGGGGTCGATGATGGCCGAGGCGAGGTCAACCAGGGAGTTCTGTTTGTTGTTGTCGCTGCCCCAGACCTTGTAGTGGTCCTGGATGTTGACAAGATTCTGGCATTTCAAGCCCGAAACCTTGAGCGCTTTTAGATCATTGGTGGTGTCCACCGTAGCGAAACTATAGTCGGAGCTGTTGATAAACCTGGAGAAATGCTCGCAAGGCCTTGTGGCCAGTTGGTAGTGGTAGACGAGGACGTCATGTCGCACGCACAACTAGGCGACGACAACCTTCTGATCGTGCCCGGCATGACCGATGGTGTACTCGAGGTCGAAGCCGATTACTTGGTACTTGTCCTCAGCAAGCAACTGCTCCATAGTTTGGATGGAGCTCTCCACCAAGACCGGCTCGTTCGTGTACACCACCGAGAGGGCGTTCCCCCTCACGTGGGTGTCCACTATATGATGCGTGGTGAACGGCCTGCCGTTGTCGTCGTCGGCCGGTGGGAGCGCCATTGGAGCCACGAAGAGCGCCATTGGAACCGCTGGATGTCCTCTCTGTATCTCTCATCATGGGTGTGCTTATTGTGTCGTGTGGCGCAAGAGATGAAGGTAAATGGTCGCAGGAATAAATGGGGGCCGGCGGCCTGGATTCTCGGCGCATCCGCATGGCAGTTTTTGCAGTGGGTAACTGCATCGTGGCGCCGCGCCCGGTGCAACCGCATGCACACGAACGCACGTGATCGTGCGCCAGCCCCATACACTGGCAGCGCGCGTGGAGGGAGGAGGGCAGAGCGCCCGGAGGGACGCAAGTGCAGAGCGCACGCGGTGGGACACGAGCAGAGCACGCTGCGGCCGCCTCAACCGCGAGCAACCACACGCATAGAGCAGTTGAACACGCAGGGAATGATCACCTACAAGCCGGCCCGCAGTTGCGTCGCTGCGTAGAGAGTGGCCGTGTGCTACTACCTCCGTCTTGGTCTATTAGTCCCCATTATATTCCGTGCCATACTTTGACCTTAAATTTAACCAACAAAATGTTAATGCATGTTATAAAAATTATATAATTGGGAACTATGTTCAAATATGAATCCAACAATATAATCTTTGGCGACATGCATTCGTATTTTATTAGTTGAATCCTACTTATAAACCAGGATGGGGTATAGTAGGTAATTAAATCGCAAACATTTTTTATTAACCGTATGTGTACGTGTCCTTTCGTCCTCCTCACGCACGTCTTGTCACTCCGCTGCCGCAGACGGCTTCGAGCGCAAGCTTGAGCAGCGCGCGGGGTCGTTCTTTTGGCCAAACGGTGGTGAGCTCGTTCCCGCGCAACCGCGCAGGTTCCCGCGTAAGCTTCCCGCCCGACTCGGTGAAATCCCCCAAAATCCCAATGCTTACCGGCCTGCTATATAAACCTTCACGGCCGGCGAGTCCTGCGTGGCATTTTCCCCTCCCTCCCTGTAGCTTATCTCATCTGTTTCTCCCACAATCGCCAATGGCACCGGTCCGTCGTCATCACTCAGCCACTCAGCCGTCATCAGAGGACAGCTCCAGCTGGTAGGCTACACCGCGGCGGTGGCGCAGTCCCTGGCATAGTGTAGTGCGCGTGGTGTCCCTGTTGGGTGTTCGCGGAACACCCACCACACGCTCCACCGCCGCTGCCCGTCGGCAACTGTTACCGACCGCCGTGGCCTCCACACCATCGCCGAAAGCCAGGGCCATCGCCCGCTCCGCCGCCGCGGCCCAAAGGCGGGACGTGGCCGTCGTGGCCGCCACCCCACTGGCGGCCACCGTGGCCATTACCTGCTCCGCCACCGTGGCCCGAAGGCGGGAGGTGGTGGTCGTGGCCGCCACCCCATCATTGGCCGCCGTGGCCGCCAGCCCATCGTCGACCACCGGGGTCATCACCCACTCCGCCACCGCCGCCCGAAGGAGGGAGGCGGAGGTGGAGGCCCGCACGCGCGTCAGCGACCTTGCGCGCTTGATATGTCCATTTTGCATCATGTTTTACCTATTGTTATTTATAATGTTTTTATGCATAATAATGCTTTTTGGAGTAATTCTAATGCCTTTTCTCTCATAATATGCAAGGTATAGACAAAGAGAGAGAATTCCGGCAGCTGGAAATCTAGACCTGAAAAAGCTACGTCAGGCTACCTATTCTACACAACTCCAAATGAGCTGAAACTTCACGAGGATTTTTTATGGAATAAATAAGAAATATTGGAGCCAATAAGTACCAGAGGGGGCCCACCAGGTGGGCACAACCCACCTGGGCGCGCCAGGGAGCCCAGGCGCGCCCTGGTGGGTTGTGCTCTCCTCGGCCCACCTCCGGTGCCCATCTTCTGGTATATAGGTCATTTTGACCTAGAAAAAATCAGGAGAGGACTTTCGGGACGAAGCGCCGCCGTCTCGAGGCGGAACTTCGGCAGGAGCACTTTGGCCCTCCGGCGGAGCGATTCCGCCGGGGGAACTTCCCTCCCGGAGGGGGAAATCATCGTCATCATCATCACCAACAACACTCCCATCTTGGGGAGGGCAATCTCCATCAACATCTTCAACAACACCATCTCCTCTCAAACCCTAGTTCATGTCTTGTGTTCAATCTTTGTACCGGAACTATAGATTGGTGCTTGTGGGTGACTAGTAGTGTTGATTACATCTTGTAGTTGATTACTATATGGTTTATTTGGTGGAAGATTATATGTTCAGATCCATTATGCTATTTAATACCCCTCTGATCTTGAGCATGATTATTATTTGTGAGTAGTTACTTTAGTTCTTGAGGTCACGGGAGAAATCATGTTGCAAGTAATCATGTGAATTTGATATGTGTTCGATATTTTGATGATATGTATGTTGTGATTCCCTTAGTGGTGTCATGTGAACGTCGACTACATGACACTTCACCATATTTGGGCCTAAGGGAATGCATTGTGGAGTAGTTATTAGATGATGGGTTGCGAGAGTGACAGAAGCTTAAACCCTAGTTTATGCGCTATTCCGTAAGGGACCAATTGGATCCAAAAGTTTAATGCTATGGTTAGAATTTATTCTCAATACTTTTCTCGTAGTTGTGGATGCTTGCGAGGGGGTTAATCATAAGTAGGAGGTTTGTTCAAGTAAGAACAACACCTAAGCACCGATCCACCCACATATCAAATTATCAAAGTAGTGAACACGAATCAAACCAACATGATGAAAGTGACTAGATGAAATTCCCGTGTACCCTCAAGAACACTTTGCTTATCATAAGAGACCGTTTTAGCCTGTCCTTTGCCTCAAAAGGATTGGGCTACCTTGCTGCACTTTTTTTACTACTATCGTTACTTACTCGTTACAAATTATCTTGCTATCAAACTACTCTGTTACTTACAATTTCAGCACTTGCAGACATTACCTTGCTGAAAACCACTTGTCATTTCCTTCTGCTCCTCGTTGGGTTCGACACTCTTACTTATCGAAAAGGCTACAACTGATCCCATATACTTGTGGGTCATCAAGGCTCTTTTCTGGCGCCGTTGCCGGGGAGTGAAGCGCTCTTGGTAAGAGGAAATAGGTAAGGAAGAATTATTACTATGTGCTGAAATTTATTGTCACTTGTTACTATGGAAAACAATCCTTTGAGGGGTTTGTTCGGGGTATCTTCACCTCGACCGGAACCACAATTAGTTACCCCTCAACCTACTGCACCTACTGAAAATATTGAATATGAAATTCCTTCGGGTATGGTAGAACAACTGCTAGCTAATCCTTATGCAGGAGATGGAACCGAACATCCTGATAAGCACTTGATATATGTGGATGAAATTTGTGGATTGTTTAAGCTTGCAGGTTTACCCGGAGATGAAGCTAAGAAGAAGGTTTTCCCTTTATCTTTGAAGGGAAAAGCATTGACATGGTATAGGCTATGCGATGATATTGGATCTTGGAATTGGAATCGGTTGAAATTGGAATTCCATCAAAAAAATTATCCTATGCATCTAGTTCATCGTGATCGGAATTATATATATATTTTTTGGCCTCGTTAAGGAGAAAGTATCGCTCTAGCTTGGGGGAGGCCTAAGTCAATGTTATATTCATGCCCCAATCATGAGCTCTCAAGTGAAATTATTATTCAGAATTTTTATGCTCGGCTTTCTCATAATGATCAAACCATGCTCGATACTTCTTGTACTGGTTCTTTTATGAAGAAGACTATTGAATTCCGGTGGGATCTTTTAGAAAGAATTAAACGCAACTCTGAAGATTGGGAACTCGACGAAGGTAAAGAGTCAGGTATTGAGCTTAAGTTTGATTATGTTAAATCTTTTATTAATACCGATGCTTTTCAACAGTTTGGCACTAAATATGGACTTGACTCTGAGATAGTAGCCTCCTCTTGCGAATCATTTGCTACTCATGTTGATCTTCCTAAAGAGAAGTGGTTCAAATATCACCCACCAATTAAATAAGAAATTAAGGAACCGGTAAAAGCTAAATATGAAACTATTATTTATAATGTTGATCCAGTTGTTCCTACTGCTTATATTGAAAAACCACCTTTCCCTGTTAGGATGAAGGAACATGCTAAAGTTTCAACTGTGGTCAACAAAAGTTATATTAAAACACCTAAACCAGCTGAACAAATCAAAGTAGAACCTAGTGTTGCTATGGTTAAAGATCTATTGGTCGATAATATAGATGGGCATGTTATTTACTTCTGTGATGAAGCTGCTAGAATTGCCAAACCCGATGAAAAAGATAAACATAGACCTGTTGTTGGCATGCCTGTTGTCTCAGTTAAGATAGGAGATCACTGTTATCATGGTTTATGTGACATAGGCGCTAGCGTGAGTGCTATTCCTTTTACCTTATATCAAGAAATTATGAATGATATAGCACCCGCTGAAATAGAAGACATAGATGTTACTATTAAGCTTGCCAATAGAGATACTATATCACCAATTGGGATTGTTAGAGATGTTGAAGTCTTGTGTGGGAAAATAAAATACCCTACTGATTTTCTTGTTCTTGGTTCCCCACAAGATGACTTTTGTCCCATTATCTTTGGTAGACCTTTCTTGAACACTGTTAATGCTAAAATAGATTGTGAGAAACAAACTATCGGTGTTAGTTTTGGTGATGAGTCTCATGAGTTTAATTTTTCTAAGTTTAGTAGAAAACCTCATAAGAAAGATTTGCCTAGTAAGGATGAAATTATCGGTCTTGCTTCTATTGCTGTACCTCCTACTGATCCTTTAGAACAATATCTGCTAGACCATGAAAATGATTTACATATGCATGAACGAAATGAAATAGATAAGATTTTCTTTGAACAACGTCCTCTGCTTAAGCACAATTTGCCTATTGAAACTCTAGGAGGTCCTCCTCCACCTAAAGGTGATCCTGTGTTTGAATTAAAACAATTACCAGACACTTTGAAATATGCTTATCTTGATGAGAAAAAGATATATCCTGTTATTATTAGTGCTAACCTTTCAGAACATGAAGAAGAAAGATTATTGAAAGTTCTGAGGAAGCACCGAGCTGCTGTTGGATATACTCTCGATGACCTTAAGGGCATTAGTCCCACTCTATGTCAGCACAAGATTAGTATGGAACCTGATGCTAGACCCGTTGTTGATCACCAACGTCGGTTAAATCCGAAGATGAAGGAAGTGGTAAGAACGGAAATATTAAAACTTCTGGAAGCAGGTATAATCTATCCTATAGCTGATAGTAGATGGGTAAGTCCTGTTCATTGTGTCCCTAAGAAGGGAGGTATTACTGTTGTTCCTAATGATAAGAATGAACTTATTCCACAAAGAATTGTCACAGGCTATAGAATGGTAATTGATTTTAGAAAATTAAACAAAGCAACTAGAAAAGATCATTACCCTCTGCCTTTTATTGATCAAATGCTAGAAAGATTATCTAAGCACACACATTTTTGCTTCCTTGATGGATATTCTGGTTTTTCACAAATACCTATATCTCAACCTGATCAAGAAAAGACCACTTTTACTTGTCCTTTTGGAACTTATGCTTATAGACGTATTCCTTTTGGTTTATGTAATGCACCTGCTACCTTTCAAAGATGTATGACTGCTATATTCTCTGATTTTTGTGAAAAGATCATTCAGGTTTTCATGGATGACTTTTCTGTTTGAAGTCTTTTGATGATTGTTTAAGAAATCTTGATCGAGTTTTGCAGAGATGTGAGCAAACAAATCTTGTCTTGAATTGGGAGAAGTGCCACTTTATGGTTAACGAAGGCATTGTTTTGGGCCATAAAATTTCTGAAAGAGGTATTGAGGTGGACAAAGCTAAGGTTGATGCAATTGAGAAAATGCTATGTCCTAAAGTAATCAAAGGTATTCATAGTTTCCTTGGTCATGTTGGTTTCCATAGGAGATTTATCAAAGACTTTTCTAAAATTTCTAGGCCTCTTACAAATCTTTTGCAAAAGGATACTCCTTTTGTTTTTGATGTTGATTGTTTAGAAGCCTTCGAAACACTCAAGAAAGCCTTAATTTCTGCACCTATTGTTCAACCACCTGATTGGAACTTGCCTTTTGAAATTATGTGTGATGCTAGTGATTATGCTGTTGGTGCTGTTCTAGGGCAAAGAGTTGATAAGAAACTAAATGTTATCCATTATGCTAGTAAAACTCTAGACAGTGCCCAACGAAATTATGCTACTACTGAAAAGGAATTTTTAGCAGGTGTGTTTGCCTGTGATAAATTTAGATCCTACACTGTTGATTCTAAAGTGACTGTTCACACTGATCATGCTGCTATAAAAGATCTTACGGAAAAGAAAGATGCTAAACCTAGACTAATTAGGTGGGTTCTTCTACTACAAGAATTTGATTTGCACATCACAGATAGAAAAGGAGCGGAGAACCCCGTAGCTGATAACTTTTCTAGGCTTGAAAATGTTCTTGATGACCCACAACCTATTAATGATAGCTTTCCTGATGAGCCGTTAGCTGCAATAAATGTTTCTCATAGTACTCCTTGGTATGCTGACTATGCTAATTATATTGTTGCTAAATACATACCACCTAGCTTCACATACCAACAGAACAAAAAATTCTTCTATGATTTAAGACATTACTTTTGGGATGACCCACATCTTTATAAAGAAGGGGTAGATGGTATTATTAGACGCTGTGTACCTAAGCATGAACAGGAACAAATCCTACGGAAATGTCACTCCGAAGCTTATGGACGACATCATGCGGGAGACAGAACTACTCATAAGGTATTGCAATCTGGTTTTTATTAGCCTACTCTCTTCAAGGATGCTCGTAAGTTTGTCTTATCTTGTGATGAATGTCAAAGAATAGGTAATATCGGTAAGCGTCAAGAAATGCCTATGAATTATTCTCTTGCTGTTGAACCATTTGATGTTTGGGGATTTGATTACATAGGACCTTTTCCTTCCTCTAATGGGTATACTCATATTTTGGTTGCTGTTGATTATGTTACTAAGTGGGTAGAAGCTATTCCAACCAGTAGTGTTGATCACAACACCTCTATTAAAATGCTTAAGGAAGTTATTTTCCCAAGGTTTGGAGTCCCTAGATATTTAATGACTGATGGTGGTTCACACTTTATTCATGGTGCTTTCCGTAAAATGCTTGCCAAGTATAATGTTAACCATAGAACTGCATCACCCTATCATCCTCAGTCTAGTGGTTAAGTTGAACTTAGCAATAGAGAAATAAAATTAATCTTACAAAAGACTGTCAATAGGTCCCAGAAGAATTGGTCTAAGAAATTAGATGATGCACTTTGGGCTTATAGAACAGCATATAAAAATCCTATGGGTATGTCTCCTTATAAAATGGTTTATGGAAAAGCTTGTCATTTGCCTCTTGAGTTAGAACATAAAGCTTATTGGGCAATTAAAGAACTCAACTATGATTTCAAACTAGCTGGTGAAAAGAGGTTATTTGATATTAGGCGACGAATGGAGGACCCAAGCTTATGAAAATGCCAAGTTATTTAAAGAAAAAGTTAAAAAATGGCATGATAAAAGAATCCAAAAGCGTGAGTTCAAAGTTGGAGAATATGTTCTTTTGTACAACTCTCGTTTCAGATTCTTTGCAGGAAAACTCCTCTCCAAATGGGAAGGACCCTATGTTATCGAGGAGGTTTATCGATCTGGAGCTATCAAAATAAATAATGCCGAAGGTACTAACCCGAAGGTTGTTAATCGGCAACGAATAAAACATTATATCTCAGGTACGCCCATTAATGTTGAAAGCAACGTTATCCAAACTATGACACCAAAAGAACACATAAAAGAAACCTTCCGGAACACTCCAGAATCATGAAAAAAAGGAGGTACGTGATACGGTAAGTAAACGGACTCCGAAAAATCCGCAAAAATATTTTTTGTCAGTTTTGGAATATTTAAAAAATAAAGAAAATAAGAAACTACCAGGAAGGTGACCCTGGTGGGCACAAGACACCAGGGTGCACCTGGCAAGCCAGGCGCGCCCAGGTGGGTTGTGCCCACCTCGGGTACCTTCCGGACTCCGTTTTTCTTCCGTTTGCTTGTTTCCCAAGATAAAAAATCTTTATATACCCCCCGAAACTATTGACCTCCGTATCGTGGAGAAATCTCCTGTTTTCTTTTCCTTGCTATTTTTCTGTCAGATCTGTTAAGCCAGGCATCATGTCTTCTCCCCCTTCCAACAATGGAGAAGATGATGCGGGGTTGCTGTAGGAGGAGCTAGAGGGGGAGGGAGTTCAGGAGGTTGCCATGGAGGAAGATGAAGGGAATTCCCTTGGAGTCCACCCCCCGGCCTCTGAGAGAGGCACACTAGCTGGTATCTCTACCCGTCCTAATCCTCATCAAGCCATGAGATCATCAAACAATCGAGAGAGCTCTGAAGTACAAGAAGAACTCCCTTCCAGGAGGCCTTTACACAGGTTACATCATAACAATTTTCACAATTTGATTCATAACTATGGGTACGAAAACACTCCTCGTGTGCATATACCGTCCAATTGGGACATATCTCGTCCAAGAGAAAGTGATGCAGGGACAAATTCTTGGGGTCCGGAAAATAAGCATATCATGGCTGAAGTAGAGAAGAACACTGAGTTGCTTCACCAAGCTCTTCGAGAGATTCACAGTTTAAGAGAGGCACTCAGAGATATATTGGACAGGATCCCTACCACTTCATCACCACCACCACCTCCTTCTTCATCACCAAAAGAGAATTGAGTATCGGGTATGGGCACTCCTCTTGGCTTTCGCCAAGCTTGGGGGAGGTGCCCCGGTGTGACACCCCCTGTCATTAGCTACAGTAATCACTTTTGATAATGACATGTCAGCATGATTAACAGTGCATAATCATCATTAGCATCATGTTGCATTTCAACTCCTAAGTCAAATTTAAATTTAGATGAAAGTGAAATATAAAAGTTGTTCAACACAGAAATTAAAATGTTCAATGAATAGTAGATAAATCAGAGGCTATGTTAAAACTGTAAACAACATTGTTGGAGTTTGATAAATGACTTGAACAACCTCAAGTAGTGGCTGAGAATAATATTTAGTAACCTTTTAATTAATTTAAAACAAATGTGAAATGATGTTTGGCCCAAACTAATTTTAGCTGTTAGGGTATAATGCACTGGTATTTATGGAATAGGTCACACTTTTTACAAAAACCATTTGGGGCCTAAACATTTAACAGTACAGAAAAGAAAATAAAACAAAGCAAGAAATAATAAAAAAAAGAGAAAAGAAAGACCTCCCTCTCCCTGGGCCGAATGGCCCAGCTAGCCACAGGCCGGCCCAGCTGCGGCCCACCCCCACTCCCCTTATCCACTCACCCCCAACCCTATCCACTCCCACCGACACCCCCTCGCTCACTCCTCCCCCCCTCCTCCCGATCCAAAACTGATCGGGCCGAACGCCGTCGACGTCGTCGCCGTTGGACGCCACCTCACCCGGCGCTCCCCCCCCCGCCGGTCTGCTTCCCCTCCGGCGCCGACGTCCCCGTCGCCTCCCCGCGCCCCATTGCCCCGTCCCTACACCACCCCGTGAGGCCCCCTTCCTCCTTTCCCCGCAGTCACGCCGCTCACGCGCGCGCGCGCCCCGCACGCTGCTCGCTCGCGCGCGCCCACGCTCGGCACCGCACGCGCCGCGCCCGCGCCATGCCCGATACACCGCGGTCAACACGCCCACCTCCATCGTCGCGCGCGCACCGGCCACGCCCGCGCCCCGCCACTGCTCGCAGAGGCTGCCCCGAGCTCCGCCTAGTGCTGCTGCTCCTGCTGCCTGCTGCTGCGCTGCTATCTGCTGCTGCTACCTCGCGCGCCGCCCGCTCCTTGCTGTGCGCTGCCATGACCCCGGCCTCTGCTCGCATCGTTCGCCCGCCGCGCGCGCCCCCGTACTCGCGATGCACACCACGCCCCGCTTGCCGAGCTGTGCACCGCCGCTCGCCTGCTCCGGGCGTTGCCTCGTTCTCCCCCTCCCCCCCCCCCCCACTCCGGTTGGGCGAGCCCGCCTCGCCGTGGCTTCGCCATTGTCGCTCAGGCGGCTGGCCTCGCCCCCGTCTCCCTCAGGAAGCTCGGCCCAGTGCGGTTGCGCCCAGCGCCGCACCCGCGTCGCCTGTTCGGGCAGCCCCCGCGGACCCGAACCCAATATGGCCCCTAGGGCCAATGACAAGTGGGGCCATCCCCAGAACGTTATTTAAAAAAAAAATTAATAATTAATTAATTAACTTAATTAATCATATTAATTAATCTAAGCCTGTTAGTTAATATAAACAGTAATTGTAATTAACTTAATTAACCGCTGACATCAGCATGAGGTCGTGATGTCATCATCAGCACTGTTTCGGATAATGTTGAATTAAATAATTAATTAAATTTCAAAAATTTATAAAAACTTTAGAAAATCATATTAAATAAACCGTAACTTCGATGAAAATATTTTATACATGAAACTTGCTCAGAACGACGATACGAACCCGGATACGCCTCTGTATTCCGTCAGAAGCCCGCAACTATAAGAACGTTGAACAATTAGACCGATTTCGATAAATGAATAGTGTCCAACCCTAATTAAATAAATCCGAATAAATTCCTAAATTAACAAATCGTTTAGTTAGGCAGTAGAACACCCGGCATATCATTTAGGCATGTCATACATATTGTTGCATTATTGCCGTGAAATTTATTGTTTCTCTCCCCTCCTTCTCTCTCGATAGACGCCGAGACCGACGACGCTGCACCAGGTTACGACTACTCTACCGACGAGCAGCCCGTTGACGACCTCCCTCTCTGCCAGAGCAACCAGGCAAGCCCCCCCCTGAAGCATCCGATATCGCCCATTCTATTCTCCTGCTTGCATTAGATTTCGCTACTGTTAATGTATGCTCCTATTCTGATGCATAGCCTGCTGTTGTAACCTGTTCATTGCTACCTTACCTGCCTATGATAAACTGATTAGTATAGGTTGGTAGTGAACCATCAGTGACCCCACCACCTTACCCTTGTTGCCCCTGCTTGATCATCGACGACTCGATCAACGTGATCGTCGACCAAAGACCGACACCTCACTTCACACCCCCCCTAAGTTGTACGACTCTGCGTAGTAACTATCGAGTGCCGAGGGTGATACCTCGTAACGCACTCACGATGAATACTCTACAGTATAGCTGTTCGGTCGTGGTCATCGAGGGTGATTCCTCCTTCTCCATGTCCGATACGACTCTGTCGTGCAACCCCTCAGTGTGAACCTCGAGGGTGATACCTCATACGTTCACCCTGATGATTATGACCACATGGTTACTTGACCTTTGTCATAGGCGGGTCCACCCTGGTGGGTACCCGCTGGGGATCTATGATTTCGGGTGTGCCGGAAGGGCACTCGAGTGTGACATTGTGGCGGAGCATCAGAGACTCTGATTGTCTCCGCTTGATACTAATTGAGCCTATTGGATTTGGGTGTGTGATCTGAGTGGGTCGACGTGCCCTATACGCACTACCACCACGCGGGATTATGGTTATGGGGCCCTCTGCGATGTACGTTTCTCCGAAAGCTTATCAGACGTCACGATTCACCGTGCGGGCTGATCGTCGGGATTGGGCTGGATACTTCACTGGCGAGTTCAGTGTCGCGCCTGCACCCCGGCCAGCCACGCAACGCGCAGGGTGCCCAGGGCGATGGCCCAAGACCTCTGGGTGCATAGGTTAGTCCGGCGTGCTGACCTCTCTGCTGAGCCTAGGTAGAGCGCTGCTTCGTGTTGATCTTCCGAGGACGGGCATTACCCAGCAAGTATGTCCGGCCAGAGTTGATCGAGCGTGTTGGGTAACAGTAGTGCACCCCTGCAGGGATGAATCTTCTATCGATTGATCTTCCGAGGACGGGCATTACCCAGCAAGTATGTCCGGCCAGAGTTGATCGAGCGTGTTGGGTAACAGTAGTGCACCCCTGCAGGGATGAATCTTCTATCGATAGCCGGTCCTACGGTAAAGGACGCTCAGTTTGTGTATCCCGATCTACTACTTAAACTGGATACTTGTTACTTAATTGATGCTTCGGGATTACTTTCTCGCTGGGAGTCGAGGAAGGATCTTTGAGCTGTACTTCAACATGTTTGCTAAATAAAATGCTATTCTACTCTCTTCTACTGCTGCAAGATGATGGCTTTGAGAAGATGTTTGAAGATGCTAGTCTTCGATAGGACTAGGCCTTTCTCTCTATTCTGGCATTTCTGCAGCCCAGTCCACATATACAGCCTTTTCTCCATTGATAATGTTGCATATGTAGTATAGATCCTTGCTTGCTGAGTACTTCGGATGAGTACTCACGGTTGCTTTATTTTCTCTTTTCCCCCATATACCCCACCTTGATGATACACCAGACGATGAAGTCCAGGAGCCAGACGCCACCACCGGAGCCTACTACCAGGCGGGTCCAGAGGGCACGTACTACTGGATCAAGCCAGCTGACCAGGAGTAGGATCGGAGGCTCCCAGGCAGGAGGCCAACGCCTTTCGATCTAGTGTCGCTGTTTGTGCTAGCCTTCTTAAGGCAGAACTTGTCTAACTATGTCTGTACCCAGATATTATTTGTATGACTGACTTATGTATTCGGATCTTCGGATCCCTGGTCTGTAATATTGTGGACCTCCGTTTATTTGTGTTTAGAGTTGTGTTGTGATATCTTCCCGTGAGTCCCTGGGCTTGATCGTACACGTTTGCGTGTATGACTAGTGTACGATTGAACCGGGGGCGTCACAAGTTGGTATCAGAGCCGACTGCCTGTAGGAAGCCCCCTTCCAATTCCTTGGCCGAAGTTGAGTCTAGAAACCGAAAAACTAATTTACTAACTTGGCAGTGTGGCTTACGGGCCCATGTCGCCAACTGGGTGGTATTAGGATCTTTTATTCCTCGTCTATACTCTGGGACTCTAATATCTCTTCTATTCGGGTTAAATAAAGTTTACTAACGCCGACACTTAGGATCTCGTAAGTTCTGTCTACCCGGAGAGCTAGATATCTGTGCGATTTCCCTGTCATTGATCTGATTAGTCTGATAATCATTTTCCTTTCCATTGTTTTGTTTAACCTTTCTCTCCGAGTTGTGTTAAACTTCTCATTGTCATTTGACAAATCTGAATTTCCTCTGTTTCAGATGGACCGTTTGTTTCCACCGCGTCCTACGACACAGCTTGTGCTTCGCACTTGGGCTCATAATACCCCTGGGTTTCCAGCTGTCCTGATCGCTCTCATGACCAGACTTGGCTACCGCTGGTACCCTGAGTACATGGTTTACGAGGATTACCGCGAGTTTAATCAGGAGCAGTACCATGCTGATGTTCGTATATATGATCGGCAGAATGACTCAGACTCCGAGCTGCACCTTTTCCACGGTATCGGCGTGACGATTGAGATGGCAGTACATGATGCCGCCTACTCTGCTGTCGCACGTCTTCGAGGACAGTTCAGTGATATCTTGGATGACTCTGAGTTCCGATACATTCCGTATGCCCCTGCTGGAGATGCTACCGGATACTACACAGCTATCTGTGCCCCGTACGAGCCTCGCCGATATGACCACCGCGTTCTGATTCAGTGCACTCAGGCTCTGGATCGCACTGTTCGGGCTCTTGCCGTCGAGTTGGTTGCCACTCGAGCACGTCTCTACGATGCTATGACGCAGTTGATGCCCGTTGTTCGTGCAGGGATACATCCGGAGTATATTCTTTACCCACGCAGGACCGAGATGCCGCCAGGTATTGACTGGCCTGCTGTTGGAGGTCACACACCTGCACGTGGACCTCTTCTTACAGTTCGAGACCGGGTTCTGCATCTGAGTGCACATGGAGCACAGGATCCTTCCGCGACGAATATTCATCGTCCGCACTCGCAGTTACCCCGTTACAGTGGTTTTCTCCGACGTTGATGTAGCCTTTGCTATGTCTCGTTGTGTACTTCCTTACCGCGTGCCTGCGCGCCGCCTAGTATGTCTAGCTTTCAATTTGCGCTGTTATGCTGTCCGCATGTACCCGACTTTGTGTATGGATCTGTATGTCTTAATCGACTACTGTTATGTATCTATTACACTGCTTAAAGTATTGTCGTGTTACATCATACTTGTCGCTAAACACTCGCAATTGCTTTTACTAAACTACCCCCTGTTGATACTTAGCAGGATGGTTAGACCAGGTGGTCGTGGTCGTGCCCCTGAACGTCCACCACCGCCAGACTATATGGCGGCTATGATGCAACAGTTTGAGCTTAACCGCCAGTTCATGGTTGGACTCATGGCTCAGTTTCCGCATCAGAGCAACCAGAACCAGAACCCAGCTTCAATAACTTTGACAGAGTTTACGCGACTCAACCCAACGCAGTTTCGCAACTCTGACAAGCCCCTGGATGCCGATGACTGGCTCCGCGACATCACTCACGAGATGGAGTCAGCTAATGTCGTCCCTGCCAACTATGTCAACTTCGCGGCCTTTTTCTTAAAGGGCCCCGCTGCTCAATGGTGGGACACACACAAGCGTACTCTGCCTGTTGGAACAGTCATCACCTGGTATGAGTTCCAGGCTGCTTTCCGTACACGTTACATCCCTCAAGCAATTATGGAACGCATGAAGACCCAGTTCCGTAACCTCACCCAGGGCAATAAGACCGTTGAAGCTTATCAGCGGGAATTTCTTGACCTCTCCCGCTATGCCGAAGAAGACATCGCCACAGATGCTCGCAGACAAGAGAAGTTCCGTAATGGACTACACCCTGACCTCAAGCTTGCACTAGCTGCTCAAGACATCAATGACTTCTCAACTCTAGTGAACAAGGCTATTCTTGTTGAGACCGCTCAGATGGAACACAAGGACTCGCAGAAGCGCTATCGTGATGCTGGCTCATCTTCGGGCTCAGCACCGAAGCGTAGAGTTTGGATTCCCAACAACGCGTTCCGTCCCAATACCTCTGCGCCAAAGAACAATGCTGCACCGCGTCTGCCTCCTCCACCGCCGAGGCCGTCAAAGGCTCAAGCTATTCAGAACAATGCCCCTCTTCGTCCTGAAGATGGTTTGTGTTTCAAGTGCCGCAAACCAGGCCACCAGGCTAAAGACTGCCGCCAGACTCAGAATCAGTTAGATTTTCCTCGTGCTGGCCGTGGATATGGCCGTGGCAACAATCAGACCCGCAACTATAATACTAGGTCTGCTTCACGTGGTCGTGGTCAGGCTTACAACATTGATATTGAAGAAGTCCAGGATCAACCTGCTACTGTGATGGGTACCCTTCTTGTTAACTCAGTACCTGCTTCTGTATTATTTGATTCAGGAGCATCGCATTCATTCATGTCTGAAGCATTTGCATTATCTCATGACATTGCATTCGAAAAGATGAACCTGCCAATAGTTGTCCATACCCCTGGAGGCCAATGTCAAACCACTATGATGGCACATAATGTCCCTGTTGAAATCGAGGAATTTGAATTCCTGGCTTCCCCTATTATCCTGAAGTCTTCCACCATAGACCTCATACTCGGAATGGATTGGTTGAAAGCTCACATTGCTTCGATCAATTGTGCCACTAAAGTTATCCAACTTCTTCACCCCTCCGATGAGATAGTGAACTACACTGCCCGGATTACTCGAGACGCTGAAGCTGAGATATATGTTATGAATGCTTTGAACGCCTCACCTCTGGAAGGAATCGAGAACGTTCCTGCCGTTCGAGATTTTCCAGACGTCTTTCCCGAAGAACTTCCAGGCATACCCCCGGCTAGAGCTGTCGAGTTTGTCATTGACTTGAAGCCTGGCACCGTTCCTATTGCCAAGCGACCTTATAAGATGCCTCCGCATCACCTTCTTGAGCTTAAGGAAGAAATCGACAAGTCACTTAAGAGTGGTTTCATCCGCCCCAGTTCCTCTGCTTGGGGAGCACCTTCACTCTTCGTTAAGAAGAAGGATGGAACTAACCGATTGGTTCAGGATTACCGGCCCATTAACCAAGCCACAATCCAGAATAAATACCCACTGCCCCGTATCAATGATCTTTATGATCAACTTGCCGGATCATCGGTGTTCTCTAAACTCGACTTGAGGTTGGGTTATCACCAGATCCGTGTCCGTGAAGAGGACATTCCCAAGACTGCATTCGTCACTCGTTATGGCTCCTATGAATACACCGTCATGTCATTTGGCCTAACGAATGCCCCAGCTACATTCTCCCGTCTGATGAATTATATATTCATGGATTACCTCGACAAATTCATCGTGGTATATCTAGATGATATTCTGGTTTATTCTAAGAATAAAGAGGAACATGCTGAACATCTCTGCCTTGTTCTAGAAAGGCTCCGAGAACACCAGTTGTATGCCAAGTATTCCAAATGCGAATTTTGGCTTTCTGAAGTAACTTACCTTGGACATGTGATTTCCAAGGATGGGATTGCTGTTAACCCCGAACGAGTTCAGGCTATTCTCGACTGGACTCCCCCAAAGAATGTTAAGCAAGTCAGAAGTTTTCTCGGACTTGCTAGTTATTGCCGTCGATTCGTTGAGAACTTTTCCAAGATTGCAAAACCATTGACATATCTGCTTCACAAAGGTGTTAAATTTGAGTGGACAGAAAAATGTCAAGAAAGCTTTCAGACACTAAAAGATAAATTGACATCTGCCCCAGTATTAGCACCCCCGGATTCCCAAAAGGATTTCGTGATATACTGTGATGCATCTCGTCAAGGATTAGGCTGTGTCCTAATGCAAGAGCGCAAAGTGATTGCTTATGCCTCCCGACAATTGCGTCCTCATGAAGAAAATTATCCCGTGCATGATCTTGAACTTTCTGTGGTTATCTATGCCTTGAAGCTATGGCGACATTACCTTCTCGGTAACCGTTGCGAGATATACACGGATCACCAAAGCTTGAAGTATTTATATACTCAACCAGATCTGAACCTTCGTCAACAAAGATGGCTCGAAACGATTGCCGATTATGATATGAATATTTCATATACCCCCGGCAAGGCTAATGTAATGGCCGATGCCTTGAGTCGCAAGTCCTATAGCAACTATCTTATGGTTCAAGAAACACAACCTCTTCTCCATGAAGAGCTTTGCAAATTGAACCTCCATATTGTTCCACAGGGTTATCTCAATACCCTGGTTGTCGAACCAGATTTAGAACACGGCATTAAGGTTATGCAAAGGTATGACACTGAAGTTGAAAAGATCAAGCGATACCTCGAGAAAGGAAAGCCGTCGGAATTCCATCTTGATAATGATGGGATCCTATTTTTCCAACACCGTCTCTTCGTACCCAAGTTCAAGAATGAGAGGGAAAACGTTATGAAGGAAGCTCGTGACACTCCTCTGTCGATTCATCCTGGTAGCACGAAGATGTACCGTGACATTTGTCAGAGATACTGGTGGCCTAATATGAAGCGAGACATTGCTCGTTATGTTTCTGAGTGTGACGTTTGCCGCCGCGTTAAAGCTCAACATCAAAGGCCCGCAGGAACACTGCAACCCCTTACAATTCCTGAATGGAAATGGGACAAGGTCCAAATGGATTTCATTACTGGTTTTCCCAAATCCCAGAAGGGTAATGATGCTATATTTGTCGTCATTGACCGATTCTCCAAGGTTGCTCACTTTCTGCCTGTTAAGGAGACAATCACTGCTAGCCAGTTAGCAGACTTGTATGTTTCCCGAATTGTGTCACTCCATGGTGTTCCGTTGGAGATCAGTTCTGATCGTGGCAGCCTCTTCACCTCCAGATTCTGGAATAGTTTCCAAGAAGCTATGGGAACTCACCTGTCTTTTAGCACCGCTTTTCACCCTCAGTCACAGGGTCAAGTTGAACGAGTTAATCAAGTGCTCGAAGATATGCTTTGAGCTTGCGTCATCTCCTTCGGTAAGAAATGGGAGGAATCTCTCCCGTATGCCGAATTCTCTTACAACAATAGCTATCAAGCTAGTCTGAAGATGGCACCGTTTGAAGTTCTATACGGACGTAAGTGTCGAACCCCTCTGAATTGGTCAGAAACTGGGGAACGCTCACTCGTCGGACCGGACATTATTCGGCAAGCTGAAGAACAAGTCCGCATTGTCCGTGAACACTTGAAATCTGCTCAGTCTCGTCAGAAGAGCAACTATGACCGAAAGCACCAGGAAATGGTCTATCAACCTGGCGAACAAGCTTACCTTCGTGTCACTCCATTGAAAGGCACTCATCGGTTCGGAATCAAAGGCAAGTTAGCTCCACGCTACATTGGCCCGTTCCGTATTCTTGCCCGCCGAGGAGAGGTGGCATATCAATTGGAATTGCCGCCTAATCTTTCTCAAGTACATGATGTCTTTCATGTATCCCAACTCCGTCGTTGCTTCAAGGATCCTATTCGAGCTGTGGATCACGAACTGCTTGAATTACGGGAAGATCTGTCTTATCCAGAATATCCCATCCTTATTCTTGATCAAGCTGATCGTCGAACTCGTCAAAAGTCAATCAAGTTCCTCAAGGTTCAGTGGTCAAATCATTCTGAAGATGAAGCCACTTGGGAACGCGAGGATCGTCTTCGCGAAGAATACCCCTCTTTCTTTCAGTCTTCCTCTTAATTCTCGGGACGAGAATTCTTAATAGATGAGGAGAGTTGTGACACCCCCTGTCATTAGCTACAGTAATCACTTTTGATAATGACATGTCAGCATGATTAACAGTGCATAATCATCATTAGCATCATGTTGCATTTCAACTCCTAAGTCAAATTTAAATTTAGATGAAAGTGAAATATAAAAGTTGTTCAACACAGAAATTAAAATGTTCAATGAATAGTAGATAAATCAGAGGCTATGTTAAAACTGTAAACAACATTGTTGGAGTTTGATAAATGACTTGAACAACCTCAAGTAGTGGCTGAGAATAATATTTAGTAACCTTTTAATTAATTTAAAACAAATGTGAAATGATGTTTGGCCCAAACTAATTTTAGCTGTTAGGGTATAATGCACTGGTATTTATGGAATAGGTCACACTTTTTACAAAAACCATTTGGGGCCTAAACATTTAACAGTACAGAAAAGAAAATAAAACAAAGCAAGAAATAATAAAAAAAAGAGAAAAGAAAGACCCCCCTCTCCCTGGGCCGAATGGCCCAGCTAGCCACAGGCCGGCCCAGCTGCGGCCCACCCCCACTCCCCTTATCCACTCACCCCCAACCCTATCCACTCCCACGACAACCGCTCGGCTCACTCCTCCCCCCCCTCCTCCCGATCCAGAAACTGGATCGGGCCGACGCCGCCGACGTCGCCCGTCGCCGTTGGACGCCACCTCACCCGGTGCTTCCCCCCCTCCCGCCGGTCTGCTTCCCCTCCGGCGCCGATGTCCCCGTCGCCTCCCCGCGCCCCATTGCCCCGTCCCTACACCACCCCGTGAGGCCCCCTTCCTCCTTTCCCCGCAGTCACGCCGCTCACGCGCGCGCGCGCCCCGCACGCTGCTCGCTCGCGCGCGCCCACGCTCGGCACCGCACGCGCCGCGCCCGCGCCATGCCCGATACACCGCGGTCAACGCGCCCACCTCCATCGTCGCGCGCGCACCGGCCACGCCCGCGCCCCGCCACTGCTCGCAGAGGCTGCCCCGAGCTCCGCCTAGTGCTGCTGCTCCTGCTGCCTGCTGCTGCGCTGCTATCTGCTGCTGCTACCTCGCGCGCCGCCCGCTCCTTGCTGTGCGCTGCCATGACCCCGGCCTCTGCTCGCATCGTTCGCCCGCCGCGCGCGCCCCCCGTACTCGCGATGCACACCGCGCCCCGCTTGCCGAGCTGCTGCACCGCCGCTCGCCTGCTCCGGCGCGTTGCCTCGTTCCCCCCTCCCCCCCCCCACCTCCGGTCGGGCGAGCCCGCCTCGCCGTGGCTTCGCCATTGTCGCCTCAGGCGGCTGGCCTCGCCCCGCTCTCCCTCAGGCAGGCTCGGCCCAGTGCGGTTGCGCCCAGCGCCCGCACCCTCGTCGCCTGTTCGGGCAGCCCCCGCGGCACCCGAACCCAATATGGCCCCTAGGGCCAATGACAAGTGGGGCCATCCCCAGAACGTTATTTAAAAAAAAAATTAATAATTAATTAATTAACTTAATTAATCATATTTAATTAATCTAATCGCCTGTTAGTTTAATTAAACAGTAATTAGTAATTAACTTAATTAACCGCTGACATCAGCATGAGGTCATGCTGATGTCATCATCAGCACTGTTTCGGATAATGTTGAATTAAATAATTAATTAAATTTCAGAAATTAATAAAAACTTTAGAAAATCATATTAAATAAACCGTAACTTCGATGAAAATATTTTATACATGAAACTTGCTCAGAACGACGATACGAACCCGGATACGCCCTCTGTATTCCCGTCAGACGCCCGCAACTATAAGAACGTTGAACAATTAGACCGATTTCGATAAATGAATAGTGTCCAACCCTAATTAAATAAATCCGAATAAATTCCTAAATTAACTAAATCGTTTAGTTAGGCAGTAGAACACCCCGGCATATCATTTAGGCATGTCATACATATTGTTTGCATTATTGCCGTGAAATTTATTGTTTCTCTCCCCCTCCTTCTCTCTCGATAGACGCCGAGACCGACGACGCTGCACCAGGTTACGACTACTCTACCGACGAGCAGCCCGTTGACGACCTCCCTCTCTTGCCAGAGCAACCAGGCAAGCCCCCCCCTTGAGCATTCCAGATATCGCCCATTCTATTCTCCTGCTTGCATTAGATTTCGCTACTGTTAATGTATGCTCCTATTCTGATGCATAGCCTGCTGTTGTAACCTGTTCATAGCTACCTTACCTGCCTATGATAAACTGATTAGTATAGGTTGGTAGTGAACCATCAGTGACCCCACCACCTTACCCTTGTTGCCCCTGCTTGATCATCGACGACTCGATCAACGTGATCGTCGACCAGAGACCGACACCTCACTTCACACCCCCCCTAAGTTGTACGACTCTGCGTAGTAACTATCGAGTGCCGAGGGTGATACCTCGTAACGCACTCACGATGAATACTCTGCAGTATAGCTGTTCGGTCGTGGTCATCGAGGGTGATTCCTCCTTCTCCATGTCCGATACGACTCTGTCGTGCAACCCCTCAGTGTGAACCTCGAGGGTGATACCTCATACGTTCACCCTGATGATTATGACCACACGGTTACTTGACCTTTGTCACAGGCGGGTCCACCCTGGTGGGTACCCGCTGGGGATCTATGATTTCGGGTGTGCCGGAAGGGCACTCGAGTGTGACATTGTGGCGGAGCATCAGAGACTCTGATTGTCTCCGCTTGATACTAATTGAGCCTATTGGATTTGGGTGTGTGATCTGAGTGGGTCGACGTGCCCTATACGCACTACCACCACGCGGGATTATGGTTATGGGGCCCTCTGCGATGTACGTTTCTCCGAAAGCTTATCAGACGTCACGATTCACCGTGCGGGCTGATCGTCGGGATTGGGCTGGATACTTCACTGGCGAGTTCAGTGTCGCGCCTGCACCCCGGCCAGCCATGCAACGCGCAGGGTGCCCAGGGCGATGGCCCAAGACCTCTGGGTGCATAGGTTAGTCCGGCGTACTGACCTCTCTGCTGAGCCTAGGTAGAGCGCTGCTTCGTGTTGATCTTCCGAGGACGGGCATTACCCAGCAAGTATGTCCGGCCAGAGTTGATCGAGCGTGTTGGGTAACAGTAGTGCACCCCTGCAGGGATGAATCTTCTATCGATAGCCGGTCCTACGGTAAAGGACGCTCAGTTTGTGTATCCCGATCTACTACTTAAACTGGATACTTGTTACTTAATTGAAGCTTCGGGATTACTTTCTCGCTGGGAGTCGAGGAAGGATCTTTGAGCTGTACTTCAACATGTTTGCTAAATAAAATTTTATTCTACTCTCTTCTACTGCTGCAAGATGATGGCTTTGAGAAGATGTTTGAAGATGCTAGTCTTTGATAGGACTAGGCCTTTCTCTCTATTCTGGCATTTCTGCAGCCCAGTCCACATATACAGCCTTTTCTCCATTGATAATGTTGCATATGTAGTATAGATCCTTGCTTGCTGAGTACTTCGGATGAGTACTCACGGTTGCTTTATTTTCTCTTTTCCCCCATATACCCCACCTTGATGATACACCAGACGATGAAGTCCAGGAGCCAGACGCCACCACCGGAGCCTACTACCAGGCGGGTCCAGAGGGCACGTACTACTGGATCGAGCCAGCTGACCAGGAGTAGGATCGGAGGCTCCCAGGCAGGAGGCCAACGCCTTTCGATCTAGTGTCGCTGTTTGTGCTAGCCTTCTTAAGGCAGAACTTGTCTAACTATGTCTGTACCCAGATATTATTTGTATGACTGACTTATGTATTCGGATCTTCGGATCCCTGGTCTGTAATATTGTGGACCTCCGTTTATTTGTGTTTAGAGTTGTGTTGTGATATCTTCCCATGAGTCCCTGGGCTTGATCGTACACGTTTGCGTGTATGACTAGTGTACGATTGAACCGGGGGCGTCACACCCGGTATCGTATCACCTCCACTATCTTTTGCCTTTACTTTTCTTAGTTTGATTCATGGTTATCTTTTGCTTTAGATGAATAAAAGTTTAGTTCGATCCTTTCTTTTTGAGAGTTTGCTTAGTGATCTATCCTTGTAATCATGTGCGAGATATATAATAAAGTTTAGTTTGAGTTTTGCTTTCTTTACTTTCATGTTTCAATAAAAAGAAAGGAAATAAATGAAAAAGATCATATGCTAATCTTATGGTAAGTAATGACATCACATAAGGAAAAGTATAAGTAGAAAATTTTATTGTAGATTGAAAAACATAGCATTAGTCAATGATGCAATTCATGAAAGAATTAATAAGGGAAGAGAAGATTCACATGCAAATACACTATCCTGGAAATCTTTTGTGATTGTGAGCACCCATCAAAATATTATATACCAAAATTGTTGACGTTGGACAAGGAAGACAACGTAATGATTTATGTTTGTTCATATTCACATAGAAGTTATATTGTCATAGATCCTTCAACATGTGGTGTTTGCCCCTATCTTTGCTAGCCAAAAATTCCGCACTAAGTAGAGATACTACTTGTGCATCCAAAAACCTTTAAACCCAAATCTTGTTTTAAGAGTCCACCATACCTACCTATGGATTGAGCAAGATCTTTCAAGTAAGTTGTCATCGGTGCAATAAGGCAATAAAAATTGCTTCTAAAAGTGTTAGATCATTTAGTGTAAGAGAAAATTGAGCGTTGTACGAACTTGTGATGGCGAAGAATAAAAGTGACAGACTGCATAATAAAGGTTTCCATCATAAGGGGCAATATAACATGACATTCTCTTGCACTAAGGGGTTGAGCATACAAACAAAAAGCGCATGGCAACCTCTGCTTCCCTCTGCGAAGGGCCTATCTTTTACTTTTATGTATTTACTTTCATGCAAGAGTCAAAGTTCTTCTCTCTATTCCTTTTTATTTTTCTCCTTTGGCAAGCATCATGTGGTGAGGAAAGATCTAGGCACATATATCCAGTTGAATATGGGTAGCATGAGTTATTATTGTTGACATCACCCTCGAGGTGAATACGTTGGGAGGCGAAACTATAAGGCCCTATCTTTCTTTGTGTTCGGTTGAAACGTTTTGCTCATGTGTACGCGGTGAGTGTTAGCAATCATAGAAGACTATATGATGGTTGAGTATGTGGACTTGCCTAAAGGCTCCGATACGTGACCCTTCTTGAAAAGATGATGAATTGTAGTTGCAAAGTTGACTGAGAACATAGTTTGTTGGTTTCCAATAGAGTTTATGCTTTATAATTCGTTGTTGTGATGAATTGTTACTTATTCATGAGAAGTCTATGATAAAAGTTCTATAATAAAAGTTTTATGTTAAAGTTTGTTGCTGTTATAATAATTTACATGATGCTTCTATGTTCGTATTTTGTTTTTATCGACACCTCTCTCTCTAAGCATGTGGCCATGTTTTTCGATTTCGGTTTTCGCTTGAGGAAAAGCGAGGTCTAAGCTTGGGGGAGTTGATACGTCCATTTTGCATCATGTTTACCTACTGTTATTTATAATGTTTTTATGCATAATAATTCTTTTTGGAGTAATTCTAATGCCTTTTCTCTCATAATATGCAAGGTATACACAAAGAGGGAGAATTCCGGCAGCTGGAAATCTGGACCTGAAAAAGCTACGTCATGCTACCTATTCTACACAACTCCAAATGAGCTGAAACTTCACGAGGATTTTTTATGGATTAAATAAGAAATATTGGAGCCAATAAGTACCAGAGGGGGCCCACCAGGTGGGCATAACCCACCTGGGCACGCCAGGGAGCCCAGGCGCGCCCTGGTGGGTTGTGCTCTCCTCGGCCCACCTCCAGTGCCCATCTTCTGGTATATAGGTCATTTTGACCTAGAAAAAATCAGGAGAGGACTTTCGGGACGAAGCACCGTCGTCTCGAGGCGGAACTTGGGCAGGAGCACTTTTGCCCTCCGGCGGAGCGATTCCGCCGGGGGAACTTCCCTCCCGGAGGGGGAAATCATCGTCATCATCATCACCAACAACTCTCCCATCTTGGGGAGGGCAATCTCTATCAACATCTTCAACAACACCATCTCCTCTCAAACCCTAGTTCATCTCTTGTGTTCAATCTTTGTGCCAGAACTATAGATTGGTGCTTGTGGGTGACTAGTAGTGTTAATTACATCTTGTAGTTGATTACTATATGGTTTATTTGGTGGAAGATTATATGTTCAGATCCATTATGCTATTTAATACCCCTCGGATCTTGAGCATGATTATTATTTGTGAGTAGCTACTTTAGTTCTTGAGGTCACGGGAGAAATCATGTTGCAAGTAATCATGTGAATTTGCTATGTGTTCGATTTTTTGATGATATGTATGTTGTGATTCCCTTAGTGGTGTCATGTGAACATCGACTACATGACACTTCACCATATTTGGGCCTAAGGGAATGCATTGTGGAGTAGTTATTAGATGATGGGTTGCAGGAGTGACAGAAGCTTAAACCCTAGTTTATGCGCTATTCCGTAAGGGGCCGATTGGATCCAAAAGTTTAATGCTATGGTTAGAATTTATTCTTAATACATTTCTCGTAGTTGCGGATGCTTGCGAGGGGGTTAATCATAAGTAGGAGGTTTGTTCAAGTAAGAACAGCACCTAAGCACCGATCCACCCACATATCAAATTATCAAAGCAGTGAACACGAATCGAACCAACATGATGAAAGTGACTAGATGAAATTCCCGTGTACCCTCAAGAACACTTTGCTTATCATAAGAGACCATTTCGGCCTGTCCTTTGCCTCAAAAGGATTGGGCTACCTTGCTGCACTTTTGAACTACCATTACTTGCTCGTTACAAATTATCTTACTATCAAACTACTCTGTTACTTACAATTTCAGCACTTGCAGACATTACCTTACTGAAAACCACTTGTCATTTCCTTCTGCTCCTCATTTGGTTCGACACTCTGACTTATCAAAAAGGCTACAACTGATCCCATATACTTGTGGGTCATCAGCGCTACATCAAGTTCCTGCGGGAGGAGGAGGAGCGCCTCGTCGAGCACGCAAAGAGCCTTACCGCCGCCGTGGCAGCAGCACACGCCGCCGCAGAGGCGAGGAATCATGAGATCTACGAGGAGAACCACCGCTTCGAGAGGGGTCATCTGGAGCGGCAGAGGGCGTTTGAGGTGAGTGTCGCTGAAGGTGCAGCAGCGGCAGGCACCGTATTGCAGTTGTCCAGCTCGTCGGTAGGCTCCTCCTCCTCTGCCTCTTACTGAGCGCGCTCGGTAGAGGAGAGGCTGCCAGAAGTAGTACAAAGCCCCTCCGTAGTAGTAGTATTTAGGGGCTATTTTGTTCAGTTCATCTGACTATAGATGTGGTGGATCTGTACAACGTACTTAAAATTAGCTAGTATATATAGTTGAACTAGCTATTTCAGTACGTGGTTGGCAACAATTGGGGAAAAGTTTCGTCGGTTCAGCTATCGAGTTGAACTGTTTGTATAAAGAACGACTGCTTAATCTATGAATGAAATCTATGCTTATTTACTGAATTTTAGTTGCAAAAATTAGATAGTGCTAGTGACTTTTAGCTGCATATTTTGACAAATGGCAGTGTTACAAGGTTGACAAATGGCAAAGTTACTAGATCAACAAATGTCAATCTTTCCAGTTTGACAAATGGCAATATACCCAATATGACAGATGCAAATCTTACCAAATTGTCCGTATGTGGTTGCACACGGGTCATCCGAAAAAACCGTTTGCATTGAAGGGAGGTACAAATCCTGCTCGACACATTTTCTCTTGGCTTAGCGCCGAAGTCTCGCTTTGCATACCTTATTCAATCTGAACCGTTTGCATTGAAGAGATGCATAAATCCTGCGCGGCGAATTTTCCCTTGGCTTACTGTGGAAGAACATAGCTCTCACTTTGCATACGGGTGTTCTATCTAAAACGTTTGCGATGAAGAGCTGCACAAATCCTTCTCGGCACATTTTCCCTTGGCTTACTTGGGAAGCTGTCGGTTTACATACGGGTGTTCTATCTAAAACGTTTGCAGTCAAGATTTGCACAAATCCTGCTTGGCACATTTTCCCTTGCCTTCCTAGGGAAGCTGTCGGTTTGCATACGGGTGTTCTAACTAAAACATCTGCGATGAGTGTTTTATATTAAAAACCATATTAAATTGCAGCTTGGGCGCCATTAATGGAGAGGATGCGAGCAAGGCGGGCGGCCATGGAAGTTAAAGGGCTCGCTTCCCAGTGAGCATGCGCGGCGTACAACTCGCATGCTTCCCGGTGAGCCTGCGCATTGGAGTACAGCTCGCACGCCTCCCATTCAGTCAAGCACCTGTCCGCACGACACCTCCTAGCCATTAAAATAGTGAGGCGTGGCATCACATGAATGGTTAACAGAACGCACACGATTTAAATTATACAAAACATTTGAGATGTTACAGTGGCAGCTATTTGTTTCAAAATGCCTTTGTTGGCTGTTATTCGAGTGCGCCTTCTCTCAAAATGGACACGAAAAATAGCACAGCATGTCGGGTGCCATTCCATGATAGAATGCCAAGTTTCATGAATTTCAGACGAGTTTTGGATTTACTAGAATTTAAAAACAAAGTATCTCAACGTTTTGCCGGCAATCAACAGTGCACTGGTGTTTGAAATTCATTCCCATTTCTTGCATGGGACCTAAGCATGCTCCCAAGGACACACATTTGATATGTCAACCCATTTTTCTGCACTCGAGCATGTGCATGTAGTTCAAATTTGAATTATGCATATAAAATGCCTAGAAAACCTAGTTAATGTATAAAAATGTCGTAGCGAACCCCGAAAAATCCCAAAAATTGACACAACACTCCTGTTGTTCTATGTTGACACTAGAAATTTTTTGAAAGTAATAAGAGGCAACGGATATCGTTTCGACCCCAAAGGTGGCACGTTCCCTACCGAAACCATCAGGCTTGTTGTGAGAAGCTCTGGTTTGCGAGAAGCTTAATTATACCCAAACCTGCCCCAAATGGGACAAAAATTTTACCACAACATGTTGATGCCGCTCCATGATAGCATGCCAAGTTTCTTGAATTTCAGACGTGTTTTGGATTTACTAGAATTTAAAAACAAAGTATCTCAATGTTTGCGGCCGAGCGACGGTGGCAAGGTGCTTGACATTCATTCCCATTTCTTGCATGGGACCTAAGCATGCACCCAAGGACTCAGATTTGATTTTTCAACCAATTTATATGCACTGGAGCATGTGCATATAGTTCAAATTTGAATTATGCACATAAAATGCCTAGAAAACCCAGTTAATGTATAAAAATGTCCAAATGAACCCCGAAAAAAATCCAAAATTTAACACAACACTCCTGTTGTTCTATGTTGACACTAGACAAATTTTGAAAGCAATAAGAGGCAACGGATATCGTTTCGTCCCCAAAGGTGGCACGTTCCCTACGGAAACCATCAGGCTTGTTGTGAGAAGCTCTGGTTTGTGAGAAGCTTATACCCAAACCTACCCCAAATGGGACAAAAATTTTACCACGGCATGTTGATGATGCTGCATGATAGCATGCCAAGTTTCATGAATTTCAGATGAGTTTTGGATTTACTAGAATTTAAAAACCATGTATCTCAATGTTTGCGGCCGAGCGACGATGGCAGGGTGTTTGACATTCATTCCCATTTCTTGCATGGGACCTAAGCATGCAACCAAGGACACATATTTGATTTTTCAACCAATTTATATGCATTAGAGCATGTGCATGTAGTTGAAATTTTAATTATGCACATAAATGCATTGAAAACTCAATTAATGTATAAAAATGTCCAAACGAACCCCAAAAAATTCCAAAATTTAACACAACACTCCTGTTGTTCTATGTTGACACTAGAGAAAAAATTGAAATCAAGAAGAGGCAACGGATATCGTTTCGTCCAGAAAGGTGAAACGTTCCCTACCGTAACCATGAGGCTTGTTGCGAGAAGCTCTGCTTTGTGAGAAGCTTATACCCCAACCTGCCCCAAATGGGACAATATTTTTACCATGACAAGTTGATGCCATTCAATGATAGCATGTCAAGTTTCATGAATTTCAGACGAGTTTTCGATTTACTAGAATTTTAAAACCATGTATCTCAATGTTAGCGGCCGAGCGACGGTGGCAAAGGTGTTTGACATTCATTCCCATTTCTTGCATGGGACCTAACGTTGCAACCAAGGACGCACGTTTGATTTTTCAACCTGTTTATATGCACTGGAGCATGTGCATGCAGTTCAAATTTGAATTATGCACATAAATGCATAGAAAACTCAGTTAATGTATAAAAATGTCCAAGCGAACCACGAAAAATCCCAAAAAATGACACAACACTCCTGTTGTTCTATGTTGACACTAGAAATGTTTTGAAAGCAAGAAGAGGCAACGGATATCATTTCGTCCACAAAGGTGACACGTTTCCCTACCGGAACCATGAGGCTTCTTGTGAGAAGCTTATACCATAACCTACCCCAAATGGGACAATATTTTTTACCCCAGCATGTTGATGCCATTCCATGATAGCATGCCAAGGTTCATGAATTTCAGACGAGTTTTGGATTTACTAGAATTACAAAAGCAAGCACCTCTATGTTTGCCGGAGAGCCATGATGCCGTGGTGTTTGAAATTCATCCCCATTTCTTGCATGGGACATAAGCATCAACCCATGGACACATATATCATTTTACAACCCATTTTGGTGCACCGGAGCATGTGCATGTAGTTTAATTTTGAATTGTGCACCTGAAATGCCTAGAAAACCAAGTTAATGTATAAAAATGTACAAACAAACCATGAATAATTCTAATTATTTTGACGACACACCTATAGTTGCATGTTCACTGCAGATAAAAGTTCTAGCAATTCAAACACCATCCTTTGCAGCTGTGACCCCATTATGTAATTCAAATCAAGACAAAAAATCAAGTAGATCACACATAGTTTATTATCACCAACCATGTGAGATACAACACAAAATATCTTGGAGCACCGTCAGAGTATAGTACGCATACGGCTTACGCGAGAAGGTGCGTTGGCTACAGTCCACAGCCGGCGTGTCAAGCACACTAGCTCGCTCCCCAAATATCATTTCACTGTTCAAGCGTCACCGGTGAAAGATGGGGACGTGGACCCGCTTCATGAGGGCAACTTCGGCAGCCCACTCCGGCGAGAGCGCGGCCGCAGTCACCAGGCGCGTGCTAATGATAGGTCTCCAACGTATCTATAATTTTTTATTGTTCCATGCTCTTATATTATCAATCTTGGATGTTTTACAATCATTTTATAGCAACTTTATATCATTTTTTGGGACTAACCTATTGACATAGTGCCTAGTGCCAGTTGCTGTTTTTTGCTTGTTTTTTACTTCACAGAAAATCAATACCAAACGGAGTCCAAACGCAGCAACACTTTTTGGTGAATTTTTCCGGACCAGAAGACACAAGTTGGGCCAAGGAAGTACCAGAGGGGTGCCCCGAGGGGGGCACAACCCACCTGGGCGCGCCTGGGCCTGGTGGGTTGTGCCCACCTCGGTGGACTCCCGCACCACCTATTCGCCGTATAAATTCCCAAATATTCCAAAACCCCTAGGGGTAACCCTAGATCAGAAGTTCCGCCGCCGCAGGCCTCTGTAGCCATGAAAAACCAATCTAGACCCCGTTCCGGCACCCTACCGGAGGGGGAAATCATCACCGGTGGCCATCTTCATCATCCCGACGGCCACCATGATGAGGAGGGAGTAGTCCACCCTCGGGGCTGAGGGTTTGTACCAGCAGCTATGTGTTTAATCTCTCTCTCTCTCGTGTTCTTGAGATGTCACGATCTTGATGTAGCGCGGGCTTTGTTAATATAGTTGGATCATATGGTGTTTTCCCCTCTCTATCTTGTTGTGATGAATTGAGTTTTCCCTTTGAGATTTCGTTTTATTAGATTATATACTTTCATGGATTTGATAACACTTTATGTATGTCTTGCTATGAATACCCGTGGTGACAATGGGGTATCATATTGATTCACTTGATATATGTTTTGGCACTCAACTCGCAGATTCCTGAGGTGACATTGGGGTAATCTATGCATAGGGGTTGATGCATGTTTTCATCCTCGTTTCTCCGGTAGAAATCTTGGGGCACTCTTTGAGGTTCTTTGTGTTGGACTGAGTATTACGAATCTGAAATTGTTTGATGCATATCGGATAATCAACTCATGGATACTCGCGGTGACATTGGAGTATCTAGGTTACATTAGAGTTGGTTGATGTGTATCATATGGTGTTATTTTAGTACGAACTCTTGGTTAGATCGATCGGAAAGAATAGCTTGGTGTTATTTTAGTACGAACTCTAGGATAGATCGATCGGAAAGAATAGCTTTGAGGTGGTATCGTATCCTACAAACAATTTCTTCTTATGTTCTCCGCTAGATAAGAACTTTGGAGTGATTCTTCGTTGCACATTGTTGCTACTTATTGTTGGTATGAACTCTTTGAATATCCATGATGCTAATGATATGCAAAGCCATGATTGCAATATTGTTGGTATGAACTCTTTGAATATCCATGATGCTAATGATATGCAAAGCCATATGCTTGGGGATGCTATGTTCGATGAGAATGACATGTTTGAGAATTTATTTGCTGCAATTAATGTTTGTCCCAAGCTTGGGGGTGATATGCTTAATGAATATGATCTTTTTAGTCCCCCTACTTTGAATGATCAAATTTGCTATGATGTTTGCATGCCTCCTATCTATGATGAGAACAAAGTTGCTACTTATGATGATTATTGTGATGATACTTATGTTATAAAAAGTGGTAATGATTATATTTATAAAAGTTGTCATAGTTGTGATTACCCTTTTTCTGAACATTACTCTTTTAATGTGGAAACAATTTATAGTATTCGAGTTTCATATGATACTCCCACCATTGTGAATGAGAAGAAGTTTTCTTATGTGGAGAGTAATAAAATTTCTATGCTTGTGGATCATGAAAAGAATGCTTTATGTGATGGATCTATTCATGATGCTACTGAAAATTATTATGAGAGAGGAACTTATGATTCATGATGCTCTTGTTATGTTTCAATTCTTATCTTTTATGCGAGCATCATTGAAATCATCATGCCTAGCTAAAAGGCATTAAAGAAAATCGCTTGTTGGGAGACAACCCAACACTTTTACCTACTGTTTTTGTGTGTTCACATGGTTAGGCTACTGTAGTGATCTTGTTTTATATCTTTTTTTTCAATAAAGTGCCAAGTAAAGCCTTTGGGATAGTGTGGATGATAGTTGACTTGATTCTGTGCAAAAACAGAAACTTTTGCGTCCAGTGCAGAAATTCCTTTCTTTTACTAGAACGTGTAAAAATTATGAATTTTTTACAGTTGATGGGTATACAAATTTTGTACGATTTCCTAATGTTTCAGAATTTTTGGAGTTACAGAAGTATGACCTTAATTCGGATCTTTACATACTGTTATGTTTTTGACAGATTCTGTTTTCAATGCATAATTTGCTTGTTTTCTAATTTCCATGGCTTATATTGCTTAATATAAATTGTGGAAATGATGAGGTACAGTAGGAATTGTGTAAGAACAATTATGAATCGTATCTTGACAGTACCAAAGTGAATGATTTGTCTTTATCATACTAACCCATCTCACGAAGTTCCGTTAAGTTTTTTGTGATTGAAGTTTTCAAGTTTTGGGTGAGATATCGATATGAGGAGAATAAGGAGTGACAAGACCCTAAGCTTGGGGATTCCCAAGGCACCCCAAGGCAATATTCAAGGAATATCCAAGCAACTAAGCTTGGGGATGCCCCGAAAGGCTTCCCCTCTTTCGTCTCCGACATTATCGGTAACCTCACTTGGAGCTATATTTTCATTCGTCACATGATATGAGTCTTGCTTGGAGAGTCAATTTATTTTATTAGGATTTGCTTTCTGTTATTTATAATAATGTTTTGCATCTGTTATTTCAATAAAAGTGGCAAGGATAGCCTTCACCATGCTTATTTTGCAAATATATGAGTTGCTGTTTCAAAACAGAAAGTTTATCGCTGTTGCAAAAATTCTCCAGAAAAGTAAGTATGTGATAAAACGTTGAAACTTTTTGCACAATAATATATGATAAATTTTATACAGTGTGCTAAATTTTCAGAATTTTTGGAGTTAGGTAAGTAGGAGTACAATTGCACTCTTTACAGACTGTCCTGTTTAGACAGATTGTTGTTATGTTCGCATTGTTTGCATATGTTTGCTTGTTTAATGATTCTATTTGAGGATAGGAGTATTAAATATGCAGAGGCATTTAGTATGCAATGTTGAATAATAATTTTAGTGATTTGATACAGTAGAGAATGATAAGGTTTTTGCATTGATTTATACTAACTTATCTCACGAGTTCTTGTTGAGTTTTGTGTGGACGAAGTTTTTGAGATTTAGGAAAACCGTGATATAAAAGGAATTAAGGAGACACAAAAGCTCAAGCTTTGGGATTCCCAAGGCATCCCAAGATAATATTTCAAGAAGTCTCAAGCATCTAAGCTTGGGGATGCCCCGGTAGGCATCCCACCTTTCTTCATCAACAATTATCGGTTAGTATCGGTTGAGCCTAAGTTTTTGCTTCTTCACATGATGTGTGCTATTCTTGAAATCTTATTTGTTTTGTTTTGCTTGCTGTTTTAATAAAATATTTAGATCTAAAAGTTTTTAAAGAAGAGAGAGTCCTCCCATAGCTATCTATTTACTTAACTACTCGCTTGAACTTCATTTATATCTTCTTGGAGTAGTTTGTCATTTTATCTCATGCTTCACTTATATTATTTTGAGAGAAGAAAATTTTTATGCTCATGTTCTTCACTTAAATTTGTTTTGAGCTTATCAAAAGCAACACATGAAATTAGTCCCTAAGTGATAGATATTCAAAAAGGATATAATAAAAACTTTCATGAAGATCATTGGACAAAATAAACTTGATTCTTTGCAATAGTTTTGAGATATGATGATAGTGATATGTGAGTCATGTTGGTGAGTAATTATGCTTTAGTAAGAATATTGTTGTTAAGGTTTGTGATTCCCTATGCAAGCACGAAAGTCAATAGTTATTGAATGAAATTACATCCTACTTGTGGTGCATTATTCGGTGTTAGTTATGCTTAATGCTCGCTTATGTGATTTTTCATTTCTTGGTTGGTTGCTTCTCAATCTTTCTTCTAGCCTTCACTTGTACTAAGTAGAAATACTACTTGTGCATCCAAAATCCTTAAACCCAGTTTTGCCATATGAGTCCACCATACCTACCTATATGCGGTATTTCCGTGCCGTTCTAAGCAAATTTGCATGTGCCATCTCTAATTTTCAAAATAAATTTCATTTTTGTGTACTCGTACCGCTCATGAAGCAGCAGGGGGTGGCCAATATTTTCCATGCTAGATGTGTTATTCTCAGGATGAGTGTTTATTCACTTGTCATTGCACGAGAGTACGACAAAGGTATTAGGGATGCCAAGTCCCGAAATGAAAAATGAATTTACTTTATGTTGTCAAATAATAAATTCCTTGGAAAGTGTTGGTATGGACGGCACCCGTGGATACGGTTAGCCATGGATTGTGAAAGAATGGTGAAAAAAGGATTAAACTTTATTTTCTGTTTGGGAACCGCCTATGATATATCTAGCATGGAAAGTGTTGGGAATGACTCGGTCGTTTTCGTTGACGGGAAAAGTATGCCTCCCAAAATCTTTTATCTCTAAATTTAAGCTTTGAGCTCTGGCACCTCTACAAATCCCTACTTCTCTTTGCGAAGGGCCTATCTATTTACTTTATGCAATTTTTATTTTTATTTGAGTCTCCATCTTCTCTTATAAAGCACCAACTAAGGGGCACTATGATCGTACTTGAGCATTGGATGTAGCTAATATGCGAGTGTGTTTTATGAATGGATCAATGATTGAGCATGATGTGCTAGGGATAACTTTCTTTAGTGTTGATATTTTGAAAGACATGGTTGCTTGTTGATATGCTCGAGTATTGAAATCTTCATATCAAAACTAGACTATTGCTTTGAATCATATAAAAGTCCAAATGTCAATGCTACAAAGAAAAGATTATGTGATGAACATGTTAGGCAACATTCCACATCAAAAATTCTATTTTTATCATTTACCTACTCGAGGACGAGCAGGAATTAAGCTTGGGGATGCTGATACGTCTCCAACGTATCTATAATTTTTTATTGTTCCATGTTGTTATATTATCAATCTTGGATGTTTTACAATCATTTTATAGCAACTTTATATCATTTTTTGGGACTAACCTATTGACATAGTGCCCAGTGCTAGTTGCTGTTTTTTGCTTGTTTTTTACTTCGCAGAAATCAATACCAAACGGAGTCCAAACGCAGCGAAACTTTTTGGTGATTTTTTCTAGACCAGAAGACACAAGTTGGGCTAAGGAAGTACCAGAGGGGTGCCCCGAGGGGGCACAACCCATCTGGGCGCGCCTGGGGGCCCAGGCGCGCCCTGGTGGGTTGTGCCTACCTCGGTGGCCTCCCGCACCGCCTATTCGCCCTATAAATTCCCAAATATTCCAAACCCCCCGGGGGTAACCCTAGATCACAAGTTCCGCCGCCGCAGGCCTCTGTAGCCACGAAAAACCAATCTAGACCCCATTCTGGCACCCTGCCGAAGGGGGAAATCATCGCCGGTGGCCATCTTCATCATCCCGGAGGCCACCATGATGAGAAGGGAGTAGTCCAGCCTCGGGGCTGAGGGTTTGTACCAGTAGCTATGTATTTAATCTCTCTCTCTCGTGTTCTTGAGATGTCACGATCTTGATGTAGCGCGGGCTTTGTTAATATAGTTGGATCATATGGTGTTTTCCCCTCTCTATCTTGTTGTGATGAATTGAGTTTTCCCTTTGAGATTTTGTTTTAGCGGATTGAATACTTTTATGGATTTGAGAACGCTTTATGTATGTCTTGCTATGAATACCCGTGGTGACAATGGGGTATCATATTGATTCACTTGATATATGTTTTGGCACTCAACTCGCGGATTCCCGAGGTGACATTGGGGTAATCTATGCATAGGGATTGATGCACGGTTTCGTCCTCGTTTCTCTGGTAGAAATCTTGGGGCACTCTTTGAGGTTCTTTGTGTTGGATTGAGTATTATGAATCTGAATTTTTTTGATGCATATCGCATAATCAACTCACGGATACTTGCGGTGACATTGGAGTATCAAGGTGACATTAGAGTTCGATGATGTGTATCATATGGTGTTATTTTAGTACGAACTCTTGGTTAGATCGATCGGAAAGAATAGCTTGGTGTTATTTTAGTACGAACTCTAGGATAGATCGATCGGAAAGAATAGCTTTGAGGTGGTTTCGTACCCTACAAACAATTTCTTCTTATGTTCTCCGCTAGATAAGAACTTTGGAGTGATTCTTCATTGCACATTGAGGGATGGTTATATGATCCAATTAGATTAGCATTGTTGAGAGATTGCACTAGCGAAAGTACGGACCCTAGGCCTCATTTTCAAGCATTGCAATACCGTTTGTGATCTGTTTTATCAATTGCTACCTTGCTGTTTTTTATTGTTCCTATTACAAAAATCAATATCTACTATCATTACTACACTTGTATCACCATCTCTTCGCCGAACTAGTGCACCTATACAAATTACCATTTTATTTGGTGTGTTGGGGACACAAGAGACTCTTTATTATTTGGTTGCAGGGTTGTTTGAGAGAAACCATCTTCATCCTACACCTCCCACGGATTGATAAACCTTAGGTCATCCACTTGAGGGAAAATTGCTACTGTCCTACAAAACTCTGCGCTTGGAGGCCCAACACGAGTCTACAAGAATAAAGTTGCGTAGTAGACATCAGCTAACAAACTTCGTGAGTGCGGCCGTAATCTGCAACCGGGCGGCCAAGGCAGCCCAAATGGCCGTTGTTGCTTATCAGTTGGCGGCAGCAACATCTGCCTCGGGGATAGCAACTGGCGAGAGCGGCACAGCAGCTGTCCGTTCCGCAGCGGCGGCCTTAGCCCTGATGGAGGCCGCCCACGACCATGTCGAGGCTGCCCATGCTCAGCTCATGGCGGTCACCACACAAATCGAACGAAGCTTCTCCAACAATTGTCGGCAACCCACGACCGAAGAGTTGGAAATCGCCGAGAGCGTTCGAGCAGCCGTTCGTTCCTGCGCGGCATACCTTGCCACGACGGAGCCCGCCCAAGCCCAGATCGCGGCCACCCATGCCCAGCTCGTGGCGGCCTATTCCAAAGATATGGCGGATGCGGATGCGAGATGCTTGCCGAGTATGGTGTGATTGATGCCATGGAGCCCCTTCCCCAAGAGATCGTCGGGTGTGAGCTAGACATGGAGGAGGCGGCGGAGATCGACGAGCATGAGCCGTAGTAGTACTCTTTGTTTTGTTTAATTAAGAGCACCGGTCTTTAATTTGTTAGAGTAATGTTTAGGTCAGCTAGCTCTGTTTAATTACTGAACTTGCTTGATTAAGAAGTGTGGGTGTGTTGTAGTCTCCTTTGTGTACCCAAATTATGCAATGACGTGGATGACCATTGTAACCATGGAAATTTGAACCAAAATTTTTGACGTTCAAACTCATCACACACGGGTTAAGCTATATGAATCGTTTGTGATGTTCACATATCGTACACAGTGCTGAATAAGGGACCGTGTCTGATGACACTTTGCGCGCTAGTTTTTTCGCTGTATCGATCCAAAATTTTCGGCTTCCGCGGAAATATCTACCTCCCCGCCCCATCCCCCTTACCAAAAGCCACATTTCCCCTGTTTCTGCCTTCCTTTCCAAGTTGAAACCTTCACTCCTTGCTTGGAGCGCCGCCTCCTCGCCGGCGACCCTCCTTCACGCTGCTCGGCCTCGTCGATCCAGGCAGGTAATCCCCACCCGACCCCCATCCTCCTCCTCCTTCCACATCCCACATGCCTCGACCGCCGGCACGACACCTTCCACCCAAATCACTGACCCCTCCCCCAAATAAGCGCCGCCCTAAGCCATGGTGCATGCAGTATAGCCAGGAGCTCAAGGAGCATTTGGCAGCGGAGAAGCAAATCGCGGCCGCACGCGCGGATGAGGTCGTGATGGCTGGCATTCGTACCGACCCCCAGATCTTGGAGGAGCACCTCGCCGTCGAGGCAACCGTCGATGCCTCGCACACCGACACCACGACTCGGTTGGCTGCTTTAAACGACAGTTTGTGGCATTTTCTCGAGGCCACCGTCGGTGCCTTCGATGAAGACTGCGAGGTGTTTTCTCAGCGTGCCCGTGCTTACCTCAACTCAAGAGCCAGCAGGTTGGTGCCCGGAGCGTCTCAGGCAACTCACCACTATGACGAGGGCACCCACGTTGTGGAGGCTTGCCCTCTTCCATGTCCAAGGAGCCAATCGTCATCAATATCTCCGACGATGAGGAGTAGCTTGTCTTATTAGCTCACTATAAGGACCTATGTTCTATTTGCTAGCTACATCAGTTAAGCATGCTCGGTTTACCCGTTGCATGTGTTGCTCCTGCCTTTCCTTAACAAATTCTAGTGAATTGTCCTCTCTACTTTTACCATGCAATCTGTTGCTCTAGTGTATATGTTCTATATGTCGTGAAATGTGGTGCTCACTTATTAACTGTTTCGTTAATTAGTTGTCGTGTTCAGTTAACTGTTTGGTTCAATTCTGCAAATGTGATGTTCAATTCTTCAAGGTGCAATTTTGTATTGTTTTCCATGTGAGAAATAAATCGAATTTATCTTTACAAAATACATGAGAAACAAATACAATTGCTATATTTCCAAGTTGTCAAGCATGGTTGGTTAGGTTAACTATCTGATCTATAGTATGTTATACATTGTGCAATGTGGTGCTCAGTTAACGTTTGGTTCATTTATTGTGGTGTTTAGTTAACTGTTTGGTCCAATTCTGCAATGCGGCGTTCAATTGTTGTGAGTGCATTCTGTTATTATATACCATGTGAGAAATAAATCGAATTTTGCTGTACTAAATACACGAGAAAGAAATACAATTGCTATATTTCCAAGTTGTTAAGCATGCTTGGTTTGGTTAACTGTCTGATATTCTATTAGGAGTATGTTATATCGTGCAATGTGGTGCTCAGTTAATGTTTGGTTCATTTGTTGTGGTGTTTAGTTAACTGCTTGGTTCAATTCTGCAATGCGATGTCCAATTGTCGTGGGTAGAATTTTGTATTGTTGTGCATGTGAGGAATAAATCAAATTTCGCTGCACTTAATACATGAGAAACATATACAATTGCTATATTTCCTAGTTCTTAATTATGCTTGGTTTGGATAAATGGGTTTTCCATGTGGCTTGAATTAATCTGATGAATCTGCAATGTGCTTATTTTTCATCAACATATTTTATTGATAGCATGCGAACCCTCACTTAAGTTGATCACTAACTACCTTATATGTGTTGCAGGGAAACAATGGGAAGCACTGAGGTTTACAATCAAGGTTTGCACATGCATGGTCCTTTGTCTAATAGCACATTATTGTGCAATTGCAGGAAACATTCTAATATTTAGGTTTTTAACAATTTGGTCTTGCACATGTAGGTCCTGTTGTTAGAGGTTTTGACCCACTGTTCGACCCTTTTTGCATATGGGGAAATGAGTTTTCCATGAATATCAGTCAAGTCAAGAAACTCAGAAAGATTGTTAGGACAAAGAAATTAGTGACAAAAAACAACAAGATCTTTGTCTGCACAATGGAGAAGACATCAGTTCACTACAGGATGGTACTAACTATTATACCTTGCCTTTTTTATTCCTTTGCCCCATTTCCAATATAGAGAAGATATTTATGCACATCCTTGTTTTCAGGCCTTTCCAAAGCAGTTCACTGATGATTACCTCTCAAACCACCTATATGGTCAGGAGGCGAGGAAGGTATTCATACAACACCCACGGTTCAATATTGAAGTGTTCCTGAAGAGGATGAAGGATGGACAGTCAATCATCCACAGGCACTGGCATAAAGTTGCAAAGACCTTCAACATCAATGAAGGCTCAATATTCGCCTTCCGCTTCAGCAGTTTTCCAGATGAGATTCATATGTCTATGTACCGTCTATGATGCTAATTTCGAAAGGTTATAAATGTTGCATGTGAAACTTGGTGGTGGTGCAGTTGTGTAATGGGGTAGCTGAGTGCTGAAGCTATATGATGTTGTACTCTGATGTATTTCAATTATGAAATCCTGCTTCCTTAATATGAAAATGAAATATATTGTGTGCTTAATATGAAATGTCAATTAGATTAATAAATGGATTAATAATAATAGGACAATTAGCCTGCTAATGGCCAATTAGCCTGCTAATTGGGTTTTTCTATTGCAAATGGTTATTGAGAAAACACCGTGGGCGATTACCTCAGGCAACGCACATAGTTTCTAGGAATAAACCATGTTGGATCAATGAACAATCACACACGACATCCTCTTGAAAACTGTTTGCGTTAGACCACCTTGCGCAAACGTTTACCACATAAAAAGTGTGTGTGATTGACAGCCTTTGCCACACAGTTTCTTCTACGCACCGTGTGTGATGCATTCAATAACGCAAACGGTAAAATTGTTAACATCGTGTGCAATGGCAACACTATCACAAACGATTTAGTGGGGGAAATTGTGTGTGATGCACCTGTGAACGGAAATGTTTTCCTTGGAGTGACTGTGTGGGATGTATATACGAACGGAAACGTACTTCTTGGATTAACTGTGTGGGATATACATACTAACGGAAATGTATTCCTTGGATTGACTATGTGGAATGTACATACGAATGGAAACGTTTAGCCGGGACTGACTGTGTGGGATGTACTTACGACCGGAAATGATTTGGCCTATATAATTGTATTTTTTAGCACAACTGTACGTATAACCGTATTTGATCGCTCGCCCGTCGCACACGACCTCACTTTGCCGAGCGTCTGTGACGGAGAGCCTATGCCCGACGGTTTCTGGGTCGTGTGGGAAGGACCCCCCTATCGCAGTCACTCACTTGGCGACGGTTCAAAACGCAGTTGCGGAAAGGGGTTAAAAACCATTTGTATAGCACCTCGCTGTACCAGTGCTTGTCCTGAATAGACGGGATAGATAGCAGACAGAGAGCCAAACCACTGTTCTTCAGCCATTCTCCAAGTGCAGAATGACAAGGTTTGTTCCAGCCTTGAACAACATCGTCACTTGCCACCACCGATAGCCAATGAAAAAAAGTAAGATTTTCTCATTTTCCAAATGATCCAGAACAACAAATCTAACACTTGAGATCAATCTAGGCAGATTGGAAACCACATTAAATAGAGGTAACTATTCCAACCATTTGCTAGCATAGATCATGATATAACAACATAGCTTTAGACACCTGTAAGCCCATGAGGAGGCTTGGTTTTAACCAACCATAGTATTTGGACTCGATGGTAGGCCATATATATAAAATACACAATAGTATTTCTTAGTTTTGAGATCACTTGTCCGTAGAACTAAATGTATCAGCCAATAGGCCATTAAAAATATAGGAGAAAAATAAAGGAAAAAAATCAGATACAAACTAGTAAAGCATGAACTACTTTCAAAGCATTTAATTGCTTCAAAAAAGATATTGCAGAAAGAACAAAAAATTTCAGCTCACAAGAATGAGAATAGGCAACCAACAAACTGGATCAAAACTGAATTTACAAACTAGTAAAGCATGAATTACTATCAATGTCTTTCCTGATATCTATTGTCAAGTTGTAAATTTACATCAGTGGCTTAACTGAATTTACATCAGTGGCTTTTGAAATCAGTTAAACTGATTCACATGAGTGGCTTATCTGATTCTAGTTTTTCTTAGAAAACTAATTAGGACCCCTAAGAAACCAGTTAATCTGATGACACTATAATGTGGATCTCATTCAGACTTGAACCTACTCATAATAGATGTCGAAACAAGGAAGAACTGCACATTAATGCACATTAGCCCCAATAAACAAGGAAGAACCTACTCATTCAGACTTGAACTACTCATAATAGACTTGAATAGCACTTGGGCTAGAAGAATGAGGCGGATGGGCATCTGGAGGAGCGAGCCATGCATGCCGTAGTAGCCCTGAAGAGGAGCTGTTGCCGTCGTCGGTGAGTCGCTAAAGACGGCATGGTGCTGGAGCAGTGGCGATGACCACAGCTTGGGAGTAGTAGTAGTGCCTTGGAGACCATCAGCAGAAGAAGCCTTAGAAGCAGAGGACTTGCGCTGCCGTGGGCGAGCGGCCAGCAGGAGCTGCAGCGGCGGCACCGGTGGAGCGAAGAGTGCGGGTCCTCCATCATTAGTTTGCCAGCTCGAGGAGGGGAATGGCAGCGACAAGACGAGCACGGCGCAGTGGCATGTGGCTGGAGCAACTCTTTGTCTTCCCCATGCCATGGTCATCTTCCCCACACCATTGACTTCCGCAGCAGCTGCTCGGGGTCTGGAGGAGGAGCTGGTGGATGAGGAGCTCGAATAAAAGGAGATCAAGGACCTGCCATGCCTCCAGATCGAGCCCCAACTCTCTCCAGGACATGAGCGCCGCCGCAGAAACCGGCAAGTCTTGGGCTTTGCAGAAAAGGGGATTCCTTCCCTCTTGATCTCCTGGTGCGGACGAAGAGAAGCGGCGATATGATGGGGAGAAGGCGGCCGGCGCACGGCGAGGCGGCGGAGCATGAGACTGTCGGTGTACTAAAGTTTGGGCCCTTTGGTACCGCTTACTTGTGCACGGGCAGTTGCAGCCGCACCTGCGGCGAGGCTTGGTGGGGGAAGTTGGAGGCAAAATACAAGACGACCAACGCGGCATCCGAGCCAGTAATCAAAGAGCAGAAGACAAGCTGAACCCCCAGCAAAGATTCTTGCCTGGGAGATTTGCGAGCCCCGGCAAGCTCCTTGCCGGGGTGGTTTGCAAAGCCTCATCAAGACCACCACCCTTGAGGTTGATAGCTCTGACACATCGACAACGTCAAGACCAAGACTCAGGGGCACATGCGTAGTAGCATGCAGATCTTCGTGAAGACCAGAAGGCGAAGTTCCCAGCAAGGTTCTTGCCTGGGACGACTGCGAGGCCCCGGCAAGACTCTTGCCGGGGACGATTGCGAGGCCACGGCTGTCTTGCCGGGGACGATTGCGAGGCCACGACAAGGCTCCGCCGCCCTGCCACCGTCCCGGCACGGCAATTAGCCAGCCAACCAGGCAAGCACCTGCGTGGTGGCATGCAGATCTTCGTGAAGATCCTGCCACCGCTCCAGCGCAGCGGCTAGCCAGTCAGCTTGGCATTTGCATGCCTTGTCATCTTGGGTGCGTGTCAAGACGGGGTGAGGCGGCGACGGATGGGACAGGCTCTATTTCCGTCCCCAATAAAGTTAGAGGGCACGTAAGCAGTGCATTTAATGCACTTGTCCTAAGACGCCAGAGATAAGCACATGCACTGTAGCACTTTATACCTCCTATATGCATGTACGCCACTGTGGTAGCCCCTTGGTATAAAAGGAGGCCCAAGGCGATACAGGGAGGAACTTTTGGACTTTCCGGCCCAGTTTGCATGCGTAGCAGCTAGCCGAAGCTCAAGAACACTTAATATACACTCAAAGCAGGACTAGGGTTTTACGCTTCTCAGCGGCCTAAACCTGGGTAAAAATCCCTCGTGTTGATCGTTAGATCTGCTCTTCGTGCACCCCTCCTCCCTGACAAACCGTAGAAGGGATCCACGTGATCCCATAGGTGTCGTTTCCCCGACAGAGACCGACGCGATGGGCTACGTGGATTGTCGAAGGAAAGGAGAGGTTTTTTTTGTAAAAGGTCGCGGCGGACATCCTTTTTCGGATGGAGGGAGTACTATGGAAGCCAAGAGTTTTCTCACTTCCTTAATGATATGCTACAGGAAACAGAGGAACTTGATGCTACAGCCCACCCTCTCTTTAAGATCTTTGGCCACGACATTAGAAACTGTGATGTATGTAAAGTCCATGTGTTTCTTTTTTTACGGGTAGTCTATGTGTTTCTTTGGTTCTGGAACTTACGTTAACAATTTTTATCTTCATGTTCTCTTATAATTTGTCAAAAAGCAATGTGCCGACAACACAAAAATGAACTAGGAGATGTATCTCCACTAACAGCGTAACAAAAATGGAATCTATGAACTGACCGCAAACTGAAAATCATGTTGGTGCCTGTCCCAGGAGATGTGTAAATGGGAGGTATTAGAAGAATAAAATAGACTGGAAATTATGTGTCAGATAAAGAACAAAAGTTACATGAACCGATAGAGCACATACTCTGTATTATCTCATTTCAATCCCAAAGCTGGTTGCAGAACAACAAAAAACAATAGCTGAGAAGAAAGGGTAAGTATTCAAAAGAGAGAAACAAACATTATTTACAAGTATGGTAGTTTCAGTAAAGTGGCTTTGCCTCTGGTTAAAACCCACAAAACATGCAATGCATTAGTATGACTACAACATCTCAACTACTTCTAAAAAAGAAGGCGTACAAAGAGAATAATATTTACCAAGCACCTATGCCTATATAATTTGTTGCTTTCATGACGAGCATGTCCCTTTAATAAAGAATATTATGTTCTTAACACACTTATATAATCTAATTCTAGACAAGCAAGCTCGAAAGTTTGATCAGGTAATGTTAGCTTCTTTTAGATGAATTGTTGTAGCAACTGCCCTGGAAAGAATCAATTAATCTCTGATGAAAGAGGAACTCTCTTGCATTAAGTTGGTAAGGAAAAAGAAGAAAGAAGAGTTTAGTCACTTGAGTTGTACATGAAGTGTACAAACCAAAGTGTAGTTGTCATGCAAGTAGTATTAAGTTCATTTTCTAAAAAAAATTCATTTGTCAGGGATTTCCATCCAAGGATTAGCAAATTAGCTGAACTCTGGTTTCTTTAGTATCAAACATGTGTAATGCATGTGTAACCTAATATAAGCTAGTTCAGCTAGGTATCTATTGATCCAAAATTAACAGAGAAGTTGAAATTAGCACGAAAAACAAAAATACATTTAGAGTCGAAAATATTAGATTACGTATAATGTCCTGACAACTATAGATCATAGATGAAACCATTGGCACCATCTCTACTTCCTGTAGTTATATCACTCACCAGTAGCCCCCGACCGTTGCAACATGTTTGTTGTTCCTGGAAAGATGTTGACATACCATAGCCCCACTATGAACCGATCGAACTGACTTCTTGTACTAATTAGCTAGAGGGGAAGCTTATTATATACTTCAGGGCGCCAAAACAATGACTCGTAACAGAGGAAGCATATGGGGATTTAGATAACCAGCATGCATGTAAGCTAGGATGACATGGCGATATGCAAGTGCTTCCTGACAAATGTTGTCCAGGATATGGCATCCATATGGAGTAGGGTATGCTCTGTAAGGGTGGAGTGAATAATCTATGAAACAACCAATTATATACTACTCCATGGAATCATGAACCATCGAGATGCCTTATATACGTTGTAAATTAGTGAGATGCACATCCAGTCCAGGTTGATGCTGCTTTTAGGGCATTTCTAACCGATCCCCTAAAAATAGCGGAGTATCTGGCGGAGTAAAAGCTTAGTGGAGTATATATACTCCACTAAAATTTCGCCGGACCTAGACGATCCCCTATATATAACGGAGTATTTTTTTCATTTTATCACATTTTTGGTCACCGAAACACAATTCATTGTTTCTTTATTCATTCAACGACATTGGAGTACATAATTCACCAATTCTTCGCCATGAGAGCAAGAGCAAAGAAAACAAGAACCACAATCAAACATTTTAGAAGATATCCAATTTCCCTAACAACTCCCACTAGTTGGATTAATATCTTTGATACGTCTCCAACGTATCTATAATTTATGAAGTATTCATGCCATGTTTACAACAATTTTATACGGTTTGGGTGCAATTTATATGATTTAAATGAAACTAACATGGACTGATGTTGTTTTCAGCAGAACTACCATGGTGTTGTTTTTTGTGCAGAAATCAAAATTCTCCAAATGCAGCGAAAATTTTTGACGATTTTTTTGGAAGAAAAGAGGCACTAGAAGCTTCGTGAGAGGGCCAGAAGAGCCATGAGGGCCCCACTAGGCACCAGGGTGCGTCGGGTGGGCCTAGCTCACCCTGGTGGGTAGTGGGCGCCTCAAAGCCCATCTAGACATGAGACTGACGCCAAAAAATCCTATAAATACAGAAACCCTCGAAAGTTAACTTAGATCAGAAGTTCCGCCACTGCAAGCCTCTATAGCCACGAAAAACCAATCTAGACCCTGTTCCGGCACCCTATCGGAGGGGGAAATCATCACCAGAGGCAATCTTCATCATCCTGGTGGCCACCATGATGAGGAGGGAGTAGTCCACCCTCGGGGCTGAGGGTTTGTACCAGTAGCTATGTGTTTAATCTCTCTCTCCCTCTCGTGTTCTTGATTTGGCATGATCTTGATGTATCATGAGCTTTGTTAATATAGTTGGATCATATGGTGTTTTCCCCTCTCTATCTTGTTGTGATGAATTGAGTTTTACCTTTGAGATTTCATTATTATCGGATTGAATACTTTTATGGATTTGAGAGCACTTGATGTATGTCTTGGCACTCAACTCGCGGATTCCCGAAGTGACATTGGGGTAATCTATGCATAGGGGTTGATGCACGTTTTTGTCTTTGTTTCTCCGGTAGAAATCTTGGGGCACTCTTTGAAGTTCTTTGTGTTGGATTGAGTATTATGAATCTGAAGTTGTTTGATGCTTATCGTATAATCAACTCACGGATACTCGTGGTGGCATTGGAGTATCTAGGTGGCATTAGAGTTGGTTGATGTGTATCATATGGTGTTATTTTAGTACGAACTCTTGGGCTATTTGTGACACTTATAGGAGTAGCTAGATAGGAAAGGACAACTTTGAGGTGGTTTCGTACCCTACAAACAATTTCGTCTTATGTTCTCCGCTAGATAAGAACTTTGGAGTGATTCTTCATCGCACCTTGAGGGATGGTTATATGATCCAATTATATTATCATTGTTGAGAGATTGCACTAGTGAAAGTATGAACCCTAGGCCTCATTTTGCCTCATTTTCAAGCATTGCAATACCGTTTGTTCTCACTTTTGTTACTTGCCACCTTGCTGTTTTTTATTGTTCCTATTACAAAATCAATATCTACTATCATTACTACACTTGTATCACCATCTCTTCCCGAAATAGTGCACCTATACAATTTACCATTGTATTTGGTGTGTTGGGGACACAAGAGACTCTTTGTTATTTGGTTGCAGGGTTGTTTGAGAGAGACCATCTTCATCCTACGCCTCCCACAGATTGAATAACCTTAGGTCATCCACTTGAGGAAAAATTTCTACTGTCCTACAAAACTCTGCGCTTGGAGGCCCAACACGAGTCTACAAGAATAAAGTTGCGTATTAGACATCAAGCTCTTTTGTGGCGCCGTTGCCGGGGAGGTGATTGCTTGATGGTATATCTGTAGTTCTTGCAATTTAATCTTTTAGTTTCTTGTTTTATCACTAGTTTGGTTTATAAAAATAAAACTACAAAAAAATGGAATTGAGGTTGCCTCATATTATTCGTCTTTATCATGTCTTTCTTGAAAATGATGGAAAGGAAAATTATTCTCAATTGATAGAAGAAGAATTCAATAAAATGTTTGGCATAAAATCTTTGAATGATGAGCATGATTGCAATATTGCTAGTATGAATTCTTTCAATATCCGTGATGCTAATGATATGCAAAGCTATAAGCTTGGGGATGTTATATTTGATGAAGATGGTCTTTTTACTCCCCCAAATTTTGATGAGAAAATTTATTATGATGATAGCATGCCTCCTATTTATGATGATTATATTGATGAAAGTGGGTTTGGAAGAGTGTCAACTCTATGTAATGATGATCCCACTATTTTGGAGGGTGTTGAATCTTATTCTAATAATTATGAAAGTGGATTTGGAGAGGTCATAACTTTATTTAGTGATGAATCCACTATTTTGGAAGAGGTTCAATTGATTATGACAACAAATTTGCTATCTATGATGATTATTGTGATGACATGTATGCTATAAAGAATAATGATAACCATGAAACTTGTCATCGTGATTTTAATTTTCAATCACATGATAGTTATTTTGTAGAATTTGCTCCCACTACAATTGATGAGAATAAATTTGCTTATGTGGAGAGCAATAAAATTTCTATGCTTGTGAATCATGGAAAGAATGATTTATGTGATAGCTATATTGTTGAATTCATTCATGATGCTACTGAAAATTATCATGAGAGAGGAACGTATGCTTGTAGGCTTCTCACTAATATCAAGTTTCCTCTCTATGTGTTGAAAATCTTGAAGTTTTGCTTGTTTTGCCTTCCTATGCTAGTTGACTCTTGTTCCAATGAATTGTTTGCTCACAAAATCCCTATGCATAGGAAGTGGGTTAGGCTTAAATGTGCTAGTCATGTGCTTCATGATGCTCCCATTATGTTTCAATTCTTTATTTTCATGTGAGCATCAATGAAATCATCATGCCTAGCTAAAAAGGCATTAAAGAAAAACGCTTGTTGGGAGACAACTGAACACTTTTACCTAATGTTTTTGTGTTTTCAGATGATTAAGCTACTATAGTAATCATGTTTAATAGCTTTTGTTTCAATAAAGTGCCAAGTAAAACCTTTGGGATAGTGTGGATGATAGTTGACCTGATTCTGTGCAAAAACAGAAATTTTGCACCCAGTTCTAGAATTTTGTAAATTCACAAAAATGTGATTTTTCTCTGAATTTTTTTACAGATGATTGATATATAAATTCCCTATGTTTTCCTAATTTTTCAGAAGTTTTAGAGTTGAAGAAGTGTGGTCATTGTTCAGATCATTACAGGCTGTTCTGTTTTTGACAGATTCTATTTTCAATGCATAGTTTGCTTGTTTTCTAGTTTCTATGGCTTATATTGCTCAATATAAATTGTGTAAATGATAAGGTACAGTAGTCATTGTGTGAGAACAATTATGGATCTTGTGTTTGACAGTACCAAAGTGAATGATTTGTTTTATCATACTAACGTATCTCACGAAGTTCTGTTAAGTTTTGTGTGATTGAAGTTTTCAAGTTTTGGGTGAGATATCGATATGAGGAGAATAAGGAGTGGAAATACCCTAAACTTGGGGATGACCAAGGCACCCCAAGGTAATATTCAAGGAATACCCAAGCAACTAAGCTTGGGGATGCCCCGGAAGGCATCCCCTCTTTCGTCTCCAACATTATCGGTAACCTTACTTGGGGCTATATTTTTATTCGTCACATGATATGTGTTTTGCTTGGAGCATCATTTTATTTTGTTTGTATTTGCTTGCTGTTATTTATAATAATGTTTTGTATCTTTTATTTCAATAAAAGTGTCAAGTATAGCCTTTACCATGCTTATTTTGCAAGTCTATATGTTGCTATTTGAAAACAGAAAGTTGCACGCTAGTGCGTGAATTCTTGAGAAAAGTCAGAATGTGATAAAATGTTGAATTTTTTTTGCAAAATAATCTATGATAAATTTTCTACAGTGTGGTAGATTTTCAGATTTTTTAAGTTAAAAAAGTATGGATCCTTCTTCATCATTTACAGACTGTCATGTTTAGACAAATTGCTGTTATGCTTGCATTGTTTGCATATGTTTGCTTGTTTAATGATTCTATTTGAGGATAGGAGTATTAAATGTGCAGAGGCATTTAGTTATAAATGTTAAATTGCAATTTTAGAGATTTGTTAAAGTATAGAATGATAAGGTTTTGAGTTGATTTATACTAATGTATCTTACGAGTTCTTGTTGAGTTTTGTGTGGATGAAGTTTTTAAGAATTAGGGAAACCGTGATATAAGAGGAATTGAGGAGAAACAAGAGCTCAAGCTTGGGGATGCCCAAGCATCCCAAATTAATATTTCAACAAGTCTCAAGCAGCTAAGCTTGGGGATGCCCCGGTAGACATCCCACCTTTCTTCTTCAACAATTATCGGTTAGTATCGGTTTAGCCTAAGTTTTTGCTTCTTCACATGATGTGTGCTATTGTTGGAATGACATTTTATTTTGTTTTTCTTGCTATTTTAATAAAATATTTAGATCTGAAATTTTTTAAATGAGAAAGAGTCCTCAAATAGCTACCCATTTACTTAACTACTCACTTGATCTTCACTTATATCTTTTTTGAGTAGTTTCTCATTTACTCTTGTGTTTCTCTTATATCCTATGAGTAAATTGTTGAATGAATTGAATATCATGAACTTGAAATTATATGTTCATATCATGCCTAGTAGTAGCTTCACATTGGGTTTAGAAAGTGAAATCTTTTGAAGCTTGACAATCACAATATTGGTCATACAAGCAATTCATGAATGATTAGTATATGGAAGAGAACTTTCACATACAAATATATTATCTTGGACATCTTTTATGATTGTGAATACCCATTAATTATTTTCAAACTTGAGCAAATTAGTTGAAGTTGGACAAGGAAGACAACGTAATGAGTTATGGTTGTGTATATTTGCATAGAAGTTATATTGTTATGGATCCTCCAACATGTGGTGTTTGCTTAGGATCTTTTGCTAGCCAAAAATTTGTACTAAGTAGATATACTACTTGTGCATCCAAAAACCCTTAAACCCAATTTCTTTCCATGAGTGTCCACCATATCTACCTATGGATTGAATAAGATCCTTCAAGTAAGTTGTCATCGGTGCAAAAAACAATGAAAATTACTCCTAAATATGTTAGATCTTTTATTGTAAGGGAAAATAAGCATTGTACAAACTTGTGATGGCAAAGTAATAAAAGCGACGAACTGCATAATAAAGGTTGCTATCATAAGAGGCAATATAACGTGATGTTCCTTTGCATCAAGAGCTTGCGCATCCAAAAATAAAAAGTGCATGACAACCTCTGCTTCCCTCTACGAAGGGCCTATCTTTTACTTTATGTATTTACTTTTATGCAAGAGTCAATAGTATTACTTCCCATTTCAACCTCAATTATTCTCTAGTTGGCAAGCATCATGTGGTGTGGAAAGATCTAGGGACATATGGCCAGTCAAATATATTTGATCATGAATTATTATTGTTGACAATTATCTCTATGATAAATGAGTTGGGAGGCAAAACATTAAGCCCCTATGTTTCTCTATGTTCGATGGATGCCATTTGTTCTAAAAATATGCTTTCAGTACTAGCAATCATAGAAGACTATATGATGATTGAGTATGTGGAGCTCTTACTTAGACTTGTTGAGAATAAGTTGAATTGCAATTGTTTGGTGACTAAGAACATAGGTTGTTAAGTTCCAAGAGAAGGTATTGTTTGAACCATAACATGTGAATTGATTGCTACTTTATCATGATGAGTTTTATGATAAAGAGTTGTTGTTTTGATGCTAGGAAAAGTGATTAAAATTATCATTGATCAAACTTATGCACTATGCTAGCATTCACACTTCATAAATTATTTCTTTTATCATTTACCTACTCGAGGACGAGCGGGAACTAAGCTTGGGGATGCTGATACATCTCCAAACGTATCTATAATTTATGAAGTATTCATGCCATGTTTACACCAATTTTATATGGTTTGGGTGCAATTTTATATGATTTAAATGAAACAAACATGGACTGACACTGTTTTTAGCAGAACTACCGTGGTGTTGTTTTTTGTGTAGAAATCAAAGTTCTCCAAATGTAGCGAAACTTTTTGGCGATTTTTTTGGAAGAAAACAGGCACTATAAGCTTCGTGGGAGGGCTAGAAGAGCCATGAGGGCCCCACTAGGCACCAGGGTGCGCCAGGTGGGCCTGACTCGGCCTGGTGGGTAGTGGGCACCTTGAAGCCCATCTGGACGTGAGACCTGCGCTAAAAATCCTATACATACAGAAACCCCCGAAAGTTAACCTAGATCAGAATTTCCGCCGCTGCAAGCCTCTTTAGCCACGAAAAACCAATCAGACCCTATTCCGACACCCTGCCAGAGGGGGAAATCATCACCAGAGGCCATCTTCATCATCCCAGCGGCCACCATGATGAGGAGGGAGTAGTCCACCCTCGGGACTGAGGGTTTGTACCAGTAGCTATGTGTTTAATCTCTCTCCCTCGTGTTCTTGATTTGGCACGATCTTGATGTATCGCGAGCTTTGTTAATATATTTGGATCATATGTTGTTTTCCCCTCTCTATCTTGTTGTGATGAATTGAGTTTTACCTTTGAAATTTCATTATTATCAGATTAAATATTTTTATGGATTTGAGAACACTTGATGTATGTCTTTGCACTCAACTCGCGGATTCCTGAAGTGACATTGGGGTATGATGTCTACTACACAACTTGTTCTTGTAGACTCGCGTTGGGCCTCCAAGCGTAGAGTTTTGTAGGACAGTAGCAAATTTCCCTCAAGTGGATGACCTAAGGTTTATCAATCCGTGGGAGGCGTAGGATGAAGATGGTCTCTCTCAAACAACCCTGCAACCAAATAATAAAAAGTCTCTTGTGTCCCCACACACCAAATACAATGATAATTTGTATAGGTGCACTAGTTCGGCGAAGAGATGGTGATACAAGTGTAGTAATGATAGTAGATATTGATTTTTGTAATAGTAACAATAAAAAACAGCAAGGTAACAAGTAACAAAAGTGAGCACAAACGGTATTGCAATGCTTGAAAATGAGGCCTAGGGTCCGTACTTTCGCTAGTGCAATCTCTCAACAATGCTAATATAATTGTATCATATAACCATCCCTCAACGTGCGATGAAGAATCACTCCAAAGTTCCTATCTAGCGGAGAACATAAGAAGAAATTGTTTGTAGGGTACGAAACCACCTCAGAGCTATTCTTTCCGATCAATCTATCCTAGAGTTCGTACTAAAATAACACCAAGCTATTCTTTCCGATCGATCTAACCAAGAGTTCGTACTAAAATAACACCATATGATACACATCAACCAACTCTAATGTCACCTAGATACTCCAATGTCACTGCGAGTATCCGTGAGTTGAGTATACGATATGCATCAAACAATTTCAGATTCATAATACTCAATCCAACACAAAGAACCTCAAAGAGTGCCCCAATATTTCTACCGGAGAAACAAAGACGAGAACATGCATCAACCCCTATGCATAGATTACCCCAATGTCGCCTCGGGAATCCGCGAGTTGAGTGCCAAAACACATATCAAGTGAATCAATATGATACCCCATTGTCACCACAGGTATTCATAGCAAGACATACATCAAGTGTTCTCAAATCCATAAAAGTATTCAATCCGATAAGAACGAAATCTCAAAAGGAAAACTCAATTCACAACAAGATAGAGAGGGGAAAACACCATATGATCCGACTATATTAACAAAGCCCATGATACATCAAGATCGGGACATCTCAAGAACACGAGAGAGAGAGGTTAAACACATAGCTACTGCTACAAACCCTCAGCCCCGAGGGTGGATTACTCCCTCCTCATCATGGTGGCCGCCGGGATGATGAAGATGGCCATGATGTCGCTTGAACTACGTCGGTATTTCCACAAAGAGGAAGGGATGATGCAGCATAGCTGCGGTAGGTATTTCCCTCAGTTATGAAACCAAGGTATCAATCTAGTAGGAGAACCAAGCAACACTATGTAAAAGGTACCTGCACACAAAGCACAAATACTTGCAACCCGACACTTATGAGGGGTTGTCAATCCCTCTATGGATAATGGCGCCAGAAATTGTCAAGTTGACGGGATAAAAATTGTGTAGATTGGATAAATAGATCTCGATAAAACATGAAGTAAAACTAATAACAAAAAAGAGCAGCAAGGTATCTTTGTGTTTTTGGAAATATAGATCTGAACATAAAAGTGGCAAATAATAGATCGGAAAGCGTATATGATGAAGAATAGACCCGGGGGCCGTAGATTTCACTAGTGGTTTCTCTCGAGAAAAATAGCATACGGGGGGTAAACAAATTACTGTTGGGCAATTGATTGAACTTCAAATAATTATGACGATATCCAGGCAATGATCATTATATAGGCATCACGTCCAAGATTAGTAGACCGACTCCTGCCTGCATCTACTATTATTACTCCACACATCGACCGCTATCCAGCATGCATCTAGTGTATTAAGTTCATGGAGAAACGGAGTAATGCAATAAGAATGATGACATGATGTAGACAAGATCTATTCATATAGGAATAGACCCCATCTTATTATCCTTAATGGCAATGATCAATACGTGTTTTGCTGCCCCTTCTGTCACTGGGACAAAACACCGCACGACTGAACCCCTCACAAAGCACCTCTTCCCATGGAAAGAAAAATCGATCTAGTCGGCCTAACTAAACCAAAGATTCAAAGAATAAATACGAGGCTATAAGTAATCATGCATATAAGAGATCAAAAGAAGACTCAAATAACTTTCATGGATAAAATAGATCTGATCATAAACTCAAAGTTCATTGGATCCCAACAAACACACCGCTAAAAGAGTTACATCAAATAGATCTCTAAGAGACCATTGTATTAAGAATCAAAAGAGAGAGAGGAAGGCATCTAGCTACTAACTACGGACCCGTAGGTCTACAATGAACTACTCACGCATCATCGGAGAGGCACCAATGAGGATGATGAACCCCTCCGTGATGGTGTCTAGATTGGATCTGGTGGTTCTGGAACTTGCGGTGGCTGGAATTGTGTTTCGTCGACTCCACCAAGGTTTTTGGATTTTCGGGGTATTTATAGAGCAAAGAGGCGGTGCGGGGGGCGGCCGAGGTGGGCGCAACCCACCAGGGTGCGTGCTCCCCTCGGAGCCCCCCTCTGGTACTTCTTTGGCCCAACAGGCGTCTTCTGGTACAGAAAAAATCTCCAAAAAGTTTTGCTGCGTTTGGACTCTGTTTGGTATTGATTTTTCTGCGAAGTAAAAAAAAAGCAAAAAACAGCAACTGGCACTGGGCACTATGTCAATAGGTTAGTCCCAAAAAATGATATAAAGTTGCTATAAAATTATTGTAAAACATCCAAGAATGATAATATAATAGCAAGGAACAAGCAAAAATTATAGATACGTTCGAGACGTATCAGCATCCCCAAGCTTAATTCCTACTCGTCCTCGAGTAGGTAAATGATAAAAATAGAACTTTTGATGTGGAATGTTGCCTAACATGTTCATCACATGTTCTTTTCTTTTGTAGCATGGACATTTGGACTTTTATATGATTCAAAGCAATAGTCTAGTTTTGACATGAAGATTCCAATACTCAAGCATATCAACAAACAACCATGTCTTTCAAAATATCAACACTAAAGCAAGTTATCCCTAGCCCATTATGCTCAATCATTAATCCATTCATGAAACACACTCGCATATTAGCTACACCCAATGCTCAAGTACGATCATAGTTGTAACACCCCCAGTGGTTAGCTACAGTAATCACTTTCGATAATGCCAAGTCAGCATGATTAACAGTGCATGATCATCATTTGCATCATATTGCATTTCAACTCCTAAGTCAAAATATTCAAATTAAATAAAAATTGTTCAAACACAGAAACTGAAATGTTCATTAAATAATAAATATTCCAGTGACCATACTAAAATTATAACCAACAATAAATAAATTAATTAGGTGACTCTAACATTACCAAAACAGTAAGGATTAATACATATTGTTTATTATAAAATTTGTGTGAACTCCAATTGTCTCCAAACCAATTTTTGGCAGTTATAGGTATTACATAGCATCTAATGGGCTAGGTCACTAATTTGGTAAAAGTCAATTGGTGGCCTAACTATTTGCGAAAAGCAGAAAACAGTAAAACAAGAGAAAACAAAAAGGGAAAATAGAAATTGAAACAGAAAACTAAAACAAAGAGAAACCCCCCCCCCCCTCCAACTTGGCAACGGCCCAGCCAGGCCGGCCCACCGGCCCAACCGCGCCCCTGGCCTATATGGCCTGCCGACGCCCAAACCCTAGCCTCTCCCCCTCCCTCGTCTACCCTGCCCCCCTGCCTCGCATGGATCTAGATCGAGGCGGCGCCCTTGCGCTCGCCGCCCCCGATCCCGTCGGTGTCGCCTCGCCGTCCCACCGGTGCCACGCCATCGCCGGACCTCACCGCGCCGTCCTCGTCTCTTCCCCGCAGGCTCCATTGAGCCTCACCGCCCCTCTCCTCGGCAGCGAGGGTGAGGACCCGATTCCCCTTCGCCCCCCCTCTCTCCCCCGGTCGTCGCGCTCGTGTCCATGCCCCGCTGATCGCGCCCCGCAGCCACCTAGCGCCGCCGCTGCCGCTGCCTCCTCGGACGCGCCGCCACGACCCGCGGCTCCTGCTGGCCCATGCGCGCCGCCCGCGCCCCACTTGCCTTGCCTCGCGCGAGCTTGCGTCCGGCGCGCCCTGGCCACGCCCGACGCGCGTGCCCGTGCACCGCTGCCCAGTCCCGCGCGCGCGCCACCTACTGCTGCTGGCTCCCCGCGTCTGCCTCACGCTCGCCTCGCTGCGCCGACCGCCCCCTCCGATGCTTGCTGCCCCGGCCACACCCCTCGCCTCCCTGGCCGTTGCGAGCGCCGCTCGCCGCTGGAACCCTGCCTCTGCCCGCCGACCACATCCCCTGCTCCGCCTCCGTCCCACCGCTCCGGCTGGCCGCGCCACGCCCGCCTGGCCCTCGCTCGCTGGCGGCCGCGCTGGTTGTGCTCGGATGCGGCTGGCCCGAGCCAGTGCCCCGCGGGCACCCACGCCCGCACGCCCGGCGCCCGTTAGCCGCTAACCCGGCCAGTGGCCCTCGGGCCACTTACACATGGGCCCCAGCGCCCTGGCTTATAATAAAAATAAATAAATAAAAACAATTAATTAATTAAACAAGTAATTAATTAACTTAATTAACTCTGTTTAATTAAACTAATTATCTAGTTAACCTAATTAAACTGTAATTAAATTAGTTAAACCCTAATTAAACTAAACAGACACTGACAGGTGGGACCCACACGTCAGTTTGACTAGGTCAACGGCCCTGTTGACTGCTGACGTCATGCTGACGTCCTGATGATGTCAGCATACACTGTTTTGGATAATTCGAATTTAAATGATTAAATAAATTCCAGAAATTGCTAAAATCTTTAGAAAATCATATAAAATAATCCGTAGCTCAGATCGAAAAACTTTGTACATGAAAGTTGCTCAGAACGACGAGACGAATCCGGATACGCGCTCCGTTCGTCCGCCACACGTCCCTAACTATCCAAACATGCAACCGTTCCCCTCTTTTCGTCTGTCCGAAATGCCGGACACTGGGAATACTTTCCCGGACGTTTTTCCCCATTGCCGGGATTACCTAGCACTACGATAGAACACCGCTAGCTCTGCTTGTTGACATGTCATGCACTTGTTTGCTTAGTATTTACTGTTTCCTCCCCCTCTTCTCTCTCGTTAGACCCCGATGCAGTTCCCGGTACCGCCGCAGCTCCGGAGACCGAAGACACCATTGACGACATTGCCCTTGCCGCCGAGCAACCAGGCAAGCCCCCCCTTTGATCATCCTGATATCGCCCAATCTAATTTCTCATGCTTGCATTAGAATTGCTGCTGCTACTGCTTTACCTATTCTGATGCATAGCCTATTTATTGTAACCTACTGTTGATAATTACCTGCATATCCTAAACTCCTTAGTATAGGCTAGGTAGAGACCTATCAGTGACCCCACTTATCCCGATTGCCTCGCTGGATTATCCGAAGACCCGATCAACGGGATTGTAGACCAGGCCCCAACACCGCACATCACCACCCCTTAGTTGTAACGACACTGCAGCGTTACTATCGATTGCCGAGGGTGAAACCTCTTGTAGCACTTCTGATGTTAACTCTGTAGAGTAGCTATTCAGTCATGGTCATCGAGGGTGATTCCTCCTTCACCACTTCCGATAACGATGCTGTCGTACAACACCTCAATTGTGAACCCAGCGAGGGTGATTCCTCCGAGTTCACTTTGACGGTTACATCGAGTAGGAATCCAACGAGGGTGATACCTCGGATTCCCTTGATGTTATGGACACACGGATACTTGGACCTTACACGGTTACTTGGAAAGGCGGGTCGACCCTGAGGGGTACCCGCGTGCGCCTAAGTGGCGAGTGTTGTGAAGACGGGTTCACCTGGATGGTGCCCAAGTGATGAATACGAGGCGCGGCCGGGCATTCTTGGCCCTTGCCGCAAGTCCTCGAGATGGGGCGATGGGGTCACATCTTTCGTGAGTCTCTGCTCGTTACCGCAAGCCCTAGTCCACTAACGATTTGGATATTTGATCCGAGCAGGCCTCTGGCCTGATAGCACTAACCATCACGTGGGCATAGTATGGGCGTTCTGCATCGTAGCATCAGCCGAAAGCTCTGTCAGACGTCTAGTTCAGCCTTGTGGCCGGGACGGACCGGCGCCCTCCTGGTGCCTGGCTTCACCCTGCTCGCAACGACCCGGAGTGCACAGGGCGATGGCCCAAGACCCCTGAGCGCTTAGGATGTAGTCCGGCGAGGACCTCTCTGCTGAGCTGTAGGTAGGGCTACGGTGTATCATTTGGCCGAGGCCAGGCATGACCCAGGAAAGTGTGTCCGGCCAGAGTTAAGCGAGCGTGGTGGGTAAGTTGGTGCAACTGAATTAACTGGCAGAGTTCCCATCACGATTTTAGGTGACTCACGAGCTTCTCCCATATTGACATGAGTGACCTGGCCACGACCCATAGCAAGCGGCCTGGCCTTACGACTTCTGGAATGATGGGTTCGATGGCCCTTCGTACGACCATCAGGAGGACGTGGTGCAGCCTGAGGTGTAGCCATGGCATTGGACTGTCCACCATGAATCGTTAGCTGTCTCGGCGGCGAAGGCAGACGAGGTGCAACATATGACGGCCTTGGTGTTGGAGCAGGTCGGTGGTAAACATTGTGGGGAATCCAGACTCGACGCTTCTGAACAGGCTGACCTGAGGATGAGCCAGCTTCATGAGTGCGCTTGAGCGACTCCTGGTACTCAGTCAGAGCTGTTTCAACTTGGAAAGATTTGCTGACAAACATTGCGAAGTCGTTGAAATCATGGGCAGCAAGTGCAAGTTTTATATCAGTACGTAGTCCTTCACGGAATTTCTCCTGCTTGCGAGTGTCAGTGTCGACGTCATCCGCAGCATAGCGGGATAATTCGAGAAATTTCCTCTGATATTCATCCACAGTCATTTTGCCCTGAGAGAGTTTACGGAACTCCTGCTTCTTCTGGTCCATCAGACCTTGAGGAATGTAACGTGCATGAAAAGCTGATTGAAATTCCTGCCAAGTGGTTACAGTCTCTGCAGGCAACATAGCCTTGTGGCTTTCCCACCATTGAGCAGCGGGACCCTTCAAGTGGAATGTCGCAAAGGTGATGTAACTGTCAGGGGCAACATTAGCTGACTCCATCTCAAACAGGATGTCACAAAGCCAATCATCAGCATCCATAGGATTGGTGGAGTTGCGGAAAACAGACAGATTGAGGCGCACAAATTCTGGCAGCGAGATCGGTCCAGGCTCCTGGCGAGCCTCGTTGCGTTCCAAATGTCTTACCAAACTCTCGTTGAGCTGACGGTTCAATTCAAACTGCTGCATCATTACGGCAATATAGGGTGGAGGTGGAGGATCGTCAGCCATCCTGCCAAATCAACAGTGGCAGTTTAGCAAGAAAAATTGCATGTGTATGGAATGATTCACGAAGCAACACGCACAACAGAAGGAAGTGCAATAGATTCTTCATCATATTCGCACCAGACATTCAAAGCCACACATAGCCTCGGTTAGTATCCGGCATTACGACAGTTGAAAGGGGAGGGCTAGACATCTAGGCGGCGCGCAGGCACACGGTAGGGAAGTACACAACGAGACATAGCAAAGGCTACATCAACGTCGGAGAAAACTATTGGAGCGAGGAATCTGCAAGTGACAACACAGGGTGCCCTCGATAAGAGGATCCTGTAAGCAGAACCTGGCCCGCAATCTTGAAGGAAGGGGGGAAATTTTCAGAACACCGGGTGGATGTGATCACGAGAACCTAATGTTGCAGTTAGTAAAATTTATTTAACCCGAATAGAAGAGAGATCAGAGTCCTAGAGTAAAGGTCGAGAAGTAAAAGATCCTAATACCACCCAATTGGCGACGTGGGCCCGTAAGCCACACAGCCAAGTTAGTAAATTAGTTTTGGACCACTAGACTCAACTTCGGCCAAGTAGTTGGAAAGGGGGGTTCCTAGAGGCAGTCGGCTCTGATACCAACTTGTGACGCCCCTGGCCCAATCGTGCACTAATCATACACGCAAATGCACACGATCAAGCCTAAGGACTCACGGGAAGATATCACAACACAACTCTAAAACATAAATAAAGTCATACAAGCTTTATATTACAAGCTAGGGGCCTCGAGGACTCGAATACATAAGCTTGCAAACAAGCGTGAGCGGAAGCATCAGATATCTGAATACAGATATGAAACAGCAACAGAAAGGCCTTTAGAAAGGCGGGGCAAAATAAAACACTAAGATCGAAAGGCGCAGGCCTCCTGCCTGGGACCCTCCGATCCTACTCCTGGTCGTCAGTCAACTCGTAGCAGTATCCATCCTCTGGGTAGTAGTAGTAGCGATCGTCGGCAGGGCAGCTGTCTCAGGGGGGTCCGTCATCTTGTTATGACAAACTGATATGGGGAGAAAAGGAAAACAAAGCAACCGTGAGTACTCAGAAGTACTCAACAAGCAAGGCTCTACACTACATATGCAACATTTTCAAAAGGAGGCTGTATATGTGGACTGGGCTGCAGAAATGCCAGAATAGAGGGGAAAACCTAGTCCTATCGAAGACTAGCATCTTCAGCGGTCTTGCAGCAATAGAAGAGAGTAGAACAGTACAATATAATGTAGCAGTATCATTAAGTCTCAACCTCACCCAGAGATCCTTTCTCGACTCCCTGCGAGAAAGCAATCCCAGAGCCATACAGTCATCAACCTCGTCCGGAGATCCCTTCTCGACTCCCTGCGAGAAGCAATCCCAGAGCCTCATATCCAGGTATCCAGTTCTAAAATTGTATCAATCAGGATACAACTCCGAGTGTCCTTTACCGTAGGACAGGCTATCGATAGAACTTTTCTTCCCTGCAGGGGTGCACCAACTTACCCAACACGCTCGATTAACTCTGGCCGGACACACTTTCCTGGGTCATGCCCGGCCTCGGCCAAACGACACATCGCAACCCTACCTACAGCTCAGCAGAGAGGTCCCCGTCGGTCTACATCCTAAGCGCTCAGAGGTCTTGGGCCATCACCCTGTGCACTCCGAGTCGTTGCGTGCAGGGGGAAGCCAGGCACCAGGGGGGCGCCGGTCCGTCCCGGCCGCAAGGCTGAACTAGACGTCTGACAGAGCTTTCGGCTGATGCTACGATGCAGAACGCCCATACTATGCCCACGTGATGGTTAGTGCTATCAGGCCAGAGACCTGCTCGGATCAAATATCCAAATCGTTAATGGACTAGGGCTTGCGGTAACGAGCAGAGACTCACGAAAGATGTGACCCCGTCACCCCGTCTCGAGGACTTGCTGCAAGGGTTAAGAATGCCCGGCCGCGCCTCGTATTCATCACTCGGGCACCATACAGGCACCCGTCTTCACAACACTCGCCTCTCAGGCGCACGCGGGTACCCCTCAGGGTCGACCCGCCTATCCAAGTAACAGTGTAAAGTCCAAGTATCCGTGTGTCTATAACATCAGGGGAATCCGAGGTATCACCCTCATTGAATTCCCACTCGATGTATCCGTCAAGGTGAACTCGGAGGAATCACCCTCGATGGGTTCACACTTGATGTGTTGCACGACAGCGTCGTTACCGGAAGTGGTGAAGGAGGAATCACCCTCGATGACCACGACCGAATAGCTACTCTACAGAGTTAACATCAGAAGTGCTACACGAGGTATCACCCTCCGCACGCGATAGTAACGCTGCAGTGTCGTTACAACTAAGGGATGATGTGCGGTGCCGGGGCCTGGTCTTCAATCCCGTTGATCGGGTCTTCGGATAATCCAGCGGGGCAGTCAGGACTAGTGGGGTCACTGATAGGTCTCTACCCAGCCTAAACTAAGCAGTTTAGGATATGCAGGTAATTATCAACAGCATGTTAAAATAACAGGCTAGCATCAGAATAGGTAACAGCAGCAGCAGCAGCAATTCTAATGCAAGCATGAGAAATAGAATGGGCGATATCGGTATGGTCAAGGGGGGGGGGGGCTGCCTAGTTGCTCGCGGCAAGGGCAAGGTTGTCAATAGTGTCTTCGGGCTCCGAGCTGCGTCGGCCTCGGGGACGACGTCGGTGTCTGTGGGGGGCTATCGAGAGAGAAGAGGGGGAGGAAACAGTAAATACTAAGCAAACAAGTGCATGACATGTCAATAAGCGGAGCTAGCGGTGTTCTATCGTAGTGCTAGGTAATACCGGCGATAGAGAAAAACATCCGGGAAAGTATTCCCGATGTCCGGCATTTCGGACAAACGAAAAGAGGGGAACGGATGCACGTTCGCTATGCTAGGGACGTGTGACGGGCGAACGGACCGCGAATTCGGATTCGTCTCGTCGTTCTGAGCAACTTTCATGTACAAAGTTTTTCCATCGGAGTTACGGATTATTTTATATTAATTTCTAAAGTTTAAAACAATTTCTGGAATTTAATTAATTATTAAAATTAGAATTATCCGAAACAGTGTTTGCTGACGTCAGCATGATGTCAGGACTAGTGGGTCCCACCTGTCATAGGCTGTTTAGTTAATTAGGGATTAACTAATTAATTAATTATTAATTAAACTAATTAATTAAATTAGATTAATCTAAACAGGGTTAATTAACTAATTAATTAATTTTAATTATTAATCTTAATTATTTTTATTTTTATTTTCTAAAACATTTTTAGGCCGGGGCCCGTTTGTCATTGGGCCAGGGGGTTTGGCCCACCGGCCAGTGGCTCAGGGGCGCGGGGCCCCACCTGGCAGCGGCCCAGGGGCCACAGGCAGGCGTCGGGCGCACGCATGCGCGCGCGCGGCGATGGCAGGGGCATGGCGACGGGCGATGGCCGCGGCGCGGGTGCGCGTGGGTGCGGTGCGGCGCGCGTACGCGGGCGGGGGCGTGGCGCGGCACGGTGCGGCGCGGCGCGGGCGAGCGCGGAGCGGCGCCGGACGGTGGTGGCAGCGGCAGGGGCGGTTCGGGCAGCAGCGGCGAGCGAGGCGACGCGGCGTGAGAGGGGAGAGGCCGGGGCCGGGGCCGGGCCTCACCGTACGGTGTACGGCACGGGCAGTGGGCGCGGGGAGGGCGACGGGGACGACGGCGTGGTCCGGCGAGGGGGGACGCGGCGACGGGGCGGCGACGGTGGTTGGCGACGGCGTCGGGGGCGAGGCGGCGTGGCGACGGGGCGGCGGCGCGGGGCGACGTCGAGGGCGCGGGGCCAAGCGAGCGCGCGTGCTCGGGGCGCGGCGAGCACGGGGCTCGGCCTGATCCCGATCCAGTTTTGGATCGGGTGAGGGAGAGAGAGAGATAGTAGAGTGGGGGGGAGTGGCTGTCGGGTTAGGGTTACGGTGGGAGGGGGAGTGGGGGTTAGTAAGCAGGGGGTGGGGCGGCCTGGGGTTGGCCTGGTGGTCCAGCTGGGCCACGGCCCAGTTGGTCCGGGGGGGGGGGCTTTTATTTTTATGTTTTAATTTCTTCTGTCTTTTTCTTTATTCATTTTCTGTTTTTCCTGTTTGCAAATAATTAGGCCCAAAATGATTTTATAACAAAGTGACCTAGCCCAAAATTAGCAGTGCATTATACCCTAACTCCAAAAATTAGTTTGGGGTATTTATCATTTCATATTTATTTATAGGTCATTAAATATTGTTTTCCAGCCACTATTTGAGGATGTTCAAGCCAATTACCCAGCTCCAAAAATGTTGGGTTCAATTTTAGAATTGTCTCTAGATTATTTGCTATTTAACGAACATTTTAGTTTTTATGTTGGAAAACTTTTATTTTCCACTTTCATTTAAATTTAGATTTTGACTTAGGAGTTGAAATGCAATATGATGCTAATGATGATCCTGCACCATTAAGCTTGCTGACATGTCATTATCAAAAGTGATTACTGTAGCTAATGACAGGGGGTGTTACAATGACTGTATGGCTCTGGGATTGCTTTCTCGCAGGGAGTCGAGAAAGGATCTCTGGGTGTGGTTGATATCATTACTGCTACATTATGTTGTACTGTCCTACTCTCTTCTATTGCTGCAAGACCGCTAAAGATGCTAGTCTTCGATAGGACTAGGCCTTCTCTCTATTTTGGCATTTCTGCAGCCCAGTCCACATATACAGCCTCTCTTTGAAAATGTTGCATATGTAGTGTAGATCCTTGCTTGCTGAGTACTTCTGAGTACTCATGGTTGCTTCGTTTTCCTTTTCTCCCCATATCAGTTTGTCGTGACCAAGATGACGGAGCCCTTGAGACAGCTGTCCCCGCCGACGATCGCTACTACTACCCCGAGGGTGGATACTACTACGAGTTGACTGACGACCAGGAGTAGGTTCGGAGGGTCCCAGGCAGGAGGCCTGTGCCTTTCGATCGTAGTGTTTTATTTTGCCCCGCCTTTCTAAAGGCCCTTCTGTTTCTCTTTTAATATTTGTACTCAGATATCTGATGCTTCCGCTGACGCTTGTACGCAAGCTTATGTATTTGAGCCCTCGAGGCCCCTGGCTTGTAATATAAAGCTTGTATGACTTTATTTATGTTTTAGAGTTGTGTTGTGATATCTTCCCGTGAGTCCTTAGGCTTGATCGTGTGCATTTGCGTGTATGATTAGTGCACGATTGAGCCGGGGGCGTCACAATAGTGCCCCTTAGTTGGTGCTTTATAAGAGAAGATGGAGACTCAAATAAAAATAAAAATTGCATAAATTAAATAGATAGGCCCTTCGCAGAGGGAAGTAGGGATTTGTAGAGGTGCCAGAGCTCAAAGCAAAAAAATATAGAGATAAAACATTTTGGGTGGCATGCTTTTCCTGTCAATGAAAACGATCGAGTAGTTCCCAATACTTTCCATGCTAGATATATCATAGGCGGTTCCCAAACAGAAAATAAAGTTTATTCCTTTTTCCACCATACTTTCACATTCCACGGCTAGCCGTATCCACGGGTGCCGTCCATACCAACACTTTCCAAGGAATTTATTATTTGACAACATAAAGTAAATTCATTTTTCATTTCGGGACTCGGCATCCCTAATACCTTTGCCGTACTCTTGTGCAATGACAAGTGAATAAACACTCATCTTGAGAATAACACATCTAGCATGGAAAAATATTAGCCACCCCTTACCGTTTCATGAGCGGTACGAGCACACAAAAAGGAAATTTATTTTGAAAATTAGAGATGGCACAAGCAAATTTGCTTAGAACGGCATGTAAATACTGCATATAGGTAGGTATAGTGGACTCATATGGCAAAACTGGTTTAAAGGATTTTGGATGCACAAGTAGTATTCCTACTTAGTACAAGTGAAGGCTAGCAAAAAGATTGAGAAGCATCCAACCAAGAAACAAAAAAATCTCATAAGTGAGCATTAAGCATAACTAACACCGAATAATGCATCACAAGTAGGATGTAATTTCATTGCATAACTATTGACTTTCGTGCTTGCATAGGGAATCACAAACCTTAACACAAATATTCTTACTAAAGCACAATTACTCATCAACATGACTCACATATCACTATCATCATATCACAAAACTATTACAAAGAATCAAGTTTAATTTCTCCAATGATCTTCATGAAAGTTTTTATTATATCCCTCTTAAATATCTATCACTTTGTGACTAGTTCCATATGTTGCTTTTGATAGCACAAACAAATCTAAGTGAAGAACATGAGCATAAATTTTTTTCGTCTCTCAAAATAATATAAGTGAAGCATGAGAGAATTTCTTCAAAAATTACTAACTCTCAAATAAATCTAAGTGAAGTATTAGAGCATTTCTTTAAAAACATTAAAGCACACCGTGCTCAAAAAGATATAAGTGAAGCACTAGAGCAATTCCATAGCTCAAAGGATTTAAGTGAAGCACATAGAGCAATTCTAACAAATCATAGCATAATTTTGTCTCTCTCAAATAGGTGTGTTCAGCAAGGATACTTGACACAAAGCAAAAATCAAAACAAGCAAATACTCATATAATACAAGATGCTCCAAGCAAAACTCATCATATGTGACGAATAAAAATGTAGTTCCAAGTAAAATACCGATGGTCGTTAGAAGAAAGAGGGGATGCCACTCAGGGCATCCCCAAGCTTAGTTGCTTGTTTCTCCTTGAATATTACCTTGGGGTGTCATGGGCATCCCCAAGCTTAGGCTCTTCTTACTCCTTATTCCTTCATCCATCATGATCTCACCCAAAACTTAAAAACTTCAATCACACAAAACTTAACAAAACCTTCGTGAGTTCCGTTAGTATAACAAAGCAAATCAACACTCTAAGTACTGTTGCAAACCCAATCATATTTTATTATTGCATTATATCTACTGTATTCCAACTTTTCTATGGCTCATACCCCCCCGATACAACCCATAGATTCATCAAAAGAAGCACACAATGCAATGAAAACAGAATCTTTCAAAAACAGAATAGTCTGTAGCAATCTGAAAAATCCGTATACTTCTGTAACTCCAAAAATTCTGAACAATAATGACAACATAGGAAATTTGTATGTCAATTTTTTGTAAAAAATTCGGAATTTTTCGTCGCTTCTGTGAATCTATACAATTATTTTACTAGACGCAAAAGTTTCTGTTTTTCAACAAGATCAAATCAACTATCACCAAAGCTATCCCAAAGGCTTTACTTGGCACAAACACTAATTAAAACATGAAAAACACAATCATAACAGAGGCATAATTGTGCAAACACTGAAGAACAGAAAGAAAAAGGCCAAAATAAATTTTATTCATTGGGTTGCCTCCCAAGAAGCGCTATCGTTTTACGCCCCTAGCTAGGCATAAAGCATGGATTCAAGTATTGTCATCATTTGTTCTAGATCCATAGGATGCCCTCATGATTGATTCATATGGTGTCTTGATTCTTGTTCTAGGGAAGTGTTCCATTCCCTTTCTTAGTGGAAATTGATATTTAATATTGCCTTCTTTCATATCAATCATGGCACCAATAGTACGTAAAAACGGTCTACCAAGTATAATGGGACAAGACGGATTGCAATCAATATCAAGAACAATAAAATCTATGGGCACATAATTCCTATTTGCAAGAATAAGAACATCATTAATTCTTCCCATAGGCTTTTTAATAGTAGAATCCGCCAGGTGCAAATTTAAAGAACACTCTTCAATATTGGTAAGACCAAGCACATCACATAAAGACTTCGGAATTGTGGAAACACTAGCACCCAAAGCACATAAAGAAAAACACTCAAAAAAATTACCTTGACTTTGATGGTGGGTTCCCATTCATCATGTAATTTTCTAGGAATCGAGATCTCCAATTCCAATTTTTCTTCCAAAGCTTTCATCATAGCATCAACAATATGTTTAGTAAAAGCTTTATTTTGTTCATAAGCATGGGGTGAATTAATCATGGATTGCAACAAAGAAATACAATCAATCAAAGAGCAATTATCATAATTAAAGTCTTTGTAATCCAAAAGAGTGGGCACATCACTAGTTAAAGTTTTGACCTCTCCAAACCCACTTTTATCAATTTTTTCATCAAGATTTTCACCCTCCGAATTATCGGGACGCCTTCTTGCTAAAGTTGACTCTTCTTCAGTCCCTTTATAATCAATTTTAATCTTACTAAACAAGGAATCAACAAAAGAAACACCAATCACTTTAAGATCTTCATCATTTTTATGAAAGCAATCACTAGAAAACGCTTTTTCTAAAAATTATTTTAGCTCTAAGCATAGCAGTTCTTTTCTTACTTTCGTCCATAGAAACATATAAAGCTTTAATTAATTCCTCAATCTTAGGCACAAAAATTTTCAACTTGAGATTTTCTACATCATGAGAAATTCTATCAATGCTTCTAGACATATCATCAATCTTATTCAACTTTTCTTCTATCATATTATTGAAAATCTTTTGAGCATTGATAAATTCTTTAATATTATTCTCAACATCAGAGGTGTTCCTAGTATTATTATAAGAAGGTTTACCATAGGAATTACATAACTATTAGAGGAATTTCCAGGAAAAGGCCTAGGATTAAAATTATCTCTATAAGCATTCTTATTAAAATTGTTTCGCGAGACAAAATTCACATCTACGGAATCACTATTTTGCTCAATCAAAGTAGACAAAGGCACATCATTAAGATCAATAGGAGCATTTTTATTACCAACCAATTTCATAAGAGCATCAACTTTTTCACTCAAGGTACTAATTTCTTCAACAGAATTAACCTTTTTACTAGTAGGAGCTCTTTCGATATGCCATTGTGAATAATTTGCCATAATATTATCAAGCAATTTAGTGGCTTCACCCAAAGTAATTTTCATAAAAGTACTACCCGCGGCGGAATCTAAAATATTTCAAGAAACAAAATTCAATCCCGCATAAAAAATTTGTATGAGCATCCAAAGATTTAAACCATGAGTAGGACAATTTCTTAGCATCAATTTCATTCTTTCCCAAGATTGCGCAACATGTTCATGCTCAAGTTGCTTAAAATTCATGATTTGAGTCCTAAGGGAAATAATTTTCGTGGGCGGAAAATACTTAGTAATGAAAGCATCTTTGCATTTATCCCAAGAATCGATACTATTGTGAGGCAAAGAAGAAAACCAAATTTTTACACGATCTCGCAAAGAAAACAGAAATAATTTCAACTTCACAATATCATTGTCCACATCTTTTTTCTTTTGCATATCACATAATTCTATGAATGTTTTAAGATGGGACGCGGCATCCTCATTAGGAGTACCGGAAAACTGATCTTTCATAACAAGATTCAACAAAGTGGCATTAATATCACAAGATTCCGCACTAGTGGCGGGAGGAGCAATCGGAGTGCTAATAAAATCATTGTTGTTGGTATTGGAAAAATCACACAACTTGGTGTTCTCTTGAGTCATCGTGACTACGCAAACAAGATTGCACACAAAAACAGATCTGACGAGAAAACGGCGAACGAAAAAGAGGGCGAATAAAACGGCAAATTTTTGTGAAGTGGGGGAGATGAAAACGAGAGGCAAATGACAAATAATGTAAATTGCAAGGAGATGAGATTTGTGATTAGGAACCTGATAGATGTTGATAATGTCTCCCCGGCAACGGTGCCAGAAATTCCTTTTGATGTCGCTTGAACTACATCGGTATTTCCCCAAAGAGGAAGGGATGATGTAGCACAGCTACGGTAGGTATTTCCCTCATTTATGAAACCAAGGTATCAATCCAGTAGGAGAACCAAGCAACACTATGTAAACGGTACCTGCACACAAAGAATAAATACTTGCAACCCGACGCTTATGAGGGGTTGTCAATCCCTCTACGGATAACGGCGCCAGAAATTGTCAAGTTGACGGGATACGAATTGTGTAGATTGGATAAATAGATCTCGATAAAACGTGAACTAAAATAAATAGCAAAAAAGTGCAGCAAGGTATTTTTGGGTTTTTGGAAATATAGATATGAAAATCAAAGTGGCAAATAATAGATCGGAAATCAAATATGATGAAGAATAGACCCGGGGGCCGTAGATTTCACTAGTGACTTCTCTCGAGAAAAATATCATACGGTGGGTAAACAAATTACTGTTGGGCAATTGATAGAACTTCAAATAATTACGACAATGTCCAGGCAATGATCATTATATAGGCATCATGTCCAAGATTAGTAGACCGACTCCTGCCTGCATCTACTACTATTACTCCACACATCGACCGCTATCCAGCATGCATCTAGTGTATTAAGTTCATGGAGAAACGAAGTAATGCAATAAGAATGATGAAATGATGTAGACAAGATCTATTCATGTAGGAATAGACCCCATCTTGTTATCCTTAATGGCAATGATCAATACGTGTCTTGCTACCCCTTCTGTCACTGGGAAAGAACACCGCACGACCGAACCCATCACAAAGCACCTCTTCCCATGGAAAGAAAAATTGATCTAGTCGGCCTAACTAAACCCAAGATTCGAAGAAGAAATACGAGGCTATAAGTAATCATGCATATAAGAGATCAAAAGAAGACTCAAATAACTTTCATGGATAAAATAGATCTGATCATAAACTCAAAGTTCATCGGATCCCAACAAACACACCGCAAAAAGAGTTACATCAAATAGATCTCCAAGAGACCATTGTATTGAGAATCAAAAGAGAGAGAGGAAGCCATCTAGCTACTAACTACGGACCCGTAGGTCTACAATGAACTACTCACGCATCATAGGAGAGGCACCAATGAGGATGATGAACCCCTCCGTGATGGTGTCTAGATTGGATCTGGAACTTGCGGCGGCTGGAATTGTGTTTCGTCGACTACCTCAGGTTTTTTTGATTTTTGGGGTATTTATAGAGCAAAGAGGTGGTGCGGGAGGCGGCCGAGGTAGGCACAACCCACCAGGGCGCGCCTGGGCCCCCAGGCGTGCCCAGGTGGGTTGTGCTCCCCTCGGAGCCCTCCTCTGGTACTTCTTTGGCCCAACAGGTGTCTTCTGGTCCAGAAAAATCTCCAAAAAGTTTTGCTGTGTTTGGACTCCGTTTGGTATTGATTTTCTGTGAAGTAAAAAAACAAGCAAAAACAGCAACTGGCACTGGGCACTATGTCAATAGGTTAGTCCCAAAAAATGATATAAAGCTTCTATAAAATGATTGTAAAACATCCAAGAATGATAATATAACAGCATGGAACAAGCAAAATTATAGAAACGTTGGAGAAGTATCAGGCCCCCGGTGATGATTTCCACCTTCGGCAGGGTGCCGGAACGGGTCTAGATTGGTTTTTCGTGGCTACAGAGGCTTGCGGTGGCGAAACTTCTGATCTAGGGTTATTTCTGGGGGTTTCTCTATCTATAGGATTTTTTGGCATCGATTTCACATGAAGATGGGCCTCGAGGTGAGCACAACCCACCTGCACACGGGTTGGGCTCCACGCGCGCCTTGGTGGGTTGTGCCCTCCTCGTGGCTCTTCTGGCCCTCCCACGAAGCTTCTAGTGCCTCTTTTGTTCCAAAAAAAAACATCAAAAAGTTTCAGCTCATTTGGAGAACTTTCATTTATGCACAAAAAACAACACCACGGTAGTTCTGCTGAAAACAGCGTCAGTCCAGGTTAGTTCCATGCAAATCATACCAAAACCATATAAAATTGTTGTAAAAATGGCATGAATACTTCATAAATTATAGATACGTTGGTGACGTATCAGGGTAATCCATGCAGAGGGTTTGATGCATGTTTTTGTCTTTGTTTCTCCGGTAGAAATCTTGGGGCACTCTTTGAAGTTCTTTGTGTTGGATTGAGTATTATGAATCTAAAGTTGTTTGATGCATATCGTATAATCAACTCACAGATACTCGTGGTGACATTGGAGTATCTAGGTGGCATTAGAGTTGGTTGATGTGTATCATATGGTGTTATTTTAGTACGAACTCTTGGGCTGTTTGTGACACTTATAGGAGTAGCTCGATAGGCAAGGATAACTTTGAGGTGGTTTCGTACCCAACAAACAATTTCATCTTATGTTCTCCGCTAGATAAGAACTTTGGAGTGATCCTTCATCGTACGTTGAGGGATGGTTATGTGATCCAATTATATTAGCATTGTTGAGAGATTGCACCAGTGAAAGTATGAACCCTAGGCCTCATTTTCAAGCATTGCAATACCGTTTGTGCTCAGTTTTGTTACTTGCTACCTTGCTGTTTTTTATTGTTCCTATTACAAAAATCAATATCTACTATCATTACTACACTTGTATCACCATCTCTTCGCCGAACTATTGCACCTATACAATTTACCATTGTATTTGGTGTGTTGGGGACACAAGAGACTCTTTATTTTTTGGTTGCAAGTTTGTTTGAGAGAGACCATCTTCATCCTACGCCTCCCATGGATTGATAAACCTTAGGTCATCCACTTGAGAGAAAATTGCTACTATCCTACAGAACTCTACGCTTAGAGGCCGACACGAGTCTACAAGAATAAAGTTGCATAGTAGACATCAATCTTCTCTATGTCTCCATTGTTGATCCGCGGATTCTCAAGCTTCAACACTTCTTTCTTCTTTGATTCTAAAGAAGTAGATGTTGCTTCTCATCTAATCTCATTTCTAGTCTCATCTCTAGCCTTAATTCTAGCAACGAATGCACGATCGTCTATCAATTTTTGTGCTATTATAGATCTATGTACTCTTCTTCCCAATACCAAAACTTGCATCTATCCTACACACATAGATGAGCAAACGATGAGCTACCGAAATTGCCTCGAATCCGGTGAACAACTGAATCAAAACAATCACATACCCTATTATTTGTGCACTTAAAGAACACCCATTCGAGATGTTGCGACACGGTAGAAACTCGGCGCATCACCTACCACGTGCAGTCGTCGCACTATATGACCGGCAACAGCGAGTCGGCGAGCCGCTGTGCCACTGCCGAGCCCGGGCGACGGTTGGGCGTGTATTTGTCGGCGAACCTCCAACGGGAGAGATTCAAGTGTCTATAGGAGGAGCCGCTACCTGCATGCGGCCCAGAGGCGTTGTCGGGTCTATGCGGTCTAATTCTCGGCCAATCCATGGCAAGGCGCAGCCGACGGCGGCCGGAAACGCCAAATCCGATGGCGGTGGGAGTAGCCGCAGATCCACTGGTTCTTTGCCAGCGATGGGAGGAGGAGGGACAAATCGAAGCAGTAGAGGACAGCGGTGGAGCCTACGCAGCGAGCGGGTGCCGGCGGGCGGTGGGAGGGGCCGCACTGATACGTCTCCAACGTATCTATAACTTTTTATTGTTCCATGCTATTATAGTATCAATCTTGGATATTTTATATGCAACTATATGCAATTTTATATCATTTTTTGGACTAACCTATTAACCAAGTGCCCAGTGCCAGCTGCTATTTTTTTCTTGTTTTTTGCTTTTTAAAAAATCAATATCAAACAGAGTCCAAACAGAGAAAAATCTTTGGATTTAATTTTTCTGGACCAGAAGAGACCCACTAAGGTTCGGGAGAAGACCAGAAGAGTCACGAGGTAGAGACAAGCTCAAGGGGGGCGCCCTGGGGGGCAGGCGTGCCCCCCAGGCTTGTGGGCCCCTCGTGGCACCTCTTGAGCTAATTTCGCCTCTATAAATTCTCAAATATTGCCAATATACTAGAGAGCCATCCGACTCACTTTTTTTGCCACCGCAAGTCTTTGTTCTTCCATGATGCTATCTGGAGGCCTTTTCTGGTATTCTGCCGGAGGGGGAATTGATCATGGAGGGCTTCTACATCATCCTTGCTGCCCTACTGATGATGCGTGAGTAGTTCACCACAGACCTACGGGTCCATAGCTAGTAGCTAGATGCTTCTTCTCTCTCTTTGACCTTCAATACCATGTTCTCCTTGATCTTCTTGGAGTTCTATCCGATGCAATCTTCTTTTGTGGTGTGTTTGTTGGGATCCGATGAACTGTGGGTTTATGATCTGAATATTAATGAAGTCTTCTCTGAACTTTGTTATGCATGATTGTTATAGCTTTGTATTTATCTTTGGTCTATCCGTTTGGTTTGGCCAACTAGAATGATCTATCTTGCAATGGGAGAGGTGCTTTGTGATGGGTTCAATCTTGCGGTGCTCTATCCCAGTGACAGAAAGGGAACAAACACGTATTTTTTTGTTGCCATTAAAGATAAAACGACGGGGTTTATTCATATTAGTTGAGTTTATTTTGTCTACATCATGTCATCTTGCTTAAGGCGTTACTCCATTTTTATTAACTTAATACCCTAGATGCATGCTGGATAGCGGTCGATGGGTGGAGTAATAGTAGTAGATGCAGGCAGCAGTCAGTCTACTTGTCTCGGACGTGATGTCTATATACATGATCATTGCCTTCAATATCGTCATTACTATGCGCTTTTCTATTAATTGCCCAACAGTAATATTTTCACCCACAGTATGCTATGTGTTCGAGAGATAAGCCTCTAGTGAAAACTATGGCCCCCGGGTCTAATTTTCTCATATATAAAACACAAAAATACCTTTCTGCAATTTTTCTATTTTCTTTAATTTTATCTTTGCAATATCTATCTACCACTACAAGATTTAAACCTTGCAAGTAACCGCCAAGGGGATTGACAACCCTCTTGTTCGCGTTGGGTGCAAGTATTTGCTTTTTTGTGTGTAGGTGCTGCTAACTAGGTTCTGCGTGGTTCTCCTACTGGATTGATAACCTTGGTTCTTAACTGAGGGAAATACTTATCTCAACTGTACTGCATCTCCTCTCCTCTTCGAGGAAATCCCAACGCAGCCGGGGAGACATCATCAAAACCTATCAAGTACCTTCACATAAACTAGCATCTACTTGCTCTTAGTTTTATTTGCCTTTGCCTCTTGTTTTCATCTCCCCCACTTCTCTAAAAAAACAAAAATACAAAAAAATTTGTGTTACTATCTTTGTTTGTGTTGCCATATGCCTTCTAATTGCTTGCATCTTCGCTTGCTAAAAATCTATTGATATGGATCCTCATCCACTTGCTAATCTTTTCAAAAGATCCAATTATGATGAACCAATTGCTAGTGATTTGATTGCACTTGATTATCTCTATGAAGTTTTTCATGATAATCATGAATCTGAAAATTGTGATCAAGTGTTGAAAGAAGAAATTTTTTAAGTGATTCGTGATAGCTCCTTGAAGGAAAAGCATGATTGCAATGATGTTATTATAAATTCTATTAATGTCAATTGTGCTAATAATATGCAAAACTACAAGCTTGGGGAAGATGATTTTGTTATTTCCTCTACTTATTGTAATGATCATGACTGGGGTGATGCTTCTTATGATCTTGAAAATTTATTTGAGCCTCATGATGAATATGATATTGATAATAATGTTGGCAATAATACTGAAAGTGGGTTTTGAAGAGTGTCAACTTTAGGTAACAATGATCCCACTACTTTGAGAATTATCAATCTCGTGAATTTTATGACAAAAGTGGGTTCGAAGAGGTCATGAATTTAGTTGATGTTAATCCCACTATCTTGGAAGATTACAAGTCTTTTATGCATGTGGATCATAAAGAGAAAAACTTATATTGTAACTACATTATTGAATTTGATTATGATCCTACATTTAATTATTATGATAGAGGAAAATATGGTTGTAGAAATTTTCATGTTACTACCTCTCGTTATGTTGAGATTGTCAATGTTTTATTATTCTCCCTTGCATATGCTGGATATTTTTTGTCCTGATAATTTGTTTGCTTATAAAATGCCTATGCATAGGAAGTATATTAGACTTAAATGTGTTTGTCACATGTATTATGATGCTCTCTTTGTGCTTCAATTCTTGTCTCTCATGTGAGCATCATCATTGAAATGTCAAGCTTATCTTGATGGCTATAAAGAAAGAGCTTGTTAGGAGACAACCCAATAGTTATCATTTGGATTTTTTTGAGTGTTGACACAATTATGATATTGTTATGATTGTGTTTTTATGTTTTAATTGGTGTTTGTGCCAAGTAAAGCCTTTGGGATGATTTGGTTGATGTTGACTTGATTCTGTGAAAAATGAGAAACTTTTATGCTTAGTCCAGTTATTCTTCAAAATCACTGGAACGTGCTTTTAATCTGAATTTTGTACACATGATTGATATACAAATTTACAATGTTTTCCTTATTTTTCAGAGTTTTTAAAGTTACATAAGTATGGTCATTGTTCAGATCATTACAGACTGTTCTGTTTTAGACATATTCTGTTTTCGTTGCATAGTTTTCTTGTTTTGATGAATCTGTGGATTATATCGGGGGGTATAAGTCATGTACAAGTTAGAATACAATAGGTATTGTGCAATAATAAAATATGAATTGGTTCATAACAGTACCTAAAGTTTATGATTTGCTTGTTATACTAAGGGATCTCACGAGGTTTTTGTTGAGTTTTGTGTGCTGAAGTTTTCTAGTTTTAAGTGAGATCACGATGGATGAAGGAATAAGGAGAGGCAAGACCCTAAGCTTTGGGATGCCCAAGGCACCCCCAGGTAATATTCAATGAGACTCAAGCATCTAAGCTTGGGGATGCCCCGGATGGCATCCCCTCTTTCGTGTACAATCCATCAGTATAGTACTTAGAGCTATATTTTTATTCATCAAATGATATGAGTTTTTCTTGGAGCGTTGTGTGTTATAATGGTCTTTTCTTTGTTTCCTTTTTAGTTTGCCACAATGATCTTTTGCTGACACACCTTTTGAGAGGGACACACTTTTATTCGTGATTTTTTAGAATACTCTATGTGCTTCACTTATACCTTTTGAGCTAGGCAGTTGCTCTAGTGCTTCACTTATATCTTTTAGAGCACGACGGTGGTTATATTTTAAAGAAATAGTTGCACTCTCATGTTTCACTTATATCTTTTTGAGAGTCTAATAAATAGCAATGGCAATATGCACGGGTTATGAAATTGGTCCTAATATGATAGGTATTCAAGAGGGATATAATAAAAACTTTCATGTAGATCACTGAATATGATAAGTTTGAGTCCTTGCAATAGTTTTGAGATGGTAATATGGGGGAGGTACTAGTGAATGATTGTGGTTTAGTAAGAATATTGGTTTTAAGGTTTGTGATTCTCGAAGCATGCACGTATAGTCTCTAGTTATGCTAAGAAGTTGGAGCATGGTTTATTATTGATTGTCTGCCTTATGAGTGGAGGTCGGGGACAAGCGATGGTCTTTTCCTACCAATCTATTCCCCTAGGGGCATGCGTAGTAGTACTTTGCTTCGAGGGCTAATAAACTTTTGTAATAAGTATGTGAGTTCTTTATGACTAATGTGAGTCCATGGATTATACGCACTCTCACCTTTCTGCAATTTGCTAGCCTCTCCGGTACCGTGCATTGCCCTTTCTCACCTTGAGAGTCGGTGCAAACTTCGCCAGTGTGTCCAAATCCTGTGATATAATACGCTCAATCACACATAAGCCTCCTTATATCTTCCTCAAAATAGCCACCATACCTACCTATCATGGCATTTCCATAGCCATTCCGACATATATTGCCATGGAACTTCCACCGTTCTGTTTATATGACACACATCATCATTGTCATATCGCTTTGCATGATCATATAGCTGACATAGTATTTGTGGCTCAGCCACCATTCATCATTTTTTTACATGTTACACTAGATCATTGCACATCCTGGTACACTGCTAGAGGCATTCATATAGAGTCATATCTTTCAGTTTTATTGAGTTGTAATATCGAGTTGCAAGTAAATAGAATTGTGATGATCATCATTATTAGAGCATTGTCCCAGTGAGGAAAAAAAGTGGCCAAAAAGAGCTCAACAAAAAAATCAGAAAAAAGAGAGAAGGGGCAATGTTACTATCCTTTTCCACACTTTTGCTTCAAAGTAGCACCATGTTTTTCATATAGAGAGTCTCCTATGTTGTCACTTTCATATATTAGTGGGAATTTTTCATTATAGAACTTGGCTTGTATATTCCGATGATGGGCTTCCTCAAATGCCTGAGGTCTTCATGAGCAAGCAAGTTGGATGCACACTCACTTAGTTTTTATTTTGAGCCTTCATACACTTATAACTCTTAGTGCATCTATTGCATGGCAATCCCTACTCCTCGCATTGACATCAATTGATGGGCATCTCCATAGCCCATTGATTAGCCATGTCGTTGTGAGACTATCTTCCCTTTTTGACTTTCCCTTATTAATCTCTACCACCGTATTCTATTCCACCCATAGTGCTATGTCCATGGCTTATGCTAATGTATTGCGTGGGGGTTGAAAAAGCTGAAGCACGTTAAAAAGTATGAACCAATTGTTCGGCTTGTCATCGGGGTTGTGCATGATAAATACTTTGTGCCAAGAAGATGGAGCATGACAAGACTATATGGTTTTGTAGGGATAATGTTCTTTAGAATTTTTATTTTGAAAGACATGATCGTTTGTTAGTATGCCTAAGTATTGATGCCTTTATATCAAATTATAGACTATTGCTTTGAATCATTCGGATCTTAATACTCATACCCAAAAACAAAGATTACATGATGAACATGTTAGGTAGCATTCCACATCAGGCGCTGGCACAAATGCACTGCGGGAGGGGAGGGAGGAGGCAGTGGAGGAGAGGCGCGGCTTTTACTCAGACGCTGCATGGTGGAGTAAATATATGGAGAAATTTAGGGACGGAGTAAAATTTATTCCCCCTTACGGCGGATTGGGGATCGACCAGGTGCCGGTTAGAAAAGTAAAACCACATTTTCACTCCTCTAACAGGTTATAAGGGATCGGTTAGAAATGCCCTCAGGATGTTAAGGATCTGAAACAGGCACCACTATCAAGGTCATAAATCAACCTTCTACTTTCATGGATACACACAACCTGGGAACAAAATGAAAAGAGATGAATTCATATGAGAAGCTAGGCCAGGTAACACCTACAGCCTATCTTCGTAGGCAGCATCTTCCTTGGCATCTTTGTCAATGGCGCGATGTCCGTGATGCCCAAAGATGACCAGTGCCACGCGGAGAATGGGATCGTGCTTGCTCATGCCCTAGGGCGCACCGACCGCGACAGCCATGAGGCGCTCGACGTTGGCGACCTACACGGATTGGAGAATGTTGAGGCGCTCATGGACGCCCGCTCTTGAGAAGGTAGAATTCCCGCCATTGTCGCCCTGTACCTACTCTTCCTCCCTCTCTTTCTCCACCATCTCCCCCGGAAGCATCATGGGTGGGGGTGGGGGAGCAACCACATGAAAGGGAGAGGGTGGTGGAAGGGTGTCGCAGCGACTGGGACGGGCAGTTGGAGGGGATCGTGTGTGGGTGGGTTTGTTTATAAAGATGGCTCATGGCGGCTATTCTAGCATTGCTCTTTTTTTCTTTGCATGATTAATGGAGGAGTGACGGGAGGATGGTGCGATCATGGCCCTCGTGAGATGCAGAGAGTTTTTTTTCTTGATGGTTGTCGTGCGTGGGTGAGGAGGTCGAACTATCACGATGGCATATCCCCCTTTAATAGTATAGATTGTCATACAAAAACTCTAAGTTTAAATCCCTCTCATCCTCGATGATCATATTGTGTAGAATTACACATACAGTCATGATATTCGAGAGGTATTTCTTATCCCAGAAGTGAGCAGGACCTGGAACAATGGAAAACCAAGCTTACAACACACCAAATGCCCTCTAAATATCTTTTCAGCATGCTTCTTGTGCTTGGGCTAAAATAGTTTGTTTTATGCCTACCAGCTTACTAATTATCTTCATAAATGTTGCCCACAAAGAATAAGTACCGTTAGCAAGATAATATCCATGGTACAATCACGTCCATTGACGGTGTAGTTGCAAGCCAGAGCATTTCCACTGGCTAGTTGCGTAAAAAAGAAGTGACCTATGCAATATATTGATATCATTGAGAGACCCTAGTAATCCAAAGAATCAATGCCAAATCCACAAGTCATGGGAAGCCACGACTTCGAGCATAATAATGGTTTTGCGTTGATGGCCGGTGTACTACCCGACCTAAGCCTTTGGACAGTTCTTCCAGTTCCAATGCATGCAATCCACATTCCCAAGCATGCCCGACCATCCTCTTGCTTCACTCGTCACCATCAATTTTTTTGTCCTCCTCATCGGGAGCTCAGAGGTACTCGGGACCAAATACCCGGATCAATTTCTTGGAAAACACGCGCACACATTTGAGCGTGGTATCTTCTCCAATAGGAAGATACTCATAGGTGTAATTAGCTGAAATGCCATATGCTATCACTCTCATTGCCACTGATATATTTTTGGTATGCACTAAATCCTAGCAAACCGGCGGCATTTCTCTGGCGAGTGAAGAAACGACAATTTCCTCGCAAGCTTCCACAATGCGAACAAAAAGAGGCCTATGCATTCGATAACGCCTACGAAAGAGATGAGTCGGATAGGTCGGTACCTCAACAAAATAGTCTTTCATGAGCATATTGTGGCCGAGAGGTCGGTTCCGTGGAATGCAAACATGCCAGACCGACTATCTGTGACGCTTCTTCTTCTTGCCGGCTTCAAATTTGTCGACGAGATGCAACAAGAGGAGATGCTCGGCATCATTGTCAAAAAGCATCTCCTCTATGTCAGAATCATCCGACTCCAACGAGGACGAACTCCAAATATCCATCTTTGAAAATAAATTCACGACTACATCCAAATTCGCTCGTCGACCGATTTGAAAATCGATAAAAAGTGAGAAATCTTACCTTTGGCTGGAATCACAGCCGGCGCAAGCACATCCGAAGCAACCACAACCCCCTTCTCTCCCACCACCGTTCGAAGGCAAAGCCGTAGTCGTCGTCACCGCCGCCTTCTTCTTCTCCATTGCAGTCGCCGTCTCCCCTTCTTCCCCTCGTCTCCCTATGGCTCACGAGGACGGATGCTCAATCATGGCCGTAAGAGCCGGATCCACCCGCAACATATCACCCCTTGAAGCTAACGAGCGGATCCATGGTAACGGCGGCTGCGGCCCGCCCACGGCAAGAAATGAGCCGTTGCGAGCTGTAGTTTTGGCGGAGAAGCTGTGGACAAGGACAGCCAAATCTCTCCATAGCACAGAGTGGAAAGAGGTGGCCGGTCAAGTCTGCGATCCAAACAGTGATGAAAAGAACTATCAAATCATTCCGGACGAAGGTGGGGCAGCGGCGAAACAGCGGGCGCGCGCTGAATTGTCCCTCTCGCCAAGTCGCGCGTGTCATAGAGGAAACCAAAAAGGAGGAGGGGAAAACAAGGGATTTGAGGGTAGCACGGTGACTTTTAGAGCTTGGCCTAAAATGTTTTATGGGACGGCCGGATATACGACACCTGCTCCGGCCGTTTTTTGGCCTGGTACCGTATATCGGGGGTTATTTTGCGAGTTGGGTGGAAATAGTGGCTTTGCTAGAGTTTCTCTTAGTTCTTGGGGCATCTACGACCGGACTTGGAAAATCCACCCCCTATATGCCTGCGGACACGCCTGGGCACCTTCGTGGACAGTGACTAGCCACATCTCAAATTTTCCTTCGCACAACCAGACACCTCAATTAGCAAACCTCAAATCCATACAAAACACATGCAACATACGTAAACGATGCAACACACATCATCCGGCTACTACATCAGGACATGCCATCAGACTGCCAAAATTAGGCATGTACCTACATAGCTATGGAGAAGCTCAACCACGACTACCCAGGCGCCTTTCCTATCTTTCTCGCAGAAGTTGCGGTCAAAAACGCAAAATGGATCTAGCCAGATCTGCTCCTCCCTGGAGCTGAGCGACCCGTCACTGTCCTCCTTCTCCTCTTTTGGGGGTAGTTCAGACATGGCACGGACCCGACCGGTTTTTCTCTCGGGGGTGTGTTCCTCCGTTGTCGCTTCTTTACGATACAGGTACAGATGTCTTCCTCCTCTACGGAAGCATGCGCCGCCGCTGCCATGTTGGCAACGAGGTGGGCCTCAGCCACCTTTATCCTCTCCTTCCCACGGCGTGCACACCACCCTCTATAGCTCTCATACTCTGGCAGACCGGAGATGGGGAGGCTACCGGACTGCAACGATCCAATACCCGCGGATCCGAGCGCCCTTTGCGCCAACACTATGGATTCGTGCTGGACAGATCCCTACTACTTGTGATCTACGTCGGGATTCTCCCTGAAGAGGAGGGGAGATGCAGTACAATAGAGATAAATATTTCCCTCAGTGAGAACCACGGTTTATCAAACCAATAGGAGAATCACGTAATGCCTCGTGAACAGCACCTGCACACACAAGAGCAAACACTTGCACCCAACTTGGGCAAGAGGGTTGTCAATCCCCTTGAACTCCTTACTTGTAAGGATCAAATCTTGTATAGGTAGATAGATAAATTGCAAAACAAAATAAAAGTAAATAAATTGCAGCAAGGTAATTTTGGTTTTTATAATATAATTAAAGTAGACCTGGCGGCCATAGTTTTCACTAGAGACTTCTCTGTTGAACACATAGCATATGGTGGGTGAACAAATTACTATTTGGCAATTGATAGAAAATCACATAGTTATGATGTATTCACGGCAATGATCATGTATATAGGCATCACGTCCGATACAAGTAGACCGACTCCTGCCTGCATCTACTACTATTACTCCACCAATCGACCGCTATCCAGAATGCATCTATGGTATTAAGTTCATAAAAATGGAGTAACGCCTTAAGCAAGATGAAATGATGTAGACAAAGTAAACCCAATCAATATGAATAAACCCCATTGTTTTACCCTTAATGGCAACAATACAAATACGTGTCTTGTCCCCTTCTATCACTGAGATATAGAGCACCGCAATATTGAACCCACTACAAAACACCTCTCCCACTGAAGATAAATCAATCTAGTTGGCCAAACCAAATAGTAGATCGGAGAAAAATACAAAGCTATTACAATCATGCATAATAAAGTACAGAAAAGACTCAATTACTTTCAATGGATATTCCAATCATAAACTCACAATTCACCGGATCCCAACAAACACACCGCAAAACAAGATTACATCGGATAGAACTCCAAGGAGATGGAGGAGAACCTTGTATTGAAGATCAAAGAGAGATAAGAAGCCATCTAGCTACTAGCTATGGACCCGTAGGTCTGTGGTGAACGACTCACGCATCATCAGAAGGCATCAAGGATGATTTAGAAGCCCTCCGTGATCGATCCCCCCTCCGGCAGAGTATCGGAAAAGGCCTCTGGATGGGATCGCGGAAGAACAAAAGCTTGCAGCGGCGGAAAAAATGTTTCGGGTGGCTCTCTATTTGTTTGAGAATATTTGAGAATTTATAGGCTTCGAATTAAGTCAAATGGGGTTGTGTGGGGCCCATGACTTTAGGGGACGCGCCTACCCCCCGGGGCACACCCTATGAGCTTGTGGCTCTCCTGTAGCTCTTCTGGCCTCCTCCCGAACCTTCTAGGGTCCCTTCTGGTCGAGAAAAAATTATCGTAAAGTTTCATCGCGTTTGGACGTTGTTTGGTACTGTTTTTCTGAAAAGCCAAAAACAAGCAAAAAAAACAGGAACTAGCACTGGGCATTGGGTTAATAGGTTAGTCCCAAAAAATGATATAAAATAGCGTAAAGATGCATATAAAGCATCCAAGATTTATAATATAATAGCATGAAACATAGATACGTTGGAGACGGATCAATCCCCCCATGGGTTGGGCGTAGTCCTCCTGGGAGCGGCGGAGGGCAATGCGCATGGCCATTGCGTCCTCCAACTCGCACGAGACGACACCCCAGTCGACGAATCCGGATTGGTCAGAGTCAGAATATTGTGCCATGTTAATTTTGTGTGTTTACTTGACTCAAGGGAGTATACTTTTAATGTGTTTTACCCTTGAGAGGGTTTTTTCTTTCAGAAAAAATCAATGTTCTCTTGTGTGTATTGCAACCAATTTCTTATAGTTTGGCGGCTTGTGGTTCGCTCCGTTTGGATGTTTGCATTGGGAGCCATGGCATTCCCTTAGGTTGAATACCAATATCACTGTCTATTGGTATTGAGATTGAATCCCAGTATTTCTGTTAGGATGTTTCGGTATACGCAACACAAACTTGATATTGAGATTGAATGCTAAATGTTGTTTGGATGGTCAATGTGAGGAATTGAGTTGTATGAGACTTTGCTGGGAAATCAAACAAAAAGGAGGCCGGACAGGGGAGAGGGGAGAAGGTCAGAGCTCTACGAAGAGGGGGGGAGGCTGTCAACAACATACATGTGTCGGGTGGCGAAGCTCGGGGGTTGAGGCATGCTGGCCGCCAGAGCTCGGGGTGGTGGTGGGGAGGAAGGGTGATGCCAACCATTGGAGCTCGAGGTGGAGGCAGGGTGGGAAGGTGGTGCCGGCTGCTAGAGCTTGGGGGAGGGGAAAGGGGGGCTTCGCTACCCACGACGCATGCACGGGCGAGGCCTCCTGTCTCGAGCGGGGATGGAAGGGAGTACATTGGTTTCCAATACCTAGTTATGTCAAGGACAAATGCTTCAAATTGGGCCAGTTGAATGCCAAGGTCAACTAAACAGTGGTTTTCGGGATATTCGGCCCAAATAAATGCCAATAACCAATACCATGCATGAATGCAAACATCCATATAGAGTTTTTGTTAGGTTTAGCCCCACACTGGTTGCGGGAGGGTGCATTAATAATTGGATCAGATGATGAGTGGATTTTATGCACACTTTTTAGAGTATATTATAATGCCAAAATCCCTCATATCATATCCATCTAGCACTTATTCATGTCTCCAATGCATAGTTTTCGGTATTTACTTGTTTTACCAAGTTCGTTGCACACTTTTTATTTTTATTTATTTTTATTAGTTTTCCTTTGTTTTGTGGTCTTTGTAGGTGTGTTGACATGTTCATGGACTTTGGACATCAAAAGAATCAATCTACGGGTCAAACCAGAGAAGTTCCAGGCACCAGATCGAGGCACTTTGGAGAGTTTGATGATTTGACATTTACCAAACTCTCCAAAAATGAATATACAATGCCACAAACGTATCGGGCTTTTCGCTAGCAATGCAATGAGCCCAAGAACGTCAAAATCGGAGTTCATATGAAGAAATGGCGACCAAAATACGAAGCATCTCCCAAAGTCCAGAGTGAAAGACGACCTTCCATGCGACCAAAGGCGCTCGCTTGAGCGGTCTTTTAAGCTCCAGACAGCCACGAAAATTGGCCATAATTCTCCAAATTTTTCTCCGATTTTGTCCATGTTTTTTCCTACGAGATCTTGACGACCAAGGCTTGTTTGGGACATGGATTTGGATCCCCTTGAGCCCTTGGATGAAAGGGAGAAGCCTAGATCAACGAAGGAGACCCGAGGTGGACTCCTATATGAAGACCTCCAACCCTAGCCGCCGGCACACACCATCTCCATCCACCACAAGTTCCATCAGCTGCCGCCACACCTCCATGGCAGCAAATCCACCATAGGGAGAGGGCCAAGACAAGAAGATGAAGGAGAGGAGGCGCCGCCAACACCCGGCGCCGGTCGGAGGGCCGATGCCCTCTCCATCACCACCGCCACCATGCTCCTCTTCATCTCCAACATCATGTTCGCTTGTAACTTGTCCCAATCCTCTATGTACTCCATCTACATGTTTGAGTGAATTACTAGTTCTGGGGAATAGGATGAACTCTAGTTTGTACTAGCACCGAATAATTTTGCGCGATATGAAATAACCTTTTCATGTATTGTTAATGTTCTTCGTGATGTTGGGTGAAGTGCACCATCCAACATTTGCAAATTTTGGACACAAGGATATTACTATTGGATGAAGTGGAGAGCAGAGAAAGAAAGTGATACCGCGATCTCTAGGGAAGTAGAGGAGAAAAAATGACAGTAGTATCCTCTACCTATCCCGTCTCTACCAATTTGATAGGGGAATAACGGAGACCGCCCTTTGGCCACATCCACGGGGTAAACCCTTAATTTTCATGAGTTTTAACCTTCTGGGAGATACTACGATGGTGGCGTGCATGGCAGGAAGTCTACCACGAGTAGAACATGTTCAATACCAGGCTCCGCCCACAAATAACTACATGAAAAGTGGCTTAAGTATCTGTAGGACGTGCGGGTAGTAATGATTCCAAATGCCTCGAGAACGCCTTTTACTCAAGTTTCGCCCCCCTTATTTTTTATTTGTTGTTTTATTTATGTTTCTACCTTTACTTATTTATTTAGAAAAACTACCGTTATATCGTTCCGTTAGCAAACGATGAATAAACTATTTCCAGGTAACATTCTGGGTGTGAACGTAGCCGCGTGTGTGATGACATAGCTGCGGGGTTGGTAGTTACCAGTGCAACCACCGCTCCCTGTGTGATCGACATACTCTACTTACCATGAACTACAATATCCCTGTGCCCTTGCAGGTCATCAAGCTTTTCTGGCGCCGTTGTCAGGGAGCAAAAGCACTCGGTTATTATCTTCCCGCTCACACATAGTTTATTTTGTTAGTTGTTATTTATCTGTCAGTTTTTCCCTTAAATCAAAAAGGGAAAAATCTACTAATCATGTCTTCTGAGATGTCTATTGAAGATATTTTGCAGGAGTGGAATAGAGTCTATGAAAAGAACAAGCAATTGGCTATCATCAAAAAAGAAGCAGAAGAAAAGGAAGCTAATATAAAAGAACGTTAAATTGGTGAATAACTATTCATTAATGATATGTGCTACATACCCTCTACCATGTGAAGAATGCCAATCCAAAGAGCACCTAAATTATCAATGTCAGTATAGTATTGATCCAATACTAGCATCTTATAATTGTAGTGATTAATGTCATGCTAGTATGGAAATCATACAACTAGTGCTTCTTGTTGGAGCCGGTGAAATTCTCCGTAGAATAAGTAATACAAGGGTAAAGTGCATTTTGCTAGAAACCATTTATGAGAAGGTGCATCCTATTCATTGCTTTCGCCTGGATAATTTTTGTGATAATGTATTAGTGAAGAATGTACCAGAGCAGATCGCAACTGCCTTGGGAGAAACTATTCTTTTGCAGGACTCACAAAATACCGAAGAAAGGGATGTACAATCTAAAGAACAAACAACCCCCAATATTGATGACATATTGCAAGAATGGGTAAGCGAACATGAATTAAATATTCTCCAAACTAACTTGCAGCAAACAAATGCGATGCCAAAGAGCCATCTGTAACATCCCCAACATCACACTACAGTAATCCCTTATGATCAGTGCCAAGTCATCTTGATTTACAAAGCTTAATCATATTGGATTAATATCTCATTTCAAATTCTTCTCTGAATCCGATTCAAATTCAAAGTGCAAAATGTAGTTGCCCAAAATTTGCTGAAAAAATGTTCACCTTCTAGCAAATATTCCAAAACAAATAGTTGTTAAGGAAAACAACATCACCATCAACTATAATTTGGATTAGGGCAATTAAACAGTGCCAGAACAGCACTAAAAATGCCTTTTCTACTTTTGGAAAATCCAAATGAATTCCAAAATTGCCCAAACTTTTGGTGGCAGTGCTGGATGATGCATCTTATTTTGTGGACAAGTTTCACATTTTCCCAAAGGCATTTGACAGCTCATTTAATTCAAAAACCATCTCTGAAAAAGAAAAACAGAAAAACTGGAGAAGAAAAAGACAAAGGCCGTTGTGCACTGGGCCCAAGTGCACAGTGCATGAGGCCAAGCCCACCAGGCCTCTTTCTCCCTCCTCCCTCTCTCTCCTTCGGGCTGTCAGCACGCGCCTGGTCGCGCCGGCAAGCTCTGCCCGAACGCCGACAACGCGACGGCCACCGACAGCCGAGGGGATAAGGACCCCCTCGTCCACTCCCCCTAGCCATTTCCCCTCGCTCCGCTCGCTCTCCTCCCTCCTCCTCCTCCTCCAGATCTGCCGCACCCGAGAGCATCTGCCGCCGTGCGCCGTTGTCCTTGCGGCCACTGTCAACCTTTCGCCTCGCCAAGATGTCGTAGTTGTCCGCCGCCGTCGACCACGTCGTCTGCGACCTCAAGCGGGAGCGTGAAGGCCCTGCAGAGGCCATACTTCTCCGCCCCCTTCCGCCTCGATCGCCGTCGATCTCCTCCAACTCCGGCCACCCTCTGCTGCTACTAAGCCATCGCCGGCCTTTCTTGTGCAACGCGGTGAGCACCAACCTTCCCCTCTCTCCCACTGGCCTCCTAGCTGCTGCTGCTGCTCGCCGTCGTGCCCGTGCTCTGGTCGCCGCTATGCACCTCGCCGCCGTGGCCACAGCCACCGTCACGCTCGCCCGAGCCCACTGTCGAGCTCCTGGTGCTCCCAGGAGCCCAACGAGCACGCGCATGTGCTTCCCCGTGCCCCCTAGCTCCGGTTCCGTCGAACGCCCGTACGAGCCGCCGCCTGCGCTCGTCGCCGGCGTGTTTCCGGTGACCAAATGGTCACGGACTCGCGACCATTGGCCTCGCCGCGTCACGTATGCCTCGCCTAGCCCATCAGCTCAACCCCGAACGCACTGCATCGCCGCCTTCACCGTAGCCCGTAGCCGCTCCGCTGCAGACCTCGACGCCGGCGCCATTTCCGGCCAGGTCCGGCGATGCCACCACCACCATTTGACGTGCGGTCGAGTGGCCGTTCGAACGCGCCTAGCCGCGCTCTTCCCCGTGCCCTCTAGGCATTTTCCGACGACCCCCGTGGTCGCGCCGCCGCATTTCGCCTCGCCGGCGTTGCTCCGGCGACGGTGTCGACGTGGCATGGCCAGGCCCACCTCCGGGTCACTGACGCCGGGCCCCACGGGCCCCGTTGACTGGGTTGACCCAGTCAACATGCTGACTGGGCAGCCCAGTGTCACTGACTTGCAGGCCCCACCGCATATTTAGTTAATAAATTTTTTTTGTAAATAAATTTAATTAGTCACTGACATATGGGGCCAAACCACTAATTAACTCTGTTTAGCTAAATTAAACTATTGTTAGCCCCACTGTCTATGACAGGTGGGACCCAGCTGCCAGGTTTGACCTGAACAGCTGTGGTTGACCTGCTGACCTGATGCTGACATCATGTTGATGCAATAATTCATTTCTGTTAATTTAAATAATTTCAGAAATTGTTTAAATCTTTAAAAATTTGTAGAAAATAAACCGTAGCTCGGATCAAAAAACTTTCTACATGAAAATTGCTCAGAACGACAAGACGAATCCAACCGTGCCATCTGTGTCCCTATCGAGACCCTCTAAGTAGGTGAACCTGCAACTTTTTGCCCATTTCTGGTAGATGAATAGTGCATATATACCGGTTAATAAATCCAACTTTAATCCTAAAATAACTAAAATGATTTAGACATGTCTTTAGGCAACCCTGCACTGTACGTTAGCATAGCATGCTCTGTGTTGCATATGTTTGCTGTGTATTTATTTATTTCCTCCCCCTCTTCTTTCTCGATAAACCCCGACACCGACGTAGTCCCCGAGGCCGACGCAGCTCCGGAGTCCGACTACACTGTTGACGACCCTTCTCTTGCCGCAGAGCTTCCAGGCAAGCACCCCCCCCCCTTGAGCATGCCTATATCGCCTATTCTTTCTCTCTTATGCTTGCATTAGAAAACTGCTGCTACTGTTTATCCTATCTCTGATGCATAGCCTGTTTTTGTAACTGCTGTTGATACCTACCTACTTATCCTAAACTGCTTAGTACAGACTGGTTAGAGACCCACCAGAGACCCCACTTTGACCTAGTTGCCCTCGCTAGATTATTAGATGACTCGATCAACGTGATCGACAACCAAGCACGGCACCGCACATCACCCCCCTAGTTGTACGACACTGCAGCGTTACTATCGAGTGCCGAGGGTGATACCTCGTTTAGCACTTCTGATGTTAACTCTGTAGAGTAGCTATTCGGTCATGGTCATCGAGGGTGATTCCTCCTTCACCACTCCCTATAACGACGCTGTCGTGCAACACCTCAAGTGTGAACCCATCGAGGGTGATTCCTCCGAGTTCACCTTGATGGTTACATCGAGTAGGAATCCAACGAGGGTGATACCTCGGATTCCCCTGATGTTATGGACACACGGATACTTGGACTTTACAACTGTTACTTGGAAAGGCGGGTCGACCCTGAGGGGTACCCGCGTCAGCCTAAGTGGCGAGTGATATGGAGTCGGGTTGACCTGGAGGGTACCCGAGAGATGATTACGAGGCACGGCCGGGCATTCTTAGCCCTTGCAGCAAGTCCTCGAGATGGGGCGACGGAGTCACATCGATCGTGAGTCTCTACTCGTTATCGCACGCTACCAACACACTAACAATTTGGATATTTGATCCGAGTGGGCCTTTGGCCCGATAGCACTAACCATCACGTGTGAACAGTTATGGGCACTCTGCGTTGTATGCATCAGCCGAAGCTTAATAGACGTCAACGACTGAGCGGCGCGTGCTGGATTGGACTGGTAACGCCCTACACTTGTATAAGGGGGGCTAGGTCTGCTCACCGGCGGCGTTCGCAACGTGCAGGAGTTCCCGGGGCGATGGCCCAACACCCCTGGGCGCATAGGTTTAGTCCGGTGTGCTGACCTCTCTGTTAAGCTTAGGTCAGGTTGCAGCGTATCGTTTGGCCGAGGCCGGGCATGACCCAGAAAAGTGTGTCTGGCCAGAGTTAATCGAGCGTGGTGGGTAAGTTGGTGCACCCCTGCAGGGAAGAGAACATCTATGTGTAGCCGGATCCTCGGTAACGGACGCTCGGAGTTGTATCCCGATCGATACAACTAGAACTGGATACCTGTGATGAGATATGGATAGTTTGGCTCTGGGATTGCTTTCTCGCAGGGAGTCGAGGAAGGATCTCTGGGTGAGGTTGATAACACTACTAGTACTTTATGTTGTGCTAATCTACACTCTTCTAATGCTGCAAGACCGATGAAGATGCTAGTCTTCGATAGGACTAGGCCTTCCCTATATTCTGGCATTTCTGCAGCCCAGTCCACATATACAACCTTTCTTTGATAATGTTGCATGTGTAGTGTAGATCCTTGCTTGCTGATTACTTCGGATGAGTACTCACGGTTGCTTTGCTTCCTCTTTTTCCCCATATCCGTTTGATGCAACCAGATGACGGAGCCCCTGAGATAGCTGCCCTCGTCGACGACTGCTACTACTACCCTGAGGGTGGTTACTACTACGAGTTGGCTGACGACCAGGAGTAGGTTCGGAGGGTCCCAGGCAGGAGGCCTGCGCCTTTTCGATCGTAGCTTTTGTTTTGCCCCGCCTTTTAAAGGCCTGTCTGTTTTATCTTTATATCTGTACTCAGATATCTAACACTTCCACTGACGCTTGTAAGCGAGCTTATGTATTCGAGCCTCGAGGCCCCTGGCTTGTAATATATAGCTTGTATTATTTTAAATTTGTGTCTAGAGTTGTATTGTGATATTTTCAAGTGAGTCCTTAGGCTTGATCGTGTGCATTTGCGTGTATGATTAGTGCACGATTGAGCCGGGGGAGTCACAACATCTACCTTGGATGAAGTGTGCCTAGAGGAAGGGAACACCAAGGGAAATGAAGAGGAGGAATGGATTGATCACCCACCCTCATCTTCCACCCACGAGAGTAACCTTTTGCACACTCTTTATATGTTGTTTGATGCAGCAATTTCTTGGAAAAGATATAACTTCCATGGATATTAAAGAATAACATTTATTCACAGATGAATGTGCAGGTATGTTGTGTTCTTTATATCAAAGTTGTTGCTTATATTGTGGTTCTCGCAAGCACATTGACTTTCAGTGCACTAATGCTTATGATCGAGTGATAGCAAATTATAACAATAATATGACAGATGTCACTGAGGAACTCTTGTGGGATGTAGTAAGCAAAAGTGCCGGTATATTATTTGCTAAGATCCAAGATGTTGCTCGAGCCCACAACAAGGATTCCATAATCGAATGGTTGTATGATAAAATGCAGTCCATACAAGAGTATTGTCAAGAGCATCATTTAGAAGAAGAAGAAGAAGAAGAAGAACACGAAGAGAAGGGGATCACAATAAAAGAATTGCAGCGTACCCCCCATTTATGCAAAGTCTTTGAGATACCCGAATCAGAGTATGATAATTCTAGTTTGAATGAACTTGATGGTAATGAATTTGATGTGTAGGAAAGTCATCCTCCAAGTGAGGGGGATAATGATCATGAGTCACTAAGCATCTTATTTGAAGAGCCTAGTATTAGCTATAGTGACAAACTAGATGAAGGAAATGCTCTTGACTTATCTACACTAATGTCCAACTATGCTTCTTTGGACAATATTCTTATGCAGAGGAAACCTATAGAGAGTGTTGAACTATCCGCTCCACAAGAAGAATTTTATGAAGTGTTCCCTTGCAATGATAGCCAAGGTATCTTTAAATATAATCATAAGTCTCTATCCATGGCCTTGCAGAAGGACGAGGAGACATGTATACTCAGCTTGGTGCATCGGTTCCCGCTTGAGAGCGAGGACTTCTTCACATATATGATGTCGATGCACCGCAAGAAGGTACGACTCCGGCCACACTTTGCTATGAGATGCTCCAAAAAGTGGTTGGAGGCAAGTCCAACTACACACCAGGTCGATATCCCTTTAGATCTGGGTGGAATTATGGAGCATCGAAGCCTAGTTATATGGCTCTAAAGAAAGCACTATCGGGAGGCAGCTCAGAACTAAGTAGGAGTCTTTATTAGTTTTGGGTGTTTATAGTTTAGTTTGCATTCATATTTTACATAGGCACTTTGCATGAATTGCTATTAAACTTGGTTTGGTTTAAGTCTTCACTAGGTAAAAAATACATCTACTCAAAATTTTATACGTGGTACAATTGCACAATTGGATCTTTTAATATATGCCTAGTACAAGTGTTGGAGCTAACCCCGCAGGAATTTTCAAAGAAAAGGAAGTTCCATGCGAAACAGGGAAAAATACGGCCTTTCATACGACCACCCGCAGTCGTATCGAGCGAGGGCGGTGCCAACAAAAACAACTAGAGCCAACAGAGCGAACGATGGCGTGTCATACGAATGTGTGCGCTCGTATGAAGCTTGGGTAGAAAACAACTAAAGATCTAGAGTGCAAGACGGTGTTTGGAATGAGCGCGAGTGCTCATATGTGCGCCTGTATGGCTGGGTGCCAACACCGTGTGCCACAACAGAGTAAAAGACAACGGACTGTACAACCGCAAGTGAGCGTACGAGCGCTCGTATGAAAACAAGAAGATGCACAATTTATTTATTTCTTCAAGCCAAGGTTAGTGGGTTATATTTTAACCGTCCGTTTGCATCCTAACTTCAGTTATTCACCTATGAAGCCTCCCGACCAATAAACTTTGTAGTTCTGCATGTTTTCTTTAACTTCCTTTGCCCGGTTGGGTACACGAATTCTGTTCGTATACCGAACTATGTTATTTTTATCTTGTGTGTTGTTTTCGCAGAGGTTCGGACCTAGTGTGGTGACATGTATGGTATGGTGCCAACCGTATGAAAATCCACACAAGCCACTTGGTCACTTCGATTCAACAAAGTCTTCAACTACAAGTGCCTAGTTCTACCGTACCATATCAAAAATGCTGATGAAGCGTAGGTCCATGTCCATTTTAAAGGAGAGGTTTGATGACCCACAAGTATAGGGGATCAATCGTAGTCCTTTCGATAAGTAAGAGTGTCGAACCCAATGAGGAGCAGAAGGAAATGACAAGTGGTTTTCAGCAAGGTAATTTCTGCAAGCACTGAAATAGTCGGTAACAGGTATTTTGATAGCAAGATAATTGGTAACAAGTAACAAGTAAGAATAGTAACAATAAGTGCAGCAATGTAGCCCAATCCTTTTGATGGCAAACGACAGGCCGGTACGGTCTCAGATAATAAGCAAAGCATTCTTGAGGGCACACGGGAATTTCATCTAGTCACTTTCATCATGTTGGTTTGATTCGTGTTCGCTACTTTGATAATTTGATATGTCGGTGGACCGGTGCTTGGGTGTTGTTCTTACTTGAACAAGCCTCCCACTTATGATTAACCCCCTCACAAGCATCCGCAACTACGATAAAAGTATTAAGATAAAATCTAACCATAGCATTAAACATAAGGATCCAAATCAGCCCTTACGAAATAGCGCATAAACTAGGGTTTAAGCTTTTGTCACTCTACCAACCCATCATCTAATAACTACTCCACAATGCATTCCCTTAGGCCCAAAGATGGTGAAGTGTCATGTAGTCGACGTTCACATAACACCACTAAGGGAATCACAACATACATATCATCAAAATATTGAACGAATATCAAATTCACAAGATTACTTGCAACATGACTTCTCCCGTGGCCTCAAGAACAAAGGCAACTACTCACAAATAATATTCATGCTCAAGATCAGAGGGGTATTAAATAGCATAATGGATCTGAACATATAATCTTCCACCATATAAACCATATAGCATGAACTACTAGATGTAATCAACACTACTAGTCACCCACAGGTACCAATCTGAGGTTCCGGTACAAAGATTGAACACAAGAGATGAACTAGGGTTTGAGATGGGATGGTGCTGTTGAAGATGTTGATGAAGATTGGCCTCCCAAAGATTAGAGGGTTGTTGGTGATGACGATGGCTTCGATTTCCCCCTCCGGGAGGGAAGTTCCCCCAGCGGAATCGCCCCGACGGAGGGCAAAAGTGCTCCTGCCCAAGTTCCGCCTCAAGACGGCGGTGCTCCGTCCCGAAAGTCCTCTCCTTATTTTTTTTGTAGGTCAAAAGACCATATATACCAGAAGATGGGCAACGGAGGTGAGCCGAGGAGGCCACCACCCACCAGGGTGCGCCTGGGGGCCTGGAACGCCCTGGTGTCTTGTGGCCACCTGGCAGCCCCCTCTGGTAGTTATTTCCTCCAATATTTATTATATATTCCAAAATAATTCTTCGTAAAATTTCAGCTCATTTGGAGATGTGCAGAATAGGTATCTCTGACATAGCTTTTTCAGGTCCAGAATTCCAGTTGCCGGTATTCTCCCTCTTTGTGCAAACCTTGCATATTATGAGAGAAAAGGCATTAGAATTATTCCATAAAGTGTTATAAAGCATAGAAACACTATGAATAATAGTAAGAAAACATGATGCAAAATGGACGTATCAACTCCCCCAAGCTTATACCTCGCTTGTCCTCAAGCGAAAGTCGATAACGAGAATCATGTCCACATGTTTAGAGAGAGAGAGAGAGGTGTCAATAAAAACAAACTTTATCATATAACTTCTCATGAACAAGTAACAATTCATCACAACATTGAAGTAGAAAGCATAAACTTTATTGAAAACTAACAAACTATGTTCTCAGTCAACTTTGCAACTACAATTCATCATTTTTTCAAGAAGGGTCTCGTATCGGAGCCTTTTGGCAAGTCCACATACTCAACCATCATTTAATCTTCTATGATTGCTAACACTCACAACATATATATGAGCAAAAAGTTTCAACCAGACACATAGGAAGATAGGGGCTTATAGTTTCGCCGCCCAACTTATTAACCTCAAGGGTGATGTCAAAAATAATAACTCATGCTCACTCATATCCAAATGGATATAGATGCCTAGATCTTTCCCCACCACATGATGCTTACTAAAGAGAAAAATAAAAAGGAGTAGAGGAAAATACTTTGACTTTTGCATAAAAGTAAAAGATAGGCCCTTCGCAAAGGGAAGCAGAGGTTGTCATGCGCTTTTTGTTTTTGTATGCACAATCTCTTAATACAAAAGAACGTCATGTTATATTGCCCCTTATGATAGCAACCTTTATTATGCAGTCTGTCGCTTTTATTACTTTACCATCATAAGTTCGTACAATGCTTATTTTCTCTTACACTAAATGATCAAACACATTTAGAAGCAATTTTTATTGCCGTTTTTCGCACTGATGACAACTTACTTGAAGGATCTTACTCAATCCATAGGTAGGTATGGTGGACTCTCAAAACATGGATTTGGGTTTAAGTGTTTTGGATGCACAAGTAGTATCTCTACTTAGTGCGGATTTTTGGCTAGCAAAGATATTGGGAAAGCACCACATGTTGAAGGATCTATGACAATATAACTTCTGTGTGTATATGAACAAACATAAATCATTATGTTGTCTTCCTTGTCCAACGTCAATAGTTTTGGCATAAAATATTTAGTGGGGGCTCACAATCATAAAAGATGTGCAAGATAGTATATTTGCATATGAATCTTCTCTTCCCTTATTATTTCTTTCATGAATTGCATCATTGACTAATGCTATGTTTGTCAACTTTCAATAAATTTTACCACTTATACTTTTCCTTATGTGATGTCATTACTTACCATAAGATTAGCATATGATCTTTTTCATTATTTTCTTTATTTTGATTGAAACAAAAAGGTAAAGAAGCAAAAACTCAAACTAAACTTTATTATATAACTCTCACTCAATTACATAGATAGATAGATCATGAAACTAGCACCCGGAAATATATCATACTAAACTTTTATTCAACTAAATCACGAAAGCTAAAGATCGAACTAAGATAGGTAAAGGTAATAAAGGTGATGGTGATACGATACCGGGGAATTTCCCCCAAGCTTGGCACAAGCCAAGGGGAGTGCCCATACCCGTGTACTCAAGTCTCCTTCTTTGGTGATGAAGATGATGGTGGAGGTGATCAGGTAGAATCAAACTTGTCTTCCGGCTTCCATGGCAAGGGCTCACCATCATAAGAGGAAGCACGAGTCTCCTGAGTCCTGCAACTGGCAGCTAAACTCATACCTTTAAATCTTGCCTCATACTCAAAAACTTGGTTTTGAAGATCATAGATTTGGCTTTGCAGAAAATTGATTTGCTCTTTGAAGGTGAAGACAATGTCCTTCATAGACCGGCCATCCACCTTGTGATCACGGGTGAATTACGTGATCATGAGGTGATTGGCACTGAGTCCATGATCCACTATCCCTTGGCACTTGAAGATCTCCTGCTCCACCGCCTCGAGCCTGGCCTCCACGGTTCCCGTCTTCTTGGGCCCTTGAACATCCCGAATGTGGAGCACCCCCTCACGCATCTCGATGGCTTGAGGGTGCTTCATCACCTCCGACAAGTAGGGATTGATTACCCTCTCGAAGAACTTGTACTTGGAGGAGCTTGGTGTGGCCATGGCGATCTAGATCTGTCAGAAAAATAGCACGAAACAAGAACAGAGGATTTCTCCGCGATGCGGTGGTCAGATCGTCCGGGGGTATATATAAAGATTTTTTTTATCTTGGGAAACATGTATACGGAAGGAAAACGGAGTCGGGAAGGTGCCCGAGGGGCCCACCACCCACCAGGGCGCCCTGGTGTCTTGTGGGCACCTGGGTTGCCTTCCCAGTTGTTTCTTATTTTCCTATTTTTCTAATATTCCAAAACTGACAGAAAATATTTTTGCGGATTTTTCAGAGACTGTTTACTTACCGTATCACGTACCTCTTCCTTTTCAGGGTTTTGGAGCATTCTGGAAGGTTTCTTTTATGTGTTCCTCTAGTGTCATGGTTTGAATAATGTTAGTTTGAACATTAATAGGCGTACCTAAAATATAGTGTTTAATTCTTTGTCCATTGACCACCTTCGGGTTGGTACCTTTGGCATTATTAATCTTGATAGCTCCAGAGCGATAAACTTCTTCGATAATATAGGGTCCTTCCCATTTGGAAAGTAGTTTTTCCTGCAAAAAAATCTAAAACAAGAATTGTACAACAGAACATGTTCACCAACTTTGAATTCCCGCTTTTGGATTCTTTTGTCATGCCATCTTTTAACTTTTTCTTTAAATAATTTGGCATTTTCATAAGCTTGGGTTCTTCATTCATCTAGTGAGCTAATATCAAATAACCTCTTTTCACCAGCAAGTTTGAAATCATAATTGAGTTCTTTAATTGCCCAATATGCCTTATGCTCTAACTCAAGAGGCAAATGACAAGCTTTCCCATAAACCATTTTATATGGAGACATACCTAAAGGATTTTTATAAGCTGTTCTATAGGCCCAAAGTGCATCATCAAGTTTCTTAGACCAATTCTTTCCGAACCTATTAACAGTTTTTTGTAATATTAACTTTATTTCTCTATTGCTAAGTTCAACTTGACCATTAGATTGAGGATGATAGGGTGATGCAATTCTATGGTTAACATCATATTTAGCAAGCATTTTACGGAAAGCACCATGAATAAAGTGTGAAGCACCATCTATCATGAAATATCTAGGGTCTCCAAACCTTGGGAAAATAACTTCTTTAAGCATTTTAATGGAGGTGTTATGATCAGCACTATTAGTTGGAATAGCTTCTACCCACTTAGTGACATAATCAACAGCAACCAAAATATGTTTATACCCATTAGAGGAAGGAAAAGGTCCCATATAATCAAAACCCCAAACATCAAATGCTTCAACAACAAGTGAATAGTTCATAGGCATTTCCTGATACTTACCAATATTACCAATTCTTTGACATTCATCACAAGATAAGACAAACTTACGGGCATCTTTGAAAATAGTAGGCCAATAAAAACAAGATTTTAATACCTTGTGCGCAGTTCTATCTCCAGCATGGTGTCTTCGTAGGCTTCGGAGTGACATTTCCGTAAGATTTGTTCTTGTTCATGCTCAGGTACACAACGTCTAATAATACCATATACTCCTTCTTTATAAAGATGTGGATCATCCCAAAAGTAATGTCTTAAGTCATCGAAGAACTTTTTCTTTAGTTGGTATGTGAAACTAGGTGGTATTAATTTAGCAACAATGTAATTAGCATAGCCAGCATACCAAGGAGTATTATGAGAAGCATTTATTACAGCTAATTGTTCATCAAGAAAGCTATCATCAATAGGTAGTGGGTCATCAAGAATATTTTCTAACCTAGACAAGTTGTCAGCTACGGGGTTCTCAGCTCCTTTCCTATCAGTAATATGCAAGTCAAATTCTTGAAGCAAGAGAACCCACCTAATGAGTCTAGGTTTAGCATCTTTATTTTCTATAAGATATTTAATAGCAGCATGATCCGTGTGAATAATTACTTTGGAATCAACAATATAAGATCTGAATTTATCACAAGCAAACACAATTGCTAAAAATTCTTTTTTAGTGGTAGCATAATTTCTTTGGGCACTGTCTAGAGTTTTACTAGCATAATGGATAACATTTAATTTCTGATCAACTCTTTATCCTAGAACAGCACCAACAACATAATCACTAGCATCACACATAATTTCAAAAGGCAAGTTCCAATCATGTGGTTGAACTATAGGCGCAGAAGTTAAGGCTTTCTTAAGTGTTTCAAAGGCTTCTACACAATCATCATCAAAAATAAATGGAACATCCTTTTGTAAAAGATTAGTAAGAGGCCTAGAAATTTTAGAGAAGTCTTTAAGGAACCTCCTATAGAAACCAGCATGACCGAGGAAACTATGAATACCTTTAATATCTTTAGGACATGGCATTTTCTCAACTGCATCCACTTTAGCTTTATCCACCTCAATACCTCGTTCAGAAATTTTATGCCCTAATACAATGCCTTCATTAACCATAAAGTGGCACTTCTCCCAATTCAAGACAAGATTAGTTTGTTCACATCTCTCTAAAACTCAATCAAGGTTGCTTAAGCAATCGTCAAAAGAAGTTCCGTAAACAGAAAAATCATCCATGAAAACCTCAACAATCTTTTCACAAAAATCAGAGAATATAGCAGTCATACATCTTTGAAAGGTAGTAGGTGCATTACATAAACCAAAAGGCATACGTCTATAAGCATAAGTTCCAAAAGGACAAGTAAAGGTGGTTTTCTCTTGATCAGGTTGTGATACAGGCATTTGAGAGAAACCAGAATATCCATCAAGAAAACAAAAGTGTGTGTGCTTGGATAATCTTTCTAACATTTGATCAATAAAGGCAGAGGGTAATCATCTTTTCTAGTAGCTTTATTTAATTTTCTAAAATCAATTACCATTCTATAGCCAGTAACAATTCTTTGTGGAATAAAATCATTTTTATCATTAAGAACAACAGTAATACCTCCTTTCTTAGGGACACAATGAACATGACTTGCCCATCTACATCAGCTATAGGATAGACTATACCTGCTTCTAGAAGTTTTAGTATTTCAGTTCTTACCACTACCTTCATCTTAGGATTCAATCGTCGTTGGTGATCAACAACGGGTTTAGCATCAGGTTCCATATTGATCTTGTGCTGACAGAGAGTGGGACTAATGCCCTTAAGATCATCAAGAGTATATCCAATAGCAGCATGATGCTTCTTCAGAATTTTTAATAATCTTTCTTCTTCGTGTTCTGAAAGGTTAGCACTAATAATAACAGGATATATCTTTTTATATGCATATTTCAAAGTATCAGGCAATTGCTTTAATTCAAACACAGGATCACCTTTAGGTGGAGGAGGACCTCCTAGAGTTTCAATAGGCAAATTGTGTTTAAGTAGAGGTTGTTGCTCAAAATATATTTTATCTATTTCATTTCTTTCATGTAAGTGCATATCATTTTCATGGTCTAGCAAATATTGTTCTTGTGTATCAATAGGAGGTACGGCAATAGAAGCAAGACCAATTATTTCATCATTACTAAGTAATTCTTTATCATGAGGTTGTCTCCAAAATTTAGAGAAATTAAATTCATGAGACACATCACCAAAACTAACTCTGACAGTTTCTTTCTCACAATCTATCTTAGCATTGACAGTGTTGAAAAAAGGTCTACCAAAAATTATGGGACAAAAGTCATCTTGTTCGGAACCAATAACTAGAAAATCAGTAGGGTATTTTATTTTCCCACACAAGACTTAAACATCTCTAACAATCCCAAGTGGTGTGATGGTGTCTCTATTTGCAAGTTTAATAGTGACATCTATGTCTTCTATTTTAGCGGGTGTTATATCAATCATAATTTCTTGATATAGAGTAAAAGGAATAGCACTCACACTAGCACCTATGTCACATAAACCATGATAGCAATGATCTCCTATTTTAACTGAGACAACAGGCATGCCAACAATAGGTCTATGTTTATCTTTTTCATCGTGTTTGGCAATTCTAGCAGCTTCATCACAGAAGTAAATAACATGCCCATCTATATTATCGACAAAGAGATCTTTAACCATAGCAATGCTAGGTTCTACTTTAAATTTTTCAGAGGGTCTAGGTGCTTTAATATTACTTTTGTGAACCACAGTTGATACCTTAGCATGTCCCTTTATCCTAACAGGGAAAGGTGATTTTTCAATATAAGCAGTAGGCACAACTGGATCGACATTGTAAATGATAGTTTCATCTTTAACTATTACTGGTTCTTTAATTTCTTCTTTAGTAGGGGATGATATTTAAACCACTTCTCCTTAGGGAGATCAACATGAGTAGCAAATGATTCACAAAAAGAGGCTACTATCTCAGAGTCAAGTCCATATTTAGTGCTAAACTTGTGAAAAGCATCGGTATTCATAAAAGATTTAACACAATCAAACTCAAGCTTAATACCTGACTCTTTACCTTCGTCGAGTTCCCAATCTTCAGAGTTGCGTTTAATTCTTTCTAAAACATCCCACCTGAATTCAATAGTCTTCTTCATAAAAGAACCAGTACAAGAAGTATCGAGCATGGATTGATCATTACGAGAAAGCCGAGCATAAAAATTCTGGATAACAATTTCTGTTGAGAGCTCATGATTGGGGCATGAATATAACATTAACTTAAGCCTCCCCCAAGCTAGAGCGATGCTTTCTCCTTCACAAGGCCAAAAATTATATATATTTTTCCGATCACGATGAACTAGATGCATAGGATAAATTTTTTGGTGAAATTCCAATTTCAACCGATTCCAATTCCACGATCCAATATCATTGCATAGCCTATACCATGCCAATGCTTTTCCCTTCAAAGATAAAGGGAAAACCTTCTTCTTAAGTTCATCTGTGGGTAAACCTGCAAGCTTAAACAATCCACAAATTTCATCCACATGTATGAAATGCATATCGGGATGTTCCGTTCCGTCTCCTGCATATGGATTAGCTAGCAGTTGTTCTATCATACCCGAAGGAATTTCATAACCAATATTTTCAGTAGGTGCAGTAAGTTGAGGGGCAAATCTTTGTGTTTCTGGTTGAGGTGAAGATACCCCAAAAAAATCCCTCAAAGGATTGTTTTCCATAGTAGCAAGTGACAATAAATTTCAGCACATAGTATAAGTTTTTCCTTACCAATTTCCACTTACCAAGAGCGCTTCACTCCCCGGCAATGGTGCCAGAAAAGTGTCTTGATGACCCACAAGTACAGGGGATCAATTGTAGTCCTTTCGATAAGTAAGAGTGTCGAACCCAACGAGGACCAGAAGGAAATGTCAAGTGGTTTTCAGCAAGGTAAATTCTTGCAAGCACTGAAATAGTCGGTAACAGGTAGTTTGATAGCAGGATAATTGGTAACAAGTAACACGTAAGAATAGTAACAATAAGTGCAGCAAGGTAGCCCAATCCTTTTGATGGCAAAAGACAGGCCGGTACGGTCTCAGATAATAAGCAAAGCGTTCTTGAGGGCACACGGGAATTTCATCTAGTCACTTTCATCATGTTGGTTTGATTCGCGTTCGCTACTTTGATAATTTGATATGTGGGTGGACCGATGCTTGGGTGTTGTTCTTACTTGAACAAGCCTCCCACTTATGATTAACCCCCTTGCAAGCATCCGCAACTACGATAAAAGTATTAAGATAAAATCTAACCACAGAATTAAACATATGGATCCAAATCAGCCCCTTACAAAATAGCGCATAAACTAGGGTTTAAGCTTCTATCACTCTAGCAACCCATCATCTAATAACTACTCCACAATGCATTCCCTTAGGCCCAAAGATGGTGAAGTGTCATGTAGTCGACGTTCACATAACACCACTAAGGGAATCACAACATACATATCATTAAAATATCGAACGAATATCAAATTCACATGATTACTTGCAACATGACTTCTCACGTGGCCTCAAGAACAAAGGCAACTACTCACAAATAATATTCAGCTAAAGATCAGAGGGGTATTAAATAGCATAATGGATCTGAACATATAATCTTCCACCAAATAAACCGTATAGCATCAACTACTAGATGTAATCAACACTACTAGTCACCCACAGGTACCAATCTGAGGTTCCGGTACAAAGATTGAACACAAGAGATGAACTAGGGTTTGAGATGAGATAGTGATGTTGAAGATGTTGATGAAGATTGGCCTCCCAAAGATTAGAGGGTTGTTGGTGATGAAGATGGCTTCGATTTCCCCCTCTGGGAGGGAAGTTCCCCCGGCGGAATCGCTCCGCCGGAGGGCAAAAGTGCTCCTGCCCGAGTTCCTCCTCGAGATGACGGCGCTCCATCCCGAAAGTCCTCTCCTTATTTTTTTTAGGTCAAAAGACCTTATATACCAGAAGATGGGCATCGGAGGTGGCCGAGGAGGCCACCACCCACTAGGGCGCACCTGGGGGGCTGGCGCGCCCTGGTGTCTTGTGGCCACCTGGCAGCCCCCCTCTGGTAGTTATTTCCTCCAATATATATTATATATTCCAAAATAATTCTTCGTAAAATTTCAGCTCATTTGGAGATGTGCAGAATAGGTATCTCTGACATTGCTTTTTCAGGTCCAGAATTCCAGCTGCCGGTATTCTCCCTCTTTGTGTAAACCTTGCATGTTATGAGAGAAAAAGCATTAGAATTATTCCATAAAGTGTTATAAAGCATAAAAACACTATAAATAACAGTAAGAAAATATGATGCAAAATGGACGTATCAAGGTTATTCGCACCTCATTGGTAAAAAGTTCTATTACCCTTTATTATATTTAAGCTTGGGGAGGTAACCACTTTCCATACTTTCCCTTAATAATCTGCACTTTCTCTTTTGGTTTCATGATTTTCTTGAGATTAGTTCTTGCAAAGTTCTAAGCTTGGGGAAGTTATTTTTGCATGCGTAGAGTTTGTGCAATGATCTTCATCTTATGAATACTATGCAGTCATGTGTACCACTTTTTGATACGCTTGTTTAAGTATGATTGATCTGTATTTGTATAAGGGAATCACTTGGTCAAGTTAGGCCCCATATTGCCAAGTTAAATGTTTTTATGCCTTTGTTCAAGTTTTTGCTTAGCTTGAAAATGATCTAGTGATCCTTGAAAGGCATTGCCATAATCTCTACTTTTACAAAAGGAAAAAGAATGATGATGATGATGGTTGAATAAAAAGTTTGACACTTGTTAGAATTGTTTTAAAAGAAGAAGTTATGGAGTAGCTTAACCCCACGGTGTTTGATATAATAGACTCAATAGCCCTTGTGAATAAAGTTGTTCAGAGGAACTTAGTTGAAAGGTGAATGCGTTTATGCCAACATCTGTGTTGCATTTGTACATGGCGCTTCAGCTTCTCGCTGGTGCCATGGCCTTGCTACTATATGCATGTGTACATGTGTAAATGTGGCTTCGTCACCATTATTGATGTTATGCTGAGAACTCCACTGGACAATGAACGATCCACCAGAGTTTCGGATCGGATATCGGCTATGCGTTTGTTAACGTTCACAATGGCAACACTGCAACGAATATTATTCGGCTTTCTCTTGAGTGAGTGTGTATGTGGTAATAGATGAGTACTAATCGCAAGATCTCGAAAGAGACAACATATTGGTCCATAGTACTCAAACTTAAGCCGCTGCAAAACCCAAGCTTGATCATTTCTTTGGCATGATCATTTGACCTGATAATAAGAGTTTCAGCAAACAATGATTGAAGTAAGTGCCTGTGAGCCTTAAGTTGAGAATGTTAGTGGGCATGACTGAAAACTCCATATCTTGACTTTTTGACAACTCTATGTGCTAAAGTTTGTTTAAAAAGAAAATAACAGAAAGAAATGAATAAGCTAATAAGTAAGAGGATCCAAGTATTTGTTTTCATGCTAGATTAAACTTTGACAAGGAGCATAGAAATTTTTCTGAAGCTCTTGTGGTTTGGTGATCAAAATAAATATTATCTAGCTGAGCATGTGCTACCTTGTACAAATATGTTCGATCTAGCTTATAGCATGGAGAGAAGACAACAATACTCCTATGGGCAACAATGTCATTGATGAGCTAGATGGATTAACTTTGGTTTATCAACCTCTTTGCTTGAGGACGAGCAAGGTATAAGCTTGGGGATATTGATGACTTGGATTTTATGCATACTTTATAGAGTATATTATAGTGCCAAAATCCCTCATATCATATCCATCTAGCACTTATTCATGTCTCTAATGCTTAGTTTTTGGTATTTATTTGTTTTACCAAGTTCGTTGGACACATTTTTTTATTAGTTTCCTTTGTTTTGTGGTCTTTGTAGGTGTGTTGACATGTTCATGGACTTTGGACATCAAAAGAATCAATCTACGGGTCAAACCTGAGAAGTTCCAGGCACCAGATCAAGGCACTTTGGAGAGTTTGATGATTTTACATTTACCAAACTCTCCAAAAATGAATCTACAAGGCCACAAACGTATCGCGATTTTTTCTAGCAATCCAACGAGCCCAAGAATGTCAAAATCAGAGTTCATATGAAGAAATGGCGACCAAAATAAGAAGCTACTCCCGAAGTCCAGAGTGAAAGACAACCTTCCATGCGATCAGAGGCGCTCGTTTGAGCAGTCTTTTAAGCTCCAGACAACCACGAAAATTGGCCGGAATTCTCCAAATTTTGCTCTGATTTCATCCACATTTTTTCCTACGAGATCCTTGATGACCAAGGCTTGTTTGGGACGTGGATTTGGCTCCCCTTGAGCCCTTGGAAAAGGAGGAGGTTAGATCAATGGAGGAGACCCAAGGTGGACTCCTATATGAAGACCTCCAACCCTAGCTGCCGGCACACACCATCTCCATCCTCCACAAGTTCCATCAGCTGCTGCCACACCTCCATGGCAGCAACTCCACCATAGAGAGAGGGCCAAGACAAGAAGAAAGAGGAGAAGAGGCGCCCTCAACACCCGGCACCAGCCGGAGGGCCGGTGCCCTCTTCAGCGCCACCGCAACCATGCTCCTCCTCATCTCCAACATCATGTTGGCTTGTAACTTGTCCCAATCCTCTATGTACTCCACCTACATGTTTGAGTGAATTACTAGTTCTTGGGGAATAGGATGAACTCTAGTTTGTACTAGCACCGAATAATTTTGCTCGATATGAAATAACCTTCTCATGTATTGTTAATGTTCTTCGTGATGTTTGGTGAAGTGCACCATCCAACATTTGCCAATTTTTGGACACAAGGATATTACTATTGGATTAATTAGAGAGCGGAGAAAGCAAGTGATAGCGCGATCTCTAGGGAAGTGGAGGAGAAAAAGTGACAGTAGTATCCTCTACCTATCTCGTATCTACCAATTCGATAGGGGAATAACGGAGACCACCCTTTGGCCGCATCCACGGGGTAAACCCTTAATTGTTATGAGTTTTAACCCTATGGGGGAGACTACGATGGTGGCGCACGTGGCACGAAGTCTACCACGAGTAGAACGTGTTCTGTACCAGGCTCCGCCCACAAATAACTACATGAAAAGTGGCTTAAGTATCCGTAGGATGTGTGGGTAGTAATGATTCCGAATGCCTTTTACTCAATCTTCGCCCCCTTATTTTGTTTGTTGTTTTATTTATGTTTCTACCTTTTCTTAGTTATTTAGATAACCAACGTTATATCGTTCCGTTAGCAATCGACGAATATACTATTTCCATATAACATTCTGGGTGTGAACGTAGCCGCGTGTGTGATGACGTAGCTGCGGGATTGGTAGTTACCAGTGCAACCACCGCTCCCTGTTGGATCGACATACTCTACTTACCGCGAACTACAATAGACCTGTGGCCTCGTAGGTCATCATCATAGCTTTGATGTCAAGATATTCCCACATACATCTTGGAGTTTTGTTTGACCGTGAGATGTGGTTGAACATGCACTGTTGTTAAGGCTAGGGTTTGAGTTTTTGTCTTTTTGGTGTCCCCAGTATAGCCCTTGATTATTGGATGTTCAAACCCAGAACTCACATAGCCATCTTTTCTCATACACCCTGGATGAAGATATCTCGTTGGCTCAGTACCATGCAAACATGGATCCAATGATGCACTTTAATTTGCCATTGTCCTTGCAAGCTAGAGATGAACTTGACACCTTGACACAGATGGTTTCTGCCATTTCTCTAGATCCAATGGAAACAAATGAATGGATACTATGTTGGGGGAGATGTGGAATACAGGCCAAACAAATTCTACACATTTACTTTTAGAAATACTCATCCCCCAGCATACATTACAAGCATCTGGAAGTCCAAGTGCATCATGAAGCATAAAGTTTTTGCATGGCTAATGCTCATGGACAGGGTGAATACAAGAGATTTGTTAATTAGAAGACACTTTTCATTGGTGATGATCACAGCTGTCTTCTATGCAACAGTTCCAGTCTAGAGACAAACAAGCACTTGTTCTACGAATGCCAATTTTGCACCGGATGCAGGGACATCATGAGAATACAATGGATCAATTCTGAAAGTATGCAACAAATGTTTGACCAGACAAGCCTTGCATGGCACAAACCCTTGTTTAAGGAAATCACAATTCTTGGGGCATGGAATATATGGAAACAGAGAAACAAGGTGATCTTTGCTGGTGTTCAAGCTTCACACTTTGAGTGGCTAAGAATGGTTAGGGCTGATCCACAAGTATAGGGGATCAATCATAGTCCTTTCGATAAGTAATAGTGTCAAAACCAACGAGGAGCAAAAGGAAATGACAAGTGGTTTTCAGCAAGGTAATTTCTGCAAGCACTGAAATAGTCGGTAACAGGTAGTTTGATAGCAAGATAATTTGTAACGAGCAAGTAACGATAACGGTAAATAAAGTGCAGCAAGGTAGCCCAATCCTTTTGTGGCAAAGGACAGGCCAAAATGGTCTCTTATGATAAGCAAAGCGTTCTTGAGGGTACACGGGAATTTCATCTAGTCACTTTCATCATGTTGGTTTGATTCGTGTTCGCTACTTTGATAATTTGATATGTGGGTGGACCGGTGCTTAGGTGCTCTTCTTACTTGAACAAACCTCCTACTTATGATTAACCCCCTCACAAGCATCCGCAACTACAAGAAAAGTATTAAGATAAAATCTAACCATAGCATTAAACTTTTGGATCCAAATCAGTCCCTTATGAAGTAGCTCATAAACTAGGGTTTAAGCTTCTGTCGCTCTAGCAACCCATCATCTAATAACTACTCCACAATGCATTCCCTTAGGCCCAAATATAGTGAACTTCCATGTAGTGGACGTTAACATGACACCACTAAGGGAATCACAACATACATATCATCAAAATATCGAACACATATCAAGTTCACATGATTACTTGCAACATGACTTCTCCCGTGACCTCAAGAACAAAAGTAACTACTCACAAATGATAAATCATGCTCAAGATCAGAGGGGTATTAAATAGCATAATGGATCTAAACATATAATCTCCCACCAAATAAACCATTTAGTAATCAACTACAAGATGTAATCAACACTACTAGTAACCCACAAGTACCAATCTGAGGTTCCGGTACAAAGATTGAACACAAGAGATGAACTAGGGTTTGAGAGGAGATGGTGATGTTGAAGATGTTGATGGATATTGCCCTCCCAATGATGGGAGAGTTGTTGGTGATGACGATGGCGACGATTTCCCCCTCCGGAAGGGAAGTTCCCCCGGCGGAATCGCTCCACCGGAGGGCAAAAGTGCTCCTGCCCAAGTTCCACCTCGAGACGGCGGCGCTTCGTCCCGAAAGTCCCCTCTTGATTTTTTCAAGGTCAAAATGACCTATATACCAGAAGATGGGCACCGGAGGTGGGCTGAAGAGGGCACAATCCACCAGGGCGCGCCTGGGGGCCCAGGCGCGCCCTGGTGTCCAGTGCTCACCAGGGTGGCCCCATCCAGTAGTTATTTGCTCCAGTATTTTTTATATATTCCAAAACAATTCTCCGTTAATTTTTAGCTCATTTGGAGATGTGCAGAATAGGTAACTCTGACATAGCTTTTTCAGGTCCAGAATTCCAGCTGCCGACATTCTCCCTCTTTGTGTAAACCTTGCATATTATGAGAGAAAGGGCATTAGAATTACTCCATAAAGCATTATTATGCATAAAAACATTATAAATAACAGTAGGAAAACATGATGCAAAATGGACGTATCAACTCCCCCAAACTTAGACCTCACTTGTCCTCAAGCGAAAAACCGAAATCGAAAAACATGCCCACATGCTTAGAGAGAGAGCTGTCGATAAAAATAAAATACGGACATAGAAGCATCATGCTTATTATTATAACAACAAAGAACTTTAACATAAAACTCTATCACACAAGTTTTATCATATAAATTCTCATGAACAAGTAACAATTCATCACAACATTGAAGTATAAAGTATAAACCTTACTGAAAACCAACAAACTATGTTCTCAGTCAACTTTGCAACTACAATTCATCATATTTTTAGGAAGGGTCATGTATCGAAGCCTTTAGGCAAGTCCACATACTCAACCATCATTTAATCTTCTATGATTGCTAACACTCACAGCATACCCATGAACAAAAAGTTTCAACCGGACACATAGAAAGATAGGGGCTTATAGTTTCGCCTCCCAACGTATTCACCTCAAGGGTCATGTCAACAATAATAACTCATGCCCACTCATATCCAACTGGATATATGTGCCTAGATCTTTCCTCGCCACATGATGCTTGCAAAAATAGAAAATAAACAGGAATAGGGAAGAATACTTTGACTCTTACGTAAAAGTAAATGCATAAAAGTAAAAGATAGGCCCTTCGCAGAGGGAAGCAGAGGTTGCCATGCGCTTTTTGTTTGTATGCCAAATCCCTTAATGCAAAAGAACGTCACGTTATATTGCCCCTTATGATAGCAACCTTTATTATACAGTCCATCGCTTTTATTACTTTGCCATCACAAGTTCGTACAACGCAGAATTTTCTCTTACACTAAATGATCCAACACATTTAGAAGCAATTTTTATTGCCTTATTGCACCGATGACAACTTACTTGAAGGATCTACTCAATCCATAGGTAGGTATGGTGCACTCTCAAAATAAGATTTTGGGTTTAAGGGTTTTTGGATGCACAAGTAGTATCTCTACTTAGTGCGGAGTTTTCGGCTAGCAAAGATATTGAGCAATCACCACATGTTGAAGGATCTATGACAATATAACTTCTATGTGAATATGAACAAACATAAATCATTACGCTGTCTTCCTTGTCCAACATCAACAATTTTGACACATAATATTTAATGGGGGCTCACAATCATAAAAGATGTCCAAGATAGTGTATTTGCATGTGAATCTTCTCTTCCCTTATTAATTCTTTCATGAATTGCAGCATTGACCAATGCTATGTTTGTCAATCTCTAATAAATTTTACCACTTATACATTTCCTTATGTGATGTCATTACTTACCATAACATTAGCATATGATCTTTTTCATTTATTTTCCTTTCTTTTTATTGGAACAAAAGAGTAAAGAAATAAAACTCAAACTACTCTTTATTATGTATCTCGCACACGATTACATAGATAGATAGATCACTAAGCAAGCACATGAAAAGAAAGGAACAAACTAAACTTGTATTCAACTAAATCATAGGATAACTAAAGATCGAACTAAAATATATAAAGGCAAAGATAGTGGTGGTGATACGATACCGGTGCACCTTCCCCAAGCTTGGCACAAGCCAGGGGAGTGCCCATACCATGAACTCAAGTCTCCTTTGGTGGGGAAGATGATGATGGTGGTGGCAAAGTAGTAGCGTTGCACTTCAGGCTCAGGAGGTACTCCAATCTACGAATGATGCTCCGGAGGGCGATGACATGCTCTTGCAACAGAATATTTTCACGAGTGAGATATTTATTTTGCACACAAACCGTTTCAATGATCCTAAAAGCTTCAATTTCAGTAGGGGTAAGATGATCATAGTATGGTTGAAGGATGTCTTCTTCTGCTGCTGCTGGAACGGCCTGCCCCACTGATGGAACTTGATCTCCCGTGACTTTCTTAACCATATCACCGTTGATGGTTTTCTCTGGTTCCTCTCTCTTTAGCTCTATCTTCATCAGCCAAACATCCTCTTCTACTTCGTTGGAGGATGGAGAAGACATGATGCCTGGCTTGACAGATCTAACATAAAATAGCAAGAAAGAAGGACAGAAGATTCCTCCGCGATACATTGGTCAATACGTTCGGGGGGTATATAAAGATGTTTTATCTTGGGAAACAAGAAAACGGGAGGAAAACGGAGTCGGGAAGGTTCCCGAGGTGGGCACAACCCACCTGGGCGCGCCAGGCATGCCAGGAGCGCCCTGGTGTCTTGTGCCCTCCTGGTTGTTTCTTATTTTCCTAATTTTTGTAATATTCCAAAACTGACAAAAAATATCTTTGCGGATTTTTTGGAGTCCATTTACTTACCGTATCACATACCTCCTCTTTTTTAGTATTCTGGAGTGTTCCGGATGGTTTCTTTTATGTGCTCCTCCGGTGTCATGGTTTGAATAATATTGCTTTAAACATTAATAGGCGTACCTGAGATATATTGTTTAATTCTTTGCCCATCAACCACCTTTGGGTTTGTACCTTCGGCATTATTAATCTTAATAGCTCCAGAGCGATAAACCTCCTCGATAATATATGGTCCTTCCCATTTAGAGAGAAGTTTTCCTGCAAAGAATCTAAAACGAGAGTTGTACAAAAGAACATATTCTCCAACTTTGAATTCCCGCTTTTGGATTCTTTTGTCATGCCATCTTTTAACTTTTTCTTTAAATAATTTGGCATTTTCATTGGCTTGGGTTCTCCATTCATCTAATGAGCTAATATAAAATAACCTCTTTTCACCGGCAATTTTGAAATCATAATTGAGTTCTTTAATTGCCCAATAAGCTTTATATTCTAACTCCAGAGGCAAATGACAAGCTTTTCCATAAACCATTTTATAAGGAGACATACCCATAGGATTTTTATATGCTATTATGTAGGCCCAAAGTGCATCATCCAATTTCTTAGAACAATTATTTCGGGACCTATTAACAGTTTTTTGAAATATTAGTTTTATTTCTCTATTGCTAAGTTCAACTTGGCCACTAGATTGAGGATGATAGGGTGATGCAATTCTATGGTTAACATCATATTTAGCAAGCATTTTAAGAAAAGCACCATGAGTAAAGTGTGAACCACCATCATTCATTAAATATCTAGGGACTCCAAACCTTGGGAAAATAACTTCTTTAAGCATTTTAATGGAAGTGTTATGATCAGCACTACTAGTTGGAATAGCTTCTACCCACTTAGTAACATAATCAACAACAACCAAAATATGTGTATACCCATTAGAGGAAGGGAAATGTCCCATAAAATCAAAACCCCAAACATCAAATGGTTCAACAGCAAGTGAATAATTCATAGGCATTTCCTGATGCTTACCGATATTACCAATTCTTTGACATTCATCACAAGCTAAAACAAACTTACGGGCATCCTTGAAGAGAGTAGACCAATAAAAACCAGATTGCAATACCTTGTGAGCAGTTCTATCCCCCATATGATGCCCTCCATAAGCTTTGGAGTGACATATCCGTAGGTGTAGCGACCCGACCCGAATGGATCGAATCTCTGTGTTCAAGTGTCATCCCTGGATCGGAAATGCTGACACACACAGTACTTGAGGGATTTATAACAGAGTAGCAATCACACACTTATTACATCGAATGTCTCAAAAGAGAACTGATTACAATAAATATGGCTTAAGGCCATCTAAATAAGATAACAGCGGAAGGCTTGGAAGATAAGGTGAGTCCATCAACTCCAACGGCATAGCTGAGTGCACGACAACGACCTAGCACACCTTACTCTTCGTCTGAAAAGTCTGCAACATGATACGTTGCAGCCCGAAACGGGTCAGCACATGGAATATGCTGGCAATATAACACAGTAGAGCATTGAACAGAATAAATGCTAATACTACATGCATATTTGGCTGGTGGAAAAGCTCTAGGGTTATACTGTTTTGCGAAAAGCCAATTTTTCCCTACAACAAAGGAATATATTTTATTTAACTATCATGGTGGTTGTTGAACATTGAGAAGGTAAAACCCCCTCTCAATCCCAATTAAAAGAAATCATTAATCCCAACCAATTAATTTAGAGTGATGGGATTCAATATGACGATCCAAGAACCAGATACTCAAGATGTCCATAACCGGGGACACGGCTAATCATGATTAGTTTGTACACTCTGCAGAGGTTTGTGCACTTTTCCCCACAAGACTCGATCTCCTCCATTGGATTTCTCGCACTACATGGTGTTTGAGAAACGGATGACCGAGACACAGTCTTTCAGAAACATTTACTCTTTACTCTGGGTAGACAGTTACACCTACTTTCCCCTACATCTGCTAGCCTACCACTGAAAGAGGTCATGTAACATACTCAACTATGCTAGAGCCCATAATATCTTGTGGCTGCACACGGAAGTTTCTAGCATGAATAATCTTATGATCCCTTTGAGCCTGGGTGGCGGACCGTAGGAGGATCACACGGTATATCCCCGGGATCTCCTAGGACAACACTGGTATATCCCCAGGTGCCCAAACAAGCAATCCACCCAGATGTGTATAAAGTTGCCACCTTAAGTTGACCTTAATTAAAAATCTCACATCTGTCATGGATACACTCAAAACCCAATCCACTCTACGAGCATAGCATGGCAACATAAGCATAGCGTAGAAGTAACTCCCAGGGTTTGTTATTAAAAAGGGCAATAGGTTCTACCTCATCATCTACTTCCCAGTACCCACACGTTAATCACATCCTAATCATGCAATATTTGAGGGTCGAAACAATGCATAAAAACTGGGTAACGAGGAAGTATGTCAATGTGTTACTTGCCTTGCTGACGATCTGCAAATCCTAGAGACTCGTAGTAGCACGCTTCGCACTCCGGGTACTCTATCGCAAACAAACAATAGCATACATAAGCAATCAAGCGAAGATGCACGGGTAAAACCCAGATAAGAAGATCTAACCAGAAAGTTCAACTGAAGAACTCTGGTTTGCAAAAAGAATCAAATCAAACAAAGCACCTAAACTCAAACTGCGAAAGAAACAAGCTTCGATTACTACTGGACTAAAGTCAATTTTACAGTACAAAAACTTGTTTAAGTTGGTTAAACAGAAAGAGGGCTTCGAGACGAAGATCTAGGCGCTTGAATCGCCTGATTCCGACAAACGAGCGAAAAGTTATATCTAAACGAAAATCGGATCAGGAATCGCGATCGAAAATAATCCGGAAAAATCCGAGAAAAAAAAACTAACAACAGGCTAACGAACGAACGTTCGCTGTCTGCGGTTAAACGGTGAAAACCGTTCGTTAAAACGAACGTACGGACGAACGTCCGCTGGATATTAACCGACGGAAAACCAAACGAACCGAAAAAAAAACGCATCTAGGGTTTAAACAAAACCATCGGTTTTTCTCACGAAAACCGACGGCGGCGGCGGCTACCTCCGGCGGTCGGCGGGACGGCGGCGGCGGCGAGCGGCTCCGGCGGCGGGGTCGGGCGGCGGCGGCGTCCGGCGGTGGCGGCGGCTCCGGCGGCGGCGAGCGGCGGCAGCGGCAGCAGCAGCGTGCGGCGGCGGCGGCGGCTTCGGCGGCGGGGTCGGGCGGCGGCGGCGGCTTGGGGCTCCAGGGGGGGCCCCGGGTCGGCTTTTAAAGAGGGGGAGGGGGTGGCGGCTTGGGGAAGGGGCGACGGGGCGGAGGCGGCGTCGGCTCGGACTCCCTGGAGGAGTCCGGCTCGGGGACGAGGACGAAGGCGGCGCGGCGAGGGCGTTGCCGGGCCGGCTGGGCTTCGGCCCAGTTCGGTCCGGCGGATTTTTTTTTTTAAAATAAATCCTGACGCAGAAAAACAAAGAAAAGAAATACTAAACGGACTCCAAAAATCCTGAAATAAATTTTCCCCGTCCTCTAGAAATATAGCGGACGAGATGAACATTTATTTGGGCCTAAAATGCAATTTTGAAAAACGCGTATTTTTCTAAATTCAAATAAAATTGCAATAAAAATCCAAATAAAATTTATTTGATTTTAATATTTTTCCTCCAATATTCCATTTATTTTGGAGAAGTCATATTATCTCCTCTCATATATTTTTAATATGAAATATTTTCGGAGAGAAAAATAGTTAAACCAAATTGATCCTTGTTTCAATATTTGAGAAAAATTCAAATATGAAAATGGTGAAATCCCCAACTCTCTCTGTGGGTCCTTGAGTTGCTCAGGATTTCGAGGATCGCAAAACAAAATGCATTAAAATATGATATGCAATGATGATCTAATGCATAACATTCCAAATTGAAAATTTGGGATGTTACAAACCTACCCCCCTTAAGATGAATCTCGCCCTCGAGATTCGGGTTGGCTAGAAAACAGGTGTGGGTGGTCCTTCCGGAGGTCTTCTTCGTGCTCCCAGGTGGCTTCATCCTCGGTGTGGTGGCTCCACTGAACTCTGCAAAACTTGATAACTTTGTTGCGTGTAACTCGGCTGGCAAACTCGAGAATCTTGACGGGTTTCTCCTCGTAGGTTAGGTCACTTTCCAACTGAATTGCTTCCAGGGGCACTGTATCTCTTAGAGAAATATCAGCCATCTCCGCATGGCACTTCTTTAACTGGGAAACGTGAAACACATCATGAACTCCTGACAGTCCTTCGGGCAATTCCAACCTGTAGGCAACTTCTCCCATCCGTTCCACAACACGATACGGTCCTACAAACCTCGGGGCTAACTTTCCTTTAACTCCAAAACGTTTCACTCCTCGTAAGGGTGATACTCGTAGATATGCTCTGTCTCCAATTTCATAGGTTACCTCCTTGCGTTTTGGATCGGCATAACTCTTCTGTCTGGACTGGGCTACTTTCAGTCTATCTCGAATCAGCTTAACCTTCTCTTCGGATTCCTTAATCAAATTCGGTCCAAACAACTGTCGGTCTCCAACTTCATCCCACATCAACGGTGTTCTGCACCTCCTTCCATACAAAGCCTCGAAAGGTGCCATCTTCAAACAGGCTTGGTAGCTGTTGTTGTATGAGAACTCCGCGTAGGGCAGATTGTCATCCCAACTAGATCCATAATCTAGCGCACAAGCTCTTAACATGTCCTCCAGGATCTGATTGACTCTCTCGGTCTGTCCATCTGTCTGCGGATGAAAAGCTGTACTAAACTCTAGCCTGGTTCCCAATGTCTGGTGTAGTTGGCGCCAAAACTTTGAGGTAAACTGGGTTCCTCTATCTGATACGATGGTCCTCGGAACTCCGTGCAGACATACGATCCTGGTCATATATATCTTGGCCAACTTCGCACTCGTATATGTGGTTTTCACTAGAATAAAGTGAGCTACTTTGGTCAAACGATCCACTACTACCCAGATAGAATCATATCCTGATCGGGTCCTGGGTAATCCGGTGATGAAATCCATGCCAAGTTTATCCCACTTCCATTCGGGTATTGGCATAGGCTGTAGCAATCCTGCGGGCTTCTGATGCTCTGCCTTCACTCTCTGACATACATCACATACGGCTACATACTCAGCAATATCCCTCTTCATACCCGTCCACCAGAAACGCTCTTTTAAATCCAAATACATCTTGGTGTTTCCGGGGTGTATCGAGTATGGCGAGTCATGAGCCTCCTGTAGTATCAACTTCCTGATCTCGGCATTATGGGGTACATACACACGGTCCTCAAACCATAAGGTGTCGTGCTCATCTTCACGAAAACCTTTGGCTTTTCCTTTGCGCATTCTATCCTTTATCTCGGCAATTTCTTTGTCATCTTTCTGAGCTTCTCGAATCCTTCCCAATAATGTTGACTGAACTTCCATAACTGCGACAAAACCTCTAGGGACTATCCCTAAACGAAACTCCCTGAGATCTTCGGATAACCCCTTTGGTAAACCTTCGCTTTTGAGGGTATTGACATAACTCTTCCGGCTCAAAGCGTCTGCTACGACATTGGCCTTTCCTGGATGATAATGCAACTTCATATCATAATCCTTTATAAGTTCCAACCATCTCCTCTGCCTGAGGTTCAGCTCCTTCTGAGTGAAAATATACTTCAAGCTCTTGTGATCCGTGTACACATCACAACGGTTCCCAATAAGAAAATGTCTCCAAGTCTTAAGTGCATGAACTACAGCTGCTAACTCCAAGTCATGCATGGCATAATTCAACTCATGCGGCCGAAGCTGACGTGAGGCATATGAAACAACTCTTCCTTCCTGCATAAGTACTCCTCCCAGTCCTAAGCGAGAAGCGTCGCAATACACTTGGAAATCCTTGCGTATATCTGGCAGAATCAGAACTGGGGCTGTAACCAAACGTTTCTTCAGTTCCTGAAAACTTGCCTCACATTCATCTGTCCATTTGAACTTAGTGTCCTTCTTCAGTAACTCCGTCATAGGCTTCGCAATCTTAGAAAAATTCTCGATAAATCTCCGATAATATCCTGCAAGTCCAAGAAAACTGCGGATCTCCCCCACTGAGATGGGTGCCAACCACTCAGTGACAGACTGAACCTTAGTGGGCAACTTATACTTATCCACGAATCCCCTTGATATGTATGAATGCGATGCACCAGTATCGAAAAGAACAATTGCAATAAAAGACTTAACCAAAAACTTACCGATAACTGCATCAGGCTGCTCCTCAACCTCCTCCACGTTCACGTGGTTCACTTGTCCTCGGTTGAATGGATTGGGCTTCTTCCGAGCGCTTCCATTACCATTGCCGTTCCTCAATTCTGGACATTCGTTGGCATAATGTCCCGTCTTCCCGCACTTGAAACAGGTAATGTGGCTTTGATCCTTCTTGGCGGGTGTGGCTGGGTTAGAGCGGTTCTGATTGCTGCCTGCTCCATTTCCATTTCCATTCTTGTGGCCATTATGGTTGTGCGAACTTCCTCCATTGTGGTTATGACCTCCATGGTTATGAACAAGCCCTCCCGAGTTCGGGGTGAACCGGGGCTTCTGCTGAGCTCCTGAGTTGAACTTCCCTTGTCCATACTTCCTCTTGCGGCTATCAATCTGCTGCTGCTTCCCTTCAATCATAAGAGCTTTGTCTACCAACTCCTGGTAGTTGTTGAATGTTGCCACCATCAACTGCATACTCAGCTCATCATTCAACCCTTCCATAAACTTCTCCTGCTTCGCGGCATCAGTGGCCACATCATCCGGGGCATAGCGAGCTAATTTACTGAACTCATCCACGTACTGCCCCACAGTACGGTTTCCCTGGCGTAAGTTGCGAAACTCACGCTTCTTCATGCTCATAGCTCCTGCTGAGACATGTGCAGTGCGGAAAGCTTGCTGAAACTGATCCCAAGTGACATTGGCTATAGGGAATGTGGCTGTGTAATTCTCCCACCATGAGGCTGCGGGTCCATCCAATTGATGTGCGGCAAAACGCACCTTCTCAGCGTCTGTGCATCCTGCGGTGGTCAACTCCCTTCCAATCCTGCGTAGCCAGTCATCCGCAACTATTGGCTCGGTGCTACTGGAAAACACCGGCGGCTGCAACCTCAGAAAACGGGCTAAGTTGTCAACTGGTGGTGGTGGCGGTGGGTTGTTGTTGTTGTTGTTGCCTTGGTTCTGAACTAGTAGCTGCATCAGGGTATTCTGCTGTTGAATCAATTGAGTGAGCTCCGGTGGGAAAACAAATCCGGTGTCGCGTCTCGGAGGCATCTGATGGGTTTAGAGGGAAGAGATTAGAATAGAGTAAGGTCTAGTGAGAAGGCACTACCCATATGCACATGAGACAAACACATTCATAACACACCACTCAATTCAAGCAAGAGCATACAATCGATCTAACTACCGTTACAAAAGTGCTCGGACTATTACTATTTACATGGGGAAAATACTAATGATAATATGGTGGTCATCTAGAAATTTTGATCGGTGGAAGACTCCATGATATCCGCTCCAGCTTCGTCTTCATAATCATCATCACTACTGTCGGGGTCGGAGTCGGTGTCGTCGATGATGATGTAGTCTTCAGATCGAATTTCCTCAGGTTCGTCGTCTTCTTCTCCGGGCGCGGGGTCTCCCATGAATACTCCTAGCTTCCTTGTCAGGTCGTCATTCTTTTCCACTAGTATTGTGATTTCCTCCTCGTATCCATCGCGTGTAGACTTGAGTTCCTCTTCTAGCTCCATGTTCCTGGTCATCACCTTCTTCAAATCTATCATGCTTGCACACATCTGGTTCTCCTGTTGACGAATGTGCTGGTTTAACTCCTGGATGAAAGCTGCAATGGACCTGTCCCTCCGGGTGCTGATCATCTCCCATTGCTCATCTCGGCGCCCACATAACTGGTAGATTGTGTCCTTAAGATCCTTGTGATACACTTCGCCGATGCGTCCCATGGCGATGTGGGCTGCCATGCTCTTTCCTAGACTCCAGGTTGGTGCATCAAAGGAAAACTCTATGGGCTCCGTAACTGGCGTGAATGTCCTTCCCGGAATTTGAACTCGAATCATCCAACGCTCCCCTTCTGGTATAGTGGTGGTGTAGGTCTCGGTGAAGCTTGGTATTCCGATGTTCAGGTACCTAGTGACTTCCTTCAAGTGTCGTCCAAAAGGTGTGTCTTCATCCGGTTGTGTAAACTTGTTCCTTGAGTCCGCCATCCTAGAGAATAGAAGATGGAGAGAATTCAGAAATAAGTAGAGAAGAGTGACCTATGGCTTTTCTTAGTGGTCGTGTCCTACAGTCAGCGTGTGCTCTGATACCATCTTTGTAGCGACCCGACCCGAATGGATCGAATCTCTGTGTTCAAGTGTCATCCCTGGATCGGTAATGCTGACACACACAGTACTTGAGGGATTTATAACAGAGTAGCAATCACACACTTATTACATCGAATGTCTCAAAAGAGAACTGATTACAATAAATATGGCTTAAGGCCATCTAAATAAGATAACAGCGGAAGGCTTGGAAGATAAGGTGAGTCCATCAACTCCAACGGCATAGCTGAGTGCACGACAACGACCTAGCACACCTTACTCTTCGTCTGAAAAGTCTGCAACATGATACGTTGCAGCCCGAAACGGGTCAGCACATGGAATATGCTGGCAATATAACACAGTAGAGCATTGAACAGAATAAATGCTAATACTACATGCATATTTGGCTGGTGGAAAAGCTCTAGGGTTATACTGTTTTGCGAAAAGCCAATTTTTCCCTACAACAAAGGAATATATTTTATTTAACTATCATGGTGGTTGTTGAACATTGAGAAGGTAAACCCCCCTCTCAATCCCAATTAAAAGAAATCATTAATCCCAACCAATTAATTTAGAGTGATGGGATTCAATATGACGATCCAAGAACCAGATACTCAAGATGTCCATAACCGGGGACACGGCTAATCATGATTAGTTTGTACACTCTGCAGAGGTTTGTGCACTTTTCCCCACAAGACTCGATCTCCTCCATTGGATTTCTCGCACTACATGGTGTTTGAGAAACGGATGACCGAGACACAGTCTTTCAGAAACATTTACTCTTTACTCTGGGTAGACAGTTACACCTACTTTCCCCTACATCTGCTAGCCTACCACTGAAAGAGGTCATGTAACATACTCAACTATGCTAGAGCCCATAATATCTTGTGGCTGCACACGGAAGTTTCTAGCATGAATAATCTTATGATCCCTTTGAGCCTGGGTGGCGGACCGTAGGAGGATCACACGGTATATCCCCGGGATCTCCTAGGACAACACTGGTATATCCCCAGGTGCCCAAACAAGCAATCCACCTAGATGTGTATTAAAGTTGCCACCTTAAGTTGACCATTAATTAAAAATCTCACATCTGTCATGGATACACTCAAAACCCAATCCACGTCTACGAGCATAGCATGGCAACATAAGCATAGCGTAGAAGTAACTCCCAAGGGTTTGTTATTAAAAAGGGCAATAGGTTCTACCTCATCATCTACTTCCCAGTACCCACACGTTAATCACATCCTAATCATGCAATATTTGAGGGTCGAAACTAATGCATAAAAACTGGGTAACGAGGAAGTATGATCAATGTGTTACTTGCCTTGCTGACGATCTGCAAATCCTAGAGACTCGTAGTAGCACGCTTCGCACTCCGGGTACTCTATCGCAAACAAACAATAGCATACATAAGCAATCAAGCGAAGATGCACGGGTAAAACCCAGATAAGAAGATCTAACCAGAAAGTTCAACTGAAGAACTCTGGTTTGCAAAAAGAATCAAATCAAACAAAGCAACTAAACTCAAACTGCGAAAGAAACAAGCTTCGATTACTAATCTGGACTAAAGTCAAATTTTACAGTATCAAAAACTTGTTTAAGTTGGTTAAACAGAAAGAGGGCTTCGAGACGAAGATCTAGGCGCTTGAATCGCCTGATTCCGACAAACGAGCGAAAAGTTATACTAAAACGAAAATCGGATCAGGAATCGCGATCGAAAATAATCGCGGAAAAATCCGAGAAAACAAAAAACTAACGAACAGGCTAACGAACGAACGTTCGCTGTCTGCGGTTAAACGGTGAAAACCGTTCGTTAAAACGAACGTACGGACGAACGTCCGCTGGATAATTAAACCGACGGAAAACCAAACGAACCGAAAAAAAAACGCATCTAGGGTTTAAACAAAAACCGATCGGTTTTTCTCACGAAAACCGACGGCGGCGGCGGCTACCTCCGGCGGTCGGCGGGACGGCGGCGGCGGCGAGCGGCTCCGGCGGCGGGGTCGGGCGGCGGCGGCGTCCGGCGGCGGCGGCGTCCGGCGGCGGCGGCGTCCGGCGGTGGCAGCGGCTCCGGCGGCGGCAAGCGGCGGCAGCAGCAGCGTGCGGCGGCGGCGGCGGCTCCGGCGGCGGGGTCGGGCGGCGGCGGCGGCTTGGGGCTCCAGGGGGGGCCCCGGGTCGGCTTTTAAAGAGGGGGAGGGGGTGGCGGCTTGGGGAAGGGGCGACGGGGCGGAGGCGGCGTCGGCTCCGACTCCCTGGAGGAGTCCGGCTCGGGGACGAGGACGAAGGCGGCGCGGCGAGGGCGTTGCCGGGCCGGCTGGGCTTCGGCCCAGTTCGGTCCGGCGGATTTTTTTTTTTTAAATAAATCCTGATGCAGAAAAACAAAGAAAAGAAATACTAAACGGACTCCAAAAATCCTGAAATAAATTTTCCCCGTCCTCTAAAAATATAGCGGACGAGATGAACATTTATTTGGGCCTAAAATACAATTTTGAAAAACGCGTATTTTTCTAAATTCAAATAAAATTGCAATAAAAATCCAAATAAAATATTTATTTGATTTTAATATTTTTCCTCCAATATTCCATTTATTTTGGAGAAGTCATATTATCTCCTCTCATATATTTTTAATATGAAATATTTTCGGAGAGAAAAATAGTTAAACCAAATTGATCCTTGTTTCAATATTTGAGAAAAATTCAAATATGAAAATGGTGAAATCCCCAACTCTCTCTGTGGGTCCTTGAGTTGCTCAGGATTTCGAGGATCGCAAAACAAAATGCATTAAAATATGATATGCAATGATGATCTAATGCATAACATTCCAAATTGAAAATTTGGGATGTTACAGTAGGACTTGTTCCTGTTCATGCTCAGGTACACAACGTCTAATAATACCATCTGCTCCTTCTTTATAAAGATGTGGGTCATCCCAAAAGTAATGTCTTAAATCATAGAAGAATTTTTTCTTTTGTTGATATGTGAAACTAGGTGGTATGTATTTAGCAACAATATAATTAGTATAGTCGGCATACCAAGGAGTGTTATGAGAAACATTTATTGCAGCTAGTTGTTCATCAGGAAAGCTATCATCAATAGGTAGTGGGTCATCAAGAATATTCTCTAACCTAGACAAGTTATCAGCTACGGGGTTCTCAGCTCCTTTTCTATCAGTAATATGTAAATCAAATTCTTGTAGCAAAAGAACCCACCTAATGAGTCTGGGTTTAGTATCTTTCTTTTCTATAAGATATTTAATAGCAGCATGATCAGTGTGAACAATTACTTTGGAATCAACAATGTAAGACCTGAATTTATCACAACCAAACACAACTGCTAAAAATTCTTTTTCAGTAGTAGCATAATTTCTTTGGGCACTGTCTAGAGTTTTGCTAGCATAATGGATAACATTTAATTTCTTATCAACTCTTTGTCCTAGAACAGCACCAACAGCATAATCACTAGCATCACACATAATTTCAAAAGGCAAGTTCCAATCAGGTGGTTGAACAATAGGTGCAGAAGTTAAGGCTTTCTTAAGTGTTTCAAAAGCTTCTACACGGTCATCATAAAAAAATGGAACATCATTTTGTAAAAGATTTGTAAGCGGCCTAGAAATTTTGGAGAAGTCTTTAATAAACCTCCTATAGAAACCAGCATGACCAAGGAAACTACGAATACCTTTAACATCTTTAGGACATGGCATTTTCTAAATTGCATCAACTTTAGCTTTATCCACCTCAATACCTCATTCAGAAATTTTATGCCCCAAGATAATACCTTCATTAACCATAAAGTGGCACTTCTCCCAATTCAAGACAAGATTAGTTTGCTCACATCTGTGCAAAACTCGATCAAGGTTGCTCAAGCAATCATCAAAAGAAGTTCCATAAACAGAAAAATCATCCATGAAAACCTCAACAATCTTTTCACAAAAATCAGATAATATAGCAATCATACATCTTTGAAAGGTAGCAGGTGCATTGCATAAACGAAAAGGCATACGTCTATAAGCATAGGTTCCAAATGGGCAAGTAAAGGTGGTTTTCTCTTGATTAGGTTGTGAAACAGGTATTTGAGAAAAACTAGAATATCCATCAAGAAAACAAAAGTGTGTGTGCTTAGATAATCTTTCCAACATTTGATCAATAAAAGGCAAAGGGTAATGATCTTTTCTAGTTGCCTTATTTAATTTTCTAAAATCAATTACCATTCTATAACCAGTAACAATTCTTGTGGCATAAGTTCATTTTTATCATTAGGAACAATAGTAATACCTCCCTTCTTAGGGACACAATGAACAGGACTTACCCATCTACTATCAGCTATGGGATAGATTATAGCTGCTTCCAGAAGCTTTAAAATTTTAGTTCTTGCCACTTCTTTCATTTTAGGATTAAGACGTCATTGATGATCAACAACGGGTTTAGCATCAGGTTCCATATTAATCTTGTGCTGATAGAGAGTGGGACTAATGCCCTTAAGATCATTAAGAGTATATCCAATAGCAGCTTGATGCTTCTTCAGAATTTTTAATAATCTTTCTTCTTCATGTTCTGAAAGGTTAGCACTAATAATAACAGGATATATCTTTTTCTCATCAAGATAAGCATATTTGAAAGTGTCAAGAAATTGTTTTAATTCAGACACAGGATCACCTTTAGGTGGAGGAGGACCTCCTAGAGTTTCAATAGGCAAATTGTGTTTGAGCAGAGGTCGTTGTTCAAAGAAAATTTTATCTATTTCATTTCTTTCATGCATATGCATATCATTTTCATGGTCTAGCAAATATTGTTCTAGTGGATCAGTAGGAGGCACGGCAATAGAAGTAAGAACAATTATTTCATCCTTACTAGGTAATTCCTTCTTATGAGGTTTTCTATTAAACTTGGAAAAATTAAATTCATGAGACTCATCACCAAAGCGAACACTTATAGTTTGTTTATGACAATCTATAGTAGCATTGACAATGTTCAAGAAAGGTCTACCAAAGATAATGGGACAAAAGTCACCTTGTGGGGAACCAAAAACTTAAAAATCTGTAGGGTATTTTATTTTCCCACACAAGACTTCAACATCTCTAACAATCCCAAGTGTTATGATGGTGTCTCTATTAGCAAGTTTAATAGTAACATTTATGTCTTCTATTTCAGCGGGTGCTATGTCATTCATAATTTCTTGGTATAAGGTAAAAGGAATAGCACTCATGCTAGCACCTAAGTCACATAAACCATGATAACAATGATCTCTTATTTTAACTGAGATAACAGGCATGCCAACAACAGGTCTATGTTTATCTTTTTCATCGGGTTTGGCAATTCTATCAGCTTCATCACAGAAGTAAATAACATGCCTATCAATATTTTCTACCTGGAGATCTTTAACCATAGCAACACTAGGTTCTACTTTAATTTGTTCAGCAGGTTTAGGTGCTCTAATATTACTTTTGTGAACCACAGTTGAAACCTTAGCATGTTCCTTTATCCTAACAGGGAAAGGTGGTTTTTCAATATAAGCAGTAGGCACAACTGGATCAACATTGTAAACAATAGTTTCATCTTTAACTATGACCGGTTCTTTGATTTCTTCTTTAATAGGGGGATGATATTTAAACCACTTCTCCTTAGGGAGATCAACATAAGTAGCAAAAGATTCAGAAAAAGAGGCTACTATCTCAGAGTCAAGTCCATATTTAGTGCTAAACTTGTGAAAAGCATCGGTATTCATAAAAGATTTAACACAATCAAATTCAAGCTTAATACTTGACTATTTACCTTCGTCGAGTTCCCAATCTTCAGAATTGCGTTTAATTCTTTCTAAAAGATCCCACCTGAATTCAATAGTTTTCTTCATAAAAGAATTAGTACAAGAAGTATCGAGCATGGATTGATCATCACGAGAAAGCCGAGCATTAAAATTCTGAATGATAATTTCTCTAGAGAGCTCATGATTGGGGCATGAATATAACATTGACTTAAGCCTCCCCTAAGCTAGAGCAATACTTTCTCCTTCATGAGGCCAAAAATTATATATATAATTCTGATCATGATGAACTAGATGCATAGGATAATTTTTTTGGTGGAATTCCAGTTTCAATCGATTCCAGTTCCAAGATCCAATATCATCGCATAGCCTATACCATGTCAATGCTTTTCCCCTTCAAAGATAAAGGAAAAACCTTCTTCTTAGCTTCATCTCCGGATATACCTGCAAGCTTACATAATCCACAAATTTCATCCACATATATCAAGTGCATATCAGGATGTTCAGTTCCATCTCCTACATAAGGTTTAGCTAGCAGTTGTTCTATCATACCCGAAGGAATTTCATAACCAATATTTTCAGTAGGTGCAGTAGGTTGAGGGGCAACTAATTGTGCTTCTGGTCGAGGTGAAGATACCCCGAACAAACCCCTCAAAGGATGGTTCTCCATAGTAACAAGTGACAATAAATTTCAGCACCTAGTAATAATTTTTCCTTACCAAGAGCGCTTCACTCCCTGGCAACGGCACCAGAAAAGAGCCTTGATGACTGATATGTCTCAAACGTATCTATAAGTTTTGATTGTTCCATGCTGTTATATTATCATTCTTGGATGTTTTACAATCATTTTATATCATTTTTTGGTACTAACCTATTGACATAATGCCCAGAGCCAGTTGCTGTTTTCTGCTTGTTTTTTACATCGCAGGAAATCAATACCAAACGGAGTCCAAATGCAGTGAAACTTTTTGTGGATTTTTTTTTGGACCAGAAGACACCAGATGGGCCAGAGAAGCACTTGAGGGGAGCTCCGAGGGGAGCACAACCCACCAGGCCCAGGCGCGCCCAGGTGGGTTGTGCCCACCTCGGTGGCCTCTCGCACCGCCTCTTTGCTCTATGAATACCCCAATATTCCATAAACCCTAGGGGAGTCGACGAAAATCACTTCCAGCCGCCACAAGTTACAGAAACCACAGATCCAATCTAGACACCATCACGGAGGGGTTCATCATCCTCATTGGTGCCTCTCCGATGATGCGTGAGTAGTTCATTGTAGACCTACGGGTCCGTAGGCAGTAGCTAGATGGCTTTCTCTCTCTCGTTTGATTCTCAATACAATGGTCTCTTGGAGATCCATATGATGTAACTCTTTTTGCGGTGTGTTTGTTGGGATCCGATGAACTTTGAGTTTATGATCAGATCTATGTTTTTATCCATGAAAGTTATTCGAGTCTTCTTTGATCTCTTATATGCATGATTGCTTATAGCCTCGTATTTCTTCTCCGATATTTGGGTTTTGTTTGGCCAACTTGATCTATTTATCTTGCAATGGGAAGAGGTGCTTTGTGATGGGTTCGATCTTACGGTGCTTGATCCCAGTGACAGAAGGGGAACCGACACGTATGTATCGTTTCTATTAAGGATAACAAGATGGGGTCTATTTCTACATAAATAGATCTTGTCTACATCATGTCATCATTCTTATTGCATTACTCCATTTTTCCATGAACTTAATACACTAGATGCATGCTAGATAGCGGTCGATGTGTGGAGTAATAGTGGTAGATGCGGGCAGGAGTCGGTCTACCAATCTTGGACGTGATGCCTATATAATGATCATTGCCTAGATATCGTCATGATTATTTGAAGTTCTATCAATTGCCCAACAGTAATTTGTTTACCCACCGTATGCTATTTTTCTCGAGAGAAGCCACTAGTGAAACCTACGACCCCCGGGTCTATTTTCTCATCATATATTTTCAGATCTATTTGCTATTTGCCTTCGCGATCTATTTTTATTTGCTTTTATTTTCAGATCTATTAATCCAAAAATACAAAAATACCTTGCTGCAAATTTTTTACTTATTTATTTTATCTCGTGTTCCCGCGAGATCTATTTATCCAATCTACTACAATTTTACCTATCCTTTTACCCGTGAGGGATTGACAACCCCTCTCTTACGTCGGGTTGCAAGTATTTGTTCTTTGTGTGCAGGAGCTGTTTACGTGGTGTTGCGTGGTTCTCCTACTAGTTCGATAACCTTGGTCTCATCACTGAGGGAAATACCTACCGTTGCTATGCTGCATCATCCCTTCCTCTTTGGGGAAATACCAACGTAGTCCAAGCAAATATCAAAAGGAATTTCTGGCGCCGTTGCCGGGGAGACATCATCAACATCTACTAGGTTCCTAATCACAAATCTCATCTCCTTGCAATTTACATTATTTGCCATTTGCCTCTTATTTTCCTCTCCCCCACTTCACAAAAAATTTGCCGTTTCATTCGCCCTCTTTTTCGTTCGCCGTTTTCTCGTCAGATCTATTTTTGTGTGCAATCTTGTTGACCACTTTTTGTCGTCATGGATAGTTCTTCCTCTATTGCGTACACCCCCGAGAACGAAGTTCTCAACTTTAAACAAAGGGGAGGGGAGAATTTAAAAGATGCTTGGTATAGGATTTGCAATGCTCATAATAGATCTATCCGTAAGCAATCTACCATTGTTCTTCTTCGCTGTTTTTATGTGGGCATCACCACTTGGCATAGATTCGTCCTTGATACGATTACCGGTGGAAATTTCTTGATGTGTCCCTCCCTTGATGCTTTTAATGCTATGTGAAATTTAGTGGGTTCACCACCGCTTATGATCAATGAAACAACTTTGACTCTCGAGCATGTTATGGAAAGACTAGATGCTATTGAAAAGTAAATGCTTACCGAAGAACATATTGAAAACTTGGATAAAAAGATGCATAATTTTGCTACTAAATTTGGGTCAAAAGCGGGAGAAGTTTTTAAGTTGTTAAAAGAAAAGGGGACTATAATTCATGAAAGAATTGAAGAAAGCCCTTCTAGGATTGATAAACTGGAAGAAATCTTTAGTAATTTAAGTACGGCTTTTGCTTCCGCCAAAACTCCTGTAAAAATTGGCAAGACTACTCAAGTTACTAAAAACAAGGGTGCAACTTCTAGTAATGATAAAGGAGATCTTAAGATGATTAGTATCCACCCCAATTTTATTGAAGTGATAAGAGACCCTTTTTGCAAGAATGATTTTTTCAATCTCGTTCCAAGAAGTATTGTCATTGAGAATTTATATGCTAAATCCTTGAAGAATTCTAAGTGTTTGATTGAAGAGTTGGAGAACAAAGATGACAAAACTTAGATCCTTTGCATTATGCCTAGCTAGGGGCGTAAAACGATAGCGCTCGTTGGGAGGCAACCCAACTTGTATCTCTTTGCTTTCTGGTTTTCTTGCTGTTTTCAATAAAATACCCAATTATGCCTCTGATTAGATGTGTTTTTGTGGTTTAAATTAGTGTTTGTGCCAAGCAAAGCCTTTGGGATGATTTGGGTGATAGTTGATTTCACCTTGTTGGAAAACAGAAACTTTTGCGTCCAGTAAAACAATTTTGAAATTCACAAAAGATACGAAAAATTCTGAATTTTTTACACAAGATTGATATACAAATTTACTCTGTTTTCCTAATTTTTCAGAATTTTTGGAGTTACATAATATGAGAACAATTCGTATATTTGCAGACTATTATGTTTTTGACAGATTCTGTTTTCTTTGCATTGTGTACTTATTTTGACGAATCTATGGTTTTATTTGAAGAGTTTTTGCCATAGAAAAGTTGGAATACAGTATATATAATGCAAGAACAAAATTTGAATGGGTTTTCTACAGTACTTAAAGTAAAGATTGGTTTTCTTATACTAACGGATCTCACGAAGGTTTTGTTGAGTTTTGTGTGATTGAAGTTTTCAAGTTTTGGGTGAGATCACGATGGATGAAGGAATAAGGAGTAGCAAAAGGCTAAGCTTGGGGATGCCCGAGGCACCCCAAGATAATATTAAAGAAGTATCAAGCAACTAAGCTTGGGGATGCCCCCGAGTGGCGTCCCCTCTTTCTTCTAACGACCATCGGTATTTTACTTGGAGCTATATTTTTATTCGTCACATATTATGAGTTTTGCTTGGAGCGTCTTGTATGATATGAGTCTTTGCTTGTTTTGCTTTTTATTTTAAGTCTTGAATCCTTGCTGGACACACCTTTTTGAGAGAGCCAAAAATTATGCTATGCTTGCTCCTATGCTTCACTTAAATATTTTTAGAGCTATGGAATTGCTCTAGTGCTTCACTTATATCTTTTTGAGCACGGTGTGCTTTGTTATTTTCGAAAAAATGCTCTCATGCTTCACTTAGATTTATTTGGGAGTTAGTAAAATTTTAAAGAAACTCTCTCTTGCTTCACTTAAATTAATTTGAGAGAAATAAATATTATGCTCGTGTTCTTCACTTATATTTGTTTGAGCTTAGTAAAAGAAACATATGAAATTAGTTCCAAAGTGATAGATATCCAAGAAGGATATAATAAAAACTTTCCTGAAGATCATTGGACAAAATAAACTTGATTCTTAGTAATAGTTTTGAGATATGACGATATGCTATGTGAGTCATCTTGATGAGTAATTATGCTTTAATAAGAATATTGGTGTTAAGGTTTGTGATTCCCTATGCAAGCACGAAAGTCAATAGTTATGCAATGAAATTATATCCTACTTGTGGTGCATTATTCGGTGTTAATTATGCTTAATGCTTGCTTACGAGATTTTTCGTTTCTTGGTTGGACGCTTCTCAATCTTTTTGCTAGCCTTCATTTGCACTAAGTATGATCACTACTTGAGCATCCAAAACCCTTTAAACCAGTCTTGCCATATGAGTCCACTATACCTACCTATATGCAGTATTTCTGTGCCGTTCAAAGCAAATTTGTATGTGCCATCTCTAATTTTCAAAATAAATTTCTCTTTTGTGTGCTCGTACCGCTCGCGAGGCGATGAGGGGTGGCCGATATTTTTCCATGCTAGATGTGTTATTCTCACGATGAGTGTTTAGTCACTTGTCATTGCACGAGAGTACGTCAAAGGTATTACGGATGCCCAGTCCCGAAATGAAAAATGAATTTACTTTATGTTATCAAATAATAAATTCCTTGGAAAGTGTTGGTATGGAGGGCACCCGTGGATACGGCTAGCCATGGAAAGTGAAAGTATGGTGGAAAAAGGAATAAACTTTAATTTCTGTTTGGGAACCGCCTATGATATATCTAGCATGGAAAGTATAGGAAACTCTAAGTCGTTTTCGTTGGTGGGAAAAGTATGCCTCTCAAAATGTTTTTTATCTCTCAATTTAAGCTTTGAGCTCTGGCACCTCTACAAATCCCTACTTCCCTCCGCGAAGGGCCTTTATTTTACTTTATGCAATTTTTATTTTTACTTGAGTCTCCGTCTTCTCTTATAAAGCACCAACTAAGGGGCACTATGATCGTACTTGAGCATTGGGTATAGCTAGTATTCGAGTGTGTTTCATGAATGGATCAATGATTGAGCATAATGGGCTAGGGATAACTTGCTTTAATGTTGATATTTTGAAAGACATGGTTGCTTATTGATATGCTTGAGTATTAAAGTCCTCATGTCAAAACTAGACTATTGCTTTGAACCATATAAAAGTCCAAATGTCCATGCTACAAAGAAAAGAATATGTGATGAACATGTTAGGCAGCATTCCACATCAAAAATTCTGTTTTTATCATTTACCTACTCGAGGACGAGCAGGAATTAAGCTTGGGGATGCTGATACGTCTCCAACGTATCTATAATTTTTTATCGTTCCATGCTGTTATATTATCATTTTTGGATGTTTTACAATCATTTTATAATCATTTATATCATTTTTTGGTACTAACCTATTGACATAGTGCCCAGTGCCAGTTGTTGTTTTCTGCTTGTTTTTTACATCGCAGGAAATCAATACCAAACGGAGTCCAAATGCAGCGAAACTTTTTGTGGATTTTTTTTGGACCAGAAGACACCAGATGGGCCAGAGAAGCACCTAAGGGGAGCTCCGAGGGGAGCACAACCCACCAGGGCGCGCCTGGAGGCCCTGGCGCGCCCAGGTGGGTTGTGCCCACCTCGGTGGCCTCCCGCACTGCCTCTTTGCTCTATAAATACCCAAATATTCGATAAACCCTAGGGGAGTCGACGAAAATCAATTCCAGCCGCCGCAAGTTCCAGAAACCACAGATCCAATCTAGACACCATCACGGAGGGGTTCATCATCCTCATTGGTGCCTCTCCGATGATGCGTGAGTAGTTCATTGTAGACCTACGGGTCCGTAGGCAGTAGCTAGATGGCTTTCTCTCTCTCGTTTGATTCTGAATACAATGGTCTCTTGGAGATCCATATGATGTAACTCTTTTTGCGGTGTGTTTGTTGGGATCCGATGAACTTTGAGTTTATGATCAGATCTATGTTTTTATCCATGAAAGTTATTTGAGTCTTCTTTGATCTCTTATATGCATGATTGCTTATAGCCTCGTATTTATTCTCCGATATTTGGGTTTTGTTTGGCCAACTTGATCTATTTATCTTGCAATGGGAAGAGGTGCTTTGTGATGGGTTCGATCTTACGGTGCTTGATCCCAGTGACAGAAGGGGAACCGACACGTATGTATCGTTGCTATTAAGGATAACAAGATGGGGTCTATTTCTACATAAATAGATCTTGTCTACATCATGTCATCGTTCTTATTGCATTACTCCATTTTTCCATGAACTTAATACACTAGATACATGCTGGATAGCGGTCGACGTGTGGAGTAATAGTAGTACATGCAGGCAGGAGTCGGTCTACTAATCTTGGACGTGATGCCTATATAATGATCATTGCCTGGATATCGTCATGATTATTTGAAGTTCTATCAATTGCCCAACAGTAATTTGTTTACCCACCGTATGCTATTTTTCTCGAGAGAAGCCACTAGTGAAACCTACGGCCCCCGGGTCTATTTTCTCATCATATATTTTCAGATCTATTTGCTATTTGCCTTCGCGATCTATTTTTATTTGATTTTATTTTCAGATCTATTAATCCAAAAATACAAAAATACCTTGCTACAATTTTTACTTATTTATTTTATCTCGCGTTCCCGCGAGATCTATTTATCCAATCTACTACAATTTTACCTATCCTTTTACCCGTGAGGGATTGACAACCCCTCTCTTACGTCGGGTTGCAAGTATTTGTTCTTTGTGTGCAGGAGCTGTTTACGTGGTGTTGCGTGGTTCTCCTACTGGTTCGATAACCTTGGTTTCATCACTTAGGGAAATACCTACCGTTGCTGTGCTGCGTCATCCCTTCCTCTTTGGGGAAATACCGACGTAGTTCAAGCAAACATCAATTACCCACAAGTATAGGGGATCAATCTTAGTCCTTTTGATAAGTAAGAGTGTCGAACCCAACGAGGAGCAGAAGGAAATGACAAGTGGTTTTCAGCAAGGTAATTTCTGCAAGGACTGAAATAGTCGGTAACAGGTAGTTTGATAGCAAGATAATTTGTAACGAGCAAGTAACGGTAATGGTAAATAAAGTGCAACAAGGTAGCCCAATCCTTTTGTGGGAAAGGATAGGCCAAAACGGTCTCTTATGATAAGCAAAGCATTCTTGAGGGTACACGGGAATTTCATCTAGTCACTTTCATCATGTTGGTTTGATTCGTGTTCGCTACTTTGATAATTTGATATGTGGGTGGACCGGTGCTTAGGTGCTGTTCTTACTTGAACAAACCTCCTACTTATGATTAACCCCCTCGCAAGCATCCAGAACTATGAGAAAAGTATTAAGATAAAATCTAACCATAGCATTAAACTTTTGGATCCAAATCAGTCCCTTATGAAGTAGCGCATAAACTAGGGTTTAAGCTTCTGTCACTCTAGCAACCTATCATCTAATAACTACTCCACAATGCACTCCCTTAGGCCCAAATATGGTGAAGTGCCATGTAGTCAACGTTCACATGACACCACTAAGGGAATCACAACATACATATCATCAAAATATCGAACACATATCAAGTTCACATGATTACTTGCAACATGACTTCTCCCGTGACCTCAATAACAAAAGTAACTACTCACAAATGATAATCATGCTCAAGATCAGAGGGGTATTAAATAGCATAATGGATCTGAACATATAATCTCCCACCAAATAAACCATTTAGTAATCAACTACAAGATGTAATCAACACTACTAGTCACCCACAAGTACCAATCTGAGGTTCCGATACAAAGATTGAACACAAGAGATGAACTAGGGTTTGAGAGGAGATGGTGTTGTTGAAGATGTTGATGGATATTGCCCTCCCAAAGATGGGAGAGGTGTTGGTGATGACGATGGCGATGATTTCCCCCTTCGGGAGGGATGTTCCCCCGGCGGAATCATTCCACCGGTGGGCAAAAGTGCTCCTGCCCAAGTTCCGCTTCGAGACGGCGACGCTTCATCCCGAAAGTCCCCCCTTGATTTTTTTCTAGGTCAAAATGACCTATATACCAGAAGATGGGCACCGGAGGTGGGCCGAGGAGGGCACAACCCACCAGGGCGCGCCTGGGGGCCCAGGCGCGCCCTGGTGTCTTGTGCTCACCAGGGTGGGCCCCTCCGGTAGTTATTTACTCCAGTATTTTTTATATATTCCAAAACAATTCTCTGTAAATTTTCAGCTCATTTGGAGATGTGCAGAATAGGTAACTCTGACGTAGCTTTTTCAGGTCCAGAATTCCAGCTGTCGGCATTCTCCCTCTTTGTGTAAACCTTGTATATTATGAGAGAAAATGCATTAGAATTCCTCCATAAAGCATTATTATGCATAAAAACATTATAAATAATAGTAGGAAAACATGATGCAAAATGGACGTATCACCTGACAGCCGTCACTTCATTTAATAATGCACTAACAAGTTTGGGTATTTGTTCTGACTTGGCCACTGGCCTATACGCACTAACCACCACGCAGGAACAGTTATGGGCACTCGGCATCGTAGTATCAGCCGAAGCTTTGTCAGACGTCCAGTTCAGCATTGCGGCACGGTCAGATCGTGTCGACCATCCAAGGTGGCACTAGTATCCACCCTGCGCGCAATGACTCAGAGTGCAACGGGCGATTGGTCCAAGACCCCGGAGTGCTTAGGATGTAGACCGGCGGGGACCTCTCTGCTGAGCCTAGGTAGGGCTGCAACGTGTTGATCTTCCGAGGCCAGGCATTGACCCAGGAAAGTGTGTCCGGCCAGAGTAATCAAGCGTGTTGGGAAATGTGGTGCACCCCTGCAGGGAAGATTATCTATTCGAATAGCGGTGTTCACGGTAACGGACGCTCGGAGTGGTATCCTGATCTATTACAACTATAAATGGATACTTGAGACTTGTGATGGATATGTTGGCTCCAGGATTGCTTTCTCACAGGGAGTCGAGGAAGGATCTCTGGGCGTTAATACTACAACATGCTTGTTAATTAATATGCTATTCTGTACTCTTCTGAATGCTGCAAGATGCTTGAAGATGCTAGTCTTCGATAGGCTAGGCCTTCCCTTCTATTCTGGCATTCTGCAGTATAGTCCACAGATACAACCCTTCCATTTGATACCAATGCATACTTAGTATAGATCTGATGCTTGAGAGTACTTTGGATGAGTACTCATGGTTGCTTTGCTACACCTTTTTCCCCTTCTTTCTTCTTTCCAATTGTTGCAACCAGTTGGCGGATCCCAGGAGCCAGATGCCAACCCCGTCGACTACTACTACTACCCCGAGGGTGCCTACTACTACGTGGAGACCGCCGATGACCAGGGGTAGTTAGGAGGTCCCAGGCAGGAGGCCTTGCCTTTTCGATCGATGCTACTTTTGTGCTAGCCATCTTATGGCACCTTGTTAACTTATGTCTGTACTCAGATATTGTTGCTTCCGCTGACTCTTGTGTATTCGAGCTTCTGTATTCGAGCCCTCGAGGCCCCTCGCTTGTAATATGAAGCTTCCATGTTAGGTTGATCGTACACATTTGTGTCTAGAGTTGTGTTGTGATATCTTCCCGTGAGTCCCTGATCTTGATCGTACACATTTGCGTGTATGATTAGTGTACGGTCGAGTCGGGGCGTCACAAAAAGTCTTCATGTCTGTAAAATTTTCATACATAATTTAAAATTCCAAAGTTATTGACAAATTTTAAGAAATGGTTAGGATATGAAAATATGATCATGTTGATTGATAATGACAGAAATTGGAAATAAAAGAAGAATTCAAATTAGGAAAATGGCATGATCACGGATGCACTCGTCTTCCCTAGTCTAGCACACTCCTCTCAACTGGTGGTTTTTGGACCATGGATAAATGACCCAACTTCTTGTAGCAGCTTGGCACGGGCATATGAGGCATCCATGTTAGGTTTGAATGACTTCCAACACCACACTACTACAAGATGTTGCTAACGCGACACTACGATCAGTGACCCTATGACGAAACTGTGTGTGATGCATTAATCACAAATGGTGATGTAAAAAACCCGTCAAAAAAGATGCAAAACGTTTGCGATGAAGGATACATCAAAGACGGTTCCGATTTTAGTTACGTGTGCGATGCGGAGCATACGGTTGATCCATACGAACTGTTTGCGATGAGACAGAACAACAGAAACGGGCAGCCAGATCAAGGTGTGTGCGATATACAGCATACAGTTCGCTTCGATGAACCATTTTTGATGATCGAGTTGAACACAATGATTCGGCGTAACAATATGTGTGTGATACCCGGCAAACATGTCGGTAATCAGAATTGCGTGCGATAATTATAGACAGCCCATACGGTCTTTTTTTGTGAATTATGTGCTCGTTAGGGCACACAATTCAAGAAACCAACATGTGGGCGATAATGTAGAAGATCTCTGTCGAATACGTATTACAAACCGTCTGCGATGAGATTGACAGGATAAATAGAGATAACGAATTAATGTGAGCGAATGGAAACAGAGATATATACAGTCTGCTTAATTTAGTCCTTCTTCTTCTTGTTGTTGTTGTTGGACGGCCCCGCGACATCGTCTTGGAGAGGACGCTTCTTGCCGCTGACCGTTGGCTTTTCATCGCCGCCGCCGTCGTCATCGTCGTTGCTGTCATCGTCGTCCTCCTCCTTGTTCGACCATTCCTCCTCATCATCATCGTCGTCCTCTTCTTCGTCCTTCGACGGCTCCTTGTCCGTCTGGTTGTCGTCTAATGACTCCGGAGGCGGCGTCCCTTCCATGATCCGGATATAATCGAGGTCTGGGCTCGACGCCGGACTCATGGAAGACGAGTGGGATGATTCCGATGTTGACCTATCCTCGGGCGCCAGACAGCTGGCCGAACTGTCGTCCTCGTTGTCGCTCGACATGGCTGCGGTCGTATAAAAACCACGAGAAAGCGAGATTGCAGAGTGTGTGCAAGTGTGTAGCGCGGCCTGCCGGGGACGATGAAGATGGTGGACACTTAAGTGGGGTATGCAAAGAAGAGGAATGCCAATTGAAGCGGGGGTTGACGTATTATCTAACCGCTGATATAATCAACCGCGATTATTTGTACCCAGTCGCTCCAAATTCCCGGGGTTGCGTAGTTCTCAATGTGATAATTAATTACGCACACGCGTTGGAGCGTCCAAATATGAAACAAGCATTTTTCATAGTACTTCTACTCCCTTCGTACCGGCGACCTAGGTGGGGGGAAAATGAGAGAACTTGATGATTACTCCCTCCATCCCAAAATAAGTGACTCAACATTGCACTAAAGTTAGTGCGATGTTGAGTCACTTATTTTGGGACAGAGGGAGTATTTGGTAATCAATACCATTGCATGCAGAGAATTGACCATTGCATGCATGTTATGCTAAGTAGTCTGAAGTCATTGAATGCATACTGGTACACCATCTAGTCTAAAGTCATTGAATGCATACTGGGAGTTTTTGTCCTGATTTCTTTTTTCAGGACAAAAACAAGGAACGAGTTTTGGGATTATGCACCGGTATCGGTACAAACGGAGTAGGACAGTTGGCAAGCAATACATTGAGCTCTTCTTATTGATGAAGCCAGTAATAATCAAACTACAAAGGAAAAGAAAAAAAGACAAAGGAAAATATCTGCACGAATCTTTGCGTAACATCAATGGCATAGGACCTAGATGTGCATTACTTAGAGCACATCTAGATGTGCTTTAGCAATACTGTCAAACAAAACCCCTAATCATCATTGCAAACAGTGCATAGAACATGGCTAATACGACAACCACAACTACACATGCTAGTTCCTTCTTGTCTCTTGCTTTCATTTGTTGCCTGTGATTGATTCTTTCTTGCTTCACTTACAGATCAGCCAGTTTCTTCTTCAGCTTTACATTATCTTCTGCGAGCTTGGTGATAACACTCTGAGCCCTGCCATGCCATTCTTCATCCAGCCAGTTAACAAAGGCACAAGCCTCATATCCCTGCCAATGTTAAATACTATTCAGGATGAGCGGTGGCATTAACTCAAGTAAAATCATGAACTTAGCACTAACCTCTAAGGGGCAACTGAGAAACTGCCTGCCAATGTCGAATCCCTCCGTGCATACACGTAGAGCGGGAGTGTGCCCGTGCACACAACTCAGCTTTTGGTACTTCTCGGTGGCGCAAAACTCGGAGTCGAACTCGTGTTGCGGGAGTCTGGAGTCATGCTCCGGATCCGGCGGCAGATCGCTTTCCTGGGGGGGTCATTCAGGACGGATTCAGCAAGGAGCTACTTTGGACATGCTAAAAAAGATCGGGATAGATTGGAACCTGACAGGACGATTCGGATCCATAGTACACCTGCCTTCTGATGACCATAGGCAAGTGCTTGGCGGCGACCGCTGTCGTGGCGGCGCTGCCGATAGCAGCGATACGAGCAGGAGCAGGAGCAGCTGCACCGAAACCATCAGCACCACTCATCCGCATTCCCCCAATGTCAGCGCCATGCAAGGGAATTTGGAGGCTATCTAGGGATTTGGGGGAAATGGGGAAACTGTGGGGATAAGCTAACGGTCGGGAACTACTTATGGCACTATATGTTGTATACGTCACACTGTTTATACATGTCGTTTGGGTTAGGTATTACAACTTCACACATGATTTCCGCACCAAACCGTGTGAGAAGACAACGTAGGTGAGACACAATTCCTGTGACATAACTGTATGTGATGTACTACCATGTACATATAATTGAGTTACAGTGATACCGTGTAAACAGCCGCTCTGCGGATATCCGTCAAAAAATAAAACAGCCGCTCTGCGGATAGAGATGGCGGCAGCGGCTACCGGATAAGAGGTCAATCCTTGGTCGGTGGGCGGTGGCAGCGTCATCGGAGGTCAATCCTCGGTTCGCAGCGGGAGATAGGAGGAGCTCAACCATCGAGGTCGGCGGCGGCGTGATTGGAGCACATCCATCGCAGTCGATGGCGGGATAGTGGAGGTCGAACTTCAGGCGGCAGCCGCACTAAGCTTTGCTCCTCGACCCTGCTGTCTCCGCATGCCACCGCATGGCACTTCTCTGTCTGCTGGGTGGAGGTCGACGCGCGGCTAATTAATTAAGGTATTCTTTTCATGAGTGGCTTAATTAAGGTATTCAATTCCTAAGGGTAGTGTTGTAGTACTCTGCGTGTAAATTGACTGGCCATTAATTTTTCTCATTGCACGTCTGGATAACAATATGGAGTGCCCTCAGTAATTATGAAAATAAAACCTTGTGATTTATGCACGCATCTTTGGGCATTAGTTAATCCATGTATTAATGTTGTTGTTTTGTTTTTAATTACCATTCGTGTGGTGCAGATGGAACAATCTCAATGGATGAAGAATCGGAGAACCACAGATTTTATCAGTGGCGTGACAGAGTTCATGAATTTGGCTGAAAGTACAAAGAGGAGAATTGGTGATGCGGATTACATCCTGTGTCCATGTACTCATTGTGCCAATACAGAGTCACGTCAAATTGCAAATGTCCAGTGGCACTTACTCTCTCGGGGATTCATGGATGGATATACACGTTGGACCAGACATGGTGAAGAGCAGGTCATGGATGAATATATCCAGGGCTGCGAGATGCCAAACCCCGGTCAGTGTCACATGGATGTTGAATCTAACATCAGGGCAGAGGCGTCAAGCTACCAATGGAACACCGGAAAGCCGAAACACCCACTGGAAAACCAAGACGGCGACACATATGACGACGATCTTGATATGCCAGATTTTGCTGCTATGATTGCAGATTTCAAGGGCCCAAAAAAGGATATGATTGGGTACAAGGATCTGCCAACCATTGATGCAGACTACAAGAAAGAATTGTATCCAGGTTGCAAAAAGAAATATTCCAAGTTGAGTGCCACCCTGGCGCTTCTTAGATTTAAAGCAGCAAACGGTCTATCAAACAAGGGCTTCACAGAGATGTTAGGTCTTTTCAAAGAAATTCTTCCGGAAGATAATGTGCTCCCCAGAAGCATGAACGAAGCGAAGAAAATTGTTTGCCCATTGGAACTTGAAGTACAGAAGATACACGCTTGTGTGAATGATTGTATATTGTACCGTGGTGAGTACAAAGGTTTGCGTGCATGTCCCACATGCAAGCATGCATGATACAAGCGCAGGAGAGCAAAGGACAAGTACAAATTGGACGACGAGATCAAGATAGGAATCCCGTTCAAGGTTGTTTGGTACTTGCCTTTAATTCCAAGGTTGAGGCGTTTGTTTGCAAACCCTAGAGAGGCAAAGAGGTTGCGATGGCATCATGATGAGCGAACTGCGGATAAATATATGAAGCACCCGAAAGATGGGGCTCAGTGGGAATTAAGCGACAACAAGTTTGAAGACTTTGCCAAGGATCCTAGAAGTATAAGGCTCGGGGAGTGTACTGACGGGATGAATCCTTTTGGCGATATGAGCACCAATCACAGCACATGGCCGGTGCTTCTGTGCATATATAACCTAGCTTCTTGGTTGTGTATGAAGAAAAAATACATTATGATGTCAATGATTATCCAAGGCCCGAAGCAACCTGGAAATGACATCGACATTTACTTTCAACTACTGGTAGAAGAACTACTGACAGTGTGGATAGATGCGCCTGCTGTAAAATGTTATGATGCTTACAAAAAGGAGATTTTTGATCTACATGCGATGCTACTGCACACCATTCAAGATATGCCGGCATTAGGCAACACATCGGGGCAGAAAACAAAGGGAGATGTAGGGTGTGTCACATGCATGGATAGGACAGCTAGCAGATTTCTTCCCAACTCGCGCAAAACCATGTATTTGCGTCATCGTAGGTTCTTACGGAGAAATCACCCATACCGAAAGATGAAAGCTGAATTTGATGGTACGGTAGAGGTAGATGTGGGCCCAAGACCCTATGATGGGGAGGTGGTCCACAACATGGCTAAACAAATTAATGTTGTGCTTGGCAAGAAGCACGCTTTGACGGTGAAACAAACACCCAAGGATCAAGTGTTTAAGAAGAAATCGGTGTTCTAGAAATTAACTTACTGGGAGATTCTATGTGTGCGTCATTGCATTGATGTCATGCACATAGAGAAGAACGTATGTGAAATCATCCTTGGTACTCTGCTCAAGATTAAAGGTAAAACAAAGGATGGTGATGGTGCACGGCTCGATATGCTTGCTGATCAATCAAAACGCAAGAGTGAAGCAGAAGATGATAACAAATTCATCAATGCTCGCCAGAGTTACAATTTCAGTACAGAAGAAGCAACAGAGTTCTTGACCTATTTGTTGTCAGTTAAGACACCCTCTTCCTACTCCGCAAACATCAGAAGTCTCGTGGATGTGAGCTCAGGTAAAATGAAGTTGAGACACATGAAGTCACATGATTGCCACGTAATGTTAACACAAATCCTCCCGGCGGCCATCAGGAATCAGATGGACAAAGATATAAGAAACACACTCATTGAGCTCTATGATTTCTTCAACCAACTATGGCAGAAAGTTGTAGATCCTAAAGAGTTAGATCATATGCAAGATGATATTGCAATAATATTGTCCAACCTAGAGATGTTTTTCCCACCTTCATTCTTTGATGTCATGGTCCATCTCACTATGCACCTTGTCGACGAGATAAAGTATTGTGGTCCTGTGTTTCTTCACAACATGTATCCCTTCGAGCGGTTCATGGGAATACTGAAGCGCTATTGTCGGAACCGAAACCATCCAGAGGCAAGCATCCTACAAGGTAATACCGCGGAGGAGGTGGTTGAGTTTTGCACCGAATACATGAAACAAGGACCTATAGGTTTGCCCCTCTCTCGCCACGAGGGAAGGATGAAAGGTAAGCCGGTCCTTGCTGGCACGCAAAAGGCTGCACCCGGAGAATTGGCAGAGAAAGCCCATTTGACGGTACTACTTAACAGCCCAGTTCTCAGCGCTTATGCCAAAGAACACTTGGCGGAGATACGCCAAAGCTTCTTACCAATGGTGCCTTCATCAGATGTGGAGATGAAGGAGCACACTAAGAACTACGCTGAATGGCTGAAGAATCGTTTGGCACAAGGATCCATCGATGACATTGCTACGTGGTTGGCACAAAAGCCATCACCTACGGTGCTGACGTGCTAAGCATATGACATAAATGGCTACATGTTCTACACTGAGGAACGTGGTGAGAAGACCTCATATCAGAACAGCTCTGTTCGAATGGAATGCATGACTGTAGATGAAGATGATAAAAGGGTATACTATGGAACCATCAAAGAGATTTGGGAGCTTAACTATGTGAAAGTTAAGGTGGCATTATTCAGGTGCACATGGATCCCTCTTGGTCAGGTAAAGGTTGATGATTATAGGAAGACCTATGTTAATAGGACAATGATGGCATATCACGCGGACCCATTCATTCTTGCCAGTGATGCTACCTAGATTTTCTATGCGGAAGACCCCTTGCATTAGAACTGCCATGTAGTGATGCATGGGAAGAGGAGGGTACTAGGTGTCGAGGATGTTGCCGATGAGGACGAGTACGATGAATTTGCTGAGTTGCGAGCCAAGGGATCACGCACCCCTCTAACAGAGAAGCGTAAAATCATCAGAAAACCCAAGTTCATTCGGGGTCAACGTAATGATCCCAGTTCCCCCATGTACATGGGAATTAAGCCGTAAGACTAGTCTTTATGCCTACCCTGCAACTTAATTCGTTCAATTTAGAACTGTCGCGTGTACGGAATTTGTGAGTTATACCCGGCTTTCTGTTGATGTAAGAACCGTTATATATGTTGACCATGATATGCTGTCAGCTCAGATAATGAATATGAACTGTTTATTATTATTATTATACCATAGAGGTAGCACACTCAATTGATCTCACTCATGTATGAACAGAAGATATGCAATCTGGTTTGCGAATAGCACACGGTTCGTTCATGAAAGCCGTGTGCCGACCAAACCGTGCGCGCGATCTGAGTCGTGCGTTCTGATTGGCCAGAACCCAAACCCCACGGATCGTATGTCTGCACCGTTAGATGCTCCCAGATCGAATGGCAATCCTCATCCCTTTCGATAGCAAATGCAGTTCCGGTTGTAATTTTATTTATATGCACAAAATGCATGTTAAACTCAAAAAATGTCTTAAATATAGCTAACGATACCTGAAATGCGCCAGAAAATCAAACCCGTGGTATAATGGTGATTGCGTACCGTGGAAATTTTTGTGAGGCCAAACGATGAAGTCACCGGCCACTGGAGTTTGAATTGACACGTCTCCTTTTGGAAACCATGATCCTTCTTGTGAGATGCTCCGGCTTGGAAGGAGAAATCATCAAAACTTGTGCCAAACTTTACCAAATTTTTTCCACGGGGTCGTGAGAGCACGCCAGGGGCACACATCGATTTTGATGATGTCCGGACTGCATCTGAATTTCCTGTAATTAAAATAGCAACTAGGCCTACGCCGGTGGCCACACCTCGCGGCCGAAATGTTTGAAACTTCTCCCCGCTTCTCGGACAAACGGATGAAAACTCGCAAAGCGACGCAAAAATGATTTGTACACCTTCTTTGCTAAGGCTGGCCATAGTGGGGGGTATCACAGCCGGTATCATGCACTCGGGAATAGCAAATAAGATGATGTGGCAAAGAATTAAAGAAGGGAGAGTGGGTTAGAGTAATATAGGTAGATACCGTAACATAATAAATGTTATACTACTTTGTGTCATGCATGGCCATTAATACGGTCATCTATGATACTACTCTATGATACTATGCACAGGCTAGTCATAGTGGGGAGTAACTTAGAGTAGTAACATGTACAAGTTACTAGACTATGTTACTACCTTCATAGTGGGTAGTAACATAAGTGTGATAACATATAGATCTTCATTTATTGCTTTGTAGACTCATTTTGCATTGGGAAGCCCTATGTGATGGTAACATATTATGTTACTCTATTTGCCTCTCTCCTCATTAATTACTTGACACATCATCTTCTTTGCTTAGGTGGCATGTATGTTACTACCTATGTTACTCCCACTATGACCAGCTATGAAGGTAGTATCATACACTAGTATCATATGCATGATACTAGTATATGATACTCCCCACTATAAGTAGCCTAACTAACACCCACATGTAGTTGTAATAGGGTTTTGACTTTATATGCACTAAATGCAAGGTAAGTGCAAAAATGACTTAAATATAGCAGACGAGACCTGAAATGGGCCAGAAAATCAAACCAAGGGTATATCCGTGATTGTTTACCATGATTTTTTTAGGCGGAACAATGTAGTCACTGATGATTTGGAGTCTGAAGTGCCGCGTCTTCTTTTGGGAACTATGATCTTTCTTGTGAGATGCTCCGGTATGGAAGGTGCGAGCACCAAAACTTGTGCCAAACTTTACCAAATTTTTTCCATGCGATCATGAGAGCACTCCACGGTGACACTATGATTTTCGTTATTTCCGGACTCTATATGCATTTCCTGTAATTAAAATACCAACAAGGCCTACGCCTCTGGCCGCACCCTGTGGCCAAACTGTTTGAAGTTTTTTCCCGTTTCTCGAACAATGAATGAAAACTCGCAAAGCGACACACAAATGATCTTGCTAACACCCACGTGTAGTTGCGACTATATATGTGTGTGTGTGTGCAAAAAATGACTCAAATATAGCAAACGAGATCTCAAATGAACCAGAAAATCGAACCATAGGGTACAATAGTGATTTCTTACCGTGGAAAAAAATTCGAGGCAAAAGGATGAACTCATGTTCTCATTCAAACGAAAAAATGTTGTTAGTTCATGTAAATATTTTCAAATAGCACACGGTTCACTCACGAAAGCCGTGTGCCTACTAAACCGTGGCCGATGCCCCCCCTGCCGCGCGCGCGATCTGAGTCATGCATTCTGATTGGCCAGAACCCCAACCCCACGGATCGTACGTCTGCACCGTTGGATTCGCCTTGATCGAACGACAATCCTCATCCCTTTCGACAGCACATTTAGTTCCGGTTGTGATTTTATTTATATCCACAAATTGCACGTTAAATTCAAGAAATGTCTTAAATATATCAAACGATACCTGAAATGCATTAGAAAATCAAACCCGTGGTATAATGGTGATTGCGTACCATGAATTTTTTTATGAGGCCAAACGATGAAGTCACCGGCCACTGGAGTTTGAATTGACACGTCTCCTTTTGGAACCCATGATCCTTCTTGTGAGATGCTCCGGTTTGCAAGGAGCGATCATCAAAACTTGTGCCAAACTTCACCAATTTTTTTTCCAAGGGGTCGTGAGAGCACGCCACGGGAACACGCCGATTTTGATGATGTCTGGACTCCATCTGAATTTCCTGTAATTAAAATACGAACTAGGCCTACTCCGGTGGCCGCACCTCGTGGCCGAAATGTTTGAAACTTCTCCCCGTTTCTCGGACAATGGATGAAAACTCGCAAAGCGACACACAAATAATTTGTACACCTTCTCTGTTAACTAACACCCAGATGTAGTTGTAGTACGATTTTGATTTTATATGCACTAAAAGCAAGGTAAGTGCAAAAAAATGACTTAAATATAGCAGACGAGACCTGAAATGGGCCAGAAAATCAAACCTAGGGTATATACGTGATTGTTTACCGTGAAAAAAATTCGAGGCGAAACGATGTAGTCACCGACGATTGGAGTCCGAAGTGCCGCGTCTCCTTTTGGAAACTATGATCCTTCTTATGAGATGCTCCGATTTGGAAGGTGTGAGCATCAAAACTTGTGCCAAACTTTACCAAAAAATTTCCATGGGATCCTGAGAGCACGCCATGGTGACACACCGATTTTCGTTATTTCCAGACTCTATATGCATTTCCTGTAATTAAAATACCAACAAGGCCTACGCCTCTGGCTGCACCCTGCGACCGAACTGTTTGAATTTTTTTCCCGTTTCTCGAACAATGAATGAAAACTCCCAAAGTGACACACAAATGATCTTGCTAGCACCCACGTGTAGTTGCGACTATAGAAAACGTCTCAAATATAGCAAACGATACCTCAAAGGCACCAGAAAATCGAACCATAGGGTACAATGGTGATTTCTTACCGTGGAAAACAATTTGGAGGCGAAACAATGAACTCATGTTTTCATTCAAACGAAAATATGTTGTTAGTTCATGTAAATGTTTTCAAATAGCACACGGTTCACTCACGAAAGCCGTGTGCCTACCAAACCGTGGCCGATGCCCCCCCTGCTGCGCGCGCGATCTGGGTCATGCGTTCTGATTGGGCAGAACCCAAACCCCACGGATCGTACGTCTGCACCGTTGGATGCTCCCAGATCAGACAACAATCCTCATCCCTTTCGACAGCAAATGCAGTCCGGCTAGGATTTGATTTATATGCCAAAAAGCACGGTAAATGCCAAAAAATGTCTTAAATATAGCACACGAGACCTGAAATGTGCCAGCAAATCAAACCTGTGGTATAATGGTGATTGCTTACCATCGGAAAAAAATAGAGGCGAAACGATGAACTCACGTCTTCATTTCAAAATTAGCACATCTTCATTTCAAACGAAATTATGCTCTTTGTGCACACGAGCGCTTAGAGGCAACCATTTGCATAGGCCTTTCCGCGCGGCGACCAGGGATATTTTTTCACACTTTTCACCTAGGCCGCCAACACCCCCCACCGCCCGCCCGCGTTTCATTCAATTAGTCCACCCAATCTCCATCGCCAGCTCCCACCTCCCCCAGATCCACAATAGAACCCTCTCCGGCGCCGGCGTGCTCACCCGGGCCGTGTGCCCGCTCTTCGGCGTCAACCCTACCTCCACTACCGTTCCCAACATGCGTCTGCCCGCGCCTCGCCGTCTTTGTTTGCTCGTCAGCCACCCTCGAGCATATCGATCCTGTAACCCTCGCCTCTCCTGTGGTCCTGCCGGGTTTGCATTAAGAAACCTGTTAGTTACTGCTCTCCATCGCGGTAAGGCATATTTCCTCGCAATCCCTCTTCCTATTTTGTTCCGTATGTTCCCAAATTGGCTATAAAATAACGACGAGCGTATATATGTTCATTATCTACCTTCCTAACTAGTACATATAAGCTGTATTTATTCCAATAAGTTACTGCCGATTTACAGATCGTGGGCGCCCGAGTCACACAAACTTAACAAATAAGCTATACATTTTCTAAATTATTGCATGACATGTTTAGACAGCTTGATACCAAGTTGTTAGTTTTATGCTTATCCTCCTTCCTGAGTTTCGCATGTGTTCTATTTAGATGCCGAGTAGCAGCGACAACACTCATGCTTCAGGCGATGTATCTTCATCTGATTCCGACAACCCTAGGTCTTCAGCAGATGGTGAGGGATCAAGTAATCTTGAACGGCATAGAGCTGTAGCAATTACCCTTCCGGTCAGGACACGGAGGAACGCTCCAAGGAAGCCCACACACCAGCCTAAAGGTGTATATGAAGTAACCGAGATCGATTTAAAGTCTTGGGCTCCAACTAAACCAGATAAAGCACGCACGAGGTTCAGGAGTATGTGTGGATTTGTTGGCAGGGCAAGGCTCAACATTAATCTGCCGGGGTTTCAGAAGGCTGACACAGAAACATGGCAAAGGATAGTCCGAGAGATCATGGATCACTTCAACGTTCCAGAGCAGCGGAGAATGCAGGTGGAACATGCTGCACTGAAGAAGGCTAGGGATGCTTGGAGAAACTGGAAGCACGTGATGTACAAGAAGTACTTGAGTGAAGGCAAGGACCCAATCCTCGCATACCCCCAAATTACAAAGGCAGACTGGGCAGAATTCAAAAGGGTCAGGGCAACTACAGAGTTTGCTGAGAAGAGTGCCAAGCAATCGGAACTTTAGAAGAGGAACACACACCCCCACCGTATGGGTGTGGCAGGATACTACGGTATGAAACCGATATGGGACCAGGAGGACAAAGAAGAAGTAGTTGCGGGTGGGAAACCAACCTTTAGTGAAATAAGGGGCGAACGCGCTAGAGACTACTTGCGGGCACATGCAAGGAGGCGTGATGACGGAACTTATTACTTTGAAAAATCACATGACGAAGAACTGTATCACATGATGTTAAAGGCTTCCAAGATCCCTGGAAGGTTCTACAGGAACTCAGGGCCATGTGACATTCTGTCCGATGCTCTGGAAACAAGAGAGCCCCCTGGCCATGCAAGGGGTATAGGTGTTAATGTCCCGCACAAGAGGGCTTTCACACTCAGCAAAGAAGAGAGGCTCGGCATGAAAAAAGCGAGGAGTGAAATGAAGCAGAATGAATTGTATGAAAGGTTGAGGAAGGACATGTATCCGGCTATTTGAAAGGATATTGAGGAGTTAATGATGATGCAGAAGAGTCTAACACTGACAGATAGCCAGCAGATGGGAGGGGAGGCGGGCATGGAGGATGCTGGTTATTGCGCGACAACACCGCACAAGGGTAGATGTGCATCAGCTGACCCCAGCGATACTGAGACTGCAGCTGCTCATGATGATGCTATATCTGATCTATCTGGAATGAAAGACAGACTGAAGGGCGTGCTTACACATTATGAAGGTACATTAAAATGTGCAACAGCCTGGGTTTGCCCACCCTTCTTGGAAGAGGGCCTCTTGTTGGACAATGTGCCATTGAAGCCGGACTGTGTGAAGTGCTACATGACTGAAGTAAAGCCTGGATTCAATGAATTTTCCCTGAAGAATGTCCTAGGAGACTTTGATGAGCAAAGGACCTTGGGAGAAACACTATTACATCACATCCAGTGGCCATGAAAGGAAATAGAGTTCATGGATGAGATCCCTGAAGCCCCGCCAAGAGCAACCAATGTCGCCCCTCAACCGGTGACGCTCTCCTTGCCACAGCAGCTCTCGCGTGCTTCCCCCAAAGAACCTAATACTCGTAATCCGACGGCTGATGCATCAACCTGTGATCAGCCGGCCCGACTTTGTGCCGTACAGGCCATGTCATCATCCGCCCCAGAGCAGCCAGTGGCAAGGCCTACAACTGCTGAAGACGCACCACTGGTTCAGATGCCGGCCACTGAAGCAGCAGGGGGAGACCCAACTGCAGCACATGCTCAGCAGACCAATCTGGTGGAACGGACTGCTAAGCAGTCTGATGCTTCAGAACCGCCTGCTAAGCAGCCTGTAGGTGCAGAACCAACTGCTCATTAGTCCGTCGGTCCGCAGCCGCGTGATCAGCATAGCAATGCGTCAGCACTTGCTGCTCAGCAAACCAACGCGTTGGCACGGCCTCCTCAGCACACCGACAAGTTGGCACCACCTGCGCAGAAACCCGACATAGCTTCAACGCATTGTCCAATGCCTCTGCTCCTATAGCCCAGCAGTCCATCACAGCAGCACCACCAGCCCAGCGGTCCGGCATAGCTAAACCGTCTGCTAAGCAGTCCATCGAAGCTTCACCGTCTGCTCGGCAGCCTGCCTTTCAGCCAACCAGACGTTGTACCAGAAGTGCTTCAAGTACCAAGAAGGAAGCGGGCAAAAAGGTTGCACCCGTGAGGAAGCGCGCCGTGAGAGCAAAGAGAAAAGAGAACGATTGCCTCTTACTTAAAGCACTCATCGCCTAGAACCAAATTAATAGCAAGTTGTTCGAATCGGGGAGTAATATTATTTCTGACGGCATGGATGATGCAGAAATAACTTTGCTGCTTGCTAAAAGTAAAGCAGACGTACTTGAAGCACGCAATTACGTCCATGGTCAGCCATTTCTTGTTGGCGAATACTTTGATGAGTGCAGCTCCAGTTGCCGCGAGTTACATAAATATTGCATGGATCAAATGTAAGCAGGTCATCATGTTCTGCTAGTCCACTACAATAGAGATCATTTCCGACACGATGTTGGTTCCATTAGTGTGAGTTTCGAGGACTTACATCTCTTTTTCAACTTCAACGAGCTCGATGCCACTCTTGTTAGATGTCTGATTTTGTAAGTACTTAACAAACTCTGATCAACTTCTCCATACAAGGCTGTAAATGATAAACAACTAACTGCATTTTATTCCTCTCAGGGGATTGAACGCGCAGAGAAGAAAAAGGGAGAGTGTGTATTTCATAAATCCTGCATTAGCAAATGGCACAACATTAGATGGTAAGGATGCACGGAAGTGGGCCATTAACACGGTCGTCCGTATCTTCGAAAACACGTCCCATGCAGAATCATTTCTCTGGCCATATCATGAACGGTAAGTCAAGTAAACAATCACACATACACTGATTGTCTTTCAGATTTCGACATAATTCGTAAGTTCATGGTATTCTTAATATGTACCAATCACTGGATATTGGTATTCATTGTTCCAAACAAAAACACGGTTTACTACATGGATTCTCTCAGAGAGTCAACAAACGCTCAGGATCTGACGCATCTTCAGCAATTCATGGATAGGTATTGAATTCTATGATGTTGAAATTAATTTGCATTCATATCTGGTTCAATAATTGATGTTGTGAAAATTCATTTTCATTTGCAGTGTGCTCGCATTGTGGAAAACTAAACCAGGGAACCTGTTCAAGAGGGAACTACCTCTGCAGCACGAGATCGTTTCTCCGGTAACACACCGAAATCCGTTATTTTCGGAAAATGTATCCAATAGTCTGCAAATACCTTTTCTTACGCTGGTCAAATGTTCAAGCTTCTAAACAAACCTCTTTCTATTTCTGTCCAAAGAAAAAAATACATCTAACACCGGTTAGGTTGTTCCTAATAGGACAAATACATGACTAATTCTGTACAAAAAACTTCAGTGTCCTCAGCAACAAGCAGGGACCAACCTTTGTGGATACTATATTTGCAGACACATGATCTCCATCTGCAAATTTGCTGATAGTTGTGAAGATGCTCGCAAATTAGTACCAGTAAGTCTATCTTGATTAATATCTTCTACTCTACTCATATGGCACATTCTGATCTTAAAAATATTGCAGCTCATCTTAGAACCGAGGACCCCTGAACCGCTCCCCGCCGGTGAATTGCTGATGGTTCGGAGATTTATCAGCGACTTCTTCCTGAATCACTACATCAATCCCACTGGTGATAATGAAGATTTCAGCATGCGTCCTGAAACATTGAGTAAGAGTTAGCCGCTAAACATATACGCATGGATCCATTACTTTCCATCTGATGAGGTCTTCGTATTTCGTACACTATGATTAATTATGTAATGCATATATATGTCGACAAATCATTGGAATTTAGCTAACATTTGTTCAATTGCAATTGTTGCGAAATCTGATGAATGTTCTTCCTGTGGACACTATTTGTTCATATGAATATTATGGTGAATTTGCTTTTTGCATGCTGATTCAAATGGGATATTTTTGTTTTAACCTGGCAATTGCTCCGCACACGGTTCAACTAAATGAGTGTGTGCGATCTAGATCGGAAAGCATACGTCAATCGTAGCTGAACCGTCGGTGATACACAACAGATCGCAAATGATTTGCAGCACTACTACGTGTGCGTAGGGGCTTCGGAACCATTTGTGATATCACATTATCACACACGAGAGCTCGGAGTAAACCGTGCCCAATGTAAAATACAATCCCAGTCATAAATTTTCCAGCAAACGCGTGGGATCCCAAAGGAAAAGCACACGTCACTCTTGCCGCAACCGTCGGTGATACACAACAAATCACAAACGGTCTGCAGCACTTGTATGTGTGCGAAGGGGCTCCTGGACCATTTGTGATAGAACATTATCGCACACGGTAATTGTTGGGAAACGTGTGCGATGGAGTCTTGCATGGCAGACAGGTTCCACAGAAAACTCGTGTGCGATGGGGCACATATCGCACACAGTTCATATGTTGACCCGTGTGTCTTATATACTGTTTCTCAAACGGTTCATTACGACACATCATTTGGTTTCACTGCGTCATTAGAAACGTTTAATCATCGATCCCGCACGTGCGAAAGAATTTAGTGTGTGTTGCATCGCATACGATTACATTTGGCAAGGCCTCTGCATCATGGCTCCCTATCCCCGATGGTTTCTGGGTCATGTGGGAAGGACCCCCTATCGCAGTCACTCACTTGGCGACGGTTCAAAATGCCGTCGCGGAAAGGGGTTAAAAACCGTGTGTATAGCACCTCGCTGTACCAGTGCCATTTGCATGTTGTGACATGTCTGACCATTTATCAACCCTTTTCACCGAGAAAACTCCAGAAAATAGAAAACTTTGGTCATAGAAGTTGTTGGAAAAAAATTGGGGCCTTCTGATTGATGTCGAATAACAACGTGCTTTCAAATGGACCCTTCTCGCCCTACCCGAACACCATCCGTTACACATGGTCTATTTTTGGACATCCTTAAAATAACCCCAACTTTTGCAAGCATGTGGGCATGCAATGGTAGGCATCCATGCCTGATTTGAAGGACTTTCGACATCATATGCAAGTTGCAACACGTTCGGCCATTTATCGGCATTTTTTTATAAAGGGAACTTCGGAAAATATAAAACTTGACGAAAAACAAAACAAGTAGGCATGGTGCCTTGAATTGGTCGTACAAGGCAATGAAAATAATTGGGGCCATTTAAGGATGTCGAGAAACGAGGTGCTCCCAAACGGACCCTTCTCGCCTATCCGAACACCTTTTGTTGAACATGGTCTAATTTTGGACATCCTTGAAATGAACCCAACTTTTGCAAGAAGGTGAGCATGCCAATGGTAGGAATCAATGTCAGGTTTGAACGATTTACAATACCATGTGCAAGTTGCGACACATCCGGCCATTTATCAGTCTTTTTCACCGAGAAAACTCCAGAAAATGAAAAGATTGTCGAAAAATGCAAATAACTTGGCATGGTGCCTTGACTTGATCATACAAGGCCATGGAAAAAATTGGAGCCATTTTCAAGAATGTCAAGAAACAACGTACTCTCACACAGAACCTTCTAGCCTATCGAACACCCTCCGTTCAACATTCTCTATTTTTTGTCATCCTTTAAATGACTTCAACTTTTGAAAAGCAGGTGGGCATGCCCATTGTAGGCATCCATGTCAGGTTTGAATGATTTTCGACACCGTATGCAAGTTGCGACACGTTCGACCATTTTTCAGCCTTTTTTCACCAGGAAAACTCCAGAAAATGCAAAAATTATTCAAAACCCAAGCAACTTGGCATGGTACCTTGGATTGGTCATACACGGGCACAAAAAAATTGAAATCTTTTCAAGGATGTCAAGGAACAACATGCTATTAGACGGAACCTTCTAGCCAACCTGAACACATTTCGTTCAACATGGTCTAATTTTGGACATCCTTAAAATGACTCCAACTATTCTAAGCAGGTGGGCATGCCCACTGTAGGCATCCATGTCAGCTTTGAATGATTTCCGACACCGTATGCAAGTTACGACACGTCCGGTCATTTATCGTCCTTTATTTACTGGGAAAACACCGGAAAATGCAAAGTTTACAGAAAACGAAAACAACTTGGAATGGTTCCTTCAATTGGTCAACAAGGCCATGGAATTTTGTTGGAGCCATTTGACGAATGTCGAGAAATAACATGCTCTCAAACGGAGCCTTTTGGCCTACCCCCACACCTTACGTTGAACATGTTTTTTTAACATTCTTGAGGTGACCCCAAATTTTGCAAGCAGGTGGTCATGCCCATCGTAGATATCGATGTCGGTTTTGATGGGAAAAGTAATTAAAATCATAATTTAAGAAGTAAATGCATTTTTTTCAAAGAAAAATATTTGAAGGCAAAAGAATTTAAAACACTTAATTAAATTGGTTATTTTTGTATTAAAAAAATACATTAAATTTCTGGACAGGTTTCAAAAATAATAATAAAGTTCAAAAAGGAGAAAAATGAATTAATGAAAAAATAGAAGAAAAACGGAAAAAAATGCTTAGGCCTTGGCCCAACCAGGCGACGACATCGCTCCTGTCAGGTGTCTGTTGGGTCGGACAAGCGCTCGCAGATTTGAAAAAAGTTCACCGATTCAAAAAATGTCCCTATTTGCAAAATTTGTTCACAAATTCATAAAATGTTCCTTATTAAAATTCTGTTCACTCTTTTTTAAAATGTTCACATCTTGTCATCCTTAGCAATTTTTGAAGGCACTGACATTTTATTTAGAATTTATGTACAATTTATTAAAATATGAATATTCATTTTTCAACCAAATTTGGAAAAACTATTTTTTTTAAACTTTGAAAAAATATTAAAAGCACAAGCATTTTTTCGAAAAGGAGAAATAAATGATTTCTTTAAAAAGAAACAAAAAACGAACATAAAAAAAGAAAGAGATGCATGTTTTCATGAAAAAAATGATACCCTAAAGTTCATGAATTTGAAAAAAGTTCACAGTTTATGCAAAAATAGTGGCAAATAAACTGAAAATTTTCACTAAAGTATTAGCAAAAAAATAAAAAAGTTTGTGGATTGGGAAAAAGTTCATGAAATTTGAAAAAAAAAGTTCCCCAAGTAGAAAAATATTCACAAATTTGGAAAAGGTTTTGAATTTCCAGAAATTCACGCATTTGAAAAAAATCCAATAAAAGAAAAATGAATAGAACAGAAAAAAGAAAAATGTAATAGAACAGAAAAAAGAAAAGAATATAAAAACTCGTGTAAAAACCGAGAAAAAACCAGCCCGAGAAAAGGAAACCCAGAGTCTTTATTTTTAGCGTTATATTTGACGCACTACGAAAGATGGAAAAAGAAGAACTTAAATATTAGGTCAGGTATACCAGGTGGTTAATGCGTGTGGTTATGAATTGTGAGGTTTTGAGTTTGAGTCTGGCATAGCGCGCTTATATTTTTGAAGGTTGCAAAAAAAAGGGAAAAAAAGAAAATTGGGCTGAGCCTAGCTCAAAGGGGTTGTGTACTGCCAAAAAAAAGGCCGAACAAAACCAAAAAAGAAGAAACTAGACTAAGAAGATGCACAACAAGAAGAATAAAAGAAATAGTAGGCACAACAAGTGAGTTGTCATAGATGGTTACAAGGGTGGAAATAAATGAGGAGGCTGGGAGTTCGAATCCTACCTATTGCACCTATTTTTTGAAGGTTAGAAAAGAAAAAGAAGGGCTAGACCCATGACGGATGGGTGTAACGGGCGGGCGGATCGGCTGTATACTTCTACGTACAGTTCGTACGTGCCACATATGGAGGTGGGTATACCTTATGGTGAAATGACCATATTACCCTTATACGATTTGTGAGAGGGGTGGGGGGAGGGTGTACAGAAGCAAGCCTCTATTTTGTGTAGTGTCATTTTTCTAGCAGTTCTTTTTTGCACCAGCGTTTGATTTGAGCCTATTATCAATCTGTATTGTTCGACACCAATTAGGAGATTGAATTCAGATTTAGTTTAGAATCTTGAATTTTTTCTAGATTATGTAAATAAATGTTAAAGAAACTTAATATATTTGCTGTCAAATCCTCAATGGAGTGAAGATAATCTCAAGAAGTCATAGTCGAAGAGTGTGGCTCGGTCCAATGAACATCAGGCTTGAACATCAGCCATCCTCATTCTCTGTAACACCTTGGACCGGGTGACTAAATGCTAGGTTTTCTTTTGGAAGATCCCATAGGCTGACTAAATCTTGGTCACATCTCCGGACTTTGTTTGCGTCGACCCGTTGGCTGGGCAGCTATCGAGTCCCGGCTCGGACGCGCGGTGCTTACGGAGTTTCTCCTATAAAAAAATGCCAACAAGGGTTAGCCTTTGGGTTGGTCTCATTTTTTTTTTTTGTATTCCTTTGAATATTGGTGATCACTTGTCAATAAAGTGACAAGATTATTAAAGTCTAGTACACAATCATCTCTCCAACGTCTTTTTTTCATGATCTAGAAAACCCTTCTGTTTTGGGAAACGTTTGGGAATGGACGACAGCCCGAGCGCTCGGCTGGTCTACTCCCTCACGCGTGTCCAGTGGGGGCCCAGAAGCCTTATCTCCTCCACCGCTTTTCTACTCATCCACAAACGCAGTGCATCTCCATTCTCTATCCAACCCTCTCCCTTTCCGTTCCCTTCCTCCATTCCGTCTCTGGTGAGAGTCCTCCACCACACCATCTCCTCTAGCCGGCAGGCGAGGTCGTTGGTGTCGAAAGCGGCTGGGCCTGTGTGCTGCAACCGGCCATGAGGGCAACCGCGCGCCCGAGGCGACGGCCTGGCAGTGCACTGCTCGCTGCACGCTCCGACGAGGCTAAGCTATGAGCGGCAATCGGTCACGGAGAAGATGTGAACCGCAGCGAGACGTGCTTCAACAGGCCTCAGCGGAAGCTGGGATCGCGTCGTGGCGTGCTGCAACCCGGGGCGTTGAAAGAGCTGCGACAGGTTGAGCAGCGTGCGGCGACAAAGCCAACGGTGCTGGAACTGGCCAATTTTTTTGCTGGAACCGGCAATGGGAGTTGCTACAACCATGGCAACAAAATTTTGGAACCAGTAGCCGCCGCCTCCAGCAGGTTTTTATTTTGCTTCAACCGTTTTTGTTGAAACCATTAAGTATTTTTGCTGGAACTAGCAATTTCCATGGATGTGAGTACATAAGCTTTTTTTTTTTTGCTGGGATCGCAATTTTTGGTGCGACCGGCGAGAAATTTTGCTTCAACCAGCCATCTTTTTGCTGGAAGCATCAGGGTTTTTTGCGACGACCTTGTTTTATTTGTTTTTGCTAGAACCAGCCTAAAAATTGCTATCACTGTCTTTCGATTTTGCTGAAACCGGCATTTTTTCCTTGCTTTAATCGAGTAATTGGAGATGTTTGTTGTTTTCAATTTCTTGCTGGATGAGGACAACTCGTTTGCTAGAACCGGCTTTTTTTCAAAGCTTCAACCGGAGAACGGCAACGAGGATGAAGACCGGGGCTGGGACCAGTGGGGGGTTGCCACGAATCCCGGTGACAAGATCTAGCGTCGAGCGGTAGGGGGCGGCGTGGTGCTGCGACCAGGGGCAGCGGGAGAGCATGGCGCGCGCGACCGACGAGCTGCACGAGATGCGGAAGGCGACGGGTGTTGCGCGAGGAAGGATGAACCTTTTTTTAGATTAGACTGACGGGACGACTGGCATCTGACGGCGTGCCGGCACCTATCAGTCGCCTTCTGTTTTTGTGCGTTTCTTTTCCCAACCGGTTGAATACCAGAAATAATTTTGGCACTAAAACAAATACTAAAAATCACTATCTTCTCTCCTCGTGTTATTCTTATCCTGAAAACCGAATAATAAAATCAAATGGCTCAAAATCGCCTTCCTAAAGGGGCGCCAAAATAGAAAAATTACACTACACATCCCGGGGAGCAAGCGCATGCGCCTGTCACGCTATAACTGCGCCTCCAAATCCCTCTGGCCATCCTCCAACCTAGCCGGCCCCGACGGGCCGGCCTCGGCCGCCGGCGTCTTGGCGCAGCTGTCGTCGTTGTCCGTCGGCTTGACCACCTCGGCTCGGCACACCGGGCATGTGGTGTGCGCCGTGAGCCACATGTCCACGCACGCCCTGTGGAAGAGGTGCATGCATCTAGGTAGTTGCCTGGCCACCTCGCCGTCGGCCATGGTGCAGAGGCATATCGAGCACTCCCACCGATCACTCTCGTCGGCCGTGTGTCGGTACTCGAACTTGGGCAGCGCGGCGATGGCGTCGTCGCTGAGGCCGGCGGGCCGCTTCTTGACCACCACGGGCGCCCCCGCGCCTGTCGACGTTGCGGCCCCCACCGTGACCCGGTTCACGGCCCGCCGCATGAGGTAGCACCGTATCATGCAGAGCACAAAGAGGATGATGAGCAGCGACGCGAAGGAGATGCCGAGGACCTCAAGGTAGGACGTTGTGGAGCAGCAGGCCGGGTCGTTGTTACGGGTGGTGCGGTACGCGTTGGACAGCCGGGAGAGCGCGAAGCAGGACTGGTCGACGGGGAGGCACTCGGTGGTCTGCTCGTGCATGCGCTTGGCCTCGGCCATGGACAGATCGCTCCGAGAAGGATGGGTTCTGCAAGTATCACTATCATTGGCAATTCGCGGTAGTGTGGAGAGGAGCGGAGCGCGAGATAAATAGGTGGGTGTCTTTCTTTGGGGTTTTGCTTTGTGGTTATGGGAGCAGAGCAACCTGCGGCCGGGGGGAGAGAATGAGACGACAGTATTGTGGAAGATGCGCGACCCTTGACAGAATTAGGTTGTTGTGTGAGAGACCACTAGTGCTGCTCTCTATACTCCCTTGTTTTTTTTTTCTTTTGGTAGCATGGGTTCTCTTCTACTCTATCCTACCAAAAAAAGTTCACTCAACATAATCAACTTTATTGCTCCTATATAACTGAACTTTTTCCTTTTTTCCCTCCTCGCCCCCGTGTGTCGCACATCCATGTATTTTGTTATGTTGTTATATATATATAAAGCGGGGTAAAAGTCTGTTTCAAGAGAGACTACTATTGTGTTGTATACCAAGTAGTATGTTCTAACAAACCAAACATGAGATATAATGTGGTGGAAAGATCATTTAAAAAGTTTTCTTACCTTTACTCTCTAATCAAGTAATCACTCTTCTTAAAGTTTTGACATTTCCCCGTGCAGCACCCAAAAGCATCTTCTCAATAATTCACCTGGATTTGTTTTATATGTAGCATATAATAAACAATAATATTTCAAATCATGTATTTTTTCTATTGCCATATTTTTCAGATCCATACACTCTAAAGAGGCCTACAAGGTTGGAAGCAACAACCATAATAAGGGCCTCTTTGATTTGATTTGCAGAATTCTCAAAACTAAGAGTACCACTAGTTTGCTAACTCAACTTCTTTTTTTGGAAAAACATCCGATCTATTCATTTTCAATCATGATAGTACAACGAGCACCAAAACAAATTACATCCAGATTCGTAGACCACCTAGCGACGACTGCAAACACTGAAGCGAGTCGAAGGTGCACCGTCGTCATTGCCCCTCCTCACCGGAGTCAGGCAACACTTGTTGTAGTAGACAGTCGGGAAGTCGTCGTGCTAAAGCCCCATAGGACCAGCGCACTAGAACAGCAACCGCCGCTGATGAAGATTAGCATAGATCGGAAGGATCCAACGTAAAAACACATGAACATAGACGAACGATGAACAGATCCGAGCAAATCCACCAAATGCAGATCCGCCGGAGACACACATCCACACGCCCACCGACGATGCTCGACGCACCACCAGAGTGGGGGCAAGGCGGGAAGAACCTTACTCTATCTTCAGGGAGCCGTCGTCGTCTCGCCTCCCTAAGCAGGACACAAATGTTGGGGATCGTAGCAGAAATTTAAAATTTTCTACGCATCACCAAGATCAATCTATGGAGTCATCTAGCAACGAGAGAGAGGGGAGTGCATCTACATACCCTTGTAGATCGCGCGCGGAAGCGTTCAAGAGAACGGGGTTGATGGAGTCGTACTCGTCGTGATCCAAATCACCGATGATCCTAGCGCCGAAAGGACGGCACCTCCGCGTTCAACACACGTACGGAGCGGAGACGTCTCCTCCTTCTTGATCCAGCAAGGGGGAAGGAGAAGTTGATGGAGATCCAGCAGCACGACGGCGTGGTGGTGGAAGTAGCGGGATTTCAGCAGGGCTTCGCCAAGCGCTACTGGAGGAGGAAGAGGTGTCACGGGAGGGAGAGGGAGGCGCCAGGGCTTCTTAGGTGCGGCTGCCCTCCCTCCCCTCCACTATATATAGGGGCCAGGGGGGGCGCCGGCCCCCCTTGTAGATCCCATCTAGGGAGGGGCGGCGGCCTAGGGGGGGAACTTGCCCCCCAAGTTTGGTGGAGGCGCCCCCACCCCCTAGGGTTCCCAACCCTAGGCGCATGGGGAGGCCCAAGGGGGGCGCACCAGCCCACCAGGGGCTGGTTCCCACGCCACTTTAGCCCATGGGGCCCTCCGGGATAGGTGGCCCCACGCGGTGGACCCCTGGGACCCTTCTGGTGGTCCCGGTACAATACCAGTGACCCCCGAAACTCTCCCAGTGGCCGAAACTGGACTTCCTATATATAAATCTTTACCTCCGGACCATTCCGGAACTCCTCGTGACGTCCGGGATCTCATCCGGGACTCCGAACAACTTTCGGTTAACCGCATACTAATATCTCTACAACTCTAGCGTCACCGAACCTTAAGTGTGTAGACCCTACGGGTTCGGGAGACACGTAGACATGACCGAGACAACTCTCCGGTCAATAACCAACAGCGGGATCTGGATACCCATGTTGGCTCCCACATGCTCCACGATGATCTCATCGGATGAACCACGATGTCGAGGATTCAATCAATCACGTACGCAATTCCCTTTGTCTATCGGTACGATACTTGCCTGAGATTCGATCGTCGGTATCTCGATACCTTGTTCAATCTCGTTACCGGCAAGTCTCTTTACTCGTTTCCGTAACACATCATCCCGTGAACAACTCCTTGATCACATTGAGCTCATTATGATGATGTCCTACCGAGTGGGCCCAGAGGTACCTCTCCGTCACATGGAGTGACAAATCCCAGTCTCGATTCGTGCCAACCCAACAGACACTTTCGAAGATACCCGTAGTGCACCTTTATAGCCACCCAGTTACGTTGTGACGTTTGGTACACCCAAAGCACTCCTACGGTATCCGGGAGTTTCACAATCTCATGGTCTAAGGAAAAGTTACTTGACATTGGAAAAGCTTTAGCAAACGAACTACACGATCTAGTGCTAGGCTTAGGATTGGGTCTTGTCCATCACATCATTCTCCTAATGATGTGATCCCGTTATCAATGACATCCAATGTCCATGGTCAGGAAACCGTAACCATCTATTGATCAACGAGCTAGTCAACTAGAGGCTTACTAGGGACATGTTGTGGTCTATGTATTCACACATGTATTACGATTTCCGGATAACACAATTATAGCATGAATAACAGACAATTATCATGAACAAGGAAATATAATAATAACCATTTTATTATTGCCTCTAGGGCATATTTCCAACAGTCTCCCACTTGCACTAGAGTCAATAATCTAGTTACATTGTGATGAATCGAACACCCATAGAGTTCTGGTGTTGATCATGTTTTGCCCGTGAAAGAGGTTTAGTCAACGGATCTGCTACATTCAAATCCGTGTGCACTTTACAAATATCTATGTCTCCATCTTGAACATGTTCACGTATGGAGTTGAAATGACGCTTGATATGCCTGGTCTTCTTGTGAAACCTGGGCTCCTTGGCAAGGGCAATAGCTCCAGTGTTGTCACAGAAGAGAGCCATTGGACCCGACGCATTTGGAATGAGTCCTAGGTCGGTGATGAACTCCTTCATCCATACTGCTTTGTGTGCTGCCTCCGAGGCTGCTATGTACTCCGCTTCGCATGTAGAACCCGCCACGACGCTTTGCTTGCAACTGCACCAGCTTACCGCTCCACCATTCAAAATATACACGTATCCGGTTTGTGACTTGGAGTCATCCGGATCTGTGTCGAAGCTAGCGTCGACGTAACCCTTTACGATGAGCTCTTCGTCACCTCCATATACGAGAAACATATCCTTAGTCCTTTTCAGGTACTTCAGGATGTTCTTGACCGCTGTCCAGTGTTCCTTGCCAGGATTACTTTGGTACCTACCTACCAAACTTACTGCAAGGTTTACATCAGGTCTGGTACACAGCATGGCATACATAATAGACCCTATGGCTGAGGCATAGGGGATGACACTCATCTCTTCTATATCTTCTGCCGTGGTCGGGCATTGAGCCGAGCTCAATCTCACACCTTGCCATACAGGCAAGAACCCCTTCTTGGACTGATCCATATTGAACTTCTTCAATATCTTATCAAGGTATGTGCTTTGCGAAAGACCTATGAGGCGTCTCGATCTATCCCTATAGATCTTGATGCCTAATATATAAGCAGCTTCTCCAAGGTCCTTCATTGAAAAACACTTATTCAAGTAGGCCTTTATACTTTCCAAGAATTCTATATCATTTCCCATTAGCAGTATGTCATCCACATATAATATGAGAAATGCTACAGAGCTCCCACTCACTTTCTTGTAAACACAGGCTTCTCCATAAGTCTGTGTGAACCCAAACGCTTTGATCATCTCATCAAAGCGAATGTTCCAACTCCGAGATGCTTGCACCAGCCCATAGATTGAGCGCTGGAGCTTGCATACCTTGTCAGCATTCTCAGGGTCGACAAAACCTTCCGATTGCATCATATACAACTCTTCCTTAAGAAAACCATTAAGGAATGCCGTTTTGACGTCCATTTGCCATATCTCATAATCATAGTATGCGGCAATTGCTAACATGATTCTGACTGATTTCAGCTTCGCTACGGGTGAGAAAGTCTCATCGTAGTCAACCCCTTGAACTTGTCGATAACCCTTAGCGACAAGCCGAGCCTTATAGATGGTCACATTACCATCCGCGTCAGTCTTCTTCTTAAAGATCCATTTATTTTCTATGGCTTGCCGATCATCAGGCAAGTCAGTCAAAGTCCATACTTCATTTTCATACATGGATCCTATCTCGGATTTCATGGCTTCAAGCCATTTGTCGGAATCCGGGCCCGCCATTGCTTCTTCATAGTTCGAAGGTTCACTGTTGTCTAACAACATGATTTCCAGGACAGGATTGCCGTACCACTCTGGTGCGGAACGTGTCCTTGTGGACCTTCGAAGTTCAGTGGTAGCTTGATCATGATCATTATCATTAACTTCCTCTCTAGCCGGTGCAGGCTCCACAGAAACATTTTCCTGTGCTACGCTACTCTCCGGTTCGAGGGTCATCTCATCAAGCTCCACTTTCCTCCCACTTACTTCTTTCGAGAGAAACTCTTTCTCTAGAAAGGATCCATTCCTGGCAACAAAGATCTTGCCCTCGGATCTTAGGTAGAAGGTATACCCAATAGTTTCCTTAGGGTATCCTATGAATACGCATTTTTCCGACTTGGGTTCGAGCTTCTCTGGTTGAAGTTTCTTCACATAAGCATCGCATCCCCAAACTTTCAGAAACAACAGCTTAGGTTTCTTCCCAAACCATAATTCATACGGTGTCGTCTCAACGGATTTTGACGGTGCCCTATTTAAAGTGAATGCGGCAGTCTCTAAAGCATAACCCCAAAAAGATAGCGGTAAATCGGTAAGAGACATCATAGATCGCACCATATCCAATAGAGTGCGATTACGACTTTCGGACACACCGTTACGCTGAGGTGTTCCAGGCGGCGTGAGTTGTGAAACAATTCCACATTTCCTTAAGTGCGTGCCAAATTCATGACTCAAATATTCTCCTCCACGATCTGATTGTAGGAACTTTATTTTCTTGTCACGTTGATTTTCAACCTCATCCTGAAATTCCTTGAACTTTTCAAAGGTCTCAGACTTGTGCTTCATCAAGTAGACATACCCATATCTACTCAAATCATCGGTGAGGGTGAGAACATAACGATAACCATCGCGAGCCTCAACACTCATTGGACCACACACATCAGTATGTATGATTTCCAATACGTTGGTTGCTCGCTCCATTGTTCCGGAGAACGGAGTCTTGGTCATCTTGCCCAAGAGGCATGGTTCGCATATGTTAAATGATTCATAATCAAGAGACTCCAAAAGTCCATCTGCATGGAATTTCTTCATGTGTTTAACACCGATATGACCAAGGCGGCAGTGCCACAAGTATGTGGGACTATCGTTATCAACCTTGCATTTCTTGGCATTCACATTATAAACATGTGTAACATCATGTTCGAGATTCAATAAAAATAAACCATTGACCAGCGGGGCATGACCATAAAACATATCTCTCATATAAATAGAACAACCATTATTCTCAGATTTAAATGAGTAGCCATCTCGCATTAAGCGAGATCCGGATACAATGTTCATGCTCAAAGCTGGCACTAAATAACAATTATTGAGGTTTAAAACTAATCCCGTAGGCAGATGTAGAGGTAGCGTGCCGACGGCGATCACATCGACCTTGGAACCATTCCCGACGCGCATCGTCACCTCGTCCTTCGCCAGTCTCCGCTTATTCCGCAGCTCCTGTTTTGAGTTACAAATATGAGCAACCGCACCGGTATCAAATACCCAGGAGCTACTACGAGCGCTGGTAAGGTACACATCAATAACATGTATATCACATATACCTTTGGTATTGCCGGCCTTCTTATCCGCTAAGTACTTGGGGCAGTTCCGCTTCCAGTGACCGTTTCCCTTGCAATAAAAGCACTCAGTCTCAGGCTTGGGTCCATTCTTTGACTTCTTCCCGGCAGCTTGCTTACCGGGCGCGGCAACTCCCTTGCCGTCCTTCTTGAAGTTCTTTTTACCCTTGCCTTTCTTGAACTTAGTGGTTTTATTCACGATCAACACTTGATGTTCCTTTTTGATCTCCACCTCCGCTGATTTTAGCATTGAATATACCTCAGGAATGGTTTTCTCCATCCCCTGCATATTGAAGTTCATCACGAAGCTCTTGTAGCTAGGTGGAAGCGACTGAAGGATTCTATCAACGACCGCGTCATCCGGGAGATTAACTCCCAGCTGAGACAAGCGGTTGTGCAACCCAGACATCTTGAGTATGTGCTCGCTGACTGAACTATTCTCCTCCATCTTACAACTGTAGAACTTGTCGGAGACTTCATATCTCTCGACTCGGGCATGAGCTTGGAAAACCATTTTCAGCTCTTGGAACATCTCATATGCTCCGTGTTGCTCAAAACGCTTTTGGAGCCCCGATTCTAAGCTGTAAAGCATGCCGCACTGAACCAGGGAGTAATCATCACTATGCGACTGCCAGACGTTCATAACATCTTGAGTTGCTGGGAAAACAGGTGCGTCACCTAGCGGTGCTTCAAGGACATATGCTTTCTTGGCAGCTATGAGGATAATCCTCAGGTTACGGACCCAGTCTGTATAGTTGCTACCATCGTCTTTCAGCTTGGTTTTCTCTAGGAACGCGTTGAAGTTGAGGGCAACATTAGCGTGGGCCATTTGATCTACAAGACATATTGTAAAGATTTTAGACTAAGTTCATGACAATTAAGTTCATCTAATCAAATTATATATAATGAACTCCCACTCAGATAGACATCCCTCTCGTCATCTAAGTGATACATGATCCGAATCGACTAGGCCGTGTCCGATCATCACGTGAGACGGACTAGTCATCAACGGTGAACATCTCCATGTTGATCGTATCTTCTATACGACTCATGCTCGACCTTTCGGTCTCTTGTGTTCTGAGGCCATGTCTGTACATGCTAGGCTCGTCAAGTCAACCTAAGTGTATTGCTGTGTAAATCTGGCTTACACCCGTTGTATTCGAACGTTAGAATCTATCACACCCGATCAACACGTAGTGCTTCGAAACAACGAACCTTCGCAACGGTGCACAGTTAGGGGGAACACTTTCTTGAAATTTTAGTAAGGGATCATCTTATATATGCTACCGTTGTTCTAAGCAAATAAGATGCAAAAACATGATAAACATCACATGCAATCAAAATAGTGACATGATATGGCCATTATCACTTCGCTCCTTTTGATCTCCATCTTCGGGGCTCCATGATCATCATCGTCACCGGCATGACACCATGATCTCCATCATCATGATCTCCATCATCGTGTCTTCATGAAGTTGTCTCGCCAACTATTACTTCTACTACTACGGCTACCGGTTAGCAATAAATAAAGTAATTACATGGCGAATTTCAATGACACGCGGGTCATATAATAAATTAAGACAACTCCTATGGCTCCTGCCGGTTGTCATACTCATCGACATGCAAGTCGTGATTCCTATTACAAGAACATGATCATCTCATACATCACATATATCATTCATCACATCCTTCGGCCATATCACATCACAAAGCACTTGCTGCAAAAACAAGTTAGACGTCCTCTAATTGTTGTTGCAAATTTTTTACGTGGCTTCTATAGGTTTCTAGCAAGAACGTGTCTTACCTACGCCAAAACCACAACGTGATATGCCAATTTCTATTTACCCTTCATAAGGACCCTTTTCATAGAATCCGATCCAACTAAAGTGGGAGAGACAGACACCCGCTAGCCACCTTATGCAACTAGTGCATGTCAGTCGGTGGAACCAGTCTCACGTAAGCGTACGTGTAAGGTCGGTCCGGGCCGCTTCATCCCACGATGCCGCCGAATCAAGATAAGACTAGTAACGGCAAGAAGATTGACAAATCGACGCCCACAACTACTTTGTGTTCTACTCGTGCAAGATACTACGCATAGACCTAGCTCATGATGCCACTGTTGGGGATCGTAGCAGAAATTTAAAATTTTCTACGCATCACCAAGATCAATCTATGGAGTCATCTAGCAACGAGAGAGAGGGGAGTGCATCTACATACCCTTGTAGATCGCGCGCGGAAGCGTTCAAGAGAACGGGGTTGATGGAGTCGTACTCGTCGTGATCCAAATCACCGATGATCCTAGCGCCGAACGGACGGCACCTCCGCGTTCAACACACGTATGGAGCGGAGACGTCTCCTCCTTCTTGATCCAGCAAGGGGGAAGGAGAAGTTGATGGAGATCCAGCAGCACGACGGCGTGGTGGTGGAAGTAGCGGGATTTCAGCAGGGCTTCGCCAAGCGCTACTGGAGGAGGAAGAGGTGTCACGGGAGGGAGAGGGAGGCGCCAGGGCTTCTTAGGTGCGGCTGCCCTCCCTCCCCTCCACTATATATAGGGGCCAGGGGGGCGCCGGCCCCCCTTGTAGATCCCATCTAGGGAGGGGCGGCGGCCTAGGGGGGGAACTTGCCCCCCAAGTTTGGTGGAGGCGCCCCCACCCCCTAGGGTTCCCAACCCTAGGCGCATGGGGAGGCCCAAGGGGGGCGCACCAGCCCACCAGGGGCTGGTTCCCACGCCACTTTAGCCCATGGGGCCCTCCGGGATAGGTGGCCCCACCCGGTGGACCCCCGGGACCCTTCTGGTGGTCCCGGTACAATACCGGTGACCCCCGAAACTCTCCCAGTGGCCGAAACTGGACTTCCTATATATAAATCTTTACCTCCGGACCATTCCGGAACTCCTCGTGACGTCCGGGATCTCATCCGGGACTCCGAACAACTTTCGGTTAACCGCATACTAATATCTCTACAACTCTAGCGTCACCGAACCTTAAGTGTGTAGACCCTACGGGTTCGGGAGACACGTAGACATGACCGAGACAACTCTCCGGTCAATAACCAACAACGGGATCTGGATACCCATGTTGGCTCCCACATGCTCCACGATGATCTCATCGGATGAACCACGATGTCGAGGATTCAATCAATCACGTACGCAATTCCCTTTGTCTATCGGTACGATACTTGCCCGAGATTCGATCGTCGGTATCTCGATACCTTGTTCAATCTCGTTACCGGCAAGTCTCTTTACTCGTTTCCGTAACACATCATCCCGTGAACAACTCCTTGATCACATTGAGCTCATTATGATGATGTCCTACCGAGTGGGCCCAGAGGTACCTCTCCGTCACACGGAGGGACAAATCCCAGTCTCGATTCGTGCCAACCCAACAGACACTTTCGAAGATACCCGTAGTGCACCTTTATAGCCACCCAGTTACGTTGTGATGTTTGGTACACCCAAAGCACTCCTACGGTATCCGGGAGTTGCACAATCTCATGGTCTAAGGAAAAGTTACTTGACATTGGAAAAGCTTTAGCAAACGAACTACACGATCTAGTGCTAGGCTTAGGATTGGGTCTTGTCCATCACATCATTCTCCTAATGATGTGATCCCGTTATCAATGACATCCAATGTCCATGGTCAGGAAACCGTAACCATCTATTGATCAACGAGCTAGTCAACTAGAGGCTTACTAGGGACATGTTGTGGTCTATGTATTCACACATGTATTACGATTTCCGGATAACACAATTATAGCATGAATAACAGACAATTATCATGAACAAGGAAATATCATAATAACCATTTTATTATTGCCTCTAGGGCATATTTCCAACAACAAACCCTAACAAATCTCGAAAACACATCTAAAAATGGAGCCCTCCCACCGGCAGGGGCCGGGATCCACCGCGTTGCCCTGACCCTAAGGCCACCGAAGACAATGCGAACTGGTGAAGATGCTGGTGGGAGGCAGAGGAACCCTAATTGGGGAGGAGGTGGCTGTGACGCCCCCGGCCCAATCGTGCACTAATCATACACGCAAATGCACACGATCAAGTCTAAGGACTCACGGGAAGATATCACAACACAACTCTAAAACATAAATAAAGTCATACAAGCTTTATATTACAAGCCAAGGGCCTCGAGGGCTCGAATACATAAGCTTGCGTACAAGCGTCAGCGGAAGCATCAGATATCTGAGTACAGATATGAAACAGAAACAGAAAGGCCTTTAGAAAGGCGGGGCAAAATAAAACACTACGATCGAAAGGCGAAGGCCTCCTGCCTGGGACCCTCCGATCCTACTCCTGGTCGTCAGTCAACTCGTAGTAGTATCCATCCTCTGGGTAGTAGTAGTAGTCGATTGACGGGGCATCTGTCTCAGGGGGCTCCGTCCTCTGGTCACGACAAACTGATAAGGGGAGAAAAGAAAAACAAAGCAACCGTGAGTACTCAGAAGTACTCAGCAAGTAAGGATCTATACTACATATGCAATATTTTCAAAGGGAGGCTGTATATGTGGACTGGGCTGCAGAAATGCCAGAATAGAGAGTAGGCCTAGTCCTATCGAAGACTAGCATCTTCAGCGGTCTTGCAGAAATAGAAGAGGGTAGAACAGTACAATATAATGTAGCAGTATCATTAAGTCTCAACCTCACCCAGAGATCCTTTCTCGACTCCCTGCGAGAAAGCAATCCCAGAGCCATACAGTCATCAACCTCGTCCGGAGATCCCTTCTCGACTCCCTGCGAGAAGCAATCCCAGAGCCATAGTATCCAAGTATCCAGTTCTAAATTGTATCAATCAGGATACAACTCCGAGTGTCCTTTACCGTAGGACCGGCTATCGATAGAAGTTTTCTTCCCTGCAGGGGTGCACCAACTTACCCAACACGCTCGATTAACTCCGGCCGGACACACTTTCCTGGGTCATGCCCGGCCTCGGCCAAACGACACACCGCAGCCCTACCTAGAGCTCAGCAGAGAGGTCCCCGCCGGTCTACATCCTAAGCGCTCAGGGGTCTTGGGCCGTCGCCCTGTGCACTCCGGGTCGTTGTGAGCAGGGTGGATACCAGCGCCAACGGCATGATCCGACCCGGCCACAATGCTGAACTGGACGTCTGACAAAGCTTTCAGCTGATGCTACGTTGCAGAACGCCCATACTATGCCCACGTGATGGTTAGTGCTATCAGGCCAGAGACCTGCTCGGATCAAATATCCAAATCGTTAATGGACTAGGGCTTGCGGTAACGAGCAGAGACTCACGAAAGATGTGACCCCGTCGCCCCGTCTCGAGGACTTGCTGCAAGGGTTAAGAATGCCCGGCCATGCCTCGTATTCATCACTCGGGCACCATACAGGCACCCGTCCTCACAACACTCACCTCTCAGGCGCACGCGGGTACCCCTCAGGGTCGACCCGCCTATCCAAGTAACAGTGTAAAGTCCAAGTATCCGTGTGTCCATAACATCAGGGGAATCCGAGGTATCACCCTCGTTGGATTCCTACTCGATGTAATCGTCAAGGTGAACTCGGAGGAATCACCCTCGCTGGGTTCACAATTGAGGTGTCATACGACGGCGTCGTTATCGGAAGCGGTGAAGGAGGAATCACCCTCGATGACCACGACCGAATAGCTACTCTACAGAGTTAACATCAGAAGTGCTACACGAGGTATCACCCTCGACACTCGATAGTAACGCTGCAGTGTCGTTACAACTAAGGGGGGTGATGTGCGGTGCCGGGGCCTGGTCTTCAATCCCGTTGATCGGGTCTTCAGATAATCCAGCGGGGCAGTCGGGATAAGTGGGGTCTCTGATAGGTCTCTACCCAGCCTATACTAAGCAGTTTAGGATATGCAGGTAATTATCAATAGCAGGATACAATAAACAGGCTATGCATCAGAATAGGTAAAGCAGCAGCAGCAATTCTAATGCAAGCATGAGAAATAGAATGGGCGATATCGGGATGATCAAAGAGGGGGGCTTGCCTGGTTGCTCGGCGGCAAGGGCAAGGTTGTCAATGGTGTCTTCGGCCTGCGGAGCTGCGTCGGTCTCGGGGACGACGTCGGTGTCGGGGGCTACCGAGAGAGAAGAGGGGGAGGAAACAGTAAATACTAAGCATACAAGTGCATGACATGTCAATAAGCAGAGCTAGCGGTGTTCTATCGTAGTGCTAGGTAATCCCGGCGAAGGGGAGAAACGTCCGGGAAAATATTCCCAGTGTCCGGCATTTCGGACAGACGAAAAGAGGGGAACGGTTGCATGTTCGGATAGTTAGGGACGCGTGATGGACGAACGGACTGCATATCCGAATTCATCTCGTCGTTCTGAGCAACTTTCATGTACAAAGTTTTTCCATCGGAGTTACGGATTATTTAATATGATTTTCTAAATTTTTTATTAATTTATGGAATTTAATTATTTATTTAATTTCAACATTATCCGAAACAGTGTATGCTGACGTCATCATGACGTCAGCAGTCAGCCTGACATGTGGGGTCCACCTATCATTCTCTGATTAGGTTAATTAGGGTTAATTAACCTAATTACAGTTTAATTGAACTAACTAATTAATTTAGATTAACTTAAACATGATTAATTAAATTAATTAATTCACTAATTAATTAATTAATTAATTTAATTATTCATTTATTTTGTTTTATTTTTCTTTTTAATTATATCTTCTATTTTTTTTAAACAGGGACCGGACCCCACTGGACAGTGGCACAGCCGGACACGTCCGCGTTGTGCCTGTCCAGGGACGGACATGCCCGCGCGGAGGAGGGTCAACGCGCACGCGCGCGCGACAGAGAGGGCCGGCCGCGGCCAGAGGCGAGCGCGGCGAGGCCGGCCGGCTGCGGCGAGCGGCGCTGCCGGAGCGGAGCAGGCGGCGGTCGAGGCGCGGCTGCGGGAGGAGGAGCTGCAGGGGGGCGGCAGTGGCGAGCGGCGGCCGCAGCGCGAAGCAGCAGCAAGCGAGCAGCGGCGCGAGCCAGTCGGGGCGGGCGCGCAGGGCGGACGAGGGCGCGGCGACGAACGCCGACGCGCGCAGGGGAGCGGGGCATAGGAGGGTGGCGAGCGGGGCGAGGGGCAGGGGAGGAGGCGGCTCACGGGGGGGGCTCAAAGAGGCGAGGCGGCGTTGGTGCGGCGGCCGGCGGTCGAGCAGGCCGGCGTGACGGCGGGGGCGGCCGCCGGCGAGGTCGCCGGGGTCGAGGCGGGGCGGGTCGGGCGCCGGGGCGCGTCCTCGATCCCAATCTAGAGGGAACGGGGAGAGAGGGGGGGGAGCGAGGGGGGGAGTGGTGTCGGGCTAGGGTTTCGGCCCTCAGGGGGGTTAAGGGGGAGTGGGGTGGTCCGGCCTGGCGGCCTGGACGGCCTGCTGGGCCGAGGCCCAAGGGGGGGGGAGGTTCTCTTTTATTTTTCTCTTTTGTTTTCTTTTGCCTTTTTCTTTTTTATTTATTCACATTTCTCTGTTTTGTAATTAGTTAGGCCTCAAATTGAATTTTGTAAAACATGGCACTTGTTCCATTAAATGCTAGGCACTATCTACCACTGCCAAAAATTGGTTTGGAGACAACTGGATTCACACAAATTTTATAATAAATAAAATGTATTAAACTTTGCTGTTTTGATAATGTTAGAGCCACCTAATTAATTTATTTATTGTTGGTTACAATTTTAGAATGGTCTCTGCAATATTTGCTATTTATTGAACATTTCAGTTTCTATGTTGGATAACTTTTATTTTCCACTTTCAGTTTGAACCCCGGCCCAATCGTGCACTAATCATACACGCAAATGCACACGATCAAGCCTAAGGACTCACGGGAAGATATCACAACACAACTCTAAAACATAAATAAAGTCATACAAGCTTTATATTACAACCCAAGGGCCTCGAGGGCTCGAATACATAAGCTTGCGTACAAGCGTCAGCGGAAGCATCAGATATCTGAGTACAGATATGAAACAGAAACAGAAAGGCCTTTAGAAAGGCGGGGCAAAATAAAACACTACGATCGAAAGGCAAAGGCCTCCTGCCTGGGACCCTCCGATCCTACTCCTGGTCGTCAGTCAACTCGTAGTAGTATCCATCCTCTGCGTAGTAGTAGTAGTCGATCGACGGGGCATCTGTCTGAGGGGGCTCCGTCCTCTGGTCACGACAAACTGATAAGGGGAGAAAAGAAAAACAAAGCAACCGTGAGTACTCAGAAGTACTCAGCAAGCAAGGATCTATACTACATATGCAACATTTTCAAAGGGAGGCTATATATGTGGACTGGGCTGCAGAAATGCCAGAATAGAGAGTAGGCCTAGTCCTATCGAAGACTAGCATCTTCAGCGGTCTTGCAAAAATAGAAGAGGGTAGAACAGTACAATATAATGTAGCAGTATCATTAAGTCTCAACCTCACCCAGAGATCCTTTCTCGACTCCCTGCGAGAAAGCAATCCCAGAGCCATACAGTCATCAACCTCGTCCGGAGATCCCTTCTCGACTCCCTACGAGAAGCAATCCCAGAGCCATAGTATCCAAGTATCCAGTTCTAAATTGTATCAATCAGGATACAACTCCGAGTGTCCTTTACCGTAGGACCGGCTATCGATAGAAGTTTTCTTCCCTGCAGGGGTGCACCAACTTACCCAACACGCTCGATTAACTCCGGCCGGACACACTTTCCTGGGTCATGCCCGGCCTCGGCCAAACGACACACCGCAGCCCTACCTAGAGCTCAGCAGAGAGGTCCCCGCCGGTCTAAATCCTAAGCGCTCAGGGGTCTTGGGCCGTCGCCCTGTGCACTCCGGGTCGTTGTGAGCAAGGTGGATACCAGCGCCAACGGCACGATCCGACCAGGCCACAATGCTGAACTGGACGTCTGACAAAGCTTTTGGCTGATGCTACGATGCAGAACGCCCATACTATGCCCACGTGATGGTTAGTGCTATCAGGCCAGAGACCTGCTCGGATCAAATATCCAAATCGTTAATGGACTAGGGCTTGCGGTAACGAGCAGAGACTCACGAAAGATGTGACCCCGTCGCCCCGTCTCGAGGACTTGCTGCAAGGGTTAAGAATGCCCGGCCGCGCCTCGTATTCATCACTCGGGCACCATACAGGCACCCGTCCTCACAGCACTCGCCTCTCAGGCGCACGCGGGTACCCCTCAGGGTCGACCCGCCTATCCAAGTAATAGTGTAAAGTCCAAGTATCCGTGTGTCATCAGGGGAGTCCGAGGTATCACCCTCATTGGATTCCTACTCGATGTAATCGTCTCGGAGGAATCACCCTCGCTGGGTTCACACTTGAGGTGTCGTACGACGGCGTCGTTATCGGAAGCGGTGAAGGAGGAATCACCCTCGATGACCACGACCGAATAGCTACTCTACAGGGTTAACATCAGAAGTGCTACACGAGGTATCACCCTCGACACTTGATAGTAACGCTGCAGTGTCGTTACAACTAAGGGGGGGTGATGTGCGGTGCCGGGGCCTGGTCTTCAATCCCGTTGATCGGGTCTTCAGATAATCCAGCGGGGCAGTCGGGATAAGTGGGGTCTCTGATAGGTCTCTACCCAGCCTATACTAAGCAGTTTAGGATATGCAGGTAATTATCAACAGCAGGATACAATAAACAGGCTATGCATCAGAATAGGTAAAGCAGCAGCAGCAATTCTAATGCAAGCATGAGAAATAGAATGGGCGATATCGGGATGATCAAAGGGGGGGGGGGCTTGCCTGGTTGCTCGGCGGCAAGGGCAAGGTTGTCAATGGTGTCTTCGGTCTCCGGAGCTGCGTCGGTCTCGGGGACGATGTCGGTGTCGGGGGCTACCGAGAGAGAAGAGGGGGAGGAAACAGTAAATACTAAGCATACAAGTGCATGACATGTCAATAAGCAGAGCTAGCGGTGTTCTATCGTAGTGCTAGGTAATCCCGGCGAAGGGGAGAAACGTCCGGGAAAATATTCCCAGTGTCCGGCATTTCGGACAGACGAAAAGAGGGGAACGGTTGCATGTTCGGATAGTTAGCGACGTGTGACGGACGAACGGACCGCGTATCCGAATTCGTCTCGTCGTTCTGAGCAACTTTCATGTACAAAGTTTTTCCATCGGAGTTACGGATTATTTAATATGATTTTCTAAAGTTTTTATTAATTTATGGAATTTAATTATTTATTTAATTTCAACATTATCCGAAACAGTGTATGCTGACGTCATCATGACATCAGCAGTCAGCCTGACATGTGGGGTCCACCTGTCATTCTCTGATTAGGTTAATTAGGGTTAATTAACCTAATTACAGTTTAATTGAACTAACTAATTAATTTAGATTAACTTAAACATGATTAATTAAATTAATTAATTCACTAATTAATTAATTAATTAATTAATTTAATTATTCATTTATTTTATTTTATTTTTCTTTTTAATTATATCTTCTATTTTTTTTAAACAGGGACCGGACCCCACTGGAGAGTGGCACAGCCGGACACGTCCGCGCTGTGCCTGTCCAGGGACGGACATGTCCGCGTGGAGGGGGGTCAAAGCGCACGCGCGCGTGACAGAGAGGGCCGGCCGCGGCCAGAGGCGAGCGGCACTGGCGAAGCGGAGCAGGCGGCGGTCGAGGCGCGGCTGCGGGAGGAGGAGCTGCAGGGGGGCGGCAGCGGCGAGCGGCGACCGCGGCGCGAAGCAGCAACAAGCGAGCAGCGGCGCGAGCCGGGCGGGGCGGGCGCGCAGGGCGGGCGAGGGCGCGGCGACGAATGCCGACGCGCGCAGGGGAGCGGGGCGAAGGGCAGGGAAGGAGGCGGCTCACGGGGGGGGGCTCGAGGAGGCGAGGCGGCGTTGGTGCGGCGGCCGGCAGTCGAGCAGGCCGGCGTGACGGCGGGGGCGGCCGCCGGCGAGGTCGCGGGGTCGAGGCGGGGCGGGTCGGGCGCCGGGCGCGTCCTCGATCCCAATCCAGAGGGAACGGGGGAGAGGGGGGAGCGAGGGGGGGAGTGGGGTGTCGGGCTAGGGTTTCGGCCTCAGGGGGGTTAAGGGGGAGTGGTGTGGTCCGGCCTGGCGGCCTGGACGGCCTGCTGGGCCGAGGCCCAAGGGGGGGAGGTTCTCTTTTATTTTTCTCTTTTGTTTTCTTTTGCCTTTTTCTTTTTTATTTATTCACATTTCTCTGTTTTGTAATTAGTTAGGCCTCAAATTGAATTTTGTAAAACATGGCACTTGTTCCATTAAATGCTAGGCACTATCTACCACTGCCAAAAATTGGTTTGGAGACAACTGGAATTCACACAAATTTTATAATAAATAAAATGTATTAAACTTTGTTGTTTTGATAATGTTAGAGCCACCTAATTAATTTATTTATTGTTGGTTACAATTTTAGAATGGTATCTGCAATATTTGCTATTTATTGAACATTTCAGTTTCTATGTTGGATAACTTTTATTTTCCACTTTCAGTTTGAATTTCCAATTGAGTTTGAATTTGAAAAGAGATATGGTACTAATGTTGATTAAGCACTGTTGATCATGATGACATGGCATAATCAAAAGGGTGGTTACTGTAGTTAACCACTGGGGGTGTTACAGTGGCTGCTTGAGGAGTCACGTGGTGCTCCGTTAACTCAAATTGACTGTATGTTTTAGACCAACATGTCCGGACTCGATCAATTTAGGCCATAAACTCGTTAATTCACTTAAATAATGCCAAAAACGATTTGGGGAAGACCAGCCACCTGGCTATCACATCAACATTTCTTTGACCACTAGTGAACTAACTATTTTCTAAAAGGGGTCTATTTACAAATTTATGGTCTTGTTCTCACAAACCATGCTATTGGCGTATGGAGGATTTTTCTTAAAGAAAACTTTGCATTTGGCTTGGACTCTACCTGGAAATTCAACCCATCGGCAGCCGCGCCCATGGGCACCTGACCCGAATGGGTAGGGTATGAGTCACCATCTTCACCTATGGGTAAGCCTGATGGGTAACCCTATTATTCGTGGGTAGGGTGCGCAGAAGGGGTTCTGCCCATGGGTCGCAAGATTACCTAACGTGTGGGACCCTCATACCTAAATACTAGCAACTCCCCACCGTCCCCGGCCCAGTCCACAAACCACACCTACCAAGGTTACGAGACAGAGAAGCCGGCCGCTCTCCTCAGTCTAGCAACTCTCTCGGTCTTCCCCCCACATCAAGCCACCGACGCCATCCTCCTGTCTCACTATCCAAGCCACCACCAAAGGTTCTCCGTCAACCCTGTTCCATCCAATAGCCGTCGATGAGGGCATGAGGCAATCTTGTCTAGCCAAGCAGCAGCCCCATCACTGGCCCACCGCCATCCCTGTTCTCCCTTAACCCCATCATGTTCGAGCAAATAGGATTCACCACCACTGGTGAGGGCGTGAGGCGATCTCTTCCAGCCAAGCAACACCCCCGCCACCTCTCCGTCGACCCCTACCAACGGGAGCAGCGCCCCGCCAACCATGTTCTCCCTTGGTGCATCCGGATAAGCTGCAAAGTGAGTCTCTTTTCTTACTCCCAATTTCAAACCTTTCAATTTGGTTTGCTGCAGTAGAAACTGATCTATTTCTTTGTGGTCTTGTATAGAAGGATTAATCGGTGTATAGTTTCTCGACGCTGGCAGTAGATTATAGCTCAATTGTAGATGGAATTGGACATGGCAAGTCATCAACTCCAAAAGCAACAGATGATACCGATGCAATTGAAGCTGAGACGACCCAAGGTACTGGTACACAACCTCAATAAACTAAAGGAGGAAGCTTACACTTGGAGCATGGAATGAATTTTATAAAGAATTTAATGGAGGGAAATGGCATGCTCAATGCATGTATTGTCAAAAATGGCTAAGTCAACCAAGTGAAGGTGCACTTCACATTCGAACAACCACTCGAAAAATTGTTGTGCTAAGAGCGCACCTATAGGCCTAAAGAAACAGAAGCTAGGGTTGGTGGATACTAGTGGTGGGAAGTAGATCTTGACAACAATGGAGTTTTTGACCAAGAACTTTCTCAAAAAGATCTTGCATTAATGATCAGTATTCATAAATATTGTTTGTCAATGGTTGACCATTCTATTTTCTGAAAATGGTGTCCTTCGCTGCAACCTTTGTTCAAGGTTGTCTCAAGAAATACCATTCAAAAGGATATCTTACTTATGCATGCAACCCAGAAGGAAAAGTTGGTGAAATATTTTGCAAATTTCACGTAATGAGTATTTGTCACTTCATAATTGTGGACTGTAGGCCATCACAATAAAGGCTACATAGTTTTTACTACGCAATTTGTTCATGAATCTTTGGCTGAAGAGCTTCATTTTGAGGTAAGTTTTGTTAAAGTGAACCTTTTTCTAATCATTGTTAATTTAAACTCTTTGGTTAATCATTTTTGTGACGACCCCGGCTTAATCGTGCACTAATCATACACGCAAATGCACACGATCAAGCCTAAGGACTCACTTGAAGATATCACAACACAACTCTAAAACATAAACAAAGTCATACAAGCTTAATATTACAAGCCAGGGCCTCGAGGGCTCGAATACATAGCTCGATGGCATACAAGTGTCAGCGGAAGCGTCAGATATCTGGGTACAGATATATTACAGACCAGAGAGAGATAGGCCTTCACAGAGGCGGGGCAAAATAAAAGCTACCATCGAAAAGGCATGGGCCTCCTGCCCTGGACCCTCTGATCCTACTCCTGGTCGTCAGACGGCTCCTCGTAGTAGTAGTACTCTCCGGGCTGGTAGTAGTAGTGGTCGTCGACGGGAACATCTGGCTCCGGGGCTCCGTCGTCTGGATGCGACAAAGGAATAAAGGGGAAAAAAAGGAAAATAAAGCAAACGTGAGTACTCATCCGAAGTACTCAGCAAGCAAGGATCTACACTACATATGCAACATTTTCAAATGGGGGCTGTATATGTGGACTGGGCTACAGAAATGCCAGATTATAGGGGGAAAGCCTAGTCCTGTCGAAGACTAGCATCTTCAGCATCTTCAACGGTCTCGCAGCATTAGAAGAGAGCAGACCAACATAATGTAAAGTATAGCAGTAATGTTATCAACCTCGGCCGGGGATTCTTCCTCGACTCCCCGCGAGAAAGCAATCCCAGAGCCGTACTATCAAGTTCTCATCACATGTTCTAGTTGTACCGATCGGGATACAACTCCGAGTGTCCGTTACCGTAGGACAGGCTATCGATAGAAGTTTCTTCCCTGCAGGGGTGCACCAAGTTACCCACCACGCTCGCTTAACTCCGGCCGGACACACTTTTCTGGGTCATGCTCGGCCTTGGCTAAGCAACACGCCGCAACCCGACCAAATACTTAACAGAGAGGTCAGCACGCCGGACTAACCTATGCCCCCAGGGGTCTTGGGCCATCGCCCCGGGAACTCCTGCACGTTACGTGCACCGCCGGTGAGCAGACCTAGCAACCCCTTATACAAGCGCGGTTGCGTTCCCAGTCCAACCCAGCGTGTGCCGCATCAGTCGCTGACGTCCATTAAGCTTCAGCTGAAGTATACGACGCAGAACGCCCATACTATGCCCCCGTGATGGTTAGTGCTATCAGGCCAGAGACCCCTCGGATCAAATATCCAAACCGTAGTGGATTAGGAGCGCGCGGTAACGAGCAGAGACTCACGATCGATGTGACCCCATCGCCCCGTCTCGAGGACTTGCGGCAAGGGCTAAGAATGCCCGGCCACGCCTCGTAGTTATCTCGCGGGCACCTCTCAGGTCAACCCGACTCCACATCACTTCGCATTCATGCTCGCGCGGGTACCCCTCAGGGCCGACCCGTCTTTAGTATCATGGTTCATAGTCAAGTCATAATATCCAAGGTACCTGTGTGTCTGACACCGAAGGGAACCTTGAGGAATCACCCTCGATGGAATTCCCGCTCGATGTTATCATCAAGGTGAACGAAGGAGGAATCACCCTCGAGGTCCACACTTGAGAGATTGCGCGACGGCGTCGGTATCGGGGGTGGTGTAGGAGGAATCACCCTCACTTACCACGACCGATTAACTAACCTACAATGTTATCATCATAAGTGCTGACAAGGTATCACCCTCGGCACTCGATAGTAACCCAGTAGTGTCGAGCATCTTAGGGGAAGTGACGTGCGGTGCCAGGTTCTAATCTTCGATCCCGTTGCTCGGGTCTTCTGATATCCAGCGGGGCAGTCGGGACAAGTGGGTCTCTGATCAGGCTCTACCCATCCTATCTAAACAGTTTAGGATAACAGGCAGGTATCAACAGTAGGCTACAATTAAACAGGCTATGCAACAGATATAGGATGGTAACAGCAGCAGTAACATCTAATGCAAGCATAAGAGGGAAGAGAATAGGTGATATCGGAATGCTCAAAATGGGGGTGCTTGCCTGTCTGCTCGACGGCAAGGGCAGGGTCGTCGGGGACGTAGTCGTACTCCGGAGCGGCGTCTGCCTCAGGAGCTACGGCAACGTCGGGGTCTACCGAAAGAGAAGAGGGGGAGGAAACAAGTAAATACAATGCAAACAGATGCAACACAGTGCGTGCGATGCTATGATGCAGTGCAGGGTTGCCTAAATATGCCTCTAAGTCATTTTAGTTATTTTAGAATTAATCTGGGATTTATTAACCGATGTGTGTGCACTATTTATCTACCGGATTCGGGACCGGAGTTACGAGTTCTTCTACTTAGGGGGTTCCGATAAAGAAACAGACGGCACGATCAGACTCGTCTTGTCGTTCTGAGCAACTTTCATGTTTTAACTTTTTCAATCTGAGCTACGGTTTAAAAATTATTAATTTTTAAAGATTTATTGATTTTCTGGAATTATTTTATTTACAGAAAATGAATTATGATGTCAGCATGATGTCACTATGACGTCAGCGGTCAACAGCGTCGCTGACCAGTCAAACATGACATGTGGGTCCAGTGGGACCCACATGTCAGTCTCTGTTTAGACTAACAGTGGATTAATCTAATTAACTGGGATAATTAGGGGTGTGGGCCCCGGGTGTCAGTGAGGGATTAGGTTAACTAATTAGTTTTAATTTAGAAAATGTTTTATTTAAACTAAACAGTAGCGGGGCCCACATGTCATAGGCACAGAGTGCCCAGTCAGCAGAGTTGACTGAGTCAACTCAGTCAACTGGGTCCCACGGGCCCGCAGTCAGCGACCCAGGGCTGGGCCCCACCTGTGCCACGTCAGCGGGGCCGGCAGCTCGCCGGCGGCGACGCCAGAACGCGGCGGAGGCCTCGGGCCTCGTCGGATTTCGCCTACGGGCCACCAAAAGGGACGGGGTCGGGTGCGTTCGAACGGCCATTCGACGGCGCGTCGAACGGTGGCGGTGGTGTGGCCGGAAACAACGTGTATTGTCGGCGGCGAGCTTTGCGACGGGCGCCGGAGTTCGATCGTCGTCGGGCTTGGGGCTGCGGCGTGTTAAACGAGCAGCGCGAGACATCTACGGCGTCTACTCGATGCGGTGAAGACAACGAGCATTAGCCCTTGACCAAAAGCCCACCGGAGACACGCCAGCGACTTGTGCGAGTGGCGGCGCGTTCGGGCGTCGGGGAATAAGCAGCTAGCGCGCGCACGGGGACGAACAGAGGTAAGGAGAAGGGAGGGGGGCTCATAGCGGAGGCACACGGTGGCCTGGCGACAGGTTAGGAGCTGCAGTGGCGTCGCCGGGAACGAAGACGAACGGCGGCGACCGGAGATGGCGATGGAGGAATTCTGGCGCTGCGATGCCTCCCAGCTCCTGCTGCTGGCTCCAGTCAACGAGGCAGTCGGCGGCGCGCGTCTACGACATCGAGGCGGAGCGGTTGATCCACGGTGGCCGCGGCAAACGGCGAAGCACGGCGGCGGAGGCGCTCGGCCGCGATGGGATCTGAGGGAGGAAAACGAGGGAAGAGGGGAGGAGTGGTCGAGGAGGGTAGGGGGGAGGTATTGGCCTCGGCCTTATCCTCCCCGTCGAGCCGCGGGCGTCGGTGGAGTGCGAGGTGTCGGCGTTTGGGCGGTGTTCGGCGGCGTGACCAAGCACGTGCCGACACGGCGATAGAGAGAAGGAGGGAGGAGAGAGAAGCGGGCCGGCTGGGCTGGTGGGCTGGGTCTAGGTGGACTGTGCACTTAGGCCCAGTCCACAGTAGTTCTTCCTTTTTCTTTTTCTATTTATCAATTCTTTTATGTTTTTGGAAATGGTTAGGCCACTATTGCACTTTTGTAAAATATGGAACTTGGTCTAAATATTACAGTGCAATTTTAGCTCTCACCAAAAAGTGGTTTGGACAGATTTGGAAACCTTTTGTAGTTGAAATGATTTTAAATGGGTTTAATATTGCTGTTTTGGTGCTGTTCCATCTCGTTTGAGTCACTTGTCTAACTCCAACTTTGCTGATGAAGGTTTTACAAATGTCCTTGAATTATTTGCCATTTAATGAACATTTTTCCAACAGTGTTTGCTCAACTTCATATTTCACTTTTGAATTTGAGTTGATTTTAAAAATGGAGTTGATTTGCTTTGGTTAACCACTTTGTTTAGGCACTGCAAATGATATGACTTGGCAATATTAGCAGCTGATCATAGTGGCTATTACACAGGGGTGTTACAATTTTGAATTTGAACCTAGATGTCTTCTTATATCTTAGGTTTTCTTATGTACCATGCCCACATAACCCTGAGGTTATATGTCAAGCTCTGCATGAATGTCTTATTGATTGGCATCTAGAGAGGAAGTTATCCATAGTTACTCTTGAGAATTGCACAAGTAGTGACAAGGTTGTTGATATTTCGATAGATAAGTTGGATACTAAATCCTTATGTTGGATGGTAAGTTTTTGCATATGTGTTGTTGTGTACATATACTTAATCTAATTGTGAAAGACAGAATGGGTGTCATGGATAAACGTAAGTCTAGAGTCCACGATAGTGTTGCATTTTCGTAGGTCACACCTAAAAGGTACGAGAAGTTTGAAACGATGATACACACTCTAAATATTTGATGGAAATATGCCCTAGAGGCAATAATAAAATGGTTATTATTATATTTCCTTAATCATGATAAAGGTTTATTATTCATGCTAGAATTGTATTGATCGGAAACTTAAATACATGTGTGAATACATAAACAAATACCGTGTCCCTAGTAAGCCTCTAATGGACTAGCTCGTTGATCAAAGATGGTTAAGGTTTCCTAACCGTAGACATGTGTTTTCATTTGATAATGGGATCATATCATTAGGAGAATGATGTGATGGAAAAGACCCATCCGTTAGCTTAGCATATTGATCGTTCGGTTTATTGCTATTGCTTTCTTAATACATATTCCTTCGACTATGAGATTATGCAACTCCCGGATACCGGGGGAATACCTTGTGTGCTATCAAATGTCACAACGTAACTGGGTGATCATAAAGATGCTCTACAGGTATCTCCGAAGGTGTTTGTTGAGTTGGCATATATCTAGATTAGGATTTGTCACTCCGAGTATCGGAGAGGTATCTATAGGCCCTCTCGGTAATACACATCATAAGAAGCCTTGCAAGCAAAGTGACTAAGGAGTTAGTTGCAAGATGATGTATTACGAAACGAGTAAAGAGACTTGCCGGTAACGAGATTGAACTAGGTATGAAGATACCGACGATCGAATCTCGGGCAAGTAACATACCGATGGACAAAGGGAATTACGTATGTTGTCATAAGGTTCGACCGATAAAGATCTTCGTAGAATATGTAGGAGCCAATATGGGCATCCAGGTTCCGCTATTGGTTATTGACCAGAGAGATGTCTCGGTCATGTCTACATAGTTCTCGAACCCGTAGGGTCCGCACGCTTAACGTTCGTTGACGATATAGTGTTATATGAGTTATATGATTTGGTGAACGAATGTTGTTCGGGGTCCCGGATGAGATCACGGACATGACGAGGAGTCTCGAAATGGTCGAGAGGTAAATATTGATATATAGGATGATGGTATTCGGACACCGGAATAGTTTCGGAGTGCACCGGGTAGTCATCAGATCACCGAAAGGGGTTCCGGGAGGCCCTGGAAGGTCTATGGGCCTAATGGGCCAAGGAGAGGCACACACCAGCCCAACGAGGGGCTGGCGCGCCCTCTCCCTGGCCGCCGACCCTAGAAGAAGGAAAGGAGGGGGCGTCACCTCCTCCTGCCTTTCCCTCCTTGTGGGAGAAAGGAAGGGGGGGGGGGGCACCTCCTCCTTCCTTACTCCTGGCGCCAAAAGAAGGAAAGGGGGGCCGGCCTAGGGCAGGAGCCCAAGTAGGGTTCAGACCTACTTGGGGCGCCCCTTGGCCTCTCCCCTCTCCCCCACCTGAATATATGTGGGAGGGGGGCGCCTAGCACAACCATGACAATTGCTTAGCCGTGTGCGGCGCCCCCTCCACCGTTTACACCCCCGGACATATTTTCGTAGTGCTTAGGCAAAGCCCTGCGGAGATCACTTCACCATCACCGTCACCACGCCGTCGTGCTGCCAGAACTCATCCACTACCTCGCCGTCTTGCTGGATCAAGAAGGCGGAGGACGTCATCGAGCTGAACATGTGCTGAACGCGGAGGTGTCGTACGTGCGGTACTCGATCGGTTGGAGCGCGAAGAAGTTCGACTACATCAACCGCGTTACTAAACGCTTCCACTTACGGTCTATGAGGGTACGTAGACACACTCTCCCCTCTTGTTGCTATGGATCTCCATGGATAGATCTTGCGTGTGCGTAGATTTTTTTTTGTTTTCCATGCAACGTTTCCCAACAACATTGACTATGCTAAGGTTGTTTCTGGATTACAAGATTAGGTGAAATTAAACATATAAAATGTTATTCATTGCATTATTATACTCTATTGTTTTTGATAAACTAAGCACACATGAACTCCTATTCAACTGTTGCCGAATCAAAGATGATTGGAAATATGTAAAAGAAGTTTGTGATAGGCTAAAAGTTTTCTTTGACATCACTAGCTATTCTCGGGGACTAAATGTGTCACATCAAATCTGTTCTTCCCCAAAGTATCCTATTGGTCGAGCAATACAGAAATGGTCTACTAGTGGGTATGCTCCTTCCCAAAAGATGGTCGAGGAAATGAAGATGAAATTTGAGAAGTATTGGAAATATGCCCATGGTCTTATGTCTGTGGCAATAGTCCTTCATATAGGATATAAGTTTCATATGTTGCAGGCTTTGTTTGGCTGGCCGTGGTTCTCGCTGAGCACTTGGGTTGGCGGGTCTCCGATGTATTGTGTGGCTTCGGTGGTGGTCTAGCCAGCCTCTCTCGAGGCCCGGGTGTGTGGTTGGTTGTTTAGCGTCAGGGGAAAACCCTGCTGATGGTCGTGAACAGGGGCAGATGACGGTGACGCCCACGGGCGCCTTCTCCTTCTTGAAGGTGTCATTGAAGCGTTATGCTCACTCCACTTCACGAGGAAGCTCCGGGGGAAACCCTTGATTCCCTCAGGATCGGACGGAGATGGCGACATGTGTCACACCTCTTGGGGCATCATCGTTCGAGGAGCTTCATACCGACTGTAGGGACCAGTGATAGGCGGTGGCCGTCGTTGGTGCTGCTTAGCCGACGAGATTAGGGTTCGATGCACTGGAGGTTCAATTGAGGTATTCATCTATACTCGGGTTAGCGAGTTTCAGTCTTCCTTGGATCACCTTGTTCCCAATCGACAACCCTTCCTCTCTTTGAGGGTTGTTGTCGGGTGGTGACCTGATGACCAATGCTCAATGTGATGTCTTACTTGGATAGATGACGATGATGCTGAAGACCTACTCCGGTTGCTTAAGCTTGCTTGATCTCTGGAGCGAAGTTATTTTTGTTGTGTTGTCTTTTGTGTGTTGTTGTGGTTCGTAGCTATAGCATCTTCTCTTCGGAGGATTTGTTGTAGTTGTGTGCGCATCTTAAGGTTTGTAACATCTTCGTAATGAATGGAATGCAACGCTCATTGCCTTTCGTCATCTTTCTGAATATACTATTATTGAAATGCCTGGTTTGTGCGCAAAACATATAAATTAGCAACGCATACAAGTCTAGTAGTCTTGGCTGGTTTATTGTATCATACAAAGTATCAAAGGGAGTAACAGTGGATGTCATGCGTCGTGATTTCGTATTTGGCTCTCCGTGTGTTAGCCAACTACTCCCTTCATCAATCAGAAATATGAGGTGCAGTGTTAGTTTTGCAAAAAGTCAAATGTGTGCCGACCGTTCCACTTTTAGCGTTACATCCGAACGCTTCCGCTGCCAATCGATCCACGTACGACGTGCAGCAGCTGGGCCTGCTTTTTTTCCTTACGCCCGCTCCGCGATAGCTGTGCGAACTGGGTCGATCGCTTTGCCCAAAAAAAAATGGGAAACACTTCCCACCAGACATCTGATGGGAAGAAATTGTCAGACCACTCACGCGTCGTTGATTCATATTTTATCTCACGGCTGAGAGATGCTCAAAATCCTTCGCGAGGAGCCCGCTGCAAACCACCTGATTTTCTGGCCCACATTCCCATAATCTCTCTCTATCCCTGATTAATTGCCTGAATCAACTGACCCAGGTCCCATCTCTCCACCCCGTCCATGTTCATCCCGGGCCCGTCATTCCCCTCGCCGCCTCGACTTGTCTCCCCAAGCATGAGTTCCTGATCCGTCCGTCTATATATGCCATCCGCTCCAACTCGCCGGTGTGTCATCCCGTCAGGCGGCTGTGCGGGGAATGGCCCACAACCTGCTCACCGACGAGATCGCAACCTACCTCGCTGTACAGTTTATCTCCACCAGGATCAGCCACTGCTTCACCGGCGTTTGTGTCCTCCCATCCACCTCACTGGAGCGCCATCTCGGTTTGGAAGCAAGGCCAGCACGAGTGGAGTATAGCAGGATTTCCCCAGCCAACATTGTCTAACCTAGGTTTTGGATTAGCTCATCTTGATTCTTTTAAATTCCTGCTTTGCCTGTTGATTGCTAACATAAACGTGTTCCTGAGATTTGTGTATGTTACTTACCTTGCTTTATTCCCCGTGTTGTGCACTCACGTTTTGGTGACAAGCATTAGTATTTCTCAATTTTAAAATTTTGTGCGTACACTATTTACAAGGTATGTTCTGTATGATATGATGCTTCCAAATATCCATATGCTTCATATGCATCAAACTTGTGCTTCTTCACTAGTTAGAATTTGCAGCATTCTAGCCATGCTTCTATTTTTCGATGCTCTTTCTATTAAATTGACGCTTTCAAATATCAATGCTTACTAGGTGCTTCATCTGTAAAGATGCTTCTTCCATTCGTCATTTGTACAGTTACAAATGATATTGTAATATTTTGTCATACTTTAGGAGTTTCCTGTGTACATATGATTCTTTCATGCTTCATATGTGTAAATAATAGTTATTTTTTCATAGCATGATTTTTATGTAAATATGCTTCTTCGATGCCATGGAACTCAAGCCCCTTGCCATGTTCCCTAGGTGTAGAGATGAAAAAAAAATGTTCTGTCTCAAGCATCATCCCTATCTCTTCTCTACTCCTAACGGAGCAGTTGGTAGGATTGCGTTCAGGTTTTTTTTCGTCCGTTTTTTTTCGCCTCACGTCCCATCATCACCCCTTCACATTGGTTTTTTCATCGTCTAATAAAAACTTTCCTAACTAGCCACTTTTCAAATGAATAGGAACCGATAGCACTTACCAAACAATGAAATCAGTTTCATGACAATCAATGCTAAAATCTCAACTTTTTTAATGTATCGATCCTTATCTTTCCTAACAACCAAATCTTCTACTATTAGAGAAAAATTGGTGAATGACGATTCATCATTCGACGATTCATCATTCAACTCCTCCATAATGATACGTTGTGGTCTTCCCACACTTATCAAAACAATTAATCACACTTACCAAATCTCTACTCCTAAAGTAGTAGTAGCATGCGGTCGTGATGGTCAGGTTGGTTGTCGTTTGGTTTCGTTCGTTCGCAGCGCTCGTTACATCCCACCTGCCGCGCTGTAAAAGGAAAACGTTGCTCGCCTGCCGTTTTCCGATTTTCTCTCTCTATCAGATCAACGATGCAGCCTCGCTCAAATAAAAATCAGCGATGCAGGCTCCCACAAAGAAAAAACAAACGGCCCAGGCCTTTTGAGACTCCCGAGCGAGGGGCTAGGTCTCCTGCTGCGCACGCCGCCCGCCATCCTCACGGTCTCACCTTACGCCAGACCCTGGCTCCGGTTTTCCTCACACCCAGCCGCTGGCGATCGGAGTCGCTTCCCTCCTCCGGCCGGTGGATCGGATCCACCCTCCCCCGAATCCCCATTCAATTCGTCGTCTTTCTGCACAACGCCCCGACGCCACTACCACCCGTCCCCAAATCCGCCTCGACGCCACACTCCGAGGAGCCCCTGGTGGCCGGTGGGTCGCTGCCCGACACTTTTTTTTGCTTTGAATTCAATCGTGGGTTGACCTGGGTGTGCCTCTTTCTCCGGGCAGAAGCCTTCTCTATCTGGTTTCGGTCCTGCTGTCTTGTTGATGCTGATATGTTTGTTGCTTGCTCTTCTGCAGTTGTTGCTTCAGCACAAGAGACTAGGTTATGGGCTGTTGTCACCACCGATTGCTTGGACTTTGATGCTTGGACTGCCCTTATTGAGGAGACAGAGAGAATTGCTGAGGTGAAATTGACACTGTTGCCTTACAATACGATGCATTATTCTTCCTTTTGCATCTTGCTGTATGTATGTGTCACAGTTTTCAGCAGCTTATCCTTTTTTTTTGTTCCCACATGTGTTAGATATTTGTTTGGTTACATGCAATCGATCTGTATTTGGTTGACCACAAAGTTATCTCAGTCTTTGTTATGCATGGATGGTCACTCGCTTCCTTGTTTTGATTAGCACATTTTCTTTCTACATTCCTCAGTCTTGTAGGATTCCAGAATATATGCTATTTGACTTCATGGGCCTTGTTCCTTGTAGTAGTTTCAGCATTGTCCTACTGTAATCTTGTCAATCTGTACTTATTCATTTTTTAATGAACAACAATAGATATAAGTTTAATCTGTTTGGCTAATAAAATAAAATGGATTTTTAATGATAAACAAGTTTATGCTAATGCCACATATTTGTATATTCCTGCTCAGAGCAACATATTGAGAATACGGAAATGTATGATGCATTCCTTGCGGAGTTTGCTCTGTGCCTTGGCTATTGGAAGAAATATGCTGATCATGAAGGCCACCTTGATGGTGTCAATAAAGTTTTTTAGGTGTATGAACAGGCAGTTCTTGCGGTTACTTATTCAGTGGACATATGGTGTAATTATTGTCAGTTTGCGATTTCAACATACAATGACCCAGATGTCATCAGAAGGTAGCAGTTGAATACCTAGACTATTATGATGAAGTTGGTTTTAATATATTTTGTAGTGTCTTGACTTTTGTTAACTACCGCATTTTAGGCTGTATGTATATATGAATACATACATGGCAAGAAGGGATTTTACAATACCTAAGACCTGAACAGGAATACTTGATGAGACACTTTATAATATTTTAGCACTGTTTTTCGGCAGTCCTTGTGGTAGTTTAGGCCGTGGAACTGTTGCATATATTCGAATTTGGGCTTGGCGGTGTGTTCTTACTTCTTAGACTCCATGCATGTCTCAGTTGTAATGATTAATCTATCTCCAAGAAGTACATCATCTGTTTGACCTTTTTGTAGCAGCTATAATCTGTACTCTCTTTATCTGGGTTTGTAGGGCGTGCGCCGGTTTTTAGGTCCTTAATGTGCTATATGCCACCAAAAGTATATGTGATGAAACTTCCTTTGAATACAAATTCAATGATATGCTTTTGGTGGCATATAACACATGTTTCATACAGTCGAGGAAGTAAAAAATCTGTTCATGCCCTATAAACCTGGATACAGGGAGTATAAGTATTTTCATATAGCCAATATTAGTCATTTAATGCATTAAGTCGGTAGCCAATTTTGAGATCTCATGTTTGTGCTATACAAAGTACTTAAGTTTAGAACATGTCTATCAAGAAAAATACAGTCCTCCTTTGATTCAAATGTAGCTTCCACTGTTTAATCATGCAAGCCATCATTCATTTAGTGTATTTGGAACTATATAATGGGTTTTGAGTTCCAGGCAAGGATTGTGCTCGGGAAGGATCCAAACGACGTCGTCACGGTGCACCCGACAGGCTACAAGCTCCTGTGGGTCGCGGCCAAGTGGTGCAGGTGCATGACTCTGCTTCTCTCTGCCTACTTGTTTGTGCCCTGCTCCATATTTTAGATAGTGTTGAATCGAGCTGATTTGCGGGGAGTTATTGTGAGGAGGTTAGGTTTAGTTGGTGCTAACTCGGTTTCGTCATTTTTGTGGGGTATTGTGGTCTGTGGTACATTAAAAAATGTCATCCTTGCAAAAATTAACCCTACACTCTTCTTCAATTCGTTATTGTTTTCTATCCATTTCTGAATTATTAGTTGCTGATGGTAATAAAAAAAAGTACAGTTCCTCTAGCAGCATACTACCAAATGGTACAGCTAAGAAGTTGAATCATCATAGCTTATTGATCTGGCCATCTGCACTGCAAGCAGTCGAAAAAATCCATCATATTTTCACAAATGAAGATCGAGGCCTCAACACGAACAGAAGATTGCTCGGATAGTTAGACATGGAAGAATAATCAATCTAGAAGATAAGAATGGGAAAAAACTAGGTGGCCCATCGGTCCGGCAAATTGCTCATGTTGTTGCACTAGGATGTGATCCAAAAGTGTGTGGAGCCACATGGTGTTCGAGCACCCCCAAGACGTGGAGTCTCACGACCTGACGTTGTGGAATCGCTGCTGCCGGAGGCCAACATGACACAGGTGGACATCGCTGAGAACCTGACGCAAGGTGGATGACGCCGAGAACCTGACGCCAAAGAGCACAAGGGACGACGCGGACTCATGCCTCAGCGGGCTGGTGTAGGAGCTGGAGAAGGCCAACAACTCTATTTGGGAGTAATCAGCAGTTACCAACGACATGTTGAAACAAGCAGTTAGCAACAACCAATTATTTCTATTAAAAGAAAGAGAGACGCCATGCAATTATCATTCTAGCTATTTTAGTACTCTTCAAAAAGCAAACAATGGTTGAAATCAAAGGCACTGAATTCATGATGGTAAACCATTGACATGCTTCTGAAATCTTTATCATTTTTCCTGTTGTGAAATCCACCACATGCTCAACACTCTGCAAATGATAATTTAGACAGTTATTGGTAAATATATATGAATATCAAACCTAATGAAACATAGGGATAAAGGTAAATAGCCTGGAGATTTGGCTCTTCCATTGCTAGACGGCCAGTACCAGTTGATGCCTGAAACCAATTTCCATGTATGATATACCTTTGGGATTGGCTGCACAACAGAGCCTCTGAACAGATGGACCCCAATGTGCCGTTCAACAGTTCGACCAATGTTCTATGCTCCTTAATTACTGAGATAATTGGGTATAGATCCCTGAAGAAAAAAGAACAAAATACACTGTATTAAGGTGCCCTAAAATTACTGATCACTACTGTACTTAACAAAAATATTGATCTATTTGACAAGTTCAGCAAGGGAAAGAAGGTGGCGGATGTGCTTGGACAGCGACAGACTGATGCTGAGGGGCAGCCACATGCGGGCATCCATTGATACATTTCAACATATTGGATTATTTTGTTCTGAATTCTTTAGTCAGGTACCTTCTTTCTCTTGACACAACTTCAACAACATGTTTTATATATTTACAACTTCCAATTTAATAGTAGAGATTTAATCTCAATACTTGCTTGCATGGTGTAAGAATGTAGAAGTATGTTTTATTTTGGATCCTAGCTGTAGTCTACGACTGGGTGCTCCAAGATTTCTTTTTGGCATGGACTTCTTTGCTACCTCGATTTTTTGTCCAAAAGGACCACCTGATCAGATGAATTGACAAAAAGGACTACCTGTGGATCAATTTAACAAAAAAGACCCCCTCAGAAGTGGCGGCAAGCACGACAGCTGTTGGGAATATAGCTATTGGGTATGACCCGCCCAGGAGGGGCCGGGTCATGCCACTGGCGGTTCATAATGATGAGGCCCAAGAAGAGATGGCGGTTCACGAAGCAAGCTTATTGAAGGCCCAAGACCCGGAGGAGACTTGAGGCCCGCGGGCGTAAACCGCCATATGTTTAACTTATACGTTAAGGAAAGTGTAGTTCTGTTACCGAGCCGGACACGTTGTGTATGAGCCGGCCGGGACTCTGTAAGCCGCCGGGTATCAGCCTGTGTATATAAAGGGGTGACCCGACGGCGGGTTAGAGGGGGAGAAGAAGTCGAGAACTAGGTCAAGCATATTCGCTCCCTGGTAATCAAAACCCAAGCAATACAACCTAAAGCAGGAGTAGGCCTTTACCTCGTTGAGAGGGGCCGAACCTGGGTAAACTCTGTGTCCCTTGTCCCGTTTTAACCCCTTCAAGCTAACCTCGTCGCGATGGCTCCACACCTAAGTCCTCATACTAGGACATCTGTCGTGACAATTCCACGACAGTTGGCGCCCACCGTGGGGCCTGCGCACGGTGGTTTCGAGTTCTTGAAGGGCAGCTTCGGAGGGCTCAAGGGATACGCTGTGGGCCGGATGACCAAGAGTCGTCGCGGCAAGCTCTACATCGATGATGCAGGCTGGAGCCCCGAGGCCGGCTCAATTGAGTACGGGTATCGGGTCCCCTTCGGCGGAATCCACGTTTTCATAGGCAAGATCGGCGAACCGGGCCCTGAGCCAGACACCTGCACCGACGTCATCGAGACGGCTCAGCGTGCGCGACCCGCCCGGGTTCAACCCGCCGTGAAGCGCGCCTTTGTTGGATTTATCCATGGGGTGGAATTGGAGGAAGGATCTGTATCTGGTGGTGAGACGGCCATCTACTCTGATGGTGAGTCATCAACCGGTGAGACCAACTCAATCTATCAACTGCAAGACGGTCGGCTTGGGGGCTGTTCCGATGGTGACAGTATTCTGGACCTCTATGAGCCGCCGAACAGGGTCGCGATTTTCATGGCCGGTACACAACCAGCTCTTGGGTCGACAACCGCCGCGGCTATGACCTCCAGTTCAATAGCTGCGGTGGCGGCTGGTGCTAGCGGTTCTGCGCGCCCACCAGCTCAAGTCCTCACAGAATTGTTGGAAGCTTTGGCGACTTTAATGGGGGTGGAGGTAACCCCGGATACTCAGGAGCAGCATAAGGTGGATGTGGCGAAGGTGCGAGATGAGATCGCCCAAGCCAAAGAGGAACTGGCGGCTGAAAACGCTAGGATGGCTGCGGAGTGGGCTGCTTTGGACGCCCAAGCACAACGGATTCAGGCAGACTCCTTTCGGCTCACGTTGGATCAGAACGCTTCAAACGAGATCATGAGGAGCAGGCACCAGAGTCGATTACCCCCGGTTTATGAGGCAATGAACCTCTTCAACACGCCTGGAGCAGGAACCAGTGACCCGCCGGCGGTGAACCGGGTGGTCGAAGCACCTGTAACCGGAACGCCGGTTCAGCCGCGCGCGATGGACCCGCCTCGGTTGAATAATACCCCGCCTCAGCATGTTCCGACACCTCCGGGTCATTATTCCAACCCTTTGGATAATATGATTGCTGCGGCAACGCGATTGGCGGCCCTGCCAGTTGAAGGCGAGTCACCAGCTGCGATAGAGACACGGAGGGTTAGAGAGCTTCTTTAGACAACGTTGGATCAGCAGGCGGCTTATTCGTATAGTCGCGAAAGGATTCACTCAACCCCTCGGCCAAGCCGGAGTTATAGCCGACGTATTGAGTCGCCAGCAGTTTCAAGCAGTGAACATCACCATAACCAGCCTCGTGGGCATAACCCGGCGCACGGTGGTGGTGATGCTCAGACCTTGGTGGATCAAGGCAGGGCGCGTCGGGAGGCTGAGCTGGCGGCTCAACAACAATCGCTGGTTTATCCATCTGCATCGGTGGAGGCAGGAGTGACCTCCAGAACTTTGGGTGTGCCATGTTTAGTGCCAGCTCTACGCAATGAGCGTTTGCCTAAGGATTTCAAGGGCCCTCGTAAGGTGCCTAATTATACAGCAGATCAGCCCCCTGAGGCTTGGATTGAGAGCTATGAGATGTGCATGGAGATGCTAGATGTTAGTGATGCTGCATGTGCCAGGTATTTCACCATGATGTTGGATGGGCCGGCTCGTACTTGGTTGAAGGGGCTCCCTGCTAACTCCATTAAATCATGGGCAGAGTTGAAAGCTCGTTTCATACAAAATTTTAAAGACACATGCAAGCAACCTATGTCAATCCTGGATTTGGATTCTTGTGTCCAAGGTGAAGGCGAGTCAACAACACATTGGGTGCGCCGGATCTCAGCTATTATACACTCGTCGGACAGTATCAACGCCGGTTCAGCAGTCCTGATGTTGGAGAAGAATTACCATTTCCTTCCCCTTAAGCAGAAGCTGGGGCGGCTTAAACGCCACTGCAACGACATGGGGGAGCTCATGGCGGCTCTCGTCAAGTATGCCGACTCTGATAGTACCAAGGACCCCGAGTCTGATGATGAGAAGCCGGGGAAGGGAAAAAGAAGCAGCAATGCGAAAGGGCAGCAGCATAACCTAGCAGGTCAAGGCGGCAATGGTAAGCGCAAGGCTGATGGCAACTTAGATTTTGTGGCTAACACCAATACGCAGAATAATAATCAGCGTCGCAAGGGAAAACCGACCCGGTTTGGGGGGCGAAAATTTAACCTTGAGGCAATGATGAATTAGCCTTGTCCAAAGCATAGTACGCACGAGAAGCCGACCACTCATCTGTGGAAGGATTGCTTCATCATGAAGGAATATAGGAATTCCAATTTTTTCCAGAACAATCATGGCCCGAATGGCGGTTCAGGACCCGGCTCTCATGGGCCTGGCTTTGGTGGTGGCGGTTCAAACTCTGGCTTTCAGGGCCAAGGCAATCAAGGTGGCTTTAATCAGCAATCTGGTCAAGGGAATCAACAGCAGCAATCTGGTTATCAGAGTAACCCGAAGCAGTTGAATAGTGGACAGTACCATGTTTTCACCACAAGTTAAAGTAAGCGGGATCAGAAGCTCCATAAGAGAGCAGTAAACTCGGTTGAGCCGACGGTACCTCGTTATTTAAAGTGGTCTGAGCAGACCATCGTATGGAGTCGTGAGGACCACCCGCTACTGTTCCATGGGGTGGTGCCTGGTAAGTCGGCATATCCAGTGGGTAAGATAACCCTGGAGGCAGCCTTTGGAGATGACCGTGATTTCAGAGTTGAAAAATTAACATTTGAGGTGGTCAAGATCAAAAGCCCGTATCATGCCTTGTTCGGGCGGCCGGCTTACGCCAAGTTCATGGCACGGCCTTGTTATGTTTATTTACAGCTTAAAATGCCGAGTCATAAGGGCACCATCACGGTGCACAGTGATAGGAAGATTGCTCTGGATTGTGAAGAGGGTGATGCTGCGTATGCTGAGTCGGCCTGTGCCACCGAGGAGTTGAAGTTTTATAAGGATAATGTTGACCCGGCGGATATGACACCTTTGAAGAAGCCAACTACAGAGAATGACCCCCTGTTAAAATTTAAGTCGGCAGATGACACTAAGTTGGTCGATTTTGTTCCTGGTGACTCATCCAAACAGTTCAGAATAAGTGCCAACATGGATCTGAAATAGGAAAGCGCACTCATCGAGTTCATCCGTGAGAACCGGGACATCTTCGCATGGAAACCTTCTGACATGCCAGGTGTACCGAGGGAACTCGCTGAGCACACTCTTAATGTTAATCCAAGATTTAAACCGGTCAAGCAGTTTCTTCGTCGTTTCAGTGAAGAGAGGCGCAAGGCAATTGGTGAAGAAGTGGCCCGGCTCTTAGCCGCTGGATTCATCATTGAGGTTTTTCATCCTGAGTGGTTAGCTAACCCGGTGCTGGTGCTTAAGAAAAACGGCACTTGGCGTATGTGTGTGGATTATACAGACCTTAATAAGGCCTGTCCGGCTGACCCTTTTGCTCTCCCTCGTATTGATCAGATTATTGATGCTACGGCGGGTTATGAGCGTTTGAGCTTTTTGGATGCTTACTCTGGGTATCATCAGATTAAAATGGCAGTTAAGGACCAGGAGAAGACAGCTTTCATCACTCCCTTTGGAGCCTTCTGCTATGTGTCTATGCCCTTTGGGCTCAAGAGTGCCCAGGCGACTTACCAACGGTGCGTTCAGAATTGTCTCCATGACCAGATCGGATGCAATGTTCACGCTTATGTGGATGATATCGTTGTCAAATCCAGGAAGAGAGAGACTTTAATAGATGATTTGAAAGAAACCTTCGACAATCTCCGGGTTTATAAAATGATGCTTAACCCAGCCAAATGCGTCTTTGGCGTGCCAGCAGGCAAACTATTGGGTTTCCTGGTTTCTGAGAGAGGCATTGAAGCTAACCCGGAGAAAATCAAGGCTATCACTTCCTTGGCTGAACCGGCATGTATCAATGACGTCCAGCGGTTGGCAGGTCGGATTGCAGCTTTGAGCCGGTTTATCAGCCGGCTGGGAGAAAAGGCTATCCCTTTGTATCAAATGATGAAGAAGACAGATAACTTTGTCTGGAGTGATGCTGCCAATGAGGCGTTTGAGTCGCTTAAGAAACAGCTGGCTGAGCCGCCGGTTCTTGTAGCTCCTATTGAGAAGGAGCCCTTACTTTTATATGTGGCTGCAAACAATAGAGCTGTCAGTGTGGCAATTGTGGTTGAAAGGAAAGAGTCAGGCAAGGAGTATCCGACTCAAATGTTGGTTTATTATGTCAGTGAGGTGCTCATCGAATCCAAACAGAGATACTCACATTGGCAGAAATTGGTTTACGGCGTGTTCATGGCTAGTCGCAAGTTGAAGCAATATTTCCTCGGTCATCCCATCACTGTGGTTAGTTCTGCTCCCTTGGGGGATATTATTCAAAACAGAGAAGCCACAGGAAGGATCGCTAAGTGGGCTATTGAGCTTGGACCCCATGGCTTGAAGTATATGCCTCGGACGACTATAAAATCTCAAGCACTTGTGGATTTCATCAATGACTGGACGGAGCTGCAGATGCGTGAGGATAAGCCGGACAATACATAATGGGCCATTCATTTTGATGGGTCCAGGCAGTTGGAAGGCTCGGGGGCTGGAGTTATATTGACTTCCCCGCGAGGTGATAAATTCTGTTATGTTTTAAGGTTGATGTTCCCTTGTACTAACAATGCAGCTGAGTATGAAGCTTTACTCCATGGTCTTCGGATGGCTAAAGAGATGAATTTAAGCCGGGTGAGGTGTTTTGGCGACTCAGACTTAGTGGCTCAGCAGGTGTCAGGAACTTGGGATTCAAAGGATCCACTCATGGCGGCTTATCGCCGAGAGGTTGATACTATTGCTGGTCATTTCAAAGGTTATCAATTGGAGCATGTTGATCGTAGGAAAAATGAAGCGGCTGATGCTTTAAGCCGGCTGAGGTCTCAGCGTAAGCCGGTACCCCCTAATATTTTCCTCGATGTTTTGCATAATCCATCAGTTAAATTGCCTACGGAGGAAGATCTTGTAGTCCCTGACCCGGAAGCACAGTTGGTGGCAGCTCTCCATGTTATTCCTGATTGGACTGTTCCATATTTGGTTTATATGACCCGGGGTGAGTTACCTGAGGATGAAACCTTGGCCAGGCAAATAACCCGGAGGTCTAAGTCAATGACTATTGTCAATGGGGAGTTGCATAGATGCAGTGTTACAGGGGTGTTTAAACGATGCGTTTCGCCTGAGGAGGGCTATGAAATTTTAAGGGAGATTCATGAAGGAGATTGCGGTCATCATGCCGGCTCTAAATCTCTGGTTGCTAAAGCTTTTCATCACGGGTTTTATTGGCTGACGGCTCACGCTGATACAGAAGATCTGGTCAGTAAATGTGATGGCTGTCAGAAATTTTCCAGACGAGCTCTGTACCGGCTCAAGAATTAAGGATGATTCCAATTACTTGGCCATTTGCAGTCTGGGGGCTGGATATGATTGGGCCTTTTAAAAGGTGCAAGGACAAAAAGACTCATCTCCTGGTAGCTGTTGACAAGTTTACAAAGTGGGTTGAAGCTGAGTCGGTCAGCAAATGTGATGCAACAACGGCGGTTCAATTCATCAAGGAGGTGGTCTTTCGTTTTGGATACCCTCATAGTATCATTACTGATAATGGTACTAATCTGTCTAAGGGTGCAATGAAAAAGTTTTGTCAACAAGAACATATCCGGCTTGATGTGTCATCAGTGGCTCATCCTTAGTCTAACGGTCAAGCTGAAAGAGCCAATCAAGAAATCTTGAGAGGTATCAGACCCCGGCTTATGGTCCCTTTGCAGAGGACGCCGGGCTGTTGGGTAGAGGAATTACCCTCAGTGTTATGGAGCATCAATACCACCCCCAACAGATCTACGGGTTACACGCCTTTCTTCATGGTTTATGGAGCAGAGGCGGTTCTCTCTAGTGACATCCGTCACGACTCGCCCCGTGTGGCGGCTTATCTTGAAGCTGATAATGAAAAAGCACGTCAGGATGCTATTGACCTGTTGGATGAGGAGCATGACCTGGCGGCGGCTCGTTCGGCGATTTACCAGCAGGATCTGCGCCGTTATCATAGCCGCCGGGTTAAAACCAGGACCTTTCAAGAAGGCGATTTGGTGCTCTGGCTTATCCAGGATCAAACTGATATGCAGAAGCTATCCCCACCTTGGGAAGGACCCTTTGTGGTCAGCAAAAATCTGAACAACGGGTCATACTACCTTATCGATGTTCGAGACCACAAGGACTTACGCACGTCGGAGGAGGAAACCCGCCGACCGTGGAATATTGCTCATCTTCGACCTTATTACACCTGAGCCACCGGCTCTTATGATGTACATACCTTGTCAATGTATATATTATGATGAATATAATAAAGCCGGCATCCCTGAATTCAGGGCCTCTGTCGTTTCATTTCTAAAGAATATGAGTCTATTATGACTTCATCTAATCACTTGGGGGCTTCCTGCTCATTGAGCATAGCTATGACTACCCAGCTGATCCGGCTTATATGCCTGGAATGAAATATTACATGGGGGCTTTGTTAATGGACAAAGCTTTGTTGACCCTTGTAATAGGCTTGGACGCCAGGTGTATTCACCAAAACATCCGGGTTATCCTGCCTTTGTAAGTTTGCCACTCCGCCCAGGTAATCCTGGAATGACTCGCCGTACTCTTGACAGTCAATCTTATAGACCCTGAACTTGTCAAGGTTAAAACGGCGATTGGTCATGTGAGGCCCGGCTTACAAGGTTTGAATGAAGGTTTAACTCAGCGGCTATGCGACCCTTGAACAGCATTTGATTTTGAGGCTTGGCGGCCTATGATAGCCTTGGGTTTTAAATTATATTTGATTTTGAACATTTTTTGAGGTTCATCTCTTGTGACATTTTAATACATGATTGAAAAACCGATGAGGGCTATGTTGCCTTATGGTTTATATATGAACTTATCCGGAGTTTATTAACCCGGCCTGGCTTTGGACTTTAAGTCGCCAGTGTATAATAATTATTTGCTTGAGTGTTGTGCTCTAAGCTTTGGGATGTTAACCCTGGCTGCGATGGCGTGATAAGTCGGCAGTATGAATAAAATTGTACAAGGCATTGTGTTCTGTCTGGGCTGTTACCCTTGCTGACATGATAAGACGGTAATGTGCCTAAACATCACAGGTATGATGTTTATTTTCTTGTTATATGAGGTTTTGATAAGCCGGCCCTGATCATGAATTGTTTAGTCATCAGTGGTTTTTGTAAAGAGGTGTTGTCATCCGCCCTGGGGTAAACCGCCAGGACACTTGTTATCTGTTTATATGCAGGAACAAATGATTAAACTACCTTGCGTCGTTGATGGTACTAAGAAGCATAAGTGGCGGATCTTTAAATGATGGATCAGCAGTGTTATGCGAATAAAACACGCACGATGGCGTGACAGAGCGAAATTGTTTAAACTAGCCTATTACAAGGCATCTGAAGGCCGAAAAGAACAAGTGTTTTTCATATGTAGCGTCACAACGCTATGACTAGCACCGGCTCATGAATTCATATGTTTATTCTTGGCGGGTTGAGGCTTCCGGGTCATCCTGCGTCGGTTCTTCTTCCTCCTCTGTCGTCTGGAAGTTAGGCGATGACCAATCGATCCCAGTCAAAGCATTGAAAACAGCTTCATCATCTATAAGGGTTGACGGGTCAATATCAGGAGCGAAGGTGTGCTTACGCGTTGGCGGGATAAGGTCCACTACCTCATACACCGGCGCCTTCACCTTGGTATTTTCAGCATCATAAGCCGGGTGATATTTGGAAAGATCAGTCTCTTGGGCCAATTTGCTTGAAAAGGGACGCATCTCCCTTACTATTTTTGTGAAGTCCTCAGCACTGAAGGGAGACCCATCTTCTTTTAAACTCGGGCAGCCGGTGGCCAGTTCTGCCGGGTCAAGCTCTGATTGCCATGCCTTTGCCCGGCTTAAGACCGTAATGGCACCAGCTCTGGCGGCTGAACGTTTCAATTCTTCAACTCTTTGTTGCAGCAGATAGTTTCTCCAATGTTTCCTTGATGAGGGAAGGCGGTTGCTTCTTATGGGAGGAGGCAGCAATAGCTCGTTGAGCGCCAGTGTATAATTGCTCTATAAGGGTGTAGGCAGCTTTCAGCCTCATGCGCATGTCTGAGCCAAAGTGGGAGATTCTGGAGCCTGCATTACCAAAGAGATTGATAAACCGGCTGAGTAATTGTTCAAGGCATGGATGATGAAAGATTGAAATATATTATCGCTTACCAAAGATGGTGGCTGTCATGCTATTGATTTGATGTTTTAAGCCGGATAACTCATCAGTAACCGGCTTAAGGGCGGCCTCAGCATCTTCTGCTCTTTTTTGTAGAGCTGCCTTCTCGGTTTCCCAACTGTTTTTCTCAGCACTGAAGTCCTTTTTAGTTTTTCAATATTTTCCAGAGCAGTCTTCAGTGTTGATTTGGCCTTGGAAGTCTCAGATTGCTGGGTCTGAATATTTTGCCTCAGATCACTGACTTGAGATTCCTTCATGTCCAATTCAGCCTGTCACATAAAAAGGCAGGCAGTATGACATTCTGATGATCATCCTATTGTAAGTCCCAAGCATAATACAAGTATTTTACTTGGCACTTGGGGGCTAATGCACATTGCTCTTTTCTTCAAGACAGTTATATGATGACTCGGCTACACTATTATAACTATAGCTGACTCATGGGGGCTACATACTTGGATTTTATTCGCAATTATGGTGATAGGTTCCGGCTTATTGATGCTGAATAAGTCGGCCCTTGGGGGATACATGCGAACTTGAGAACTACAATTTGAAGTCCCGGTTTTAGCTGTGCAACTTAAGCCGGCCCTTGAGGGCTACTTGTTTTGACTCTGCAACTCTAAAGCGCTATGACAGTAATGAAAGATTAAAGAGGCTATCTGAAGTCTACAGTATATTCAATTCTATCATACCCAATAGACTTGGCGGCTGGCAGAGATATATGGACAAGATGATAGTGGTTACCTCAAAACGTTCCTTCATAAGGTTGACCATGCTGGCTTCAAAATCACGGCTGGTGTGAAGACGGTTTAGGTAGCCTGAATAAATCTCCTGAGCATTGAACTGGGCATAGCCTTCCAAGTCCACATTCCACTTGCCCTTATCAACAGCAGAAAATTTTTCTTTGGCGCTATGCTTGGATAAGACGGTGGGATTACCTGGTGCTGCATAAGCCGTCCCAGTGATTATGACATCTTCAGTTTCTTGAGCCGGCTGCGTGAGGCTGGGCGGTTTAGCAATTTCTGGATCAACATTCATGGTGTCCATAGTGACAAGGTGCTCTTCTGGTGGTAGGTTATCAATAGTGGCCTCAGCGGTTGGATAAGAGGTTTCCGGCAATTGTTTTTCCGGTTCAGAAGGGTTGGAGTCTTCAGCCGGTTTGTTCAATTTCGCCTTCTTGCTAGGCTTGGCCATACCACTGAAAAATAAAATACAAAGATGTCAGCATATTGATTAAGCATGAAGTTTCGACTGATTGAATGCACCCTTACCCAGGCACGGTCTTGTAGGCCGGGATTTGAGTTCCCGTTGAGTCGCCAGAGGAGGAATGAGATGTTCCCTGATAGTTTGAATCAGACGGATTAAGAGGTTGACGGAAGAAACCTGCCTTGGGGTAAGCTAAGTCGGAAATATGTGAGACCTCGGGACGACGCTTGCGAGGAACCGGCGTGTTTGGTAAGCCGGAAGAAAGAATCCCACCACCACTGTTCCGGGTTGTGCGACGAGCTTCATGCTGCTGCTTCTTCAAAATAAAGTTGGGATCCAAGTAAGCTAAAGGGTGAGAAAACCTTACTTTTCGGCGTGCTTGTCGAGTTTTCTGTGTTGGCAGAGGTTCTGAGCTGGAGGGAAGGATAATTACCTCGCCATCATTTGCACGGCTGGCTTCCGCATCATCCTGATAATGGTCTTTGTTAATAAGATGTACAAAAAAGGAGCCAAGAGAATCAAGTTCTACCTCCGACTCTTCATTAAGAGCAAACGGGTCAACTACTTCTGATTTTTTCTTGGCAGTTTTCTTAGCCAAGTTCTTGGTCCTGGTCTTCTTGACCGTCTTATCTTGAAGCTTCTTTTTCCAGAAGGGGGAGTCAGCCTGCAGAAATTCAAGTAAGAATGAAATGGCAGATTGACAGATAATGAGTTAATGAAAACTGTTCACAAATACTCACAGCTGGCGGCTTGTTGAGGGTGCAAAAGGGGTTCAGCCCCATCTTGCTGCAAGTAGCCAAGCTTTCGTTCAGCAGTGTCTTGACCATTTTGTTGAGGCTCTCGTCGTCCAATTGCACTCGGCTGTGGCGTTGTGGGTCTTTAACGTCACAGGTATACTCGCACATTAAGCCGGTCCGGCGGCTTAAAGGTAATATTTTCCATGCGACCCATCATCGAACTAGGTCAACTCTAGTTAAGCCATTGGCCATTAAGGCTCTAATTTTTCCAAAAATGGGCATATATTTGGCTCGTTCTGCTGTGCTGATCCGGTCAGGGAGGGGGTGCCTGTTGCTAAGCCGGTTCTGATGATAACCCGGCAAGGGATTTTCACCTTCGGGAGATGTATCTTGGCAGTAAAACCAAGTCTGGTTCCAGTCCTTGGGATGACTGGGAAGTGCGGCGGCTGGGAAAGTAGCCTCTTTGCACCTCTGGATTGAAATGCCGCCCAGTTCTAGGCTGGGTCCATCTGTGAACTCAGTCTGGCGGTTCAAGTAATAGAATTCCCTGAACAGCTCTACAGTGGGTTCCTGTTGAAGATATACTTCGCAGAAAACTTGGAAGTTGCAGATGTTTGAAACAGAGTTAGGCCCAATATCTTGCGGATGAAGTTGAAAGAAGTGCAGCACATCACGAAAGAATTTTGAGCCGGGTGGAGTAAACCCCCGGAGCATGTGATCCGTGAAAACTACAACTTCACCTTCTTTTGGTTCAGGAGTGGTCTCGATTCCCGGGACTCTCCAATGGATCACGCTCTTTTTAGCCAGGATGCCTTTGTTCACAAATTCATTAAGGATCTCTTCCGTGACAGTGGAAGCAACCCAGTTGCATGAGGTGACAGTTTTGGTCATTTTGAGGATGAAGGCCTAAAAAGAAAATATTGTCGGTTTAAGATTATGTTGTTAAGCCGGATAAATGATCGGAAAGTAAGTGCTATAAAGGTTGATTAAGCCGGAAGATAGTACACATGTTGGCGGCTGAAAAGGGGACTAATGGTACCTAGCGGCTTACGATTTATGAGTTAAGCCGCCCGCACAATCATTGATTTTCAAATCTGTGAAGCGGAAAGATTGCTAAGTGTTGGACAAACAATTTTCACAGATCGATGTTATAATTTCGGATCTACAACAGTTCAGATAATGAAGGAAAATTCTAAAAATAAGGTGACGGCAGCAGGACAGTTCACATGCTCAGATGAGATCTTCTATAGAGGGGAGGCATTTAGATATTAAAAACAAGTGCCAAACTGCTACCGCACAAGATTGGTACTACACTTGGATCAAAAACTATATGATCTAGGGAAGAACGGAGATGAACTCCGACGAACTCGCAGAAACCCTAATGGGATCTACGGTGAGAGAAAGGGACTAACTTACCGGAGCTGTTGAACAACGGAGGCGTGCGGACGAACTCTGGTCGGTTCAGGTTGATGCAGCGGCCGCAGTTGAGGAAGTGACGAAAGTCGACGGCGGCGGTGGAGTTCGGGCGCTGGAAGCGTCGCGAGGAAGAGGATGAAGACGAGGAGGCAAGGGGGGAAAGTGAAAGGGACCCCTGGCTCTATTTATAAGGCAGAAAGGATAAGTGGCATGCGCGGAAATCGAGGAGATTGAAAAATGGATATGTGACAGCACAGACGCCTCGATTTTCGGAGATTCATTAAAGTGACAACATATTAAGATTTGGGCCTCGTGTGATATTAAATGTGAGATGACATCACGGCGGGTTACCGCAATTTCAGGAGATGACGTCACGGCGTGTTATGATGAGATCCCGCAAGGACAGATGAGGAAGGATTTTTTCTAAGTGTTGAAGATTGATATGAACAAGTTCACATCAACCTGGGGCCTAATGTTGGGAATATAGCTATTGGGTATGACCCGCCCAGGAGGGGCCGGGTCATGCCACTGGCGGTTCATAATGATGAGGCCCAAGAAGAGATGGCGGTTCACGAAGCAAGCTTATTGAAGGCCCAAGACCCAGAGGAGACTTGAGGCCCGCGGGCGTAAACCGCCATATGTTTAACTTATACGTTAAGGAAAGTGTAGTTCTGTTACCGAGCCGGACACGTTGTGTATGAGCCGGCCGGGACTCTGTAGGCCGCCGGGCATCAGCCTGTGTATATAAAGGGGTGACCCGGCGGCGGGTTAGAGGGGGAGAAGAAGTCGAGAACTAGGTCAAGCATATTCGCTCCCTGGTAATCAAAACCCAAGCAATACAACCTAAAGCAGGAGTAGCCCTTTACCTCGTTGAGAGGGGCCGAACCTGGGTAAACTCGGTGTCCCTTGTCCCATTTTAACCCCTTCAAGCTAACCTCGTCGCGATGGCTCCACACCTAAGTCCTCATACTAGGACATCTGCCGTGACAATTCCACGACAGCAGCCGACACGTGGCTCCTGCCGCCACGCTAGGGGGCGGCGGGGCCTGCCGCCACGCAGTGTGCCGGCCGGCAGCCCAGTACGTGTTTCCGTAGCCGGGACGGAACGGGGCAGAGCAAGTGAACCATGCCGCCACTCAATGAGGCGGCCGCCACTGCTGCTGCCGCGTCCAGGCCGATAGCGGCTACTGCACGCGGGCCATGCCGCCACTCGACGAGGCGGCCGCGCTGTTGCTACTGCATGCGCGCGACAACTTTGCTGTGGCAGACGGCGGTGATTCCCAAGCGAGAACGACGCTGATTTCCATGGGCGGGAATTTGATGTTGCGCGGTGATTCGTTTGCCCCCGGGAATCACTCACTCCACTGGCTTTTGCTTCAGCGGACGCGACCGCATCAGTCACTCAACGCTGCTTTTGCTTCAGAGTCTGCGACGGCACTACGGGAATTAACTCACTCTGTGCGGGAATCCGAGGCTGCAGTAGGTGAGTTTTAACCTATTCTGCCGACATTACAGGGATCCACTTGCTTTTATATGCTATGCTTCTGCTTCGTGTGCAAGCACACTCTCTGTGGCCTCGTTCCTCTCCTTTGCTCTCTAAGTCTCTAAGAACAGAGAGAAAAAAAGCTCAGTAGACACTCTCGCTCATGATTTATGGCGATTTAAAGTTGGATTTTGAAGATGATGAAGTTGAAGAAAAGATAGATCAAGGTAAGATCTATCCATTTTTATTTGTTTCGTTCGCATGCATGATGTTTTTACTCTTTTTGATTAGTTCATAACTATGTATTCTTTGTTGTGTTAGGTATTATTTCATCACTTTTTGGAGTCATTTAGAGCTTCAGGAGTAGGAATTGTCGTGCGAAGTGAATTACGAAGTTGAAGATCGAGGTATGAGCTTTGCAATACATAGATTTTTTTGTCCATGCACGGGTTGTAATTAGTTAGTCTTTTAGCTCGCCATTAGCTATGCGATGTTAGTGCTTGAAAGTTAGAAATAATTTCAGACGACATATGTTGCATTTATACTTTTTTTGAGAAGTATTAATTCGTATTAATTCGTAATTAGTACTTTTGTTGAACATTTAGGTTCGGTTAGAGCCGGAATTTGGACAACAGATATTTGACGATATTGTAGATGAACATTAGGCTTTTGAAAAGCATAAATTTATTCTGACATGCGAGAAGATCTTAATATGGTAATTAAGAAAAAGTTTGTACTGTAATTGGTCATTGCATGTGGTATGTTATTTCATGTGGTATGTTTATTAATAAGTGTATAGTTAGGAAACCGTAGGTCTACTTTGTTATGTCGCAATAATCTAAATTTTCTATGTTAAGACTACATGCTAATATACTTAATGATGTATGTAATTAGGTAAAAAAATCATCTTAGTAGCAAACAAGGAGGAGATGACGTGATTGAAGAAATTGTGTTTCGATCTTCGGTGTCCCTTTTGAGGTGATGACCACATACATGCAAGTTCTATTTTCATACTTTTGATAGCAGAAAGAATAAACTGTGTGTAATACTTATGTTCATGTGATAATAGGTTGACTCCGTTCATATAGTACTGGTGACGGATATTAAGTCGAACTATTATGACGCTTAATTGCATTCGCAACGACATCCATATTGAAGCTGAGGTATGAATGACGCCGTAATTTTGAGATTTTTTTTATATATTTGATGTACTGTTGTGAATGATGTGCATGCCGCTGCGAATATAATTATTTGGAAATAAATGATTAGTATCGTATGATATGAAAAAATTATTAAAACCGAAAGATATTAAATGTTTAACTCATATGATATTAAAATGTTATTATCGTAGTATTATGTTTAGAGTCCAAGCAAATGATTCTAAAAACAAACCGAATATTTGTAACGAAAATACGGTTATTCTTTTAGTCGTATGATATGTAAAATGTTGTCATCGTACTAATACTAAATGTTTAAAGTCTATCCGATTGATACTAAAAGAATCAATTATTTCGAACAGAAAAATTGTTATTAAGTTATTTGTATCAGATGATATGTAAATGTTTTTAGAATCGGGGAATATAAAAAATTCCATCCATCACATCAGCCCCTAGCGTCGGCCCATCAGAACCCACGGGCGGCCAGCCTGTGTATGACACAGGATATTGGTCTGCGGCCGTTGACATGAGCGAACACGTGGAGGGATTGTCGGAGGCGCTAGATGATGACGATCATTCTTCCGCGTCTTCGGACTCAAGTGAAGAAGAAGATGTTTCTCCTCAGAGGGCGGTCGCGGCGGCACTGCAACCTGGGTTTTTACATATGAGCATCACCAATGAATTTCACTCTGTTTCTGGCCTAGAAGCAGGTAGCCTGGAGGTTGGGCAGGTTTTCTCAGACAAGAAGTCTGCTTACCAGGCAATAGATAGCTATGCAATCGCCCTCCACCGCCAGCATTGTAACATCCCAAAATTCTAAATTTTGGAATGTTATATTAAATAAATAGTTTAGATTTGTTTGTTTGATTGTGGTGTGGTTGCTTGTGTGAAATTGAGTGAAATTTGAAACTTTTTGAAAGTTGAATGAGAGGGAATGAAATGACTTTCCCAAACTTTCACCTTGCATTTATGATCTCCATGAATTCAAATTCATTTCATCACCAAAACCCTAGAGTGAAGATGATATGACTTCTTCCATTTAAATAAATGAAAAGGGTTTTGAAAAGATTTGAATTCCATTTGGAAATATTTCAAATTCAGAAACTTTATGCAACTCAATGAGTTTCATGAGAGAAGATAAAATGACTTCTTCAAATGCTAAGAAAGAGAGTTGGAAGTTTCAAAGAATCAAATTGAAAGTCCCTTTGAAAACCCACTTTCAATTTGGAGTTATTTGGTTTTATTCAAATTATTTTTCTCCAAAAATAAAATATATGGAAAATAGGGTAAAATGATTCCCTACAGTAGAAAATTGGAGAGAAATAAATTTGAAATCATTTCGGTATTTTTAAAATGATTTTTTTTGGGTTTTATTGCAGCAGTAGCACTGTTTGCTTAATTTAAATCTTTGTGTATTTTATTTGACGCTAGAAATATGTTCACGTTGTAGAAAATCTTTTTTTGAAAATTTTGATATATAATATGCCTATATATCATTTTTATTATTTATCGTTTTATTTTTATTTTCTGTAAAATTCTTTAAAAAAAAACTTTCGGACCGAACTGGGCCGAAGCCCAGCCGGCCCAACCACCGCGCCGCCTACCTCCGCCGTCCCCGAGCCGGACTCCGGCAGGAGTCCGAGCCCCGCCCGCCGCCACCTTGCCCCCGCTCCACGCCACCGCCGCCTCCTCCCTCCTATAAATACGCCGCCCCGACCCCCTCTCCCTCCCATCAAGCCGCCGCCGCCGCCCCAAGCAGCAGCAGCACCCGCCGCCGCCGCAAGCGCCACCGCCTGCCGCCTGTCGCGCCGCTCGCCGCCGCCGTCGCCTGCCGCGCCGCCCCACGCCGCCCCGCTGCCGCCGCGCCGCCGCTAGCCCCGCCTCGCCGGAGTCTGCCGCCTCGCCGCTCGATCCGCTAACCGCCGCCGCCGGTTTTTCTCACCGAACCGACCGAACCGGTAGAACTGTCGCTCCGACCCGGTTTTTGTTTCGGTTTTTCTTTTTAACCGGTTTATTTATTTAGGTTAGTTTAATTAGAGAGCGTTCGTTCGTTTAGATCTGTTAGTGAACGCTTTCGTTCGTTAGTCCCTGTTAGCGAACGTTCGTTCGTTAGATTTTTTTCTTTTCAGTTTATTTTTTTTCGGCCAGGGACCTATCCCTGAATAGTTTTCTTACAGTTTAGTCCCTGATCTTCAAACGATCACAACTTTCCAAATCCAACGAAACCAACGCCCACTTCTTCGTTATGACCACCTCTATCCAGTAAAACAACTTAAACATATTTTTGAAAGTTTAAAATTTGATTTCAAACAAATTTGAATTTGAACTTCTTTTGATCACAACTTAAGTTTTATAACTCCGATTTAATTGTTTCTTTTTGCAAATCAAGGCTCTTCACATGTACTTTCTTTTAATATCAAAATCGCCTAACTTTGCTACTGTTAAAAATATGTTTATGTCCGTGAGTTTTATTTGATGGTTTTGAAGTTTTTCGAAGTGTTTTCTTTGTTCTTTTGGATCTTTGAGTGATTGCTTATGTGTGGATAAAATTGCTTGCTTACGATAGATTGATCGGAGTGTGACAAGTAGAACTATCTGGAATTATGAGTGCGAAGAATCTTCATCAACAGTACAAGGCAAGTTACACTTTGATCATATCCCTTTATTACCCAGTTTTTATGCATTAGTTTCAACCCTCAAATATTTGCATGAGTAGGATTGGGAACACATGGTTTTGGTTGTAGTATTTGAGGTAGGAACCTATTGTCTTTTATCAACCCCGGGAATATACGTTATGCTCATACATTGCTTAGCCATGCTCGTAGACGGGGATTGGTTCGTGATATTCATGAAAGTTGCGAGAGATAATAATTTTGGACAACATTAAGGTGGCAACTTTAATACATATCTGGGTGGATTGTTTGGGGCACCTGGAGAAACCAGTGCTTGCCCAAGGGAATTCCGGAGTACCCGTGTGATTACCCTAGGTCCGCCACCCAGGCTCAAAGGGATCATATGATATTTTCATGCCTAGAAACTTCCGTGTGTAGCCACAAGCCATTATGGGCTCTGGCATAGTTGAGTAAGTTGTGTGAGCTCTTGAAGAGGTGGACTAGCAGATGTAGGGGAAAGTAGGTGTACCGGTCTACCCAGAGTAGAGAGTTAACGCTTCGGAAAGACTGTGTCTCGGTCATCCGTTTCTCAAACACCGTGTAGTGCGAGAAATCCAACGGAGGAGATCGAGTCTTGTGGGGAAAAGTGCGCAAACCTCTGCAGAGTGTACAAACTAATCATGATTAGCCATGTCCCCGGTTATGGACATCTTGAGTATCTAGAAGTGAATATTTTGTTGATCTCATCACTCCATTTAATTAATGTATTGGGTTATTAATATTATTACTTGGTAATTTTGGAAATGAGTTGGAGGAACCTTCTCATTAATGGCATAAACTTGGTAGTAAATAAAAATTTACTCCTTTGTTGTAGGGAAAAATTGGCTTTATGCAAAATTAAACTTAGAGCCTCCACCATCCAAATATGCATGTAGTGATAGATATTGTTCATCATTATCCTATGGTGTGAATTTGCCAGTACATTCAATGTACTGACCCACATGGCTGCAACGTCTCATGTTGCAGGAATTCTTACGACGAGTAAGTGATACGTTAGGGTTACGATGTCTACACTCAACTTTGCCATTGGCGTTGTTGGGAACTCCACAACCTTGTTATTACTTCCGCTATATGGATTGAGGTAATAGTATTTACGTTACTTTATACATGTGATTTACCTCTGTTATAAATCCTCGAGTACTGTGTGTGTCAGCATACCGATCTAGGGATGACACTTAAGCACAGAGACTTGATCCGTTTGTGTCGGGTCACTACAAGATGGTATCAGAGCACATGTTGACTGTAGGACGTGACCCATAGAAACTGGCAAGCCCATAGGAAAGATTTTCTCTAAACTTTATTTTCAAGAGATCCCTTAACTCTCATCTTTTCTAAAGCTTTACCAAGTATTTCCTCTCACCTCAAGTAGTTAGACCATACCCCTTTTCCCTTTTGACCATACGAAGATTCGACTGATCAGACCAATCCAAGAAGTACAAGATATCGGACAACTAAGAGCACTTCGGAATGAAGAGGATTTTACCGAGCATTATAATAATGGAAACTACAACGGTTGAAGACTCCGAAGACTAGGAGAATTCGAAGGTTCTGTAGAATTTCCAGATTAGTATTTTCCAGATTAGTATGACCTAGGAAGGCTACCCTTATGGAACTTGTCAGACTATTGAAGCTGTCAATACCCGAGATCAAGGTGTGTCGGAGAAAGACAGGAACATGGAGCGTTAAAACTCAAAGTTTTTGTCAAGAAAACCCTAAGGCAGGAGATATCAACTATGGAATGATAGCTCATGGCAATGACAAGGGCAGAAGCACTGCTATCCATGATGTTATCGGCCGCTTATGCTATTGTCGCCGTGCTGTGTTAAGCATGCATTTCGTCGGAAGGATTGGATGACAAAAGGGCTAATGGAGCATCTATCAGCAAAAGATGAAGTTTAACCTTAGCTGGTGTATCGACAGGATCTGGAGTATTACATCAATTTTTTTAAGATGGACCTTCAGGAAGCCGTATTTGACAAGGAAGCATTTCGTGAAGAACTCAGGACCCAGAAGCTGAAAGTAGCCAAGCTGGAGGAGCAAAACCTCGAGATACCAGAGATTCGTCAGGAACTGAAGGACAGTAGGACCATGGTTCATGCCAAGGATGTTGAAACCCAGAAGTTTGGAACGCAACTCCAGAATATTAAAGGACGTCACGAGAGACTTCGCGTCAACATAGATGATCTGGCAAAAGAACTTGAGAAGGTCAAGCACGATCGGAAGAAGCCCATCGGAGACATGTACAAGACTTGAAGAGTTTGGCGACTTTGAAGATTTATTGACCTTTAGAAGACCAAACCCCTGTTACATACTTACGTTAGATACGACGATTGTGAGCTGTCATTTGTTTGATGTTTTACCGACAGCCACAAAATAAAAATCTGTCTCTTCAAACTATTGTTGTATTGTGTGTATCCCTCTCTATCTCTCTTATCCCACCCCAAACCCTTTGAACCAATAGGGGATGAATGGAGATGAACTCATATTTTCTGGACCAATAACTCAATTGGAGACGGACCGATGGATTCAGAACATGGAAGATCACCTGAAGATTAACACTATAGCCGGAAAGGATATGACCCAGCATGCTCTTCAGTGCTTTGAAAGAGGTGCTGCTACTTGGTGGAGGATGTACCAAACCATCAATGGATGGCAAAGAGTAACCACTTGGAAAGAATTTAAGCTGAGTCTGCTAAAGTCTCGGCTTGTGTCCCAGAAGATGAAGCCTTATGGAAAAGATATGAAGAAACCATGTGCATGCAAGCTTTGTGGAGAAATAGGACACAACCATAAAGAACATAATGATGAATGCCCTCATTGTGAAGAAAGTCACCCAGCTGAAGAATGCCCAACTAGGCAGATTACTTGTTTATTGTGTGAAGGGACTACCCACTACCCTGCTCAGTGTCACATTTACCCCATGGTACAAAGAACCGTCCAGCAGAAGAAAGAAGCAATGAAAGGAGCCCTCATGGAAATTTTAGAAGAACCTGTGATGAAGGAAGAGGTGGAGGACACACCCGAAGAAGACCCAATTAAACTCTGCACCAAGTCATGCTATTCATGTGGAGAAGAAGGACACATCTCCCAGAATTGTCTGCAGGGGGATCTAGTAGCATTTCCGACAGTAGAAGTAGAATATGACCCATAGGAAATAGAAGCCCTGATTTGGCACGGAAAAGTCCAGGAAGAGAAATAGATTGGATTCCAAGAACAACCCAATTTCTACAAAGAAGGACCTGAGTCATATCACATGTTTTAGGTACAAAGATTCAGGGCACTACTTCAACGATTGCCCAAAAAGGAAGCTGAGGACCCAAGGAGGCTATGTAGTCATAAGGAAACCACGAGACTTGTCAGAAGTAATATGTTTCTGCTGTAATGAAGGAGGGCACTTTGCCAGAGATTGTCCCAATGAGAAGGGGACTTGTGCTAAATAGTTGTGTCGAAAAAGAAATATAGTAGTAGTAGTGGGAACAATTCTTTTATTGTTGAGGTATTGAGTTGAGGCATGTAATGGAAATGCAGGAGATTGTAAAAATTTGAAAATCAATAAAGTTAGCATCGTTGGTACTGATTTGGATTTTATGAGTTGTTACTCTATGAAGAAAGATTTTGACCATTTTCGAGGATATGAGAAATATGGTTTATGGATGAATTTGTGCATTTCAAGGGTGGTAGTACCCTGTGAGGACCCTTGACCCCTGGAAAAGATAATTCCACGAAGTGGACTTCGGACAAAGTAAGTACGAGTTTTATCTCGATATGTGGGATACCCCAAGAATATGAAGGGATGAAGTACTATTGGATATAAAGGAAGTATAATGTTGGTAATAAGGATCAATTATAACCCCAGGATGATTTGAAGCTATAAATGTGATGAGGTGGGCCCATAACCCACAGGCTCCAGGACCTACCAAGAAGCAAGCACACTCTTGCTGAAGGAAAAACCCTGGAAGAAGATACGACTTTATCAACAGACGATCTTATAGGAGTAACGCAAAACCTGAGAGATGTGAAGAAACGATAGATGTTCGTTTGGCTTGCAGAATCAATGGATTTATCCAAACTTGGTTCGTCGACAAGAGAAATTCTGCAATGCTTGTGAGGATGACCGAGTGTTAGAATGCGAGATTCGCTAAACCTTATACAAGGTAATGATTTGGGTGCGGGATGGATTGATCACCATATCGACTTACTCTTATTATTCGCCTCTGCTATATGGGATGGTAAATCTGAGTGACTTACTCATAGTAGAGAGAGACGACGATATCAAAAACCTTGTTTAAACCTTAGAATGGTATGACAATTTTCCCTTGTACAAGGCAGCTGTTGCCAATCGTAGGTCATACGGTAAGAATGAAGCCTAGACCCATTTCCTGCAGGAGAAACCATAAATTGTTGACCACCATGAGATATCGATAGTTGTTTAGTATTGACGCCAGACCCGTCAGCTAAGAAGACCCAGTCACAAAAGAACCTTACCAAGATGAAAGGACACAAGAATTGAGGAAAAGGTTATGCCACTACCAGAAGAGCCCAGAGATGGAATTATCCTGAAGATCTAAGAAGATCGGCACTGTCAACCATAAGGATTGAGTATATGAGTTTTGATGGAACCGTAACGATGTTTCTAAGGGTGGTAGCACCCGAGACCTTCGTGACAATCGATGGATTTTTGAGGAGACCCCGAACCTAACCTATTTCTTGCTAGCCTCTCCGAATCTCGAGGGCGAGATTCATTTTAAGGGTGGTAGGTTTGTAACATCCCAAAATTCTAAATTTTGGAATGTTATATTAAATAAATAGTTTAGATTTGTTTGTTTGATTGTGGTGTGGTTGCTTGTGTGAAATTGAGTGAAATTTAAAACTTTTTAAAAGTTGAATGAGAGGGAATGAAATGACTTTCCCAAACTTTCACCTTGCATTTATGATCTCCATGAATTCAAATTCATTTCATCACCAAAACCCTAGAGTGAAGATGATATGACTTCTTCCATTTAAATAAATGAAAAGGGTTTTGAAAAGATTTGAATTCCATTTGGAAATATTTCAAATTCGGAAACTTTATGCAACTCAATGAGTTTCATGAGAGAAGATAAAATGACTTCTTCAAATGCTAAGAAAGAGAGTTGGAAGTTTCAAAGAATCAAATTGAAAGTCCCTTTGAAAACCCACTTTCAATTTGGAGTTATTTGGTTTTATTCAAATTATTTTTCTCCAAAAATAAAATATATGAAAAATAGGGTAAAATGATTCCCTACAGTAGAAAATTGGAGAGAAATAAATTTGAAATCATTTTGGTATTTTTAAAATGATTTTTTTGGGTTTTATTGCAGCAGTAGCACTGTTTGCTTAATTTAAATCTTTGTGTATTTTATTTGACGCTAGAAAAATGTTCACGTTGTAGAAAATCTTTTTCTGAAAATTTTGATATATAATATGCCTATATATCATATTTATTATTTATCGTTTTATTTTTATTTTCTGTAAAATTCTTTCAAAAAAAAACTTTCGGACCGAACTGGGCCGAAGCCCAGCCGGCCCAACCACCGCGCCGCCTACCTCCGCCGTCCCCGAGCCGGACTCCGGCAGGAGTCCGAGCCCCGCCCGCCGCCACCTTGCCCCTCCTCCACGCCACTGCCGCCTCCTTCCTCCTATAAATACGCCGCCCCGACCCCCTCTCCCTCCCATCAAGCCGCCGCCGCCCCAAGCAGCAGCAGCACCCGCCGCCGCCGCAAGCGCCACCGCCTGCCGCGCCGCTCGCCGCAGCCGTCGTCTGCCGTGCCGCACGCCGCCCCGCTGCCGCCGTAGCCGCCGCGCCGCCGCTAGCCCCGCCCCGCCGGAGTCTGCCGCCTCGCCGCTCGATCCGCTAACCGCCGCCGCCGGTTTTTCTCACCGAACCGACCGAACCGGTAGAACCGTCGCCCCGACCCGGTTTTTTGTCGGTTTTTCTTTTTAACCGATTTATTTATGTATGTTAGTTTAATTAGAGAGCGTTCGTTCGTTTAGATCTGTTAGTGAACGCTTTCGTTCGTTCATCTCTGTTAGCGAACGTTCGTTCGTTAGATTTTTTTCTTTTCAGTTTATTTTTTTTCGGCCAGGGACCTATCCGTGAATAGTTTTCTTACACTTTAGTCCCTGATCTTCAAACGATCACAACTTTTTACTCGTTTGTCCAACTCCAACGAAACCAATGCCCACTTCTTCGTTATGACCCCATCTATCCAGTAAAACAACTTAAACATAGTTTTGAAAGTTTAAAATTTGATTTCAAACAGATTTGAATTTCAACTTCTTTTGATCACAACTTAAGTTTTATAACTCCGATTTAATTGTTTCTTTTTGCAAATCAAGGCTCTTCACATGTACTTTCTGTTAATATCAAAATCACCTAACTTTGCTACTGTTAAAAATATGTTTATATCCGTGAGTTTTATTTGATGGTTTTGAAGTTTTTCGAAGTGTTTTCTTTGTTCTTTTGGATCTTTGAGTGATTGCTTATGTGTGGATAAAATTGCTTGCTTACGATAGATTGATCGGAGTGTGACGAGTAGAACTACCTGGAATTATGAGTGCGAAGAATCTTCATCAACAGTACAAGGCAAGTTACACTTTGATCATATCCCTTTATTACCCAGTTTTTATGCATTAGTTTCAACCCTCAAATATTTGCATGAGTAGGATTGGAAACACATGGTTTTGGTTGTAGTATTTGAGGTAGGAACCTATTGTCTTTTATCAACCCCGGGAATATACGTTATGCTCATACATTGCTTAGCCATGCTCGTAGACGGGGATTGGTTCGTGATATTAATGAAAGTTGCGAGAGATAATAATTTTGGACAACATTAAGGTGGCAACTTTAATACACATCTGGGTGGATTGTTTGGGGCACCTGGAGAAACCAGTGCTTGCCCAAGGGAATCCCGGAGTACCCGTGTGATTACCCTAGGTCCGCCACCCAGGCTCAAAGGGATCATATGATATTTTCATGCCTAGAAACTTCCGTGTGCAGCCACAAGCCATTATGGGCTCTGGCATAGTTGAGTAAGTTGTGTGAGCTCTTGAAGAGGTGGACTAGCAGATGTAGGGGAAAGTAGGTGTACCGGTCTACCCAGAGTAGAGAGTTAACGCTTCGGAAAGACTGTGTCTCGGTCATCCATTTCTCAAACACCGTGTAGTGTGAGAAATCCAACGGAGGAGATCGAGTCTTGTGGGGAAAAGTGCGCAAACCTTTGCAGAGTGTACAAACTAATCATGATTAGCCATGTCCCCGGTTATGGACATCTTGAGTATCTAGAAGTGAATATTTTGTTGATCTCATCACTCCATTTAATTAATGTATTGGGTTATTAATATTATTACTTGGTAATTTTGGGAATGAGTTGGAGGAACCTTCTCATTAATGGCATAAACTTGGTAGTAAATAAAAATTTACTCCTTTGTTGTAGGGAAAAATTGGCTTTATGCAAAATTAAACGTAGAGCCTCCACCAGCCAAATATGCATGTAGTGATAGATATTGTTCATCATTATCCTATGGTGTGAATTTGCCAGTACATTCAATGTACTGACCCACATGGCTGCAACGTCTCATGTTGCAGGAATTCTTACGACGAGTAAGTGATACGTTAGGGTTACGATGTCTACACTCAACTTTGCCGTTGGCGTTGTTGGGAACTCAACAACCTTGTTGTTACTTCCGCTATATGGATTGAGGTAATAGTATTTACGTTACTTTATACATGTGATTTACCTCTATTATAAATCCTCGAGTACTGTGTGTGTCAGCATACCGATCCAGGGATGACACTTAAGCACAGAGACTTGATCCATTTGGGTCGGGGCGCTAGATGATGACGATCATTCTTCCGCGTCTTTGGACTCAAGTGAAGAAGAAGATGTTTCTCCTCATAGGGCGGTCGCGGCGGCACTGCAACTTGGGTTTTTACATATGAGCATCACCAATGAATTTCACTCTGTTTCTGGCCTAGAAGCGGGTAGCCTGGAGGTTGGGCAGGTTTTCCCAGACAAGAAGTCTGCTTACCATGCAATAGATAGCTATGCAATCTCCCTCCACCGCCAGCATAGAGTGAAGCAGTCTGGTAAAAAAGAGTTGAAGGTCATATGCATCCATTCTGCGAATGGTTGCCGCGGAAGAGTTCTCGCTAGATTGAAGCCTGGGGTATGTCAGTCATGGTATATCACAAAAATAGTGGAGAATAGCTGTGAGCAAACTGGGACTCTTTCAAATCACTGCAATGTGACTGCAAGATATGTGGCACAGAAGATGGAAACGATTGTGCAGGAAAGTCTCAACATTAGTATTAGGGCTTTGCAAAAAGCTGCAGAAGATCAAATTGGCTTCCCTGTCAGCTACAGCAAGGCTAGGCGTGTGAAGGAAAAGATATTCTAGAACTTGTATGGAACCTATGAGGAGGCCTATTCTTATGCCCCCTGAATGCTTCATCAGATAGCAAGTGCTAATAAGGGGACTCAAGTTTGGCGGAGAGAATGTCCAAACCCAATGAACCCGGGTGAGCTAATCCTGGACCGATTATTCTGGGCATTCGCCCAGACTATACAAGCCTTCAGGCACTGTCGCCCAGTATTATCAGTTGATGGTACCTTTCTCACTGGAAAGTACAAGGGCACACTATTGGTGGCGATTGCAGCATATGCAAATAATCAGCTTCTTCCTATTGCATATGCACTGGTTAAGAGCGAGAACAAAGATAACTGGTTGTGGTTCCTGAGCTGCCTGAAGATGGGTGTCGTGAAAGAGCGTGAAGGTGTTTGCATCATCTCTGATCGCAACACTGGATTATTAAGCGCTCTAGACATAATTAAGGAGTCGTCAGAAGAGTGGGGGTGGCCGGATCTAGAGGGAAGGTGGTGCATGAGGCATTTGGCAGCAAACTTTTACTCCAAATTCAAAAACAATGATTGGTTCAAGTTATTCAAGAGGATGTGCATGCAGAAAACTGAAGCCAAAATGAATGCGATCTGGGCAGGTATCAATGGTGAGATTGAGTGCGCGGCCTTGCCACAGAGAGAAGACCGGAGGGGTCGTAGGACGCCCATAAATTTGAGCCAGTGGATCCGAGAGAATTGCCCTGATTTGTACAAGTGGGCGCAGGCTCACGACACCGTGGCTCGGTATGAAATAATGACCAGCAACATGTCAGAGGTGTACAATGGTGTTCTTAAAGGGGTGGGAGCCCTGCCTATCACAATCCTAATTGAAGAAACTTGGAACCGGACTCTGTCATACTTTGTAGACAGGGTCACCGTCTCCAATGCACAAGTTGAATTGAACAAGCCATGATCCGAGAAGATGCAAAGACATCTGGACGAGAAAGCAAAGAAGTCCCAAAGCCATGGCTGCAGGAAAGTGGACGCACTTAGGAATAAGTGGGAGGTCAATGTGCGAGCCAAGTACGTTAAGGGTCACCACAGAGGATAAAAAAAACAAGCTGTCACCCTCGGCCCAACGTCCTGTGAGTGCACTTGTAACAAGCCCAAGCTTGAGGGCTACCCTTGCAGTCATGTGCTCCGGGCGGCTGCAGATCAAAAAATCAGTGTCGAGCCATACATATCGCCGTACTTCAACATGTACAATCTATACAACACTTGGAACGGTGAGTTCTGGGCCTGGGGCATTGATATGAACTACAAAATTATGTGGCCAGATGGGCCGAAATGGGTTTCGAACGCCGACTTGATGAGAACCGCCAAGGGACGATGTCAGTCTAGGCGTCATCGCAATGACATGGACCATAGCCAGATGGGAGAACCAAGGTGATGCCGCGTTTGCACGTGTACTGGGCATTCACGTAGGGAATTCCTATATCGAGCCAACAACACGGAATGATGTTGACATATCTATACTCGTTATGTCTACTTATATTTGTACTCGTGATGCACCTTCATATATTTAATTTTTATTTGCATTTGTATTTCTGTCTTCAGATGTTAATTTTTATTTACATTTGTATTTCTGTCTTCAGATGTTAATTTTTATTTGCATTTGTATTTGTTTCTTCAGATGTTTATTTTTATTTGTATGTTGTGTGCAGGTTATGGCTGCAGTGCTAGTGCTTTTGCAGGGGCCCCACGACGCCGGCCACCGTTGCCACCTTTACTTAAACCCAAATAATGATAAAGATCCTCAGACTTTCAGACTTTGAACCATAAAGAACACATGGCCAATACACAATTCTTTCGTTCCTCACCTTGAGGCTTATGGACTACATGGTTATGCTAAGCTCACATCATCTGAAGAACAATTACGTTCTGACCCATCCCTTTTGATAGCCCTCGTTGACCGGTGGAGACATGAAACCCACATCTTTCACTTTCGTTGTGGGGAGCTTGCACCTACATTGAAAGATGTTTCTATGATCACTGCTCTACCTATTAGAGGTGAGCCATTAGTCTCTCCACGAGTCTCTACATCTTGGGAATTAAATATCTTAGCCCGTCTTGGGAAGACAATGTCAGAATCACAACGTTCTGGTGGACCTCGGGGCATCCCACTTGCATGGCTAAGTGAAAACTTTAATTCTTTATCTAGCTACGCTGATCCCGAGACGACGAAAAGACATCTGTTTGCGTATTTGTTGTGGCTCCTCGGGACTATGTTTCCAAATTCACAAGGGGATGTAGTTGTCCCTGGTCTCATCTACTTTGTAGAGAATATGGTAGATGAACCTTTACCTCCGCATCCAAAATACAGCTTCGGTTCTGCCATATTATCTCATACATATAGAGGGTTGTGTGATGCCACACAAAAAACTTCGTTCGCACAAAAAGCATCGTTGCTTTGTGTCACCTACGAGTTTCTACAGTTGTGGTCCTGGGAATACCTTCCTGTTGGACGACCTCGCATACTAAATTCCATACACCCATACGACTGTAGCGAGGGCAATGTGACTATGGCCAGCAGGTGGACAAAGGCACAGAAAAGATGGTCTCCAAGTATTGCGAATAGTTGTTATCCTATATACCACCAGCAGTTTGAGATGCTTGATGAGTCAGAAGTCACATGGAACCCGTGGACCCAGCAGCAGTTAGAGATGGTCTTCGATATACGACATATCACAGCAGGATGCGTTAGCGATAGTGCATTCTGGCTGACTCGCTGCTACTTATTGTTCCTGTGGTGTATTGAACCTTACAACTCAGAGCGTGTCATGAGACAGTTCGGTCTCTATCAGGATATTCCACCACCTTTTCCAAGATGTACCGACGAGGAAACCCATAAGTAAGATGTGACCTACCTAAATAGTAAGTGTCTTTTTTAATTTACTAAACTCACACTTTGTTACATAATTTGCAGGCTAAGCAATATGGGCAGGGTTGGATTTCTTACGATTGAAGGGAACACAACATTCAATGGGTACACAAGTGGGAAAATGAAGCGCTAGCAGATATAGTGCATCAACTTAGGTACATTTTATTTACATTATTTTATTACGATGACCATACGATGCGTGAAGTTGCTTTGCTTTCATCACAACGGTTGATGTAATTATTTAATTTTTACAGACCGTACGATGCAAGTACAGCTCAAGCGTACAAGCAGTGGTATTGCATCAGCACGCGTACTAGCCTGACCAGTCAACCAGCTACGATGCCAACACATCTCACACAGGAGGAGCAGGTGCAGAGACAGATTGAGCTCCATGCAGCTTACTACCGTGACTCCGTGGTAATCACAAGTAAATTTTTCAGGTCCATCATTTCAAACATATCATAACCCGATATTGTTCAGCTTGAAATTTGCAACGAAGTAGGGCAAATGGCGGGGGAAGGCATGCAGGCCCGGGGCCCAGCTCGGAAGTCAACATAAAAACGTATTCAAGACTACGTGGCAACAAAGTTGAGATGCGGTAGAGGTGACGACGTTGTCACTGGAGCGTTCAACATGCCGGTAGCGAGATCAGCCAGACCGAGTGCGGCGCCGTCGTCGAGACCGAGCGAGGCGCGTACGAGCCATGGGCGGTGGGGGAGGGTCCGAGTACTACAACGACATTGCCACGGCATGACTCATCTCTGCCACTACATCGCTCTTCTTCGGTGCAGCTTCGTCTGTGGCAGACATCTCAGGACCATGGCACGGGCTTGGATTCTGGGCCCGAGCAGACTCTTTTCCCGAACCCAAATGCGTACACAGGATATGGCGCATATACCCAAGGTGAGGGATCTCAGCCGTATCTCTCCACGCGAAGGATCTGCATGCCCGAGGAGACTCGTGTACCAGAGATAAACCACTACGACGAACAATGGCCAGACAGTAGAGGCGAGGGATCTGATCAGGTAGTCATGTTTACATTTTTAATGCATTTACAATGATATCATATATTATCCTCTAATGGTTTGTTTACAATGTTTCTCTGTGCAGGACATATCTGATCGTACATGGGACGATGAGGACAACCAACGTGGTCTCAACACACGCATCCGGGGAGCATCACATGATCATGGCGACACAGTTACATCATTAGTTATAGAGTTCTTCGGAGGGGACGTTATTGGCCCATCTTTTATCCCCGAGGAGTCACAACCATACGCCTACAATTACGCATCAGGATCGCAACAAGGATTTCATACTCCACCACCTACGCAGCAGTCGCAGACACAGGAAGCCGAAGGGGAGTACGGCCGCGGTCTTCGTGTAACTCGACCACCTATTCGCTTGACGCTTTTCGGTCCTAAGATAAGGCCAGGTGGCCGTCATCGACTAGGGTGATTCATCTATCTACGTGTGCGACCTATTGTATCTACCTATGTCAGTTTCAGACTTTCCGATTTATGTAAGAAACATCTATGTATGCTGAAATAAAAATGCACCTGAATTCTAACATTAAATTAGAGTGTTGTATCGGATCACACCTCTGGACCAGAAAGACAAAAAAGACTCCCTCGGTTCCCGTGTGGCACCTGCCGCTACTGGACCAGGCGGCAACAATGTTTCCCGTCTATATCTCCCGCCATACTTTCCCGCTTCTGAGTATCCCGCGTATACCTCGCACCGTCGTTTCCCGCCTATATCTCCCGCCATACTTTCCCGCTTCTGAGTTCCCGCCTATTCTTCTCTTCTGAACCTATAAAACCCCCTCCACACTAAGGTGGGTACGCACTTCAGTGTAGTCTCCTAGTCTCGTCAAGATGTCCGGTTATCCTTTCGATCGTAGTTTTCACCCTAGTATGTCCGAATGTCTTCTGCGTTTAGCCGCCAATTTCAAGATAGACAATACAATAGCTCCATGGGATGAACTCATCAGTAGTGACACCCTCATGAATGAGCTTAGTCACGCATTATCTAGGTGTGAGTGGCCTTCCAGGACCTTTGAGGAGATACGGAAAGAACTTCTCAGGTTGCATGGAAGATGGAAGAAGATACAGCATAAGAGTGAATCACACCTGAAGTTTGCAGCAAAACATACTTTTTTATGGACTGCCGACAGCGGGGATGAAGACGATATCTTCATGCCTAGCACCAAGGCCACAACTACCGCATCGTCAAAGGGCAAGAGTTCTGCATCGATGGAGGATGACGATGATGCCTTCATGTAGATTTTAAGCTGTATTTTTAGTTTTTAATTTCAGTTCTGCCGTTTAATTCAGATGTACTTGCATTATTAGTTTGTACTGTCTTATTGTAGGGGATTATGTTCTATCTTAATTTGATGTTGTAGTTGTTGCATGACGTTTGATAATTAGTTTGTATTATTAAAGTGTTTTCGGGTGGGGAGAGAAGGAAAGAAGGAAAAATTGGCGGGAAAGAAAATGACGGAAATAATTTATGGCGGGAAAGAAAATGCCACGTTTTATTCTAAAACTATATTTTTTTCATTACGACACGGTACAAATGAAAATAAGATACATTGTACTATTGAAATAAAGCTACATTTAACTACTGAAATAAAGCTACATTAAACTGGCAAAATTAAGATACAAACGATTGCGAAATTTAAAATACTACCACACGTATCTACTAAGTCCAGCATGGATATTTTCCTTTTCCATCGCCAGCTTCTTCTGCTGCCTTGGCCTCACGAGCCCTTTCTTTCTTTCTCTGTCTCTCTGCCTCACGAGCCTCGTTTCGCTGTCATTCCTGCTACTTCATACGCTGAGTGTCGGCACAAGGCGTAAAAAATTCACCCGCAGCAACAGCATCCGATTCCCGCGCATGGGAATCTGTCCCGTCGATCGCAGCAATCAGCGTCGTCTGCAATAGGCGACGCTGTCGGGCATGCATCAGCAGCTACAGTACTGCCGCCTCGTGTAGTGGCGGCCTGGCCCACGCGTCGGCCCGCGTGCAGCAGGAGCTGTCGGCCTGGGAGCGGCAGCCGCAGCGCTGGCCGCCTCGTACAGTGGCGGCAGGGCCCACCTGGCTCGGCCCGTTCCGTCCAGGCGAGAGGCGTTGTACAAAAGACCGTTACACCCGCCTGGTCGCCTCCTGTCATGGCGGCAGGGCCGGCCGCCTCCAGCCGTGGCGGCAGGTGCCACGTGTCGCCTGCCGCGCCTGCCGCCACGGCTGAGGGGTCCTTTTTGTCAATTTTATCTACATGTAGTCCTTTTTGGCAATAGCGTTGGGCATGGGGTCCTTTTGGACAAAAAATCCTGCGATCCCCATTATTTGTTGCTTGATTCTCTATGCAAGAATGTTGCCTCATGGTCGAACATATGTGATCACCTATTCTCTATGCAGTAGGTACTATGAATCCCAAATTCATGTGAAATGTATAGCAAGGATTTTCTCCCTCAAATATATAGATGGCAATTACACCCTCTGTAAAGAAATATAAGAGCATTTAGATCACTACTATAGTGATCCAAACGCTCTTATATTTCTTTACGGAGGGAGTAATTGTACCTAGAAAATAATACCTTAGTTCTTGAGGGAATTGTATCTGATGAATTTTGGCACACCATTTTGAAATTTTATTGTCCATCATTTCACCTGAGGTGTTGCTTATTAGAAGCGAACATAATGCTTAATCTACGTGATAATATTAAAATGTACTTAAAAATACCACGGACACTGTCGAAGCCATGCGACCCCACGCTGCTCTGTTGACATAGAGATCATGCATGGACGATGAACGGAGGGTCACCTTGTTGCCGATTATTTTCCAGTTCATCAGAAGAACATTTGATGGTACCATAACAAGTGCCATACTCAGTTTATCACCATAATATCTACTAGCATAGCAATTGTTGTTATTGGCAGTGGTGGTTCAGACCTAGTTGATCCTGGGGACAGGTTGTTTGATTGGAGTCACATCGGATTATCTCTATCAAGTGCAATAGTAGCAATACCCGACCATAGCTGCAGTATGTAAAATGCTTGTAGCATTTGCAATCAAAAGGTATCATCATCATTGAGTGGCCTCCGGACATAGTTCAGCTGTTGTTACCCTTTTCGCTAAAGTGAAATACATGGTTTTCTGTGAGAACTTAATTCTTTGAACTTCTAGATCATCTACCTTTTTTGGGACACTGCAGGACATGGTTGATAATCATGATAGTAAACTTTGGTGGAGATCAAGGCCTGGTTAAAACCAAGTGAGCTTTTGTAGCTGGACTGTTTAAAATGGATGAAATGGGCCAGTTACTGTTATACATGAAATTCTGGCCAGGTAGAGATCATTTCCATGATATATGAGTTTTCACTCTGTCTTCCTACTTCATTGCTGAAACGTGTCAGGGGAAACCTATTTTAGGGACACATAAAACAATTGTTCTTTTGTTGTGTATTATTGCATCTCATCTTAGCTTTTATTCCTCTGTAAACAAATATAAGACATAACGTCTTATACTTTTTTACAGAGGGAGTAGATTTTTTTTTACAATCATCTTCTATCGGCCAGATTTCAAGTGTCATGTTTTCATAAAGCTGATTTTTTCATCTTAGTCCGCTTAATTTGCAATGGTAATTTTACAGTTACCAGTGGAAAGATGTTTTCTTTTAATCATATTGTCTCTAGCTGATCCTCATCTCATGTCACACCGCAGTTGTCCCTCCTACATTAGCTTGTTACACTTACTACAATAACACAGCGGTGGCGGGTACAAGCGCAGTGTGGCGATCCGTGGGCAGACTGGCTTGAGGACGAGCAGGGGCTTTTGAGAGCTGGGGCCGGCAGCCTAGCAGTGAACAGGGATGACGATGTATGGAAGTGGGCTGCGGTGGGCATGGAACAACGTGGCCCGTGTCGCCTCTTCGTTCAGCTCAACATGATGGTCCTTCATCTGAAAACAAGGTTGGGAAGACAGTTATGTGAGGGCGATTCACATTTGATCATGAATGCAAAATACATCTACGATTTGATTTTTGTACATGGAATAAATTTTGTATATTTTGTATACCTTTCTTCTATTAGTAGTTTGTAAATAACATGAATCCAGTTCTTAGGCATAAACAAGTGACACCTGAGTGGAGAAAGACAGTTCGCCCACTAATGTGGTGATGTCAAACATTTGAATTGCGTATGGAGGTTCTTTCATCGCAAATAGCAAAGTTTGATAGGGACTTACTTTAATCAGTGATGAAAAAGATCTGCAGTCCTGATCCAGAATTGGCAAAACTGAATGTCAAAAGCCAGATAAATGCATTGCTTGATTGCTACAAGAGTTAATAACGTACACAATGGCGTATTAGCTGCATATGCCCAACAATGGACATTATATTTTTGTTTCGTGGTAATGCATGACATTCAGATGTTTGTATATGCCCAACAACGGACAATATATTTTTCTTTCGTGGTAATGCATAACATTCAGATGTATGTTACAACGTGGCAATGACTCATAGAGACATCGGATTTGCTTTCTTGTTTGGGGGCGACACGCCTCGTTCCCTTGATGGCAGTGCCGGATCGGCATGAACACGGGTGGAGGGGATCAGGGCAGAGAGTAGGCCGGGGGACTCCTCCTTAACGGTTCATAGTGAAATACAGTGTGAAGGAGAGAGGGCACCATGGCAAAGGTAAGGTGGGCGTCATCCGGTTTTAAAGGACAGGGCTTCAGCGAGAAATGTCCTGCTATAGCGGGAAACTGAGCGAGAAGGGGAGGGTCCTGCAGGAAAAGCGAAGGGTGCATCGTGGGGTGGGTTTTTATGTGTTTGGACCGCATGTTGAAAATAACAAGGCGAACAGTCCGGACAATCACATTTCTCCTTCAAATATGGGTTGGATTTAGGGAAGGCCATACTATCACGGTTGGATTTTGATGAGTCCGCTGGGCATCCATTTGATATCCGAATACACCTGGACAACGGTTGGATTTTGGTGAGTCCGCTGGGCGTCCATTTGATATCCGAATATGCCCGGGCGTATGAGGAAGAAATGAGTTTTGACCTTGGAGACGGTCTTAATCATTTATTTCATTCATTTATATACATTCTAGCCCGTAGCAACGCACGGGCATTCTAATAGTCAAACTTAAGTATCGACTCTGGAAAACCTTGATGTACCCCTCTATGATTTCTATCATATTTCGTATGTTATTACTATCATTTTGGTAGAGCTATGTACCTATGTTGGTAAATTCCCTTTTGTTGGGTCTGAATTTGTCCACTCCATTTGGCACTATATGATTGAATCATCGAGTAATATCTCTGAATTAGGTATGTACATGAAGTGTTGGGAAACGTTGCATGGAAAACAAAAAAAAAATCTACGCACACGCAAGATCTATCCATGGAGATGCATAGCAATGAGGGGGGGAGTGTGTCTACGTACCCTCGTAGACCATAAGCGGAAGCGTTTAGTAACGCAGTTGATGTAGTCGAACTTCTTCGCGATCCAACCGATCGAGTACCGAACGTACGGCACCTCCGCGTTCAGCACACGTTCAGCTCGGTGATGTCCTCGCCTTCTTGATCCAGCAAGACGGCGAAGTAGTGGATGAGTTCCGGCAGCACGATGGCGTGGTGACGGTGACGGTGAAGCTAGCTCCGCAGGGCTTCGCCTAAGCACTACGAAAATATGACCGAGAGACTAAAATGTGGAGGGGGGCGCCGCACACGGCTAAGAAATTGTCGTGGTTATGTGTGGCGCCCCCCTCCCACATATATACATGTGGGGGGAGGGAGGAGTAGCCAAGGAGGCGCCCCAAGTAGGTCGAATCCTACTTGGGGTCCTCCCCAAGCCGCGCCCCCCTTCCTTTCTAGGTGAGCGGGGAAAGGCAGGGGAGGGTAGTGCCCCCCCTTTCCTTTCTCCCATGTGGAGGGGAAGGCAGGAGGGGCTAGCCCTCCCCCCTTTCCTTCCCTAGGGCCGGTGGCCAGGGAGAGGGGCGCGCCAGCCGCCTTGTGGGCTGGTCTGTCCCCCCCTTAGCACATTAGGCCCATACGGGTGCACTCCGAAACTCTTCTGGTGTCCGAATATCATCGCCCTATATATCAATCTTTACCTTCGAACCATTCCGGAGCTCCTCGTCATGTCCGTGATCTCATCCGGGACTCCGAACAACAATCGGTCACCAAATCATATAACACTATATCGTCAACGAACGTTAAGCATGCGGGCCCTACGGGTTCGAGAACTATGTAGACATGACCGAGACACCTCTCTTGTCAATAACCAATAGCAGAACCTGGATACCCATATTGGCTCCTACATATTCTACGAAGATCTTTATCGGTCGAACCTTATGACAACATACGTAATTCCCTTTGTCCATCGGTATGTTACTTGCCCGAGACTCGATCATCGGTATCTTCATACCTAGTTCAATCTCGTTACCGGAAAGTCTCTTTACTCGTTCCGTAATACATCATCTTGCAACTAACTCCTTAGTCACTTTGCTTGCAAGGCTTCTTATGGTGTGTATTACCGAGAGGGCCCAGAGATACCTCTCTGATACTCGGAGTGACAAATCCTAATCTTGATCTATGCCAACTCAACAAACACCTTCGGAGATACCTGTAGAGCATCTTTATGATCTCCCAGTTACGTTGTGACATTTGAAAGCACACAAGGTATTCCTCCGGTATCCGGGAGTTGCATAATCTCATAGTCGAAGGAATATGTATTTGTCAACAAGAAAGCAATAGCAATAAACTGAACGATCAATATGCTAAGCTAACGGATGGGTCTTGTCCATCACATCATCCTCCTAATGATGTGATCCCGTTATCAAATGACAACACATGTCTATGGTTAGGAAACCTTAACCATCTTTGATCAACGAGCTAGTCTAGTAGAGGCTTACTAGGGACACGGTATTTGTTTATGTATTCACACATGTATTTAAGTTTCCGATCAATACGATTCTAGCATGAATAATAAACTTTTATCATGAATAAGGAAATATAAAATAACAACTTTATTATTGCCTCTAGGGCATATTTCCTTCAGTCTCCCACTTGCACTAGAGTCAATAATCTAGATTACATTGTAATGAATCTAACACCCATGGAGTCTTGGTGCTAATCATGTTTTGCTCGCGCAAGAGGCTTAGTCAACGGGTCTGCTACATTCAGATCCGTATGTATTTTTCAAATCTCTATCTCTCCATACTTGACCTTTTCACGAATGGAGTTGAAGCGTCTCTTGATGTTTTTGGTTCTCTTGTGAAACCTGGATTCCTTCGCCAGGGCAATTGCTCCAGTGTTGTCACAAAAGATTTTCATTGGACCCGATGCACTGGGTATTACACCCAGATAGGATATGAACTCCTTCATCCAGACTCCTTCATGTGCTCCTTCCGAAGCAGCTATGTACTCCGTGTGATGCCCCCGGCTTAATCGTGCACTAACCATACACGCAAATGCACATGATCAAGCCTAAGGACTCACTTGAAGATATCACAACACAACTCTAAAACATAAATAAAGTCATACAAGCTTTATATTACAAGCCAGGGGCCTCGAGGGCTCGAATACATAAGCTTGCTTACAAGTGTCAGCGAAAGCATCAGTTATCTGAGTACAGATATGAAACAGAAACAAATAAGCCTTTAGAAAGGCAGGGCAAAACAAAAGCTACGATCGAAAGGCGCAGGCCTCCTCCCTGGGACCCTCCGAACCTACTCCTGGTCGTCAGCAAGCTCGTAGTAGAAACCATCCTCGGGGTAGTAGTAGTAGTCGTCGGCGGGGGCAGCTGGCTCCGGGGCTCCGTCATTTGGTTACATCAAACGGATATGGGGAGAAAAAGAAAGCAAGCAACCATGAGTACTCATCCGAAGTACCCAGCAAGAAAGGATTTACACTACATATGCATCATTATCAAAGAGAGGCCGTATATGTGGACTGGGCTGCAGAAATGCCAGAATAGAGGGAAGGCCTAGTCCTATCGAAGACTAGCATCTTTAGCGGTCTTGCAGCATTAGAAGAGTGTAGATTAGTACAGCATAAAGTAGTAGTAGTAATCAGTATCAACCTCGGCCGGAGATCCTTTCTCGACTCCCTGCGAGAAAGCAATCTCAGAGCCCTAGTATCCATAACTCATCACAAGTATCCAGTTCTAGTTGTATCGATCGGGATACAACTCCGAGCATCCATTACCGAGGATCCGGCTATGCATAGATTAGTTCTTCCCTGCTGTGGTGCACCAACTTATCCACCACTCTCGCTTAACTCCGGCCGGACACACTTTTCTGGGTCATGCCCGGCCTCGGCCAAACGACACACCGCAACCCTACCTAGAGCTCAGCAGAGAGGTCCCCGTCGGTCTACATCCTACACGCTCGGGGGTCTTGGGCCATCGCCCCTCGCCCTTCAGGTCGTTGCGCACATGGCTCAGATCCAAGCACCACCTCTGTCGTGGATGGCGCCAATCACTCCATGCCGCACTGCTGAACTGGACGTCTGACAGAGCTTTCGGCTGATGCTACGATGCAGAGTGCCCATAACTGATCCCACATGATGGTTAGTGCTATCGGGCCAGAGGCCCACTCGGATCAAATATCCAAATCGTTAGTACATTGGGGTGCGGGAACGAGCAGAGACTCACGATAGATGTGACCCCGTCGCCCCGTCTCGAGGACTTGCGGCAAGGGCTAGGAATGCCCGGTCACGCCTCGTATTCGTCTCTCGGGTACCGTCCAGGTCAACCCGTCTTCACAACACTCGCGGGTACCCCTCAGGGTCGACCCGCCTTTCCAAGTAATAGTTGTAAAGTCCAAGTATCCGTGTGTCCATAACATCAGGGAATCTGAGGTATCACCCTCGTTGGATTCCTACTCGATGTATCCGTCAAGATGAACTTAGGAGGAATCACCCTCGAGGTTCACACTTGAGGTGTTGCACGACAGCGTCGTTATCGGGAGTGGTGAAGGAGGAATCACCCTCGATGACCACGACCGAGTAACTACTCCACAGAGTTAACATCGGAAGTGCTTACGAGGTATCACCCTCGGCACTCGATAGTACGCTAAAGTGTCGTACAGATAAAAGGGATGTGATGTGCGGTGCTGGGGCCTAGTCGTCGAGTCTTCTGATGATCCAGCTTGGCAACTGAGACAAGTGGGGTCACTTGGGTCTCTATCCATCCTATTCTAAGCAGTTTAGGATAAACAGTTAATTATCAAAAGCAGGTTACAAAAATCAGGCTATGCATCAGAATAGGTAAAGCAGTAGCAGCAACAATTCTAATGCAAGCACAAGAGAGAGAAGAATAGGCGATATAGGCATGCTCAAAGGGGGGGGGGTGCTTGCCTGGAAGCTTTGCGGCAAAGGAAAGGTCGTCAACAGTGTCGTCGGGCTCCTTAGCTGCATCGGTCTCGGGAACTGTGTCGGTACCGGGGTCTACCGAGAGAGAAGAGGGGGAGGAAACAAATAAATACACAGTAAACATGAGCAACACAGAGCATGCTATGCTAACGTGCAGTGCAGGGTTACCTAAAGACATGTCTAAATCATATTAGTTATTTTAGGATTAAAGTTGGATTTATTAACCGGTATGTATGCACTATTCATCTACCGGATATGGTCGAAAAGTTGCGGGTTCACCTCCGAAGAGGGTCTCAACATGGAAAGAGATGGCATGGTTGGATTCGTCTCGTCATTCTGAGCAACTTTCATGTATAAAGTTTTTCAATCTGAGCTACGGTTTATTTTCTACGGATTTTCAAAGATTATAACATTTTCTGGAATTATTTAAATCAACAAAAAAGAGTTTAGTGCGTCAGCATGACGTCAGCAATGCGTCAGCGGTCAGCGAAGCTGCTGACTGGTCAAACTGACAGGTGGGGCCCACCTGTCAGCCTCTCTGGGTTTAACAGAGATTTAAATAATCTAACAGGGTTAATTAGTGGGGTGGGCCCCAGTTGTTAGTGTCTGTTTAGTGATAAGTTTAGTTTTTAAAAACATATTTAGCTAATTAACCACGCGGGCCCACTGGTCAGTGACTGGATTAGCCTAGTCAGCGCGTTGACCCGAGTCAACGGGGTAAACAGAGCTGCGGGGCCCATCGGCCAGTGACCCAGGCGGGCCCCAGGCCATGCCAGGTCAGCGGCGCGACCGGAGTTGCTCCGGCAGGCCTGCGCGCGGCGGCGGAATGCTGGTGAGCGTCAGAATCGCGCTACGATGGGTGGTTTTGCGTGCGGTCACTTGCGTTCGAACGAGAAGAGTGCCCCGCGTCCAACGGTAGTAGTCTCGCGACCTGGGACCGCCGGAATCGGCGCCGGCGATGAGCCGTGGCGGAGGCCGAAACAGGAGCTCGTCGGGTTTGGCATTTGAGCGCACGAGCGGCCGTTCTAACTAGCTAGGCGAGATCTATGGCGCACTAGGAGCATGCCAGAGTAGTCGTGCGAGCTCGCAGCGGCTCGGGAGCACGACAACGGCGGCAATGGCGGCGGTGAGCTGCGGGTCCAAGTGGGGCCGTTGCTCTAGCGCGTGTATGAGCAGCTAGAGTGACTAGAGAGGAGGGAGGATGCTCATCGAGCAGCTATGACAAGCCCTTGACGGCTTAGTAGCGCAGGGTTCACTGGAGACGACGAAGATCGCCGGCGTCAGAGGCGAAAGGGGGCGGAGGAGAGCGGCCACTACAGGGCCTCCCAGCTCCTGCTCGAGGTCGAGGATGAAGGAGCCAAGCACGGCGGAGCTCGCGGACGCGCTGGCAGAGCTCGGGGTCAACGGTGGCTGCGGCTATGGTGCAGCCATGGCGACGACATCTCGGGTGGGATGGGGAACGAGAGAGAGGGGGCGAACGGGGCGGCTAGGGTTTGTCCGAGGGGTTGGGGAGGGATCTTTGTAGCCCTGTGCGGCGCGTGTTGTCGACCAGAGGGGGGGGGGGCAGGCGCGCGCACGCATGCTGCGTGCTCAACAGCGGCAAGGGTGAGCAGTGCGGGAGGTGGGGGAAGAGGCTAGGTGGGCTGGGCCGCACTGTGCCAGGTGGGCTTAAGTACACAATAGCTTCTGGCCTTTTGTCTTTTCTTTTTCTGTTTTTTCTTTTTCCAGTAGCTTTTGCATTTTCCTTTAGCCACAAATGACTTTGCAAAAATATGTCACTGGCCAAAACAAATACTTTAGAATATTTGGTCTGCCACATAAAGTTTGGACAATTTTGGAATTCATTTGGATTTTTCAAAAATGAAAAGGCATTTAAAGTGCTGTTTTTGCACTGTTTTAAATGCACTAACCCAAATATGAGTTGATGGTGATGTTGTTTTCCTTAACAACATTTGTTTTGGAATATTTGCTAGATGATGAACATTTTTCCAACAACTATTGGGCAACTTTATTTTGCACTTAAATTTGAATTGAATACAGAGAAGAAATTTGAAATGAGATATGATCCAAATGATGTTTAAGCACTATTGATCATGATGACATGGCATTATCAAAAAGGGGATTACTGTAGCTAACCACTGGGGTTGTTACAAATCTCCTCCTCTAACAAGAATTCTCGTCCCGAGAATTAAGAGGTAGAAGGGAAAAGATCGGGGTATTCCGCACGAAGATTATCCTCGCGTTCCCAAGTGGCTTCATCTTCAGTATGATTTGACCACTGAACTTTGAGGAACTTGGTCGTCTTCTGACGGGTTCGACGTTCAGATTCATCGAGGATGCAGATCGGATGCTCCTTATAAGAAAGATCATCATGCAATTCGAGCTTCTCGTGATCCAATGCGCGGTGCGGAGATTCCTTGAAGCAACGACGAAGTTGCGACACATGGAAGACATCGTGGATATGAGAGAATTGTGGCGGCAACTCTAATTTGTATGCCACCTGACCACGTCTGGCGAGAATGCGAAAGGGACCAATGTAGCGTGGAGCTAACTTGCTCTTGATTCTGAAGCGACGAGTGCCCTTCATAGGAGTGACACGCAGATAAGCTTGATCACCAGGTTGATAAGTCAAACCCCATCATTTGCGATCATAGTTGCTCTTTTGATGGTCCTGAGCCGCCTTCAGATTTTCTCGAATGATACGGACTTGCTCTTTGGCGTGTTGAATAATATTCGGACCCACGAGCTGTCGTTCCCCAGTTTCTGACCAATTCAGAGGGGTTCGACACTTATGCCCATAGAGTACTTCGAAGGGGGCCATTTTCAAGCTGGCTTGATAACTGTTGTTATATGAGAATTCCGCATAAGGAAGAGATTCTTCCCACTTCTTACCGAACGATATAACACAAGCCTGAAGCATGTCTTCAAGAACCTGGTTGACTTGCTCGACTTGGCCTTGGGACTGGGATTGATAAGCTGAACTCCAGGTAATATGAGTTCCCATAGCTTCTTGGAAACTTTCCCAGAACTTTGAGGTGAAAAGACCGCCACGGTCCGAACTAATCTCCTTCGGAATACCGTTGAGTGAAACAATTATGGAGATATATAACTCTGCTAACTGACTAGCAGTGATAGTCTCTTTGACAGGCAAAAAGTGTGCAACCTTAGAAAGTTGGTCGACGACGACAAGAATAGCATTGTGACCCTTTTGTGACTTGGGAAGGCCGGTAATGAAATCCATTTGAACTTTATCCCATTTCCATAGAGGAATAGGAAGGGGTTGCAGAATTCCAGCAGGCTTCTGATGTTCTGCTTTAACGCGACGGCAAACGTCACATTCAGCAACGTATCGAGCAATATCTTGCTTCATTTTAGACCACCAGTACCTTTGACGGAGGTCACGATACATCTTGGTACTACCCGGATGAATAGACAATGGTGTTTCATGTGCCTCCTTCATGACCTTGTCAGTCATAAGCTCGAATCGAGGTACAACAATGCGGTCTCTGAAGTACAAGGTTCCATCTTCAGACAGCGAGAATTCCCTGTACTTTTCCAGGTGAAGATCTTTCTTCATTAGATCAATTTCAGCATCTTTAGCTTGCGCATTCTTAATAGCTTTCTCAAGATCTGGTTGTATCACAAGGTTATTAAGAGAACCCTGTGGAACAATACGCAGATTCAGCTTGCGCAGTTCTTCAAAAAGACGAGGTTGAGCTCGCCTAACCATGAGGTTGTCGCAATAGGACTTGCGGCTTAAGGCATCAGCCATCACGTTAGCCTTGCCAGGGGTATATGAAATACCACAGTCATAGTCCGTAATTGTTTCCAACCATCGCTGTTGACGGAGATTAAGATCCGGCTGAGTAAACAAGTACTTCAGACTCTGGTGATCAGTATAAATCTCACAATGATTACCAAGAAGATAATGCCGCCACAACTTCAATGCATAGATCACTGCAGCAAGTTCAAGATCATGCACTGGATAATTTTCTTCATGTGGACGCAATTGACGCGAAGCATAAGCAATTACTCTTCGTTCTTGCATGAGGACACAGCCTAATCCTTGACGCGAGGCGTCGCAATATATCACAAAGTCTTTGTGAGTATCCAGAGGAGCAAGCACTGGAGTAGAAGTTAGCTTGTCCTTGAGGGTCTGGAAACTTTTCTGACATTTGTCTGTCCACTCAAACTTAACGCCTTTGTGAAGCAGGTTAGTCAGGGGCTTAGCAATCTTGGAAAAGTTCTCGACAAATCGACGGCAATAGCTTGCAAGGCAGAGAAAACTTCTCACTTGCTTGACGTTCTTCGGAGGAGTCCAGTCAAGAATAGCCTGAACCCGCTCCGGGTTAACAGCAATTCCATCCTTGGAAATCACATGACCAATGTAGGTTACTTCAGAAAGCCAAAATTCACATTTGGAGTATTTGGCATACAACTGGTGTTCTCGAAGCCTTTCCAGTACAAGACGGAGGTGTTCAGCATGTTCTTCTTTATTCTTTGAATAGACCAGAATATCATCTAGATACACCACGACAAACTTGTCGAGGTAATCCATGAAGATGTAATTCATCAGACGGGAGAATGTGGCTGGAGCATTTGTTAAGCCAAATGACATGACAGTGTACTCATAAGAGCCATAGCGAGTAACAAATGCAGTCTTGGGAATATCCTCTTCGCGGACACGGATCTGATGATAACCCAACCTCAAGTCGAGTTTAGAAAACACCGATGATCCAGCAAGTTGATCATACAAATCATTTAGCCAGGGAAGCGGATATTTGTTCTGGATTGTGGCTTGGTTAATGGGCCGATAATCCTGAACTAATCGGTTAGTTCCATCCTTCTTCTTAACGAAGAGTGAAGGTGCTCCCCAAGCAGAGGAACTGGGGCGGATGAAACCCTTTTTAAGTGACTTGTCGATTTCCTCCTTAAGTTCAAGAAGGTGGTGCGGAGGCATCTTATAAGGACGCTTCGCAATAGGGGTAGTGCCAGGCTTCAGGTCGATGACGAACTCAACAGCTCTAGCAGGGGGTATTCCTGGAAGTTCGTCTGGAAAGACATCTTGAAGATCACGAACAACTGGAATGTTCTCGATGCCTTCAAGAGGTGAAGCATTCAATGCATTCAAAACATAAATCTGAGCTTCCGCGTTCTGAACTGTTCGAGCTGAGTATCTGATTGTTTGGTCGGAAGGGTGTGTCACGCGGACTGTTTCAGTGGTACAGCCAATCAAAGCTTTATGAGGCTTCAACCAGTCCATACCCAGAATAATGTCTATGTTGGAGGTCTTGAGAGCAATGAGGGAAACGTGGGACATCAATCCTCCAATCACAATGTGGTTACCATGGCTTACCATGGTAGTTTGCCAATTAGCCCCAGGTGACTGGATTACTAATGGAGTGGACATCTCCTCGAAAGGTATATCATGGCTTCGCACAAAACTTTCGGACATGAAGGAGTGAGAGGCTCCAGAATCAAAGAGGACTGAAGCTGGGATTGAATTCACTAGAAGGGTGCCCATCACAATTTTGGGTCCTGTCGAGCTTCTTCAATGTTGACTTGGTTGACATGAACAAGCTGATTAGCAGGTGGTCTGGTTTCAACACTCCTGGAAGGATGTTTTCGGCGGCTCTTCCTGCAACCAACAGAAGGACGTGATGCGTGTTGAGGCTGACTCTGACGGCAGTTGATAGCACGGTGCCCTGGCTGTCCACACTGGTGGCACAAACCATCATTATGGGAAGGAACATCAACATTGGGCTGTCCACTTGCAATGTTCAGTTGTCTTGGTGGTGGAGGTAGACGAGGTGCAACATAAGATGGCCTGGGTATAAGGGCAGGTCGGTGATGGACATTGTGCGGAATCGACACTCGACGTTTCTGAACAGGCTGACCCGAGGATGAGCGAACATCACGAGCGCGCTTGAGCGACTCCTGGTACTTAGCCAGACCAGTTTCATCTCAAAAGGCTTGACTGACAAGTGTCGCAAAGTCCTCACAATCAAGGGCAACAAGTGCGAGGTTTATATCAGTACACAGTCCTTCATGGAATTTCTCCTGCTTGCGAGCGTCAGTGTCGACGTCATCCGCAACATAGCGGGATAATTCAAGGAATTTCCTCTGATATTCATCCACAGTCATTGTGCCCTGTGAGATTTTGTGGAACTCCTGCTTCTTCTGGTCGATCAGACCTGGAGGGATGTACCTTGCATGAAAGGCTGACTGAAATTCCTGCCAAGTGGTTACAGTCTCTGCAGGCAACATATCCTTGAGGCTTTCCCACCATTGAGCAGCTGGACCCTTTAAGTGGAATGTCGCAAAGGTGACGTAACTGTTAGGGGCAACATTAGCTGACTCCATCTCAAGCAGGATGTCACGAAGCCAATCATCAGCATCCATAGGATTGGTGGAGTTGCGGAAAACGGATGGATTGAGGCGCACGAATTCTGGCAGAGTTATTGGAGCAGACTGTTGCTGAGCATTCTGAGTTGGGAACTGAGCCAATACTCCGGTCATAAACTGACGGTTGAGTTCAAACTGCTGACGGTTGAGTTCAAGCTACTGCATCATGGCGGCAATATAGGGTGGAGGTGGAGGATCGTCAACCATCCTGCCAAATCAACAGGGGCGGTTTAGCAAGAAAAATTGCATGTGTATGAAGTTATTCATGATGTAACATGGAGAATGAACAAGAAGAGCATTAGATATGTAATAGTAGTCGTTGAAGACATACCAATCCATGCACAGACTTAGATTCAAACGGATAGTACGCGCCCAGGAATGCTTGCGGCTAGACAAACTAGGCGGCGCGCAGGCACACGGTGAGGAATACAACAACGTGACATAGCAAAGGCTACATCACGTTGGAGAAAACTGCTGGGGCGAGGAATCTGCAAGTGACAACACAGGGTGCCCTCGATAAAAGGATCCTGCAAGCAGAACCTGGCCCACATTCTTGAAGAAAGGGGGGCAATTTCAGAACTCCGGGTGGATGTCATCACGAGAACCTAATGTTGAAGTTAGTAAAATTTTAACCTAAAAGGAAGAGAGATCAGAGTCCCAGAGTAAGGAAGAGGAATAAAAGATCCTAATACCACCCAATGGCGACGTGGGCCCGTAAGCCACACAACCAAGTTAGTAAAACAATTTTGGACGACTAGACTCAACTTCGGCCAAGGAGTTGGAAAGGGGGACTCCTATAGGCAGTCGGCTCTGATACCAATCTGTGACGTCCCCGGTTTAATCATGCACTAACCATACACGCAAATGCACACGATCAAGCCTAAGGACTCACTTGAAGATATCACAACACAACTCTAAAACATAAATAAAGTCATACAAGCTTTATATTACAAGCCAGGGGCCTCGAGGGCTCGAATACATAAGCTTGCTTACAAGCGTCAGCGGAAGCATCAGATATCTGAGTACAGATATGAAACAGAAACAAATAAGCCTTTAGAAAGGCGGGGCAAAACAAAAGCTACGATCGAAAGGCGCAGGCCTCCTACCTGGGACCCTCCGAACCTACTCCTGGTCGTCAGCAAGCTCGTAGTAGAAACCATCCTCAGGGTAGTAGTAGTAGTCGTCGGCGGGGGCAGCTGGCTCCGGGGCTCCGTCATCTTTACATCAAATGGATATGGGGAGAAAAAGAAAGCAAGCAACCGTGAGTACTCATTCGAAGTACCCAGCAAGCAAGGATCGACACTACATATGCATCATTATAAAAAGGAGGCTGTATATGTGGACTGGGCTGCAGAAACGCCAGAATAGAGGGAAGGCCTAGTCCTATCGAAGACTAGCATCTTCAGCGGTCTTGCAACATTAGAAGAGTGTAGATTAGTACAACATAAAGTAGTAGTAGTAATCAGTATCAACCTCGGCCAGAGATCCTTTCTCGACTTCCTGCGAGAAAGCAATCTCAGAGCCCTAGTATCCATAACTCATCACAAGTATCCAGTTCTAGTTGTATCGATCGGGATACAACTCCGAGCGTCCCTTACCGAGGATCCGGCTATGCATAGATTAGTTCTTCCCTGCAGGGGTGCACCAACTTACCCACCACGCTCGCTTAACTCCGGCCGGACACACTTTTCCGAGTCATGCTTGCCTCGGCCAAACGACACACCGCAACCCTACCTAGAGCTCAGCAGAGAGGTCCCCGTCGGTCTACATCCTACGCGCTCAGGGGTCTTGGGCCATCGCCCCTCGCCCTCCAGGTCGTTGCGCACATGGCTCAGATCCAAGCACCACTTCTGTGGTGGATGGCGCCAATCACTCCATGCCGCACTGCTGAACCGGACGTCTGACAGAGCTTTCGGCTGATGCTACGATGCAGAGTGCCCATAATAGATCCCACGTGATGGTTAGTGCTATTGGGCCAGAGGCCCACTCGGATCAAATATCCAAATCGTTAGTACATTGGGGTGTGGTAACGAGCAGAGACTCACGATAGATGTGACCCCGTCGCCGCATCTCGAGGACTTGCGGCAAGGGCTAGGAATGCCCGGCCACGCCTCGTATTCGTCTCTCGGGTACCGTCCAGGTTAACCAGTCTTCACAACACTCGCGAGTACCCCTCAGGGTCGACCCGCCTTTCCAAGTAACAGTTGTAAAGTCCAAGTATCCATGTGTCCATAATATCAGGGAATCTGAGGTATCACCCTCGTTGGATTCCTACTCGATGTATCCGTCAAGGTGAACTTAGGAGGAATCACCCTCGATGTTCACACTTGAGGTGTTGCACGACAACGTCGTTATCGGGAGTGGTGAAGGAGGAATCACCCTCGATGACCACGACCGAGTAACTACGCCACAGAGTTAACATCGGAAGTTCTTACGAGGTATCACCCTCGGCACTCGATAGTACGCTGCAGTGTCGTAAAGATAAAAGGGATGTGATGTGCGGTGCTGGGGCCTGGTCGTCGAGTCTTCTGATGATCCAGCGGGGCAACTGAGACAAGTGGGGTCACTTGGGTCTCTATCCATCCTATTCTAAGCAGTTTAGGATAAACAATTAATTATCAAAAGCAGGTTACAAAAATCAGGCTATGCATCAAAATAGGTAAAGCAGTAGCAGCAGCAATTCTAATGCAAGCACAAGAGAGAGGAGAATAGGCGATATGGGCATGCTCAAAGGGGGGGTGCTTGCCTGGAAGCTTTGCGGCAAAGGAAAGGTCGTCAACAGTGTCGTCAGGCTCCTGAGCTGCGTCGGTCTCCGGAACTGCGTCGGTACCGGGGTCTACCGAGAGAGAAGAGGGGGAGGAAACAAATAAATACACAGCAAACATGAGCAACACAGAGCATGCTATGCTAACGTGCAGTGCAGGGTTGCCTAAAGACATGTCTAAATCATATTAATTATTTTAGGATTAAAGTTGGATTTATTAATCGGTATGTATGCACTATTCATCTACCGGATATGGTCGAAAAGTTGCAGGTTCACCTCCGTAGAGGGTCCCGACACGGAAACAGATGGCATGGTTGGATTCGTCTCGTCATTCTAAGCAACTTTCATGTATAAAGTTTTTCAATCTGAGCTACGGTTTATTTTCTACGGATTTTCAAAGATTATAACATTTTCTGGAATTATTTAAATCAGCAGAAAAGAGTTTAGTGCGTTAGCATGATGTCAGCAATGCGTCAGCGGTCAGCTGAGCTGCTGACTGGTCAAACTAACAAGTGGGGCCCACCTGTCAGCCTCTCTGGGTTTAATAGAGGTTTAAACTAATCTAACAGGGTTAATTAGTGGGGTGGGCCCCAGTTGTCAGTGTCTGTTTAGTGATAAGTTTATTTTTTTAAAGATATTTAGCTAATTAACCACGCGGGCCCACTGGTCAGTGACTGGACCAGCCTAGTCATCGCGTTGACCCGAGTCAACGGGGTCAACAGAGCTGCGGGGCCCATCGGCCAGTGACCCAGGCGGGCCCAGGCCATGCCAGGTCAGCGGCGCCACCGGAGTTGCTCCGGCGGGCCTGCGCGCGGCGGCCGAACACCGGCGAGCGTCGGAATCGTGCTACGATGGGTCGTTTTGCGTGCGGTCACTTGCGTTCGAACGAGGAGAGTGCCCCGCGTCCAACGGTGGTAGTCTCGCGACCTGGGACGGCCGAAATCGGCGCCGGCGATGAGGCGTGGAGGAGGCCGAAATAGGAGCTCGTCAGGTTTGGCATTTGAGCGCGCGAGCGGCTGTTCTAACTAGCTAGGCGAGATCTACGGCGCACTAGGAGCACGCCAGAGTAGTCGTGCGAGCTCGCAGCGGCTTGGGAGCACGACAACGGCAGCAATGGCGGCGGCGAGCTGCGGGTCCGAGCGGGGCCGTTGCTCCAACGCGTGTACGAGCAGATAGAGTGGCTAGAGAGGTGGGAGGATGCTCATCGAGCGGCTATGACAAGCCCTTGACGGCTTAGTAGCGCAGGGTTCGCCGGAGACGACGAAGATCACCGACGTCAGAGGCGAAAGGGGGCGGAGGAGAGCGGCCACTGCAGGGCCTCCCAGCTCCCGCTCGAGATAGAGGACGAAGGAGCCGAGCACGGCGGAGCTCGCGGACGCGCTGGCTGAGCTCGGGGTCGACGGTGGCCGCGGCTACGGTGTGGCCATGGCGACGGCGTCTCGGGTGGGATGGGGAACGAGAGAGAGGGGGCGAACGGGGCGGCTAGGGTTTGTCCGAGGGATCGGGGAGGGATCTTTGTAGCCCTGTGCGGCGCGTGTTGTCGACCAGAGGGGAGGGGGGGCCAGGCGCGCGCACGCACACTGCGTGCTCGACAGCGGCGAGGGTGAGCAGTGCGGGAGGTGGGGGAAGAGGCTAGGCGGGCTGGGCCGCACTGTGCCAGGTGGGCTTAAGTACACAGTAGCTTCTGGCCTTTTGTGTTTTCTTTTTCTGTTTTTTCTTTTTCCAGTAGCTTTTGCATTTTCCTTTAGCCACAAATGACTTTGCAAAAATATGCCACTGGCCAAAACAAATACTTTAGAATATTTTGCTCTGCCACATAAAGTTTGGACAATTTTGGAATTCATTTGGATTTTTCAAAAATGAAAAGGCATTTAAAGTGTTGTTTTTGCACTATTTTAAATGCACTAACCCAAATATGAGTTGATGGTGATGTTGTTTTCCTTAACAACATTTGTTTTGGAATATTTGCTAGATGATGAACATTTTTCCAGCAACTATTGGGCAACTTTATTTTGCACTTAAAATTTGAATTGAATACAGAGAAGAAATTTGAAATGACATATGATCCAAATGATGTTTAAGCACTATTGATCATGATGACATGGAATTATCAAAAAGGGGATTACTGTAGCTAACCACTGGGGGTGTTACACTTCGCTTCATACGTAGATCCCACCACAACGCTCTGCTTGGAACTGCACCAACTGACAGCTCCACCGTTCAATATTAATACGTATCCGGTTTGTGACTTAGAGTCATCCGGATCAGTGTCAAAGCTAGCATCGACGTAACCATTTACGACGAACTCTTCGTCACCTCCATAAACGAGAAACATATCCTTTGTCCTTTTCAGGTACTTCAGGATGTTCTTGACCGCTGTCTAGTGATCCACTCCTGGATTACTTTGGTACCTCCCTGCCAAACTTATGGCAAGTCACACATCAGGTCTGGTACACAGCATAGCATACATGATAGAACCTATGGCTGAGGCATAGGGAATGACTTTCATTTTGTCTCTATCTTCTGCAGTGGTCGGGCTTTGAGTCTGACTCAATTTCACACCTTGTAACACAGGCAAGAACCCTTTCTTTGACTGATCCATTTTGAACTTCTTCAAAACTTTGTCAAGGTATGTGCTTTGTGAAAGTCCTATTAAGCGTCTCGATCTATCCCTATAGATCTTGATGTCCAATATATAAGCAGCTTCACCGAGGTCTTTCATTGAAAAATTCTTATTCAAGTATCCTTTTATGCTATCCAGAAATTCTATATCATTTCCAATCAACAATATGTCATCCAGATATAATATCAGAAATGCTACAGAGCTCCCACTCACTTTCTTGTAAATACAGGCTTCACCGTAAGTCTGTATAAAACCATATGCTTTGATCACCTCATCAAAGCGTATATTCCAACTCCGAGATGCTTGCACTAGTCCATAGATGGATCGCTGGAGTTTGCACACTTTGTTAGCACCTTTAGGATCGACAAAACCTTCTGGTTGCATCATATACGACTCTTCTTTAAGAAATCCATTAAGGAATGTAGTTTTGATGTCCATTTGCCAGATTTCATAATTATAAAATGCGGCAATTGCTAACATGATTCGGACGGACTTAAGCATCGCTACGGGTGAGAAAGTCTCATCGTAGTCAACTCCTTGAACTTGTCGAAAACCTTTCGCGACAAGTCGAGCTTTGTAGACAGTAACATTACCATCAGCGTCCGTCTTCTTCTTGAAGATCCATTTATTTTCTATGGCTTGCCGATCATCGAGCAAGTCCACCAAAGTCCATACTTTGCTCTCATACATGGATCCTATCTCAGATTTCATGGCCTCAAGCCATTTATCGGAATTTGGGCTCATCATAGCTTCTTCATAGTTCGTAGGTTCGCCATGGTCTAATAACATGACTTGCAGGACAGGATTACCGTACCACTCTGGTGTGGAACGTGCTCTGTTCGACCTACGAGGTCCAGTAGTAACTTGATCTGAAGTTTCATGATCATCATCATTAGCTTCCTCTCTAGTTGGTGTAGGCATCACGGGAACAGATTTCTCTGATGTGCTACTTTCCAATTCGAGAGAACATACAATTACCTCATCAAGTTCTACTTTCCTCCCACTCACTTCTTTCGAGAGAAACTCCTTCTCTAGAAAGGATCCATTCTTAGCAACAAAGATCTTGCCTTCAGATCTGTGGTAGAAGGTGTACCCAATAGTTTCTTTAGGGTATCCTATGAAGATGCACTTCTTCGATTTAGGTTCGAGCTTATCAGGCTGAAGCCTTTTGACATAAGCGTCGCACCCCCAAACTTTAAGAAACGACAGCTTAGGTTTCTTGCCAAACCACAGTTCATACGGTGTCATCTCAACGGATTTAGACGGTGCCCTATTTAACATGAATGCGGCTGTCTCTAATGCATAACCCCAAAATGATAGTGGTAAATCGGTAAGAGACATTATAGAATGCACCATATCCAATAAAGTACGGTTACGATGTTTGGACACACCATTATGCTGTGGTGTTCCAGGTGGCGTGAGTTCTGAAACAATTCCACATTGTTTTAAATGAAGGCCAAACTCGTAACTCAAATATTCGCCTCCGCGATCAGATCATAGAAATTTAATTTCTTATTACGATGATTCTCCACTTCACTCTGAAATTCTTTGAACTTTTCAAATGTTTCAGACTTGTGTTTCATCAAGTAGATATACCCATACCTACTCAAATCATCTGTGAAGGTCAGAAAATAACGATACTCGCCGCGTGCTTCAACACTCTTCGGACCGCATACATCGTATGTATTATTTCCAGTAAGTCATTAGCTCACTCTATTGTTTCGGAGAACGGATTTTTAGTCATCTTGCCCATGAGGCATGGTTCGCAAGTATCAAATGATTCATAATCAAGTGATTCAAAAAGTCCATCCGTATGGAGTTTCTTCATGCGCTTTACACCAATATGACCCAAACGGTAGTGCCACAAGTATGTTGCACTATCATTATCAACTTTTCATCCTTTGGCATCAATATTATGAATATGTGTATCACTACAATCAATATTCAACAAGAATAGACCATTCATCAAGGGTGCATGACCATAAAACATATTACTCATATAAATAGAACGACCATTATTCTCCGATTTAAATGAATAACCGTCTCACAATAAACAAGATCCAGATATAATGTTGATGCTCAACGCTGGCACCAAATAACAATTATTGAGTTCTAAAACTAATCCCAAAGGTAGATGTAGAGGTAGTATGCCGACGGTGATCACATCGACCTTGGAACCATTCCCGACACGCATCGTCACCTCGTCCTTAGCCAATCTTGGTTTATTCCGCAGCTCCTGTTTCGAGTTACAAATATGAGCAACTGAACCAGTATCAAATACCCAGGCGCTGCTACGAGCATTAGTAAGGTACACATCAATAATATTTATATCAAATATACCTTTGTTCACTTTGCCATCCTTCTTATCCGCCAAGTATTTGGGGCAGTTCCGCTTCCAGTGACCATTCCCTTTGCAGTAGAAGCACTCAGTTTCAGGCTTGGGTCTAGCTTTGGGCTTCTTCCCTGGAGTGGCAACTTGCTTGCCATTCTTCTTGAAGTTCCCTTTCTTTCCCTTGCCCTTTTTCTCAAAACTAGTGGTCTTGTTAACCATCAACACTTGATGCTCCTTCTTGATTTCTACCTCTGCGGCCTTAAGCATTGTGAAGAGCTCAGGAATCATTTTATTCATCCCTTGCATATTATAGTTCATCATGAAGCCTTTGTAGCTAGGTGGTAGTGACCGAAGAACTCTGTCAATAACACTATCAACTGGAAGATCAACTCCCAGCTGAGTCAAGTGGTTATGATACCCAGACATTTTGAGTATGTATTCACTTACATAACTGTTCTCCTCCATCTTGCAGATATAGAACTTGTTGCAGACTTCATATCTCTCAACCCGGGCATTTGCTTGAAATATTAACTTCAACTCTTGGAACATCTCATATGCTCCATGACGTTCAAAATGTCTTTGAAGTCCCGGTTCTAAGCCGTAAAGCATGACACACTGAACTATCGAGTAGTCATCAGATCGAGCCTGCCAGACGTTCATAACATCAGTAGTAGCTCCTGCAGCAGGTCTGTCACTTAGCGGTGCATCAAGGACATAATTCTTCTATGCAGCAATGAGGATAATCCTCAAGTTATGGAACCAGTCCGTGTAATTGCTACCATCATCTTTCAACTTAGCTTTCTCTAGGAATGCATTAAAATTCAGGGGAACGGTAGCTCAGGCCATTGATCGACAACATAGATATGCAAAACTATTAAGACTAAGTTCATGATAATTTAAGTTCAATTAATCAAATTACTAATGAACTCCCACTTAAATAAACATCCCTCAAGTTATCTAAGTGATACATGATCCAAATCAACTAACCCATGTCCGATCATCACGTGAGATGGGGTATTCATCAATGGTGAACATCTCTATGTTGATCATATCTACTATATGACTCACATTCGACCTTTCGGTCTCCAGTGTTCCGAGACCATGTTTGTACATGCTAGGCTCGTCAAGTTTAACCCAAGTATTCTGCATGTGCAAAACTATCTTACACCCGTTGTATGTGAACGTAGAGTCTATCACACCCGATCATCACGAGGTGCTTCGAAACGATGAACTTTGGCAACGGTGCATACTCGGGGAGAACACTTTTATCTTGAAATTTAGTGAAGGGGTCATCTTATAATGCTACCGCCGTTCTAAGCAAAATAAGATGCATAAAGGATAAACATCACATGCAATCAAAATATGTGACATGATATGGCCATCATCATCTTGTGCTTTTGATCTCCATCTCCAAAGCATCATCATGATCTCCAACATCACCGGCTCGACACCTTGATCTCCATCGTTGAGTCAGGGTCGTCTCGCCAACTATTGCTTCTACAACTATTGCTAACGCATAGCGATAAAGTAAAGCAATTATATGGCGCTTGCATTTCATACAATAATTAAGAGACAACCCTAAGGCTCCTGCCTGTTGTCGATATTACAAAACATGATCATCTCATACATCAACATATATCACATCACGTCTTGACCATATCACATCACAACATGCCCTGCAAAAACAAGTTAGACGTCCTCTACTTTGTTGTTGCAAGTTTTACGTGGCTGCTACGGGCTTCTAGCAAGAACCGTTCTTACCTACGCAAAAACCACAACGGTGATTCATCAAGTTTGCTGTTTTAACCTTCTTCAAGGACCGGCCGTAGTCAAATTTGATTCAACTAAAGTTGGAGAAACAGACACCCGCCAGCCACCTTTTATGCAAAACAAGTTGCATGTCAGTCGGTGGAACCGGTCTCATGTGCGTGGACATGTAAGGTTGGTCCGGGCCGCTTCATCCCACAATACCGCCGAATCAAAATAAGACATTGTTGGTAAGCAGTATGACTATCACCGCCCACAACTCTTTGTGTTCTACTTGTGTATATCATCTACGCATAGACCTGGCTCGGATGCCACTGTTGGGAAACGTTGCATGGAAAACAAAAATTTTTCTACGCACACGCAAGATCTATTGATGGAGATGCATAGCAACGAGGGGGAGAGTGTGTCTACGTACCCTCGTAGACCGTAAGCGGAAGCGTTTAGTAACGCGGTTGATGTAGTCGAACTTCTTCGCGATCCAAGCGATCGAGTATCAAACATATGGCACCTCTGTGTTCAGCACACGTTCAGCTCAGTGATGTCCTCGCCTTCTTGATACAGCAAGACGGCGAAGTAGTGGATGAGTTCCGGTAGCACGACGGCGTGGTGACGGTGATGGTGAAGCTATCTCCGCAGTGTTTCGCCTAAGCACTACGAAAATATGACCGAGGGACTAAACTGTGGAGGGGGGCACCGCACACGGCTAAGCAATTGTGGTGGTTATGTGTGGCGCCCCCTCCCACATCTACCATTCTTAAGAAGTTGCTCCCCACTACTTCCTATTCTCTCACCATGCACACTATCCACATCAGCGATGTGCCATGTCATCATCTATTCTTAAATAGCTACCTCCCACTAAGAAATTTTCATGCAATTTGATGTTGCCGCGTCATGGGCTGATGTCACTTAATTTATTTTTTCTCCTCACTTAGTGTCCGCGCGCTAGCCTGGCGAGACCACTCGCTCTCTCGCCTCCCCTTCTTTTTTCCACTTAAAACGCTGGCCCATCACACGCTAAAATCTAGCCCACCAGACTGCTCGCTGACCACCCTTTTCTCCACCCAAAAGGTTGGCCCACCACACGCTTGATTTCTTCTCCACACGAGAGTAGGAATCCCACCCTAAAAAAAGAGAGTAGGAATCCCCGTCGCAGCAACGCTGCTTCAACCCTTCTCCATGGCGGTCGGCAGCACCCTTTTCTCGCCCAAAGGATCCCCATGGTAGGCACGCTGCCTTCTGTCTTCTCCACTGCAGCGCCTCTTCCCCTTCCCCTTCACCTTCTCCAGCCTCAGTTAAATCCCACTACTTTCTCCAACAGAAACGGATGGATTTAATTCCCCCTGCCCAGGTAACCGATGCAATTCCTCTCCCCATTAATCAGTGGGACTGCTCGAGAGTCGCCGGGTTCTCCCCTTATATAAATCAGCCACACTCATCGCCTGCTGGTGCTCTGCACGTTGGCTGGACACATCTACTCCCTCGACGCCGCGTCCCCTGTCCGTACCTTCTTCTTCGCAGCCCCTGTTCATACCTGCTTCCCTGTAACCTCCTCATTATTCCTACAGGTTATACAATAAGTTAGTATTACTCGCTGTTCAAATTTTTTTTTGCAAAACTATGCTGAATTGGAACTATACGCATGCCCTATTTTTTTGCAGTTTGCTCTTGCAATCGTTAGCGAAAGGTTGGAAACATCCTAGGCCGGGTCACCTCTGCGCCCTCAGTGCCACCTGCAATCTATTTCAATCCCATATTTGTACGAGGTTCTCCCTCATTCATCCACTCCCAATCTCCCTGTACCATGTTGTTTCTTTGTTGTTAGATCACTACCATGCGCTTGGCCTGTTGATCATTTTCGCCCTGCTTTCGTTTAGTATAAATTCAAAGAGAGTCAATGTTTGTATCATAAATTCTAACACATAGTTGTAGGCAAATTCATTTTTTGGTTGCTGCAGGACAATCTGAACTATATACCTCTGAAAATATATTAGACTCTTGCTTTGGAGTCTCTTTGGAGTTTAGAGCTGCTATATAAATAGATGTTCTACTCACTTGATTGTGTAATATAGATGTGTAGGTGAGAGTTCAAACTGAACAGTAATATGAGGTTTAGAGATGCAGATGCAGATGGCCAATGGTCTCAAACGTGTTTGTGCTGTAGCAGTATATATGCAATTCTGGTGATTGACTCACAAATTGGTATAAATACAAAATCAGTACGATCATTTAGAAAAACCGTGTTACTAGCTAGATCACTATATAGGCCACTTTGTTATAACATTTTGAAGGTTGATTAGTATGCAGAACACAAAGGGTTCCATTATCCCATTAGTTGATCACATATTTCTAATATATCATTTCATTGAAGACTATATGCGTGATTTTTGAAATGAACCTTTTTTGTGATGATAGTCATGTGGCTTGCTTCTTATTCTCACACATGGGAGCTAAGGGAAAAAATTCTTCTATAAAATCATTAAATTTATGTAATTTTCTGAGTGTTTCCTTATACATATTTAATCAGTATAGTTCCATGGGAAGGCTACTATTAGCTATTACCATCAGCAATATATCACAATTTTCCATGACGCTCTCATTTTATGTCTTCATGCAGCACTACAAACAACAAGAACGCAGGAAATATTTAGGGCATGCAGAGTAATGCTGCTACAAAAAAAACAAGGTATTATGCACCACATCATAGATTAAACCAGTTTTTCGGGATGAACTAATTCACCATTCTATCCACTTAATACCTTCCTAACAATGCTACAAATTTGTACACTATGCAGGGCAATGTCAAGCTATGCTACAATGAAGATACATGCTTCAATGCCATCCATGCCAGTTACTTATAGTATAGCATTATCAATAAGCATTACCTTGATCGCTACCTATTGTAACTAAGAAACATTCTCATACTTCGACATGATTTTCAGTGGTACAAAACTACAAATATATTATGATGTGGGACTACATGTATCTGCGACAACTGTTGACATCATGTGCACCTTTTTTTTGCAAAGTTCCACTTATATTCATGTGTTTCCTATTGACCCAACCTTAATGTGGATTGCCAGCTCTACAGAATGTGAAGTTAGATGTGCAGTTTTGTCACTTCAGTTTGGATCCTCACCTTTTTCAGAAAATTCATGACAAAAAATACCGCAGCAATGCGCGGGGCATCATCTAGTATATATAGGTGGGGGGGAGGGAGCAGTAGCCAAGGAGGCGCCCCAAGTAGGCCAAATCCTACTTGGGGTCCTCCCCAAGCCGCCCCCCCCCCCTTTCCTTTCTCCCATGTGGAGGGGAAGGCAGGAGGGGCTAGCACTCCCCCTTTCCTTCCCTAGGGCTAGTGGCCAGGGAGAGGGGCGTGCTAGCCCCCTTGTGGGCTAATCTGTCCCCCCCTTGGCCCATTAGGCCGATACACCTACCGGGGGTGTCCGGAACCCCTTCTGGCGACCCGATGACTACCCGGTGCACTCTGAAACTCTTCCGGTGTCCGAATATCATCGTCCTATATATCAATCTTTACCTCCGGACCATTCCAGAGCTCCTTTTCATGTCCGTGATCTCATCCGGGACTCCGAACAACATTCAGTCACCAAATCATATAACTCATATAACACTATATCATCAACGAACGTTAAGCGTGCGGACCCTACGGGTTCGAGAACTATGTAGACATGACCGAGACACCTCTCCGCTCAATAACCAATAACGGAACCTGGATGCCCATATTGGCTCCTACATATTCTACGAAGATCTTTATCGGTCGAACCTTATGACAACATACGTAATTCCCTTTGTCCATCGGTATGTTATTTGCCCGAGATTCGATCATCGGTATCTTCATACCTAGTTCAATCTCGTTACCGGCAAGTCTCTTTACTTGTTCTATAATACATCATCTTGCAACTAACTCCTTAGTCACTTTGCTTGCAAGGCTTCTTATGATGTGTATTACCAAGAGGGCCCAGAGATACCTCTCCGATACTCGGAGTGACAAATCCTAATCTCGATCTATGCCAACTCAACAAACACCTTTGGAGATACCTGTAGAGCATCTTTATGATCACCCAGTTACGTTGTGACGTTTGATAGCACACAAGGTATTTCTCCGATATCCGGGAGTTGCATAATCTCATAGTCGAAGGAATATGTATTTGTCAACAAGAAAGCAATAGCAATAAACTGAACGATCAATATGCTAAGCTAACGGATGGGTCTTGTCCATCACATCATTCTCCTAATGATGTGATCCCATTATCAAATGACAACACATGTCTATGGTTAGGAAACCTTAACCATCTTTGATCAATGAGCTAGTCCAGTAGAGGCTTACTAGGGACACGGTATTTGTTTATGTATTCACACATGTATTTAAGTTTCCGATCAATACAATTCTAGCATGAATAATAAACTTTTATCATGAATAAGGAAATATAAAATAACAACTTTATTATTGCCTCTAGGGCATATTCCCTTCATGAAGCACATGTGTTTCCTAATTTTGGAGGCAATATCTTGTAAGATTCTACTCTCAAATATCCATGCTTCTAATTAATACTCCCTCTGATCCAAAATGTTCTGGTTTTAGTTCAAATTTGAACCAAAACCACCACACTTGTTTTGGATCAGAGGGAGTAGTATGTTTATAACCACTCCATGATGTTCATGCTTCCTAACCATTTGTTCTTCTACATGTCTGGTGATAGTGTTTGCTTCATTTCATATGAGTGAGTAACCACATGCTTCATTCTTTTTCTTGAACCAGAGAGAACCATGCATTGCTTCCGAATCTGTGCTTCAAATATTGTAACCAAGTGCTTCTTTTATCGTACACGCACATTGCTTCAACCACTAATTAATCTGAATTTGTGCTTCAAGTATTGTAATCGTGTGCTTCTTTTATCATACAAGCATGTTGCTTCAACCACTACCTATTTTGCATCTGATTCAAGTCATTCTTCTTTGTATCCATTAAAATGCCCAGGATGTCGCAATGATGTTGACTTCAATAAGGCCAAGATGATTCTACCTTGTTGACAAGGAGCTCACAACGCATGTGAGATTGTCCATGATCGTTTCTTTCAGCACGAGATTCGACATTGGATAGGACAAAGTGAAAGTAGTATTGTATAGTGACTAAGAGAGTTGTAAAATGTTATCATGTCAAAATAATCTGTTTCAATGCTTTGTGCTTTTGTTGTGCTTCCAGACGATTTCTTACGAAGCAAATGTTCCCATCAAACAAACTTTTTTCATTTCGCCGTCATATTTGTATATCATAGTAAGAATGTTATTATCACCCACAAGAAAATGTATTTGCCATGTCAGCAATATAAAGCTTCCATCCATCAAGAAAAATGTTTCCATGATGTTGTCGTTGCCAAGAACACATAATAATTGCAGCGACATATATTTAGTTAACCTCAAAATAAAAAACGCTACATCTATATTTTTGGTATTATACTCCTTCCGCTCCTAAATATAAGTCTTTTTAAGATTTCACTATATATGGAGCAAAAGGAGTGAATCTACACTCTAAAATATGTCTATATACATCCATATGTAGTTTGTAGTTGAATCTCTAAAAAGACTTACAATTAGGAAGGGAAGAAGTACGATTCATGCTTCAACATTCGTAAAGTTGCTTCCAAATCCAAACATTAGTGCTTCATGACTAAAAATGAAATATGCTTCCAGTTAACCATACGTGCATAATAGAAAATGAAGCATGCAGGAAGCAGTGGAAAACTAGAATTGTGCAACGTAATAATCTGATCTTCTATGATTTATGGGTACTAATTGTTACTCCCTTCGTCCTACAATGTAAGATGTTTTTTGACACTATCTTACATTATGGGACAGAGGGAGTAGGAAATAAGTCGTAATTAGTGCAAGGCTATCCCACGCTCCACGGATGACCAATCCCACAACCAGGAAACTATCACGCGCATGGCCTAACCACCAGATCAGACCTACAAGATGCTTCTCATCCAACGGCCAATGACTAGTGTGATAGGTTTCACCTATCAGTAGTCTAATGACTAGCAGTGCCCTTATTTGGTGCTTATGTAATTCTTGAACATATGTACCTGTGAATCGAATATTGCATTGGTTGTTGAACCGGATGTATATGAATAAAGTTATAGCCTACTTTCAAATTCAAATTCGGTACAATTTTAAATAAAAGCAATTAAATTAGGATGAAAATACGCTCTGCAGGCCATTACGGCGCACACGGTGTGTAAAGCATAACGTGTGTGATATACATCATAATCCGACACGGTTCACAGAGAGGAAACGTGTGTAACCATGCACACAGTTGTCGTTTGCAAAGTGTGTGTGATGTCAGACAATATCACAAACGATGCGAGCAAACTAAATATTTGTGACAGTCACCTTATTGTACATGTTTTACAATCATGAACTGTTTCTGATGTGGTACGCATCGTAAACGTTACACCATAGAATAGCGTGTGCGATCATTATCTTGTACGACACTGGTACGATGGTCCCACGTTTCCTAATCCTATCCGACACTAGTACGATGATTAGCTAATCTTCTTAATTATATATCGCATACGGCTCAGGAGAAGTGAATGTGTGTGATTGTCTGCTTATCATACACGTTCTATAATCATGAACTATTTATGATGGGGCGCGCATCGTAAACGTAGCACCACAGAATACCGACTGCGACGATAATGCGAGCACAAACGAGTAGGAAGGATGGAGCGTTTAGGTTATTCGAGATATCACAAATAATTGTATGAAGACTCGAGTTTGGGATAGATGCCGGCATCGCATACGCTTAGTTATGCAAAACTTATGCATTGCTACTCCCTATCCCCGACGGTTTCTGGGTCGTGTGGGAAGGGCCCCCCTATCAAACACACTGGCAAGGCGACGGTATAAAATGCCTTCGCGGAAAGGGGTTAAAAACCGTTTGTATAGCAGCTCGTTGTACCGGTGAGAGGTCGCATCCATGGGGTAACCCTTAATTATCATGAGTTGTAACCCTCTGGGGGAGACTATGATGGTGGCGTGCATGGAACAAAGTCTACCACGAGTAGAACGTGTATTGTACCCGGCTCCATCCAGTATAATTGTCAACAGTGGCTCCAAGTATCCATTTCATACTACGCTCATGTATAGGTGTACTAGAAACATACCAATGGAGATTCCGGATTCCCTGAGAACGCATTTTTATTCTGTTGTTTCACATGTCACTACATTCCTTACTCTTCATTTACATTTATGTTATTTTATTACAAGTCACTATGCTACTCAATTATCATTTATATTCGCCCTCACTCTGCTTTAAGTCTACAACTATCTGCAGGCACAAAAATATATAATTCCCTACAAGAGGCAAAAGTCTGATTCATGTGCTCCCTGTGGGATCGATACTCTTATTTCGAAAAGGTTACAACTAAACCCTGTGCACTTGCAGGCTATTATTATCCTCTTGAGTCATACACATGCTCACTATACCGTTATCCTCGTTACTGGTTTTGTTCTTCTTTATCGTTGTAGTGTTCCGACATCCCCGTGACATAGTCACCTGTGTCTGGCTAGACGATTATGGATGCCATCACACCAAGAGGGCCCTAAGAATATCTTTCCATCGTCGGAGGAAAAAATTCCACTCTTGAGCTACCTAGTCCCTTGTCAAACTTTCCGATGAACCTATAAGTTGTCGTTATGATTACCCTATTACAGATGACGTTTGAGCAACCCCAAAGTCTACCGTACAGTAATAAGTGACTGCGATACTCTCATGGTCTGAGGAACTAAAACACATGTTTAACTCTCTGTGTTATAACAATTGATTTCAGACAATATTATCTCAAAGTATAACAAATAAGTTTGGGTCAATTCAATATGATCGTTGTTCTAACGTCATACGCTCAATGTTGTTTTAGGACTATCATTAAACTTAATGATTTCCTAAGATCCGGAAAACATGATCACAAACAACACTTGCTAGTCTTATAGGCAAGACTAGGAACCTATTCTTTACCGTTTATTATTCCACACGTGCATATGAGTTTTGCACTGAATCACATATTCCAAGATCATAGCTGTTATAGTTTGAAATATAAACTCTTAATTATGAAAATGAAAATAATAATACAATATTATTGCCTCTAGGTCATATTTTCAACAGGTACACAAAAGTATAACTGGAAAGGCTTGAGATGGGTGAAATATTTACAAAAAGAGGCTTGCATCAACAGACTAGTCTTGCTAGACAAGGAGATACTAGATGGTGTTCACATCATAGAAGTTTGCTTCGCTTGGACCAGATGTGGGACTATCTGATAAAACTTCTTAGCACAGTTGATGCAAAAGGGCGTAATCCGAGGCATGCTGCAGGTTGAATAGAAAAGATGGAGTGCTTCCAATTTGCTTTTGTTTTGAAGCTTATTTTGCTAAAGTTGTTTGGTATAACAAATGAGCTTTCACAACTCTTGCAAAGAAAGGAAACAAATATTGTGCTTGCCCTGGAATTAATTCATGACGTTAAACTCTGGTTGGCTACCATGAGAGATAGTGGTTGGGAGTCTTTTTGACGAGGTCCAAGAATTCTGCAATTCCAAAGGTATTCCAGTGCCCAATATGGACAATGAAATACAGCTCGGGGTTGCTCGAGACTAGAGTGTTGAGTTGTATTTTGTGTTGCATGTATATTGGAGTTGTGGCCCACCTCCTAGTCTTGTATAGTTGAGGTAGAGGCCTTCCCTTGTAATTATATATATGTGTACCAGCACCCCATCAATACAATGTCTATTGTATTGCAAACTCTCCATCTACATGGTATCATCTTGGTCGATCCTCTCCTAGGGCTCGCCGCCGCCGCCACCGCGCCTCCTCACGCCGCCACCGCTGCCGCTGCCCTCCACCGCTGCACCGTGCCGCCGCCGCGCCCCTCCCTCTCCTACCCCGTGCCGTCGCCGCCCGTGCTCTTGGTCGATCCTCTCCTAGGGCTCGCCGCCGCCGCCCTCCCCCGCTGCACCGTGCCGCCGCCACGCCCCTCCCTCTCCTACCCCGTGCCGTGTGGCACCCCGGCTCAGAGTAAACTGGAACGCCCTGTATTCCAGCCCAGGGACAAGTCCTTTGGAATACGGCACTGTTGGCATAGAACAAATCAGCTCTTTATTATAATGAATATGGTTACAAAGGGTACAAGGATTACATCAACACGGCGACACTATGCCTGCCAGGGGTAGCTCTATGCTAACAGCGGAGTAACTCTCTCGGCAATGGAACAGCGACGGCGGTGATGGACTCCACTCCGCAGGGACTCTGGCTAGAATGCGTCTCCTAGGTCGTAAACTCAGGATCCTCGACAAGCAAGCAATCACGGCATGACCTGCAGACTGGCATGATACGCCAGGTGAGTACTTTGAATGTACTCGCAAGCTCACAGCAAACATCAGCATTAAGGCAAGACAACATCATACCAGTCAAAATTAACAAGCATGGTTATCTAGCAAGATAACTTCTGAAGTAAATGCAGTAAGGTAAAGCATATTAAGTAGTTTAATCCATACTCCGAGTAATCTCAGGATCCAATCCGAACCTGTGCCAAGTCCATTCATGTGGTCATCCGACCACTCAACTCATAGCCATCCCATGGCTATCATATCATGTACCTGATACCAGCTGTACCACAAGACTGACAAACTTACTCTCGTTCGGGCTATCTCACAACACTCAGAATACTCATGAACCACCGAGTACTTCTGATCATACGACGAGTTCTCCATTATCATCACTACTATGGTTGACCACCTAGTGAGGTCTGGTCGGACTATCAAATACCGTGGACACGGCTATTCGAATAGATTTTACACTCTGCAGAGGTTGCACACTTTACCCACACTATGGAGCACTGACCTCGTGATCCCATTCGGGTGGACCAGCGTTGCTCCAACGAAACTTGTCTGACCTGTGACTCCTCTACCGTATCACTGGCAATCATTCTCACCTGGAGTCAAGCCCTGGGTGGCCCCTGTGTCACCCCGTGACACCTGCCACCATCGTGGCCCAACTAAACTGTCCCAAACGGGGACGCCGGCACAAAACTCAACTGGGCTCACATGATTATCGCCGTCTACCTGATCAGGGCAGCACGCGCGCATAACCCTCCCTCGATGGCAATACCGGTGAAAGAGCACGGAGCCAGACCAAGTCAAGACCGTCCCATACCGGCAAGTGTGGTTGCACGGAAAAAGCCCGGACAGGTGACTCCAGATCAACCGTCTACTAAATATCACATCTCCAAATAATATTTCCGTCATAGCTGACCTTTCGATATCAGTATGCTTAAGCCACTGCTATTAATTCATCTCCACGAACTGACATATGAAATCCAGAATAATCATAGACAGTGATCTCAACATCTTAGCATCAACGAGTGAGTAAACTACTAGTCACTAATAGTCCGGTACCCAACATGGTAGTCACCTATCCGAGAATTAACTCCAACATTGCATAATCCAATTCATTTCACAAATAATCATACTTACTATTAAAGTAAATAGTTAGACTATGATATTGCAATGCAATGATGCAGATGAGAGTTGTGGCTTGCCTGGGGATGAAGGAATCATCGGGAAGAAGTGCGGAATGATCGCGGAGGAAGTTGCCGGAAACAGTTCTCTCTCGGAGGGGCTATTTACGGACAAGGGAAAAATGGTCATTTTCACAGTGGGACCACATAGTGAAAATGATACCAACACGATGGGCTCGACGAGACGAAGACGTGGGCGTTGGAATCACCTCATTCGGAGTTAGGATCAAAAAGTTGTAGCAGTTTTACTACCAGGGACCTTTTTGTAATATAAATACTTGCATACAGGTCCTCAGTAGTTTTTCTGTGGAAAAGATTAAATGACTTTGTGCTGCTGGGCCGTGTTGGGCCGAAACTGGCCGTAGCCGAAGCGCCAGCTGATCCGCGGGCTACTGCCGCAGCTGGGCCGGCCCACTCGCTCCCCCCCCACCACTTATCCAGCGTGGCAAGGCGGGACTGAGCGGCTGGCTCGCTGACGCGCCGGGCCCGCGCTGGCTCCCTCTCTCTCCTCCCGCTCCTCTCCTTCTTCCCGTCGCCCGTCCGCAGAGCAGAGGAGAAGCGCCGGCGCCGACGCTCGTCTGACCGGCTCCAGCCACCGTTTCCGGTGTTCCGGGTACCGGCGAGCTCAGGACAAGGCGGCACATCCATCCACGCATAGCACGAAGAGGGGCGGCGGCCATGGAGGCGGTGGTGGCAAGGGGAGCTCCTGGAGCTCGTGTAAGTGGCCGGGGAGGACTGGGAGAGCGAGGTGGAGAGGATGGTCAGGTAGAGAGGGGCTCGGGAGCCCTTTTATAGGCGCGACGACGGAGGGGATGAGCACGCCGCCGTGGCGTTCCTATCATCGCACTGGAGCTGCAGAGTGGCGTGGCTGGCAGCTAGCAGCGTCGAGGAGCTTCGCGGAGGAGCGGAGAGGGCTCAGGCGAAGTCGGGAGGGCTCGGGGATGGCCGTATACGGCGGCCCATGTGCGGTTACAGTGCGCCTGTGGCCACTAGTCGGCTAGCTCCGGCGAGGAGGTTTCGGGAGGGGGCAGAGGATCGAGGGCGACAGGAGCGAGCAGGGGAGTCAGGTCGGCATGCTCGGACGCGAGAAAACCGCCGAGGCGAAGATGCCCGACGAGTCCCGACGCGCAGAGCGCGCCAACGCTGCCAGAGCGTGTGAAATGACATGCCAAGGGGGCAGTCACCACGGGCACTGGCAAAGATAGGACAAGAGGGGCCGCAAGGAGTTGTCTAATGACTAGTCCCTGCATCAATGAGCCTGAGAGAGTTGATGGATTTACTACAGGAGCTGTGATATGAAGTGAGGCTTCACTGAAACTTTGCTGTATCAGACTGAATCATGATAGAGTGATCAACAGAGATGTGCTTAGAGCCAAATAAGTTGTCTGGGATGTTTAGATGAGGAAGGACTATAATCCTGGGGGTTTTGGAAGGAATTGGATCAATATACATCATAGTTGCTTTGCAACAGCACAATTGGTCCAGAATCAAGATCATGATGGTGCACTCAAATGAAGAGGCCAATTGAGCTGAAATTTGTCAAGGTAGGGTTATTTGGACATATGAAGATGCTTTAAAAATTTCATACCAAATGGACATGCCAAAATTGTACTTCCTTCATAGCTATCCTTTTTGTCCAGAAACTTGGAATAATTCTAGAGAATTATTGGGAAGATGAATTGATCCAAATTTGGTGGAGAGGTGATATATGGGTAGAATCATGTTCTGGAAATTATTCATGAATTATGGAGCAATAAAAATTATAGTTGCTTCACAACCCATAATAATTACCAGAAACAAAGATTTGATGTTGTGATCACATAGATGATTGAATAAGGTTGAAACTTGGTGGAAAGTCATGATTTGATCATATGAAGATGCTTGAAAAATTTCAACTTATTTGGATACTCCTAGCTAGCACTTGCTTCACAAAGATTCCAGTTACCCAGAAACTTTGGAAATTAGCCAAGAGAGATTTAATATCCAAATAAAGTTGAATTTTGGCATGTGGCAATGATATGGATAGGAAAGAGTGCACAAAAAGTTTGAGAGCAAGCAAGCAAATATATATGGTACTTGCTTCATAAACTGCCAGCTGGGGTAGAATCAGAAAAGGAGTATTTGTGAAATATTCTTGGACATGGCAAGGAAGGATTTGACATATTTGTGGAATATATGACCCAAAAAATTTATGAGAATTATTTGGGAATTTTGGAAATGATGGAAATGTGGGTTGCTTCACAACCTAGAGCAAACAGGGTTATTCCTTTAATAGAAAAAGGAATATTCCCAAGAGAAAGATTATTGGGATTGGTCCAAGATGGAAATGACTAGGTCTTGGGATGGTTTTGAGGTTGGCAAGCCACTCGGGAAGAAGAATGAAGGGTGATCCCTCCAGGTTGCAAAACTATCACACGACAGAAAAGCAAATTCGGACCAAATCAAGGTAAAAAGAAAATGGGCAAAATCCAGGGTGTTACATGCCGCTGCCGCCCGTGCCCACGCTTCCGCCCGCGCCCTTCGCAGTAGCCGCCGCGCCTCTCCATTTGCGCCACCGCCGATGCCCTGCGCCGCTCCCTACTGCTCCGCGTCGCTGCTTCTCCCGACCCGCAGTCGCGCCCTCCTCCAGCTACAGCCGCCGCCGTGTGACGACCGCGGCTTAATCGTGCACTAATCATACATGCAAATGCACACGATCAAGCCTAAGGACTCACTTGAAGATATCACAACACAACTCTAAAACATAAATAAATTCATACAAGCTTTATATTACAAGCCAGGGCCTCGAGGGCTCGAATACATAGCTCGATAGCATACAAGTGTCAGCGGAAGCATCAGATATCTGGGTACAGATATATTACAGAACAGAGAGATAAGCCTTCACAGAGGCGGGGCAAAATAAAACTCTACGATCAAAAGGCGTGGGCCTCCTTCCCTGGACCCTCCGAATCCTACTCCTGGTCGTCAGTCGGCTCCTCGTAATACTAGTACTCTCCGGGCTGGTAGTAGTAGTGGTCGTCGACGGGGACAACTGGCTCCGGGGCTCCGTCGTCTGAACGCGACAAAGGAATAAAGGGGAAAAAAGGAAAATATAGCAAATGTGAGTACTCATCCGAAGTACTCAGCAAGCAAGGATCTACACTACATATGCAACATTTTCAAAGGATGGCTGTATATGTGGACTGGGCTGCAGAAATGCCAGAAATAGAGGGGGAAAGCCTAGTCCTATCGAAGACTAGCATCTTCAACAGTCTCGCAGCATTAGAAGAGAGCATAATAACATAATGTAAAGTAGTAGTAGCATCAACCTTGGCCAGAGATTCTTCCTCGACTCCCTGCGAGAAAGCAATCCCAGAGCCGTACTATCCAGTTCTCATCTCAAGTCATGTTCTAGTTGTACCGATCGGGATACAACTCCGAGTGTCCGTTACCGTAGCACAGGCTATCGATAGAAGTTTCTTCCCTGTAGGGGTGCACCAACTTACCCACCATGCTCACTTAACTCCGGTCGGACACACTTTACTGGGTCATGCCCGGCCTCGGCTAAGCAACACGCCGCAACCTGACCAAATACTTAATGAGAGGTCAGCACGCCGGACTAACCTATGCCCCCAGGGGTCTTGGACCATCACCCCGGATGCTCCTATGCGTTGCGAACGCGGCTGAAAGCAGACCTAGCAACCCCTTATACAAGCGCGATTGCGTTCCCAGTCCAATTCAGCGCGCGCCGCTCCTTGCTGACGTCAATTAAGCTCCGACTGAAGTATACGACGCAGAACGCCCATACTATGCCCACGTGATGGTTAGTGCTATCGGGCCAGAGGCCCCTCGGATCAAATATCCAAACCATTTAGTGGTTTAGGAGCGCGCAGAAACGAGCAGAGACTCACGATCGATGTGACCCCGTCGCCCTGTCTCGAGGACTTGCGGCAAGGGCTAAGAATGCCCGGCCACACCTCGTAGTTATCTCGCGGGCACCTCTCAGGTCAACCCGACTCCACATCACTTCGCATTCATGCTCGCGCGGGTACCCCTCAGGGCCGACCCGTCTTTAGTATCATGGTTCAAAGTCAAGTCATAATATCCAGAGTAGCTGTGTGTCTGACACCGAAGGGAACCCTGAGGAATCACCCTCGATGGAATTCCCGCTCGATGCTATCGTCAGGGTGAACGAATGAGGAATCACCCTCGAGGTCCACACTTGAGGAGTTGCACGACGACGTCGTTATCGGGGGTGGTGTAGGAGGAATCACCCTCGCTTACCATGACCGACTAACTAACCTACAAGGTTATCATCAAAAGTGCTGACGAGGTATCACCCTCGGCACTCGATAATAACCCAGTAGTGTCGAGCAACATAGGGGAAGTGACGTGCGGTGCCCGGGTCTGATCTTCGATCCCGTTGCTCGGGTCTTCTGAGAGTCCAGCGGGGCAGTCGGGACAAGTGGGTCTCTGATAAGGCTCTACCCATCCTATACTAAACAGTTTAGGAGAACAGGCAGGTATCAAAAGTAGGCTACAATAAAAACAGGCTATGCGGCAGATGTAGGACAACAGTAGCAGCAGTAACTTCTAATGCAAGCATAAGAGAGAAGAGAGTGGGCGATATCGAAATGCTCAAAATGGGGGTGCTTGCCTGACTGCTCGACGGCAAGGGCCTGATCGTCGGGGACGTAGTCGTACTCCGGAGCGGCGTCTGCCTCAGGAGCTATGGCAACGTCGGGGTCTACCGAAAGAGAAGAGGGGGAAGAAACAAGTAAATATAATGCAAACAAATGCAACATAGTGCGTGCGATGCTATGATGCAGTGCAGGGTTGCCTAAATATGCCTCTAAGTCATTTTAGTTATGTTTAGAATTAATCTGGGATTTATTAACCGGTGTGTGTGCACTATTCATCTACCGGAATCGAGCTCGGAGTTTCGAGTTCTCCTATGTAGGAGCTTCCGACAAGGAAACAGACCGCATGATCAAACTCGTCTCGTCGTTCTGAGCAACTTTCATGTTTTAACCTTTTCGATCTGAGCTACGGTTTAAAAGTTATTAATTTTCGAAATTTAAATGATTTTCTGGAATTTATTTATTTATCAGAAAAGGGAATTATGATGTCAGCATGACGCAAGGATGATGTCAGCGGTCAACGATCGGCTGACAAGAGTCAAATCTGACATGTGGGTCCAGTAGGACCCACCTATCATTGACTCAGAAGCTAAACTAATTACTTAAACTTAATTAAACTGCTGGTGGGGCCTACTGTCAGTGTCAGTAACTAATTAGCAGGACATTAATTATCTGGCTAATGCTAATTAGGTCAATTGGGCCCCACACGTCAGCGGCTGTAGCTAGCCCAGTCAGCGTTGACCATAGTCAACAAGTCAAAGGGGGCCCTGGGGCCCACGGGTCAGTGACCCCGGGGGTGGTCCCGGGCCGGCCACGTCAGCGTGGGCCGTGGCGCGCCGGCGGCAACGCGCCTGCGACCACAGAAGCGGCGGAACGGCGCGGAATCGGCGCACCGGCCTCCATTTGACACACCGCGACCACCTACGGGACGTGGGAGCTCGCGCGCATCGATCTGTGCAAACGGCGTGGGCTCCGGTGGTCGGAAACGACGGCTACGGCGAGCACGGGCGGCGCCGGAGTTCGGGCGTCATCGCGAACGGCGATGGAGGCTGCGGCACGCCCAAAGGAGGGGTCCTACGGGGTCCTAGAGGTAACCGGAGCACGGCTAAGAACTCGTTTGAGCAAGTTATCGCCGGTAGCGGCGGCGATGAGCACCGCGGCGGAGCAAAGCTCGGGCGGCAATGGCGGTGGCGACTATAGGCGCCTAAAGGCAGCGCTGAGTGAGGGGAAAGGGGAGACTGCTCACCGGGGAGGCTCACGGAGGCCCGGTAGTGGATTAGGAGCAGCAGATGGCGCCGGATTCGAGGAAGATTGTCGGCGACAGCAGGAGGATGGAGAGCTCGAAGCTGTCCCCGTAGCGCCGCCCGGCTCGCACTGAGGCCCGCAGTCGATGTGGAGGAGCACGGCAAAGCTCGTGAGCATGGTGGCTGGGCGAGGGGCGGCCGGTGGCCGCGGTGAAGTAGCGATGCGGCGACGGCGGCGCTCAGATGCGCGGCAGAGAGGAGGGGAAGCGAGGGATGAGAGCGAGGGAGAGACTGGGGCTAGCTAGGGTTTCGGGGAGGCCACTGGGGTCCTTATCCAGCGCGGGGAGACGGCAGATGGGCGACGCGTGCAGCGTCGGCGATCAGAGCGGCTACGGCGTCTACACGGCAACGGAGGAGGGAGACGAGTCGGGGAGTGGACTGGGCCTGGCCAACTGGGCCTGAACAGGTAAGTGTCCTTTGGCCTTTTTCTTTTACTGTTTTTCTGTTTTAGCTTTTATTTAATACCAGAGAGAGAAAGGAATTATTAGAGCAACTAGTTCACTTAGGAGAAATATGGAAAATGTCCCAATAATACCCTGGTGATTTTAGACACTACCCCAAGAAGTTTGGAGGCCAAAAGAATTTATTTGAAATTTTCATAAATGAATTAGTATTTTAAGATGCTGAGATTGTGCTGGATTAATTGCTACTGCTCATCTTTACATAGGAGTGATGTTGTTTTAATTATCAACAAATTGTTTTGGAATATTTGCTAGATGGTGAACAATTTTGCAGCGACTTTGTTACAACTTCATTTTGCACTTGTGATTTGAATTAGGATTTGAATTGGAATTGGAATGAGATATGTTGCAATGTTGATCAAGCATAGTTAATCATGGTGACTTGGCATGATCTGTGGGTGATCATTGTGGTGTGAGGCTGGGGATGTTACAAATCTCCTCCACCACAAAAATCTCGTCCCGAGATTTAAGTAGGGAAGTAAAGGTAACTTGCAGAAGAACTGACCTTTATAGGGTCGAATATCTAACGAACAATTCAGGGAATGTGGCAGAAGTATCTCTCGAGTTGAAACTTAGGAAACGTCGAGAACAAAGTATGAAGGTACAATAAGAAATATCAATCGAATGGACATTCGATCGATACCTGAACGAAGTGTGAACAGGGGTTCAGGGTATCGGGAGTAGATCTTCTCTCGAGGGGTGGCTCGGGATAACACGCAAAGTCAAGGGTAAGGATGCTTCAGAATCAAGGATGTTACAGGAGAGTCAGGTTTCGATCCTGTGGAACTGTGGAGGGGTGTCGATCAAAGTAGGGAGAACGGTGACATCTTACTGGTCACGACAACAAGGTATGTCAGAGATTAGTCTGTCAGTTATGTCGGTAACAACATCGGTACCAAGGGCGAGGGACGAAGAGAACCATTTTCCTGCTCGTTGAATGAGGCGGACCAATAGGCAAAGTTCTCGTCCATCGGTGGTTACCAGAATGTCATCAACAATAGTAACAGAGTCTCACTGACAGAGTTGTATACCGAGATGTTTTCATAGGCAGGGAATTAATTATGCTTAGGTAAGCTAGATTTCTGGAAAGGTTAAAAAAACAATGGAAAGGAATATGTGTCTATACACGAGAATCGGGAGTACATCCTGCTCAAGGAAAAGCGGAGGAGGATATACATGATGGAACAGTAAGTTCAAAGGCATTTAGATAAAGAGGCGAGTGATGAATCATGATATTACCCTTACAACGATGTTTGGATACTTGATTAAGAAATAATTGGCAATGTGCTTCCAACGTTCTTGTTGATATTCGGAATACCACAATCATGCTTCGTTGCAGCAATGATATGGTGTCAAGTAAAAGATTGGGTTCTAAGATCTCAAGAGGTACGGAGAAACATTGACACCATATCATTGCTGCAACGAAGCATGATTGTAAATGTTTCTCGGTACCTCTTGAGATCTTCGAACCCAATCTTTTACTTGACACCATATCATTGCTGCAACGAAGCATGATTGTGGTATTCTGAATATCAACAAGAACGTTGGAAGCACATTGCCAATTATTTCTGAATCAATTATCCAAACATCGTTGTAAGGGTAATATCATGATTCATCACTCGCCTCTTTATCTAAATGCCTTTGAACTTACTATTCCATCATGTATATCCTGCTCCGCTTTTCCTTGAGCAGGATGTACTCCCGATTCTCGTGTATAGACACATATTCCTTTCCATTGTTTTGTTTAACCTTTCCAGTAATCTAGCTTACCTAAGCAGAATTAATTCCCTGCCTATGAAAACATCTCGGTATACAACTCTGTCAGTGAGACCCTGTTACTATTGTTGATGACATTCCGGTAACCACCGATGGACGAGAACTTTGCCTATTGGTCCGCCTCGTTCAACGAGCAGGAAAATGGTTCTCTTTGTCCCTCGCCCTTGGTACCGATGTTGTTACCGACATAACTGGCAGACTAATCTCTGACATACCTTGTTGTCGTGACCAGTAAGATGTCACCGTTCTCCCTACTTTGATCAACACCCCTCCACAGTTCCACAGGATCGGAACCTGACTCTCCTGTAACATCCTTGATTCTGAAGCATCCTTACGCTTGACTTTGCGTGTTATCCTGAGCCACCCCTCGAGAGAAGATCTACTCCCGATACCCTGAACCCCTGTTCACACTTTGTTCAGGTATCGATCGAATGCCCATTCGATTGATATTTCTTATTGTACCTTCATACTTTGTTCTCGATGTTTCCTAAGTTTCAACTCGAGAGATACTTCTGCCACATTCCCTGAATTGTTCGTCAGATATTCGACCCTATAAAGGTCAGTTCTTCTGCAAGTTACCTTTACTTCCCTACTTAAATCTCAGGACGAGATTTTTGTAGTGGAGGAGATTTGTAACATCCCCAGCCTCACACCATAGTGATCACCCACAGATCATGCCAAGTCACCACAATTAACTATGCTTGATCAACATTGCAACATATCTCATCCCAATTCCAATTCAAATCCTACTTCAAATCACAAGTGCAAAATGAAGTTGTAACAAAGTCGCTGCAAAATTGTTCACCATCTAGCAAATATTCCAAAACAATTTGTTGATAATTAAAACAACATCACTCCTATGTAAAGATGAGCAGTAGCAATTAATCCAGCACAATCTCAGCATTTTAAAATACTAATTCATTTATGAAAATTTCAAATAAATTCCTTTGGCCTCCAAACTTCTTGGGGTAGTGTCTAAAATCACCAGGGATTTATTGGGACATTTTCCATATTTCTCCTAAGTGAACTAGTTGCTCTAATAATTCCTTTCTCTCTCTGGTATTAAATAAAAGCTAAAACAGAAAAACAGTAAAAGAAAAAGGCCAAAGGACACTTACCTGTTCAGGCCCAGTTGGCCAGGCCCAGTCCACTCCCCGACTCGTCTCCCTCCTCCGTCGCCGTGTCGACGCCGTAGCCGCTCTGATCGCCGACGCTGCACGCGTCGCCCATCTGCCGTCTCCCCGCGCTGGATAAGGACCCCAGTGGCCTCCCCGAAACCCTAGCTAGCCCCAGTCTCTCCCTCGCTCTCTTCCCTCGCTTCCCCTCCTCTCTGCCGCGCATCTGAGCGCCACCGTAGCCGCATCGCTGCTTCACCGCGGCCACCGGCCGCCCCTCGCCCAGCCACCATGCTCACGAGCTTCGCCATGCTCCTCCACATCGACTGCGGGCCTCAGTGCGAGCCGGGCGGCGCTACGGGGACAGCTTCGAGCTCTCCATCCTCCTGCTGTCGCCGGCGATCTTCCTCAAATCCGGCGCCGTCTGCTGCTCCTAATCCACCACCGGGCCTCCATGAGCCTCCCTGGTGAGCAGTCTCCCCTTTCCCCTCACTCAGCGCTGCCTTTAGGCGCCTATAGTCGCCACCACCATTACCGCCTGAGCTTTGCTCTGCCGCGGTGCTCATCGCCACCGCTACCGGCGATAACGTGCTCAACTGAGTTCATAGCCGTGCTCCGGTTACCTCTAGGACCTCGTAGGACCCCTCCTTTGGGCGTGCCGCAGCCTCCATCGCCGTTTGCAATGACGCCCGAACTCCGGCGCCGCCCGTGCTCGCCGTAGCCGTCGTTTCCGACCATCGGAACCCACGCCGTTTGCACAGATCGATGCGCGCGAGCTCCCGCGTCCCGTAGGTGGTCGCGGTGTGTCAAATGGAGGCCGGTGCACCGATTCCGCGCCGTTCCGCCGCTTCTGTGGTCGCCGGCGCGTTGCCGCCGGCGCGCCACCGCCCGCGCTGACATGGCCGGCCCGGGACCACCCCCTGGGTCACTGACCCATGGGCCCCAGGGCCCCCTTTGACCTGTTGACTATGGTCAACGCTGACTGGGCTAGCTACAGCCGCTGACGTGTGGGACCCAGTTGTCCTAATTAGCATTAGCCAGATAATTAATGTCCTGCTAATTAGTTACTGACACTGACAGTAGGCCCCACAAGCAGTTTAATTAAGTTTAACTAATTAGTTTAGCCTCTGAGTCAATGATAGGTGGGTCCTACTGGACCCACATGTCAGATTTGACTTTGGTCAGCCGATCGTTGACCGCTGACGTCATCCTTATGTCATGCTGACGTCATAATTCCCTTTTCTGATAAATAAATAAATTCTAGAAAATCATTTAAACTTCGAAAATTAATAACTTTTAAACCGTAGCTCAGATCGAAAAGGTTAAAACATGAAAGTTGCTCAGAACGACATGACGAGTCTGATCGTGCCGTCTGTTTCCTTGTCGGAACCTCCTACGTAGGAGAACTCGTAACTCCGAGCTAGATTCCGGTAGATGAATAGTGCACACACACCGGTTAATAAATCCCCGATTAATTCTAAAAATAACTAAAATGACTTAGAGGCATATTTAGGCAACCCTGCACTGCATCATAGCATCGCACGCACTGTGTTGCATCTGTTTGCATTGTATTTACTTGTTTCTTCCCCCTCTTCTCTTTCGGTAGACCCCGACGTTGTCGTAGCTCCTGAGGCAGACGCCGCTCCGGAGTACGACTACGTCCCCGACGATCAGGCCCTTGCCGTCGAGCAGACAGGCAAGCACCCCCATTTTGAGCATTTCGATATCGCCCACTCGCTTCTCTCTTATGCTTGCATTAGAAGTTACTGCTGCTACTGTTGTCCTACATCTGCCGCATAGCCTGTTTTTATTGTAGCCTACTTTTGATACCTGCCTATTCTCCTAAACTGTTTAGTATAGGATGGGTAGAGCCTTATCAGAGACCCACTTGTCCCGACTGCCCCGCTGGACTCTCAGAAGACCCAAGCAACGGGATCGAAGATTAGAACCTGGCACCGCACGTCACTTCCCTTAAGATGCTCGACTCTGCTGGGTGACTATCGAGTGCCGAGGGTGATACCTCGTCAGCACTTCTAATGATAACCTTGTAGGTTAGTTATTCGGTCGTGGTAAGCGAGGGTGATTCCTCCTACACCACCCCCGATAACAACGTCGTCGTGCAACTTCTCAAGTGTGGACCTCGAGGGTGATACCTCCTTCGTTCACCTTGACGATAGCATCGAGCGGGAATTCCATCGAGGGTGATTCCTCAGGGTTCCCTTTGGTGTCAGACACACAGCTACTTTGGATATTATGACTTGACTTTGAACCATGATACTAAAGACGGGTCAGCCCTGAGGGGTACCCGCGCGAGCATGAATGCGAAGTGATGTGGAGTCGGGTTGACCTGAGAGGTGCCCGCGAGATAACTACGAGGCGTGGCCAGGCATTCTTAGCCCTTGTCGCAAGTCCTCGAGACGGGGCGACGGGGTGACATCGATTGTGAGTCTCTGCTCGTTTCCGTGCGCTCCTAAACCACTAAACGGTTTGGATATTTGATCCGAGGGGCCTCTGGCCTGATAGCACTAACCATCACGTGGGCATAGTATGGGCGTTCTGCGTCGTATACTTCAGCCGGAGCTTAATTGACGTCAGCAAGGAGCAGCGCGCGCTGAATTGGACTGGGAACACAATCGCGCTTGTATAAGGGGTTGCTAGGTCTGCTTTCAGCCGCGTTCGCAACGCATAGGAGCGCCCGGGGTGATGGTCCAAGACCCCTGGGGGGCATAGGTTAGTCCGGCATGCTGACCTCTCATTAAGTATTTGGTCGGGTTGCGGCGTGTTGCTTAGCCGAGGCCGGGCATGAAACAGTAAAGTGTGTTCGGCCGAAGTTAAGTGAGCATAGTGGGTAAGTTGGTGCACCCCTGCAGGGAAGAAACTTCTATCGATAGCCTATCCTACGGTAACGGACACTCGGAGTTGTATCCCGATCGGTACAACTAGAACATGACTTGAGATGAGAACTGGATAGTACGGCTCTGGGATTGCTTTCTCGCAGGGAGTCGAGGAAGAATCTCTGGCCGAGGTTGATGCTACTACTACTTTACATTATGTTATTCTGCTCTCTTCTAATGCTGCGAGACCGTTGAAGATGCTTGAAGATGCTAGTCTTCGATAGGACTAGGCTTTCCCCCTCTATTTCTGGCATTTCTGTAGCCTAGTCCACATATACGGCCATCCTTTGAAAATGTTGCATATGTAGTGTAGATCCTTGCTTGCTGAGTACTTCGGATGAGTACTCACGTTTGCTATATTTTCCTTTCCCCCCCTTTATTCCTGATAGAAGATGAAGGACATTGTCGGATAATAATCCAACAAAAGAGCATGTGGTCAGCAAAGGATCTAACGTGAGTAGTGGTACTTAACCAGAAGAAGAAGAATGTGGAGGCATAAGATTATAGAAACATCGAAACAATCCGACGTTTAAGTACAAAGGAGTTATAGTTCAAAAACGAAGGATCAGAAGCAAAAGGTTTGTCCAAATATGAGTAGGTTGAATAGAACTAGATGAACAACTTTAGTGTTCCGTCTTGCAGAGATCTCCAACCATGTTTACAGGACATGTCCTGGTCAGTAGTCAGTCCCAAGTCAATATGGAGAAGGAATGCACTGTCTCTCTATGACATGTAAGCAGGGCGGATATACAGGTGGCAAGAAGTAGAGAGTGCTTCAGTTGGACTATCAACCAATACTTGATTCGCCGAGAACCAGCTCATGTCCGGAATGGTGACTGAGCCGGAAGAACGAATTCTAGGAATCAACTGATAATGGCGAATATTCGCAGCATATTGGTTCAGGGGATTCAAAATGGTAATTGGTAAAGGATGTTGACGGGGATTACTAGACATATGGAATTAACCATAAGGCAAGCAGGCAAGAATTTTGAGAGCAATAGGCTGCAAAGGATTTTCGGGTGATCGGATAGCAATACGAAGTATTTCGTGAAACACAATAACAACTGGGGATGAATGGATCCCCAGAAATGTGAGGAATTATTCATAAGTATGTTCAGACGAAAAGGAACTGCAAGGCAGTAGGTTCAGAGAATTCTCGAAATGTCGGATAGTATTTCGATATGTCGGATGGAACCAAAGAGTAACTGGAATGAATATATGTGCGATAAGTGTAAGTAGTTATTCGTCGGAGTTTATCGGTGGTCGGGAACTACAAGGCAGTGGGCACAGGGTCTCGGGAACTTCGAGGAGTATCGTCGGAGTCTTCTGATGAACCAATCGATCATCTGGCATGAGGGGCTCTCCGGGAGAAAGCGGTTACGAGAACCTAATGTAGAAGTTAGTATATGTCGACTGGGCTGCAGAAATGCCAGAAATAGAGGGGGAAAGCCTAGTCCTATCGAAGACTAGCATCTTCAAGCATCTTCAACAGTCTCGCAGCATTAGAAGAGAGCAGAATAACATAATGTAAAGTAGTAGTAGCATCAACCTCGGCCAGAGATTCTTCCTCGACTCCCTGCGAGAAAGCAATCCTAGAGCCATACTATCCAGTTCTCATCTCAAGTCATGTTCTAGTTGTACCGATCGGGATACAACTCCGAGTGTCCGTTACCGTAGGACAGGCTATCGATAGAAGTTTCTTCCCTGCAGGGGTGCACCAACTTACCCACCACACTCACTTAACTCCGGCCGGTCACACTTTACTGGGTCATGCCCGGCCTCGGCTAAGCAACACGCCGCAACCCGACCAAATACTTAATGAGAGGTCAGCACGCCGGACTAACCTATGCCCCCAGGGGTCTTGGACCATCACCCCGGACGCTCCTATGCGTTGCGAACGTGGCTGAAAGCAGACCTAGCAACCCCTTATACAAGCGCGATTTCGTTCCCAGTCCAATTCAGCGCGCGCCGCTCCTTGCTGGCGTCAATTAAGCTCCGGCTGAAGTATACGACGCAGAACGCCCATACTATGCCCACGTGATGGTTAGTGCTATCGGGCCAGAGGCCCCTCGGATCAAATATCCAAACCATTTAGTGGTTTAGGAGCACGCGGAAATGAGCAGAGACTCACGATCGATGTGACCCCGTCGCCCCATCTCGAGGACTTGCGGTAAGGGCTAAGAATGCCTGGCCACGCCTCATAGTTATCTCGCGGGCACCTCTCAGGTCAACCCGACTCCACATCACTTCGCATTCATGCTCGCGCGGGTACCCCTCAGGGCCGACCCGTCTTTAGTATCATGGTTCAAAGTCAAGTCATAATATCCAGAGTAGCTGTGTGTCTGACACCGAAGGGAACCCTGAGGAATCACCCTCGATGGAGTTCCCGCTCGATGCTATCGTCATGGTGAACGAATGAGGAATCACCCTTGAGGTCCACACTTGAGGAGTTGCACGACGACGTCGTTATCGGGGGTGGTGTAGGAGGAATCACCCTCGCTTACCATGACCGACTAACTAACCTACAAGGTTATCATCAAAAGTGCTGAAGAGGTATCACCCTCGGCACTCGATAATAACCCAGTAGTGTCGAGCAACATAGGGGAAGTGACGTGCGGTGCCCGGGTCTGATCTTTGATCCCGTTGCTCGTGTCTTCTGAGAGTCCAGCGGGGCAGTCGGGACAAGTGGGTCTCTGATAAGGCTCTACCCATCCTATACTAAACAGTTTAGGAGAACAGGCAGGTATCAAAAGTAGGCTACAATAAAAACAGGCTATGCGGCAGATGTAGGACAACAGTAGCAGCAGTAACTTCTAATGCAAGCATAAGAGAGAAGAGAGTGGGCGATATCGAAATGCTCAAAATGGGGGTGCTTGCCTGTCTGCTCGACGGCAAGGGCCTAATCGTCGGGGACGTAGTCGTACTCCGGAGCGGCGTCTGCCTTAGGAGCTACGGCCACGTCGGGGTCTACCGAAAGAGAAGAGGGGGAAGAAACAAGTAAATATAATGCAAACAAATGCAACACAGTGCGTGCGATGCTATGATGCAGTGCAGGGTTGCCTAAATATGCCTCTAAGTCATTTTAGGTATTTTTAGAATTAATCTGGGATTTATTAACCGGTGTGTGTGCACTATTCATCTACCGGAATTGAGCTCGGAGTTACGAGTTCTCCTACGTAGGAGGTTCCGACAAGGAAACAGACGACACGATCAGACTCGTCTCGTCGTTCTGAGAAACTTTCATGTTTTAACCTTTTCGATCTGAGCTACAGTTTAAAAGTTATTAATTTTTGAAGTTTAAATGATTTTCTGGAATTTATTTATTTATCAGAAAAGGGAATTATGACGTCAGCATGATGCAAGGATGATGTCAGCGGTCAACGATCGGCTGACCAGAGTCAAATCTGACATGTGGGTCCTGTAGGACCCACCTGCCATTGACTCAGAGGCTAAACTAATTAGTTAAACATAATTAAACTGCTGGTGGGGCCTACTGTCAGTGTGAGTAACTAATTAGCAGGACATTTATTATCTGGATAATGCTAATTAGGTCAACTGGGCCCCACACGTCAGGGCTGTAGCTAGCCTAGTCAGCGTTGACCATAGTCAACAGGTCAAAGGGGGCCCTGGGGCCCACGGGTCAGTGACCCAGGGGGTGATCCCAGGCCGGCCACGTCAGCGCGGGCGGTGGCGCGCCGGCGGCAACGCGCCGGCGACCACAGAAGCGGCGGAACGGCGCGGAATCGGCGCACCGGCCTCCATTTGACACACCGCGACCACCTACGGGACGCGGGAGCTCGCGCGCATCGATCTGTGCAAACGGCGTTGGCTCCGGTGGTCGGAAACGACGGCTACGGCGAGCACGGGCGGCGCCGGAGTTCGGGCGTCGTCGCGAACGGCGATGGAGGCTGCGGCTTGCCCAAAGGAGGGGTTCTACGGGGTCCTAGAGGTAACCGGAGCACGGCTACGAACTCGGTTGAGCACGTTATTGCCGGTAGCGGCGGCGATGAGCACCGCGGCGGAGCAAAGCTCGGGCGGCAATGGCGGTGGCGACTATAGGCGCCTAAAGGCAGCGCTGAGTGAGGGGAAAGGGGAGACTGCTCACCGGGGAGGCTCACGGAGGCCCGGTGGTGGATTAGGAGCAGCAGACGGCGCCGGATTTGAGGAAGATCGCCGGCGACAGCAGGAGGGTGGAGAGCTCGAAGTTGTCCCCGTAGCGCCGCCCGGCTCGCACTGAGGCCCGCAGTCGATGTGGAGGAGCACGGCGAAGCTCGTGAGCACGGTGGCTGGGCGAGGGGCGGCCGGTGGCCGCGGTGAAGCAGCGATGCGGCGACGGCGGCGCTCAGATGCGCGGCAGAGAGGAGGGGAAGCGAGGGAAGAGAGCGAAGGAGAGGCTGGGGCTAGCTAGGGTTTCGGGGAGGCCACTGGGGTCCTTATCCAGCGCGGGGAGACGGCAGATGGGTGACGCGTGCAGCGTCGGCTATCAGAGCTGCTACGGCGTCGACACGGCTACAGAGGAGGGAGACGAGTCGGGGAGTGGACTGGGCCTGGCCAACTGGGCCTGAACAGGTAAGTGTCCTTTGGCCTTTTTCTTTTACTGTTTTTCTGTTTTAGCTTTTATTTAATACCAGAGAGAGAAAGAAATTATTAGAGCAACTAGTTCACTTAGGAGAAATATGGAAAATGTCCCAATAAATCCCTGGTGATTTTAGACACTACCCCAAGAAGTTTGGAGGCCAAAGGAATTTATTTGAAATTTTTATAAATGAATTAGTATTATAAAATGCTGAGATTGTGCTGGATTAATTGCTACTGCTCATCTTTACATAGGAGTGATTTTTGTTTTAATTATCAACAAATTGTTTTGGAATATTTGCTAGATGGTGAACAATTTTGCAGCGAATTTGTTACAACTTCATTTTGCACTTGTGATTTGAATTAGGATTTGAATTGGAATTGGAATGAGATATGTTGCAATGTTGATCAAGCATAGTTAATCGTGGTGACTTGGCATGATCTGTGGGTGATCACTGTGGTGTGAGGCTAGGGATGTTACACGCCGCACCCTCCCGCTGCCGCGGTTCCCCTCCTCCTCTCTCTACAAAAAAAAACCTAGCCACGCCGCCATGTCTTCCACCCACGGCAGCCCTGCTCCTCCGCCCGCGCCCATTCCGCCCGCGCCCACCGGCTACTACCCGCTGCCGCCCGCACCGCCCACGCTCCCCACGCCTCCCCAGCAGCCGCAAGGTGGCGGGGGCCGGCGCAACCGGCGGGGCGACGGGGGCCGCCGCCAGCAGCAGCAGCTGGTGCAGGGCGCAGGGGGGCGCCCCGCTACTAGCAGCCGCCCCCGCCGTGGGCCGCCGGACAGAACCCGTGGACGGGCGTCGTCCACGCCTATCACATGCCCGTCCCGCGGGCCCCTTCACCGGGTCTCTTTGGTCCCCGCCCCGCGGGCCACGAGGCGTTCATCGGCGCTCCCTACCAGCCCTACAGTGCTCCGCTCGCGCCGCCACCCCTCGGTGGCTACGGCGCGCCCGCCCAGGCGCCGCCCTATGGAGGCCAGCCGCCGTCGCTGGTACCTGCACCGTGGGACACCGCCTTCCTGGCCGCCCTACACTCGGCGCCGTCACCGAGTAACTATGGCGGTAGAGGCGACTGGTACATGGACTCGGGCGCTACTGCGCACATGACAGCTCATCCCGGTAACCTATCCTCTTCCACTCTAGTTAACACACCCACTCGTATCACCATTGGCAACGGTTCTTCTTTACTTATCACTCATGTCGGTAGCACTAGTTTTCCTTCTAGTTCCACACCTATCACTATGTCTAATGTCCTTGTCTCACCTGACTTAGTCACTAGTTTAGTTTCCGTTCGTCGTCTTACTCGTGAGAATCCACTTACTGTTGAATTCGACGGTGTTGGTTTTTCTGTGAAGGACGCCCGTACCCGGATGGTGCTTCACGGATGTGATAGCCCTGATGAGCTTTATCCCGTGCACGCCGGCGCCTCCACCTCCACACCCGTCGCCCTCGCTGCCGGCGTCGACCTTTGGCATGCTCGCTTGGGCCACCCCAACCCCGCCGTTTTGCGTCAGATTCTTAGGAGTTTTTCTTTCTCATGCAATAAGCTCGATGAGCATATCTGTGAGGCTTGTCGCTTGGGCAAGCACGTTCGTCTTCCCTTTAGTGCGTCTACTTCAGTTTCCACTTTTCCGTTTCAATTACTTCATAGTGATGTTTGGACGTCTCCCATTGCGAGTAACACGGGCTATCTATACTACTTGGTGATTTTAGATGATTATTCTCATTATGTGTGGACTTTTCCTCTTCGTCGTAAATCTGATGCTTTAGCCACACTCACCGCCTTTTATTCCTACGTCACCACCCAGTTCGGTCGCCCCATACTCGCACTCCAGACTGATAACGGAAAAGAGTTTGACAATGTCGCTCTCTGCACACTTCTCGCTTCTCACGGCACCACCTTTCGTCTGACTTGTCCTTACACTTCACAGCAGAATGGCCGCGCCGAGCGCATTCTCCGCACTCTTAATGACTGCGTTCGCACGTTACTCTTTCACTCTAACGTGCCCACTCGGTTTTGGCCCGATGCTCTCGCCACCGCCACCGTTTTAGTTAAGATTCGTCGGTGTCGTCCTCGGTGGAACTACGCCCCTCACCACCTTCTCTTTGGTATGGGTGTCTCTGTTATCCCAGCACCGCGTCCACCACGCCACACAAGCTCGCACCACGTTCCATCCCATGCATCTTCCTTGGCAACCCTCCTAACACCAAAGGTTACCAGTGCTATGATCCTGTCACTCATCGTGTGTACACCTCGAGGCACGTGTATTTTGTCGAGACGGTGTTCCCTTTTTTCAGGTTCCTCCGGCTTTGGCCCCTTCTGCGCTGGCCCCCGCGCCCCCTTCTTGGAGCGATGCATGGCGGCGGCCCCCGGAGGCCCCCCTGGCACGGCGCCTTCTGCCGCCACTTCCCGGTTTTTTGACTCCCTCCCCAGAGGTCGAGTCTGACCGGGCCCCCGGATCCCCGTCTCCCTCCTACGAGGTTGAGCCGGTGGGTACTCCGCCCGCCACCCCGGCGACGGGCTCGACATCCTCCTCGCCCGTCGCCCCCTCGACCGCCGGCTCGGCTGGCGTCACTGCCGTCGCGGCCCCTGTCCCCGGCGCCGAGGCCCCCGTCACTGGCGCCGCAGCCCCTGTCACCGCCGCGGGTGCCCCCGCCGCCGCTGGCGCCCCTGTCGTGGCCGCGGCCCCCGCCGCTATCGCCGGCCCTGCTGTCCCGCCTCTTGGTGTGACTACCCGTGCCCGAGTAGGAGTGCTTCGGCCGAGCACGCGCTACTCCTCCGACGAGTATGTGTGCGCCGCCTCGACATCGACGCCATCACCCGTCCCCACCTCCGCTCGTGCTGCCCTTCAGGATCCCCATTGGCTAGCTACGATGCAGGAGGAGTTCGATGCCCTACAGCGCAACTGCACATGGCAACTTGTTCCGCGACCCCCTCGTGCCAATATCATCACTGGCAAGTGGGTGTTTCGCCACAAGACTCGCCCAGACGGTTCTCTCAAGCGCTACAAGGCTCGGTGGGTGGTTCATGGATTTCGGCAGCGCGCAGGCGTGGACTTCACCGACACCTTCGCCCCGGTTGTTAAACCGGGCACGATCCGTGCCGTGCTCCAGTTGGCGGTCTCGCGTGCCTGGCCTGTGCACCAGTTGGATGTCTCCAACGCCTTCTTGCACGGCCATCTTGCCGAGCAGGTGTACTATGAGCAGCCCACTGGCTTCGTCGACGCCGAGCACCCAGACTTTGTGTGCTTGCTCTCCCGTTCTCTTTACGGGTTGAAGCAGGCGCCTCGGGCTTGGTACCAGCGTATCGCAGCCTTCCTGCAGTCTCTGGGATTTCTGTCCACTCGCTCCGATGCCTCACTCTTCGTGTATCATCAGGGAGCCGACACTGCATATCTGCTGCTCTATGTCGATGACATCATCCTCACGGCGTACGCTCCCGATCTCCTTCAGCGGCTGACTGCTCGTCTTCGTGATGAGTTCGCCCTCAAGGACTTGGGCCCCCTGCACTACTTCCTCGGCATCGAGGTGGTCCGCCGGGCTGACGGCTTCTTTCTGCATCAGCAGAAGTACACCCACGAGCTCCTGGAGCGTGTCAGTATGCTTAACTGCAAGCCGGCGCCCACCCCCGTCGACACGAAGGCGAAGGTCTCTGCTCTGGAGGGGTCTCTCGCGTCCGATGGAGCGTTTTATCACTCCATTGTTGGTGCTTTACAGTACCTGACGCTGACTCGACCCGACCTGCAGTACTGTTCAGCAGGTGTGCCTCCACATGCACGGTCCGCGTGACTCCCACTGGACCTTGGTGAAGCGTATTCTCCGTTATACATGTGGCACCATGTCTTTGGGACTGACCCTGACGGCCTCCGCCTCCACCGACCTTGTGGCCTACTCGGATGCCGACTGGGCTGGCTGCCCCGACACTCGACGCTCCACGTCAGGCTACTGCGTCTACCTTGGGCCCTCGTTGATCTCTTGGTCATCGAAGCGGCAGCCCACGGTCTCCCGCTCCAGCACCGAGGCAGAGTAGCGCGCCGTGGCTAATGCCGTGGCCGAGTGCTCTTGGCTCCGTCAGCTGCTCCAGGAGTTGCTTTGTGATGTTCATAAGGCCACTCTTGTCTACTGCGATAACATCAGCACGGTCTACCTTTCCGCCAACCCGATGCACCATCGACGTATGAAGCATATTGAGCTCGATATTCACTTCGTGCGCGAGCAGGTTGCCCTTAGCCGTGTTCAGGTTCTTCACGTGCTGACATCGCAACAGTTTGCTGATGTGATGACTAAGGGATTGACTAGTTCCGTCTTCGAGGAGCTTCGGTCCAGTCTCTGTGTCTCTGGCGACACTTCGACTGCGGGGGGGGGGGGTGTTGAGTTGTATTTTGTGTTGCATGTATATTAGAGTTGTGGCCCACCTCCTAGTCATGTATAGTTGAGGTAGAGGCCTTCCCTTGTAATTATATATACGTGCACCAGTGTGGCGCCCCCGGCTCAATCGTGCACTAATCATACACGCAAACATGCACGATCAAGCACAGGGACTCACAGGAAGATATCACAACACAACTCTAACACAAATAAACAAAGATCCACAATATTACAGCCCAGGGATCACGAGGATCCGAATACATAAGTCAGTCATACAAATATTATCTGAGTACAGACATAGTTAGACAAGTTTTGCCTTAAGAAGGCTAGCACAAACAACGACTCTAGATCGAAAGGCGTTGGCCTCCTGCCTGGGAGCCTCCGATCCTACTCCTGGTCGGCTGGCTCGATCCAGTAGTAAGTGCCCTCTGGACCCTCCTGGTAGTAAGCTCCTGAGGTGGCATCTGGCTCCTGGACTCCATCGTCTGATGTATCATCAAGTAGGGGAATATGGGGAAAAAGAAGTAACAAAGCAACTATAAGTACTCATCTGAAGTACTCAGCAAGCAAGGATCTACGCTACATATGCAACATTATCAAAGGGGAAAGGCTGTATATGTGGACTAGGCTGCAGAAATGCCAGAATAGAGAGAAGGCCTAGTCCTATCGAAGACTAGCATCTTCAAACATCTTCACAAGCCACCATCTTGCAGCAATAGAAGAGAGTAGAATAGCATTTTATTAAGCAAACATGTTGAAGTACAGCTTAAAGATCCTTCCTCGACTCCCTGCGAGAAAGCGATCCCGAAGCTTCAATTAAGTAATCAAGTATCCAGTTCAAATACTAGATCGGGATATACAAACTGAGCGTCCTTTACCGTAGGACCGGCTATCGATAGATTATTCATCCCTGCAGGGGTGCACTACTGTTACCCAACACGCTCGATCAACTCTGGTCGGACACACTTGTTGGGTAATGCCCGGCCTCGGAAGATCAACACGAAGCAGCGCCCTACCTAGGATCAGCAGAGAGGTCAGCACGCCGGACTAACCTATGCACCCAGAGGTCTTGGGCCATCGCCCTAGGCACCCTGCGCGTTGTGAGACTGGCCGGGGTGCAGGCGCGACACTGAACTCGTCAGTGAAGTATCTAGCCCAATCCCGACAATCAGCCCGCACGGTGAATCGTGACGTCTGACGAGCTTTCGGGAGAAACGTACAACGTAGAGGGCCCCATAACCATTATCCCGCGTGGTGGTAGTGCATATAGGGCACGTCGACCCACTCAGATCACACACCCAAATCCAATAGGCTCATTTAGTATCACGCGGAGACAACCAGAGTCTCTGATGCTCCGCCACAATATCACACTCGAGTGCCCTTCCGGCACACCCGACATCATAGATCCCCAGCGGGTACCCACCAGGGTGAACCCGCCTGTAATAAAGGTCAAAGTAACCGTGTGGTCATAACATCAAGGGGGAAACCACGAGAAATCACCCTCGGTGGATTCCACTCGATGAAATCATTAGGGTGAACGTATGAGGCATCACCCTCGAGGTTCACACTGAGGGGTTGCACGACAGAGTCGTATCGGGAGTGGAGAAGGAGGAATCACCCTCGATGACCACGACCGAACAGCTACACTGCAGAGTAATCATCAGGAGTGCGTTACGAGGTATCACCCTCGGCACTCGATAGTAACTATGCAGAGTCGTACAACTAAGGGGGTGAAGTGAGGTGTCGGTCTCTGGTCGATGATCACGTTGATCGAGTCGTCGATGATCAAGCAGGGGCAACAAAGGTAAGGTGGTGGGGGGTCACTGATGGTTCACTACCAACCTATACTAAGCAGTTAATCATAGGCAGGTAAGGTAACAGTGAACAGGTTACAAAAGCAGGCTATGCATCAGAATAGGAGCAAACAGTAACAGTAGCAAAATCTAATGCAAGCAGGAGAAATGGAATGGGTGATATCTGGATGCTCAAAGGGGGGGGGCTTGCCTGGTTACTCTGGCAAGAGAGAGGGGTCGTCAACGGGCTGCTCGTCTGTAGCGTAGTCGAACCCAGCTGCAGCGTCGTCGGTCTCGGCGTCTATCGAGAGAGAAGGAGGGGGAGAGAAACAATAAATTCACGGCAATAATGCAAACAATATGTATGACATGCCTAAATGATATGCCGGGGTGTTCTACTGCCTAACTAAATGATTTAGTTAATTTAGGAATTTATTCGGATTTATTTAATTAAAGTTGGGCACTATTCATTTATCGAAATCGGTCTAAAACTTTAATGTTCATATAGCTAGGGGCATCTGACAGGAATACGGAGGGCGTATTCGGGTTCGTATCGAAATTCTGAGCAACTTTCATATATAAATTATTTTCACCGGAGTTACGGTTTATTTTATATGATTTTCTAAAGATTTAAATGATTTTCTGAATTTAATTAATTATTTAAATTCGAATTATCCAGAATAGTGAATGATGGCGTCAGCATGACCTAAGCATGACATCAGCAGGTCAACAGGGGCTGACCAGTGTCAAACCTGACAGGTGGGTCCAGTGGGACCCACATGTCAGTGTCCCAGCTAATTATCCAGGGTTAATTTAAACTAACTAAACTAATTAGGATGTGGGGCCCAGTAGTCAGTGTCTATTAGTTTAACTAATTAACTTAATTAACTAATTAGCAGTTTATTCATTTATTTAAATTCGTTTATTAGGTGGGGCCCGCATGTCAGTGAGACAAGGGCGGCCATGTCAGCGTTGACCCAAGTCAACGGGTCAACAGGGGCCCGCGAGGGCCCACAGTCAGTGGCACGGGGGCGGGACCCACTGGCCACATCGGAGACCAACGCCGGCGAGACGAATCGCGGCGGCGACGGCTGGAACTTCGCCAGAGTCCGTCGGAAATCGCCCACGGTGCATCATTTCGCGCGCCACAACTTGCGTTCGAGAGCTAGGGAAAAATCGCGTCGAGCGGTGTGGTCGGAAGGGGCTGGGGGTTGCCAGAAATGACGCCGGCGATGACGTTTGCGGCGGCGGCATTCGGGTGGACTCGGCCGCGCGTGCACAGCTCGTTTTCGAGCGTACTAGGTAGCTAGGCGGCCCACTGGGAACTCCTGGAGTACGACGGGCAAAGTGGCGGAGCTCGGGCGGCACTGCACTAAGCAGTTCGCCGGCAATGGCAGCAACCGGAGCAACAGACGACGGCGGCTTCGCACGGGCTAGGGAACGAGCAAAAGAAGGAGGGAGGGGGGAAATGGAGCTCACCGCAGCGGTCACGATAGACCCACGACAGTTTCGGTGCAGCAGCGAGTCGCCGGAGACAGAGACGAACGGCGGCGGTCGGAGATGCGTTCGGAAGGGGTTCGGCACTGCAGGGCCTCCCCGCTTCGGCTGGAGCCACCAGACGAAGGAGCCGACCGCGGCGGAGCGGATGGACAGGTCCAAAGGCCGCGGGGTCGCCGGTGGCCGCGTCAGAGCACGGCGTGCGGCATCCGTTCCGCTCGGACAGAGAGGAAAAAGGGAGGGGAATGAGCGGGTGCGCGAGGGAGAGGCCAGGGAAGCGCCAGGGCTTGCCCTTATCCTCCACGAGGGCGAGGGAACGCGTTGTCGAGCGAGGAGAAGGGGGGCCAGGGGGCGAGCGCGAGCGCGCGCAGATTGCTCGACAGTGAGGCGCGCGGTGAGCAGTGAGGTAGGGGATGGCGCGGGGTGGGCCGGGCCGGCACTGTAGATGGTAGGCCTAAGTGCACAGTAGGGTCTTTAGGTCTTTTCCTTTTTCTCTTTTTATGTTTCTTTTCTTTTCTGTTTGCAAAATGTTTGAGCACCCAAATGAATTTTGCAAAATATGGGACTTGTTCTATTAAATGCTAGGCATTATCTACTACTGCCAAAAATTGGTTTGGAGACAATTGGAGTTCACACAAATTTTGTATCAAACAGAATGCATTAATCCTTGCTGTTTTGGTAATGTTAGAGCCACCTAATTAATTTATTAATTGTTGGTTACAATTTTAGAATAGTCTCTGGAATATTTGTTATTTATTGAACATTTTAGTTTCTGTTTTGAACAACTTTTATTTTCCACTTTAATTTAATTTGAAGTTTGAATTAGGAGTTTAAATGCAATATGATGCAAATGATGATTTGGCACTGTTAATCATGCTGACTTGTCATTATCAAAAGGTGATCACTGTGGCTAATGACATGGGGTGTTACAATTCTCCTCATCTATCAAGAATTCTCGTCTCGAGAATTAAGAGGAAGACTGAAAGAAAGTGGGGTATTCTTCGCGAAGACGATCCTCGTGTTCCCAAGTGGCTTCATCTTCAGAATGATTCGACCATTGAACTTTGAGGAATTTGATTGACTTTTGACGAGTCCGTTATTCAGCTTGATCAAGAATATGGATGGGATATTCTGGGTAAGACAGATCTTCCCATAATTCAAGCATTTCATGATCCACAGCTCGAATAGGATCCTTGAAGCAGCGACGGAGTTGTGATACATGAAAGACATCATGCACTTGAGAAAGATTTGGCGGCAATTGCAATTGATATGCTGCTTCTCCTCGATGGGCAAGAATACGGAACGGGCCAATGTAGCGAGGAGCTAACTTGACTTTGATTCCGAATCGATGAGTGCCTTTCAACGGAGTGACGCGAAGGTAAGCTTGCTCGCCAGGTTGATAGACCATTTCCTGGTGCTTTCGGTCATAGTTGCGCTTCTGACGAGACTGAGCAGTTTTCAGATGTTCACGAACAATGCGGACTTGTTCTTCAGCTTGCTGAACAATGTCCGGTCCGACGAGTGAGCGTTCCCCAGTTTCTGACCAATTCAGAGGGGTTCGACACTTACGTCCGTAAAGAACTTCAAATGGTGCCATCTTCAGACTAGCTTGATAGCTATTGTTGTAAGAAAATTCGGCATACGGGAGAGATTCTTCCCACTTCTTACCGAAGGAGATGATGCAAGCTCGAAGCATATCTTCGAGCACTTGATTAACTCGTTCGACTTGACCCTGAGACTGAGGGTGAAAAGCGGTACTGAAGGACAGATGAGTTCCCATAGCTTCTTGGAAACTATTCCAGAATCTGGAGGTGAAGAGGCTGCCACGATCAGAACTGATCTCCAACGGAACACCGTGGAGTGACACAATGCGGGAAACATACAAGTCTGCTAACTGACTAGCAGTGATTGTCTCCTTAACTGGCAGAAAGTGAGCAACCTTTGAGAATCGGTCAATGACGACAAAAATAGCATCATGACCCATCTGAGATCTGGGAAAACCAGTAATGAAATCCATTTGGACTTTGTCCCATTTCCATTCAGGAATTGCAAGGGGTTGCAGAGTTCCAGCAGGCCTTTGATGTTCTGCTTTAATGCGATGGCAAACGTCACACTCGGAAACATAATGAGCAATGTCTCGCTTCATATTAGGCCACCATTATCTCTGACAAATGTCACGGTACATCTTTGTGCTACCAGGATGAATTGACAGAGGAGTGTCATGAGCTTCTTTCATAACGTGTTCCCACTCATCCTTGAACTTGGGTACGAAGAGACGGTGTTGGAAGAATAGGATCCCATCATCATCAAGATGGAATTCCGATGGTTTTCCTTTTTTGAGGTATCACTTAATACTTTCAACTTCAGAGTCATACCGTTGCATAGTCTTAATGCTGTGCTCTAAATCTGGTTCCACAACCAGGGTATTGAGATAACCCTGTGGAACAATATGGAGGTTCAATTTGCGAAGCTCTTCATAAAGAACAGGTTGTGCTTCCTGAACCATAAGGTTGCTGCAATAAGCCTTGCGACTCAAAGCATCGGCCATTACATTAGCCTTGCCAGGGGTATATGAGATATTCATATCATAATCGGCAATTGTTTCGAGCCATCTTTGTTGACGAAGGTTCAGATCTGGTTGAGTATATAAATACTTCAAACTTTGATAATCCGTGTATATCTCGCAACGATTACAGAGAAGGTAATGTAGCCATAGCTTCAGAGCATAAATAACCGCAGAAAGTTCGAGATCATGCACTGGGTAATTTTTTTCATGAGGACGCAATTGTCGAGAGGCATAAGCAATCACCTTACGCTCTTGCATTAGGACACAGCCTAATCCTTGACGAGATGCATCACAGTATATCACGAAATCCTTTTGGGAATCCGGGGGTGCTAGGACTGGGGCAGATGTTAACTTATCTTTTAGTGTCTGAAAGCTTTCTTGATATTTTTCTGTCCACTCAAATTTAACACCTTTGTGGAGCAGATTCGTCAATGGTTTTGCAATCTTGGAAAAATTCTCAACGAATCGACGGCAATAACTAGCGAGTCCGAGAAAACTTCTGACTTGCTTGACATTCTTCGGGGGAGTCCAATCAAGAATAGCCTGAACTCGTTCGGGGTTAACAGCAATTCCATCCTTGGAAATCACATGACCAAGATAGGTCACTTCAGATAACCAGAATTCACACTTGGAGAATTTAGCATACAACTGATGTTCTCGTAGCTTCTCCAATACAAGCCGAAGATGTTCAGCATGTTCTTCTTCATTCTTGGAATATATAAGGATATCATCCAGATAAACTACGATGAATTTGTCGAGGTAATCCATGAAGATGTAGTTCATCAACCGGGAGAAGGTTGCTGGAGCATTTGTTAAGCCAAATGACATAACGGTGTACTCATAAGAGCCATATCGAGTAACAAAGGCAGTCTTCGGGATATCCTCTTCACGAACACGGATCTGATGATAACCCAACCTCAAGTCGAGTTTCGAGAAGACAAAGGATCCAGCAAGCTGATCATAAAGATCATTGATCCGGGGAAGTGGGTATTTATTCTGGATTGTGGCTTGGTTAATGGGCCGATAATCCTGAACCAATCGGTTAGTTCCATCCTTCTTCTTAATGAAGAGTGAAGGTGCTCCCCAAGCAGAGGAATTGGGGCGGATGAAACCTTTCTTAAGTGACTTGTCGATTTCTTCCTTAAGCTCAAGAAGGTGGTGCGGAGGCATCTTATAAGGACATTTTGCAATAGGGACAGTGCCAGGCTTCAAGTCAATGACAAACTCGACAGCCCTAGCCGGGGGTATTCCTGGAAGTTCTTCTGGAAAGACGTCCGAAAAATCTCGAATGACAGGAACGTTCTCGATTCCTTCCAGAGGTGAGGCGTTCAAAGCATTCAGAGCATATATCTGAGCTTCAGCATTCCGAGTAATTCAGGCGGTATAATTCACTATCTCGTCGGAGGGGTGAAGAAGTTGGATGACTTTAGTGGCACAATTGATCGAAGCAATGTGAGCTTTCAACCAATCCATTCCGAGTATGAGGTCTATGGTGGAAGACTTCAAGACGATGGGCGAGGCCAGAAATTCCAACCCTTTAATTTCGACGGTAACGTCAAGTGCTATCACATAAGCATGACAATGACCTCCGGGAGTTTTAATGACTAACGGAGTATGCATCTTCTCATATCGAATGCCATGCATGAATGCAAATTTTCCAGAGAGGAATGAATGTGATGCTCCTGAATCAAATAAAACAGAAGCAGGTATTGAGTTAACGAGGAGGGTACCCATCACAGTAGCAGGTTGATCATGGACTTCTTCAATATCAATGTTGTAAGCGTATCCACGACCATGTGCAGCAGACCCAGTATTATAGTTGCGGGCCTGATTGCTGCCACGACCATTGCCACGACCAGTACGAGGAAAAGCCAACTGATTCTGAGTCTGGCGGCAGTCTTTAGCCTGGTGACCTGGTTTGCGGCACTTGAAGCACAGACCATCTTCAGGACGAAGAGGAGCATTGTTTTGAATAGCTTGAGCTCTTGGCTGCATCGGTGGAGGAGGAGGCAGACGTGGTGCAGCATAGTTGTTCTTTGGCGCAGCGGCATTGGGACGGAACACGTTGTTGGGAATCCAGACTCGACGCTTCTGTGCTGAGCCCGAAGATGAGCTAGCATCATGATAGCGTTTCTGCGAGTCCTTATGCTTCATCTGAGCGGTCTCAACCAAAATAGCCTTGTTCACAAGAGTAGAAAAGTCGTTGAAGTCTTGAGGAGCAAGGGCAAGCTCGATGTCTGGGTGTAGTCCATTATGGAACTTCTCTTGTCTACGGGCATCTGTGGCGATGTCTTCTTCAGCATAGCGGGACAGGTCAAGGAATTCCCGCTGATAAGCTTCGACAGTCTTGTTGCCCTGAGTGAGGTTGCGGAACTGGGTCTTCATCCGTTCCATAATTGCCTGAGGGATGTAACATGCACGGAAAGCAGCCTGGAACTCATACCAGGTAACGACTGTTCCAGCAGGCAGTGTACGCTTGTGTGTGTCCCACCATTGAGCAGCGGGGCCCTTTAAGAATAAGGCCGCGAAGATGACGAAGTTGGCAGGGGCGACATTAGCAGACTCCATCTCATGAGTGATGTCGCGGAGCTAGTCATCAGCATCCAGTGGCTTGTCAGAGTTGCGGAACTGATTGGGGTTGAGTCGCATAAACTCTGTCAAAGTTATTGAAGCAGGGTTTTGGTTCTGGTTGTTCTGATGCGGAAACTGAGCCATGATTCCAGTCATGAACTGACGGTTAAGCTCGAACTGTTGCATCATAGCTGCCATATAGTTTGGCGGTGGTGGGCGTTCAGGGGTACCATGACCACGACCACCTGGTCTAACCATCCTGCTAAGTATCAACAGGGGGTAGTTTAGTAAAAGAAATTACGAGTGTTTAGCGACAAGCATGATGTAACTCAACAATTAAGTAGTGTAACAGATACATAGCAGTAGTCAATTAAGACATACAGATCCATACACAGAGTCGGGTACATGCAGACAGCATAACGGCGCAAATTCAAAAGCTAGACATACTAGGCGGCACGCAGGCACGCGGTAAGGAAGTACACAACGAGACATAGCAAAGGCTACATCAACGTCGGGGAAAACCATTGAAACGGGGTAACTGCGAGTGCGGACGACGAATGTTCGTCGCGGTAGGATCCTGCGCTCCATGTGCACTCTGATGCAGAATCCGGTCTTATCGAATGACAACTCGGAGCGAAAGGTTAAACAAAACAATGGAAAGGAAAATGATTATCAGACTAATCAGATCAATGACAGGGAAATCGCACAGATATCCAGCCCTCCGGGTAGATGGGATTTACGAGATCCTAAGTGTCGGCGTTAGTAAAATTTATTTAACCCGAATAGAAGAGAGATCAGAGTCCCAGAGTATAGATGAGGACCAAAAGATCCTAATACCACCCAGTTGGCGACGTGGGCCCATAAGCCACACAGCCAAGTTAGTAAATTAGTTTTTCGATGTCTAGACTCAACTTGGGCCAAGGAATTAGAAAGGGGCTTCCTACAGGCAGTCGGCTCTGATACCAACTTGTGGCGCCCCTGGCTCAATCGTGCACTAATCATACACGCAAACATGCACAATCAAGCACAGGGACTCACGGAAAGATATCACAACACAACTCTAACACAAATAAACAGAGATCCACAATATTACAGACCAGGGATCACGAGGATCCGAATACATAAGTCAGTCATACAAATATTATCTGAGTACAGACATAGTTAGACAAGTTTTGCCTTAAGAAGGCTAGCACAAAGAATGACTCTAGATCGAAAGGCGTTGGCCTCCTGCCTGGGAGCCTCCGATCCTACTCCTGGTCGGCTGGCTCGATCCAGTAGTAAGTGCCCTCTAGACCCTCCTGGTAGTAAGCTCCTGAGGTGGCATCTGGCTCCTAGACTCCATCGTCTGATGTATCATCAAGTAGGGGAATATGGGGAAAAAGAAGTAACAAAGCAACCGTAAGTACTCATCCGAAGTACTCAGCAAGCAAGGATCTACGCTACATATGCAACATTATCAAAGGGGAAAGGCTGTATATGTGGACTGGGCTGCAGAAATGCCAGAATAGAGAGAAGGCCTAGTCCTATCGAAGACTAGCATCTTCAAACATCTTCACAAGCCACTATCTTGCAGCAATAGAAGAGAGTAGAATAGCATTTTATTAAGCAAACATGTTGAAGTACAGCTTAAAGATCCTTCCTCGACTCCCTGCGAGAAAGCGATCCCGAAGCTTCAATTAAGTAATCAAGTATCCAGTTCAAATAGTAGATCGGGATATACAAACTGAGCGTCCTTTACCGTAGGACCGGCTATCGATAGATTATTCATCCCTGCAGGGGTGCACTACTGTTACCCAACACGCTCGATCAACTCTGGTCGGACACACTTGTTGGGTAATGCCCGGCCTCGGAAGATCAACATGAAGCAGCGCCCTACCTAGGCTCAGCAGAGAGGTCAGCACGCCGGACTAACCTATGCACCCAGAGGTCTTGCGCCATCGCCCTGGGCACCCTGCGCGTTGTGAGACTGGCCGGGGTGCAGGCGCGACACTGAACTCGTCAGTGGAGTATCCAGCCCAATCCCGACAATAAGCCCGCACGGTGAATCGTGACGTCTGACGAGCTTTCGGGAGAAACGTACATCGCAGAGGGCCCCATAACCATTATCCCGCGTGGTGGTAGTGCGTATAGGGCACGTCGACCCACTCAGATCACACACCCAAATCCAATAGGCTCATTTAGTATCACGCGGAGACAACCAGAGTCTCTGATGCTCCGCCACAATATCACACTCGAGTGCCCTTCCGGCACACCCGACATCATAGATCCCCAGCGGGTACCCACCAGGGTGGACCCGCCTGTAACAAAGGTCAAAGTAACCGTGTGGTCATAACATCAATGGGGAAACCACGAGGAATCACCCTCGGTGGATTCCACTCGATAAATCATCAGGGTGAATGTATGAGGCATCACCCTCGAGGTTCACACTGAGGGGTTGCACGACAGAGTCATATCGGGAGTGGAGAAGGAGGAATCACCCTCGATGACCACGACCGAACAGCTACACTGCAGAGTAATCATCAGGAGTGCGTTACGAGGTATCACCCTCGGCACTCGATAGTAACTATGCAGAGTCGTACAACTAAGGGGGTGAAGTGAGGTGTCGGTCTCTGGTCGATGATCACGTTGATCGAGTCGTCGATGATCAAGCAGGGGCAACAAAGGTAAGGTGGTGGGGGGTCACTGATGGTTCACTACCAACCTATACTAAGCAGTTAATCATAGGCAGGTAAGGTAACAGTGAACAGGTTACAAAAGCAGGCTATGCATCAGAATAGGAGCAAACAGTAACAGTAGCAAAATCTAATGCAAGCAGGAGAAATGGAATGGGTGATATCTGGATGCTCAAAGGGGGGGGGCTTGCCTGGTTACTCTGGCAAGAGAGAGGGGTCGTCAACGGGCTGCTCGTCTGTAGCGTAGTCGAACCCAGCTGCAGCGTCGTCGGTCTCGGCGTCTATCGAGAGAGAAGGAGGGGGAGAGAAACAATAAATTCACGGCAATAATGCAAACAATATGTATGACATGCCTAAATGATATGCCGGGGTGTTCTACTGCCTAACTAAATGATTTAGTTAATTTAGGAATTTATTCGGATTTATTTAATTAAAGTTGGGCACTATTCATTTATCGAAATCGGTCTAAAACTTTAATGTTCATATAGCTAGGGGCATCTGACAGGAATACGGAGGGCGTATTCGGGTTCGTATCGAAATTCTGAGCAACTTTCATATATAAATTATTTTCACCGGAGTTACGGTTTATTTTATATGATTTTCTAAAGATTTAAATGATTTTCTGAATTTAATTAATTATTTAAATTCGAATTATCCAGAATAGTGAATGATGGCGTCAGCATGACCTAAGCATGACATCAGCAGGTCAACAGGGGCTGACCAGTGTCAAACCTGACAGGTGGGTCCAGTGGGACCCACATGTCAGTGTCCCAGCTAATTATCCAGGGTTAATTTAAACTAACTAAACTAATTAGGATGTGGGGCCCAGTAGTCAGTGTCTATTAGTTTAACTAATTAACTTAATTAACTAATTAGCAGTTTATTCATTTATTTAAATTCGTTTATTAGGTGGGGCCCGCATGTCAGTGAGACAAGGGCGGCCATGTCAGCGTTGACCCAAGTCAACGGGTCAACAGGGGCCCGCGAGGGCCCACAGTCAGTGGCACGGGGGCGGGACCCACTGGCCACATCGGAGACCAACGCCGGCGAGACGAATCGCGGCGGCGACGGCTGGAACTTCGCCAGAGTCCGTCGGAAATCGCCCACGGTGCATCATTTCGCGCGCCACAACTTGCGTTCGAGAGCTAGGGAAAAATCGCGTCGAGCGGTGTGGTCGGAAGGGGCTGGGGGTTGCCAGAAATGACGCCGGCGATGACGTTTGCGGCGGCGGCATTCGGGTGGACTCGGCCGCGCGTGCACAGCTCGTTTTCGAGCGTACTAGGTAGCTAGGCGGCCCACTGGGAACTCCTGGAGTACGACGGGCAAAGTGGCGGAGCTCGGGCGGCACTGCACTAAGCAGTTCGCCGGCAATGGCAGCAACCGGAGCAACAGACGACGGCGGCTTCGCACGGGCTAGGGAACGAGCAAAAGAAGGAGGGAGGGGGGAAATGGAGCTCACCGCAGCGGTCACGATAGACCCACGACAGTTTCGGTGCAGCAGCGAGTCGCCGGAGACAGAGACGAACGGCGGCGGTCGGAGATGCGTTCGGAAGGGGTTCGGCACTGCAGGGCCTCCCCGCTTCGGCTGGAGCCACCAGACGAAGGAGCCGACCGCGGCGGAGCGGATGGACAGGTCCAAAGGCCGCGGGGTCGCCGGTGGCCGCGTCAGAGCACGGCGTGCGGCATCCGTTCCGCTCGGACAGAGAGGAAAAAGGGAGGGGAATGAGTGGGTGCGCGACGGAGAGGCCAGGGAAGCGCCAGGGCTAGCCCTTATCCTCCACGAGGGCGAGGGAACGCGTTGTCGAGCGAGGAGAAGGGGTGCCAGGGGGGCGAGCGCGGGCGCGCGCAGAGTGCTCGACAGCGAGGCGCGCGGTGAGCAGTGAGGTAGGGGATGGCGCGGGATGGGCCGGGCCGGCACTGTAGATGGTAGGCCTAAGTGCACAGTAGGGTCTTTAGGTCTTTTCCTTTTTCTCTTTTTCTGTCTCTTTTCTTTTCTGTTTGCAAAATGTTTGAGCATCCAAATGAATTTTGCAAAATATGGGACTTGTTCCATTAAATGCTAGGCATTATCTACTACTGCCAAAAATTAGTTTGAAGACAATTGGAGTTCACACAAATTTTGTATCAAACAGAATGCATTAATCCTTGTTGTTTTGGTACTGTTAGAGCCACCTAATTAATTTATTAATTGTTGGTTACAATTTTATAATAGTCTCTGGAATATTTGTTATTTATTGAACACTTTAGTTTCTGTTTTGAACAATTTTTATTTTTCATTTTAATTTAATTTGAAGTTTGAATTAGGAGTTTAAATGCAATATGATGCAAATGATGATTTGTCACTGTTAATCATGCTGACTTGTTATTATCAAAAGGTGATCACTGTGGCTAATGACATGGGGTGTTACAACCGGCACCCATCAATACAACGTCTATTGTATTGCAAACTCTCCGTCTACATAGAGCGAAGGACTATCATCAATCTTCATTATTATCGGGTTGGTGATCGTAGTGGTGAGTACTATTTTTTATGATGAAATACAGTTTGGGCCCGTAGTGGTGAGCACTATTTTTTTTACTGGTTTAGTCATTTGTGAAGCAAAATAACACAGAGCAAAATAAAATGAACAAGTGTGCATGCAAGTTAGGGTCGCAATCCTGATCGTTTACTCCGACCGAATAAAATGCGTGCTGCTAACAAGCTCTCTGCAATCTGCATATACGAATGACGAACCTGTTGCTACCTAGTTCAACAGATCGCGCAATCATATCCAGGAGTGCTGGACTCCCCGGGCAATGACTGCTATTGCCGCTCCAAGTCTGTTTCCTGGCCGGAGCGGGAGCCGGAGGCTCGCCTGCCAAACCAGCCCGGCCGCTCCAGCACGGACGGCTCTGACGTCGACGGCGTTTCATCGTCCATCATCTCAATTGGCTCGACGGCTGCTCATGCCGCAGCTCTCTCGCGCTGATCGGCGCCCGCGGCCCGCTCGACCTTCCCACGGCAGACCGGGCACGACGCGTTGGACAGGAGCCAGACGTCGACGCACTCCTGGTGGAACAGGTGCTTGCAGCTGGGGAGCTTCCTCACCGTCTCCCCCTCGTAGACGGCGCTGAGGCACACTGCGCACTCGTCCGGCGCCGATGCCGAGCTGTCCCGCCGGTACGGAAAGGACGGGAAGAGCGCGATGGTGGCGTCGTCGAGGCCGTGCTTGGGCTGTGGAGCCTGGGGCTGCCCTTGCAGGGGCTGTGCGCTGTGGCGCCGCGTGCGGCGAAGGTGGAGGAAGCGCAGGCAGAGGAAGATGACGACGAGGAAAAAGCAACAGGCGAAGGATGCCGCCAACGCGCTGAGCAGCGTCGCTGTGCTGCAGCACGGGGCCACGGCCTCTCCGGACTGAAACGGCGGGATGTATGAAGACATGGTGGTGGTGGAGGAAATGGCTTTGTGATTCCGAAGCTACAGCTAGCTGTATATATATGCAGACAGTTTGGTGATCTCAAAATTTAGGATCGTTCTCTTGCTGGTGCAGATCATTTAGGTATGTATGCCGACTATTTCAGATATACTACAGTAATTTGACTTGAGATGAAAATTGCATCACGCACGTATGTCTCTTTTAAATATGGCACTGAAATTTATACATATGGCTCATTTATGCTGCTGGCTTATCAATAGATTATATGTGATGATGTTGTGGACAACATGTCAACGCTTTGCCTAGTATATATTTCAGTAGATTATGAAAAGTTCTTTAGCTGAACTGATTTTAAATACTTCTACCTTCTCTTCTTTTTTTTTTTGAGTTCTAAATAGACTATGTTTTTACATCCCAAGACATATTAGATGGCAATGATTCAATTGATAATAGAGTTGACCTACCAGACAGAGTAATAGATTTCCAGTTGCTTTAAACTAAGCACGACATAGTGCAAGAGCCACGAACTTAGCTTTACTACATTTTCAATATGAAGGTTGAACGGGCTATATTCTCGTGTTTTCCATTGGAGGCAGAGATGCCTCTTGACTTGAGATATATATCACTTGATATAAACTAACCTCTTTGTCCATAATGATGTGGAATTGCCTGCACGAATGGCCAAACCTGTTTTTGATGTCGCTGTTGTTGACTTTTTGATGAGGTGTGTATATATTTAAATGTTCTGAAAAGAATGTTGATATATCTGTAACACCGGGAAATAATAAAAAACGATCATATCATCAATGAATTTTTCTACTAGTTGACACTTACATAGAAAATACATGCAACATATTAGGGCATCTCCAACGCCGACCCGCAAATCTCCCGCAACCGTCCGGACCTCGCTGTCCGGACCGCAGAAGCCATCCAACGCGGGCATGTATCGGTCCGCGACGCGGTCCGGACGTGTTTTCTCTCGCAAACTAGAGACAAACGTGGCGAGAAGGGGGGGGGGGGGGGGGAGGGGGGGGAGGGGGAGGGGGGGGGAGGTTTGCGTGAGTCTAGACACGAGAAACGTCGCTCTCTACCACCCAGTCCACCTAAAAGGAAGGCAGAGCCCGCGCTTTTGTAGCATCATGCACTGTTTCCGCATTAAAATCCCCCACTTCTCTTCTTCCATTCCCTGCCGCGCTCCGTCCAATTCCCGCTCTTTTCTCCCACCCTCTCCTTCCTTCCGCCGACGACGCATGGAACTGTCGGAGAACCTATCACTGGTACAACGAGCTGCTACACAAACGGGTTTTAAACCGTCGCCAGGCGAGTGTGGGCGATAGGGGGTCCTTCCCACACGACCCAAAAACCGTCGGGGGTAGGCCCTCCGGTCACACACGCTGGACAAAATGAGCTCGTGTGCGATCAGGCTAGCCATCGCATACACTTATACATGCCCAATCGTTTTTGTTCGTAAGTACATCCCACACATTGAATCCCAGAGAAACGTTTCCTTTCGTATGTATATCCTACATAGTGAATCCTAGACAAACGCTTCCGTTCGTCTGCACATTCCACACAGTGAATCCCACACAAACGTTTTCGTTCGTCTGCACATCCCTGATGTCTACTACACAACTTGTTCTTGTAGACTCGTGTTGGGCCTCCAAGTGCAGAGTTTTGTAGGACAGTAGCAAATTTTCGTCAAGTGGGTGACCTAAGGATTATCAATCCGTGGGAGACGTAGGATGAAGATGGTCTCTCTCAAACAACCTTGCAACCAAATAACAAAGAGTCTCTTGTGTCCTCAACACACCAAATAGAATGGTAAATTGTATAGGTGCACTAGTTCGACGAAGAGATGGTGATACAAGTGTAGTAACGATAGTAGATATTTATTTTTGTAAGAGTAACAATAAAAACAGCAAGGTAGCAAGTAATAAAAGTGAGCACAAACGGTATTGCAATGCTTGAAAATGAGGCATATGGTTCATACTTTCACTAGTGCAATCTCTCAACAATGCTAACATAATTGGATAATATAACCATCCCTCAACATGCGATGAAGAATCACTCCAAAGTTCTTATCTAGCGGAGAACATAAGAAGAAATTGTTTGTAGGGTACAAAACCACCTTAAAGTTATCCTTTCCGATCGATCTATCCAAGAGTTTGTACTAAAATAACATCAAGTTATCCTTTCCGATCAATCTATCTAAGAGTTCGTACTAAAATAACACCATATGATACACATCAACCAACTCTAATGTCACCTAGATACTCCAATGCCACCACGAGCATCCGTGAGTTGATTATACGATATGCATCAAACAATTTCAGATTCATAATACTCAATCCAACACAAAGAACCTCAAAGAGTGCCCCAAGATTTCTACCGGAGAAACAAGGACGAAAACGTGCATCAACCCCTATGCATAGATTACCCCCCTCCCCCCCAATGTCACCTTGGGAATCCGCGAGTTGAGTGCCAAAACATATATCAAGTGAATCAATATGATACCCCAATGTCACCACGGGTATTCATAGCAAGACATACATCAAGTGCTCTCAAATCCATAAAAGTATTGAATCCGATAAGAACGAAATCTCAAAGGAAAAACTCAATTCATCACAACAAGATAGAGAGGGAAAAGCACCATATGATCCAACTATATTAACAAAGCTCGCGATACATCAAGATCGTGCCAACTCAAGAACACGAGAGAGATAGAGAGATAGAGAGAGAGAGAGAGATTAAACACATAGCTACTGGTACAAACCCTCAGCCTCGAGGGTGGACTACTCCCTCCTCATCATGGTGGCCGTCGGGATGATGAAGATGGCCTCCGGTGATGATTTCCCCCTTCGACACGGTGCTGAAACAGGGTCTAGATTGGATTTTCGTGGCTACAGAGGCTTGCAGTGGCGGAACTTCTGATCTAGGTTAACTTTCGGAGGTTTCTGAATATATAGGATTTTTTGGCGTCGGTTTCACGCGAAGATGGGCCACGAGTAGCCCACAAGGTACCAGGGCGAGCCAGCCCCACCTGGCACGCCCTGGTGCCTTGTGGGGCCCTTATGTCTCTTCTGGCCCTCCCATGAAGCTTCTAGTGCCTCTTTTCTTCCAAAAAAATCGTCAAAAAGTTTCTCTGTATTTAGAGAACTTTGATTTCTGCACAAAAAACAACACCACGGTAGTTCTGCTGAAAACAACGTCAGTCCGGGTTAGTTCCACTCAAATCATACCAAAACCATATAAAATTGTTGTAAACATGGCATGAATGCTTCATAAATTATAGATACGTTGGAGACGTACCAGCATCCCCAAGCTTAATTTCTACTCGTCCTCGAGTAGGTAAATGATAAAAGAAATAATTTATGAAGTGTGAATGCTAGCATAGTGCATAAGTTTGATCAATGATAATTTCAATCACTTTTCCTAGCATCATAATATCAACTCTTTCTCATATAACTTATCATGATAAAGTAGCAATTGAAAACGGAATTTTTGTTCTGGAATGCTACCTATCATATTCATCATATACTCTTTCTTTTGTAGCACAGACATTTGGACTTGAATGATTCAAAGCAATAGTCTATAATTTGACATGAGGACATCAATACTCAAGCATATCAACAAGCAACCATGTCTTTCAAAATATTAACACTAAAGAAAGCTATCCCTAGCCTATTATGCTCAATCGTTGATCCATTCATGAAACACACTCGAATATTAACTATGGCCAATGCACAAGTATGACAATAGTGTTCCCTAGTTGGTGCTTTATAAGAGAAGATGGAGACTCAATAAAAATAAAAAATGCATAAAGTAAATAGATAGGCCCTTCGCAGAGGGAAGCGGAGATTTGTAGAGGTGCCAGAGCTCAAAGCTTAAATTGAGAGATACAATTGTTTTGAGAGGCATGCTTTTCCTGTCAACGAAAACAACCGAGAATTCCCAATATCTTCCATGGTAGGTAAATCATAGGCGGTTCCCAAACATAAAAGGGATAATTAGTTTTATACCCTTAGTTGTGTCCCCCTCGTCAGGATTGCCCCTAATTTTTGAAAACGCGTGGTCTTGCCCAACCCACTTTGGCGTCTTGTGATTTTTCCCTTTGACCATTTGACCGTCACTTTGAAAACTTCATAACTAATTCATACTAAATCATAAAAATGCAAATAAGATATCAAAATGTTCGAAAAAACATCACATGTATGTCAATGTCACTTGCATTCATGACAAAAGTGTTGGTAATAGCCCATCCGAGTTTTAGCTCTTATGAACCACCATGAACAGTAAAATCAAAAAAAAAATCAAAAAAAGGGTTGGTGGCAAAGAATGACAAATGTTTTAAGTGCTTGCCAAGTTTCATTAGGGAATGACATTCGTGGAAGTCGAGGCAAAAAAAATCTATTTTTGAGTGTTGATTATTTTTTTGCCACGACTTCCACGAATGTCATTCCCTGATGAAACTTGGCAAACACTTAAAACATTTGTCATTCTTTGCCACAACTTTTTTTTGGATTTTTTTTAAAAAAAATAGATTTTATGGTTCATGGTGGTATCATAAGAGCTAAAACTTGGATGGGCACTTACCAACACTTTTGTCATGAATGCAAGTGACATTGACATATAGGTGATGGTTTTCCGAACATTTTGGTATCTTATTTGTATTTTTTTGATTTAGTATGAATTAATTATGAAGTTTTCAAAGTGACGGTCAAAGGGCAAAAGCACAAGACGCCAAAGTGGGTTAGGCAAGACCACATGTTTTCAAAGATTAGGGGCAATCCTGACGAGGGGGACACAACTAAGGGTATAAAACCAATTATCCCACATTAAAATAAAGTTTATTTCTTTTTCCATCATCCTTTCATAATCCATGGCTAGCCGTATCCACGGGTGCCTTCCATACCAACACTTTCCAAGGAATTTATTATTTGACAATATAAAGTAAAAATTTTACATTTCGGGACTGGGCATCCCTATTACCTGCCACACTCTCGTGCAATGACAAGTGAATAAACACTCATCTTGAGAATAACATACCTAGCATGGAAAATATCGGCCACCCCGTGCCGCTTCATGAGCGGTACGGGCACATAAAAAGGAAATTCATTTTGAAAATTAGAGTTGGCACATACAAATTTACTTGGAACGACATGGAAATACCACATATAGGTAGATATGGTGGACTCATTTGGCACAACTTGGTTTAGGATTTTGGATGCACAAGCAGTATTCCCGCTTAGTACAAATGAAGGCTAGCAAATAGATTGAGAAGCGACCAACCAAGAAACAAAAACGATAAAAAAACGAGCATTAAACATAACTAACACTGAACAATGCACCACAAGTAGGATATAACTTCATTGAATAACTATTGACTTTCGTGCTTGCGTAGGGAATCACAAACCTTAACACCAATATTCCTACTAAAGCACAATTACTCACCAACATGACTCACATATTACTATCTCCATATCTCAAAACTATTGCAAGGAATCAAACTTATCATATCCAATGATCTACATGAAAGTTTTTATTATATCCTTATTGGATATTCATCATATTAGGACCAATTTCATAGCTTGTGCAAATTTTCATCACTATTATAAACTCTCAAGATAATATAAGTGAAGCATGAGAGTGTTCGACAAACTACTCCAAAAAGATATAAGTGAAGATCAAGTGAGTACTTTAAGTAAATAGATAGCTATGTGAGGACTCCCTCCCATTTAAGAATTTCAGATCTTAAGTATTTTATTCAAACAACAAACAAAAAAATAAAATGGTATTCCAAGAATAGCATACATCATGTGAAGAAGCAAAAACTTAGGCTCAACCGAGGCTAACCGATAATTGTTGATGAAGAAAGGTGGGATGCCTACCGGGGCATCCCCAAGCTTAGATGCTTGAGACTTCTTGAAATGTTATCTTGGGATGCCTTGGGCATCCCCAATATTGAGCTTTTGTGTCTCCTTAATTCCTTTTATATCATGGTTTCCCTAAATCTTAAAAACTTCATCCACACAAAACTCAACAAGAACTCATGAGATAAGTTAGTATAAATCAATGCAATAACCTTATCATTCTATACTGTAGCAAATCACTAAAATTATTAAACATTGCATACTAAATTCCTCTGCATATTTAATACTCCTATCCTCAAATAGAATCATTAAACAAGCAAACATATGCAAACAATGCAAACATAACATCAATCTGTCTAAACAGGACAGTCTGAAAAGAGTGCAATTATACTAATACTTCCAAAACTCCAAAAATTCTGAAAAATTACCAAACTGTAGAAAATTTGTCATATATCACTGTGTAAAAATTTCAAGATTTTATCATGTTCTGAATATTCACAAATATTCAAAACATTACAACAAACTTTCTGTTTTCAAACAGCAACATATAGACTTGCAAAATAAGCATGGTAAAGGCTATCCTTGACACTTTTATTTAAATAAAAGATATAAAACATTATTATAAATAATAGCAAGCAAATTATAATAAAATAAAATGATGGTCCAAGCAAAACACATATCATGTGACGAATAAAAATTTAGCCCCAAGTAAGGTTACCGATAATGTTGGAGACGAAAGAGGGGATGTCTTCCAGGGCATCCCCAAGCTTAGTTGCTTGGATATTCCTTGAATATTACCTTGGGGTTCCTTAGGAATACCCAAGCTTAGGGTCTTGTCACTCCTTATTCTGCTCATATCGATATCTCACCCAAAACTTGAAAACTTCAATCACACAAAACTTAACGGAACTTCGTGAGATGGGTTAGCATAGTAAAACAAATCATTCACTTGAGTAATGGCAAAGACAAGATTCATAATTGTTTCCTCATAAATCCTACTGTACTCTATAATTTCCAAAATTTATATTAAGCAATATAAGCCATAGAAACCATAAAACAAGCAAACTATACATTGCAAACAGAATCTGTCAAAAACAGAATTGTCTGTAAAGATCTGAATAATGACTATACTTCTGCAACTTCAAATATTCTGAAAAATTAGGAAAACGTAGGAAATTTGTATAAAAATTATATGTTAAAAATTCATAATTTTTCGACGCTCCAGTGAGTTTTAACAATTCTGTTACTGGGTGCAAAAGTTTCTGTTTTTGCACAGAATCAAGTCAACTATCATCCACACTATCCCAAAGGCTTTACTTGGCACTTTATTGAAACAAAAGCTATAAAAAATGATTACTACAGTAGCCTGATCATGTGAACATACAAAAACAGTAGGGGTAAATGTTGGGTTGTCGCCCAACAAGCGCTTTTCTTTAATGCCTTTTTAGCTAGGCCTGATGATTTCAATGATGTTCACATAAAAGATAAGAATTGAAATATAAAGAGAGCATCATGAATCACATGACAAGCACATTTAAGCATAACCCACTTCCTATGCATAGGGATTTTGTGAGCAAACAAGTTATGGGAACAACAGTCAACTAGCATAGGAAGGTAAAACAAGTGCAACTTCAAAACTTTGAACATAAAGAGAGGAAACTTGGTATTATTGAAATATGTAGAAGCATATATTCCTCTCTCATAATAATTTTCAGTAGCATCATGAATGAATTTAACAATATAACTATCACATAAAGCATTATTTTTATGATCCACAAGCACAGAAAATTTATTACTCTTCACATAAGCAATTTTCCTCTCATTCATAGTGGTGGGAGCAAACTCAACAAAATAACTATCATGAGATACTTGGTTGGGAAAATTGAAATCATGATGACAAGTTTCATGGTTATCCTTATTATTTATAGCATACATCTCATCACCATAATCATCATAGATAGAAACTTTGTTGTCATAATAAATTGGAACCTCTTCCAAAATAGTGGATTCATCATTAAATAAAGTCATGACCTCTCCAAATCCACTTTCATAATTATCACAATAAGATTCAACAGCCTCCAAAATAGTGGGATCATTAGTATCTAGAGTTGACACTCTTCCAAATCCACTTTCATTAATATAATCATCATAAATAGGAGGCATGCTATCATCATAATAAATTTTCTCATCAAAACTTGGGGGACTAAAAATATCATCTTCATCAAACATAGCATCCCCAAGCTTATGGCTTTGCATATCATTAGCATCATGGATATTAAAAGAATTCATACTAGCAACAATGCAATCATGCTCATCATACAAAGATTTTATGCCAAACATTTTATTGAATTCTTCTTCTATCAATTGAGCACAATTTTCCTTTCCATCATTTTCAAGAAAGACATGGTAAAGACGAATAATATGAAGCCACCTCAATTCCATTATTTTTGTAGTTTTGTTTTTACGAACCAAACTAGTGATAAAACAAGAAACTAAAATATTAAATTACAAGATCTAAAGATATACCTTCAAGCACTCACCTCCCCGGCAACGGTGCTAGAAAAGAGCTTGATGTCTACTACACAACTTGTTCTTGTAGACTCATGTTGGGCCTCCAAGCGCAGAGTTTAGTAGGACAGTAGCAAATTTCCCTCAACTGGATGACCTAAGGTTTATCAATCCGTGGGAGGCGTAGGATGAAGATGGTCTCTTTCAAACAACCCTGCAACCAAATAACAAAGAGTCTCTTGTGTCCCCAACACACCAAATACAATGGTAAATTGTATAGGTGCACTAGTTCGGCGAAGAGGTGGTGATACAAGTGTAGTAATGATAGTAGATATTGATTTTTCTAATAGTACCAATAAAAACAGCAAGGTAGCAAGTACCAAAAGTGAGCACAAATGGTATTGCAATGCATGAAAATGAGGCCTCGGGTTCATACTTTCACTAGTGCAATCTCTCAACAATGCTATCATAATTGGATCATATAACCATCCCTCAACATGCGATGAAGAATCACTCCAAAGTTCTTATCTAGCGGAGAACATAAGAAGAAATTGTTTGTAGGGTATGAAACCACCTCAAAGTTATCCTTTCTGATCGATCTATCCAAGAGTTCGTACTAAACTAACACCAAGTTATCCTTTCCGATCGATCTATCTAAGAGTTCGTACTAAAATAACACCATATGATACACATCAACCAACTCTAATGTCACCTAGATACTCCAATGTCACCACGAGCATCCGTGAGTTGATTATATGATATGCATGAAACAATTTCAGATTCATAATGCTCAATCCAACACAAAGAACCTCAAAGAGTGCCCCAGGATTTTTACCGGAGAAACAAGGACGAAAACGTGCATCAACCCCTATGCATAGATTATCCCAATGTTACCTCAAGAATCCGCGAGTTGAGTGCCGAAACACATATCAAGTAAAGCAATATGATACCCCATTGTCACCACGAGTATTCATAGCAAGACATACATCAAGTGCTCTCAAATCCATAAAATTATTCAATCCGATAAGAACGAAATCTCAAAGGGAAAACCCAATTCATCACAACAAGATAGAGAGGGGAAAACACCATATGATCCATCTATATTAACAAAGCTCGCGATACATCACGATTGTGCCAACTCAAGAACACGAGAGAGAGAGAGATTAAAAACATAGCTACTGGTACAAACCCTCAGCCCCGAGGGTGGACTACTCCCTGCTCATCATGGTGGCCGCGGGGATGATGAAGATGGCCTCCGGTGATGATTTCCCCCTCTAGCAGGGTGCCCGGACATGGTCTAGATTGGCTTTTCGTGGCTACAGAGGCTTGTGGCGGCGGAACTTCTGATCTAGGTTAACTTTCGAAGGTTTCTGAATATATAGGATTTTTTGGCGTCGGTTTCACGCGAAGATGGGTCACGAATAGCCCACAAGGTACCAGGGTGAGCCAGCCGCACCTGGCACGCCCTGGTGCCTTATGGGGCCCTCGTGGCTCTTCTGGCCCTCCCACGAAGCTTCTAGTGCCTCTTTTCTTCCAAAAAAAATCATCAAAAAGTTTTGATGCATTTGGAAAACTTTGATTTCTGCACAAAAAACAACACCACGGTAGTTCTGCTGAAAACAGCGTCAGTCCGGGTTAGTTCCATTCAAATCATACCAAACCATATGAAATTGTTGTAAACATGGCATGAATACTTCATAAATTATAGATACGTTGGAGACGTATCAATCCCACACAGTGAATCCCAGACAAACGTTTCCATTCGTATGTACATCCCACACAGTTTTATGTACAACCTCGTGTGTGATAGGCGTAACGATCACACACACTCTGCCTTCGTTAACCGTTTGCTTTATTCAACTATATCACACACAATTTCATGAAGAAAACTGTATGGCATTGGGCTATCCATCACACACGCTTTTACTGCTAGAACTGTTTGTAAAGTTCCATGACCCATTTAGCAGGTTTATTAGTTTACAATTAATAATTCCAGTATTACGAAAAATCACATTTCATATCGAACAGTTGTTTGCCAATTTCATATCAGGCACATAAATATATTTTAACATCACAGTACGATAGCTACATGACAACAACACAGTACGGCATATAGCTAGTTCACCTTCACAAGCACAGTATTAGAACAATATATTCATTACCCTAATCGACTGATGCATGATCAGCCAAGTTCATCTTCTCCACCTCTGCTTTCAGTTCAATAAGAATCTGTTTTGCACTGACCAACTGGGAAAGTGCCTCCTCCTTCGCCAACACCATCTTAGCAAAGTCTAATTTAAAAAATCTAAGCTCATTCTCCATCTTCCTCTTTTTTTCCCGCATCTTGAAATATTCTTCAACGTTGACAACACTTTCTCTAAGCCTATCTCTGTTCTCTTCCTCATACATGTTCCAGAGCTTTGCTAGGCACATCTTCAAAGGCTGTGGTCACTCTTGATCAACCCACTCCAGGTAAGAACACTTCCGTTCATCCTATAATATTTAAAACTAAATCAGTAACAATTGTAGGGAAAATGGGTTTCTAGCAACATAGAAAATCACCACATACATATTTTGAAAAACTAAAGAAACCATTTTAATTATGACATATTTTCTCAAAAAGATCAATGTGCAAATGAATTAATATCTACTGAGATAACAACCAAATTCAGAAACATCACAAGCTATAATTAACTGCAACAACGCTACTAGTTCTTAGTCATGTACTATAAATAACAAATTGAACATTTTATGAGTAAGCTAAATATACATGCAACAACATAGCGACAGTGTTTGGATAACATCAAATTGATTCTAACAGGTGTGTACATGCACAAATTTACTAACATAGAACTAATAGCACTAAGGCCGTCCACTATGTATGCCAAAACCAGTGTCAAGACAACTGTTCTACATTTTGCACCGGTCCCCTGCACTGCCGAGCCTATACCAGAGAAAAAATCCATGGAATCGGACTCCCGAGCACCTAGTTGCTCCGATGCCCAGTTCCTTCGTGCCATAAAGTTTTAGTATTTTACTGCTTGGCTGCTCGGATGTGTGGAGAAAAGTTGGCTACACAAACTGTTGAAGTGGTGCCAAATAATTTTCTATTGGCACCGCTGATGAGATGGCAAAATTTTAAGATACTAGGTTGAAACTGTGACACTGTCTTAATCACATCGAGCATAAGATAGCATAGTGAGAGTGTCTGAATCACATCGAACAAATGATAACAATGAAAGTGGGGCTAACCTTCTCTGCACATGCCAGAAACTTCCTCCCACTGTCCACAGATTCAAACGCAACTAGCTTCACACATGGAGATTGATGGTGACAACGAGCAGGCAGATCTTCAGCCATGCCGCTCCATTCATTGCAAGTGATTGTCCTAGGCAGCTACAAGAGGAAGAAATGACTTAAATCGGCCGCCGGGTTAAAATACTTAATTCCAAATCATAACCTGAGAGAGAGAGAAGAGAGGCATACCCGGGTGGTGAAAGAGTTGTCGGAGGAGGAGGAACCGCTGGAGAGGTCATTGAAGAAGACCATGGCGACCGCGGCGATCGGATGCGAGACGGCGAGAGCGAGGAAGCAAGCAAGGAAGCGGATATAGCTTGTGAAGGAAGGAAGGAGGAAACAAGGGAAATGAGACTTGTGGTCAGGGAGAAAAGGGGGTGGGGAGGGGGAGAAGAGTTAGATATTTCGGTGGTAGGCCAAAAATTTCGAAAGGTGGAGGGAAACTTTGCGCGCGATGCTGCCGGACACCATTCACTTTGAACGAATGTGTGCATCACAAACGATTCTTCTGCTTTACGCTCATGCGATGAGTTTGATCATTCAAATTTTGGTTGAAATTTCCCTGGGTACTGTGCTCATCCATGTCATTGCATAATTTAACATCGCTTGCTAATTTGGGTACACAAAAGAGCCTACAACACACAGAGAACACTTACTGAATCGAGCAGTTTTAGTAATTAAACAGAGCCAGTTGACCTAAACATTGCTCTAACAAAAGACCTGCATTATAAACAAAGGCTAAGTATGCCTAATTTTAACAAAGCCGTCGGCACGCCGCCCTATGCCTCGTCGGTGTAAGATGAGACGTCGATGACTTGTCCGGGCGACAAGCCGCCGTTGGTGGGCTCCGCGTTTCCCAGGCTGAAGTCGACCGTGTCATCGTCCTCGTCCTCGGCGCCGCCCTCAAGGTTGTCGTACTTGTAGTAGTGGCTCGTGTTGGTACTCCACCGCCGATTCCTCGATGGACAGGCTCTTCTCTACCTCCTCCTCAGCCATGCACAACTCCTCCTCCTGGCGGTCCTCGTCTCCGCCGCCTCCTGCATCTCCAACTCCCGCTCGGCGATCTCATGAGGAAGCAGGTGCTCCATGGCCTTCGCCGCCTTTTTAGACGTGGGTTGCATGCTGGATTCCGAGGAGGCCTGGAATATCTTGGCGTGGGCGTCCTCGATCTTGGCGTGGATGGCCTCGACCCGGGCCAGGGCGACATCGGCGGCACTGACGGCTGCTCGAGCGCTCTCGGCGTTTGCAGTCGTCGTCGCAGCAGCTGCTGCAGCCGTCTCGGCTACTGCAGCTGCCCTGTCGGCTGCCGTAGACGCCCTCTCGGAGGATGCGGCCGCGCTCTCGGCGCAGGCGGCGACGCTCGGGGAGGACGCGGCCACCGTACGGGCCCTCACGAAGCGTCTCCACGGCGTCATTCTTTGCAAGAAGGGACTGGGGAATGGGGATCGGGGTTTCATGGATTTGGGGGTTACCGGCACTAGAGCAGACGAAGCTGATGGAGTAAGACTTAAATAGACCCACGAATTTTTCATCGCAAACGGTTCGTACAACAAACTGTGTGTGATGTTGTTGGTTTTTTGTAATAGCTGTGAAAGACGAATTTGGAGTATAGTGGCAACGGATAGTGTTTTAAATGTACAAGAAAATTTGGTACCGTTAAAATATACTAACACAATTGTCATGTTAAAATTTGGAAATTATAAGGGTCCATTTGACCTTTTTAAGACATTTAAATGATTTTATAGTCATTTAATGACCGTAATTCAAATTTGAACTACATGTACATGCAACAGCTAACCATAATGGTTTGAAAAATCATATTTGTGTACTTGTGTGTGAGTTAATTCCATGTGCAGTAAATTGGAAGGAATTTTCAAACATATTGGTGTCACGGCTTGGACACAAGCATCGAGTGCCATGGCATTTAAATTCCAAAAAATTCAAAAATGATCAGAAATACATGAAACCTTGCTTGATGTAATGGCATGGCACCAAGATGGTGTGATAAAAAAATTGTCCTGTTTGGCGAAAGTTTGGACACACACCCCTCACAAACCGGAGCAAACTCAATAGAAGGCTCGTGGTTCCTAGAGGGAACAATGCATGTTTGATGATGAACCGATGATAGCTTCCTCTTATGGCCTTCAAACTTTTTCTACCGTTAACATGCACTAATACAACTGTCATGTTAAAATTTGGAAATTATAAGGGTTCATCTGGCCTTTTTAAGACATTTAAGTGATTTTATAGCCATTTAATGGCCGTAATTCAAATTTGAACTACATGTACATGCAACAGCTAACCATAACGGTTTAAAAAAATCATATTTATGTACTTGTGTGCGAGTTAATTCCATGTGCAGTAAACTGGAAGGAATTTTCAAACATATTGGTGTCACGGCTTGGACACAAGCATCGAGTGCCATGGGTTTTAAATTCCAAAAAATTCAAAAATGACCAGATTTACATGAAACCTTGTTTGACGTAATGGCATGGCGTCAAGATGCTGTGGTGAAAAAATTGGCCTATTTGGCGAAAGTTTGGACAAACACCCCTCACAAACTCAATAGAAGGCTCGTGGTCCCGAGAGGGAACAATGCATGTTTGATGACGAACTGGCGGTAGCTTCCTCTTATGGCCTTCAAACTTTTTCTACTGTTAACGTGCACTAATACAACTGTCATGTTAAAATTCAGAAATTATAAGGGTTCATCTGGCCTTTTTAAGACATTTAAGTGATTTTCTAGCCATTTAATGACCGTAATTAAAATTTGAACTACATGTACATGCAACAGCACTAACCATAACGGTTTGAAAAATCATATTTGTGTACTTGTGTGCGAGTTAATTCCATGTGCAGTAAATTGTAAGGAATTTTCAAACATATTGGTGTCACGGCTTGGACAAAAGCATCCAGTGCCATGGTAACACAAAATAAGCATCCATGCCCTATATGAGTAAAAAAATGTAAATATCTCGCAAGACAACCGGGCCCCACATGATTGGCACTCTATTTCGCGCCTCGAGGCTTGGAAGGTGAGTGGTGTGGGTTATTAATCAGACGAGGTTATGTATTGGAAACCGTCAGTGATTAAATTCACACACGGCTTTTGCTGCGGGAATCGTGTGCAAGAAACTACAGTACTCGTAAATTCCGGCGACCGGCGTGTGTACTGTTCCTGTCAATCTAGATTCTGGCCGCCAATAAATACTACCTTGCTCATGTCGTACCGCCTGCATTCTCATCTACATCCCATCCTCCCTCCCCCCCCCCTCCCCCTCTCTCTCTCTCACAAATCTCTGCCATGGTGGCGCCGATCTGCCCATGCGTCGATGAGGAGGCGCCGCCCCCCGAGGATGTTCAGTCGAAGAGCAGCGTCGAGGAGGACCCCTACGCGTCGCCGGACGAGGTTGCCCCGGACCCACCAACTTTGGAGTGGTTTTGGGGCCAGTACAATCTTTGTCTATGGAAGTCGCTGCCGCGGGCTGAGAAAGCTAGGCAAGTGGCGTTCAAGAAGGAGATGGCGGAGGAGGAAGCGATGTACCAGGCGGCCTGTGAAGCCCGTGAGGCCGCCTGGAAAAAGGAGGCGGTGGAGCTTTCGGGGCGGGCGCGTCGACATGCGGAGGAGGTGTACAAAGACAGGTACTTCGCTAGGAAGGCCAAAGGCGGTAGGCGCCTCATCGCTACGTGGAGGTGGGCCCATAAGCTCTAGCGTGCCACCGACGAGGAGCTCTGGTGGGCGCCCAATGAAATGGCAAGATCGTTCATGCTCGTCCGCCAGCAAGAGGCAGATCGGTATGTCAAGCACTGCGAGGTGGAGGAGGCAGAGTACTGCCTCCGCGCTGGGAAGACGCCGCGCACCAGGGAGCTGCTGGCGAGGGGCTGCCGGAATACTGCCCCCCTAAGGAGGGATTATTAGTTTTAGTATTGTTTGTTTTCAATTTTCTGCATTGTACATAGTAGTTAAGTATCATCACGTATTATGTGATGATATTATATATATTCTGTGAAGAACCAATGAACAATTAATATATATATATATTATGAATTCCATTTTTCTATATGTTTTCGTATACTAATTTTTATCTAACTGTTATCATCCACATATACAGAATGGAAAGCATATATACACACACATTGAAACAGAACAATATATAAGAACGGAAAACAGAGTACACACATTGAAACAGAGCAATATTATGATTGTTGTGAATACATAGCGACCCACGTCGAAACAACTCAACAAAATAAAATGCGTCCATGACCAGCAGCCCTTGCCTACGGTAGCTCTTGGCTCTGCCTAAACTCGTGCAGGCGTTCATCCAAGCGGTCGACACGCTCGCGGTACATCTGGAGCGCGTTTTTGAGCTCCAAGTTGGCTATTTCATCGGAGATCACCAGCTCGAGGATGCGACAGCCATGTTCCTCTACTGCGCCTAGGTGGACACTTGGGCCAAGGAGGCGGTCGAGCCTAGCGACCAACGCGTTGGCATCGAGCAGGCCGCGGACAAGGCGAACGACGTGACCCATGCGAACGGCGCGGAGGGCGTCAGGTGCAAGTACGGCGCGGCCGGCCTCTGGTGCAAGTACGCCGCAGACGGCCTCTGCCCACTCCTGGCGAGGAATGGGGCTACTCACGGGCCATGTACCCAGTTGCTACGCCCTATCGACAGCAGGCAAGCGCCGATGGATCCGTTCTTGCTGTGCGGTGTGCCGCGCCTCTCGCTCTGCGGCGCTCCAACGGTCTCGCTGTGGGGCGAGCCACATCCTATCGGCACGGACGTGCCTAGCTTGCTCTGCGGCGCACCATCAATCATGTTGTGATGCGAGCTGCAGCCTCTCGGTGTTGACATGCCAATCTTGATCCGCCGCGCTGAAGCGCCGTGCGCCAAGGGTCTGCTCAACCCTGCTCGACGGGCCGTGGTGCCTTCTCGTTCTCCTCGTCGAGGAGGTTGATGGTAGAGGCAGTGCTTCGCTGGGTTGGCATGCTTGGAAAAGGTGGATGGGCTGGGCTACGCTTGTTGCCTCGGTGTGTCGCGCGCCGCCTAGGTTTATGTGCAATATCGCTGGGTGGCGGCGGGAAACCGATGAGGAAATGGCGGGAAACTGTGGCGAGTTCATAAAACGCCATCAATTAATGGAAACTTAGTATAGAAGGAACATCGAGCTAGCACGACACGTGTGAGCACATTGCCCGCCCAATGCTATGATCCATATACTTGTGTGCCCAACAGAGCAAACTATTCACAGTAAAGAATAATGTTCTGTACATAGAGAGCGTAGATGTTGTGCAAACAGAGCAAATCATGGAAAATGATTAAACTAAGGAACAGGTCGATGATGATTTCAAGAATGGCAGACAATAATTTACCAGCAAGCGTCGTTTGCCAAGAACACACACAGCTTATTAGCAGGAAATGTCTTTGTTATTATTGGTCTTCCCACACAATTAGCCGGTGCACCCCTGTCAGTTGCCCGAGTTCATCTCACCGTGCACACATTTCTGATTCCGGACTTGTTTGCCACGTATCACACACATCTTGTTTACATGAAACGTTTCTGTTCTCTTGGCTCAACACAAATAGTTCGTTCGAGTGAACTGTATGCCCTCTATCGCACACACCTTGATCTGGGTGACCATTTCTGTTGTGTTCCCTAATCACAAACAGTTCATCCGAGTGAACTGTATGCCGTATATCACACACACCTTCATCTGGCTGCCCATTTCTGTTGTTCAAGCTCATCGCAAACAGTTCTTTGGAGGGAACCGTATGCCACGCATCACACACACAACTATAATCTGAATCATGTTTGATGTCTCCGCCATCGCAAACGTTTCATGTCATTTTTTATGGTTTTTACATCACCGTTTGCGATTAATGCATCACACATAGTTTCCTCGAAGGGTGTCTGATTGTAGTGTCATGTTTGGACCATCCTGCAGTAGTGTATCAGAGATGGAGCCGGTGGAGGTGCCGGAGGATCCGAGCATCACCCTTGCGCAGAAGATCAGCTCAACGACACGGCTGAAAGGATCGATATGGTTGACTAGAGGGGGGTGAATAGGCAACTACCAATTTTTCTTTTCTTTAACAAGTTAGGGTTAGCAACAAATAGGTTGTATAGATATGCAACTAGGTGAACAACCTATATGATGCTAGCAATAACAACACCATAAGCAAGCAAGATAAACAACACAAGTAAAGGTAAGAGATAACCACAAGTGGAGTCGGGGGACACGAGGATGTGTTACCGAAGTTCTTTCCCTTTGAGAGGAAGTACGTCTCTGTTGGAACGGCGTGGAGGCACAATGCTCCCCAAGAAGCCACTAGGGCCACCGTATTCTCCTCGCACCCTCACACAATGCGAGATGCCGTGATTCCACTAGTGGTGCCCTTCAAGGCGACAACCGTACCTTTAGAAACAAGGTTGGGGCTCTCTCCACAACTGAATTGGAGGCTCCCAACACCACCACAGAGCTTCACCACAATGGAATGTGGCTCTGAGGTGACATCTTCCGTCTAGGGTGCCCAAACACCCAAGAGTAACAAAATCCACACAAGAAAGTATGGGGGAATCAAATTTCCTGTGGAAGTGTAGATCTAGGTCACCTCCTTCAATCTCTAGCAAATCAACAAGTTTGAGTGGCTAGAAAGAGAGATCGGGCAAGAAAGCTTGGAGGGCATTAATGGAGGAGAGAGAGAGAGGCAAGAGGTAAAGACGTAGGTGGAAGAACCACCCCTTAAATAGGTCCCCCCAAATCCAACCGTTACAGCAGTTTTTACACTGCAGCGGTACAACCGCTATGACTGCCAGTACAACCAGAAAACACGGGTACCTTGCAGAAACCCTACCCAGCGGTACAACCGGTGCAGAGCCCGGTAGTACCGGTTGGTAGGACCAACCGGAACAACCGCTCCACCACCGCCCAACAACCACTTCATGTCAGAGAGGATTCACCCTCATAGCGGTAGTTGGGGCGGTGGATGCACCGGTACAACCGCCAGGCATAAGTACGGGTGGTGGCTAAGTCCCAAGCGGTACAACCACTCTGGAATACCGGTAGTACCACTCAACAAGAATTGACCGTAACAACCGGTCCACCACCGCCCAATAACCGCTCCACACCAGAACCTGGTCCGGTGGTAGGGCGGTATAGGGCCGGTTTAACCGCCTGAAGCTGCTCTCGAGGTTGGCCAGACTAAAGGCAGTACAAACGCCCGGAGGCAGTGGTACAACCGCTGGCATCACCCTGAGAGCAGCAAACCCTAGGGTATCATCCCCTGGGCGATAGCTGCATCGGACGTACCTGCCGAGCGGTACAGCCGCTCGGCCAAGCGATACAACCGCCTAGGAACAAAAACTGCTACCAATGTAAGAATTGAAGACCTCTCTCTCGACGAGCAGAAGGATATGTGATGGGTGAAATAAGGAATGTGTACGTGTATTGATTCACCCAATACCTTCCGATGTGGATTACCTCTTAATAGTACTGGTTCCCTACGACCAAAGAAATAAACACGTAGAGAAAACCGTCTTTGATCTTTTCTGTCCGGAGGGAATGCCTAATTATCTTGTACCCAATATAGTGTACCTAAAGAACTTGGCACACGATTAGACCACAAGGTGATTTGTCATCATCACCAACACACAAAGGCGGGAAATGCCCTAACAGCGGCAAACTCGGTGCATCAAAGCGAAGGCCGCAAAGGAGGAGAAGCTCAAGAAGCGGTTGGCTGCCGTTGGGCCTGGTGGTGGTGATGGGAATGGAGGTCGTGGTGGTCGGTGCGGTCGTGGCGGACACCGCCAGATAGGCGCGCCCACAGTACAGATGGTGCCGTGGCCAGAGCTTTACAATCCTTCGTACTACTACGCCGCCAAGCAGTTCAGAACCCCCGTCGGTACGGTGCCTTACATCGTCGACGTTAACGTGGATAGGGAGATGCTTGACATCATTCACGACGGAGGAGGAGGGGGGTATGAGGACGGGCAGGTGGAAGACTTGGATCCCATCTAGTCCGGCAACTACCAGCAGCAGTCCTACACCCAAACGGCCATGCAGCAGTCCTACACCTAGACCGGCGATGGCACACATCAATAGCAGCATTGGGCCACCAGAGATCAGCAGCCCGATGGGGAGGAGGAGGAGGACGGCGACGATGATGATCCGGATGATAAATCCTGCAATCTGAAAAAGAAAGGTGGAGGAGAAAGCTTCAACATGTGGGAGGACGAGCTATTGTGCAATTCATGGTTGTCCACTAGCATTGATCCGATCCATGACATGGAGCAAAAGGGTACAACCTTTTGGAGGAATATTCACATATGGTTCCATGAACACAAGCATTTCGCACCCTACTCCGACGCGGTCATCCGCAACCGTGAATGGAAGTCCCTCAACCATCGATGGTACACCATCCAATATGTCGTGTCCAAGTATTGCGGGCACTTGAAGCATCTCATCACACGGTCGCCTAGCGATGCACAAATCACTGAGCAAGTAAGTTGATCACAAGCCAGATATGCTTTAGTTTTGTTGATCACCTAGCCGGACATGCATTGTTTTCTTGCTCACTAAACGGATATGCATTGTCGACATTGTTTCACTTTGTAGCCTACTCGTGCTTGTGTGGTGTACAAGAAGTTGGAGAAGAAGTCCTTCACCGTCATGCATTGTTGGTTGAAGTTGAATGGGAAACCAAAGTGGAACCTTTTCATTGCCAAGATGTGACACCCCGACTTAATCGTGCACTAATCATACAAGCAAATGCGCACGATCAAGATCAGAGACTCATGGGAAGATATCGCAACACAACTCTAGACACAAATTTAAAATAATACAAGCTTCATATTACAAGCCAGGGGCCTCGAGGGCTCGAATAAAAACGAGCCAGCGGAAGCAACAATATCTTAGTACAGACATAAGGTAAACAAGTCTACCTTAAGAAGGCTAGCACAAACATTAACATGGATCGAAAAGGAAAGGCCTCCTGCCTGGGAGCCTCCTAACTACTCCTAGTCATCGGTGGCCTCCACGTAGTAGTTGGCACCCTCGGGGTAGTAGTAGTAGTCATCGGTGGTGTCATCTGGCTCCTGGGATCCGTCATCTGATCGCAACAATCGGGTATGGGGAAAAAGAGCTAGCAAAGCAACCGTGAGTACTCATCTGAAGTACTCGCAAGACTTACATCAGATCTATGCTAAGTATGCATCAGTATCAAAGGAATGGGGCTGTATCTTTGGACTAGACTGCAGAATGCCAGAAGAGAGGGAAAGCCTAGCCTATCGAAGACTAGCATCTTCAAGCATCTTGCAGCATCAGAAGAGATAAGAGTAACGTATCATAAGTTATAAGTATGTTGTAACATCCACACCCAGAGATCCTTTCTCGACTCTCTGCAAGAAAGCAATCCCGGAGCCATCATATCCATTTCACATCGCCAATATCCAGTTCTAGTTGTATAGATCGGGATACAACTCCGAGCATCTGTTACCGTGGACACGACTATTCGAATAGATATACTTCCCTGCAGGGGTGCACCAACTTACCCAACACGCTCGATCAACTCCGGCCGGGCACACCATCAGGTCATGACTGGCCTCGGCCGATTAATGATCGCTCGTATCCGCGGCAGTATTTCCCCGAAGATGAAGGGATGATGCAGTACAACTTCGGTAGGTATTTCCCTTAGTTATGAAACCAAGGTTATCAAACCAGTAGGAGAACCAAGCAACACTACGTAAACAGTACCTGCACACAAAGAACAAATACTTGCAACCCGACGCGTAACAGGGGTTATCAATCCCTCACGGGTAAAAGATACATTGGTTTGTATGATTTTGGATAAATAGATCTCTCGATAAAACAAAATAAAACAAATAAAGAAAAAGTGCAGCAAGGTATTTTTGGACTTTTAGGATAATAGATCTGAAAAAAAAGCAAATAAAAATAGATCTCAAAGCAAATATGATAAAGAATAGACCCGGGGCCGTAGATTTCACTAGTGGCTTCTCTCGAGAAAAATAGCATACGGCGGGTAAACTAATTACTGTTGGGCCATTGATAGAACTTCAAATAATTATGACGATATCCAGGCAATGATCATTATATAGGCATCACGTCCAAGATTAGTAGACCGACTCCTGCCTGCATCTACTACTATTACTCCACACATCGACCGCTATCCAGCATGCATCTAGTGTATTAAGTTCATGGAAAAACGGAGTAATGCAATAAGAACGATGGCATGATGTAGACAAGATCTATTCATGTAGGAATAGACCCCATCTTGTTATCCTTAATAGCAATGATCAATACATGTCTTGCTACCCCTTCTGTCACTGGGAAAGAACACCGCACGACCGAACCCATCACAAAGCACCTCTTCCCATGGCAAGAAAAATCGATCTAGTTGGCCTAACTAAACAAAAGGTTGGAAGAAGAAATACGAGGCTATAAGTAATCATGCATATAAGAGATCAAAGAAACTCAAATAACTTTCATGGATAAATAGATCTGATCATAAACTCAAAGTTCATCGGATCCCAACAAACACACCGCAAAAAGAGTTACATCAAATAGATCTCCAAGAGACCATTGTATTGAGAATCAAGAGAGAAAGAGAGGAAGCCATCTAGCTACTAACTACGGACCCGTAGGTCTACAATGAACTACTCACGCATCATCGGAGAGGCACCAATGAGGATGATGAACCCCTCCGTGATGGTGTCTAGATTGGATCTGGTGTTTCTGGAACTTGCGCCGGCTGGAATTGTGTTTCGTCGACTTCCCTAGGGTTTTTGGATTTTTGGGGTATTTATAGAGCAAAGAGGCGGTGCGGGAGGCGGCCGAGGTGGGCACAACCCACCAGGGCACGCCCAGGTGGGTTGTGCTCCCCTCGGAGCCCCCCTCTGGTACTTCTTTGGCACAACAGGTGTCTTCTGGTCCAGAAAAATTCTCCAAAAAGTTTCGCTGCGTTTGGACTCCGTTTGGTATTGATTTTCTGCGAACTAAAAAACAAGCAAAAAAACAGCAACTGGCACTGGGCACTATGTCAATAGGTTAGTCCCAAAAAATGATATAAAGTTGCTATAAAATGATTGTAAAACATTCAAAAATGATAATATAACAGCATGGAGCAAGCAAAAATTATAGATACGTTGGAGACGTATCAGCATCCCCAAGCTTAATTCCTACTCATCCTCAAGTAGGTAAATGATAAAAACAGAATTTTTGATGTGGATTGTTGCCTAACATGTTCATCACATATTATTTTCTTTTGTAGCATGGACATTTGGGCTTTTATATGGTTCAAAGCAATAGTCTAGTTTTGACATGAAGATTTCAATACTCAAGCATATCAACAAGAAACCATGTCTTTCAAAATATCAACACTAAAGCAAGTTATCCGTGGCCCATCATGCTCAATCATTGATCCATTCATGAAACACACTCGCATATTAGCTACACCCAATGCTCAAGTACGATCATAGTGCCCCCTAGTTTGTGCTTTATAAGAGAAGATGGAGACTCAAATAAAAATAAAAATTGCATAAAGTAAATAGAAAGGCCCTTCGCAGAGGGAAGTAGGGATTTGTAGAGGTGCCAGAGCTCAAAGCGAAAAAATAGAGATAAAACATTTTGGGTGGCATGCTTTTCCTGTCAACGAAAACGATCGAGTAGTTCCCAATACTTTCCATGCTAGATATATCATAGGCGGTTCCCAAACAGAAAATAAGGTTTATTCCTTTTTCCACCATACTTTCATATTCCACGGCTAGCCGTATCCACAGGTGCCGTCCATACCAACACTTTCCAAGGAATTTATTATTTGACAACATAAAGTAAATTCATTTTTCATTTTGGGACTGGGCATCCCTAATACCTTGGCCGTACTCTCGTGCAATGGCAAGTGAATAAACACTCATCTTGAGAATAACACATCTAGCATGGAAAAATATCAGCCACCCCCTACCGTTTCATGAGCGGTACAAGCACACAAAAAGGAAAATTATTTTGAAAATTAGAGATGGCACATACAAATTTGCTTAGAACGGCATGGAAATTCCGCATATAGGTAGGTATGGTGGACTCATATGACAAAACTGGGTTTAAGGGTTTTGGACGCACAAGTAGTATTCCTACGTAGTACAAGCGAAGGCTAGCAAAAAGATTGAGAAGCATCCAACCAAGAAACGAAAAATCACATAAGCGAGCATTAAGCATAACTAACACCGAATAATGCACCACAAGTAGGATGTAATTTCATTGCATAACTATTGACTTTCATGCTTGCATAGGGAATCACAAACCTTAACACCAATATTCTTACTCAAGCATAATTACTCACCAACATGACTCACATATCACTATCATCATATCGCAAAACTATTACAAAGAATCAAGTTTATTTTGTCCAATGATCGTCATGAAAGTTTTTATTATATCCCTCTTGAATATCTATCACTTTGGGACTAGTTTCATATGTTGCTTTTGATAGCTCAAACAAATCTAAGTGAAGAACATGAGCATACATTTTTTCATCTCTCAAAATAATATAAGTGAAGCATGAGATAATTTCTTCAAGAATTTACTAACTCTCAAATAAATCTAAGTGAAGCATGAGAGCATTTCTTCAAAAATATTAAAGCACACCGTGCTCAAAAAGATATAAGTGAAGCACTAGAGCAATTCCATAGCTCAAAAAATTTAAGTGAAGCATAAAGAGCAATTCTAACAAATCATAGCATAATTTTGTCTCTCTCAAAGAGGTGTGTTCAGCAAGGATACTTGACACAAACTAAAAATTAAAACAAGCAAAGGCTCATATAATACAAGACGCTCCAAGAAAAACTCATGATGTGTGACAAATAAAAATATAGCTCAAAGTAAAATACCAATGGTCGTTAGAAGAAAGAGGGGATGCCACTCGAGGCATCCCCAAGCTTAGCTGATTGTTTGTCCTTGAATATTGCCTTGGGGTGCCATGGGCATCCCCAAGCTTAGGCTCTTCTTACTCCTTAGTCCTTCATCCATCGTGATCTCACCCAAAACTTGAAAACTTCAATCACACAAAACTCAACAAAACCTTCGTGAGATCCGTTAGTATAAGAAAACCAATCTTTACTTTAAGTACTATAGAAAACCCATTAAAATTTTGTTATTGCATTATATATACTGTATTCAAACTTTACCATGGCTTATACCCCCCGATACAATCCATAGATTCATCAAAAATAAGCACACAATGCAAAGAAAACAGAATCTGTCAAAAACAGAACAGTCTGTAAACACTCGAATTTTACTCACACTGCTGTAACTCCAAAATTTCTGAAACATTAGGAAAACATAGGAAATTTCTATATAAATCCTGTGTAAAAAATTCAAAATGTTTCGTCACTTCTGTAAATCTGGATAATTATTTTACTGGATGCAAAAGTTTCTGTTTTTCAACAGGATCAAATCAACTATCACCAAAGCTATCCCAAAGGCTTTACTTGGCACAAACACTAATTAAAACATAAAAAACACAATCATAACAGAGGCATAATTGTGCAGACACTCAAGAACAGAAATAAAAAGGCAAAAAATAAATTTTATTCATTGGTTTGACTCCCAACAAACGCTATCGTTTTATGCCCCTAGCTAGGCATAATGCATAGATCTAAGTATTGTCATCTTTAGTTCTAGATCCATAGGATTCCCTCATGATTGATTCATATGGTGGCTTAATTATTATTCTAGGGAAGTGTTCCATTCCCTTTCTTAGTGGAAATTGAAATTTAATATTGCCTTCTTTCATATCAATCACGACACCAATAGTACGTAAAAACGGTCTACTAGTATAATTGGACAAGACGGATTGCAATCAATATCAAGAAAAATAAAATCTATGGGCACATAATTCCTACTTGCAAGAATAAGAACATCATTAATTCTTCCCATAGTATTTTTAATAGTAGAATCCACCAATATTGGTAAGACCAAGCACATCACATAAAGACTTCAGAATTGTGGAAACACTAGCACCCAAATCACATAAAGCAAAACACTCATAATTTTTAATCTTAACTTTGATGGTAGGTTCCCATTCATCATGTAATTTCCTAGGAATTGAGATTTCTAATTCCAACTTTTCTTCCAAAGCTTTCATCATGGCATCAACAATATGTTTAGTAAAAGCTTTATTTTGTTCATAAGCATGGGGTGAATTAATCATGGATTGCAACAAAGAAATACAATCAATCAAAGAGCAATTATCATAATTAAAGTCTTTGTAATCCAAAAGAGTGGGCATATCACTAGTTAAAGTTTTGACCTCTCCAAACCCACTTTTATCAAAAAAAATCAAGATTTTCACCCTCCAAATTATCGGGATGCCTTCTAACTAAAGTTGACTCTTCTTCCGTCCCTTTATCATCAATTTTAATTTTACTAAACAAGGAATCAATAGAAGAAACACCAATCACTTTAAGATCTTCATCATTTTTATGAAAGCAATCACTAGAAAATGCTCTTTCTAAAAATTCTCTTTTAGCTCTAAGCATAGCGGTTCTTTTCTGACTTTCATCCATAGAAACATACAAAGCTTTAATTGATTCCTCAACTTTGGGTACAAAAAATTTCAACTTGAGATTTTCTACATCATGAGAAATTCTATCAATGCTTCTAGACATATCATCAATCTTATTCAACTTTTCTTCTATCGTATTATTGAAAACTTTTTGAGCATTGATAAACTCTTTAATATTATTCTCAAGATCAGAGGTGTTCCTATTATTATTATAAGAAGGATTACCATAGGAACCACCATAATTATTAGAGGAATTTCCAGGAAATGGCCTAGGATTAAAATTACCTCTATATTGTTATTAAAATTGTTTCACGAGACAAAATTCACATCTACGGAATCAATATTTAGCTCAATCAAAGTAGACAAAGTCACATCATTAAGATCAATAGGAGCACTTTTATTAGCAACCAATTTCATAAGAGCATCAACCTTTTCACTCAATGAATCAATTTCTTCAACCGAATTAACTTTTTTCCTAGTAGGTGCTCTTTCGGTATGCCATTATGAATAATTTTCCATAATAATATCAAGCAATTTAGTAGCTTCACCAAAAGTAATTTCCATAAAAGTACCACCCGCGGCGGAATCTAAAAGATTTCTAGAAACAAAATTCAATCCCGCATAAAAATTTTGTATGGTCATCCAAAGATTTAAACCATGAGTAGGACAATTTCTTAGCATCAATTTCATTCTTTCCCAAGATTGTGCAACATGTTCATGCTCAAGTTGCTTAAAATTCATGATCTGAGTTCTAAGGGAAATAATTTTTGTGGGCAGAAAATATTTAGTAATGAAAGCATCTTTGCATTTATCCCAAGAATCAATACTATTGCGAGGCAAAGAAGAAAACCAAATTTTTGCACGATCTCGCAAAGAAAACGGAAATAATTTCAACTTCACAATATCATTGTCCACATCTTTTTTCTTTTGCATATCGCATAATTCTACGAATGTGTTAAGATGGGACGCGGCACCCTCATTAGGAGTACCGGAAAACTGATCTTTCATAACAAGATTCAACAAAGCGGCATTAATATCACAAGATTCCGCACTAGTGGCGGGAGGAGCAATCGGAGTGCTAATAAAATCATTATTGTTGGTATTGGAAAAACCACACAACTTGGTGTTCTCTTGAGTCATCGTGACTACGCAAACAAGATTGCACACAAAAACAGATCTGACGAGAAAACGGCGAACGAAAAAGAGGGCGAATAAAACAGCAAATTTTTGTGAAGTGGGGGAGATGAAAACGAGAGTCAAATGGAAAATAATATAAATTGCAAGGAGATGAGATTTGTGATTAGGAACCTGATAGATGTGGATGATGTCTCCCCGGCAGTGGTGCCAGAAATCCTTTCTTGATGGCTCGAATCCGCGTCAGTATTTCCCCGTAGAGGAAGGGATGATGCAGTACAGCTTCGGTAGGTATTTCCCTCAGTTATGAAACCAAGGTTATCGAACCAGTAGGAGAACCAAGCAACACTATGTAAACGGTACCTGCACACAAAGAACAAATACTTGCAACCCGATGCGTAAGAGGGGTTGTCAATCCCTCACGTGTAAAAGATAGATTGGTTTGTCTGATTTTGGATAAATAGATCTCTTGATAAAACAAAATAAAATAAATAAGGAAAAAGTGCAGCAAGGTATTTTTGGATTTTTAGGATAATAGATCTGAAAACAAAAGCAAATAAAAATAGATCTCAAAGCAAATATGATAAAGAATAGACCCGGGGGCCGTAGATTTCACTAGCGGCTTCTCTCGAGAAAAATAGCATACGACGGGTAAACAAATTACTGTTGGGCAATTGATAGAACTTCAAATAATTATGATGATATCCAGGCAATGATCATTATATAGGCATCACGTCCAATATTAGTAGACCGGCTCCTGCCTGCATCTACTACTATTACTCCACACATCGACCGCTATCCAGCATGCATCTAGTGTATTAAGTTCATGGAAAAACGGAGTAATGCAATAAGAATGATGACATGATGTAGACAAGATATATTCATGTAGGAATAGACCCCATCTTGTTATAATTAATAGCAACGATCAATACGTGTCTTGCTGCCCCTTCTGTGACTGGGAAAGAACACCGCACGACCGAACCCATCACAAAGCACCTCTTCCCATGGCAAGAAAAATCGATCTAGTTGGCCTAACTAAACCAAAGATTTGAAGAAGAAATACGAGGCTATAAGTAATCATGCATATAAGAGATCAAAGAAACTCAAATAACTTTCATGGATAAATAGATCTGATCATAAACTAGTTCATCGGATCCCAACAAACACACCGCAAAAAGAGTTACATCAAATAGATCTCCAAGAGACCATTGTATTGAGAATCAAAAGAGAGAGAGGAAGCCATCTAGCTACTAACTACGGATCCGTAGGTCTACAATGAACTACTCACGCATCATCGGAGAGGCACCAATGAGGATGATGAACCCCTCCGTGATGGTGTCTAGATTGGATCTGATGTTTCTGGAACTTGCGGCGGCTGGAATTGTGTTTCATCGACTCCCCTAGGGTTTTTGGATTTTCGGGGTATTTATAGAGCAAAGAGGCGGTGCGGGAGGCGACCGAGGTGGGCACAACCCACCAGGGCACACCTGGTGGGTTGTGCTCCCCTTGGAGCCCCCCTCTGGAACTTCTTTGGCCCAACAGGTATCTTCCAGTCCAGAAAAATTCTCCAAAAAGTTTCGATGCGTTTGGACTCCGTTTGGTATTGATTTTCTGCGAAGTAAAAAACAAGCAAAAAACAGCAACTGGCACTGGGCACTATGTCAATAGGTTAGTCCCAAAAAATGATATAAATTTGCTATAAAGTTATTGTAAAACATCCAAAAATGATAATATAATAGCATGGAACAAGCAAAAATTATAGATACGTTGGAGACGTATCAATCAAAACGTCGTAGTCCTACCTAGGCTCAACAGAGAGGCCAGCACGCCGGTCTACATCCTAAGCACGCAGGGGTCTTGGGCCCATCAACCTTTGCACTCCTACACATTGCGTACGCGGCCGATGAGCAGACCTAGCCCCCTTATACAAGCACAGCCATAAGCAGTCCAACCCGGCGCGCGGCGCTCAGTCACTGACGTCCGAAGAGCTTCGGCTGATACATACGACACTGAGTGCCCATACTTATTCCTGCGTGGTGGTCAGTGCGAAAAGGCCAGAGGCCTACTCGGATCAAATATCCAAACCGTTAGTGTCTTGAGAGCGCCCAGTAACGATCAATGATCCACGATATGTGATCCCGTCGCCCCGTCTCACGGACTTACGGCAAGGGCTAAGAATGCCCGGCCGCGCCGCGTAGAAATCTCGCGGGTACCCTCCAAGTCAACCCGACTTCACATCAACTCGCGGGTACCCTCACAGTCAACCCAACTCGCAAGAGACTGTCGGGAACTCAGGTCCACCTCAACCGGGGTGGTACCGCCTGTCCCTTCAGTCCCGCAGAAACAATAACTCTCACGGGTACCCCTCGGGGCCGACCCGTCTTTATCATGGTTCTGGGGTTAAAGTCAAAGTAACTGTGTGTCCATAACAACAAGGGAGAATCCGAGGAATCGCCCTCGATTGATTCCACTTGATGTAACCATCAAGTTGAACTTGGAGGAATCACCCTCGAAGGGTTCACACTTGAGGTGTTGCACGACAGAGTCGTCATCGGGGGTGGTGAAGAAGGAATCACCCTTCGTAATCCATGACTGATTAGCTACACCACAGAGATATCATCAGGAGTGTGTTATGAGGTATCACCCTCGGCACTCGATAGTACCTTTGCAGAGTCGTACAACTAAGGGGGTGATGTGATGTGCCGGGCTCTGGACATCGACCACGTTGATCAAGTCATCGATCATAAAGCGGGGGCAACTAGGACAAGGTGAGGGGTCACTGGTGAATCACTAACCAACCTATACTAAGCAGATAGGATAAGCAGGTAAGGTACAAAAGTAGGCTATGCATCATAATAGGAGCAATCAAATACATTAGCAAAATCTAATGCAAGCATGAGAAAGAATGGAATGGGCGATATAGGAATGATCAAGGGGGGTTTGCTTGCCTGGAAGCTCTATGGCAAGGGGCTGCACGTCAGGGGTGTCAGTAGCAGCATCAGCCTCGAGGTCTACCGGGATAAGAGGGGGAAGAAACAATAAATATAAAGCAGACAGATGCATCACTAAGCATGACATGACAATAAGCAGTGCAAGGGGTGACCTAACGCAGGGCTACACATTACAGACGATGAGGGAAAACATCTGGGAATGTTTTCCCAGAGTTTGGCATTTTTGGACAGATGAATCGGAGGGGAAGGATCCATGTTCACTATGCTGGAGGCATGTGACAGATGAACGGATATAATATTCGGATTCGTTGTATTTTTGTGAGCAACTTTCATATATAAATTATTTTCATCCGAGTTACAGTTTAATTTCTATTAATTTTTAAAGTTTTATTAATATTCTAGAATTTCTGGACTTTTAAAACTTAATCAAAATAAAATCGTAAATGCTATGGGTACAGAGAAGTGTACCCAGCATCTCACACTTTCTGCATGACAGGTGCGGCCCCAGTGCTGAGTCAGCAGCTGACTCAGCCAATCTTATCCACATGAACAGTGCGGGTGGGTCCCACCTATAAGTGTCTCATCTTTATATTTTTTTTCCTTTTTCTTTTCTTTTCTCTCTTTTTTTTTATTTGGCCCGGCCCCACTGGCTAGGGGCACAGCTGGCTGGCTGGACTCGCATGCGCGTACAGTGCACGGCGGCCATGGCCATAGCCAGAGGGGGCGCGGGACACCAGCGGCCAGGGGCCGTGCGAGGGCGGTCGGCTGTGGCGGGCGGAGGCGGGGCGGTCGGCCGGGCGCAGCGACGCAGCAGTGCAGGGTGCGGGCGTGGCCGGGCGGCTGACGGGGCGAGGCCAGGGGGAGGCAGCGCATGACAGGGCCGGGGTGGTTCGAACGAGAGCGGGCGACGGCGGCCGAGCAGCAGTAGGGAAAGGCAAGGCCATGCGAGGGTGCGGGCGAGAGCAGTCGCAGTGGCACTAGGCAGCAGCAGCAGCAGCGGGTTGGGGGAGAGTCACGGCGGGCAGTACACAAACGGGCGTGGCGCGATCGCCGTGAGGACGCGCGGCAGGGAGCGGGCGATAGCGAGCAGGGGCGCGGCGAGCGCACAACACAGGGGCAGTCTGGCATGGCCTAGGGCGTGGCGGACGCGGTCGGCGGGGGACAGCACGCGCACGCGCGAGCGACAACAGGCACACGCGGGTGCGGGCACGCACGGCCAAGGCAGCGGCGTGCAAGAGCTCGTGCTCCGACGGCCATGGCGAGCTACGGGAGACGGCAAACAGTGACCGAACCAAAGGGAAACTGGGTGGGAGGAAGCGCAGCTCACCGCGGAGCTCGGTGACGCGCTCGGAGAGGCCGGGGACGGCACGACAGTGACGCAATCGACGGCGAGGTGCAGCGGCTGTGCGTGGAGAAGATGCCTCGATGGCGGCGATGCAACGCTCCCCCGCTTGAGCTGCTGCTTGTACTCGATGAAGATGAGGCGGGCGGAGCTCCTCGACGTCTTCATGTGGCTCGGGGAGGTCCCAGAGCACGGCTATGAGGCGGCGGCAGCGACAGAGCATCGGGCGACGGCACGATCTGGAATGAGAGAACGAGGGAAGGGGTTACTGGAGGGCTAGGGTTTGCTAGGGGGTTCGCCGGTGACCTTATCCGCGCGGGACGGCAGCGGATGGCCGGCACATGGCCATCCTGGCCATGGGCGGCCGCACAGCGCCTCTGTGAACAGAGGTGGGAGGAGACAGGGGCGCCTGGTGGGCTGGGCCTCACTGTGCACTTGAGGCCCAAGTGCATAGTGGGGGCTTTTATTTTTCTTTTAGCTTTTTTGTCTTATACTTTTCTGTTTCTTATTTTGTTTACTATTTTGTATTAACATTTGATACTCATTGCCTTTTGTTAAATATGGTATTTGGCACATAAATACTAGGCATTATTTTGAGCATCCCCACAAAGTTTGGAGGCAACTGGAGTTAAATAAATAATTGTTTATTTTGAAAAAGGCCATTTTATTTGTTGTTGGTCCACTTTATAAATTCCTAGGGATTAATTGGTGGGTCAAATGATGTTGGGTTCATCATGACAAATGATCAGGGAATTATAGAATAATGTGAACATTTAATTTTACTGCTTGAAGAAATATTATTTTTGACTGTATTTTAAATTTTGAATTTGAACTCAGTTTGGATCAAAGTGAGGGTTAGCAAATTAATTGTGATGACATGGCACCATTGGTGTGTGATTACTGTAGCTTGACATTGGGGGTGTTACAGAAGACCGCCACGCAAGCCAACGAGGAATAAACTGGTGACCCTGCCGACCCAACCCAAGAACAGCCAAAGAAGGTTAGAAGAAATTTGCGGGGGAAGAAGTGGGAGGAGGATAGGGCGAAGCGAGAAGGTGCGGTGGCCAAGCTAACGAAGAGGTTCGAGGACATCTTGGCGAAGAAGGAGGAGGCATGGGTGAGGCACTCGGAGAACAAGGAGGAGAAGAATGCGGAGGGGTTCAAACTATTGATGGAGGTGACGGACAAGAAGCTCAAGCTCGAAGAGAGGAGGACCATGATCGAAAAGTGGAAGGCCGCGCTCGAGGAAAAGAGGGTGAAGATTACCGCCAATGCGGAGGATGCCCAGGTGTTCACCTTTAATGTCGACTCTTTGGTTGCCGACGAAAGAATGATCGTGCAATCTATCTACTACCAGATGTTGCAGTGGCAGAAAGATGTGTTGGGCGGCGGCAGACTATGAGGACATGCGGAGGCGGACGTGAAGGCGGAGGCTGCCTACTCGGCGGCGAGGACACCTACTTGATCGGGGAGCAGCCGGTTGGGATTGCATGTCCGGCAGGGCAGAAATGCATGGACTGCTGGACTGATGTTCTTTTGGATTCGGGCATGTAAAAACTAAGCATATTATCCTCTTTTTGATTATCGGGCATGCGATCCGGCGCTGGTGTGATCCGGCGTGCTGTGTGGAGCGGAGTACATTTGAATTTGAATTTACTGGCGGACATATACATGCTATAATTGGATGGCGTCCTCCCGCACCCGTGTCCGCAGACTGGTCCCTCCCTGATATGTCCATTTTGCATCATGTTTTCCAACTGTTATTTAGAGTGTTTTTAATCATTATAACACTTTGTGAAGCAATTCTAATCCATTTTCTCTCTTAATATGCAAGGTTTACATGAATAGGGGGATTGGCGGGAGCTGGAATTCTGGACCTGAAAAAGCTACGTCAGAGATACCTATTCTGCACATCTCCAACTAAGCTAAAATTTCACGGATATTTATTTTGGAATATATAAAAATTATTAGAGAAAAGAAATACCAGAGTGGGCCACCCAGGTGCCCACTAGGCACCACGGTGAGCCTACCCCCCTAGCGTGCCCTGGTGGGTAGTGGGGCCCCTGGCCAGCCTCTGGTGCCCATCTTCTGGTATATAAGCCCATTTTCCCTAGAAAAAATAAGGAGAGGACTTTCGGGATGGAGCGCCGCCGTCTCGAGGCGGAACTTGGGGAGGAACACTTTTTCTCTCCGGGGGAGCGATTCCGCCGGGGATACTTCCCTCCGGGAGGGGGAAATAGAAGCTATTGTCATCACCAACAACCCTCTCATCGTGGGAGGATCAATCTTCATCAACATCTTCACCAGCACCATCTCATCTCAAACCCTAGTTCATGCCTTGTGTTCAATCTTTGTATCAAAACCTCAGATTGGTACCTATGGGTGAGTAGTAGTGTTGATTACATCTTGTAGTTGATGCTAGTTGGTTTATTTGGTGGAAGATTATATGTTTAGATCCATTATGCTATTTAATATCCCTCTGATCTTGAGCATGGATATGATTTGTGAGTAGTTGCTTTTGTTCTTTAGGACATGGGAGAAGTCTTGTCATAAATAATCATGTGAATTTGGTATTCGTTCGATATTTTGAAGATATGTATGTTGTGATTCCCTCAGTGGTGTTATGTGAACGTCGACTACATGAAACTTCACCATCTTTGGGCCTAAGGGAATGCATTGTGGAGTAGTTATTAGATAATGTGTTGCTAGACACTACAGGAATCAGCTGATTTGCCGTCTGCCATGGCAAACGGCAAAGGCCTTTGCCGTCAGCCGCGGACGGCAAACATGTCCGGCACTGTAAGTTACTGTAATGAGCTTCTTTGCCATCTGTTTTCACGCAACGGACGGCAAAGATGTTTGCCGTCAGCTTTCCTAGGGAAGCAGACGGCAAAGAAGGTGGATGATACGTCTCCAACGTATCTATAATTTTTGATTGTTCCATGCTATTATATTATCTTTTTTGGATGTTTTATATGCATTAATATGCTATTTTATATTATTTTTGGGACTAACCTATTAACCTAGAGCCTAGTGCCAGTTTCTGTTTTTTCCTTGTTTTTGAGTTTCACAGAAAAGGAATACCAAACGGAGTCCAAACGGAATAAAACTTTCGCGATGATCTTTCTTGGACTAGAAGGAAACCAGGAGACTTGGAGATGAAGTCGGAGGAGCCACGAGGCGGCCACAAGGACGGAGGGCGCGCCCAGGGGGTAGGGCGCACCCCACCCTTGTGGGCCCCTCGTGCACCTCCTGACCTAATTCTTTTGCCTATATACACTCTTATATGCCCAAACCACCAGAGGCATCCACGAAAATACTTTTCCACCGCCGCAACCTTCTGTACCCGTGAGATCCCATCTAGGGGCCTTTTCCGGCGTCCTGCCAGAGGGGGATTCGATCGCGGAGGGCTTCTACATCAACACCATTGCCCTTTCGATGAAGCGTGAGTAGTTTACCCTAGACCTACCACTACTAGGGAAAACCCTAGTAGTAGCGCTTGAAATATGCATAGCAGTAGCGCTAGGTCTAGCGCTACTGCTAGCGCGCTACAGCTAAGTTGTAGCAGTAGCGCTGTAACGGGCAGCGCTACTGGTAAGTACTGTTAGCAGTAGTGCTTACTGGACCAGCGCTACTGAGAACTATCTGTAGCGCTTGTTCACAGGAAGCGCTGCTGCTAAGCCAGCGCTACTACTAGGTGCTTTCCAGCGCTACTGCTAATGTTCCTGCTTTCACCAATCTGCACCCCTCTACATATTTGTGCTGTATTTATACATGCTCTATACAAAAGTTTCATCAGATCATACTAAACATACACTATTCTCATCATATCATAGACATACAGTAGTCTCGTCATACCATCATCATCATTCAACACAAATATCATCACATCTCGAAAATAGCGATATACAAGTGCGATCATGTCATGTCTCGAATAAGTGCAACTGCATGGTCATGGCACACACCCAAGTTTCATCATCTCTATCTAAACCATGATGTAGAAGAGAAGAGCGATCAGCATGAGCAAGAGCACGACTATGTAGTACCGGCGGTCCCGCCCCTGCTCATGCTGGAGTGTCCACCTCAAGTAACTACTTTCCGCTTCGGCTCTGCTGTCGAACCCACTGTGGCTAGCACCCGGGTACCTGTGCACCTGGGCCTGAGCGGCTGGCCAGTGGTCGTAGACTCCTGGAACCCTCCCAACGTACACGGCGTAGTAGCCCTTCGCCATCTCTGATCTATGTACCTGCATCGTGAGTTGATGAATTGAACGATAATATGCAACATAATGTACTTAAGAAAACAAAGAGGCATAATTAGCAAAATACAAGCAACCAATAGTAAACATAAATGACGAAGTTCCTCATACCCAAACTAATTAACTAGAGCGATCTACGCTAGTTCAGGACCACGGTTTAGTTACATCACATAGTTTCGCCGTGCATAAATTCAAAGTTTTGCCATAGAAAAAGACAGTAGTGACACATTGTCATCAACAATCAGTCCTCCATGTCGGCGGTCCAATCTTCATAGTCAGGGAGGAAGCACCCGAGCTTCTTGAAAGGCTTCAGGTCCAAACATTGAGCGAGTAGCAGTGCTCGGACATCTTCCCGCGTGATTGGCCCATGGTAGAACATCCCTGTTGGTTCGAGGACCTGCTTCATGATCACTTGGGCAAGTTCACACTGTACGTGATAAAACTCAGCTCTGATTCGATGATCCGATGTCTTTCCTATGCTTGTGGCCCAGCTGACAATCTCGGTATTGTTGGTAGTAGGTGACATGCGAAGGCGTTGATTATCCCTTCTGTACTCGAGCAGGTGATGCATGAGGTAGAATCCATCAGCCATACTGGTGTGCGGTTGCTGGATGCAGCAGAAGTCGGTCTTATGACCGAAAGCCAGCCTGCGATTCCTGTACTTTTTCACCTTGATATATCCACCACAGGCTGAAGGTTAACAGGGCACTATCGAGAACACTCTTTATGTGCTTGTAATCCTTTTTCCTAAGGTTCTTCGATGAGTCCAAGTACAAAGCATGGGAGTATTCCGGGTACAGAACGATGAGGACGGCGCCCCCCCCCCCTCCCCGCTGCGCAAATTAAGTACACCTCAAATTAGCCTCCATGCTTGCAAAGGAATGATTAACACTTACGAAAGGATATGTGCGGATGACTTACGTGGGATGATAAGGCACGAGAATCGCTTCCTTGTCCTTATTAGAGATCATGAAGTCGCCGAGGTACTTGCTCGCATAGTCACGGTGCTCTTTGCAAACTGCCAAGAAGCTCTCGTGCATATAGAACGGGTCCGCGACGTAGATATATTTGATGTTCTCGACCCTGATGAAGTAGTTCAGATACAACGCATACATGCGGATGAACTGGAAATCCAGCTTGGTCATGTGGAACATGTTGTAGATGTAGTCAAATCGCAGGATGAACTTATTCGCGGGCCATCTCTCGACGTACAACTTCCCACCCGGCACCTGAGCCGCGTAAAGCGGGTATCCTGGTTTTTCCGCGATCAGAAGGCTTTTCTCTCTGGCCAGCACATCTTCATGGAGTCTCCTTAGATCATTGTTCAGTATGTGCTCTAGCGCTTTCGCAGGTAGGATCGGGTCGCCGGCGACATGGAAACGCTTCTTACCTTCGACAGGTATTCTGTCTACCACCCGGGGCTTCGAAGGCGGCTGGCTGCTTGAAGCAGCTCTGGCGCCTTTAGGGCCTTTCCTGTCCGGTCTCCTCCTTTGCTTCTTGGCGGGTGGCGGTAGTGCGCCCACCATACCTTCCCTAACCACCACCCCCAGTGTCGTCGGGCTAATCAGTGGACGGGCCTCGGGGGGTTGCTGGGTACAGGCGGCATCTGGAGGCGTCTCCTGCGAGGATCGCTTGAAGAGAGACTTTTTGCATTCCGCCTTAGGACGTTCCGGCCCCGGCAAATCAGGCAGCATCAAGTCATCATCTCCACGCTCATAGCCTAAGTCTTCATCGTCCTGAGCCATCAATCCTCCATCATCATATGCGGTATTGAAATACTTGTCTGGGTCATCATCATCATCCTCCATGTCATCATCAACATTTGCTTCTTTAACAGCGGGGGCTACTGTTGGGGAACGTAGCAAAATTTTAAAATTTTCTACGCATCACCAAGATCAATCTATGGAGTCATCTAGCAACGAGTGAGAGGGGAGTGTATCTACATACCCTTGTAGATCGCGAGCGGAAGCGTTCAAGAGAACGGGGTTGATGGAGTCGTACTCGTCGTGATCCAAATCACCGATGACCGAGCGCCGAACGGACGGCACCTCCGCGTTCAACACACGTACGGAGCAGAGACGTCTCCTCCTTCTTGATCCAGCAAGGGGGGAGGAGAGGTTGATGGAGATCCAGCAGCACGACGGTGTGGTGGTGGAAGCAGCGGGATTTCAGCAGGGCTTCGCCAAGCGCTACTGGAGGAGGAAGAGGTGTCACGGGAGGGAGAGGGAGGCGCCAGGGGCTGAGCTGTTTCTCCCATGCACCTCCAAGTCCATTGGGGCGTTGGCAAAGGTGGAAGGAAAGAAATCCCATCCTTTCCCTTCCCCACCGATTGTTATCCCCCTTTTTTAGGGATCTTGATCTTATCCCTTCGGGATATGATCTTATTCCTTCTAAGGGGGAATCTTGGTGCGCCTTGACTAGGGGTGTGGGGCCTTGCCCCCACTACCCACGTTCATGTGGGTCCCCCCATGCAGGTGGGCCCCACTCCGGAACCTTCTAGAACCTTCTCGGTACAATACCGCAAAATCCCGAACATTTTCCGGTGGCCAAAATAGGACTTCCCATATATAAATCTTTACCTCCGGACCATTCCGGAACTCCTCGTGACGTCCAGGATCTCATCCGAGACTCCGAACAACCTTCGGGTTACCGCATACTAATATCTCTATAACCCTAGCGTCACCGAACCTTAAGTGTGTAGACCCTACGGGTTCGGGAGACACGCAGACATGACCGAGACGACTCTCCGGTCAATAACCAACAGCGGGATCTGGATACCCATGTTGGCTCCCACATGCTCCTCGATGATCTCATCGGATGAACCACGATGTCGAGGATTCAATCAATCCCGTACGCAATTCCCTTTGTCTATCGGTACGATACTTGCCCGAGATTCGATCGTCGGTATCTCGATACCTTGTTCAATCTCGTTACCGGCAAGTCTCTTTACTAGTTTCCGTAACACATCATCCCGTGAACAACTCCTTGATCACATTGAGCTCATTATGATGATGTCCTACCGAGTGGGCCCAGAGGTACCTCTCCGTTACATGGAGTGACAAATCCCAGTCTCGATTCGTGCCAACCCAACAGATACTTTCGGAGATACCCGTAGTGCACCTTTATAGCCACCCAGTTACGTTGTGACGTTTGGTGCACCCAAAGCACTCCTACGGTATCCGGGAGTTGCACAATCTCATGGTCTAAGGAAAAGTTACTTGACATTGGAAAAGCTTTAGCAAACGAACTACACGATCTAGTGCTAGGCTTAGGATTGGGTCTTGTCCATCACATCATTCTCCTAATGATGTGATCCCGTTATCAATGACATCCAATGTCCATGGTCAGGAAACCGTAACCATCTATTGATCAACGAGCTAGTCAACTAGAGGCTTACTAGGGATATGTTGTGGTCTATGTATTCACACATGTATTACGATTTCCGGATAACACAATTATAGCATGAATAACAGACAATTATCATGAACAAGGAAATATAATAATAACCATTTTATTATTGCCTCTAGGGCATATTTCCAACAGTCTCCCACTTGCACTAGAGTCAATAATCTAGTTACATTGTGATGAATCGAACACCCATAGAGTACTGGTGTTGATCATGTTTTGCTCGTGAAAGAGGTTTAGTCAACGGATCTGCTACATTCAAATCCGTGTGCACTTTACAAATATCTATGTCTCCATCTTGAACATGTTCACGTATGGAGTTGAAGCGACGCTTGATATGCCTGGTCCTTTTGTGAAACCTGGGCTCCTTGGCAAGGGCAATAGCTCCAGTGTTGTCACAGAAGAGAGCCATTGGACCCGACGCATTTGGAATGACTCCTAGGTCGGTGATAAACTCCTTCATCCATACTGCTTCGTGTGCTGCCTCCGAGGCTGCTATGTACTCCGCTTCGCATGTAGAACCCGCCACGACGCTTTGCTTGCAACTGCACCAGCTTACCGCTCCACCATTCAAAATATACACGTATCCGGTTTGTGACTTGGAGTCATCCGGATCTGTGTCGAAGCTAGCGTCGACGTAACCCTTTACGACGAGCTCTTCGTCACCTCCATATACGAGAAACATATCCTTAGTCCTTTTCAGGTACTTCAGGATGTTCTTGACCGCTGTCCAGTGTTCCTTGCCGGGATTACTTTGGTACCTACCTACCAAACTTACAGCAAGGTTTACATCAGGTCTGGTACACAGCATGGCATACATAATAGACCCTATGGCTGAGGCATAGGGGATGACACTCATCTCTTCTATATCTTTTGCCGTGTTCGGGCATTGAACCGAGCTCAATTTCACACCTTGCAATACAGGCAAGAACCCCTTCTTGGACTGATCCATATTGAACTTCTTCAATATCTTATCAAGGTATGTGCTTTGCGAAAGACCTATGAGGCGTCTTGATCTATCTCTATAGATCTTGATGCCTAATATATAAGCAGCTTCTCCAAGGTCCTTCATTGAAAAACACTTATTCAAGTAGGCCTTTATACTTTCCAAGAATTCTATATCATTTCCCATCAGCAGTATGTCATCCACATATAATATGAGAAATGCTACAGAGCTCCCACTCACTTTCTTGTAAACACAGGCTTCTCCATAAGTCTGTGTGAACCCAAACGCGTTGATCATCTCGTCAAAGCGAATGTTCCAACTCCGAGATGCTTGCACCAGCCCATAGATTGAGCGCTGGAGCTTGCATACCTTGTCAGCATTCTCAGGGTCGACAAAACCTTCCGGTTGTATCATATACAACTCTTCCTTAAGAAAACCATTAAGGAATGCCGTTTTGACGTCCATTTGCCATATCTCATAATCATAGTATGCGGCAATTGCTAACATGATTCTGACGGATTTCAGCTTCGCTACGGGTGAGAAAGTCTCATCGTAGTCAACCCCTTGAACTTGTCGATAACCCTTAGCGACAAGCCGAGCCTTATAGATGGTCACATTACCATCCGCGTCAGTCTTCTTCTTAAAGATCCATTTATTTTCTATGGCTTGCCGATCATCGGGCAAGTCAGTCAAAGTCCATACTTCGTTTTCATACATGGATCCTATCTCGGATTTCATGGCTTCAAGCCATTTGTCGGAATCCGGGCCCGCCATCGCTTCTTCATAGTTCGAAGGTTCACTGTTGTCTAACAACATGATTTCCAGGACAGGATTGCCATACCACTCTGGTGCGGAACGTGTCCTCGTGGACCTTCGAAGTTCAGTGGTAGCTTGATCATGATCATTATCAATAACTTCCTCTCTAGCCGGTGTAGGCTCCACAGAAACATTTTCCTGTGCTGCGCTACTCTCCGGTTAGAGGGTCATCTCATCAAGCTCCACTTTCCTCCCACTTACTTCTTTCGAGAGAAACTCTTTCTCTAGAAAGGATCCATTCCTGGCAACAAAGATCTTGCCCTCGGATCTTAGGTAGAAGGTATACCCAATAGTTTCCTTAGGGTATCCTATGAATACGCATTTTTCCGACTTGGGTTCGAGCTTCTCTGGTTGAAGTTTCTTCACATAAGCATCGCATCCCCAAACTTTCAGAAACGACAGCTTAGGTTTCTTCCCAAACCATAATTCATACGGTGTCGTCTCAACGGATTTTGACGGTGCCCTATTAAAGTGAATGCGGCAGTCTCTAAAGCATAACCCCAAAAGGATAGCGGTAAATCGGTAAGAGACATCATAGATCGCACCATATCCAATAGAGTGCGATTACGACGTTCGGACACACCATTACGCTGAGGTGTTCCAGGCGGCGTGAGTTGTGAAACAATTCCACATTTCCTTAAGTGCGTGCCAAATTCATGACTCAAATATTCTCCTCCATGATCTGATCGTAAGAACTTTATTTTCTTGTCACGTTGATTCTCAACCTCACTCTGAAATACCTTGAACTTTTCAAAGGTCTCAGACTTGTGCTTCATCAAGTAGACATACCCATATCTACTCAAATCATCGGTGAGGGTGAGAACATAACGATAACCACCGCGAGCCTCAACACTCATTGGACCACACACATCAGTATGTATGATCTCCAATAAGTTGGTTGCTCGCTCCATTGTTCCGGAGAACGGAGTCTTGGTCATCTTGCCCAAGAGGCATGGTTCGCATCTGTCAAATGATTCATAATCAAGAGACTCCAAAAGTCCATCTGCATGGAGTTTCTTCATGCGTTTAACACCGATATGACCAAGGCGGCAGTGCCACAAGTATGTGGGACTATCGTTATCAACCTTGCATTTCTTGGCATTCACATTATAAACATGTGTAACATCACGTTCGAGATTCAATAAAAATAAACCATTCACCAGCGGGGCATGACCATAAAACATATCTCTCATATAAATAGAACAACCATTATTCTCAGATGAGTAGCCATCTCGCATTAAGCGAGATCCAGATACAATGTTCATGCTCAAAGCTGGTACTAAATAACAATTATTGAGGTTTAAAACTAATCCCGTAGGTAGATGCAGAGGTAGCGTGCCGACGGCGATCACATCGACCTTGGAACCATTCCCGACGCGCATCGTCACCTCGTCCTTTGCCAGTCTACGCTGATTCCGCAGTTCCTGCTTTGAGTTACAAATATGAGCAACCGCACCGGTATCAAATACCCAGGAACTACTACGAGTGCTGGTAAGGTACACATCAATTACATGTATATCATATATACCTTTGGTATTGCCGGCCTTCTTGTCCGCCAAGTACTTGGGGCAGTTTCGCTTCCAGTGACCGTTTCCCTTGCAATAAAAGCACTCAGTCTCAGGCTTGGGTCCATTCTTCGACTTCTTCCCGGCAGCTGGCTTACCGGGCGCGGCAACTCCCTTGCCGTCCTTCTTGAAGTTCTTCTTACCCTTGCCCTTCTTGAACTTAGTGGTTTTATTCACCATCAACACTTGATGTTCCTTTCTGATCTCTGCCTCCGCTGACTTCAGCATCGCATATACCTCAGGAATTGTCTTTTCCATCCCCTGCATGTTGAAGTTCATCACGAAGCTCTTGTAGCTAGGTGGAAGCGACTGAAGGATTCTGTCAACGACCGCGTCATCCGGGAGATTAACTCCCAGCTGAGACAAGCGGCTGTGCAACCCAGACATTTTGAGTATGTGCTCGCTGACAGAACTATTTTCCTCCATCTTACAGCTGTAGAACTTATCGGAGACTTCATATCTCTCGATCCGGGCATGAGCTTGGAAAACCATTTTCAGCTCTTCGAACATCTCATATGCTCCGTGATGCTCAAAACGCTTTTGGAGCCCCGGTTCTAAGCTGAAGAGCATGCCGCACTGAACGAAGGAGTGATCATCGGTGCGTGTCTGCCAAACGTTCAAATCGTCTGGCAGTGCTGGGAGAGCAGGTGGGTCACCTAACGGTGCTTCAAGGACATATGATTTCTTGGCAGCTATGAGGATAATCCTCAGGTTACGGACCCAGTCCGCATAGTTTCTACCATCGTCCTTCAGCTTGTTTTTCTCTAGGAACGCGTTGAAGTTGAGGGTAACATTAGCGTTGGCCATTTGATCTACAAGATAGATATGTAACATTTAGACTAAGTTCATGACAATTAAGTTCATCTAATCAAATTATGTAATGAACTCCCACTCAGATAGACATCCCTCTCGTCATCTAAGTGATTACATGATCCGAATCGACTAGGCCGTGTCCGATCATCACGTGAGACGGACTAGTCATCAACGGTGAACATCCCCATGTTGATCGTATCTTCTATACGACTCATGCTCGACCTTTCGGTCTCTTGTGTTCCGAGGCCATGTCTGTACATGCTAGGCTCGTCAAGTCAACCTAAGTGTATTGCTGTATAAATCTGGCTTACACCCGTTGTATTCGAACGTTAGAATCTATCACACCCGATCAACACGTAGTGCTTCGAAACAACGAACCTTCGCAACGGTGCACAGTTAGGGGGAACACTTTCTTGAAATTTTAGTAAGGGATCATCTTATATATGCTACCGTCGTTCTAAGCAAATAAGATGCAAAAACATGATAAACATCTCATGCAATCAAAATAGTGACATGATATGGCCATTATCACTTTGCTCCTTTTGATCTCCATCTTCGGGGCTCCATGATCATCATCGTCACCGGCATGACACCATGATCTCCATCATCATGATCTCCATCATCGTGTCTTCATGAAGTTGTCTCGCCAACTATTACTTCTACTACTACGGCTAACGGTTAGCAATAAAGTAAAGTAATTACATGGCGAATTTCAATGACACGCAGGTCATATAATAAATTAAGATAACTCCTATGGCTCCTGCCGGTTGTCATACTCATCGACATGCAAGTCGTGATTCCTATTACAAGAACATGATCATCTCATACATCACATATATCATTCATCACATCCTTTGGCCATATCACATCACAAAGCACTTGCTGCAAAAACAAGTTAGACATCCTCTAATTGTTGTTGCAAGTTTTTACGTGGCTGCTATAGGTTTCTAGCAAGAACGTTTCTTACCTACGCCAAAACCACAACGTGATATGCCAATTTCTATTTACCCTTCATAAGGACCCTGTTCATCGAATCCGATCCGACTAAAGTGGGAGAGACAGACACCCGCTAGCCACCTTATGCAACTAGTGCATGTCAGTCGGTGGAACCTGTCTCACGTAAGCGTACGTGTAAGGTCGGTCCGGGCCGCTTCATCCCACAGTGCCGCCGAATCAAGATAAGACTAGTAACGGCAAGAAGATTGACAAATCGACGCCCACAACTACTTTGTGTTCTACTCGTGCAAGATACTACGCATAGACCTAGCTCATGATGCCACTGTTGGGGAACGTAGCAAAATTTTAAAATTTTCTACGCATCACCAAGATCAATCTATGGAGTCATCTAGCAACGAGTGAGAGGGGAGTGTATCTACATACCCTTGTAGATCGCGAGCGGAAGCGTTCAAGAGAACGGGGTTGATGGAGTCGTACTCGTCGTGATCCAAATCACCGATGACCGAGCGCCGAACGGACGGCACCTCCGCGTTCAACACACGTACGGAGCAGAGACGTCTCCTCCTTCTTGATCCAGCAAGGGGGGAGGAGAGGTTGATGGAGATCCAGCAGCACAACGGTGTGGTGGTGGAAGCAGCGGTATTTCAGCAGGGCTTCGCCAAGCGCTACTGGAGGAGGAAGAGGTGTCACGGGAGGGAGAGGGAGGCGCCAGGGGCTGAGCTGTTTCTCCCATGCACCTCCCCACTATATATAGGGGTGGAGGGGGCTGGTTTCTTGCCCTCCAAGTCCATTGGGGCGTTGGCAAAGGTGGAAGGAAAGAAATCCCATCCTTTCCCTTCCCCACCGATTGTTATCCCCCTTTTTTAGGGATCTTGATCTTATCCCTTCGGGATATGATCTTATTCCTTCTAAGGGGGAATCTTGGTGCGCCTTGACTAGGGGTGTGGGGCCTTGCCCCCACTACCCACTTTCATGTGGGTCCCCCCATGCAGGTGGGCCCCACTCCGGAACCTTCTAGAACCTTCTCGGTACAATATCGAAAAATCCCGAACATTTTCCGGTGGCCAAAATAGGACTTCCCATATATAAATCTTTACCTCCGGACCATTCCGGAACTCCTCGTGACGTCCAGGATCTCATCCGAGACTCCGAACAACCTTCGGGTTACCGCATACTAATATCTCTATAACCCTAGCGTCACCGAACCTTAAGTGTGTAGACCCTACGGGTTCGGGAGACACGCAGACATGACCGAGACGACTCTCCGGTCAATAACCAACAGCGGGATCTGGATACCCATGTTGGCTCCCACATGCTCCTCGATGATCTCATTGGATGAACCACGATGTCGAGGATTCAATCAATCCCGTACGCAATTCCCTTTGTCTATCGGTACGATACTTGCCCGAGATTCGATCGTCGGTATCTCGATACCTTGTTCAATCTCGTTACCGGCAAGTCTCTTTACTCGTTTCCGTAACACATCATCCCGTGAACAACTCCTTGATCACATTGAGCTCATTATGATGATGTCCTACCGAGTGGGCCCAGAGGTACCTCTCCGTTACATGGAGTGACAAATCCCAGTCTCGATTCGTGCCAACCCAACAGATACTTTCGGAGATACCCGTAGTGCACCTTTGTAGCCACCCAGTTACGTTGTGACGTTTGGTGCACCCAAAGCACTCCTACGGTATCCGGGAGTTGCACAATCTCATGGTCTAAGGAAAAGTTACTTGACATTGGAAAAGCTTTAGCAAACGAACTACACGATCTAGTGCTAGGCTTAGGATTGGGTCTTGTCCATCACATCATTCTCCTAATGATGTGATCCCGTTATCAATGACATCCAATGTCCATGGTCAGGAAACCGTAACCATCTATTGATCAACGAGCTAGTCAACTAGAGGCTTACTAGGGACATGTTGTGGTCTATGTATTCACACATGTATTACGATTTCCGGATAACACAATTATAGCATGAATAACAGACAATTATCATGAACAAGGAAATATAATAATAACCATTTTATTATTGCCTCTAGGGCATATTTCCAACACCCCCCACCCCTAGGGTTCCCAACCCTAGGCGCAGGGGAGGCCCATAGGGGGCGCACCAGCCCACCAGGGGCTGGTTCCCTTCCCACTTCAGCCCATGGGGCCCTCCGGGATAGGTGGCCCCACCCGGTGGACCCCCGGGACCCTTCCGGTGGTCCCGGTACAATACCGATTACCCCCGAAACCTTCCCGGTGGCCGAAACTGGACTTCCTATATACAATTCTTTACCTCCGGACCATTCCGGAACTCCTCGTGACGTCCGGGATCTCATCCGGGACTCCGAACAACTTTCGGGTTACCGCATACTAATATCTCTACAACCCTAGCGTCACCGAACCTTAAGTGTGTAGACCCTACGGGTTCGGGAGACACGCAGACATGACCGAGACGACTCTCCGGTCAATAACCAACAGCGGGATCTGGATACCCATGTTGGCTCCCACATGCTCCTCGATGATCTCATCGGATGAACCACGATGTCGAGGATTCAATCAATCCCGTACGCAACTCCCTTTGTCTATCGGTACGATACTTGCCCGAGATTCGATCGTCGGTATCTCGATACCTTGTTCAATCTCGTTACCGGCAAGTCTCTTTACTCGTTTCCGTAACACATCATCCCGTGAACAACTCCTTGATCACATTGAGCTCATTATGATGATGTCCTACCGAGTGGGCCCAGAGGTACCTCTCCGTTACATGGAGTGACAAATCCCAGTCTCGATTCGTGCCAACCCAACAGATACTTTCGGAGATACCCGTAGTGCACCTTTATAGCCACCCAGTTACGTTGTGACGTTTGGTGCACCCAAAGCACTCCTACGGTATCCGGGAGTTGCACAATCTCATGGTCTAAGGAAAAGTTACTTGACATTGGAAAAGCTTTAGCAAACGAACTACACGATCTAGTGCTAGGCTTAGGATTGGGTCTTGTCCATCACATCATTCTCCTAATAATGTGATCCCGTTATCAATGACATCCAATGTCCATGGTCAGGAAACCGTAACCATCTATTGATCAACGAGCTAGTCAACTAGAGGCTTACTAGGGACATGTTGTGGTCTATGTATTCACACATGTATTACGATTTCCGGATAACACAATTATAGCATGAATAACAGACAATTATCATGAACAAGGAAATATAATAATAACCATTTTATTATTGCCTCTAGGGCATATTTCCAACAGCTACATCATCTGGCACTAATGGAGGCTCTCCCTCGCATCGTCCGCTATCACTCACCACGACAGGTGCAGGTAATGTGGTAGGTGGGGTGGTGTTCATACCTTCTTGAGAAGGTGGCGTTGGCGTGCTACTGGGTGCCTCGAGACGAAGAAGAGACTTCGGCCAAGGCAAGAACCAGCTCTTGCATGCGCCAATCATCTTAGGGGTCTCGTCGTCATCGACTGGTACCGGAGGAGGCAAATCCTCGAAGCCCGCTAAGACACTGGCCACGTTAACCTTGAAGACGCCATCAGGCATCTCTCAGCTGTGGAACATGCGGTCCTTCGGCTTCACGATCGTTGCCATTCCCATGGCCACCTTCTGGCCCTTGATGTCATAGAGTAGGGTGCACGGGGTGTCGTCGGCCTACGAAGGAGACATGTCTGCGACGTCAAACATCCGAAAGGCAACTGAAACGGAAGACTATAGACATGCTGGTGAAAAGGGTATGACGCGTAATTACCGTGAGGGCATCGAGCTCAGCCAGCGATGAAGGCCCACCGAGCATGCGAGAGACGGAGGTCGAGCTGCTATGAAGAGGAGCGGGACCTTTTGCGGTTGCTTGAGCAGGTGCTGGTGCTGTGCTGTTCGCCGAATTGCTCCCGACAAAGCTGGGAAGGGGAAAGTCCTCCGGCCGTGCATTTGGATTGTTCTTCGTGAAATCGAAAAGTGCCGGAAGCAAGCTGACCACCGCGTCAGTGACCGCTGCATTGACGGCCCCGAGCAACTCTTCTTTGGTCTCAACTTTGGTCTTATTGACCGCAATCGCGACCTTCTCGTCGATGCTCTGCTGAGTGACGACCGACCGTCTCTTCCTTCTTTCCTCTGGCTCCTCGTGGTAGCACGTCTTCCACGAGGCGCCATCTCCGACGCCGTGCACACGTCCATAGGACGGCGGCTTGTCCACCGGGACCTTTTTCAGTATGTTCAGGCCCGGTTGAATGGGGTGTCCCACTTGGGCCTCGCCGACGACTGTGATGACTCGTCGCTTTCGGCTGCCTTTTGGTGCTGCTCTTTCTGCAAAAGGAACGTGGATGGTTTACTAATGTGACAAAAATTGCAGTCAAATTGATTGGAAGCTAATATGACAATGTGGTAATATAACAATTACCAGAAGTCTCATGAACTCCCTCGTGTTCGGGTCCGTGTAAAAGATCTTTTTGACTTTGTCCCACTTGTACCGGGCCCTGATCCAGTCATGCTCCAGCGGGTCGGTGAACTCCACCAAGGGGTCTGGGATTCCGTGACTTTCACGTTCGGCGTCCTCCTTGGCCCATACGTGCCTCTTCCCCTCATAACCACGGCTTCCGAGGCGGAAGGAAGGCGTGTTCCTGGCCTGGAGCACCTTCATTTTCTCCGACCTTGCCTTGACTTCTTCTTTACCGCAATTCTCCTTGAATTTTGCAAAGTCCTCTTCCGTTATTGTCGGATTATCAACATGAATCTTGGACCACGGTTCATTATTCCCAATCGCTTTTTTCACCCGAACTTTCCAGGAGGACAAGTCGTTGGTGAACGTCACCATCGCCTTGTCGTTTATCTTTGTCATGGCAACGTCGTCCCACGGCTCTTTATATTTGCCTTCATTCCGGTCGGGGAACAGGAACCTATTGTTCAACTTCTTTAGGAGCATGTGCTCCATATGTGGTATCTGCTTCAACCTCTCGTCGTTGATGTTGGCGGTTTCCCTGACGATGCATCCAAGTTGATTGCCCCAGCAAGAGCGCGCATCCTCCGGCGCCGTTGGCTCTAACTTCTTGGGGTGCAACTCCGTGACCACAATTTGTCCGATGCCAAGCTTGTTTGGTCTTCGTGTCCTCTTCTTCTTCGGTGCTTTACCGGCTACAATAGCATCGTTGCCGGTCTCGGGGGTGGTGTCGGTCCTGGTGCCAGTGTCGGCGTCGGTGTCGGGGTTGGTGCCACTGCCGCCACCATGCAACCCCATCTGGTGTTCATCCAAGTAATCGAAATAGTGATTTGCTGCCTCGATGGGGTCTTCGAGGCGAGCAGAACCACCCACAACTTCGGCGTCGGTAGACATGTTTCCTATTGATCAACAATTGTAAATAAAAGATATAATGAAGAGGAAAAAGGGGCCTATGTTTGGTCGGAATGTTGATTCATTCCCCTTCCTGCAAATCCCGGGTACTCCATATGTCCTAGTTTCTAGCACAAGTCATGCCGAAAATCATGGAAATTTTCGGTATGACCTTTGCTAAAAAGTGGACATATGGAGCGCCTGAAATTTGTTGGAATGGAAATGAATCAACATTCCGGCAAAACATAGGCCACTCGGATATTTTTCGACATTCAACCAACATTGCAAAACCAACATATAACATCAATGACATATATCATTCAAGCAAAAGCATGCTTGTACTTAAATGCACAAAAATGACAAAAATAGCTACAAACTTGCTCTCTCTCTCTCTACTGTTTTTGCTAACTTGCTCAAAATTTTGCTAACTTTGCTACTGTTTTTTTTTAATTTGCTACTGTTTTTTTAATTTGCTACTGTTTTTATACCTAATTTTTTGCTATTGTTTTTTTTTAAATTGCTACTGTTTTTTGAAAAAAATTTGCTACTATTTTTTATACCTATTTGCTAATCAGCTACTGCCCTAATTTGCTAAGAAAAGTTGATAACTTTGCTAACTTTGCTATTTTTTTGCTAAATTTGCTAACTTGCCCTAAAAGCCCTAAATAGAGAGAGAGGAGGGCAGGGGAGAGGAGAGGCTTACGGCGATGCAGGAGAAGCCGAGGACGGAGGTGGAGGGCGGCGGACGGCGGCGGCGGCGAGGTCGAGGGCGCGCGGGCAGGGGAGAGGCGGGGGCGGCGTTGTGGTCGAGGGCGGGCAGGGGAGACGCCGGTGAGGTCGAGGGTGGGCTCGGGAGACGGCCGGCGACGAGGTCGACGGCGGCCAGGGGCGACGGCCGGCGGTCGAGGGCGACGGACGGCGCGAGGGCGGGCAGGGCGGCGGCGGCGGCGACAGAGTAGGGGAAGAGTGGGGGATTGGGACTTGGCGGACTTGGCAAAATTTGAGCCCTCACGGGTTAACTCAAAATAGTAGTAGCGCTGGATTGTGAACCAGCGCTATAGCTAACTTAGCTATAGCGCTGGGTTGTAATGCAGCGCTACTGCTAATGGCACATAGTAATAGCGCTTTTTTGGAACCCAGCGCTATAGCTATATTAGCTATAGCGCTGGTTCACAATCCAGCGCTACTGCTAACTGTTCCAATTTTTATTCTTTTCTTTTTATTATTTTCCTTTTCTAGTTTTTAGTTTTCTTTTCTTTTATTATTTTCCTTTTCTTTTCTGTTTACTTTTCTTTTTCTTTTGTACTGCTTTCTCCCTTTTGTTTTTGTTTTTTTTCTCCCGACGACGGCGTCTCCCTCTCCCCCACTGCACGAATATCACCGGAACCATGCATGTGGTGGTAACATATCAGTTGACCGATAACGGTTACTTAAGTGCGTACACTAAATAGATACATATATATAAATGTAGGTTTCTGATCAGCTGCGTCGACGACGTTTCACATTGAGCTTCTTCCCTTTCTTGTTCGTTGCTGAGTAATTGAGCCCCTCCTTGTGACTTTTCCGGAACCATGGATTACGATCTTTCTTAGGTAATGTAGTATTGATTCTTCTTTTCACATATGTTGCATCGTCATCGTCATCTTCCCTCATCGGGTTGCCGTATTGGTCGTAGTCTTCCTCGTTGGCGACTCCATCCATTCTGACGATGCTCCTTTTGGATCTCCTCACGACAACACGGCTGGGATTGGCCGGGTCGGTTATGAAGAAGCATTGTGTCATGTGCTTAGCGTGTACCCATGGCTCATTTTTGGCGATGACGTTAACGTTCACGGGAGTGCTCTTCGCGTCAGGTATAGACATGGTGGTGAAATACTTGTTTTCTCTTATGACGTCCTTGGCCCATCTGACACGGAACATCATCGCATCGTGCATTCCAGCATAGTCAAGCTCCTAGATCTCTTCGACCCTTCCATAGAATCTTTCAGTTGTGCCGTTGGCGTCAGTCACGCATTGAATTGTCACCCCGGAGTTCTGGTAATCACTGTCCATGTCTTTGGCCTCCGTGTAGAACGTGTACCCATTGATATCGTAGGACTGATAGGTTCCGAGCTTGGACGCGGGGCCATGTGCTAAGGCATGTATGGGCAATCCGTCCGAACTGCCCTCTTCCGGGGGATTTTCAAGAACTTGCTCTTTGGACCAACGCAAGAAAGTGGCGTTGTGCTCTATAGTAACTTCGTCGTCCGTCTTGAGCATCCCCTTATCACGGTACTTCTTTGCGATGCTTTCTTTGTGCTGTGCCACATAATCATCTACCACATCTAGGTGTTGTAGCACTACTAAGTTAGCCCTGTCAAAGTCGTTCCGTCAATCCGAGTAGTCCACGTGCAATTCCCTCCGGCCGTTGTTGTGACCATCTCCTTCGAGCTTCCCATCGTGCTTCTTGACGGGCAAACCAACAACGGGGTCTCCGACGCTTATATAATTCTCGCAAAAGGAGACGCACTCATGCGTCAGATACCTCTGGACGATGCTCCCTTCGGGACGGGACATGTTACGAATGAATCCTTTGATGACCCCATTCATCCTCTCGAACAGCATCATGCTGTGAAGGATGTCGGCCCGAGGTCGATGATGTTGTCCACGATGTGGACACACAGATGCACCATGACGTCAAAGAACGCGGGCGGGAAGTACATCTCAAGCTCACATAGTATGACAACGATCTCTTCCTGTAGCCTTCGGAGCTGCTTCACACTTATGGACTTTCGAGATATAACGTCGAAGAAGTTGCAGAGACCAGTAAGCGTGTCACGGACGTGCTTGTCCATTATCCCTCTAATGGCAACCGGGAGTATCTGCGTCATCATCACGTGACAGTCATGAGACTTCATCCCGCTGAACCTTTTCTTCTTGGGGTCTAGAAATCTTCTTATCTTCCCACAGTAACCGGAACTGACTTTGATTCCCATAAGGCACTTGATGAATTGATCGATCTCCTTCGCACTTAAGGTGAAGCAAGAAGAGGGGCAATAATTCTCCTCCTTCTTGTTGACTTTTCTGCCCCTTTCCCCTTCCTTCGTCTCCGTCTCCTCCATCGACTTTTTACGGTGGAGCTCTTTCCTGATCTTCAAATCTTCCAAGTCTTTCCTTGCCTTCGGCCCATCCTTGGTCTTCTCCAGCATGTTCATCAGTGTGCCAAGCAAGCTCTCGAGGACATTCTTCATGATATGCATCTGATCAAGGCAATGAGGCGTGTCGTGATTGGGCCAGTACTCCAAGTCCCAGAAAACAGACCTCATTTTCCATACCTTCAGCAGCGGCTCCGGCGCCTTTTTGATCTTTCCCGGCGCGGGGCATTGTTCCCAGTTTCTCAACAGCTCGTCGATTTCGGCGCCGCTCCTCTTACGTGGAGGTCCTCGAAGCTCAGCCAACCCATTGAATAGATCTCCATGCTTTCTCCACGGGTCATCCTTCTCGAGCCATCTACGATGCCCCACGTACACAATTTTCCTAGACCCGCCATCTTTCGTTGACGTAAGCTGCTGAGACGTTGTATCATCCATGCACCTCATGCATCCGTAGTATCTGTGGCACACCTGGCCTGAGGTGTACCCGTAACCGAGATAGTCTTGCACCGTCGTCATCAGCGCGGCTCTCGTATGGAAATATTCTCCTTTGCTGGCGTCCCATGTCCATGCCGGTGTTTTCCATAACGTGGCTAGCTCCTCTTGCAGAAGCCCCATATACAGGTTAATACTATTTCTCAGTTGTTTCGGCCCTTGAATCAGCATGCTCATGTGTATGTACTTTGTCTTCATGCACTTCCATGGGGGGAGGTTGTACATCCATACAAACACGGGCCATGTGTTGTGGTTGGTGTTCTGGTTTCCAAACGGATTCATGCCATCGGTACTCGCACCAAGCACGATGTTCCTTGGATCTTCTGCAGCAAATCCATATACGGCGTTGAATGCTCTCCACTGGTTACCATCTACGAGGTGTCTCAGCCTCGGATCATCTCCATCGTCGGGCTTCTTCCTCTCCGCGTGCCAGTGCATGAGCTTTGCTTCCTTAGGATCTACAAAATACCGCTACAGACGAGGAGTGATCGGAAAGTACCATACAACTTTCTGAGGAGCTTTCTTTCCTGCCTTCTTGTATCGAGAAGCATTGCACACTGGACAGCTGGTTTTTTCCGCGTGCTCCCCCCGATAAATGATGCAATCGTTGATGCATGCGTGGTACCTAATGTGCGGCAAATCAAAAGGGCAAACAATTTTCTTGGCCTCCTCGACACTAGTAGGACACAGGTTCCCCGCAGGAAGAACTTTATTATGTAGATACTTCAAATGCTCATCGAGGCTTTTGTCTGTCCATTTGTTTTTGGCCTTCGTCTTTAGAAGTTCGAGCGTGAAACTCAAGCGGGTCACCTCGGGATCGCAACCGTCATACAATGGAGTCCTCGAGTCTACTTCAAGTTGCGCCAGCTTGGCCTCCTCTCTAGAAGCAGCTCTCTCGCTAGTCGTACTCTTGCGAAGGAGGTCTCGAACATGAGGGTCCTGCACGACTGCACTTAGTACCATCTAAGACTGCGGCGTGACCGCCGCCTCTTCTCCGCCATGTCCGGACTCTTCTTCGTCGTGTCCGGAATCTTCTCCGCCGCCGTCGTCATTTCCGGACTCTTCCCCGCCGACATGTCCGGCGCCATCGTCTTCATGTCGATCGATCATCTCTTCGTCTAGCCCCATGTCGTTATTCCCTGCCATGTGGACGTCCTCATCATCACCATCTTCTTCACTTATCCACTGAGTATAGCCATCCATGAAACCATTCATCAGCAGGTGCGCTTTCAAAGTGCCACGATCAAAAGGGTCCAAAAGGACTCCTTCCTTGCATCTTGCACACGGACATCTAATCCTAGTCTGATTATTTGCATACATGTCCATCACCGCGGATTGCATGTACCGCTCCACCTTCCATCCACTCACCTTCATGACCGACTGCACGGTATAACAAGCAAAAGGGTTATAAAATAAATAATGCATGCTTCAAAGTCATATATATAAAATTTTGGCATGACCTTGCCTAAAAATAGGACATATTGAGTTTGCTCGAAATTCACCGAAACGGAAATAAATCGACATTTCGGCAAAACATAAGCAACTCGAGGGCATGTCACTCGCACAAATCTCTCCATATATATATCCCAAACACACATATTCTCATTCACACACATATTCCCATTCTTGAATTGAACAACTTTTTACTCACCTATATATCTCCCAAGAGAGACCGAGAGCACGCGCGGTTAATTAGATGATGAGAGAGAACGATCGAGAGAGCACGTGTGGTTGGCTAAATAGCTAGCTAGATCTAGTTGTTGGGGAGGAGAGGTGAATCTAGCTAGCTAACTAATGGAGAGGGGTTATGGTGGAGGGGGGCATTAATGGGGATAGAAGCGAGGTGTAGGAGAAAAGAGAGGGCCATTTATGGAGGAGGGTGCCATTAATGAGGAGAGAAGAGAAGAGAGGTGGAGGAAGAGAGAAGACAGCAACAATGGTGGAGATGGGAGAGTGGAAGGGGAAAGGAGGGGAGAAGGACAAAGTGGGAGGATGGGGAGGGTGTTGAAAATGTGGCACCAGCCGCAACTAGCAGTAGCGCTGCTTAGCAAAAAGCGCTGCTGCTATGGGACTTAGTAGTAGCGCTCTCCTGGAACAGCGCTACTACTAAGTGGGGCCCATTAGCAGTAGCGGCGTCGTACAATCAAGCGTTGCTACTAAACTGTTAGTAGTAGCGCTTGTTTCTGTACAGCGCTACAACTCCAGCGACCGTCGGTGGCCTCGTCTGGTCCCACATAGTAGTAGCGCGTTTTTGCTTACCAGCGCTACTACTAGAGTTTTACTAGTAGCGCTTTCTAGGAAAAGCGCTACTGCTAAATAGCAGTAGCGGTTACTATTTTACAGCGCTACTACTATGCTACTGTGTATAAGCATTTTCCTAGTAGTGTACGGGTCCATAGCTAGTAGCTAGATGGCTTCTTCTCTTTCTTTGATTCTCAATACCATGTTCTCCTCGATGTTCTTGGAGATCTATTCGATGTAATACTTTTTTGCGATGTGTTTGCCGAGACCTGATGAATTGTGGATTTATGATCAGCTTATCTATGAATATTATTTGAATCTTCTCTGAATTATTTTATGCATGATTTGATATCTTTGTAATTCTCTTCGAACTATCGGTTTGGTTTGGCCAACTAGATTGGTTTTTCTTGCAATGGGAGAAGTGCTTAGCTTTGGGTTCAATCTTGCAGTGTCCTTTCCCAGTGACAGTAGGGGCAGCAAGGCACGTATTGTATTGTTGCCATCGAGGATAAAAAGATGGGGTTTTCATCATATTGCTTGAGTTAATTCCTCTACATCATGTCATCTTGCTTAATGCGTTACTCCGTTCTTTATGAACTTAATACTCTAGATGCATCCTGGATAGCGGTCGATGTGTGGAGTAATAGTACTAGATGCAGAATCGTTTCGGTCTACTTGACATGGACGTGATGCCTATATTCATGATCATTGCCTTAGATATCGTCATAACTTTGTGCTTTTCTATCAATTGCTCGGCAGTAATTTGTTCACCCACCGTAATATTTTCTATCTTGAGAGAAGCCTCTAGTGAAACCTATGGCCCCCGGGTCTATTTTCCATCATATTACTTTCCGATCTACTATTTTGCAATCTTTTATTTTCAGATCTATAAACCAAAAAACCCAAAAATATTTACTTTATCTTTTGTTTAGTTTTACCTATCTCTATCAGATCTCACTTTTGCAAATAACCGTGAAGGGATTGACAACCCCTTTATCGCGTTGGGTGCAAGTTGTTTGATTGTTTGCGCAGGTATTTGATGATTTGTGCGTTGTCTCCTACTGGATTGATACCTTGGTTCTCAAACTGAGGGAAATACTTATCTCTACTTTGCTGCATCACCCTTTCCTCTTCAAGGGAAAAACCAACGCAAGCTCAAGAAGAAGCAGGAAGAATTTCTGGCGCCGTTGCCGGGGAGATCTACGCCAAGTCAAGACATACCAAGTACCCATCATAAACTCTCATCTCTCGCATTACATTATTCGCCATTCGCCTCTCGTTTTCCTCTCCCCCACTTCTAAAACAATTTTTGAAAAGATTTGCCTTTTTCTTCGCCCCTCTCTTTACCTTTTCTTCGCCCCTCCTCCTTTCGTCTTCTTCATTCATTTTTGGTTTGCTCGTTTGCTAGATTGGTTTGTTGCCACCATGTCTGAAATTGGGGAGGTTATCGCTAAAAAGGATAGTAGTAACGATGGGGGAAACTTTGATGCTTTTGCTAATACTAATCCTCATGAAGAATCTACTATCTTGCACACTAAAAAACTCCGCATAGGTAGCGGCAATATTATTGGAAAAGGGGTTATTCAAGATTTCTTTACTTGTGCCGGTGCACTACCCACTTTAGGTGGATCTATTCTCCATAAAACTAGTAGTCTTGCGGATGCTATATCTTTGCTTGTGGTTGAACTTGAAAGACAATTTGTTCATATGCATCCATCCATACAAAGGATTTTTCTAGAGTTTTCTAATATTGAGCATTCTTCCATTAAGCGCGCCGCCACTATATTTCTAGCTCATGAATTCAGATTTATTATGAAAGAAGCTAGTGAAATTTTTGCGCATTATAAAGTAGATGGTGGTCGTCCTTCCATAGAGGGAATTCTATTTAATCAAGAGGACATAATGCGTTTACGTTCTCTAGATCATGTTGCTTATAATGAAAATTTAAGAAAGAGGGTCCCCACCGATGTTTTAGTTGATAAGATTTCTGAACTTAATGATAATTTTGCTATACAACACAACGGATTAGGTTTCTCTCTTGGACACAAGCTCATGACCTTTTGCCAAAAGAATGCTTATAATGATGAATTGGTCATACAATACGAGGGGCCGAAGGAGGAACCGATTCCTCCCAAAATTGATCTTGGGGATTCTTATCCCATTAAATTTAGCCCTTTTGATTACTTTTGCTTACCACAAAGAAAGCTTTCTGCTGAACGAAGGGAGTATGAGATGAGTTTTCGAGATTTGCCTTATCATTATTACGATTATACCTAGATCTATTCGTGTTTTTATGCCTAGCTAAGGGCGTTAAACAATAGAGCTTGTTGGGAGGCAACCCAATTTTATTTTTGTTCTTTGCTTTTTGGTTCTGTTTTGCAATAAATAATTCATCTAGCCTCTGGTTAGATGTGGTTTTATGTTTTAATTAGTGTTTGTTCCAAGTAAAACCTTTGGGATAGCTTATGGTGATAGTTGATTTGATCTTGCTGAAAAACAGAAACTTTTGCGTGCAGTCTCAGAATTTTAATAATTCACTGGAGCATTGAAAAACCCTGAATTTTTTATACGAGATTTATATACAAATTGCCTCTGTTGTCCTAATTTTTAAGAATTTTGGAGTTACATAAGTATTAGAAAAGTTCGGATCTTCGCAGACTGTTCTGTTTTTGACAGATTCTATTTTCTTTGTGTTGTTTGCTTATTTTGATGAATCTATGGGTAGTATCGGGGGGTATGAACCATGGAAAAGTTGGAATACAGTAGATATTACACCAATATAAATAAAGAATGAGTTCACAACAGTACCAAAGTGGTGATTTATTTTCTTATACTAACGGAGCTTATGAGATTTTCTGTTGAGTTTTGTGTTGTGAAGTTTTCAAGTTTTGGGTAAGGATTTGATGGACTATGGAATAAGTGAAGGAAATATGCCCTAGAGGCAATAATAAAGTTGTTATTTAAATTTCCTTATATCATGATAAATGTTTATTATTCATGCTAGAATTGTATTAACCGGAAACTTAGTACATGTGTGAATACATAGACAAAACAAAGTGTCCCTAGAATGCCTCTACTTAACTAGATCGTTGATCAAAGATGGTTAAGTTTCCTGACCATAGACATGTGTTGTCATTTGATGAGCGGGATCACATCATTAGGAGAATGATGTGATGGACGAGACCCATCCGTTAGCTTAGCATAATGATTGTTAAGTTTTATTGCTATTGCTTTCTTCATGACTTATACATATTCCTCTGACTGTGAGATTATGCAACTCCCGAATACTGGAGGAACACCTTGTGTGCTATCAAACATCACAACGTAACTGGGTGATTATAAAGATGCTCTACAGGTGTCTCCAAAGGTGTTTGTTGGGTTGGCATAGATCAAGATTAGGATTTATCACTACGTGTATCGGAGAGGTATCTCTGGGCCCTCTCGGTAATGCACATCACTATAAGCCTTGCAAGCGATGTAACTAATGAGTTAGTTACGGTATGATGCATTACGGAATGAGTAAAGAGACTTGCCGGTAACGAGATTGAACTAGGTATAATGATACCGACGATCGAATCTCGGGCAAGTAACATACCGATGACAAAGGGAATGACATATGTTGTTGTGCGGTTTGACCGATAAAGATCTTCGTAGAATATGTAGGAGCCAATATGAGCATACAGGTTCCGCTATTGGTTATTGATCGGAGATATGTCTTGGTCATGTCTACATAGTTCTTGAACCCGTAGGGTCCGCACGCTTAACGTTCGATGACGATTTGTATTATGAGTTATGTGTTTTGGTGACCGAAGATTGTTCGGAGTCCCGGATGAGATCACGGACATGACGAGGAGTCACGAAATGGTCGAGAGTTAAAGATTGATATATTGGAAGGTAGTATTCGGACACCGGAAGGGTTCCGGAGTGTATCGGGTACATACCGGAGTACCGGAAGGGTTACCGGAACCCCCCGATGGAAGATATGGGCCATATGAGGGAGGCTAACCAGCCCACAAGGGGCAGGTGCGCCCCCCACAAGGGAGGAGGCCGAATTGGTTTAGGGAAGGGGGCGCCACCCCCCTTTCCTTCTCCTACTCCCTCTCCTTCCCTCTTTCCCCCTCCGAAAGAAAGGAAAAAAAAGGAGGGGCCGAATCCTACTTGGACTAGGAGTCCAAGTAGGACTCCCCCCATGGCGCGCCCCTCCTTGGTGGCCGGCCTCCTCCTCCCCTCCTTTATATACATGGGCAGGGGGCACCCCAAAGACACATCAAATATTCTCTTTTCCATGTGCGGTGCCCCCCTCCACAGTTTACTCCTCCGGTCATATTGTCGTAGTGCTTAGGCGAAGCCCTACGTGGATCACATCACCATCACCGTCACCACGCCGTCATGCTGATGAAACTCTCCCTCAAAACTTTGCTGGATCAAGAGTTTGAGGGACATCATCGAGCTGAACGTGTGCTGAACTCGGGGGTGCCGTACGTTCGGTGCTTGATCGGTTGGATCGCGAAGACGTTCGACTACATCAACCGCGTTAAGCTAACGCTTCCGCTTTTGGTCTACGAGGGTACGTGGACAAACTCTCCCCCTCTCTTTGCTATGCATCTCCTAGATAGATCTTGTGTGAGCGTAGGAATTTTTTTGAAATTGCATGCTACGTTCCCCAACAGTGGCATCCGAGCCAGGTCTATGCGTAGATGATATGCATGAGTAGAACACAAAGAGTTGTGGGCGATAATAGTCATACTGCTTACCACCAACATCTTACTTTGATTCGGCGGTATTGTTGGATGAAGCGGCCCGGACCGACATTACATGACCGCGTTCATGAGACTGGTTCTACCGACGTGCTTTGCACACAGGTGGCTGGCGGGTGTCTGTTTCTCCAACTTTAGTTGAATCGAGTTTGACTACGGCCGGTCCTTGTTGAAGGTTAAAACAGCACACTTGACAAAAAATCGTTGTGGTTTTGATGCGTAGGTAAGAACGGTTCTTGCTAGAAGCCCGTAGCAGCCACGTAAAACTTGCAACAACAAAGTAGAGGACGTCTAACTTGTTTTTGCAGGGCATGTTGTGATGTGATATGGTCAAGACATGATGTGATATACGTTATTGTATGAGATGATCATGTTTTGTAAAAGTTATCGGCAACTGGCAGGAGCCTTATGGTTGTCGCTTTATTGTATGAAATGCAATCGCCATGTAATTGCTTTACTTTATCACTATGCGGTAGCGATAGTCGTAGAAGCAATAGTTGGAGAGACAACAACGACGCTACGATGGAGATCAAGGTGTCAAGCCGGTGACGATGGAGATCATGACGGTGCTTTGGAGATGGAGATCAAAGGCACAAGATGATGATGGCCATATCATGTCACATATTTTGATTGCATGTGATGTTTATCTTTTATGCATCTTATTTTGCTTAGTACGGTGGTAGCATTATAAGATGATCCCTCACTAAATTTCAAGGTATAAGTGTTCTCCCTGAGTATGCACCGTTGCTACAGTTCGTCGTGCCGAGACACCACGTGATGATCGGGTGTGATAAGTTCTACGTTCACATACAACGGGTGCAAGCCAGTTTTGCACGTGCAGAATACTCGGGTTAAACTTGACGAGCCTAGCATATGCAGATATGGCCTCGGAACACTGAGACCGAAAGGTCGAACGTGAATCATATAGTAGATATGATCAACATAGAGATGTTCACCATTGAAAACTACTCCATCTCACGTGATGATCGGACATGGTTTAGTTGATATGGATCACGTGATCATTTAGATGACTAGAGGGATGTCTATCTAAGTGGGAGTTCTTAAGTAATATGATTAATTAAACTTTAATTTATCATGAACTTAGTCATGATAGTTTTTGCATATCTATGTTGTTGTAGATCAATGGCCCATGCTACCATTCCCTTGAATTTTAATGCGTTCCTAGAGAAAGCTAAGTTGAAAGATGATGGTAGCAACTACACGGACTGGGTCCATAACTTGAGGATTATCCTCATTGCTGCACAGAAGAATTATGTCCTTGATGCACCACTAGGTGAAAGGCCTGCTGCAGAAGCAGATGCTGATGTTATGAACGTCTGGCAAGCTCGATCTGATGACTACTCAATAGTTCAGTGTGCCATGCTTTACGGCTTAGAATCGCGACTTCAAAGACGTTTTGAACGTCATGGAGCATATGAGATGTTCCAAGAGTTGAAGTTAATATTTCAAGCAAATGCCCGAGTTGAGAGATATGAAGTTTCCAACAAGTTCTATAGCTGCAAGATGGAGGAGAATAGTTCTGTCAGTGAACATATACTCAAAATGTCTGGGTACCATAACCACTTGACTCGGCTGGGAGTTAATCTTCTTGATGATAGTGTCATTGACAGAGTTCTTCAATCACTGCCACCAAGCTATAAAGGCTTCGTGATGAACTATAATATGCAAGGGATGGAAAAGACAATTCCCGAGCTCTTCGCGATGCTAAAGGCTGCGGAGGTAGAAATCAAGAAGGAGCATCAAGTGTTGATGGTTAACAAGACCACTAGTTTCAAGAAAAAGGGCAAAGGGAAGAAGGGGAACTTCAAGAAGAATAGCAAGCAAGTTGCTATCCCGGGAAGAAGCCCAAGTCTGGACCTAAGCCTGAAACTGAGTGCTTCTACTGCAAAGGGACTGGTCACTGGAAGCGGAACTGCCCCAAGTATTTGGCGGATAAGAAGGATGGCAAAGTGAACAAAGGTATATTTGATATACATGTTATTGTTGTGTACCTTACTAATGCTCGTAGTAGTGCCTGGGTATTTGATACCAGTTCGGTTGCTCATATTTGTAACTCGAAACAGGGACTACGGATTAAACGAAGATTGGCTAAGGACGAGGTGACGATGCGCGTGGGAAATGGTTCCAAAGTCGATGTGATCGCCGTCGGCACGCTACCTCTACATCTACCTTCGGGATTAGTTTTAGACCTGAATAATTGTTATTTGGTGCCAGCGTTGAGCAAGAACATTATATCTGGATCTTGTTTGATGCGAGGCAGTTATTCATTTAAATCAGAGAATAATGGTTGTTCTATTTATATGAGTAATATCTTTTTTGGTCATGCACCCTTGAGGAGTGGTCTATTTTTGTTGAATCTCGATTGTAGTGATACACATATTCATAATATTGAAGCCAAAAGATGCAAAGTTAATGATGATAGTGCAACTTATTTGTGGCACTGCCGTTTAGGTCATATTGGTGTAAAGCGCATGAAGAAACTCCATGCTGATGGGCTTTTGGAATGACTTGATTATGAATCAGTTGATACTTGCGAACCATGCCTCATGGGCAAGATGACTAAAACTCCGTTCTCCGGAACAATAGAGCGAGCCAATGACTTATTGGAAATAATACATACCGATGTATGCGGTCCGATGAGTGTTGAGGCTCGCGGCGGGTATCGTTATTTTCTGACCTTCACAGATGATTTGAGCAGATATGGGTATATCTACTTAATGAAACATAAGTCTGAAACATTTGAAAAGTTCAAAGAATTTCATAGTGAAGTGGAAAATCATCGTAACAAGAAAATAAAGTTTCTACGATCTGATCGCGGAGGCGAATATTTGAGTTGCGAGTTTGGTCTTCATTTAAAACAATGTGGAATAGTTTCACAACTCTCACCACCTGGAACACCACAGCGTAATGGTGTGTCCGAACGTCGTAACCGTACTTTATTAGATATGGTGCGATCTATGATGTTTCTTACCAATTCACCACTATCATTTTGGGGTTATGTATTAGAGACAGCTGCTTTCACGTTAAATAGGGCACCATCTAAATCCGTTGAGACGACACCATATGAACTGTGGTTTGGCAAGAAACCTAAGCTGTCGTTCCTTAAAGTTTGGGGCTGCGATGCTTATGTGAAAAAGCTTCAACCTGATAAGCTCGAACCCAAATTGGAGAAATGCGTCTTCATAGGATACCCAAAGGAGACTGTTGGGTACACCTTCTATCATAGGTCCGAAGGCAAGATATTCGTTGCTAAGAATGGATCCTTTCTAGAGAAGGAGTTTCTCTCGAAAGAAGTGAGTGGGAGGAAAGTAGAACTTGATGAGGTAATTGTACCTTCTCCCGAATTGGAAAGTAATTCATCACGGAAATCAGTTCCAGTGATGCCTACACCAATTAGTGAGGAAGTTAATGATGATGATCATGAAACTTCGGATCAAGTTACTACAGAACCTCGTAGGTCAACCAGAGTACGTTCGGCACCAGAGTGGTATGGTAATCCTGTTCTAGAAGTCATGTTACTAGACCATGACGAACCTACGAACTATGAGGAAGCAATGATGAGCCCAGATTCCGCGAAATGGCTTGAGGCCATGAAATCTGAGATGGGATCCATGTATGAGAACAAAGTGTGGACTTTGGTTGACTTGCCCGATGATCGGCAAGCCATAGAGAATAAATGGATCTTTAAGAAGAAGACTGACGCTGATGGTAATGTTACTGTCTACAAAGCTCGACTTGTTGCAAAAGGTTTTCGACATGTTTAAGGAGTTGACTACGATGAGACCTTCTCACCCGTAGCGATGCTTAAGTCTGTCCGAATCATGTTAGCAATTGCCGCATTTTATGATTATGAAATCTGGCAAATGGATGTCAAAACTGAATTCCTAAATGGATTTCTCAAAGAAGAGTTGTATATGATGCAACCAGAAGGTTTTGTCGATCCTAAAGGTGCTAACAAAGTGTGCAAGCTCCAGCGATCCATTTATGGACTGGTGCAAGCATCTCGGAGTTGGAATATACGCTTTGATGAAGTGATCAAAGCATATGGTTTTATACAGACTTTTGGAGAAGCCTGTATTTACAAGAAAGTGAGTGGGAGCTCTGTAGCATATCTGATATTATATGTGGATGACATATTGTTGATTGGAAATGATACAGAATTTCTGGATAGCATAAAAGGATACTTGAATAAGAATTTTTCAATGAAAGACCTCGGTGAAGCTGCTTATTTATTGGGCATCAAGATCTATAGGGATAGATCGAGACGCTTAATAGGACTTTCACAAAGCACATACCTTGATAAAGTTTTGAAGAAGTTCAAAATGGATTAGTCAAAGAAAGGGTTCTTGCCTATGTTGCAAGGTGTGAAGTTGAGTAAGACTCAATGCCCGACCACTGCAGAAGATAGAGAGAAAATGAAAGTCATTCCCTATGCCTCAGCCATAGGTTCTATCATGTATGCTATGTTGTGTACCAGACCTGATGTGTGCCTTGCTATAAGTTTAGCAGGGAGGTACCAAAGTAATCCAGGAGTGGATCACTGGACAGCGGTCAAGAACATCCTGAAATACCTGAAAAGGACTAAGGATATGTTTCTCGTTTATGGAGGTGACAAAGAGCTTGTCGTAAATGGTTACGTTAATGCAAGCTTTGACACTGATCCGGATGACTCTAAGTCACAAACCGGATACGTATTTATATTGAATGGTGGAGCTGTCAGTTGGTGCAGTTCCAAGCAGAGCGTCGTGGCGGGATCTACGTGTGAAGCGGAGTACATAGCTGCTTCGGAAGCAACAAATGAAGGAGTCTGGATGAAGGAGTTCATATCCGATCTAGGTGTAATACCTAGTGCATCGGATCCAATGAAAATCTTTTGTGACAATACTGGAGCAATTGCCTTAGCGAAGGAATCCAGATTTCACAAGAGAACCAAACACATCAAAAGACGCTTCAACTCCATCCGCGATAAAGTCAAGGAGGGAGACATAGAGATTTGCAAAATGCATACGGATCTGAATGTTGCAGATCCGTTGACTAAGCCTATCACGAGCAAAACATGATCAGCACCAAGACTCCATGGGTGTTAGAATCAATACTATGTAATCTAGATTATTGACTCTAGTGCAAGTGGGAGACTGAAGGAAATATGCCCTAGAGGCAATAATAAAGTTGTTATTTATATTTCCTTATATCATGATAAATGTTTATTATTCATGTTAGAATTGTATTAACCGGAAACTTAGTACATGTGTGAATACATAGACAAAACAAAGTGTCCCTAGTATGCCTCTACTTAACTAGCTCGTTGATTAAAGATGGTTAAGTTTCCTGACCATAGACATGTGTTGTCATTTGATGAGCGGGATCACATCATTAGGAGAATGATGTGATGGACGAGACCCATCCGTTAGCTTAGCATAATGATCATTAAGTTTTATTGCTATTGCTTTCTTCATGACTTATACATATTCCTCTGACTATGAGATTATGCAACTCCCGAATACCGGCGGAACACCTTGTGTGCTATCAAACGTCATAACGTAACTGGGTGATTATAAAGATGCTCTACAGGTGTCTCCGAAGGTGTTTGTTGGGTTGGCATAGATCGAGATTAGGATTTGTCACTCCGTGTATCGGAGAGGTATCTCTGGGCCCTCTCGGTAATGCACATAACTATAAGCCTTGCAAGCGATGTAACTAATGAGTTAGTTACGGGATGATGCATTACAGAACGAGTAAAGAGACTTGCCGGTAACGAGATTGAACTAGGTATAATGATACCGACGATCGAATCTCGGGCAAGTAACATACCGATGACAAAGGGAATGACGTATGTTGTTGTGCGGTTTGATTGATAAAGATCTTCGTAGAATATGTAGCAGCCAATATGAGCATCCAGGTTCCGCTATTGGTTATTGATCGGAGATATGTCTCGGTCATGTCTACATAGTTCTCGAACCCGTAGGGTCCGCACGCTTAACGTTCGATGACGATTTGTATTATGAGTTATGTGTTTTGGTGACCGAAGATTGTTCGGAGTCCCGGATGAGATAACGGACATGACGAGGAGTCTCGAAATGGTCGAGAGGTAAAGATTGATATATTGGAAGGTAGTATTCGGACACCGGAAGGGTTCCAAAGTTTATCGGGTACATACCGGAGTACCGGAAGGGTTACCGGAACCCCCCGGTGGAAGATATGGGCCAATGGGCCATATGAGGGAGGCTAACCAGCCCACAAGGGGCTGGTGCGCCTCCCACAAGGGAGGAGGCCGAATTGGTTTAGGGAAGGGGGCGCCACCCTCCTTTCCTTCTCCTACTCCCTCTCCTTCCCTCTTTCCCCCTCTGGAAGAAAGGAAAAAAAAGGGGGGGCCGAATCCTACTTGGACTAGGAGTCCAAGTAGGACTCCCCCCATGGCGCGCCCCTCCTTGGTGGCCGGCCTCCTCCTCCCCTCCTTTATATACGTGGGCAGGGGGCACCCCAAAGACACATCAGATATTCTCTTAGCCGTGTGCGGTGCCCCCTCCACAGTTTACTCCTCCGGTCATATTGTCATAGTGCTTAGGCGAAGCCCTGCGCAGATCACATCACCATCACCGTCACCACGCTGTCATGCTAACGAAACTCTCCCTCGACACTTTGCTGGATCAAGAGTTCGAGGGACGTCATCGAGCTGAACGTGCGCTGAACTCGGAGGTGCCGTACGTTCGGTGCTTGATCGGTTGGATCGCGAAGACGTTCGACTACATCAACCGCGTTAAGCTAACGCTTCCGCTTTCGGTCTACGAGGGTACGTGGACACACTCTCCCCCTCTCATTGCTATGCATCTCCTAGATAGATCTTGCGTGAGCGTAGGAAATTTTTTGAAATTGCATGCTACGTTCCCCAACAATAAGAAGTGGTAAGAGCCTAAGCTTGGGGATGCCCAAGGCACCCCAAGGTAATATTCAAGGACAACCAAGAGCCTAAGCTTGGGGATGCCCCGGAAGGCATCCCCTCTTTCGTTTTCATCTATCGGTAACTTTACTTGAGGCTATATTTTTATTCACCACATGATATGTGTTTTGCTTGGAGCATCTTGTATGATTTGAGTCTTTGCTTTTTAGTTTGCCACAATCATCCTTGCTGTACACACCTTTTGAGAGGGACAGGCATGAATCGTGATTTATTAGAATACTCCATATGCTTCACTTATATCTTTTGAGCTAGGCAATTTTGCTCTAGTGCTTCACTTATATCTTTTTAGAGCACGGCGGTGGTTTTATTTTATAGAAATTGATGAACTCTCATGCTTCACTTATATTATTTTAAGAGTCTTTAAACAGCATGGTAATTTGCTTTGGTTATAAATTTAGTCCTAATATGATAGGCATCCAAGAGGGATATAATAAAAACTTTCATATAAAGTGCATTGAATACTATGAGAAGTTTGATTCCTTATGATTGTTTTGAGATATAAAGATGGTGATATTAGAGTCATGCTAGTGAGTAATTGTGGATTTGAGAAATACTTGTGTTAAGGTTTGTGATTCCCGTAGCATGCACGTATGATGAACCGTTATGTGATGAAGTCGGAGCATGATTTATTTATTGATTGTCTTCCTTATGAGTGGCGGTCGGGGACGAGCGATGGTCTTTTCCTACCAATCTATCCCCCTAGGAGCATGCACGTAGTACTTTGTTTCGATAACTAATAGATTTTTGCAATAAGTATGTGAGTTCTTTATGACTAATGTTGAGTCCATGGATTATACGCACTCTCACCCTTCCACCATTGCTAGCCTCTCTAGTGCCGCGCAACTTTCACCGGTACCATATACCCACCATATACCTTCCTTAAAACAGCCACCATACCTACCTATTATGGCATTTCCTGTAACACCCCATGTATTTGTCTACAGTAATCACCCTTTTGATTATGCCTTGTCATCATGATCAACAGTGCTTAATCATCATTAGTAACATATCCCTTTCCAAATTCAAATTTAAATGGAAATTCAAACTAAAGTAAAAATAAAAAGTTGCTCAAATCAGAAACTAAATTGTTCATTAAATAGCAAGTAAATCAGAGGCAATTCAAAAATTGAAACCAACATTATTGGAATTGGGTAAGTGACTCAAACATCCTCAAACATTGACTAAAGACAATAAATATTAACCTTTTATTTAATCTAAATTAAATATGAAATTATGTTTTGCCCAAACTAGTTTTTGGAGTTAGGATATATTGCACTGGAATTATTGGGCTAAGTCACATATTTTTACAAAAGTCATTAAGTGGCCTAACAGTTTTGCAAACAGAAATGAAATAAATAAAACAAAAGCAAAACAAAAATAAAGAGTAAACCTCTCCCCCCCCCAGCACTAGGCCCCGGCCCAGCTGACTATCTAGCCGGCCTGCCCATCCGGCCCACCCGCACGCCCCCTGGCCTATTAGGCCATCACCCGAACCCTAACGCTCACTCCACTCTCTCCGCACGATTCCCCCCCAACCCCCCCCACGTTCCCCTAATCTCCCCCCCCCCAACCGATTGGATCTAGTTCGGGGGCAACCGCGCCCCGTCGCCGTGCGCCGTCGCCGACCCGTCGCTGGATCGCCAAGAGTCGCCCCTCCCGGCCTCCTCCTCGTAGCTCCTCCCTCATCGGCCCTACGCCTGCTCGACGCCGTCGACATCGCCGTCACCTTGCGTCGCCGCCGGACCCCGCCGGACTGCCTCCTCGACCCCCTTCTCGACCCGCGTCCCCACGCCTCGCCTCCCCGAACCTCGACAACATGGGTGAGCTCACCCCCTCCTTCTCTGCATGCCCTTCTCCTTGACGCTGGCGCCGCCGACTCATCCGCCATGGCAATAGGCCACTCCATTCGCGTACCGCGCCCCGCTGTTTTCCCCCGTACTCCCTGTGGTCGCGCTGGCGCTCCAGCTACGGTCTGCCGCCGCGCCCGCACGCCTGCCTGAGGTCACTGCTTGCCCAGGGCCGCCGCCCCTCCACCCCTCGTGCCGCCTATCGCCGCCGTCTTCTGCTACTTCTCCTGCCTGCTGGTCGCGGCGCCGCTCGTCGCCGTTGCCTTTGCCGCGCCCGGCGTCGTGCCCCCGCTCCCGCCTGCGTCGCCGCCTTCCGCTGACGCCCGGCCACCCCCGCTGCTCTCTGCCACGCGCACGGGCCGCTCACGCCGCCTGCCCGCGCAGGCCACCGCTTGCCGGAGCCTCCTGCCCCGCCGTGCGCGCCCGAGCCCCAACCCCCGCACGCCGCTGCCACCCGCCAGCGCACAGGCGCGCCCGCACTCCCGTGGCCGTTCGGGCGCCCGCCCGCCCTGTTAACCACCGCCCGTTAGGCCCCTATGCCTATGATACGTGGGGCCCAGCCCCTGTAAAACAAAAACGTAAATAAAAAAAGAATTAAAAAATTAACTTAATTAAATAATTAGTAATTAATTAGTTTAATTAATCATGTTAATTAACCTAACCTAATTAGTCTGATTAGTTAGCTAATTAACTATTAATTATTTAAGCAGACAATGACGTTTGGGCCCCACTGCCCCTTTGACTAGTCAACCCGGTCAGAGTTGACTATTGACCCTGCTGACGTCATGATGATGTCATGCTGATGCAATAACTCTGTTTTAGATTTAGTAATAAATTCAGAATATGTTTAAATCTTTGAAAAATAATATAAAATAATCCGTAGCTCAGATCGAAAAACTTTGTGCATGAAAGTTGCTCAGAACGACGAGACGAATCCGAATACGCGGTCCATTCGTCCGTCACACGTCCCTAACTATCCGAACATGCAACCGTCCCTCTTTGGTCATCTGTCTGACAAATGTCCGGAACCGGGAAAACATTCCCGGATGGATTCCCCCTTCCTCGGTGACGTGCAACCATACGTTAGGACACACCCGGCACTGCATATTGTCATGTCGTACATTGTGTTGCTCATGTTTGCTGTGTATTTATACTGTTTTCTCCCCCTCTTCTCTCTCATTAGACCCCGACGCAGTTCCCGGTATCGGCGCAGCTCCGAAGCCCGACGCCACCGTTGACGACCTTGCCCTTGCCGCCGAGCAACCAGGCAAGCACCCCCCTTTTGAGCATACCGATATCGCATATTCTTTCCCTCTCATGCTTGCATTAGAAATGCTGCTGCTGCTGCTGCTTTACCTATTCTGATGCAGAGCCTGTTTACTGTAACCTGCTGTTGATAATTACCTGCATATCCTAAACTGCTTAGTATAGGCTGGGTAGAGACCTATTAGTGACCCCGCTAGTCCCGACTGCCCCGCTGGATTATAAGAAGACCCGATCAACGGGATTGAAGACCAGGCCCCAGCACCGCACATCACCCCCCCCCCCCCTTAGTTGTAACGACACTGCAGCGTTACTATCAAGTGCCGAGGGTGAAACCTCTTGTAGCACTTCTGATGTTAACTCTGTAGAGAAGTTGTTCGGTCGTGGTCATCGAGGGTGATTCCTCCTTCACCGCTTCCGATAACGACGCCGTCGTACAACACCACAAGTGTGAACCCAGCGAGGGTGATTCCTCCGAGTTCACCTTGACGGATACATCGAGTGGGAATTCAACGAGGGTGATACCTCGGATTCCGCTGATGTTATGGACACACGGATACTTGGACCTTACACTGTTACTTGGATAGGCGGGTCGACCCTGAGGGGTACCCGCGTGCGCCTAAGTGGCAAGTGTTTTGAAGACGGGTTGCCGGTATGGTGCCCGAGTGATGAATACGAGGCGTGGCCAGGCATTCTTGGCCCTTGCCGCAAGTCCTCGAGACGGGGCGATGGGGTCACATCTTTCGTGAGTCTCTGCTCGTTACCGCAAGCCCTAGTCCACTAACGATTTGTATATTTGATCCGAGCAGGCCTCTGGCCTGATAGTACTAACCATCACGTGGGCATAGTACGGGCGTTCTGCATCGTAGCATCAGCCGAAAGCTCTGTCAGACATCTAGTTCAGCCTTGCGGCCGGGACGGACCGGCGCCCTCCTGGTGCCTGGCTTCACCCTGCTCGCAACGACCCGGAGTGCACAGGGCGATGGCCCAAGACCCCTGAGCGCTTAGGATGTAGACCGGAGGGGACCTCTCTACTGAGCTGTAGGTAGGGCTGCGGTGTATCATTTGGCCGAGGCCGGGCATGAACCAGGAAAGTGTGTCCGGCCGGAGTTAATCGAGCGTGTTGGGTAAGTTGGTGCACCCCTGCAGGGAAGAAAACTTCTATCGATAGCCGGTCCTATGGTAAAGGACACTTGGAGTTGTATCACGATCGACACAACTAGAACGTGAGATGATACCTGGATATATGGCTCTGGGATTGCTTCTCGCAGGGAGTCGAGAAGGGATCTCAGGATGAGGTTGATGACTGTATGGCTCTGGGATTGCTTTCTCGCAGGGAGTCGAGAAAGGATCTCTGGGTGAGGTTGATATCATTACTGATACCTTATATTGTACTGTTCTACTCTCTTCTAATGCTGCAAGACCTCGGAAGATGCTAGTCTTCGATAGGACTAGGCCTCCTCCCTATTCTGGCATTTCTGCAGCCCAGTCCACATATACAGCCACTCTTTGATAATGTTGCATATGTAGTGTAGATCCTTGCTTGCTGAGTACTTCGGATGAGTACTTACGGTTGCTTTGCTTTCCTTTTCCCCCATATCCCTTTTGATGCAACCAGATGACAGAGCCCCGGATACAGCTGCCCCCCGCCGACGATCGCTACTACTACCCCGAGGGTGGATATTACTATGAGTTGGCCGACAACCAGGAGTAGGATCGGAGGGTCCCAGGCAGGAGGCCTACGCCTTTCGATCGTAGTGTTTTCTTTTGCCCCGCCTTCTAAGGGCTTTTCTGCGTTTTCTTTTATATCTGTACTCAGATATCTGATGCTTCCGCTGACGCTTGTACACAAGCTTATGTATTCGAGCCCTCGAGGCCCCTGGCTTGTAATATAAAGCTTGTATGACTTTATTTATGTTTTAGAGTTGTGTTATGATATCTTCCCGTGAGTCCTTAGGCTTGATCGTGTGCATTTGCGTGTATGATTAGTGCACGATTGAGCCGGGGGCGTCACATTTCCATAGCCATTCCGAGATATATTGCCATGCAACTATCCACCGTTCCGTTTATTATGACACATTCCATCATTGTCATATTGCTTTGCATGATCATGTAGTTGACATCGTATTTGTGGCAAAGCCACCGTTCATAATTCTTTCATACATGTCACTCTTGATTCATTGCACATCCCGGTACACCACCGGAGGCATTCATATAGAGTCATATTTTGTTCTAAGTATTGAGTTGTAATTCTTGAGTTGTAAGTAAATAAAAGTGTGATGATCTTCATTATTAGAGCATTGTCCCATGTGAGGAGAAGGATGATGGAGACTATGATTCCCCCACAAGTCGGGATGAGACTCGGGACGAAAAATAAAAAATAAAAGAGGCCAAAAAAAATGAGAGAAGGCCCAAATAAAAAAAATGAGAGAAAAGAGAGAAGGGGCAATGTTACTGTCCTTTTACCACACTTGTGCTTCAAAGTAGCACCATGATCTTCATGATAGAGAGTCTCCTATGTTGTCACTTTCATATACTAGTGGGAATTTTCATTATAGAACTTGGCTTGTATATTCCAATGATGGGCTTCCTCAAATTGCCCTAGGTCTTCGTGAGCAAGCGAGTTGGATGCACACCCACTTAGTTTCTTTTTGAGCTTTCATAAACTTATAGCTCTAGCGCATCCGTTGCATGGCAATCCCTACTCACTCACATTGATATCTATTGATGGGCATCTCCATAGCCCGTTGATACGCCTAGTTGATGTGAGACTATCTCCCTCTTTTTTGTCTTCTCCACAACCACCTTCTATTCCACCTATAGTGCTATATCCATGACTCACGCTCATGTATTGCGTGAAAATTGAAAAGGTTTGAGAACACCAAAAATATGAAACAATTGCTTGGCTTGTCATCGGGGTTGTGCATGATTTGAGTATTTTGTGTGATGAAGATGGAGCATAGCCAGACTATATGATTTTGTAAGGATCATCTTTCTTTGGCCATGTTATTTTGAGAAGACATAATTATCTTGTTAGTATGCTTGAAGTATTATTGTTTTTATGTCAATATTAAACTTTTGTTTTGAATCATACGGATCTGAACATTCATGCCACAATAAAGAAATTACATGGATAAATATGTTAGGTAGCATTCCACATCAAAAATTCTGTTTTTATCATTTACCTACTCGGGGACGAGCAGGAATTAAGCTTGGGGATACTTGATACGTCTCCAACGTATCTATAATTTTTTATTGTTCCATGCTATTATATTATCTGTTTTGGATGTTTTATATGCATTAATATGCTATTTTATATTATTTTTGGGACTAACCTATTAACCTAGAGCCTAGTGCCAGTTTCTGTTTTTTCCTTGTTTTTGAGTTTCGCAGAAAAGGAATACCAAACGGAGTCCAAACGGAATAAAACTTTCGCGATGATCTTTCTTGGACCAGAAGGAAACCAGAAGACTTGGAGATGAAGTCGGAGGAGCCACGAGGACGGAGGGCGCGCCCAGGGGGTAGGGCGCGCCCCCCACCCTTGTGGGCCCCTCGTGCACCTCCTCACCTAATTCTTTTGCCTATATATACTCTTATATGCCCAAACCACCAGAGGCATCCACGAAAATACTTTTCCAACGCCGCAACCTTCTGTACCCGTGAGATCCCATCTAGGGGCCTTTTCTGGCGTCCTGCAAGAGGGGGATTCGATCACGGAGGGCTTCTACATCAACACCATTGCCCTTCCGATGAAGCGTGAGTAGTTTACCTCAGACCTACGGGTCCATAGCTAGTAGCTAGATGGCTTCTTCTCTCTCTTTGATTCTCAATACCATGTTCTCCTCGATGTTCTTGGAGATCTATTCGATGTAATACTTTTTGCGGTGTGTTTGCCGAGACTTGATGAATTGTGGATTTATGATCAGCTTATCTATGAATATTATTTGAATCTTCTCTGAATTCTTTTATGCATGATTTGATATCTTTGTAATTCTCTTCGAACTATCGGTTTGGTTTGGCCAACTAGATTGGCTTTTCTTGCAATGGGAGAAGTGCTTAGCTTTGGGTTCAATCTTGCGGTGTCCTTTCCCAGTGACAGTAGGGGCAGCAAGGCACGTATTGTATTGTTGCCATCGAGGATAAAAAGATGGGGTTTTCATCATATTGCTTGAGTTAATTCCTCTACATCATGTCATCTTGCTTAATGCGTTACTCCGTTCTTTATGAACTTGATACTCTAGATGCATGCTGGATAGCGGTCAATGTGTGGAGTAATAGTAGTAGATGCAGAATCGTTTCGGTCTATTTGACACGGACGTGATGCCTATATTCATGATCATTGCCTTAGATATCGTCATAACTTTGCGCTTTTCTATCAATTGCTCGGCAGTAATTTGTTCACCCACCGTAATATTTTCTATCTTGAGAGAAGCCTCTAGTGAAACCTATGGCCCTCGGGTCTATTTTCCATCATATTACTTTCCGATCTACTATTTTGCAATCTTTTATATTCAGCTCTATAAACCAAAAAACTCAAAAATATTTACTTTATCTTTTGTTTAGTTTTACCTATCTCTATCAGATCTCACTTTTGCAAATAACCGTGAAGGGATTGACAACCCCTTTATCGCGTTGGGTGCAAGTTGTTTGATTGTTTGTGCAGGTATTCGGTGATTTGTGCGTTGTCTCCTACTGGATTGATACCTTGGTTCTCAAACTGAGGGAAATACTTATCTCTACTTTGCTGCATCACCCTTTCCTCTTCAAGGGAAAAACCAACGCAAGCTCAAGAAGTAGCAGTGGACGGTAAAGAACCGATGTTAGCCATGTTAGGTGGCTAACAAGAGGCTTTGCCGTCTGCCAGCTGACGGCAAACATGCCCTCCCCTTTGCCGTCTGCCATCTGATGTCAGCAGACGCGTCACTCCTCCCCGCTCTTTGCCGTCAGCCACAGACGGCAAACTCCCGCAGCCTTTGTCGTCTGCCACAGATTGCAAAGTGACCAAATGGATCAGCTCCCAGGTTGCACAGGTTGCTACCACGTGGCCACTTTGCCGTCTTTGGCAGACGGCAAAGAGCCCTTTGCCGTCGGTGGCAGACGGCAAAGAGCCTACATTGCCTCTTTTTATTCTGTTTTTTCTTATATCCAAGCATTTTCACAGCAAATATATGAGATATATATATATATATATTTCACAGGGCAAGTTTCACAGCAAACATATGAGATATCCAACACATAAATAACATCATACATACAAAGTTCCATCCGTACATACATAGCAAGTTCTACATACATAGTTCCATCCATACATATTACAAATAGTTTCATCCATATAGCAAGTTCCACATTGTTCATCGATACAAAATCAAAACAGAAAGGGAAAACAAGCACTCCATCAATGCAAGCTTCCGTGAAGTGAATGAAATCTGCAAAATGGGAAATAAGAAAGTTAGAAGAAGAAGACTAGAAGAAGAAGAAGAAGAAGAAGAAGAAGAAGAAGAAGAAAATGAAGAAGAAGAAAAAGAAGAAGAAGAAGAAGTATATGAAATTTATGAGCTTACCAAGGTTATCATGCCATTTATGAGCTAAGTAAGCTAAGTATATGACATTTATGAACTTACCAAGGTTATCATGCCATTTTTTACCTAAGTAAGCTAAGTATATGACATTTATGAGCTTACCAAGGTTATCATGCCATTTATGAGCTAAGTAAGCTAATATGTCATAAATGAACTAAATAAGCTAAGTATAGGTCATTATTGAGCTAACCTAGGTAATTATGCCATTTTTGAGTTAACTAAGCATATATGCCATTTCTGACATAAGTAAGCTAAGTATAGGTCATTATTGAGCTAAACCTAGGTAACTAAGCATATTAGTGCTAACTTAGCATATTAGAGCTAACTTATGTCATTTTGGAGCTAACTTAGGTAAAATGGATCATTTTGGAGCTAAGTAAGCTTATTATGTCATTTTGGAGGAAAATAAGCTAAGTATATGATATTTATGAGGTTACCAAGGTTATTATGCCATTTTTTTACCTAAGTAAGCTAATTATGCCATTTTTGACATAAGTAAGCTAAGTATATGTCATTATTGAGCTAACCTAGGTAACTAAGCATATTAGAGCTAACTTAGGTCATTGTGGTAAGCATATTGGAGGAAATAAAGCTAAGTCTAGGTCATTATGCATTTGTTAAGCAAAACTCTAGAGAAAACTTACCATCATCAACGAGGTGAAGCATCGGGGTTGCTCGTGCCGGTACCACCAGGAGAAGGATCGTGCGATGCTTGTCTGGAGTTACGCTGCACCAAAGATCATTTGCAATGTCCCGTTAGCATGATGACACTCAAATGTTAAGACTAGTAACTAATGACCATTCAAATGAAACTCACCATGGTCCCCGGAGCAATGACTGGCATCGGTAGAGGGGTCTGACCGGCCTTCTCGCACACAGACTGCACATTTGGTTTTGACGAGTCAGTCATACTAGTTAGTAATGAAACGAACATTACGTGCATGATTTGGCTAATATGCAGAAGAAACTTAGCACGAGGAGCTCGTACATGGCCCGGTTCTGCATGTCATTACGTGCCCTCTCCTCCTCCAACATCCTAGGCGTCCTCTCCTCCAACTCCTGCTCCTTCTCCGCCGCCTGCCGGTCCCTCTCTGCCAGAAGCTCCTGGGTTCTCTCTCTCTCTGAATAGCAGCCTGCAACACCACTCCTCGTTAGCATTGTAATCATCGATGGCCGCACACACAATGTAATGGAGGAAAGATAGTTGAGTCCGTATAACTAACCTCGAAGGCGAGCTCAACTGGCCGTTGATGAGGCCTTATCTTAGGAGCGGAGCTCGACTGGCGCGCCTTGATCTTCAGGAGAGTGCGAGGACAACGTATAAGTCCATCTCCAATGGCTATCGAGCCATGGGACCTCCTGCCACCAGATATCATCACCAGCTCTGGATCAATGGGACCCTGGCTTGGGTTAAAGTCCTCCCCTTTCCTCGCCTTCCCCTCATCTCTGTACCTCACGAGCTTGTTGTGGGAGGAGATGTTGGTGCAGTGCTCTGGATGATCGAGGTCAGACACAGAGAATGCCTTGACCTTCTTGTACGAGGCAATATGGGCCATGGCATAGAGGTCGTACACCTCTGGCACCTCCGCCTTATTGTGTCGCGCCTAAAAGAGAGGAACATAGTAAATTAGTAATTAAAGGGCTCAAGCTAGCATGAAGAATGAATTGCATGAATCATGAAGCAAACCACATACCCATTTCCGCCCGAACTGATATAAGTTGGCGCTGCCTTGATGGTGTGGCACACCTTCCATTTGGGTACGCCGGTCCTTGGCATTGTTGTGGAGGGCTAGCCATTGGTCTGAGCACCACTCATCCATCAACACCTCCCAAAAATCCATCTGATCCGCACACCATCTCGGGGGCACCTAAGTTAGTAAAGAGAAACTTGAGCGCTACGCCTACGAATCAAGTGAACGGACCTTATAGTCAAAACCATTAGCGACTTGTCTCAATTCAACGTCCATAGACTCTGAATTAGCCTACAAGTTTAATACGAAAGGATTGTTGCATTAGCCGCAAATTAGATGAAGAAATGAGAATGGTCTAATGGAAATTACCGTTTGTTTGAACCAAGAGATGAAACCGGGAAAGCCGCCTCCATGCTTTGCCAGAAGCTCATACTCTTTGATGTATTGCTTTTGGATCACCGCTCCATCCGAGAATTTGGCGACATATCGACTATATCAAATATCCGGGAATAAGAGCAGTTCAAAGGAATTAGAAGTTGCGAATCAATGTACCGAGAACTTACTCGATGTACGGCCGCACTTCTGTTAGGTTGTTGAAGATATACAACAAAATGGTCTACCATTCTTCGACATCCAACGATATTGGTTTCGAAGCACCAGCTGGTGCGAGATTCCCTTTGAATAGGCTGAGGTTGGATCCACCTTTTTTAGGGTCGCCAGCATTGTACCGAGGCTTTGGATTATGCAAATGAGATTTTTGGCTTCGTAGTGTGCTGTCATGAAGTTTGCCGCCTCCTCGGTAATGAATGCCTCGGCCATCGATGCTTCAATTCCACGTTTATTTTTACATTTTGCTCGAAGCGTCTTCTGCATCCTCTCAGTTGCGTAGCACCAAGGATTTTGCACGCCCCCCCCCCAATCTTTCCTCAGTCGGGAGATGCAAAATCAAATGTTGTGTTGGATTAAAGAAGCCCGGTGGAAAGATCTTCTCTAACTTGCAGATCAGCTCCGGCGCCAACTCTTCCATTTCTTCTAGCACGCCAGGCGATAGTTCTTTCGCACAAAAAACATGGAAGAAATAGCTCAGCTCTGCCAGTACTAGCCATTCATCCTCAGGGATAAAGCCACGCAACATCACCGGCATTACCCGCTCAAGCCATATGTGCCAATCATGACTCTTGAGACCAAATATTTTCAATTTTTCAAGACTCGCTCCCCTCTTTAGATTCGCCGCATACCCATCGGGGAACATCAACTCCATTTTCACCCACAAGATAATTTCCCTCATAGCTGGCCTTCCAAGATTGAACCATGCCTTTGGCTTCGTCCAGTTCTGCTTTCCTTTCGGTTCTTGCATGTTTTGTAACGGTCTATCACATAGCGCCTCCTGATCGACTCTAGCCTTAGTATTATCCTTTGACTTCCCCTCTATGCCAAACAATGTACAAAAAAGGGCCTCGGCGATATTCTTTTCAGTGTGCATCACGTCGATGTTGTGTGGGCAAAGGAGGTCTTTGAAGTAAGGGAGATCCCACAAGCATGTCTTGTGAGTCCAGGCTTGTTCCGAATTATACCCCTTGAAATACCCTGGATGCTCTGGCTCTGGCTCGAGAGCGTTTAACTGATCCAGGGTCTCTTGGCCTGTCAACGCAGGTGGTGCAGAGTTTTTGACAACTCTACCTTTGATGAAGTTCTTCTTGTCTTTCCTGAACTTATGGCGAGGATCCAGGAACTGTCTATGCAAGTCGAAGCAAGAAAACTTGCAACCCGCCTGCAGCCAACAAAACTGAAGAGCTGCCTTGCATGTGGGGCACAGGAACCTTCCATGCACACACCAGCCAACGAATAGCGCATACGCCGGCAAGTCATGCATCGAGTACATGTACCTGACACGCATTATGAAGTTTTGTTTGCTAGCCGCGTCGTATGTCTTGAACCCATTATCCCAAGCTTCTTGCAATTCATCCTTAAGCGGCTACATGTACACATTCATATTCTTCCCCGGATAGTTGGGCCCTGGAATTATCAACGTCAGGAAAATGTTCTTTCTTTGCATAATCTGTCTGGGGGAGATTGAGTGGAATGACAAATACAGGCCAACAACTGTATTGGGTTGCCGTCAGACCAAACGCATTGAACCCATCCGTGCTGATGGCGACTCTAGAATGCCTTGGATCTGTCGCTTTTTGCTCATATAATACATCGAAGTGCTTCCACGCAGAACCATCCGATGTGTGTACCATCATCAGATTCCTATCTGCATCTAGTTCGGTTCTTTTGCCCATTTTTTGCCATGTCATCTTCTGGCCGTCTCTTCGACCATGAAAAGACGTTGAAGTCTTGGTACGACTGGCATATACCGAAGAACATTAACATGGATTTTGGTCTGCGTCTTCTCACCCATACCGTTGTCTACCACAACATACCTTGAAGACTTGCAAATGGGGCAATAGTTCAAGTCCGCATACTCAAGCCTAAATAAGGCACATCCTTTCTCACAGTCATGTATCTTCTCATAGGGCATCTTAAGTGCACGGACGATTTTGTTCGACTGGTACAGGTTTGCAGGCATTACATGGCCTTTGGGTAGAAAGTGTCCAAATACTATCATCATCGCATCATAGCATTCTCTGCCCAAGTTGAATTGAGCCTTTAGAGCCATTACTTGTGAGATGGCATCCAGTTGACAAAGCTCAATGTGCTCGTGGAGTGGACGTTTTGAAGAGTCCAACATTTCATTGAAGGCCTTTGCAGATTCCTCCATCTCATCGTCCTAATCCCGAGCATCATCAAAGTCTTGCACCATGTCTTCCATCCTGGTACCATGCTCGTCGGTGCAACGACGAACCACCTCAGCGCTGGCACGTTGGGCAGACTCACCATGAAATGTCCACACCATATAACCAGGCGTAAAACCACTCTTCTGCAGGTGTTTGCCCATTTCATCCTCTGTCCTCTTGTGCCAATTGTCGCACCGGACACAGGGGCACCAGGTTTTCCTCTGGCCATTTGCAAATGGGGCTCTCACAAACCCCTTGGTTTTTGTTAACCATTCATTGGTCATGTCTTTCTGACTAGTGTGACCAGTGTACATCCACGCACGATCACTCTTCTTGCCTAGCTACTGGACACACAAGAAATATATATATAATTCAGCATGTATATTCATCAGTTAATTTAGTTTGTCAATTTTATTACGTCCATGCAACCTACACTCTAATAGGTAAAGATAGGTCCTAATCCTACCCGAGTATGTGTAGATTGAGTACGTTCTCCATGCTCTACCTCATTCCGAGACAAAATTTCAGCAGCACCTCCCCGCAGTTCTCCAAATACACGTCACGGCAAAAAGCCGAGAGAATGTGCATCCGAAGAACAACAGGGAGGCGCTGACAAAATTTTGTCTCGGAATGGGGTAGAGCATGGAGAACGTACCCAATCTACACATCCTCGGGCTGTCCGTGGAAATCACTGGACAATCCGAATGAGCTACGGAGATAAATATGCAACTGAATGCATATTTATCGATGCAACTGTAACATCCCAAATTTTCAAATTTGGAATGTTAATAGGATCATTCTTTTACATCATGATTTATATGCATATTTGAAATTTTGGAGGTTATGGAATATTCTAATGAGAGGGAATAAAAGGACTTTCCCACATATTCATTTGCCTCTTATTTTGATTTCATAATTATTCAAATCATTTTCAACTCAAGGAAAAATATGAGAGAAGGAAATATGACTTCTTCAAAATAATATGTTGATTATGCATTGAATAATATTTGGATATTCATTTGCAGTTGAAAAATATTTGATGGAACATTTATAAATCCAAAATAAATTTTATAAGAGTGTTATTTGTATTTTATTTCATTTGTTTTGGACTGGAAAAATGTTCACTGTTTTCTATAATAGCAATAATGTTTTACTCTCTTTTCTGGTATTTGTATGAAGTGGTTTGATATTTCAGTTTAGCCGAAACATTTTTTTCCTATGTATTTTGTTTGCCAGAGTTTACTGTTCATTTGGGCGCAACCCATCTATTCTTCGCGCGTGCGCCAGCGCAGCAGCAACAGCAGGCCAACTCCTTTTCCTCGCCCGCGCGCGCAGCCCAGCAAGCAGGCCGGCCCATTTCGACGCAGACCGCAGTCCATCCCCGCAGCTCTCTGCTGTTTTTTTTCTCTGTATTCCTTCTCTCTGTCGCTGATACTTGGGGTCCTCTGGTCATCACGTTCCTCTCGACGTGTTCATCACGGACTCCGCCCCCGATCCAAACTCGATCGATTTGATCGATCTATTCTCCCTCGACCATGGGATCAGCCTATATGTATTTCCCCTCCGTATCCTCTACCGATTTTCGCAAAAACGGAGTCCTCCCGTGCCCTAGAACACCGTCCCGATCTCGCCGGAGTCCTCGCCTGAAGCTCCTGTCGCCGGACAAATCCGTCGCCACCGGAGGTTCCCAGCTTCTCATATTGGTTCAGTTATTTTCGCCTTGGTCTTCTTCCTCTGCCTCACCTTCTATTCCACTCAGGGGAGCACTAGGACGACCGCAACGACCTCGACCCGAAGCTTGACGCCACTAGCTTTGCTCCAGCCGGACCTCACCGACGCTAGCAGAAGCCCCGGTCGCCCAGGAGGACGTTTTCGAGTTCGCCGGGTCCCTCCTCACCTCGTTTCGTCGTCCCCGAGCTCAGGAGGTTTCCCCAGAGACCGCATGCTCCAAGTCCGAGCCGCCGCACGCCCTTCTTCTCCAACTCCGGCGGCCACCAGCTGTCCTCTGTTCTCTCTCCGGTGAGCACATCTCCCATCCGTCCGATCGCCGTTGGACGGCTACGATTAGATCCCTGTTGTTTTTTTTCGTTGAAACGTTTTGTGTTATAAACTGGCCGTCCGCCGCTTAAGCCTAGCAGCGAACACCCTTCACCGAATCCGGTCACGCCACGTGGCAACGTCACAGCAGCCGCAGCAGTTCTTCCAGGAACGCTGTCATGGCACAATTTTTTTGGCAGATTTCATATCGTATTTTCGTTTAGGTATAACTTGAGATCCGTAACTCCAAATTCATCGATTCTTTTTCCTGTATACTCGTAGTGACCAGGAGAATACTGTAGAACCAAAATTTCACACCTTTGCACTGCTTAAATTTGAATTTGCTCAAATTTAAAATATACCTTCCGGAGGCCATATCTTTCAAACCGTTGATCCAAATTAGTTGATTCTTTTTGCATCGTGATCTTACTAGCATGTAGATAATATATACCTACTGATATGTTCAGTTATTTAACTTTCATTTGAGTTATTTGTTGTTGGCTTTATTGTGGTGTTATGTGAGTACGGTTTATTTATCGGTGCCTTCGTTAAACGTATAGATTGTCCCGAGTGTGAAGCGGATCAGGACTAAGCGTTAGAGTACTTCAACACTGTTCAAGGCAAGTTGCACTTTTGATTATGCTCATCCTATATTTCTGTTATGCATGTGTAGTTGTTGTGATATGTTATATGTTTGGTTGATCATTATGTTCCGTGTTGTCATGTTTTGGTGTTGACTGTGTTATGTGATGGTGTGAGTAGCTTACGATGGTAGACATGGGTATGTGTCGAGTGATGCATGGAAGTGGTGAGTCTTTATAGCTGTAGGCTCGGGATTTTTTCTTAGGTGAATGCGTCAATGGCTGAGCGCTCTATTGTCCCTAGAGAATGCGCCATGGCTGAGCGCACTTGAGGTTTCGGGGCTTAAATCAGGTGAATGCGTTGATGGCTGAGCGCTCTATTGTCCCTAGAGAATGCGCCAGGACTGAGCGCACTTGAGACTTCTTGAAGATCTTTATCCATCTCATCTTATGTTTCTGAGGGTTTCCCATGTGCGGTTAACTAGATGCGATAGGTTTGTTGTGTGTCAACTGTGGTTATGTAAAACCTTGACTTGTTAGTGGAGGTAGGTGAAGTTAGCTTTATGCCAAACCAACTTGAGTGTTCTATTTGTCATACCTTGCATGTCGATGTAGGTTTGCTATATCATTATGTGTGATTTGCCAATACATCCAATGTATTGACCCTTGTGGCTGCAACTTATCATGTTGCAGGATATTCAGATGATCGGTGAGACACAGTAGGGTTGCGAGTCTTCACTCAACATTTTCGCCAGTGGGCATTGATGGTACTCATTGTTTATTATGCTACATTTCCGCTGTTATTATTGAAGAAAGCTAGCTATGTGGTACTCAGTTTGTAATACATTAAAATTTCTGGATCATATGTTGTAGTAAATGATGCACTTGTTATTTGGTATTCATATGTATTGTGTGTGCTAGCGAGTCGATCCAGGGACTAGCACAGTAAGCACAGAGACATCGAATCTTATCAGGTTCGGGTCTTTACAGATGATATCAGAGCAGTGTGTTGACTGTAGGTCGTGACCCTAGCAAATGGATTAGAAAAGCCATGGGAGTGAAAAACTTATTTTACAACTTTTGTCTACTTAGTAATCTTCACTGTCGTGTTCATATGTTTTGCTAATTACCTTCTCTTTTCAAATATAGATGACCCCTGGAATTATATTAGTGTCATTTAAGGGGTTTTAGTTGACAGACCACCATTACTATGTTGTGTCTGATAAACGATTTGCGGTAGTATGATGAGATCATATCTCTTGTGGATATGACCTTACCTGTATGTTTTGCCTGTGTGGTGTGACTTGTGTGATTTGTTTGATTTGGAGTTTGTTGCTAGCATATGGGTAGTGTTTTCTCCTTAGGTCCTTATTCTGTCTATATCCTAATATATGCTGCAACCCAATGATGAGTTCAAGTTTAACCACATGCGCCAGGATCCAACAAGAAGCAAGCACAATCTTGCTGAAGGAAGAACCATAGAGGGAGCTATAATTCATTAGTAGATGTTTTATAGTAGTTGACGCAAACCTGAGAGTTGACACGAATGATAGATGTTTTTTTTGGCATGTAGAACCAATGGATTTTCCCGAACATAGTTCATGAACAACAGAAATTTCTGCAATGCTCGTGAGGATGCCTGAGTGTTAGAATGCGAGATTTTCTAAACCATATACAAGGTAATGATTTGGGTGCGGAATGGATTGATCACCATGCCGACTTACTCTTATTATTCGCTCTTGTTATGTGGGATGGTAAATCTAGAGTGACTTACCTATAGTAGAGAGACGACGTTGTTAAGCCTAAACCTTAGAATGGTATGACCTTTGACCCTTGTAGAAGGCAGTCGCTGCCAATAGTAGGTTTTAACGGTGAGGATGAACCAAGATCCTTTTATGCAGGAACCCCGAAGGATTATGCTTGATGACCACCATGAGAGAATCGATTTTGTTTAGTATTGGCGCAAGACCTGTCAACCATGAAGGTCCAGCAATTGGAAGACCACTCTTTTGATAGAGGACCCAAAATTTCAAAGGAGCGTAGTGCTTATACCTAAAGAATAAAGAATGTCATCGATGAAATAAGATTCTTGAAGACCCACTGACTTTGATTCTAAGGGTGGTAGCATCCCACACTCTCGGGTGATCAATGGATATTCAAGTAAACCCGGACCTAACCGTTTTCTTTCTAGCCTCTTCGAATCTCGATGATGAGATTCATTTTAAGGGTGGTAGATTTGTAACATCCCAAATTTTCAAATTTGGAATGTTAATAGGATCATTCTTTTACATCATGATTTATATGCATATTTGAAATTTTGGAGGTTATGGAATATTCTAATGAGAGGGAATAAAAGGACTTTCCCACATATTCATTTGCCTCTTATTTTGATTTCACAATTATTCAAATCATTTTCAACTCAAGGAAAAATATGAGAGAAGGAAATATGACTTCTTCAAAATAATATGTTGATTATGCATTGAATAATATTTGGATATTCATTTGCAGTTGAAAAATATTTTATGGAACATTTATAAATCCAAAATAAATTTTATAAGAGTGTTATGTGTATTTTATTTCATTTGTTTTGGACTGGAAAAATGTTCACTGTTTTCTATAATAGCAATAATGTTTTACTCTCTTTTCTGGTATTTGTATGAAGTGGTTTGATATTTCAGTTTAGCCGAAACATTTTTTCCTATGTATTTTGTTTGCCAGAGTTTACTGTCCATTTGGGCGCAACCCATCTATTCTTCGCGCGTGCGCCAGCGTAGCAGCAACAACAAGCCAACTCATTTTCCTCGCCCGCGCGCATAGCCCAGCAAGCAGGCCGGCCCATTTCAACGCAGACCGCAGTCCATCCCCGCAGCTCTCTGCTGTTTTTTTTCTCTGTATTCCTTCTCTCTGTCACTGACACCTGGGATCCTCTGGTCATCACATTCCTCTCGACGTGTTCATCACGGACTCCGCCCCTGATCCAAACTCAATCGATTTGATTGATCTATTCTCCCTCTGTCACACCTACTACTGCGTAGCGGTGTACCACAAAGGAGAAGGAGGTGTACGCGTGTGTATTGGGCTGAGCCCAGAGAGGACTTGTGCCGCATGTGGCCGCGTCATGCGTGTGTAGTGTGGGTGCCTGTCCGTATTAGGGATTCCGTCCTCGATGGACAGACCAGCGAAAAGAAACGTCTGATACATTCTCACCTCCCTTCTCCTACCTCACCTAACCCTCTGTACTCTTCCTAACCCCGATTCCCCTTCTCTTCCCCTGTGCGATCGTTTCCTCGCGGGCTCGATCGTCATAATTGGTCATCAGAGCCAGCGATTCCTGCCCCAATTTTTTCTGCCGGCGTTGAGGTAGCTCGCGAAATCGGTAACATCCACCGCATCAGGTGCGTCTTCTTCAGGAGGATGCCCAAAATCCTGTGCGGGGTTCGATTTCCGACCACCGATCATGGCTTCATCCAAGCCGACCATCCAAACTCGCCAGATCCTCGCCGCCATGGGCGACCAGACTGCGAATCTCACCTCCCTCATGGAGACGCTGCTCTCCAAGTTCGACGAGGAGAAGGTGCTAGCCGACAAGCACGCGGAGGCGCAAGCGGCGTTCAACGCTCAGGTCTCGCACGAGCTCAAGAACCTGTCGAAGCAGATCAGCCTCACACAAGCGGAGGTCGACGACGTGCGCAAGGGCGCGTCCCCGGCGGGGTCCTCTGCTCCGTCACCGGACTCGCAGGTGGATGATCCATCGGCAGCGGTGTTGCACACACCGGACGCGCGGACGGGTCCTCCACACCCGCAACCACCGCCAGATCCAAGAGCAGCGCCGCCTCCAAGCGCCGTTCCCCTTCCTCAAATCCTTGGGGGCGCTACCGCGGTCGCCCGGCTCACCAACAATGGGCCACCACTGCTCACAACGCCCGATGGCCACCGCTCACTGCAGCAGCACGGACCACCACAAGGGCAGCGGAAGAGTACTCGGTCAGGCCACCCAAGCACCATTTCCCTCGCTTCGAGGGTGATGCGCCCAGAGTTTGGTTGGACCGTTGCTTGGCGTACTTCGAGTTGTACAAGGTGCCACAGCACAACTGGGTGGCGACGGCGGCCCTCTATGTCGAAGGGCACACCGCCCTGTGGCTTCGAGCATTTCGCCAGACGCATTCAGTCATCACCTGGGAGATGTTTCGCAGTGCTGTGGAGGAGGAATTTGGTCCAGAGGAGTTTGAGTCAGCCATGCACAACTTGTTACAGCTTCGGCAGACTGGTACAGTGGAAGAGTACAGGCAACAATTCGAGGTGCACATGTACAATCTGATCGCCCTTGACACATCACTGAGCCCCAAAAATTTTGTCACTCAGTTCCTCTTGGGGTTAAAGGATGAATTACGGATAGCAGTGCGCATTCAGGCGTCCAACAGCATCACCAGGGCAACTGTGTTTGCACGGATTCAGGAAGAGGAGCTCGAACTTCAACGGCCCCGGCCTCGCTTGGCCTCAGCCGGGAGACCACCACCGTTGTCAGGGGTCATACCAGCACTAGGGCGGCCACCACCAGCACAGCCGGTGCCGTCTGCCTCTGTAGCGGCACCACGCACCACAACACTCAAGCCAGCTGCGGATGATTTTGGGCGCGAGCGTCAGTTGCGGGATTACAGACGCCAACATGGCCTCTGTTTTCGCTGTGGAGACAAATACTCCCGGGAGCATCGGTGCAAGTGATCGGCCCAATTGCTGACAATTGAAGTGGGCGACTATGGGGAAGTCCTCTCGGACGATGCTGTACACGCCCTGGAACTGCTCGATGAGCCTGCACCGGCCGATGCTACTTGTTGTCTCTTATCAGCGCACGCAGTGGAGGGCACTGAAGCAGCGGAAACCATTCGATTGCGCGCCACTGTGGGCGATCAAACAATGCTGTTACTCGTCGATTCTGGCAGTACTCATAGTTTTGTCAACAGGCACTTTGCTCAGCGCATCCAAGCCCAGACAACAAACATTCCAGCGATCAAGGTGCGTGTCGCCAATGGACAGAGCCTGAACTGCACAGCCATGGTGCCTCAGTTGACTTGGACCTCTCGAGGCCACAGGTTTGCCACGGATATGTGCGTCCTCGACCTCGGGGGTTACGATGCCGTGCTTGGGGTCGATTGGCTCGCGCAACACAGCCCAATGAAATGTGATTAGAACCTAAAGACAATACAATTTGATCACCAAGGAGAAACCATTGAGCTGACAGGAGTGCGCACGGACACTAGCCATTCCCTGACAGCACTAGATGCAGCAACACTGTGGCAAATGCATGACACGAATGACATTTGGGGAGCAGCCTTGTTGGAGATTCAGTTATCTTCCCCATCAAGAGCCAGCTCAGCCGAGCCAATTCCACCTACCATTCAGTGCATCCTGACAGAATTCAGTGACATCTTTGAAGAACCAACACAACTCCCTCCTCATCGGCAGTATGATCATGCGATCAATTTGGAACCTGGTGCAACACCGGCCAACTGTCGACCCTATCGGTACTCTCCGTTACAGAAAGACGAGATCGAGCGCCAAGTGGAAGAAATGCTTCGCACGGGCATCATTACACACAGTATGAGCCCTTTTGCTGCTCCCATCTTGTTGGTCAAGAAAAAGGATGGAACCTGGCGTTTCTATGTGGACTACAGACGCCTCAATACTGTGACAATCAAGAACAAGTTTCCCCTCCCCGTGATTGATGAGCTGTTGGATGAACTCTCAGGCGCGTCATTTTTCTCCAAAATTGACTTGCGAGCTGGGTATCACCAAATACGCATGCGCAAGGGCGATGAAGAGAAGACGGCCTTCAAAACACACCATGGCCACTTCGAATTTCGCGTCATGCCGTTCGGCGTCACCAACGGACCACCTACGTTTCAATGCTTGATCAACTCCGTGTTCTCGGGACCGAACCGTAAGTATGTGATCACTTTTCTAGATGGCATTCTTGTCTTCAGTTCTACCCTGCAGGAGCATGAAGCCCACCTCCGCTCCGTCTTCGCCATTCTCCGTGAGCACCAACTGTACGCCAAGCTGTCCAAGTGCTCGTTTGCACAACCCCGCGTCGAGTACCTCGGCCATGTGATTTCCAAGGAGGGTGTGGCTACAGATGCAAGCAAAACCAGCGCAATGCGCGAGTGGCCTACACCAACAAATGCCACGGAGCTGCGCGGGTTCCTCGGTCTCATAGGCAACTACCACAAATTCGTGCCGCGCTACGGGATCATCGCCAAGCCTCTCACTCAACTCCTCACCAAGAAAGGTTTTGCTTGGTCCACGCAAGCCCAAGCAGCTTTCGATCTACTCAAGGATGCCATGGCGAGCATGCCCGTACTGGCGTTGCCGGACTTCTCACGGCCGTTCTCCATTGATACGGACGCGTGCGACACGGGGGTGGGCGCGGTACTGGTTCAAGGCGGCCATCCGATCGCCTACCTCAGCAAGGCTTTGGGCATCAAGAACCAACGACTGTCCATCTACGAGAAGGAGTTTCTCGCGGTAATCATGGCAGTGGATAAGTGGCGCACCTACCTCCAACGAGCTCCGTTCACCATTGTCACTGATCATAAGAGCCTCTGTCACCTTGGTGATCAACAACTGGAAACAGAATTGCAGCGCAAGGCTATGTCAAAGATGGTGGGGCTCCAATTCTCTTTCAAGTACCGTCGCGGCGCTGACAATGGCGCGGCGGATGCACTGTCTCGCGTTGGGCACCTGCTCTCCCTGGACGCTCTCGTAGTTTGTCAACCACAGTGGCTCCAGGAGGTCACTAACTCCTACGAAACGGACAAGGACAGTCAAGATCTTTTAAAACGGCTCACGTTGTGCAGTCCGGATGATCAGGGCTATGAACTGCGGCAAGGCATCATTCGCCTACAAGACAGGATCTGGATTGGTGCCAATATAGCCCTTCAGACCAAGCTAATCAGTGCATTCCACGCCAGTGCAGTGGGCGGCCACTCCGAGGTCACAGCAACTTACCAGCGCGTCAAGAAGCTGTTTGCATGGCGCAGAATCAAGCCAGCCGTGGAGGATTTTGTTCACCAATGCATCATTTGCCAGCAGGCGAAACACGAGCACCTGAAGACCCCGGGTTTACTTCAGCCACTACCAATACCAACGGAACCATGACGGGAACTCACCATGGATTTCATCGAAGGGCTTCCACTGTCAGAGGGCTACGAGGTAATTATGGTGGTGGTCGATCGCTTCACCAAATATGCGCATTTTGTTGCTCTTCATCACCCGTTCACTGCAACAACAGTCGCTCGAGCATTTTGGGACCAGATCATCAAGTTGCATGGAGTTCCTCATTCCATTGTGTCTGATCGTGACCGGGTGTTCACCAGTGCAATGTGGAGGGCTATCTTCGAAGCAGCAGGTACCAAGCTCAGCTATTCCATAGCTTATCATCCTCAAACGGACGGGCAGAGTGAACGAGTCAATCAATGTTTCGAGATGTATCTTTGGTGCGCAGTGCATGATCAGCCGAAGAAGTGGCGTCAATGGCTTCCAACTGCTGAATTTTGGTACAATACCACTCATCACTCTTCACTCAACACATCACCCTTCAAAGCTCTATACGGCCAAGAACCCAATTTGGGCGGTTTGCCCACGCTGGCTACCAAACTACCTGAAGATACCGAGGCTGATTTGGACTGGACTAAGCATAATGATATCCTGCGAGCACAGTTGGCTCGGGCACAGAACAGATACAAACAAAAAGCAGATCGCAACAGGACAGACCGTTCCTTTGCTGTGGGTGAACAAGTGCTGCTGAAACTACAGCCGTATGCTCAATCTACTATCGCCAACCGCCCCTGCCCCAAGCTAGCATTCAAATTCTTTGGCCCATTCATTGTTGAGCAGTGCATTGGCTCCATGGCCTACAAGCTGAAGCTTCCACTGGACAGCCGCATTCATCCCGTCTTCCATGTATCGCAGTTGAAACCGTTTACATCTTGAAACCGTTTTCTTCTTCTTCTTCTCTGGAGGAGATAGTACTGGGGCAGATGTCAGCTTGTCTTTGAGTGTTTGAAAACTTTCCTGGCATTTTTCTGTCCATTCGAACTTAACGCCCTTGTGAAGTAGAGCAGTCAAAGGCTTAGCAATCTTAGAAAAGTTCTCGACAAATCGACGGCAATAACTTGCAAGGCCGAGAAAACTTCTCACTTGCTTGACGTTCTTCGGAGGAGTCTAGTCCAGAATAGCCTGAACTCATTCCGGGTTAATAGCAATTCCATCCTTGGAAATCACATGACCAAGGTAAGTTACTTCAGAAAGCCAGAATTCACATTTGGAGTATTTGGCATACAACTAGTGTTCTCGGAGCCTTTCCAGTACAAGACGGAGTTATTCGGCATGTTCTTCCTTATTCTTTGAATAGACCAGAATATCATCTAGATATACCACGACAAATTTGTCGAGGTAATCCATGAAGATGTAATTCATCAGACGGGAGAATGTTGCAGGAGCATTGGTTAAGCCAAATGACATGACAGTGTACTCATAGGAGCCATAACGAGTAACAAATGCAGTCTTCGGAATATCCTCTTCGCGAACACGGATCTGATGGTAACCCAATCTCAAATCAAGCTTAGAGAATACCGATGATCGATCAACTTGCTGGATCCTACTCTCTGTGTGCACTCTGATGCAAAATCCGGTCTTATCGAACGACAACTCGGAGTATAATTCAACTCGGAGAGAAAGGTTAAACAAAACAATGGAAAGGAAAATGATTATCAGACTAATCAGATCAATATCAGGGAAATCGCACAGATATCCAGCTCTCCGGGTGGACGAGAATTACGAGATCCTAAGTGTCGGCGTTAGTAAACTTTATTTAACCCGAATAGAAGAGAGATCAGAGTCCCAGAGTAAAGGTCGAGGAGTAAAAGATCCTAATACCACCCAATTGGCGATGTGGGCCCGTAAGCCACACAGCCAAGTTAGTAAAACAGTTTTCGGTTACTAGACTCAACTTCGGCCAAGGAGTTGGAAAGGGGGGGGGGGTTCCTACAGGCAGTCGGCTCTGATACCAACTTGTGACGCCCCCGGCTCAATCGTGCACTAATCATACACGCAAATGCACACGATCAAGCCTAAGGACTCACGGGAAGATATCACAACACAACTCTAAAACATAAATAAAGTCATACAAGCTTTATATTACAAGCCAGTGGCCTCGAGGGCTGGAATACATAAGCTTGCGAACAAGCGTCAGCGGAAGCATCAGATATCTGAAATCAGATATGAAACAGAAACAGAAAGGCCTTTAGAAAGGCGGGGCAAAATAAAACACTACGATCGAAAGGCGTAGGCCTCCTGCCTGGGACCCTCCGATCCTACTCCTGGTTGTCAGTCAACTCATAGTAGTAACCATCCTCTGGGTAGTAGTAGTAGTCGATCGACGGGGCATCTGTCTCAGGGGCTCCATCATCTTGGTCACGTCAAACTGATATGGGGAGAAAAGGAAAACAAAGCAACCGTGAGTACTCAGAAGTACTCAACAAGCAAGGATCTACACTACATATGCAACATTTTCAATGAGAGGCTGTATATGTGGACTGGGCTGCAGAAATGCCAGAATAGAGAGAAGGCCTAGTCCTATCGAAGACTAGCATCTTCAGCGGTCTTGCAGAAATAGAAGAGGGTAGAACAGTACAATATAATGTAGCAGTATCATTAAGTCTCAACCTCACCCAGAGATCCTTTCTCGACTCCCTACGAGAAAGCAATCCCAGAGCCATACAGTCATCAACCTCGTCCGGAGATCCCTTCTCGACTCCCTGCGAGAAGCAATCCCAGAGCCATAGTATCCAAGTATCCAGTTCTAAATTGTATCAATCAGGATACAACTCCGAGTGTCCTTTACCGTAGGACCGGCTATCGATAGAAGTATTCTTCCCTGCAGGGGTGCACCAACTTACCCAACACGCTCGATTAACTCCGGCCGGACACACTTTCCTGGGTCATGCCCGGCCTCGGCCAAACGATACATCGCAACCCTACTTAGAGCTCAGCAGAGAGGTCCCCGTCGGTCTACATCCTAAGCGCTCAGAGGTCTTGGGCCATCACCCTGTGCACTCCGAGTCGTTGCGTGCAGGGGGAAGCCAGGCACCAGGGGGGCGCCGGTCCGTCCCGGCCGCAAGGCTGAACTAGACGTCTGATAGAGCTTTCGGCTGATGCTACGATGCAGAACGCCCATACTATGCCCACGTGATGGTTAGTGCTATCAGGCCAGAGACCTACTCGTATCAAATATCCAAATCGTTAATGGACTAGGGCTTGCGGTAACGAGCAGAGACTCACGAAAGATGTGACCCCGTCGCCCCGTCTCGAGGACTTGCTGCAAGGGTTAAGAATGCCCGGCCGCGCCTCGTATTCATCACTCGGGCACCATACAGGCACCCGTCTTCACAACACTCGCCTCTCAGGCGCACGCGGGTACCCCTCAGGGTCGACCCGCCTATCCAAGTAACAGTGTAAAGTCCAAGTATCCGTGTGTCTATAACATCAGGGGAATCCGAGGTATCACCCTCATTGAATTCCCACTCGATGTATCCGTCAAGGTGAACTCGGAGGAATCACCCTCGATGGGTTCACACTTGATGTGTTGCACGACAGCGTCGTTACCGGAAGTGGTGAAGGAGGAATCACCCTCGATGACCCTTGATCGGGTCTTCGGATAATCCAGCGGGGCAGTCGGGATAAGTGGGGTCACTGATAGGTCTCTACCCAGCCTAAACTAAGCAGTTTAGGATATGCAGGTAATTATCAACAGCAAGTTACAATAAACAGGCTATGCATCAGAATAGGTAAAGCAGCAGTAGCAGCAATTCTAATGCAAGCATGAGAAATAGAATGGGCGATATCGGTATGCTCAAGGGGGGGGGCTTGCCTGGTTGCTCGGCGGCAAGGGTAAGGTTGTCAATAGTGTCTTCGGGCTGCGGAGCTGCGTCGGCCTCGGGGACGACGTCGGGGTCTAACGAGAGAGAATAGGGGGAGGAAACAGTAAATACTAAGCAAACAAGTGCAGCACAAAGCATAACATGGTAATACGCGGTGACAGAGGTGATCTAACGCAGTGCCGGGTGATACTGGCGAAGGTGGAATTCATCCGGGAATGTTTTCCCGGTTCCGGACATTTGTCAGACAGATGATCGGAGAGGGACGGTTGCATGTTCGGGTAGTTAAGGACGTGTGACAGATGAACGGACCGTGTATTCGGATTCGTCTCGTCGTTCCGAGCAACTTTCATGTACAAAGTTTTTCGATCGGAGTTACGGATTATTTAATATGATTTTATAAAGATTTAAACAATTTCTGGAATTTATTTAATCATTTAAACCAGAATTATCCGAAACAGTGATTGCTGACGTCAGCATGACGTCAGGACCTGTGGGTCCCACCTGTCATAGGCTGTTGGCTAATTAGTGGTTAACTAATTAATTAATACTTAATTAAACTAATTAACTAAATTAGATTAACCTAATCAGGATTAATTAACTTAATTAATTAATTATTTTTATTTTAAATTTAAAAAAATGTTTCGGGGCCGTGGGCCCCATGTGTCATTGGGCCAGGGGGGTCGGGCCCAGCGGTCAGTGGCACAGGGGCCGAGCGGGGCGTGCTATCGGGCGTGGGCGCCGGGCGCCTGTGCCCGGGCGCGGCCAGGCCGACGGGGAGCGACGGGCGCCGGCGCAGGAGGCCGAAGGGGGCGGCGGCCCTGGGCGGTGGGAGAGCGGGGCGAGGGGGCCGGAGCCACGGGCGCGCGGGGGCGGAGACGAGCGCGCCGAGCGGCAAGGCAGCACGGCAGCAGCGTCGGCAGAGGAGGCGTGGGCGTGGGCTGCGGGAACTGTGGGGAGGCGACACGCGCTGCGAGCAGGCGGGGCGCGCGAGCGGGCGGTGCGGGGCGCAGGGAGCGCGCGCTGGCACGGCCAGGGCGCGGCGGAGTCGCGCGGCGCGCGCGGCGACCGCGGGCGCGGCGGCGACAGAGAGAGGGGGAGGGCGGTGAGCGCGCTCGGGCGCGTGCGGGCGCGGTGCGGGTCGCGGCGACCGGGGAGAGAGGGGGGAGCGGAGGCGGCGGCTCACAGGGGCCGGTCGGGGAGGGCAGCGGGCTCGGGGTGGTCTGGCGAGGCAGAGGCGAGGAGGCGAGGCGACGATGGCGAGGGGCGACGGGGTCGGGCGGTGATGACGGCGTGCGGCAACGGCGATCGATGGGCGACGGCGGCGTCAGGAGTGACGGGGCGACGGGAACGATCCCCCCCGATCCAGATCAGGGGAGGCAGAGGAGGGGCGAGGGAGTGGGGAGCAAGAGGGGGGATTAGGGTTTCGGTGGGGGTTGGGGAGGCCTAAATAGGCCAAGGGGGCGAGCTGGGCCGGCCAGCTGGGCCGAGGCCCAGTTAGGCCAGGGCTTTCTTTTTTTATTTCTCTGTTCTGTTTTCTTTTGTCTTTTCTTTTTATTTATTCATATGTCTCTGTTTAGTAAATAGTTAGGCCTCAAAATGGTTTTTGTAAAACATAGCAATTGTCCCAATAATTACTACGCATCCCCTACTATTACCAAAAATTGGTTTGGAGTCAATTGGAACTCACACAATTTTTATAATATTTAAAATGCATTAATCCTAGCTGTTTTGGTAATGTTAGTGCCACCTAATTAATTTATTAATTGTTGGTTTCAATTTTAGAATAGTCTCTGGAATATTTGCTATTTATTGAACATTTTAGTTTTTATGCTGGACAACTTTTATTTTCCACTTTCATTTAAATTTGGATTTTGACTTAGGAGTTGAAATGCAATATAATGCTAATGATGATCATGCACTGTTAAACATGATGACATGGCATAATCAAAAGGGTGATTACTGTAGTTAACCACCGGGGGTGTTACACCGGCAGCCTCGCGCGAGGTTCTACGGCCGCACACTGAGCTCCGGTGGCGCCTCGCCGGCTGCGCACGGAGTGGCTCCGGTGGCGCCTCCTCGTCCGCGCTACGCGTGCGCCCTACGGATCCCGTGCGCCTCCAGCGTGCAAGGTTCCACGCTCGCACGTCGAGCTCCGGCGAGCTCCTACGATTGGTCGTGCACGCCGGCGGTGGCCATACCCGAGCCGGCGTCGTGTCCTTGTCATGGTTTTTTTGCTAGATCGATTAGTTTAGGAGGTAGTTTAGGTTTAATTAGCGGGGTTGATAGCCAAATGCCAAGTGGGCCCGTTAGTGTTTGGTTAGTTTAGTTAGTGGGGTTAATAGCCCACTGCCAAGTGGGCCTCCATTAGTATTAGGTTAGCTATTTAAATTAGTGAGCTCAAAAAAGTTGCTAAAAAAGTCAGCTCAGGAAAAGTTGTTTAAATTAGTTCCAGCGTTACCATAGCCCAGTTTCAATGACATGTGGACCCCAGCCCTCCTGTTGACTAGTCCTTGTTGAGTGGGGCATCCAGACAGGGGCAAAAATGTCCAAAATGGCGCTCCGCCGTGGTCAAACGGCGTTGACCGGATGGAGCCGTGACGGAAGGGCATTCGGATGATCTTGGAGAAAAAACTAAGGGCAAAACTGAGCAGACTCGAAAAGTAAGGGTAAAACCCGTGGATAGGAACCAACTAGGAACAAAAATGCAATTGTCCCAAAATTATAATTGGATATAGACTTACCGCTTTCCCTTTTATATACTTAGCTTTTTGTGTTTTATTTTTAATTTTTTTCTCCTAGTACATATACTTCTTTCTGTATTTATAAGGAAATACCGTATAAGTATTGTACTCCCTCCAAAAAAAAATATAGTGCCTAGTGGCCTTTGGTTAGAACAATAATACATGACATGCATTTTACAAAAAGTATAGCGTCAAATTCGTATGTGAAAGAGTTTCCAATTATATAACATTTATATTATACATCTCCTATATTATTAATTTTATCAATGTCAAAGACAACCTTAAAAAATGTATTAGTCCCTATATATTTGGGTGAAGGGAGCACGGGCCTTGGGTAAAAAAGATTTAGCCCACAATTTTATCCCCACCCCGCCCTCTGTGAGGTGATTCCGGGGAGCTCCTATGTCACGCTAATTGCATCAAACAGGAAGTGGTACACACAACAGTTTGTGTCTGGGCAGCCCACTGGCAGGCAACAAAACGATTTGTGTTTCTACCGCACAAGTGAAAATTCAAAAAATAGCGACGCGGTTAAGTATCAAACTCACGACATGAAAGACATGATCATGTGCTGCTAGCAACTCGAACCAATGCCTGCTGGTGACTAATGGCCAGTGCGAATATTTAAGAACGCACTTCAACCTCATATTTGAAACTTTTTTAATTATTATTTATAATTTGTTTTTGAAAATTGTGAATATTTATGGAATGCTGAATATATTTGAAAACACAAACAAATTTCGAAATTTCAAACATCTTTTTGAATAATTTTTGTAATCTAGAACAGTATTTATGTTTTTAAATGTGTGAACATTTTTCTAAAAATTCCAAACAATTTTCGGAAAACATGAACAACATTTGTAAACAAGAACATTTTTTGAAAGTGTGAACTTTTTATGAAAACATAAGTAATTTTTGAACTTGTGAACAATCTTTGAAAAATGGGAACATGTTTTAAAATTTTGGAACAAATTTTAGAAGACGTGAACATTTTTTATACGTGAACATTTTTTGAATTTTCAAACATTTATTTTAAAAAAGAATGTTTTTTAAATTTTGAACAATTTTTTAAAACATAAACATTTTTTTTGAAAATCTCAAACAAATTTTGAAAACACGAACATTTCGGGAAAAGTGAGAACAAAAATTTAAAGTTCCGAACTGTTTTCCAAAACATGATTGTTTTGGGGAATTTGATTTTTTTTTTTCGAAAAATGAATATTTTTTGAAATTTTGGACAAAATTTGAAATTGTGAACATTTTTAAAATTATGAAGTTATGAAAAAGGAAACCGAGCAAAAACAAAAATAAACTTGAAAATGAGAAAAGGAAAAGGAAACAGGAAAATAAAGAGGAAGGAATATAGAAACATAAAGAAACAGAAACAGAAAATAAAATGAGGATGGGCCGGCCCTTTTGTGGGCGCCTTGTGCGAAGCTTCTAGTTGCAGCAATGTGCAGCTACTTGGGTTTTCCGTTATTCTGTATATGGATTAGTAATCCTATACAGATTTTACTATAAACTTTTCAGGAAGTAAATTTACAACATATGAGTTTCTTATGCTCTCCTCGAAATACAACAAACAAACAAACAAATGGGTGACTTACGCTCAGACAGACAAAAAGAAAGTAGTGTTTTGTACTCCCTCTGTAAAGATATTTGTTTACGGAGGGAGTATGATTGTATCCAACTTGTGCATGATACAGCGCACGCCTTAACACGGTCTAACCTACAGTATATGCATGTGTCGCAGTACCCTTTGAAATTTCCCTGCAATCTAAGAATAGGAAGATCCCGACTGACCTCCTACCCCGATGCTGACCCACGCACGCCCCTTTGCGTATCCGGGAAGCCACCTTGCACGGTCACGATCAAGGTTCCTCCTGCACCGAACAACGCCTGTTGCGGCGGCTCCCTGGCAGAGGAGGAGGAGGAGGACGACGACGACTGCGCCGCCACCTCCGCCTTGCCGTTCCCCTTGGGCAGCTCAGCCTCGGCGCGGCAGAGAGGGCAGGTCGTCCTGGAGCGCAGCCACGCGTCGACGCACTCCACGTGGAACGAGTGCCCGCAGTTGGGCAGCTCCCGCACCTTTTCTCCATCGGCGAGCTCCGACAGGCACACGGCGCAGTCAGCCCCGGCGGTGGCGGCGCCCTCCTTCCGGTACGTGGTGACCGGCAACGCGGAGAGCGCGGAGGCGTCCAGCCCACGCCGACCGCTAGTTCCGCCGAACGAGTTGATGGACCGCAGGATGCCGGCGGTGAAGCTGCCGCGGCGACGGCGGCCGCCCGACCGCGCCATGAACACGTACAGCAAGAAGCGGATGAGGGTGAAGAAGATGGTGAGCGCGAAGAGGAGGAAGGCGGCCATAAGCAGGACGCTCCCGTTGAAGCTGTAGTTCTGCTGCCGCGGGTACGGAGCCGGGGGGGCATCTGACGCCGGCGCGCCGGTGAAAGGGTCCCCTGACATGGCGGGATAAAGCTTTCTAGTCTGTACCACAAATCAAGAACCTTAAACGGGAGAAGGGAGAGAGACAATGGCCCGCAGGTTTATAGCAGAACTCAAGTCTGCAAGGGATAATATCTGAGAGCTTAACCTCGGCAACACGGTGCTCAAGTCAGGTCAACTGATGGTGTCATTGTCGAGCACGGCCGATTGACCCAGAAAGAAAAAAAAAGGGTCACAGCCGATTGATGCGAGGCTGACATATGGATTAACGGGAGCATTTGTTTACCAATTGCAATGGCTGCCGCGTGAGAATGCGCGTGCGATCTTGTTGGGAGATCGAGTTTCTTCCGAGAATGGTAGGAAACCATATTTAACGTTACACGAGCTTTCAGTGAACAACGCTCTGCTGGCATGTAAATTTGTAAACGGCGAAGGTGCCTATGCACTCAGAAGAACCTTCAAGGAATTTTAGCCGCTGAACTTTCCCGAAACACCGCTGAAATTGCACAGCAACAAGACCTGTTTCCTTAACAGCGTGTTTGGTTAGACCGAGTTTGGGGTAAGAGCATCTTCAACAGCCGCGTTATATATCGCGCGCGCGGGAAAAATCATGTTTTAGCGCGCGCGGAGCGGTTTGGCGCGCTTCAGCAGGCGCGGGAAAAAAAATCACGCGCGCACGAAAAAGCGGCCCGGCGTGCGGCAGTTTTGGCGCGCGGCGTCCGGCGCGCTCTATAAAACGCGCGCGCCCGAGCCCGCCAACCACCATTCCAGCGCATTCTTCTTCCCCGCCGCCCCTTCTTCCTCGCCTCCAACGCCTCGCCGCTGCGCCTTCTCCCCCGCCGCCGACATGCCACCGCGTGCCCGGAGCAGCTCCGGCTACCGCGGCGTCCGCGCCCGCCCCTCCGGCATGTTTTACGCGGAGATCCGCTCCGGTGACGTGCGCCTCGATCTCGAGACGTTCGAGACCGCCCACGAGGCCGGCCGCGCATACGACGCTGCGGCGTGGCGCCTCGGGGGGCCACGGGCGCAGATGAACTTCTCCGACTCCCGGAAGCGCGAGCAGACGCAGGAGCTCGCGCCTCCGCCGCGGCTAGTCAACGAGGAGGATCGCCGCGTCCAGCGTAGGCGGGGGCGCCGCCTCCTCATCGCCGAGGCGGACGAGTACGCCATGGCGGAGTGGCGCCGGCGCTTCCCAGAGGATGTCGCCCGAGAGAACGACTTCTAGACGGAGAGTAGGGCGCAGCGAGTCGCGGATCGGGCGGACAGGCGTGAGCGGAAGGCACTGACGTTAGCGCAGTGCGACCTGGGATCGGCATCGACCTTTGACGACAATGATCCTCGGTGGAATGAACCGTTTCTATCGTCGTACTACACCACCGAGGAGGAGGACGACAACGAGGAGTAGTTTCTACTATGTTTGCATCGTAGTATCATTTTTATCAATTTTTATTATTTGTATCGTATGGACTAGTTTGTGTTGTTGGGCTTGATGAACTATGCTATTTGTATCGTATGAATTTTATCTATATGTTGAATTTTTATCTATATGCTATTCGTATGTGTTGCATGGTACCGGTTGCTCGCGCGCGCCATTTTTTGCAGAGCCATATTTTGCAGCGGCCGCTGGAGCCAGCGCCCTGTTGCGTGCAAAATAACGCTATTACGACGTTGTAAAACAGTTTTAACGCGCCGCGCTGTTACGCGCCTATTGGAGATGCTCTAAGGAATAGGAGTTTACGGTGTAGAGACTTTTAATCCCTTGATTGTTTTGGGGGTAATGGGAGTTAAAGAGGGAATAGGGATGGGACTTCACGTATTAAACTCCCTCACAGCGTGTTTGGTTTGAGGGAGTTTGGGGTAGGGAATGGGAGTTTTCGGTGTAGAGACTTTTAATTCTTTGATTGTTTTGGGGTAGTGGGAGTTAAAGAGGGAACAGGAAGAGGAATTCACGTATTAAACTCCCTCAAATCACTTACCTGTGGGAGGCCTGATAATTCAGATGGGGAAAGGAAATTAGCATTTAACTTCCATTCCCTTTCAGTCGCAAAAAAAAAAAAAACTTCCATTCCCTTACCTTGGATCACCGAACAAGCTGTCAAATCACTTACCTGAGGAAGGCCTGGTAATTCAGATGGGGAAAGGGAATTAGCATTTAACTCTCATTCTCTTTCCCTTGAATTGCCAAACAAGCTGTAAAAAAATTCCATGTTCCACATGGAGACCGGAAGCTAGCATGGAACATGGTACAGGGAAAAAACAAAGAGAAAATTCCTTATATAGCACTATTTTTAAATGTTGGTTTCCTGTTTAACACTGCAAAATATTTTCTTTTTTTCCTAAATGATAAGTGGTACACGTGTGGCATGAAGTAACACCACCCTCACGTTTTTACAACTAAAATTGCCATCCGAAAAAAAACGAAACCCAAAAAAGACTGAAACTTGCTATCCAAACAGAAAGTTGTCACGCTTCACAACTAAAGTTGCCATCTCCGGATAACTAAAGTTTTCATCGAAAAACTTCAGGGCGGAATTGCTTCGTGCCATACGTGTGACACTTATCAGATCTTTTTTTAGCGTAATAACTTTATTCCTCAAATAATAGCAAGATCGTTTACATAATGATGAAGAATAAAGTCAGGGACGATAGTCTCCCATACTTATGATTTGCTAATGCTAAGACAATGCTTTGCTAAACCATCCGCTAGCAAGTTTGCCTCTCTACTACAATGATCAAAATTGATACTAGCGTAGTCCATTGCCAAGAGGGGGCATTCTGCAAAATGAGAGGGACGTCGACTCCCATGTAGGCATCTGGGTCAGATATAGCCTCCAATGCAGTCATGCAGTCGGACTCAATGATGAGCTTTGTACACCCCAAGTTCACTGCTAGGTACAATCCACATCGAATAGCAACTAACTCAGCTGAATTCGGGCTGGACACATGGGGTAGCGCTAGAGTTGCTGCTCCAAGAAATTTACCTTGGTCATCGCGAGCAACAACTCCGCAAGCTCCTGTGAAGTTCTCCTCATGAAATGAAGCATCAACATTCACTTTTACATTTCCTAGACTTGGCTTCTTCCATGCATGATCAATCCTACGAATAGCTGGTTTAGTGTATTTGCACCAACAAAATTTGTAGCAAGTACCTGAATGGAAATAGTTGTTTGTTCCGGTATTAGGACCGTCTCCCCCTTTGTACATTGCCTCCTTTGCCACCAGATGAACCACATGGCCACCATGATGAACTCAGCCGTTGGTATGTTATGTGCTATCATGCGCAGTCGGATCAATACATCCAGGCTTATAGAGCCGGAACGGTCCTGCCGAACAGCTCGGTCGATCACCTCCATCAGGCCAAGTGCTATCCAAACTTGCGATGCTCGGACAGACGTAAACAGACAGTGTTGAATATCTTCTAGACCAATATTACACAACGGGCACTGCGGGATCAAGGGTATATGTCTGTCTGCAAGTACACCATAACATGGTAATACCCCCTTTAGCACTTTCCAACCAAAATGCTTGATCTTTCCTAGAAGAAGAAGTTGCCATAACTCCTTCCAAACCGCATTCAGTTGAGCACTCCCTCGACTATTCAAGTTTGCATAATGGTGTCCGAACTGGTGGTCGAATTCCACATGATATGCCGAGCGAACTGAGAAAGTGTAAATATTATGCCTTTTCTAACACTTCTATCAGTTTTGTTAGCCCACGCCGTTAAAATCATCATTGACTCATGTCAGTTTTTGTTAGTCGGACGAAACTGTCCCTTGTCCATAAGCCTGAGAAAAAGGAAAAAGAAATTGCCCCATGACCGAGCGGCCTCTCTCTTTTCTCCCGACCCGACCCGACGGTCTTCTCCTCTTCTCATCCCCTTTCTCCCGAACCCTAGCGGCAGCGGCTGCAGTCTCCTAGTCTAGCGGCGGCGTTGACTAGGGTTATGGATGGCGGCGGTGTTGCAGAGGGAGAAGACGTTGCGGAGGACGGCCTTGGCGCGGCCATGGAGGTATGAATTCCGCCGAAGAGGACCCGGTACCAGTACTCGATTGAGTCAGCCTCGGGGCCCCAGCCGGCGTCGTCGATGTAGAGCTTGCCGCGGCAACCCTTGGTCATGCTGCCAACGGCGTATCCCTCGATCCCTGGGAAAGAGCCCTTCAAGAACTCGAAACCACCGTGCGTTGGCCCCACGGTGGGCGCCAACTGTCGTTGTTTTGTCACGGCAGATGCCCTTGTGAAAGGACTTACGTGTGGAGCCATCGCAACGTAGGTTAGCTTAAAGGGGTTGAACGGGACGAGAGACACGAGTTTACCCAGGTTCGGCCCCTCACTGACGAGGTAAAAGCCTACTTCCTGCTTTGTGCTATATTGATTGAGTATCGATTACAAGGGAGCGTAATCGCTTAACCTAGCTCTCGATCGATTGTAACCCGAGTTAACCCGCCGCAGGGTCTCGCCTTTATATACACAGGCCGAGGCCCTGGATTTACAAGAGTCCAAGTCGGATCATTCAACGTGACCGACACGGGTTCTAAATCGCCTTGCCTTGCTAGGCAAGTCGCCATCGGGCGGCTCACACCTCCAGGTTATGATGCTATGTCCGGGTCTTGGGCCTTCAATAGGCTCGCCTTGTAAGCCGCCTCCAGTCTTCATATCTTATCTTCTTGGGCCTACTTAGGCTTTCACTTATGAGTCGCCAATCAGTGTAACCCGGCCCCTCCTAGCCGGGTCTCACCGCGGGGTTATATCCCCAACATTAGGCCCCAGATTGATTTGAACTTGTTCATGTCAATCTTCTTCCTCCGGTTGGCGAGTCTTCTTGAATTCTACTTAAAGCTCGACCTTACATAAATCTTCATGACCCGCCATAAGAAAAGATGATGTCATATTATTAAATTAAGAAAAATCCCCATGATGTCACAACGGATCTTTGTATTAACCTGCCATTCCGAAAATCGAGGAGCCCCTTTTGGTGAGATAATTATTACGCCTCCTCGATCTTTGGGCCTGCCATTCACTGTTTCACTTTTCCTTATAAATAGGGACGGGGGCCTGTCTTTCCACTTTTTACCCCCGTCTCCTCTTCTTCTTCCTCCTTACGCCGTCCGCTGCGACCGGAGCTCTGCCGCCCCTGTCGAGCTTCACCAGCGACTCCATCCAGGCCGCTGCATCGACCTGTTGTGACCAGAAATTGGCGGTGCTCATCCGCTCTTCATCAACACCGTCAGGTATCCTTTCATCTCTGTCCTCAGATCCGCATTAGGGCAGTCGTGTTCATGGAGTTCATCGTTCATCCAAGTTCATCCATCTCCTGCTTAGAAGTTGTATTTCAATCCGAAAACAGAAATAGGAACAGAGCGGTAGCAGTTTTAGTCCTTATTTGCATCTTGGATAGATCCCCTTTTTCCTCAGAGTCAATACACAGTTTGCTAGTTCTTCTACTGCCGCCTGTTAGATTTAATATTTATTCTTCTTTTCTGAGCTGCTGTAGATCCGTAATTATAGTTGCAATCTGAAAAACTTGTTTGCCCCACACTTAGCAAAAAATTTAGCAACCTTAGATCCATAGATAATTGACCCGCCCTTCATTGATCGGGCGGCTTGATAATGACTTTGTAACCCACCAAAAATTCCAAAGATGCTTCCTTCTCTTAACCCGCCAACATGTTGTCGGCTCATACTTTCATAACATAACCCGCCATATACTTATGGCCTGATAAATATTCTACCATGGCGAGGGCGGCTCATAATTCCTTTAATGGGTCACCATAATATGTAGTTCTTTAATTGTAGCCAGCTCACTCATCATTGAATCATCAAATAATCATTCTGGCGGCTTATCATAGCAATTTTAACCCGCCGCATCCCTTTTTTTATCACAGCTTCGATAATCCGGCTCATCATGACTAAAACACCCACATCCTGTGACTGGATCACCTCCAAGGTCACAGAGGGCACACTCAATGATTATGTGACTATGGGGGTTTTACCCGCCAAAGAGGTTATTCACTGGCGGGTTCCCGGACCCGAAACTACTCCACAACCCGAGGAAGGTGAAGTTGTAGTTTTCACAGATCACCTCCTCCGTGGTTTTTCGCCACCCGGGTCAAAGTTCTTCCGGGATGCTCTGAATTTTTACAATCTTCACCCACAAGACATCGGCCCCAATTCTGTCTCCAATCTATGCAACTTCCAAGTATTCCGTGAAGTGTACCTTGGGAAGAACCCACTTTTGATCTCTTCAGAGACTATTTTTATATCAACCACCAGACTGAGATTTCAGATGGACCCAGCCTTGAACTTGGAGGTGTTTCAGTTCAGAGGCGAAGAGACGTCACTTTTCTTTCAGCTGCACTGCCCAGTCACCCCAAGGACTGGAATTTTACCTGGTTCTACTGTAGAGACACCTCCCTAGCTGGAGAGAACCCCTTGCCGGGTTTCCGTCCCTACCGGCTCACCACCACCGGCTTACTTCCAGGTCGATTAACTGCTGCAGAGCGCGCCCCTTTTGCCTCCACCTTTTCAAATGTAAGGGCTTTGATCGCTAATGGCCTAACCGGAATTGATCTGGTCCGCTGCTGGGTTGCATGGAGGATTCTGCCACTGAGCCGGTGCCCCGGCTTAATGTGCCAGTATACTGGAGACACAAAGGATCCGCAACGTTACAACCAAACGCCTAACCGACAAAGAGATCAATGACACGGTTAAGGCGCTGCTTGGAGAATCTTTAGAGAACTGTAGCAAAGTGGGTCTGAACCCTTTCTGCGCTCTTAACCCGACTCCTCGTGTAAGTATTAAAAAAATTCCTGTTGTTATCTATCTTCTGTGCTTCATATTCTTTCAACCATTGCTTATGTTCATATGTATATAGGTCGACTCTCCTTTCTGGAAGAAGAAGGTAAACACTGCTCAGCCCGCCAAGAAGACTAGTGCAGCTAAATCTCGTGGCACGAATCACCGCAAGAAAGCAACAACACAAGAGCTCTTTGAGCTAGATGAGTCGGAGGTAGAACTTGACTCCCTTGGCCTTTTCTTTATGCAACTTATTGATGCTGATTCTTCTCAGGATGAGGTAGAGACAAGCCACGCCGACACAGCAGAGTTAATTCCTGTCTCCTCCGACTCAGAACCTTTGCCAAGAAAGAAAACACGGTGGGTCATCCGGAAAGTAAGATTTTCTCATCCTCTTGCTTATCTGGACCCCAACTTTCTTTTGAAGAAACAGCTGCATGAATCAAGGCGTATGACCCGGAGTGATGGCACTGGAGATCTTGTGTCCAGCTTACCCAACACCCCAGCTCCTCGAAAGCGCCGTAATGAGGTGCCACATAGGCCGACTCTTTCTCTTCCAAAGGTTGGTCTCATTCGTCAACCTCTTAATCCTTCCGACTCAAATTATCAGGGGACGCCTCCGTCATCCGGCGACTCTACTAGAACTCAAATGCCTGCCTTCATTGTTGCTCATGGGTAAGTACTTTCATTTGTTAATAAAGGACTTGTGGCGATGTACTCATGAGCCTTGCTATTTTTATCACAGGGCCAAAGCCAAGACTAGCAAGAAGCTGAAGGTGGGCGATTCTTCCAAAGCCCTCGAAGTTTCTGAGCCGGAAAAACAAGCGAAAGAAGTCCAAGACCCCGAAGAACCTGTCCATGACCCGCCACCGCAAACTGATGCTGCACTCTTGGAACCAATGGATACTGAAATTAATCTGGCTGTCAGTCATGATCCGCCAAGTCCTAAGCCGCCCACCCCTGCCAAATCAACTGAAGAGATCCCTCCTGAGAAGAAAACTGATGAAGTCACTATCACTGGGACGGCTTGCACAGCGCCAGGAGGTTCCACTGTGCTATCCAAGCATAGTGCCAAAGAAGAATCTCCTTCCTTGGAAAAAAGCAAGACCAAGTTGGATTTGGAGAACTATTCTTCTTTCAACGCCGACGAGGTGTATGCTGGCTACTTGAGCCGCCTTCACACCAGCTGGGACATGGAGGCCGGGTTAGTCCATCTCATGAAGCAAAAGTACGAGGTATGAATATATCAAACTTCCATTTTAACCTTGCTCATATATATATATATATATATATATATATCCATACTAGCCCCCAAGTCTTAAGTATAGGAATAACGATATTGAATATGCTTGAGACTTGTGAAAAAGAAAATGTCCAAAGTATAGCCCCCAAGGGCCGGCTTAACTTACTGAGATGAGCCGGGTCTTATAATCATTAGATAGATCCAACTCCGTAGCCCCCAAGGGCCGGCTTATCTGAATAAGATGAGTCGGGTCTTATAACCAATGATAAGAACTAAATCTGTAGCCCCCAAGGGCCGGCTTATCTGAATAAGATGAGCCAGGTCTTATAACCAATGCTAAGAACTAAATCTGTAGCCCCCAAGGGCCGGCTTATCTGAATAAGATGAGCCGGGTCTTATAGATTGAAATGATCTACATTAGCCCCCAAGTGCCAAGTGTATTGCTTGCAATGTGCTTGGGACTTGAATAACATGGTTGACTATGAATTGAATCATCTTAACACTGTGTGCCACTCTTTGTAGAATGCTTTGACTATGGGCGAGTCTAATATCGCTGAGCTGAAGAAAAGTCTGGAGACCCAGCAAAGTGAGCGCGCCAAGGCTGAATTGAGCCTGAAATCATCATTAGAAGATATTGAGAAGATGAAGGCTAAATTTGATGAAGAGAGAGCCGCCTTGGAGACTAAGAAGGCTAATCTACTAAAAAGAGCACAAGATGCTGAAGCCTAGCTTAAACTGGTGACCGAAGAGTTGGCCGGCTTAAAGCGACATATCTCTCACATGACAGCCACCATCTTTGGTAAGTGCAATATATAACTCATCATCTGTTCGCCAAATACTTTGACTCGCCTGGCAACTCAAAATATATATCGCTAACCCGCCTGGCAACTCTTGTGCAAAATCTTAACAGGCCCCAGAAGTGCTAGTCTTGGTGAAGATATGCTATTAAAGCTGAATGCTACTTATTCATTGACTGAACAGCTATATGTTGGAACTCTGCGCAGCCTTGCGGCCTTATCAGGTTGCAAAAAACTTCCAACTCTCATCAAGACTGTGCTGGATCATCTTTCAACAGTGGCAGCTCAAATTGAAGAACATAAATTATCAGCCGCCCGCGCAGGAGCCATTGTTACTCTAAGTCGGGCCAAAGCTTGGCAATCAGAACTTGATCCAGAAGAAATGGCCACCGGTTGTCCAGAGTTTAAAGATGACAGGTCAATCTTTGAAGAGGAAGATTTCAACAAATGCATCAGAGAGATGCGGGCATGTAAGCTCACAAAGGAGCTGGATCTGAACAAGTACCAGCCGGCTTACGATAACAACAACAATAAGATTAAGCCGCCCTCACATGATGTTATGGACCTTCTTCCTCCAAGGCGTAAGCATACCTTCGCCCCTGATATTGATCCTTCTGTTATGCTTAACGATGAAGCAACATTTGAAGCTTTAACCGGCATCGACTAGACCTCGGCCAATCTCTAGATGGCTATCGACGAAGAGCCGGCGCAGGATGATCTGGGGGCTTCCAGCTCAAGGCAGCAAGATGACAACAACCCGCCAGGCTAGAACCTAGATGGTGCTGACGCCGGCTTAACAGAGTAATTTTAACTCCAAAAACCACTTGGTCACGAATTTTTGGGCTCAGCTGAAGCCTTGTAATAGGTAGCTGAAAAACAACTTATCTGCTCTGCCATGCCTTCATGCATGCTCTTATCGACTTATGCTTCAATAGCTTCAATTTATGTGATCTTATCATATACAGCTAGTCTTGCAATATGGCCAAAACACTTTGGCGGCTTATATAACCCATCAGAAAACCAGTACTTTTTTAAACTTGCCGCTTGTAATCAGAATCCAGGGCGAGCTAGATAATTCCTCAACCAGGGTGACTTATAGCCCTATCCAATTTTGGAAAAGATCACCTGGGAGGCTTATAACCTCAATAAGCTCAACATAGAGCAATATAACCTAGATCAGCATAACCCGGCGACTTCTCATCTGTAAGAGGTTTCTACAAAACAAAAATAAAGAGTATGCATAACTCAAATACTTATTAAGCCGACGTATAAAGCACAACCGAAATAGATTGATTTTTGAAAAAGCTCAAGCTTTTGCTTCAAAGAAGCTTGGCATAGAAGCCTGTAATCCCGTAAGCCGGCTCTCACGTGACATAAATCCGTCATTTAAACCTTAACTAGTTTAGGGTCTTATTGAAAGATTAACTGTTAAGAGTATGAATGGGCCACATAGCGGAGAGACTATAGCAGACAGGTGGGTTTATCCTAGCTCACTGTAAGCTGGCTCTCACGTGACATAAGCCGTCCTTTTAATCTGGACGAGTTCAGGGTCTTTAAAAGATTAACTGTCAAGAGTACGGCGGGTCACTTGGTGGAGTAGCAAGTTGCAAACAGGCAGGTTTAACCCAGTCATGGCATGAAAGCCGGTCAAAATGGGTTATACGCTATACTCATTGAGTAGGAAGCCCCCAAACGACCCAACATGGCATAAAAGCCGATCAAGAGGGTTATATGCTATGCTCATAGAGCAGGAAGCCCCCAAATGACCAATCATGGCATAAAAGCCGATCAAGAGGGTTATATGCTATGCTCATAGACAGAAGCCCCCAAATGACAATCATGCATAAACGCCTATCAGAGGGTTATACGCTATGCTCATAGAGCAGGAAGCCCCCAAATGACCAATCATGGCATAAAAGCCGATCAAGAGGGTTATACGCTATGCTCATAGAGCAGGAAGCCCCCAAATGACCAATCATGGCATAAAAGCTTATCAAGAGGGTTATACGCTATGCTCATAGAGCAGGAAGCCCCCAAATGACCAATCATGGCATAAAAGCTGATCAAGAGGGTTATACGCTATGCTCATAGAGCAGGAAGCCCCCAAATGACCTAGTGAGTAACCAATAATGACTCTTGCTCCAAAGATTTGAGATGAAACGACAGAGGCCCCGAATTTTGGGGATGCCGGCTTTATTATACTGATCAAAAAGTACGTACAGCAGTGAAAGTATATACAATGATGAGAGCCTATGACTCAAGTGTAGTAAGGCCGAGGATGAGCAATGTTCCATGGCATGTTGGTCTCCTTCTCAGACATGCGGGAATCCTTGTTCTCTCATATGTCAATGAGGTAGGAAGACCCATTATTGCGATTTTTGCTGATCACAAAAGGTCCTTCCCAAGGAGACGAAAGCTTATGCATCCCTGTCTGGTCTTGAATCAAACGGAGCACTAAGTCGCCCTCCTAAAAGGTCCGGCTTCGAACTCTACGTCTATGATAGCGACGTAGGTCTTATTGATATATCGCTGAAAGGTCACGCTCTTCATCTAAGTCATCAAGTGCGTTTTGACGTGCCATCTCATTATCAGTTTCAACATAAGCCGCCACTCTAGGCGAGTCATGACGGATATCACTTGGGAGAGCCGCCTCTGCACCATAAACTATGAAGAAAGGCGTATAGCCTGTTGACCTGTTGGGGGTGGTATTGATACTCCAAAGCACTAAAGATAGCTCCTCAACCCAACAACCCGGCATTTGCTCCAAAGGAACCATAAGCCGGGGCTTGATACCTCTCAAAATTTCCTTGTTAGCTTGTTCTGCTTGACCGTTAGACTGTGGATGAGCCACTGAAGAAACATCAAGACGAATATGCTCTCTTTGGCAGAACTCCTTCATAGCACCCTTAGAGAGATTAGTACCATTATCAGTGATGATGCTATGAGGATATCCAAAACGAAAGATTAGCTTCTTGACAAACTGAACTGCAGTTGCCGCCTCACAATTGCTAACCGGATCTGCCTCAACCCACTTGGTAAACTTGTCAACCGCCACCAGAAGGTGGGTCTTCTTATCCTTAGATCGCTTGAATGGCCCCACCATATCAAGCCCCCAGACTGCAAATGGCCAAGTTATTGGGATCATCCGCAACTCTTGAGCCGGCACATGAGCTTGTCTTGCAAACTTTTGACACCCATCACACTTGCTAACAATGTCCTCTGCATCAGCATGAGCCATCAACCAGTAAAACCCATGACGAAAAGCTTTAGCCACCAAAGATTTAGAGCCGGCATGATTACCACAATCGCCTTCATGAATCTCTCGTAAAATTTCACGGCCCTTCTCAGGAGAAACACAATGTTGGAACACGCCTGTCACACTGCATCGGTGTAACTCGCCGTTGATGATAGTCATAGACTTAGACCTCCTGGTTATTTGTCATGCCAAAGTTTCATCCTCAAGTAACTCGCCCCGGGTCATATAAGCCAGATAAGGCAAAGTCCAATCTGGAATAGCATGAAGAGCCGCCACCAACTGCGCCTCCGGGTCAGGGACAACAAAGTCTTCTTCAGATGGTAACTTGATGGAAGGATTATGTAATACATCGAGGAACACATTAGGAGGCACCGACTTACGTTGAGACCCAAGCCGGGACAATGCATCCGCCGCCTCGTTCTTCCGCCGATCAAGGTGATCCACCTGATAACCCTTAAAGTGACCAGCAATGTTATCAACCGCCCGGCGATAAGCCACCATGAGCGGGTCTTTAGAGTCCCACTTGCCTGAGACTTGCTAAGCCACAAGGTCTGAGTAGCACAGGCACCTGACCTGGCTTAAATTCATCTCTTTAGCCATACAAAGGCCAAGGAGTAAAGCTTCATACTCAGCTGCATTATTAGTACAAGGAAACATTAACCTTAGAACATAACAAAACTTGTCCCCTCGTGGGGATGTCAAAATAACTCTAGCCCCGAGCCTTCCAACTGCCTGGACCCGTCAAAATGGATTGTCCAATATGTGTTATCAGGCTTCTCCTCAGGTGTCTGCAACTCTGTCCAATCATCGATGAAATCCACCAAAGCTTGAGACTTGATAGCTGTCCTTGGCATATACTTCAAATTATGAGGTCCAAGTTCAATTGCCCACTTAGCAACCCGGCCTGTAGCCTCTCTGTTCTGAATAATATCTCCTAAAGGAGCAGAGCTGACCATAGTAATAGGATGACCAAGAAAGTAATGCTTCAGTTTGTGACTTGCCATGAACACCCCAAATACCAGTTTCTGCCAATGTGGATATCGTTGCTTGGACTCTGTCAATACCTCACTGACATAGTAAGCCGGCCGCTGAACTGGGTACTCCTTACCCACCTCCTTGCGCTCTACAACAACTGCCATGCTGACCGCTTTATTATTAGCCGCCACGTACATGAGCAAAGGCTCTTTCTCAATGGGAGCAGCAAGGACACACCAAAGACACACTTGGCCGGGTTAAGCATTATTTTGTAGACCTGGAGATTGTCACTCCTTCTTCCTTGACTTGACCACAATATCATCCACATAAGCATGAACGTTGCATCCAATCTGACTGCAAAAACAATTCTGAACACAGCGCTGATAAGTCGCCTGGGCACTCTTAAGCCCAAAAGGCATAGAAACATAGCAGAAAGCTCCAAAAGGTGTAATGAAGGACGTCTTCTCTTGGTCCTTAACTACCATCTTGATCTGATGATAACCAGAATAAGCATCCATGAAACATAAACTCTCACAACCCGCCGTTGCATCAATAATCTGGTTGATACGGGGGAGAGCAAATGGATTAGCTGGACAAGCCTTGTTAAGATCTATGTAATCAACACACATACGCCAAGTGCCGTTCTTCTTGAGTACAAGCACAGGGTTAGCCAACCACTCAGGGTGAAAAACTTCTACGATAAACCCAGCCGCTAAGAGTCGGGCTACCTCTTCTCCGATAGCCTTACGTCGCTGTTCATTGAAATGACGAAGGAATTGTTTGACCGGCTTAAACTTAGGATCCACATTAAGAGTGTGCTCAGCGAATTCTCTCGGTACACTCGGCATGTCAGAAGGTTTCCATGCAAAGATGTCCCGATTCTCATGGATGAACTCGATGAGCGTGCTTTCCTATTTGAGATCCATATTAGCCCCCATAGTGAACTGCTGAGATGAGTCGCCAGGGAGAAAATGAACCTGCTTGGTATCATCAGCCGACTTAAACTTCAACAAAGGGTCCTATTCAGTGGTGCGCTTAGGGTCATATCAGCCGGGTCAACATTATCCTTGTAGAACTTAAGTTCCTCAGTAGGACAAGGTGACTCTGCATAAGCCGCGTCTCCTTCCTCACATTCCAAGGTGACTTTCTGATCACCATGGACCGTAATTGTGCCCTTACGCCCTGGCATCTTAAGCTGTAAATAAACATAACAAGGGCGAGCCATGAACTTAGCATAAGCCAACCGTCTGAACAAGGCATGATACAGACTCTTGATTTTGAACACCTCAAACCACAATGTCTCTGCTCTGTAATCATAGTCATCACCAAAGGCGACTTCCAGGGCAATCTTTCTGACAGGATACGCCGACTTACCAGGCACCACACCATGGAAAACTGTGGAAGATGGCTTAAGATCCTTGTTAGTTAAATTCATGCGATGAAAAGTGTCATAGTACAGGATGTTGATGCTACTACCACCATCCATCAGCACCTTAGTGAATTTATAACTGCCCACTTGAGGGGCTACCACCAACGCCAGATGACCCAGATTCTCAACCCGAGGCGGGTGATCCTCCCGACTCCATGTGATCGGATGCTCTGACCAACGTAAGTATTGAGGTATTGCCGGCTCAACAGCACTAACGGCATGCTTATGAACCTTCTAATCTTGTTTGCAAAGACTTATAGTGAAAACATGATACTGGCCACTATTGAGCTGCTTTGGATTACTCTGATATCCTGACTGATTGCCTTGCTACTGGTTGCCCTGACCAGACTGTTGATTATGACCACAATGGTTACCTTGGCCTTGATAGCTAGAATTTGAGCCGCCTCCACCAAAGCTGGAGCCCTGAAAGACGGATCCTGACCCGCCGGGCGGTCCATTGTCATTGCTATGATTCTGACCGAGATTGTAATTCCTAACTCTCGCATGACCCAACAATCCTTCCAGGCATGACTGGATGGCTTGTCAGGAAGACTGTGCTTCGGGCATGGGCCATTAAGCGCCGCCTCAAGATTAAAAGGTTTTCCCTTGCCATATGGCGGCTTACCATTACCATTGTGACGTTGGTTCTTGTACCCAGTGTTGGTGTTAGCTACTAGATCTGACCCGCCATCGGGTGTCTGCGCTTACCACCATTGCCCTGGTTGTTGCCATTATGCCCTGCCACATTCTGCTGCTGACCCTTACCATTGCCACTCTTCTTGCCCTTGTTGGATTTCTCATCATTAGATCTAGGGTCCTTTGTGGTACCAGAGTCGGCATATTTAATGAGAGCCACCATGAGCTCACCCATGTCATTACAATGACGCTTAAGCCGCCCGAGCTTCTGCTTAAGGGGGGTAAAGTGATAGTTCTTCTCCAAAACCAGAACTGTCTGACCCGCCGCAATACTATCATATGAGTGAATAATAGCAGAGACCCGCCGAACCCAATGACGGGCCGACTCATCCTCGCGCTACACGCAATTATCCAGATCGATAATCGTCAAAGGCTGTTTGCATGTCCCTGGAATTTTTTTGATGAAACGTTCCTTCAACTCTGCCCATGAGTTGATAGAATTAGCAGGTAAACTTTTTAACCATGTATGAGCGGGTCCATCCAACATCATGGTAAAGTATTTGGCATAGACAACATCATTGACATACAGCATCTCCATGGCTAACTCATAACTCTCAATCCAAGCCTCGGGGGAAGATCCGCTGTGTAGTTAGGCACCTTACGAGGACCCTTAAAATCCTTCTGTAGATGTTCATTATGTAGAGCCGGTACTAAACATGGCACTCCAACTGTCCTGGAAATCATCCCAACCCCTATTGAAGCTAAAGGAGTCACCGGGGGCTGCTGATAAACCCCCTGCTGAGCCGCCGCGTCCACCTCACGACGGGGCAGGTTATTTGCATGGGGCGGGTGATCATCACGGGGCGGGTTATGATGTCGTTCGCTGCTGGAGACCGCAGGCGACTCAGCATGCCAGATGTAACTTTGACCTGGACGAGGAGTCGAATGAACATGATCACGACTGTATGAGTAAGCCGCCTGCTGTGCCACAGCTGTTTGAAGGAGCTCAACGGCGTTCCATGTCTCCACCGCAATCAGTGACTCGCCCTCGATCGGAATAGCCGCCAGCCGGGTTGCCGCTGCTAACATGTTATCCACCGGGTTAGAAAAGTGCCCTGGAGGTGGTGTCAGAAAATGTTGAGGCTGTGCTGGATTGGGGGGCGGGTTAGGCATCCGCTCCTCCCTCTGTGCCGGCTCAGGATGACGAGATTGAGCCGCCGCCCGGCTTCCAGGCCCGTCCGGGTTTAATTGGGGATTCACCCGGGCATCCGGAGTACTTGGGTCCACTCCAGGGGTGTTAAACAAATTCATAGGCTCATAATGCAAAGGCAGGCGAGTTTGGTGCCTTCGACGAAGGACTGCATTAGAGGCATTCTGATCCAGACTTAAACGCCACGCCTCTGCTCTCACACGCTCCGACTCAGCTGCGATCTGAGCCCGTTCCTCTGCCATCCTGATATTCTCTGTGTTGACATCTTCCTGGGCCTTAGTGATCTCCGCTTGAATCTTGACAATTTTTGCGTTGCGTTCTGCTTGATTCGCCGCAGTAACCTCTGTTGCTAGCAAAGTTGTCAGAGTGCCCAAGAGATCTAATAAGATCTGGGCCGGCGCCTAGCAGAGCCGCTAGCCCCAGCTGTTGCAGCAGCAGTCGATCCAGACGTCGTAGCTGCAGTTGTTGATGAATTGAGAGCCGGCCCTGTACCAGCCATGAAGATAGCAGCCCGGAACGACGGCTCATAGGGGTCCGGAATACTGTCACCATTGGAATAGCCCCAAGCCCACCGTCTGGAAGTTGATAGATCGACTCCGTCTCTCTGGTTGAGGACTCATCAACTGAGTAGACGAGAGTCTCTCCTCCAGATATAGAATCTTCCACGAGATCCGCACCATGTGTGAAACCAACGAAGACATGTTTCTGGCCGGGTTGAACCCGGGCGGGTCGCGTGCGCCGAGCCGGCTCGATGATGTCGGTGTAGATGTCCGGCTCAGGCTCTGATCTGCTGATCTTGCCAATGAAGATGTGAATTCCGCCGAAGGGGACCCAGTACCCATACTCGATTGAGTCGGCCTTGGGGCCCCAGCCAGCATCGTCGATGTAGAGCTAGTCGCGACGACTCTTGGTCATCCTGCCAACGGTGTATCCCTCGATCCCTGGGAAAGAGCCCTTCAAGAACTCGAAACCACTGTGCGCTAGCCCCATGGTGAGTGCCAACTGTCGTGGTTTTTTCACGAAAGATGCCCTTGTGAAAGGACTTAGGTGTGGAGCCATCGCAACGTAGGTTAGCTTAAAGGGGTTGAACGGGATGAGAGACACGAGTTTACCCAGGTTCGGCCCCTCACCGACGAGGTAAAAGCCTACTTCCTGCTTTGTGCTATATTGATTGATTATCGATTACAAGGGAGCGGAATCGCTTAACCTAGCTCTTGATCGACTGTAACCTGAGTTAACCCGCCGCAGGGTCTCGCCTTTATATACACAGGCCGAGGCCCTGGGTTTACAAGAGTCCAAGTCGGATCATTCAACGTGACCGACACAGGTTCTAAATCGACTTGCCTTGCTAGGCAAGTCGCCATCGGGCGGCTCACACCTCCGGGTTGTGATGCTATGTCTGGGTCTTGGGCCTTCAACAGGCCCACCTTGTAAGCTACCTCCAGTCTTCATATCTTATCTTCACGGGCCTACTTAGGCTTTCACTTATGAGTCGCCAATCAGTGTAACCCGGCCCCTCCTGGGCGGGTCTCACCGTGGGGTTATATCCCCAACACTGGGTACCTGCAGGGATGAAGATCGCGGACAAGACAATAGACATCTTCACGGAAGAATTTGATTTCACACATACGGGACATTATGCAAAGTCTTTCATTGATCCCCTCAACAAATACCTCGGGTTGCAAGGTGTTGGGAAATGTTGCATGGAAAACAAAAAAAAATTATACGCACACGCAAGATCTATCAAGGAGATGCATAGCAATGAGAGGGGAGAGTGTGTCTACGTACCCTCATTGACCGTAAGCGGAAGCATTTGTTAACGCGGTTGATGTAGTCAAACTTCTTCGCGATCCAACCGATCGAGTACCGACCGTACGGCACCTCCGCGTTCAGCACACCTTTAGCTCGGTGACGTCCTCACCTTCTTGATCCAGCAAGACAGTGAAGTAGTGGATGCGTTCCGGCAGCACGACGGTGATGGTGAAGCTATCTCCGCAGGGCTTCGCCTAAGCACTATGAAAATAGGACCGAGGGACTAAACTGTGGAGGGGGCGCCACACACGGCTAAGCAATTGTCGTGGTTATGTGTGGCACCCCCCTCCCACATATATATAGGTGGGGGCAAGAGGGGAGAGGCCAAGGGGCGCCCCAAGTAGGGCCAAATCCTACTTGGGCTCCTGCCCTTGGCCGCGCCCCCCCTTCCATATTTGCTTCCGGGAGAAAGGAAAGGGGGAGAGAAAGGAAGGGGGAGGCCGAATCCCCCCTTTCCTTTCCACCACTAGGCCGGCTGCCATAGGAGGGGTGCGCCAGCCCCTTGTGGGCTGGTGTGCTCCCCTCTTTTGGCCCATATGGCCCATATAGTTCCCGGGGTGCCCGGAACCCCTTCCGGTGATTCGATAAATACCCGGTGCGCTCCGAAACTCTTCCGGAGTCCGAATATCATCGTCCTATATATTAATCTTTACCTCCGGACCATTCTGGAGCTCCTCGTCATGTCCGTGATCTCATCTGGGACTCCGGACAGCATTCGGTCACCAAATCATATAACTCATATAACACTATATCGTCAACGAACATTAAGCGTGCGGACCCTACGGGTTCGAGAACTATGTAGACATGACCGAGACAGCTCTCTGGTCAATAACCAATAGCGAAACCTGGATGCCCATATTGGCTCCTACATATTCTATGAAGATCTTTATCAGTCAAACCTTATGACAACATACGTGTTGGGAAACGTAGCATGCAATTTCAAAAAAAATCCTACGCACACGCAAGATCTATCTAGGAGATGCATAGCAATGAGAGGGGGAGAGTGTGTCTACGTACCCTCGTAGACCGAAAATGGAAGCGTTTGAGAACGCGGTTGATGTAGTCGTACACCTTCATGATCCGTCCCGATCAAGTACCGAACGTACGGCACCTCCGCGTTCAGCACACGTTCAGCTCGATGACATCCTCGCCGTCTTGATCCAGCAAGAGGGGCGAAGTAGTAGATGAGTTCCGGTAGCACGACGGTGTGGTGAAGGTGTTGGTGAAGAACAATCTCCGCAAGGCTTCACCAAGCGCAACAAAAACTATGACGGAGGATAAACTAGAGGGACGGGGTTGCCAGCACACGGCTTGGTGTTTCTTGATGTGTCTTAGGTGCTAGCCCTGCCACTTTATTTATATGTTGAGCCTTGGGGTCGAAACTTGGAGTAAAAGCCTCCTCAAAGTTGGTTTTGCCCGCAAGGAAGAGTCCTTCTCAGACTTCGAGGACCAGATGCCATAATCCTCGGCGTCTGGCCCAGACGCCATAGGCCTCGGCGCCTGGCCCAGGGCCAGACGCCAGGGTCTCCGGCGTTTGGCCCCCTGGCCTCCGCAAAACTCCTTTTGCACCGACCTAAAGCCCCATGGGCTTTACCCCTTGGCCGAACCATATCATCCTATATATCAATCTTTACCTCCGGACCATTCCGGAGCTCCTCGTCATGTTCGTGATCTCATCCGGGACTCCGAACAACATTCGGTCACCGACATACATAACTCATATAGTACTATATCATCAACGAACGTTAAGCGTGCGGACCCTACGGGTTCGAGAACTATGTAGACATGACCGAGACACCTCTCTGGTCAATAACCAATAGCGGAACCTGGATGCCCATATTGGCTCCTACATATTCTACGAAGATCTTTATCAGTCGAACCTTATGACAACATACGTAATTCCCTTTGTCTATCGGTATGTTACTTGCCCGAGATTCGATCATTGGTATCTTCATACCTAGTTCAGTCTCGTTACCGGCAAGTCTCTTTACTCGTTCCGTAATACATCACCTCGTGACTAACTCCTTAGTCGTTTGCTTGCAAGCTTATGATGTGTATTACTGAGAGGGCCCAGAGATACCTCTCCGATACTCGGAGTGACAAATTCGAATCTCAATCTATGCCAACCCAACAAACACCTTCGGAGATACCTGTAGAGCATCTTTATAATCACCCAGTTACGTTGTGACGTTAGATAGCACACAAGGTATTCCTCCGGTATCCGGGAGTTGCATAATCTCATAGTCGAAGGAATATGTATTTGACATGAAGAAAGCAACAGCAATAAAACTGAACGATCAATATGCTATGCTAACGGATGGGTCTTGTCCATCACATCATTCTCCTAATGATGTGATCCCGTTCATCAAATGACAACACATGTCTATGGTTAGGAAACTTCACCATCTCTGATTAACGAGCTAGTCTAGTAGAGGCTTACTAGGGACACGGTGTTTTGTGTATGTATCCACACATGTATCAAGTTTCCGGTTAATACAATTCTAGCATGAATAATAAACATTTATCATGATATAAGGAAATATAAAATAACAACTTTATTATTGCCTCTAGGGCATATTTCCTTCAGTCTCCCACTTGCACTAGAGTCAATAATCTAGTTCACATCGCCATGTGATTTAACACCAATAGTTCACATCTTTATGTGATTAACACCCATAGTTCACATCGCCATGTGACTAACACCCAAAGGGTTTACTGGAGTCAATAATCTAGTTCACATCGCTATGTGATTAACACCCAAAGAGTACTAAGGTGTGATCATGTTTTGCTTGTGAGGGAAGTTTAGTCAATGGGTCTGCCACATTCAGATCCGTATGTATTTTGCAAATTTCTATGTCTACAATGCTCGGCATGCAGCTACTCTAGCAAATTGCTCCCATGTTCAATATGTATCTAGATTGAGACTTAGAGTCATCTAGATCAGTGTCAAAGCTTGCATCGACGTAACTTTTTACGACGAACTCTTTATCACCTCCATAACCGAGAAACATTTCCTTAGTCCTCTAAGGATAATTTTGACCGCTGTCCAGTGATCTACTCCTGGATCACTATTGTACCCCCTTGACAAACTCATGGCAAGGTACACAACAGGTTTGGTACACAACATGGCATACTTTATAGAAACTATGGCTTTCATTCTCTCTCTATCTTCTGCCGTGGTCGGGCTTTGAGTCTTACTCAACTTCACACCTTACAATACAGGCTAGAACTCCTTCTTTAACTGATCCATTTTGAACTCCTTCAAAATCTTATCAAGCTATGTACTCATTGAAAATCTTAGCAAGCGTCTTGATCTATCTCTATAGATCTTGATGCCCATTACGTAAGTAGCTTCACCGAGGTTTTTCATTGAAAAATTCTTATTCAAATATCCTTTTATGCTATCCAGAAATTCTACATCATTTCCAATCAACAATATGTCATCCACATATAATATTAGAAATGCTACAGAGCTCCCACTCACTTTCTTGTAAATACAGGCTTCTCCGAAAGTTTGTATAAAACCATATGCTTTGATCACCTCATCAAAGCGTATATTCCAACTCTGAGATGCTTGCAATAGTCCATAGATGGATCGCTGGAGCTTGCACACTTTGTTAGCACCTTTAGGATCGACAAAACCTTCTGGTTGCATCATATACAACTCTTCTTTAAGAAATCCATTAAGGAATGCAGTTTTGACGTCCATTTGCCAGATTTCATAATCATAAAATGCGGCAATTGCTAACATGATTCGGACGGACTTAAGCATCGCTACGGGTGAGAAAGTCTCATCGTAGTCAACTCCTTGAACTTGTCGAAAACCTTTTTCGACAAGTCGAGCTTTGTAGATAGTAACATTAACATCGGCGTCAGTCTTCTTCTTGAAGATCCATTTATTTTCTATGGCTCGCCGATCATTGGGCAAGTCCACCAAAGTCCACACTTTGTTCTCATATATGGATCCTATCTCAGATTTCATGGCCTCAAGCCATCTGTCGGAATCTGGGCTCATCATAGCTTCTTCATAGTTCGTAGGTTCGCCTTGGTCTAGTAACATGACTTCCAGTACAGAATTCCCGTACCACTCTGGTGCGGATCGTGTTCTGGTTGACCTACGAAGTTCTGTAGTAACTTGATCTGAAGTTTCATGATCATCATCATTAGCTTCCTCTCTAGTTGGTGTAGGCATCATGGGAACGGTTTTCTGTGATGAGCTACTTTCCAATTCGACAGAAGGTACAATTACCTCATCAAGTTCTACTTTCCTCCCACTCACTTCTTTCGAGAGAAAATCCTGCTCTAGAAATGTTCCATTCTTGGCAACAAAGATCTTGCCTTCGGATCTGTGGTAGAAGGTGTACCCAATTGTTTCCTTAGGGTATCCTATGAAGACGCACTTCTCCAATTTGGGTTTGAGCTTATCAGGCTGAAGCCTTTTGACATAAGTGTCGCAACCCCAAACTTTAAGAAACGACAACTTAGGTTTCTTGCCAAACCACAGTTCATACGGTGTCATCTCAACGGATTTAGACGGTGCCCTATTTAATGTGAATGCAGCTGTCTCTAATGCATAACCCCAAAACGATAGTGGTAAATCGGTAAGAGACATCATAGATCGCACCATATCTAATAAAGTACGGTTACGATGTTCGGACACACCATTACGCTGTGTTGTTCCAGGTGGCGTGAGTTGTGAAACTATTCCACATTGTTTTAAATGAAGGCCAAACTCGTAACTCAAATATTCACCTCCACGATCAGGTCGTAGAAACTTTATTTTCTTGTTACGATGATTCTCCACGTCACTCTGAAATTCTTTGAACTTTTCAAATGTTTCAGACTTGTGTTTCATTAAGTAGATGTACCCATAGCTGCTCAAATCATCTATGAAGGTCAGAAAATAACAATACCTGCCGCATGCTTCAACACTCATCGGACCGCATACATCGGTATGTATTATTTCCAATAAGTCATTGGCTAGCTCCATTGTTCCGGAGAACGGAGTTTTAGTCATCTTGCCCATGAGGCATGGTTCGCAAGTATCAAATGATTCATAATCAAGTGATTCCAAAAGTCCATCTATATGGAGTTTCTTCATGCGCTTTACACCAATATGACCTAAACGGCAGTGCCACAAACATGTTGCACTATCATTATCAACTTTGCATCTTTTGGCATCAATATTATGAATATGTGTATCACTACGATTGAGATTCAATAAACCATTTATATTGAGTGTAAGACCATAGAAGGTTTTATTCATGTAAACAGAACAACAATTATTCTTTGACTTAAATGAATAACCGTATTGCAATAAACATGATCCAATCATATTCATGCTCAACGCAAACACCAAATAACATTTATTTAGGCTCAACATTAATCCCGAAGGTAAAGGGAGTCTGCGATGGTGATCTTATCAACCTTGGAATCACTTCCAACACACATCGTCACCTTGCCCTTAACTAGTCTCTGTTCATTTTGCAACTCCTATTTTGAGTTACAAATCTTAGCAACTGAACCGGTATCAAATACCCAGGGGCTACTATGAACACTAGTAAAGTACACATCAATAACATGTATATCAAATATACCTTTGTTCACTTTGCCATCCTTCTTATCCGCCAAGTATTTGGGGAAGTTCCGCTTCCAATGACCATTTCCTTTGCAGTAGAAGCACTCAATTTCAGGCTTGGGTCTAGCTTTGGGCTTCTTCATGGGAGCGGCAACTTGCTTGCCATTCTTCTTGAAGTTCCCTTTATTTCCCTTGCCCTTTTTCTTGAAACTAGTGGTCTTGTTAACCATCAACACTTGATGCTCTTACTTGATTTCTACCTTCACCGATTTCAGCATCGCGAAGAGCTCAGGAATCTTTTCGTCATCCCTTGCATATTATAGTTCATCACGAAGTTCTAGTATCTTGGTGATAGTGACTAGAGAACTCTGTCAATCACTATCTTATCTGGAAGATTAACTCCCACTTGATTCAAGCGATTGTAGTACTCAGACATTCTGAGCACATGCTCACTGACCGAGCTATTCTCCTCCATCTTGTAGGCAAAGTACTTGTCAGAGGTCTCATACCTCTCGACACGGGCATGAGTCTGAAATACCAATTTCAGCTCTTGGAACATCTCATATGCTCTGTGGCGTTCAAAATGTTTTTGAAGTCCCGGTTCTAAGCCGTAAAGCATGGCGCACTAAACTATTAAGTAGTCATCATATCGAGCTTGCCAAACGTTCATAATGTCTGCATCTGCTCCTGCAATAGGTCTGTCACCTAGCGGTACATCAAGGACATAATTCTTCTGTGCAGCAATGAGGATAATCCTCAGATCACGGACCCAGTCCGCATCATTGCTACTATCATCTTTCAACTTATTTTTCTCTAGGAACATATAAAAAATAGGGGAACTACATCACGAGCTATTGATCTACAACATAGATTTGCAAATACTTTCAGGACTAAGTTCATGATAAATTAAGTTCAATTAATCAAATTACTTAAGAACTCCCACTTAAATAGACATCCCTCAAGTCATCTAAGTGATACGTGATCCAAATCAACTAACCCGTGTCCGATCATCACGTGAGATGGGGTAGTCATCAATGGTGAACATCTCTATGTTGATCATATCTACTATATGATTCATGTTCGATCTTTCAATCTCCAGTGTTCCGAGGCCATGTCTGTACATGCTAGGCTCATCAAGTTTAACCCGAGTATTCCGCATGTGCAAAACTGTCTTGCACCCATTGTATTTGAACGTAGAGTCTATCACACCCGCTCATCACGTGGTGTCTCAACACGACGAACTGTCGCAATGGTGCATACTCAGGGAGAACACTTATACCTTGAAATTTAGATAAGGGATCATCTTATAATGCTATCGCCGTACTAAGCAAAATAAGATGCATAAAAGATAAACATCACATGCAATCAAAATATGTGACATGATATGGCCATCATCATCTTGTGCTTTTAATCTCCATCTCCAAAGCATCGTCATGATCTCCATCATCACCGGCTCGACACCTTGATCTCCATCGTTGAGTCGTGGTCGTCTCGCCAACTATTGCTTCTACAACTATCGCTAATGCATAGTGATAAAGTAAAGCAATTACATGGCGTTTGCATTTCATACAATAAAGCGACAACCATAAGGCTCCTGCCAGTTGCCGATAACTTTTACAAAACATGATCATCTCATACAACAATGTATATCACATCATGTCTTGACGATATCACATCACAACATGCCCTGCAAAAACAAGTTAGACGCCCTCTACTTTGTTGTTGCAAGTTTTACGTGGCTGCTACGGGCTTCTAGCAAGAACCGTTCTTACCTACGCATCAAAACCACAACGGTGATTTATCAAGTTTGTTGTTTTAACCTTCAACAAGGACCGGCCGCAGTCAAATTCGATTCAACTAAAGTAGGAGAAACAGACACCCGCTAGCCACCTTTATGCAAAACTAGTTGCATGTCTGTCGGTGGAACCGGTCTCATGAACGTGGTCATGTAAGGTTGGTCCGGGCCGCTTCATCCAACAATACCGCCGAATCAAAATAAGACATTGGTGGTAAGCAGTATGATGATCACCGCCCACAACTCTTTGTGTTCTACTTGTGCATATCATCTACGCATAGACTTGGCTCGGATGCCACTGTTGGGAAACGTAGCATGCAATTTCAAAAAAATTCTTACGCTCACGCAAGATCTATCTAGGAGATGCATAGCAACGAGAGGGGGAGAGTGTGTCTACGTACCCTCGTAGACCGAAAATGGAAGCGTTTGACAACACGGTTGATGTAGTTGTACACCTTCATGATCCATCCCGATCAAGTACCGAACGTACGGCACCTCCGCGTTCAGCACATGTTCAGCTCGATGACGTCCTCGCCTTCTTGATCCAGCAAGAGCGGTGAAGTAGTAGATGAGTTCCGGCAGCACGACGGTGTGGTGACGGTGTTGGTGAAGAACAATCTCCGCAGGGCTTCGCCAAGCACAACGGAAACTATGACGGAGGATAAACTAGAGGGACAGGGTTGACGGCACACGGCTTGGTGTTTCTTGATGTGTCTTAGGTGCTAGCCCTGCCCCTCTATTTATATGTTAAGCCTTGGGGTCGAAACTTGGAGTAAAAGCCTCCTCAAAGTCGGTTTTGCCCGCAAGGAAGAGTCCTTCTCGGACTTCCAGGAACAGACGCCATAATCCTTGGTGTCTGGCCCAGATGACATGGGCCTCGGAGTCTGGCCCAGGGCCAGACGCCAGGGTCTCCGGCGTTTGGCCCCCTGGCCTCCGCAAAACTCCTTTTGCACCGACCTAAAGCCCCGTGAGCTTTACCCCTTGGCCGAACCATATCATCCTATATATCAATCTTTACCTCCGGACCATTCCGGAGCTCCTCGTCATGTCTGTGATCTCATCCGGGACTCCGAACAACATTCTTTCACCAACATACATAACTCATATAGTACTATATCGTCAACGAACGTTAAGCGTGCGGACCCTACGGGTTCGAGAACTATGTAGACATGACCGAGACACCTCTCTGGTCAATAACCAATAGCGGAACCTGGATGCCCATATTGGCTCCTACATATTCTACGAAGATCTTTATCGGTCGAACCTTATGACAACATACATAATTCCCTTTATCTATCGGTATGTTACTTGCCCGAGATTCGATCGTCGGTATCTTCATACCTAGTTCAATCTCGTTACCGGCAAGTCTCTTTACTCATTCCGTAATACATCACCTCGTGACTAACTCCTTAGTCATTTGCTCGCAAGCTTATGATGTGTATTACCGAGAGGGCCCAGAGATACCTCTCCGATACTCGGAGTGACAAAGCCTAATCTCAATCTATGCCAACCCAACAAACACCTTCGGAGATACCTGTAGAGCATCTTTATAATCACCCAGTTATGTTGTGACGTTTGATAGCACACAGGGTATTCCTCCGGTATCCGGGAGTTGCCTAATCTCATAGTTGAAGGAATATGTATTTGACATGAAGAAAGCAATAGCAATACTACTGAACGATCAATATGCTATGCTAACGGATGGGTCTTGTCCATCACATCATTCTCCTAATGATGTGATCCCGTTCATCAAATGACAACACATGTCTATGGTTAGCAAACTTAACCATCTCTGACTAACGAGCTAGTCTAGTAGAGGCTTACTAGGGACATGGTGTTTTGTCAATGTATCCACACATGTATCAAGTTTCCGGTTAATACAATTCTAGCATGAATAATATACATTTATCATGATATAAGGAAATATAAAATAACAACTTTATTATTGCCTCTAGGGCATATTTCCTTCAATACGTAATTCCCTTTGTCCATCGGTATGTTACTTGCCCGAGATTCGATCGTCGGTATCTTCATACCTAGTTCAATCTCGTTATCGGCAAGTCTGTTTACTCGTTCCGTAATACATCATCTTGTAACTAACTCCTTAGTCACTTTCCTTGCAAGGCTTGTTTTGATGTGTATTACCGAGAGGGCCCAGAGATACCTCTCCGATACTCGGAGTGACAAATCCTAATCTCGATCTATGCCAACTCAACAAACACCTTTGGAGATACCTGTAGAGAATCTTTATGATCACCCAGTTATGTTGTGACGTTTGATAGCACACAAGGTATTCCTCTGGCATCCGGGAGTGGCATAGTCTCATAGTCGAAGGAATATGTATTTGACATTAAGAAAGCAATAGCAATAAACTGAATGATCAATATGCTAAGCTAACGGATGAGTCTTGTCCATCACATCATTCTCCTAATGATGTGATCTCGTTATCAAATGACAACACATGTCTATGGTTAGGAAACCTTAACCATCTTTGATCAACGAGCTAGTCTAGTAGAGGCTTACTAGGGACACGGTATTTGTTTATGTACTCACACATGTATTTAAGTTTCCGATCAATACAATTCTAGCATGAATAATTAACCTTTATCATGAATATGGAAATATAAAATAACAACTTTATTATTGCCTCTAGGGCATATTTCCTTCAGTCTCCCACTTGCACTAGACTTAATAATCTAGATTACATTGTAATAAATCTAACACCCATGGAGTCTTGGTGCTGATCATGTTTTGCTCGCGGAAGAGGGTTAGTCAACGGGTCTGCCACATTCAGATCCGTATGTATTTTGCAAATCTCTATGTCTCCATCCTTGACCTTTTCATGAATGGAGTTGAAGCGTCTCTTGATGTGTTTGGTTCTCTTGTGAAACCTGGATTCCTTCGCCAAGGCAATTGCTCTAGTGTTGTCACAAAAGATTTTCATTGGACCCGATGCACTTGGTATTACACCCAGATCGGATATGAACTCCTTCATCCAGACTCCTTCATGTGCTGCTTCCGAAGAAGCTATGTACTTCGCTTCACACGTAGATCCCGCCACGACGCTCTGCATGGAACTGCACCAACTGACAGCTCCACCATTCAATATAAATACATATCCGGTTTGTGACTTAGAGTCATCCGGATCTGTGTCGAAGCTAGCATCGACGTAACCATTTACAACGAGCTCTTCGTCACCTCCATAAACGAGAAACATATCCTTGGTCCTTTTCAGGTACTTCAGGATGTTCTTGACCACTGTCCAGTGATCCACTCCTGGATTACTTTGGTACCTCCCTGCCAGACTTATGGCAAGGCACACATCAGGTCTGGTACACAGCATAGCATACATGATAGAACCTATGGCTGAGGCATATGGAATGACTTTCATTTTCTCTCTATCTTCTGCAGTGGTCGGGCTTTGAGTCTGACTCAACTTCACACCTTGTAACACAGGCAAGAACCCTTTCTTTGACTGATCCATTTTGAACTTCTTCAAAACTTTGTCAAGGTATGTGCTTTGTGAAAGTCCTATTAAGCGTCTCGATCTATCCCTATAGATCTTGATGCCCAATATATAAGCAGCTTCACTGAGGTCTTTCATTGAAAAAAAATCTTATTCAAGTATCCTTTTATGCTATCCAGAAATTCTATATCATTTCCAATCAATAATATGTCATCCACATATAATATTAGAAATGCTACAGAGCTCCCACTCACTTTCTTGTAAATATAGGCTTCACCGTAAGTCTGTATAAAACCATATGCTTCGAGCACCTCATCAAAGTGTATATTCCAACTCCGAGATGCTTGCACCAGTCCATAGATGGATCACTGGAGCTTGCACACTTTGTTAGCACCTTTAGGATCAATAAAACCTTCTGGTTGGATCATATACAACTCTTCTTTAGGAAATCCATTAAGGAATGCAGTTTTGACGTCCATTTGCCAGATTTCATAATCATAAAATGCGGAAATTGCTAACATGATTCGGACAGACTTAAGCATCGCTACGGGTGAGAAAGTCTCATCGTAGTCAACCTGATAGAGGCAAAGGTGTCCCGATGTTTCGATGAGATAGCTATCGTTTTCTGTGGGAGTTGACTTTGACGATCCGACTACGAACATGCGAAGACATCGCGCCTTAGCAATCGCTAAACCAACTTCCGAGGGGTTATTAACCACGCCGGAGCATGATCAACCTGATCACGAGGGTCTATTTCCTGCGAGCAAACGATGAACAAGCAAGAAACTGAGATTGCAATCTTGATATTGCGAATATAAGATGAAAGCTTTATTGAGCAAGGTGGGGTTCTGTGACGTCTTGGTCTGGTCGTTGAACACAAACGAAGTACGCGAAGTTGTAGCTATGATGAACTTTTAATCTAAACAAAACACAAAGTCTAAACGACGCCCTAAGGGCTGTATATATGGAGGAGTAGGGGGGGGGGGATTTTGTGGCCCCTTGTAGGAGGGGTCCGAATCCAACCCTAACTTTGTTTCCCCACACATACGGACTCTAAAAACAGCCTATACTTAAGTATTTCGAAATTACATGGGCCTGGCCCAAAAATAAGGTGGCGCAGCACCTAAAATAAGCTATGGATGAAAGTTATGAAGGGGCATCTGTTGGGGATCGTAGCAGAATTTTAAAATTTTCTACGCATCACCAAGATCAATCTATGGAGTCATCTAGCAACGAGAGAGAGGGGAGTGCATCTACATACCCTTGTAGATCGCGAGCGGAAGCGTTCAAGAGAACGGGGTTGATGGAGTCGTACTCGTCGTGATCCAAATCACCGATGACCGAGCGCTGAACGGACGGCACCTCCGTGTTCAACACACGTACGGAGCGGAGACGTCTCCTCCTTCTTGATCCAGCAAGGGGGGAGGAGAGGTTGGGGAGGACAGCTCCAGCAGCAGCACGACGGCGTGGTGGAGTTGGAGCTGCATGGTATTCCTGCAGGGCTTCGCCAAGCACCGCGGGAGGAGGAGGAGGTGTTGGAGAGGGGAGGGGCTGCGCCAGGGATGAGGTATGGCCTCCCTCCCACCCCTCCACTATTTATAGGGGGAAGAGGAGAGGGGGCCGGCCCCCTCAGATCCAATCTGAGGGGAGGGGAGGCGGCCAGGGGAGGGAAACTTGCCCCCCAAGCAAGGTGGAAGGCTCCCTCCCCTAGGGTTTCCCAACCCTAGGCGCCATGGGCCCTTGGGGGGGGGGGCGCACCAGCCCACTAGGGGGCTGGTTCCCTCCCATATACAGCCCATTAGGCCTCCCGGGTAAATCAGCCCCACCCGGTGGACCTCCGGACACCTTTCGGTGGTCCCGGTACAATACCGATAACCCCCGAAACTATTCCGGTGACTGTATGACAACTTCCCATATATAAATCTTCACCTCCGGACCATTCCGGAACTCCTCGTGACGTCCGGGATCTCATCCGGGACTCCGAACAACATTCGGTAACCACGTACAAACTTTCCCTACAACCCTAGCGTCATCGAACCTTAAGTGTGTAGACCCTACGGGTTCGGGAGACACGTAGACATGACCGAGACGACTCTCCGGTCAATAACCAACAGCAGGATCTGGATACCCATGTTGGCTCCCACATGCTCCTCGATGATCTCATCGGATGAACCACGATGTCGAGGATTCAATCAATCCCGTACGCAATTCCCTTTGTCTATCGGTACGATACTTGCCCGAGATTCGATCGTCGGTATACCGATACCTTGTTCAATCTCGTTACCGGCAAGTCTCTTTACTCGTTTTCGTAACACATCATCCTGTGAACAACTCCTTGATCACATTGAGCTCATTATGATGATGTCCTACCGAGTGGGCCCAGAGGTGCCTCTCCGTCACACGGAGTGACAAATCCCAGTCTCGATTCGTGCCAACCCAACAGACACTTTCGGAGATACCCGTAGTGCACCTTTATAGCCACCCAGTTACGTTGTGACGTTTGGTACACCCAAAGGACTCCTACGGTATCCGGGAGTTGCACAATCTCATGGTCTAAGGAAAAGTTACTTGACATTGGAAAAGCTTTAGCAAACGAACTACACGATCTAGTGCTAGGCTTAGGATTGGGTCTTGTCCATCACATCATTCTCCTAATGATGTGATCCCGTTATCAATGACATCCAATGTCCATGGTCAGGAAACCGTAACCATCTATTGATCAACGAGCTAGTCAACTAGAGGCTTACTAGGGACATGTTGTGGTCTATGTATTCACACATGTATTACGATTTCCGGATAACACAATTATAGCATGAATAACAGACAATTATCATGAACAAGGAAATATAATAATAACCATTTTATTATTGCCTCTAGGGCATATTTCCAACAGTCTCCCACTTGCACTAGAGTCAATAATCTAGTTACATTGTGATGAATCGAACACCCATAGAGTACTGGTGTTGATACCACTGTTGGGGAACGTAGCAGAATTTTAAAATTTTCTACGCATCACCAAGATCAATCTATGGAGTCATCTAGCAACGAGTGAGAGGGGAGTGTATCTACATACCCTTGTAGATCGCGAGCGGAAGCGTTCAAGAGAACGGGGTTGATGGAGTCGTACTCGTCGTGATCCAAATCACCGATGACCGAGCGCCGAACGGACGGCACCTCCGCGTTCAACACACGTACGGAGCAGAGACGTCTCCTCCTTCTTGATCCAGCAAGGGGGGAGGAGAGGTTGATGGAGATCCAGCAGCACGACGGTGTGGTGGTGGAAGCAGCGGGATTTCAGCAGGGCTTCGCCAAGCGCTACTGGAGGAGGAAGAGGTGTCACGGGAGGGAGAGGGAGGCGCCAGGGGCTGCGCTGTTTCTCCCATGCACCTCCCCACTATATATAGGGGTGGAGGGGGCTGGTTTCTTGCCCTCCAAGTCCATTGGGGCGTTGGCAAAGGTGGAAGGAAAGAAATCCCATCATTTCCCTTCCCCACCGATTGTTATCCCCCTTTTTTAGGGATCTTGATCTTATCCCTTCGGGATATGATCTTATTCCTTCTAAGGGGGAATCATGGTGCGCCTTGACTAGGGGTGTGGGGCCTTGCCCCCACTACCCACGTTCATGTGGGTCCCCCCATGCAGGTGGGCCCCACTCCGGAACCTTCTAGAACCTTCTCGGTACAATACCGAAAAATCCCGAACATTTTCCGGTGGCCAAAATAGGACTTCCCATATATAAATCTTTACCTCCGGACCATTCCGGAACTCCTCGTGACGTCCAGGATCTCATCCGAGACTCCGAACAACCTTCGGGTTACCGCATACTAATATCTCTATAACCCTAGCGTCACCGAACCTTAAGTGTGTAGACCCTACGGGTTCGGGAGACACGCAGACATGACCGAGACGACTCTCCGGTCAATAACCAACAGCGGGATCTGGATACCCATGTTGGCTCCCACATGCTCCTCGATGATCTCATCGGATGAACCACGATGTCGAGGATTCAATCAATCCCGTACGCAATTCCCTTTGTCTATACCTTGTTCAATCTCGTTACCGGCAAGTCTCTTTACTCGTTTCCGTAACACATCATCCCGTGAACAACTCCTTGATCACATTGAGCTCATTATGATGATGTCCTACCGAGTGGGCCCAGAGGTACCTCTCCGTTACATGGAGTGACAAATCCCAGTCTCGATTCGTGCCAACCCAACAGATACTTTCGGAGATACCCGTAGTGCACCTTTATAGCCACCCAGTTACGTTGTGACGTTTGGTGCACCCAAAGCACTCCTACGGTATCCGGGAGTTGCACAATCTCATGGTCTAAGGAAAAGTTACTTGACATTGGAAAAGCTTTAGCAAACGAACTACACGATCTAGTGCTAGGCTTAGGATTGGGTCTTGTCCATCACATCATTCTCCTAATGATGTGATCCCGTTATCAATGACATCCAATGTCCATGGTCAGGAAACCGTAACCATCTATTGATCAACGAGCTAGTCAACTAGAGGCTTACTAGGGACATGTTGTGGTCTATGTATTCACACATGTATTACGATTTCCTGATAACACAATTATAGCATGAATAACAGACAATTATCATGAACAAGGAAATATAATAATAACCATTTTATTATTGCCTCTAGGGCATATTTCCAACAGTCTCCCACTTGCACTAGAGTCAATAATCTAGTTACATTGTGATGAATCGAACACCCATAGAGTACTGGTGTTGATCATGTTTTGCTCGTGAAAGAGGTTTAGTCAACGGATCTGCTACATTCAAATCCGTGTGCACTTTACAAATATCTATGTCTCCATCTTGAACATGTTCACGTATGGAGTTGAAGCGACGCTTGATATGCCTGGTCCTTTTGTGAAACTTGGGCTCCTTGGCAAGGGCAATAGCTCTAGTGTTGTCACAGAAGAGAGCCATTGGACCCGACGCATTTGGAATGACTCCTAGGTCGGTGATGAACTCCTTCATCCATACTGCTTCGTGTGCTGCCTCCGAGGCTGCTACGTACTCCGCTTCGCATGTAGAACCCACCACGACGCTTTGCTTGCAACTGCACCAGCTTACCGCTCCACCATTCAAAATATACACGTATCCGGTTTGTGACTTGGAGTCATCCGGATCTGTGTCGAAGCTAGCGTCGACGTAACCCTTTACGACGAGCTCTTCGTCACCTCCATATACGAGAAACATATCCTTAGTCCTTTTCAGGTACTTCAGGATGTTCTTGACCGCTGTCCAGTGTTCCTTGCCGGGATTACTTTGGTACCTACCTACCAAACTTACAGCAAGGTTTACATCAGGTCTGGTACACAGCATGGCATACATAATAGACCCTATGGCTGAGGCATAGGGGATGACACTCATCTCTTCTATATCTTTTGCCGTGGTCGGGCATTGAGCCGAGCTCAATTTCACACCTTGCAATACAGGCAAGAACCCCTTCTTGGACTGATCCATATTGAACTTCTTCAATATCTTATCAAGGTATGTGCTTTGCGAAAGACCTATGAGGCGTCTCGATCTATCTCTATAGATCTTGATGCCTAATATATAAGCAGCTTCTCCAAGGTCCTTCATTGAAAAACACTTATTCAAGTAGGCCTTTATACTTTCCAAGAATTCTATATCATTTCCCATCAGCAGTATGTCATCCACATATAATATGAGAAATGCTACAAAGCTCCCACTCACTTTCTTGTAAACACAGGCTTCTCCATAAGTCTGTGTGAACCCAAACGCTTTGATCATCTCGTCAAAGCGAATGTTCCAACTCCGAGATGCTTGCACCAGCCCATAGATTGAGCGCTGGAGCTTGCATACCTTGTCAGCATTCTCAGGGTCGACAAAACCTTCCGGTTGTATCATATACAACTCTTCCTTAAGAAAACCATTAAGGAATGCCGTTTTGACGTCCATTTGCCATATCTCATAATCATAGTATGCGGCAATTGCTAACATGATTCTGACGGATTTCAGCTTCGCTACGGGTGAGAAAGTCTCATCGTAGTCAACCCCTTGAACTTGTCGATAACCCTTAGCGACAAGCCGAGCCTTATAGATGGTCACATTACCATCCGCGTCAGTCTTCTTCTTAAAGATCCATTTATTTTCTATGGCTTGCCGATCAACGGGCAAGTCAGTCAAAGTCCATACTTCGTTTTCATACATGGATCCTATCTCGGATTTCATGGCTTCAAGCCATTTGTCGGAATCCGGGCCCGCCATCGCTTCTTCATAGTTCGAAGGTTCACTGTTGTCTAACAACATGATTTCCAGGACAGGATTGCCGTACCACTCTGGTGCGGAACGTGTCCTTGTGGACCTTCGAAGTTCAGTGGTAGCTTGATCATGATCATTATCATTAACTTCCTCTCTAGCCGGTGCAGGCTCCACAGAAACATTTTCCTGTGCTGCGCTACTCTCCGGTTCGAGGGTCATCTCATCAAGCTCCACTTTCCTCCCACTTACTTCTTTCGAGAGAAACTCTTTCTCTAGAAAGGATCCATTCCTGGCAACAAAGATCTTGCCCTCGGATCTTAGGTAGAAGGTATACCCAATAGTTTCCTTAGGGTATCCTATGAATACGCATTTTTCCGACTTGGGTTCGAGCTTCTCTGGTTGAAGTTTCATAAGCATCGCATCCCCAAACTTTCAGAAACGACAGCTTAGGTTTCTTCCTAAACCATAATTCATACGGTGTCGTCTCAACGGATTTTGACGGTGCCCTATTTAAAGTGAATGCGGCAGTCTCTAAAGCATAACCCCAAAAAGATAGCGGTAGATCAGTAAGAGACATCATAGATCGCACCATATCCAATAGAGTGCGATTACGACGTTCGGACACACCGTTACGCTGAGGTGTTCCAGGCGGCGTGAGTTGTGAAACAATTCCACATTTCCTTAAGTGCGTGCCAAATTCATGACTCAAATATTCTCCTCCACGATCTGATCGTAAGAACTTTATTTTCTTGTCACGTTGATTCTCAACCTCATTCTGAAATTCCTTGAACTTTTCAAAGGTCTCAGACTTGTGCTTCATCAAGTAGACATACCCATATCTACTCAAATCATCGGTGAGGGTGAGAACATAACGATAACCACCGCGAGCCTCAACACTCATTGGACCACACACATCAGTATGTATGATCTCCAATAAGTTGGTTGCTCGCTCCATTGTTCCGGAGAACGGAGTCTTGGTCATCTTGCCCAAGAGGCATGGTTCGCATCTGTCAACTGATTCATAATCAAGAGACTCCAAAAGTCCATCTGCATGGAGTTTCTTCATGCGTTTAACACCGATATGACCAAGGCGGCAGTGCCACAAGTATGTGGGACTATCGTTATCAACCTTGCATTTCTTGGCATTCACATTATAAACATGTGTAACATCACGTTCGAGATTCAATAAAAATAAACCATTCACCAGCGGGGCATGACCATAAAACATATCTCTCATATAAATAGAACAACCATTATTCTCAGATTTAAATGAGTAGCCATCTCGCATTAAGCGAGATCCAGATACAATGTTCATGCTCAAAGCTGGCACTAAATAACAATTATTGAGGTTTAAAACTAATCCCGTAGGTAGATGCAGAGGTAGCGTGCCGACGGCGATCACATCGACCTTGGAACCATTCCCGACGCGCATCGTCACCTCGTCCTTCGCCAGTCTACGCTGATTCCGCAGTTCCTGCTTTGAGTTACAAATATGAGCAACCGCACCGGTATCAAATACCCAGGAACTACTACGAGTGCTGGTAAGGTACACATCAATTACATGTATATCACATATACCTTTGGTATTGCCGGCCTTCTTATCTGCTAAGTACTTGGGGCAATTCCGCTTCCAGTGACCGTTTCCCTTGCAATAAAAGCACTCAGTCTCAGGCTTGGGTCCATTCTTTGACTTCTTCCCGGCAGCTGGCTTACCGGGCGCGGCAACTCCCTTGCCGTCCTTCTTGAAGTTCTTCTTACCCTTGCCCTTCTTGAACTTAGTGATTTTATTCACCATCAACACTTGATGTTCCTTTCTGATCTCTGCCTCCGCTGACTTCAGCATCGCATATACCTCAGGAATGGTCTTTTCCATTCCCTGCATGTTGAAGTTCATCACAAAGCTCTTGTAGCTAGGTGGAAGCGACTGGAGGATTCTGTCAATGACCGCGTCATCCGGGAGATTAATCCCCAGCTGAGACAAGCGGCTGTGCAACCCAGACATTTTGAGTATGTGCTCGCTGACAGAACTATTTTCCTCCATCTTACAGCTGTAGAACTTATCGGAGACTTCATATCTCTCGATCCGGGCATGAGCTTGGAAAACCATTTTCAGCTCTTTGAACATCTCATATGCTCCGTGATGCTCAAAACGCTTTTGGAGCCCCGGTTCTAAGCTGAAGAGCATGCCGCACTGAACGAAGGAGTAATCATCGGTGCGTGTCTGCCAAACGTTCAAATCGTCTGGCAGTGCTGGGAGAGCAGGTGGGTCACCTAACGGTGCTTCAAGGACATATGATTTCTTGGCAGCTATGAGGATAATCCTCAGGTTACGGACCCAGTCCGCATAGTTGCTACCATCGTCTTTCAGCTTGTTTTTCTCTAGGAACGCGTTGAAGTTGAGGGTAACATTAGCGTTGGCCATTTGATCTACAAGATAGATATGTAACATTTAGACTAAGTTCATGACAATTAAGTTCATCTAATCAAATTATGTAATGAACTCCCACTCAGATAGACATCCCTCTCGTCATCTAAGTGATACATGATCTGAATCGACTAGGCCGTGTCCGATCATCACGTGAGACGGACTAGTCATCAACGGTGAACATCTCCATGTTGATCGTATCTTCTATACGACTCATGTTCGACCTTTCGGTCTCTTGTGTTCCGAGGCCATGTCTGTACATGCTAGGCTCGTCAAGTCAACCTAAGTGTATTGCTGTGTAAATCTGGCTTACACCCGTTGTATTCGAACGTTAGAATCTATCACACCCGATCAGGGGAGGGAAACTTGCCCCCCAAGCAAGGTGGAAGGCTCCCTCCCCTAGGGTTTCCCAACCCTAGGCGCCATGGGCCCTTGGGGGGGGGGGGCGCACCAGCCCACTAGGGGGCTGGTTCCCTCCCATATACAGCCCATTAGGCCTCCCGGGTAAATCAGCCCCACCCGGTGGACCTCCGGACACCTTTCGGTGGTCCCGGTACAATACCGATAACCCCCGAAACTATTCCGGTGACTGTATGACAACTTCCCATATATAAATCTTCACCTCCGGACCATTCCGGAACTCCTCGTGACGTCCGGGATCTCATCCGGGACTCCGAACAACATTCGGTAACCACGTACAAACTTTCCCTACAACCCTAGCGTCATCGAACCTTAAGTGTGTAGACCCTACGGGTTCGGGAGACACGTAGACATGACCGAGACGACTCTCCGGTCAATAACCAACAGCGGGATCTGGATACCCATGTTGGCTCCCACATGCTCCTCGATGATCTCATCGGATGAACCACGATGTCGAGGATTCAATCAATCCCGTACGCAATTCCCTTTGTCTATCGGTACGATACTTGCCCGAGATTCGATCGTCGGTATACCGATACCTTGTTCAATCTCGTTACCGGCAAGTCTCTTTACTCGTTTCTATAACACATCATCCTGTGAACAACTCCTTGATCACATTGAGCTCATAATGATGATGTCCTACCGAGTGGGCCCAGAGGTACCTCTCCGTCACACGGAGTGACAAATCCCAGTCTCGATTCGTGCCAACCCAACAGACACTTTCGGAGATACCCGTAGTGCACCTTTATAGCCACCCAGTTACGTTGTGACGTTTGGTACACCCAAAGCACTCCTACGGTATCCGGGAGTTGCACAATCTCATGGTCTAAGGAAAAGTTACTTGACATTGGAAAAGCTTTAGCAAACGAACTACACGATCTAGTGCTAGGCTTAGGATTGGGTCTTGTCCATCACATCATTCTCCTAATGATGTGATCCCGTTATCAATGACATCCAATGTCCATGGTCAGGAAACCGTAACCATCTATTGATCAACGAGCTAGTCAACTAGAGGCTTACTAGGGACATGTTGTGGTCTATGTATTCACACATGTATTACGATTTCCGGATAACACAATTATAGCATGAATAACAGACAATTATCATGAACAAGGAAATATAATAATAACCATTTTATTATTGCCTCTAGGGCATATTTCCAACAGCATCTTGTATATTTCGTCCATGTCCTTGTAGGTCATCACAGAGGCTTCAAAGTGCTCAAATATGCACTAGAAACGCCATTCTGGATCCCTTCGCGCGCGTCTTCATCTCCATGCTTGATCCTGCTCCAGTGTTCATCCCTCTTGTCCATGCTAGGCCCTTCATTAGTAATCAACACAAAGGTATCCAATTTAGGCAGCATCATATTCTCATGAACATTAGAATTGTCACCAAGAAACGAAAGTACCTGGTAATTCAATTGGCGTGCACGAGCTCTAGTAATTGGTCCAGTATGTATAGTAGCAGGGGCTGTGGGTGTAACAATGGTATTGATGTCCTCATCATCCTCCCCTTCTTGAAATGAAGTCATCCTCAACGGAATCTCATCTTCCTCACCCAAATAAGGCTTCTAATCTGCAATGTTAAAAGTGGGACTAACCCCAAAATCTGCAGGGAGCTCAAGTTTATATGCATTATCATTTATTTTCTCTAACACCTTAAAAGGACCATCAGCATGTGGCATTAGCTTTGATTTGCGCAAATCGGGAAGTCTATCCTTACGCAAATGTAACCAAACAAGATCTCCAGGTGCAAACACAACACGTTTTCTACCTTTATCTTTAGCATGTTTATATTTAGCATTCATACGCTCAATGTTCTCCTTAGTTAACTCATGCATTTTAAGATCAATTCAGCATGTTGTTTAGCATCAAAATTAACCTTTTCCGAAGATGGAAGAGGCAACAAATCAATAGGTGCATGAGGTAGGAAACCATACACAATTTCAAAAGGGCACATCTTAGTAGTAGAATACAGCGAACGATTATAAGAAAATTCAATATGAGGCAAGCATTCTTCCCACATTTTCTTTTTATTCTTCAAAACAGCCCTAAGCATAGTAGACAATGTTCTATTGACTACTTCAGTTTGTCCATCAGTTTGGGGGTGACAAGTAGTACTAAAAAGTAGTTTAGTCCCCAACTTAGCCCATAAACATCTCCAAAAGTGGCTAAGAAATTTAGTATCATGATCTGAAACAATAGTATTTGGCACACCGTGCAAACGTATAATTTCACGAAAGAACAAATCAGCAACATTAGCAGCATCATCGCTTTTATGACATGGTATGAAGTGTGCCATTTTTGAAAATCTATCCACGACAACAAATATGCTATCCCTCCCCTTCTTTGTTCGAGGTAATCCTAAAACAAAATCCATAGATATATCCTCCCAAGGAACACTAGGTACAGGCAAAGGCATATATAAACCATGAGGATTGAGTCGTGACTTAGCTTTTTGACATGTAGTGTAGCGAGCAACAAAATGCTCAACATCTCGTCTCATCTTTGGCCAAAAGAAATGTGTAGCAAGTATATCCTCCGTCTTCTTCACGCCAAAGTGTCCCATTAATCCTCCTCCATGCAACTCCTGCAACAACAAAAGACGAACGGAGCTAGCTGGAATGCATAGCTTGTTAGCACGAAACACAAATCCATCATTAACGATGAACTTGTTCCATGTTCTCCCTTCTTTACAATTCTGTAATACATCTTTAAATTCAGCATCATGCACATATTGATCTTTGATGGTCTCCAAACCAAATATTTTAAAGTCAAGTTGTGAAAGCATAGTATAACGACGAGACAATGCATCAGCAATAACATTTTCTTTACCCTTCTTGTGTTTAATGACATAAGGGAAAGTCTCAATGAATTCAACCCAATTAGCATATCTACGATTCAGTTTTACTTGACTTTTAATATGTTTCAAAGATTCATGATCAGAATGTATAACAAATTCATTGGGCCATAAATAATGTTGCCATGTTTCTAAAGTCTGAACAAGAGCATACAATTCTTTATCATAAGTAGAATAGTTCAGACTAGGCCCACTCAATTTTTCAGAAAAGTATGCAACAGGTTTGCCATCTTGTAATAACACACCTCCTAATCCAATTCCACTAGCATCACATTAGTGCTCAAAAGTCTTATTAAAATCAGGAAGTTGGAGTAAAGGAGCATGTGTCAACTTATCTTTCAATACCGTGAAGGCTTCTTCATGTGCGGTACCTGACGAGGACATGTATTGGGGGTAGGGTAACAGGCCTGACCTAAAGACCCTACCCTAGGACACCACACACCTTATACTAGGCCCCATGGCCAGATCAGCAGTCAGATGTTCTGCAGAGTGACATCCACTCGAAAGGCAACAACCACTCGGAGCATAGCACCCCACTCGACGAACTCATTCCACTCGGAGCACCTGATCTCACTCGGATATGCGAAGACCAAACAGTCGACGAGGCAGTTGGAGCATCATTCTCATAGTGGAGGTTTCGTAGTGGGCTGACATTATGTCATTTATGCCCTTCTTTGTAACATAGGAGGTGAGGGGGTGGTGCACTCTATATAAGCCACCCCCACCACTAGACTGGGGGGCTCTTTCTTCTATCTCTCTCTCTTTTCTACTAGTCTCCGGACTTAGCTCAGGCATGGGGATCCGTTCTCCTCTCTCTCTCTCACACATTGTAATCTCCGGATACATACTCAGATAAAACAAAGCCTCTCCGGAGCACGAGACGTAGTGCTGTTTTCTCCACCGCGAGAGGCCCGAACTCGCTAAAACCACCGTGTCACCCATATGCATCTCGATAGATCATGCTCTTTTACCCTATCCCTTATTATTGTCGGAATCGTTCACACGACAGTTGGCGCCCACCGTGGGGCATGGCGTCTATCAAGCCGTGATGCAGATGGTTTTTTATTTATTCATCTATATCCAGTTTCCCGTTCTTATAGTTCACACTGTTTGTCTCCGACATCTCCCTCCACAGCCAATTGCTAAGCGCGGCGCGCCGGCGCGGACACGCGGTGGCCGCTACCTCCCCTGTCGACTGCTCGACATAGTGCGGGCAGCGGCGGCCCCCTTCGCCATCAACTGCCCGGCACAACACACTGGCGGCTCGACGACAACACTAGCAGAGGCCGTCGGTGCTGTTGCCGCTGTGGAGTCCATGCCCAAGGTCGCTGCCTCGGCAACAGGGTCAAGAACTCGGACCACTGAGCCTAGACCTGCAGCCGCCTCCACGACGGCAAGGTTACTCCGATGGCGGCTGACCGCACCCACCTCCGCTCGGGCAGTTTCTTTCTCCGGCGAAATCAATCGGGCAGCTCCTTCTCTCTCCTTGATTATTAACTGCATGGGGGCTCCTCCTCGATTATTAACCGCATGCACCATGCAGGAAAAGGAAACGGAAGGACGGCTCCCACCAATAGGCAACCCCGCTAGCTCCGCTTTGTCGAGGTATAATCGCCTCATTAAGCGGCCAATTGGTGAGGATTTACAACGTCAGTTACCTAATTATTGCGGCCATAAGTGCATTGCTTCGGTGCCAGTTAATTAATGCATGCATGCATGCCGTTAACTCCGTGGCCATGCTGGCAATACTTGCTAACTTGCAGGGAAGTGCTGATCCAGCAAAAAAATATTCGTGGCTATACTTGCTACTAACTTGCAGCGTCACTTGTCCCGTCGTCGTCTACAGACAGGAGTTCACTCGGACGGACTTTTTGTTCGGGCAAGTAACACGATGACATGCAGACAACTAAAATGCAGTGACTCGGCCGCCCCGTGTGCCGTCGCTCGGCTGGACACGCCTTCGTCACATGGCCGCCCCGTGCGTCGTCGCTCGGCCGGACACATCTACATCACTCGGCCGCCCGAGCACGCCGTCCCTCCGTTGGATGCTCCTTCATCACTCGACCGCCCCGCGCGCCGTCACTCAGCTGGACGCTCCTTCGTCACATGGCCGCCTCATGCGCCGTCGCTCGGCCGGACACGTCTACATCACTCGGCCGCCCGGGCATGCCGTCCCTCCGTTGGATGCTCCTTCGTCACTCGACCACCCCGCGCGTCGTCACTCAGCTGGACGCTCCTTCGTCACATGGCCGCCCCGTGCGCCGTCGCTCGGCCGGACACGTCTACATCACTCGGCCGCCCGGGCACGCCGTCCCTCAGCTGGACGCTCCTTCGTCACATGGCCGCCCCGTGCGCCGTGCTCGGGCGGACACGTCTACATCACTCGGCCGCCGGGCACGCGTCCCTCTGCTGGATGCTCCTTCGTCACCGCCTCCACCCCGCCCCGCGCGCCGTCACTCAGCTGGACGCTCCTTCGTCACTCGGCCGCTCGGTGTCGCCAACTCAGTGAGGCGCGTCTTCGTCACTCGAAGCCACGCGGCCGTCAATGCGGACGCTCAGTCGTCACCCGACCCGCACGCGCGCCGTCAATTGCTGGAGGCTCCTTCGTCACTCGACCGCCCCGCGCGCCGTCACTCAGCTGGACGCTCCTTCGTCACTCGGCTGCTCCGCGTGTCGCCACTCAGTTGGGCGCGTCTTCATCAACTTGCCAGCTCGGCCGCCCCACACGACGGCGCTCGGTGGGACCGGGAACATCTTCATCAACCTGTCGACCGGCCACCCCGTGCATAGCACTCGGTTGGCATGTCCTCATCACTAGGCTGCCCACGCGTCGCCGCTCAGTTGTGCACGTCTCATCGATTGCCTCCGCGCCATGCTCCCGCTTCAGCTAGTGGGCACGTCTCTCAACTTGCCCACTCGGCCCCACAGAGCGACGCCCCCTTACGTTCATTACACCGTCTCACGCCCCATCCACGTATCCCCATGCGCGCATTGCCTCTACCTCATTATCCGCTCCACAGCAGCCCCCCGTCTTCATCAACTTGCCCGTTCAGCGCCCCACACGTCGCTGCTCGGCTGGGAACATCTTCATCAACCTGTCCGACTCGGCCACCCCGTGCATAGCCACTCGGCTGGGCATGTCCTCATCACTCGGCTGCCCCGCACGTCGCGCTCAGTTGTGACGTTTCATCGACTTGCCCGTCGGCCGCCCCGCGCGTCGCTGCTCAGTTGGGCTCTTCATCAATTGCCGCTCGGCGCCCAGCGTGTCGCCACTCAGTTGGGCGCATCTTCATCAACTTGCCCGCTCGGCCGCCCCACACGTCGCCGCTCGGCTGGGAACATCTTCATCAACCTGTCCGACTCGGCCACCCGGTGCATACCATCGGCTGGGCATGTCCTCATCACTCGGTGCCCCGGCGTCGCCGCTCAGTTGTGCACGTCTTCATCGAATGCCCGCTCGGCGCCCCGCGCGTCGCCCTCAGTTGGCACGTCTCATCAACTGCATCACCCACGCTCGGCCCGCCCGCGCGTCGCCACTCGGTTGGGCGCATCTCATCAACTTGCCCGCGGCCGCCCCGCGCGTCGCCACTCGGTTGTGTCACCTCTAACATTCGCCCGCCACGCGTCGCCATTCGGTTGGTCACCTCATCACCACTCGGCCGCCCCGCTCGTGCCATTCGGTTGGTCACCTCATCACCACTCGGCGCCGCCCACGGCGTCGCCACTCGTTGGTCACCTCATCACCACTAGGCGCCCCACGCGTCGCCATTCGGTTGGTCCCCTCATCACCACTCGGCCGCCCGCGCGTTGCCTCTTGGGTGGTCACCTCATCACCATTCGGCCGCCCGCGCGTCGCCATTCGGTTGGTCACTCTTCACCACTCGGCCGCCCGCGCGTCGCCATTCGTTGGTCTACCTCATCACCACTCGGCCGCCCTGGCGTCGCCACTCGGTTGGTCACCTCATCACCACTCGCGCCCCGCGCGTCGCCTCTTGGTTGGTCACCTCATCACCACCGGCCGCCCCGGTCGCCACTCGGTTGGTACCTCATCACCACTCGGCCGCCCGCGGTCGCTCTTGGTTGGTCACCTCATCACCACTGGCCGCCCCGCGCATGCCACTTCGGTTGGTCACCTCATCACCACTCGGGCCCCGGCGTGGCCTCTTGGTTGGTCACCTCATCACCACTCGGCCGCCCCGCGCGTCGCATCTTGGTTGGTCACCTCATCACCACTCGGCCGTCCCCGCGCGTCACTTTGGTTGGTCACCTCATCACCACTCGGCCGCCCCGCGCGTCGCTCTTGTTGGTCACTCATCACCACTCGGCCGCCCCGCGCATCCTTTGGTTGGTCACTCATCACCACTGGCCGCCCGCGCGTCGCCACTCGGTTGGTACCTATCACCACTCGGCCGCTCCGCGCGTCGCCTCTTGGTTGGTCACCTCATCACCACTCGGCCGCCCCGCGCGTCGCCTCTTGGTTGGTCACCTCATCACCACTCGGCCGCCCCGCGCGTCGCCACTCGGTTGGTCACCTCATTACCACTCGGCCGCCCCGCGCGTCGCCACTCGATTGGTCACCTCATCACCACTCGGCCGCCCCGCGCGTCGCCACTCGGTTGGTCACATCCTCGCCACTCGGCCGCCGCGCGCGTCGCCACTCGGTGAGACACATCTACATCAATCAGTCGCCCCGCGCATTGCCATCGGTTGAACACATCTTCACCACTCGGCCACTCGCGCGCCTTCAGACAGCTAAGTCATTCTACATGCGCTACATTCTGTTATTTCCACGTTCCCGAGTATCCTGTAATTCACACATCACGTTCACTCGGAGGCCACGCCACCGAGTGTACCTCTACGCTCGGCCGCTTATTTTCACATACTTGCTTAGTACTGGTTATGTGACTCCCGAGTCCAACTTCCATTTTTTTTTGCATACATCATTCACAAACACCATGTGTTCTTCATTTCGAGTTTGCATCGGTCCTCCGGGGCTGCAACTCAGTCGAAACACTACACTTCCGTTTTATTTGAGCCAGTACTCCAACGAGTTCAGTCGGATCCTTCACTTCGACAAGTTCGAATGGATCCTTTGCTCTTCCAGACTCTTGCTGGTTAACCAGCAAGCCCCTTGCACTCCCAGCGGGTGTCTATGGGTGTTATTCACACAAATTATTTCAGCACACATCAAGTTTCCTCGAGAAATTATTACGTTGGTTTGTGCTATTTTTCATACACAAGTTACGCGACCACTCGACGGCCCTATGCGCCAACTTCATCGCTACTCAGACTCAGTCACCATACCGGTCTTAGCGCACCACAACACCGACCTTGTCGCTCTGTTGACTTCAAACACATCTGGCCGACCCCTCTGTGGGATCCTCTTCATCGTATCAATGATATAGACCTCGTCAGGCATGAGATAGATAAGTCACTTTTGTAATCAAACTGCACACTTCACTCCTTTGCGAGTTTGCCTCTTTCGAGCATCACTCGGAAGCTCCTCCTCACCTTTACCCGAGTCCGACTCGATGAATTACAATTTATCCATTCAAAACTATATTAATCGTGTTCCGACAAGACCGCGATCGAAGCCTATAGTATGCTCGGGGGCTACGCCGCACTCGGGGGCTGCAGCTCATTCAGAATCACACTCTCCTGAATGGTCGAGTACTTCAACACCAGTCAGATCCTTCACTTCAACGGGTGCACTCAGACCCGCCACTTTGTTAAGTTGCATGATCACTCAGACACTCTGCGCGCCATCTTCGTTCCTACTCAGAATCAGTTGGCACACCGATCTTCTCACACCGCAACCACGTTACACCGACCTCGTCACTGCATCAGCTTCGAAAGCATCTGACTAACTCCTCCGAGGACCATTTTCGCCGTTCGGCGGCACACGTCTTCACCACTCGGCCGCCCCGCGCGTCGCCACCGGGTTGTGCACGTCTTCACCACTCGGCCGTCCCGCGTGTCGCCACTCGGTTGTGCACATCTTGACCACTCGGCCGCCCCGCACGTCGCCACTCGGTTGTGCACGTCTTCACCACTCGGCCGCCCTGCGCGTTGCCACTCGGTTGTGCACGTCTTCACCACTCGGCCGCCCCGCGCGTCGTCACTCAGTTGTACACGTCCTCGCCCCTCGGCCGCCCCGCGCGTCACCATCAGTTGGACATGTCTTCACCACTACACCCCCAAAACGTGAACGACTAAGTTACTCATATGATCAAACTTCATATCGCACTCTGTAGCAAGCTTACCTCTTTCGAGCATCACTCGGGGGCTGCGCACAATCGTGGGCCATGCCGCCCTCAGGGGTTACGCCCATTTGATCAACCTGTTGATCACATCAGGAATATTTTTTTGACCACACATGCTCGGTCCGCCGAAGATCTATAAGGGTCGCACTGTCTACTCTGACGATCACCCAAATCATTACCTGGAGTCATCTTCGGGGCTGCAAAAGGGTGAAAACGATGCTCCTCTACGGATATACTTGGCCCTTCTTCTAGGCTCCAAGGCGTCAGTTTCACAAACTTGGACTCGGAGATGGCATGTGCTGGTGTTCCCCCGGGATAATAAGTGGCCTCTCTCTGGAGAGTCAGTCCACGCGCTAGCCTCGCCACTCGGGATTCATGGCACGTCCACATCGGACCACTAGTCTATCTCCTCCGGGAGACATACGAGTGCCAACAAGTTTTTCTTGCGGTCAACATACCCCGATCAGTCGGGAAGCACGTCCACTCGGACAAATACCCCTTTCATGCAAAAGGGTGAAAACAAGAAACTAATAGTCAATGTAAGAAGTACTACTGGAATGATTACTCCCTGGAGTGTCCAGCTCTTTTCTACAGTCGGCGGTTTCGAGGCCGAATTCATTCATCGTGCCGAGAGCACGAAGATTCGCCAGCTGGACCCAGTTCCAGGCTGAACTTATTTACCGTTCCAAGTGCACGAAGATCAGTCCGACTGATTCAGCTCCAGACTGAGCTTATTCACCGTGCCAAGCGCGTGAAGATCCATTCCGAATGCATGAAGACCCACCATAGTTCTAGGTTGAAGACATTTACCGTGCCGAGCGCATGAGGGTTCACCTGTTTAATTCAGTTCCAGACCAGAAGACAGGCTCTAAGACTCCCGCCGACTGCCCGCAGTCGACGGCGGTCCCGGGGACTACACCCAGTGGGTGCACTCAGCGTGCCCCCACTAGAATGGTATCCACTCGGAACGGTCCGCCCAGTCCGAGTGACGGCCAAACAACAAAAAAAAGACAGGCTCTAAGACTCCCGCCGACTGCCCGCAGTCGACGGCGGTCTCGGGGACTTCACCCAGTGGGTGCACTCAGCGTGCCCCCACTAGAATGGTATCCACTCGGAACGGTCCGCCCGGTCCGAGTGACGGTCAAACAACAACAAAAAAGACAGGCTCTAAGACTCCCGCCGACTGCCCGCAGTCGACGGCAGTCTCGGGGACTACACCCAGTGGGTGCACTCAGCGTGCACCCACGGGAATGGTATCCACTCGGAACGGTCCGCCCGGTCCGAGTGACGGCCAAAAAAAAAGAAGACAGGCTCTAAGACTCCCGCCGACTGCCCGCAATCGACGGCGGTGTCGGGGACTACACCCAGTGGGTGCACTCAGCGTGCCCCTACTGGAATGCTATCCACTCGGAACGGTCCGCCCGGTCCAAGTGACGGCCAAACAACAACAAAAAAGATAGGCTCTAAGACTCCCGCCGACTGCCCGCAGTCGATGGCAGTCTCGGGGACTACACCCAGTGGGTGCACTCAGCGTGCCCCCACTGGAATGGTATCCACTCGGAACGGTCCGCCCGGTCCGAGTGACGGCCAAACAAAAAAAAAAGACACGTTCCAGGCGTGAAGAAATTCTGAGTAATCAGTTACTCGATGCAGGACCAGCTCTAAATCACTCCAAAAAAATTGCTATAAGGTGAGTTTAACGCTCCTCCACAGACCCGTTTGAGCTCATTTCACTCGGACACCATGTAGTCCGGAATCCGTCAAGGCAACACGCGGAGATGAGACCGCCGGGTGACCAGAGGGAGTTCATGAGCGCCTCCGTAGCACTCGACTCATCTGGGAATTCACCTCGACTCGACCCGCTCAACCTCGACCGATTTGGGGGCTAATGACGAGGACATGTATTGGGGGTAGGGTAACAGGCCTGACCTAAAGACCCTACCCTAGGACACCACACACCTTATACTAGGCCCCAGGGCTAGATCAGCAGTCAGATGTTCTGCAGAGTGACATCCACTCGGAAGGCAACAACCACTCGGAGCATAGCACCCCACTCGACGAACTCATTCCACTCGGAGCACCTGATCTCACTCAGATATGCGAAGACCAAACAGTCGACGAGGCAGTCGGAGCATCATTCTCATAGTGGAGGTTTCGTAGTGGGCTGACATTATGGCATTTATGCCCTTCTTTGTAACATAGGAGGTGAGGGGGTGGCGCACTCTATATAAGCCACCCCCACCACTAGACTAGGGGGGCTCTTTCTTCCACCTCTCTCTCTCTCTCTCTCTTTCTCTCTCTCTCTCTCTAGTCTCTGGACTTAGCTCAGGCATGGGGATCCGTTCTCCTCTCGCTCACACACATTGTAATCTCCGGATACATACCCAGATAAAACAAAGCCTCTCCGGAGCACGAGACGTAGGGTTGTTATCTCCACCGTGAGAGCCCGAACTCGCTAAAACATCGTGTCAACCATATGCATCTCGATAGATCATGCTCCTTTACCCTACCCCCTTCGTACTGTCGGAATCGTTCCCACGATAGTACCCCAAACAAAAGGCACATCCTTGAGAGGTGCAGGAATGGTGCTGAAATCTCTCACAAAACGCCTATAGAAACCAGCGAGGCCAAGAAAACTCCTCACTTGTGTGACCGTTTTGGTCTGCGGCCAACTCTCAATAGCTTCAATCTTGGCTTTATCAACTTCAATTCCCTATGGAGTAACAACATAGCCAAGAAAAGATACTCGGTCGGTGCAAAAGGTGCACTTCCTAAGGTTACCAAACAAACATGCATCACGTAGAGCAATAAAAATAGCACGTAAATGTTCCAAATGCTCTTCCAAAGATTTGCTATAAATCAGTATATCATCAAAATAGACTACCACAAATCATCCAATGAAAGCACGTAAAACTTCGTTCATTAATCTCATGAAAGTACTAGGTGCATTAGTTAACCCAAAAGGCATGACTAACCACTCATATAAACCAAACTTAGTTTTAAATACTGTTTTCCATTCATCTCCCAATTTCATACGAATTTGATGGTATCCACTACGCAAATCAACTTTGGAGAATATTGTAGAGCCACTCAATTCATCAAGCATATCATCTAGCCTAGGAATAGGATGATGATAACGAATAGTAATATTATTAATGCCTCTACAATCAACACACATACGTGACGTACCATCCTTTTTTGGCACTAGTATAATAGGAACAACACAAGGACTAAGAGATTCGCGTATATAACATTTGTTGAGCAGCTCCTGCACTTGACGCATAATCTCCTTCGTCTCCTCTGAATTGGTACGGTATGGCGCACGGTTTGGCAGCGAAGCACCGGGAATTAAGTCAATCTGATGCTCAATCCCTAAATAGGTGGTAATCCCGGTGGCACGTCTTGTGGAAAGACGTCTGCGAACTCCTGCAAAATGTTAGTGACAGCAGGAGGCAAAGAGGAAGGCACGTCCTCAAATGAAAATAATGCCTCTTTGCACACAAAAGCATAGCAAATAGATTTGCTGAAATCTACATCATCAATATCAGATTTGGTGGCAAGTAAACATGCACTTTTCAATTTAATTTCAGAAGCAACACTAGATGGTTTATTATTATGCTTCATTTGTTGCTCAAATTCTTTTGCCACAATCTGATTTTCACTCTTATTTTTCTCCTGTTTTGCTTTATTAGCTCTATTAATATCATCTTTCAAAATGGAATCAGGAGTCATAGGAAGCAAAGTAATATGTTTATCCTTATGAACAAGAGTATACTGATTGTTTCTACCATGATGTACAGAATTTTTATCAAATTGCCATGGTCTACCAAGTAATAAGGAACATGCTTGCATGGTACCACATCACAATCAACATAATCAGGATATGTAGAGATACTAAAATGCACATGAATAGTACGTGTTACCTTAACCTTGCCGCTGTTGTTGAACCATTGGATGCAGTAAGGATGTGGATGTGGTCTTGTGGTGAGAGATAGCTTCTCCACCATCACCATGCTAGCCAAGTTGTTGCAGCTCCCTCCATCTATGATGACGCGAACAGAACATTCCTTCACAACTCCCTTTGTATGGAACAAATTATGCCTCTGATTTTGCTCAGCTTGTGTGACCTGCACACTCAAAACACGTTGAGCTACTAAACTTTCATACCTGTCAGCATCTTCAGTAGCCATGTATTGCGTCTCATGATCAGAATCATCTCCACCGTGTTCTTCACTTGCAATAAGAGCCAAAGTCTCCTCATCATAGTCACTAGCAGACTCATACCCACCATCCTCAGTAGCAATCATAACACGCGGAGATTGGCATTCTCTCGCATAATGACCTCTTCCCTTACAACGACGACAAATAATATCATGTGTGTGCCCTGTTGATGCCATGGATGAAGAAGAGCTCTGAGCAGGCCCAGAAGGTGTACTCCTAGCCGATGGTGGTGGTGGTGCCTGTTTTCTTGTATCTCGGTTGGAATTGGCGGCTGAAGTCAGTGGTGCTATAGTAGGACGTGTGGGAGTAGAGGATGTACGTGGTGCCCATGATGAAGATCGACCTGTAGAAAAATTAGTTCGTGCCAATGCCTGTCGATCCTGCACTTCACGTTCAGCTTTGCAAGCAAGATGGAATAAACAAGTGATATTATTATACTCCTTATACTCTAGAATGGTATGAATCTCTTTATTTAATCCACCCATAAAACGTGCAAGTATAGCTTCATTATCCTCAACAATACCACATCTTTGTCAGTTCTACCCCTGGTGTTATGCTTTTCTTCCCCACGGGGAACGATATTTCACTATGGGCCTAGCGGCCATTTGCTGGGCCATCTGGAATCGCAGAAATTAGGCCACCTTTGAATTTAAGAAATTGTCATCTCCTTTTGAGATTGTCTTCACTGCTTGTGTACATTTATCCTACTGGGCAGGTCTACTGAAGGGCGAGGAACTAACGGAGCTGGAGCATGGCGCGGCACTTCTGAAGAAGAACACTAAGGAGATGATGAGGTTTTGTGCGACTGCGTACGCGGGCACCGACCTGGGGTGATTCTGGTGCTGTGCTTCTTAAAGACCCCCCCTTTTGAAGCTGTTTGGTCGTGCTGTCTGGTGGATCCCTGCAGAACTTATAGTCGTTTATGTTAGCCCTATGCTCCTGCTGTATCGCCTCTGCATAGGCTGTGGTGTTTTTTGAACCTTTGCTACTTTGTTGCGTGATGATAGTGCTCTAGGGTTTTTGCCTCGTAGTGGGCGTTTCAATTGCGAGCGTCCACAGCGGGTTTCCCTGGAGTGCTTAAACTCACTTTTTCCCTTTCCCTTTTCGTTTGAACTCGGATATGGCTGTATTTCCGTTATTTCTATAATGGAAAGGGGATTAGCCCGGTTAAAAAAATCTAATCATGCCAGTTTGTAATTCCTGATAATATTCTTCTACAGAATTTTTCCCTTGTCTTGAACCCTGCAATTTTTGAAGTAATTCACGTTGATAATATGGTGGAACCCAACAAGTACGCATAGCAGTTTTCAAAGCAGCCCAAGTAGCTGGAATAGGATATAATCTACAATGTTCAGACCACCAAACACATGCAAAACTAGTGAAAGCACAAACAGCAGCAGGAACACGTCTCTCCTTGGGATATTGTAAACATGTAAAATGTTGTTCAGTTTCTAACTCCCAAGTAAGATATATATCAGGAACATATCTACCCTCAAATGGTGGAGTATTCAATTTTAGTTTAGTAAGATGGTCATGATCTCGTACCTTAGGTGGTGGTGCAGCCCTATCGTTGCGATGATATGCATGAGGACGACCTGGTGGTGGTGGTGCTGGTGGTTGCACGTAGTTCTGATTTTGATCAACCTCATCCTTGTAATGGTCCTCCACCTCTGCAGTAGTAGCAGGAGCTACAGAAGCATCAACAGCAGTAGCAGCGGCACCAGAAGTTTGTTCTGGCTCAAGAGGAACACGTTGCGCTCACCCTACTAGATCACGACGTGGAGGTGGTTGTTGTTGTTGCAATGGTGCAGCAGATGCGGGTAGTGGTTGTGGTAGACGCGCGAGTACTTCATCGAACTTGGCGTCCAACTTGGTGTCAATTGTCTTCTCAATATCATCAATCCTCTCCAGTGCCTTTCCAAAGCTGGCCATCACGTCTTCCACCTGTTGACCCAACATTTGCTGAAATTTATCATGAAGCTCCTTCTTCGTCATGTTCTCCCAGTCAATCTCGTCGGCTTGTGGTCCTGCCATGGTTAGCAGCAATAGAAACACACAATAATATGATCCTATAGACTACTAAAAAGTGGTGGTGTCACAAATCCGTCAAGCAAATCTCAAATTCTTACCAGTTCTTACCCAGCAGTAGGTGGTGATCGGCAACCGTTGTAGTCAAAATCTCAAAGCTTGGACAGAGCGATTGCCAGGTGGTGTCAAACACACGATGTAGATGTATGTGGAGCTGGGTAGGCTTATGATATGGTAGCAAAAATGTCAGCAATAATCAATTTAGAGATGCAAAGTTTAATAAACGCTCAACGACGGTACTGTGCTGGTCCTAGGCTAGACCGTACTAGAGACGCGAGCCTAGAACACTAACAAAATCACGACGCTGCACATAAACAAGGGAGGAGCACACTCTGAATATCTTTTTTTTTCACTTTTTTTGCTCCGCAACAATTTTTTTCCGAAAAAGTCTACAAATGGTCTAAAAACTTCCTAGCCAGAATTTTCCAGACTTAGTTTTTTTTTAAACTGGAACTATTTTTCTTCTGCGGGTGGCACGGAAGTTGGGGATTCCGACTTGGTCACGACTCGTAGTATGGCGTGATATGGAAATCGAAAACAAAGGAACAAATACTGGACTCGGACTAGGACTGGTGGCGGAGATGAATCTGGTGGAACTCGGACTGGTGGCGGAGATGTATCTGGTGGCAACGTGGACCGGTGGCGGAGATGTACATGGTGGCAACTCAGACCGATGGCGAATCTGTGATGGAGGTGGACTCGGATTAGCGTGATGGCGGTGGATGTGGTATATGGCAGCAGTGATGACGATGGTGGTATATGGCAGCGGTGACAACGGTGGTGGTATATGGCATCGGTGATGATGATGCTGGTATATGGCAGCGGTGATGATGATGATGGTGCGGTGGCGGCGTGACAACTTGTGAACAGCACTCGAAACTCTAAGGGACTAGACACTAAGACTAGCAACTTGACACGATGATGCAACCGCAAATTCAACAAAGCAAATATAGAAAAGATTATGCAATGGCTCAGACTGGTTCGGATAGGATGAACTAACCCTAAATTTTTTTGGCTTTTTCGTGGACTCTAGGTATGAAGAACAGACACGATCTAAACTATGAAAAACTGGAAAATCTCACTGAGCAACCTGGAAAGATGATACCACTTGATAGAGGCGAAGGTGTCCCGATGTTTCGATGAGATAGCTATTGTTTTCTGTGGGAGTCGACTTTGACGATCCGACTACGAACGTGCGAAGACGTCGCGCCATAGCAATCGCTAAACCAACTTCCGAGGGGTTATTGACCACACTGGAGCACGATCAACCTGAACACGAGGGTCTATTTCCTGCGAGCAAACGAAGAACAAGCAAGAAACTGAGATTGCAATCTGGATATTGCGAATATAAGATGAAAGCTTTATTGATCAAGGTGGGGTTCTGTGATGTCTTGGTCTGGTCGTTGAACATGAACGAAGTACGCGAAGTTGCAGCTATGGTGAACTTTTAATCTAAACAAAACCTAAAGTCTAAACGACGCCCTAAGGGCTGTATATATGGAGGAGTAGGGGGGAATTTCGTGGCCCCTTGTAGGAGGGGTCCGAATCCAACCCTAACTTTGTTTCCCCACACATACGGACTCTAAAAATAGTTTATACTTAAGTATTTCGAAATTACATGGGCCTGGCCCAAAAATAAGGTGGCACAGCACCTAAAATAAGCTATGGACGAAAGTTATGAAGGGGCATCTTGTATATTTCGTCCATGTCCTTGTAGGTCATCACGGAGGCTTCAAAGTGCTCAAATATGCACTAGAAATGCCATTCTGGATCGCTTCGCGTGTGCCTTCATCTCCATGCTTGATCTTGCTCCAGTGGTCATCCCTCTTGTCCATGCTAGGCCCTTCATTAGTAATCAACACAAAGGTATCCAATTTAGGCAGCATCATATTCTCATGAACATTAGAATTGTCACCAAGAAATGAAAGTACCTGGTAATTCAATTGGCGTGCGCGAGCTCTAGTAATTGGTCCAGTATGTATAGTAGCAGAGGCTGTGGGTGTAACAATGGTATTGATGTCCTCATCACAACCCCTTGAACTTGTCGAAAACCTTTCGCAACAAGTCGAGCTTTGTAGACAGTAACATTACCATTAGCGTCAGTCTCTTCTTGAAGATCCATCTATTTTCTATGGCTTGCCGATCATCGGGCAAGTCCACCAAAGTCCATACTTTGTTCTCATACATGGATCCTATCTCAGATTTCATGGCCTCAAGCCATTTATCGGAATCTGGGTTCATCATAGTTTCTTCATAGTTCGTAGGTTCGCCATGGTCTAGTAACATGATTTCCAGGACAGGATTACCGTACCACTCTGGTGCGAATCATGCTCTGGTCGACCTACGAGGTTCAGTAGTAACTTGATCTGAAGTTTCATGATCATTATCATTTGCTTCCTCTCTAGTTGGTGTAGGCATTACGGGAACGATTTTCTCTGATGTGCTACTTTCCAATTCGAGAGAAGGTACAATTACCTCATCAAGTTCTACTTTCCTCCCACTCACTTCTTTCGAGAGAAACTCCTTCTCTAGAAAGGATCCATTCTTGGCAACAAAGATCTTGCCTTCGGGTCTCTGGTAGAAGGTGTACCCAATTGTTTCCTTAGGGTATCCTATGAAGATGCACTTCTCCGATTTGGGTTCGAGCTTATCAGGCTGAAGCCTTTTGACATAATTGTCGCAACCCCAAACTTTAAGAAATGATGGCTTAGGTTTCTTGCCAGACCATAGTTCATACGGTGTCATCTCAACGGATTTAGACGGTGCCCTATTTAACGTGAATGCGGCTGTCTCTAATGCATAACCCCAAAACAATAGTGGTAAATCGGTAAGATACATCATAGAACGCACTATATCCAATAAAGTACGGTTATGACGTTCGGACACACCATTACACTGTGGTGTTCCTGGTGGCGTGAGTTGTGAAACAATTCCACATTGTTTTAAATGAAGGCCAAACTCGTAACTCAAATATTCGCCTCCTCGATCAGATCATAGAAACTTTATTTTCTTGTTATGATGATTCTCTACTTCACTCTGAAATTCTTTGAACTTTTCAAATGTCTCAGACTTGTGTTTCATCAAGTAGATATACACATACCTACTCAAATCATCTGTGAAGGTCAGAAAATAACGATACCCGCTGCGTGCTTCAGCACTCATCGGACCGCATACATCAGTATGTATTATTTCCAATAAGTCATTAGCTCGCTCCATTGTTCCGGAGAATGGAGTTTTAGTCATCTTGCCCATGAGGCACGGCTCGCAAATATCAAATGATTCATAATCAAGTGATTCCAAAAGTCCATCTGCGTGGAGTTTCTTCATGCGCTTTACACCAATATGACCTAAACGGCAGTGCCACAAGTATGTTGCACTACCATTATCAACTTTGCATCTTTTGGCATCAATATTATGAATATGTGTATCACTACGATCGAGATTCAACAAGAATAGACCATTCATCAAGGGTGCATGACCCTAAAAGATATGACTCATATAAATAGAACAACCATTATTCTCTGGTTTAAATGAATAACTGTCTCGCAATAAACAAGATCCAGATATAATGTTCATGCTCAACGCGGGCACCAAATAACTATTATTGAGGTCTAAAACTAATCCCGAAGGTAGATGTAGAGGTAGCGTGCCGACGGCTATCACATCGACCTTGGAACCATTCCCGACGCGCATCGTCACCTTTTCCTTAGCCAATCTTCATTTATTCCGCAGCTCCTGTTTCGAGTTACAAATATGAGCAACCGAACCAGTATCAAATACCCAGGAGCTGCTACAAGCATTAGTAAGGTACACATCAATAACATGTATATCAAATATACCTTTGTTCACTTTGCCATCCTTCTTATCCGCCAAGTATTTGGGGCAGTTCCGCTTCCAGTGACCATTCCCTTTGCAGTAGAAGCACTCAGTTTCAGGCTTGGGTCCAGCTTTGGGATTCTTCCCGGGAGTGGCAACTTGCTTGCCATTCTTCTTGAAGTTCCCTTTCTTACCCTTGCCCTTTTTCTTGAAACTAGTGGTCTTGGTAACCATCAACACTTGATGCTCCTTCTTGATTTCTACCTCCCCGGCCTTAAGCATCGCGAAGAGCTTAGGAATCATTTTATTCATCCCTTGCATATTATAGTTCATCACAAATCCTTTGTAGCTTGGTGGCAGTGACTGAAGAACTCTGTCAATAACACTATCAACTGGAAGATCAACTCCCAGCTGAGTCAAGTGGTTATGATACCCAGACATTTTGAGTATGTGTTCATTGACAGAACTATTCTCCTCCATCTTGCACCTATAGAACTTGTTGGAGACTTCATATCTCTCAACCCGGGCATTTGCTTGAAATATTAACTTCAACTCTTGGAACATCTCATATGCTCCATGATGTTCAAAACGTCTTTGAAGTCCCGGTTCTAAGCCGTAAAGCATGGCACACTGAACTATAGAGTAGTCATTTCCGTGTTTGCCAGGCGTTCATAGCGTCCAGATTAGCGGGAGCGGGTGGGTCACCTAGCGGTGCATCAAGGACATAATTCTTCTGTGCAACAATGAGGATAATCCTCAAGTTACGGACCCAGTCCGTGTAGTTGCTACCATCATCTTTCAACTTAGATTTCTCTAGGAACGCATTAAAATTCAAGGGAACGGTAGCTCGGGCCATTGATCTATAACATAGATATGCAAAACTATAAGACTAAGTTCATGATAAATTAAATTCAATTAATCAAATTACTAATGAACTCCCACTTAAATAAAAATCCCTCAACTTATCTAAGTGATACATGATCCAAATCAACTAACCCATGTCCGATCATCACGTGAGATGGGGTAGTCATCAATGGTGAACATCTCTATGTTGATCATATCTACTATATGACTCATGTTCGACCTTTCGGTATCCAGTGTTCCGAGACCATGTCTGTACATGCTAGGCTCGTCAAGTTTAACACAAGTATTCTGCATGTGCAAAACTATCTTACACCCGTTGTATGTGAACGTAGAGTCTATCACACCCGATCATCACGAGGTGCTTCAAAACGACGAACTTTGGCAACGGTGCATTCTCGGGGAGAACACTTTTATCTTGAAATTTAGTGAAGGGATCATCTTATAATGCTACCACCGTTCTAAGCAAAATAAGATGCATAAAGGATAAACATCACATGCAATCAAAATATGTGACATGATGTGGCCATCATCATCTTGTGCTTTTGATCTCCATGTCCAAAGCATCGTCATGATCTCCATCGTCACCAGCTCGACACCTTGATCTCCATCGTTGCATCGGGGTCGTCTCGCCAACTATTGCTTCTACAACTATTGCTAACGCATAGCGATAAAGTAAAGCAATTACATGGCGTTTGCATTTCATACAATAAAGAGACAACCCTAAGGCTCCTGTCGGTTGTCGATACTACAAAACATGATCATCTCATACATCAACATATATCATATCACGTCTTGACCATATCACATCACAACATGCCGTGCAAAAACAAGTTAGACGCCCTCTACTTTGTTGTTGCAAGTTTTACGTGGCTGCTACAGGCTTCTAGCAAGAACCGTTCTTACCTACGCAAAAACCACAATGGTGATTTATCAAGTTTGCTATTTTAACCTTCTTCAAGGACCGGCGATAGTCAAATTTGATTCAACTAAAGTAGGAGAAACAGACACCCGCCAGCCACCCTTATGCAAAACTAGTTGCATGTCAGTTGGTGGAACCGGTGTCATGTGCGTGGACATGTAAGGTTGGTCCGGGCCACTTCATCCCACAATACCGCCGAATCAAAATAAGACATTGGTGGTAAGTAGTATGACTATCACCGCCCACAACTCTTTGTGTTCTACTCGTGCATATCATCTACGCATAGATCTGGCTCTGATGCCACTGTTGGGAAACGTTGCATGGAAAACAAAAAACAATTCTACGCACACGCAAGATCTATCAAGGAGATGCATAGCAACGAGAGGGTAGAGTGTGTCTACGTACCCTCGCAGATCGTAAGCGGAAGCACTTGTTAACGCGGTTGATGTAGTCGAACTTCTTCGCGATCCAACCGATTGAGTACCGAACGTACGGCACCTCCGCGTTCAGCACATGTTCAGCTTGGTGACATCCTCGCCTTCTTGATCCAGCAAGATGACGAAGTAGTGGATGAGTTCCGGCAGCACGACGACGTGGTGACAATGATGGTGAAGCTATCTCCACAGGGCTTCGCCTAAGCACTACGAAAATATGACCGAGGGACTAAACTGTGGAGGGGGGCGCCGCACACGGCTAAGCAATTGTCGTGGTTATGTGTGGCGCCCACCTCCCACATATATATAGGTTGGGGGAGAGGGGAGAGGCCAAGGGGCGCCCCAAGTAGGGCCGAATCCTACTTGGGCTCCTGCCCTTGGCCGTGCCCCCCCCCCTTCCATATTTGCTTCCGGGAGAAAGGAAAGGGGGGAGAGAAAGGAAGGGGGAGGCCGAATCCCCCTTTCCTTTCCTCCCCTAGGACGGCTGCCATAGGAGGGGCGAGCCAGCCCCTTTTGGGCTGGTGTGCTCCCCTCTTTTGGCCCATATGGCCCATATACTTCCCGGGGTGCCCGGAACCCCTTCCGGTGATCCGATAACTACACGGTGCACTCTGAAACTCTTCCGGAGACCGAATATCATCGTCCTATATATCAATCTTTACCTCCGGACCATTCCAGAGCTCCTCGTCATGTCCGTGATCTCATCCGGGACTCCGAACAACATTCGGTCACCAAATCAGATAACTCATATAACACTATATAGTCAACGAACGTTAAGCGTGCGGACCCTACGGGTTTGAGAACCATGTAGACATGACCGAGACACCTCTCCAGTCAATAACCAATAGCGGAACCTGGATGCCCATATTGTCTCCTACATATTCTATGAAGATCTTTATCGGTCGAACCTTATGACAACATACGTAATTCCCTTTGTCCATCGGTATGTTACTTGCCCGAGATTTGATCGTCGGTATCTTCATACCTAGTTCAATCTCGTTACTGGCAAGTCTCTTTACTCGTACCGTAATACATCATCTTGTAACTAACTCCATAGTCACTTTGCTTGCAAGGCTTCTTGTGATGTGTATTACCGAGAGGGCCCAGAGATACCTCTCCGATACTCGGAGTGACAAATACTAATCTCGATCTATGCCAACTCAACAAACACCTTCGGAGATACCAGTAGAGCATCTTTATGATCACCCAGTTACGTTGTGACGTTTGATAGCACACAAGGTATTCCTCCGGCATTCGGGAGTTGCATAATCTCATAGTCGAAGCAATATGTATTTGACATTAAGAAAGCAATAGCAATAAACTGAACGATCAATATGCTAAGCTAATGGATGGGTCTTGTCCATCACATCATTCTCCTAATGATGTGATCCCGTTATCAAATGACAACACATGTCTATGGTTAGGAAACCTTAACCATCTTTGATCAACGAGCTAGTCTAGTAGAGGCTTACTAGGGACACGGTATTTGTTTATGTATTCACACATGTATTTAAGTTTCTGATCAATACAATTCTAGCATGAATAATAAACCTTTATCATGAATAAGGAAATATAAAATAACAACGTTATTATTGCCTCTAGGGCATATTTCCTAGACTTTCTTGCCGGTACTACCCCATCTCAGCCGTGACTTTCTTGCTGGTACTAGGCAGGCCCGATCCCTCAACGGTCATCACTGCCTTATCCTTGCGCCTTTTGTTGCGCTTCTTGTTCTTCTTCTTTTGACTGGTGGCCTCGTCATCATCTTCTGAATCGATGTCGACGCCATCCTCCTCTCCGGGGAGCTTCCTCCCTTCCTCAATTCGAGCGCACTTGTCCACTAGAGTGTAAAGCTCCTTCACAGTCTTGGGCAATCGAACGTTCATCTTGGAACGTATCCGATGATTGCGCACGTTGGACTGGAATGCAGCTATCATAGCTGCCGGGTGGATGTCCAGAATATTCCTGTGGACTCTGCTAAATCTCTGCATGTATTTCCGCAGTCTCTCGCATTCCTTCTGCGGGAGGAGCTCCAAGTAGCTGGGCCGCCCTGGTTCTTGATGGCCGCCCGTGAAGGCACCAACGAACTCATGGCACAGGTCAGCCCAGGTCAAAATGGAGTTCTCCGGTAGGTGCATCAGCCAAGCCCTCACATTTGGCTTGAGTGCCAAAGGGAAGTAGTTGGCAAATACCTTCTCATCTCTTCCCCCGGCAGCTTGAACAGCGATGGTGTAGATGCTCAAGAACTCTGCCGGGTTCACTCTTCCGTCATACTTCTCTGGTATCTCTGGCTTGAATGTGCGAGTGGACAGCCAACGGACTTGCCGCAGCTCGCGGGTGAAGGCAGGGCACCCAGCCTCAAAAGGCAGGTGCCCGCCGTCAACGAGTGCCGGCTCATCGACGTTGGGGCCATCGCGCCCGTCGGACTGGCGGTGGTCATCGCGGTGTTGCTCGGTGTCGACACGTGCGCCTTCCCTACGCCTGTCCTCCAAGACTCACCGTCGGCCTTGACGCGCTCGAGGGTCGGAAGAAGCCATCGAGACGTTGTTAGGTTCTTGGTCGCGCAGCTCCCGCGATGGCTACCGCGGAGGGGACTGCACCATAGGAGTGGCCCCATCCGCACGGCCACCAGCGTGGGCCGTTGCCGCTGCCTGGGGAGGCCATGGCGGACCGGCCCGCTGCGATCTTCCCGCCTCGGCGAAGCCAATCAGACTCTGAATGGTGGCTCTCCACTCATCCATCTGATCGGCTACCGGCGGAAATTTCAACAGTAGCTGGGCTCACGCCATGGCCTCCGAAGCTGTGCTCGGCATGGATGTTGATGAAGATCGTAATGTCGCTCGGCTCCTGACGGTGCCGGTAGTAGTTGCGCCGTGCTCTCGTCGTTGTGAGCCAGCCGCCTGGATGGCATGTGGACGAGGTGGAGGCGCTTGAGGGCCAGCAGGTCCGTTTGGCGTAGCGGCTAGGTCGACTTGTTCCGGGGGTGGCGCATGTTCTATGGCCGCTCCCGTGGCGGGAGCGGTCGGGGAGTTGCGATTCCCCCCAGAGCGAGTACCCCCGCTGCAGTTGTGCCCTTCGGCCGGACGAGGAGGTGCAGATGGAATGATCTCTCCTCCCGTACCTCGTGGGACGTGGCAGCTGGAATGTAGTTGGTGCTGTCCTTCTCCGGCGCCTCCTGCTCCTGCTTCGGCCGCAGGGGAGGTGGTAACGACGCCGCCCGCGCCGACCACGTCCCCCGCAGCGTCCGCACTTCCAGGTGTCCCCGTAGCCCCCGCGGCATCGGCGGGCGCATGTGGCGGGGCCTTCGAGGTGGATGGATGAGTTGCGGCGCCGGGCTTCTTCTTGGGCACCATGGACGAGGGAGCCGTCAACGAAGAAGATGGCGGTGAAGATGACGCGCTTCGTACACTTCTCGGGTTCGCGCAAGCGCAGCCCCCTACCTGGCGCGCCAAAGATGTCGTGGGAAACCACGGCCACCTATGGGGCCAAGGGCCCCTTTTGGTTTGGTAGGGGGACTGAGCGCAATGCACAAAGAGCGGAGGAGCGCAGCGTAGCACGGCAGAGATCACACGGGCAGTTTTTACACAGGTTCGGGCCGCCGCGAGGCATAAAACCCTACTCCTGCTTTTGGTGGATTGATGGTGGATGGTGGTGGAAATGCAACGCTCTTGCCCGGCAGGGTTGCCTCAGGGCGAGAGCAGCTACACGCATATGGGTGTACAGGGTTCCAAATCCTTTCCATGGTTGCCATGGGCCTCCTTTTATAGATTAAGGGGTCACCACAGTGGCAAATCAGTCATTGTGTACTAATTAGATAGTGAATAGTGCTATCATCTCTCCTCTGCAGACAGAGCAGTACGCATTAAATGCGCCGCTCAGTGTCACATCATGGCCTGCCCGGCACGCCTTGCCTTACTGTTTGGCCACCTTCTCTCCTATCTGCATGACACGTTGCAGGACGGGTGTCATCTGGAGATGATTCCTGTAGGAAATGGCTGCCATGTGGCAGAAGGCAGCCACTTATTCATCTCGGGGCATGACAATGCACCGATCGGTGACTTGCGTCGTCATGAGATGGGGCGGTGAAGCCCTGGTGGGGCGTTTTGCCTTCGTATGCCCCGGCATTCCTGCCGGGACGATCCCGAGGCTCGCTTCCGGGGCAACCTTGACCTCGCCAGGCTCTCCTGCCCGGCAAGGGAGGTTTTCCCTTAGCGGTGTCTTGCTTCTTGGCTTCACTTGGTCTTCTCAGCTTGCCCTTTGATTTGTCAAAGAGCTTATCTCTTTACCTTGGCCTTGTCTTGGACGTTGCAATCTCGGTCTTGGGCCTGTGCATGGTCTGGGCAACAGACCCAGGGTTTGTTGCACCGACAGGAGCTCCTGGGCCTGGCCCGAACAAGCTGCCAGGCATCATCGGGGTAGGACCTAACTTGTGCACAGGCGAGGGGGAAATAGCCGCTCGCCCTTTGAGATCTTCTTTGCTTCTTCATTAATTCGAGCTCGGATCAGTTTCCGGTCCTTCCGCCCGTCGCGTAACGCCAACCGCAGTGGGGCCACTCTTGTAATGGCCCGTGAATGACTTTAACGCACTGGCGAGTAACGGCCAATTCGCTCTTCCCACCACGCCCTTATCCCCGGCCACGTATGCTTCTTCATTTTCCGCTTCCTCCTGAGGTATGCCAAAGAGGAGAGCTTGGGGCCAAGCCCCAGGCCCCAGCTTGGGGTTAACGGCGTCGAGTGCTGGCGCAGGATCCTCCTGCTGTCTTCGCGCAGGCTTCAGGGGGGTGCGCGGGCGGCACGGTGGTAGCGCCGGAGGTAGCGACTCTGGTGCGCTCATCGCCGGGCCGCCCGTAGCTCCAATCTTAGTGAGGAGCGATGCAAGCGACACCACGTCGCGGCCCATAAGGGACACGAGGCGTGGTAGTTGATCGTGGCCTAGTCCTCCTTTTCCTGTGATGCCGGAGGGAGGCCGCAAAGGTGGTTCAGTACCGGTAGTGGCGGATTCCTCCTCTCAGGGCACCGCCTGCCCGGCATATGGGCGGGCTCTTTGTCCCCATGTGTGCTTCTTCAAAGGGCGGTGGTCCCTTGTCTTCGGGTTGTTGGAGACGACCATGCTCTCTGTGGTGCTACTCGAAGCGCTTGGCGTTCGCCCTGGTTGGCACGGCGGGAGCTTCGAGCGACAGTGGTAAAGGAGGTGGCGGCGACCCACGATCCACCAAGAGCGGGGGCGACCGCTCCGACGGGGCGTGCTTGCCGGCAGCACCATCACCACTGGTTGAGCTTCTGGCAGCGTCACCATCCACACCTGCCCTTCGGTTTCTTCCTCCTAGCCCGGGAACGGCGTCCTCCTGATCCTGGGGAGGCGTCAAAACCCAGCCGGGGATTCCCTCCATCTTCTTTGTTCCCCCCTATAGTTTCGAAGAAGGGAAGGACGGAGTAGAAAAGGGTATCATGAGCATTTATCTCTCTCTTTTTTTAAATGTAGGCACTTGCCAAACTTTAGTTCAAATTATGTAATCTCTTTTATCCATGTTTGTGTTCTGTAAGGTCTGTACTTGTTGATCAGCATATTAATGAAAAAGATAAACCTTGCCGGGCACTTGTGCATGGAACATGTCCAGGCAGAGGGAGAATGCCTCTTTACGCTCAAGTAAACAAGTTTTTCCCCGGTAGGCTATCCTGCCGGTACCCTCTAGTTCCTGCCACGGGGCTGGGCCTGCCGGGCACAAATCGTGAAGAGGGACCAGCCCCCCGCCAACTTCCTCGCCAAAGGCCACTACAACCTTCGTGACCGAAGCAACGTTCGAGTCAAGGGACGGGAGCACCTAAGTCTTGAAAGCAGCGAGGTTTTCATATGCACAAGCTTTACTTACAGAACTCGTATGGATAAGAGAGAGAACTTATCTGTTTGGGCTTGCCGGGGATCGTGATATAGGCTTGTCTTATCTTCTCCTTTTTCGGGACCGAATCCATAGTAGGAGCCTGCAGTATGATGCAGATGAAAATGATGCCTCATGCGATCTTATCTACATGAACATGCAATGCTCATGATATGCTTATGCATGCATGCAATCCGTCGGGCCCCCCAGCGCTTTATTTATTTCTCTGTTGCTCAGGGTCTGCGCCTGGCTTTGTACAAGGGGTTACATGCAATAGAGGCAAGGCTTGTACAAAAGGGTGGCTGCCGGGCAGGGCCCGACAGTCGCGCCTTACGGGTAGAACTTGCGGAGATGCTCAATGTTCCATGAGTTTTGCAACTGAATGCCATCTCCGGTCTCCAGACGGACTGCGCCAGGTCTGGTGACTCGTACTACCCGGTAAGGGCCTTCCCACTTCGGCGTCAACTTGTTTGTACCCTTGGCGGACTGAACGCGCCTAAGGACAAGGTCGCCTTCCTAAAAACACCGGGCACGAACCCTGCGACTGTGATAGTGACGCAGGGCCTGCTGATAGTGTGTGGCATGCATAGCAGCCCGGAGACGGTTCTCCTCGAGTAGCACAGCATCATCACGCCGGTGCTGATCTTGCGCTACTTCATCATAGGCAAGCACTCCAGGTGACCCGTAAATAAGTTCCGTTGGGATAACTGCTTCTGCCCCATAGACTAGGGAGAAGGGAGTCTGCCCTGTAGCTCGATTTGGTGTCATTCTGAGGGACCAAAGAACCACCAGTAGCTCATCGATCCACCGCCTGCCACACTTCTGCAGCATATCGAAAGTTCTTGTCTTGAGTCCTCGCAACACTTCAGCGTTCGCCCTCTCAGCTTGCCCGTTGCTCCTTGGATGGGCCATAGAGGCGAACGAGATTTTGCTTTCGAGGGCATGAACGTATTGCATGAAGGCGCGGCTCGTGAATTGGGTGCCGTTGTCAGTGATGATCTGGGAAGGAACTCCGAAGCGGCACACCAATCCTCTCAAGAACTTGATAGCTGACTGAGCCGTCACCTTTCTCACGGGCTCTACTTCCGGCCACTTTGTAAACTTGTCAATTGCAACGAACAAGAATTCAAAGCCCCCGACAGCACGGGGGAAAGGGACGAGGATATCGAGCCCCATACCAAAAACGGCCATGACAAAGGGATTGTCTGAAGAGCTTGGGCAGGCAGGTGGATGTTCTTGGAATGGAACTGGCAAGCTTCACACTTGGTGACAAGCTCGATCGCATCTTGGAGGGCGGTGGGCCAGTAGAATCCTTGCCAGAAAGCCTTCCCAACCAACGCCCTTGATCCAATGTGGGAGCCGCACATACCATTGTGTATCTCCGCCAGTAGTTCCTTTCCTCCTTCCCGGCAAATGCACTTCAATTTCACACTGTTGGGCCTCCTTCTGTACAGCGTGTCATTAACGAACTGATACATACTGGGCCTCCGGGCTACTCTTTCAGCTTCTTCTTGCTCTTCGGGAAGTTCTCCAGTTTGGAGGAAATGGACTATGTGTCGTGCCCAAGGCGGAGCCTGTGGCTCGGCAACAAGGACTAACGGCACCTCCCCATTCGTGAGAGTGCGATCCTCAACCGCGGGGACCGGTGGCCTGGCGGGAGGATGTAGCTCAGCAACCGAAGGGGAGTTGAGCCTGACAAGCTTTCTGCCGGGATCCTAGAGGGGTTCTACCGGGAGAGGCTTGCCGGAGTCTAGTTTCCTCCTCTTTCTGGCCATTGTTATTGGGGATACGGAGGGCTGAGTCAGATGGAGAACAAAAGTTCCTGGTTCCACAGGGAGCTTCTGCGCAGCGCACTTTGACAGATGATCAGCGATGTTGTTTTCCGCACGGGGTACGTGCTCGGTTTACAATCCGTCAAAGCGCTCCTCCAACTTTCTCACTTCCTCAACGTATGCCTCCATCAATGGACTTTGGTAATTCTTGTTGACTTGTCTCACCACAAGTTGTGAATCTCCACGGATGATCAGCTTCTTGATCCCCAGTTCTGTTGCAATCCTGAGCCCGGCAAGGAGCCCTTCATACTCTGTTGTATTGTTGGTAGCTTCCTCTCGGGGAAAATGCATCTGGACGACGTACTTCAGGTGCTCTCCTGTGGGAGCAACGAGAAGCACGCCAGCCCCTGCACCTTGTAGGGAGAAGGCACCATCAAAATACATGATCCATTCTTGGGGTGCTTCCCTGCTGGGGATAACTGTCTCCAATACCTCTTCATCAGGAGTTGGCGTCCATTCTGCAATAAACTCTGCCAATGCTATGCTCTGAATGGTTGATGTGCTCTCAAACTTTAAACCAAAGCTGGATAACTCCAAAGCCCACTCCACTATCCTGCCGGTAGCCTCAGGGTTTCAGAGTATCCGTTGCAAAGGGAAACGGGTGACAACTGTGATCTCATGGGCTTGGAAGTAGTGGCGCAGTTTCCTTGAGGCCATTATAAGGCCAAAGATCAATTTTTGCACGCCAGAGTACCTGGATCTAGCCCCCTGCAACAAGGAGCTGACGAAGTATACTGGGCGCTGCACCACTTTCTTCTTTGCCGTGACCAGAGAACTACTTCCGCTGTTCTGCTCTTCTCTACCTTGATCTGCACCTGACCCTGCCGGGGTGTGTTTGCTTTCCTCCTTGGAAGGGACACCTGCTGCGTCTACTGCTTCATCCACTTCCCTCTGCGCCACCAGTGCTGCGCTAACCACCTGATTAGTTGCCGCCAAATATAGCAGCAACGGCTCTTGAGGTTTTGGAGCAACCAAAGTGGGCACAGAGGAAAGGTAGGACTTCAAATCTTGTAGTGCGGCGTCTGCCTCGGGGGTCCACTCCATGGGCCCTGCCTTTTTCAAAACCTTGAAGAACGGCAAGGCACGCTCGGCAGACTTGGAAATGAACTTGCTGAGCGCGGCAACACATCTAGTCAAACGCCTCACGTCCTTGACTGTCTTGGGTGCTTGAATCTGCTCGATAGCCTTGATCTTGTCGGGGTTGGCCTCTATCCCTCGGTGGGGCACAAAGAAGCCAAGTACCATGCCAAAAGGAACGCCAAACACACACTTCTCTGGATTTAGCTTCAAGTTGATCTTGCGTAGATTAGCAAACGTCTCTTCCAAATCCTGGATGAGGGTTGATCTGTCCTTGGTCTTGACCACAATATCATCCATGTAGGCCTCAATGTTCTTGTGCAGCTGTGACTCAAAACCAATCTGGACTGCTCTTGCGAAAGTAGACCCGGCGCTCTTCAACCCGAAAGGCATCCGCACGAAGCAGTATGTGCTACATGGGGTGATGAACGTGGTCTTCTCTTCGTCTTCCCTTGGACATGAAGATCTGATGATATCCAGAGTAGGCGTCCAGGAAGTAAAGCAGGTCGCACCCGGAGGTGGAATCCACAATCTGGTCGATGCGTGGCAAGGGGAAAGGGTCCTTCAGGCATGCCTTGTTCAGATCCGTAAAATCTATGCACAGCCTCCACTTCCCATTGGCCTTGCGTACCACCACTGGATTTGCTAACCACATTGGATGTAACACTCCTCTAACCAGACCAGCTGCCTCAAGTTTCTTGATCTCCTCAGCAATAAACTGCTGCCGCTCCAAAGCTTGCTTCCGGACCTTCTGCTTGACGGGTCAGGCATGTGGGCAGACAGCAAGGTGGTGCTCGATTACCTTCCTGGGAGCACCGGGGATGTCAGATGGTTGCCAGGCAAACACATCGACATTCGCCCGCAGGAAGGCAATGAGTGCGCTTTCCTATTTGTCATCGAGGGTGGCACTGATGGTGAAAGTACCATCGGCGCCAGCCAGCCCTGTCGGGACTTGTTTCACAGCGGGTGTAGAGGCCTTGGATCTCTTGCTATTGGAACTCTTCGGCGAGTCATCAACAAGCGCAGCATACCCCGAAGAGGTACGCTTCCCGGATTCCTTGCCGACATTCCTGTTAGCCTCCTTCTTTCCATTACTTTCCTTGGCGGGGATTGCAGCTTCAGTGGCCTCTGCCGTGACTGCATCCTGGTACATCTTGTCCACGCAAATAATTGCGTCCTTCTCGTCTGATGGAATGGAAATGACGCCCACCGGCCCTGGCATCTTCAAGGTGTTGTAGGCATTGTGGGATGCCGCCATGAACTTGGCCAAAGCTGGGCGACCAAGGATTCCATTGTATGGCAGGGGGAGGTCAACCACATCAAACACGATCTTCTCAGTCCGGCAGTTCAACTCTCCCCCAAATGTCACTGGTAATGTGATTTTCCCCTTAGGACGACTCCTGCCGGGGTTGATCCCTTGAAATGTACTAGTAACTTTGAGCTCTTCTTCTGCTATCTGGAGTTTGCTGATGGCCTTTGAAGAAATAAGATTCAACCCGGCCCCGTCGTCAACCAGCATCTTTGTGACTCTGAGGTTGCGGATTGTTGGTGATACCAACAACGACAAGCACCCTACCGCGGTGGTGCGGTCAGGGTGGTCCTCTTCGTCGAAGATGATGGGCGTGCGGGACCACTTGAGTAGCCTTCAAGAGTCTGCCGCTGGCTCCACGGCATTGACTTCACGCGCCCACCATTTAAGTTGGAGGTGAGAGGAGTGCAAATATGCACCCCCGTCATTGCACAGGGCGTTAGTGGCTTTCTGGAATTCCTGCTCGCTGGTCTCCTCCTCATCTCCTCCATCACTCTCATCATTGCAATCCCCCTTCTCATGGCCTCTGGCGGGTTTCCCTTGATTCTGAGGAGCCTTACCGGGGCGGCTTGCTCCGCCACCATGGCCCTTTCTGTCAGCGCCATTCTGACCTTTCTCTTTATCTCGCTTCTCATATTCAGCCCTCTGCTTCTTGACAAGCTGCTCAACCTGATGACACTCTTGGAGATCGTGGCCCTTGGTCCGATGGATCTTGCAATACGGCCCATCGCCTTTCCTAGCCTTCTCGGCAGCCGCGGCTTCCCGGCAGTCAGTGCACGTGGCAACCTCCTTGCCGGGTATTTCAGCCTTGACTTTCTTGCCGGTACTAGGCAGGCCCGATCCCTCAACGGTCATCACTGCCTTATCCTTGCACCTTTTGTTGTGCTTCTTGTTCTTCTTCTTTTGACTGGTGGCCTCGTCATCATCTTCTGAATCGATGTCGACGCCATCCTCCTCTCCGGGGAGCTTCCTCCCTTCCTCAATTCGAGCGCACTTATCCACCAGAGTGTAAAGCTCCTTCACAGTCTTGGGTAATCGAACGTTCATCTTGGAACGTATCCAACAATTGCACACGTTGGACTGGAACGCAGCTATCACAGCTGCCGGGTGGATGTCCGGAATATTCCTGTGGACTCTGCTGAATCTCTGCATGTATTTCCGTAGGCTCTCGCCTTCCTTCTGCGGGAGGAGCTGCAAGTCACTGGGCTGCCCTGGTTCTTGATGGCCGCCCGTGAAGGCGCCAACGAACTCATGGCACAGGTCGGCCTAGGTCGAAATGGAGTTCTCCGGTAGGTGCATCAGCCAAGCCCTCACATTTGGCTTGAGTGCCAAAGTGAAGTAGTTGGCGAATACCTTCTCATCTCTTCCCCCGGCAGCTTGAACAGCGATGGTGTAGATGCTCAAGAACTCTGCCGGGTTCAGTCTTTCGTCATACTTCTCTGGTATCTCTGGCTTGAACGTGCGAGTGGACGGCCAACGGACTTGCTGCAGCTCGCGGGTGAAGGCAGGGCACCCAGCCTCAAAAGACAGGTACCCACCCGTCAGTGAGTGCGGGCTCGTCGACGTTGGGGCCATCGCGCATGTCGGACTGGCGATGGGCGTCGCAGTGTCGCTCGGTGTCGACACTCGCGCCTTCCCTACGCCTGTCCTTCAGGACTCGCCGTGGCCCTTGACGCGCTCGAGGGTCGGATGAAGCCATCGAAACATCGTTAGGTTCTTGGTCGCGCGGCTCCCGCGGAGGGGACTACACCGTAAGAGTGGCCCCATACACACGGCCAGTAGCGTGGGCCGTTGCCGCTACTTGGGGTGGCCGTGGCGTACCGGCCCGCTGCGGTCCTCCCGCCTCGGCGAAGCCAATCAGACTCTAAATGGTGGCTCTCCACTCATCCATCTGATCGGCTGCCGGCGGAAATTTCAACAGTAGTTGGGCTCGCGCCATGGCCTCCAAAGCGGTGCTCGGCATGGATGTCGATGAAGATCGTAACGTCGCCCGGCTCCTGACGGTGCCGGTAGCGGTCGCGTCGTGCTCTCGTCATTGTGAGCTAGCCGCCTGGATGGCGTGTGGACGAGGTGGAGGCGCTTGAGGGCCAGCGGCTCCGTTTGGCGTAGCGGCTGGGTCGACTCGTTCTGGGGGTGGCACATGTTCTACGGCCTCTCCCGTGGCGGGAGCGGTCGGGGAGTTGCGATTCCCCCTAGATCGGGTACCCCCGCTGCAGCTGTGCCCTTCGGCCGGACGAGGAGGTGCAGATGGAATGATCTCTCCTCCCGTACCTCATGGGACGTGGCCGCTGGAATGTAGTTGGTGATGTCCTTCTCCGGTGCCTCCTGCTCCTGCTTCGGCCGCAGGGGAGGTGGTAACGACGCCGCTCGCGCCAACCACGTCCCCCACAGAGTCTGCACTTCCAGGCGTCCCTGTAGCCCCCGCGGTATCGGCGGGTGCGTGTGGCGGGGCCTTTGAGGTGGATGGATGAGATGCGGCACCGGGCTTCTTCTTGGGCGCCATGGACGAGGGAGCCATCGACGAAGAAGATGGTGGTGAAGATGACGTGCTTCGTACACTTCTCGGGTTCGCGCAAGCGCAGCCCCCTACCTGGCGCGCCAAAGATGTCGTGGTAAACCACGGCCACCTATGGGGCCAAGGGCCCCTTTTGGTTCGGCAGGGGGACTGAGCGCATTGCACAAAGAGCGGAGGAGCGCAGCATAGCACGACAGAGATCACACGGGCAGTTTTTACCGAGGTTCGGGCCGCCGCGAGGCGTAAAACCCTACTCCTGCTTTGGTGGATTGGTGGTGGATGGTGGTGAAAACGCAGCGTTCTTGCCCGGCACGGTTGCCTCAGGGCGAGAGCAGCTACGCGCGTATGGGTGTACAGGGGTCGAATCCTTTCCATGGTTGCCATGGGCCTCCTTTTATAGATTAAGGGGTCACCACAGTGGCAAATCAGTCATTGTGTACTGATTAGATAGCGAACAGTGCTATCATCTCTCATCTGCAGACAGAGCAATATGCATTAAATGCGCTGCTCAGTGTCACATCATGTCCTGCCCGGCACGCCTTGCCAGACTGTTTGGCCACCTTCTCTCCTGTCTACATGATACATTGCAGGACGGGTGTCATCTGAAGGTGATTCCTGTAGGAAATGGCTGCCATGTGGCAAAAGGCAACCACTTAGTCATCTTGGGGCTTGGCACCGCACCGATCGGTGACTTGCGTCGTCGTGAGGTGGGGCGGTGAAGCCTTGGCGGGGCGTTTTGCCTTCGTATGCCCCGGCAGGCCTGCCGGGATGATCCTGAGGCTCGCTTCCGGGGCAACCTTGACCTCGCCAGGCTCTCCTGCCCGGCAAGGGAGGTTTTCCCTTAGCGGTGTCTTGCTTCTTGGCTTGACTTGGTCTTCTCAGCTTGCCCTTTGATTTGTCAAAGAGCTTATCTCTTTACCTTGGCCTTGTCTTGGACGTTGCAATCTCGGTCTTGGGCCTGTGCACGGTCTGGGAAACAGACCCAGGGTTTGTTGCACCGACACCTAAAGAAACAATTGGGTACACCTTCTACCACAGATCCGAAGGCAAGATCTTTGTTGCCAAGAATGGAACCTTTCTAGAGAAGGAGTTTCTCTCGAAAGAAGTGAGTGGGAGGAAAGTAGAACTTGATGAGGTAATTGTACCTTCTCTCGAATTGGAAAGTAGCACATCACGGAAAACTGTTCCCGTGATGCCTACACCAACTAGAGAGGAAGATAATGATAATGATCATGAAACTTCAGATCAAGTTGCTACTGAACCTCGTAGGTCAACTAGAGCACGATCCGCACCAAAGTGGTACGGTAATCCTGTCCTGGAAGTCATGTTATTAGACCAAGGCGAGCCTACGAACTATGAAGAAGCTATGATGAGCCCAGATTCCGACAGATGGCTTGAGGCCATGAAATCTGAGATATGATCCATGTATGAGAACAAAGTGTGGACTTTGGTGGACTTGCCCGAAGATCGGCAAGCCATAGAGAATAAATGGATCTTCAAGAAGAAGACTGACACTGATGGTAATGTTACTGTCTACAAAGCTTGACTTGTCACAAAAGGTTTTCGACAAGTTCAATGGGTTGATTACGATGAGACTTTCTCACCCGTAGCGATGCTTAAGTCCGTCCGAATCATGTTAGCAATTGCCACATTTTATGATTATGAAATCTGGCAAATGGACGTCAAAACTGCATTCCTTAATGGATTTCTTAAAGAAGAGTTGTATATGATGCAACCAGAAGGTTTTGTCGATCCTAAAGGTGCTAACAAAGTGTGCAAACTCCAGCGATCCATCTATGGACTGGTGCAAGCATCTCGGAGTTGGAATATACGCTTTGATGAGGTGATCAAAGCATATGGTTTTATACAGACTTTCGGTGAAGCCTGTATTTACAAGAAAGTGAGTGGGAGCTCTGTAGCATTTCTGATATTATATGTAGATGACATATTGTTGATTGGAAATGATATAGAATTTCTGGATAGCATAAAAGGATACTTGAATAAGAGTTTTTCAATGAAAGACCTCGGTGAAGCTGCTTATATATTGGGCATCAAGATCTATAGAGATAGATCAAGATGCTTAATAGGACTTTCACAAAGCACATACCTTGACAAAGTTTTGAAGAAGTTCAAAATGGACGAGTCAAAGAAAGGGTTCTTGCCTGTGTTACAAGGTGTTAAGTTGAGTCAGACTCAAAGCCCGACCACTGCAAAAGATAGAGAGAAAATGAAAGTCATTCCCTATGCCTCAGCCATAGGTTCTATCATGTATGTTATGCCGTGTACCAGACCTGATGTGTGCCTTGCCATAAGTCTGGCAGGAAGGTACCAAAGTAATCCAGGAGTGGATCACTGGACAGCGGTCATGAACATCCTGAAGTACCTGAAAAGGACCAAGGATATGTTTCTCATTTATGGAGGTGACAAAGAGCTCGTCGTAAATGGTTACGTCGATGCTAGCTTTGACACTGATCTGGATGACTCTAAGTCACAAACCGGATACGTATTTATATTGAATGGTGGAGCTGTCAGTTGGTGCAGTTCCAAGCAGAGCGTCATGGCGGGATCTATGTGTGAAGTGGAGTACATAGCTGCTTCGAAAGCAGCAAATGAAGGAGTCTGGATGAAGGAGTTCATATCCGATCTGGGTGTAATACCTAGTGCATCGTGTCCTATGAAAATCTTTTGTGACAACACTGGAGCAATTGCCTTGGCGAAGGAATCCAGGTTTCACAAGAGAACCAAACACATCAAGAGATGCTTCAACTCCATTTGTGAACAAGTCAAGGATGGAGACATGGAAATTTGCAAGATACATACGGATCTGAATGTGGCAGACCCGTTGACTAAGCCTCTTCCGCGAGCAAAACATGATCAGCACCAAGACTCCATGGGTGTTAGATTCATTACAATGTAATCTAGATTATTGACTCTAGTGCAAGTGGGAGACTGAAGGAAATATGCCCTAGAGGCAATAATAAAGTTGTTATTTTATATTTCCTTATTCATGATAAAGGTTTATTATTCATGCTAGAATTGTATTGATCGGAAACCTAAATACATGTGTGAATACATAAACAAATACCATGTCCCTAGTAAGCCTCTACTAGACTAGCTCATTGATCAAAGATGGTTAAGGTTTCCTAACCATTGACATGTGTTGTCATTTGATAATGGGATCACATCATTAGGAGAATGATGTGATGGACAAGACCCATCCGTTAGCTTAGCATAATGATCATTCAAGTTTTATTGCTATTGCTTTCTTCATGTCAAATACATATTCCTTCGACTATGAGATTATGCAACTCCCGGATATCGGAGGAATACCTTGTGTGCTATCAAACATCACAATGTAACTGGGTGATCATAAATATGCTCTACAGGTATCTCCGAAGGTGTTTGTTGAGTTGGCATAGATCGAGACTAGGATTTGTCACTCCGAGTATCAGAGAGGTATCTCTGGGCCCTCTCGGTAATACACATCATAAGCTTGCAAGCAAATGACTAAGGAGTTAGTCATGAGGTGATGTATTATGGAACGAGTAAAGAGACTTGCCGGTAACGAGATTGAACTAGGTATGAAGATACCGACAATCGAATCTCTTGCAAGTAACATACCGATGGACAAAGGGAATTACGTATGTTGTCATAACGGTTCGACCGATAAAGATCTTCATAGAATATGTAGGAGCCAATATGGGCATCCAGGTTCTACTATTGGTTATTGACCGGAGAGGTGTCTCGGTCATGTCTACACAGTTCTCGAACCCGTAGGGTCCGCACGCTTAACGTTCGATGATGATATAGTATTATCTGAGTTATGTGATTTGGTGATCGAATGTTGTTCGGAGTCCTGGATGAGATCATGAACATGACGAGGAGTCTCTAAATGGTCGAGAGGTAAAGATTGATATATAGGACGATGGTATTCGGACACCGGAAGTGTTTCGGGGGGTACCGGGTACTTATCGGGTCACCGAAAGGGGTTCCGGGCACCCCCGGCAAAGTTATGTGCCTTATGGGCCAAGAGAGGGAACACACCAGCCCACAAGTGGCTGGTGCGCCCCCATAGCAGGCCGGCCTATGAGGAAGAGAAGGAAAGAGGGGAGGGAAAGGAAAGTGTGGAGTAGGACTCCCCCTTCCTTCCCTCTCCCCCGTCTTTCCTTCCCCCTTCCTCATACAAGGAAAGGGGGCGCAGGAGGGCAGGAGCCCTAGGGCCGGTGGCCAGCCCCTTGGGGCGCGCCCTGGCTGCCCTAGGCTGCCTCCTCCCCCCACCCACCTATATATATGTGGGGAGGGGGCGCCACCCAAGGACACAACATTGTCTTAGCCGTGTGCGGCGCCCCCGTACACAATTTTCCCCCTCGGTCATATTTTCGTAGTGCTTAGGCGAAGCCCTGCGGAGATCGCATCACCATCACCGTCACCACACCGTCGTGCTGCCGGAACTCATCTACTACTTCGCCCGTCTTGCTGGATCAAGAAGGCGAGGACGTCACCGAGCTGAACGTGTGCAGAACGCGGAGGTGCCGTGCGTTCGGTACTAACGCGGTTGGAACATGAAGAAAGTTCGACTACATCAACCGCGCTGTGAAACGCTTCCGCTTACGTTCTACGAGGGTACGTAGACACACTCTCCCCCTCTTTGCTATGCATCTCCATGGTTAGATCATTGCGTGTGCGTAGAACTTTTTTTGTTTTCATGCAACGTTTCCCAACAATTCCTTCTTCCTTCTCCTTCCGTTCCATTTTCACACATGATTTCTTCCCTTTTTAGCCCATTTCCTATGGAAACACATCAAAGAGAGGATTTGTGGAATCCTTTGCATTCATTAGTCATTAGTACAATATATGAGCGAATATCTCTATTTAATTGAAATATCTCAGTTTCAATAAAGGTGAAATGAGTGTAAAAATATCACTCATCAACTTCCCCAAGCTTAAACTTGATCGTCCTCGAGCAACATAAAGAGAAATCCGAATCATAAGGAACTCAGTTGTTTAAACCGAAATAACAGGAAGGTTTTGGTTCACTTACTATTGGTACGCCTAGATAGCCCTCCGCTTCTTGACCTGAAACTTAGAATAGTTGTGGCGGTGGCATGGTTATATTGCAAGTGTTAGTGAAGTAAAGATAATCAACAAAAAGTTCTTGATCTACTAGATAAAATAACTTTGCAACACTCTATTCTATTTATTCTAGACAACACTTGTTTGCCGGGAATGCACGGAAGAGTTTTTCTTTAGATAGAGCCAATAAAACCTAGGTTAGGGAGTGAAAGCATGTAGTAAAATATGATGCTCTCATGCTCTTAAGCACACCCACAATCATTTCCTCCTCAAGGCTCTCAAGCACTTTATTTCAATCATTGTGTGCTGGAACTTTGATTGTCACGTGAAGGGATTATGCCAACTAAGTGATCATGCATAGGTTTTCGTTGTGGCTTAATGTTTAAGAACTATGGACCTCTGATATATGTCTCTTACGAGCTCTTTTGATTAGTCCCTGTTTATTTACCACATACACACCATTTCAAGAGAAAGCCGAATAATATGTGTTTGCAGTGTTGCCACTACGTATGGTAACAAACTCATAGCCGAAATTCGAGCTATCGCTCTTGCTGGATCATTCATTGGCTAGCGGAGTCCTCGGCATAACAGCAAGAAAGGTGACAAAGCCACATTTACACACGTACACATGCATATAGTAGAAGGGTCATGGCACCAGCAAGGGGCTGAAGCACCATGTAAGAGATACTACACATATTTTGGCATAATATCATTCACCCTTCAACTAAGTTCCTCTAGATAATTTAATCCACAAGTGCTATCAAGTATATTGAAATTAACAACATGGGGTCGAGCAATTCAAATATCACTTCTACTAAAATTTTCTCAACTCCCAAGTCTTGAAAGACATTCTCTTATGTAGAGTTATCCTTAGTTAATATAATTTCATTCAAAAACAGTCCCACGGCAAGTCTTGGTTGTCTAAACTAAACAGAACAAAGGTTACAAAATTATTTTAGCTACTAGAACAAAACTTTTTTCTTAACTATCAAGACTTACTCCCATCTGCACATATCACACATACTACTACTACATCTACTCTAAGCATTTCAACTGCAAAAGACGAGGGTCGTAGGACATATCTTCACGGTTGCGAATTTACAAACTTCTCTTCCTTACTCTTGCGTTCCTCGTTGTCCGGCGTTGATCAACTCCTTTGAAAACAAAATGCAAACGAACTCCAAAGGGCAAGATAAAGAACAAGAGCAAAGCGAAGCTTATTCTATTTTATTTGGGGGGGGGGCGTTTGAAAACTAACTTGTAAATGAAAAATATCAAAGGCAAAAGAAAATAAAAAAAAGCAAAAGCAAATCAAAGCAAAGTGTTGGAACAAACCAACACGAGTGTTTTGAAGCTCCTCGAGCTTAAGTACAACCTCATTATAATTTATTCAAACACATCTTGATGTAGAAGTGGTGATAACCCCCCCCCCCCCCCAAAGCTTAGGCTTTTGCAAGCCCAAACCGGCGAGATCATTGCGGCGGTTGGTCAAGAGCCCACTCCTGGCTCCAATTGGAGAAGTTCATGTTCATGTAGGCGGACGTGCCTTGAAGGGATGCGGTGAGGTTGCTCATATCATCAATAGAGCCCTGGAGGCTGCCTAGGTCCCCGTAGGTGGTATAGTCTTGTTGGGGTTGCTCCTCTTCTTCATCGGTGGCGAGTTCTACTTCATCTACTTGTTCTAGTTCTGGGCCTTCTTGGTCAAAAGTTGCATCTCCTTCCTATGCAACATAATGCAATTGTCCATGCTTGATGGAAAAATGGTTAGGCATAGGAGTATGCAACAAGTGTGCCACTCTAGGAATTCTAATGCAATGACGACCATTACAAACTACTACCATTCCAGTGCTAGTAAGAACACGAATATTAACAAGGGTGCTACTGACAATGGGGCGAAGGTGACTATAGTTGAGACCAAGGGTGTTGGACAACATGGTGATCACTCCTCCACACACGATATCTCACTACTAGGGAAAACCCTATAGGTAGACTCTTAGCAGCAGCGAGGGGTAGAGAGCTGGCGCTACTGGTATGTAGCAGCAGCGCGAGGTGGAAACCGACGCTACAGATATAGTGATAGCAGTAGCACGGGCATTCTTTCGGGCGTTGCTGCTAGGTGGGCCCCACCATGTCCCCTGGGCCAGGCCACAGTAGCAGCACGGGCGCGTAACATGCGCTCCTACTAATGACATATCAGTAGTATGGTCTTTAGTACAGGCGCTACTACTGTTTATACACGGGTCCGACTCCCAGGCACCGCCTAGCAGTAGCGTGGGAACCAAACCCGCGCTACAGACAATATGCGTAGTAGCAGCGCTGGTTCCCTACCCGCGCTACTACTATGGGCACCTTATCCACCTCGCGCGCTCTCGTATCCTCTCTCCCTCACACTCTCTCGCCCCTCTCTCTCTGTCTGCCGCCACCGCCACCCATCGTAGCCGTCGCCCCCGAGGTATCTGCCTTCCTCCCTCCTCCTCCGGTCGCCTTCCTCCCTCCTCCCTCCTTCCATTGCCCTTCTCCCTCCTCCCCCCCTCACTCCTCCCACTGCCTTCCTCCCTCCTCCTCTGGCCGCCCTTCTCCCTCCTCCCACTGCCCTCCTCCTCTCTCCACCCACTGCCCTCCTCACTCCTCCCTTCTCCTCCAGCCACCCTCCTCCCACTGCCCTCCTCACTCCTCCCTCCTCCTCCAGCCACCCTCCTCCCACCTCCCACTGCCCTCTTCACTCCTCCCTCCTCCTCACTCCTCCCTCCTCCCACCTCTCTCTGTATATATTTTTTTAGTAAAAAATATTAGGTATAGAAATTTTTAGTAAAAAAAGTAGTAATATGAATTTTCAATATAAATGTATTGGAATGCTATATGAGAAATTTTTAGGTATCAAATTTAGTAATAGAAATTGTTAGTAAAAAAATTAGTAATAGAAAATTTAGGTATAGAAATTTTTACTAATTTTCTTTTTCAATATAGAAATGTATTGGACAATTTAATTATTTTTATGTCATTATCACTTTGTCATCAAAGAATGATATACGAGATTTGATGATCTAATTTTTTTCACATGGTGGAATATGCAGGTTTTGTAGTGTTGCGTCTCCCTGGAGTGATCGTCACCGGAGCTTCCTCTACTTACTCTACACCTGAGTCGGTGAGCTAAAAGTCCACGGCCTCCTTCTCTTGTGCTCGGACATGTGTATGATGATATTTGGACATGTATTGGTTGTGTCTTTGGACATGTGGCCTATGTTTGCAGGGAACACCTCGAGTGGCCTATGTTTTGCCAAAATGTTGATTCATTTTTGTTCCAGCAAATTTCAAGCGCTCGATATGTCCTGTTTTTAGCAAAGGTCATGCCGAATTTTTTTCGTGAATTTTAGCATGACTTGTGCTAGAATATAGGAAATATCGAGTGCACTGGATTTGCCGGAATGTTGATTAAACGACATTTCGGGTTGACTTTGAGTCTGTCGGCCACCATAGATGACGGCCAAAAAATCAGTGAGGGAGAGTGTCCACCATATATGAGAGAAGAAGAATGCCGACTGTTGTCGTGGGGGTCGCTCTTCCTCTTCTTTCTTGTGATAGACCTTTTGGTAATGCACGGAAGGAAGAGAAGAGCGACCATCACCGACGGTAGAAAAATCAGTGAGGGAGTGTCCACCATATTAGGTCAAAATATTAGAGAGGAAAAATCCCAACTATTGTCGTGGGGGTTGTTTCCTGTCCTTCTCGTGATATACCTTGGTAATGCACGCGAGAAGGACGGGAAGCGACCATCAGCGACGGTCAAAAAATCGGTGAGGGAGTGTCCACCATATACTGTCGAAATATCAGAGAGGAAGAATCCCGACTGTTGTCGTGGGGTTCGCTTCTCCTTCGTTTCCGTGTGCTAGACATTTTGGTGTAATGCACTCGGGAACAAAGGGAGGAGCGACCATCACCGACGGTCGAATATATCATAGAGGGAGTGTCCACCATATACACCACGTGAGATGAGAATTTCAAGGAAAGACTCGACAGACCGAAAGTCAACCTGTGGTGAATAGTGATATGTGTGTTGAGTTCCTGGTGATTGCCGTTGATTTATAATCTTTGAATTTTGAACACAGGAAATGTCTGACGATGATAGGATCCCTGAGTGCGATTACTGCTGCGACGACCGGGGTATGTGCGACATGCCTCACCTGCAAAATGGTAGGTTCTTCACCGTCAAGTTGGAATAGACCTTCGATGTTTGTACGGTATGCAATGGCGACAAGTATTTTTTCGTAATTAATCATGACTTGTGCTTCTTTGCTTCAATGTGTAATTTATGTTTTTTTTAATTTGATCAGTACATCCCTCATCGTGCAAGATCGTATGTCTTGGAGAAGCTGGGTTTCCAAGAGATTGAGAATCTGGAGACGAGGAGAGCTCACCTCAAGACCAAACATGGTTATGCTTTTCGGGTTGAGCTTTACAATGCACTTAATCACTCACATTTGGGTTGCTCTAATTGGGGAGCTCTCTGCAAGGCCTATGAATTTGAGCAAAATATGCAAATAACCTTCAATATTTGTCCTGGAGATGATATTGAAAATAATATCGACATTTGGGTGGATGTGGATATGCCTCCAGTCTTGCCTATATGTCAGTTTGTCAAACAAATTTGTTAAGTAATTTATATTGTTTATTTAAAAATATTTGGTGTTCGTCCCTACTAAACTTGTTTATTTATAATTGTCAGCTTATTTCTTATCTTCAAGAAATACTCGGAAGGTTGTAGCCAATTAGCCTGCTTATTGGGTTTTTTATTACAGACGGTTATTGAGACAACACCGTTGGCGATGACACACGACTTCTAAGAAGTAAACGTGTTGGATCGATAAACAATCACACACGACTTCCTGTGAACAACTGTTTGTGTTAGTCCTCCTTGCACAAACGCCTTCCACATAAAAAGTGTGTGTGATGGACAGCCTATGCCACACAGTTTTTTCTAGACACTGTGCGTGATGCATTCAATAACGCAAATGATAAAATTTATAAATATCGTCTGCAATGGCAACGCTATCACAGATGATGTGATGCGGAAAATTATGTGTGATATACATACGAATGGAAATGTTTGTCCGGGATTCACTGTGTGGGATGTACATAAGAACGAAAACGATTGGGCATGTATAATTGTCTGCGATGGCTCGCCCGATCGCACATGAGCTCTTTTTGCCCCGCGTGTGTGACCGGAGGACCTATGACGGACGGTTTCTCAGTCGTGTGAGATGGATCCCCCTATCGCACACATAGGCAATGCGATAGTTTAAAACTATGTCATGGAAAGGGAGTAAAAACCGTTTGTATAGGAGTCGCTTGCACTAGTGTTGGCTTGGCTATCATCCAGCACTTGATTTTTCCGTTTCTGGCTCTCCCCGGTGCTAGCATGATGTGAGTCTTCCATTACAAATCTATCGCTCGAGGAGCTCGACGGGAAAGACGGAGAAAGAGGCAACCCGATCGCTCACCATAGAACCAGCAAGCTGGCACGACCCTTTCACAGACACACGAAGCAGAAAACCAGTTTGCCCATCTCTCGATAGCGAAATAACCCACAAATGCAACGCGTTGAAGGACGATCAAATGCGCAGGGCCAGGACGCTCGCTTCGACTGGCTGTTTAGTCCCCCTATTGGATCTTGGTCCATTTGGAGAAGCGAAGGAAAAAAATAAAGAGGAAGGAAAACTAAAAAGAGGATATTTAAAATGTTTCAAAAATAAAAGTATTCATGTATTTTCAAAAGTATTGTAAAAAAATACTCGTGAATTTAAAAAATATTCATGAATTTAGAAAGTATTCATGATTTTCAAAAAAATTGCAAACTTAAAAATATTCATGTATTTTGAGAAGTTCATGGATTTAGAAAATGTTCTTGAATTTCAACAAACGTTTTCAAAATTTCAGAAGTGTTCAAGAATTTTAAAATATTCATGAATTTACAAAATATTGACAAATTTAAAAGGAGCACCAAATATTCACCTCAATGCACCTCTAAATTAGTGCTTTGAGAGATTGCTTCACCTCTAAAAATTTACTTCGATGGTAGCGCTCTATTCCTGGGAGCTTACATTGAGTTCATCCATCAATGTTTTGACCCACAGCTCATGTACTGCTTGAGCTCAGTTGCCAACACAAGCAAAAATAACTAAACATCAAACTTCTAAAGCAGTGACAAATAATATGAATCTCTGTTATAATTGGGGCCTACACACCAAGCCCCACAATGAGGTCTGGTTTTCTAAATGTCCTTCCTCTGGACTACTACTTCGTCTACGGTGTGGTACTAAAGCATAATCTAGTTTTTTTTAGTCTAAACACACTCGACTTTATTGATTATAAAAGTTCATAGGAATACAATATAGATCCGGCAGATTAAGGAGCCACACATGACATCCTAAAGAAAGGCCTAAAGCATAATCTAGTCCTAGCTCTTCGTCGTCTCGCTGATGCCGGGAATGTATCTGGTGCACCGGGGCAATTGGTGCTACCGGTGCACCGATCCCTCGTTACACATTCAAAAATATTCAAAAAAATCCGTAAAAAATTTAGTGCATCGACACAACATCAATGTATCTTGCCACAAAAATTCAAATCAAAATTTGAAACATTGCTCGAGATACAAAAATGATAAATTTGACACTGAATAGTACATAACACAAGTTGGGCTTCAGTTTTGGCCCATTAACACATTGATGTCAAATTTATCATTTTTGTATCTTGAGCAATGTTTCGAATTGTGATTCAAATTTTTGTGATAACTTACATTGATGTTGTGTCAATGCACTAAATTTTTTTTGGATTTTTTCTAACATTTTTGAGTGTGCAACGGAGTCCGGTGCACCAGTAGCACCAATTGCTCCGGTGCACCAGATATGTTCCCCGCCGATGCCACCCGGTGCCACAATCTGGGCCCAAACTGAAAGTCCGTAGCAGGCCTTATTAGGCTACAACATGGGCTTCGCTATTCTTTTTTCGGGTTTCCTACTGACAGACGGAATCCACTCAAGAAAAAAAATTGATGCTCTCCCAGGGCTCTATTGCCTGGGAGCTTTGTAAGTCAAAAAAAATATGTTTTACTAACTTTCATCTAAATGAGATTTAGTTATCTCTCATCTAACTATCTAGCCGACGGATATACACGCACGATGTGTATTAGGCGCTCGCTGTTGTAGACTCGCAGTTTCTTCGTCGACCGATGTTTTGCCTTTTCCTTTCTGAGTCGGCCGTTTCCATGTGTTTGCCGACTAGACTGCATGCCATTTTTCTATTGATTTTTGTAGGTGCTAGGATCCCGTAGTGGCCTTTCTTATTTGGTTTTCAGTATTTTGTGCTTTGCAATTTTGAACGTGTTTGTCAAAAAAATCATGTTGATTATCATTGAAGTAGTGGTTGGGACAAAAATATTTATCTCAATTACTCCCTTCTTCCCAAAATAAGTGAGTACAAAGTTGAGTCACTTATTCTGGGACGGAGCGAGTATAACTCAAGAAAAAATATAACTACTTCCTCGATATACAACTCGACTTTTTTTTTCTAGTTGCAAGTCCATCCCTCGATACGCAACTCGGACATGACCTATATTTTGTCCCAATTATAAATTCATCCTTGACACGCAACTAGTGAGACCCGATCCTCTTTTGTCTAAATGGTAACTCCACCCCCGAAATGCAACTAGGGCCCATCATTTTTTTTCCAGTTGCAAGTCCACCCTTGATACGCAACTAGGGTTGGCCCATTTTTTGTCTCAGTTGTGACTCCACCTTCGACAACAACTGGGGTGACTTTTTCTCTCAGTTGCAATTTCATCCCTGGCATGGAACTAGACCCATCTTTTTCTTTGTTCTAGTTGTAAATTCACCCTCGATACGCAATTGGGGGCATGATCCATTTTCTGTCCTAGATGCAAGTCCGGCCTGCAACTGGGGGCCCGACCATTCTTGTCCCAGTTGCAACGTCTCCCCCAACATACAACTGGAACCGTCTTTTTTGTCATAGTTGCAAGTCCACCCTCAATATTCAACCAGAGTCTGGCCCACGTTTTTACCGGTTGCAAGTCCACACCTAGACACGCAACTGGCCCCGTCTTGTTTCTTTGTCCCAATTGCAACTCAACCCTCGACAAGCAATTGGGGCCTGTCTTTTTTGTGTCCTTTTTGCAAGTCCACTCTCGATACACAACTGGGGTCCCGACCAATTTTGTCACATCTGCAACTTCACTCTCAATATGCAATTGGGGGCCCGGCTCATTTTTCTCCCAGTTCCCACTCCACCCTTGACACGCAACTGGGACCGACCCATTTTTTGTCCCAATTACAAGTCCACCCTAAAGACCCAACTGGTCCGACCCATTTTTTTCTAGTTGCAAGTCCACCCTCGCCATGCAACTGAGGGAGGGAGTGACCCATTTTTCCCAGTTCAACTCGAACCCTGACATGCAACTAGGCCCGCATTTTTTTGCCCTTGTTGCAAGTCCACTCTCGATGCACAATTTCAAATGTTGTGTTCCGACTGCACCTGCTTTGCCCCCAATGCAACTGGCGACGGGAGGGGAATCGTCGAGCAGTTGCATGTCCACCAATTTTTTAAAAACATTTATATTTTTTTTTCATTTTTCTTTATCGTTATTTTGTTCTATATTTTTATTAAAAAATCATGAGCGTTTTCTAAAAATTGAGAATTTTATGTTAATTTGTGACTTTCTTCAAATTTGTGATTTAAAAAATCACAAACTTTTTTTCAAATTCAAAGATATCATTTCAAATTTATGAACATTTTCAAATTCATGATTTTTTTTCCAAATTCCTTCATAATTTTTAGTTTCATGACATTTTTTATCCCCGAGTTTTTTGGATTCTTTAATATCCTTAAAATTCATGAAAAGTTTTAGAATGTATCAACATTTTTCATATTCGTGAATAATCTTTAGTTAATATTTATGATTTTTTTATAATCCACATACATTTTTAAAAAATCAACAAACTCTTTTATAACTCAACTGAAAAGCACGGAATAAACATGTGGTAATGTTGAACAATTTTTTTAAATGCACAATAAACATTAAATTTGTAATTTTTAGTTTGACATGCATTATTAGCTTTTACGAACATTTTAGAAAAAATGTTAGCATTTTTATATTCCATGAACATTATTTTCTTATTTATGAATATTTTCTAATCTACAAACATTATTTTTAGTTGTACGAAGCAATTTTTTAGTCGTGCACACAATATATGGCGTTTGGTGGCTTATTTGTAGGATAACAGTCTGTAATATGCTATCAAAAGAAAACAATGTGCAGCTCAGAAGAAGAAATAACGTACAGCTAAAAGAAAACCACATTTTTTTAGCAACAAAAGAAAACCACATGTGCAGTGCTATTGATCAAGTCGTAGGGACTAATTGGTGGCCCAGCACGTAAGCATGCAGCAGTAGAAAAACGTGAGAGAGGGATGGCCCAATTGGTGTGAAGGTAAACACAACGACAACTTTCACTCAAGAAAAAAACGACAACAGGGACGACCGGAAAGCTACAGGGCAATAGTCCTACACTTACGAAGGACTTGTGTAAGTTTTACCTAACTTTTCATCAATAATTCTCTCCCCACCTCCTGAATTTAATTGGGGTGGGGCCCTCCTTTGCTCTATCCCCTATTTCCTATCATAATTTGCCATCTGACTAATCATGTAAAAATTATGTTAACCCCTTCGTAGGTATAGCATTGCTCAGCTACAGGCTGCCGGTAGGAAGAAAACAACATCACAAATAAGAAAACATTATCTTAGATGTGACATAACTATCCTTTAAGAAAAAATATATGACATAACTATGTCATATCTAGACGAGCTTTAGAAAGACCCCAAAAAATATAGCAAGAGTAGCCCAATGTACCGTCCAAAGAGAAAAAGAAAGCCGTAATAGCATACAGTTTTGAGCTACAGTTCGTCACCCGGCAAGATGAATCAGATGGCCAGAGCAAAGAATCAAATCCAGTAACAGAAATCCTATTCATATGCATAGTTTTACAAAAGCTATACATACTATGTGAGGGGGAATAATCAGTGATAATTACATCCCGAGCTGTACATAATTGTATCCTGTCCCCATTGAGGCTGGATTATATAGCTGGTAGGACGCGGAGTATCTAGTCCTGAGCTCATATGCTCCATAATGAACAGTAAAATCAACAATAAATAGTAAAAACAAATTTGAAATTTGTTTGATGCAAACTTTGACAAATGTTCTCAGTGCTTGCATATTTTCATGCTGAAATAACATTCTTGGTAAAAGAACCAAAATCGACACTCCACAAATGTTATATCAAAGCATTTTGGTGTGTTTTTTTTTCAATCACTTAAACAAATGTTATTTAGAGATGAAAATTTGCAAGTATCATAAACATTTGTCAAAGTTTGTAAAAAAAAGATTATTTTCCTGGAATTTGCTGTTCATCCCGAGCTCAAATGAGCACGGGAGCGGGAGTAGGAGGGGACTTTCGGATGCCGATTGACTACCTGCCGCCGAGGTTTACCCGCACACGTCTCTCTCGGTATCCCCGAGTCATGACCGTGAACCATGTGATGATGACTACCCATTGGCATGAGAAAAGAAGGCTTTTAGGCATGTCTGCACTGAAACTGAAAGCGTCAAAAGTTAGGCTAAGAAATTTTACGCCCGGAGTGTTATAGAGAAACCGGTATGGAATACGAATCTGTGTTCTGTGATCCTCCTGTGTGTTGAATTTTCCCCTGCCCGTGTAGTCCAAGTTTGATCCTGGGGTAAGCCCTGTGCCTCATTTTCCTCTGCTGGAAGCACATAGTTTCGCAGCATACATTCAGTAAACTTCTGAGAATAATGATTCCACCCACCTATCTTCTACGGTAAATTATAATCAGATGTAGATCGCATGACGTACTGTGGAACCTGTTCATTTGTCAAGTTGGGAACTTTGCGTACTGGGTTCAGAAGTTCGTAATCCGTGTTCACTCCAAATCAAATTCAGACCATAGGAACACAGTCCAGACGACTAGAGTTTGAACACAGTTCAGACGTTGCTAAAGGAACGGGATAAGAGACTGTACAAGTACAACACGAGAGAGGAAGGGGAGAGCTAAGCATTCAGCAACGTCAGCAAACCACTGACCTCGCACACGCTTTTCATCTTCAGATTCAGATCACACACTGACACCGACATACAGTACAGGGGGGAGGCGATGGTTCATCCCTCTCCAAGTCTCGATCACTGGCTGAGCAGCAGCAGCGGTGAGTTCTGTCACTGGCTGAGCAGCAGCATCGCCTCTGGCTGCCGCTGCTGCCCGAAGCCGTGGAACGGATGGCGGTGGTGCCGCTCTTCCGCCTCCTCGCGCACGCTCCTCGGGTCGGGCCGGGACACCAGGTTCTCCTTGTCCTCGCCCTCGCCGTCCTCCTCCTTCCACGGCCGGTCCTCGTACCGCGAGTGGCTCCGCCCGTACACCTGCGGCGCCGCGCGCGAGCCGCCGCTGCTGCTGCTGAGGTTGAAGCTGCCGAAGCCCTTGATCTCGCGCGCCACCTTGCGCGCCCGCTCGCGCTCCTCCTCCAGGAACGGCCCCCGCTCCAGCAGCTTCAGCACCCGCTCCGACTTGCCCTTCACCGTCAGGCCCCAGTTGAAACTGCACCGAAAATTCCACAAGAACATCAGAACATATTCAACCTAAGGACTGGATAAGAATAACGTGTGTAGGAAGAGGAGAAGATCGGGATCGAACCCTCTCTCGTCGATGTGCTGGAGGTGGCCATCTGCTGGATGACGTCCCGGTCCTTCTGGAACTCCAGGGCGACGCTGCGGGGGCCGTGCGTCAGGAGGTGCTCCAGGAGCAGCAGCGCCTTGTACGGCTCCCGCCACTGCCTCCTGTCGAACGTCGCCAGCCTGAGGATCGATGCATCGAATCGATCTGCCCGAGTTAGACGACGAGCAGAGAAGAAGAGAAGAGCGTCGATCCGGTGCGGTGAACGAGAGGGAGAAGGTCACCTGGTGTTGAGGATGTCGGAGATCCTGAGGTCCGCCATGAGTTGCGCTCGTCTTTCTCCTGTGTGGACGTGAACGTGCGGGAAGGCTGCATGGGGTCATCTTATCCATGGATCGGGTCAGTACCTGATCGGGGGTCTAGAATAGTGCATGTAAAACACAGCAATAAGCGTGTTGTATTCATCCTCATGTACGAAATCCATTTATGCGGATGTCATCAATGACGGGCAACCTTTCCAACAAAAAAAAATGTGGACAATGAAATTCCTATTGAAAATAAGAATCTTCATGTGGTATGTAAAAAAAAAACGAGACCAAAGGGCGAGCGCCCCTTGGCATATTCCTATTAAAAATAAAAATCTTCATGTGGTATTAGATCTAAGGTTATTCTGACAAAAGATAATCTAAAAAAAGGAATTGGCAAAGATGCACTAAGTGTTGCTTTTGTGACGATGAGGAATCGATTCAGCATCTATTCCTTCACTACCCACTTGTCAAGCTATTATGGTGATCAATCCATATAGCTTTTAATCTACCTCCACTGACGAGTGGTATGATATGTTCGAAAACTGGTTAGTGGGGTGAATCCCAAGTTAAAGTCTCATATCCATATGGGAATTTGTGCTTTACTTTGAGCCTTTTGGAACAACCGCAGTGATTTTATTTTTAATAGAATGAAAAAAAAATTATGCAAGTTATCTTCAAGGCCATCAGCTGAATCCATAGGTGGTCGTTACTAGGTAAAGAGGAGGATAGGACGCTTATGGTCTTTGGTAGTAGCTGATGAGAGGTGAGGTGATCTCTTAGAGTTCATTCTACGGATTTAGTTGGTGTAGGATTTGTGATGTCATTTTCCTTTTTAGTTTGCCCTTGGGCTATCCATGTGTGCCCGTTTTTTTAGAAAACTTTATTATGATCAGTTGCTAAATTTTAAAATAATCAACAAACTGATGCAGACGCTGAGGGTATTCCTTGTTTTTGAAAAAAACAAAGGAATTAGCTCGCATTTAAATTAACACGTAGATAATTAGAGGGCATGAAGACAATAACTAACATGAACAAAAGAGAAGCAGCACATTAAGGCTGAGGCCTACTAAACGGCACGGTGGTCATCTTCTGCGGCATTGTGGACATAAGAGCATCTACAGCCGACAAATCCGACCCCTCAAACGCACGCGGACGCATCCGGACGCGGCCGCGGACACTGACCGGACGCGTCTCATATTTCGTCTTCCACACTCACGTCCCTCATATTCCAAACCTCAAAAGTCAAAACCATGCAATTCATGCAATGCTACGTAAAACACATGATCATAGCTTAGTTCATCGGATTAGCCTGACAAAAGGAAGATGATTCATTGGAGTTCAACGACGGACAGTGCAAATCCATACTACAAACATAGATAAAATATAAACAGAACGAGGAAGGGCGGAGGAAATCACCATTTCCTCGCCGGCCCCTTCCCCTTCCGGCTGTCGGCGCTGCTGTGCCCCTCCTCCGTGTAGGCGTCGGCGTGCGGAGGCGCGTCGTCATCGGAGCTGGAGGTGGAGCCGTCTGTCATATCCGAGTCGGAGCTGCACCTCATGCCCGACAGGCTGCGGAGCAGGTGGTCCTGCTCCTTGGCATGAAGGGCCGCCTTCGTCTTTGCCGCCGCCTCCTTTGTTGCCTCGCGCTCCGACAACTCGATGGCAAGTCGGAGCGCCTTGGCATTCTTGCGGCGGAGGCGCCGCGCATCCGTCTCCGCAGTCGTGAGCGAGCGGCGGAGGACAGAAGCGAGGAGCGCTGCCTCCGTATCGACCGGCGCGCTCGCGCGCGAACGGCGCGCGGACATCGACTCGGACGCCGCTGCCCTCTCCCTCGCCCGCTGCCGCTTGCGCGCGGGATGCTCGTGCCTTCCGACTCGGGCGTCCGAGTGCGCGCCGGCCCCGCCGCGGGCACGAGGATCCAGCGGTGGTCGGGCACCACCTCCAAAGCAAAGGGTGCTGGTGGTGGGCGGCGTACCTGGAGGAGTGGAGCATAGTGGGCGAAGCTGCGCGCCGGGCGGGAAGGGCCGGCGACGTCGCCGGCGCAGCGTCGACGGGCGTCGGGCGCTGACGAAGTGGATCCGCCGCTGCCGGATCCGCCTTGGTCGACGACCGAACGCCTCAATGCGATGCGGAGGGCGACCTCCTCCACATCGTCGGGGTCCGCTTCGCGCAGCAGGCTAGACCAGTCGTCGTCGGAGCCGGAGTCCCCACCGGAGGCAGCGCTGCTTCGGTCGCCGGCCATTGGATGCGTTTGGAGGGGATCAGAAGTGGAGTGGACGGAGAGTGGAGTGAAGTGGAGTTCGGATTGACTGTGGTCTAGGGTTTTCCGGACGGCGATATTTGTGGGGCAGCCATGGGCCAGGCTGGGCCAAATCAACGTGGCGGGCGCGCCCGGATGCGCCCGGACGGCCTCATATCCGCTTCATATTTGGGCTGGATATGGGGGGTGCCGGTCAACCCGGGAGTTCGAGGGCAGTTTGAGAGGCCCGTCTGGGTCCAAATTTTATGACCAGACAGTGACCATTCTGGCACTTGCACCATCCTGATCGACCATGACGGTACAAGCTAGTCGGTCCAAACAAAGACCTTTTTTTCTTACGATTACGAAGATACATCTCCAAACTTTGATTCGCCCGCTCAGTTTGGTCATTGGATTACGGATGATAGGCTTGTGTTCAGTGTGCATCAGTTTTAACAAATCCGGCGAAAAGATGCTAGTGAATCTGGTAAAAAAAAGAATTCCTTATTTAACACTGTTTTAAATTTCGTTTCTCTATTTAACACTGGAAAAATGTTTATTCCCAATCTAACATCAACTTTAAATTTTGTTCCCAATACACTTTCATCCATTTTTTAATCTAACGGTGTTAAATGAAACGTGAAAGGACAAGTTTACTCTTGGTTCTGGCTGCAAAAACTCCTCGGTGGTGGGGACGGTTGGAATAACCACGACGTACATAGTTCGTGTCCGTTTGTACACGTTCAATCACCAAGTTGTAGTTGTACGTACGTGGTTCGTGTCCTAGCTGCTGCTATATATACATATACTTTGTAAGACCGTGGATTGAAGCAATAAAGTAAAATCACCACACACGATATGTATGTGTGGCAAACAGCCAAAGTCTTCTATGCATGCGTGCGTTTGAGTACCCAGCCAAAGGTTGTTGTGTACGTACATGTTTATTTTTTATTTTTCGCGGGTTGTACGTACGTCGGTACGTGTTTAGGCTTGGAGATCACTAGATCAGCGAGCTGAGGCCATCTTTGCACTGCGGTGCATTGGGCTTCGTAAGGTGCGTCTCAACATAAAGTATCTCGTCGGGTTGAGCCGATTTGGGACAGGAACCAAGACAGCCAACGTTGCTTCGCTTAGTCGTCGTTCGTCAACCTCGCCGGAAAGTACTCTACGCTGGGTCTGGGCCAACAACACGACCAAGGCGCAGCGGACGGGAGCGGAAGAGTTTTGCGCGAGCTCGTCATGAAGTGTTGGTTTTAGAATGCCAGATCGATTCACCCAAGCAGCGGACGTACGTGCAATGCTAGCTCAAAAACACATGCAGCTTGATTAATTTTTCCCTAGAAGCTCATCTCTAGTCGCGTATGTACGGACGTACTTGAGCCTTAAGTCTTTGCTTGTGCTAGCTTGGCGAATAGAACCAACATGTCAGAGAGATTTGTTGGTCATGTCGCTCCTGCATTTTTATTATACTTCTCAATCTTTTTTCTATCGTACAAAACGGTCTTGACGGTGCTTATATACATGCCTATGCAAGACGAGAGACTTGATTAGAACTAGGAAACCTAAGTCTAATATAAAGAAAATGATTGAATAGATGTTCAAGGGCAGATTTGTCATTTCACGTGCCATTTAACACTGTTTGGACAAAAAAAATGGATGGAAGTGTTATATTGGGAATAAAATTTAAAGGTTATGTTAGATAGGGAAGAAATATTTTTTCAGTGTCAAATAGGGAATAATTTTTTTGAACAATGTTAAATAAGAAATTCTCTCTTAAAAAAATGATGCTAACGAAGAGGCTTCACCACATCTGCGGAATTGAAAGAGCTTGGAGCAGAAGAAGAGCTTGTAGTCCTTCTCAAAAAAAGAAGGAAGAGCTTGGAGCTTAGAGCAGTTGGGCGCCTCAAACTCACCTCATACGTCTGGAGGTCCCTCCGGTCACTGACCGGTCACGATTTTTCGACCCGGACGGGCTCCTAAACAGGCCTCAAACGTCCGGACTGACTGGCACCCCTCATATCCAGCTCAAATATAGGGGCACCCGGACACGCCCGTCACGTCAGACTGACGGCGGGGTCCCACACGGAAACGTCCGGAAACCCGGCGGTCCGAAGCTCATCTCCTTCGTCGGACCGGTGTCGTCGCGTGGCGCCGCTCCGGCCGGCCGCGTAGGCCTAGCCCGGCTATTTAAGTCGACCGGCGGCACCGAAATCCTACCATCCACATTTTCCTCCGTCTGTTCGACGTCGCCGCCACTTTCCACTCCTCCTGTCCGACTAGTAGCCATGCCCCCACACCGCCGGGTGAGGAGCGAGCCATTTCTAACGCCGGAGCGCCGGCTCGAGCTCCTTGAGCAGATTCGGACAAGGCGCGAAGCCCGAATAGCCGCGGGGCTACCTCCGGATACAGTGGATCCGGAGCAGGAGGAGGAGGAAGAGGGCAAGGACGAGGACGAGGATGTGGGGGACGCTGGCGACGCGTATCTGCAGGCGGAGCAACATGCCATCCTCGATTCCCTCCGCTCGGAGTCGGCTACAGAGGAGGCCAGACGCCGTCGCCGGCAGGAGATGAAGGCAGTGAAGAAGGCGGAGATGCTCGCTATATGGATGAGGTCGAGCAGGAGGAGGATGAGCCGGAGCCATCCTACCCGCCCGTCCAGCTGGTGCCCGGCACCGTTGTTGTGGACATCTCCGACGATGAAGATTGGCTAGGATAGTATGTATGATTTTTTTTGCATGCTTTGTATGGATCTAAAGGTGAAAATATGAGAGACTCGAATGCAGAGCGGCTAATTTAAACCGTGCCCGGTCACTGTCCGCGAACACGCCGGATTGCATCCGCATGTGTTTAAGGGGCCGGGTTTGCAAAGTCCGGCCGTAGATGCTCTTACCAAGCCGCAGACGCGTGCTCACGTTTCACAAGATGACAAGTCTCGTATTGACACAACATTCTCCACATCAAGCTTGCTATAGGGCTAGTAAAAGGATCGCTTGAGGCACTCACAATAAGTTGCATGAATTGCAGAGTGCCCACCGACAATACTAGCATATAAATCATACTAGTAGGGTGCCCGTGCGTTGCCATGGCCATATCAAAGATTTTACTGGTATTATATATAAACATAATGGGTATTCAAATTTGCATGTATATAAAAGATAACAAAGAGAAAATAGTTGAAATCCAATTCATTGGCAATGTTAGTATTTGGCGAACTTGTTTTTTTAGCGGGCATGATTGATTTAATGACGGTAATATCTTTAGGGGTGCAGACATAGGCTGTCGTTATATATAACAATGATCCAAATCATTTGAATATAGAAAATAATTGGACAAAAGGAAAGAACGATAATCACAATAAAAGTAAATGTCATGTGGGGTAACATTTATATTTGCCTTTTTTTAGTTTGTTATGGGCTATCGTCGCTTGGACGTTTTTTTTGTTCTATAAAACTTGCTGAATTTTCGTCCCTCCCAACGACATCGCCTTGAGACCCTCGTCAATGGATTCCTTTTAAACATCGACATAATCCATCTCTATCTCTGTCACATTCTGCAAAAATAAACATATATAAAATACACCTCTTATATTATCATGTGTAACGTACATACAAAGAAGAACAATTATTTGTAAGCATCTCATCTGATGGTTGAGTAAAACTTGATCATATCGACAGTGCCTATGTCAGTCGACATTTTCAAAGCATCATCCAAAATCATCAGTTGTGAATCCATCAGTTTAAACACTTATTGACAAAAGTAAAACTTATAGATATATAAACATATAAATGATATTTTATATATTAAATATGTAAACAAAAGTATGACAAATGTCTTTTTCCTGAAAATTCAATCCGGTGTCTAAAATAATAGCAGAAAAATTCAAAAAGAAATCCAATTTTTTTGTTGTGCAATATGCTCAAATGCGTGATGTTCGTGCAAAATTTTAGCTTGTTTGAACAATGAAGGAGGCCGTGGCAAAAAAGACAAAATCCAAAATGAACATGTTGTTTTCAAAAGTTTCTCATACATTCGAAATTTGTCTTTTTTGTCATGAGCTCCTCAAATGTCCAAATAAGCTGAAATTTTACACGAACAACACGCACTTGAGCATCTTGCAATATAAAATGTTTTAGATCTTTTGAAATTTTATGCTATTATTATTGATTTTACTGTTCACACCCCGGTGCAGACTTACACGGCCTCCTTGAATGTTCTCCTCCTTCTCCTTCTCCCCACCTACACAGACTTATCCACACCGTACAGCCACTCCTCACTTTCTCCGCTCCCGGCCACTCCCCTCACAGCTACTCCCATCCATGGCCCCTCCCCTCCCCTCGACGGCATCGTCCGGCCCCTCCTCCCCGCCACGGCCCCTACTCTTTGCTTCTGCCCTCCTTCCTCCTCTCCCAGCCACATCCCCTACTCTTTGCTTCTGCCCTCCCCCTTCCTCCGCCTCCAACAAGTTCCACCTCTTCATCGTTGTCGGCCTGCTCTAATGGAGGCCACCGCAGCAGAAGCCGCAGCGCCCGCGACGCAAGGCATAGAAGCGCAGGCTGTCTCGGCCGCCAACGCCGTCTCGCCACCGCTCGGAAGCGCCGATGCCCATGACGACTACGAGGACGAAGAGGTCTCCGTCGGCCCCGAGATCTCCTGCCGCCACTCCCAGGAGGCGGTCGTCCGCGAGGTCCGCACGCAGGTCAACGCCATCCACCACTACTTCTCGTGGCACCACGCCGACCGCGCCACAAGCGTCCTCGCGGAGTTCGCAAAAAACGGTAATCCCCCAACCCCAAGCGGACCGTACTGATCCATGCCCTTCCGCACTCGTTGAGGTGTTGTTTGTGTATTTGGTGAAACGATGGACAATTCAGAGGTTCATTTTCAATTTAGCAGTGGCCATGTGTGGTAATGTTACTTCCTCGAATGTTTGTGAACTGAACTTTCACTTTACTGAAAACTGAAATTTCACTATGACTGGGATGTACAGAGCCGTTAGGGACCCCTGGAGTTATGCAACTGTTAGAACCAAAGCGGTGAGTCTGGATGAGGATTGCTATTTTCACATCCTATTGGTGCTTGAGACTGCTTTTATTTGCTTCGAAGTTTCCCCTTAATCACACTTGTTCAATTGTTGTTCTTGGCCGTATATTTTCTTGTTTTTTTTTTGCAACTCAGTGTGAAAGAGTTGGGTAACCATCTCAAAATTAGGTGGGCAAAGCTCAACATGCAATCACATTGAGTATTAGTTTCGTGGCTTAAATTAGTTTCATGGCGTGAAAGAGTTTTGTTAATTTCCTAGTACCACATGATCAGGTGTGGATGTGTCTTCAGTTCAGATTCTACTTTGTAGCTAGGTAATCCAACCAAATACCAGTTAGATCTTTTGTACTATCTGATAGTATGTGATCATTTTGTCACAAAGTTTGGAGATAGTATCAAAAGAAAAAAGAAAGGAAAATGCTTGAAGAACATAGCATATTTTTCGATTGAATTGGTGGTGTAAGACTAAAGATTTATGGTGGCGGGAAAGATAGTTTTTTATGTATCTGATCTTGTTGGACTGTTTGGAGATTTCACATCGTGTCACTGAAGTGAAATGAGATTTCTCAAGTCGAACAACGTTTTCCTCTCCATGTTGTGGTCAAGCTACAACTGGTGCTTCTTATGGTGATCTGTAAAAAACATTGTTTGTGAAGGATGGGTCTACCTGGAGGACGAACAAGTTCAGACTTCTCACCATTCTCGATGCCACATCCGTGTGATTCACATCTCTAGGAACGCCATCTCTTCCATTGCGTGCCTGTATGTTACTACTTGCCTGAGCACCTGCTTTTCACTTTCTTATCAATTCTAGAAATTCTTTGTACAAAGAGTTGGTTAGTGGAATTCACCTGGAACTTATGATTGAATTCTTTCAGATGCCTGGGCAGAATTCTTAGACACCGGAGTCTCCTCCTGGGCTTGACTTTCGCCAAATGGCAAACTGCTTGACACCTGAACAAAGGGATAAAAGTAAGAGGGATGGGGATGATGATGTCATGGATTTAATCTCTTGCCATGTTTGTTACAATAATGCTTCTCAACAGTTTTGGTGTCCCATAATTTGAATTTTCATCTATTGCATTGCTTGCTATAGGTTTCGGAAAATGGTAGCGGCGAGAGTTCTTCATGCAGTAAGAAACCAGTAATAACTGAACTTAGTTTTGTATCATTGCAAAGGGCAAAGTTTTGGACGCAACTTAATGTTTAAGCTCTCTAATTTATCATTCTTCCATATGAAATTGTCTCGTAATCTAGTTTTATTTTTTCTTCAAATGCTTATTTCTTCATGTCTCGGATTAGGTGGATAACAACCTTGATGTTGACAAACTATAAGCTAACATTTGGTTTTTAGTCAGGAAAAGTACTGAGGTAGGCATGCCACCCTCCCATAAAATATAAGAAATCAATTTTAATCTCCTTTTGATTTAAATTGATATTGACATGTCATAAAGGAAATGAAGCATCTGAAATGTTTTGACACTTTTGTTCATATGTTATCGACTATACCATGAATGCGGATTATAATTCACGAAATTGAAATCCTCTCTGGCAGCTTAATTTCACTATGTCCGGAATGCCATCTGATGATGTAAGTGCTCAAGTGAGGCTTGAAGGAGAAGTTTGTCGTGAAAAGGTAGAAGACACTCAAGATCAGAATGAAGGCAGTGGCATGCCCTCGCCACAAGAGGAGGTACTGTCTTTTCCCGGCGCCTTGTTATGTTGATCAGTACGCATAGACGTGATATTTACATATAGTTCTTATTGCCAAATATATAGTTCATGACTTTACGGTTCTTATTGACGTGATATTTAGAGTTCTAGTTGACATATCCTGGATGGAGTTATACGATAAGACGTGATATTTACATATAGTTCTTATTGCCAAATATATAGTTCATGACTTTACGGTTCTTATTGACGTGATATTTAGAGTTCTAGTTGACATATCTTGGATGGAGTTATACGATATGAGGAATTATAGGGTGCGTCGCAAAACGAATGTTTAATATGTCCAAAACACCACAAAGTATTTAAACCTACATATATATAATCCAATACATTATATAATTATTCATGTTGCCAAAAGGATAATTCTCAATTCTATCCCTAACAAAGCTATAGTAGCCATTTATTTGCGACATTTGAATATGCATCAGTCCATAGTCGGTCGTTTAAAACCCTCAAGGCCGCTGTAATTATAATCCGCATCAGTCCATAGGAATATATTTTTGGCATCTCGGCATGCATCAGTCCATCTTCAGTTGCTTAAAACCCTCAAGGCCGCTCTAATGTCTTGCGGGATGTTTCCAGCTGCTTCATTGTCTTTCACCGTCAGCATCTGGACCGTCAGTTGCCTCCTGAGCTGTATTGGATCCTAGGAAAGGTGCAAAAACTCAAATCATTTAATAAACTGGTTGGTTAATAATTGGCACACATCAACTCATCGTATATGTACTTACGCTAGTGCTCATCCAGCTCATGCTACGCAAACGACCAATCTGGTGGGCCATCTCCTGTAGGACAAAGAAGCCAGAGTCTTTGCTGTGACACAAAAAATAAATATTAAACATTATAACGGTCTACATCTTATGTATGCGATCAATTTAGTAGATTACCGGCGAGCAGCAGAGCCCGTGGCAACGTTGAAAGAATGCAATCTTATGCATGAATAAGATGGGCAGAGCATTATGCTATCTGTATTAAAAACAACACTGCAAGATAACTGGATACAATCTCTCCTGCTCTATCATATTCAAATTGAAGAAAAGAGTTCCATTGACCTTAACATCTTTTGTTGCATTCACACAACTTAAGACGTTTCCATGTATTTGATGCGCACAAATTCCTTTCTTGGAACAGTACCCTTCTGCAGCTATAAACATAATAAAGTTCAATTGCTAACAACCAAAGATAAAGATATGTACAAAAACACGGAAGAGCAGCAAATTACAGATTGGTCGTCAAGTGGCTCAGGCTGTAGGGTGTAGGCATAGACGTACAAAGATCACGAAAATAAGTAAGCATACAGTGTGCATTTACATGGAAAGCCATGCATCTGGACATATTGTTTGGTATACATGAATTTTCACAGCTTTGCTCAAGTCATCCGAATCCGATCACCGCCGTTGGACCTCGCAACTCATATATACCGTTTCCTTGCATCAAACCTGCAACTAATTAGTTAGAAACACATCATGTCTGTTTAGATATGTATTGAAAAGCCAGGATTATAAAATTCAAATAAGGGGGAAATAAGAGACTATACAGAGACCTCCACCTATGATAAATAATATAAAGATATAGCTATGATATTGTGTGGGGTATATCATTGCTGTTTTGCCCATCTGTACAATTAATCCAGTGGGGTATATCATTGTTGCTTTGCCCATCTGTACCATCAATTATCGAAGAACCAATGGCCACACTTCATTGTTCATTAACAGTGACTAATTTAACTTTCAGATGCAAATAACCAATTGGTGTAACTGGAGTTCTAATACCAAAGATAGTCTCCGGTCATGATCAAGCAACCAGAGTTATTCTGCATAAGGGAAATAAATAACATAGTAAACAAAAATAAATAACATTGATTGTGCCTGCTTTGGGGCCGCAACATAAATATTTATCTAATGTAGAACACTCCAGTGGAGTCTAGTTTTACAACAACGGAGTGACCCAGGCAGTGTGCAAAATTTGTGCAGGAAAACAAAGCCGAGTTTAGATGTAGTAGATGACTGATTACAAAACAACAAAAGAATAATATACATAAGCAATCCAGCAAAAGGAAAAATAATGTCACATATAGCAAAAATTGGCAACTTGCAAAGTCACAAATCCGAAGCAATATTATTAATATTTAACTTGTTGTATAAACATAATAAAGTTCAATTGCTAACATCGAAAGATAAGAGATCTGTACAAGAACACTGAAGAGCACCAAATTATCTATAGCATAAGAGTAAATCCTCTGTCATATTTAAGAGCGGACTTCAGCCTGTAAGGACTTCCTTATAGACGATGTTCTTCATCGAGGTCTGTAAGGACAAGGTAGGTCTTTTTCGCTTCTTTGATTTAATGCTTTGCTTCTTGCCATTCTCCTTCTCCTTCTCAATGAGGATCTTTATGTTTCTCTTTGTGGTGGCTCAAGACAATGCGACATAGAGTTGATCATGAGAGAACACCGGATTAGGTAGGTACACGCCAACAATCGGAATCGTCTGTCCTTGAGCCTTGTTAATCGTCATAGCAAAGCTAAGCCTTACAGGAAATTGCTTCCTCTTGAACTTGAATGGAAACATGTCGTTGTCAGACGGGCATAGGGGTATTCGAGGAAGGAAGACCCTCCTACCTGCGTGTTGTCCAATCACGATTTCTGCGTCGATGGCGTTCCTCTCAAAACCTCGCACTACAAGCCTCGTCCCGTTACACAGTCCATTAGCCGGATCAATGTTCCACAAAAGTATGACAGGGCAGTTGAGCTTCAGTTTGAGTGCATGCAGAGGTAGACCATTGGGAGTCAATCCATTCAGGAACTCGGGAGCGTAGTAGCCTAATGTCTACTACACAACTTTATTCTTGTAGACACGTGTTGGGCCTCCAAGCGCAGAGTTTTGTAGGACAGTAGCAGTTTTTCCTCAAGTGGATGACCTAAGGTTTATCAATCCGTGGGAGGCGTAGGATGAAGATAGTCTCTCTCCAACATCCCTGCAACCAAATAATAAAAAAGTCTCTTGTGTCCCCAACACACCAAATACAATGGTAATTTGTATAGGTGCACTAGTTCGGCGAAGAGATGGTGATACAAGTGTAATATGGATAGTAGATATTGGTTTTTGTAGTAGGAACAATAAAAAATAGTAAGGTAGCAATTGATAAAACGGAGCACAAACGGTATTGCAATGCTTGAAAATGAGACCTATGGTTCGTACTTTCACTAGTGCAACCTCTCAACAATGCTAATATAATTGGATCATATAATCATCCCTCAAAGTGCGATGAAGAATCACTTCAAAGTTTCTATCTAGCGGAGAACATAAGAATAAATTGTTTGTAGGGTACGAAACCACCTCAAAGCTATTCTTTCCGATCGATCTATCCAAGAGTTCGTACTAAAATAACACCAAAGTAAATTCAGATTCGTAATGCTCAATCCAACACAAAGAACCTCAAAGAGTGCCCCAAGATTTATATCGGAGAAACAAAGACAAGAACGTGCATCAACCCCTATGCATAGATTACCCCAATGTCACCTCGGGAATCCGTGAGTTGAGTGTCAAAACATATATCAAGTGAATCAATATAATACCCCATTGTCACCACGGGTATTCGTATGCAAGACATATATCAAGTGCTCTCAAATCCATAAAAGTATTCAATCCGATAAAACAAAATCTCAAAGGGAAAACTCAATTCATCACAACAAAATAGAGAGGGAGAAAAACCATATGATCCAACTACATTAACAAAGCTCCCGATACATCAAAATCGTGGCATCAAGAACACGAGAGAGAGAGATTAAACACATAGCTACTGGTACAAATCCTCAGCCCCGAGGGTGGACTACTCTCTCGTCATCATGGTGGCCGCCTGGATGATGTAGATGGCCACCGGTGATGATCTTCCCCTCCGGCAGGGTGCCGGAACGGGGTCTAAATTGGATCTCGTGGATATAGAGGCCTTGCGGCGGCGGAACTTCTGATCTAGGTTTACTCCTGATGGTTTCTCTATTTATAGGAATTTTTGGCGTTGGTTTCACGCTAAGATGGGCCTCGAGGTGAGCACAATCCACCGGGGCACGGGCAAGGGCCTAGGCGCGCCCCGGTGTCTTGTGCCCTACTCCTTCACCTTCTGGTCCTTCCACGAAGCTTCGAGGGTCTCTTTTGTTCCAAAAAAAATCGTCAAAAAGTTTCAGCTCATTTGGAGAACTTTCATTTCTGCACAAAAAATAACACCGCGGTGGTTCTGTTGAAAACAGCGTCAGTCCGGGTTAGTTCCATGCAAATCATACCAAAACCATATAAAATTGTTGTAAACTTGGCATGAATACTTCATAAATTATAGATACGTTGTAGACGTATCAGCATCCCCAAGCTTAATTCCTACTCATCCTTGAGTAGGTAAATGATAAAAGAAATAATTTATGAAGTGTGAATGCTAGCAAAGTGCATAAGTTTGATCAATGATAATTTCAATCACTTTTCCTAGCATCATAACAGCAACTCTTTCTCATAAAACTTATTATGATAAAGTAGCAATTGAAAACGGAATTTTTATTGTGGAAAGCTACCTATCATATTCATCATATACTCTTTCTTTTGTAGCATGAACATTTGAACTTGAATGATTCAAAGAAATAGTCCATAATTTGACATGAAGACATCAATACTCAAGTATATCAACAAGCAACCATGTCTTTCAAAATATCAACACTAAAGAAAGTTATCCCTAGCCCATCATGCTCAATCATTGATCCATTTGCAAAACACACTCGCATATTAGCTACATCCAATGCTCAAGTACGATCATAGTGCCCCTTAGTTGGTGCTTTATAAGAGAAGATGGAGACTCAAATAAAAAATAAAAATTGCATAAAGTAAATAGATATGCCCTTCGCAGAGGGAAGTAGGGATTTGTAGAGGTGTCAAAGCTCAAAGCTTAAATTGAGAGATAAAAGATTTTGGGAGGCATACTTTTCCCGTCAACGAAACGACTGAGTAATTCCCAACACTTTCCATGCTAGATATATCATAGGCGGTTCCCAAACAGAAAATAAAATTTATTTCTTTTTCCATCATTCTTTCACAATCCATGGCTAGCCGTATCCACGGGTGCCCTCCATACCAACACTTTTCAAGGAATTTATTATTTGACAACATAAAGTAAATTCATTTTTCATTTCGGGACTGGGCATCCCTAATACCTTTGCCGTACTCTCGTGCAATGACAAGTGAATAAACACTCATCTTGAGAATAACACATCTAGCATGGAAAATATTGGTCACCCCCTGCCACTTCATGAGCGATACGAGCACACAAAAAGGAAATTATTTTGAAATTTTAGAGATGGCACATACAAATTTGCTTAGAACGGCACGGGAATACCGCATATAGGTAGGTATGGTGGACTCATGTGGCAAAACTGGGTTTAGTGATTTTGTATGCACAAGTAGTATTCTCACTTAGTACAAATGGAGGCTAGCAAAAAGATTGAGAAGCAACCAACCAAGAAGCGAAAATTCTCATAAACGAGCATTAAGCATAACTAACACCGAATAATGCACCACAAGTAGAATGTAATTTCATTGCATAACTATTGACTTTCATGCTTGCATAGGGAATCACAAACCTTAACACCAATATTCTTACTAAAGCATAATTACTCACCAACATGACTCACATATTATTATCTCCATATCGCAAAACTATTGCAAGGAATCAAACTTATCATGTCAAATTACTTTGGGACTAAATTTATATATTACCATTGCTACTAATAAGCTCTCAAATAAATTTAAGTGAAGCACGAGAGCATAAGTATTTCTTCAAAATTTTCAACTCTCAAAATAATCTAAGTGAATCATGAGAGTAAATAACAAACTACTCCAAAAAGATGTAAGTGAAGATCAAATGAGTAGTTAAGTAAATGGGTAGCTATGTGAGGTCTCTCTCTTATTTAAAAGTTTCAGATCCAAGTATTTCATTAAAACAGCAAGCAAAACAAAACAAAATGAAATTTCAAAAATAGCACAACTCATGTGAAGAAGCAAAAATGTAGGCTCAACCGATACTAACCGATAATTGTTGAAGAAGAAAGGTGGGATGCCTACCGGGGCATCCCCAAGCTTAGATGCTTGAGACTTCTTGGATTATTAACTTGGGATGCCTTGGGCATCCCCAAGTTTGAGCTCTTGTGTCTTCTTCATTCTTCTCATAACACGGTTTCCCTAATTCTTAAAAACTTCATCCACACAAAACTCAGCAAAACTCGTGAGATAAGTTAGTATAAATCAATGCAAAAACCTTATCATTCTCTACTGTAGCAAATCACTAAAATTATTATTCAACATTGCATACTAAATGCTTCTGCATATTTAATACTTCCATCCTCAAATAGAATCATTAAACAAGCAAATATATGCACACAATGCAAACATAACAGCAATCTGTCTAAACAGTACAGTCTGTAAAGAGTGCAATATTATTCATACTTCCCTAACTCCAAAACTTCTGAAAATTTACCACACTGTAGAAAATTTATTATTTATTACTGTGCAAAAAAATTCAACATTTTATCTCATTTTTAATTTTCTGGATAATTATTGCAACAGCGATAAACTTTCTGTTTTGAAACAGCAACTCATATACTTGCAAAATAAGCATGGCAAAGGCTATACCTGACACTTTTATTGAAATAAAAGATGCAAAACATTATTCTAAATAATATCAAGCAAATCCTAATAAAATAAAATGACTCTCCAAGCAAAACTCATATCATGTGACGAATAAAAATATAACTCCAAGTGAGGTTACCGATAATGTCGGAGACGAAAGAGGGGATGCCTTCCGGGGCATCCCCAAGCTTAGTTGCTTGGATATTCCTTGAATATTACCTTGGGGTGCCTTGGGCATCCCCAAGCTTAGGGTCTTGTCACTCCTTATTCTCCTCATATCGATATCTCACCCAAAACTTGAAAACTCCAATCACACAAAACTTAACGGAACTTCGTGAGATGGATTAGTATGATAAAGACAAATCATTCACTTTGGTACTGTCAAAGACAAGATTCATAATTGTTCTCACACAATGCCTACTGTACTCTACAATTTCCACAATTTATATTGAGCAATATAAGCCATAGAAACTAGATAACAAGCAAACTATGCATTGAAAACAGAATCTGTCAAAAACAGAACAGTACGTAAAGATCTGAATTAAGGTCATACTTATGTAACTCTAGAAATTCTGAAAAATTAGGAAAACATATAAAATTTGTATACCAATCAACTGTAAAAAATTCAGAATATTTCCAAGTCCCAGTAAAAGACATGAATTTATGCACTTGACGCAAAAGTTTCTGTTTTTGCACAGAATCAAGTCAACTATCATCCACACTATCCCAAAGGCTTTACTTGGCACTTTATTGAAATAAAAGCTATAAAACATGATTACTACAGTAGCCTAACCATGTGAATACACAAAATCAGTAGGTAAAAGTGTTAGGTTGTCTCCCAACAAGCGCTTTTCTTTAATGCCTTTTTAGCTAGGCATGATGATTTCAATGATGCTCACATAAAAGTAAAGAATTGAAACATAAAGAGAGCATCATGAATCACATGACAATCACATTTAAGCCTAACTCACTTCCTATGCATAGGGATTTTGTGAGAAAATAAATTATGGGAGCAAGAATCAACTAGCATAGGAAGGTAAAACAAGCATAACTTCAATATTTTCAACACATAGTGGAAACTTGATATTATTGCAATATGTAAAAGCATATGTTCCCCTCTCATAATAATTTTTAGTAGCATCATGAATGAATTCAACAATATAACTATCACATAAAGCATTCTTTTCATGATCCACAAGCATAGAAATTTTATCACTCTCCACATAAGAAAATTTATTCTCATCAATAATTGTGGGAGCAAACTCAACAAAATAACTATCATGGGATTGAAAATTAAAATCATGATGACAAGTTTCATGGTTATCATTATTCTTAATAGCATACATGTCATCACCATAATCATCATATATAGGAACTTTGTTGTCATAATCAATTGCAACCTCCTCAAAAATAGTGGATTCATCATTAAATAAAGTCATGACCTCTCCAAATCCAATTTCATCAATATAATCATCATAAATAGGAGGCATGCAATCATCATAGTAAATTTTCTCATCAAAACTTGGGGGAGTAAAAATATCATCTTCATCAAATATAGCATCCCCAAGCTTGTAGCTTTGCATATCATTAGCATCACGGATATTCAAAGAGTTCATACCAACAACATTGAAATCATGCTCATCATTCAAAGATTTTTTGTCAAGCATTTTATAGAATTCTTCTTCTATCAATTGAGCACAATTTTCCTTTCCATCATTTTCATGAAAGACATTATAAAGATGAACAATATGATGCAACCTCAATTTCATTTTTTTTGTAGTTTTCTTTTTATAAACCAAACTAGTGATAAAACAAGAAACTAAAAGATTCAATTGCAAGATCTAAAGATATACCTTCAAGCACTCACCTCCCCGGCAACGGTGCCAGAAAAGAGCTTGATGTCTACTACGCAACTTTATTCTTGTAGACACGTGTTGGGCCTCCAAGCGCAGAGTTTTGTAGGACAGTAGCAATTTTCCCTCAAGTGGATGACCTAAGGTTTATCAATCCGTGGGAGGCGTAGGATGAAGATAGTCTCTCTCCAACAACCCTGCAACCAAATAATAAAAAGTTTCTTGTGTCCCCAACACACCAAATACAATGGTAATTTGTATAGGTGCACTAGTTCGGCGAAGAGATGGTGATACAAGTGTAATATGGATAGTAGATATTGGTTTTTGTAGTAGGAACAATAAAAAACAGCAAGGTAGCAATTGATAAAAATGAGCACAAACGGTATTGCAATGCTTGAAAATGAGGCCTAGGGTCCGTACTTTCACTAGTGCAACCTCTCAACAATGCTAATATAATTGGATCATATAACCATCCCTCAAAGTGCGATGAAGAATCACTCCAAAGTTCCTATCTAGCGGAGAACATAAGAATAAATTGTTTGTAGGGTACGAAATCACCTCAAAGCTATTCTTTCCGATCGATCTATCCAAGAGTTCGTACTAAAATAACACCAAAGCAAATTCAGATTCGTAATGCTCAATCCAACACAAAGAACCTCAAAGAGTGCCCCAAGATTTCTATCGGAGAAACAAAGACAAGAAAGTGCATCAACCCCTATGCATAGATTACCCCAATGTCACCTCAGGAATCTGCGAGTTGAGTGCCAAAACATATATCAAGTGAATCAATATAATACCCCATTGTCACCATGGGTATTCGTATGCAAGACATATATCAAGTGCTCTCAAATCCATAAAAGTATTCAATCCGATAAAACAAAATCTCAAAGGGAAAACTCAATTCATCACAACAAGATAGAGAGGGAGAAAAACCATATGATCCAACTACATTAACAAAGCTCCCGATACATCAAAATCGTGCCATCAAGAGAGAGAGAGAGAGATTAAACACATAGCTACTGGTACAAACCCTCAGCCCCGAGGGTGGACTACTCCCTTCTCATCATGGTGGCCGCCGGGATGATGAAGATGGCCACCGGTGATGATCTTCCCCTCCGGCAGGGTGCCGGAACGGGGTCTAGATTGGATCTCGTGGATACAGAGGCCTTGCGGCGGCGGAACTTCTGATCTAGGTTTACCCCTGATGGTTTCTCTATTTATAGGAATTTTTGGCGTTGGTTTCACGCTAAGATGGGCCTCGAGGTGAGCACAACCCACCGGGGCACGGGCAAGGGCCTAGGCGCCCCCCGGTGTCTTATGCCCTACTCCTTCACCTTCTGGTCCTTCCACAAAGCTTCGGGGGTCTCTTTTGTTCCAAAAAAAATGTCAAAAAGTTTCAGCTCATTTGGAGAACTTTCATTTCTGCACAAAAAACAACACCATGGTAGTTCTGCTGAAAACAGCGTCAGTCCGGGTTAGTTCCTTGCAAATCATACCAAAACCATATAAAATTGTTGTAAACTTGGCATGAATACTTCATAAATTATAGATATGTTGGAGACGTATCATAGCCATATGGGTCGTCCTCTGCACTGTCAAAGCTATGGTAGATTACTTCTTCTCCATGAAAACGCTCTACCATGCGTATGTTTATCTTGTCGACGCTGTCGTTCGTGGTGGAGAGTATTGCGCGAGAAGTCATGTAATTCGGATCAGACATGTTGTCATCTAGACTCGGAAACACATGGTCAATCAGCTTCTCCAGGTCGTCAACCTCGCCTGTAAACGGCACACAAATATTTTCAGGGAGTCGTATGTTTCCTTGATCGTCAACTTCCTCGGTGCCATTGCCTACCCTTAGCAAGTAATCCGCAAACCAGGTGTCATTATGAGCCCTCATGTTGGTGACGAGCCTTAGCTGGCGCATACCCTTCTAGAGATGTGAACTTCGGAGGGTTGCATCGATTATTTGACCTCGGGACCCCCTCCTGACGACCGGAAGCACCTGCCTGAAGTCACCGCCAAAAACAACAGTCTTTCCTCCAAATGGTCGGTCCTGTCTTCCCATGATGTCGCGCATGCTATTGTCCAGTGCCTCGACCGCCTGTCACTTAGTCATGGTGGCCTCGTCCCATAGTATCAATGAGGCCATCCTCAGTAGCTTGGAGGTCCCACTCTGCTTGGTGAAGCTGCATGAGGCGCCATCGTCGCAACTCAATGGGATCTTGAACCTCGAGTGGGCAGTCCTGCCTCCAGGCATGATAGAAGCGGCGACGCCTGACGTGGCGGTAGTGATAGCAATGTTGCCTTTGCTTCGAACCTTGGCGAGTAGCGCCCTGTACAGGAAGGTCTTCCCTGTACCTCCCGGGCCATCAACAAAGAACACACCCCCATCACCGCGTTCAACTGCAGCTAGTATCTCGTCGTATGCAACCCTCTGCTCCAAGTTTAGCGATGATGCCAATTTATTGTCGTTCACGTCAAACTCGACATTGGATTCCTCGATCACCTCTCTGGCCTCGCCCCCGGTTGGGTCGAACGCATCGTCAATGCTTGGAAGATGGAAATCAGCTATGTCTTTACCCATGGACTGCAACATACCCCTAATGTCAAGCAACACCATCTGCTCTACCTCTTTCGGGCATGTGTGTGATCGACGGTAGTCATCATACATAGGCTCGAGGTGCCTATCCCATAAATCGCGCACGTCGCCCGGCTCGCAATGCACCAAGATTGTTGCGAATAGCCTCCTGAGTGAACATGGCATCGCCCACTGCTCTGCCTCAGTAAGACAGTCGTCGAGCGTGTTGTCTGCCTCGATGAGTCCCAACCTTTCAGTAGCCTCTCTAAAGCTCCCACATAGCCTACCGTCCACAGTGAGCAGGTCCTCAAAGGAAGTCTTGCCCATAACATGGTTTAGCATCACACACAGATAGTATCGCTCCCCCTCGGCAGGATTGGCAGACACGATTCGACCTATCTGATAACGCTCCACCCGCGGCCTCCAATACTTCTTACCCTTCTGCCATGTGAAGCTTCCAGGAAAATCCTTGTACAATATATTCCTAGCCCACGGGTGGTCCTGGTTAGCCTTGAAACACTCCGTTAACATGGATTTTGAAGCATTCTCAGAGGTGAGGACAGTGGTCAAGTCGGCCTGCGCATTGAATGCCACCCTGTACATATTCGGGAGATGAAGAGTCAACTGCAGGACAGGCGGGAAGTTGGCGCACAGGGGGAAGCCAAATATCCTCCACTTCGCCTCCGGAGGGGTAACCCACCTCGCGTCGACGTATATTTTTATCTCATCAATGTTACCATCGGCGTCGGGCTGGTCAACGCTGAAAGAAGCCCTATCATGGCCCTTGTATATGTACTTGTAAAGGTATTTGACGGCCTTTATGCTAGAGCGGACCTCAACGTTGATGTGGCAATTGAACATCTGCAGAAGGTAAGGGTTATAAGGCACAACCCATCTGTTGTCCAACATTTTACCTCGGACCTTAGCCCGACTACCATCATCTCTACGACGATAAACTGTGTATGAGTCCTTGCCTTGTGCCGTGTTTTCATTGAACGGCCGCGGGTATCTGCACTTGCATTCGTTCTGTTGCATGCAAACATTCTTCGGGTTGAGAGCACCGCATGGTCCGTGCATCATATGTTTAACCACCAAGGCGTAGAGATCCGGATACTTATGCTTGTCTGGGAGCTCGGCGGAAATGAGTCGGTCGTACTGCTCCGGAACGACGAGCTTGTATGTCGAATCCATGATCAACAGAAAGTGTGCGTGGGGGAGGCCCCTCTTTTGGAACTCGACTACGTATACATAAGATGCAACTACACCCAGGATATGCTTCTTGAACAACATCTCTTTCATAGCCTCTAGCTTGCCATGGAACACACGAGCCACAAGATCAGGTCGGTCTTGCACCGTCTGACCAGGAAACAACTCATTCGATATCTCTTCCCAGTTAAGGTTGCATGTCATGGTCAAGAAGATGTCAGGCTTCCCGTATGTATGGACGATTGCCATGGCATCCATATGCCTTCGCTTCATGTCGCGGTCGCCACCAGGGTACGTTCCAGGGAGCACTATCCTTACCCCAACAACGCTTGCTCACGTCTCCCCGGATGTGATCGCATCAACGACTCCTTTATACAGGTCGGCACAGATCTTCGTCTGGTTCTTCCTGTACCATTTCAACCTACAACTCTCAATCTTGATGTACATGTTGACCCCCCATTGCTGGAGCAGTCGTGCTCCACAGAGTATGGGATTGAATATCGCAGGTCATGTTTGCAGCATGTAACAGTAGTAGTCTCTGACGGAGACGCATAACCTGCTATTCCCCTCTGCACATGGATGAGTAACGCGGAAATTAGGATACATATGAGAATTATAATATTTATTAGAACGACATAATACACAAAGGCATACCTGCATCCCACTCATCATCATGGCCCGCTCTTGGTAGCTGTACAACCTCCTAAGGGACATTACGTTTAGGTAGCTTCGGATGCCAACCGAGCTCCCCCCTTGGATAGAAGAGGGGATAAAACAGCGGGTCATATGAGCCATCAGTCACATGTATATTGTGCCTTTGGTTGTCGTTACCGCAAAGTGTTATCCTACGTTCGAACCTTTTCGCTAGGTCAGTGCCCTCCACCCAAATTGCAGCGACCTCGGATGACACCGGTCTATTATATTTTCGTTGGTCAAGACTCTGGTAGGTGTTGAGGTCTATCCTATAATCGTCGAGGTTGTCCTTGTGTGCACCCAAACTCCTAAACTGCTGGGAGTACGGGTTTTCCCGGAGTATGTCCACTAACTTCTTGATGACATTCTGGTCTAATTGCTTGGTAGCAGCCTTGCGATGGGTTAGGTTAGGGTCGTCGTCGTAGAAGTACAACTGGAGATGTTCTGGATGGGAGCTAGGCCCGAACGAATGCACATTGTGGTAGATGGTGTCGTGTGCCCGGAATGTGTACACCCCAGATTTCATGTTTGTGTAGTTTTCATCGAGGCTGACGCCAAGGGTTGTGAAGGAGAAATGGCCATTGAAGAACCGTATGTTCTCCCGAAAATGTCTAGAGTCCGCATCCGTGCTGGACCAAAGCCTCATTAGCTCCGGGATGGGTTCCGGTTGCTTGAGCTTGATTTGTCCATTGCGACAGCAGAAGCCGTCAGTCTCAGACTCAAACTTCATGGCCTTGCAGTGGTCGCATTTTGCGGCGTGCTTGAGGATGTGTGTGCTGTCTGGGAGGTTTGAGTAGACAAAGTCGAATGGATCAATGTCGATAGGCTCAGCGCTAGACATGCTCGCTTCCTCGTCTTCATCCATGCTGTCAACATCGGATCCTGCGGGCATTTGTTGAAACATCGCATTCAGAACATTATCTACTAATACTTTGTAATCACAAAAAAGTTTCACGAAGTGCTTGTTCACAGTTGACCATACCTTGGCCGCGAAACATGTAGTACTCCTCATCCATCAAGTCGGGTGGTGTCGGATCATCGCCCATGATGCCGCTTAGGAACGCCTCGATGTCTTCTGCAGTGTCGTCGTGGCGATTGTGACAATAGCCAACATTATGTCAGAAGAGGGTACAACTGAATGATGTGCAGAAGATCGTGACAATAGCAATTTCTTACCATCGGTACCGACAGTGTAACTCAGCATGATCGTCGGAGGGCCGCTATCAGGTGAAGCAACTTCGGCGGCCCGAGAGACGGGTGATGCGCGAGAGGTGAAAGCGGAAGAGTCAGAGGTTGAGTTTGCTAGGTCTGGATGTGGCATTGCAATGGATTGAGCGCACAGGGTGTTTTTCCTTCTAGCATAATTGGCCTTCCTCTGAGCACTTGACTCCCCCTTTTGTAACGCACTCATGCTTTTTCGGCGTTGCAGGCGTTTCTCTCGTAGCTTTTGATTAAGTTTTTCTTTAACATCGACCGTTGCCTCATCCTTTTTCTTTTTATAATATGCTCGGCTTCGCGCATTTCTCTGCTCCCTTTTCTCGTCTATCAACAATAGTGTGTAATCATACTCATAGTATAATTGTTCAAGAAGAACGAAGCTAGCGACATGCGTCAGTCTATGTAACGATTAATTTATACATATATACTATCATCGTAAAGATGAAACATAAAACAATCTTACCTGATATCACCAGGGGAGGCAGATTTTCATCTTGGATAAGCTGCTCTCTTTTCTTGCGGTAAGCAGTTCGCCTCTGGGCATTTCTGCGCTCCCTTTTATCGTGTGCCTCGCTATTGTTGCGTTCTTCTACAAGTTCAGTCAGGTCAGCCCCTGGTGTCGGGGGGATGAACCCCGGGCAGGCAACGGAACCCGGATCCATTTTAAAAAACATCGGGGCCAGCATCGCCCCTCAATCCGGCTCGCACTTGGCCGGGTTCCTCGACCCGGCCAAGTCCCTCAATCCGGCCGAACTCTCGCCAGCAGACGGCGACCTGGCGGTGCACCACTATAGCGGACTCGACCCGGCCACTCCGTGACGATCGACAAGACGGCAAACAGTGCCTCCTGGCACACGGGGCTGCGCCCGGAAAACCCGGCGAGCCCTGACACCCGACGTGTCCCAGCACCGGCTTCCCGGACGATGACAACCCGGCCCCACGGCCTTGTAACTTTACCATTGTAACCCTGGGGGGTTGACCTATAAAACCTCCCAGGAGGCCTCATGTACAGAAGAGAGGCAACTCACGTAGACACACGCGCACACCAGGGAAGGGAGCAGCCTAAGCCTTGGCTAGCCTTCCTTCTTCCTCCAAACAGCTCAAGGAGCAACTCTGTACCGATACATATAAACCACGCTCGGCAGGACTAGGGGTATTATCTCTCCGGAGAGCCCCGAACCTGGGTATGTCTTGCGTCCCTCGCTCGCTCATGCCGACCCCGCCTCTGGGGCCCACCGGTGCCCTCGAGCCTCTTCCTCTCTTTAGCCATCCTTTGGCATCTGCCGTGCGCCCACCACGACACCTGGTGTCATTCAGGACATACTCAGAACTTAATTGTTCAGCAACAATGAAGCCATCACAAAAACTGAATATATACAATGACTATAGACCACGTCAACTATAATTGATGACGTTGCAAAACTTCACAACTGTACCTGATATTGCGTGGGAATGTTGATGAACATTCGTGATATCACCGAGAGTGGGTCGGGGAACACTTTGCACATCATCTCGTACTTTGTTCGTATTCTCCGTCTTGTTCTTCTGATAAGATGCCCGCCTCCGCGCGTTTATAAGTTCCCTTTTCTCGTCCTTCCCATGTTGCATCCTACCTAATTCTTTGTCAGTAAAGAATCCAGATATATGAGATTAAGTCGAAGAATGAAAAGTATTATGTATAAAGCGAGAAGTATGTGTAGCGAAAGGCTGATTTTCATCTTGGAGCCTGACCGTACCCTCTTCCTTTTTCTTCCGATAAGCAGCTCGCCTCTGGGCGTTTCGGTGCTCTCTTTTTTCGTCGGTGAAGCTGTTTTTGCGGTCATTCATCACAACTCCTGTTGTCTGGTGCTCGTGTGTTGGTATAGACACTAAACCTTCACGAGCTAGAGCATTACGCCCGACCTGGTTTCCCACATCGACATGGAAAGATTCTAGAGCTACTGCAACGACATAATAGCCATAAGCTGACTAAATATATGAAGATGAACCCCCGTAAGGACTAATTACTTCACATCAAAGACGGACGGTTAATACCATTTGAACTATCCCGTACATTGCTAGCATAGAAGAGTGTGAGATTACTGGGAGCCGGCAAGGAAGCACCATTATGCATGAATGAGTTTGCTTTGTTCTCTGCATCATGTAAAAATAACAAAATAAAAAAAAACCACAAAGCATCATTATGTACAAAGGAGACTGGACCACACCTGCCACTCTTCATGATCTGTCCAACGATAGGATGTAATACACATAGTATAAGAATACCTGACATCGCATTGTAAGGTCGATCTGCATTTGTGATATCCCCGAGAGCGAGTGTGAGTTCACTAGGAGCCGTCAAGGAAGCATCACTTGACCCATCTGATGTGTTGTTGCCCCCCTCGTAGTCTGTAAGGTATGATAGAGAATATACAAAACCAATGATTTTATACAAAAAGTATGTTGACGATATTTGCACAGAATTAAACCTGGACCCATTGAGTAACTATCGTCAAGTTTGTCAGCTAAGGGTATATTCTGTGTGTTGTATTCATCAACATTTGCCCCAAAGAAATGGCCTGCAACACATCATGTATACACACTGTGAGCAGGGCATGATGTTAGCCATGTTGACGATATTTGCACAGAATTAAACCTGCACACATGGAGTAACTATCGTCAAGATTGTCAGCCAAGGGTATATTCTCTGTGTTGTATTCATCAGCAGTTGGCCCATCCACATGGCCTGCAACACATCATGTATCCAAAATGTGAGAAGGGCATGATGTTAGCCATGGTACAGCTAAATCTGATGGCGGAACATGTACCTGTAGGCAAACCTGCCGCCTTTGTATATTGAGTTGGCTTACTTTTTGAATTCCCCATACGTACCTATGAGTTGCCAGATACATCAGACGAAAAGCATCCCTTGATATATGTACTACTTCACTGATACAATTATGGTACTATGAATATTTTGTAGACTTCATGAGGTTGAGCATGGAGTAACGAAATGCTTTTAAAGGAAATGAAGGTAACCGTTCATTTCCAAATTCCTAAGTTGTCTGTAATTGTAGGACATCATGTCTATCCACAACTGCTAAGGAGTAATCTAGTGTGGAAGTTATCCTATTTAGATAGGACCAATAGCTGTAATTTCATTCGATGTAGTTTGATAATTATTGATATGCTCTGTTCTTTCTGTTAGGTGCTGAAAGCTAAAGATAGAAATACGAACAGAGATTAAAACCCTTGCCAAAGAGGAGCGAAAACGACAGCAGCTTGCACTTGTTGATGTCATAAAAAATGCAGATGTTGTACTGTCAACTTGGACAGGTGCATCTACCAAAAAGCTAGTTGGCATTACATTTGATTTGGTAATTGTTGATGAGGCTGCTCAGGCACTCGAGGTGGCATGTTGGATAGCCTTACTGAAGGTAAGTTGTAACTTACAGTTACATTGAAAGTTGAGATAGCAACATACATGCCTTTGAAAAGATAATAAATTGTTTGAGGCAGGTTTCTTAAGTGTGACCAATAGACAGATCATAGGGAATATAGTATTGGGATTCTTCTCTGGTGATTTTCAAATGGTGGTAGCTGGCTATGCCATCACCAATGCAGTTGTTTCTGTGTTTGACATGATTGCCGCTTCTTTTGGCATTCATGGGCCAATGTGCGTGCTTGCTGGAGACCATCTCCAAAGTGTTGAGGCTGAGAAAAAGGGTATGGGAAAGACACTCTTTGAACGCCTTACAGAAGGTCATGAAGAGGAAATCACATCCATGCTCACTATCCAGTACATGATGCACGAGCTAGTCATGAACTGGTCATGAAAACAACTTTACAATAAACCTGGAGAGTTGTGGTGGCCTCCAACAGATGTACGTACCATGAATGTAAGGCGTTAATGTGTAGCACATCTCCAACAGTGAACGTACCTAGGAAGAATTGATGTGGCGTTCAAAGGGCAACGAAGGCGTTAATGTGTAGCACATCTCCAACGGTGAACGTACCTAGGAAGAATTGATGTGGCGTTCAAAGGGCAACGAAGGATGTGGCGTTCGAGGGATCCGCAACGAAGGCGAGGGCGGACCTCGGCAGCGGTGTATCGATGGCGACCCGGAGGCCCGCAGCGATGGCGGCAGCGCCTCGACCTCGGCAATTGGATCCGCGGCTAGCGCCTGGTTTCCATCGATGCAGAGAATAGATCGGCGGCGTATCAGCAAACCGCGATGGCGGTGGCGGCGGCGTGGTTACTGTCGTCGTAGCCAATAGATCGAGCCTGCCCGATGGCGCCGGCGGCCTAGTAGATCGAGGCTGCCCGTGAGAGGGGTCGTAGCTCCCAGGCCGTTTTTTTCTCGTGTGAGGGGTCGTCGCTCCCAGGCTGTTTTTTTTCCTCCGATTTTTTCTCGTTAGGTGTCTTATGGGGGAGGTGGGAGGAGGGACAAAAAAACCACAAAGAGGTGGGAGGTTGAGACGAAAAAAAATGGACGAAGCGGAGACTATCAACTGCTCCAATAAGAGTAGAGATGGCAATTTTGTGCACGGTAGTGTTTCGTGCCACCTAGACTTGACCGCAACACTTGGCGCAAATCTGAAAGCACCAATAGACGATGGATACATGCACAACATATCTCGTGCATGATAGAAAATCATTTCTGTTTCTTCAAGCAATCCCAAAGTCGCGTCTACAGTACAGAGGCAGGTGCAGCTCAAGTAGACCACGGCTTAGCAACCAGATGCGGCAAATTAGCCAGATGCGGCAAATTTGACAATTTTGACCTCGGGACGAAATCAATTCACAGAATGAACTGCCCGTGAAACTATTTCACTTCCCTGACCTTTTTGTGTAGCGTCCGCCACGCCGGCGTCACACCCTACGGTGCAGCGCCTACCTCTGGGGCGTTGCACTCCAGTCCACCGTGGCAGCCCTGGGCCCCGCACCCAGCAGTGCAGCGCCTACTATCTAGGCGCCACACATAGTGTGCAGCGCCTAGGCCTTAGGCGCTGCACTGTGACTTAGATGCCAGCCGCCCGCTCCCCCTCCCCCCACCCCACCCATTCGTTCCAGGAGGAGTTACAGAACAGGCGCGCCAGCGGCTTCCTCCTCTCCCCCTCTCAACCCCCTCTCCTGCATTTCTTCACCAATCCATTCTAGAAGGTACTCTCCTCCGATCCCCTTCTTTCTATCCATAGAAAATATGGTATTTTGAAGATTTGGGGAATTCTTGTTTGATTTGATTAGATTTGAATCTTGCATGTATTAGAATTTTGCATGTATTACAACCCTTGTTTGTTTGATTTGTAGAACCCTAGTTTAGTTTATTTTATTGAAAAGATATGGTTGGATACATAGATTGACATGTTATTTCTATGGAAAAGTTATTTGTATGAAGTAGGCCTAGTTTAGTTTATTTGTACTGAAATTATACTCGTATTGAGAAGAATGCTTTGGATACATATGCTTTGAATTTTGCATCTAGTAGGCCTACTTTAGTTTTTTTGAATTGAAAAGATAATCGTGTTGACAAGAATGCTTTGTTGAAATTGTTAGGATGGTTTGGCTTCTCGATGATCACTGGGACAAACAACACCGGTCGTACGCTATGTCGGTGGAGCAGCGGGTAATAATGAAAGTGTCCGGTGTTATGAATTTCGTATTTATTTCAAACACAAATGCCCCATATGTAATGTTATGATTTGTTTGTTTGTAGGAGCTTGCACCTCTGAAGCTTCGGTCTCACGGGGTCACCCTTGGATGGATGCGCTATGATGAGCGGTACACACCGTATGTAAGGGAGACAGGACTTCTCCCTTTCATTCAGTTGGTCAGCCGGTCGACGTCACCCAACAATGCTGCAACACTCACCGCGCTTATTGATCATTGGAGGCCGGAGACACACACTTTCCATCTTCGGACCGGGAAGATGACCGTGACGCTCCAGGATATTGCTATGATCACCGGTCTTTCTATCGATGGGAACCCTTTATGTATGAACACCGATTCTGATGGGTGGCGCGCGCAGATGCATGCCCTTATCGGTATGGTTCCTCCGGAGCCTGTGGAACCAGAAGCAGAAGACAAGAAGAAGGAAAGAGTCGCAGCCGGTGCTCCTTTCACGTGGATTACATCGCACTTTAGTACTTGCCCTGAGGATGCTAATGAGGACACGGTCAAGACATATGCTCGTGCCTACATGTGGTACGTGATATCCAGGACTATGTTTGCTGATGGCACAGGCAAGAATGCTCCATGGATGTGGCTGAAGGCGTTAACCGTCTTCGATAGCAAATGGAGTTGGGGTTCGGCGACACTGGCTTACTTGTATCGACAGGTATGAAGTTGTTTCCTTTTCACTTCATTGATACATTATCAATGCGCTCTTGCTGTTAATTCAACCATGTTCTCTTTTATGTGCAGTTGGACGAAGCCTGTTGTAGGCAATCTGGTGGTATTGGTGGTTGTCTGCTCGCACTTTTCATATGGAGCTGGGAGCGTTTGCCGGTTGGACGACCGAAGACCGTGAAGTACGAGGATTGGGATGACAAAGACGACCCACTACGGCTCCCCACTTGGGCTCACAAGTGGGATGTGTTAAATGAGACGACGGATGATCCCTCGGTCATGTACAAGTTGTACAAGAGCGAGCTGGACGTGATCACGCCTGAGCAGGTGAATCGATATTGCATAAGTGATTATCATGCTTGTATCGTAACTCAATATCTATTTTGCATTCTATCCCATTTTGCAGGTGGAATGGGAGCCGTATGGACAACGAGAGAGTTTTGGTAACCCTATAGAGTTCAGGCTGAATCCGATGTGCACTAGGGATAGGGACCTCTGGCATATGCGGTGCCCACTGATATGCAACTGGGCGGTTGAGGTTCACCTGCCACATCGGGTGTTCCGCCAGTTTGGTTTGTTCCAGCCACACCCACCGGAGTGGGAGGACACGAACAAGTTGCTACACGCGTAAGATATAATTAACCTTGAGCACTTAGCAGCTTCTCGGCGGTTTCAATGATGCTAATATTCTGTTTGTAACTTGTAGGTTGGATAGGAAAAAGCAGCGGAAGATCAAGGATTGGGCCAAGCATCACAGGAAGTATGTTGTGCAGTTCGCACTTTGTGTGGAGCAAGCTAGGGCTGGAAAACGAGCCCAGCTTCGTGAGCACTGCCCGGTCGCGTTCAACAACTATCTCACATGGTTTCTTGCAAGTACCCGTGTGGAGGTATGCAAGCCGGCGTATGCTGAGGAGATTTTGGAAGAACCCATCTTGTTTGATGAGGTAGCCCAGCACCAGTACAACGCATTAGTCAGGAAAGGCAACTCAGTGATCCCTTCAGCTCCAATGATGAACTTTGTGGTATTTGCCCTTTTTGCTTTTCCATTCGCACTATTCATATCTTCGCTTGCCTAACACTTTGATACCGTTTCTGTTCATAGCGTGCCCAGATCAAGAAAGCAGCTGATGAGACCGAGACTATTCTGGAAACAACCCCGGCTGGCAAAAGCGACGGGGAAGGTGCACTTCGAGCATTCATTAAGGTTCACATCTCTTTCAAACTAGCACTTAACATGTGTTGCTACGTTCCATGTCTCATTCACTTGTACATGTTGCAGCGCCAGGGCCAAAAGTTAAGGCGGCTATCAAACTTTTTCGGTTGTCGTGACCCCGAGTATGTATCACCAGAACGGTCTAGGTCGGCGACACCATCAGATCCCACTTCGGGCCAGGGCCATGGTGATCCTTTGGAGGATGAGGATGTGGGTGTGGTCACCCAAGAGGTATGGCATGAGCATATATCCAATTGTTGATGCATTGCTAACTATATGCTCACACACGGTCTTTCCATATCTTTTGTTGATGCATAGGTTGCTGATGATATGACCTTGGGGACGTACCAGGTTCGGTCTGCATACGAGTTAAAGCCTAGGAAGGGATTCAAGAAGTACACACCTGAAGACTTCACCCAAAGAGGCAAAAGGACGGTCGGCACCTCGCGGATGACGGCTTTGGATGACTATTTGGATGACGTGGAGGAACCGGAGCCGGAGCCGGAGCGGGTTCCTCTTCCTAGGAAGGTGAAGAAGATAAGCATCAAGAGGGGGGGAGGAGCCAGCAAGCGCGGAAGGCACTAGTCATCATCCTCTATTTATAATGTTGAACTTAGAGTGGTGGTAGCTCTTAGTAATGTGGAACTTGTTATGTCGTTTAACTTGGAGTGGTGGTAGCTCTATGTTAAACTTGAAGTTGTGGTAGCTCTTAGTAATGTGGAACTTGTTATGTCATTGAACTTGGAGTTGTGTTAGTAATGTTGAACTTCTTGTGATGGTCATTCTAGAAAATGCTATCTTTGTTGAACACTTTTTGATCCTTACTGTTTATTATACGAAATGTTGAACTGTGCCTGAAAATGACCCAGTCTGAATGACAAAAAAACACTAAGTGTTTGTGTGGCGCCTAGCTGGGAGGCGCCACACTCTACCGTGTAGCGCCCAGAGCTTGGGCGTTGCACTGTACAGTGTGGCGCCTCCCATCTAGGCGTCACACAAACACTTAGCGAATTTTTTGGCCCAAACTGGAGGCAAGCCTTCTGTTGCTCTCTGGATACCTACAGACTTGTGTGGCGCCTAGATTGGAGGCGCCACACTGTACAGTGCAGCGCCTAGATCGTGGGTGTTGCACTATACAGTGTGGTGCCTCCACGCTGGGCGCCACACAGGTCTGTAACTTGCCCTACGTTCTGTTGCTCTCTGGATAGCTACAGACCTGTGTGGCGCCTAGATTCGAGGCGCCACACTGTACAGTGCAGCGCCTAGAGAGCGGGCGTTGCACTATACAGTGTGGCGCCTCCATGCTAGGCGCCACACCGGTCTGTAACTTGCCCTACGTTCTGTTGCTCTCTGGTTAGCTACAGACCTGTGTGGCGCCTAGCTTCGAGGCGCCACACTGTACAGTGCAGCGCCTAGCTAGTGGGCGTTGCACTATACTGTGTGGCGCCTCCCAGCTAGCGCCACACAGGTCTGTAACTTGCCCTCAGTTCTGTTGCTCTCTGGATAGCTACAGACTTGTGTGGCGCCTAGCTTGGAGGCGCCGCATTGTACATTGCAGCGTCTAGCCCGTGGGCGTTGCACTATACAGTGTGGCGCCTCCACGCTAGGCGCCACACAGGTCTGTAACTTGCCCTGCCTTCTGTTGCTCTCCGGATAGCTACAGACTTGTGTAGCGCCTTGATTGGAGGCGCCACACTGTACAGTGCAACGCCCATGAGCTAGGCGTTGCACTTGGACTTAGTGAATTTTTTAGCATATGCAGACATAGTAAGGTGATGTGAAGTAGGATTGATACATAGCAAGCAAACAACTGTGAAGACAACATATGCACAAAGTACTTCACGACACATAGTAGTTCATAACACATAGTACTTCACGACACATAGTAGTTCTTACAACCAAATCAAGGAGAAGACAAAGTAGTTCACGACACATAGTAGTTCTTACAACCAAATCGAGGAGGAGACATAGTAGTTCACGACACATAGTAGTTCACAACCAAATCGAGGAGGAGACATAGTAGTTCATGACACATAGTAGTTCACAACCAAATCGAAGAGGATGACATAGCTCTATTGCGTAGAGCATGGCCCCTTTCCCTTCTTCTTCTTCCTCTCTTCTTCCTCTTCCTCCTCCCTTTTCCTTATGAGGTGAGCCTCCTTAACTACCCTCTCCATGAATATCTGATTCTCCCTCTCTTTTTTTTCAGCTGCAATTGCCCAAAGCTTCATGGTTCTTTCTTCAAAATCCTTTTGACGCTTCTTCTGTGCCTCCTCACATTTCCTCACCAACGCTTGCTCCCTAGCACGCATCGCATTTGACGCGCTCTCTCTTTCCTTCCTCTTCTCCTCAAGCTCCTCTTCCTTCTTCTTCTTTAGCTTGGCTGCATCCTCCTCTCTAAGCTTCTTCGCAGCCTTCTCCCACCATCCCGCCATCTCATCTTCGCCATCCTCCTTCATTGTTGGTTTGTTGGGTTGGGAAGCCGCCATACCTACAATGAGTGAAACATAATGGTTAGTAAAGACAATAAGAACAAATAGAAGCACATGTAAAACAAGAACATATGAAAAATAAGAACATATGAAAAACAAGAACATATGAAACATTATAGTTAGTGAGGAACATACGGAAATGGTCCATCGAGGTATCCAAACATTCCTCTATAACGAACTTGCCCTTGTCCATCACCACGGCCAAGTCCACCACCAAGGCCTAGACCACCACCACGAGCTCTACCACCACCACGGCCTCTTGTAAGTCCTAGTTGCCGACCTCTTTGTTGCCTAGATCCTCTTTGGCTAACACTTGGTTGGCTTGGCACTTGTTGGCTACCACTTGGTTGCCTTGGCACTTGTTGGCTACCACTTGGTTGGCTTGGCACTTGTTGGCTACCACTAGGTTGGCTACCACTTGGTTGCCTTGGCACTTGTTGGGTACCACGTGGTTGCCTTCGCACTTGTTGGCTACCTCTTGGTTGGCTTGGCACTTGTTGGCTACCACTTGGTTGACTCCCTTGTGTAGCTCCTTGTTGGCTTGTGCTTGCATCATTTTTCTTGGACCTTTTCCTTGGTTTCGTACATTTTCTTTTGTTGTGGCCATGACCTTTGCACTCCCCACAACGGGAGCTCTCACGAGGCTCTTGGAATTGGTCGTTGCCCGCTTCGCGGCGGCCACCATGGCCCCATCCGTCCATGTCGCTTCTAAGACGCTTTGTCTTACGTCTACCCCGTTTAACAACCTTCAACTCCGGATCCGGCCATAGTTGAACTCCATGATACTCCGGCCATTGTGATTGGTCAAAGTACGGGTGAAAGCGGGGAGCCCATGTTTTCTTGACCGTCATGATTGAGAACTCCGACTCCCTCACGGTGCGTGGGTGAGTGGTACGGGGCCGACGGAAGCGCAACCCCCGAAATGCAACTAGGGTCCATCATTTTTTTTCCAGTTGCAAGTCCATCCTTGATACGCAACTAGGGTTGACCCATTTTTTGTCTTAGTTGTAACTCGACCTTCGACAACAACTAGGGTGACTTTTTCTCTCGGTTGCAATTTCATCCCTGGCATGGAACTAGGCCTGTCTTTTTCTTTGTTCTAGTTGCAAATTCACCCTCGATACGCAATTGGGGGAATGATCCATTTTCTGTCCTAGATGCAAGTCCGGCCTGCAACTAGGGCCTCGACCATTCTTGTCCCAATTGCAACGTCTCCCCCAACATACAACTGGAACCGTCTTTTTTATCATAATTGCAAGTCCACCCTCAATATTCAACCAGAGTCTGGCCCATGTTTTTACCGGTTGCAAGTCCACACCTAGACACGCAACTGGGCCCGTCTTGTTTCTTTGTCCCAATTGCAACTCAACCCTCGACAAGCAATTGGGGCCTGTCTTTTTTGTGTCCTTTTTGCAAGTCCACCCTCGATACACAACTGGGGTCCCGACCAATTGTGTCACATCTGCAACTTCACTCTCAATACGCAATTGGGGGCCCGGCTCATTTTTGTCCCAGTTCCCACTCCACCCTTGACACGCAAGTGGGACCGACCCATTTTTTGTCTCGATTACAAGTCCATCCTAAAGACCCAACTGGTCCGACCCATTTTTTTCTAGTTGCAAGTCCACCCTCGCCATGCAACTGGGGGAGGGAGTGACCCATTTTTCCCAGTTCAATTTGAACCCTGACATGCAACTAGGCCCACATTTTTTTGCCCTTGTTGCAAGTCCACTCTCGATGCACAATTTCAAGTGTTGCGTTCCGACTGCACCTGCTTTGCCCCCAATGCAACTGGCGACGGGAGGGGAATCGTCGACCAGTTGCATGTCCACTAATTTTTTTAAAACATTTATATTTTTTTCCATTTTTCTTTATCGTTATTTTGTTCTATATTTTTATAAAAAAATCATGAGCGATTTCTAAAAATTGTGAATTTTCTGTTAACTCGTGACATTCTTCAAATTTGTGATTTAAAAATTCACGAACTTTTTTTCAAATTCATAGATATCATTTCAAATTTATGAACATTTTCAAATTCATGAATTTTTTTCCAAATTCCTTCGTAATTTTTAATTTCATGATATTTTTTATCCCCAAGTTTTTTGGATTCGTTAATATCCTTAAAATTCATGAAAAGTTTTAGAATGTATCAACATTTTTCATATTCGTGAATGATCTTTAGTTAACTAACACTATTTATATTTATGATTTTTTTAATAATCCACATACATTTTTAAAAAATCAACAAACTCTTTTATAAATACAAGCTGAACATTTCGTAAGCACGGAATAAACATGTGGTAACGTTGAACAATTTTTTAAAATGCACAATGAACATTATCTAAATACAATGAACATTAAATTTGTAATTTTTAGTTTGACATGCATTATTAACTTTTACGAACATTTTAGAAAAAATGTTAGCATTTGTCTATTCCATGAACATTGTTTTCTTATTTATGAATATTTTCTAATCTACAAACATTATTTTTAGTTGTACGAAGCAATTTTTTAGTCGTGCACTCAATATATGCCGTTTGGTGTGCTTATTTGTAGGACAACAGTCTGTAATATGCTATCAAAAGAAAACAATGTGCAGCTCAGAAGAAGAAATAACGTACAGCTAAAAGAAAACCACATTTTCTTTAGCAACAAAAGAAAACCACATGTGCTGTGCTACTGATCAAGTCGTAGGGACTAATTGGTGGCCCAGCACGTAAGCAATGCAGCAGTAGAAAAACGTGAGAGAGGGGTGGCCCAATTGGTGTGAAGGTAAACACAACGACAACTTCCACTCAAGAAAAAAACGACAACAGGGACGACCGGAAAGCTACAGGGCAATAGTCCTACACTTACGAAGGACTTATGTAAGTTTTACCTAACTTTTCATCAATAATTCTCTCCCCACCTCCTGAATTTAATTGGGGTGGGCCCCCCCTTTGCTTTATCCCCTATTTCCTATCATAATTTGCCATCTGACTAATCACGTAAAAATTACGTGACGCCTTCGTAGGTATAGCATTGCTCAGCTACGGGCTGCCGGTAGGAAGAAAACAACATCACGAATATCCTGGCCATCTGTCGGGCCGGGCCGGGCCTACCAAAGCCCGATGCAAAAAACCTAGGCCCGAGCCCGGCCCGGCCGTCGGGCCTAAAAATCAGGCCCGAGCCCGGCCCATCACGCTAAAAGCCTGCCGGGCCTTGGGCCTCGGGCCGGGTCTCTTTGTTAACGCGCGAATATGACGGGCCCGGGCCCGGCCCGGCCCGGCCGCCGGGCTTGTAATCTAGGCCCTAGCCCGGCCCATGGAGAAGGTCGGGCTGGGCCGGGTCGGGCTTTTTCGAGCCGGGCCTGGTCGGGCCGACCGGGCCGGGCTGCCCATGGCCAGGTCTAATCACAAATGAGAAAACGTTATCTTAGATGTGACATAACTATCCTCTGAGAAAAAAATATATGACATAACTATGTCATATCTAGACGAACCTTAGAAAGACCCCAAAAGATATAGCAAGAGTAGCCCAATGTACCGTCCAAAGAGAAAAAAAAAGCCGTAATAGCATACAGTTTTGAGCTACAGTTCGTCACCCGGCAAGATGAATCAGATGGCCAGAGCAAAGAATCAAATCCAGTAACAGAAATCCTATTCATACGCATAGTTTTACAAAAGCTACATACTATGTGAGGGGGAATAATCAGTGATAATTACATCCCGAGCTGTACATAATTGTATCCTGTCCCTATTAAGGCTGGATTATATAGCTGGTAGGGCGCGGAGTATCTAGTCCCGAGCTCATATGCTCCCTAATGAACAGTAAAATCAACAATAAATAGTAAAAAAATAATTGAAATTTGTTTGATGCAAACTTTGACAAATGTTCTCAGTGCTTGCATATTTTCATGCTGAAATAACATTCGTGGTTATTCGCAAAAAAAAAAGAAATAACATTCGTGGTAAAAGAATCAAAATCGACACTCCACAAATGTTATATCAAAGCATTTTGGAGTGTTTTTTTTTCAATGACTTAAACAAATGTTATTTAGAGATGAAAATTTGCAAGCATCATAAATATTTGTCAAAGTTTGTAAAAAATAAAGATTATTTTCCTGGAATTTTCTGTTCATCCCGAGCTCAAATGAGCACGGGAGCGGGAGTAGGAGGGGACTTTCGGATGCCGATTTACTACCTGCCGCCGATGTTTACCCGCACACGTCTCTCTCGGTATCCCTGAAGCCACCTTGTACGGTCACTATCAAGGTTCCTCCTGCACCAAGCAACGTCGGTTGCGACGGCTCCGTGCCCGACGACGACGACTGCGCAGCCGCCTCCGCCTTGCCGTTTCCCTGGCCCTGGGACGGCTCCGCCTCTGCCCGGCAGAGAGGGCACGTCGTCTTGGTGCGCAGCCACGCGTCGACGCACTCCACGTGGAATACGTGGCCGCAGTTCGGCAGCTGCCGCACCGTGTCTCCGTCCGCGAGATCCGACAGGCACACGGCGCAGTCAGCGCCAGCGGCACTGGTGGAGCCGACCTCCTTCCGGTACACGGTGACCGGCAGCGCGGAGAGGGCGGACGAGTCCAGCCCGTGCCGCCGGCTGCCGATCCTTCCGAACGAGTTGATGGACCGGAAGATGCCAGCGGCAAGGCCGCCGCCGCCGCGGCCTCCGCCTTGGCCGGACCGATACACCAGCACGTACAGCAAGACGCGCATGATGACGATGACAACGGTGAGCCCGAAGAGGACGAAGACGACGGTGAGCGCGACGCGCCCAGTGAAGCTGTAGTTCAGCTGCCGCTCGTATGGATCCCCGGCGCCTCCCGGCGTGGCCGGCGCGCCAGCCATGGTGTTCCCTGACATGGCACTGCTCGACAAGCTTAGTAGGAAGGACTCCCCTACTAAAAAAGAGATGGAAGAGAAGATGGCAATGTCAGGTTTAGCAGCACTGAACTGCATGTGTATTCTCTCACAGCTTAATTAGCTTGGGCAAGACACTGCTCGGGTCAACGAGTGGTGTCAATGTCACGTACAATAGGATTGCGAGGCTGACATGTGGGGTGACGAGAACAATTGCAAATCACACGCATATTGCTCATTGGGCGAGAACGAGGGTGTTCGGTCAGGTGTGGGAGATGTGGATTTGATCAGCGTGGTTTGAGTAGGGTTACCTGAGCTTTCGGTCTACACAAGACTTTTCTGTCGTGTAAATTTGTAATAGGAAGTGTGCAGGCGAAGGCAAGACAAAACTTCGAGGAACTGAGCAACCAAGATGAAAACGCTGACTTTGCAAACCAGAGAACATAAAATTCCTGAAGACCCGTCGGAGTTGAGCATGGAAATTTCTTCAAATCAAACAGAGCCCAAACGGTGCGGCGAAACGATTGCCGGAACCGTGAATGGAGGTTCGACGCATGGATGTTTATAAGATGGTGGAGAATATTTGTCAAGGTGAACTTTATTGAATTGTGTCGACTATTTTGTACTACATCCATCCTGATTTATTGGTCCCCTTTGTAATTTATGCCAAAATTTAATCAAATATTTAGCTAATAAAATGTCAATGCATGCCAACAAAAACGATATCGTTGGATGCGTATTTGAAAATAGTTTTCAATGATATAATTTTTGGTGACATGTATGAACATTTTGTTAGTTAAATTCATGGTCAAAATTTAGCACAAAATACAATGAAGACTAATAAACCAGGACAGAGGTAGTACAAGCTATATAACAGTTGGCTCAAATTGAAACGGTGTGTAGATAGGGTATGGAATCGTGTCATAATAGGACACTTGCATCTTATGTCTCTTATATAATATATGGAGATATACACGTGATGTAACCTGTGTCAACATTAATAGCACATATACGCAGGTGAACCGGTGGCATGTGCCGTCGTCAGGGTGGTCATTGTGCAGTATTGTGATGGAGTCACGCGAAAAAGCGTCCGTAGTCATGCCTCGGCGATTAGTCGAAGCTCGGTGAATCTCGTTAATAAATCTCGATATTGTGTGTTTCATGTGATTGCTCGATTCTCGAAAAATCGACTTGGCAGCTCAAATTATTCACAATTGGAACTTCCTTGGCCTGGGTGTAGCAAAACACCAAGCTCGAGAGGAAAGTTATTAAACTCACAACAGTGAGGGAACTAGAGAGGCATAATGGGCTAGACCCGAAAGATGTAATATGTTCAATCACAACAAGACGCCCGAAAATGGCCGGCGCAAGCCAAACGTACCCTGAGTCGGCCTTTCCTCAAGGAAAAAACCAGAACAACGTGCGGCTCGCCAGTGAACCAAAGTGTGCAAATCATGGGCGCGCCTAGGCGAGACAGTAGGACATCAACCGCCGGATTTGCCCGATGTGAGAAATGCTAATCATGCATTTATAAAATATTAAATGTGCATAGAATTATTATTTTTTATGTATACAAAAATATTGTACAACGTGTATGAAAAAATAAGTTTTTATTTTTCTGAAAATGTTAATCATGCATTTAAAAATGTTAAATGTGTAAAGAAAAATGTTTGTGATGTATAAAAAAATATACAATACATATGGAAAAAAGTAGACATAAGAAATTTAAATTTTTGAAAAATGTCGATAATGTATTTGGACAATGTTATGTATAGAACAAATATTCCTGATCTAATAAAAATACGGATGGTGTATGTAAAAAGTAGCCATGAAAAAATATGTGTTTTTCAAATGTTAATCCTGTTTTAGAAAATTATTAAACGTGTATAAAATGCTAGGTGTATAAAAAAATGTTCAATGTGTATAGAAAAAGTAGTCATCAAAAAAAAATAGTTTTCAAAAAAAAAATCATGTATTTGGATATTAACTGTGTATATAAAAAATATTTCATGGTGTATACGAAAAATGTACAAATGTGTATGGAAAAGTAGACATAAAAAACATATGTTGGAAAAAATGTAATCATATATTAAAAAATGTTTGCATGGTTTATAAAATATGTTTATTACAATAAAAAATTCTTTAGGGCGTATTAAAAACTATTTACCATGTATTGAAAGTATTGTGCATAACATGTTTTTAATAAGAATCTACATCGTGTAATTGAGAAAATTAGAACGTGTATCAAGAAAATGTTTCACCTCTACACTGGAAATGTACACTGTGCACTGAAAAAATTAGATATGTGTTGAAGGAAAAGCAAAAATTATGAAAGGTAACAAAGAAACATAAAGAACGCAAAGAAAAACAAGAAGAAAAAAATCAGAGGAAACAAAAGTATAGAGAAGAAATAAAAAGCAAAATCAGGGGAAGAAACAAAAGAAAACTGAAGAAAAAGGAAAACAAGTAACCGGAGAAAAAATAGTGGAGAGAAAAGGAAACAAAGAAAATGGGAGATACCAAGAAAAGAAACAAAAAAAGAAGTAAAAAACATAAAGAAAGAAAAAACCACAAAAGAAAAAACAAAAACCGAAGGAAGACAAAGAAAAAGGAAAGAAAAGAAATAACCAATGAAAACCGACAAAAAAAGGAAGAAGACTGATGAAAAACAAGAAAACAGAAAAATGAAAGAAAACAATAGAAGAAATAAAATAACGAAAGAAAAAGAAAACAAAGCAAACTAGCAAAGTGAACTTATCGAATGTAGCGAGTGCAGTGTGCGAGTGAAAACCGGCCGACCCAATACTGTAGCATGTAGGGAAAAACTTCAAGGAGACGGTAGATACTCTCGCTATAAGCGAGACTCGTGGTCAATCATCACCATGGTTATGTCTTGTCCGTACAGACACGTCAGACGTAACATGTCTTCCCTACGGTGGCGAGTGAGTGGGCCAGCCTAGTACTATAGTGTACCATCCCAAAAAAATTAAATTTTGGAATGTTATATTAAATAAATAATTATGATTTTTTGTTTGATTGTGGTGTGATTGATTGTATGAAATTGAGTGGAAATTTGAAATTTTGAAAGTTGAATGAAAGGGAATAAAAAGACTTTCCCAAAAGTTTCATATTGCATTTTGATCTCCATGAATTCAAATTCATTTAAAACACAAAACACTAGAATGAAGATGACATGACTACTTCCATTAAAGAAATGAAAAGGGTTTTTTTAAAAAGATTTGAATTCCATTTGAATATATTTTAAATTCAGAGACTTTATGCAACTCAATGAGTTTCATGAGAGAAGATAAAATGACTTCTTAAAATTATAAGAAAGAGAGTTGCAAGTTTAAAAGAATCATTTTGAAAGTCACTTTGAAGCTTTCTGAAACCATTTTCAATTTGAAATAATTTGAAGCTCCAAATTTCAAATTCTCTGGAAATACTCAAAAGAGAGAAGGAATATGACCCTTCATAATATTTAGAGGCATTTGAAATATATTTGGCCAAGGAAAAACAGAAAAGATTTGCAAATGGTTTGAAACTCAAAATTCAAACTCATTTGAAGTTTTTATTCAATTTTTTTCCTACATATATGAAAATAAGGGTAAAATGATTCCCTTCAGTCAAAAATTGGGAGAAAATATATTTGAAATTATTTTGGTATTTAAAAAAATAATTTTTATTGCTTTTAAATGCAATGGTAGCACTATTTGCGTTATATGAATTTTTGTACGTTTTATTTGAACTTCAGAAATAGTTCATCTTTTTCTTTGAATTTTTCTGAACATTTTGATATATAATATGTCTATATGAAAGTATATTTGATTTGATTTTTTTTCTTTTCTGTGTTTAAATTTAAAAAACAAAAATTGGCCGAAGCTCAGACAACCTGCGGTAGCAGGCCGGCCCAGCATCCCCGACCCATCGCCTGATTTCTTTCCATACGGGCGACTACCCTTTCATTCTATCGCCGCGGTAACTGACCTGCGGGCCCCACCGCCCGACCAAACCCCGTGGCGATCATCACCTTCCTTCCTCCTCGATTCCTTTCCAAATCTCGCCGGCGCCGTCGTGGCCGAATCCCCATCGTGCTTCCATTCCTTTCGGAACCGCCCCTGCCCCAAGGAAGCCCCCCTATATAAACATCGCTCCCCTCGCCCGATTCCGCCCCTAAAACCCTACCCCCGACGCCTTTCCTCGCCTACAATCCCTCGCCGGAGTTGCCCGAGCCCCGCCGCCGTCTTGAGCTCGCCCCGCTTCGTCCAGTGCCCCCGAGCCCTCGCCGTCGCTGACTACGTCTCCGTCGTGCACGCCCGCACCTCCCTGACATCTTCCTCGTCCCCCGAGGACCGCCGGAGACGCCGTACGAGCTGAGCCCGAGCCGCCACTGCCCTCCCTCCACTGTAAGCCACCGGAACGCCCTCCGGCGTTAGATCTAATCCGAGCGATTAGGATTAGATTAGCCTTTTTTATTTTGCCGAAACCTTTTCTTTTATGTATCGCCAGTTCGCCCGTAGCTTTAGTTCGCCCGCCCCCGTAGCGAATCAAAAGCCGCCACGTGTACAGTAGCCGGTCCGTAGCGTTTTTCCAATTTTAGTTTTCTGTTTTAATTTTTATATTAATTCTGTTTTTAGATTGTTAATATTTTTTAGGGTTTTAATCATTTTTGAGGGATTCTTTTTGCATTAGGTTAAGAAAATTATGCAGTTTCTGTAGATTCAAAAACTTTTAATGTTTGAATAGTTTAAATTTGAATTTGACCAAATTTGCTTTAGACACTATTTTGCTTATATCTTTTCTTTAAAAAAGGTTTTTAGTTAATTCTTTTGCTAGTTGTGACTAGAAATTTTGTCTTTCCAGTAGGGTTTTACAAATTTCTTTTTGATTAATTTAAAATTAGTTTGAATAAAAAACAATATTGTTTTTATTATGGTTTTGTTTTACCCTTAATCTTTTGTTTTTAATTATTTTTTTGTCACTTTTGACAAATTTTGTTATGTTTGTGTTAGTCAAGAGTAGACAATTTTTATAGGTTTTATAATTATTTTGCTACTATTTTGTATTAAAAACTTGTTTAGGTCATAAATAGAGTTTTATAATAACTTTTTATTTGTTTCTTTTTACTAGTTAAAACTCTAGTAAATTCTTTCTTTTAACTTAGTGGTTTTTGTATTTTCTTTTCTGTTAATTTTTTAGATTTGTATTTTCTTTGCTGTTAAGTTTTTACTTGGGACAAAACTCTTTTTGGTATTGTGAAGTTAAGTCATAGAATTTTCTTTAGTAGGTTCTTTATAGTTTTTCTTTGGATTTTCTTGAAGTTTTTCTTTTGATGTTTATTTGGTTTTTCTTATTGTTTTCTTTATTGCTTTATTTATTGGTTATATTTTGATTGCTAGAATGTTTACTAGAGTGAATGCTTATATGAATGCAATGTTTGATAAATATAGATTTTTCATCGGAGAGTGGCGAATATGTCTATCAAGTTATTTCTGAGAGCGATACAATCTTCATCAACTTTACCAGTCAAGTTCATTTGGACCATATGTTCACACCTATGATTTTTATTGCATTTAGTGTCACTTATTTCAACATTCCTCCAGTAGTTATATTGAATCTTGTAGTTGGGTAGAAGCATGAGGTAGGAACCTACTCTAGTATTACTGAGCCCCGGGAACGTTATTTATTTTAAAGCTACACTACCATTGACGGGGATTGGTATAAGTGTTCGTGAGTGGTGTGAGAAGAAGGACTCTACGTCAATGACGACAACTTCAAGATAGCAACCTCAAGGCCTGCTTCTTCAAGACCTCAAGACTTCAAGACCCGAGATGAGGTACATGGGGTTTACCAGAGGAATTACCTAGACTCGAGACAATATTTCAATACACACTACTGGGTGGAATGGTCGGAGGTACCTGGGGTTACCAGGCGAATTGCCTAATGTGAGCTGGAGTAGGCCAGTACTCACGCAGAAAGTTCCACCCAGACTCAAAGAGATGGATGAATACTTCATGCCCAGAAGCTTACTTATGCAGCCACAAGTCATTATGGGATCTCGCTTCATTGACCATCGCAGTGACTCTGACTGGTCCAGTGCTACGAGAGGTAGACGAACGGTAGGCACTACAAAAAAAATACACTTCCGCGATGATACGTCTTTGTCACAGTAGGTCACGTTTTCTGTCATGCATGTACATCCATGACGATTTTATGACAGAATCAAGATAGTTATATCTGTGCTGTCGTAGAAGTGTTCCATGACAATACCAAAATTATCATCACGGAAGTGTCCACTTCCATGACGATAAATGGCACGTCATGGAAGTGCTTTCGTCAAGGGTAACCGACATGTGGCATCCACCGTAACGGATCGCCATTAAGCTATCGGGTTCCGGTTTGGATCCGATAACCCGTTAACAGCCCAGACCAATGGGGATTTTCCACATGTAAAATTCTCATTCGCCCGCGGATCCACGTGTCGGCCCAGCGTTGGGACAGTTGTCATCCCGCGAATGGACGGGACGTGCCTATGATACGTCGACACGTGGCTCGGCCCAACAGTGGCCCATTCAGGTCAAAAGGCCGGCCCGGTTGACCTGGTTAAAGGTAACGGCTGGGCCACTTAAAGCCTGCTAGCGGCCTGTTCGCATATAGCCCATTTACAGCTCGCTAACTCATGGCCCATTATGGCCTATCCGAATTAGGCCCAGTAGCGTCATCTAGGCCGTCCAATATGATTCCAGCCCGTTGTAACTTCCGGCCCATGTATGGCCCATGACGTCTTTCGGCACATATGAGGCCCTTTGTAACTCTTGGCCCATTAACGGCTCGTGGTGAAACTTGTTGGGGAATGTTGCATGGGAAACAAAATTTTCCTACGCTCACCAAGATCAATCTAGGAGATGACCATCTATGAGAGGAGAGATTGGATCTACATACCCTTGTAGATCGCTAAGCGGAAGCGTTAAGAAATGCGGTTGATGTAGTCGAACGTCTTCGCGATCCAATCACGATCCGTCCTGCGAACTCTCGATCCAAGTGCCGAACGGACGGCACCTCCGCGTTCAACACACGTACGGCTTGATGATGCCTTCACCTCCTCGATCCAGCGACCGATGGTGAAGTAGTAGCTCGAGTCCTCCGGCAGCACGATGGCGGTGGTAGCGGTGGAATCTCAGCAGAGCTTCACTAAGCACTATAGAGAGGAAGAGGGATGCGAGGGAGAGGAGAGGCAGCACCGTGGCGTAGAGATGTGCTCTAGGGTTGCCACTGCCCTCTCTCTACCTCTCTATATATAGGGGAAGGGAGGAGAGGGTGGTGCCCCTAGGGTTTCCCCTAGGGGGGCGGCGGCCTAGGCAGATGGGATCTCCCCTAGGGTGACTTGCCCCCCAAGCCGGGTGGAGGGAAACCCTAGAGGGGGGCGCCCCACCTATACTGGTCACGTGGGAAAGGGTGAGGGGGGGTGCACAACCCCTTAGTGGGCTGGTTTGCCCCCTCCCCTTGGCCCATGGGCCCCCCCAACACTTGCCAGCCCCCCCCCCCGAAACCCCTTTCGGTCATGCTGGTCATCACCCGGTACCCCCGGAACACTTTCGGACTCCAATACCCTTCGTCCAATATATCAATCTTCACCTCCGGACCATTCCGGAGTTCCTCGTCACGTCCGGGATCTCATCCGGGACTCCAAACAACCTTCGGTAACCACCATAATGACTCAACTATACTTATATCGTCACCAAACGTTAAGTGTGTAGACCCTGCGGGTTCGAGAACTATGCAGACATGACCGAGACACCTCTACGGTCAATAACAAATAGCGGGACCTGGATGCCCATATTGGTTCCTACATATTCTACAAAGATCTTATCGGTCGAACCTCGATGCCAAGGATTCAGCTAATCCCGTATGCAGTTCCCTTTGTCTATCGGTATGTTACTTGCCCAAGATTCGATCGTCGGTATCTCCATACCTAGTTCAATCTCGTTACCGGCAAGTCTCTTTACTCGTTCCGTAATACAAGATCCCGTGGCTAACCCATTAGTCACATTGCTTGCAAGCTCATTGTGATGCTGTATTACCGAGTGGGCCCTGAGATACCTCTCCGTCATACGGAGTGACAAATCCCAGTCTTGATGCATGCCAACTCAATAGACACCCTCAGAGATACCTGTAGAGCACCTTTATAGTCACCCAGTTACATTGCGACGTTTGGTACACACAAGGTACTCCTCCGGTGTCAGTGAGTTGCATGATCTCATGGTCATAGGAACATATACTTGACATGCAGAAAACAATAGCAATAAACTTGACACGATCATATGCTACGTTCATAGTTTGGGTCTTGTCCATCACATCATTCTCCTAATGATGTGATCCCGTTATCAAATGACAACTCCTGTCCATAGCCATCTTTGATCAACGAGCTAGTCCGGTAGAGGCTCACTAGGGACATGTTGTTGTCTATGTATCCACACATGCATGTATTTGAGTTTCCGATCAATACAATTCTAGCATGGATAATAAACGATTATCATGAACAGGGAAATATGATAATAACTAATTTATTATTGCCTCTAGGGCATATTTCCAACAGTCTCCCACTTGCACTAGAGTCAATAATCTAGTTCACATCACCATGTGATTAACACCCAATTAGTTCTGGGGTTTGATCATGTTTTGCTTGTGAGAGAGGTTTTAGTCAACGGGTCTGCAACATTCAGATCTGCATGTACTTCGCAAATTTTTATGTCATACTGTAGATGCTGCTACCATGCTCTACTTGGAGCTGTTCCAAACGGCTGCTCCACTATACGTATCTGGTTTGCTACTCAGAGTCATTCGGATAGGTGTTAAAGATTGCATCGACGTAACCCTTTCCGCCGAACTCTTTATCACCTCCATAACCGAGAAACTCTACTCAGAGTCATCCGGATAGGTGTTAAAGCTTGCATCGACGTAACCCTTTACACCGAACTCTTTATCACCTCCATAACCGAGAAACTCTACTCAGAGTCATCCGGATAGGTGTTAAAGCTTTCATCGACGTAACCCTTTACGCTGAACTCTTTCTCACCTCCATAACCGAGAGACATTCCCTTATTCCTCTAAGGATAATTTTGACCGCTATCAAGTAATCCACTCCTGGATCACTCTTGTACCCCCTTGCCAGACGCGTGGCAAGGCACACATCAGGTGCGGTACACAGCATGTCATATCGTATAGAGCCTATGCTAAGGCATAGGGGACGACCTTCGTCCTTTCTCTTTCTTCTACCGTGGTCGAGCTTTGAGTCTTACTCAACTTCACACCTTAGAACTCAGGCAAGAACCCCTTCTTGGACTGATCCATTTTGAACTTCTTCAAAAACATGTCAAGGTATGTGCTCTGTGGAAGTCTTATCAGGCGTCTTGATCTATCTCTATAGATCTTGATGCCCAATATGTAAGCAGCTTTACCCAGGTCTTCCTTTGAAAAACTCCTTTCAAACAACCCTTTATGCTTTCCAGAAATTCTACATCATCCCCGATCAACAATATGTCATCCACATATACTTATCAGAAATGTTGTAGTGCTCCCACTCACTTTCTTGTAAATACAAGTTTCTTGGAAACTTTGTATAAACCCAAAAGCTTTGATCACCTCATCAAAGCGTATATTCCAACTCCGAGATGCTTGCTCCAATCCATAGAAGGATCGCTGGAGCTTGCATACCTTTTAGCATCCTTAGGATCGACAAAACCTTCTGGTTGTATCACATACAACCTTACCTCATGGAAACTGTCAAGGAAACTTTGTTTTGACATCCATCTGCCAGATTTCGTAATCTGAAAATGCAGCAACTGCTAACATAATCCCAACAGACTTTAGCATCGCTACGAGTGAGAAAGTCTCATCATAGTCAACTCCTTGAACTTGTCGGAAACCCTTTGCGACAAGTCGAGCTCTATAAATGGTGACATTACCATCAGCGTCTGTCTTCTTCTTAAAGATCCATTTATTCTCAATGGCTTGCCGATCATCGGGCAAGTCCACCAAAGTCCATACTTTGTTCTCATACATGGATCCTATCTCAGATTTCATGGCTCCTAGCCATTTGTTGGAATCCGAGCCCACCATCGCTTCTCCATAGCTCGTAGGTTCACCGTTGTCCAAAAACATGACCTTTAAGATAGGGTTACCGTACCACTCAGAAGTTGTACGCACCCTTGTCGACCTACGAGGTTCGACAGTAACTTGATCTGAAGCTCCATGATCATCATCATTAGCTTCCTCTTCAACTGACGTAGGTGCCACAGAAACATCTTTCTGTGCTGCGCTACTCTCTGGTTGAAGTAAAGGTTCAACAACCTTATCAAGTTCTATCTTCCTCCCACTCAATTCTTTCGAGAGAAACTCTTTCTCGAGAAAGGACCCGTTCTTAGCGACAAACACTTTGCCCTCGGATCTGAGATAGAAGGTATGCCCAATCGTCTCCTTTGGGTATCCTATGAAGATCCATTTGTCCGCTTTGGGTTCGAGCTTATTAGGCTGAAGCCTTTTCACATAAGCGTCGCAGCCCCAAATCTTAAGAAACGACAACTTAGGTTTCTTGCCAAACCATAATTCATACGGTGTCGTCTCAACGGATTTAGATGGTGCCCTATTTAAAGTGAATGTAGTTGTCTCTAATGCATAACCCCAAAAAGATAGTGGCAGATCGGCAAGAGACATCATAGAATGCACCATATACAATAAGGTTCGATTACGGCGTTCGAAAACACCATTACGCTGTGGTGTTCCAGGTGGCGTCAACTGTGAAACTATTCCACATTGTCTTAAGTGATTGCCAAACTCATAACTCAGATATTCTCCCCCTCGATCAGATCGTAGGAATTTAATCTTCTTGTTACAATGATTCTCAAGTTCACTCTGAAATTGCTTGAACTTTTCAAACGTTTCAGACTTATGCTTCATTAAGTAAATATACCCATATCTACTCAAGTCATCGGTGAAGGTGAGAAAGTAACGATATCCACCGCGCGCGTCAACGCTCATCGGACCACACACATCAGTATGTATGATTTCCAACAAGTCACTTGCCCGTTCCATTGTTCCGGAAAACGGGGTTTTAGTCATCTTGCCAATGAGGCATGGTTCACATGTGTCAAGTGATTCAAAATCAAGTGATTCCAAAAGTCCATCAGCATGGAGTTTCTTCATGCGCTTCACACCAATATGACCTAAGCAGCAGTGCCAAAAGTATGTGGTACTATCATCATTAACTCTACATCTTTTGGCCTCAATGTTATGAACATGTGTATCACTACGATCGAGATTCAATAAACCATTCACCTTGGGTGCATGACCATAGAAGGTATTATTCATGTAAGCAGAATAACCATTATTCTTTGACTTAAATGAATAACCGTATTGCAATAAACATGATCTAATCATGTTCATGCTCAACACAGACACCAAATAACATTTATCTAGGTTCAACACTAATCTCGAAGGTAGAGGGAGCGTGCGATGGTGATCACATCAACCTTGGAAACACTTCCAACACACATCGTCACCTCGCCCTTAGCTAGTCTCCGTTTATTTCGTAGCTTTTGTTTCGAGTTACCAATATTAGCAATTGAACCGGTATCTAATACCCAGGTGCTACTAGGAGTACTAGTAAGGTACACATCAATAACACGTATATCAAATATACTATTGTTGAAGTTGCCAGCCTTCTTATCTATTGGGGTAGTTCCGCTACCAGTGACCGTTTCCCTTACAATAGAAGCACTTAGTCTCGGGTTTAGGTTCAACCTTGGGTTTCTCCACTGGAGCGGCAACTGGCTTGCCATTCATGAAGTTTCCCTTCTTGCCCTTGCCCTTCTTGAAACCAGTGGTCTTGTTAACCATCAACACTTGATGCTCCTTCTTGATTTCTACCTTCGCGTCCTTAAGCACCGCGAACATCTCCGGGATCATCTCCATCCCTTACATGTTATAGTTCATCACGAGGCTCTAGCAGCTTGGTGATATTGACTAGAGAATCCTGTTAATCACTATCTTATCTGGAAGATTAACTCCCACTTGATTCAAGTGATTGTAGCACCCAGACATTCTGAGCACATGCTCACTGGCTGAGCTATTCTCCTCCATCTTGTAGGCAAAGAACTTGTCAGAGGTCTCATACCTCTCAACACGGGCATGAGCCTGAAATACCAATTTCAGCTCTTAGAACATCTCATATGTTCCATGGTGTTCAAAACGCCTTAGGAGCCCCGATTCTAAGCCGTAAAGCATGGTGCACTAAACTATCAAGTAGTAATTAGAACGTGTCTGCCAGATGTTCACGGCATCCACAGATGACGCTAAAGGGATTGGCACATCGAGCGGTGCATCAAGGACATAAGCCTTCTGTGCAGCAGTGAGGACAATCCTCATACTACCGACCTAGTCCGCATAATTGCTTACAATATCTTTCAACTTAGTCTTTCTCTAGGAACGTATTAAAACTGGGAGCTATAGCGTGAGCTATTGATCTACAACATAAATTTGCAAAGGTAACTTAGACTATTGTTCATGATAAATGAGTTCAATTAATCATATTACCTAAGAACTCCCACTCAAATCAACATCCCTTCGGTTGTCCGAGTGTAACACGATCCAAATTCACCAACCCAAGTCCGATCATCACGTGAGATGAGGTGGTTTCAATGGTGAACATCTCCATGTTGATCATATCTACTATATGACTTGTGTTCGACCTTTCGGTCTCTTGTGTTCCGAGGCCATGTCTGTACATGCTAGGCTCGTCAAGTTTAACCCAAGTGTTCCGCATGTGCAACACTGGCTTGCACCCGTTGTATGTGAGCATAGAGTCTATCACACCCGATCATCACGTGGTGCTTCGAAACGATGAACTTTCGCAACGGTGCACACTTGGGGAGAACACAATTTTATCTTGAAATTTTAGTGAGGGATCACCTTATAATGCTACCATCTTCCTAAGCAAAATAAGATGCATAAAAGGATTAACATCACATGCAAATCATAAGTGACATGATATGGCCATCAACTTGTGCTTTTGATCTCCATCTCCAAAGCACCGACATGATCTCCATCGTCACCGGCATGACACCATGATCTCTATCATCATGATCTCCATCATCGTGTCGCCATCGGGGTTGTCACGCCAACCATGCTTCTACTACTATTGCTACCGCTTAGCGATAAAGTAAAGCATTACAAAGCGCTTAATGATTGACACGCAGGTCATACAATAATTAAAGACAACCCTATGGCTCCTGCCGGTTGCCGTATGCATCGACATGCAAATCGATATAAACTATTACAAACATGATCATCTCATACATCAAATATATTTCATCATGTCTTTGGCCATATCATATCACAACATACCCTGCAAAAACAAGTTAGACGTCCTCTAATTGTTGTTGCATGTTTTACGTGGCTGCTATGGGTATCTAGCAAGAACGATTCTTACCTATGCAAAGCCACAACGATGATATGCAAGTTGCTATTTAACCTTCTACAAGGACCGCCTTTGTCGAATCCGATTCAACTAAGGTGGGAGAGACAGACACCCGCCAGCCATCTTTATGCAACAAAGTCACATGTCTGTCGATGGTACCGGTCTCATGTACGTGGACATGTAAGGTTGGTCCGGGCCGCTTCATCCCACAGTACTGCCGAATCAAGAAAAGACTAAGGAAGGAAGCAATCTGAATATCAACGCCCACAAACTCCTTTGTGTTCTACTCGTGATGTCATCTACGCATAGACCTAGCTCTGATACCACTATTGGGGAATGTTGCATGGGAAACAAATTTTTTCTACGCTCACCAAGATCAATCTAGGAGATGTCCATCTACGAGAGGAGAGATTGGATCTACATACCCTTGTAGATCGCTAAGCGGAAGCGTTAAGAAACGCGGTTGATGTAGTCGAACGTCTTCGCGATCCAATCACGATCCGTCCCGCGAACTCCCGATCCAAGTGCCGAACGGACGGCACCTCCGCGTTCAACACACGTACGGCTTGATGACGCCTTCACCTCCTTGATCTAGCGAGCGATGGTGAAGTAGTAGCTCGAGTCCTCCGGCAGCATGACGGCGTGGTGGCGGTGGTGGTGGCGGAATCTCAGCAGAGCTTCACTAAGCACTACAGAGAGGAAGAGGGATGCGAGGGAGAGGAGAGGCAGCGCCGTGGCGTAGAGATGTGCTCTAGGGTTGCCGCTGCCATCTCTCTACCTCTCTATATATAGGGGAAGGGAGGAGGGGGTGGTGCCCCTAGGGTTTCCCCTGGGGGGGGGGGGGGCGGCCAGGGCAGATGGGATCTCCCCTAGGGTGATTTGCCCCCCAAGCTGGGTGGAGGGAAACCCTAGAGGGGGGAAACCCCATCTCTCCTGGTCACATGGGAAAGGGTGAGGGGGCACACAGCCCCTTAGTGGGCTGGTTTGCCCCCTCCCCTTGGCCCATGGGGCCCCTAACACTTGCCGCCCCCCCCTGAAACCCCTTTCGGTCATGCTGGTCATCACCCGATACCCCCGGAACACTTTCGGACTCCAATACCCTTCGTCCAATATATAATTCTTCACCTCCGGACCATTCCGGAGTTCCTCGTCACGTCTCATCCGGGACTCCAAACAACCTTCGGTAACCACCATAATGACTCAACTATACTTATATCGTCACCAAACGTTAAGTGTGTAGACCCTGCGGGTTCGAGAACTATGCAAACATGACCGAGACACCTCTACGGTCAATAACCAATAGCGGGACCTGGATGCCCATATTGGTTCCTACATATTCTACGAAGATCTTATCGATCGAACCTCGATGTCAAGGATTCAGCTAATCCCGTATGTAGTTCCCTTTGTCTATCGGTATGTTACTTGCCCGAGATTCAATTGTCGGTATCTCCATACCTAGTTCAATCTCGTTATCGGCAAGTCTTTTTACTCATTCCGTAATACAAGATCCCGTGGCTAACCCATTAGTCACATTGCTTGCAAGCTTATTGTGATGCTGTATTACCGAGTGGGCCCTGAGATACCTCTCCGTCATACGGAGTGACAAATCCTAGTCTTGATCCATGCCAACTCAACGGACACCCTCGGAGATACCTGTAGAGCACCTTTATAGTCACCCAGTTACGTTGCGAAGTTTGGTACACACAAGGTACTCCTCCGGTGTCAGTGAGTTGCATGATCTCATGGTCATAGGAACATATACTTGACATGCAGAAAACAATAGCAATAAACTTGACACGATCATATGCTACGTTCATAGTTTGGGTCTTGTCCATCACATCATTCTCCTAATGATGTGATCCCGTTATCAAATGACAACTCATGTCCATGGCTAGGAAACCATAGCCATCTTTGATCAATGAGCTAGTCCGGTAGAGGCTCACTAGGGACATGTTGTTGTCTATGTATCCACACATGTATTTGAGTTTTCGATCAATACAATTCTAGCATAGATAATAAATGATTATCATGAACAGGGAAATATGATAATAACTAATTTATTATTGCCTCTAGGGCATATTTCCAACAAAACTGGCCCGTAATGAACAGTGTATCGCTTTATACCCATTAACGGCCCATTATTCCATTGGACCATTTCCAGCCCGTGTTATCTTTCGGCCTTCTCAGGGCCCATTTATTCTTGGGCTGATTTGCAGCATTCGATTACTTACGGTCCGTTACTGGCCTCTTCCGGTTGTGGGCCAAATTCAGCTAGTGGTTAAAGTCGGCCCGTTTTCATAGCGTCATCAAATACGGCCGATTAACGACGGCCCGTTATGGTTGGCCCATGAACGGACGATTCCAACTCTAGCCCGTTTACGGCCCATAATGCGGTCCGTTATTGGCCCATGTTTGGCCAATTGATCATACGGCCCGTAGAAGGCCCACTGATTTACAGCCCGTAGAAGGCCCATTGTTTGTACGGCCCGTAGAAGGCCCATTGTTTCTACGGCTCGTAGGAGGCCCATGGTCACTACAGTAAATATGTAGCCCATGGTTAATGTGGCCTAGTTTTAAAAAATAGGTTATTGCGGCCACTAGCAAACCGCGAAAAAAGAACTGCACTGACTACAAGCAAACAAATAAACAAGAAAACAAGGAAATAAATAAGCAAGCAACTTATGCTAGGCTGCCACGGCTATTACACATATTACATCCACTGGGCATCAAAGTTCGCCACCAGTGCAAATATGGGGAACATAGCAGCATATTACATACACTGGTTGTCAAAGTTGGCGACCAGTGCAAATAAACGCCGCAGCAAAACAAGTCCAGCACTGAAACCACTTCACAAGAGCTCAAGAAACAATATCCTGGGTATCCACCATGCTAGCAAGATGCTAAGCAAGCTTATTAGCTTTCTCTTATTCGGCGCTTAAATCCTCTAGCGCTTGCTGTTGCACTAGAAAGTATGCATTTGAATTCTACAGGGACTTCCTCAGTCCTTCGGCTTCCTGTCGCAGCACATCTGATCGATGTCTTTCAACTTAAAGTTGAGACTCAAGAAGCCGAACTGATTCAGGCAGCGAGTTCGAGGAGCTGGTGCCAGCAGTAGTGGCCAGTAACTCGAACACTACATCAAGACATGACTTTGGGGTTGTCTCAGTGTCTTCAATATACTTTTTATCAGCTTTCTTGGAGACCAACAGGGATGTCTCACTATCTTGGACCTTATCTGCATTAGTTCCTTTACCATTGCATAACGGGGTACTCTTCTCCAATATTTTGTCCGCATTCTAAAAGAGAAACAAGCAGACGGATCACAGGTTTACCATGTTGTATATGAAACTCATTTTGGTAAACATGTTTAGTAGTAAGGTGAACAGGATAATAGCATGAAACAAACATATATCTATGTAGTATGGTCACTGTATGGTCTATATCATTCTAGTTTATGTGGCCAAATCAAGATAGAGACAGTTCAAATCATATCTGTTTAAGACAAAACAGCATAGACAGAATATAAGTGTGGGAAACTACACAACAATAACAACACTTGTAATGTGCATGGCATGAGAACATAACTATTTATTCAATTGAAACTGAAATCAACATAGATCAAGTTACAACAGCAAATACGTTAAAGAAACAAGTTTAAAACATACCTGTTGCACCATTGGAGTTTCAATTGCATCCTTCAAATTTGAAATTAGTTGGTATGAGTAAATACAGTGATGCAAGAGCAAAGGAGTATGAACCATAGCTACGGAACCTAACCTGAGAACAATTCTTCTTCTGCTTTAAGCATTAACTTGGGGTTCGGAGTGGTGGTCCTCGTGCTTTGGGCACTGCAGTTGCCTTACTAACTGCTCGTGTTTGGGTGCTCTGTGGTGGAGACGGTGCTGTGTCAACTAGAACTGGGTTACTATGTGCTGGGGTTGGGGTTAGAAGGGGTGTAGCTGGTTCTCTGTCCAACTGGGTAGGGGTACAATCTGCATGAGTCTGGGTTATGTGTGGTGGGGCTGGTTCTTGGGCAAGTACAACCGTGGTTCTATCTGCATCGACGGGTAGCACGATCTTTTCTGAAGATCGTGTTTTTACTCCCATAGATACGGCCATCACCCCCTCCAATTCAAATGGCTGACAAACAACAGGGCATGAAATAATTCACATTTATGTTGTCTAACCAAACAGGATAGCATGACATAATTTCACATATATGATGTCTAATTAAACAGGATAGCATGACACAATTTCACATATATGCTGGCTAACTAAACAGGATAGAATGACATACTTTAAAATATGATGACTATGTAAACAGGATGACATGATATAACTATACGATGTGTCTATTAAAGTGGTTGGCATGCCATAATTCACAAACATGCCGTCGATGGAAACATGATGGCTTGATATAATTCACGGATAGAATGACATAATTCAAAATATGATGACTATGTAAACAGGATGAGATGATATAACTATATTATGTCTTTAGAAAATGGGTTGGCATGCCATAATTCAGATACATGCTGTCTATGTAAACATCATGGCATGCTATAATTCAAATATATGATTTATATACTAAGCAAGTGAGTAGAGGGCAATCGCATATATGATGTGTCAGCTAAGGAGATGGCATTCAATATTGTGTATATGATGTAAAAACTGAGCATTGCAAGACAACATATGCATGATATGAGTAATATAACCCTACCAAGTTTGAGCATACACCTCAGGGGGAAAATAGGACTGGTCATCTACCTCTGAATCCTCCTCTGAGGAGCTATCTGTAACCAGCAAGATATCTGCTTCAGTAGGTAGCATTGTCTGCTCTGAAGACCTTGTTTTCACTCCAGATTTCTCCATCACCAATTCAAATGGCTGATGCACAGGAAGAGCAGTTGAATATACAAACATTGTAGACAAATGAAATGAGTAATACAAAAAACGGATGGCATGATATAATTCACATATATGACGCTTGGCTAAACAGCCTGGCATTGCATAATTCACATACATAATGGCTTGCAACAAGATAGCATTGCATAATTCACATATATAATGTCTTGCAACAAGATGGCATTGCAAAATTCACATATATGGTAATTAGACACTAAACAGGTGGAACTCACACAAAGCATGTCTAAACTAAGCAAATGACATGCCAATTCAAGACACCATATGCATGATATGAGCAATATAACCCTGCCAAGTTAGAGCATGCACCTCGGGGGGAAATACGACTGGTCATCTGTCTCTAAATCCTCCTCTGAGGAGCTATCCATAACCAGCAAGACATGCGCTTCGTCAGATAGCATTGTCTGCTCTGAAGACCTTGTTTTCACTCCAGATTTTTCCATGACCGTGTCAAATGGCTGATGCACAGGAAGAGTAATTGAATGTACTAAAATTGTTGACAAATTTAATATGTAATAAAAAAAGGATGGCATGATATAATTCACATATAAGATGACTGGCTAACCAGGATGGCATTGCAAAATTCACATATATGATGCCTGGCTAAACAAGATGGCATTGCATGATTCACATATATGATATAGAAACTAAACAGATGGCATTCACACAATGCATTTCTAAACTAAGTAGATGACATATTTTATGTATAAAGTAAGCAATGCAAGGCAGCATATGCATGATATGACCAACATCAGCATGCCAAGTTAGAGCAAAAGACCTCAGGGGGTAAATAGGAGTGGTCTACTCCCTCTGAACAGTTATCTTCCTCTTGATTACAGTCTGGAATGGGGGGAGGGGGGGTTGCTTTTGTGCCGACCATGGAGCGATGTCTGCATGAAATTTTATTGCCACGCAAGGCTTGTCTCTTTTGCTCTACATGTTCAGTACCATTGTGTACAATAACTGACATGCATAGGAATAAAACATAGTGAGATTATGTAAGGAGTGCATGCACAAATTCAGGGTGATGGTAGCAAACTGTGGATAGACCCAAAACCAATGATAGCAGGCAGATAATAGCTTCAGTTAAAAAATACAGATAATGGCTCCTTTAATGTTTGTTTCCACCCAACATGAAACTCATAGTAGACACCCGAGATTAACCAGATAGTAGACAGATAGTATTGATTGCTGCCCCAATATGTACCCCATAACCATTTAAAAACTCAAGTTTGAGCATTAGTTTGGACCTGACTCGGAGTCTAATTGGTGAACAGGATGATAAAGTAGCATGTCATCATATTAAGCGATGCATAACGAAAGTAGACACGAAAGAGTGCGACCTCTCTTATAGACCCGTGTAGTCCTCAAGGTCATCTGCTCAGTTGATGATGGTAATGCAGTTGTTGTGGCTGCCGGCAGCGAGGAAGAAGATCTGAGGCGGCGAAAGACAGTCTGGAGGGCGGATCCCTGCTGTGGTGAACCCGTCCGTCGTTGGAGCAGCTGAGCTGGGGTGGACCACAGTGCAGCAGGAGCGGGACAAACCACACAAAGTTTTCTTTGACACATATCTGTAACAGAAGTAATTCTGTAAGGGCTTGCTTGAATTGGAGGATTCTAACATTGCATGGATAGGAAATACACAGGAATACGATAGGAATGCACGTGCAAAACAGAGAATTTAAGAACATAGGATTTCTGCCAATCTGGGTGTTTGGTTCACAAGAATTGGAAGATCACAGGATGCAAAGAAGCATGGTGAGATTAAGTCAAACCACAAGAAAATGTACGGTTATAATGCTATTATGCTACTATCTCTTAGTCTTGTGCTTCATGAATAGGAATTTGAAAAGGAGGACAAGTGGATATTAAAATTCCTACGGTTTTTCTTTCAAGGAGACACTAAAGGAACAAATCCTACAGTTTTCCTTTGCTCCATTCCTTTGTACCAAATGCATGAATAGTAGTACCATACGAAACTTTCCAATTCCTATGTTTTCCTTCACTTTTCCTTTCAAGAACTGGCAATTCTAGTAGGAAGGCTTGAACAGGGAAAAGCCTACACTCAAAAAATGTTTTTGTGCTACTTCTACTACTTTGGACCCAGACCACTGCCCTACTAGCTCAACTCCCAGGCCCATCTACAAATGCACAGCTCAAATGCGCAGAAATAAATAATGATGGCGTTCAAGAGAGTCCATCACGAATAGCTAAGTTGCCTGGTACCTCACTGCTTGTCATATAGTAGGAGAAACTAATCGTATTTCACGTTACTACATGTGCTCAGTGGACAATATATATAACATGTAGAGTAAAAAAGTGATGCAACAAGTGTACAACCTCTTTGGCGAAGCCATGTCAATCTCAGCATGATTGGGTTGGTCGGTAAGGATGCTCCGGCTGATTTGGCTGTCGGAGGAGGGGAAGAAGATCTTAGGCGTCTGGAGATGGAGCCGGGGGTACTGCTCCGCTGTGATGGAGGGTTTCGTCGTTGGAGCAGCTCCGGTGAGTTGTACGACGGCGAGGCTGAAGCAGGACAAGAGAGACAATGTTAACCTGAGTGGAATTCTAATAGCATCTCCAATAGATGATGTAAAATACATAATCATAAAGTGCTAGATGTAAAATACATCAGCCGCTCATCTTTGAACTTAACTGTCGAAACTGAATTTTGCTGTCGAAACTGAATTTTACTGTCGAAACTGAATGCACTAGTAGCAGAAAAGCAGTAGCAGCAGCAGCGCCCGGAGCAGCAGCGCGTGCGAGAGTCGGGGCAGCTAGTCGTGTAGCAGCATCTCGGGTAGCAGCTGCAAGGGCTCGAGTAAGAGCAGGATCTGCTGCTCGTGCAGCAGCAGCGCGAGCAAGAGTAGAGCAGCAGCGCAAGCAAGAGCAAGAGCAGACCAGGCAGGGGACCGAGAGCAAGAGCAGAGTAGCAGCGCGAGCGAGAGCCAAAGCAGCAGCAGCTCCTACTAATGTGGACGTCACCGCCGAGGGAGCGACACCATGGAGGAAGTGGCTGGCGACGCCGCCGTAGATGGAGTCGCTCCATGTCGGCTCGGGACCGAGCGCCGGCAGCACCATGAGATCGAATCAAGAAGAAAATGCAGCAATTAGTGTAGAACCTCTTTGGTGGTGCCGATTAGGCCTCAGCTTCATCCGAGGAATCGATGATGATGCTGCTCTTCCGGTGGTGCAGGTGAAGACGGCGGTGTGGGAATGGAGGTGGCGCGAAAGACGAGGGGAACGTCGGGGCAGCTCCTTGGAGGTGGAGGACGGGGTGGCTGAACCGGCGGGACGACGAGATCGACGACGGATCCTCATCCGGTGCGGTGGATGAGGGATGTCGAGGTGTTGTTGTGGACAACGTCATCGGGGAAGAGGCTCCGGCTGGGTGGCAGACGGAGTAGGGTGTGGGGCTTCGCTGGTTTTCGCGGCCTCGGTGTACGAATGGGGGGGGGCGGGGCGGATGGGATGGGGAGGAACCATGGCTTAGGGACGCGCTTGTCCGAAATGTGGGGTAAGTTATGAAAGTACCCCCACCGATTTGAGCTAGGCGGTTCTTTCGGTTCAGGGGTATCACAGGCATTTCGCGTGTCGGGATTTCGCAGGAGGTGGGAGTTTTCGCGCGCGTTGTAATTTTGGGATAGCAAGGCGCGGGTTGAGATGGAGGGAGTTTTCAGAGCACAACGAGACAAAGAGCTATCTTAAAATTTTGGGGTAACAAGGTGCGGGTTGAAGAGGCGGGAGTTTCGCAGCACGATAGACAGATATGCTAGCTTGAAATTTTGGCATAACAAGGCGCGGCTTGAAATTTCGGGAGAACAAGCTTAACGTGTACAAAAAAAAAGACAATTCGCACCTCACTAGAGAGAGCCATGTCCCATTTTACTATATTACTAGAAATGCATTCAAATACAACAACGAAAAACTAAAAAATCGGGACAACAAACTTAACATGTACAGTACCAAATCAATTTGCACTTCCCTTAACAATAAAAAAACAATTCGTGTTGTCTAGCATATGGACTAAATTTCAGTACATTTTCCCTGTTTGAATGGGATTGTACTCGGGTTAGTTATACAACCATCTAAATATTATCTTCACAACACATGACATGAATATATGAGTAGTAAATTCCCATATAAATATGAACTACATGTACATACGATCTCGAATTCAAATATATGTATCCATTTTATGTTTAATTCAAATCATAGTACATGTATGCTCTAGCTAGATGTTCGGAATCTAAACCATGTATGATACTACGTACAATGTGTTTAAAACACACACACACACCCCATTTAGACTAGTAAGGTACACGTGCATTGCACGCATGAGATTTGACAACCAAATTATGAATAAATATCACATTATAGCATGTAAGCTTTGAGTCATATATGCATGATGTAGATGTTTGTTTAATTCTTATAGTTCATCTCATTCAAAATCAATTAGTTTTTATAAAAAAGCTAATCTATTTTAAGATTCATGGAATTGTGCGTTGTAAAGCATAAAGTAAAAACAAATAATGGCAATTCATCTAGAAAAAAATTGGGCAATTATGATACGGAAAATTCTAGAACAAAGGAGAAGTGCTTGTGTTTTGAGGTTTGTGCATTATGCTTAAGTTCAACCATGGAGTCTTCTAGATTGTACATGTGGCAAAATCTGGTGGAATGTAGATGATATCCAACGGCCAGTAGTGCTCGGATTTGCCATCTCTGCACCGTCGGATTGGCTTCATCCAACGACCATCTTTCAAAGTTATTCGCACACTATATAGGGGTATAGATATGTGATGCGAAAGCCACCCATCATCTCCAATTTGAATAGTGTGTCCATGCACGGATGCAATGTGGCCAAACGATGCCTCCCATTGGTATCTCAAATTCAAATCAGTCTGACCTTGTTCAATGTGTATACAGTATAGCATGCTCGTTTCCAAACCACACCATGCATATCTCAGTTATATTCATGCATGCATGGGTTTCAAACATCATGATCTCTCATTCAAATATTTGAATTCAACTTTACATTGATTATGACCTCACCTAGTCTTTTACACCCACACAGTCGTCTTCTCTTTATAATTGTACCACTAACTTTCTCTCGTGCATGCATGCACACACACTGCCACTCGGCATTATCCATCGCACACATGCAATCTTTTTCTTCAGGTCGGTCTCCCATGCATGCACACACACACCTCCCCCTCTTCATCACTTCAGGCATTCTTTATCTCTCACATGCATGTGCAACGATCGATGTTCCTCTATGTGTGTATATATATAGCTAGGTCTTTCCCAGTTTTCCACACAAACCGATCGATCTATATATCTAGTCAGGTCTCACCCTCTTTCCCATGTACACATCGATCAATCTATACCTCTCTATATAGGATTACATAGCTGATACACCCACATTATCTATCCATCGTCCCCCTCTCATCATCCATGCCTTCCGCTTCATCTCTCAGACGCGCGCACAGTGGCGAAGACAGGGGGCAGCAAGGGCCCTGCCCCCCCTAACATCACTATATACTGAGGCTAATATGAATTAATGTGATCAGTAGATCAATTGTTGGTAAAATGGTTTAAGTTGATGAATTGGTCCTCCCCGTAAAGGATTAGCAATGGTTGAACTTTAGCATAATGAACAAACCTCAAAACACAAGTACTTCTCCTTTGTTCTAGAATCTTCCATATCATAATTGCCCAAACTTTTTTTCTAGTTGAATTGCCATTATTTGTTTTTACTTTATGCTTTACAACACACAATTCCATGAATCATAAAATAGATTAACTTTTTTATAAAAAGTAATTGATTTTGAATGAGATGAACTATAAGAATTAAACGAACGTCTACATCATGCATATATGACTCAAAGCTTACATGCTATAGTGTGGTATTTATTCATAATTTGGTTGCCAAATCTCATGCGTGCAATGCATGTGTACCTTACTAGTACTTCCAGTATGTGCAAAACACGTAAATTAGAATTCCAATGGCATGCTACACAGTGTCTCTCCCTTTTTCAGTTAATATATTATGATTAAAATGATGTGGGGGAATCCATGAAGCCATGTGGCACATGTGGAGGCGTTGTCGTGACCTCCTTGTGTGGATTGATCACAGTGACGTGCTGCTAGTTCTAGAAGAATGTACTTGTCCTCTCTCACGCACACTGGTAGTACATGCACGAAGCGAAGATGTGCACGCACGCACTCATTCCCTCGCACGCACACGCGGGTACACGGTGGGACGCATTTTTGTACGAAGATCCACCCCATGTGATAATTTGACGCGTGTAAAGTCGTTCACTTCATTGATGGTCAATTAATACAGTGCATGCAAATTGAGTGGACGTGAGGGAGGAAATAGTTGAGAAAGACATTACTACTCCACTGCATGCATGCGAGTAGTTAAATCATGGGTTGCTACTTCCATTGGTCTCCTTCGTATTTTGTGCCAATTTTTGACCATAATTTTAAGTAACACAATATTTATGCATGTCATAAAAATTAATGTCATCAAAAACTATGTTCAAATGTGATTCCAATGATATAATTTTTGGTGACATGCAATAACATTTTCTTAGTTAAATTTTTGGTCAAAAATTGGCACAAAATAAAAAGGGGGCCAATAAACCAGGACGCAGGCAGGATGATCAATTTTTGCCTGGGTTACTGTTGGTGGCCTTTTTATTTAAATATGGACGGAGTGGAGTAGTACTATCTTTATCTTAGCCTCGTAGGGCGCTCCCAGTGCCTACACTCGCCTCCCCGTCTCGCCCACCGGATCCCGCCATGGATAATCCCTTAGATCCCAGGATCCCGCGGGCTGCCCTCTTGCTGCGGCCCGCAGCACTGCCGCCTTTGAGCGAAACCCACATTTGTTTCAGAGGGGATCCATTGCTCTGGAATCACAGATCGGTGGCGCCGGAGGACATGCCAGGGCTGCATTTCAGGTGGTGGGCAGCAAGGGCAAATCGGATCGAGGAAGCATCGCATCGATTGGAGACAAGTTCGAAGGAGCTGCGCCTGGCGATTCACTAGGCGGAGGCGCAAGTCGATCTCAGGGGAGAGATGCTGAGGGATGTCAGCATCTAGTAGCGTCGCGTTGATTTTGAGCTGGGGCTAATGGCAGAGATCATATTCACGGAGTCGACTGCGGAGGAAAGAACGCGCATGCCTGCGGAATGGCATGAGCAGCCGGTGCAACTATTCAAATGGGCGGTAGGAGAAGCCAAATCGCCGGACCAGCTGCGGCGGCACCGCTAGGCATGCATCATAGGCGAGGTGAGCTGCCCTCCTTCCCCGCCAGCGATGCAGTGACCTACTCGGTTGCTGCTGCAGTGAACTTGCGGTGCCATGGTGGTTTGCAACTATGACAATCACTCCATCTATATGTATTGTATTCCTATGAAAATACTTGGTCGTTTGGAAAAAGATGGTAATTGATTTATCACTAGTTTTTGAATGCTTGGTCGTGACAATCACCCGAAGCCACAACCAGAAGTCTCCATCGCGTAATACTTACGGTCGGTCGCACCAACAGACGGTCGGTCGGACCAGCGTCTCACTGAAGGGACACACATCGGATTGGTCTGACATGTACGACCAGTTACATCACTGACTTGTGCGACCGCATCTGAGCAGTAGTACTTGAAATTTGTGTTCCAGGAAACTCATCGGGAGCCATTTCGGACCTCGAAACCAAAACCATCAATTAATCTTTAGCTTGTTCCCATCACATTCCAAAGTAGTACTACCATGCTATAATTAAGTGCAAACCTGCTCACACCTAGTACGTATCAAACCTGAACATGTTCCCACTATGTAGGTTTTAGTACTAGTGCTAGTACTAGGTTATAAAAAGGGGAACTACCTAGCCGAAAATCACTCTACCTTCCTCCTCATAAGTCTTTCTTGTTCGTCCATCGTTGCCATGGCCGGTGTGCAGAGCTCTATGTTGAGAACTACTCGTAACAAGGGAGCGGCGACCAAGGCCGCGGAAAAAAAAGAGAGGGCTCGCCGCCTCGCAGAGACCTCGAAAGATCTCTCACGGGTAGGCGAGGGCTCCCAGGAGCGCCCTAGCAGCGGAGGCGAACATGCCGAGCTGGCAGTGTTGGAGTCGTTATCCCTCGACGACATGCCCGATCAGCTCAATAAGCAGAAGGAGTTCATCGACGGCTTGGTGGAGCTGCTGAAGGAGAGCCTCGATGACATGCCCGCTGAGCTCAATAAGAAGGAGGAGTTGACCGCCAGCTTGGTGACGCTACTGAAGGAGAGCATTGCCTCGGGTAAGAAGGCGATCGGCGAAATCCTGCAACTTCAGGAGGACAAGGCGAAGCTCCGCCACGAGCTCGACCTGCTGAAGGAGGAGAACGCCGGCTGGAAGAAGCTACACGAGAAGAGTAGTTCCTCGGTGAAGATGCTGCACGCCCTCGTCATGGAACAGATGGAGGAGTTGGCGAAGCTCCGCATCGAGCACCCGGCTGCTGTCAAGGTACATAATGCGGCCGTGGAACAGATGATGAAGGCTCGCGTCGAGAAATCCCGCGTCATGGACAGAATGAAGAAGATGGCGGAGGAGATGCGTGAGGAGATGGAGGTCGTGGAGGCGATGAAGAAGCAGTTATGACTCCGCGGCCAGCAACCCTTCATGTAGTAGAGAGCAGTGCCCCAGACTTGTGTGTGCATCTTCCTTCTTTTTTTGGGGGATAATCTTCCTTTTGCTTTTGCTCCTGTGTTTCTTCTTTTGCTTCGGGTGTTTCGCCGCACGTGTCACGTTCTCTACGAGGCATGAATAGAACAATGCTAACGATGAGCGGTGCCGTGGGATCGATGACTAGCAAATTAGATCTATTTTTATCGCCATATCGCACTGGGCTGCCGTGTTTCGTGCTCCTCCATCGTACTAGTACTCCAGTGGAAAACTTGAGTATACTGCACGGTTCTTTGCTCCTCCTCAGGTCGTCGGCAACATTTATATGAGCAGTCAAATCACAAGGCCCCGCCTTCCAGCAGTAATGAGCCGTCAAATCACAAAGGCCCTCACCTCTCGTGAAACCGACCAAGCGAGACTGCCCCGCCCTCTAGCCTTTTAAATGTATACTTTTGTACAGTAGTAGTATCGATGGATTGCGCCATGGAGCAAAACTAACAAGATGAAATTAAAGAAAAAAGGTGGTACATATAGAGAGTGCTCGTCGCCAAATTATGCATATAGTACTATTAAAAAAGCTAGTACGTGCTTAGATGGGGTGCTAAAGTCTATTAAAGAAATTAGCATACCTATTTAATTCTTTGACAACTAAACTCCTTCATGCTTTGGGTAAACTTCTCTCATTTAAGTTTTTTTTAGAATTACATATCACATTTAAGTGTTTTGCGTATGTGGCATGCTTAGAGCGTGGTTAATAGTATAGCCAACTGCTGGCTATATGATGTTGGCCATATATATTGTACGTATATAATGTGAAGAAATGAGTGGTAGTACTTCCAACTACAAGACGAACTGTAAGAAATGCTAGTATGTAAGTACTGAAGAGTTAAAGTAACGAGAAGGAACATAACATAGTTCTGCTGGGGGCTCAGCACAACACACCCCTCAAATAAAACTAAGCACCCTGAAATTAAACTAAGCAACTAATCTGATAGACACTGCATTAGAACCACCATGAGCAACAACACTACCACCTTACTCGGACTCCTCGTCCACGTGCTCGACTTCGTCCTTGTCCCTCTTCCTCTTGGCCGATACTTCTTTGCTTGAACCGCACACTTGGCTCTTGCTCTTCATCCAACCCTTGTAGATATTGAAACAAAGGTAGGCATCCATTGCAGCGTACTGGATGTGGTCTCTATCTAGTACATTCCACTGCCATGTAAGATGAAACTCGGGCAGAGGTTTCGTCAGTTTACCGTACGAAGGATCAACCATGGCTCCTGCCAGGGTCAGCATTGAAGGCTGACAGGAGGGCACCAGCCCATTCTTCTAGAGGTTGAAGGGCTGGCCTACAACGAGGCCTATCCGACTCAGGACTCTTCTGTCGTTCGTAAAGTCTACAGTAACGAATATGACTTTGCCGCCCACGAGGAAGTTCTTAAAATCCTCGCACTCAACGTCGGCATGGCATATGTGGTAGACCAAGCACAAGTTATGCACGCAAACCTGGATCACGACAGGCTTCTTTCTCTCTTCCTCCTTTAGATTCTTCTCTTTTCCCAGGACTGTGGTGTACTCAACATCTAGCCCAGCGACCCACTCATCACCATTTGACTTTTCGAACATGCGTCTGAAGCGAGCAAGGCATCCTTACACCGTCGCGGAAGAACGGGTGTAGATGACGTCGAACTCATCGCCGGTGATGGTTCTAACATTGTACTCACCGCCGATCATGGAGATTTGGGACGCCATAGATTTGGGAGGAGGGTTAGGATTAGTGGAACTACTGTAATGTGAAAGGACGGGACGACTAGGAGCAAACTGCCGTAATGTTAAAGGACGACCGGAGACGAGTAGGAGCGAACTGCTAGCGGTTTTCTGATTGTAAAAATGCTTGAGTGGGTCATGCGAACGGCATGGTAGTGGCTTGTCCGGTGGATAAATGGATTCATGCACAGTACTATGGGGGCTCAATTAGATGTCATGTCTACTAGACGCCCAATTAAATGGCTTCATGCATCTGCGTGTTCGCACGTCAAGTGTCGGGAAAATTATAGGTGATATGAAGCTTTCCATGCTCCCATGATACGGGCTTTCGAGAGCCCTTGGATCTGAGATCGAACGGTTGCATGGCGTGATTCTAGACCTATGGGTGAATATCCTATCCTGGAGGGTTATTCTGCAAATTTTCAGCAACTTAGCATGCGACCGTTCGATCTCAGATCCAAGGGCTGTCAGCAGCCCGTATCATGGTCGCGCCTACCACGACCGTCGCCTCGTTCGCACGGTCGCGCCCTTGGAGATTTCAGACGGCTATAAATGAGCATTTTTTGCCTACTTCGCATGCATGAAACTACTTCCTCCGCCCAGGTGCGTTAGGCTATCTGATGTTGGCATGTCATACATAGTCATCACTTAGTCACTCATACAACAAGGTTAGCTATAAGGTTGGCTATAAGAGTATTTTTTTACTTCTCTCTATCTCTTTCTTCGTAGTATTTACTACATTTGCCAAGGAGTAAGGAGTACTAGTACTTGGCACCTGTATACCATGGAGGTGGTCAGGAATCGAGAGACTCACGCCGGTCGTAGTGCCGCAGTAATAATGATAATGGCAAGTCAAATCACAGGGCCCCACCTGTCCAGCAGTAACGAGCTGTCAAATCACACAGCCCTATGTTTGCAGCAGCCTACTCCCTCATCTTCTCGCCTCTCTGTCGAACCGACTAGGCAGAATTGCCTGACCTACCGCGCGGGAAAAGCTCCGCCCTCGACTTTAAATATAATTTTGTATCCATGGATTGTGCCATGGAGCAAAGCCTCAAGAAAACGGCGGTACACATGTATACAGCACGCCCATCGCGTTTGCATTGCACCCTAGATGGTCAGTCGGTCTGGCACGCCGCTCTCCGAATGGAACACGCGTCATATTGTGTTTGTACACACATGTGGGACCGCAATTGAGAACCGACCATAGGCACACTCCCTGTCCCCGCAAGTCAGCTGAGTTAATAGAAGAGAGAGATGAGCGATAGTACTGGAGCAGTGCTGTAAACACGTTGGTGCCTGGACGATCCCTGCACGACACGTAAGATCAGTTCGTCCATGCATGTGACCAGACTCCAGCAGATGGCTGGATTGGCTATCGTCTACATATCGTGCAGGCTGTCTTGTACAGGGCTGTAGTTCTGATGAGAAATCTAAAAAAAAGGTTTCTTGTCATCTCGCAATATTAGGTATCATGTGCTTCGGATCACTGCGAGGGTTAAACAGCGACAACTGCGTTCCTCCAGGGCGCTGGTCATTGGGGGCACAGGCATGAAGACTACTCGGCTGCCATCTAGGTCAAGCCGGCTATGTTAATTAGGACATCTATCGATTGACCCCTTTTCTACGAGTTTGTCTTTAATTTGAGCCTTGATCCTCGTCTAGTTTGTCCGTCGGGATTCATGTTGTCTCCTTGGGGCAGTGAGGTTATGGTTTCTTGTCATGTGGCATTTTTTCGTGTTATATGTTAATCCAGTGCTTCAGATCAAAATGATGACAACTGTGCCTCCGGGGCACGTGCTTGAAGACTTCTCGACAGTCATTGACGAGGTCAAGCCGGCTCCGGTAGATAAAAGAAAACTACTCCACTATATAGGCAGGATCCTCCGCGCTTGATTGCTAGTGTTGCTCTCTTCACACTCTCTCGTCCTCTCCAGATCTAAACACGACAGCGGTGGCCACACTCTCTCTCTGCTCACCACTGGTCATAGATCCGGCCAGATCCCCTCCGTCGGGGAAGGTGAGAAGGTGCAATGTTCACGTGGTCGTCCTCGGCGACGGCTCTTACCCACTGCCGGTGCGTCCCGATCAGTGCGCCTTGCGGTTCTCTCCCACGCAGCGCCGGCTAGGGAGGGCCTCCGACCCCTTCTTCCTCGCTGCCGTAGTGTGGGCAGATCCGGCCTCCCGCCGCCCACCTAGCGACATCCCGGCGACCCTCAGGTATAACTTCCTTCGAAACCAGCCTTGCTCTACTGCCCCAGCTCCTGACGTCGCTGCATTTTTATCTTTTACTATTTCTTAGGCCCCCTCGTAGATAGGATCAATCGGCTGTTCGAAAGCCACCTAAATTATTACTGTTAAGAGGTAAAACTACTTCATGCAGTCGAATCTAGTACTACTTGGTTCAAACAGGGAAGAAGGGGGGTGGGGTGTGGGAGGATTTGTTACCTGAATCTAGGACTTGGTCGAAAGAGGAAATAATGGGGGTTGAAAAGTAGCAGAGACTGGCTATCCAACTGGTCTCTTGGTCTAATAGGGAAATAAAGGGAAACACAGTACAAACTCAATATAAACTGATCTATTGGTTGAAAAAGGAAAGAAAGTGGGGACTGGGGGACAAGTCAACAGAGTATGTCCAGCACTAGATTTGCTAGCCTCACATAGTATAAGGTGGCTATACCGAACAAAAATGGGACCAACCCAGATATCCTGTTCTAATGTTTGTTGCCCCGAGCCCCTCTTATGTAATGCCACTAGTAAAATGAAGCAGTCTGTAATGCCACTGGTAAAATGTAGCAGTCCCACTGTTAAAAGTAAGGACACGTTAAACCAATGTTGTTTTCAATGTAATGCCTCCAGTAATATGAATCAATGGCACTGTTTTTCATGTCCTGCCAAATTTCCCATTAAGATAAGTTGCTTCTTTTCGTTAGAAATGCAATTGTCCTGGTACGCCTACTCTCCTGTGCCCAAATACCAACTCTTTAGCAGCTGTTAATGTAATGTTGCTGCTAAAATGAAGCAATGGCACCATTAAAGTAATGTCGTATTTAACGGTTGTCATAGTTAATCCTAATGCCCACACTAATATCTAGCAATGTTTCTGCTTTAGAAATTGCTACTGTCCTTGTAGGATCGCCATTCAGATAAGGAACATGCTTCTTTTCATTTGATGTATGTTTCATCACTTGTTAGTCACCCTCCTTTCCACCTTTTTGTGCAAACAGAGATATACATTTCACGCTTGATCTTAGTTGAACTGCACAAACGATATCCAAATTATGGTTGAACATTCCACGAGCTTCACGACCAACCTTGATGTTGCTCAATTTTATTGCAACTAATGAAGAAGAAGCTACTAGCTCATGGGACATTGCTTCATTTTAGGTGAACTGCACAAAAAGGTCCCATGAATTGAATCATCCATGTTGGTGATTGGTGTCATCCCTTCTATGATGGCATTGACTGCAGATATGGTTCCCATCGCGAGGTATCTTCCTTTTTGGTCCGACCGTTTGCCAAAGATCCTGCATGTTGACTCTGCTCTTGTGCTACTATTTTGGCACTGCCATGATAAAGCAGTAATGTTATTATTTTGCACCTTAATCTAGTGGCACTATTAATTTGGGGCAATGTTTTGGCACCGCTAGTGCCACTGATTTTTTTTATATATCGAAAGAGGGGGTTTCCTCTGATTTCATTAAAGAAACCCAACCATAGAGAACCATTATCCGACAACATCTCAGTGTAAACAGGCAGTTATGCAACTACTACTAGAACGGACTAAGTACTAGCAGGAGACAAGTTCGCCACATAAGCTAGGCAGGTAGAGGGACGCAGCACCAGCTCAACCAAGTTTGGACTACAACCCAAATGCTACCACAGAAACATCAAGGGGGAAGATAGGGACTGATAGAGCCAGCTTCAGCATCCCAGTCTAAGCACCCCCGGCCTTCATCCTTGCGATGCACGGTACACATCGCTTGCCACCTGCTCGACCCTAGTGCCACTGATAAAATGAAGTAATAATACAGTTAAAATAGACCGAGTGTCCTCTCTATCATTTCATTTCCAATGTAGATAAAGAAAGTGCTTCTCTTTGTTAGTATATGTTTCATCAAGTAGCCCCATTGTTAATGTTTAAGTGTTTCGGCAAACTGGGGTGCTTAATTTTAGTTGATCTGCACAAAAATAGAGATTGGAATGTCTCAAGGCCCCTCCTTGTACTACCACTGTACAATGATGTTCATCACTGACAGAAGGTGTATCGGGGAGAATTGGGTCAATTTCCAGTATGAGGCCTACCGTATGAGGCGTCGCAGGGCCCATCTCGCCCTCGCAGCATGGCATACTGTGATACTATCGCAATATTTTCCCATTAAGAAAATGAAGTTTCTTCTATTTATTAGTGTATGTTTCATCAACTAGTGCCACTATAATGTAATCATGCTTTTTCATTATCTGTGCAAACAGGTTTATTGAGCTGCATTTTGGTGGAACTGCACAAATGTACAGATGGAATCGGCATATATGCAGAGTGCGAGGTGCCAAGTAAAAATTACCGACACCAACCATGCTCCATCTAAGCATTGGCATCCACCACAAGTAGGATGGGTGGCGCTCTCTGTGGACGGATCTTTCTCGGCAGCAAATCCTCTAATCAAATACTAGTAGCTTATATTGGCATTTTTCTAGGGAGTACTCTTTTCTGAAAGAAGAACCAATCTATTTTTATTTATTTGTTCACAGTGTCACAACTTTGTTTTTGGTCCAGAGCTATTTTAGGGTGATTGGCGTAGTACTCGGAGACTGATTGTAAGCATGATTTTCATTAGCTGTCACACTGATTGTAAGCATGAGCAGATGGAAGATTAGGTTAGTGCGAAGCTTACCTCAAGCCCTACCGCCGCCGTTGAAACGAGGCGAGCGGCTAGGGAACCGTGGAGAACGGCGGGGAAGCGACATCGCGCCATCCGGCCTCCTCTTGCGCTGGGAGCGAACGATACACCGTACTCGATCGATTCGTTATCCTCTAGATGCTCGACCTTCGACCTGTACGCCCACCACCTCCGCCTGACTTTCGCGTCGGGCGAATTTGTCTGCTCCATCGCCCAGAGGAGATACTCGAGGAACTCGAAGGACTGCGGTGTGACTGCTGCCGGGGAGTACATCGCCGCCCTCATCACCGCCGTCTCGCTCTTTCGCATACATTGCCACATGGCCCTCATCGTCCTTGAAATCTCCCACCAGTTGTCAATGGAATGGAGATGATGGAGAGGAGAGGGGGTGGTTTTGCAATGGAGAAGAGGGAGAGGCGAGACGGTGTTTTTAGAATGGAGAATATGGAGAGGAGAGGGGATGGTTTTGCAATGGAGAAGAGGGAGAGGAGCATGCAGCAGCGATTTAGGATTGGACGAGAGGGCCGGCGCGCTGTGACTGGATCAAAATCAAAATCAATTTACCCTTCAATTAAGAAAGCGACCCCACATTAACTAGTCTCCCTTGTATTCTGGGTCATATTTGACCATGATTTTCACAAATAAAATATATGTTATACGTTGCAAAAATAATATAATTTGAAAGTACATTCAGATATGAACCAAACGATACAATTTTTGATGACATGCATTCACATTTTGCTTGTCAAATACAGTACATGGTCAAACTTTGACCCAAAATACGCAAAACAAAAAAATACTTCCAAGACCAACGCCGCTCCTCTCCTCTTAAACCACCGCCGCTCCTCTCCTGTTCCAATCCAAATCCAGCGCCGCTCCTCTCCTCTTCCATTTCAAAACCACTGCCGCTCCTCTCCTGTTCCAATCCAAAACCAGCGCCGCTCCTCTCCTCTTCCATTTCAAAACCACCGCCGCTCCTCTCCCATTCTAATCCAAAACCAGCGCCGCTCCTCTCCTCTTCCATTCAAAAACCACCGCCGACGAGTGAAGGTGCTGCGGAGAAGTAGATTGATGGAGGAGTACAACCGATACGTGTGGCTCGCAGGCGGCGACCCTGTGAAGCTAGCTAGGATGTTGGTGATACAGTATTGGTTTGACAACCTGGAGAAATTAGCGGCGACGGTGAAAGCGATGGCCAAATATCTGGAAAAGAGCAAAAAGGAGGCGATACACCGGGAGGGAGTCGCACGGGAGTACATAGAGCTGCTCCTCTGGGCCATGGAGCAAACAGATTCACTGGATCCGATCGTGAGGCCGCGGTGGTGGGAGTATCAATCCAAGATGTAGCATCCACCCGAGATTGAAGGATCGAGCATCTACACGGTGCCGTTTGTGAGTGTGCCGTGGCAGAGCGAGCCAGTGGAGTCTTCGTCAACCGAACCCAACTGCAAGAAGAGAAAAACAGTTGGCGCGACAATGCTTCCCCGCCATCCTCTCCCTCGCCGTTCACTTCGTTCCACGGGGCGGCTGTCTGCCACCGAGGAATAGGAGGGGACTCCCCCCCGAAATAGTCTGAGGAGGAGCTTAGGGTTGTCCAGTATTTGTAGGTTGTGTTTTGTGTTTCAGATTTGAGAGTACTTTCAGATATGAATGTCTTTTGAATTTCAGATTTGCTGTATTGGGCATATGAAGTATTTTATGAATTCTAGAGATCTATTTTTAGCACTTTAAAAAATGTAGTTTCATATAAAAGTGCAGACAATGTGATTCTCAGAGAAGAAACTGCAAGTTTCCGAGGCAGAGCATTTATATTAACACGCCCTTTTCAAACAGGGATAACATCATGTTGGAACTTTTATTCATGGTCGAAAATGGAACTGTCAGCCAGTTAACATCATGCTGATCAACATTCATGCATAGCACATCTTCATATGGTGCACAGTCAAAAAGATATGCTATTTTTAAAATGCCCACACAATGTTGAGTGTGTTGGAGGTGGTGTGCGTAGATGACAATGGGCACCCCCATGTCAGAGGCAGAGGAAAAAATTTGTGGATATTTTCACTGCATCAGGTGGAATCGAACTCGGGCGGAGAAACGGTTGGGGAATGGAACTTGGCCACTGGGCTACTCCAGTACTTTTGCTAGAAATTAGGCACAACATCTACCACTACTGTAGCACGTCTATGGCCCTACCAGGTCCATGGCCGTACGCAAGCAAGTGCCTCATTGAAAAAATACTTCCTCCTAATGCTATACTGACGTTGGGGGCCACGGGTTTGTGAACGTAGTTACTAAAGGAGATAAATTTACAACAAAGTCATCGGGGAGCTGGCATGTATCATTTATTATCAGTGGGCCAACAAGTATCAGCTGGGTTGTGGGCTGCCCAGTCTAGGCTTTCTTTTTTAACATGTGCAGTCCACGACATGCTGATTTGTATTTGTTTGAGGGCCGTCATGTATCGACCGGCCTATGGCCCTCCCATCCTAGATTTTATTTGTTCTTAAACATCCGCAGCCCAATTTATGTATTTTTTTGAAGAAAACGCATAGGTCTGTTCTATTTTTCTATATAAGAATAGGAACGCCAGGTCCAACTTATGTTTCCCTTCTAACTATATTATATATACTTATATTATTTTATATGTTATTATATATTATTGTTATTATCATCATATATATTTAACAGATACTTACATATATAAGAAAAAAAATATCCCATGTATTATGAACTTATAAAAATAAATGTTTAACAATAAAATCCTGTTTTTTTTTACTTAAGGTCAACGAAAATACAGGTGATTGTGTACAAAAGCTTGGTAAGATTTAAAGGCCAATGTAAATAAAGCACTTATTATTTAAATATATTTATAACAAAATGCTCAGCCCCTGTTTATTTTTTGATAACATTGCTGTGCCCAACCCAACATTATAATTAGAACCAGCCCAGCAAAATCGTGTATTTCAAGAAAGTGCAAATGGGCTGTAATTTTTTAGGAAAAAATAAATGGGCCGCATGGACGCTACATTATTTGTTCACCCAGGCCAGCAAATTCGTGTATTTCTAGAAAGTGCAAATGGGCTGTAGTTTTCTTAGAAAAAAAATAAATGTGCCGCATGGACGCTACATTATTTGTTCACCCAGGCCAGCAAATTTGTGTATTTCTAGAAAGTGCAAATGGGCTGTAGTTTTTTTAGAAAAAAATAAATGGGCCGCATGGACGCTACATTATTTGTTCATCCAGCGCAGCGAATGGACTATAAATTCTAAAAAAATGGGTTGAATATGTGCTATATTTTTGGAGGCTGAAATATGGGCCAATAGGTCGAAGCCAACGCAAGGCGTTGTCAACTTAGTCAACAAATGATTCTGACATCGATAGCCGTTGGATTTACATCCAACGGCCGACATTCATCTTCAATCTCTCGTCTTCTTCCTCCAGCGCCGCCGGGACAAACTGCTCCCGCCTCCGGCTGCTAGTAGCTCTGCTTAGCACGCTTCGCTGCGAAGCGCTACCCCACCACCAGCCAAGCCATCCCTCCGCCCCTCCACACCTCCTGTTATTCTCCGCCAACAGCAGAACCACGCCGCACCAGAACCAGTTAATCCTCGTACACCTCTCCGTCTGTGACTCCACTGCCGCGTCTTCCCATCACCGGCTCATTGGCGTCTGGGGCCTCGCCGTCGTCCACCGCCTTGGAGCGCTCGGCGCGGCGTGGTCAACGTGGTCAACAAACGAGAGTCATCGGAAGAGGACTGTACGTGGAGAGGCTGACAGTGGGGATGCACCAGGTCCATGGACGCACACATGCAACTGCCTCCTTATTACGTGAAAATAAAATTATTCCTCCCCCACATATATCTTCTCAAGGAAGGAAGTGCCTCCTTATGCCTGCCCCTGACAGTTGGGACCCACCAACAACATCTTTGCACGCAAGGAAGTGCCTCCTTATTACGGGCAAAAAATATATGATTCTGCCCCTGACCGCTGGGACCCGCCAGCTATATATTCGCACGCAAGGAAGTGCCTCCTTGCCCTCCTTGACAGCTGGGACTCACCCTGTCGAAGTGTACGTAGCGTTGTCTGTGTACATACCGGTCGATCGGTCTGTCTGCCACGATGAACCATGGCCGAGTAAGGAGCGGTAGCAGTTCAGGCAGTCCAGTCAAAACCGTGTACACGTACGTATAGCCAGATGCCAAAAAATACGGCCACGTACGTATATACGGGTGGGGTCTCGAACGCGTACTCGCGCATACGTACGGCCAGGGCTCGTGTACATGGAGAGGCAACGGACGGCAGCAACGGCGTCCTGTTCATCGGAAGCCAACCGGCTGGGTCGGAACGGAGAAACTGCGTCGTGTTCATCGGGAGGCAACGGAATGCGTCGTGTTCATCGGGAGGCAACGGAATACGTTATGTTCATCGGGAGCCCCGGCTTGGATGGAACAGCCTGAACAAGGTCTGGTGTACTGCAGAACAGAGGAAATGGGCCTTCTGTTCGACCACGTACGGTCGAAACGGGGTCGTGTTCATCGAGAAGGGTCTGGCGTACCGCAAAACGGAGGAAACAGACTTGTGTTCGAGTGCCTACGGTCGTAACGGGGTCCTGTTGATCGGGAGGGGTGTGGCGTACCACAAAACGGAGGAAACGGACTTGTGTTGGAGCGCCTACGGTCGAAACAGGGTCCTGTTCATCCACCGTCTACTACCTCATTCCAGCCTCCACGGGATACTGTTCATCCACCGTCGACCTCCTCCAGCCTCCACAGGCTACTGTTCATCCAGCGTCCACCGACTGCTGTTCATAGAGCCTCCACGGGGTCCTGTTCATCCACCCCCAACCGGCTGGGATGCGGCGGCCGCCTCGGGGTCCTGTTCATCCAGCGGCAACGACCTACTACCACGGGGTCCTATTCATCCAACCCCCACCGAGAACTGTTCATCCACAGCCAACCAACCGGCTCGACTCACCACGTCTCGACTCGTTCTATGTACCGCACGCACGGTAGCAACGGTCACTGTTCATCGAGAGGAAACCCAACACCGACTGGCTACGTCTCGCACGGGGGCTCGACCGGCTTCAGCACGCAGCAGCAGTGATCGATCGCTCGGTTCAGTTAGCAGCAGTGAAGGAATCGCTCGGGTTTAGTCAGCAGCCAAGGGATCGATCGCTCGGGTTCAGTAAACAGCCAAGGGATCGATCGCTCGGGTTCAGTAACGTGCGATCGCTCGGGTTCAGTTAGCCAACGCCTCGCACACATGCATGTACACAAGAGAAACACGCAAACCTCCGTGCATCGCTCGGCCCCGACGACCCACCGTAACCGGGAACTCCCCGATATTTTCCTCGCCCTCGCTTCTACCACGATTTTTTCCGTCATGGACGGCCCAAAGAATGTCATACAGCTGCATCTCCGGCCTGCCCAGGACGAAAAGCCCATTTTCTGTCATGATTTTTTGTCATAGAAGTAGGAGCCCACCACATCTATGATGATATGTGCTTTTGTCACAATTATCGTCATAGAAGTGTCATAAGCATGACAATTTTTTTTTGTTCGGCCCAAAATGTCACGGATGTGTCTTTTTTTTGTAGTGAGGGTTGGATGGGCACTGGCGGTAGTTAGGGAAACTCTTTGAAAGACCATGTTTCGGTCATCTTGTTCTCAAACACCATGATGTGCGAGAACATAAAAAGAGGGATCAAATCTTGTGGGTAAAGTGCACAAAACTCTGCAGAGTTAAAATCTATTCAATTAGCCGTGGCCCCGGTTATGGACAACTTGAGCCTATGGATTTGGATCTATCTTGGAACTCTCAACACCGGACTGATAATTAATAGTGGGCAACTTATAATTATGGGCCATGAGACATCGGTTGGCGGAACCATGTCATATTAGATAACTCTGTAGTGAAGGTTCCTTGACAATCCTTTGTTATAGGAAAAAACAACTTTTCTGCAAAAACTCACACATAGAGCCACAAAGCCATATTGCATGTAGACTAGTCTTTTTCATCTGCTTTCTATTGTGATGTTGCCGGTACATTCAATGTACTGACCTATATGGTTGCAACTTGATACGTCTCCAACGTATCTATAATTTTTTATTGTTCCATGCTATTAAAGTATCATTCTTGGATGTTTTATATTCATTTACTAGCAACTTTATATCATTTTTTGGGAGTAACCTATTGACATAGTGTCGAGTGCCAGTTGCTTTTTTTTGCTTGTTTTTTACTTCGCAGAATATCCATATCAAACAAAGTCCAAATGCAACGAAACTTTTTGGAGATTTTTTCTCTGCCCAGAAGACACCAGGAGGCCCAAGATGTGCACCAGAGGGGCCCTGTGGGCCCCACTACCCACCAGGCATGCCTGGTGGGTAGTGGGGCCCACAGGCACCCCCTCCACCGCCTCTCAGCTCTATAAATACTCTAATATTCCAGAAACCCTAGGGGAGTCGTCGAAACACAATTCCAGCCGCCGCAAGTTCCAGAACTACGAGATCCAATCTAGAGGCCTTTTCCGGCACTCTGCTGGAAGGGTCAATGATCACGGAGGGGTTCTTCATCATCACCCTTGCCCCTCCGATGATGCGTGAGTAGTTCACCACAGACCTACGGGTCCGTAGGCAGTAGGTAGATGGCCTCTTCTCTCTTTTTTATCTTCAATACAATGTTCTTGGAGATCTATTTGATGTAATGACTTTTTGCGGTGTGTTTGTTGGGATTCGATGAATTGTGAGTTTATGATCAGTTCTATCCATGAATATTATTTGAGTCTTCTCTGAACTCTTTTATGCATGATCTTTATAGCCTCGTAGTTCTTCTCCGAAAGTTTGGTTTGGTTTGGCCAATTAGATTGATTTTTCTTGCCATGGGAAGAGGTGCTTTATGATGGGTTCGATCTTGCAGTGCTCAATCTCAGTGACAGAAGGAGACATGACACGCATGTATCATTGCCATTAAGGATAAAAAGATGGGTCTATTCCTACATGAATAGATCTTGTCTATGTCATGTCATCGTTCTTATTGCATTACTCCGTTTTTCCATTAACTTAATACACTAGATGCATGCTGGTTAGCGGTCGATGTGTGGAGTAATAGTAGTAGACGCAAAATCATTTTGGTCTGCTAATCTTGGATGTGATGCATATATACATGATCATTGCCTTGGATATCATCATGATTGTTCGCTTTTCTATCAATTGCCCAACAGTAATTTGTTTACCCACCGTATGCTATTTTCTCGAGAGAAGCCTCTAGTGAAATCTACGGCCCCCGGGTCTATTTCCTATCATATTGTTTTCACATCTGTTATTCCAAAAATCCAAAAATACCTTGCTACACTTTTTCTTTCTTTATTTCATTTTGTGTTTCTGCTAGATCTATTTATCCAATTTCATACAATTTAATCTATCTCAATACCGAGGAGGGATTGACAACCCCTCTTACACGTTGGGTTGCAAGTTTTTGTGGTTTGTGTGCAGGTGCTGTTTACATAGTGTTGCTTGGTTCTCCTACTGGATTGATAACCTTGGTTTCATAACTTAGGGAAATACTTACCGTTGTTGTGCTGCATCACGCTCTCCTCTTCGAGCATTACCAACGCAGATACAAGCAATCAGGAAGAATTTCTGGCGCCGTTGTGAGGATACATCATCAACATCTATCAGGTTCCTACGCACAAAGTCTCATCTCCTTGCAATTACTTTATTTGCCATTTGCCTCTCGTTTTCATCTCCCCCACTTCTAAAATGTTTTCAGAAAATCACAAAAATATTTGCCTTCTTTTTCGTTTGCCTTTTTCTCGTTTGATCTATTGTTTGCCTGTTCTGAGTCATCATCATGAGTGATTTTGGTATGGCAGAAACAGATGATGGCAGAACTCCTAAAATTGGATGTTCTGGTAATCTGGATGCTAAAACTTTTGTTTTGGGACAAGGGAATGTTATAGGAAAAGGTGCCATCCAAGAATTCTTTAATTGTGTTGGAACTTTGACTTGTGATGATGCTCCTATACTTAAAAGAACTAAAACTTATGCAGAAGCTATTTCAGCACTAGTTCTGAAACTTGAGAATAGATTTATTCGTACTCATCTTACCTTGCAAAGATTGTTTTATGAGCTACCTATTATAAAGGATGCTAGGGCTAAAAAGATAGCCACCCTTGTCCTTATGAATGAATTTGATCATATAGTGTGGGGAGCTTGCGAGATCTTTGATTTTTATGGTATGAACCGTGAAAAACTGGTGATAGATGAGATCCTTTACAATGGTGATTATGTTTTAAGACATTTGCTTGGCAATAATCAAATCTTTGATGAGAACCTTAAAAAGGAAATTCCCGTTTTGGATATGATCCAACAAGTTTTCAATGATGTTAATCAACAATATTCTTGGATTGTAGTCGGGAATCAAAGGGGATATGCAGATGGGCAAATTGATAATGCTAAAATTTCTATGGATAATGTGTTTCAAGTTATATTTGAAAAACCTCATGACAAAAACACATCTATGGAAAATAAGAAGAAAGGGGACAATACTTGAATCTATGCATTATGCCTAGCTAGGGGCATAAAACGATAGCGCTTGTTGGGAGGCAACCCAATGAATAAAATATATTTTTTCTCTTTTTTCTTTCTGTTTTTGTGTGTTGCCACAATTATGCCTCTGTTATGATTGTGTTTTTTATGTTTTAATTAGTGTTTGTGCCAAGTAATGCCTTTAGGATGGCTTGGGTGATAGTTGTTTTGATCTTGTTGGAAAACAGAAGCTTTTACATCGAGTAGCAGAATTGTTAAAAATCACTGGAGCGACCAAAAACAATGAATTTTTTACACAAGATTGATATATGAATTGTGTCTGTTGTCCTAATGTTTCAGAATTTTGGAGTTACATAAGTATGAGTAAAATTCAATTTTTTACAGACTATTCTGTTTTTGACAGATTCTGTTTTCGTTGCATTGTGTGCTTATTTTGATGAATCTATGGACTATACCGGGGGGTATTAGCCATGGTAAAGTTAGAATACAGTAGGTATAATGCAATAACAAAATATGAATGGGTTTGCAACAATACTTAAAGCAAAGATTGGTTTTCTTATACTAACGGATCTCACGAAGGTTTTTGTTATGTTTTGTGTGATTGATGTTTTCAAGTTTTGGGTGAGATCATGATGGATGAAGGAATTAGGAGTGAAAAGAGCCTAATCTTGGGGATGCCCATGGAACCCCAAGGTAATATTCAAGGATAACCAAGCAACTAAGCTTGGGGATGCCCCGGAAGGCATCCCCTCTTTCTTCTAACGACCATCGGTAATTTTACTTGGAGCTATATTTTTATTCATCACATATCATGAGTTTTGCTTAGAGCGTCTTGTATTATATGAGTCTTTGCTTGTTTTGCTTTTTAGTTTGTCACAATCATACTTGCTGGACACACCTATTTTATAGAGCCATAATTATGCTTTGATTTATTAGAATTGCTCTATGTGCTTCACTTAAATTTTTTTGAGCTATGGAATTGCTCTAGTGCTTCACTTATATCTTTTTGAGCACGGTGCTGCGTAATTTTGAAGAAATATGCTCTCATGCTTCACTTAGATTATTTTGAGAGTTAGTAATTTTGAATAAATCCTCTCATGCTTCACTTATATTATTTTGAGAGATGAAAATTTTGAAGAAATTTATGCTCTTGTTCTTCACTTAAATTTGTTTGAGAGCTTGTTAAAAGCAATGGTAATAAATGAAACTAGTCCCAAAGTGATAGATATTCAAGAGGGATAATAAAAACTATCATGAAGATCATTGGGCAATATAAATTTGATTCCTTACAATAGTTTTGCCATATGGAGATAGTAATATGTGAGACATGTTGGTGAGTAATTATGCTTTAGTAAGAATATTGGTGTTAAGGTTTGTGATTTCCTATGCAAGCATGAAAGTCAATAGTTATGCAATGAAATTACATCCTACTTGTGGTGCATTATTCGGTGTTAGTTATGTTTAATGCTCGTTCATGAGAGTTTTCATTTTTTGGTTGGTTGCTTCTCAATCTATTTGCTAGCCTTTCCTTGTACTAAGTGGGAATACTACTTGTGCATCCAAACTCCTTAAACCAAGTTGTGCCAAATGAGTCCACCGTACCTGTTGGGGAATGTTGCATGGAAAACAAAAAAAAATTCTACGGACACGCAAGATCTATCCATGGAGATGCATAGCAACGAGAGGGGAGAGTATGTCTACGTACCCTCGTAGACCGTAAAGCGGAAGCGTTTATCAACGCGTTTGATGTAGTCATACACCTTCACGATCCAACCGATCAAGTACCGAACGCACGGCACCTCAACGTTCAGCACATGTTCAGCTCGATGCCGTGTTGATCTAGCAAGACGGGCAAAGTAGTAGATGAGTTTCGGCAGCACGACGGTGTGGTGATGGTGGTGATGCAACTATCTCCGCAGGGCTTCGCCGAGCACTACGAAAGTATGACCGAGGATGAACTAGAGGGATAGGGGTGCCGCACATGGCTAGGGAGTCGTGGTCTGACTTGCCCCTCTCCCTCCACACATATATAGGTGGAAGGGGCAGAGGAGGCAGCCCTAGGGCGCCCCCAAGTGGCCGGCGTCTGCCCTAGAGGCCTGCCTAGCCGCGCCCCCCTTCCATATTTGAACATGGGGGGAAGGAAAGGGGGGTTGGCTGCCTTAGGGCGCCTCCCCTTTCCTTCCCTCCCTCCTTGGTGCATGGGTAGGGGGTGGAGGGGCGCGCTAACCCCCTTGTGGGCTGGTGTGCTTCCCCCTTTGGCCCATAAGGCCCGCCACTTACCGGTGGCCTCCCGGAACCCCTTCCGGCACTCTGATAAATACCCGGTACTTTCCAAAACCTTTCTGGTGACCAAATAGTATCGTCCTATATATCAATCTTTACCTCCGGACCATTCCGGAGCTCCTCGTCATGTCCGTGATCTCATCCGGGAGTCCGAACAACATTCGTTCACCAAATCACATAACTCATATAATACTATATCGTCAACGAACGTTAAGCGTGAGGCCCCTATGGGTTCGAGAATGATGTAGACATGACCGAGACACCTCTCCAGTCAATAACCTATAGCGGGACCTGGATGCCCATATTGGTTCCTACATATTCTATGAAGATCTTTATCGGTCGAACCTTTATGACAACATATGTAATTCCCTTTGTCTGTCGGTATGTTACTTGCCCGAGATTCGACCGTCGGTATCTTCATACCTAGTTCAATCTCGTTACCGGCAAGTCTCTTTACTCGTTCTGTAATACATCATCTCGTAACTAACTCGTTAGTCACTTTGCTTGCAAGATTCTTATGATGTGTATTACCGAGAGGGCCCAGAGATACCTCTCCGATACACGGAGTGACAAATCCCAATCTCGATTCATGCCAACTCAACAGACACCTTTGGAGATACCTGTAGAGCATCTTTATGATCACCCAGTTACGTTGTGACGTTTGATAGCACACAAGGTATTCCTCCGGTATTCGGGAGTTACATGATCTCATGGTCGAAGGAATATGTATTTGACATTAAGAAAGCAGTAGCAACAAACTGAACGATCATATGCTAAGCTAACAGATGGGTCTTGTCCATCACATCATTCACCTAATGTTGTGATCCCGTTATCAAGTGACAACACATGTCCATGGTTAGGAAACCTTAACCATCTTTGATCAACGAGCTAGTCTACTAGAGGCTTACTTGGGACACAATATTTGTTTATGTATCCACACATGTATTTAAGTTTCCGATCAATACAATTCTAGCATGAACAATAAACCTTTATCACAAATAAAAAAATATAATAACAACAACTTTATTATGGCCTCTAGGGCATATTTCCATCAGTACCTACCTATATGCGGTATTTCCATGCCGTTTCAAGTAAATTTGTATGTGCCAACTCTAATTTCCAAAATGAATTCCCTTTTTGTGTGCCCGTACTACTCATGAAGCGGCAGGGGGTGGCCAATATTTTTCCATGCTAGACATGTTATTCTCAAGATGAGTGTTTATTCACTTGTCATTACACGAGAGTGTGGCCGGTAATAGGGATGCCCAGTCTCGAATTGAAAAAGAAATTTACTTTATGTTGTCAATAATAAATTCCTTGGAAAGTGTTGGTATGGAAAGCACCCGTGGATATGGCTAGCCATGGATTGTGAAAGAATGGTGGAAAAAGGAATAAACTTTATTTTATGTTTGGGAACCGCCTATGATGTATCTAGCATGGAAAGTATTGGGAATTCTCGGTCGTTTTTGTTAACGGGAAAAGCATGCCTCTCAAAACAATTTTATCTCTCACTTTAAGCTTTGAGCTCTGGCACCTCTACAAATCTATGCTTCCCTCTGCGAAGGGCCTATCTATTTACTTTTATGCAATTTTTATTTTTATTGAGTCTCCATCTTCTATTATAAAGCACCAACTAGGGAGCACTATTATCATGCTTGAGCATTGGATGTAGCTAATATTTGAGTGTGTTTCATGAATGGATCAATGATTGAGCATAATGGGCTAGGGATAGCTTTCTTTAGTGTTGATATTTTGAAAGACATGGTTGCATGTTGATATGCTTGAGTATTAAGGTCTTCATGTCAAATTATAGACTATTGCTTTGAATCATCTAAAGTCCAAATGTCCATGCTACAAAAGAAAAGAATATGTGATAAATATGATGGGTAGCATTCCACGTCAAAAATTCTGTTTTTATCATTTACCTACTCGAAGATGAGCAGGAATTAAGCTTGGGGATGCTGATACGTCTCCAACGTATCTATACTTTTTGATTGTTCCATTCTATTAAAGTATCACTCTTGGATGTTTTATTTTCATTTACTAGAAACTTTATATCATTTTTTGGGACTAACCTATTGACATAGTGGCCAGTGCCAGTTGCTGTTTTTTGCTTGTTCTTTTACTTCACAGAATATCCATATCAAACGAAGTCCAAATCCAGTGAAACTTTTTGGAGATTTTTTTCTGCCCAGAAGACACCCAGGAGGCCCAAGATGTGCACCAGAGGGGCCCTGTGGGGACCACTAGGCACCAAGGCGCGCCCTGGTGGGTAGTGGGGCCCACAGTGTCAGTGCAACAAACCCCCAGGTGTGTTGCCCGGACTGTACACAGTCTCAAGAGCAAGGTTACGACATTCAAGACAAGGCCAAGCAGAATAGATGGCTCTTTGAGAAATCAAAGGGCGGATCAAGAAGACCAAGACCAACCAAACAAGCAAGATATCACTAAGGAAAAACCTCCCTTGCCGAGTAGGCGAGCCTGGCGGGGTCGAGGTTACCTTTGTCGCTCCAAAACCACAAGAACCGTTCCTGCTATACTTAGCAGCAACCAATCAAGTGGTCAGCGCAGCGCTGGTGGTGCAGCGGGAAGTAGATGAAGAAGTAGCTGCAATTGTCGTCCCCTCTGGAGAAGGAAGTGAACTCGCCCCGGCAAGGTCAGAGGCAGATCAGAACACGGAGGAGCAGGGTAATGGAGACAGCTCCAAGGTTGCGGCAAGGAAGAAAGTGGTGTAGCGGCCAGTGTACTTCGGCAGCTCCCTGTTGCAGGGGGCTAGGTTGAGGTACTCTGGCATGCAAAAGTTGATTTTTGGCCTCATCATGGCCTCAAGGAAAGTACGCCACTACTTCCAAGCCCACGAGATCACAATTGTCACCCGCTTCCCCTTGCAACGCATACCGAGGAACCCTGAGGCCACTGGCAGGATAGTGGAATGGGCTTTGGAGTTATCCAACTTTGGTTTGAAGTTCGAGAGCATGTCAACCATTCAGAGCAGAGCACTGGCAGAGTTTATTGCGGAATAGATGCCTACCCCTGACGAAGACGTGTTGGAGACAGTTATCCCCGGCAAGGAAGCGCCCCAAGAATGGATCATGTACTTTGATGGTGCCTTCTCCCTACAAGGTGTAGGAGCTGGCGTGCTTCTTGTTTCTCCCTCTGGGGAGCACCTCAAGTACGTGGTTCAAATGCATTTCCCCCGGGAGAAGGTTACCAACAATACAGCAGAATATGAAGGACTCCTTGCCGGGCTCAGGATCGCAACAGAACTGGGAATCAAGAAGTTGATCATTCATGGAGATTCGCAACTTGTGGTGAGGCAAGTGAACAAGGATTATCAAAGCCCATTGATGGAGGCATACATCGAGGAAGTGAGAAAGTTGGAGGAGCGCTTTGACGGATTGCAAACAGAGCACATACCGCGTGCGGAAAACAGCATTGCTGATCATCTGTCAAAGTGCGCTGCGCAAAAACTCCCTGTGGAACCAGGGACTTTTGTTCTCCATCTGACTCAACCCTCTGTATCCCCGGCAACAATGGCTAGGAAGAGGAGGAAACTGGACTCTGGCAGGCCTCTCCCGACAGAGCCCTCTGAGGTCCCCGACAGAGAGCTTGGCGGGAACAACTCCCCTTCGAACGGTGAGCTGCACCCTCCTGCCAAACTACCAATCTCTGCGGTCGAGGAGTGCGCTCCCACGAATGAGGAGGTGCCGCTGGTCCTCGTTGCCGAGCCTCAGGCTCCAACTTGGGCGCGGCACATAGTCCATTTCCTCCAAACAGGAGAACTTCCCAAAGAGTAAGAAGCTGAAAGAGTAGCCCGGAGGGCCAGTATGTATTAGTTCGTTGATGACACGCTATACAGAAGAAGGCCCAACTGAGTGAAATTGAAGTGCATTTGCCAGGAAGAAGGAAAGGAACTGTTGGCAGAGATACACAAGGGTATATGCGGCTCCCACATTGGATCGAGGGCCCTGGTTGGAAAAGCCTTCCGGCAAGGTTTTTACTGGCCCACGACCCTCCAAGATGCAATTGAGCTAGTCACAAAATGTGAAGCCTACTCGTTCCACTCCAAGAATATCCATCAGCCTGCTCAATCTCTCCAGACGATCCCTTTGTCATGGCCCTTCTCGGTCTGGGGGCTCGACATCTTGGGCCCCTTCCCCCGTGCTACATGGGGCTTTGAGTTCTTGTTCGTCACTATCGACAAGTTCACAAAGTGGCCAGAGGTGGAGCCCGTGAGGAAGGTGACCGCATAGTCAGCTATCAAGTTCTTGAAAGGATTGGTGTGCCGTTTCGGAGTACCTGCCAGGATCATCACTGACAATGGCACCCAATTCACAAGCCGCGCCTTCATGCAATACGTTCATGCCCTCGGAAGCAAAGTCTTGTTTGCCTCTGTTGCCCATCCCAGAAGCAACGGACAAGCTGAGAGGGCAAACACTGAAGTGCTACAAGGACTCAAGACAAGAACATTTGATAGGCTGCAGAAGTGCGGTAGGTGATGGATCAACGAGCTGCCGGTGGTTCTTTGGTCCCTCCGTACGACACCAAATCAAGCTACTGGGCAGACTCCCTTCTTCCTAGTCTATGGGGCAGAAGCAGGTATCCCCACTGAACTCATATACGGATCACCTCGAGTGCTTGCCTACGATGAAGTAGTGCAGGAACAGCACCGGCGTGATGACGTTGTGCTACTTGAGGAGAACCGTCTCCGAGCTGCTACGTGTGCTGCACGCTACCAGCAAGCCCTGTGTCGCTATCACAGCCACAGGGTTCATGCCCTGAGCCTTGAGGAAGGCGACCTTGTCCTTAGGTATGTTCAGTCCGCCAAGGGTGCAAACAAGTTGACGCCGAAGTGGGAAGGCCCTTACCGGGTAGTACGAGTCACCAGACCCGACGCAGTCCGTCTGGAGACTGGAGATGGCATTCAGTTGCAAAACTCATGGAACATTGACCATCTCCGTAAGTTCTACCCGTAAGGCGCGGCTGCTGGGCCCTGCCCGGCAGCCACCCTTTTGTACAAGCCTTGCCGATGTTGCATGTAACCCTTTGTACAAAGCCAGGCGTAGACCCTGAGCAACAGATGAATAAACGAAGCTCTGGGCCCCCCCGACAAGATTGCATGCATGCATAAGCATATCATGAGCATAGCATGATCATGTAGATGAGGGCGCATGTAGCACTGTTTTCATCTACACTAAGTTGCAGGTTCTTGCCGTGGACTTGGTCCCGAAGAGAAGAAATGGAGACAAGCCTACACAACAATCCCCGGCAAGCCAAACAGATAAGGTTCTTCTTATCCATACCTGTTCTGTAAGGTAAAAACTTGTGCATATGAAAACCTCGCTACCTTCGAAACATAGGTGCTCCCATCCTTTGTCGCAGTTGCCTTTGATGGAGAGGGTTCGATGAGGGGCTGGTCCCTTTTTATAGTTTATGCCCGGCAGGCCTTGCCCCACGGTAGCAAACTAAGGGTACCGGCAGGATAGTTTGCCGGGGGAAAACTTGTTTACTTGAATGTATAGAGGCACCTCACCTCTGCATGGACATGATACATGCACAAGTACCCGACAAGGCTTGTCTTTTTCATTAATATGCTGATAAGCAAGTACATATCTTACAGAACGCAAAAATGGATAAAGAAGATTACATGATTTAGACTAAAGTTTGGCAAATGCCTACATGTTTTAGACTTAAAAAAGATAAGTGCCCCATAATGCCTTTGCTCTATCCTCCTCCTCCGTGGAATCGCAGGGGGAGACGAAGAAGATGGAGGGAAGACTTGAATGGGATTCGACGCCTCCCCAGGATCAGGAGGACACCGCTCCTGGGTTGGGAGGAAGGAACCAGAGGGCAGGTGCAGATAGTGGTGCTGCCGGGGCCCAGCCAGTGATGATGGTGCTGCCGGCAATCATGCCACGTTGGAGCAGTCATCCCTGCTCTTGACACGTCGTGGGTTGCCGCCACCCTCCTCGTCACTGCCGCTCAAAGAGGCACGCCCACCGTTGCTCAAACCACCGATATGGCGACCAGGGCAGATGCCAAGCGCTCCGGAGGACCCCACAGAGAGCATGGCCGTCTCCTCCGACCCGAGGCTAGAAGAATACTATCCCCTTGAGAAGCATGCACAAGCACAAGAATACCGCCCGTGTGCGAAGCAAGCGGTCCGCCGAGGGAGGAGATCTGCCGTAACCAATGACGAACCACCCCCGCGATCTCCTGCACGCGGCGAGCGTTCTTTTCCGCGGTTTTCCTTCATCGTCTGGGCGAAGAAGGGATAGGCCACGGGCGACTATCACACTTTGTGCCCACTATGAGCTCCGACGCGGTGTCGCCTACAAGACCCCTCACCAAGGTTGGGACCGTGGGCGGCTCGGCGATGAGCATGACGGAGCCGCTACCTCCGACGCTGCCACCGCGCCGCCCGCGCACCCACCCAGAGCCTTTCTTACCCACACCGAGCATAGGACTGCCACTCCAGGCCGGAAGCTTTGTGTGGGAATGGGAAGGAGACCCTACCTCAACAGAGGCGCAGCCGCATCCTTCTTGGGAAGAAGGGGGAAAAGATGCGTGGAATTAGCCCCTCGCCCGCTTCCCTTTTTATAGAAGAATGTGGCTGGGGGCTGACTTCACGCCGCGTGGCAGAAGACATGGCCGGGAGGGGAGGCTGATCCCTCGGTAGGTAATCGCCCCTCTCCATCAATCCAAGGAAGACTGAGCCCTTGCCATGACTCTCCCTCCTGTACCACGCGCCTCCGTCACCTACCCCACTCAATGCATGCAGCGTACGTGACAAATGATAAGGACGTGGTGGGAGGAGTGAATTGGCAGTTACTCCCCCGTGCGTTAAAGTCATTCACGGGCCATTACAAAGGTGGTGGCCCCATTGCAATTGGCATCATGCGACACGCGGGAAAACCGGAAACTGACTCAGAGATAGGTTAATGAAGAAGCAAAGAAGATCTCAAAGGATGAGCTACCGCAACCCGCTCACCTACGTAGTAGACAGGGCCTACCCCGACGATGCTTGGCAGCGCGTTCCGGCCAGGCCTGGGGGCTCCTGTCGGTGCAACAAACCCCCAGGTGTGTTGCCCGAACTGTACACAAGCTCAAGAGCAAGGTTACAACATTCAAGACAAGGCCAAGCAGAAGAGATGGCTCTTTGAGAAATCAAAGGGCGGATCAAGAAGACCAAGACCAACCAAACAAGCAAGATATCACTAAGGAAAAACCTCCCTTGCTGGGTAGGCGAGCTTGGCAGGGTCGAGGTTACCCCATGACAAGCCTCAAGACTCCCCCGGCAGGCTTGCCGAGGACGCCAAGGGTGGATTACCCCGCTAAAGCTCCACCGCTCCACCTCACAACAACGCAAGTCACCCATCGGTGCGGTGTCGAGCCCCCAAGTGACTAAGTGGCTGTTATTTGGTACGTGGCAGGCCATTTCTGAGGAAGATCATCCCTAAATGACACCCTTCCAGGCGACATGTCACACGGACAGGCGAAAAGGTGGCTGAATGGCACGACAAGGCTTGCCGAGCTACACAACGATGTGACACTAAGAGGTGCATTTAATGCGCCCTGACCTGTCCACAGAGTTAGTTATGATAGCACTGTGGCTATCTAATCATTGGATAAATGACTGTTTTGCCATTGTGGTAACCCCTTGACCTATAAAAGGAGGGCCGTGGCTACCTTAGAAAGGATTCGGACCCTTGTACGCTCGTACGCGCGTAGCTGCTCCCGCCCCGAGGCGACCTTGCCAGGCTAGAGCGCTGCGTTTCCACCACGGTCCTTCCATCAATCCACCAAAGCAGGAGTAGGGTTTTACGCCTCGCGGCGGCTCGAACCTGGGTAAAATTCCCCTGTCGTCATTGCCGTGCTGCTCTGTGCTTTCCGCTCTTTGTGCAATGCGCTCTTCCCCCTTGCCGAACCACAAGGGGGCGATGGCCCCATAGGTGGCCGTGTGATACCACGACACACAGGCAACCCCTCCATCGCCTCTTAGCTCTATAAATACTCTAATATTCTAGAAACCCTAGGGGAGTCGTCGAAACACAATTCCAGCCACCGCAAGTTCCAGAACCACGAGATCCAATCTAGAGGCCTTCTCCAGCACTCTGCCAGAGGGGTCAACAATCACGGAGGGGTTCTTCATGAGCACCCTTGCCCCTCCGATGATGCGTGAGTAGTTCACCACAGACCTACGGGTCTGTAGGTGGTAGCTAGATGGCTTATTCTCTCTTTTTGATCTTCAATACAATGTTCTCCTCGATGTTCTTGGAGATCTATTTGATGTAATGACTTTTTGCCGTGCGTTTGTTGGGATCCGATGAATTGTGGGTTTATGATCAGTTCTATCCATGAATATTATTTGAATCTTCTCTGAACTCTTTTATGCATGATCTTTATAGCCTCGTATTTCTTCTCCGAAACTTTGGTTTGGTTTGGCCAACTAGATTGACTTTGCTTGCCATGGGAAGAGGTGCTTTGTGATGGGTTCGATCTTGCGGTGCTCAATCTCAATGACAGAAGGAGACATGACATGCATGTATCGTTGCCATTAAGGATAAAAATATGGGGTCTATTCCTACATGAATAGATCTTATCTACATCATATGCTATCGTTCTTATTTCATTACTCCATTTTCCCATGAACTTAATACACTAGATGCATGCTGGATAGCAGTCGATGTGTGGAGTAATAGTAGTAGATGCAGAATCGTTTCGGTCTACTAATCTTGGACGTGATGCCTATATACATGATCATTGCCTTGGATATCGTCATGATTATTTGCTTTTTTATCAATTGCCCAACAGTAATTTGTTTACCCACCGTATGCTATTTTCTCGAGAGAAGCCTCTAGTGAAATCTACGGCCCCCGGGTCTATTTCCTATAATATTGTTTTCAGATCTATTATTCCAAAAATCCAAAAATACCTTGCTGCACTTTTTCTTTCTTTATTTTATTTTGTGTTTTTGCTAGATCTATTTATCCAATCTCATACAATTTAATCTATCTCAATACCGAGGAGGGATTGACAACACCTCTTAAGCATTGGGTTGCAAGTTTTTGTGTTTTATGTGCAGGTGCTGTTTACATAGTGTTGGTTGGTTCTCCTACTGGATTGATAACCTTGGTTTCATAACTGAGGGAAATACTTACTGTTGCTGTGCTGCATCATCCTCTCCTCTTCGGGGAATTACCAACGCAGATACAAGCAATCACAACTTATCATGTTGCAGATATTTCTATGATGAGTAAGAGTTAGGATATAGGGTTACGGTCTATACTCAACTTGCCGTTGGCATTGATGGGACTCCACACCCTTATTGATTCATTTTCGTTGTGATAAATAAGGTATACTCTAGATCTATGGTATTTATTTTTACATGTGATGTTATGGTATTTCATCGAAGTACTGTGTGTGTCAGCATACTGATCCAGGGATGGCATAGAAAGCACAGATACTTGACCGTGTTGGGCCAGGTCGCTACAGAGATGGTATCAGAGCACATGTTGACTGTAGGACATGACCCTAGAAAATGGCTTAGTAATAGGAAGACCCTGATAGGAACAACTTTTATTTTATACTACTCTCGTAACCCCTGAATTCTTTTACTAAACTTTCCTTATTTCAAATTATAGATGGAGAGCTACATTCTGAACGAAAGAGAGCACTACGAGGATGTTCGTGGAGGCCCATTCCTTGTGGAGATTGTCAGACTGCTGAAGCTGCCGTTACCTGAGATCAATGTATCTAAAAGGAAGTCTTGATCATGGGGAGTCAAGACTCAAGTTTTTGGTCGTAAAGAAGACCCCAAGACTAGAGACATCACCTATGGGACGTCAAATCATGACTGTGATATGGGCATAAACACTACTATCCATGATGCTATTGCACGCTTATGATATCTTCATCGTGCTGAGCTAGGCAAACACTACCTTGGAAGGGATGGATGGCAGAAGATTGATGGAGCAACTATTGCCCTGACGAATGAGCAGAAGATGAAGTTTTCACCTTTGTTGGTGTATAACCAGGATCTGGAACAGTACATCAAGAATCCTCAGATGGACCTGCTGGAAGCCTTATTTGACAAGGAAGCACTATGTGAAGAGCTCAAGACTAAGAAGCTAAAGGTAGCCAAGCTGGAGGAGCAAAATCTTGAGATCCAGAAGATATGTCAGGAACTGAAGGGTAGTCGGACTATGGCTCATGCCAAAGATGTTGAGATCCAGAAGCTCAAGACCCAACTCCAAGATATACAGGGACGTCACAAGAAACTCTGCGTCAACAGGGATGATCTAGCAGAAGAATTTGAGGAGATCAAGTCCATGCAAAAGAAGCCCAATGGAGACAAGGGTCAAATCCAGGATAAGCTAGCTTAGTAGTAGCCCCACCATGAGAGAATAAAGGTAAATGTTTTGTGATTAAAGTATCTGACCATACCAACTTATGTGGGTGGCGATACTATAGGATTGATTGAATAAATGAATGTTAGGTTGTTTTTATCTTTTGTGCTTATTGAGTGGTTGGATAGATTATATCTTAAGTTACAACTTTTGTAGGATAGCATTAAAACAACCCTGAGAGATGTAAGGTACGGAAGAGTAACAGAAGGCCTTCATATGGGAGAAGCATTAGGAATTGGAAACTCCCGAGCATTGAAGACCTGAAGTAATGGAGACTTGGTAACGAAACCATAGTAAACGGTAGAAACCTTGAGCTAGGAATTGTTTGTTGATTGTGGGTGGGTATTTCTCTCTCTATCTCACCCAGACCAAAGCCTTGAACCAATGGACAAGTTGATGATACGTCTCCAACGTATCTATAATTTTTGAATGTTCCATGATGTTATATTATCATTCTTGGATGTTTTACAATCATTTTATATCATTTTTTGGTACTAACCTATTGACATAGTGCCCAGTGCCAGTTGCTGTTTTCTGCATGTTTTTTACATCGCAGGAAATCAATACCAAACGGAGTCCAAACACAGCGAAACTTTTTGTGGATTTTTTTGGACCAGAAGACATCCAGTGGGCCGGAGAAGCACCTGGGGGGGGGGTGCTCCGAGGGGAGCACAACCCACCAGGGTGTGCCTGGAGGCCCAGGCGCGCCCCGGCGGGTTGTGCCCACCTCGGGAGCCCCCCGCACCGCCTCTTTGCTCTATAAATACCCCAATATTCCAGAAACCCTAGGGGAGTCGAAGAAAATCAATTCCCGCCACCGCAAGTTCCAGAACCACCAGATCCAATCTAGACACCACCACGGAGGGGTTCATCATCCTCATTGGTGCCTCTCCGATGATGCGTGAGTAGTTCATTGTAGACCTTCGGGTCTGTAGTTAGTACCTAGATGGCTTTCTCTCTCTCGTTTGATTCTCAATACAATGGTCTCTTGGAGATCTATTTGATGTAACTCTTTTTTGCGGTGTGTTTGTTGGGATCCGATGAACTTTGAGTTTATGATCAGATCTATCTTTCTATCCATGAAAGTTATTTGAGTCTTCTTTGATCTCTTATATGCATGATTGCTTATAGCCTCGTATTTCTTCTCCGATATTTCGGTTTTGTTTGGCCAATTTGATCTATTTATCTTGCAATGGGAAGAGGTGCTTTGTGATGGGTTCGATCTTACGGTGCTTGATCCCAGTGACAGAAAGGGAAACGACACGTATGTATCGTTTCCATTAAGGATAACAAGATGGGGTCTATTTCTACATAAATAGATCTTGTCTACATCATGTCATCGTTCTTATTGCATTACTCCGTTTCTCCATGAACTTAATACACTAGATGCATGCTGGATAGCGGTCGATGTGTGGAGTAATAGTAGTAGATGCAGGTAGGAGTCGGTCTACTAATCTTGGACGTGATGCCTATATAATGATCATTGCCTGGATATCATCATGATTATTTGAAGTTCTATCAATTGCCCAACAGTAATTTGTTTCCACCATTTGCTATTTTTCTCGAGAGAAGCCACTAGTGAAAACTACGGCCCCCGGGTCTCTTCTTTAATATATTTGCCTTCAAGATCTATTTTGCTATTCGCTCTTTTATTTATTTGCAACTTTTATTTTCAGATCTATTTATCCAAAAACCCAAAAATACCTCGCTGAATTTTATTTGCTTTTATTTGCATCTTTCAATCTACTATAATTTTGTCTATCTCGTTACCCGAAAGGGATTGACAACCCCTTTAACACGTCGGGTTGCAAGTATTTGTTCTTTGTGTGCAAGAGCTGTTTACGTGGTGTTGCGTGGTTCTCCTACTGGTTCGATAACCTTGGTCTCATCACTGAGGGAAATACCTACCGTCGCTGTGCTGCATCATCCCTCCCTCTCCGGGGAAAAACTGACGTATTTGTAGCAGACATCAAGAGGAGTTTCTGGCGCCGTTGCCGAGGAGACATCATCAACATCAACCAGGTTCCTAATCACAAATCTCATTTCCTTGCAATTTACATTATTTGCCATTTGCCTCTCATTTTCCTCTCCCCCACTTCACAAAAAATTTCCGTTTTATTCGCCCTCTTTTTTGTTCGCCGTTTTCTCATTAGATCTGTTTTTTGTGTGCAATCTTGTTGACTACTTTTTGTCGTTATGGATAGTTCTTCCTCTATTGCGTACACCCCCGAGAATGAGGTTCTTAACTTTAAACAAAGGGGAGGGGAGAATTTAAAAGATGCTTGGTATAGGATTTGCAATGCTCATAATAGATCTATCTGTAAGCAATCTACCATTGTTCTTCTTTGCTGTTTTTATGTGGGCATCACCACTTGGTATAGATTCGTCCTTGATATGATTACCGGTGGAATTTTTTTGATGTGTCCCTCTCTTGATGCTTTTAATGCTATGGGAAATTTAGTGGGTTCTCCACCACTTATGATTAATGAAACAACTTTGACTCTCGAACATGTTATGGAAAGACTAGATGCTATTGAAAAGAAAATGCTTACCAAAGAACATATTGAAAACTTAGATAAAAAGATGCATAATTTTGCTACTAAAATTGTCTCAAAAGTGGGAGAAGTTTTTAAGTTGTTAAAAGAAAAGGGGACTGTAATTCATGAAAGAATTGAAGAAAGCCCGTCTAGGATTGTTAAACTGGAAGAAATCTTTAGTAATCTAAGTACGGCTTTTGCTTCCGCCAAAACTCCCATAAAATTTGGCAAGACTACCCAAGTTACTAAAAACAAGGGTGCAACTTCTAGTAATGATAAAGGAGATCTTAAGATGATTAGTATCCATCCCGATTTTTATTGAAGTGATAAGAGATCCTTTTTGCAAGAATGAATTTTTCAATCTCGTGCCTAGAAGTATTGTCGTTGAGAATTTATATGCTAAATCCTTGAAGAATTCTAAGTGTTTGATTGAGGAGTTGGAGGACAAAGTTGACAACACTTAGATCTTTTGCGTTATGCCTAGCTAGGGGCGTAAAACGATAGCGCTTGTTGGGAGGCAACCCAACTTGTATCTTTTTGCTTTTTGGTTTTCTTGCTGTTTTCAATAAAATACCCAATTATGTCTCTGGTTAGATGTGTTTTTGTGGTTTAAATTAGTGTTTGTGCCAAGTAAAGCCTTTGGGATAGCTTTTGTGATAGTTGATTTGATCTTGTTGGAAAACAGAAACTTTTGTGTCCAGTAAAACAATTTTGAAAATTCATAAAAGAGAAGAAAAATTCTCAATGTTTTTACACAAGATTTATATAATAATTTCCTATGTTTTCCTAATTTTTCAGAATTTTTAGAGTTAAATAAGTATGATAAAAATTCATATCTTTTCAGACTGTTCTGTTTTTGACAGATTCTGTTTTCTTTGCGTTGTGTGCTTGTTTTGATGATTCTATGGTTTTCTTTGAAGAGTTTTTGCCATAGAAAAGTTATAATACAGTAGATATAATTCAAGAACAAAATTTTAATGGGTTTTCTATAGTACTTAAAGTAAAGATTGGTTTTCTTATACTAATGGATCTCACGAAGGTTTTGTTGAGTTTTGTGTGATTGAAGTTTTCAAGTTTTGGGTGAGATTACGATGGATGAAGGAATAAGGATTAGCAAAAGGCTAAGCTTGGGGATGCCCGAGGCACCCCAAGATAATATTCAAGAAGTATCAAGCAACTAAGCTTGGGGATGCCCCCGAGTGGCATCCCCTCTTTCTTCTAATGACCATCGGTATTTTACTTGGAGCTATATTTTTATTCATCACATATTATGAGTTTTGCTTGGAGCGTCTTGTATGATATGAGTCTTTGCTTGTTTTGCTTTTTATTTTAAGTCTTGAATCCTTGCTGGACACACCTTTTTGGGAGAGCCAAAAATTATGCTATGCTTGCTCCTATGCTTCACTTAAATTTTTATGAGCTATGGAATTGCTCTAGTGCTTCACTTATATCTTTCTGAGCACGGTGTGCTTTGTTATTTTTTGAAGAAATGCTCTCATGCTTCACTTAGATTTATTTGGGAGTTAGTAAAATTTTGAAGAAATTCTCTCTTGCTTCACTTAGATTAATTTAAGAGAAAAAATATTATGCTCATGTTCTACACTTATATTTGTTTGAGCTTATTAAAAGCAACATATAAAACTAGCCCCAAAGTGATAGATATCCAAGAAGGATATAATAAAAACTTTCATGAAGATCATTGGAAAAAATAAACTTGATTCTTAGTAATAGTTTTGAGATATGATGATGGTGATATGTGAGTCATGTTAATGAGTAATTATGCTTTAGTAAGAATATTGGTGTTAAGGTTTGTGATTCCCTATGCAAGTACGAAAGTCAATAGTTATGCAATGAAATTATATCATACTTATGGTGCAGTATTCGGTGTTACTTATGCTTAATGCTTGCTTACGAGATTATTCATTTCTTGGTCGGGCGCTTCTCAATCTTTTTGCTAGCCTTCATTTGCACCAAGTATGATCACTACTTGTGCATCCAAAACCCTTTAAACCAGTTTTGCCATATGAGTCCACTATACCTACCTATATGCGGTATTTCCGTGCCGTTCTAAGAAAATTTGTATGTGCCATCTCTAATTTTCAAAATAAATTTCTCTTTTGTGTGCTCGTACCGCTCGCGAGGCGGTGAGGGGTGGCCGATATTTTCCATGCTAGATGTGTTATTCTCACGATGAGTGTTTATCCACTTGTCATTGCACAAGAGTACGACAAAGGTATTAGGGATGCCCAGTCCCGAAATGAAAAATGAATTTACTTTATGTTGTCAAATAATAAATTCCTTGGAAAGTGTTGGTATGGAGGGCACCCGTGGATACGGCTAGCCATGGAAAGTGAAAGAAATGGTGGAAAAAGGAATAAACTTTATTTTCTGTTTGGGAACTGCCTATGATATATCTAGCATGGAAAGTGTTGGGAGCCCTAACTCGTTTACGTTGGTGAGAAAAGTATGCCTCTCAAAATGTTTTTATCTCTCAATTTAAGCTTTGAGCTCTGGCACCTCTACAAATCCCTACTTCCCTCCGCGAAGGGCCTTTCTTTTACTTTAAGCAATTTTTATTTTTAATTTGAGTCTCCATCTTCTCTTACAAAGCACCAACTAAGGGGCACTATGATCGTACTTGAGCATTGGGTGTAGCTAATATTCGAGTGTGTTTCATGAATAGATCAATGATTGAGCATGACGGGCTAGGGATAACTTGCTTTAGCGTTGATATTTTGAAAGACATGGTTGCTTGTTGATATGCTTGAGTATTTAAGTTATCATGTCAAAACTATACTATTGCTTTGAACCATATAAAAGTCCAAATGTCCATGCTATTAAGAAAAGAATATGTGATGAACATGTTAGGCAGCATTCCACATCAAAAATTCTATTTTTATCATTTACCTACTCGAGGACGAGCAGGGATTAAGCTTGGGGATGCTGATACGTCTCCAACGTATCTATAATTTTTGATTGTTCCATGCAGTTATATTATCATTCTTGGATGTTTTACAATCATTTTATAATCATTTTTTGGTACTAACCTATTGACATAGTGCCCAGTGCCAGTTGCTGTTTTCTGCATGTTTTTTACATCGCAGGAAATCAATACCAAACGGAGTCCAAACGCAGCGAAACTTTTTGTGGATTTTTTTTGGACCAGAAGACATCCAGTGGGCCGGAGAAGCACCTGAGGGGTGCTCCGAGGGGAGCACAACCCACCAGGGCGCGCCTGGAGGCCCAGGCGCGCCCCGGTGGGTTGTGCCCACCTCGGGAGCCCCCCGCATCAACTCTTTGCTCTATAAATACCCCAATATTCCAGAAACCCTAGGGGAGTCGATGAAAATCAATTCCAGCCACCGCAAGTTCCAGAACCACCAGATCCAATCTAGACACCATCACAGAGGGGTTCATCATCCTCATTGGTGCCTCTCCGATGATGCGTGAGTAGTTCATTGTAGACCTTCGGGTCCGTAGTTAGTAACTAGATGGCTTTCTCTCTCTCGTTTGATTCTCAATACAATGGTCTCTTGGAGATCTATTTGATGTAACTCTTTTTTGCAGTGTGTTTGTTGGGATCCGATGAACTTTGAGTTTATGATCAGATCTATCTTTTTATCCATGAAAGTTATTTGAGTCTTCTTTGATCTCTTATATGCATGATTGCTTATAGCCTCGTATTTCTTCTCCGATATTTCGGTTTTGTTTGGCCAACTTGATCTATTTATCTTGCAATGGGAAGAGGTGCTTTGTGGTGGGTTCGATCTTACGGTGCTTGATCCCAGTGACAGAAAGGGAAACGACACGTATGTATCGTTGCCATTAAGGATAACAAGATGGGGTCTATTTCTACATAAATAGATCTTGTCTACATCATGTCATCGTTCTTATTGCATTACTCCGTCTCTCCATGAACTTAATACACTAGATGCATGCTGGATAGCGGTCGATGTGTGGAGTAATAGTAGTAGATGCAGGCAGGAGTCGGTCTACTAATCTTGGACGTGATGCCTATATAATGATCATTGCCTGGATATTGTCATGATTATTTGAAGTTCTATCAATTGCCCAACAGTAATTTGTTTCCACCGTTTGCTATTTTTCTCGAGAGAAGCCACTAGTGAAAACTACGGCCCCCGGGTCTCTTCTTTAATATATTTGCTTTCAAGATCTATTTTGCTATTCGCTCTTTTATTTATTTGCAACTTTTATTTTCAGATCTATTTATCAAAAAACCCAAAAATACCTCGCTGAATTTTATTTGCTTTTATTTGCATCTTTCAATCTACTACAATTTTATCTATCTCGTTACCCGATAGGGATTGACAACCCCTTTAACACGTCGGGTTGCAAGTATTTGTTCTTTGTGTGCAGGAGCTGTTTACGTGGTGTTGCGTGGTTCTCCTACTGGTTCGATGACCTTGGTCTCATCACTGAGGGAAATACCTACCGTCACTGTGTTGCATCATCCCTCCCTCTCTGGGGAAAAACCGACGTAGTTCTAGCAGACATCAGCTGACCACAAAACCTTTTCTGGAGACAATGATATTTCACCCAAGGAGATAGCTACCTTATTCTGAGTTCCCCTTTTATCTTACAACTGTAGATGATGACTGATAGAGGCGAAGGTGTCCCATCTTTCGATGAGATGGTGATTATCGTTTTCGGAGGAGTAGACTTTGACGATCTGACTATGAATGTGCGAGGACGTCACGCCTTAGCAATCGCTAAACCAACTCCGAGAGGTTATTGACCACATCGAAGCATGATCAACTTGACCACGAGGGCCTGTTTCCTGCAAGCAAACGAAGAACTAGCAAGAACCTGAGATTGCAATCTGGATATTGCGAATATAAGATGAAAGCTTTATTGATCAAGGTGGGGTTCTGTGACGTCTTGGTCTGGTCGTTGAACACAAACGAAGTACGTGAAGTTGCAGCTATGGCGAACTTTTAATCTAAAAAAAACCCAAAGTCTAAACGACGCCCTAATGGCTGTATATATGGAGGAGTAGGGGGAATCTCGTGACCCCTCGTAGGAGGGGTCCGAAACCAACCCTAACTTTGTTTCCCAACACATACAGACTCTAAAAACATCCTATACTTAAGTATTTCAAAATTACATGGGCCTGGCCCAATAATAAGGTGATGCAGCACCTATAATAGCCTCTGGACGAAATTTGTGAAGTGGCATCTTGTATATTTCGTCCAAGCCTTCATGCACTCATTATGGTGGCTTCAAAGTCCTGAAATCATCACTTGAAACTTCGTTCTTGTTCCCCTTGTGCATGCCATTATCTCCATGCTTGTTCTTGCTCCAATGTTCATCCTTCTTGTCCAAGCTAGGCCCTTCGTTTGTAAGCAAAACAAATGTATCCAATTTAGGCAGCACCATATTCTCATGAACATTAGAATCATTACCAAGAAACGAAAGTACCTGGTAATTTAATTGGCGTGCGCGAGCTCTAGTAATTGGTCCAGTATGTATAGCAGCAGGGGTTGTGGGTGTAACAATGGTATTGATGTCCTTATCAGCGACCCTTTATGAGTCTTTCCTCAAGGGCCCGGAAATGATCATGACCCTGACCAGTGATCACGATTACCCAAGAATCCTGAAGTACATGATGAAGCATATGTTGGAAATATGCCCTAGAGGCAATAATGTTGTATTATTATATTTCCATATTCATAGTAAAGAGTTTATATTCCATGCTATAACTGCTATGATCCTGGAATATGTGATTTGGTGGAAAACTCATATGCACGTGTGGAATGATAAACAGGTAACAATAGGTTCCCAGTCTCGCCTCTAAGGCTGGCTTAGGTGTTGTTTGTGATCACATTTTAAGGATCTTAGGATATCGTTACGTGTTACGATAGTCCTCAAAAAGCATTGAGGGTATGACATTAGAAGAACGATCATATTGAATCGACCCAATTCTTGTCTGTTATACTTTGTGATTATATCGTCTGAACTCATCTGTTATAACAAAGAGTGTTAGCATGTGTTTTAGTTCCTCAGACCATGAGAGTGTCTCGGTCACTTCCTACAAGACGGTGGGCTTTGAGGTCGCTCAAACGTCATCTGTAATTAGGTGATCATAACGACAACTTTCCGGTTCACCGGAAAGTTTGACAAGTGACCGGATAGCTCGAGAGTGGGATTTGCTTCTTCGACGATGGAGAGATATTCTTAGGGCCCTCTCAGTGTGATGGCATCCATCACCGTCTAGCCAGACACAGGTGACTACGTCACTGGGATGCCGGAACGCGTCAATGAGAAAGAAGAACAAAACCGGTAACGGGAGCAACGATATAGTGAGCATGGTGATGACTCTGGAGGATACCGATGCACACCGGGTTTTGTAAAGTATCACGAAGCAAAGGGAACATCACATGATAACCAAATTTTCACTGGAATATCATTCGTGTAATCATAGGGACCGATATGGATGTCCACAGTTCCGCTATCGGTCACTGAACAAAGGGGTTTTCGTTCATGTCTATGGTTTACCGAACCTACGGGGTCACAAGCTTAAGGTAATCATGATCTGCTGAGTGTTAGTAGGACAGGAGTGATGAGAATATATTTGTGTAATCGTTTCATTAATATCCGGAAGAGTTCCGAGAGGTTCTGGAAGCATTTCGGGGTCATCGGAAGGGTTTCGATGAATATCGGGTAATACCTGGTATTACCGATTAATTATATATAGGTGGAAAATGTTTTTGGGGATGTTAAATTATATATATAATTCTCTGAAAGTGTTTAGAACATTTTATATTTAATTTAAATATCAATGGGCCTTAAAAGGCCAAGATGTGGAAGGCAACTTGGGCCACAAGGGCCCAAGTAGGAAGGCGCCCGCTTTCCTTGTGGGGGAGGGGGGGGGGCGAATTGGACTAGGGGAGGGAGTCCTATTCCCTCTCCTTAGGCCGGCACCCCAAGGGGGACTTTCCCCCCTTGGTGGCTGCCCTCTCCCTCCCCTCTAACCTATATATACCAGAGGATTTCCACCCTATGTCAACATAACTTTTGGAGCCTCCTCTAGTTGATCTAGTGCATGTTCTAGTTGGTCCTAGTTGACTAATTAGAGCGAGCCCTAGCCATCTCTAATCCTCATAATTAGAAGCCCCATGTGGTTCTAAACTCCTCCCTCTAATTCTCTGGTGACGATTAGCTCTGGACGGTGAAGCGCTGCCAGATCGTGAAGACTATACGCTTGCAATCAAGTAGAGAGGCCGTGTTTTCGGTCTTCCGTCCGAGGGATCGTTCGAGGACGGTTTGCAGGATTGTCATCAATGTTCGAGAGACTCCAAGTATGATCTACACTGACTCGTCTACTTCCACTGCACTCCTGGAGTCTATAATGATCGTTGATCTCAACCCGTTATGCATCTTCATATTGTTCCTGGTTGATCGTAGGGCGATTTTTTTTTGTTTTCTACTACGTTTCCCAACAGTGGCATCATGAGAGGTTCTATGAATAGATGCATGTTGCGATCTAGATCACATGTGGATGTGAGGGTGAAGCCCTAGAAGCCAGGTAATTAAAATTTGCCAAACCAATTAGAGGACGTCTAACTTGGTTTTGCAGGGTTTGCATATGATGTGGTATAGCCTTCGTCATGATAATGAGTTTATGTATGAGATGGTTATATGTCGTAATGTTAAGTGGCCTACGCGTCATGACATGATGGCTAGAGCCACGAGATTGCCACCTTAATGTAAATATCTTAGAGATAGGTTACACATGATGGTGGCAAGACGCACACGGAGGACCCCGGCAAGGAGAAGGTGTGCCAAGGCGCGGGACGAGGAGCTATAATTTCGCGCCACAGTGGAATTTCAGATTTCTGGTGTCAGGGCAACGTTTTCTGAAATGGTTGCCACAACAACATTTTCTGAGGTTGCTGCCACGGCAACGTTTTTGAAACGATTGCCACAGCAACGAAATATAGGCCGTCATGTCGCTTCAACTAGAGATTGAAGACGATCACAGAAAACTCCCGGCGCCCAGGGCTATACCATATCATGCAATTATGAATTGCATGAGATGTTTATCCCTTTGTTGTTTGCAACATTTGATTGTGTCATAGTCAATTATTAGGGTGATCTCTTACAGTAAATATCAAGTTAAAAGGTGCACTTCCCAGTGCTGCAACCATCTATAACACATAGCATTCCGGAGTGCGTCATGTCTACATGAGTACAAACGGGATGTGAGGTGTAAGACGGAGATGGTCAGACCATGTATGCAAATAGAACTCGGTTGTCCTGAAGTTCTGGCAGAATCATTCTGAGCTCGGAGCATAAAGCATTGAAAGATGAACAAGAGTCACATGGAGATATGATCGGCAAAAGTTTGCCTACCGGTCAAAATTCTCGTCATCAGTGATGTCCACATCAATGGCTGAGAACTAGATTTGGATCTTGAATCACTCACTATCAATTATGAGAGATATTGATTTGAGTGGGAGCACAATTATGTATTAATAAATTTAATAACTAGTGCAAATTAATTATGAACAATGTCTATGTGTAGTTTGCATTATAGTTGTAGAATTATGGCTCATGGTTTCACCTTTGTTGTTGAAATTGATTGACTGTTATTTATCTGGTTAAAACTTTATGTTTGAGAGGATCGTCCTCTAAAAGTGCCAAGAATGATTTTGTCCTACTGCATGTTTACAATACTCTCTTGTTGATGCTGTGGATGACAAGACTCGCGTCCTTCGATCCAAAAGCTAGAATTGCATTACGGTCTGCTTGCTTCCGAGAAACCCAAACTTCATAATGTTTGGGATAGTTATGTGATGTTCTTGGAACTAGAAATTATTTTCAGGAACAAACAAAGGCTATAAAGATATGTGATATCTAAAGAAGTGTTTTGTTTGCAAATTCTAGTGAAGTGTTCAACTATGTTTAAGACTGAAATGTGTAAGATCCGGGAGAAAGCCAGTCATGTGTTGACGGTGAAAACTTGTGGAGAAAGAACAAAACCAAAGGATGTAATGAGACTTACATGCCTAGGGAAGTTCAGGGCTCATGCCACTCTTAAAGTTGTTGTTTCTTCTAAGAGTAAGATAAATATTGAAGTAAAACTATAAGAAGTAAAAGGCAGAAAGAAAAGAAGACTGGAATGTCCAGCTCAGGTATGAATGTCATACAAGTTATGAGATGTAGAGGTGGTTGGTCAAGTAAAGTGTAGTTCTTGGGAAATATGATCAATTTGTTGATCACCGATTCTTCGGTATTGTGGTTAAAAGGTTAATCACAAGGATATTGACTCGATTGCATATTATTGCAAATCGTTGCAAAGAAACTCTGAACGGCCTAAATGACCAACATATAATGAGGTTAAAATATTTTCATGGATTGTAAAAGGTTACAGTATTTCTATAAGTGTATTTCCTCTATATTTATTATCATAATTCATTTTAGTGTTTTTGTACACTCTAGACCATTGCTTATAAGTTGCAAGGAGGTTGTTCATGACAGAACAATAGTTGTTCGATGTTATGAAGGAGGTTGTTCATGACAGAACAATAGTTGTCCGATGTTATGAACAAAAGGGCATACTCTTATTGTGAATAAGATGTATATTATGAATATTGATAATAAAATTGAACATCCATAACACTAACACTAAATGTCGCAAGACTAAAAGAATACCACATACGTGTGGCATTGCATTTAGTCACATTTGAGAAACCAACATGGAGAAATTTTATAGTGATGAATTTTGAAGTCATCTGATTGAGAATCATCTGACACTTGCAAGTTTCATCCAATTAGTGAAGTTAACTAAATACCGTTCACAGGCCATAAAGAACGAGCAACAAATATAATGGAGATATGCATATTGATGTATGCAATCCAATAAGTGTTGTTGCAAGCAGTGGATTTATCTATCTTCAAGATGACTCGAGTAGATATTTATATTTACTAATTAGGACATAAATCTGGATCTTTTGAAGTGTTTCAAAAGGTTTTCAGAATGAAGTAGAAATTATTGTAACAAGAAAAATTATGTTTCTACAATTGGATTGCAGAAAAGAATATTTGAGTTACAAATTTAGCGAATGTCTGATGAGCTATAAAAGAATTTTATAGCTTGCACCTCCTAGAAACACTACTGAGAGTAGATTGTTTTAAGTAGATGCAATCAAACTATGTATGACATGGTGAGATCAAAGATGACATTAATTGTTTCACCAATATACTTTCAAAGTGATGCTTTAGATACTGTGGCTTTTACACTGAAAACGGAGCGCCATCAAATTTATTGCAATAAGTGCTACTTTGTAGGTTACCCCAAATAGTTGGGTATTCCTCTATCACTACACCGAGGCAAAGTGTTGCCACAGAGTGCGGAAGTTTTGAAGAAAATTTTTTCTACAAAATATTGAGTGGGAGGACAGTGCAACTCGACAAGATTGCGGAATCTTCGTAATCAGCTCAAATAAAAGAAACACTGGAAGTAATTCTAGAATTTCTTGCTGCGACTGAGACAAAAGCCTCTACATGAGATATAGTGACTACAGTCGAACTTGCAGCTGAACTATATACGTTGGGAAAATTCGTGCAGACCTTTGTTGTATGCAAACAAAATATTGTTGGGCAAACATTGAACCTATAAATCACAGAGAAGCATTGATGGACCCTGACTCTGGAAATTAACTATATGCCAACATAATCTGAGATAGTATCCATTCACATAATTCAAGCTTAGAACTTGATGAACCCTTAGAAAGACTTAGAGTCTAAAGAATAGTAATGGATCTATAAATTGAGAAAGATAAAAATGTTTTATAATACTTGACTTGTTACAAATAGTTTATGACAAGATAAAGAATTGACTATGACAAGATTGTCTCATCATAGCAATACTTAAAGTCAGTTTGGGTTATACTAACAATTATTAAATATTTCAATTATGAGATAAAACAGATGGATGTCAAAATGATTCCCATGAGATGGAAATAGAACCAAGGTAATTTTGTCGATCAGTATGCAAACTTGAAGAGATCCTATAATGATCTTAAGCAAGCATAGTGGAGTTGGAATCTTCGTACTGATGAAATGGTCAAATAAATTGATTTCATCGAGTAAAGCGAGATGCTTGTATTTACAAGAAAGTAAGTGGGAGCATGATAATATTTCTAAACACTATATGTACATGACATATTGTTGATTGGAAGTTATGTAAATTTCTTGACACGGATTAAGAGTTTATTGAAACTAGTTTTTCAGTAAAATACTTAGGCAATGCATAGTCTTGGTATTAAACATAATGATCTATGGAGATAATAGTGTCTAATCGGACTTAGCCAAAATACATATTGACAGAATACTAAAGCAGTTTAGTATGTAAAATGTCAAGAAGAGTTTCTTATCAATGTCACATGGAAGGGGTCAGTATCCTGAAATACTGATAAGCGAAATATGATTTCAATCACACTTGTATTCCATGGTATGTAAACAACTAGATATTTCCAATACTCCAAGTTAGTTATAAGTAAAAGTTACTAGTATGGTCAAATTGTTGATCATAGGACACCAATAAAAAATGTCGTTAAGGATTAACGCCATGTTTCTCACACACGGAGAAAATGAAGAGATTGTTGTAAGAAGTTACATCAATGAAGGCTCGTTGTAAGTAGTACATCGATAAAATCTTCATCTGTGCTCCAAGTGATTTTTCGGTTTCAAATTAAAAGTGATTTATGGTGGCACAGTAAGTTGGAATTGGTCCAAAAAGTTACTGTGGTGAATTCTATAACCGAAGACTAAGTATATTATTGTTTTAGAAGCAAAAATGAAGGGCGACAAATAGAAAGTTCATTCATGAGCTTGGTATGGTTTCTAGATGATTGTATCACTAGAACACTATTCTTCATAGTGGTTCCATAACTTAGTCTAAGGAATCAAAGGTTCTACCAGTGATTCAATATATATACAAAGCTGGTTTCACACAAATTATGAATTATTGTGAAAGCATTATAGATGCATATAAATGCAAATGATACACGTGGATCTGAAGTTGTCAGATTCGATAGGTCGAAGTCTATACCACAAGCAAAGCATGGACTAACACCGGATTGCCATTGGTGCAAAAGTTAAAAGTGCTAACTAGATTATTGACTCTAGTGCAAGTGGGAGACTATTGGAAATATGCCCTAGAGGCAATATATTGTATTATTATATTTCCATATTCATAGTTAAGAGTTTATATTCCATGCTATAACTACTATGATCCTCGAATATGCGATTCAGTGGAAAACTCATATGCACGTGTGGAATGATAAACATGTAACAATAGGTTCCTGATCTTTCCTCTAATACTGGCTCAAGTGTTGTTGGTGATCACATTTTCCAGATCTCAGGACAACATTAAGTGTAATGATAGTCCTAAAACAACATTGAGTGTGTGACGTTAGAAGAACGATCATATTGAATCGACCCAATTCTTCTCTGTTATACTTTGTGATTATATTATCTGAAATCATCTGTTATAACACGGAGTGTTAGCATGTGTTTTAGTTCCCCAGACCATGAGAGTGTCTCGGTCACTTCCTACCAGACGGTGGGCTTTGAGGTTGCTCAAACGTCATCTATAACAAGGTGATCATAACGACAACTTTTAGGTTCACCGAATAGTTTCACAAGTGATCGGATAGCTCGAGGGTGGGATTTTCTCCTCCGATGATGGAGAGATATTCTTAGGGCCCTCTCGGTGTGACAGCATCCATCATCGTCTGGCCAGACACAGGTGACTACTTCACGGGGATGCTAGAACATGTCAACGAGAAAGAAGAACAAAACCAGTAACGGGAGCAATGGTATAGTGAGCATGGCGATGACTCTAGAGGATACCGATGCACACCGGGTTTTGTAAAGTATCGCGAAGCAAAGGGAACATCACATGATAACCAAAGGTTCACTCGAATATCATTCGTGTAATCATAGGGACCAATATGGATGTCCACGGTTCCACTATCAGTCATTGAACGAAGGGGTTTTCGCTCATGCCTATGGTTTACCGAACCTACGAGGTCACAAGCTTAAGGTAATCATGATCTGTTGAGTGTTAGTAGGACGAGAGTGATGAGAATATATTTGTGGAATTGTTTCATTAATATTCGGAATAGTTCCGAGAGGTTCCGAAAACGTTTCGGGGTCACTAGAAGGGTTTTGGTGAACATCGGGTAATACCGGGTATTAATAATTAATTATATATAGGTGGAAAATGTTTCCTAGGATGTTAAATTATATATATAATGCTCTGAAAATGTTTAGAACATTTTATATTTAATTTAAATATCAATGGGCCTTAAAAGGCCAAGAGGTGGAAGGCAACTTGGGCCACAAGGGCCCAAGTAGGAAGGCGCCCCCTTTCCTTATGGGGAGGGGGGCCAATTGAACTAGGGGAGGGACTCCTACTCCCTCTCCCTATGCCGGCGCCCCAAGGGGGACTTTCCCACCTTGGTGGCTGCCCTCTCCCTCCCCTCTAACCTATATATACTAGAGGATTTCCACCCTATGTCAACACAAGTTTTGGAGCCTCCTGTAGTTGATCTAGTGCATGTTCTAGTTGGTCCTAGTTGACTAATTAGAGAGATCCCTAGCCACCTCTAATCCTCATAATTAGAAGCCCCGTGTGGTTCTAAATTCCTCCCTCTAATTCTCCAGCGACGATTAGCTCTGGACGGCGAAGCGCTGCCGGATCGTGAAGACCGTACGCTTGCAACCAAGTAGAGAGGCCGTGCTTTCAGTCTTCCATTCGAGGGATCATTCGAGGGTGGTTTGGAGGATCATCATCGATGTTTGAGAGACTCCAAGTATGATCTACACCGACTCATCTACTTCCGCTGCACTCCCAGAGTCTATTACGATCATTAATCTCAACCCGTTATGCATCTTCATATTGTTCCTGGTTGATCGTAGGGCCAATTTTCTTTTTCTACTTCATTTCACAACACCATATTGACCTTGAAGGAGATGTAGTCTACAAAGGCTATCCTTTCATGGAACATGGAGTGGAACTTGGGGACATGGAGGTACACCTTCACCGTGTGAAAGGAGTTTTCCCAAAGACTATGGGGCAATACTTTTTCATCTCACGTGTACCACGAGCAACCTTCTTCAACTCTATTTGTGAAGCTGCCATGGAAGCCATACGTCAAATTGGAGAAATCCTAGAAGCAAGACATCGCCATACTCAGGAATACCTAAGAGAGGTGCATGCAGAGATGATGGAGATGAAGCTCAGGACACAATGATGAAACAAAAGATTGATGATTTCAAGGAGTAAATCGCACAATTCTAGTGGGACTAAAGCTTCCAAGGAGGACAAATGAATAATGTTGGAAGTAATGCTTGACCATACCAAACTATGTGGATGGCAGCATTTGTAATAAAGTAATTTTGAATTTGGAGTTTTGAGAAGTGGTTAAGGATGTAATAAAGGATTTGATATGAAAAGAATATGATTTATGGATGAACCAATGCATTTTATTTTAATGGTGATACTTTTCTGTGTGAACAGTTGACCAATGGAAAGGAAAATGTATTCCACATAGTGGAGTTTTGACAAAATAGGTTTGAATTTTATTTTGATATGTTGGTTAGCCAAAGAGTATGAAGGAATGAAGCACTATTGAATTTAAAGGGGGTGAAACGTTGGAATATGGAACAATAGTAACTCCAAGGATGAGTTAAAGCTATACAAGTATTGAAGTGGGCCCATAACCCCCAGGCCCAGGAGTTAATAAGGATCAAGCACTACCTTATTGAAGGAAGAAATTTAGAAGAAGTCGTGATTTCATCAGTAGACGTTACATAGGAGGATATGAAAACCTGAGAATTGTGAAGGAACGATAGATGTTTTGTTCAGCTTGCAGAATCAATGGATTTATTCAAACTTAGTTCATCGAAAAGACAATTTCTACAATGCTTGTGAGGAAGCCCAAGTGTTAGAATACATGATTCACTGTCTGCGTATGTACTAACGATTCAAGTATGGGATGGATTGGCCCCCATTCCAGAGACTTCTATCATGAACTATCATATGTTGATGGAAAATCAGAGAGCCTTAGAACCTTAGAAGATAGTGCCGGTACGATAAGCCAAAAACCTTAGAATGGCAGGACGATGGAACCCTGTACAGGAAATCGTTGCCAATCGTAGATTATACGGTGAGATTCAACCCAGACCCATTTCCTGCAGGAGGAAAACCAGAAATTCTTGAGCACCATGATATTTTCGACAACCCAACCCAGACTTCTTCCATTAAAGAAATGAAAAGGGTTTTTGAAAATATTTGAATTCCATTTGAAAATATTTCAAATTCACAGACTTTATGCAACTCAATGTGTTTCATGAGAGAAGATAAAATGACTTCTTCAAATTATAAGAAAGAGAGTTGGAAGTTTCAAAGAATCATTTTGAAACTCACTTTGGAGCTTTCTGAAACAAATTTTCAATTGAAGTAATTTGAAGCTCCAAATTTCAAATTCTCATGAAATATTCAAAAGAGAGGAGGAATATGACCCTTTAAAATATTCAGAGGCATTTGAAATATATTTGGCCAAGGAAAAACAGAAAAGATTTGCAAATGGTTTGAAATTCGAATTCAAACTCATTTGAAGTTTTTATTCAAATTATTTTTCTCCTAAAAATAAATATATGGAAATGAGGGTAAATGATTCCCTTCAATGAAAAATTAGGAGAAAATAAATTTGACATCATTTTGGTATTTAAAAATAATAATTTTTATTGGTTTTAAATGCAGTAGTAGCACTCTTTGCATTATATGAATTTTTGTACATTTATTTGAACTTGAAAAATAGGTCATCTTTTTTTTGCATTTTTCTGAACATTTTGATATATAATATGTCTATATAAAAGTTTATTTGATTTCATTTATTTTTGTTTTTCCTTTCTGTGTTTAAATTTAAAAAACAAAAATTGCCTGAAGCCCACATAGCCTACAGTAGCAGGCCAGCCCAGTGTCCCCGACCCCTCGCCCGATTTCTTTCCATACGGGGGACCGCCCTTTCCTTCTTTCGCCGCTGTCACTAACCTGCGGGTCCCACCGCCCGACCAAACCCCGCGGTGATCATCACTTTCCTTCCTCCTCGATTCCTTTCCAAATCTCGTCGGCACCATCGTGGCCAAATCCCCGCCGTGCTCCCCTTCCTTCTGGAATCGCCCCTGCCCCAAGGAAGCCCCCCTATATAAACGTCGCTCCCTCGCCCGATTCCATCCCTAAAACCCTACCCCCGACACCCTCCCTCGCCGGAGTTGCCTGAGCCCACCGCCGTCTTGAGCTCGCCCCGCTCCGTCCAGTTCCCCCGAGCCCTCGCCATCGCCAACTACGTCTCTGCCATGCATGTCTGTACCTCCCTGACGTCTTCCCCACCCCCGAGGACCGCCGGAGACGTCGGACGAGCCGAGCCTGAGACGCCACCTCACCGAACGGCCCTTCCTCCACTATAAGCCACCGGTACGCCCTCCGCCGTTAGATCTAATCCGAACGGTTAGGATTAGATCGGCCGTTTTTATTTTATTTTGCTGAAACCTTTTATTTTATGTATCGGCCGTCCACCCGTGGCTTTAGTTCGCCAACTCCCGTAGCGAATCAGAAGCCGCCACGTGTACAGTAGCCGGTCCGTAGCGTTTTTGCAATTTTAGTTTTTTGTTTTAATTTTCAGATTAGTTCTGTTTTTAGATTGTTAATATCTTTTAGGTTTTTAATCCTTTTTGGGTGATTCTTTTTGCATTAGGTTCAGAAAATTATGTAGTTTATGTAGATTCAAAAACTTTTCATGTTTGAATAGTTTAAATTTGAATTTGACCAAATTTACTTCAAACACTATTTTGCTTATATCTTTTATTTAAAAATAGGTTTTTAGTTAATTCTTTTTGCTGGTTGTCACTAGAACTTTTGTCTTTCCAGTAATGTTTTGCAAACTTATTTTTGATTAATTTAAAATTAGTTTGAATAAAAGCAGTACTGTTTTGATTATGGTTTTGTTTTACCCTTAATCTTTTGTTTTTAATTTTATTTTTAATTATTTCTTCTTGTCACTTTTGACAAATTATGTCATGTTTCTTTTAGTCAACAATAGACAATTTTTATAGGTTTGAAAATTATTTTGCTACTGTGTTGTATTAAAAACTTATTTAGGTCATAAATAGAGTTTATAATAGCTTTTTATTTGTTTCTTTTTGCTAGTTAAAACTCTAGTAAATTCTTTCTTTTAACTTATTTTTTTTGTATTTTCTTTTCTGTTAATTTATTAGTTTAGTATTTTCTTTGATATTAAGTTTTTACTTAGGACAAAACTAAATTTGTTGTTGTGAAGTTAAGTCATAGAATTTTTTTAGTAGGTTCTTTATAGTTTTTCTTTGGATTTCCTTGAAGTTTTTCTTTTGATTTTTATTTGGTTTTTCTTATTGTTTTATTTATTGCTTTATTTATTGGTTGTATTTTGATTGCTAGAATGCTCACTAGAGTGAATGCTTATATGTATGCAATGTTTGATAAATATAGATTTTTCATCGGAGAGTGACAAATAGTTCTATCTAGTTATTTCTGAGAGTGATTTAATCTTCATCAACTTTACTAGTCAAGTTCACTTTGACCATATGTTCATACCTATGATTTTTATTGCATTTAGTGTCACTTTTTTCAACATTCCTCCAGTAGTTATAACAAATCTTGTAGTTGGGTAGAAGCATGAGGTAGGAACCCACTCCATTATTACTAAGCCCCGGAAACGTTATTTTTTTCTAAAGCTACGCTATCATAGACGGGGATTGGTATGAGTGTTCGTGAGTGGTGTGAGAAGGAGGACTCTATGTCAATGACGTCAACTTCAAGATGGCAACTTCAATTCCTGCTTCTTCAAGACCTCAAGACTTCAAGACCCGAGACGAGGTACCTGGGGTTTACTAGGGGGATTACCTAGACTCGAGACAAGATTTCAATACACACTACTGGTGGAATGGTCGGAGGTACCTAAGGTTTACCAGGGAATTGCGTAATGTGAGCTGGAGTAGGCCAGTACTCATGCGGAAAGTTCCACCCAGACTCATAGAGACGGATGAATACTTCATGCCCGAAAGCTTACCTGTGCAACCACAAGCCATTATGGGCTCTAGCTTGGTTTACCATCGCAATGACTCTGACTGGTCTAGTGCTACGAGAGGTAGACGGATGGTAGGGTTGGATGGGCACTGGCGGTAGTTAGGGAAACTCTTTGAAAAACCAGGTTTTGGTCATCTTGTCCATGAAGTGTGGGAATGTAAAAAGAGGGATTGAATCTTGTGGGTAAAGTGCACAGAACTCTGCAGAGTTAAAACCTAATCGATTAGTCCTGCCCCCGGTTACGGACAACTTGAGCCTCTGGTCATGGATCTATCTCGGAACTCTCAACATCGGACTGATAATTAATTGTGGGCAACTTATAATTATGGGCTATGAGACATCGGTTGGCGGAACCATGTCATATTAAATAACTCTGTAGTGAAGGTTCCTTAACAATCTTTTGTTATAGGGAAAAACCAGCTGATACGTCTCCAACGTATCTATAATTTATGAAGTATATATGCCATGTTTATTATAGTTTTGTATGATTTTGGTGCACTTTTATATGGTTTTTATGGACTAACAAATTGACCTAGCGCCAAGTTGCTATTTTTTGCTTGTTTTTGGTTTTCCAGAAAATCTATATCAAATGAAGTCCAAATGCAGCGAAACTTTTTGATGATTTTTTTCGGAACAAAAGACACCCCCGAAGCTTCGTGGGAGGGCCAGAAGAGCCACGAGGTGGCCACTACCTATCAGGGCACACCAGGGGCCAAAGTGGTGGGCTGGTGGGTAGTGGGCACCTCGTGGCCCATCTCAGTGTGAAACCAATGCCAAAACATCCTATAAAGAGAGAAACCACCAGAAATAACCCTAGAACTTGGACTCCGCCGCCGCACGCCTCTGTACCTCCATGATCCAATCGAGAGCCCTTTTCCGGCACTCTGCCGGAGGGGGAAATCAGGGATGAGGGTTTGTACTAGTAGCTGTGTGTTTGATCTCTCTCTCTCTCTCATGTTCTTGATTTGGCACGATCTTGATGTACCACGAGCTTTGTTAATATAGTTGGATCATATGGTTTTCCCCCTCTCTATCTTGTTGCGATCAATTGAGTTTTTAGCTTTGAGGTTTCACTTTTATCAGATTGAATACTTTGTTAGATTTGAGAACACTTGATGTATGTCTTGCATATGAATACCTGTGGTGGCAATGGGATATTATATTGATTCACTTGATGTATGTTTTGGCACTCAACTCGCGGATTCCTGAGGTGACATTGGGGTAATCTATGCATATGGGTTGATGCACATTTTCGTCCTACTTTCTCCGGTAGAAATCTTGGGGCACTCTTTGAAGTTCTTTGTGTTGGATTTAATATTATGGATCTGAAGTTGTTTGATGCATATCGTGTAATCAACTCACGGATACTTGTGGTGACATTGGAGTATCTAGGTGACATTAGACTTGGTTGATGTGTATCATACGGTGTTATTGTAGTACGAACCCTAGGGCTGTTTGTGACACTTATAGGAATTGCTCAATAGATCGATCGGAAAATATAACTTTAAGGTGGTTTGTATCCTACAAAAAATTTCATATTATGTTCTCTGCTAGATAAGAACTTTAGAGTGATTCTTTGTTGTACATTGAGGGATTGTTATATGATTAAACTATGTTAGCATTGTTGAGATATTGCACTAGCGAAAGTATGAACCCTAGGCCTTATTTTCAAGCATTGCAATACCGTTTGTGCTCACTTTTGTTACATGGTACCTTGCTGTTTTTTATTGTTCCTATTACAAAAATCAACATCTACTATCATTACTACACTTGTATCACCATCTCTTCGCCGAACTAGTGCACCTATACAATTTACCATTCTATTTTGTGTGTTGGGGACACAAGAGACTCTTTGTTATTTGGTTGCAGGGTTGTTTGAGAGAGACCATCTTCATCCTACGCCTCCCACGGATTGATAAACCTTAGGTCATCCACTTGACGGAAATTTGCTACTGTCCTACAAAACTCTGTGCTTGGAGGCCCAACACGAGTCTACAAGAACAAGTTGTGTAGTAGACATCAAGCTCTTTTCTGGCGCCATTGCCGGGGAGGCGAGTGCATGAAGGTATATCTTTAGATCTTGCAATTGAATCTTTTAGTTTCTTGTTTTATCACTTGTTTGGTTTATAAAAAGAAAACTACAAAAAATGGAATTGAGGTTGCCTCATATTATTCGTCTTTATCATGTCTTTCTTGAAAATGATGGATCAGAAAATTGTGCTCAATTGATAGAAGAAGAATTCAATAAAATGTTTGGCATAAAATATTTGAATGATGAGCATGATTGCAATGTTGTTAGTATGAATTCTTTGAATATCCATGATGCTAATGATATGCGAAGCCATAAGCTTGGGGATGCTATATTTGATGAAGATGATATTTTTAGTCCCCGAAGTTTTGATGAGAATATTTACTACGATGAAAGCATGCCTCCTATTTATTATGATTATATTGATGAAAGTGGGTTTCGAAGAGTCTCAAGTTTATGTAATATTGATCCCACTATTTTGGAGGGTGTTGAATCTTATTGTAATAATTATGAAAGTGGATTTGGAGAGGTCATGACTTTATTTAATGATGAATCCACTATTTTGGAAGAGGTTTCAATTGATTATGAAAACAAAGTTCCTATCTATGATGATTATGGTGATGACATGTATGCTATAAAGAGTAATGATAACCATGAAACTTGTCATCATGATTTTAATTTTCAGTTTGATTATGCCAATCAAGTATCACATGATAGTTATTTTGTTGACTTTGCTCCCACCATTATGAATGAGAAAAAAAATTCTTATGTGGAGAGTAATAAAATTTCTATGCTTGTAGATCATGAAAAGAATGATTTGTGTGATAGTTATATTGTTGAATTCAATCATGATGCAACTAAAAATTATTGTGAGAGGGGAACATATGCTTTTACATATTGCAATATATCAATTTTCCTCTGTATGTGTTGAAAATATTGAAGTTTTGCTTGTTTTGCCTTCCTATGCTAGTTGATTCTTGTTCCCATAAGTTGTTTTCTTACAAAATCCCTATGCATAGGAAGTGTGTTAGGCTTAAATGTGCTAGTCATATGCTTCATGATGCTCCCGTTATCTTTCAATTCTTATCTTTTATGTGAGAATCATTGAAATCAACATGCCTAGCTAAAAAGGCATTAAAGAAGATTGCTTGTTGGGAGACAACCCAACATTTACCCCTACTGTTTTTGTGTGTTAACATGATTAAGCTACTGTAGTAATCATGTTTTATAGCTTTTTTCAATTAAAGTGCCAAGTAAAGCCTTTGGAATAGTATGGATGATAGTTGACTTGATTCTGTGCAAAAACAGAAACTTTTGTGCCCCCGTAACAAAATTGTTAAATATCATTGGAGCATCAAAAAATATCATTTCTTTTATGAATTACTGATCTGCAAATTTCCTACGTTGTCCTAATTTTTCAGAATTTTTAGAGTTACAGAAGTATACCCATTATTCAGATTTTTACATACTATTCTGTTTTTGACAGATTCTGTTTGCAATGCATAGTTTGCTTGTTTTATGGTTTTTATGGCTTATTTTGCTTAATATAAATTGTGGAAATTATAGAGTATAGTAGGCTTTATGAGTAAACAATTATGAATCTTGTCTTTGACGGTACCCAAGTGAATGATTTGTTTTCCTATACTAACCCGTTTCATGAAGTTCCGTTAAGTTTTGTGTGATTGAAGTTTTCATGTTTTGGGTGAGATATCGATATGAGAAGAATGAAGAGTGGCAAGAACCTAAGCTTGGGGATGCCCAAGGAACACCAAGGTAATATTCAAGGAAGACCCAAGCAACTAAGCTTGGGGATGCTCCGGAAGGCATCCCCTCTTTCGTCTCCAACATTATCGGTAACCTCACTTGGAGCTATAGTTTTATGCGTCACATGACATGAGTTTTTCTTGGAGCATCATTTTATTTTATTAGGATTTGCTTGATGTTATTTATAATAATGTTTTATATCTTTATTTCAATAAAAGTGTCAAGGATAGCCTTTACCATGCTTATTTTGCAAGTATATATGTTGCTGTTTGAAAACAGAATTTTTTTTTGTTATGTTTTGATTATTTTTGAATAGTCAGAACATGATAAAATCTTGAAATTTTTAGACAGTGAGCTATAATAAATTTTCTGCAGTGTGGTAATTTTTTAGAATTTTTGGAGTTAGAGAAGTATGAATCTTCTTTCATTCTTTACAGACTATCCTGTTTTTACAAATTGTTGTTATGTTTGCATTGTTTGCATATGTTTGCTTGTTTAATGATTCTATTTGAGGATAGGAGTATTAAATATGCAGAGGCATTTAGTATGCAATGTTAAATAATAATTTTAGTGATTTGCTACAGTAGAGAATGATAATGTTATTGAATTGATTTATACTAACTTATCTCACGAGTTCTTGTTGATTTTTGTGTGGATGAAGTTTTTAAGATTTAGGATAACTGTGATACAAAAGGAATTAAGGAGATGTAAAAGCTCAAGCTTAGGGATGCCCAAGGCATCCCAAGATAACATTTCAAGAAGTCTCAAGCATCTAGGCTTGGGGATGCCCCGGTAGGCATCCCACCTTTCTTCATCAACAATTATCAGTTAGTATCGGTTGAGCCTAAATTTTGGCTTCTTCACATGATATGTGCTATTCTTGGAATGTCATTTTATTTTGTTTTCTTTGCTGTTTGAATAAGATACTTGAGATCTGAAAGTTTTTAAATGAGAGAGAATCCTCAAATAGCTACCCATTTACTTAACTACTCGCTTGATCTTCACTTATATCTTTTTGGAGTAGTTTTTACTCTTGTGCTTCACTTATATCCTATGAGTAAATTATTGAATGAATTGAATATCATGAAGTTGAAATTATATGTTCATATCATGCCTAGTAGTAGCTTCATATTGAGTTTAGAAAGTGAAATCTATTGAAGCTTGACAATCACAATATTGGTCATATAAGCAATTCATGAATGATTAGTATAACACTACTGCAAGATGCTGCTAACGCAACACTACAATCAGAGACCCTTCGACGAAACTATGTGCGATGCATTAATCACAAACGATGATGTAAAAAACCCGTCAAAAAAGATGCAAAATGTTTTTGATGGCGGATACATCAAACACTGTTCAGATTTTAGTTGCGTGTGCGATGCGGGGCATATGGTTTAGTTCAATGAACTGTGTGCGATGATGCAGAAGAATAGAAACGGGCAGCCAGATGAAGGTGTGTTTGATATAGGGCATATAGTTCACTCGGATTAACTGTTTGTGATTAGGCAACACAACAGAAATGGTCAGCCAGATCAAGGTGTCTGCGATTGACGGCATACACTTCAGACGGATGAACTGTTTGCGATTAGGCAACACCACAGAAAAGGTCAGCCAGATCAAGGTGTCTGTGATTGACGGCATACATTTCACACGGATGAACTATTTGCGATTAGCCACAACAAATAGAAACAGTTAGACAGATCAACGTGTGTACGCTAGACGGGCACACATTCTAATTAAAAGAAGCGTCCGCGATGGTAATACCGAGCGCGCACAGTTGATGGAACAAGACGTGTGCTGACATCGCCTATTGTGGTGCACCCTATGGTGCAAACGCCACGTACGCGGCCGAGAACGTGTGCCCACGTTACGCCATCCGGGAATAGTGCCGCACTTAGAAATTATAGAACCGTCAATAAATTTTGAGCCTGCGTCCCGTCACATTCCAAATTACTACCACGCTATATTTAATTGCAAACCTATTCACACCGATCAAAACCTAAATGATTTCCCACTTAGGATCGTATTAGTACTCGGTTATAAATACTACCTACTCTAAGATGACTGCACATTCCTCCTCAACTCCTCATCCACAAAAATAAACAAGTCATTCATCGTCGTTATCTTGCGTCTCCCATGGCCCGCATGAGTTCTGGGTCGAGAGATTACTACCAGGGAGAGACGAGCATGGAAGTGGAAGCACGAGAGATGTCCCACCTTGCCGCAAAAGCATCCGACATGTCCCGCCGCACCGCCGTAGTAGCACAGAGGTCTCGCTGTGCCGCCGAAGCAGCATAGAGGTCCCGTCGCGCCGTCGATGCAGCAGACTGGTCCAGCAATGTCGTGGAATCAGCAGAGATGTCCCGCCGCACCGCGAATGCAGTAGAGATGTCCTCCCGCACCGCGGCGGCCTGGAAAATGTCTCGCGGGTAGGGGAGGACTCTCACAGGCGCATGCGTGCTATGCTCGATGACCTGATGGGTCGGATCTCTGACTGGATGAAGCTGCTGGACGAGATGAATGCCTCATTTGAAAATGCTACCAGCGTCATCCGGTGACTAGGGGAGGACAAGGCGAAGCTCCGCATCGAGTGCGACCTGCTGAGGGCGAAGATCGCCGGAACGACGAAGCAGCACGAGGAGACCAGTGCCTTGTTGAAGAGGGCGGGCATCATCGTCAAGAAACTTATAGAGGAGAATGCCATGCTCTGCATCGAGCGTCAAAGGCTGGTGGAGGAATCTGTGGATGCTCTCAAGCAGTGTATTGAGGACACGAAAGATCTCATCGCCGCTCGCTGTGAGAACTAGTCTTCGTGGCCTGCAGCAACGCATCAAGAAAGTAGAGATCAGTGAGCTAGATCGTTGTTTCCGTCTTCCTTCTTCTTTTGCCCTTGTTTATTTCGGGCGTTGCCGCATGTGGCTTTTTCAATTATCTTCCTAAATATGTAAGACAATTATTATCCACTGTCATCGTCCTTATATTCATCAGTCTTGCTATAAGTCGCAGTCGATGCTTTATAGGTCCGTCGGATCTTACATCAAGATCCATGCAAAACTTTCTTTTCAGATTTTCTTTTCTCTCTCTTAAATCTCAGTCGAGTGAGACATAGCCACACCATTAAACAGGGGCTCGAACGCCATTAATGGAGACTTTGGGAGAGAGGTGGGCGGCAGATGGAGGTCAAAGGGCGCTCCTCCCGATAAGCACGCGCAGGGGTCTGATCGCACGCCTCCCATACTCAAATAGCTACACCGCATGGCACCTCCTAGCCAATAAAAAAAGGGGACGCATGGTGGCACGTAAATGGTAAGTAGAACGCCCACGGTTTCAATAATACTTGTGTTTCCGATTGTAACATGACATCACTTGTTTCAAAATGACTTTGTTGATTGTTAATGTGTGCGCCTTCGCAAATTGGACAAAAAATTTACCACAACATGTTGGTGCCATGTCATGACACCATGCCAAGTTTCATGATTTTCAGGCGAGTTTTGGATTTATGGGAATTTTAAAACCAAGTTTCTCGATGTTTCCAGCCAAGCCAAGACACCCAGATGTTTGAATTCCATTCCCATTTCTTGCATGGGACCTAGAAACTCGCCCACGTACACATAAATGATTTTTCAACTAACTTTGGCGCACTGGAGCATGTGCTTGTAGTTCAAATTTGAATTATGTGCATTAAATGCCTAGAAACTCAATTAATGTATAAAAAAGGCCAAACGAACACGGAATAATTCCAACTTTTAACGCGGCACTCATATAGTTCTATGTTGCCTCTGTAAAAATAAAGGGGGGGAGGAAGCGTATATCGTTTCGCACACAAAGGTGACACGTTCCTTCTCGGAACCACGAGTCTTCTTGAGAGAAGCTCCGGTTTGCAAGAAGCTTATACCAAAGCTTGTCCCTATTCGGCCAAAAAATTTACCACAATATGTTGGTGCCATGTCATGACACCATGCCAAGTTTCATGATTTTTATGCGTGTTTTGGATTTACAAGAATTAAAAAACCAAGTTTCTCAATATTTTCGGCCGAGCCACGATGCCCAGATGTTTGAATTTCATTCCCATTTCTTGCATGGGACCTAGAAATTCACCCAAGGACACACATGTAATTTTTCAACCAACTTCAGTGCACTGGAGCATGTGCTTGTAGTTCAAATTTGAATTATGCACATTAAATGCCCAGAAACTCAATTAATGTATAAAAAGGCCAAACGAACCTGGAATAATTCCAAATTTTAACACGGCACTCATATAGTTCTATGTTGCCTCTGTAAAAAATCAAGCGGCGGGGGGAGGCAGCGTATATCATTTCGCACACAAAGGTGACACGTTCCCTCTCGGAACCACAAGTCTTCTTGAGAGAAGCTCCGGTTTGCGAGAAGCTTATACCAAAACTTGTCCCAATTCGACCAAATTTTTTACCACAGCATGTTGGTGCACTGAAATGACACCATGCCAAGTTTCATGATTTTCAGGTGAGTTTTGAATTTACAGGAATTTAAAAAACCAAGTTTCTCAATGTTACCGGCCAAGCCACGACGCCCAGATGTTTGAATTTCATTCCCATTTCATGCATGGGACCTAGAAATTCACCCAAGGACACACATGTGATTTTTCAACCAACCTTGGTGCACTGGAGCATGCGCTTGTAGTTCAAATTTGAATTATTCACATTAAATGCCCAGAAACTCAATTAATGCATAAAAAGGGCCAAACAAACCCGGAATAATTCCAAATTTTAACACGACACTCATATAGTTCTATGTTTGCTCTGTAAAAAAAATCAAGAGGGGGGGCAGTGTCGTGGGAGTAAGTCTGACAGTAAGAATAGGGGGTACGTAGGAGGAGGCAGGATCCTAGCTATGGTGAGGTTGTGCACGCAAGATGTACGAGTTCAGGCCCTTCTCGGAAGAAGTAACAACCCTACGTCTCGGTGCCCGGAGGCTTGGTCGACTGGATTATGCGTGAGAGTTACAGGGGGTGCGAACCCTTGTGCCAGTGGAGGGGGGGGTGGCTTATATAGAGTGCGCCAGGACCCCAGCCGTCCCACGTTACACAGAGTTCAATATTCATTAAGATAGGGCGTTACTGGTAACGCGAGCTATAAAGAGTTATAAATGATCTTTAAGACTACAGGGTGAACGCCTGACCGTTGCCATCCTGAGTGACTTTAGATCTTCCGTACTCCGAGTGGTTTTTTGTATGGTCGAGTGACTTCATCTTGGTCGAATGGAATTGGGGTATCCGAGTGACATAACTGGTCGAGTGGATTGCACTCCAAGGTGAACTCAGTCGGTTTCTTCTGTTGCATTTTGAATGTCTCTGACTCTAGGGCAGTGTCCTTGGGTAGGGTGTCTAGGTCGGGCCTATGACCCTACCCTAGGTACATGTCATCGTCATTAGCCTCCGAATGGATTGAGGACCGAGTGAAGAAAGAGTTGAGGTTGACTCCAACTCGATTCCATACTTCGGAGGTATTTCATCAGGGTCTGCGAATCATGTTGAAGCTTCAATCTGGTTTCAGTTGCCTTGGTCCATTCAGAGGCCGTCGTCGAGTGGACTATACTGACAATCTTCGAGTGTCGACATGGAACGAAATCTTCGGTGCGATTGGTTGCTCTGCAGTCCCCGGACCACACGGGATTTGAAATTTCAGGGAAGCGCGAGGGACGGAGCGTGCCGCAATAATTGGAGTGGTCAGATAGGGACGCCTCGATTTTCGTGCCGCCTTTTTCGCCATGTATCGGGCGCTCGACTGTTACGGGATTTGACAGGATTGCTCAGGCCCACGAGTCAGTCACTCGGAAATAGGTCCATATAAGGCCGTCGAGGCCGATGAGTTTGCACAGTGTGCCTCATTCTCTCCCTTCTTCCTCTGTTTCTCCACTGCGTCCTCCTCCACGCCGCCGTTCCGCCTGTACGCCGTCCGCCGCGATGGGAAGGGAGAAGACGGCGGCCCTGGAGCGCGCTAAGAAGGCGACGGCGGCGGCAAAGGGCAAGAAGACGAGTCGGGGATCGTCGTCGAGGTCCAGTCTGCCGCCCGGTTGGATCCAGGGAGACTGGATTCGATCTACGATCCAGAAGGAAGATTTGGAAGACCTGGCAGAGGCGGGCTTGATTGCCCATGGATCTTGGAGGCTGCCGGGGAACGAGACCGAGCCTCAGCCGCAGGAGGGTGATTGCGTCCTTCTCGCAACTCATGTTGACCGCGGTTTCACTCTGCCTCCGCATCCTTTTTTCTGGGGTTTCCTGAACTTTTTTGGTGCCCAACTCCATCATTTCTCTCCCAACACCATCACATATCTCGCTGCGTATGTCTCTCTGTGTGAAAACTTCTTGGGTTGTCGACCGCACTAGGGCTTATTCAAACACATCTTTACTTGCCGTTCCCAAACTGTGAAGAAGGCAAATCCGACTGACGCAAGAACGCACGTGATCCAAATGTGCGGGCGTTTAGGGATTTAGATGAGGGGTAGGAGTACTTTTCCTTCTATGACTCTTCCCGAGTCAGTTAGGGGGTGGCAGTCGACCTGGTTCTATTGCCGAGATATTCCGACCCCCGGTCAGTCGACTAGCCTTCCGACCTTCACCATGGAGCGAGTCCGCCAACCCTCTTCATTGACCGTGACTCTAGTAGAGAAAGTAGAGGTGTCCATGCTAGTTGACTGGGTAGTTGAATTAGTCCATGATGGTGTGACCGGCATGGATTTGTTGGAGGTGTTTCTCAGTCGACGCATCCAGCCTCTCCAAGCCCGCGATCATCCAATGTGGATGTACTCGGGCGCTAACGACACCGCTCGGGTCCACCCAGAGGAGGTCACCAAGGAGATGGTGGCACAGTGGCTGCGGAGCATCACGGGAAACAAAGACAACCCCAGGGGGTCTAGAAGAGTTGTACCATTCGACACTGACAAAGAGCCGGACAAGGTCTGACCCTTGTTACTGAGTGTCTTTTTATTCCGATTTGTAACTGCCCTTGGATCAGATTGATGCTTGTTTGATTCCTTGCCTTGTAGATTTTTACTGAGATGTACTCGATGCCAAATGGAGAGCAAGTCCTGGAGGGAACGAAGAGCGGAGGCGAGAGTGGTGAGTGGCAATCCCCTGACGACAATGAAGACGACAGTGACGACTCGGACGACAGTGAGGAAGCCGACTCACCACCTCGCTTGGAACGCCGACCCAAACAGTCCCAAGATCCTGCAAGCGGTCATGGCAAAGCAGCTCCCCCAAGGACACAAACGCAAAAGCGCACTCGGACTTCGACTCCAGAGCCATCTGAAAAGGCCGCCAAGCAGCCCAAGGTCATCCCTTCAAAGCCTCGGAAGGCTTTGCCCAAGATCAAGGTGGATGTTCCCGTCACTTCTGCGTAAGTGTTTTGCTTTCTCTCTTCGGTTTGCTTGGGAACTTCTACGTTATTGTCGACTCGTTCTCTTGCTTGACCGAGTGAATTCCAAAACTTTCAGCGTTGCTACTTCTGGGACCTCCATGGACATTTACAAGGATCAAGATGACGAGGAGACCGAAGACGCGGCCACTTCCAAAGCGGGTACAACTCTACCATCTTGTCCTCATTTTGTCAATTGTACTACCGGTCGACTGAACTCTTACGGTCGAGTCTTTTGCAGCACCACCAAATGTCATTCAACTTCCAAATGACGACGATCATGAAGATGTGCCTCAGAAGACTGCGGGAAGAAAAGGCAGGACTTCGAGCAGGAGGGTGCCTGCCAGCAAGGCACCTCAGTCAACATCAGCGCCAGAACCAGTGATCCAGCAGTCCGGAGATCCAATTCGAGCTTCTGTTTCTTTTGCCAACCCTGTGTCGACTGATCGTCCTTCGGCGCCGACTGCCCAAGTCCTTGCTCTGTCTGTGCAACTCCATGCTTCAGATCCCCTGGCTGCCTCGACTGTTCCACCAACTCCGCTCTTTGTTACCCATCATGTCCCAGAGGACCCAATGATTGCTGCTAAGGAAGATATACGCCAAGCAGGCCTGATGATGGAACAAATGAAGGTGGTGCACGAAGCTAGCAAGGCTGCCTACGATGCCAGCTCTGCTCTTCAGACCAATGTCCAGGCGAGTTGATTTTTGACTGAGTTTTTCAGCTTGATCTTTGCTCTGTTAGGATATGGTACTTGAAAACTGCTGCTTTATTATTCGTAAGATGTCCGTGGATGAGCGTTTTGAAACCTTTAATGTGCATCTATCGTGAGTCTGCACCCTGCATCCATTCACCCACTGGGTGCTTTAACTTTTGCTGAATAATTCTTTCGCTTGAGTCGACTAGGTCGTGTCGAGTGTATCCTTGAATCAGTGGGGGCACGCAGAGTGCACCCAGTGGGTGTAGTCCCCAAGACCGCCGTCCAATGTTTGATTCGGCGGGGGTCTTTGTCAAATGTCTCTTTATAGTTCTTCCACTTGGTCCAGACAGGTCATGCCGAGTGGGACCCGGACCAGTGGGGGCATGCCAAGTGCACCCACTGGGTGTAGTCCCCGAGACCGCGGTCGACTGCGGGTAGTCGGCGGTGGTCTGAGAACAAATGTTGCCGTTTTTTTTATACTCCGACTGGACGGACCATGTCGAGTGGAAAGTCGAACCAGTGGGGGCACGCCAAGTGCACCCACTGGGTGTAGTCCCCGAGACTACTGTCGAATGTTTGATTCGGCAGTGGTCTTAGAACTCTTTTTGCCATGATGACTTGAACTTGTATCTTATCGCCCGGAAGCAATCAATCTTTGTGCCTGTCGACTGACGTGTCTTATTCGTTGATTGCAGAAATCTTGTGAGTTCGGGGCCTAGTTTGCTGAATTGCAGAAGAAACAAATCCAGCTCAATCTCGACCTGGAGCTGGCCAAGGAGAAATTGCAAAAGGCTAAGGATGAAGCGACTGCCATGGGAGGTAATAACTTGCCGACTGTTTGCCTTGCCACCTTTTCTTTTCGCCTTTTGAACCGAGTGACTCCACTCGAACAGATGTGCGTAGTGAAAACAGACAACTCCAAGCTCGTCTGAAGAATGTTATTTCTTTAGACAAAATGAAGCAGACTCTGGAGCAGAAGGCCCTCAACCTTGCAGCAGCACAGAAGATGGTGCGGGAGAAAACTGAACTTGCCGACAAGAAGCTGGCTTCAGTCGGCAAGTTAGAAGAAGAAAACACCAAACTGAAGACTGCCATTGACGAAGCCAACAAAGAAGTCGTGCAGCTCAAGAAGGACAAGGTGGCCTTGACCGATGAAGTTGGAGATCTCACTCGGAGGAGGGACGAATTGGAGACCTATATGGGAGGACTTGCCAAGAAGATGTTCCTTATGCTTGAAGGTGCTTTCCATTTTCCGACTGATTTGCAACTATCGACTCATCATGCAACTGTCGACTCATCATGCAATTGTCGGTTCATCATTTCTCTGTGTGTGCAGAGTTCTGTCAAAACTTCGAGGCAGAGACTGGGTGGATTGAGACGAATCTAGATCCCATTAACTCCCCTGTCAAGGACAAAGCTGCGATGAACGTGCTGCGACTGGAATCTCGCCTCGCCGGCGTTATGGACTATCTTGCACGACTGAAGGTGGCGGCATCGCGGATTGACACGGAGCTCTGGCCAGGTGTGACATTCCAGAATGACCTCGAGTCTCTGATGACTCAACTTAATGAAATCCCCGGTCGAGTACAGGCGTCGAAGAAGTCATCTGCTCGGTGCGGCGCTAACGTGGCTCTGTCTCTTGTCCGCGTTCATTGCAAGGAAGTTAAATAAGAGAAGCTGGCAGCTCTCAAGGTTGCCAATACCAAGAAGCTTCAATTCCAATCCTTCATGGAGACTTTCATCGACGCTGCTACTCGTATTGCTGATGGAATCGACCTGGACGAGTTCGTCGAGCCAGCTAGCCCTCCTCCTGCGGAGTGAACAAACTTTATGCCTTGATTTTATTTGCCTCGGAATGTCGAGTGATTTTTTAACCGTTAAACTCTTTCGGGCCTGAGGCCTGAGCACTTCCATTCGCGGTTCTGAACCTTGCTGGATTTATCCGAACTTGGTTTTTCTTTGAATATGGATGCTTTTGTCTTTACCACTTTCAAGTCTCTTGACTCCGAGTGAAACTTGACTCTTCACTCGGAATAGATGTTGTACTTGTGGTGCAGCGCCGACGAGAGGGCCGTGCGTTGTATTTGTGGCGCAGCTCGGAGCGTGTGGCCAAGTTTCCGAGTGAGGAGGTTGCTCTTCACTCAGAATTTGTTTTGTAACTTAGGCGAGTACGGGGTCGCAGCTAAGCCCCCGAGTGGGAGGATTGCTCTCCACTCGGAGTGTTTTTTGAACTTAGGCGAATCGGGTTTGCAGCTAAGCCCCCGAGTGGGAGGATTGCTCTCCACTCGGAGTGTTTTTTGAACTTAGGTGAATCGGGTTCGCAGCTAAGCCCCCGAGTGAGAGGTTTGCTCTTCACTCGGAGTGTTTTTTAAACTTAGGCGAATCGGGTTCGCAGCTAAGCCCCCCGAGTGAGAGGGTTGCTCTTCACTCGGAGTGTTTTTTGAACTTAGGCGAATCGGGTTCGCGGCTAAGCCCCCGAGTGAGAGGGTTGCTCTTCACTCGGAGTGTTTTTTTAAACTTAGGCGAATCGGGTTCGCGGCTAAGCCCCCGAGTGAGAGAGTTGCTCTTCACTCGGAGGGTTTTTTGAACTTAGGCGAATCGGGTTCGCAGCTAAGCCCCCGAGTGAGAGGGTTGCTCTTCACTCGGAGTGTTTTTTTTAAACTTAGGCGAATCGGGTTCGCGGCTAAGCCACCCACTGGGGGATTTGAACACATATGCTTAAGGGAGCACAATCACTAAGATACTGCAAAAATCTTGTCTTTGATAAGCAGACTGAAGGATCCTTATTACAACTGGTCGATCCGAGTGCTTAGGTATAAAAACGGCGGAGCAGGTCTGCATTCCACGAGCGTGGCTCGTCTTCTTTCTTGGCTATGTTGTAGAGGTGATACGCCCCGTTGTGGAGTACCTTGGTGATGATGAAGGGGCCTTCCCAGGGCGGAGCAAGCTTGTGAGGTTGCTTCTGGTGTACTCGGAGCACAATGTCTCCTTCTTGAAACGCTCGACCTCTGACGTTTCTGGTGTGGAATCGACGCAGATCTTGTTGATAGATGGTCGACCGGATCAGAGCCATCTCTCGTTCTTCCTCTAGGAGGTCTACTGCGTCTTGGCATGCTTGTTCCACTTGAGCTTCTGAGAAGAGTTCCACTCGGGGGGCGTTGTGCAGTAAGTCACTCAGAAGCACAGCTTCAGCACCATACACCATGAAGAAGGGAGTTCGATCAGTCGACCGGTTGGGAGTTGTTCTCAGTCCCCATAGGACGGATGGCAATTCAGTCACCCAAGCTCGAGCGGCATGCTTGAGATCGCGCATCAGTCGGGGTTTCAGTCCTTGTAAGATCAAGCCATTCGCCCTTTCTGCCTGTCCATTCGACTGCGGGTGCGCAACAGATGTGTAATCGACCTGAGTGCCTTGGGAAGCACAAAACGCTCTGAACTCGTCAGAATCAAAATTGGAGCCGTTATCTGTGATAATACTGTGAGGGACTCCATATCAGAATATCAGCTCCCTGATAAAACTGATGGCAGTGCTTGAATCAAGATTCTTGATAGGCTTGGTCTCAATCCATTTGGTGAATTTGTCGACTGCCACAAGCAAATGAGTGAAACCACTTCTGCCGGTCTTGAAAGGTCCAACCATATCCAACCCCCAGACTGCAAACGGCCAGACAAGTGGAATGGTCTTCAAGGCAGATGCAGGTTTGTGAGACATGTTTGAGTAAAACTGGCAGCCTTCGCACTTGTCGACTATATCTTTTGCCATCTCATTTGCCCTTGGCGAGTAGAATCCTGCTCGGTATGCTTTGGCCACAATGGTCCGAGAGGACGCATGGTGGCCACAGGTTCCCGAGTGGATCTCATTTAGAATCATTCGACCTTCTTCCGGAGAGATGCAACGCTGAGCAACTCCTGTGACACTTTCCCTGAAAAGTCGCCCTCCAATAATTGTGAAGGCTTTGGATCGACGAACAATCTGGCGGGCCTCATCCTCATCTTCTGGGAGCTCTTGTCTAAGCAGGTACGCAATATATGGCACTGTCCAATTGGGGATAATCACCAAAACCTCCATGATCAGGTCGACCACTGCTGGGACTTCAATCTCAGTCGGATCGGTTGAGCTTATCGGTTGTGGGGGCTCCTCTGTAAAAGGATCTTCTTGAACCGACGGGGTGTGGAGATGCTCCAAGAACACATTACTGGGAATTGGTTTCCGAGTGGAACCTGTCTTCGCCAGATCATCAGCAGCTTGATTCTTGATTCGGGGTATGTGGTGGAGCTCTAACCCCTCAAACTTCTTGTCCAACTTTATTGCTGCATTGCAATAACCAGTCATAGCTGGGCTTCTGATATCCCACTCCTTCATCACTTGATTGACCACTAAATCTGAGTCACCGTAAACCATCAGGCGTCGGATGCCGAGTGAATTGGCCATACGTAACCCATACAAAAGTGCCTCATACTCAGCTTCATTGTTTGAAGAATCAAAGTGAATCTGGAGGACATAGCTGAGCTTGTCACCTCTTGGGGATACTAAAACCACTCCAGCGCCGGAACCATTCAACATTTTGAACCCGTCGAAGAACATAGTCCAATGTTCCGAGTGAACCTAAGTCGGTTGCTCCTGCTCAATCCACTCGGCGAGGAAATCTGCTATTGCCTGAGACTTGATTGCTTTCTTTGCCTCAAACTTGATATCCAAAGGAAGGAGTTCAATCACCCACTTGGCCACTCGACCAGTTGCGTCCCGATTGTTCAGAATTTCAGATAATGGGGCATCGCTGATGACTGAAACTGAGTGGTCTGCAAAGTAATGTGCAACTTTCTTCATGGTCATGTAAATCCCATAGACAAGCTTCTGATAATGCGGGTATCTTTGCTTGGGTGGAGTTAAAACTTCAAAAATATAGTATACTGGGCGTTGAACTTTGTAGGCTTTGCCTTCTTCTTCCCGCTCGACCGTGAGCACTGTGCTGACAACCTGTCCAGTGGCTGCAATATATAGCAACAGAGGCTCTTTGCTGACTGGAGCAGCAAGCACCGGCTAGGTGGAAAGTAGGGCTTTGAGCTCTTCAAACACTGCTTCAGCTTCAGGATTCCACTCAAACTTGTCAGACTTCTTCATCAGTCAGTAAAGAGGTAATGCCTTTTCATCGAGACGTGAGATGAATCGACTTAATGCAGCCAAACAACCAGTAAGCTTCTGAACATCATGCACGCGCACGGGGCGGTTCATTCGGAGGATTGTGCCAACCTTTTCTGGGTTTGCGTCGATCCCTCATTTGGAAACGAGGAAACCGAGTAACTTTCCACCTGAAACTCCGAATGTGCACTTTGACGGATTGAGCTTGATATCATATCCTATTAAGTTGGCAAAGGTTTCAGCGAGGTCAGTCAGTAGGTCGGAACCTTTGCGTGACTTAACCACGATGTCATCCATGTAAGCTTCCATGTTCCGACTGATTTGAGTGAGCAGGCACTTCTGAATCATGCGCATGAAAGTGGCACTAACATTCTTGAGGCCAAAGGGCATGGTAATATTGCAAAAACACCCGAATGGGGTGATGAAAGTTGTCTTTATTTCGTCGGGTCCATACAGTCGGATCTGATGGTACCCGGAATATTCATCCAAGAAGGACAATCGCTCACACCCCGCAGTCGAGTCGACTATCTGGTCGATGCGGGGCAGAGGGAAGTGATCTTTCGAGCAGGCCCGATTGATATGTTTGAAATCGATACACATACGAAGTGATTTGTCTTTCTTGGGGACAATGACAACATTGGCGAGCCACTCGGAGTGGTATATCTCGCGGCTGAACTCAGCTGCCAGAAGCCGAGCCACCTCCTCGCCAATTGCCTTCCTCTTCTCCACGGCGGACCAACGGAGATGCTCTTTGACGGGTTTTGCTTTTGGGTCGACTCGCAAACGGTGCTCAACCAGTCCCCTGGGTACACCCGGCATGTCAGATGGTTTCCATGCGAAGATGTCCCAGTTCTCACGGAGGAACTGGATGAGCGCTTCTTCCTATTTGCTGTCGAGTGTTGTTGAGATGAGAGTCGGAGCAGCATCGGGATCGGTCGGATGGATATGGACAGGCTTTGTTGCACCGGCCGACTGAAATGCGGACTCTGAAGCGGGCTTCTTTGCTCGCAACAAATCACTCGGATCTACGTTCTTTTTGTATTCTTCCATTTCTACTGCTGCCATTTGCTCATCAGCAATCTTTGAGCCCTTCTGGAGGCACTCTTCTGCCCTTTGCCGATTCCATGTGACTGTGATCACACCTCTGGGGCCAGGCATCTTCAGCTTCAGGTATACGTAACATGGTCGAGCCATGAAACGAGCATATGCTGGCTGACCCAGAATCGCATGATAAGCACTGTGGAAATCCACCACCTCGAACGTTAACTTTTCCTTATGGTCATTCTTTGAATCACCGAAAACCACATCAAGAGTGATCTGACCGAGTGAATCGGCTTTCTTTCCTGGGATGACTCCGTGGAATCTCATGTTGCTCTCGCTAAGCTTGGACATTGGAATGCCCATCCCTCGGAGGGTCTCAACGTACAGAATGTTCAAGCCACTGCCACCATCCATCAGAACCTTGGTTAGTCGGGTGCCCCCAACGATTGGGTCGACCACCAGCGCTTGCCGCCCAGGGGTAGCAACGTGCGCTAGGTGATCGGACTGGTCGAATGTAATGGGAGTCTGCGACCACTTTAAATATGTCGTAGTTGCCGGAGCAACCATATTCACTTCGCGATTGATAACCTTCAGTCGACTTTTGCTCTCAATGTCAGCAAAAATCACTAAAGTGGCATTGACCTTGGGGTAACCATCATCCTCTTCTTTGTCTTCATCCTTAGCAGATTCCTTTTCCTTTTCACTGGGCTGACTCTCTCGGAAGCTCTGAATCAGGAGTCGACACTGTCGAGTGGTATGCTTGGGGTAAATCAGGTTTCCCTCTTCATCTTTCTTGGTGTGTATGTGACACGGTAAATCAAGCACATCATTTCCCACTGGATCTTTCACTTTCTTGGGGATCCAAGGCCCCTTAGGCTTTCCTTTGAACTTCCCTTGGTTCAAAACTGCGGCTTCACCAGGACCTGCGGGTTCGGCTTTGCGCTTCTGTTTCCGACTAGAATATCCTCCTCCGGCATCCTGGGCGACTGGTTTATTCTTGCCACTGCGGAGTCGGTCTTCTTCCTCGCCGTTAGCATACCGAGTGGCTATTTCCATCATCCGAGCCAGGGACATGTCTCCTGTCCGACCGAATTTCAGGTTAAGTTCTCGGTACCGAACGCCCTCCTTGAAGGCGCAAACTGCCTGATGCTCTGACACATTCTGCACGGTATGATGAAGAGTGGTCCATCTCTGGATATAATCTCTCAAAGTTTCACTCGGTTTTTGGACACAATGCTGTAGTTCAGTCAACCCTGCAGGTCGTTTGCAAGTGCCTTCAAACGTCCTGACGAACATTCGGGCCAAATCTTCCCAACAGAAAATACTACCAGGGGCCAACTGATTCAACCAAGCTCTGGCTGAGCCCTCCAGCATCAGGGGGAGGTGCTTCATGGCTACATCATCATTGCCGCCACCAATCTGCACAGCCACTCGGTAATCCTCTAGCCAAGTGTCTGGCTTCGACTCACTGGTGAACTTGCTAACTCCTGTCGCCAACCTGAAGTTGGGTGGAATCTCAGAAGCTCTGATGGCTCTGCTGAAACATTCAGGCCCAGACACGTGAACTCTGCTTCCACTCGGATGATTCCTATCTTGTCCTTCCCTGTGTGCTCGGCCTCTGTCGACCAAACCTTGCACGAGAAGTGATCTTGCATCAAACCCAGGCTCTCTTGGGTCGACCGGAGCTCTCCGCTCACCACCATACAAGCACCTGTCATCATGCCGCCGAGGCGCGTACAATCTGCCTCTCAGAGGGGGCGTAGGCACTCGACGGTTGTCATCACGGCCGTACCGATTATCGTACTGTCCGTGGCCTCGACCCAGATACTGGTCCTGGCGGTGCCCACGATCTTCGTGCCGCTGAGCTGATCTTGGGCTGTGAGCCGACTAAACAGTGTCTGCGACCACAGATCTACTATGGATCCTGTTGCGCGACTGAGAAACGACAGAGTTTTGCTCACCTGTTGCCTGGAGCAGCGCTCGAATCTGCATCAAACCTCTTCCAGCTTCTGATTGGGACGGCTGAATCAACTCTGCTATACGGGCTGCAGCTGTAAGATTCTGGATCGGAGTGCGGTATACCTGGGGCTCAGGAGGAAACAACTGTTGTTGCCGTCGACTGGATTCGGGGATCCTCCGACGGGCTCGCTCGTCGAGTGAATGTTGGAGATTTTCCAGTCGCGCGCGCTCAGCCAAGGTGGTTAGACATGCAGCTTCCAAGGCCCGAGCCTCGGAGGTCTCCCCCATGATGGGGGTGTGGAGGGCCTCAATATCGCGATGATGCAGCTCGTCCCTCTGCTCCGAAGTGAGGGCTTCAGGACGATATTCTTCGTGACCATGCGACAAGCCACCGCCGCCACCACCACGACGGAAACCAGGCGGGCCGCGCGGCGTATCGACCATCAGGACCTCCGCCGCAGGGTCACTACGTCCGCACTCAAACAGAGTCTCGGCGGAACCAGTCGACAGGTCGAATAGTCCATAGGGAGATTCGTCGGGCTCAATTGCCACGATTTGTGGGGTGGCCGACTGGCGGGCCACCGCATGCTTCACCCATCGCTGAAGCCGCGATCGACCAGATCGCTTGCGACGGTGAACAGCGGGGAGTGAGGATGCCGCGGGAGCCGACCGATACTGGGTCGATGGCTGCCGCAGAAGGACGCCGCGAACACATGAGCAAAAGTGCGTCGCCCCGCGGACGGGGAGTGTCTCGACGTCGAGGGGGGCCTCCTGGAGCCAGGTGGAGTCGTCGGCGATGAGAACGAGCGTGCCGAGACGGATCTCGCGGCCCTCAGCCAAACCACCGCCAGAAACCATGTTGATGGAGATCAGAAAAACTGCAACCTCACCGGAAGTCGCTAAGACGCTAGCCCCAAGGTGAGTGCCAACTGTCGTGGGTGTAAGTCTGATAGTAAGAATGGGGGGTACATAGGAGGAGGCAGGATCCTAGCTACGGTGAGGTTGTGCACGCAAGATGTACGAGTTCAGGCCCTTCTCGGAAGAAGTAACATCCCTACGTCTCGGTGCCCGGAGGCTTGGTCGACTGGATTATGCGTGAGAGTTACAGGGGTGCGAACCCTTGTGCCAGTGGAGGGGGGTGGATTATATAGAGTGCGCCAGGACCCCAGCCGTCCCACGTTACACAGAGTTCAATATTCATTAAGACAGGGCGTTACTGGTAACGCGAGCTATAAAGAGCTATAAATGATCTTTAAGACTACAGGGTGAATGCCTGACCATTGCCATCCTGAGTGACTTTAGGTCTTCTGTACTCCGAGTGGTTTTTTGTATGGTCGAGTGACTTCATCTTGGTCGAATGGAATTGGGGTATCCGAGTGACATAACTGGTCGAGTGGATTGCACTCCAAGGTGAACTCAGTCGGTTTCTTCTGTTGCATTTTGAATGTCTCTGACTCTAGGGCAGTGTCCTTGGGTAGGGTGTCTAGGTCGGGCCTATGACCCTACCCTAGGTACATGTCATCGTCAGGCAACGTATGTCGTTTCGCACACAAAGGTGACACGTTCCCTCTCGAAACCACACGCCTTCTTGAGAGAAGCTCCAATTTGCAAGAAGCTTATACCAAAACTTGTCCCAATTCGGCCAATTTTTTTACCACAACATGTTGGTGCCATGAAATAACACCATGCTAAGTTTCATGATTTTCAAGCGAGTTTGGGATTTACAGGAATTTAAAAACCAAGTTTCTCAATGTTTCCGGCCGAGCCACGATGCCCAGATGTTTGAATCTCATTCCCATTCTTGCATGGGATCTATAAATTCACCCAAAGACACTCATGTGATTTTTCAACAAACTTTGGTGCACTGGAGCATGTGCTAGTAGTTCAAATTTGAATTATGCACATTAAATGCCTAGAAACTTAATTAATGCATAAAAATGCCAAACGAACCCGGAATAATTCCAAATTTTAACACGGCACTCATATAGTTACATGTTCACTGTAGATAAATGTTCTAGCAATTGAAACACCATCCTTTCCCTCTGTAACACCATTTTGTCTTTCGAAACAGAATGAAAAAATCAGGTATACCACAAACAGTTTACTAGCAAGAATCGTGTGGGATGCGATATAAAATATCTTGGTGCACCGTCAGGTCTGGCTTACGCAGGAAGCTTCGTCGTCTACAGTCCACCACCCGCGCTTGAACCACACTTGCATGCCAGTTTCTCATGACACCGAGCAAAATTTTTCTGCCACTGTAGAAATATCTATCTCCCCGCCCCCACCATCAAAAGCCACATTTCCACTATTCCTCCTTGCTTTCCAAGTTCAAACCTTCATTGCTGTTTATTGGCAGTGCCGCCTCCTCGCCGGCGACCCTTCTTCTTGCAGCACCGCCTCCTCATCGGCGACCCTTCTTCTTGCTGCATGGCCTCATCGATATGGTCACATAATCCACAGCCCACCCACACCATCCTCCTCCTTCCCCATCCCACATGCCCCGATCGACGGCGCGACACCTTCCACCAAAATCACTGGTCCCGTCCTCCAATTAAGCACCACCCACAGCCATTTTGCACGCAGTATAACATGGAGCTCAGTAGCATCTGGCAGTGGAGAAGCAAATCACAGCCACACACGCGGACAAGGTCGCTATGGCTGCCATGCGTGCCGACCGCCAGATCTTGGAGGAGCACCTCATCTTCGAGGCCACCGTCGACACCGCCACGCGGTTGTCTACCTTAAAATACAGTTCGTGCTATTTTCTCGAGGCCACCGCCAGTGCCTTCTATTGATTTGTCCTCTGTAATGTTAATATGCAATCTAATATTCTGAAATGTAATGTTCAGTTAAGAGTTTGGTCCAACAATTGCTACATTTCATAGTACTGTTCTCAAGCATTCTTGGTTTCGTTAACTGTCTTATCTTCTAGTATATGTTCTATTCTGCAACGTCGTGCTCAGTTAACTATTTTGGTTCATTTGGTCTGCTGTCCAGTTAACTGTTTCGTTCATTTCTGCAATTTGATTTTCATTTGTTGTGGGTACAATTTTGTATTGTTATGCATGTGAGAAATAAATCAAATTTGGCTGTACTCAATACATATTCTACTGATAGTATGGCAACTCTCAGTTAACCTGATCAAGATCTTCGACCCACGAGACTCTGGACCAGGGTACGTCCTAGCAGACGTCCGGATGGGGTACCTGGCCGGATCCGCCTAAGGGGCCGAGTGGCCATGCTGCTGGTGGCGGGGATCCGACTGATAGCGAGGGCGAGGTGGTTGAGGGGGCCACCGTCTACCAGCGTGGTTGTATACGGCTCCAGCCTGTGCCGGCGACCCGCGAGCAGAGGTGGTTGATTTTCCTTGATGGGGAGAGGTAAGTGCTTTTACTCTTTTTGTACCATTTGCCTTCACGTTTCTTCAAATATCTAATGCGTTGGCCTTGTCATACTGCAGGGGTTGGCACCACGCTGATGTTGTGCGTAGGCCCAACACCGTCCTTGGTGTGCTTTGCTGGCAAAACTTCCCGGGGTTTGTCATGTTGCCCGGTGAGGGTCAGGTTCCAGAGCTAGGATTGAGCAGGGAGCACTACTTGGCTGCCCCGGCCCCACCGGAGGAGATGATCGACGGTGTCTTGTGCCACACGAGGGCAGAGATGGTGATCAGAAAGTTTTGGGTAATTTCTCCTTTACACTATTAAAAATCTTCAAATAGCTAGTTATTGTACTAATCAATGTTGTCTTGTTTGATTGCAGACCTTCTACAGGTGTAAGGAGGGATACGAGGAGGCCGCGACAAAGGTTATCGAGGCCGAGTGCAGGTGCCTACTACAAAACTTACGGCACGAGGCTCGGGTGCAGGCTGTTCGAGACTACTACGCCTCGCGTGGTATTAAGAAGCCCATGTCGGCGTGCCGCGATAAGTTTCTGAAGAAGGAGCAGTACATGACAGTAATTACCTATTCTTAAGGCCTTGCACTTAGTTTCCTTGATTTGATTCATAGGCGTAGCGCTCAAGTACGTTTCCCTTTACTAACTTAGGTGCCCCCGAGATGGTGTGCGGATCAGATGGATTGTTGGGAGGTGTTGGTCGATGAGTGGTGCTCAAACGAATGGCGTGCCCAGCACAACAATGCCAAGGACAAGCGTGCCCAAATGGAAGGTGTGCCACACCATCAAGGCAGCGCCAACTTATTTCAGTTCGGGCAGAATTGGGTATGTGCTTTGCTTCATGATTCATGCAATTCATTCTTCATGCTAGCTGAAGACCTTTAATTACTAATTTACTCTGTTCCTCTCTGTCAGGCAAAACACAATAAGGCGGAGGTGCCAGAGGTGTACGACCTCTCTGCCATGGCCCATACTGGCTCGTACAAGAAGGTCAAGGCATTCGAGCCATCTGACCTCGATAATCCAAAGAACTTCACCAACATCTCCTCCCACAATAAACTCGTGAGGTACAGAGATGAGGGGAAGGCGAGGAAAGGGGAGGACTTTAACCCGAGCCAGCAGTTTGATCCAGAGCTGGTGATGATATCTGGTGGCGGGAGGTCCCATGGCTCGATAGCCATTGGAGATGGACTTATCCTATCTGTTGTCCTCGCACTCTCCCAGAGATCAAGGCGCGTCAGTCAAGCTCTGCTCCTGAGATGAGGCCTTGCCAACGGCCAGTCGAGCTCGCCTTCGAGGTATCTTTCCTCCATTACATTGTGTGTGCGGCCATCGATGATTACAATGCTAACGAGGAGTGGTGTTGCAGGCTGCTCTTAAGAGTGAGAGAGATAGAACCCAGGCGCTTATGGCAGAGAGGGACCGGCAGGCGGAGGAGAAGCAATAGGAGTTGGAGGAGAAGACGACAAGGATGTTGGAGGAGGAGAGGGCATGGAATGACATGCACAACCGGGCCATGTACAAGCTCCTCGTGGTACGTTTCTTCTGCATATTAGCCAAATCACGTAATGTTTGTTTCATTACTAACTAGTATGACTGACCCGTCAAAACCAAATGTGCAGTCTGTGTGCTAGAAGGCCGGCCAGACCCCTCCGCCAATGCCAGAGATTGCTCCGGGGACCACGGTGAGTTTAATTTGAATGGTCATTAGTTACTAGTCTTAACATTTGAGTGTCGTCATGCTAACGAGACATTGCAAATGATCTTTGGTGCAGCGTACCTCCAGACAAGCATCACACGATCCTTCTCCAGGTGGTACCGGCACGAGCCACGCCGGTGCTGCACCTCCGTGATGACGGTAAGTTTTCTCTAGTATTTTGCTTAACAAATGCATAATGACCTAGACTTAGCTTTATTTCCTCCAATATGCTTACCATAATGACCTAGACCTAGCTTATTTTCATCCAAAATGACATAATAAGCTTACTTAGCTCCAAAATGATCCATTTTACCTTAGTTAGCTCTAAAACGATCTATACTTAGCTTTGTTTCCTCCAAAATGACCTAAGTTTGCTCCAATATGCTAAGTTATCTCTAATATACTTAGTTACCTAGGTTTGCTCAATAATGACATACACTTAGCTTACTTATGTCAAAAATGGCATAATTAGCTTACTTAGGTTTGAAATGGCATAACAACCTTGGTAACCTCATATATGTCATATACTTAGCTTATTTTCTTCAAAAATGACATAATAAGCTTAATTAGCTCCAAAATGATCAATTTTACCTAAGCTAGCTCCAAAATGACCTAAGTTAGCTCTAATATGCTAGTTACCTAGTTAGCTCATAAATACCTATACTTAGCTTACTTATGTCAAAAATGGTATAATAATGCTTAGTTAAATAAAAATGGCATATATTACCACCTATGTTAGCTCCAAAATGATCCATTTTACCTAGGTTAGCTCCAAAATGATTCATTTTACCTAGGTTAGCTCCAAAATGATCCATTTTACCTAAGTTAGTTCCAAAATGATCCATTTTAGCTAGGTTAGCTCCAAAATGATCCATTTTAGCTAGGTTAGCTCATAAATGACCCATTTTACTTAGGTTAGCTCATAAATGCCATTTTTACTTAGGTTATCTCCAAAATGACCCATTTTAGCTAAGTTAGCTCCAAAATGATCCATTTTGCCTAAGTTAGCTCATAAATGTCATTTTTACCTAAGTTAGCTCATAAATGTCATATACTTCTTCTTCTTCTTCTTCTTCTTCTTCTTCTTCATTTTATTCTTCTTCTTCTTCTTCCTTTTCTTCTTCTTCTAAGTTTTTTGTTTCCCATTTTGCAGATTTCATTAACTTCGCGGAAGCTTTGCACTGATGGAGGGCTTGTTTTCCCTTTCTGTTTTCATTTTTGAACAATGTGGAACTTGGGTTGCGGAACTTGTAATATGTATGGATGAACTATGTATGTTGAACTTGCTATGTATTTGGATATGTCATATGTATGTGGAACTTGATATCTATGTGTTCGATATCTCATATGTTTGGTGTGAAATATATATATGTTTGCTGTGAAATATCAAATATTTGCTATGAAAATGGTTGGATATAAGGAAAAACAGAACAAAAAGAGGCAATGCAACTCTTTGCCGTCTGCCACAGACGGCAAAGAGGCCACGTGGCAGCAACCTGTGCAACCTGGGAGCTGACCCATTTGGTCACTTTGCCGTCCGTGGCAGGCGGCAAAGGCTGGAGAGGTTTGCCAGACGGCAAAGAGCTGGGTGTGCTGACGCGTCTGCTGACATCACAAGGCAGACGGCAAAGGGGAGGGCATGTTTGCCGTCTGCTGGCAGACGGCAAAGCCTCCCGTTAGCCACCTAACGTGGCTAACACCTATTATTTACCGTCCATGTTCTTTACCGTTTGCCACCGCCGGCAAATGCTCTTTGCCGTCCGCTTTGAGAAAGCAGACGGCAAAGAACCTATTTACCGTAGCTTTCTTTGCCAGGAACCTTTGCCGTCAGTGGCAGACGGCAAAGAGGTTTGCCGTCCGCTTTCCACTCCTTTGCCGTCTGCCATGGCAGACGGCAAAGAAGCTATTTCCTGTAGTGTATGTGTTGCAGGGAAACAATGGGAGGCACTGCGGTTTACCATCGAGGTTTGCTCATGCATAGTCCTTTTGCTAATAGCACATTATTGTGCAGTTGCAGGAATCATTCTAATATTGAGGGTTCTTACAATTTGGTCTTGCACATGTATGTCTTACTGTCAAAGGCTTAGACCCATTGTCCGACCCATTTTTTATATGGGGAAATGAGATGTCCATGAATATCAGTCAAGTCAAAAAACTCAGAAAGATTGTTAGGATAAAGAAACTTGCGATGAATTACAACAAGATCTTTGTTTGCGCAATGAAGAAGACATCAGTCAACTATAGGATGGTACTAACTCTTTTACCTTGTTTTTACCCCTTGTGCCATTTCAAAATTTATAACAGCGATCTATGCATATCTTTGTTTTCAGTACTTTTCAAAGCAGTTCACCGATGATTACCTCTCAAACCACCTGCATGGTCAAGAGGCGAGGAAGGTATTCATTCAACACCAACGGTACAATATTGAAGTCTTCCTGAAGAGGACGAAGGTTGGGTGGGCAATTATCCATAGCCACTGGCCTAAAGTTGCAAGGACATTCAACATCACTGAAGGCTCAATATTCGCCTTCCGCTTCTTCAGTTTCCCAGATGAGATTCATCTGTCTATTTACAATGTATGATGCTACTTTCCAAAGGTTTTCGATGTTGCGTGTGAAACTTGGCGCGGTTGTGTAATGGCGTAGCTAGCTATATCCCTCTTTGGTGTAACTGAGTGTTGAAGCTATCTAATGTAATTCAATTATGAAATCCTAGTTGCCATTATACGGATATGAAATATCTGGTGTGTTTTATAAGAAATGTCAATTTTATTACTACATGGATTATAAATAATAGGCTAACCTGCTTATTGGGGTTTTCTATTGCAGACGGTTACTCTGACGACACCGTGGGCGATGAACTCAAACAACCGACACGGTTTCTAGAAAGTAGGCGTGTTGGATCAACTAACAATCACACACGGCTTCCGGCAGAGAACTGTTTGTGTTAGGCCACCTTGCACAAACGTTTCCATGCAAAAAACCTATGTGTGATATACATACGAACGAAAACGTTTTTCTGGGATTCACTGTGTGGGATGTACATACGAACGGAAACGACTGGGCTTCGATGCCTCGCCCGATCGCACACGAGCTCATTTTGCCTCGCATGTTTGGCTGGAGGGCCTATCCCCGACGGTTTCGGGGTCGTGTGGGAAGGACCCCCCTATCTCACACACTCACTAGGCGACGGTTTAAAACTCCGTCGTAGAAAGGGGGTAAAAACCGTTTGTATAGCACGTCTCTGCACCAGTGTAAGGAAGAGAACTTTCACATATAAATATATTATCTTGGACATCTTAGATGATTGTGAATACCCATTAATTATTTTCAAACATGAGCAAATTAGTTGAAGTTGGACAAGGAAGACAACGTAATGAGTTATGGTTGTGTATATTTGCATAGAAGTTATATTGTTATGGATCCTCCAACATGTGGTGTTTGCTTAGGACCTTTTGCTAGCCAAAAAATCATACTAAGTAGAGATACTACTTGTGCATCCAAAAACCCTTAAACCCAATTTCTTGCCATGAGTGTCCACCATATCTACCTATGGATTGAATAAGATCCTTCAAGTAAGTTGTCATCGGTGCAAAAAGCAATAAAAATTGCTCCTAAAATATAAGTGATCTTTTATTGCAAGAGAAAATAAGCGTTGTACGAACTTGTCATGGCAAAGAAATAAAAGCGACGGACTGCATAATAAATGTTGCTATCATAAGGGGCAATATAACGTGATGTTCCTTTGCATTAAGAGCTTGCGCATCCAAAAATAAAAAGTGCATGACAACCTCTACTTCCCTCTGCGAAGGGCATATCTTTTACTTTTCACTATTTACTTTTATGAAAGAGTCAATAGTATGCATTCTCATTTCAACCTCAATTATTCTCAAGTTGGCAAGCATCATGTGGTGGGGAAATAGCTAGGCACATATGACAAGTCAAATATATTTGATCATGAATTATTATTGTTGACAATTATCTCTATGATAGATAAGTTGGGAGGCGAAACATTAAGACCCTATCTTTCTCCATGTTCGATGGATGCCATTTGTTCTAAAAATATGCTGTGAGTACTAGCAATCATAGAAGACTATATAATGATAGAGTATGTATAGCTCTTACTTAGACTTTGTTGAGAATAAGTTGAATTGCAATTGTTTGGTGACTAAGAACATTGGTTGTTAAGTTTCAAGAGAATGCATTATTTGAACCATAACATGTGAATGGATTGCTACTTTATTATGATGAGTTTTATGAGAAGGAGTTGTTGTTGTGATGCTAGGAAAAGTGATTGAAATTATCATTGATAAAATTTATGCACTATGCTAGCATTCACACTTCATAAATTATTTGTTTTATCATTTACCTACTTGAGGACGAGCAGGAATTAAGATTGGGGATGCTGATACGTCTCCAATGTATCTGTAATTTATGAAGTATTCATGCCATGTTTATTATAGTTTTGTATGATTTTGGTGCATTTTTATATGGCTTTTATATGGTTTTTATGGACTAATATACTGCCATAGTGCCCACTGCCAGTTGCTGTTTTCTGCTTATTTTTGGTTTTCAACAAAATCCAGATCAAATGAAGTCCAAATGCAGCGAAATTTTTTGACGATTGTTTTGGAACAAAAGAGACCCCTGAAGCTTCATGGGAGGACCAGAAGAGCCACGACATGACCACTACCTATCAGAGCGCGCCAGGTGCCAAAGTGGTGGGCTGGTGGGTAGTGGGCACCTCGTGGTCCATCTCAGCATGAAACCGACGCCAAAAAATCCTATAAATAGAGACACCACCAGAAATAACCCTAGAACTTGGACTCTGCCACCGCAAGCCTCTGGACCACTAGGATCCAATCTAGAGCCCTTTTCCGGCACTCTGCCAGAGGGGGAAATCATCACCGGAGGCCATCTTCATCATCCCGGCGGCCACCATTATGAGGAGGGAGTAGTCCACCCTCGGGGCTGAGGGTTTGTACTTGTAACATCCCAATTTTCAATTTGGATGTTATTATTTAGATAATTCATATGCATTCATAATTTGTGTATTTTTGAATTTTGTTTTATTGGAATTTGATCCAAGGGGCCTTAAGCAACTCAAGGACCAATTGAGAGAGTTGGAGGTTTTATCGAAAAATCCATTTTTGAATTTTCAAAATTGGCAAATTGGATCAAGATGTTTTATTCAAAATTGTTTTTCCAATTATTTCAAATAAATAAAATAAAGAGAGAAGATAAAAGGACTTCTTAAAAAACAGCAAAGAAATATTGGAAATTTAATTTTGAATAAAAAATATTTTTATTTGATTTTATTTGCAAGTTTATTTATTTTATTAGCACTAAAATATTTGTTTTTATTTTAGGCATTTAGGTCCAGAAAAATGTTCATTAGGTCATATATAAGGCCATATAGCTATGTGGATTTTTCTGGAATTTAAAAAAAATATTTATTAGGTTTTTCGTATTTTTTCGTATTTCCGGAAAATCATTTAAAAAAACATAGTTCGGGCTGACCGAACTGGGCTGCGCCCATCCCAGTCGGCCCAAGCCGCCGCCGCCTCCGTCTCCGAGCTCGGGACAGAGTCCCGAGCAACCCCGACACCGCCGCCGTGTCCGCCTCAGGCACGCCTCCCGCCGCCACTTCTCCTTGCCCCCTCCTCCAAGCCCGCCGCACCCCCCTCTTTATAAGCCGCCGCCCGGGCCCCTCTCTCCCCAACAGCAGCAGCAGCAGCCGCCGCAGCAACAAGCCGCCGCCGCCGCACTTCGCCGCCGCCGATGCGCCTCGCCTTGCGTAGCCGCCGTCGCCTCGCCTCGCCGCTCGCCCCGCCGCAGCCGGAGATCCGCCGCCGACGTCGAACCGCCGAAAACCGTCGGTAAAAAAAAACCGCCAACGAACCACCCGGTTTTTCTTTCGTATTTTTTGGTTTTTCTTTAAAACCCGATTTATTATTTATTTTAGTTTTTAGCGGACGCTCGCTGGTTTAGCCTCTATAGCGAATGAATTCTTCGCTTATGCTTCTGTAGCGGACGTTCATCCTTTAGGTTTTGTCTCGCAGCCAGGGACCCAGTAGCAAATATTTTTTTCTTACAGATCAGTCCCTGTTTTTCAAACTCTCATTACTTTTTGCTCGTTTGTCCAAATTCAACGAAACCAACGCCAAATTCTTCCTTATGATCTCTTCTATCCAGATAACCAACCTAATAATATTTTTTTGAAAATTTTAAAATTTGAATTTGTTCAGATCTGTTTTAAACTTCGTTTGGCTATAATTCGAGTTTCGTAACTCCGATTGGAGTGATTTTTTTTGCAAATCGAACTCATCACATGTACCCTCTGTTAAGATCAAAACCACACAATTTTACTACTGTTAAAACTTTTTGCTGTACAGAAGTTTTATTTGGATATTTTTGGAGTTTCATAAGTCTGTTCTTTGGATTTCTTTTTGATTCTTTGTTTGTGTGCTTATGTATGTTATTGTTTGCTTCGTTAGATTATCCGGAGTGCGAAGCTTGCTACTACGAATCTCTAGGGTTTACCGATCGTCAGCCAGGCAAGTTACACTTTGATCATACTCTTTCATACCCAGTTTTACAATGCATTAGTTTTCACCCTCAAAAATTGTATGAGTAGGATTGGGAACATGTGGTTATGCTGTGTAGTTCATGAGGTAGGAACCTATTACCTTTGATCACCCCGGGACTATACGTTATGCTCATAATTGCTTAGCCATGCTCATAGACGGGAATTGGTATGTGAGATTCATGAAAGTTGCGAGAGTAATAACAACTAAGGGAAACTTAAGGTGGCAACTTTAACACACAACTGGGTGGATTGTTTGGGGCTCCTGCAGAAACCAGTGCTTGCCCAAGGGAATCCCGGAGTACCCGTGTGATTACCCTAGGTCCGCCACCCAGGCTCAAAGGGATCATATAATTATTCATGCCTAGAAACTTCCGTGTGCAGCCACAAGCCATTATGGACTCTGGCATAGTTGAGTAAGTTGTGTGACCTCTTTCAGTGGTAGAATAGCAGATGTTGGGGAAAGTAGGTGTACCGGTCTACCTAGAGTAAAGAGTTAATGCTTCAGAAAGGCTATGTCTCGATCTTCCGATCATGGATGCGGTCGAGTCTTGTGGGGAAAAGTGCACAACCTCTACAGAGTGTACAAACTAATCATGATTAGCCGTGTCCCCGGTTATGGACATCTTGAGTATCCTGTATTTTAATTATTTTGTTGATCTCGACACTCTATCTAATGAAATTGATTGGGTTATTAATAATTTCGGGATTGAGTAGGAGGAACCTTCTCAATATTGGGTAATCAACTTGGTAGTATAATAAACTTTATTCCTTTGTTGTAGGGAAAAATTAGCTTTATGCAAAAATTAAACTTAGAGCCTCCACCAGCCAAATATGCATGTAGTGGTAGATATTGTTCATCATTACTCTGTAGTGTGATTTTGCCAGCATATTCCATGTGCTGACCTACACGGCTGCAACGTCTCATGTTGCAGAGTTTTCAGACGAGGATTAAGGTGCGATAGGTCATTGTCATGCACTCAGTCTTGCCGTGGAGTTGGATGGACTCATTTATCTTTTGAAGCTTCTGCAGTTATTTTATTTAGTTGGCCTTCAGCCATATTTATGTAATAAATACTCTTTATGAGGATCTCGATGTAATAAGTGTGTGATTAAACTCTGTTATAAATCCTCGAGTACTGTGTGTGTCAGCATACCGATCCAGGGATGACACTTAAGCACAGAGACTTTGATCCATTGGGATCGGGTCGCTACAAGATGGTATCAGAGCACACGCTGACTGTAGAACGTGACCACTAGGAAAAGCCACATGACACTCTTCTCTATTCATTTCTAATCCTCCTCTATTTTGACATTATAGATGTCGGACCCCAGGAACAAGTTCACTCAGCCTGATGACAACACCCCTTTCGGACGACACTTGAAGGAAGTCACGAAGTACCTGAACGTCGGCCTACCAAGCTTCACCGGAACCTTCACTGCAACTTTACCAGAAGAGGAGCGCTGGAGGATCAAAGTTTGTGTTCCTGGAAGGACTTTTGCACCAACTACCGAGCCCATCGAGTTTACCTTGGATGCACCAACTTGAAGCTTAGGAAAGAGCATGGCCGCCCACATCACCTTTGGACGCATTTGCGAGGTGTACTACAAGAAACTCGAAGACACCGTCTACCAGATATGTGGACGTCGGGATGAGCAATGGGAGATGATTCGCACCAGGAAGGATGGATCTATTGCGGCATACATACAGGAGATGGATCAGCACATTCGTCGATATGAGAATCAGATGTGCGCTATCATGAAGAAGACCAAGAAGGTGATGACCCGGAATATGGAGCTAGAGGATGAACTCAAGGCAACTCGCGATGGATATGAAGAGGAAATTGCTGTGCTACTGGAGCAGAATGATGACCTGAAGAAGAAGCTAGGTATACCCGTGGTGAAACCAGAACCTGAAGTGGACATTCGTTCGGAAGACTACATCATACTAGATGACACAAACACATACACTAATGATGAAGATGAGGACAGTGATGAATATGAAGACGAAGATGGTGCTGATATTATGGAGTCTTCCACCGATCAAAACTTCTAGTCGACCACCATATTACTATTAGAGACCTTCCAAGTAGTTAGAAATCGTTCGTGAGATTATGTAATAGTAGCTTAGATCGATTGTGTGAATCTTGTTTGAAATTGAGTGGTGTGAATTGAATATGTTTGTCTCATATGCATATGGGTAGTGAAATCTCTCATTAGACCTTGTTCTATTCTGCTTTCTCACCCCTCTAACCCACGAGATGCCTCCGAGATGTGACCCCGGATTCACTTTCCCGCCAGAGCTCACCCAGTTGATCCAACAGCAGAATGCCTTGGTGCAGATGCTCATCTAGAACCAAGGCAACAACAACAACAACAACAACCCACCGCCACCACCCCCAGTTGACAACCTAGCCCGTTTCCTAAGGTTGAATCCACCGGTGTTCTCTAGCAGCACCGAGCCGATTGTTGCTGATGATTGGCTCCGCAAGATCGGAAGGGAGCTAACAACTGCTGGATGTACAGATGCGGAGAAAGTGCGCTTTGCCGCACATCAGCTTGATGGACCCGCAGCCTCTTGGTGGGAGAATTTCACCACCACCTACCCCATTGCTACAGTTACATGGGATCAGTTTCAGTAGGCCTTCCGCGCCGCACATGTCTCAGCTAGAACCATGAGTTTGAAGAAGCGTGAGTTCCGCAACTTACGCCAGGGGAATCATACTATTGGGCAGTACGTGGATGAGTTCAGCAAGTTAGCTCGCTATGCCCCAGATGATGTGGCAACAGATGCCGCGAAGCAGGAGAAATTTCTTAAGGGACTCAATGATGAGCTGAGTATGCAGTTGATGGTGGCAACTTTCAACAACTACCAGGAGCTGGTAGAAAAGGCCATAATGATTGAAGGCAAGCAGCAGCAGATAGAGAGCTGCAAGCGGAAGTATGGACAGGGGAAGTACAACTCTGGAGTTCAGCAGAAGGCCCGCTATTCCCCGTACTCGTGAGGACACACTCATCATAACCATGGAGGACATAGCCATGGAGGCCATTCTCACAATGGAGAAAATTCACACAACCATAGTGGCCCTAAGAATGGTAATGGGGATGGAGGTAACAACAGTCAGAGCCGTTCCAACCCCGCGACACCCGTAAAGAAAGATCTGAGTCACATTACCCATTTCAAGTGCGGGAAGACCGGATACTACGCCACTGAATGTCCAGAGGCAAAGAATGGTAATGGCAATGGAAGCTCAGGAAAGAAACCCAATCCTTTCACCAGAGGTCAGGTGAATCACGTCAATGTGGAGGAAATTGACGAGCAGCCCGACGCAGTGGTTGGTAAGTTTTTGATTAATAAATTTTCAGCCCTTGTTCTTTTTGACACTGGTGCATCACATTCATTCATATCAAGGGGATTTGTGGACAAGTTTAAGTTGCCAACCGTAGCCCTTAAGTCACCTATGTTAGTGAGCTCACCAGGAGCGGAGTATATGGCTAGCCGGGGATGTTTTCAGTTGCCATTGACCACAGGTAGGCATGTTTTTCCCACAAACCTCATTATCCTGGAATCACAAGGATTGGATGTGATACTAGGCATGGATTGGCTATCCAAGTACGAGGGAAACATCTATTGTGCTAGTAAGTCGATTCTTCTCACCACCCCAGAGGGAAAATGGATCAAGTATGTGTCTAGGCATGCGCCAAGGAGGACTCAAGTGAAATCCCTTTCGGGAGTTGTTCAGGAGGAAGTGCTAGTTGTGAGGGATTATCCCGATGTATTCCCGGAGGAACTACCAGGCATGCCACCAGACCGAGACATAGAGTTTTTGATCGAGTTGTTGCCAGGCACTGGACCAATATCCAAGAGACCGTATCGGATGCCCGCGAATGATCTCGAGGAAATTAAGAAGCAGATTAAGGAATTATTGGAGAAAGGTTATATTCGACCAAGTTCATCACCATGGGGAGCCCTAGTGCTTCTAGTTGAGAAGAAGGATGGATCCTTGAGAATGGTGGTTGATTATCGTGCGTTGAATGAGGTGACGATCAAGAACAAATACCCTCTGCCGATGATCAATGATTTGCTTGACCAGCTGCAGGGAGCTAAAGTTTTCTCCAAGATCGATCTTCGATCAGGATATCACCAACTGAAGATCCGAGAGCAGGATATACCTAAGACAGCTTTTACCACAAGGTATGGGCTTTATGAGTATACGGTTATGTCGTTTGGTTTGACTAATGCCCCTGCCTATTTCATGAGTATGATGAACAAGGTATTCATGGAGTTCTTGGATAAGTTTGTCATTGTGTTCATTGATGATATATTGATTTACTCGAAGAATGAAGAAGAACACAAGGAACATTTGCGTTTGGTTCTCGAAAAGCTCAGGGAACATCAGCTATATGCCAAGTTCAGCAAATGTGAGTTTTGGTTGAAGGAAGTCGGATTTCTCGGACATGTTATATCAGGAGAAGGTATAGCAGTAGACCCTTCCAAGGTTGTATCCATCACCGAATGGATGGCACCCACCTCAGTTGGAGAGATACGCAGTTTCCTTGGACAAGCAGGATATTATCGGATATTTATTGAGAATTTCTCCAAGATCACAAAGCCCATGATGGAGTTATTGAAGAAGGACACCAAGTTTAATTGGACCGAGGATTGTGAGGCCAGTTTTCAGGAGTTGAAGAAACGTTTGGTTACAGCCCCAGTGCTAATTCTTCTAAACATATGCAAGGATTTCCATGTATATTTCGACGCTTCTCGTCAGGGACTTGGAGGCGTTCTTATGCAAGAAGGAAGAGTTGTTTCATATACCTCACGACAACTCCGACCTCATGAGTTGAATTATGCCACACATGATTTGGAGTTAGCAGCCATAGTGCATGCGCTCAAGACCTGGAGGCATTTTCTTATAGGAAATCGTTGTGATGTTTACACGGATCATAAGAGTTTGAAGTACATCTTCACGCAGAAGGAGTTGAACCTCAGGCAGAGGAGAAGGTTGGAGCTCATAAAGGATTATGACATGAGACTGCATTATCACCCAGGAAAGGCTAATGTGGTGGCAGATGCATTGAGCCGCAAGAGTTATGTTAATACTCTCATAACCGGAGGATTACCTCAGGAGTTAGCCGTTGATCTCCGAGAACTTCGCTTGGAAATAGTTCCAAGAGGTTTTGTTGCGGCATTGGAAATTCAGTCCACTTTGTTGGGAAGAATTCGAGAAGCCCAGAAGTCGGACAAAGGAATTGCAGAAATAAAGGGCAGGATGAACCAAGGAAAGTCAGAAGGATTTCGTGAGGATGAATACGGAACCCTATGGTTCGAAGAGCGTATATACGTGCCCAATGACTCAGAGATAAGGAACTTGATTCTTCAGGAGGCCCATGATTCGCCTTACTCGATCCACCCAGGCAACACCAAGATGTATCTGGACTTGAAGGAAAGTTTCTGGTGGACAGGTATGAAGAAGGATATTGCCGAGTATGTAGCAGTGTGCGACGTATGTCAGAGAGTTAAGGCAGAGCTTCAGAAACTAGCCGGATTACTACAGCCTTTGCCGATACCCGAATGGAAATGGGATAAGCTTGGCATGGATTTCATCACCGGATTGCCCAGGACTCATTCAGGATATGACTCCATCTGGGTTGTAGTTGACCGCTTGACCAAGGTGGCTCACTTCATCCCCATGAAAACCACTTATACGAGCGCTAAGTTGGCCAAAATATACATGACCAGGATCGTATGTCTGCATGGAGTTCCGAGGACCATCGTATCAGATAGAGGAATACAATTTACCTCGATGTTTTGGAATCAGTTACACGAAAATTTGGGTACCAGGCTAGAGTTCAGTACAACCTTTCATCCGCAGATAGATGGACAGACTGAGAGAGTCAACCAAATTCTGGAGGACATGTTGAGAGCTTGTGCGCTAGATTATGGATCTAGTTGGGATGATAATTTGGCTTACGCAGAGTTCTCATATAACAACAGGTATCAAGCTAGTTTGAAGATGGCCCCTTTCGAAGCTTTGTACGGAAGGAGGTGCAGGACACCATTGATTTGGGATGAAGTTGGAGATCAAAAATTGTTCGAACCAGATTTAATCAGGGATTCTGAGGAGAAGGTCAAGTTGATCCGTGATAGACTCAAGGTAGCCCAGTCCAGGTAGAAGAGTTATGCCGATACAAAACGCAAGGAGGTAACCTATGAAGTCGGAGACAAAGCATATCTTCGTGTGTCGCCACTTCGAGGAGTTAAACGATTTGGAGTCAAAGGAAAGTTAGCGCCACGATTTGTGGGGCCATACAGAGTCTTGGAACGTATGGGTGAAGTTGCCTACAAGTTGGAATTACCCGAAGGTCTGTCAGGAGTTCATGATGTGTTTCATGTTTCCCAGTTGAAGAAGTGCCATGCAGAGATGGCCGACATTCCTCTGAGAGATATAGTGCCTCTGGAAGCAATTCAGTTGGAGAGTGACCTGACTTATGAGGAGAAACCTGTCAAGATTCTCGAGTTTGCCAACCGAGTTACTCGCAGCAAGGTCATCAAGTTTTGCAAAGTTCAGTGGAGTCACCATACCGAGGAGGAAGCCACCTGGGAACGAGAAGAAGACCTCCGGAAGGACCACCCACACCTTTTTGCTAGCCAACCCGAATCTCGAGGGCGAGATTCATCTTAAGGGGGGTAGGTTTGTAACATCCAAATTTTCAATTTGGATGTTATTATTTAGATCATTCATATGCATTCATAATTTGTGCATTTTTGAATTTTGTTTTATTGGAATTTGATCCAAGGGGCCTTAAGCAACTCAAGGACCAATTGAGAGAGATGGAGGTTTTTCCGAAAAATCCATTTTTGAATTTTCAAAATTGGCAAATTGGATCAAGATGTTTTATTCAAAATTGTTTTTCCAATTATTTCAAATAAATAAAATAAAGAGAGAAGATAAAAGGACTTCTTGAAAACCAGCAAAGAAATATTGGAAATTTAATTTTGAATAAAAATATATTTTTATTTGATTTTATTTGCAAGTTTATTTATTTTATTAGCACTAAAATGTTTGTTTTTATTTTAGGCATTTAGGTCCAGAAAAATTTTCATTAGGTCATATATAAGGCCATATAGCTATGCGGATTTTTCTGGAATTTAAAAAAAAAATATTTATTAGGTTTTTCGTATTTTCGGAAAATCGTTTAAAAAAAAAACTTAGTTCGGGCCGACCGAAATGGGCCGCGCCCAGCCCAGCCGGCCCAAGCCGCCGCCGCCTCTGTCTCCGAGCTCGGGACAGACACCGCCGCCGTGTCCGCCTCGGGCACGCCTCCCGCCGCCACTTCGCCTTGCCCCCTCCTCCAAGCCCGCCGCACCCCCCCTCTTTATAAGCCGCCGCCCCGGCCCCTCTTTCCCCAACAGCAGCAGCAGTAGCCGCCGCAGCAACAAGCCGCCGTCGCCGCCGCACTTCGCCGCCGCCGCTGCGCCTCGCCTCGCGTAGCCGCCGCCGCGCCGTCGCCTCGCCTTGCCGCTCGCCCCGCCGCCGCCAGAGGTCCGCCGCCGACGTCGAACCGCCGAAAACCGCCGGTAAAAAAAAACCGCCGCCGAACCACCCGGTTTTTCTTTCGGTTTTTTTGTTTTTCTTATAAACCCGATTTATTATTTATTTTAGTTTTTAGCGGACGCTCGCTGGTTTAGCCTCTGTAGCGAACGAATTCGTCGCTTATGCTTCTGTAGCGGACGTTCGTCCTTTAGGTTTTGTCTCGTAGCCAGGGACCCAGTAGCAAATATTTTTTCTTACAGATCAGTCCCTGTTTTTCAAACTCTCATTACTTTTTGCTCGTTTGTCCAAATTCAAGGAAACCAACGCCAAATTCTTCCTTATGATATCTTCTGTCCAGATAACCAACCTAATAATATTTTTTTGAAAATTTTAAACTTTGAATTTGTTCAGATCTGTTTTAAACTTCGTTTGGCTATAATTCAAGTTTCGTAACTCCGATTGGAGTGATTTTTTTTGCAAATCAAAGCTCATCACATGTACCCTCTGTTAAGATCAAAACCACACAATTTTACAACTGTTAAAACTTCATGCTTTACAGAAGTTTTATTTGGATATTTTTGGAGTTTCATAAGTCTGTTCTTCGGATTTCTTTTTGATTCTTTGTTTGTGTGCTTATGTATGTTATTGTTTGCTTCGTTAGATTATCCAGAGTGCGAAGCTTGCTACTACGAATCTCTAGGGTTTACCGATCGTCAGCCAGGCAAGTTACACTTTGATCATACTCTTTCATACCCAGTTTTACAATGCATTAGTTTTCACCCTAGAAAATTGCATGAGTAGGATTGGGAACATGTGGTTATGCTGTGTAGTTCATGAGGTAGGAACCTATTACCTTTGATCACCCCGGGACTATACGTTATGCTCATAATTGCTTAGCCATGCTCGTAGACGGGAATTGGAATGTGAGATTCATGAAAGTTGCGAGAGTAATAACAACTAAGGGAAACTTAAGGTGGCAAGTTTAACACACAACTGGGTGGATTGTTTGGGGCTCCTGCAGAAACCAGTGCTTGCCCAAGGGAATCCCGGAGTACCCGTGTGATTACCCTAGGTCTGCCACCCAGGCTCAAAGGGATCATATAATTATTCATGCCTAGAAACTTCCGTGTGCAGCCACAAGCCATTATGGACTCTGGCATAGTTGAGTAAGTTGTGTGACCTCTTTCAGTGGTAGACTAGCAGATGTTGGGGAAAGTAGGTGTACCGGTCTACCTAGAGTAAAGAGTTAATGCTTCAGAAAGGCTATGTCTCGATCTTCCGATCATGGATGCAGTCGAGTCTTGTGGGGAAAAGTGCGCAACCTCTACAGAGTATACAAACTAATCATGATTAGCCGTGTCCCCGGTTATGGACATCTTGAGTATCTGGTATTTGAATTATTTTGTTGATCTCGACACTCTATCTAATGAAATTGATTGGGTTATTAATAATTTCAGGATTGAGTAGGAGGAACCTTCTCAATATTGGGTAATCAACTTGGTAGTATAATAAACTTTATTCCTTTGTTGTAGGGAAAAATTAGCTTTATGCAAAAATTAAACTTAGAGCCTCCACCAGCCAAATATGCATGTAGTGGTAGATATTGTTCATCATTACTCTGTAGTGTGATTTTGCCAGCATATTCCATGTGCTGACCTACACGGCTGCAATGTCTCATGTTTCAGAGTTTTCTGACGAGGATTAAGGTGCGATAGGTCATTGTCATGCACTCAGTCTTGCCGTGGAGTTGGATGGACTCATTTATCTTTTGAAGTTTCTGCAGTTATTTTATTTAGTTGGCCTTCAACCATATTTATGTAATAAATACTCTTTATGAGGATCTCGATGTAATAAGTGTGTGATTAAACTCTGTGATAAATCCTCGAGTACTGTGTGTGTCAGCATACCGATCCAGGGATGACACTTAAGCACAGAGACTTTGATCCATTGGGATCGGGTCGCTATAGTACTAGTAGCTATGTGGTTGATCTCTCTCTCTCGTGTTCTTGATTTGGCACGATCGTGATGTACCATGAGCTTTGGTAATATAGTTGCATCATATGGTTTTTCCCCTCTCTATCTTGTTGCGATGAATTGAGTTTTTACCTTTGAGGTTCCACTTTTATCGGATTGAATACTTTGTTGGTTTTGAGAACACTTGATGTATGTCTTGCATATGAATACCCGTGGTGACAATGGGTAATATATTGATTCACTTGATGTATGTTTTGGCAATCAACTCGCGGATTCCCAAGGTGACATTGGGGTAATCTATGCATATGGTTTGATGCATGCTTTCGTCCTACTTTCTCCGGTAGAAATCTTGGGGCACTCTTTGAAGTTCTTTGTGTTGGATTGAATATTATGGATCTGAAGTTGTTTGATGCATATCGTATAATCAACTCATGGATACTTGTGGTGACATTGGTGTATCTAGGTGACATTAGAGTTGGTTGATGTGTATCATATGGTGTTATTTTAGTACGAACTCTAGGGTTGTTTGTGACACTTATAGGAATAGCTTAATAGATCAATCGGAAAATGTAACTTTAAGGTGGTTTCGTACCCTACAAACAATTTCATCTTATGTTCTTCGCTAGATAAGAACTTTGGAGTGATTTTTTGTCGCACGTTGAGGGATTGTTATATGATTCAACTATGTTAGCATTGTTGAGATATTGCACTAGCGAAAGTATGAACCCTAGGCCTTATTTTCAAGCATTGCAATACCATTTGTGCTCACTTTTGTTACTTGCTACCTTGCAGTTTTTCATTGTTCCTATTACAAAAATCAATATCTATTATCATTACTACACTTGTATCACCATCTCTTCGCCGAACTAGTGCACCTATACAATTTACCATTGTATTTGGTGTGTTTGGGACACAAGAGACTCTTTGTTATTTGGTTGCAGGGTTGTTTGAGAGAGACCATCTTCATCCTACGCCTCCCCCAGATTGATAAATCTTAGGTCATCCACTTGAGGGAATTTTGCTACTGTCCTACAAAACTCAGTGCTTAGAGGCCCAACACGAGTCTACAAGAACAAGTTGTGTAGTAGACATCACCAGCTTTTCTGCAAAAACTCAGACATAGAGCCACAAAGCCATATTTCATGTAGACTAGTCTTTTTCATCTGCTTTCTATTATGATCTTGCCGGTACATTCAATGTACTGACCTACATGGCTACAACTTATCATGTTGGAGATATTTCTACGATGAGTAAGAGTTACGATATAGGGTTACGGTCTACACTCAACTTGTCGTTGGCATTGATGGGACTCCACACCCTTATTGATTTATTTCCGCTCTGATAAATAAGTTATACTATGGATCATGGTATTTATTTTTACATGTGATGTTATGGTATTTCATCGATGTACTTTGTGTGCCAGTATAGTGATACAAGGATGGCACCGAGACTTGATCGTATTGGGTGGGGTCGCTACATGTAGTGCCTCTGTTTCGAGTCTTTATTTTCTCTCTCTGTGTTCTTATATCGGTTTTCATTATTTCAGTAGTTTTCTTTTATGTTTACTTTTCCCCCTTTTTGGTTTTCCTTGGGTTTTTTCTTTCTTTCCTTTTTTTTTTCTCACAACACATGTCCACTATTTTTAATAAACATTCTTTATCTTTAAATACATTAGGAACATGTTTTTATACATGCTTAACATTTTTTGAATACATTATTAATATTTTCTAAAATATATGTTTGTTATATACTTTTTAATACACATTACAATTTTCCGTGTAAATCAAAAACAATTTATATCCATGATTAATATTTTTCAAATACATGAGTAAATTTAATCTTTAGATACATATCTTTGAAAAGTTTTACAAATACATGATAGACATTTTCCAAATACCCATTGGAACATTTTCTAAATCATGCAAAACCTTTTTCAAATCTATGCGATTTTTTTACAATTTATATATATATTTAGATGTCATGCACATTTGTTTATAAACATGTTAACTCTTTACTAAATGTAACATGCATTTTTTTTAAATGGCACTAAACATCTTTCAAAGTACACAAACATTTTCTTTATATTGTCTAAACATTTTTTAAATGTCATATTTTTGGAGGTATGAACCTCTTTAAAATGCTATGAACATTTTATTATGCTATCAATATTTAAAAAACATGCTAACAATTTTTGAATTAATATGAAGTTTTTGTAGTATGTGTATTTCAAATATATATTTGAAATATGAACAAAAGATAAACAACATAGCTATTATATTTTGTGTCGAATATTATGTACAGAAGGGGGTTACGTGAACTTGGAGTTGTAATTGGTGTGGATAGGTACGAGTCGTGTAGGAGTCAAACACGTTGTATCTCAGGCCTCTTATATATCGAGGGGCATGACACATCATAACCCATGACGACTTGATAGCAACAGGTACGCGGGGGGAGCCAACGGCTTGTACGGGCGCCCAAGCGGCCGGTGTTGCGGCATCTTAGGGAATAGCATCCATAGTCATTGCCCCGGGATGTAGCCAAATCGGTGAACCTTGTTAATAAATATCGTTCCTTGTTGTCTCGTCTATGATCTTGCATTAGCATCTTATTATAACAAGTGGTATCATGAGCAAGGTTGCGAGAAGGCTATGCGGAAGATCATCTTGAGGTGCGAGGATCATGCTTGACAGGTGCCATGGGACATTCGATTGGCGCAAGGTGGAGCATGGTGGCGATCGCGGATGTGGTCGGTGGTGTCGGACACTTCAAGCAGGAGGCATGTACCATTCGATGGGCTGCGGTCGGTAAGGATCGGCTAGATGTGGCAATTAGACCGGCGTAGTGGCTATTGAAGACATTACGGAGGCAACGGATTTGGCTCGTGATCAGACCGGCGACCAGACATGGGGGACGGCCGGATAGATCAGAGTGTGAGAGCATTGAGATGATGCATTCAATGTTGTACAAAGGCGGCGGCACGGCACTATGGACGGATTGTGTCGGCAACGCGGATGGCCAAGATATGGCACGGCTCGTGCACGGATGATGCGCGAGGTGGCGACTGTTACGACAGGGTTAACGTGCGATGAGTACGCACGACAAGATAGTACAGATCGCTGGCGAAGTACTAAAATCAGCGGCGGGAGTTGTCGTTGGATACAACGTCTGATTATTTCTGAGGTACACGGATCACGACAAGGAAAGTCAGGTGCGTACGCGGGACGACCCTCGGTAGCGTGCGGCAGAGCAGGACCATTTGGGGTCATGCGTTGGATTTGCCCTTAGGCACCTTGTATGAAGCACTCTACATCCAAGGTGGGCTGCTCTTTGGCAAAGAGCACATAAATATTTTGAGCGGCGGTGCGAGGCCTAGGTTTTCTGCTGGTCCGCCGACGGCCGCCTCCTTGGTGGCAGTGCGGGGACCGGCATTTTGCTATCCCAGGCCGATGCCCTGATGCATCGTCGCTGGTTCTCTATCTCCACTAGGGGTTTGTCTCTGCTTCAGGTGGCATCATAGTAGGATAATTTGTACTACCTGATCTTCTTGATCAGTTCAGTTTGGTTTGCGTGGGAGTCTGAATTTTCATAAGGAATTGGTGAGCTACTCCTACACAGAGTGGTGGTGCTGTCGTAGGTGGAGGGTCACCAAGCCCAATGAGGACATTATTCTGGAATTGACGCGGGATTGGTGATCCCGCGACAGTCAACGAGCTTCACGACCTCGCGAGGGCAAGTGCGATGTTGGTTCTTTGCATTGCAGAAACACAAATTGCAAAGAAGTGAGTAGAAGGATTGGTGGTATCATTGGGGTATGATCGAAGCTATGTTGTATCTAGCTCGGGAAGAAGTGGCGTTCTGTGTGTTTTCTGGAAGAATGATATTCAGCTCGAGATAAAAATTGAATTAAAGTGCCATATTGATTGTGTTATTACTGAACCTGATGAGGAATAGTGGCGCCTTACTTGCTTCTATGGTGAAGCTAATAGAAGTCTAAGATATCTCACTTGGGATATGATGAAGTTCCTTCGGACTCCGAGCACGCTGCCGTGGACGTATATTGGTGATTTCAATGAATGTTTGCGCCTAGAAGAACAATTAGGTCCGAATGAAAGGGATAGCTCTCAGATTGCTGCTTTCAGAGAGGCGGTTGACTTATGTGTTTTATCAGACACTGGTTACAGTGGTGTAGACTAGACATTTGAGAAGAAAGTTAGGGGTGGTGACTAGTGCAAGGTTCGACTTGATCATGTGATGGCCATGACTGAGTGGTCGGAATGCTTCCCTTTTGCTTCAGTAGAGCATCTTACAGTGGTAAAATCTGACCATTGCCCCATCCTGTTGGTGAATGAGATGGTTACAAATAGTGTTGGTTGATGTGTATCATATGGTGTTATTTTAGTACGCACTCTAGGGCTGTTTTTCACACTTATAGGAATAGCTCAATAGATCGATCGGAAAATATAACTTTAAGATGGTTTCGTACCCTACAAACAATTTCATCTTATGTTCTCCGCTAGATAAGATCTTTGGAGTGATTCTTTGTCGCACGTTGAGGGATTGTTATATGATTCAACTATGTTAGTATTGTTGAGATATTGCACTAGCGAAAGTATGAACCCTAGGCCTTATTTTCAAGAATTGCAATACCATTTGTGCTCACTTTTGGTACTTGCTACCTTGCTGTTTTTTATTGTTCCTATTACAAAAATTAATATCTACTATCATTACTACACTTGTATCACCATCTCTTCGCCGAACTAGTGCACCTATACAATTTACCATTGTATTTGGTGTGTTGGGGACACAAGAGACTCTTTCTTATTTGGTTGCAGGGTTGTTTGAGAGAGACCATCTTCATCCTACGCCTCCCACGGATTGATAAACCTTAGGTCATCCACCTGAGGGAAATTTTCTACTGTCCTACAAAACTCTGCGCTTGGAGGCCCAACACAAGTCAACAAGAACAAGTTGTGTAGTAGACATCAAGCTCTTTTCTAGTGCCGTTGCCGGGGAGGTGAGTGCATGAAGGTATATCTTTAGATCTTGAAATTGAATCTTTTAGTTTCTTGTTTTATCACTTGTTTGGTTTATAAAAAGAAAACTACAGAAAATAGAATTGAGGTTGCCTCATATTATTCGCCTTTATCATGCCTTTCTTGAAAGTGATGGATCGGAAAATTGTGCTTAATTGATAGAAGAAGAATTCAATAAAATGTTTGGCATAAAATACTTGAATGATGAGCATGATTGCAATGTTGTTAGTATGAATTCTTTGAATATCCATCATGCTAGTGATATGCGAAGCCATAAGCTTGGGGATGCTATATTTGATGAAGATGATATTTTTAGTCCCCGAAGTTTTGATGAGAATATTTACTAGGATGAAAGCATGCCTCCTATTTATGATGATTATATTGATGAAAGTGGGTTTGGACGAGTATCAAGTTTATGTAATATTGATCCCACTATTTTGGAGGGTGTTGAATCTTGTTGTAATAATTATGAAAGTGGATTTGGAGAGGTCATGACTTTATTTAATGATGAGTCCACTATTTTGGAAGAGGTTTTAATTGAATATGAAAACAAAGTTCCTATCTTTGATGATTATGGTGATGACATGTATGCTATAAAGAGTAATGATAACCATGAAACTTGTCATCATGATTTTAATGTTCAATTTGATTAAGCCAATCAAGTATCACATGATAGTTATTTTGTTGACTTTGCTCCCACCATTATGAATGAGAAAAAATTGCTTATGTGGAGAGTAATAAAATTTCTATGCTTGTAGATCATGAAAAGAATGATTTGTGTGATAGTTATATTGTTGAATTCATTCATGATGCTACTGAAAATTAATATGAGAGGCGAACATATGCTTTTACATATTGCAATAATATCAATTTTCCTCTTTGTGTGTTGAAATCTTGAAGTTTTGCTTATTTGCTAGTTGATTCTTGTTCCCATAAGTTGTTTGCTCACAAAATCCCTATGCATAGGAAGTGCGTTACGCTTAAATGTGCTAGTCATATGCTTCATGATGCCCCCGTTATGGTTCAATTCTTATCTTTTATGTGAGCATCATTATAATCATCATGCCTAGCTAAAAAGGCATTAAAGAAAAGCGCTTGTTGGAAGACAAAGCAACATTTACCCCTACTGTTTTCGTGTATTAATATGATTAAGCTACTGTAGTAATCATGTTTTATAGCTTTTGTTTTAATAAAGTGCCAAGTAAAGCCTTTGGGATAGTATGGATGATAGTTGACATGATTCTGTGCAAAAACAGAAACTTTTGCGCCACGTAACAAAATTGTTAAATATCACTAGAGCGTTGAAATATTATGATTTGTTTTATGCATTGCTGATCTACAAATTTCCTACGCTGTCCTAATTTTTCAGAATTTTTGGAGTTACAGAAGTATAGTCATTATTCAGATCTTTACAGACTGTTTTGTTTTTGACAGATTCTATTTGCAATGCATAGTTTGCTTGTTTTATGGTTTCTATGGCTTATATCCCTTAATATAAATTGTGGAAATTATAGAGTATAGTAGGATTTATGAGGAAACAATTATGAATCTTGTCTTTGACAGTACCCAAGTGAATGATTTGTTTTACTATACTAACCCATTTCACGAAGTTCCGTCAAGTTTTGTGTGATTGAAGTTTTCAAGTTTTGGGTGAGACATCGATATGAGAAGAATGAAGGGTGGAAAGAACCTAAGCTTGGGGATGCCCAAGGTACCCCAAGGTAGTATTCAAGGAATACCCAAGCAACTAAGCTTGGGGATGCCCCGGAAGGCATTCCCTCTTTCATCTCCAACATTATCGTTAACCTCACTTCGAGCTATAGTTTTATTTGTTACATGACATGAGTTTTGCTTGGAGCATCATTTTATTTTATTAGGATTTGCTTTATGTTATTTATAATAATGTTTTATATCTTTTATTTCAATAAAAGTGTCAAGGATAGCCTTTACCATGCTTATTTTGCAAGTATATATGTTGCTGTTTGAAAATAGAAAGTTTGTTGTTATGTTTTGAATATTTGTCAATAGTCAGAACATGATAAAATCTTGAAATTTTTACACGATGAGATATAATAAATTTTCTACAGTGTGGGAAATTTTCAGAATTTTTGGAGTTAGAGAAGCATGTATCTTCTTGCACTCTTTACAGACTGTCCTGTTTTGACAGATTGTTGTTATGTTTGCATTGTTTGCATATGTTTGCTTGTTTAATCATTCTATTTGAGGATAGGAGTATTAAATATGTGGAGGCATTTAGTATGCAATGTTAAATAATTATTTTAGTGATTTGCTACAGTAGAGAATGATAATTTTATTGAATTGATTTATACTAACTTATCTCACGAGTTCTTGTTGAGTTTTGTGTTGATGAAGTTTTTAAGATTTAGGGAAACCGTGATATAAAAGGAATTAAGGAGACACAAAAGGTCAAGCTTGGGGATGCCCAAGGCATCCCAAGATAACATTTCAATAAGTCTCAAGCATCTAAGCTTGGGGATGCCCCGGTAGGCATTCCACCTTTCTTCATCAACAATTATCGGTTAGTATCGGTTGAGCCTAAGTTTTTGCTTCTTCACATGATATGTGCTATTCTTGGAATGCCATTTTATTTTGTTTTCTTTGCTGTTTGAATAAGATACTTAAGAACTGAAAGTTTTTAAATGAGAGAGAATCCTCAAATAGCTACCCATTTACGTAACTACTCGCTTGATCTTCACTTATATCTTTTTGGAGTAGTTTACTCTTGTGCTTCACTTATATCCTATGAGTAAATTATTGAATAAATTGAATATCATGAAGTTGAAATTATATGTTCATATCATGCCTAGTAGTAGCTTCACACTGAGTTTAGAAAGTGAAATCTATTGAAGCTTGCCAATCACAATATTGGTCATACAAGCAATTCATGAATGATTAGTATAAGGAAGAGAACTTTCACATATAAATATATTATCTTGGACAGCTTCTATGATTGTGAATACCCATTAATTACTTTCAAACTTGAGCAAATTAGTTGAAGTTGGACAAGGAAGACAACGTAATGAGTTATGGTTGTGTATATTTGCATAGAAGTTATATTGTTATGGATCCTCGAACATGTGGTGTTTGCTTAGGATCTTTTGCTAGCCAAAAATTCGTACTAAGTAGAGATACTACTTGTGCATCCAAAAACTCTCAAACCCAATTTCTTGCCATGAGTGTCCACCATATCTACCTATGGATTGAATAAGATCCTTCAAGTAAGTTGTCATCGATGCAAAAAGCAATAAAAATTGCTCCTAAAAATATAAGTGATCTTTTATTGCAAGAGAAAATAAGCGTTGTACGAACTTGTCATGGCAAAGAAATAAAAGCGACAGACTACATAATAAAGGTTGATATCATAAGGGGCAATATAACGTGATGTTACTTTGCATTAAGAGCTTGCGCATCCAAAACTAAAAAGCGCATGACAACCTCTGCTTCCCTCTGCGAAGGGCCTATCTTTTACTTTTCAATATTTACTTTTATGCAAGAGTCAATAATATGCATACTCATTTCAACCTCAATTATTCTCTAGTTGGCAAGCATCATGTGGTGGGGAAATATCTAGGCACATATGGACAGTCAAATATATTTGATCATGAATTATTATTGTAGAAAATTATCTCTATGATAAATAAGTTGGGAGGCGAAACATTAAGCCCCTATCTTTCTTCGTGTTCGATGGATGCCATTTGTTCTAAAAATATGCTTTGAGTACTAGCAATCATAGAAGACTATATGATGATTGAGTATGTGGAGCTCTTACTTAGACTTTATTGAGAATAAGTTGAATTGTAATTGTTTGGTGACTAAGAACATAGGTTGTTAAGTTTCGAGAGAATGCATTGTTTGAACCATAACATGTGAATTGATTGCTACTTTATCACGATGAGTTTTATGAGAAGGAGTTGTGGTTGTGATGCTAGGAAAAGTGATTGAAATTATCATTGATAAAATTTATGCACTATGCTGGCATTCACACTTCATAAATTATTTCTTTTTTACCTACTCGAGGACGAGCAGGAATTAAGCTTGGGGATGCTGATACATATCCAATGTATCTATAATTTATGAAGTATTCATGCCTTGTTTATTATGGTTTTGTATGACTTTGGTGCACTTTTATATGGTTTTTATGGACTAACATACTACCCTAGTGCCCAGTGCCAGTTGTTGTTTTCTGCTTGTTTTTGGTTTTCCTGAAAATCCATGTCAAATGAAGTCCAAATCCAGCAAAACTTTTTGACGATTTTTTTTGGAACAAAAGAGACCCCTGAAGCTTCGTGGGAGGGCCAGAAGATCCATGAGGTGGCCACTACCTATCAGGGCGTGCCAGGGGCCAAAGTGGTGGGCTGGTGGGTAGTGGGCACCTCGTGGCCCATCTCAGCGTCAAACTGACGCCAAAAAATCTTATAAATAGATAAACCACTAGAAAAAACCCTAGAACTTGGACTCCGCCGCCGCAAGCCTCTGTACCTCCATGATCCAATCTAGAGCCCTTTTTTGGCACTCTGTCGGAGGGGGAAATAATCACTGGAGGCCATCTTCATCATCCCGGCGGCCACCATGATGAGGAGGAAGTAGTCCACCCTCGGGGCTGAGGGTTTGTACTAGTAGCTATGTGTTTTGATCTCTCTCTCGTGTTCTTGATTTGGCACGATCTTGATGTACCACGAGCTTTGTTAATATAGTTGGATCATATGGTTTTTCCCTTCTCTATCTTGTTGCGATGAATTGAGTTTTTACCTTTGAGGTTTCACTTTTATTGGATTGAATACTTTGTTGGTTTTGAGAACACTTGATGTATGTCTTGCAAATGAATACCCGTGGTGACAATGGTTAATATATTGATTCACTTGATGTATGTTTTGGCACTCAACTCGCGGATTCCGGAGGTGACATTGGGGTAATCTATGCATATGGGTTGATGCTCATTTTCGTCCTACTTTCTCCGGTAGAAATCTTGGGGCACTCTTTGAAGTTCTTTGTGTTGGATTGATTATTATGGATCTGAAGTTGTTTGATGCATATCGTATAATCAACTCCCGGCTACTTGTGGTGACATTGGAGTATCTAGGTGACATTAGAGTTGGTTGATGTGTATCATATGGTGTTATTTTAGTATGAAATCTAGGGTTGTTTGTGACACTTATAGGAATAGCTCAATAGATCGATCGGAAAATATAACTTTAAGGTGGTTTTGTACCCTACAAACAATTTCATCCTATGTTCTCCGCTAGATAAGAACTTTGGAGTGATTCTTTGTCACACGTTGAGGGATTGTTATATGATTCAACTATGTTAGCATTGTTGAGATATTGCACTAGCAAAAGTATGAACCCTAGGCCTTATTTTCAAGCATTGCAATACCGTTTGTGCTCACTTTTGTTACTTGCTACCTTGCTTTTTTATTGTTCCTATTACGAAAATCAATATCTACTATCATTACTACACTTGTGTCACCATCTCTTCGCCGAACTAGTGCACCTATACAATTTACCATTGTATTTGGTGTGTTTGGGACACAGGAGACTCTTTGTTGTTTGGTTGCAGGGTTGTTTGAGAGAGACCATCTTCATCCTACGCCTCCCACAGATTGATAAACATTAGGTCATCCACTTGAGGGAAATTTGCTAATGTCCTACAAAACTCTGCGCTTGGAGGCCCAACACGAGTCTACAAGAACAAGTTGTGTAGTAGACATCACCAACTTTTCTGCAAAAACTCAGACATAGAGCCACAAAGCCATATTGCATGTAGACTAGTCTTTTTCATTTGCTTTCTATTATGATCTTGCCGGTACACTCAATGTAATGACCTACATGGCTACAACTTATCATGTTGCAGATATTTCTACGACGAGTAAGAGTTACGATATAGGGTTACAGTCTACACTCAACTTGCCATTAGCATTGATGGGACTCCACACCCTTATTTATTTATTTCCGCTCTGATAGATAAGTTATACTATGGATCACGGTATTTATTTTTACATGTGATGTTATGGTATTTCATCGAAATACTGTGTGTGCCAGTATAGTGATACAGGGATGGCACAGAGACTTCACCGTATTGGGTCGGGTCGCTTCATGTAGTGCCTCTATTTCGAGTCTTTATTTTCTCTCTCTGTGTCCTTATATCGGTTTTCATTGTTTCAGTGGTTTTCTTTTATGTTTACTTTTCCCCCTTTTTGGGTTTCCTTGGGTTTTTTCTTTCTTTCCTTTTATTTTTCTCACAGCACATGTCTACTTTTTTTAATAAACATTCTTTATCTTTAAATACATCAGGAACATGTTTAACATTTTTTTAAACATTATTAATATATTTTTAAACATATGTTTTGATATGTACTTTTTAATACCATTATAATTTTCTGTGTAAATCAAAAACAATTTATATACATGATTAATATTTTTCAAATACATGAGTAAATTTAATCTTTAGATACATATCTTTGAAAAGTTTTACAAATACATAATAGACATTTTCCAAATACCCGTTGGAACATTTTCTAAATCATGCAAAACCTTTTTCCAATCTATGCGATTTTTTTACAATTTATATATATATTTAAATGTCATGTACATTTTTTTATGAACATGTTAACTCTTTACTAAATGTAACATGGAAATTTTTTAAATGGCACTAAACATTTTTCAAAGTACACAAACATTTTCTTTACATTGTCTAAACATTTTTTAAATGTCATATTTTTGGAGGTATGAACCTCTTTAAAATGCTATGAACATTTTTTAATGCTATCAATATTTAAAAAAAACATGCTAACAATTTTTGAAGTAATCTTAAGTTTTTGTAGTATGTGTATTTCAAATATATATTTGAAATATGAACACAAGATAAACAACATAGCTGTTATATTTTGTGTCGAATATTATGTACACAAGGGGGTTACGTGAACTTGGAGTTGTAATTGGTGTGGATAGGTACGAGTCGTGTAGGAGTCAAACACATTGTATCTCAGGCCTCTTATATATCGAGGGGCACCACACGTTGTAACCCATGACGACTTGATAGCAGCAGGTACGCGGGGGAGCCAACGGCTTGTACCGGCGCCTGGGCGGCTGGTGTTGTTGTTTCTTAGGGAGTAGCATCCGTAGTCATTGCCCCGGGATGTAGCCAAATCGGTGAACCTCGTAAATAAATATTGTTCCTCGTTGTGTCGTCTATGAAGTTGCATTAGCGTCTTATTATAACAAGTGGTATCATGAGCAAGGTTGCGAGAAGGCTATGCGGAAGATCATCTTGAGGTGCGAGGATCATGCTCGATAGGTGCCATGGGACATCCAATTGGCGCAAGGTGGAGCATGGCGGCGATCGCGGATGTGGTCGGTGGTGTCGGACACTTCGAGCAGGAGGTCTGGACCATTCGATGGGCTGCGGTCGGTAAGGATCGGCTAGACGTGGCGATCGGACCGGCGTAGTGGCTATTGAAGACATTGCGGAGGCAACGGATTCGGCTTGTGATCAGACCGGCGACCAGACATGGGGGACGGCCGGATAGATCGGAGTGTGAGAGCATTGAGATGATGCGTTCGATGTTGTACAAAGGTGGCGGTATGGCACTACGGACGGATTGTGTCGGCGACGCAGATGGCCAGGATATGGCACGACTCGTTCACGGGCGATGCGCGACGTGGCGACTGTTACGGCCGGGTTGACGTGCGATGAGTACATGCGACAAGACAATACAGATTGCTGGCGAAGTACCAAGATCAGAGGCGGGAGTTGTCGTCGGATACAGCGTTTGATTATTTCTGATGTACACGGATCGCGAGAAGGAAAGTTAGGTGTGTACGCGGGACGACCGCTCGGTAGTCTGCGGCAGAGCCGGGCTATTTGGGTTCGTGCATTGGAGTTGCCCTTAGGCACCTTGTACGAAGCACTCTACATCCAAGGTGGGCTGCTCTTTGGCAAAGAGCACATAAATCTTTTGAGCGGCGGCGTGGGGACTAGGTTTTCCGCTGGTCCGCCGCCAGCCGCCTCCTTGGCGGCAGCGCGGGGACCGACATTTTGCTATCCCAGGTCGATGCCCTGATGCATCATCGCTGGTTCTCTATCTCCACTAGGGCCCTGTCTCTGCTTCAGGTGGCATCATAGTAGGATAAGTTGTACTGCCTAATCTTCTTGATCGGTTGAGTTTGGTTTGCGTGGGAGTCTGAATTTTCACAAGGAATTGGTGAGCTACTCCTACAGGGAGTGGTGGTGCAATCGTAGGTGGAGGGTCACCAAGCGCAATCAGAACATTATTCTGGAATTGACGCGGGATTGGTGATCCCGCGATAGTCAATGAGCTTCGTGATCTCACCAGGGCAATTGCGCTGTTGGTTCTTTGCATTGCGGAAACACAAATTGCAAAGAAGGGAGTAGAAGGATTGGTGGTATCATTGGGGTATGATCGAAGCTATGTTGTATCTAGCTCGGGAAGAAGTGGCGGTCTGTGTGTTTTCTGGAAGAATGATATTTAGCTCGAGATAAAAATTGAATCAGAGTACCATATTGATTGTGTTATTACTGAACCTGATGAGGAATAGTGGCGCCTTGCTTCTATGGTGAAGCTAATAGAAGTCTGAGATATCTCACTTGGGATATGATGAAGTTCCTCTGGACTCCGAGCACGCTGCCGTGGGCGTGTATTGGTGATTTCAATGAATGTTTGTGCCCAGAAGAACAATTAGGTCTGAATGAAAGGATAACTCTCAGATTGCTGCTTTCAGAGAGGCGGTTGACTTATGTGCTTTATCAGACACTGGTTACAGTGGTGTAGACTAGACGTTTGAGAAGAAAGTTAGGGGTGGTGACTACTGCAAGGTTCGACTTGATCATGTGCTGGCCATGACTGAGTGGTCGGAACGCTTCCCTTTTGCTTCAGTAGAGAATCTTACAGTGGTAAAATCTGACCATTGCCCCATCCTGTTGGTGAATGAGATGGTTACAAATAGTGTACGCACAGCGTGGGAGAAGCCCTTCAGATATGAGTGTATGTGGGAATCACATGGGAGTTTTGAAGGAGTTCTGGAAGAAGCCTGGAAGGCAATGCCCAAGTGCTCAAACATATCAGACATGACAACAAAGCTTGCCACGGTTGCTACTAGTCTTAAGGACTGGAATGCAAACTCATTTGGGGATGTTCGTCAAGAAATCATAAAACTAAAGCGAAAGATTGTGGATCTTTGAGCTGGTCAGAATCGGGTAGGACCGAGCGATGAAGAAAAAGAGGTGGAGAAAAGGCTGATTGATCTTTTGCTTGGGGCAGAAATGATGTGGAGACAACAATCTCGTGTTCAGTGGCTTGTGGAGGGGGATAGTAATAATATATTTTTTTCATAAGAAAGCGTTTGCGCGTAGAAGTAAAAACCGTATCATGAATTTGACTCGTGCAGATGGTAGTGTGTGTGATAACCAAGATGAACTTGCAGCTATTGCGACAGAGTTTTATGCAAACATATATTTGTCGGAAGGTACACTAGGTATGGAGGAGGTATTTTCCCACATACCTACAAAAGTAACATCTGATATGAATGTTTTGCTGAATAAAGAGTACACTAAGGAGGAGGTTAAGATGGCCATATTCTAGATGTTCCCAACAAAGGCTCCTGGCCTGATGGTTTTCCAACGCATTTTTTTCAGCGGCATTGGGACCTTTGTGGTGATGAGGTGACAGGTATTGTAATGCAGGTTCTTAATGGATATGACTCACCGGATGAAATAAATAGGACGTTCATCATTTTAATTCCCAAGATATCCAGTCCAAAAAATTAGGACAATTTCAGCCGATCAGCCTTTGAGATGTGATTTGCAAAATTGCTTCAAAGGTTCTTGCGAATCGACTGAAAGTTTTTCTTCCGGAGGTGATTTGTCTTGAGCTGTCAGCTTTCGTACCTGGTCGTTTGATTACAGACAATATAATTTTAGCATATGAATGCCTTCACTTTATGAGAAAGAAGAAGAGAAAGAGTAACTCTCATGCTGCCCTTATGTTGGACATGATTAAGGCTGATGACCCACAAGTATAGGGGATCAATCGTAGTCCTTTTGATAAGTAAGAGTGTCAAACCCAACGAGGAGCAGAAGGAAATGACAAGTGGTTTTCAGCAAGGTATTCTCTGCAAGCACTGAAATTATAAGTAACGAGTAGTTTGATAGCAAGATAATTTGTAATGAGCAAGTAACGGTAACGGTAACAAAAGTGCAACAAGGTAGCCCAATCCTTTTGAGGCAAAGGACAGGCCAAAACGATCTCTTATAATAAGCAAAGCGTTCTTGAGGGTACACGGGCATTTCATATAGTCACTTTCATCACGTTGGATTGATTTGTGTTCGCTACTTTGATAATTTGATATGTGGGTTGACCGGTGCTTAGGTGCTGTTCTTACTTGAACAAACCTCCTACTTATGATTACCCCCTCGCAAGCATCCGCAACTACGAGAAAAGTATTAAGATAAAATTTAACCATAGCATTAAACTTTTGGATCCAAATTGGTCCCTTACGAAGTAGCGCATAAACTAGGGTTTACGCTTCTGTCACTCTCGCAACCCATCATCTAATAACTACTCCACAATGCATTCCCTTAGGCCCTGATAAGGTGAAGTGCCATGTAGTCGACGTTCACATGACACCACTAAGGGAATCACAACATACATATCATCAAAATATCGAACACATATCAAGTTCACATGATTACTTGCAACAAGATTTCTCCCGTGACCTCAAGAACAAAACTAACTACTCACAAATGATAATCATGCTCAAGATCAGAGGGGTATTGAATAACATAATGGATCTGAACATATAATCTTCCACCAAATAAACCATATAGTAATCAACTACACGATGTAATCAACACTACTAGTCACCCACAAGCACCAATCTAAGGTTCTGGTACAAAGATTGAACACAAGAGATGAACTAGGGTTTGAGAGGAGATGGTGCTGTTGAATATGTTAATGGAGATGGCCCTCCCAAAGATGGGAGAGTTGTTGGTGATGATGATGACGATGATTTCCCCCTCCAGGAAGGAAGTTCCCCCAGCGGAATCGCTCCGTCGGAGGGCAAAAGTGCTCCTGCCCAAGTTCCGCCTCGAGACGGCGGCGCTTCATCCCGAAAGTCCTCTCCTTATTTTTTCTAGGTCAAAATGACTTATATACCAGAAGATGGGCACCGGAGGTGGGCCGAAGAGGGCACAACCCACCAGGTCGCGCCTGGGGGCCCTGGCGCACCCAGGTGGGTTGTGCCCACCTGGTGGGCCCCCTCTTTGTAGTTATTTGCTCCAATAATTCTTATATAATCCATAAAAAATCTCCATGAAGTTTCAGCTCATTTGGAGTTGTGCAGAATAGGTGGCCTGACGTAGCTTTTTCAGGTCCAGAATTCCAGCTGCCGGTATTCTCCCTCCTTGTGTGAACCTTGCATATTATGAGAGGAAAGGCATTAGAATTACTCCATAAAGCATTATTATGCATAAAAACATTATAAATAACAGTAGAAAAACACGATGCAAAATGGACGTATCAACTCCCCCAAGCTTAGACCTCGCTTGTCCTCAAGCGAAAACCGAAATCGAAAACATGTCCACATGCTTAGAGAGAGAGAGGTGTCGATAAAAACAAAATACGGACATAGAAGCATCATGTATATTATTATAACAGCAACAAACTTTAACATAAAACTTTTATCATCGAACTTTTATCATATAACTTCTCATGAACAAGTAATAATTCATCACAATATCGAAGTATAAAGCATAAACTCTATTGAAAACCAACAAACTATGTTCTCAATCAACTTTGCAACTACAATTGATCATCTTTTCAGGAAGGGTCACGTATCGGAGCCTTTTGGCAAGTCCACATACTCAACCATCATATAGTCTTCTATAATTGCTAACACTCATCGCATACACATGAGCAAAAAGTTTCAACCGGACACATGGAAAGACAGGGGCTTATAGTTTCGCCTCCCAACGCACTCACCTCAAGGGTGATGTCAACAATAATAACTCATGCCCACCCATATCCAACTGGATATATGTGCCTAGATCTTTCTTCACCACATGGTGCTTGCCAAAAGAGAAAATAAAAAGGAATAGAGAGAAGTATATAGGCCCTTCGCAGAGGGAAGCAGAGGTTGCCATGTGCTTTTTGGTTGTATGTCAAATCCCTTAATGCAAAAGAACGTCACGTTGTATTGCCCCTTATGATAGCAACCTTTATTATGCAGTCTGTCGCTTTTATTCCTTGCCATCACAAGTTCGTAAAACACTCAATTTTCTCTTACACTAAATGATCCAACACTTTTAGAAGCAATTTTTATTGCCTTTTTGCACTGATGACAACTTACTTGAAGGATCTTACTCAATCCATAGGTAGGTATGGTGGACTCTCGAAATAAGATTTGGGTTTAAAGGTTTTTGGATGCACAAGTAGTATCTCTACTTAGTGAGGAATTTTTGGCTAGCAAAGATGGGGGCAAACACCACATGTTAAAGGATCTATGACAATATAACTTCTATGTGAATATGAACAAACATAAATCATTACATTGTCTTCCTTGTCCAAAGTCAACAATTTTGGCATATAATATTTTGATGAGGGCTCACAATCATAAAAGATGTCCAAGATAGTGTATTTGTATGTGAATCTTCTCTTCCCTTATTAATTCTTTAATGAGTTGCATCATTGACCAATGCTATGTTTGTCAATCTCCAACAAATTTTACCACTTATACTTTTCCTTATGTGATGTCACTACTTACCATAAGATTAGCATATGATCTATTCATTTATTTATTTTCCTTTCTTTTTATTGAAACATTAAAGTAAAGAAAGCAAAACTTGAACTAATCTTTATTATATATCTCGAACACGATTACATAGATAGATCACTAAGCAAACACTCAAAAAGAAAGGATCGAACTAAACTCTTATTCAACTAAACCAAATGATAACTAACGATCGAACTAAAAATAGATAAAAGCAATGATAGTGGTGGTGATACGATACCGGGGCACCTCCCCCAAGCTTGGCACAAGCCAAGGGGAGTGCCCATACCATGAACTCAAGTCTTCTTTGGTGATGATGAAGGTGGTGGTGGTGAAGAAGTAGTCGTGATCTTATCTTCAGGTTTCCATGGCAAGGGCTCACAATCATAAGAGGAGGAGTGAGTCTCGCGAGTCCTGCAACTGGCAGCCAAACTTATACCTTTAAACCTTGCCTCATATTCAAACACTTGGTTTTGGAGATCGTAGATCTGGCTTTGGAGAAAGTTGATTTGCTCGTTGAAGGTGAAGAGATGTCCTTCATGGACTTGCCATCCACCTTGAGATCACGGGTGTAGTCCGTGATCATTAGGTGATTGGCATTGAGTCCACGTTCCACCATCCCCTTGCACCTGAAGACCTCCTGCTCCATGGCTTCGAGCCTGGCATCCATGGTTCCCGTCCCTTTGGGGCCCTGGATGTCACGGATGTGGAGCACCCCCTCACGCATCTCGATGGCTTGAGGGTGCTGCATCACCTCCCGCACGTACGGGTTGATGACGTTCTCGAAGAACTTGTCCTTGGAGGATCTCGAGGCGGCCATGGTGATCTAGATCTGTCAGAAAACAGCAAGAAAGAAGAAAAGAAGATTTCTCCGTGATACGGTGGTTAATAGGTTCGGGTGGTATATAAAGATTTTTTTATCTTGGGGAACAAGCAAACAGAAGAAAAACGGAGTCCGGAAGGTACCCGAGGTGGGCACAACCCACTTGGGCGCGCCAGAGGGCCCTGGCGCGCCCTGGTGTCTTGTGCCCACCAGGGTTGCCTTCCTGGTTGTTTCTTATTTTCCTAATTTTTGTTATATTCCAAAACTGACAAAAAATATTTTTGCGGATTTTGCGAGTCCGTTTACTTACCGTATCACGTACCTCCTCTTTTTTAATTATTCTGGAGTGTTCCGGAAGGTCTCTTTTATGTGTTCCTCCGGTGTCATGGTTTGGATAATGTTGCTTTCAACATTAATAGGCATACCTAAGATGTAGTGTTTAATCCTTTGACCATTGACCACCTTCAGGTTGGTTCCTTCGGCATTATTTATTTTGATAGCTCTAGAGCGATAAACCTCTTCGATAACATACAGTCATTCCCATTTGGAGAGAAGTTTTCCTGCAAAGAATCTGAAACGAGAGTTGTACAAAAGAACATATTCTCCAACCTTGAATTCCCGCTTTTGGATTCTTTTATCATGCCATCTTTTAACCTTTTCTTTAAACAGTTTGGCATTTTCATAGGCTTGGGTTCTCCATTCATCTAATGAGCTAATATCAAATAACCTCTTTTCACCGGCAAGTTTGAAATCGTAGTTGAGTTCTTTAATTTCCCAATATGCTTTATGTTCTAACTCAAGAGGCAAATGACAAGCTTTTCCATAAACCATTTTATACGGAGACATACCCATGGGATTTTTATAAGCTATTCTATAAGCCCAAAGTGCATCATCCAATTTCTTAGACCAATTCTTTCAGGACCTATTAACAGTTTTCTGTAATATTAATTTTATTTCTATATTACTAAGTTCAACTTGACCACTAGATTGAGGGTGATAGGGTGATGCAATTCTATGGTTAACATCATATTTAGCAAGCATTTTCCGGAAAGCACCATGAATAAAGTGTGAACCACCATTAGTCATTAAATATCTAGGGACTCCAAACCTCGGGAAAATAACTTCTTTAAGCATTATAATGGAAGTGTTATGATCAGCACTACTAGGTGGAATAGCTTCTACCCACTTAGTAACATAATCAACAGCAACCAAAATATGAGTATACCCATTAGAGGAGGGAAAAGGTCCCATATAATCAAAACCCCAAACATCAAATGGTTCAACAACAAGTGAATAATTCATAGCCATTTCCTGACGCTTATCAATATTACCAATTCTTTGACATTCATCACAAGATAAAACAAACTTACGGGCATCCTTGAAGAGAGTAGGCTAATAAAAACCAGATTGCAATACCTTGTGAGAAGTTCTATCTCCCGCATGATGCCCTCCATAAGCTTCGGAGTGACATTTCCATTGGATTTGTCCCTGTTCATGCTCAGGTACACAACGTCTAATAATACCATCTACTCCTTCTTTATAAAGATGTGGGTCATCCCAAAAGTAATGTCTTAAATCATAGAAGAATTTTTTCTTTTGTTGGTATGTGAAACTAGATCGTATATATTTAGCAACAATATAATTGCCATAGTCAGCATACCAAGGAGTGTTATGAGAAACATTTATTGTAACTAGTTGTTCATCAGGAAAGCTATCATTAATAGGTTGTGGGTCATCAAGGATATTCTCTAACCTAGACAAGTTATCAGCTACGGGGTTCTTAGCTCCTTTTCTATCTGTTATATGTAAATCAAATTCTTGTAGCAAGAGAACCCACCTAATGAGTCTAGGTTTAGCATCTTTCTTTTCCATAATATATTTAATAGCAGCATGATCAGTGTGAATGGTAACTTTAGAATCAACAATGTAAGATCTGAATTTGTCACAAGCAAACACAACTGCTAAAAATTCCTTTTCAGTAGTAGCATAATTTCTTTGGGCACTGTCTAGAGTTTTGCTAGCATAATGAATAACATTTAGTTTCTTATCAACTCTTTGTCCTAGAACAGCACCAACAGCATAATCACTAGCATCACACATAATTTCAAAAGGCAAGTTCCAATCAGGTGGTTGAATAATAGATGCAAAAATTAAGGATTTCTTAAGTGTTTCAAAGGCTTCTACACAATCATCATCAAAAGCAAATAGAACATCCATTTGTAAAAGATTTGTAAGAGGCCTAGAAATTTTAGAGAAGTCTTTAATAAATCTCCTATAGAAACCAGTGTGACCGAGGAAACTACGAATACCTTTGATATCTCTGGGACATGGCATTTTCTCAATTGCATCAACTTTAGCTTTATCCACTTCAATACCTCGTTCAGAAATTTTATGCCCCAAGACAATACCTTCATTAACCATAAAGTGGCACTTCTCCCAATTCAAGACAAGATTAGTTTGCTCACATCTCTGCAAAACTCGATCAAGGTTGCTCAAGCAATCATCAAAAGAAGTTCCATAAACAGAAAAATCATCCATAAAAACCTCAACAATCTTTTCACAAAAATCAGAGAATATAGCAGTCATACATCTTTGAAAGGTGGCAGGTGCATTGCATAAACCAAAAGGCATATGTCTATAAGCATAAGTTCCAAAAGGGCAAGTAAAAGTGGTTTTCTCTTGATCAGGTTGTGAAACAGGTATTTTAGAAAAAACAGAATATCCAACAAGAAAACAAAAGTGTGTGTGCTTAGATAGTCTTTCTAGCATTTGATCAATAAAAGGCAAAGGGTAATGATCTTTCCTAGTTGCTTTGTTTAATTTTCTGAAATCAATTACCATCCTATAGCCAGTAACAATTCTTTGTGGAATAAATTCATTTTTATCATTAGGAGCAACGGTAATACCTCCTTTCTTAGGTACACAATGAACGGGACTTACCCATCTACTATCAGCTATGGGATAGATTATACCTGCTTCCAGAAGCTTTAGTATTTCAGTTCTTACCACTTCTTTCATTTTGGGATTCAACCACCGTTGATGATCTACAACGGGTTTAGCATCAGGTTCCATATTAATGTTATGCCGACGAAGAGTGGGACTAATGCCCTTAAGATCATCAAGCGTATATCCAATAGCAGCACGGTGCTTCTTCAGAATTTTCAGTAATCTTTCTTCTTCATGTTCTGAAAGGTTAGCACTAATAATAACTGGATATATCTTTTTCTCATCAAGATAAGTATATTTCAGAGTGTTGGGCAATTGTTTTAATTCAAACACAGGATCACCTTTAGGTGGAGGAGGACCTCCTAGAGTTTCAATAGGCAAATTGTGTTTAAGCAGAGGTCGTTGTTCAAAGAAAATTTTATCTATTTCATTTCTTTCATGCATATGCATATCATTTTCATGATCTAGCAAGTATTGTTCTAGTGGATCTGTAGGAGGCACGGCAATAGAAGCAAGACCAATTATTTCATCTTTACTAGGTAATTCTTTCTTATGAGGTTGTCTATTAAACTTGGAGAAATTAAATTCATGAGACTCATCACCGAAGCTAACACCGACAATTTGTTTATGACAATCTATAGTAGCATTGGCAGTGTTCAAGAAGGGTCTAGCAAAGATGATGGGATAAAAGTCATCTTGTGGGGAACCAAGAACTAGAAAATCAGTAGGGTATTTTATTTTCTCACACAAGACTTCAACATCTCTAACAATCCCAAGTGGTGTGATGGTGTCTCTATTAGCAAGTTTAATAGTAACATCTATGTCTTCTATTTCAGCGGGTGCTATATCATTCATAATTTCTTGATATAAGGTAAAGGGAATAGCACTCATGCTAGCACCTAAATCACATAAACCATGATAACAATGATCTCCTATTTTAACTTAGACAACTGGCATGCTAACAACAGGCCAATGTTTATCCTTTTCATCTATTTTAGCAATTCTAGCAGCTTCATCACAGAAGTAAATAACATGCCCATCAATATTTTCTACCAGGAGATCTTTAACCATAGCAACACTAGGTTCTACCTTAATTTGTTCAGCAGGTTTAGGTGTCTAATATGACTTTTGTGAACCACAGTTGAAACCTTAGCATGTTCCTTTATCCTTACAGGGAAAGGTGGATTTTCAATGTAAGCAGTAGGAACAACTAGGTCAACATCATAAATGATAGTTTCATCTTTAGCTATGACCGGTTCTTTAATTTCTTATTTAATAGGTGCGTGATATTTAAACCACTTCTCCTTAGGGAGATCAACATGAGTAGCAAATGATTCACAGAAAGAGGCTACTATCTCAGAGTCAAGTCCATATTTAGTACTAAACTTCTGAAAAGCATCGGTATTCATGAAAGATTTAACACAATCAAACTCAAGCTTAATACCTGACTCTTTACCTTCGTCGAGTCCCCAATCTTCAGAGTTGTGTTTAATTCTTTCCAAAAGATCCCACTTGAATTCAATAGTCTTCTTCATAAAAGAGCCAGTACAAGAAGTATCGAGCATGGATTGATCATCACGAGAAAGCCGAGCATAAAAATTCTGAATGATAATTTCTCTTGAGAGCTCACGATTGGGGCATGAATATAACATTGACTTAAGCCTCCCCCAAGCTAGAGCGATACTTTCTCCTTCACGAGGCCAAAAATTATATATGTAATTCCGATCACGATGAACTAGATGCATAGGATAATCTTTTTGGTGAAATTCCAATTTCAATCGATTCTAGTTTCATGATCCAATATCATCGCATAGCCTATACCATGCCAATGCTTTTCCCTTCAAAGATAAAGGGAAAACCTTCTTCTTAACTTCGTCTCCGGATAAACCTGCAAGCTTCAATAATCCACAAATTTCATCCACATATATTAAATGCATATCAGGATGTTCGGTACCATCTCCTGCATAAGGATTAGCTAGTAGTTGTTCTATCATACCCGAAGGAATTTCATAACAAATATTTTCAGTAGGTGTAGTAGGTTGAGGGGAAACTAATTGTGGTTCCGATCGAGGTGAAGATACCCCGAACAAACCCCTCAAAGGATTGTTCTCCATAGGAACAAGTAACAATAAATTTCAGCACGTAGTAATAATTTTTCCTTACCGATTTCCACTTATCAAGAGCGCTTCACTCCCCAGCAAAGGTGCCAGAAAAGAGCCTTGATGACCCACAAGTATAGGGGATCAATCGTAGTCCTTTTGATAAGTAAGAGTGTCGAACCCAACGAGGAGCAGAAGGAAATGACAAGTGGTTTTCAGCAAGGTATTCTCTGCAAGCACTGAAATTATAAGTAACGAGTAGTTTGATGGCAAGATAATTTTTAATGAGCAAGTAACGGTAACGGTAACAAAAGTGCAGCAAGGTAGCCCAATCCTTTTGAGGCAAAGGACAGGCCAAAACGGTCTCTTATAATAAGCAAAGCGTTCTTGAGGGTACACGGGAATTTCATCCAGTTAGTTTCATCATGTTGGATTGATTTGTGTTCGCTACTTTGATAATTTGATATGTGGGTGGACCGGTGCTTAGGTGATGTTCTTACTTGAAAAAACCTCCTACTTATGATTAACCCCCTCGCAAGCATCCGCAACTACGAGAAAAGTATTAAGATAAAATCTAACCATAGCATTAAACTTTTGGATCCAAATCGGTCCCTTACGAAGTAGCGCATAAACTAGGGTTTAAGCTTCTATCACTCTCACAACCCATCATCTAATAACTACTCCACAATGCATTCCCTTAGGCCCTAATAAGGTGAAGTGCCATGTAGTCGATGTTCACATGACACCACTAAGGGAATCACAACATACATATCATCAAAATATCGAACACATATCAAGTTCACATGATTAATTGCAACAAGATTTCTCCCGTGACCTCAAGAACAAAACTAACTACTCACAAATGATAATCATGCTCAAGATTAGAGGGGTATTGAATAACATAATGGATCTGAACATATAATCTTCCACCAAATAAACCATATAGTAATCAACTACACGATGTAATCAACATTACTAGTCACCCACAAGCACCAATCTAAGGTTCCGGTACAAAGATTGAACACAAGAGATGAACTAGGGTTTGGGAGGAGATGGTGTTGTTGAAGATGTTGATGAAGATGGCCCTCCCAAAGGTGGGAGAGTTGTTGGTGATGATGATGATGATGATTTCCCCCTACGGGAGGGAAGTTCCCCCGGCGGAATCGCTCCGCCGGAGGGCAAAAGTGCTCCTGCCCAAGTTCTGCCTTGAGACGGCGGCGCTTCGTCCCGAAAGTCCTCTCCTTATTTTTCTAGGTCAAAATGACTTATATACCAGAAGATGGGCATCGGAGGTGGGCCGAGGAGGGCACAACCCACCAGGGCACGCCTGGGGGCCTTGGCGCGTCCAGGTTGGTTGTGCCCACCTGGTGGGCCCCCTCTGGTAGTTATTTGCTCCAATAATTCTTATATAATCCATATAAAATCTTCGTGAAGTTTTAGCTCATTTGGAGTTGTGCAGAATAGGTGGCCTGATGTAGCTTTTTCAGGTCCAGAATTTCAACTGCCAGTATTCTCCCTCCTTGTGTGAACCTTGCATATTATGAGAGAAAAGGCATTAGAATTACTCCATAAAGCATTATTATGCATAAAAACATTATAAATAACAGTAGGAAAACATGATGCAAAATGGACGTATCAAAGGCATACGACCGAGTCGAATGGTCTTATTTGGAAGCGGTGATGAAGAAGATTAGCATTTCTCATCGTTTCATCGCTGCCATTATGAGGTGTGTTACGTCGGTTTGTTTTTCAGTATTCACTACTACAGGATGCTGTTAACGCGACACTACGATCAGAGACCCTTTGACGAAACTGTGTGCGATGCATTAATCGCAAACGGTGATATAAAAAACCGTCAAAAAAGATGCAAAACGTTTGTGATGAAGGATACATCAAACATGGTTCAGATTTTAGTTGCGTGTGCGATGCGGGGCATACGGTTGATCCATACAAACTTTTTGCGATGAGACAGAACAACAGAAATGGTCAGCCATATCAAGGTGTGTGTGATATACGGCATACAGTTCGCTTCGATGAACTATTTGCTATTAGGGAATGCAACATAAACGGCTAGCCAGATCAATGTGTGTGTGTGATATATGGCATATGGTTCACTCGGATGAACTGTTTTCGATTAGGGAACACAACAGAAATGGTTCAACTTAACAAGATGTGTGTGATATGCGGCATATAGTTCACATAGTTGAACTGTTTGCGATGAGCCAAAAGAACACAAACGATTCATGTAAATAAGATGTGTGTGATACGCGGCAAACAACCCACTCGGATGAACTGTCTGCGATGAGAAATTATAACACAGACGGTTACTATAGTTAATTCGTGTTTGATTCTGTGTTTACAAAAAACTTTGAAAAATGCAATCTAGTTGCTTGATAACCCACAAGTATAGGGGATCGTTTGTAGCCTTCTTCGATAAATAAGAGTATCGAACCCAACGAGGAGCTAAAGGCAGAACAAATATTCCCTCAAGTTCTATCGACCACCGATACAACTCTACGCACACTTGACGTTTGCTTTACCTAAAACAAATATGAAACTATTTTGCAAGAATAAAACTACGAGTACTTTGCAAGAATAAAACTACGAATAAATTGCAAGGTAATAAAAGTAGATAGCTTTTGTCAATAAGAAAGTCATTTGTCCCTAGACAATCGATAACAAGTACCGGTAATCATTCTTGTAATTTTATACGAGGGACAGGCATGAGCTAACTGTGACGCCCCCGGCTTAATCGTGCACTAACCATACACGCAAATGCACACGATCAAGCCTAAGGACTCACTTGAAGATATCACAACACAACTCTAAAACATAAATAAAGTCATACAAGCTTTATATTACAAGCCAGGGCCTTGAGGGCTTGAATACATAAGCTCGCGCACAAGCGTCAGCGGAAGCATCAGATATCTGAGTATAGATATGAAACAGAAACAGAGTAGCCTTTAGAAAGGCGGGGCAAAACAAAAGCTACGATCGAAAGGCGCATACCTCCTGCCTGGGACCCTCCGAACCTACTCCTGGTCGTCGGCCAGCTCGTAGTAGTAGCCACCCTCGGGGTGGTAGTAGTAGTCGTCAGTGGGGGCAGCTGGCTCCGGGGCTCCGTCGTCTGGTTGCATCAAAAGGGGAAAGGGGAAAAAAGAAAGCAAAGCAACCGTGAGTACTCATCCGAAGTACTCAGCAAGCAAGGATCTACACTACATATGCAATATTTTCAAAGAGAGGCTGTATATGTGGACTGGGCTGCAGAAATGCCAGAATAGAGAGAAGGCCTAGTCCTATCGAAGACTAGCATCTTCAGCGGTCTTGCAGCATTAGAAGAGTGTAGATCAGTACAGCATAAAGTAGTAGCAGTAATCAGTGTCAACCTCGGCCAGAGATCCTTTCTCGACTCCCTGCGAGAAAGCAATCCCAGAGCCCTAGTATCCATTACTCATCTCAAGTGTCCAGTTCTAGTTGTATCGATCGGGATACAACTCCGAGCGTCCATTACCGAGGATCGGCTATGCATAGATTAGTTCTTCCCTGCAGGGGTGCACCAACTTACCCACCACGCTCGATTAACTTCGGCCGGACACACTTTCCCGGGTCATGCCCGGCCTCGGCCAAACGATACGCCGCAACCCGACCTAAGCTTATCAGAGAGGTCAGCACGCCGGTCTAAACCTATGCCCCCAGGGGTCTTGGGCCATCGCCCTGGGCGCTCCTGCATGTTGCGTACGTGGCCGGTGAGCAGACCTAGCAGCCTCCAGTACAACGAAGGGTGCTTAACACAGTCCAACCCAGCGAGCGCCGCTCAATCGCTGACGTCCATTAAGCTTCGGCTGATGCATACGATGCAGAGTGCCCATAACTGTTCCCACGTGATGGTTAGTGCTATCGGGCCAGAGGCCCACTTGGTTAAAATATCCAACCCGTAGTGAATTAGGAGCGCGCGATAACGAGCAGAGACTCACGATTGATGTGACCATGTCGCCCCATCTCGAGGACTTGCAGCAAGGGCTAAGAATGCCCGGCCACGCCTCATAATTATCTCGCGGGTACTCTCTCTGGTCACCCGACTACACATCAATCGCATCACTTGCTCGGGCGGGTACCCCTCAGGGCCGACCCAACTTTATCATGGTTCATGGTCAAAGTCATAGTAACTGTGTGTCCAAACACCAGGGGGAAAACTAAGGAATCACCCTCGATGGATTCCACCTGACGTAGTCATCAAGGTGAACTTAGGAGGAATCACCCTCGAGGTTCACACTTGAGGTGTTGCACGACGGCGTCGTTACCAGGAGTGGAGAAAGAGGAATCACCCTCGATGACCACAACCGATGAACTAACCTACAAGGTTAACATCAGAAGTGCTGACGAGGTATCACCCTCGGCACGCGATAGTAACCCGGTAGTGTCGTACAACTAGGGGGGTGATGTGCGGTGCTGGGGCCTGGTCTTCAATCCCATTGATCGGGTCTTTTGATAATACAGCGGGGCAGTTGGGTCAAAATGGGGTCTCTGACGGGTCTCTAACCAGCCTATGCTAAACAGTATAGGAAAGCAGGTAATTATCAACAGCAGGTTACAAAATCAGGCTATGCATCATAATAGGTAAAGCAGTAGCAGCAGCAATTCTAATGCAAGCATAAGAGAGAAGAGAATAGGCGATATCGGAATGTTCAAAGGGGGGGGTGCTTGCCTGGTTGCTCGGCGGAAAAGGCAAGGTCGTCAGTGGTGTCGTCGGTCTCCGGAGCAGCGTCGGTGTCGGGATCTACCGAAAGAGAAGAGGGGGAGGAAACAAATAAATACACAGCAATCATATGCAACATAGCGCATGCTATGCTATCGTGCAGTGCAGGGTTGCCTAAAGACATGTCTAAATCATTTTAGTTATTTTAGGGTTCAAGTTGGAATTATTAACCGGTATATATGCACTATTCATCTACCGGTAACGGGCTAAAAGTTGCTGGTTCACCTCCATAGAGGGTCCCGACACGGGAACAGATGGCACGGTTGGATTCGTCTCGTCGTTCTGATCAACTTTCATGTAGAAAGTTTTTCGATCCGAACTACGGTTTATTTTCTATGAATTTTTAAAGACTAAATTATTTTCTGGAATTATTTATTTAACAGAAATAGATTATGATGTCAGCATGACATTGGGATGACGATAGCAGTCATCAGCCGCACTGACCAGGTCAAACCTGACCAGTGGGTCCCACATGTCAGCCTCTGTTGTTTAACAGAGTTTAATTATAAACTAAACAGAGTTAATTAGGTAGTAAGCCCCACCTGTCAGTGACTAATTAACTTAAACTAATTATCTTTTATTTATAAAAACATTTTAATTAACTAAAATGCGGTGGGGCCCGCATGTCAGTGACTGGGACCGTCCAATCAGCACACTTGACCACGGTAAATGTGGTCAACTGGGGCCAGGGGCCCCACTGGCAGTGACCCAGGGGCAGGCCCCAGGTATGCCAGCTCAGCGCGGCCGGTGGCTTGACGCCGGAGACCTCCAGGCGCGGCGGAGGGCGCGGCCCGGCATCGGAAACACGCTACGAAGCGCCAAAACGCACGCGACAACTTGCGTTCGAACCGCGGAAGCGTTCCGCATTGATTGGCGGTGGTGCTGGACCAAATGGTCGCAAGAAATGGGGCCGGCGACGAGCTACGGCGGCAGCTCGTACAGGACCTCGACAGAAACTACGCTAGGGAGCACGGGGAAGCTCATGCGCACGCTCGTTGGGCTCCTGGGAGCACTAGGAGCTCAATGCCGTGCTCAGGCGAGAGCGACAGGGGCCATGGCCACGGCGGTGAGGTGATCTGCGGCGACGAGCTCATGGCAACGACGACGAGCTAGCTAGGGAGGATCACGTAGTGCGAGAAGAAGAATGGAGGGAGTGAGGAGCTCACCAAGCGGCTACGAAAAGCCCTTGGTAGGTTAGGAGCAGCAGAGGAGCTCGAGGTCGTCGGCGAGCACCGGAGACGGAGAAGAAAGGGGCGGTGGCGTCCGGCAGCTACAGGGCCTCCCCGCTTCAGCTGGGTGCACCGGTCGATGAGGCGGTTGCTGGCGGACCTCCCTGGCACCACGGAGGAAGCAGCAGGCGCCGGTGGCCACGGCAATCAACAAAGCACGGCGGCGATGGCGCTCGGGCGACGGATCTGAAGGAGGAGAGGAGGCGAGGAGCGAGCGAGGGAGAGGGGCAGAATGGCAGTGGAGGCCAGGGGGAACGCACGGCCTCGCCCTTATCTCCTCGCGGCGTCGGTGGGTGTCCCCGTGTCGGCGAAAGGCCGGATCGCGCGCGCGCAGCCACAGGCGAGCTGCCACGGCGAAGGAGAGAGAGGGAAGGAGGGAGAAACGGGCCCGATGGGTTGGGCTCCAGGCACTGTGCACTTAGACCAGTGCACAGTGGCCTTTTCTATTTTCCCTTTTTGTTTCTGTGTTTTTCTTTTTTTACAGAGAGGGTTTTGTATTATTTTGAGCCACCAAATGAGTATGCAAAAATGTGAAACTTGCTCACATTAGTACATTGGAATATTCTGCATTGCCTCAAAAAGTTTGGGTATTTTTGGAGTTCATTTGGATTTTTCAAAAATGAATAGGGCATTGTAGGTGCTGTTTTGGCTCTGCAAAAATGCATTAGGCCCACATAGAGTAGATGATGATCTTGTGTTCCTTAACAACAAATGGTTTTGGATTATTTGCTATATGATGAACATTTTTCCAACATGTTTTGAACCACTTCAATTTGCACTTTTGAATTTGAGTTGATTTCCAGAGAAGGATTTGAATTGAATCTTTAACCATTGTGACTAAGCACTGCAAATGAAGATGACTTGGCATTATTAGCAGATGATCACAGTGATTATTACACAGGGGTGTTACAAAATTCTCCTCCTCTAAAAGAAATTCTCGTCCCAAGAATTCAGGAGGTAGAAGGAAAGAGGTCGGGGTATTCTTCCCAAAGATGATCCTCGCGTTCCCAAGTGGCTTCATCTTTAGTATGATTCGACCACTGCACTTTAAGAAACTTGGTCGTCTTCTGACGAGTTTGACGTTCGGCTTCATCAAGGGTGCGGATCTGATGCTCCTTATAAGAAAGATCATCTTGCAATTCGAGCATCTCAAGATCCACTGCTCGGTGCGGAGACTCCTTGAAGCAACGACAAAGTTGCGACACATGGAAGATGTCGTGGATATGAGAGAATTGCGGCGGCAACTCCAATTTATATGCCACCTGACCACGTCTTGCAACAACGCAGAAAGGACCAATGTAGCGTGGAGCTAACTTTCCCTTGATTCCGAAACGGTGAGTGCCCTTCATAGGAGTGACACGCAGGTAAGCTTGATTGCCAGGTTGATAAGTCAAACCCCATCGTTTGCGATCATAGTTGCTCTTCTGGCGGTCCTGAGCCGCCTTGAGATTTTCTCGAACGATACGGACTTGTTCTTCGGCGTGTTGGATAATGTCTGGACCAACGAGCGGTCATTCCCTAGTTTCTGACCAATTCAGAGGGGTTCGACACTTACGTCCATAAAGTACTTCGAAGGGGGCCATTTTCAAGCTGGCTTGATAGCTGTTGTTATAAGAGAACTCGGCATACGGGAGAGATTCTTCCCACTTCTTACCGAAAGATATAACACAGGCTCGAAGCATGTCTTCAAGCACTTGATTGACTCGCTCGACTTGGCCTTGGGACTGGGGGTGATAAGCTGAACTCCAGGTAATATGAGTTCCCATAGCTTCTTGGAAACTTTCCTAGAACTTTGAGGTGAAAAGACCGCCACGGTCCAAACTGATCTCCTTCGGAATACCATGGAGCGATACAATTATGGAGATATACAACTCTGCTAACTGACTAGCAGTGATAGTCTCCTTGACAGGCAGAAAGTGTGCAACCTTAGAGAGTTGGTCGACGACGAAAAGAATAGCATCATGACCCTTCTGTGACTTGGGAAGGCCAGTAATGAAATCCATCTGAACCATATCCCATTTCCATAGATGAATGTGGAGCGGTTGCAGAATTCTAGCAGGCTTCTGATGTTCTGCTTTAACGCGATGGCAAACGTCACATTCAGCAGCATAGCGAGCAATATCCTGCTTCATTTTTTACCACCAGTACCTTTGACGGAGATCACGATACATCTTGGTGCTACCCGGATGAATAGACAGTGGTGTATCATGTGCCTCCTTCATGACCTTGTCAGTCATAAGCTCGAAGCGAGGTACCACAATGCGGTCTTTGAAATACAAGGTTCCATCTTCTGATAGCGAGAAATCCCTGTACTTTTCCAGGTGAATATCTTCCTTCATCAGATCAATTTCAGCATATTTAGCTTGCGCATTCTTAACAGCTTTCTCAAGATCTGGTTGTACCACAAGGTTATTAAGAGAACCCTGGGGAACAATACGCAGATTCAGTTTGCGCAGTTCTTCATAAAGACGAGGTTGAGCTCGCTTAACCATGAGGTTGTTACAATAGGACTTGCGGCTTAAAGCATCAGCCATCACATTAGCCTTGCCAGGGGTATAAAAAATACCACAGTCATAGTCCGTAATTGTTTCCAACCATCGCTGTTGACGGAGATTAAGATCCGGCTGAGTAAAAAAGTACTTCAAGCTTTGATGATCAGTATATACCTCACACCGGTTACCCAGAAAGTAATGCCGCCACAGCTTCAATGCATCAATCACTGCAGCCAGTTCAAGATCATGCACTGAATAATTTTCTTCATGTGGACACAATTGACGCGAAGCATAAGCAATTACTCTTCGTTCTTCCATTAGGACACAGCCTAATCCTTGACGAGAGGCGTCGCAATAAATCACAAAGTCCTTGCGAGAATCCGGAGGAGCAAGAACTGGAGCAGAAGTTAGCTTGTCCTTGAGAGTCTGGAAACTTTCCTGACATTTTTCTGTCCACTCAAACTTAACGCCTTTGTGAAGCAGGTTAGTCAGGGGCTTAGCAATCTTGGAAAAGTTCTCGACAAATCGACGGCAATAGCTTGCGAGGCCGAGAAAACTTCTCACTTGCTTGACATTCTTCGGAGGAGTCCAGTCAAGAATAGCCTGAACCCGCTCCGGGTTAACAGCAATTCCATCCTTGGAAATCACATGACCAAGGTAGGTTACTTCAGAAAGCCAGAATTCGCATTTGGAATACTTGGCATAGAGCTGGTGTTCTCGGAGCCTTTCCAGAACAAGACGAAGGTGTTCAGCATGCTTTTCCTTATTCTTTGAATATACCAGAATATCATCTAGATATACCACGATGAATTTGTCGAGGTAATCCATGAAGATGAAATTCATTAGACGGGAGAACGTAGCTGGAGCATTTGTCAAGCCAAATGACATGACCGTGTACTCATAGGAGCCATAACGAGTAACGAAGGCAGTCTTGGGAATATCCTCTTCGCGGACACGGATCTGGTGATAATCCAACCTCAAGTCGAGTTTAGAGAATACAGATGATCTAGCAAGTTGATCATACAAATCATTGATCCGAGGAAGCGGATATTTATTCTGAATGGTTGCCTGGTTGATAGGACGGTAATCTTGAACCAACCTATTCGTACCATCTTTCTTTTTGACAAAGAGAGAAGGTGCTCCCCAGGCAGAGGAACTTGGACGGATAAAGCCTTTGCGGAGTGATTTTTCGATTTCCTCCTTAAGCTCTAAAAGGTGGTGCGGAGGCATCTTATAAGGACACTTCGCAATAGGAGTTGTGCCTGGTTTCAAGTCGATGACAAACTCGACAGCTCTAACAGGCGGGATTCCTGGAAGTTCTTCTGGAAAAACATCCTGGAAGTCACAGATGACTGGGATATTCTCGATCCCCTCAAGCGGAGAAGCTTTCAATGCATTCAAGGCATAGATTTGAGCCTCGGCATTTTGAGTGATATGAGCATGATAATTCACTAGCCCAGCTGTTGGGTGCATGAGATGTACAACTTTAGAGGCACAATTGATTGAGGCGTAGTGAGCCTTCAGCCAGTCCATTCCCAGGATAAGATCAGTGTCGGAGGTATTTAGGATAATGGGGAGGGCCTGAAAATTCCTCCCTACAATCTCAACAGAGACTTCGGGGCTGAATATGGAGGCTTGGCATTGACCCGCGGGTGTGTTTACCACTAATGGATGGTGCAGCGTTTCACATTTAACGTCATGCAGGAGTGCAAAATGTTCTGACATGAATGTATGCGATGCTCTTGAATCAAATAAAACAGATGCAGGTACTGAATTAACAGGAAGTGTACCCATCACAGTAGCTGGCTGGTCCGGGTCTTCATTCATGTTGACATGATAAGCCTGACCACAGCCATAAGCAGGCCTGGCATTGTTGTTGCAGGCATTAGGAGGCGGAGCCAGTTGCTTATGATTCTGATAACAGTTCCTGGCAAGATGACCAGGTTTGCCACACTTGTAGCAGAGTCCACTGTCTGGACGAATTACAGGAGCTCAGGGTGGTGCAGCTCGAAGAAGCTGCCTCTGTGGTGGAGGAAGCAGACGAGGTGCAGCATGGTACGGCCTTGGTGTAGGTGCAGTTGGATGATACATGCTGTGAGGAATCCAGATACGGCGCTTCTGTGAAGACGAGCCCGAAGATGAGCCAGCATCACGATAGCGCTTCTGTGACTCCTTGTGCTTGATCTGAGCAGTCTCAACCAGAATAGACTTGTTCACAAGGGTAGCAAAGTCAGGGAAGTCCTGAGCAGCAAGTGCAAGCTCGATGTTTGGGTGGAGTCCACTACAGAACTTCTCTTGTCTACGAGCATCCGTGGCGATGTCTTCTTCAGCATAGGGGGATAGGTCAAGGAATTCCCCCTGATAGGCTTTGACAGTCTTGTTGCCCTGTGTGAGGTTGCGGAATTGGGTTCTCATCCGGTCCATGATTCCTTGAGGAATATATCGGGCACGAAAAGCAGCCTGGAACTCAGGCCAAGTAATGATTGTTCCAGCAGGCAGTGTACGCTTGTGTGTGTCCCACCATTGAGCAGCGGGACCCTTTAAGAAAAAGGACGTGGAGGTGACAAAGTTGGTAGGGGAGACATTTGCAGACTCCATCTCGTGAGTGATGTCGCGAATCCAGTCATCAGCATCCAGCGGCTTATCAGTGTTGCGGAACTGAGTGGGCTTGAGACGCACAAATTCCGACAGAGTTATTGAAGCAGGGTTCTGGTCCTGGTTGTTCTGATGTGGGAACTGAGCCATAATCCCAGTCATGAACTGACGGTTGAGCTCAAATTGTTGCATCATAGCTGCCATATAATCTGGCGGTGGTGGTTGTTCAGGGGCACGACCACGACCACGACCTCCTGGTCTAACCATCCTGCTAAGTTTCAACAGGGTAGTTTAGTAAAAGCAATTGCAAGCGTTTAGTGACGACCATGATGTAACACGACCATAATTAAGCAGTGTAATAGATACTTAACAGTAGTCAATTAAGACGTACAGATCCATACACAGGGTCGGGTTCATGCGGACAGCATAACGGTGTAAATTTAGAGGCTAGACATGCTAGGCGGCGCGCAGGCACGCGGTAAGGAAGTACACAACGAGACATAGCAAAGGCTATATCAATGTCGGAGAAACTGCTGGAGCGAGGAATCTGCAAGTGACAACACAGGGTGTCCTCGATAAAAGGATCCTGAAAGCAGAACCTGGCTCACAATCTTGATGAAAGGGGGAATAATTCCAGAACTCCGGGTGGATGTGATCACGAGAACCTATTGTTGGAGTTAGTAAAATCTTTAACCCGAAAGGAAGAGAGTTCAGAGTCCCAGAGTATAGACGAGGAATAAAAGATCCTAATACCACCCATTCGGCGACATGGGCCCATAAGCCACACAGCCAAGTTAGTATGACAATTTTGGACGACTAGACTCAACTTCGGCCAAGGAGTTGGAAAGGGGGAGTCCTATAGGCAGTCGGCTCTGATACCAACCTGTGACGCCCCCGGCTTAATTGTGCACTAACCATACACGCAAATGCACATGATCAAGCCTAAGGACTCACTTGAAGATATCACATCACAACTCTAAAACATAAATAAAGTCATACAAGCTTTATATTACAAGCCAGGGCCTCGAGGGCTCGAATACATAAGCTCGTGCACAAGCGTCAACGGAAGCATCAGATATCTGAGTACAAATATGAAACAGAAACAGAGTAGCCTTTAGAAAGGCAGGGCAAAACAAAAGCTACAATTGGAAGGCGCAGGCCTCCTGCCTGGGACCCTCCGAACCTACTCCTGGTCGTCGGCTAGCTCATGGTAGTATCCACCCTCGGGGTGGTAGTAGTAGTCGTCGGCGGGGGCAGCTGGCTTTGGGGCTCCGTCGTCTGGTTGCATCAAAAGGGGAAAGGGGAAAAAAGAAAGCAAAGCAACCGTGAGTACTCATCCGAAGTACTCAGCAAGCAAGGATCTACACTACATATGCAATATTTTCAAAGAGAGGCTGTATATGTGGACTGGGCTGCAGAAATGCCAGAATAGAGAGAAGGCCTAGTCCTATCGAAGACTAGCATCTTCAGCGGTCTTGTAGCATTAGAAGAGTGTAGATCAGTACAGCATAAAGTAGTAGCAGTAATCAGTGTCAACCTCGGCTAGAGATCCTTTCTCGACTCCCTGCAAGAAAGCAATCCCAGAGCCCTAGTATCCATTACTCATCTCAAGTGTCCAGTTCCAGTTGTATCGATCGGGATACAACTCCGAGCGTCCGTTACCGAGGATCGGCTATGCATAGATTAGTTCTTCCCTGCAGGGGTGCACCAACATACCCACCACGCTCGATTAACTTCGGCCGGACACACTTTCCTAGGTCATGCCTGGCCTCGACCAAACGATACGCCGCAACCCGACCTAAGCTTATCAGAGAGGTCAGCACGCCGGTCTAAACCTAAGCCCCCAGGGGTCTTGGGCCATCGCCGCGGGTGCTCCTGCACATTGCGTACGCGGCCGATGAGCAGACCTAGCAGCCTCTAGTACAACGGAGGGTGCTTAACGTGGTCCAACCCTGTGTGCGCCGCTCAATAGCTGACGTCCATTAAGCTTCGGCTGATGCATACGACACAGAGTGCCCATAACTGTTCCCACATGATGGTTAGTGCTATCGGGCCAGAGGCCTACTCGGATCAAATATCCAACCCGTAGTGAATTAGGAGCGCGCGATAACGAGCAGAGACTCACGATCGTTGTGACCCTGTCGCCCCGTCTCGAGGACTTGCGCCAAGGGCTAAGAATGCCCGACCACGCCTCGTAATTATCTCGCGGGTACTCTCTCTGGTCACCCGACTACACATCAATCGCATCACTTGCTCGCGCGGGTACCCCTCAGGGCCAACCCGACTTTATCATGGTTCATGGTCAAAGTCATAGTAACTGTGTGTCCAAACACCAGGGGGAAAACTGAGGAATCACCCTCGATGGATTCCACCTGACGTAGTCGTCAAGGTGAACTTAGGAGGAATCACCCTCGAGGTTCACACTTGAGGTGTTGCATGACGACGTCATTACCGGGAGTGGAGAAAGAGGAATCACCCTCGATGACCACAACCGATGAACTAACCTACAATGTTAACATCAAAAGTGCTGACGAGGTATCACCCTCGGCACTCGATAGTAACCCGGTAGTGTTGTACAACTAGGGGGGTGATGTGCGGTGCTGGGGCCTGGTCTTCAATCCCGTTGATCGGGTCTTCTGATAATACAGCAGGGCAGTTGGGTCAAAATGGGGTCTCTGACGGGTCTCTAACCAGCCTATGCTAAACAATATAGGAAAGCAGGTAATTATCAACAGCAGGTTACAAAATCAGGCTATGCATCATAATAGGTAAAGCAGTAGCAGCAGCAATTCTAATGCAAGCATAAGAGAGAAGAGAATAGGCGATATCGGAATGTTCAAAGGGGGGGTGCTTGCCTGGTTGCTCGGCGGAAAAGGCAAGGTCGTCAGTGGTGTCGTCGGTCTCCGGAGCAGCGTCGGTGTCGGGGTCTACCGAAAGAGAAGAGGGGGAGGAAACAAATAAATAAACAACAATCATACGCAACACAGAGCATGCTATGCTATCATGCAGTGCAGGGTTGCCTAAAGACATGTCTAAATCATTTTAGTTATTTTAGGGTTCAAGTTGGAATTATTAACCGGTATATATGCACTATTCATGTACCAGAAATGGGCTAAAAGTTGCGGGTTCACCTCCGTAGAGGGTCCCGACACGGAAACAGATGGCACGGTTGGATTCGTCTCGTCGTTCTGATCAACTTTCATGTAGAAAGTTTTTCGATCCGAGCTACGGTTTTTTTCTATGAATTTTTAAAGACTAAAGTATTTTCTGGAATTATTTATTTAACAGAAATAGATTATGATGTCAGCATGACGTGGGGACGACATCAGCAGTCATCAGCCGCACTGACCAGGTCAAACCTGACCAGTGGGTCCCAGATGTTAGCCTCTGTTGTTTAACAGAGTTTAATTTTAAGCTAAACAGAGTTAATTAGGCAGTAAGCCCCACCTGTCAGTGACTAATTAACTTAAAGTAATTATCTTTTATTTATAAAAACATTTTAATTAACTAAAATGCGGTGGGGCCCGCATGTCAACGATTGGGACCGTCTAGTCAGCACAGTTGACCACGGTCAACGTGGTCAACTGGACCAGGGGCCCCACTGGCAGTGACCCAGGGGCGGGCCCCAGGTATGCCAGCTCAGCGCGGCTGGCGGCTTGACGTTGGCGACCTCCAGGCGCGGCGGAGGGCGCGGCCCGTCATCGGAAATGCGCTACGAAGCGCCAAAACGCGCGCGACAACTTGTGTTCGAACCGCGGAAGCGTTCCGCGTTGATTGGCGGTGGTGCCGGACCAAATGGTCGCTGGAAATGGGGCCGGCGATGAGCTACAGTGGCAGCTCGTACAGGACCTCGACAGAAACTACGCTAGGGAGCACGGGGAAGCTTGTGCGCACGCTCGTTGGGCTCCTGGGAGCACCAGGAGCTCGATGCCATGCTCAGGCGAGAGCGACAGGGGCCATGGCCACGGCGGCGAGGTGATCTGCGGCGACGAGCTCACGGCAACGGCGACGAGCTAGCTAGGGAGGATCACGTGGTGCGAGAAGAAGAATGAAGGGAGTGAGGAGCTCACCGAGCGGCTACGAAAATCCCTTGGCAGGTTAGGAGCAGCAGAGGAGCTCGAGGTCGTCGGCGAGCACCGGAGACGGAGAAGAAAGGGGCGGTGGCGTCCGGCAGCTACAGGGCCTCCCCACTTCAGCTGGGTGCACCGGTCGATGAGGCGGTTGCTGGAGGACCTCCCTGGCACCACGGAGGAAGCAGCAGGCGCCGGTGGCCACGGCAATCTACAAAGCACGGCGGCGATGGCGCTCGGGCGATGGATCTGAAGGAGGAGAGGAGGCGAGGAGCGAGCGAGGGAGAGGGGGAGAATTGCTGTGGAGGCCAGGGGGAACGCACGGCCTCACCCTTATCTCCTCACGGCATCGGTGGGTGTCGCCGTGTCGGCGAATGGCTGGATCGCGCGTGCGCAGCCATAGGCGAGCTGCCACGGCGAAGGAGAGAGAGGGAAGGAGGGAGAAACGGGCCCGATGGGCTGGGCTCCAGGCACTGTGCACTTAGACCAGTGCAAAGTGGCCTTTTCTATTTTCCCTTTTTGTTTCTGTGTTTTTCTTTTTTTTACAGAGAGGGTTTTGTATTATTTTGAGCCACCAAATGAGTATGCAAAAATGTGAAACTTGCTCACATTAGTACATTGGAATATTCTGCATTGCCTCAAAAAGTTTGGGCATTTTTAGAGTTCATTTGGATTTTTCAAAAATGAATAGGGCATTGTAGGTGCTGTTTTGGCTCTGCAAAAATGCATTAGGCCCACATAGAGTAGATGATGATGTTGTGTTCCTTAACAGCAAATGGTTTTGGATTATTTGCTATATGATGAAAAATTTTCCAACATGTTTTGAACCACTTCAATTTGCACTTTTGAATTTGAGTTGATTTCCAGAGAAGGATTTGAATTGAATCTTTAACCATTGTGACTAAGCACTACAAATGAAGATACCTTGGCATTATTAGCAGATGATCACAGTGATTATTACACAGGGGTGTTACACTAACATACTTTCTCTACTTGGATCATATGCACTTATGATTGGACCCCTAGCAAGCATCCGCAACTACTAAAGATCATTAAGGTCGTGAAACCCAACCATAGCATTAAGTATCAAGTCCTCTTTACTCCCATACGTCATAACCCACTTATCCGTGTTTAGGCTCCTGTCACCCCCGCAACACCGACAATAAGCAAACCTTGAACATATTGCAACACCCTACAGCGGGACCCCCTCACGTTTGTGCGAGATAGAGGGCACCGTAGGACAGCACCATAAATAAAATATACAATCATACCAACCAAGATCACGATTAACCCACAGGACAAAACGGATCTACTCAAACATCATAGGATAACCATAGATCATTGGGAAATAATATATGGAGTTGAGCACCATGTTTAAGTAGAGATTACAGTGGGGAGAAGAGGTGTTACACTGTTGCATTGAGGGGGATAAAGTTGGTGTAGACGGTAGCAACATTGTTGATGTAGATCGCCGTCACGATCCTCGCCCCGGCGGCACTCCCGCGCCACCGGGAGAAAGGGGGGGAGAGCCCCCTCCTTCTTCTTTTTCCTTGGCCTTCCCCCCTATATGGGAGGAGAGTTCTCCCTCTGGTCCATGGCCTACATGGCGGCGGAGGGGTGGGAGCCCCACCGAGATTGGATCTCCCTCTCTGTTCTCTTCTGTTTCGCGTTCCCCAGATCTGGCCGAAAACCATTTCTTATATTCCTGGAGATCCGTAACTCCGATTGCGCTGAGATTTTAACACAATTTTTTTCTGGATATAAGCTTCCTTGCGCCCGAAGTAGAGCTCCAACCGACATCCGAGGAGGGCACAACCCACCAGGGCGCGCCTGGCCCGTGGGGCGCGCCCTGGTGTCTTGTGGGGGCTGTGGGCCCCCGTTTGCGTTGATTCCAAGTCCCAAAAATCACATATATTCCAAAATAATTCTCCGTAAATTTTTATCGTGTTTGGACTTCGCTTGATATGGATTTTCTGCGAAACAAAAAACATGCAACAAACAGGAACTGGCACTGGGCACTGAATCAATAGGTTAGTCCAATAAATCATATAAAATGTTGCCAAAAATATGTGAAAGTTGTATAATATTGGCATGAAACAATCAAAAATTATAGATACGATGGAGACGTATCATTGCTTGCGTTGGCTAGGAGTATCGCACACGATGCGTCTGCGAGTACTCGTGTGCGATGATTAGTAAGTTACACATGTGTTTCCTTATGTTAACACATGTGTGATAGATAACACGTGACACCGCATACTATATTCGGGTTGTGTGCTCCACTTGGTCTTCCCACGCTCCACGGAAGGCTTCCGCGCTCCAGCGAATGCTTCCCGCACTCCACATGGGTGAATTGTAAAATCCTCGCCTCTTCCCTCATCGGTTTCCCGCCACCAGCTAATGGCTTGCTGCATATAACCCAGGCGGCAATGCATCTACCATTAGTTATTCCAAGCATGCCAGGCAAAGACCAAAGCTTCGACGTCGACCCCTACCTGCGTTACATCTTCGGCGAGGAGAACGAGCCGGAGCAGGTCGGGGAGCAAGAGCTTCATCAGCCGGTCTAGGCACCATGGCCCATCGGCAGCAATATCGGCGTGACAGTCCTTGGGCGCACAATCGACATATTGCGGAGGAAGTGTGATGAGCAGTTCGCCATCCACCATGCAAAAGATCCAGAGCTGCTCGGCGGCATGATCGACGACCCAACCGAAGAGCCGCCGTCACCAGTGCTCATCGAGAGCCTGATGCCCCGCAAGGAATGGTCAGAGGACCTCTGCGATTCAGTTAAGAGACAGCCAGCCTGCGGCTTCATGGAGTGGTGGCCAGGCTCGAGCGCATCCTTCGCGGAGTTAATGTCTCCGACGAAGTAGAACATCGCCAACGTGGTATCTTGAGGATGCAGGTAATGGACGGAATTTGCTACCAGGCCAGAGACATGGAAATGGAGCGGTTCCGTGGAGATATCATGAACGCGATTGCACACTGTCAAGCTTTTCTGGAAGAGGCCCAGCAGCCCCAACAGCCTCCCAGCGCCAGCAGCTCCGTAGGCGGAGGCGGGTCAGGACACTTAGAATGAACGTCCGCAAGGGTGCTATGCTGATCATGGAGTCCGAGAAGACCGTCGTCGGAAGGCCGCCAGCTCAGCCTTTTAGCCTATATTTTATTATAATTGTATGCATATGTAGGTCGTGAGTGCTTTGGGCATTGCCGCATGTGGCATTTTAAATCATGCTGAATATGTAAGACAATTATTAACCGTTGCCATTGTAAATTTGCCTCAACAGCGAGCAGAGCACGCGCAGGGACGCCAGAGCGGAGCACGCCATGGCTACCTCAATGGTGAGAAAAATGCGCGGACAGATGCGAGCAGAGCATGCCGCGGCCACCTCAACGGCAAGCAACCACACCTGCATATTGCAATTCTGGTCAACCTTCTGGCACCCTGTGGGAGTCGCGACGGCGCATCCATCAGACACGATGGTGATATCTTGACCGTGTGTGATAGTGGGCAGACATGTACACATACATCCGAGATAGCGGGCCCACGTACACCATCCAGGAACCATTTCGGGCTTCCGATGCGTGGCATACGATTGATCCATAAGAACTGTTTGTGATGAGCCAGAACAACAGAAACGGGCTTCGAGCCCAGAACAATCAATAAATTTTGACCTTGTTTCTCGTCACATTCCAGATTACAACGCAATAAGTAATTGCAAATCTGTTCACACTGATCAAACCTAAATGTGTTCACACTTAGCACCGGGCTATAAAAACTACCCAGTCGAAAATTACTTCACAGTTCCTCTCATCATCACCCAGAAAACAGGTCCTTCCTGTCAACTCATTCCACCATGACTGGTAGGAGGAGTTTTGGGTCGACATATAACCAGGGAGCAAAGACCAAGGCCGCGGAAGCACTAGAGAGGTCCCGCCGCTACACGGCAGCCGCAACAGAGATGTCCTGGCGTGTCGCCGAGGCCTCGAACGAGCTCTCACCAGCACGTGAGGGCTCTCACAAGCACACTCACCGCGTCGACGATCGTGATGAGTTGGCGTTGCTGAAGTCCTTGGCCAGCGACGACGACATTCTCGCTGGCCTAATTAAGCAGCAGGAGCTGGTCGATGGCTTGATGAAGCTACTCAATATTAGCGATGCCTCGGTTGAGAAGGCGACCGGCCTCATCGAGCAACTCATGGGTGACAATGCGAAGCTCCTCAAGGCGCTCGCCGAGATGGAGGAGGAGGCCGCCGGCTGGAAGAAGCTCCATGAGCAGAGCAATGCCTCGGGGATGACGCTGAAAGCGGTCGTCAAGGAACTGATGGGTGACTTGAGGAAGCTCAGGATCGAACGCGAGCAGGAGGTGGAGGAATCCGTGGCTGCTGTCAAGCAAAGTCGTGAGAAATTGAAGAAGGAGCTGGAGGATGTCGTCGCACGGCGATCCATCGAGGAGTAGAGACAGTAGCGACCCAGATCATTGTCTGCGATTTCCTTCTCTTGCCCCCGTGTCTTCCGGGCTTTGCCGCATGTGGCATTTTAAATTATCCGAAATATTTAAGACAATTATTATCCGTGCCATTGTAAATTTGTCATCGTAATATCCATTGCCATTTTATTTGTCGTCGTATTATCCGTTGCCCTATGTGGCATTTTTTATTATCCGGAATACGAGTTGAAAACACGAACAAAGCAAATGCTAACATTGAGCGGGGCCATGGGATCACAAGCAAACACCCTCCGTCCAGGTGCTTTAATTAACCGCGTGTTAAACAGCGGCTCGGCCACCATTAATGGAGAAGTTGTGAGCAAGGCGGGCGGCTGGTGGATGGAGGTCAAAGAGCTCGCTTCCTGATGAGCATGCACGGCCTTGGCTGCTCGCATGTGTCCCGTCGAGCCTGCGAGGTGGACAGGTCACACGCGTCCCGTCGAGCCTGCGCGGTGGACTGCTCGCACGCGTCCCGTCGAGCCTGCACGGCGGACTTCTCGCGCTCGTCCCATCTAAACAAACAGCTGCACGCACGCCATCGAGTATGGTTAAATTTTGGCACAAAATACAAAGATGACCAATGAACGAGGACTGAGGTAGTACTATCCCATAAGAAAAGAGGGACGCATGGCCGCACTTAAATGGTTACGGGAACACACACGGTTTATATAATACAACCGTTTGCGATATTAATGTGTCACTATTTGTTTCAAAAGGACTTCGTTGGCTATTAATGTGTGTGCCTTGTCTCAAACTGGACGATTTTTTTACCATGGCATATATGTGCCATGTTAAGAAACCATGCCAAGTTTCATGTTTTTGGGTGAGTTTTTGATTTACTGGGATTTAAAAACCGAGATTCTCAATGTTTTAGGATGACGAGACGTTTGTAATTCATTCCCATTCCATCAATGAGACCTAAACATGCACCCAATGACACATGTACGATTCTCCACCCATTTTGCTTCACTTGAGCATGTGCTTGTAGTTCAAATTTGAATTATGGACTGCATTAAATGCCTAGAAAACTTAATTAATATATAAAATGGCCAAACGAACCCTGAATAGTTTCAAATTTCAGCACAACACTCCTGTTATTCTATGTTGCCTGTAGAAAACAAAATCCAAGGCGAGAAGAGGCAGCGATTATCGTTTCGCCCACAAGAGGGGCATGTTTCCCTACCAAAACCACATGGGTTGCAAGAAGCTTTGGTTTGTAAGAGGCTTGTAATATAGCTTGGCCCAAATTGGACAATTTTTTACCACGACATATATGTGCCATGTCGTGACACCATGCCAAGTTTCATGATTTTCTGTTGAGTTTTGGATTTATGGAGATTTAAAAACCGAGATTCGCAATGTTTGAGGCCGAGCCAGGACGCCGAGACGGTTGAATTCATTCTCATTCCTTCCATGGGACCTAAACATGCGCCCCAACACTAGTGGAAAAAGTGCTAGCCACAACTTTCGTTGGTGGCGCGCCATTTACAACCAACGCCGTCACTATTTTTTTCAAATAGTGGTGGCGTTGGCTTATTTGGTACGACATTAGTAGGGGCATAGTGCTGGCGTTGGAAAACAGGGTAGCATCAGAAGTATATGGGATCAACAATTTGTACTAGGCGTAATATAGTGCTGTCGTGGAATAGCATGGAACGCCAACACTATTATATTTAGTTGTGGCGTGTTGTTGGTTCCGATGCCAGTATTGTTCTTTTGTCAATGCCAACATTCTTATATTATTATTATTTTGGTATATTCTTTTTTATAGTATATTATAGTTTACTTTTATTAAATTTCTATTACTTTAAATAGAAATACTGACATTTTTTAAAATATGTACTTTGAGACACTTTAAATTTACTTTTTAGTTTAAGACTTGAAATATATAGTTTTGAGCCTTCAAATATGTAGTTTAACACTTCCAAATTAACTTTTTTAGTTTTTTATGTGGTGATATTTTTATAGTATATTATAGTTTACTTTTATTAAATTTCTATTATTTTAAATGGAAATAATGACATTTTTTAAAATATGTACTTTGAGACTTTAAATTTACTTTTTTCCCTTTTTAGTTTAAGACTTGAAATATATAGTTTTGAGCCTTCAAATATGTAGTTTGACACTTCCAAATTTTTTTCTTTTTAGTTTTTTATGTAGTGATATTTTTTATAGTATATTATAGTTTAATTTTATGAAATTTACTTTTTTCCCTTTTTAGTTTAAGACTTGAAATATATAGTTTTGAGATGACATTTTTTAGGTGGTGATCTTTTTTCTTATTGGACAAGCCCAAATAGTATTAGAATGCCGTGGGGGTCAAAACCAACGGGGCCAATGGCCCCCTCGACCCACTCCCTCTCTCTGCCCTGCTGCTCTGTTCTGTTCCCCTTTCTCTCCCTCTCTCGCCGCTCATTGTCGCCGCTTCGATTCCGGCCGATTCCGGCGATTGCAGGCGTTCTCCGGTCCTGAGGTACACATCTGAGCCTCCCACTCTCATCTGGTCCATTAGGATTTTTTTTAATTAGAGGTGTGTTTCGCATCTGAGCCTCCCACTCTCATCTGCTAGGGTTTCGGCGATGGAAGCAGGCGACGGCGATGGAGTAGACTGTAGGTGACCCTCGGCTCCAACCCAGGTGAGCATATCATCCCTCCCTCTTTTACTATAGGTCACTGCCATGTTAAAAAAATTATTTGCATCGCTGGGGTTCATCACTACTAGGTAGTGACAATGTGCTGTAGTTGTCTAGAATTAAGGTAGATATATTTTTCAATCTTTGGTTAGCACTACCTGTAGAAACTGGAAGTGCAATCTGTCAATCAAATTAAGGTAGATATATTTTTTAAGTCATCATCTTTGGAAGCATCTAAATTCTGAAACAAAGTGTTTGAGTTGCTGTTGTAATCCATAAATATCTTAGGGAAAATCTGTTGTGTACTACTTTTTCACCAAAGAAAATTTCCACTCGAAAGTAATGCTCCAAGTTAGGTGTGGCAAAATAGTGTGGCAAATATAATCACAATCCAATAGTTCTATACATTACATTGCTATCTAGTTTAATTAGTTCTACACATGCTATTTAGTTTAATTAGTTCTACACATTGCAATATTTATTCAGTGATATGAAATTGCATATTATCTTGATCGTATACTCATTGTGTTTGTAGGTCATGGCCAATTCTGGAGGTAACAACGAGTCGGTGTGCGATGTGGACATGGACAACAATGAATTCTTAAACACTTATGAGTATGTCATCAAGAACATGCAAGGGGAAAATGACGAGCTAAAGGGGGAGATTAAACAGCTATGCAAGGAGACTGTTCGGCTCGTTCAGTAGACTAATCAGCTTAGAGACGAGAGGGATAAGCTCGTCGAGGATCGGGATAAACTGAAGGAGAGGAGACACCTCAGGGCTGAGAGGATTGACCTGAAGATGGACATAGATCATTTCAGAAGAGAAGGAGAGGGGGATAGAAAGAAGCTTCTCCAACTGGTCATACTCCTTGATGAAGACTAGTTCATCTTATTATTTGATGATGATCGAGTAACTAGAGTACTTGAGTGAGCAACTTTTGTGAAGTTTAATTAATATCAACTTGTTGAGTTCATGAGCCTCTTCTGTAATGACTATCTATTAAGTAAGTACCTAGTGTTGATGAGTATATTGTGTTCAGTAGTATCTATTAAGTATGTAGCTAGTGTTGATGAGCAAAAAAAATTATTACCAAAAAAACCATTTGCTGGCATTGGACAAGTAGGGACTCCAGAGTTATGATGAACTTAGTGCTGGCGCTGGACTGGTTACACGCCAGCACGATGTACGATACTGCTGACGTGTCAACCGACGCCACCACTATTTCTTAACAATGGCGCCATATTGGTGGCGTTGGGTGTGTACGCCAGCAAGGCACTATTTGCCACGCCATAGCTAGGCTTTTTTCCACTAGTGCAAGGACACGTGTACAATTTTTCTAGCCATTTTGGTGCACCGGAGCATGTATTTGTAGTTCGGATTTGAATTATGGATATTAAATGCCTAGAAAACTCAATTAATGTATAAAAAGGTCAAACGAACCCTGAATAATTTCAAAGTTCAGCGCGAATCTCCTGTTGTTCCATGTTGCGTGTGGAAGAAAATACTAGGGTAGAAGAGGGAGCGATTATCATTTCGCCCACAAGGGGACACGTTTCCCTATTGAAACCACGAGGGTTCTTGCGAGAGGCTCCGGTTTGTAAGAGGTTTGTAATAAAGCTTGGCCCAAATTGGACAATGTTTTTACCACGACATATATGTGCCATGATGTGACACCATGCCAACTTTCATGATTTTCTGGTGAGTTTTGGATTTACGGGGATTTAAAAACCAAGATTCCAAATGTTTGAGGATGAGCCAGGATGCCGGTACGGGTGCAATTCATTCCCATTCCTTGCATGGGACCTAAACATGCACCCAAGGACACATGTATGATTTTTCTAGCCATTTTGGTGAACTGGAGCATGTATTTGTAGTTCAGATTTGAATTATGGACATTAAATGCCTAGGAAACTCAATTAATGTATAAAAAGGCCAAACGAACCCTGAATAATTTTAAATTTCAGCAAGGATATCCTGTCGTTCCATGTTGCCTGTAGAAAAAAATACAAGGCAAAAAGAGGCAGTTATTATCATTTCGCCCATAAGGGGGACACGTTTCCCTATTGGAACCACGAGGCTTCTTGAGAGAAGCTCCGGTTTGTAAGAGGCTTGTAATAAAACTTGCCCCAAAATGGACCAAAAAAATTCCACGACATATATGTGCCATGTCGTGACACCATGCCAAGTTTCACGATTTTTGGGTGAGTTTTGGATTTACGGGGATTTACAAACCGAGATTCTCAATGTCTGAGGCTAAGCCAGACGCCGAGACAGTTGTAATTCATTCTCATTCTTTGCATGGGACCTAAACATGCATCCAAGGACACATGTATGATTTTTGTAGCCATTTTGGTGCACTAATTTGAATTATGCACATTAAATTAATGCATATAAAACTTAATTATAATGTATAAAAAAGGCCAAACGAACCTTGAATATTTAAAGCAGTTCTGGTCAACCGTCTGTCACCCGTGGGTAAGCACTGTGCGCATGTGTCGTGCTAGCTCACGCTTTCTTCTCTACTATGTTTTCCATATTAATGTTGTTATATATCCAAACACACTACCGTTTCCCGCCACTCCTCCCATCGGTTTCCCGCCTCTTCTCCCATCGGTTTCCCGCTGCCAGTGTCAGTGCTCATAGAAGGCTAGGCGGTGACACACTGGCCATGTAAATATTGCACTCAGTTTCTAAAAGCACAAACGTGTGTGCTAGTAGGGAGTAGGTCCCATAGGGTGACCAGCGTGAAACACCTTAAAGGCAAGGAGGCAATTCTTATCAGCAAGGGGCGGTTTCTCGTCCGCTAACCTAGTCGAATAGAACGCAAAAGTTAAGCATGCTGGGGCTGGAGTAGTCTAAGGATGGGTGACCCGGTGGGAAGTTGCATATCTCAAGCTTCATTAAAGCGCCATGATACGGTCATTATAGACATTTATCATCTAAATGTCTCTATAGTGACCTGTCATGAAGATTATATAAATCTTGGGATCCTTGTTTTGCTAATTTGTAGAATATGTTTTTTATTGGTTATTTTTTGTTCTAAAATATCAAAGAATGATCAACATCTGTAGGCCCACACAAATTATCCCTTGGACCCAACGCACAAGAAGGGTTTCCTCTTTGCTCTGTGTGCTATGTTAGAGAAAATCAAGTTTCAGCACATGCGTTGGACGACACCCCCTACCCCCCCGCCCACCCACCTCAAAGTTGCGGAACCGACATCGTACGTCTTTAACCTGGTTCGTATTGTTACTGATGTAGTTGGTGCCCCATCGAAGTTGTACATTCGGGTTTTGAACAAATCACACACCAGACCCATACATTTTTTAGGGCCGCATGCAGGGTATAGGGGGCCGGGTGTTCTGATCGAGCACGTCTCCCTTGTGCGGTTTATAGATGTCGCACATATCTATGGGCTCCCCGTGGTATATATATATCATCCTTGACCGATAACGAGGGGGCCCACACAATCTATCCCTTTGACCCAACATACGAGAAGGGTTTGACCATGATGGTTTCCTATTGCTATGTGTGCCATGTTAGACCAAATAAAGTTTGAGCGCATGTGTTGGACGACACCCCCCCCCCCCGCCTCGAAGTTGGGGAACCGACATCGTACGTATTAAGCCTGGCTTGGGGTCAGGTACGGTGTTCAGTTTGTAATGTAGTTGGTGCACCATCGAAGTTGTGCATTGGGGATTTGAACACATCACACACCACCCATACATATTTTCGGGCCGCATGCATTGTATAGGGGGTCTTCTGATCGGCCACGTCTCCCTTGTGTGGTTTTTTGTGACGACACACATATCTGTGGGCTCCCCGAGTGTATATATATCACCGTCACATGTCGTTCAAGAAAAGTTCAAGCTCATGCGTTGTCAGGATTCCCTCCCACACGCTCGGATTGGTGGGTTCGACCGACACCGTACCCTGCGTATCTCGTCCTTAATTACCTGGCTTTCATGGTTGTTGTCTGTATCGAGAGGCAGGCGCCACATCTAAATTGTACATTATTCGATATTGAAAACACACATCACCCCTTCCAACGTACATCATTTTGGGCCGCATGCAGGCGGTGCTGGTTTTGTGGTCCCTCTTGTGCGATTTTTTATGATGGTTCAATCTATTGCCCCAAGCGGTATATATATATATATATTCTATCCATTTTTGATCGACAACAACAGTTGTCATTTGACCAAGCGATAGATTCACTGATCCGTCTTATGGTAGGTCATGGCGACATGCATGTATGACCAAAGTATCAGTACGTGCATCCGCCCCGCCAACATGAAGTGGGAGGTGGGTCAAGCACCCTAGCTAGGTAGCTACGACATTATGTCATTATAGATATATCCAAGGGTGCTTTCGGGTTTGCGAGGCAGGTGCCACCAAAGTTGTGCATTGTGTATTTAAAGTTTTAAACATCACACCCTATATTCCTACATATATTTGGCAACTTCCAGGTGGTTCTTGAGTTTTGACCCCTCTCATCGATCTTTGACGACGCGCCCAACCATGGGCCCGTGCGGTCGAAGTTTTTCATTGGAATTTTGAACATCACAGACCACCCTTTTCATTCATATATATCTGGGCCACATGCTGGTGTGGCTGTCTTCTGGCCCTCTCTGACGTTTTTTTCCTGCAAAGACTCAGATGACGCTCAACGGACACGGGTGTACTGGCTTAACCTTGTGCGATGCAAGTGCGCTGTGAAATCACCACGACTGCGCAAGCGCGATCAAGGGTGTAGGTAGTGGATTAACCGTGTGGGATGCTAGTGGGCTGTGAAATCACCACGACTGTGAAAGCGTGAGCAGGGGTGGAGGTAGTGGTTTAACCGTGTGCGATGCAAGTGCGCTGTGAATCACCATGACTGCGCAAGCGCAAGCAAAGGTGGAGGTACTGGCTTAACCGTGTGCGATGCTAGTGCGCTGTAAAATCACCACCTGTGCAAGCTAAAGGCGAGTAGTTTATTTAGATTGAATTCCACATTTGCGTCTGTAAATTAGGACGAACCGTGTGCGATAGACTAGCTAGCTAGAAATCTAAAAACAAACTACACGCCTTGAGCGTTGCAAAAATCGGCGGTTCCGCCGCTTTTCCTTATTATCATACACGCATATTCTTATTGGACAGTGTGTGATCTTGGGTGCTCCTGCCCCGCTTGAATTCCTTTACCCAAATTTTAGTAGCCGCGGTACTTCAACCGACACCCCCAGTCCTCCAGCACCGACCTTATAGTAAAATTGCAGTAGCCGAGGCATTTGAACCATCGCCCTCCCTCATCCACCACCATCTCCACCCACCATTACTAAAATTTTCAGTAGCCACGGCGTATCCTCAAACATCACCCCTCTCCACAGTCCCCCACCTGCCCCCTCCCCCCTCGAATCCTAGCTCGCCACCGCCGGCGGCAGCGCCGCCGCCAACCCATGCCGGTCTGCCCGTTCCTCCTAGCTTAGATAATAAAGTTTAGGTTACCCAGCGATTCCCATACCATCGCCCCACTCCCCTGAGTTTTTAGATGAGGCATGAAGTGTCCCTCCCCACCAGATCCACATCCCTTGCTCTAGAATGTCACAGCCTAAGCCCGACCACATATCCCGGGGAGCCCGACGAGCGTTCGGCCAAGAAGAGGTTTATCATGGCCTCTCCGGCGGACGTTGGCGAGGTGGCCACCATTCGCCCTGACCTGTCGATCCCGGAACAAAACCTCGCCGTGGAAGCCAGCTAAGACGTTGCCATGCCGAAGGCTTCACATCAGCGGTCTAGCATATTACTGCATCTTGGGATAGCTGGCTACGACATCAAGCTCATTGACAGCGACAGCTTCACATGGGCCATGTCACAGGTTAAGTGGTCCATCCCCAACCCCTATGGTTCAACCGCCATCGATCTCTTCGACGGCCCTGCCGCTGATCTCCTCTGCCATGCGTTCAAGGATTTGCGATCCTTGTACGCCATCGAGCCCGTTTTGTCATTTCTGAAGGACACGTTCTACGGCGGCAGCTTGGGATCCCCAATTGCCAAGTCAGATCTCATCGACCACGACCACAAGGAGGGCACCCACAAAGGTTCTTCCAAGGTGAAACAACCCATCTGTGACATCAGAGAGCGCACCATGGGTCTGTGCTCTTCCAACTGGAAGGATCATGTCCATGACATGTGAGGCAACATCCTATCAGCAAATCTTACCTTTTCTAGCTTGCCAACCCGTACCCTTTGTTGTAGTAGCTTTTGCCATGCGGTGTTTTAACTGTGCCGTGTTTAATTATTTCAGTTATGCAAAAATGAAATGTTCAATAGGGCTATGTGATGTTTAAGTATGAATTGTCCACTTCAGTTTCACGAATGGCTATATTTGGTTGTTTATAGTGAGTAGATGCCTTGTTTATCTGTATTTGGTTGTTAGGTTGGTTGCAGTGAGCATTTGTCCAGTTATCAAGTAGATGCCTTGTTTATCTGTATTTTGTTGTTAGGTTGGTTGCAGCGAGCATTTTTTCAGTTATCAAGCAGATGCCTTGTTTATCTGTATTTGGTTGTTAGGTTGGTTGCAGTGAGCATTTGTCTAGTTTTCAAGCAGATGCCTTGTTTATCTGTATTTGCTTGTTTGGTTGGTTGCAGTGAACATTTGTCCAATTTTCAAGCATATACCTTGTTTATCTGTATTTGCTTGTTAGGTTGGTTGCAGTGAGACTCTGTCCAGTTTTCAATGGCTATATTTGGTTGTTATACTGATCATTTATGCCTTGTTTATTTAAGTCATTCACAATGTGATGTTCATTTTGTGCAAGTCGGAACTGTGCCGCTCAATTTCATCAATACCAGTTTGAATGGCTATATTTGGTTCCAGTTATGCCTGGTGTAGTTAACACATGCCCTTTATTTTAGTTGTACACATTTATCCAGTGTGATGTTTAAGCATGACCTAGGTTCTATTCATTTTCAACAATACCAGTTTGAATTGCAATATTTGATGGCTGTTAAGCCTGTTGTAGGTAACATTCCCTTCCATTTTATATCTGCTCTAACAGCAATATAAACCAACACATTCAAGCTATCATTTGGAGATGATGTTGTTTACCTTTGCTATATTTGTTTGATGTTAAGGTTGCTGTACTTATCATGCCTTTCCACTACTTATGCAGGACAACAACGGGAGTGGCCAGCATTTTTTGCCGAGGTTAGTTTCGTCCCTCGGTTTGTACTCCCCCCGTTGTTCCATAATGTAGTGCGTATAGATCCAGGCCTGGACACTTGTTAGCTTCTAATATTGACTTGTTGCTTGTAGGTACATATGCCCTTGGCAAAGATCCACACATCGACCCTTTTTGCATATGGGGCAATGAGATATTCATGAACAAGCATCAAGTGAGGAAACTGATAAGGATTATTAGCAAAAAGATACGAATGGTGGCAAGCAAATTATTTGTTTACGCTCTATCCAACACAACAATGAGCTATAGGATGGTAACTACAAACTCTGAAGCCTTCTCTTTTTACTGCCCATAATGAGTTGTTAGACAACAATGTCTGAATCTTTTTCGTTCGCAATGGTTCCCAAAGTAGTTTACTCACGATTACCTCGCAAAGTACATGGTTGGTGGACACGCAATGAAGGTTAAAGTATTTCATCCAGACTACAATGAGCATCGAGAAGTCCTAATGAAGACAGTGAAGGATGGACGGGCAACCATCACAAGGGGTTGGCCTAGAGTCGTGCGCGAATTACGCATGGAGGAGGGCACAATATGGGCATTCCGCTTCACCTTCTCCAGCAACCAGAATGTCTTTTGCCTCTCTCTTTACAGTCTTTAGTACAACTGTAGTTCATCATTCTTTACTTGGTGCTTCTGTAGTTCTTCAGTATATGTACCTGTGCATGGAATTATGCATTCGTGGTTGAACCTATATTTGTAATAAACATGGTTCGATATGAAATAAGTGATTGCCTACTTTCAAATTAAAAATCTATCATTTTTAAATGCAGGGATTAAATTAGGGATTACACTGCACCCGGTTTCCAAAAGCAAAACATCTGCGATAGACGTGGAGATCCGACACGTTTCTCGGATCCACTACGTGTGCGATCAATCTCTACTGCACACACGATCAGCCAAGAAAAAATATGTGCGATTAACAACAGCATCGCACATAGTTCCTTCTTATTAAATGTTTGTGAAAGTCACCTTATCACACACGCTTGGCAATTATGGACTGTTTATGATGTTGTGCGCATCACAAACGTTTGGTCATAGAAGAACGCGTGTGATAGGTCTTCATCCAACGCGGGTACAACGGATGAATCATGTGGGATGTATTCAAGCTTCGCATACAGTTTTATAGGGATAACTGTATGCGCTCTTACATCGAATCGCATACAGTCAAGGAAAAGTAAATGTGTGTGATTGTCTGCTTATCGTACATGTTTTATAATCGTGAACTGTTTGTGATGGGTCACGCATCGTAAACATAGCAGCATAGAATACTGACTGCGATGGCAATGTGAGCACAAACGAGTTGCAAGGATGAAGCACTTGGGATATTTGAGATATCAGAAACAGTTTTATAGGACAACTGTATGCATCATGGCTCCCTATCCCCGATGGTTTTTGGGTCGTCTGGGAAGGACCCTCCTATCACACACACTCACTTGGCGACAGTTCAAAATGTCATCGCGGAAAGGGGTTAAAAACCGTTTGTATAGCACCTTGCTGTACCAATGATTGTTCAATGCTGGTAAACTAGATGATTTGAGGCCTACATGAGGTCTCGGGCAAGGGGACCCTATATCACGATATCTATTTCTATTGGCGACAGAAGGTTTATCTTGTTTGCTGAAAGAAAATGAAGCAAGTAATTTGATCTGGGGACTAAAAGTTGCAGCACAAGCACCCCAGGTAAATCATCTATTGTTTGTTAACGACAACTTATTATTTTTTGGTGCTACAATGGAGGAAGCCAAACAGATGAAGGAGTTACTAAAGGTATATTGCGAGGCTTCTGGTCAGAACATTAATAATGACAAGTATTTCATCTTTTTTAGCAAAGGGGTTCCAATACAGACTAGGGAAGCTATTAAATTAATATTGCAAGTCCCTAATGGGACTTTGTCAAAGAAGTATTTGGGCTTGCCTATGGAAGTTGGGCACTCAAAAAATGGAACGTTCAGGTTCTTAAAAGATAGATTATGGGCTCGAATACAAGGATGAATTGAGAACTATTTGTCTACTTCAGGGAAAGAGGTCCTCATGAAGTCTATTGCACAGGTAATCCCCACATTCTCGATGTCATGTTTTAAACTTCCTCGAGGCCTATGTGAGCACTTAAACAGGATGATACGGAAGTTCTGGTGGGGAGTAAGAAGGGAGAGAGGGAATTGGCACGGGTCTCTTTGACTGAAATGACTCAACCAAAAATATGGGATGTCTTGGATTTTGAGATATTGAGCTATTAAATTTAGCGATGCTAGAGAAACAACCTTGGAGACCATTACAAGATCAGACTTTGCTGAGCAGTCAGATTCTAAGGTCTGTATACTATCCGGATGGGAATTTCCTTGAGGCAGAAGTGGGTGTTACACCAATCCAAGTGTGGCAAGCTATCATTGAGGGAAGAGACACTCTTAAGTTGGGACTGGTGAAGCGGATTGGTACAGGAGAGGGGACTCGAGTCTGGGAAGATAACTAGCTCCCAAGAGATTTCAGTTTGAGGCCAATTGTCGCTAGATCTGCTAATCCCCCAGAGATGGTTAGTGAGTTCATTCAAACAATTGTAGGAGGATGGAACTTTCAGGCATTGGATGAGCATTGTCTAGAAATCGATAAAGAAGTCATCATGAGTACCTATTAGCTCTAGAAGACAAGATGATTTTTGGGCTTGGCATTACGAAAAGCACAAAAGTTTTTCAGTTCGATCAGCATATAGAATGCTTGTTGAACATATAAATCCCGCTGTGCTACCCGCATAGCGAGCGCCATCACGGTTTGAAAGTCATCCGGCCCGCACGATTTGCGTCACTGTCCATTGTCAGTGTCCTTTCCATAGTCCTTGTGAAAATCGGGTCATATGTTTTTCTGTACGCTGTGTTCTGATTAGGGCGGATGATGGCTGGGTCAACCTTGCACATGGGATCGTCTTACAGTCACAGTGCGTGTTTGTGTTTGGATGGAAAAAACAGGTTGACAGCGGCGGCCGTGGGCCTGCGGTAAAAAGAGGGGTGGACTGGAGCGCTTGTGGCCCGCACCGCGTCGAGCCAATCCTCTCCTGAAAACCTAGCGCACCGAGCCCCACGCCCTCTTCTTCCCCTCCACGCCGTCTTGCCTCCCCTCTCACACCGCCGCCTTCTCTTCACATGCCCCATCGTTGGCCACCCTCCTCGCACATTCTTCTGGGCCTCTTCCCGGGTGCTTGAGGTGCATTAGCGGCGGCCCCGCTCCTCCTCACCGGCATGGCTACATCTGCATGTGCTCAACAGAAGGAGTGGCTGCAGCGATGGCAGATGTGTGAGGAGGAGGAGTAGGAGGAGGCCATGGTCATGGCGGCGCGATGGAGGTCGTGCCCGTCCGGCGCGCGGCACCAGGCTGCGGCACTGTTCGTCGAGGTGGAGGTGAGTGGCTGCGATGATGGAAGATGCATGAGGAGGAGGAGGCCGTGGTCATGGCAGCACGACGGAGCTCGTGCCCCGCCGGCACGCGGCACCAAGCTGCGAGGGAGAAACATAGAGGAAATAGGAGAGGGAGGCCCGACAACGGATGGGAGAGGGTCGCCGGCTAGCGTTGGCCTGTGCCGGTGATACGTCTCCGCCATATCTATAATTTTTTATTGTTTCATGCCAATATTCTACAACTTCCATATACTTTTGGCAACTTTTTATATTATTTTTGGGACTAACATATTGATCCAGTGCCCAGTGCCAGTTCCTGTTTGTTGCATATTTTTTGTTTCGCAGAATATCCATATCAAACGGAGTCCAAATGTGATAAAAACTTACTGAGTTTTTTTTTGAAATATATGTGATTTTTGGGAAAAAGAATCAACGTGAGACGATGCTCGAGGGGCCCACAAGCCCTAGGGGCACGCCCCCCTACCCTGGGCGCGCCTGGGAGGCTTTTGGCCACCCCGTAAGGCGGTTGGTGCCCTTCTTCGGCCGCAAGAAATACAATATCCGTATAAAAATCATGTTAAAATTTCAGTCCAATCGGAGTTACGGATCTCCGGGAATTTAAGAAACGGTGAAAGGCCAGAAAACAAAAATGCAGAAACAAAAGGAAACAGAGAGAAAGATCCAATCTCGGAGGGGCTCCCGCCCCTCCGCCGCCATGGATACAAAGGACCAAAGGGGAAACCCTCCTCCCATCTAGGGGGGAGGCCAAGGAAAAAGAACAAGGAGGGGGGCTCTCTCCCCCTCTCTCCCGGTGGCGCCGGAACGCCACCGGGGCCATCATCGTGACGGCGATCTACACCAACAACTTTGCCACCGTCATCACCAACTCTCTCCCCCTCTATGCAACGGTGTAACAGCTCTTCTCCCCACTGTAATCTCTACTTAAACATGGTGCTCGATGCTATATATTATTTCCCAATGATGTATGGCTATCTTATGATGATTGAGTAGATACGTTTTGTCCTATGGGTTGATTGATGATCATGATTGGTTTGAGTTGTATGTTTTATTATTGGTGCTGTCCTATGGTGCTCTCCGTGTCCCGCAAGCGTGAGGGATCCCCACTGTAGGGTTTGCAATATGTTCATGATTCGCTTATGGTGGGTGGCGTGAGTGACAGAAGCATAGACCTGAGTAAGTAGGTTGTTTGCGTATGGGAGTAAAGAGGACTTGATACTTTAATGCTATGGTTGGGTTTTACCTTAATGATCTTTAGTAGTTGCGGATGCTTGCTAGAGTTCCAATCATAAGTGCATATTATCAAAGTAGAGAAAGTATGTTAGCTTATGCCTCTCCCTCATATAAAATTGCAATAATGATTACCAGTCTAGTTATCGATTGCCTAGGGACAAATAACTTTCTTGTGACAAAAAGCTCTCTACTAAAACTAACTTGATTGTTTCTTTATCTAAACAGCCCCTAGCTTTTATTTACATCTTCTTTATTATCTTGCAAACTTATCCTACACCTACAAAGTACTTCTAGTTTCATACTTGTTCTAGGTAAAGCGAACGTTAAGCGTGCATAGAGTTGTATCGGTGGTCGACAGAACTTGAAGGGAATATAAATTCTACCTTTAGCTCCTCATTGGGTTCGACACTCTTACTTATCGAGAAGGGCTACAATTGATCCCTTATACTTATGGGTTATCAAGACTTTTCTGGCGCCGTTGCCGGGGAGCAATAGCGTGGGGTGAATATTCTCGTGTGTGCTTGTTTGCTTTATCACTAAGTAGATTTTATTTTCTGTTCTAAGTTGTTCTCTATCTTTAGTTATGGATATGGAACACGAAATACCTAAAAAATTAGGTGTACTTGCTACTCATGGAGATGGGGAACCTCCTAAAACCCTCGAGGCTCTTTATGTGAAAAATATTAAACACTACTTTGATAATCCTGAGAAAACCCCATTCAACTTGATAATGGGAGACATGTTGGATCAACATGAATACTTTAGGGATTATCGCTTGATTCAAAAAGGGAAACTCTTATGGGATCAAATTCATATGTTGCATTGGTATGCTCGGAATTTATGCTTGATATGATTATACTTGTTGCTCTAGGATGAAGGCTCCACACCTTCCCTTTTCATGTAAATTTAGTGATAATGAAACCTTGGCCTCTTATGCTAATGGTATATATGATTACTATGATGTGGAACAAATAGAAGAATTCATTGCTTTTAAGGGTGCTTATGAAATTGAATCTTTGTTTGAAAAGTGTGAAAATTATGATGATGTTGTTTATAGACCTGAAAATTATGCTATACTTAAATATTGCTACGAGAATTATGAATATAATGCCGATATTAATGAGTTTATTGAGAAAGTCTCCACTATCCAAGACGAGACTAATATTTTGCAGGAATCTGTGGAAGAAGAAATTGATGACACTGTAAGCTCATTGGATGAAAAAGATGACGAGGAGAGCGAAGAACAAAAGGAGGAAGAGCGGATTAGCTACCCGTGCCCACCTTCTAATGAGAGTAACTCTTCAACTCATACATTATTTAATTTCCCTTCATGCTTATCGAAGGATGAATGCTATGATGATTGCTATGATCCCTTGGATTTGTTTGAAATATCCCTTTTTGATGAACTTGATGCTTGCTATGCTTGTGGCCAAGATGCCAATATGAATTATGCTTATGGAGATGAACTTGCTATAGTTCCTTATGTTAAGAATGAAATTGTTGCTATTGCACCCACACATGATAGTCCTATTATCTTTTTGAATTCTCCCAACTACACTATATCGGAGAAATTTGCTTTTATTAAGGATTACATTGATCGGTTGCGTTTTACTACTACACATGATGATTTTGATGAATATAATATGCATGTGCTTGCTGCTCCTACTTACAATTATTATGAGAGAGGAACTACATCTCCGCCTATTTATGTTTCCATACGATAAAATTGCAAGAAATTGTTTATACTATGTATCGGCCTTTACTTTGTGTGCATGAATTGTCCTTTTATGACATGCCGATGCATAGGAAGAGAGTTAGACTTCGTTGTTGCATGATATATGTTACTTTTTCCTCACTACTAAATTACAAATCATTGTAATTTAAAATTGGCTTTGATATACCTTGGGACCCGTGTGGATCAATTACTTGAGCACTTTATGCCTAGCTTAATGGCTTTAAAGAAAGCGCTACTAGGGAGACAACCCGGAAGTTTTAGAGAGTCATTTTATTCTGTTGAGTGCTTTTATAAAGTTTAAAAACAAAAAATATAGAGGGGAACTTAAAAACTTTTTCAAAAAGAAAAGCGAAAGTGTGAAAGAGGAGCATTGTTAAAGTGGGAGCTAGCCTTGAACTTTGTTCATGCCCATGGAAACTTTGTGAACCTGATTACAAAAAATTTTAATCAAAAATAATTATCCCCTTGTACAAATCCATTGTATCATAAAAATAATGTGCCAAGGTTTGCCTTTAGGATGATTAGATTGCTTGTTTGGTTTGTGCAGTGCAAAAACAGAAACTTTGGCTGTGGCGCGTGAATTTACATTTTTTACTGAAATGTCAAAAGTTTCTGAAATTTTTATAATGTACTGATATGAAAAAAATTTATTTTTTCCTAATTTTTCAGAATTTTTAGAGTTACAGAAGTATGGTCAATGTTCAGATTGCTATAGACTGTTCTGTTTTTGGCAGATTCTGTTTTTGATGCATTGTTTTGCGTGTTTTGATGAATCTATGGAATGTATCGGTGATATAAACCGTGGTGAAGTTAGAGTACAGTAGTTATAATGCAAAAATAAATTTTGAATGGGTTTGCAACAATACTTAAAGTGGTGATTTGCTTTATTATACCAACGGATCTCACGAGTGTTTTGTTAAGTTTTGTGTGATTGAAGTTTTCAAGTTTTGGTAAGATCACGATGGATGAAGGAATAAGGAGTGGCAAGAGACTAAGATTGGGGATGCCCGAGGCACCCCAAGGTAATATTCAAGGACTCCCAAGCAACTAAGCTTGGGGATGCCCCGGAAGGCATCCCCTCTTTCTTCTAACGACCATCGGTAATTTTACTTGGAGCTATATTTTTATTCGTCACATGATATGCGTAAATTCTTGGAGCATCGTGTGCTTTTTATTTTTCTTTTAGTAATGCACCATGCTGGTATGAGATAGTCCTTGGTCGATTTATAGAATGCTTCATGCACTTCACTTATATCTTTTGAGTATGACTTTATAGAATGCTGCATGTGCTTCACTTATATCATTTGAAGTTTGGATTGCCTGTTTCTCTACACATAGAAAACCGCCATTTGTAGAATGCTCTTTTGCTTCACTTATATTTGTTAGAGCATAAGCATATCTTTTGTAGAAATAATTAAACTCTCATGCTTCACTTATATCTATTTAGAGAGTTGACAGGAATTGGTCATTCACATCGTTAGTCATTAAATCCTACATAAAACTTGGAGATCACTGAATATGATATGTTTGATTCCTTGCAATAGTTTTGCAATATAGAGATGGTAATATGTGGGAGGTACTAGTGAATGATTGTGGTTTAGTAAGAATATTGGTGTTAAAGTTTGTGATTCCCGAAGTATGCACGTATGGTGAACCGTTATGTGATGAAGCTGGAGCATGATTTATTTTTTGATTGTCTTCCTTATGAGTGGCGGTCGGGGACGAGCGATGGTATTTTCCTACCAATCTATCCCCCTAGGAGCATGCGTATTAGTACTTTGCTTTGATGGCTAATACATTTTTGCAATAAGTATGTGAGTTCTTTATGACTAATGTTGAGTCCATGGATTATACGCACTCTCACCCTTCCACCATTGCTAGCCTCTCTAGTACCGCGCAACTTTCGCTGGTGCATAAACCCTCCCTATACCTTCCTCAAAACAGCCACCATACCTACCTATCATGGCATTTCCATAGCCATTTTGAGATATATTGCCATGCAACTTCCATCATCATCATATACATGACTTGAGCATTCATTGTCATATTGCTTTGCATGATTGTAAGATAGCTAGCATGATATTTTCATGGCTTGTCCATTTTTTGATATCTTTGCTATGCTAGATCATTGCACATCCTGGTACACTGCCAGAGGCATTCATATAGAGTCATCATGTATTAGTTTTATCGAGTTGTAATATCGAGTTGTAAGTAAATAAAAGTGTGATGATCATCATTATTAGAGCATTGTCCCATGTGAGGAAAGGATGATGGAGACTATGATTCCCTCACAAGTTGGGATGAGACTCCGGACTTAAAAAATAGAAAGAGGCCAAAGAGCCCAAAACAAAAAAAATAAAAAATAAAAAAATGAGAGAAAAAGAGAGAAGGGGCAATGCTACTATCCTTTACCACACTTGTGCTTCAGAGTAGCACCATGTTTTTCATATAGAGAGTCTCCTATGTTGTCACTTTCATATACTAGTGGGATTTTTTCATTATAGAACTTGGCTTGTATATTCCGATGATGGGCTTCCTCAAATGCCCGAGGTCTTCATGAGCAAGCAAGTTGGATGCACACCCACTTAGTTTTTAGTTTGAGCTTTCATACACTTATAGCTCTAGTGCATCCGTTGCATGGTAATCCCTACTCGCTTGCATCGATATCAATTGAAGCGAATCTCCATAGCCCATTAATTTGCCTAGTTGATGTGAGACTTTCTCCTTTTTGTCTTCTCCTCACAACCTCCACCATATTCTATTCCACCTATAGTGCTATATCCATGGCTCACGCTCATGTATTGCGTAAAAATTGAAAAAGATTGAGAACATTAAAAGTATGAAACAATTGCTTGGCTTGTCATCGGGGTTGTGCATGATGAAATATTTTGTGTGATGAAGATGGAGCATAGCCAGACTATATGATTTTGTAGGGATAACGTTCTTTAGCATTAATATTTTGAAAGACATGATTGTTTGTTGGGATGCCTGAGTATTGATGTCTTTATGTCAAATGATAGACCATTGCTTTGAATCACTCGTATCTTAATATTCATGCCATGATTAGATTATATGATCAAGATTATGCTAGGTAGCATTCCACATGAAAAATTATCTTTTTTATCATTTACCTACTCGAGGACGAGTAGGAATTAAGCTTGGGGATGCTGATACGTCTCCGTTGTATCTATAATTTTTTATTGTTTCATGCCAATATTCTACAACTTTCATATACTTTTGGCAACTTTTTATATTATTTTTGGGACTAACATATTGATCCAGTGCCCAGTTCCTGTTTGTTGCATGTTTTTTGTTTCGCAGAATATCCATATCAAAAGGAGTCCAAACATGATAAAAACTTACGGAGATTTTTTTGGAATATATGTGATTTTTGGGAAAAAGAATCAACGCGAGACGATGCCCGAGGGGCCCACAAGACCTAGGGGCGCGCCCCCCTTCCCTCGGCGCGCCTGGGAGGCTTGTGGCCACCCCGTAAGGCGGTTGGTGCCCTTCTTCGGCCGCAAGAAAGATAGTATCCATATAAAAATCATGTTAAAATTTCAGCCCAATCGGAGTTACGGATCTCCGGGAATTTAAGAAACGGTGAAAGGCCAGAAAACAAAAACGCAGAAATAGAAGGAAACAGAGAGAGAGAGAGAGAGAGAGAGAGAGATCCAATCTCGGAGGGGCTCCCGCCCCTCTACCGCCATGGAGGCCAAGGACCAGAGGGGAAACCCTCCTCCCATCTAGGGGGAAGGCCAAGGAAGAAGAAGGAGGGGGCTCTCTCCCCCTCTCTCCCGTTGGTGCCGGAACGCCGTCGGGGCCATCATCGTGACGGCAATCTACACCAACAACTTCGCCGCCGTCATCACCAACTCTCTCCCCCTCTATGCAGTGGTGTAACACCTCTTCTCCCCGCTGTAATCTCTACTTAAACATGGTGCTCAACGCTATATATTATTTCCTAATGATTTATGGCTATCTTATGATGTTTGAGTAGATCCGTTTTGTCCTATGGGTTAATTGATGATCATGATTGGTTTGAGTTGTATGTTTTATTAATGGTGTTTTCCTATGGTGCTCTCCGTGTCACGCAAGCGTGAGGGATCCCCACTGTAGGGTTTGCAATATGTTCATGATTCGCTTATGGTGGGTGGCGTGAGTGACAGAAGCAAAGACTCGAGTAAGTAGGTTGTTTGCGTATGGGAGTAAAGAGGACTTGATACTTTAATGCTATGGTTGGGTTTTACCTTAATGATATTTAGTAGTTGCGGATGCTTGCTAGAGTTCCAATCATAAGTGCATATGATCCAAGTAGAGAAAGTATGTTAGCTTATGCATCTCCCTCATATAAAATTGCAATAATGATTACCGGTCTAGTTATCGATTGCCTAGGGACAAATAACTTTCTTGTGACAAAAAGCTCTCTACTAAAACTAACTTAATTGTTTCTTTATCTAAACAGCCCCTAGCTTTTATTTACATCTTATTTATTATCTTGCAAACTTATCCTACTCCTACAAAGTACTTCTAGTTTCATACTTGTTCTAGGTAAAGCGAACGTTAAGCGTGCGTAGAGTTTTATCGGTGGTCGATAGAATTTGAAGGGAATATAAATTCTACATTTAGCTCCTCATTGGGTTTGACACTCTTACTTATCGAGAAAGGCTACAATTGATCCCCTATACTTGTGGGTTATCAGCCGGCGAGGTCGCTCGCCTGGCTGCCAAGGGGGGAAAGGCGACTGGACTGACATCCAGGGCGGAGGCGGCGGCTGGACTCCAGGAGCTAGCCGAGGTGGTACTCGCAAAAGAAGCAGGCGGCAGCACAAGGTATAGAAGAGGGCACCCGTGTTATATGTTCTCTGTTGATTCCCCTCTTGTTTGGTCTAATTTTGTGGTTAAAACAATGGCAGTTTTCTTCATTAGCTAATCTAATTTGGGGCTGAGTTTTTTCCTAGATTCCTTCTTATTAAAGTTCCTTTCCTACTTGTTGTTCATGGCTTGCTATGGTTGCAACAAAGGGAACCCGATATAACTTTGCTCTTCTGAATTTTTTTTGCTAGGTGTATAAACATAAATGCACATGTATATCTAATTGGATTGTAGCTAAACATTTTCTCTAATGTACATCTCTCAAATTACTAACATGTGGATTTCCTAAACATGATATTTGCATATATGAGAAAGAATAAATAGGACCAAGAAAATTAGTTGCTCGTATATTCATGTGTCGCAGAGAGAAGAACCCGAATGGAGAAATTTGGTATGCTGAGTAATCTGTAGTTACAGAATTATCATCATAGCAAACAGAATTATCTGAATATTGTTTGGAGGATAACAATTCCTCAAATTGGCTCACTTAATTTAGACTGTACGCTCAGTTCTTGTTGTCTTGATTACTCCATTCGTCCCAACTGCAAAATACATATTTTTGAGTCATGTATACTGGTACTGGCTTAACTAATTAATGAATTCATCAAATGCTTTTGGTTATGATAGTATCTCTTTCGCAAAAGCTTAGTGATCGATCAGATAAAATTAGATGGAAACAGTTTTGTATATTGCTTCATTTTTTTGAGTAGTAGCAGAGTATCTTCACTGGTACCGTAACGTGCTATACAAACAGTTTTAACCCCTTTCCGCGACGGCATTCTGAACCGTCGCCAAGTGAGTGTGTGCGATAGGGGGTCCTTCCACACGACCCAAAAACCATCGGGGATAGTCGAGCGACTACTGACGATCGCCATAGAATAAACGTATGAGAAGTCACCCCAGTCCCACACGTTATGTCTTGACGTTACGTTTCTGATCCGAGAGACATCCGAAACGATTACGCCACTATAGTCGTGTGAAAAAGGTGGACATCACAAACATTTAATCTACCGATGTGTTTGCGATAGGTACGTTATCGCACACAGTTCAAGAATATAAAATGTGTGCGGTGCCTCTACTAACGCCAACGTGTCCATTTTCATAACTGTGTGCGATAGGTATTCCCATCACACACGCACAAAGGTTTGAAACATTTGTCGTATTACCATGAATCGCACACGCATATGAGACGAAACCGTGTGTGCGTCCGTTGGGCATCGCAAACGTTTCACGTCAAAGAACCGTCTGTTCTCTATTTTTCATTGCACACACTGCTTTCTTTCTAACCGTGTGTACATTATTTTATTCGCTCATGTTTAATATTATTTTTCCCTGTAATTTATTATTCGAATTGGAAATTTTGAAATATGAAATGTGGAATTCAAATTCTTAGCACAATGGTTCAACAACCAATCCATAAATAAAATTATCAGTACAATATGTTCAGTAATTACAGGATTAGGCAGCAATTAACTATGATGAACCACAATATTTAGAGAGTAAAGGTGAAGAGACAAGTGTAAATCATTTTGGCTACCGATGGTGTTGAAGAAGCGGAATGCCCATAATGTGCCCTCCTGCATGCCATAAGCACGAACAACTTCTGTCCAACCCCTTGTGACGATCGCCCGCCCATCCTTCACCGCCTTCAGGAAGACTTCTAGAGCATTATCATGGTACCATAAATTATATAATTTAACCTTAGTTGCCTCCACTCCAGTCATGTAGTTTGCAAGGTAATCATCAGTAAATTGCTTTGGAAACCACTGAAAAGAGAAAACTTTCAGATACTCAGGTATAATAGAGTAACTTGTTGTGGGCAGGGGGAAAAGGCAACACATTACTTACCATCCTAAAGTTCATTGTTGTCTTGGACAAAGTGTAAATAAAGAGCTTAATTCCCATCACCCGTTTCTTTAGCCTAACAATCTTTCTTAGTTTCCTCACTTGACGCTTGTTCATGAATATCTCATTGCCCCATACGCAAAAGGGATCGAAGCGTAGATCAGTACCACTCATATATGTACCTACAAGCAACTAGTAAATGTTAGAAGCTAAACTAAGATTGCACAAATGATGTAAAATACAACTACCTACGTTCCTAAGTACAAGTATTTTTAGAGATTTCAATATGAACTACATATGGATGTATGTAGAATTATAGACATAGTTTAGATTAGAATCTAGATTCACTCATTTTGCTACATATGTAGTCTATATTGGAATCTCTAAAAATACTTATATTTAGGAACAGATGGTGTATAAGACATGGGATGCAGCTAACCTCGACGGCAAACAACAGCATCGTCCATTGTAGCCCTGTGTAAGTACATGGAAAGGCAATGTTAACTACAACAAGGTTAACATCCACCAAAAATAGCAAATGGTAATAAAATGGTAGCATCTGTAGTGATATGTTCATTGCGAAAAAGTAGCACGGTAGCAAAGGGACGGATTAAAAAATTGATAGAATTGTTTACTACAACAGGCAACCTAGTATAGCCATTGAAACTGGTACTGATAGAAATGAAATTGACAGAGTTAAACATTGCAAGGCAGGTGCTGCTAGAGCAAAGAATGACCATGTTGTCTATAAAAAGGTAGGGAAAATAGATAAGATGGGCTAGGCGTGTTTACTACAACATGCTTAATACATGAACCGTACAAAACAAGGCCATTGCAACTGGTATTGGTAAGATTCAACTGGTCAGTTCATACTTGGTAAGTCCTGAGGGGTAGTTGTTGGGGCACTTCATATGGACAAGAGCCTGCCCCAAGTCGGCCGCAGCGGAGGCGAGGTGTTCCTCCGGGTAGAAGCGTGGATCAGTGCCGCTGACATGTGTACCTACAAGAAGCAAGTAAATGTTAGAAGCCAAACTGCAATTGCACAAATGATGTAAAATACTGTAAGACATGGGATGCAGCTAACCTCAACGGCAAACAACAGCATCACCTGTTATGGCCCTGGGTAAGTACATGGAAAGTCATGTTAACTACAACAGGGTTAGCATCCACTAAGCATAGCAAATGGGCAGCATCTCTAGTATATCTTCATTGTGGAGAGTAGCACGGTAGCAAAGGGACATATTAAAAAATGGATACAACTATTAATTGCAACAGCTTAACAACCTCCTAAGTCATGTTTTCTAAGTTTGTAGCTGCTATTGGTGAAATTGAGATGGACAATTCATACTTGAACATCACACAGTGTGCAGTACTGAAAATAACAAGGCACATTTAACTACAGCCAACCTAGTATAGCCATTGAAACTGGTACTAATAAAAATGCAATTGGCAGAGTTAAACATCGCAAGGCAGGTACTGCCACAGCGGAGAATGGCCCAGTTCTCTATAAAAAGGTAGGGAAAATAGCTAAGACGTGTTAGGCATGTTTAGTACAACATGCTAAATACGTCAACCGTACAAAACATAGCCATTGCAACTGGTATTGGTAAGATTGAACTGGTGAGTTCATACTTGGTATGTCCTAAGAGGTAGTTGCTGGGGCACTTCATCTTGGCCAGAGCCCGCCCAAAGTCAGCGATGGCGGAGGCAAGGTGTTCCTCCAGGTCAAAGCGTGGATCAGTGCCGCTAACATGTGTACCTACAGGCAACTAGTAAATGTTAGAAGTTAAACTGCAATTGCACAAATGATGTAAAATATTGTAAGACATGGGATGCAACTAACCTCGACGGCAAACAATAGCATCGCCCGTTATGGCCCTACGTAAGTACAAGGAAAGGCATGTTAACTACAACAGGGTTAGCATCCACCAAAAATAGCAAATGGGCAGCATCTCTAGTGATATCTTCATCGCGGATAGTAGCACGATAGCAAAGGGACAGATTAAAAAATGGATACAACTGTTAATTACAAAAGGTTTAACAGCATCCTGAGTCATGTATTGTAAGTTTGTTGCTGATATTGGTGAAATTGAGCTGGATAGTTAATACTTGAACATCACACAGTGTGCAGTACTGAAATAAACAAGGCACGAACAAGCTTAATACATCAATCGTACAAAACATAGCCATTGCAAGTGGTATTGGTAAGATTGAGCTGGTCAGATCATACTTGGTAAGTCCTGGGGGTTAGTCGTTGGGGCACTGTTGGGGATCGTAGCAGAATTTTAAAATTTTCTACGCATCACCAAGATCAATCTATGGAGTCATCTAGCAACGAGAGAGAGGGGAGTGCATCTACATACCCTTGTAGATCGCGAGCGGAAGCGTTCAAGAGAACGGGGTTGATGGAGTCGTACTCGTCGTGATCCAAATCACCGATGACCGAGCGCCGAACGGACGGCACCTCCGTGTTCAACACACGTACGGAGCGGAGATGTCTCCTCCTTCTTGATCCAGCAAGGGGGGGGGAGAGGTTGGGGAGGACAGCTCCAGCAGCACCACGACAGCGTGGTGGAGTTGGAGCTGCGTGGTATTCCTGCAGGGCTTCGCCAAGCACCGCGGGAGGAGGAGGAGGTGTTGGAGAGGGGAGGGGCTGCGCCAGGGATGAGGTATGGCCTCCCTCCCACCCCTCCACTATTTATAGGGGGAAGAGGAGAGGGGGCCGGCCCCCTCAGATCCAATCTGAGGGGAGGGGAGGCGGCCAGGGGAGGGAAACTTGCCCCCCAAGCAAGGTGGAAGGCTCCCTCCCCTAGGGTTTCCCAACCCTAGGCGCCATGGGCCCTTGGGGGGGGCGCACCAGCCCACTAGGGGGCTGGTTCCCTCCCATATACAGCCCATTAGGCCTCCCGGGTAAATCAGCCCCACCCGGTGGACCTCCGGACACCTTTCGGTGGTCCCGGTACAATACCGATAACCCCCGAAACTATTCCGGTGACTGTATGACAACTTCCCATATATAAATCTTCACCTCCGGACCATTCTGGAACTCCTCGTGACGTCCGGGATCTCATCCGGGACTCCGAACAACATTCGGTAACCACGTACAAACTTTCCCTACAACCCTAGCGTCATCGAACCTTAAGTGTGTAGACCCTACGGGTTCGGGAGACACGTAGACATGACCGAGACGACTCTCCGGTCAATAACCAACAGCGGGATCTGGATACCCATGTTGGCTCCCACATGCTCCTCGATGATCTCATCGGATGAACCACGATGTCGAGGATTCAATCAATCCCGTACGCAAATCCCTTTGTCTATCGGTACGATACTTGCCCGAGATTCGATCGTCGGTATACCGATACCTTGTTCAATCTCGTTACCGGCAAGTCTCTTTACTCGTTTCCGTAACACATCATCCTGTGAACAACTCCTTGATCACATTGAGCTCATTATGATGATGTCCTACCGAGTGGGCCCAGAGGTACCTCTCCGTCACACGGAGTGACAAATCCCATTCTCGATTCGTGCCAACCCAACAGACACTTTCGAAGATACCCGTAGTGCACCTTTATAGCCACCCAGTTACGTTGTGACGTTTGGTACACCCAAAGCACTCCTACGGTATCCGGGAGTTGCACAATCTCATGGTCTAAGGAAAAGTTACTTGACATTGGAAAAGCTTTAGCAAACGAACTACACGATCTAGTGCTAGGCTTAGGATTGGGTCTTGTCCATCACATCATTCTCCTAATGATGTGATCCCGTTATCAATGACATCCAATGTCCATGGTCAGGAAACCGTAACCATCTATTGATCAACGAGCTAGTCAACTAGAGGCTTACTAGGGACATGTTGTGGTCTATGTATTCACACATGTATTACGATTTCCGGATAACACAATTATAGCATGAATAACAGACAATTATCATGAACAAGGAAATATAATAATAACCATTTTATTATTGCCTCTAGGGCATATTTCCAACAGGCACTTCATCTGGGCCAGAGCCTGCACCATGTCGGCGGCGGTGGAGGCGAGGTGTTCCTCCGGGTCAACACGCACAGCGGCCATCGCGCCATCGACCGCCATCAGCTCCTCGACATCCATGTGATATGTGGTTGGGCTTGCGCGGTGATGCTCTGGAGGTAGGGGCGGTGGGGATTTGGAGGCATGAGGATGTTTCACAGGGGCCATTTAACGAATCAGGCCGGGGGCGTGAAAGAGATCGGTGGGTTACCTAACTGGATCGATGATGCTCGGCCAGAACATAGATGTGGTTGAAGCTGTGGTTGCGGCGGCGGCGGTTTGAGCTTCCGAGAGGGGGGATGGCGGCGACGTGGGGGAGATACTGTGGAAATTTGATGGGTGGGGATGTGGTGGGAGGAATAAATTCTGAAATCACGCGCCTAATGAAAATTTCGCTGCGAAACTTGAAACTTGGGCGGGAGAAACACACAACGCAGATGAAGTGCGTAAAATACTCGTGTGCGAGAAAAGATAAAATTGGCAGATCCCGTCTCCAAAAAAATGTACATGTGTAGTTGATTTTTTTGGTCAATGGTACGTTTGCTTTATTAGGAAACATCGCACAGGTAACTAACTTATGGATCATTAACGCAAAAAAACGCACACGGGTACGCCATAGAAACCATGTATTTTGTGATCTTAATAATTCTTATATCTATCAGCATCTCCAGCCGCACCTAATTTAAAAGTCTCTTTCATTGTAGCAGGATTATTCAATATACATGAACGAGGCAAAGGTGACACCCGATGAACAATCATCGGTTTATGAAATGCAATCAAGTGTCAACCTGCCTCACTCGCATAGCCAGATTTGATCCTATGCAACAAGAGAGAAGCTTGCTGCCATCTACCGGCGCGGGTATTTAAGCCGGTGTGTGGCCAACTCGCGGGGCGAGGTGGGACTAAAAACCAGCTGCAGCCAGCTCTAGTCTCCGGTGGATTCCGGTGGCTGCGGGCGGACATTTTGGGAGTATTTAGGGCCGGGGTGCGGCTACAAAACTTCAGTGAACACATGCTAATCAATGCTCAAAGCCCTCAAAGGATGCGCTTACTGACATTGTACGTTAATAATAGATAGTACCAACTTAAAGTACTATTGGTATTTTGCTCTAAAACTAGTACGTATGTAGTACTGGTAGATACTCGTAATTAATTATACAAACTTACGGGCGACACATGCACTAACTATTTCTCACATGCTGGCATCAGGACATGCTGGCAAGACGCCGTTGTTCTCCTTCCCGGTCTTGTCGGCGGCAGCCCACCGTGCTTCGATCTCCGCCGAGTTCTCCTCAGCACGGCGTGCAGCCTCTTCTTTCTTGCGGCGCGGGACTCTCTTTTCTTGACTGCTTTCTGCCTTTTCCACTCCTTCTGTGCGGCTTTGGCTGCCTCTAGATCCACCGTCCATTCGACCATGGTAGCATCAAAGTCCGCCCACGTACTTGTGCGGCCGCGGGCGGCAATGAACTCGGCGCGGCGGGATGCCATCGCTTCCTTACCATGTGTGTGGTCGCAGGCGGCGAGGAACTCATCGCGGTGGGATGCCATCGCTTCCTTACCAGTTACTGTGCGTCGCGTTGCCATGAACGACGCTTGGAGAGAGCTCTGGAACGGAGTGGCCAGACAGCCATATAGTGCGGTGGTTTTTAAGAGCTCAACAACAAACGACGAAGGAAATTTGGGTTCCCTTACAATCTTGCTCATTCATTATCGCACACGGTTCATCTCCGTCGCCTCTAGAAACAGTGTGTGCTGAGCCTATTGTGTGTTGTGTTATGATTGGCCGGAACCCCAGCCACGCCGATCGCGCGTGTGCATCGTAGGACGCGCCATGATTGAATGGCAATCCACGTCCCTCACATCACACCCGTGCAGCTGTAGCTGGATTGGATTTATATGCGCTAAATGCCTAGAAAATGCACATAATCCCCTAAATATGGTAAATGAGCCCGGAAAAGTGCCAAATTTGAACACGGTGATTTGCAGGGTGTATGTTCATCGTAGAAAAAACCTCAAGGACAAAGAACGAAGGAAATTTGGATTCCCCTTCAATTTTGGTGATTTCCCTCTGGAAACCATGGAACTTCCTCGGTGATATTTCGATTTATGAAGGGCGTGCATGATGAAATAAGCCAAACCTTCTCAATTTTTTACCAGGGCATGGTGAGGCCATAACATGGCACCATGCCAGGTGTCATGTTTTTCAAGCATTTATTTCATTTTTCTATAGTTGAAAAACCAATAAACAAACGTTTGTGGTTCACTATTGCCACACATTTCATAGAAATCTCTGTCCATTCCTTGTTAAAGGCATGAGAATTTTCTAAATAGCACGAGCATGGTTTTCCAGACCGTTCTTGTGCACCTTTTCATGCACCGATTGTTTGAATTTGAATTATGGGCATTAATGCCTATAAAATGCACAGAATCCCCTAAATATGGTAAATGAACCCGGAAACGTGCCAAATTTGAACACGGTGATTTGCATGGTGTATGTTCATCGTAGAAAACAACTCATGGACAAAGGACGAAGGAAATTTGGATTCCCCTTCAATGGCGATGGTTCGATTTATGAAAGGTGTGCATGATGACATAAGCTAAACCTTCTCAAATTTTTACCAGGGCACGGTGAGACCATACGATGGCACCACGCCAGGCGTCATGTTTTCCAAGCATGTATTTCATTTTTCTATAGTTGAAAAACCAATAAACGACGCATTTGTGGTTGACTATTGCCACACATTTCCTTGAAATCTCTGCCCATTCCTTGTAAAAGGCATGAGAATTTACTAAATAACAGGAGCATGGTTTTCCAGACCGTTCTTGTGCACCTTTTCATGTACCGATTGTTCGAATTTGAATTATGTGCATTAATGCCTAGAAAATGCACATAATCCCCTAAATATGGTAAATGAGCCCGGAAAAATGCCAAATTTGAACACGTTGCATTGGAGGGGGTATGTTGATCGTTCAAAAAAACTAAATGACAAACTAGGACAGAAATTTCGATTCCCCTTCAATCTTGGTGATCCCCCCCCCCCCCGAAACCATGAAAATTCATCGGTGATGGTTCGATTTATGAAGGGCGTGCATGACGACATAAGCCATACCTTGTCAAATTTTTACCTGGGCATGGTGAGGCCATACTATGGCACCATGCCAGGAGTCATGTTTTTCAAGCATGTATTTCATTTTCTATAGTTGAAAAACCAATAAACGACGCATTTGTGGTTGACTATTGCCACACATTCCCTTGAAATCTTTGCCCATTCTTGTATAAGCCATGAGAATTTACTAAATAGCATGAGCATGGTTTTCCAGACTGTTTTTGTGCACCTTTTCATGCATCGATTGTTCGAATTTGAATTATGTGCATTAATGCCTAGAAAATGCACATAATCCCCTAAATATGGTAAATGAGCCTGGAAAAATGCAAATTTGAACATGTTGCATTGGAGGGGGGTATGTTGATCGTTGAAAAAAAAACTGAATGACAAACTAGGACGGAAATTTGGATTCCCCTTCAATCTTGGTGATTTCCCCCTCGAAACAATGAAACATCCTCGGTGATGGTTCGATTTATGACGGGCGTGCATGACAACATAAGCCAAACCTTCTCAAATTTTTACCATGTCATGGTGAGGCCATACCATGGCACCATGCCAGGCGTCATGTTTTTCAACATGTATTTCATTTTTCTATAGTTGAAAAACCAATAAACGACTCGTTTGTGGTTGACTATTGCCACACATTCCCTTGAAAATCTCTGCCCATTCCTTGTAAAAGGTATGAGAATTTACTAAATAGCACGAGCATGGTTTTCTAGACCGTTCTTGTGCACCTTTTCATGCATCGATTGTTTGAATTTGAATTATGTGCATTAATGCCTAGAAATTGCACATGATACCCTAAATATGGTAAATGAGCCCGGAAAAATGCCAAATTTGAACACGATGCGTTGGAGGGGGTATGTCGATCGTAGAAAAAAACTGAATGACAAACTAGGAAGGAAATTTGGATTCCCCTTCAATCTCGGTGATTTACTATCGCACACGATTCATCTGCATCGCCTCTGCGAACCGTGTGTGTTCACCCACACATGCAAAAGGAAAAAGAAAACCCTCGCCCCCCCTGCCACTTCGTCCCCACCCACTCGCCGCGGACTCCTCCGCAACTCTGCAGCTCATCAACTTCTATCATGGCGGACACCCTAAGCTCGATGGCCGTCATCGGCGGGCGGAGGTCACGCTCCAAACGGCACGGGATTTCGCCCCTACCGCTTACCGCCGCCTATCTGCACCAACTTGCACCGACATTCTAGACTCTGGTCGATTGGGGTTTTCTGTGGGATTGGGCCGGGGATTTTTCTCATGGAGAAGGTAATCAATTTAGTGAAATATTCACTCATCTCTTATCACAGTCCATCCATTGTTGTTAATCAGCCGGCAGAAATCGTCATGGATTCATTTTTCTTCTAAATGATTCGAGGGTTTTCATTCATGTGTCCACAGTGCAAGCACAAATCGGGCAAGTGCGGTCGCAGCCAGTCGGAAACGAAGTTCTATCTCACTATTCTGGATGACTTCAGGGAGCGCTCGGTATGTTCAATCTCACCCAACCATGGTCGGCATGGCCTAAATTTGTGAACATATACCTTCTATTGCTACATTTGGATAAAAGGTATGGTGCCACATGCAGCCCAGACATCGAAGCCGATTTTCCCCCTATATTAGGCAAATTAATGATGTATTGTTCATTCAGTTACTCTCATATTTGCATCAAATCTTTGTTACATTATCTATTTTTAATTATATATTTTTGTACTTTGCTTTCAGCTATATATTGTTCTATTCTATCAGTTACTCCCATATTTGCATCTTGCTCTGTTATTTCAATATATCTAATTTACGATCTTAATTTTCATTTCAAGCAGTACATCCCTTGCTTTGCAAGAACACGAGTAGAAGGAAATCTTGAGCTTTACTTTGTTGATGACTCCATGGATGTCATATTGACAACACAGCATGGATTTACAATGACAGTTAGCGTAAAACATGATAAAGATGGTCACTCTGATTTTGATGCGTACCTTTGGAGAAAAGTTTCTAAGTTTTATGAACTGAAAGCTGGCAATAAAATTCTAGTGTGTGCACTACAGCCTGGTCTAATTAATATAGATGTTTACTTCCCCAACGTCATCAGCCGATCAAAGTCTGATCGAGGTTAGTGTTCTTTCAACTTTCTCCATGCTGGCATATTACTTAGCAAAATCGGGGTATTTTTTCTGACTAACTGATCAGTATTAAAGCAACCAATTATGATTTCATTTTTTGACTCCGTTCCTAGGCAGTAACAAATTCTATTTACCAATTTATGTGCACTATATATTCTTCTGCCATGTTCTGAATAAATAATACCTTTCCACCTTTTAAGCAGGATATGTTGGATGCATAGTTAATGATCTGTATGTTACTCGGTGTACCAAATTTCACTGGAAAGACTTGAAGCATGTCATAAAATTTGTTGATAATCTGATAGAGATAGCACAGCGTATGAACGCTGGATTTTGGATGGGATTAATTATACCTATGGTGCACACATTGAACAAGACCAATTGTGTGCACAAAACGCTGGTATAAAGTCTTATTTTTATGTTGATGTTCATAAACTATATATATCTTCAACGATATGTTACAATTGGTTTTTATTCTACATTTCAACAGAAATTGCCTGCTGCAGCTGTTCCTGAATCGATTTCCTGGTGTGGTCGAATTACACTTGTGCCTGCTAATAATGCCAAAGTGATTGCAAGGTACTGCATTTCCCGCAGAAATGGAATCATTCAAATTAACAAGTTCTCGCTTATCGTGGCAATGCATCCATATTGGAAAATTGGAGACACTGTTCTACTCATGCTCTACCAAGGCACAGGAGGGTTCTTACTTTTCATTGACGAGATGCCAGTCACCATGATCAAGCTGCTTCCAGCAGATAGTTGTGGTTGTTGGCACTCAGCCTCTTAAAATGTGCTAGTTGTTACTATGTTAAGTCTGTAGATATGGACCATATGGTTGTTGGCCCTCAGCCTCTTAAAATGTGCTAGTTGTTACTATGTTAAGTATGTAGATATGGACCATATGGTTGTCAAAACCGTGTTACGAAGATCCTCCTTTTGTCGAATAGTGTAACCACTGTATATATATGTTACTCAAATGTTCTTAGCCAAGTTCTTAAATTTTCATGGAAAGTATTAGTATCGTACACAGTTCATTCAGTTTAAGCATGTGCCAGGTAGAGTAGAGGATGTCCATGTTTTCGACGTGGCGATCAGCACCGATGTCCAGAAGGCATTTGCATATTAATTGTCCATATTGCAATTCAGATAATATACAGACAGGCCAGCCCATACAATTGACATATTTGACATGCATGAAGAAATCAATTGAGTATATATATATATATTGCTAATTTACCAAGAATATAACGAACCATGCACGCACAATAGAGCTACACTGTGCACCTGACGCTGACCCAGCACGCACATCAGTCATCGTCCATCAGCGTGTCGATCATGGGCTCAGTGGGAGCGGAGGCCGCCAAGTCGATGACCTACACACCTTGATCGATCGAGGCTGGGGCAGACTCGACATCGGGAATCGCCAGTACTGCCTCGAGCGCAGCGCTCACTAGGGCTACCGCGACCGCCGGGACTGCCGCGACGTCCGGCGAGACGACGTTGGCTCTCGCCAGGACTGCCGTGACGGCCCCCAGGCATGCCCCGCCGACGTCCACCGCTGCGCCCTCCTCCATCTGGGACATAAGCATGTGCCTCGTGCGGCAGCCGCCACTTCCACAGTTGTCCTTGCATCGTCGAGGTCCCTCCTCCGCCGCTCGCACCATCCGCTGCACTCTGCGCCGAGCCAGCAGTATCGCCCGCTTGTGACCCCTGTCCGCTTTTAGGACGGCCCTGGCTAACCTGGCGGCTTGATCGTACCGCGTTTCCTGCTTCCTCTGGCCGTCGTCGGGAGAGGCAGTGGCATGGCCGTCGACCACCAAGCCGACCATCGTGCCTTCAGCCTTGATTCCGCCGTCGCGTGACTCCATCTTGTCGTCGGCCGTTGGGGGTATGCCGGTATGTGTGGGTAACTAGTAGCAACTGGATCAATAGCGAGTCGCCGGTGGCGGCCATTGCTATGGTTATTTACAGCTAGCAGGTGGCTAGGGGATTGGGGATTTTACAATTCACCCCTGTGGAGCGCGGGAAGCCTTCGATGGAGCGCGGGAAGACTAAGTGGAGCACACAACCCGACAACCGTATGCGGTGTCATGTGTTATCGCACACGTGTTGCCATAAGGAAATGTATGTGTAACTTACTAATCATCGCACACGAGTACTCGCACACACATCGTGTGCGATACTCCTAGCCACCGCAAGCAACTAGTTTGCATTTTTCAAAGTTTTTTGTACACGCAGAATCGCACACGAATTAACTGTAGTAACCATCTGTGTTATATTTTCTCATCGCCTAACCGTTTCTGTTGCATTCCCTAATAGCAAACAGTTTATCAGAACGAACTGTATGCCGTATATCGCACACACCTTGATATGGCTGCCCATTTCTGTTGTTCTGTCTCATCGCAAACAGTTCGTATGGATCAACCATATGCCCCGCATCTCACACGCAACTAAAATCTAAACCGTGTTTAATGTATCCGCCATCGCAGACATTTTGCATCTTTTTTACGGTTTTTTACATCACTGTTTGCGATTAATGCATCGCACACAGTTTCGTCAAATGGTCTCTGATCGTAGTGTCGCGTTAGTAGCATCCTGCAATAGTGCTTGCTTGCCATTTACAACGAATATATGTATTACATCTCTTTGTTGTTGTGATCATAGAGTATCTCTTAGTCCGGTTGGGACTATTTCTAATCCCACATCTTGCTGGAGTAGGCTGGAAGTCTCTTCTGGTCATTGATAGATTGCTCCTCTACAGTAGAGGTGCATATGTACAGGCATTACAGTGTGTGTAACCTACCGTTTATTTGAATTATTCATATGGTTCCCACTCAATGAGTCATTAATTGGAAATAGATGAGATGTACTTAGAACAGGCTATTGTGGAAGCGTTCCTTCTATAGTGCTAAATTATATATTAATGTATGAAGTAGGATGCCCACGATTTCACCAACTTTGACCAGTTTGTTTTTGTCTCGTTTTTCTTGTTGGCAGTTTGTCCGAACTTGGCAAAGCAGCTTGTCAACACAGGGCACATATTCAGGACAGAAAAGGTTAGTTTATTGTACTCCCTCCGATCCATAGTAAGTGTTGTTGCTTTGAACTAAGGTTGAACTAACTTTAGTTTAAAACCGTGACACTTGTTTTGGATCGCAGGGAGTATAAAATAATTGTTGGATAATGAAATGGCTTGATACTTGGAACATGGTTTAGCATGTCCACTATTCCAATCACACAGATTGTTGATTTCATTTTTTTGGTGTTCGAATAATTTTGGTATATAAGATTGGGAGGTATGCCAGTGCTCTAGCTGAAATGTGGGTTCTGTAAAAAAATGTTTTATCAGGCGGCTTTCATTAGCTAATTGCACATTTCTGTAAGCTATGCTATGAACTTTAGTGGCCTTATTTAAGCTTTGTATAGGTTGCAGTGTGATGTGATGATTTCATGGGATATCAAGCTTTAAATTGGGCTCGTATTTGCAGAGCAGAAATATAGAGAATTGATATCTGAAGGTAAATAAATTGCTTACTATGTTTCTGTCATATGATAAGTGGCTCATGTTTCTTCTGTGTAATGCTCAGATAAAGTTTGAGGGTGCGTGGAAGCTTGCTATCCATGTGCCAGAGCCATGAGTTGGTCACCAGATCTTATGGGTTTCACCTCTAGCCTACCCCAACTTGTTCGGGACTAAAGACTTTGTTGTTGTTGTGGTGGTGGTTGTTGTTGTTGTTGTTGTTGTACTCCAACTTGGTCATGTATCTAACTACAAAAACTTTACATATCATTTTAATTCAGATTTGATTATTATTAGAATTAGGTGGTGTGCATTGAATATCAAGATAGGGACAGGTACTACCATGGCGTATATCCAATTCAGTTTTCATGGGTCCTTAATGCTCGTTATTGATCTCATTGTAAAGCAACCAAGAATTTGTGGAAGTGATACGTTAGAAATAAACCGTGATTTTCCTATAGTGCATGGTTTCCTTTCGTCCCAGTCAGCAATAACCCTGTAGCACTAATACTTGTTCTTATGTTTGGTGGCACTTCTTCAATGGATGTGCTGATAAATCCATTTTTTAGTGCAGCTTACTAGAATGTGGTTGGTCTTACATGTATTTTTTTCTCTTACTGGCCACGAGAATCTACAGTGTTAGTAGAGAAGACATGATGTTAGTAAGGATATTTTTTAGATATGAGAAGCCTCTCTTATACTACCAAGCCTTTTACTCCACCAAATCAAATGTTCGAACCACGTATCATTTTGTATTTGAAAATTGCTAATTGCATTGCGATCTAGGATATGATCATGACACAAGTCATCCCAATTCTTGATAGTTAGAATTAGAAATCAATATTTAAGATCGTGCATGTAGTAGTTCTTCAAAGCGTTCTATTGTAAATCTTCACCAAGTTGACATTTGTTTATGTGCAGATACAAACGAGATGTAATCAAAGGGGATATGGATTCAGTATGGACATGAGGGAAGGAGGTAGTGGTCGCAGATTCCCTTGCATCTTCCAAATCTGCTCCCTATAACATTCCCATTTCTATACCAGGAAAGTTCTAGGTGTTTTCTGGAAAATTTCCATCCGTTGTGGGCAAAACTGATTAGTCCAGCTTAAATTTTGGGTGTTGTTTTAATCTTTCCCATCTTAACAATGGAGGTCCTCTTTGCATGTTGTGAGGCATGTACTCTGATTTAAACTAGAAGATCTAGGTAAGCTAGATCAAGGTGTGATTCATTGCGTGTGGGGAAACAACTTGCGTTGCCTTTTTAATCCTAGTTTCAATGTATTAGTTGCACAATTCTGCGCTGAAATTTATTTTTAGCTACTCTGTTAACCCTTGTAAATTCTATGAGACACAACATCATGTACTAATAACACTGTTATGAATGCATATGTTACTCCTTTCACTGTTATTGGTCCTGAAGAACTCATGATAACAAATTTTTTAGGAGACCTTTACTTGTTTGTTAGTCTCCTGTTATAACCCAAAATTGGATTTTGGTTGTCTGTTTTTACTACTCGGTATTTGTTACTTTATTATTTTCCATTTAGTCTGTATTAGCTTAACAAACACCCATATCTTCATTTATATAACATCTCTTGTGTTTTGTGATACTTTGCTAACAGTTTGAATAATAGCAGTCTCTTAATAAGGTGCACAGGCACTATCTGCTATACATCCGTTATGTTATCTTATTCCCAACTTATCGACAATGTTTTGTTGCAGGTATAGATCACCATTGAGAGTATTAGGGTGTTTCTTCTAAGGTGTCAAATCTATCAAGGTACCTAAACCTACCCTTTCTCTCATATGGGTATATGCCATTGCTACCTACAGATTTAAGGTTTAGTTGTGTACATATAACATGAAGTTGATACACCATGTTTTTTAGACCATTTGGGATATGTGCTTGTCTACTAATGGTGATGTTAACATGGTATACTGTCTATTCTCCCTACACAATTGGCTATGGTCATATCAATGTAGTGGAGCTAATTAAATAGTTTAAGATGCTCATAGCTATGGTGATTTGATGCTAACTAAATAGTTTATATGTTCATATGTCGTGTCTGTTTGATGAGAAAATAAAAATATAATATATAGCATGACGTATGTTGTTGCTTTATATAATTTTGCAGAGAAGGTTGGGGATGGGGAAATAGCTGGTCGCTGGGTGTGGCTTTCATAGTTAGTTGTTTGTATGTTCTGGTCATTTGTTGTTTCCTGAAATTCTATTCTGGCTAAGGGTACACTGTTTTGCATACTGATCTTCAGAAAATGGTACCAAGGATACAATTAATGAATATCTTCTGCTTGAGGCTTCCTTGGACTATCACACAATCCCTTGCATTCTGCTTGACGCTTCCTTGGACTATCACACAATCCCCTTCGATGTACTGGCCATCCTTGAAACTATCACTATCCAATTGCTGGGCACCTTGTTAAACAAAGGCCTAGGACCTAGAGAAGGACCAAAAATTATGTACTTGGCTAGTTTGGAAATGAAAAGGCTTTCCTTCCGCTTATTACACTGACCCTGGAAAAGGAGAATGAGAATCGATATATACAAAGTATTGCCGATTTTTGACTCGATATAATTAGCAGCTTAGCACCAATACTTCTCAACATTTAACTCTATATATAATAACAAAGTCAATATATACAAAGAGATGTTTTTCCTAAATCGCACAAAGCTTGTCTGACAACATCTGAATGATCTTTTCAATATATTATCGAACTGCATGGTAGACATGAAAAATATGAGAACCTTTTGTTCATGAGTAAACGAATATATAATTGAATGATTGCTAGCAAGCATGTTGGTTGGTGTTTATTAAGCATACTATGTTGAACTTGTTTTTGCTATATAGTAGGAGGTCACCAATTTGGAATTATCAGCACATCTCAGCATGGAATAATTCCGTTAGTAACCATATTAATAGTTTTGATTTATCAATTAAGTGTAATGTGGTTAGTAGTGGAAGATGTTTGGCTACAATAGTGTTAAGGCAAGTTAAGTTTGTGCAAACAATAAATCATATGAAGGAAGCACTCTGATAGATGCGGGGGTGTCCCGATCTTTCGATGAGATGATAGCTATCGATTTGGTGTAGTCGACTTTGACGATCCGACTACAAACGTGCACGACGTTGCGCCTTAGCAATCGCTAAACCAATCTCCCGAGGTTACTGATGATGCTGAAAGCACGATCAGCTTGACCACGAAGGTCTATTCCTGCACGCAATCGAAGAACAAGCAAGAATATGATAATGCAATCTGAATATTGCGAATATAGATGAAGTATTGATAAAGGTGGGGATCCGAAAGCGGTCTTGGTATGGTCGTTGGACACAAACGAAGTACACGAAGTTGCAATGGCTAACTTTTAACTAAACAAATCCCCAGGAAAAAGCTACTAGATGGATCTACTTATATAGGAGTAAGGGGTGGCGGCCAAGGAGGTGGGAGGACGTCCCAAGGCAGCCTAAAACTAACCCTAGGTCGTACAAGGCTCATGGGCCCAAGTGGAGGTGATGCAACACCTTTGGACTTGTAGTTTGACTCGGATTCTGCAGCAGTATCAGATTGTTTCGTTGATAACTCAAAGCTCCGGACGAATTTTAAGGTGAATCCAATTGGGTTGGAAAGAGCACAAAATCTACGTTCCAACAAAAAAAGAATCACCCAATTCGGAGTCCGTATGAAAAAGTTCTTGGCGTTTTGAGTCAGGTATGTCTGTGCAGTCCGAATCTGAATCCAGAACGTGAGAGACTTAGACTCTATCTTCTCTTGGCCCAAAAGTGACGTGAGAGGACTTTTTGAACAGCACCTAAACTTCTCTTTTTCCCTTATCTTCATATGTGAATTGTACAAATGTCCCATATACCTGCAATTAGACATGGCACAAAAGTTTGTGAAGTATTTTTGTCCTGGATGACACAAATAAATTATTGCATATTTTGCATTAGAAATCACCTCACAAATATACATGTATGCAATATTTTTGGTCGTATCCAAGGTAGTCATGTCCTCATCATCCTCCCCTTCTCTAAAACAAAGCCATCCTCGGCGTTGCTTAATCTGAAATATGGCTAACAAAAGAGACAAGGTGTACATGTTGTATATGTATATGTCACCCATTTTTACTTCCTTTGGTTTTTGCACATATGACACATGTATACATGACTAACTTTCATAGTTCATAAAATATAATAAAGCCAAAATATTATCACAAGATGTAGAAGCCATGAAAATATTGCAACTCAGTTTGCACATATAAGTGAAGCTCTTATTCATATCAAAAGATTGACAATGTTCATCATTAAACCATCCCAACATTGGTGAATAAACCTTATTTGCATCAAATTTACATGCTACAACATGCTTAAATAAGAAAACATGCAATAAGTCATTTGACACAGAATCATCACCAATATTAGAGGTCATATCAAAATGATTAAACATTGGTTCTTTTGCATCAACAGTTAATTCAATGGGTGCACTCAAAATTGTTGGTATTTCAGCTGTTTGATCACATGATGCATTCATGACAGTAACACGATTCTCTAAAATATTCAAATCAATAGGTAACCCAACACATGATGTATTCAAGTTAACTAGGCATGCATCATTCTCATGTGAAAGTGGAAAATCTGTACATTTGTTCTTACCTCTTATGATCAACTCAGATGATGTAGGCACTCTCGGTGGTGATGTGTCACATGGTGGAGATAATGTAGTCCTCGCAACAACGGATGTGGTTGTCATAGTACGCCTAGTAGCTGAAGAAACATCTGTATCAACACTTGGAATGTGCACCTTGTGCTTGTTCTCCTCGTGGGCAACACGTTGTTTTATTCTCTGTTCAGCTTTGCAAGCAAGACTAAACAAATGGTTCATAGGATAACACTCTTCATGAATTAGTATCTCCTGAATATCACTATTTAATCCTCCCCAAAATCTATCCATAAAATCTTCTTCACTTTCTTCTAAAAATGAGTGCAACAAGGTAGTTTGTAAACCATCATAATATTTTGTTACGGTGTCACTACCTTGTTTTAAATGTTGTAGTTTTTTAATCATGCCACGAGTATAATGAACATCTACGAATCTATCTCTCATGACATGTTTTAAACCATCCCAAGTAGTAGGTATATAATCAGGGTTTAACCGACAGTATTCACTCCACCAAACTAAAGCAAAGCTACTGAAAGTACTAACCGCAGCTTGAAATTTTCCACGCTCATCAAAATTATGGGAAGCAAATATAGCATTAATTTCATACTCCCATTCAATATATAAATCAGGCCTAAAACGACCAGTAAATGGTGGCATGGAAACATTAACCTGATTATGTGCATTCTGATGTTGTTGCTCCTCTTGTGACGGTTGTTGTATTTTCTTACGTGATGGCAAATCTCCCACGATCGATGAAGCCCAAGAACTAACAACTCCGGAACCTGCCATAGTTAGTAGAAAACAAGAAACAAAATCCGAGAATAATGTTACTATGAACTACTAGGATGTGGTGGTAAAACGCTCACAGTATAGCAAATATCAATATCTTACAAGTTCTTACCATGCAGCAGGTGGTGACAGGCAACCAGCGGTGTCAAATAACTCTGAAGATTGAGTAAAGCGATTGCCAGGGGAACGTACGTATACACGGTGTAGAAATATGTGGAGCTTGGAAAGCTTAAATATTTGGTAGCAAAAGATTAGCAATAATCAATTCAGAGATGCAATGTTGAATAAACGCTCAACGACGGTACTGTGCTGGTCCTAGGCTAGACCGGACTAGAGACGCGAGCCTAGAACACTAATGAGGTCACGGTGTAGCACAACTAGCATCAATAAAGGATATGAAGTAGCTATGGACAGTAAGATAAAAGTGAATACCACAATAGCAGTAAAGATAATGATGTGAAATAACTGCCAAGCAGGATATACCAACAAGTTTCTCTCCAACTTTCCTCTGGAATTTTTTTTGCCAATTTTTTGATAATTTTTCTCAAGAATGGCACTAACTCAAGCTTTCAAACACAAAAAGAATCACTCAATTCCAAGTTGATATGAGGAGTCAAAAAATTCTAAAACTGGCCTGAAAAACTGGAACAAGCTGTGTTCGCGAACTTCGGAGGGCAAAAAGACCTATTTAGAAGCCGATATTGAGGTGTCAAATATTGAACATGCTTCTGCAACTATTTAGATGCGGCTCGTCGCTAGCTTTAATTTGTGTACTCGCGGAGCCAAAACGGACTTCGTATGAGGAAGATATGCCTGTTTTACTGAACAATGCACAAAACAGATTCCAATCCGAATTCAGCTACGAGATTGACTCTAGATAGATCCGAATTTTTTTTTTCTTCTCTCTTTTTTTCCCTCACACTTTTTCTCTTTTTTCTGACATTTTTTTTCTCTCTTTCCAAAACAAACTAGATAAGATGCAGATTGGATCAAGCGAAGATATGAATAGCGTCAGCTATGATTATGACAATGAACGGTGGGTAGCACGTGGTGGAAATTGATGGATGGGAGGTGGACAGTGGAAGGAATAACGATGCAGCGGCGGCGTGACTAATGTGAACAGAACTCGAAACTCTAAACGAACTAGACACTAAGACCAGAAACTTGACACGACGATGCAACCGATAATTCAACTATGCAAGCAATGAAAAGAAAATTGCAAAGGCTCAGACTGGCTTGGACAAAGGATGAACAGATCTAACTTTTTTATGGCTTTTTCTTAAATAGTAGGTAAGAAAATAAATCTAACCTAGGGATAACTGGAAATTCTCACCGAGCAACCTGAAAACTGATACCACTTGATAGAGGCGGGAAGTCCCGATCTTTCGATGAGATGATAGCTATTGATTTGGTGGAGTCGACTTTGACGATCTGACTACAAACATGCACAGCGTTGCGCCTTAGCAATCGCTAAATCAATCTCCCGAGGTTACTGACGATGCTGAAAGCACGATCAGCCTAACTATGAAGGTCTATTCCTGCACGCAATCGAAGAACAAGCAAGAATATGATAATGCAATCTGAATATTGCGAATATAGATGAACTATTGATAGAGGTGGGGATCCAAAAGCGGTCTTGGTCTGGTCGTTGGACACAAACGAAGTACACGAAGTTGCAATGGCTAACTTTTAACTAAACAAATCCCAAGGAAAAAGCTACTAGATGGATCTACTTATATAGGAGTAAGGGGTGGCGGCCAAGGAGGTGGGAGGATGTCCCAAGGCAGCCTAAAACTAACCCTAGGTCGTACAAGGCTCATGGGCCCAAGTGGAGGTGATGCAACACCTTTGGACTTGTAGTTTGACTCGGATTCTGCTGCAGCGTCAGATTGTTTCGTCGATAACTCAAAGCTCCGGACGAATTTTAAGGTGAATCCAATTGGATTGGAAAGAGCATGAAATCTACTTTCCAACAAAAAAAAAGAATCACCCAATTCAGAGTCCGTATGAAAAAGATCTTGGCGTTTTGAGTCAGGTATATCTGTGCAGTCCGAATCTGAATCCAGAACGTGAGAGACTTGGACTCTATCTTCTCTTGGCCCAAAAGTGACGTGAGAGGACTTTTTGAATAGCACCTAAACTTCTCTTTTTCCCTTATCTTCATATGTAAATTGTATAAATGTCCCATACACCTGCAATTAGACATGGCACAAAAGTTTGTGAAGTATTTTTGTCCTGGATGACACAAATAAATTATTGCATATTTTGCACTAGAAATCACCTCACAAATATACATGTATGCAATATTTTTGGTCGTATCCAAGGTAGTCATGTCCTCATCACACTCCATGATTTGATCAAGGCAAATAAGAAAATCATTTGATCTGCCCGGGTAACTTAGTAGCAAAAGAGAAGTAAACATGATAGAATCAAACAGCTATATATGAATGTAGATTCTTAAGGCAAGATCCTTTGCTACAACTAAAATATTCATGAGCTAAACTGGTGATAGTGATATGACAAAACCATCAACGTCTGCAATAAGAAAAAGAGTAGTACAAACAATAATCCTGGGGACAATCTTCTTGATGCGGCGGTGCGACAAATCGACTAGACGGCTGCTGCAAGGAGGAGCCAGGTGTGAGAGGCCTCGTCCTGCTCCTTTCCCCCACTGGCATCGCTTTCCCTGCTCCTTCCCCTCTGCTACATGCCCTACTCGCCAGTCTGAGCGACACACAAGAAACATTTAAAGTTTGCACATGTTTACAGAAATTTATAGACACGAACAACTTTGGAGAGCTCCATTTTCAAAAGAGAAGTCAACAGCTTAGGAAAAAAGCCCAAAAGTGTGTACATTTATTGGTATGCTTGAATAGAACATCATACTGAATTCTATTGTGTTGCCTATCTGTATTGTTACTCTGATCTTACATTTCAATTTTGTATTTTTGTCACTGGAAGTGTGTTCTTCCTACTATAAAACAACATGGATTTCTATAAATTAAATTGTACATATTGTGGAAGAATATCCTGCGTGTATGTCTATATTCATGGTCATGCCTACTATAAAACAAATATTCTTCATTGACTATGCTTTTTCCTTCTGTTAATGATGATATGCAGCTCTCCATCTTATTAATTCCTTCTTCGTTCACTTCCATCTTATTAATTCCTTCTTCATTCACTTGAAATATTTTCTAACTAATTTTTTGTGTATTTGGTTTAGCAGCCTGACCTATGGTCAAACTGAAGGTGCTTAGCATGCTCTGGTATGCATTTCTTAATTTCTCTTGATTTATGTTTCTGTTTTTGTTTCATTTCATATTAAACCGATTGTATTTGTACATATTGGAGAGGTTATTTCTCGTATGAAGTTGCTATTTTTTTCCACTTCCGAAGCACCATCCTCAGGTTTTGATATGTCTCTGTTTGTAGGGTGCATGTTCCTTTATGGTCCTATTACTTTACAAGAGAAAACATTTCTCTGGAAGGAGCTGCTGATAGGGCTACCTTAACAACAAACTGGACGAAGTTCTTCACATAGCAAACATAGATGAAGGAATGATGATGTATGCCTTCACCTTCAGGCGCAAGGCAAAGCGCCTCCGCCTCTGTCTAACCGTTCACTCCCTATGAGGACACCATCGTAAACCTTTAGTGCCACATATATATAGCTTGTGTACCAGACTTCATGTTTATAATGCTCTTATGCTATCTCCACATTGGTTTGTCTTTCCTTCTGGATTACCTCTTAGTATAGATATTATAGATCATCCATCTGAACTACTATAAGTATGAGCACAAAAATCATATATTTATCTCTTCCTTAAGGTGCCCTACAATATCCACATAATACATGGTTCTAATTGGCTTTTTGTGTCATTGGCGCAATGGGTCATCTAGTTCGGATTAAAAGATAAAGGGAGGAATGGCTGGAACATAGACCTAGTAACTCAAATTCAGAGGACATTAAAAAACCGTGGGTGAAATTATGGCTTGTCCAGGTTCCAGCTAAAGTTTGAATGTTTGTATGGCGGCTCATGAAGATGTCAATTCCTACTGAGGTGGTTCGCGTACATAGAAATATGGCCACGGATACCACATGCCTGATTTGTCAAGCTACTCCTGATACTTGGAGGCACGCGCTCTTGGACTGTAATATGTCCAGAGCAGTGTGGGCGCTAGCTGATGAAGAACTAGTTGAACATTTTATCATGAACCGAACTGAGCATGCAAGGATATGGATTTTCTGGTTATTTGATACCCTGAAAAAAGATGAATTGGCTGTATTGCTAGTCACGTTGTGGGCCTTATGGTGGGCGAGGAGGAGAGCCATTCATGATGAAGAGTTCCAAGACCCTTTGTCCACCTGGGGTTTCATAACAAGGTATTTGGATGAGATTCAAGTCTCTGCAAAACCGAAGAAGGTGATGTGAATCAAGTAACAACAAGGACTAGAAGAAAATGGATTGCTCCTGAGGCGGGATGGTTTAAGGTGAATATTGATGTGGGATTCTCTAGAGATGGTCGTAAGGGTGCAGTAGCGGCGGTCTGTCATGATGAATCTGGTCAATTTCTAGGAGCTTTTGTGGTTGTGAGTGAGGGCCAAATTGATCCGTCTTGCATTGAAGCTACAACATGTAATGAGGGTTTTGCACTTGCTCAAGATCTCAATATCGATGCAATTAAAATGGCTACGGACTGTCTACAGGTGGTGACCAGTTATCACACGAAGGCTTTATGTTCCTATACGATGATCTTGAGGGAAATGGAGCACCACACGTCATCGTTTCGACGGACGGTAGTAGTTCATGAGAATAGATAGACTATAGAAGAAGCACATAGCTTGGCTAAGGCTGCATTGTCTTTGGACATGGGCCGTTATGTATGTTTGGGTTTGCTGCCAAATATTTGTTGTATTCCGCTGAACATTTTGACCGAATAAAAAACCCTATTACACTAAAAAAAAGGTAGTGTGCAGTAGTTGGTCTTCTTATGCGGCAGGCTATGCAAGACACGCGCGTTGATAAACCGTGATGGTAATGGACTAGTGCCTAGTCTGGGCATGGTAGGTGCACTGTTGGATGTGTGTATTGGGAAACTTGGGCCTTTTGTGAAACAAGTTGGCCCGTCATGGACCAAGTCGTTACGCCCTTGTTTGGTAATAGTGTATTTTAGGGAATTGGTGGGATTACTCCGGTCAAACCCCTAAATTCCCACATATCCCAAAACACCGTTTGATTCTAGTATATTTGACATGTTTCATCCTCACATTTCCCCGCAAATCCCCAAACTCTAGTGCATTTTTCTCAATACCTGATACACTACCCTAACCTAGTGAATTTTGGATAAATGAGGATTTGAAAGGACTGAGTGAAGGTTGGGGTTTCACCAATCCCTGTGGGGATTATCTCCACCAATCCCCCTTAGTTACATATAAAGAGGAGAGCACCCCATTATACGTACAGTTGATGATGATTAATAAAGAAAGACTCCACTCTATATCGCTGTGTCAATTTATTTTCCGTAATGAATAATAAAGAAAGACTCCCTTCTACATCTCTGTGTCAATTTATTTTTTGTATCTGTGTATGATCCACTACGACGCTCGTTTCCGCTCCGCAACCTTGGACCGGACTTGCCGGCAGGAGTTGCGGAACACGTTATCAGCACGCTTCGCTCCACCAACTCTCCATCAAGCCTGCGTCAGGTCTGCATCGAGCAGTCTTTCATCGTTCTCGTGGAGATATGAATCCAAAATTAATTTGTAAAAATGGATTCTCTTTGTCATTGCAATTTCGTTTTTGCGATCCCGTATTTTCTCGGACTTTTTACCTATGATGTGGATTTTCCTCGCGAGATCGCGGCGGACTTGATGTCGCCAACCAATGCAGATCGATCTCTCATATACCAAGAATTTGTTGACTAATCTCCAACTTGTGGGATCCCTAGGTCCGTCCCGCTTGGGTGACGGTTAGCGTCTTGTCCGGGAAATCCGGAGGCGATTGCTAGGGCGATCGAGATCGGGGCTGATCTGCCTAGGGTTTTTCTCGATCCGCCACCGTCTAGTATTTTCAGTCTTCCTCGTGATCGAGCCCTTCCATCCATGTCCCATCCACCATAGCCCTTCTGCGTGTTTCCCTAGGGCGTGTGGTCGTAAAACACCTGATCCTAGGAGGAGGTCGGCGCGAGTAGGGTTGAGGAATCATGGCGTTGGACGGCATGGCGGGGATGCTGAAGGGTTTGAAGCTGTCGGAGGAGGAGAAGAAGGGCGTTAAGATCAGGATCTCATTAAGGGAGAAAGGGAAGGAGTCGGTGATGCAGGCGGTTGGCAAGGTCATGTCTGAGAGATTGGCACACCCGGACGTGATTTGCCTCTCCCTTGGCAAGGTCTGGTGTCCGGTCAAGGGGATCGGTTGCAAGGAGATAGGAGCAAATCAATTCCTTTTCATGTTTCACCAGGAGTCGGGTAAGCATAAGGCGATTGAGGATGGGCCATGGATGTTCGACAAGGAACTTGTGGTGGTGGAGGATTACGTGCCGAGCAAGAGGCCAGAGGACTACACTCATAACAACATCCCAATTTGGGTTAGGGTTTACAATCTACCCCTCGGCATGATGAACGAGGAGTCGCCGAGGATATTGGAAACATCATTGGGGAGTTCATGGAGGCGGACACTGGAGCTGATGGAGTCGCTATTGGCAGGTTCCTGCAGATCAAAATCAGGATGCAGATTGACAAACCAATCATGAGGGGCTTCACCCTGGACGAGGAAGAGGAGAGGGAGGAGGTACTTGATAAGGGGAAGGTAGCCATGGAGAGTGGGGAGGAAGAGGAGGATAGAGACTGGTGCAGGCTTGAATATGAATACTTGCCGGACTTCTGCTATACATGTGGGGTTATTGGTCATGGGGAGAAGGACTGTACTATTAAGCTGAAGAAGGGAGAACGGCCACAGTTTGGACGGTGGCTTCGGGCTGATGTAGGTCATCGCAAAGGATGGATGGAGGAACGACCATGGAGGAGTGGAGGAACAAGCTCAAGTGGCCCCCATAACTATGGATATAGCCGCTCGGGAGGGAGGTCCGGCAGTGGGAGTGACAACTTGTCCTGGAGGAAGAGCGATTCTCGCTCCAGTGAAGGTGGGGGTGGGAGGACGGGGAAAGAGGAGGAAGTCACAAGCCCTATCAAGAAGGATGATGTGCTGAGGGGAAGGGGCAATCCAAGGAAGCTGGAGCTCGGGGAGGGGGCAAAAAATTGGCATTCTGGTTCTTCCGAACATAAGGAGGCGGCATCTGCTGTGGCTCCCAACCGGAGCAAGGCGGAGACGGGGTCAGTGGTCAAGGATAGGAAGATGGACGCAATGAATGAGGCAGGGGAGAGAGACAAATCCTCAGGAGGGAAGAGATACAGAAAGAAGGGTAGGGATAGGGCCGTTGGAGCAGGCGAGAAGGAGACAGTTACTAATTTGGATGGCAAGACGGGGAGGGTGGATGAGGAAGTAGAGAAGATAGGCAAGAAGGGGAAGGTTGATGAGGTGCCTCAGGATGTTGTACTGGCGACCGACACCATGACTTTGGCTGCCAATGAAAATACATCGGCCGGGCTGCAGGAGCAGCCCCGCCGGGAGCAATGAAACTCATTGGATGGAACTGTCGGGGACTCGGGAATGGCCCGGCAGTTCATAGCCTCCTCGACATGGGGAGGGCGGAGGAGCCCGATGTTCTCTTTTTGGCGGAGACAAAATTGTCAGAGAAGGAGCTGGAGAGGTTTTGGTGGTCGCTGGGGTTGGCCAATATGACAGCTTGGAATCCGGTCGGTCGAAGGCGAGGTGTAGCATTGTTCTGGAGGAGGGGGGGTGAATGTAGCATTGAGATCGTATGGAAGAAGGCATATCGATGTGGATGTGACAGAGGATGATGGGAAGATCTGGAGATTAACGGGAATCTATGGTGAATCAGAGTTGGAGCAGAAAGTGGAGACCTGGAAACTGATGCGTATTCTTGGACAGCAACACCAGGACGGACGCCCTTGGTTGTGCCTGGGAGACTTCAACGAAATCTTGACATGTGATGAGAAGATTGGTGGTGCGGATCGCCCCCAGAGGTTCATGTATAATTTCAGGGGTGCTCTTGAGGCGTGTGATTTATGTGATATCGGTTTCGAAGGGGACAAATTCACTTGGAGGAATCACAGCAAGGTAGTGGATACATATATTTGTGAGCGACTTGATAGAGCAACGGCTAACGCAAGATGGTGTGAGTGGTTCCCTGACTTCACTGTAATTAACGGTGACCCACGACACTCTGACCATAGACCTGTCATTGTCTGCACCCATGGTGTGACCAGAAAGGACAGTGGAGACGACCGAGGCTTTCGTTTTGAGGCTTGGTGGCTTCAGGAAGAGGGGTGCAGTGCTGAGGTTCAGGGAGCGTGGGAGGAAGGATGTCTGAAGGATCGCAGTGATGTTGCAACTACTATGAAGAGTGTGGCTGGAAGAATGACGAGATGGGGTAAGGAGGTGGCGGGAGAGTTGGAAGAACGCCTGAAAAAAGCACGCCGAGCGTTGGAGAAGTGCATGCGGGTGCCGGTCTCGGAAGAAAAAGTCAGGGAGGAGGCAAGGCTGAGGTGCTTAGTCGAAGAGCTGGAGAGTAAAAAGAATACCAAAGCCAAACAATACTCACATGTCACCTGGCTGCGCGATGGGAATAAGAGCACGAAATACTTCATGGCAGTAGCTTCAGCAAGGAGAAAAGCCAATAGGATTAAGAAGTTGAGGAAGGAGGATGGTACGGAGGTGAAAGAAGGGAGGAGCTAAATAACTATGTCTGTTCTTTTTTTCAGGACCTTTTCACTACCGCCGGTGCCAACCGCCTACCTGAACTTATTAACAAAGTTCAACCCCGTGTCACTAATGCAATGAGGGCAATCTTGGAAGCAGAGGTAACCAGAGAGGAGGTCAAGGCAGCGCTCGATCACATTGGGGATCTAAAGGCTCCGGGCCCAGACGGCATGCCCTCGATTGTCTGTAAGAAGCATTGGCATTTCATGGGGGACAAAGTAATCGATGAGGTGATTGCGGTGCTCAATGAAGGAGAAATGCCGGAAGGGTGGAATGACATGGTTGTCATCCTAATCCCTAAAGTCAATAACCCTAATAGGATTAAGGACCTTCGCCCGATCAGCCTATGCAACGTGATATACAAGTTGGTATCCAAGGTCATTGCCAACCGCTTAAAACTGGTGCTCCCAGACATCATTTCCTCCAACCAGAGCGCATTTGTCCCTGGTAGGATGATCACCGACAACGTACTTGTGGCTTATGAAGTGTCGCACTACCTACTGAACAAGAAGAGAGGGAAGGAAGGAATTGCAGCAGTCAAAGCGGACATGAGCAAAGCATATGATAGGGTCGAATGGGATTTCCTAAGAGCTATGTTGAGCAAACTGGGCTTCGGGACTAGGTGGATTGACTTGGTAATGTCCTGCGTTTTCATCAGTACGGTACCAGATCAAGGTGAATGGCGTGCTAACCCAACAGTTCTCCCCCTCCTGCGGTCTTCCGCAAGGGGACCCAGCCTCGCCCTACCTGTTTGTTATCTATGCGGAGGGACTTTCGGCCCTGCTGAATGATGCGGAGGCGATGGGGAAAATAAGTGGAGTCAGGATCTGTCAGGGCGCACCGGTGCTGTCGCATCTGCTTTTTGCGGATGACTCGGTGTTACTACTGAAGGCAAAGCAGGAAGAGGCCCAAGAGCTACGCCGAGTTCTGGATCTGTATGAGGACTGCTCCGGTCAGTGCATCAACCTAGAGAAGTCGGCCATCATGTTTAGCCCGAACACTGAAGATGAGGTTAAAACTGCTGTGAAAGATGCCCTGCAAATTCAAAGCGAGTCCTGGAATGAAAAGTACCTGGGCCTGCCAGTTCATATTGGGAAGTGAAGGAGGAAAGCTTTCGCGTTTGTCAAGGGAGCTATGGCCGGCCAGGTGTATGGTTGGAAGGAAAGACTCATTTCCAAGGCTGAGAAGGAGACTTTGGTCACGACCGTTGCTCAGGCTATCCCTACTTTTGCTATGTCATGCTTCTACTTGACTAAATATTTCTGTGAGGAGCTCAGTTCGCTGGTAGGGAACTATTGATGGAGCCAACAAGATAAGGAACACACTATCCATTGGATCGGTTGGAAAACACTTACAAAGCCAAAAGCTCAGGGGGGTCTTGGTTTTCGTGATATGCATGGGTTCAACATAGCTATGTTGTCGAGGCAAATATGGAGGCTCATCCAACACCCGGACTCCCTGTTTGCACAGGTGCTGCGAGCCCGTTACTATCCGAATGGCCAAATTCTAGAGGTTGTTCCTAGGGAGGGAATCTCTTACTCCTGGCGCAGTCTGCTCCATGGACTACAACTCTTCCGTGAAGGGTACATCTGGAGGATTGGCGATGGTACACAGGTTAATATTTGGTCAGACCCGTGGATACCGCGACCTTGGTCATGGCGAGTCCTGACTACTAGAGGGCAAAATCTCCTTGAGCGGGTTTGTGATCTCATTGATCCGTTCACGGGGAAGTGGGATGAACAGCTGGTGAGGGACACTTTTTGGGCTGATGATGTTAAATATATTCTCCAAATCCCGCTGAGAGAAGGGGTCCAAGATTTCATAGCTTGGTAGTATGATAGCAAGGGTGTTCATTCCGTCAAGACTGCCTACAAACTCTATGGCCAACTTGAGCAGACCAAGAGGGATGGAGATGTGGGAGGAAGCGGTTCGAACCCTGCCGTTCTGGATCGGGTCAGGGACGACTCATGGAAACGCATTTGGAGATTTCCATGCCCAAAAAACATCCAAATGTTTACTTGGAGAGTCAAGCATGAATCCCTCGCACTCCGCAAAAATGTAGCTCGTAGAGGCATCCCTATCACTGACACAAAGTGCTTGTTCTGTGGCAAGGCTGATGAGGACTGGGCGCATTTGTTTATCAAGTGCAAATCGGCAAAGGAGGTGTGGAGGGATCTAGCTATGGAGAAGGAACGTATTGAACTTGAACGAATTACGTCCGTGCATGCAATGCTTGATTACCTCTGGGGGCTCGATGTAAAAAAGCGGCTTCATGTGCTCACCTTTTGGTGGATGTGGTGGTCCAATAGGAATAAACTGAGAGAAGGGGAGTTGCCTATTGCGGCTGCAGAAGTGGCCCGGCGGACGAGGATCAGCGTTCTTAAGTATATGCACATCTTTGGGAAGACAGAAGCCAAACTACCCCCGGATAGATGGCGGCCCCCGATGGAATCCGAATACAAAATAAATGTCGATGGCTCCTTTGTGCCTGGGCAGCATCACGCTGGATGGGGCGTTGCGGTGAGATCGATGGAAGGCCATCTGCTATGTGCTCGGGCCGGGAGAGGTGAGAATATCAGTGATGCTTTTGCTGCTGAAACCATAGCTATGTCACAGGCTATCAGCACTGCTGCAGAGCTCGGCATGGTCCGGGTGGAGTTTGAAACAGATTCACAACTTCTGGCTGAAGCTCTGGACTTGCGCAAGGTGGACTCCTCGGCGTATGCGGCTGTGATTGAGGACATGAAATACCAACTGAAGCTTTGGTTTTCTAAATTTTCTATTTCTGTTTGTAGACGTAGTGCAAACTCTGTTGCTCATGAGCTGGCCAATTTAGGCCGTATGTGTGGACCTGACCACTGTATGGAATGGGAGTCGGATGTACCCGCCCATGTGGGCGTTTGTGTCTTGGGCGATATGCCCAAACACCGTTAAGTAATAAAGCTCTGTTGCTTTAAAAAAAATAGAATTTGTTGACTACATCTACGAAGACGGTGCACATGCTCCCGACGAACACGGCACCGCCGCGATGCATCCGCTGTGCACGTGTCGTCTCTGTGATTTCTGCCGTCCCGATGACGAACGAACGAGACGAATTCGTTTTTCTGAGCTCATATACGTCGCTCTGACGACGTGCATGTCGACGTACATGCCGGTGTGGTCGTGTGGATATAGACGTCCGGCCACCGCCGTTGCGCGCGCCCAGATGACGCCGTTGAGCCTGGTTCGCCGCATCTAGTCCCGTTGACCGCATCGCGTGCCATAACCGCCGCATCCGCTCGCTGGCCGTCCGCATGCCGAGCTCGCCGCGCACCTGCTGACCGCCGCCGTACGTGCGTTCCCAGCCACGGCCACGGAGTCGTGCCGCCACGCCAGTTCAACCCCGCCCGCAGGCTCCGCGCCTACCGCCGCGCTCCCCGGCTGCACAGCACACTGGCTGCCGCGCCGCGCTGCGTCCTGCTGGCGCGTTGCATCGTTGCCTCGCTCGCCGCCACGCGACTCCGCGAGCCGTCGGGCATCGCCATGGACAGCCGAGCGCCGAGCACCGCCATGCGACGCGCGAACCTCGCTCGCGGGCGCGCGTTGCCGCCCCCTAAAAATTATGGCTCCATCGACCCATCGAGTACATGAGGCCGACCCAAGATCAAGACGAAAAATCCATAAATCTCGAAATAGGATTAGGCCCCGCTTTATAAATAAAGCAACGAATCAAAGTACATGATCAAAGAATACAATATGATGGAGAGACCCCTTACAAAGCAGATCAAAATATATAACAAGAACCTAGAACAAGCCAAACACATTGCCAAGGCCCGACCGAAGACTCCCGAGCTCCATGACAACGCCCCCAAAAGGGAGACGACATGAAGCGTCGCCACTGCCAAGTCTGAAGACAGACAAAGATTTTCACCTGAAGCCCTGGCACAAGGACGAGATCCACGACGACGTATTCAAGAAGCAAGCGACGCCCGTAGGCGTCGCCATTGCCGGCGCCAGAAGCGTGAAGCTTTCACCCGGACACTCACCTACACCACCAAGAGGAGTCCCAGCCAACGCCTCAACGATGGCCAACTTGTCCACCCCAGATCTGGCCACTGCAAGAGCAGGCTTGAGCCTCCTACCACTACACCCCGTCGCCCACACGACCAAGAGATGGAGCCACCAGCGCCACCACGGAGCCTGCCGGAAAGCCAATCATGAAGCCCGCCGCCCGGAACCGCCGCCGCGGCATCCATGCCCCTAGGCACAGCCGACCATCCACATCATGACCACCCAGCCACAGTAGTAGGAGTGAAAAGGACCTCCTTTCACTCCTAGCCCGGCATCAACCATTAGGTCTGGGTCGGCACCTCCACTGTAGGAAGCGCCCACGCCTGTGCCCCCAGCTGATCCCGGTGGACCGAGAGGGAAACAACCTAGTGACTGCCGACGGCCAACGACGAGCACACTCGAACGCCGCTATGTCCGTGGCCACCAGCGCCGATCCGTACGACGGCACAGCAGTACCCGGAGAGCCAACCTCAGACCGACGTCACAACAGGCACCCAGCAAGAAGGGCACAACGCGAAGGCATCCAACGCGGACCAAGTCAACCCCCATACCTGCACACTGTCGGACACCATCCACCACCACAGCCCAGATCCGCGCCGCCCGCCAAAGACGCCACAACCCGGATCGCACCGCCGCCAGCCAAAGCAGCCGCGCCGCCCCATCGCCTTACACAAGCACCTCCCGGACCATGCCTGACCTTACCTACCCGGAACGCCGGCTCCGTGCCTCGGGCCCAAATCCGGTCCGCCCAAGCAGAGACCCTAGGTCATAGCCACCCTCGACGTATAAGCGTCGCCGTCATGAACCTAGGAGAAGGGAGGCCACCACCTCCACCCGCACCCCGTCGTCAAGCGCCAATCGCCATGCCACGACCACGCTAACGACCAGCGCCACCACCGTGAGCTGCCCACACCGAGACCACCACCCGAGAGCCACGGGAAACACCAGCCGGAGGCAGCAGCTGCCACCGGAGGAGCCCCAGCCAGGGACAGCCATCACCGGCGGAGGGAAGCCCCGAACCACCTGCGGCGCCGACAGCCAGATCTGGCCACGCCAGATCGAGCCCCCATGGCAGCCACGGGGAGCCTCGTGCAGCCCACCACGCAGCTCCCAGGTGCAGCCGCGGCCGCGCAGCACGCACGAGCTCCCGCCGCCGCCACCCGTCACCGCGCAGCCGCGCGCCGCCGTCAGCGCGCCGCCACCAGCTTGGACCGGCTCCCCGCGCGAGCCGCCACCAGCAGAGGGGAGAGGAAGCCCCGCCGCCGCCTACGCAGGCCAGGCTTCGCCTGGCGGCGCCTAGTGGCGGCGGCAAGGAGGGGGGAGGAGGTAAGGGAGCGGGGGCGGCCGGGGATGGGGGCTCGCCAGCCGCCGCTCGCGGGAGCGACGGGGGTGAGAGGATAAGGTAGCTGTCCGTTCGAAACCGATCAGAGGCTCAGACAACTCCAAAAAAAACCATAAATCCACTGAGCACATTTTAAAGACCGGGAAGGCCAATGGGGATGGCGAGCTGAGCTCGACGGCGACCGGGACGGCGAGCTCGACGGTGACCGAGACGAACGAGAGAGGCTGGTTGTTTCTGCATGCATGTACTTGTTCACGTAAGAATCAATCCACCCGTAAGACTGCCTGCTTCTTATTCAGGGACGTCTCCAAGCGAATGGATCCAGCTTCGCATATCATAGACTAGATCGGTATCCCACCTTGGCGCGAGGGTGCCGGTCCCAACGTTTGGGTCAGGCATATAATGATCAAGTTAGCAGGAAACATTGTTTAGCGCACGTATTCAACAGGACAATGAATTCTCTGGTTCAAGAAAAAGAAAAAATATTCAATTGTATCAGAAGCAAGACATCATCAAGTTCAATATGGTCGTGAGATTATAAGGCCGCATCGAGTCCAATGCGTTCATAAGAACATAAAAGCTTATATTGGCATTAAGTTCAGTACTAAGAGCATGAACATGAGAGAGCAAGTACTAAGAGTAGAAACATAATAAGAAAGCAAAATCCAAACACAATGACAGTAGAGACGGTAAAACTATGAGGTCATAGCTATTTGGTATACTAATAAGTGCGTCGCTACGGAACAACAATTGCATTAATTTAGATATAACTCAAAGTATGTTACTATTTTCAATGAGCATGCAAATCATTTGAAGGTCAAATGTCCAAATATAATCATTTTAATTTTGCTTTTGAAGAGAACAGCTAGCATTAGTATTCGGAGTGCGCACAAACACTGCCCCTTAGCACGAAAGGTACTGGAGAGGACATATAGAATCAATGGGTTGAAACTTAACTGCAATGATTATTGCGAGGAATGATCTAATCTGCTTTAACATTTTGCCAAATGGATGGTACTTCACGAGGCAAAGTTTGCACTGGTTTACAAAATATTCTCTTCACAAAAAATGGTTAAAGCTAAAAAGGAACATATTTGCAAACACAAGCTGTAGTTGCTCATCACACAAATATACTTTAATATAGGTACAAAACCAGTGGTACACATCCCATTCAACATCATGGCGACAGAATTCATTCCGCTCTTGTCCACCTCATAAGCTCTAACGACCTCACCGATCATCCATGTGTGTGCCTCCTTGCCTTGTTGCTCTGAATCCGACATCTCATGCTAGCAAATACATCACAACAAAGGACTGGATAAACAGAGTTTTTTTAATGTTACATAGCAACTCATACTTCATTTGACAAAGAAACAAATAAATAAGATTTGTAAACCAGCAAATTGGAATCGAACGCGAATTGCACATAACTGAAGGAGAAGGTACCAAAAACAACACTGTTGTCATATAATAGTTGCAAGCCTTCATTTTTACAGAGTAGATTGATTATTGACAGGTTTAATTATGTGGAGCAAAAATATAAGTTAGTATAGAGTCTGGTATTGCACATCAATGGATCAAATGCTTTTTGTTATGTCTCATACGATGAACAGTTTGGGGAAAATGGAAGACTTGAAAGCTTTCTATTAAATATTTACAACTACTATAATAATGTACTTCCTCCATCCCAAAATAAGTGTCTCAACTTTAGTACAAAGTCGAGACATTTATTTTGGGACGGAGGGCGTAGCTAAAAAGAATATACGTCTAGTTCTAATATTACTATTTTTATATAGCTAGCAGAATACCTTTGTGCTATGTGATTTAAAACAAAAGATATCAGGTTATTTAAAAAAACATCTACATCACCTTCATGATGCCTTTTCAATATAAACTACACAAATTGATTCAACTCGTAACAAATGTAATGTGCACTTCAAGGTGAAAAAAATATAAGATGCACGTACTTATTCCTTATATTGTAGCACTTGTTTGTTATTCTGAAAGAGTTGTTCACTGCTTCCCTTCCCAAAATACTTAGCAGACATCCGCCAGCACGTCCGAGCCATCTATAATACACATGGTTGTCCCAAGAGAGTACCGAAGTTAGTTTTTTGTTATCCTCCAAAAGATAGAGTGCATTGCACACTGTACTTACCTTCAGGGAGAAAATAAATGAATAGAGAAGCATCTCCTCCAGCCTGGAGATCTTCTCAAGCACAACCTCATACTTCTCCTGCAAAACAGATTCATAGTTCAAACATCTAACTTCGTTATGCATGCAACTACTTAGTACAAAAATGATAATTGAGCTTGAGAAGTCCGCTCCAATTTCAGTACCTTCAGGAACAACACTTCCACGTCCAGCTAGTTGCTACCTCGGTTCACTCCATACAATGAGAAATGACAAACTTGTGTCACATTTACTGCAGATTAGAAATCAGAGAATGCAAGAAAACATTCACATCAAGGAAAACATTAGTAAATCAAAATATAAACATATGTGCACATCTCATTTTTCTGAGTTATGATAATATCTCAGATTGATACAGTCTTGTAAGAATAGCAGTTGCCATCAAGCATCAAGTCAACAATTTGTGAACAAGTATCAAAGAGCAAGATTAACATGTAGCAGACAAATTCAGCTGTGATTTAACAACATTCCAAGGCATCAATACAGTAGCAACTCTGTTTGACAGTACAATCTTCAGTGAATAAACACAACAAAAGATCAATTTGCAAGCACCATACCGAATAATAAGGTCACCAGGAAAGTAACCATTCCTGGTTCCCCGTGGTCTAGCGCTTAGGCCACTTCATAGCATAGACAAAGCAATATATTGATTTGCATCACCTAAATAATAGTAGTAGAAAACAATCAATAAACACATATCCTTCTTATAATCAATCAAAAGTACTTGAAACTAAAATTACAGAAGAATATTTATCTCCTAAGAGCATGACCTAACCACATGCTGAATCAAATTGTCATAATTTTTGAAAGTTTCATCATTTGCCAAACTTGTTATTTCCTCCTCTCGTCTCAAAACTATCATAAATCCATATCTTCGATCTAAAATGGTCTACTTTCTTCATAAAGCAATCAACCAATACAAGTACTACCCTATAACTAAATATTAAGACGTTTTTGTTGTTCAAATCAAACTACAAAAACGTCTTATATTTAGTTACGGAGGGAGTATCTTTTAAGCATGAGTATAGATATGATATCAAAAGCTCTGTAGGAGAACAAACATGGGAATGTTTCGAGAATTAGCAAGACTACACATCAAACATGAATTGTGTGCAACTTGTAGATCTTGTAAATAGTATAACATCTGAATGAAAAATCAAAATTACTACATTGTACATCATGAACTGTTGAGAAAGAAAATAAATATGTGGTCTAAAAAATCCAGAAGATTTCTCTGAGCCTACAAAATTCACTTTGTTGCAATACAAACGTAAAGAATGACACGATAAGTAAAAAAAACAACGGTGGCACAAGTTAATCTGTGAATAGGTGGTATTTAGATCATTTAATAGATTCATTATGTGAGTATTCATACTAAATAAAAATCAATACCAGAACTAAATCATAGTCAATAGATCTGGAGTATTTTCTCTGAAAAGGGCGCTCTACTGGACCATGAGACTCACAACAATAGAACTGCAGCTACAACTGATAACAGAGCAGCATTTTTATACACGGTCCAAAGAACAGTAAGATTCACTCACATGAACCCTAGATCGATACTACTGAATTACTGAATTTATAAGCGACCGACAGCTCGTGTTTACCTTGTTCATTGGTGGCACCGCGGACTAGATTTTCCCCTTTCCTGTCGTCGGCGTGGTGGAGAAGAGTTCCCTCCGTGCACTGATTGATATTGAGTCATCAGTTGCTTTCAAATCACAAAGAACTACATCAAACAAAGATGAATTTAGTTAAAGGATGCCTATCCGGCATACAATGAAATGTTGATTCGACAACGCGAAGAGCTATAAATATTGATTGGTGCAAGTTTGAAGAAAATAAATCTAAATCAAGTCGTACTTAAATCTTAGCAAAGCAAATGGTCAAATAATATATGTATGAGTGGTAGAAGAACATCAATCGCCCATAGCATATTCGCGAAACAAAAAACAGGATCCAGAACGTCCAAGGCAAGGCCTATAAAAAGTATATGCTACACACAAGAAGAAACCAAAGACATTTTTACAACAACCTGGCCAGTCCTGCCAAATAGTACATGAATTAAAGAAGGAAACGAGCTTAACCAGGAGGAACATGACTGGCACGGCCGCCGGCAGCAGAGGCGAAGCATAGATCGCTCGGAATCATCCGTGGAAGGAAAAATCGAGTACGGCAAGTACCCTGCAGCGCAAAACATGCGTCAAATATAAAGCTGCTATAACTACAGGATGCTACCTAATTTTCCGCCACACGCCAATATGAATCTCAATCTAAAAAAGTAGAGCCAGACCAGGCCAAGACACCAAATCCAGTATGAAGCTGAGGTTAGATGCATTGCTTATCGACCTAGTGAGATTTAAAGCCAATCTGGTATTTATGTTTTTCTGTGTGCATGGACCAAAACCAAGTTACAGCTTGGTGAAACGTTTCCGTTAAGCAACCTGTAGCGCAAAGCATGCGTCAAATATAAAGCTGCTATTACTACAGGGTGCTACCTAATTTTCCGCCACACACCAATACGATCTCAATCTAAAAAAGTAGAGCCAGACCAGGCCAAGACACCAAATCCAGTATGAAGCTGAGGTTAGATGCATTGCTTATCGGCCTAGTGAGATTTAAAGCCAATCTGGTATTTATGTTTTTCTGTGCATGGACCAAAACCAAGTTACAGCTTGGTGAAACGTTTCCGTTAAAGGATCTCTGGTAAATGCTAAGTTGTTTTTGTAAGAACTCAATAGCCAAATATCTCACCAGATCTTCTTTGTTATCCAACAACACCAATTAGAAGGCTCACACTAACCACCAAAAGCACCAAAGCATACCACAAGGCATCACCTATTTACTATATTACCTCAGAAATCTATATAGACCTAAGCTTCTCTTTAACAGGTAGAAAACCCAGCAATGAAACAAAGAACCTAGCTAAATCCAAGGATCTACTTGCAGCAAGGCACCAACAGAACAAGAAAGCCCCCAAGAAGTCCTCCTTTGGAACCTAGCTACCTAAGAATCTGCTCCACAAGAAGAAACCCAAGACATGTTTTCAGCAGCCTAGACAGTCCTACTAAATGGCACATGGACATAAGAGGGGAAGGAGCTCAACCAGCAGGAGCATGACCTGCACAGCCACCGGCGGCAGATGTGAAGCAGAGATCGCTCGGAATCACCCGTGGAAGGAAGAACCCAACACCACATGCGAGTAGCACCAGCAAACAAATCAGTCGGTTAATTCCAGGACATAGCAAAAAGGTACAAAAAAATCCTAGGTTCTACCAGGATCCAAGGAAGGAACAAAAAGAAAATACCTATATTCCACACACACAAAAAAAGCAAATATGAAAAGGAGACCAAAAAAATACAAGCAGTGAATAATTCTTAGACTGGCATGCACACCAACAGAAACGACAGGCAAAAATAAACAAACACACCCATTGACTAGCATGCACACCGACAGAAATGACAAGCAAAAATAAACTGAATCTAACAGCATCTCCAGACAGGCAAGTTCAGGAAAATACATGGCTAGAAATATGCAAGCCTGGCCTAAAAGCAGAGAAGAGGTTGACCTGCAAAGTTGTGGGCGAAGACGTAGCAAGCTGGCACAGATCAAATGATGAACCGACCAGACCAACAAGCACCTGCAAATAGCGGACCAACCTGCAAGAAAAAAAAGTCCTAATCATGGATAAACTGTAGGTAACCAGAATTCAGACAGGACAAAACAATCAAGGACCTACAGATCAACGAATGCAACAACAGAGCCAGCACATAAATGGCAAGAACGGCAGATGTGCGGGGAAACAAGATCTAAGATCAATCAAGACTATGTTGCTTTGGTCGAGCACCGACGCGCCTCTGCAGCTCGAGCTCGGCGTGGTGATTGGCGCAAAATTTCCTCTCGATCAACATCACAACTTACAGACCAACTATCAGAGCACAAGGAGAAGAAACATCCCTGACAACGTGGCTTATATTTATCCACACCAGAACATGCTCGACACCAACAAAGGTCCAAAAGATACATATGTGTTTAACAATCTTGCAGTACTTAGCAGTCATGAAAAGAAAGACACATCAATCTAAAGATCAGCTTTGCTTCTCCAGTTAATGTTATACACACAATGTAGAAGGAAAAAATATAGGTGCTAAATAGATGTAAAACTAAAAAAACCCACGAACACAAGAACTATAAGTTTCAGATTCAATATAAAATCTCTCTAAATAGTTCAGAACATATATATGAGATGTTTTCAATCATTTAACGGCAAGGGCAGTGTACAGTCTACTACACCTATGTTATGCTATTAAAGATAAGACATCTACCTGAGTGATCATAATACAAAAACTGGCATAAAAAATTACAAACTTGTTTACTTTTTGTGCAATTCAATTTTCCTAAGTATTAGGAGATAGTGCTAATAGATAGAAAACTGCCCACTGTTCGACATTGTACCAAGACAGAGGGCATATGTAAGGACACTTCTAAGTAAGTATTTGTCTCATGATATTTCCATATGTTCAAAAAATTAATTTAAAATAATTGACTTTGAATCAACAAATAGAATAAAGCAGATTGCTTATGTAAGGACAGAGGGTGTTCTTTATCTGTCTTACTATTCCAAGAAAAGATGTTGAGTTAGGATAAAGTAGAGTGAAGTACTGGACAAAGTTTCATAGTCTATATGCTTCTTCATTTGCACAACTGGATTAATAAAATGACCCAAAAGAACTCTTCATATGTCTGACTAGCCGCAAGGATAAGATGGGAAATCAAGCCTATAACCTGTATGTATTAGTTCTTAGCAGTACCACATAGTTCATCAGATTTATGACTAATCATCAACCCTCTACACCTCAGAACTTGGGAATTATCATTTGTAAAGGTGCTCTGCAGTATCTATTCCATTACCCCATCTTAGCACGGCTAAACAACCACACAAAGACACAAAGTAAAGAGGAAGCAAGATAAACTGTTTAGAAGAAAGCGGAGGACATACCACGCTGTGAAAAGCCCGATGCCGAGACCAAACCGCCCGCCAACACAGCCAGAAAACTTATTAAAATAAGAAAATCAGCTCACCTACATCATCAATAGAGGAAACAAACAAAAAAGTCATGTTCTATGTCAAACATTCGAAAGAAATAAACATCACTGGATACTTGTCTAGGTTATATCACCATAAATCAACATAATTGCAAGAACTCATTTTAATGTGCTTAGTGGTTTAGCTTTAGCAAACTAATGAAGATTATGACCCTTCATGAGAAGTATTGTACCATTGATGCACAATCAACCCTAGCCATCAGTATTCTCCCCGGATGCACGTCAGCGGGTTAAACAATTCAGATTTAGACTACAATCTGAACAATACATCAAGCACACAATAATGGGCAATATCCATTAAGAATCAAACGGGGAGCTGTCACAAATACAATGATTGACCAAACAAAATAGATGAACACAAGAGCACGTGCATATACAATAGTTGGTATTTTTCTGCTTATACATCCAGAAACATATCAGCTTGTTGCCTGCAAATTATCTGTCATTCATTTGTGCATGCAAAATATGGTAATTAAGAAACTACAGAGACATAAGCATTACCAATTAGCTAAAATCCTTGGCATTATCACATATACAGTAAGAACACCACTACATGTGTAGCTGGAAATGTGACACAAAGCAACCACCACTGGGCATTAGCATGAAAGATCCACATCACTTTACGAAAATGGTAAATTGGAATGGAACAGCATGGACAATCTAAACATCAACACAATTATTTCACCAGACTAAAAGGAAAAGAAAATACATCTTCTCAAAAGCAACATATAAAGCGACAATCCTGTTTCTCGAGACACCAATGTTTGGTCGATGCACCAGTACCACAACTGGATGCTGGCATTTGCACCATGGTTCTGATATTAGTTAGGCAACTGAACTATGTTCTTTATGAACCCAGACTGAGTTGACGGCAAATTAGAAAAGGCAGTGACGAGGATCTGCTATACCTGGGGGCATGCATAGGCAGTAGAGGTCGAGCTCTTCCCTGTGCGTGGTTCATGCCAGATCTCCTTGTCCACCATTGGCAGACGACACTGAGCTCACCCACCAAACCCTAGGTCAGGGCCGGGGGCGGTCCAGCATGACGACGTTCGCTAAACCATGGGCCACCGCAGTGGCGGTCCTAGAGTTTGGGCCCGGCATGGTACTCCTACAGTCGATGGCGACGCCTACGGGGCGGAGCAGATGCCCGAGCTCGCAGGGGCAGCAACAACGCGAGCGGCAGGAGAAGGATGACCAGCGGGGGGGGGGGGGGTGAGGAGCTAGAGGGAGCCGAGGAGAAGGAGAAGGGATGGTGGCGGCGCGACGAAGAGGGGAAGGGTGGGGGCGCGAGTGCGGGCGGAGGCAGCGGCTAGGTCTTCCACCACGACAGCAGCTGCTAGGTCTTCCACCACGAGCCGGCCAAGGTGGCGGGCGTCTTCCACCACGAGGTGGCCAAGGCGGCGGCCGGCGGCGGGCGCGGGTTAGGGTTCGGGGGAGAGCGAGAGAGGGAGCGGCTCGAGTGCAGGAGAGGCGCGGGCGCTGGCTTCTCCACGGGAGCCACTGCGTTTTTATACGCCTACACAGGAAATGATGGAAATGCCCTCGGCGGGGCATGGAAATTACACGCGGTGGCACGAACTGTGGGAACTGTTCATTGCTTCAGCGCCGGCTCTCGATCCTACGGTCCAGATTATCCGGGAGCGAGATCGGACGGCCGAAAACGCATCAAGGAATCGATCGGACGTCCAAAAGTGCCTGAGCTCTGAGAAAGCTTGTGGTGTGCTTCGTTTCTTCTTTTTGGATGTTCTTGTGTACAAGATCCAATTTGTGTACAGGGGCGGCTAGCAGCTACTATATAATATGTATAGCGATTCGATTGGGTCGACGCGTGTGACCCATTGAGTCGCACGGTGCCGGCTCCCCTGACCCGTAAATCGTTTAAGGCCGACCCACTTGGCCCATTGGCCTCAACCTTTTGGGTCGGGTCAGTGACCCAGCGGGTCGACCCGGCCCATTTCCATCTTGACGCCATAATAACAGCACAGTGTGTCCAAGGGCTGCTGGCCGCCTCGGCCACACGTGCTCGCCTCGGCCGCACTCTGCCCGATGCGCGATTGCCCCGCAAACCACCGCCTTACACCGCGCTCTGCTGAATGGCCTAGACGCCGCCACGTAGTCGTCGGACCCCCGCCACCGCGCCTGGCATAGCCAGCAGCCGTGGACGGGACTCCAAACGCTGCCTCGGGCGCTAGTAACCCTAGCGTCACGTCGTCCCCAGGGGAGTGGGCAGTGTGAGCCTGGCCCGGTGCAGAGTTGGTCCCCGGATGGGCCTCTATGAGCAGCGGGGTGAATACAGCCTGTTTTGTTTTCTTCTTTTTTCTCACTTAAAGAAAAAGTAGGGGCTGCCGGTGTGATGGTTTAAATGGGCCAACAACCCAGTTTTGACGTGTTGCCAGCTGGCTCGGCTTATGCGCGCGCTTTAGTGTTTTAGCCCATGTACTGTTCGGTAATTACGCCGAGTCTTATTCCCGCTAAGTTTTTTTTATGCGTAGGCTCATGGAATTGTCAGTTTTGGCTAAAAATGCATTCTTTTAGGCTTAAAAGAGTCCCGCGAATTCGATTTTAGGGCCAATTTTCACGTCTAGGACACGCTTAACATGCTATTTTAATGTACGTGATGTTATTATATGCTTTTACTGTTGTAGATTAATTGTTTTATTACTTTTAATCACTATATAATGCGTATTTTATCATGTTAGAAATATCGGAACATCACTTTGATGAATAAAATGTATCATCATCGCTTTTACGTCATGGATTACCCGATGTAACCCCTTGATAATCGTTGATGGCCGGAATCAATAAACCGGGAGTCCATCGAGTTCGACCATAAGGGGTTCTACTACCCCACGAGCATTCGACGTGGAGATCATCCTCGAGTCCGAATGACTCAGGGCGATAAACTTGGAGACCCAGATGGTTGCTGCCACTCCTGAATACCCGGTTGCTGCTGTTGAATAAGTAGGCAATTTTTGATTAATTTAATCCATGAATAAATCACTAGCATGACATTAACAGAATTAACAACATGCTGATATTGAACCATGCAAGCACATGCCGTTAGATAATAACGAGAAATAAACGACACGAGAGACACGGATTTTTACGTGGAAACCCTTGCGGGAGAAAACCACGGACACACGAAGGCGCAATCACTATGAGGAGGAGTATTACAAGCACGAGACGACATACCGTCTTAGGTGCGACTACATGGGGTATATATGAGGGCAATACATAAGAGTCCTTGGAGGACAAGTAAACGAGTTGTACTCGTACGCGTCGACGTCAACGCAAAGGCCCACACTGATTGTACTACGTCTATTCCAATACGGTATAATTTGGATCACAATTTAACAATCTCCACCTTGATCCAAATTCCCTCAAGTAGTCGAAGAAAGTAAATAACTCCATCCAAATCAGCATAAACAGCTTGTGCGTCAAAGTCCATAGGACTAGTGAGAAATACCAACTAAGCCTGAGCAAAGCTCAAACATATTGGTAGGAACTGACTTTGTCATCATATCAGCTGGATTATCATGAGTACTTATCTTGCATACCTTCAAATTGCCTTCAGCAATAACATCTCGAATATAGTGAAACCTGACATCAATATGCTTTGTTCTCTCATGATACATTGGATTCTTTGTAAGATATATGGCACTTTGACTGTCAGAAAATACGGTAGGGCAAGATGAATCTCCACAAAGCTCAGTGTATAAACCTTTCAAACAGATAGCTTCTTTGCATGCCTCAGAAATAGCCATATACTCGGCATCAGTAGTGGAACAAGGCACAATAGACTGCAAGGTTGCTCTCCAACTCACAGCACAACCACCAATGGTGAAAACATAACTTGTGAGCGGTCTTCTCTTATCCAAATCACCAGCAAAATCAGAATCAACCAAACCAACAAGTCCATCTCCCGTTTTCCCAAACTGTAAATAAGCATTAGAAGTACCTCGCAGGTATCTGAAAATACACTGAACTACTTTCCAATGCTCTTTTCCAGGATTAGCCATGTATCTACTGACAACACTCAATGCGTATGATAAATCCGGACGATAACAAACCATGGCATACATAAGTGAACCAACTGCATTCGAATAGGGAACTCTAGACATGTATTCAATATCGGCATCTGATTTAGGACATAAGGCTGATGATAATTTGAAGTGTGCAGCTAACAGAGTACTCACCGGCTTGGCATTATGCATATTAAAACGAAGAAGAACTTTATCAATATATCCCTTCTGACTTAGATATACTTACCCAGACGGTCTATCTCTGGATATTTCCATGCCAAGTATTTTCTTTGCTGCACCCAAATCCTTTATCTCAAATTCATTACTCAATTGCTTCTTTAGTTCATTAATATCTGACATACTCTTTGCAGCAATTAGCATATCATCAACATAAAGGAGCAAATAAATAGTTGAACCTTTGACAGTTTTCAAATAAACACAACTATCATAATTAGACCTTTTGAAACCTTGAGAGAGCATAAAGGTGTCAAATCTCTTGTACCACTGTCTAGGGGATTGCTTCAATCCATAAAGAGATTTCTTTAACTTACAGACAAGCTTTTCTTTTCCAGGAATAACAAAACCTTCAGGTTGTTCCATATAAATATCCTCTTCTAATTCTCCATGTAAGAATGTAGTTTTAACATCCAATTGTTCAAGCTCAAAATTATGCATGGCAACAATACTGAGTAAAGTGTGAATAGAGCTATGCTTCACAACAGGAGAAAAGACTTTGTTATAGTCAATACCTGGAATTTGACTGTAACCTTTAGCAACTAACCTTGCTTTATATCTTGTCTCATCATTAGGAGAAACACCTTCTTTCCTCTTGAAAACCCACTTGCAACGAATAGGTTTCTTCTCTCTAGGTAATTTTACTAAATTCCAAGTGCCATTCTTTTCAAGTGATTCCATCTCATCATGCATAGCGGTCATCCACTTATTATTATCACCAGAAATAATAGCCTTAAAATATGAAGAAGGCTCGGCATTACCTTCAATTTCTTCTGCAATAGACAAAGCAAAAGAAACAATATTGCACTCTTCAATTAACCTGTCAGGTTTATTAATACCCCGCCTAAATCTGTCACGTGCAAGATTCCAACCTGGTGGAACAATAGGCTGATTTGGAGTGACATGTTCATCATCAACAACGGGTTCATCATGTGCATCATATTTTCATTACCGGATGTATCACCTGAATCAATAACATGCTCCACCTGAACAGTAGGATGCTGAATAGTAGACTGCTATTCACTCTCAACAGGAACATTAGTAGATGAAGCATCATGTAACATAGCAGTTTCATTAAAGATAACATTTCTGCTAATAACAACCTTCTGGGTTTCAGGATTCCATAATTTAAAACCTTTAACACCAGACTTATAACCAAGAAAGATGCACTTAATAGCCCTAGGCTCCAACTTTCCATTATCAACATGAGCATAAGCAGTGCAACCAAAAACTCTCAACTGTGAATAATCAGTAGGTGAACCAGACCATACCTCAATTGGAGTTTTCTTATTAAGAGCAATAGATGGTGACCGATTAATGAGATAACAAGCAGTGGAAGCGGCCTCAGCCCAAAAACGCCTATGCAAACCTGCATTGGACAACATGCAACGGGCTCTGGAAATAATGGTCCTGTTCATATGCTCAGCAACACCGTTTTGTTGAGGAGTATAAGGAACGGTGTAGTGTCTGACAATGCCTTTAGACATGCAATAATTCTTAAACTGCTTAGAACAGAATTCCATACCATTATCAGTGCGAAGTATCTTCATCTTCTTTTCAGTTTGTCTCTCAATCATAATCTTTCACTCCTTAAATGTTGAGAATGCTTCATATTTATGCTTCAAGAAATAAGGCCAAACTTTTCTCGAATAATCATCAATAATAGTCAGCATGTAACTAGCACCACCTAGTGACTTTCTGCGAGATGCTCCCCATAAATCAGAATGAACATAATCAAGAATACCTTCAGTTGTATGAACCGAAGTATTGAATTTCACCCTCTTGTGCTTGCCGAAGATACAATGCTCACAAAATTTCAATTTGCCAGTTTCATATCCAGCAAGAAGATCTCTCTTATTTAACTCTGCTAAACCAAGTTCACTCATATGTCCAAGACGCATATGCCAAAGGTTAGCAGCATCACAATCAGAATTCTTTGAAATGACTGGAGTAGCGTTACCTGAAATGGTAGAACCTCGAAGGTAATAAAGACCATTGGTCGAACTTAAGTCACCTTTCATCACAACAAGGGAGCCTTTGGTGACCTTCAAAACACAGTCTCCACCTGAATATTTGTACCCCTTTGCATCAAGGGCACTCATAGAAATAAGATTTCTCTTCATCTTCGGAATATACCGAACATCTGTCAAAGTTCTGATTGTGCCATCAAACATCTTGTTTCGAACGGAACCTATGCCTTCAATCTTGCATGGTGAATTATCAAAACCTAAAATGGAACCAGCAGCAGCAGTGGAATCAAAAGTAGTAAACCAATCTCTATGCAGGCACATATGAAAAGTACATGCAGTGTCAAGTACCCACTCATCATTGGTCTCAGCACATCCTGCAATAACGACAAGAGCATCATCGGAACTATCATCACGAGCAACGTTAGCAGAATTTTCACCTTGTTTGTTACATTTCCTCTTTTCTTTATTCTGCAACTTGAAACACTCAGAGATGTCATGCCCGTCTCTCTTGCAGTATCTGCAATATTTCTTGTCTCTGGATTGCGACCGGCCCCTGTAGCCGTTCTTACCTTTGCGTCTGTTTCCATTATGTGATTTCTTCTCCTTTGTCCTGCCACGAACAAATAATCCCTCTGCTTGGGATGAACTTGAACCATCATGAGGCACCATTAATTTCATCTTCTCCTTATAGTTCAAAGCTTCATAAACTTCATTAAGCGTGAGAGTATCACGACTGTATAATATGGTGTCTCTAAAATTGGTATAAGAACTTGGCAGTGAACAAAGTAACATTAAAGCAGTATCTTCCTCTTCATATTTAACCTCCATTGCAGCTAGATCGGATATAATCTCCTTAAATTCTAAAATATCATTCAAAACATTACCTCCCTCGGGTAACCTGTGCAGGAATAATTTTTACTTCAGATGCATCTTGCTTGTAAGATCTTTAGTCATGCAAATGCCTTCCAGCTTTATCCATAGAGCGGCGGCAGTTTTCTCGCTCAAAACTTCCTGCAAAATATTATTATGCAAATGGAGTTGAATTTGTGACAATGACTTACGATCCCTTATTTTCTCCTCATCAGTCCAATCCTGGATTCTGTTCTTCCCAAAACTGTGTACCAACAACGCCCGCATCTTGACTTGCCATAGGGTAAACCTTGTGTCACGGTCCAGCAGTGGAAGATCATACTTCATGAAAGCCATGAGTCAATAAAAACTGTGTACACAAAGTAGTACAAGGCGGTAGAAAAATTCTTGACCGAATTTAATATGCGGAGCAAATAGAACAGAGTAAATAGCACCTGGTAGTATAAAGCAGTGGACGTAGCAATTGATGATGGAAAACAAAGGGTCGTACTAGTACTCTGTACTAGCACCTTCACGTGAGGATGTGACGGCTGGTCAGACCCCTCGGTTGGACTTCAAGCACGGTGGTTGTAGTGGCCTATCCAAAAGATCGAGTAGTATAATCGATTTTTAACACCGCAGTGCAGCTGAAGTATTATTCCTCGGCCTCGGGTCTTGAAACTTGCACATGATCGATCTCGACACGGATCTGCGGCAGCGCGCAGCGGGAATTTTTCTGTCTGTCTCGGCGACTGTACGGTTGCAGCGGAAATCGATCTCGCTCGGACCGGCGGATCGACAGGTCTCGTGCGGCGGCGCGCACAGACGCAACCCTAACTCTCGTCTCAAATCTCATATTCGAAACTTGGCTCTATATACTACTTGTTAGATAATAGCGAGAAATAAACGAGACACGAGAGACACGGATTTTTACGTGAAAACCCTTGCGGGAGAAACCACAGACGCACAAAGGTGCAATCACTATGACGAGGAGTATTACAAGCACGAGACGACATACCGTCTTAGGTGAGACTACATGGAATATATATGAGGGCAATACATAAGAGTCTTTGGAGGACAAGGAAACGAGTTGTACTCGTACGCATCGACGTCAACGCAAAGGCCCACACTGGTTGTACTACATCTAGTCCAATACTGTATAATTTGGATCACAATTTAACACATGATACGCTAATAGCAGATACATCTACGTATAACACTAGCATGGCTATAACAGAAAACAGTAGGAGCGGTATAAACGAGTTATACCCTCCAGTAGGCCAGGCAGAAGCCGCGGTGGTGGTGGCAGCAGCGGCGTCCTCAGCTGCCTTCTTGTTGGCCTCGAGCTTCTCGGCGGCGAGACGGTCGGCTTCGGTCTGAGACATGGTGTTGATGAAGACGATGTGGATGTAGAGGAAGTAGCGATTCGGAGGCGAGCAGTCCCGTAGTCGCTTCCCAAAAACCTATTCGCCCCTCTCCTGTACAGGATCTAGAGAGGCGGGGTTTCGGAGACCTGCTCTCCTGTCGACCGTGTACACGGCGGACGGGATGGAGTCACCGGCGGCAGCAGCAGCAAAGGAACGATGGTGGGCGGTGCGCATGGAGCAGATGTAATCTGTTCGTGGCGTCTAGGGTTAGGAGACACCTCACACTTATATAGGTGCAGCCGTGTGGAGAGACATGGGCTCGACCCACGTCCGAGTCCGTGACAGCCCACGATTCGACGTCTCAGATCGTGTCCCAGCTGTCAGAAAACTCCCCGTTACTGACTGGCAAAAATAAGCGCATAGGTGTGAGCTCGGCTCAGCTCATTCCCGCAACCCGCAGCGCGTCGTGACGACGCGTGGCGAGGCGGGCGGCGGAGGAGGAGTGTGCAAGGGCCTCTTCTATTCTCAAGCTCCAATAGCATGTGGAAGAGAAACCCTTATAAGGAGGTCCAACTCCTCTCCAACTTCCAGGGTGGGACTAAACTTCCCACTACACCTAGTGCCAATTAAACCCACATGGTCCCTTAGAGATTTTCAGAAATTGTTAGATGGGCCCTAGGCCCACCCTAATATTTCAACAATCCCCCACCAGATCTCAAGGGCCCATTGTGTCCTCTGTTCCAATTGCTGTTTTGATATACCAATGTTTCAGTGAAGACCTGTTAAGGTTGAACTTCACCTAGAGCAAGTATCTACACTCCTTCACAACTGAACATTGGACTATGCCTTGAATTGTCAGTTTGGTGTAAAGAAGCTTCACCACATGTTTTACTAGTACTAGCCTGCCGAAGGTTGACCCCTCGGGTGGAGATTATAAGTCACACTCCTGGCTTATTCATGAACTTACTAGAGATCACCCCAATCTCATAGACTGTGACCAGCAGTCAGGCTCATATAGGTGTGTTCCTCCAAAGATCGCTCTGTAGGATAGCGTCTTGCTTACATAAGCTTTGGAACACATTAAGACAATAGTCATCCTACCATACAATATCGAGAGTATTGCATCTCCAATGGAGTGGGTTAGTATAGTTACTCTCCTCAGTTCACCACTGGCTTGTTTTCCTAGGTCCTACTTCACGGGATCTCCAATCACATAGGTTGGGTTACCACCATGGCAACTCATGTGGGTCTCATACCCATCTCCCTCGATGAATTATCTATCACAACACGTGATGGCCCTTTTGTAAAGGGATCTGCCAGATTCTTAGCCGTTTGGACATACACCAATGCTATCACTCCGGAGTTTCTTAATTTTCTGACAGCTTTTAATCTCATTCTTATGTGTTTGTTGGACTTCATGTTGTCCTTTGAACTCTTCACCTTGGTGATGACAGTCTGATTGTCACCGTTCATAAGGATAGCCGGAACCGGTTTATCAACCAATGGCAAGTCCATCAAAAGATCTCGAAGCCATCCTGCTTCGACACCAGATGTGTCTAATGCTGTTAATTCTGCTTCCATTGTCGATCTAATTAAGGTCGTTTGCTTGCAAGACTTCTAGGATACAACGCCACCTCCAAGGATAAGCATATTCCCAGTTGTGACCTTCATATCATCAGCATCAGGGATCCAATTCGCATTACTATACCCTTCAAGTACCGACGGGTATTCGATATAGTGAAGTCCATAGTTCATAGTACCTTTCAGATAGCGCATAACTCTCTCAATAGCATGCCAATGTACATCACCCGGATTGGAAACAAACCGGCTCAGTTTGCTCATAGCAAACGCGATGTCAGGCCTCGTTGCGCTCGCTAGGTACATGAGTGAACCAATGATTTGAGAGTATCTCAGTTGATCCTTAGCTGTGCCTTCGATCTTTCGAACCAACACACTAGGATCATATGGTGTTTGAGATGGTTTGCAGTCCGAATATCCAAAACGGCTCAACACCTTCTCAACATAATGGGATTGCAGAAGTGTAATCCCACCGTCTGTGACACCCTGGTTTTTGCTCCTGTTTTTTTCCTTTACGGGATTTGACTCCCGTCTTTTTTCTCGGTGTTATCGGATTTCTCTAGCTTTTGGGTATGTGAAGATGGTCATCTAACCTTGCCTTCCCTATCCAACCAGAGATTTTTCTCCAGTCCAACCTTGCCTCCTAAGATTTATTCTCAGGGTTTTTCCACCGAAACCCTACCTTCCGAGTTACCGGAAGGGAAACCCTAATCCTTCCAGTTACAAAGGAACCCCAATTTCCTTTGATCTGTTGCCTCCCAAACTTTTCCCAGTGACCATCCTATCTTTGTAAACCCTGGATATGCAAAAATATTGCCAAGTCATTTGCACTATTTTTCATTTATAATTAATTCATTTTTCTGCTGTTTAAAGGAATTAAATCCAGGAAAATATCTATCTATCTCCAAAGTTGATGAAAACTTGTGGAGATATTCTTTGTGATCATATTGAGCTCCCATAAAAATATTGGCCATAATTAAATAAGGGAAATTGCATTTTCCTATTTAATGCCAATATTGCATTTTGGGCCCTTTCTAAAGGAACTACCATTTTGGTAGCCAGGAAAAATCCCAAATAAATTGTGGAGCTTCTCCTATCCATATCTTCACCATTTCCATCAGAATCCAAGTTCCATAGTTCATAGTTTGAGCACAGCATCCATTTGCAAATTCTGTCCAGATTTTCAGTTTGCAAAGGAAGTACTTGAACCCTTGATCCTTTTGAGCTGAAATTTTTCATGGTGGTTAACATTGACAAATAACCCATGGATACCAAAAATCAGCTCAATCCCTCTATCCATTCTTCCCCAGCAATTGTCCTAAGTTTCTGACCATATGGAACCTCTGTGAAGGAAGTACCATTTTGGTGTATCCAAATGGTATGAAATTTTTACAGTGGCTTCATATGTTCAAATAATTCATCTCCTAAAAATTTCAACTCAATGCAAGCTATTATGTGTGTGCTACATCAAAGTTTGCATTTCTGACCAGTGGGGTCCATTCTACAGCAAGTGTCCCCAATTCTTATCCAAATGGCACCAAATTTTACCAGGGTAGTCACCTTGGTAGATTATTACTGCATGCGGAATTCCAGATCCTTTCACCCAGTGATCTCTCCAGAAACCACCACAAACACCTTCATGTCAGAACACATGTGAGCTCTCATCCTTCAACTCTTGCCGTCACTTGCATCCAAACCACGATGGGTCAACTCACTGACCTCTAATCTATACAGTTGACATGATTTGAGGTTGCTACTATACCCTGGACACGCGGTGCCAGTGGTGACCACGCAGAGAGCATGCCAAAACAGCGCTCTGCTCTCTGTGAGCTCCGTTGGGTCAACTCTGGCCGGCCCTGGCTCGTCCGGACATGTCCTTCGGCCTCGCAGCACCCACGTGCACCCTCTCCGGTCACTTCCCCCTCCTATTTCTTCCTCCTCGCGCCACGGCACTCCGGCGAACTGTCCGCCCGTGACCCTCGAGCTGTCACCTCCCTCCCTGGCTGTTTCCTCCTCGAGCTGTCGCCTCCCCCTATTGCTCGTCAGGTCGGCACCACCAGGCGTGTGCCACCTCGCCGGAGCGCCAGTGCATGGCTAAGAACGCCACGGCAGCCGTCCCTGTCCACCGCCCGCGGCCGGCTATAAATAGCCGCGGTCCGGAGCGTCCCCGAGCACCCAATCCACCCGCAGCCTCCTCCTTCCCCTCCTAGCACTTCGCCCCACCTCCTCACTGAGCTCCGGGAGCCCTTCTACTCCCTCACAGCCGCCATGGCCGCTGTCATCTTCTTCCTAAATTCGCGGCACCCAGGCCCTTCCCGCTCCACCTATCTCCCTGCCGCGACCCACCACCACCACCAGAGACTCTCCCCGCCCTTGTTTTGCTCTGGGGCAGACCGTAGCCCGAGCTCCGAACTCACTGTGGCCGCCGTCTGCCCTGCCATCACGCCGCTCGGCTCCGGCGGTCCCTGTGGCCGAGACGACCACCGACGGGCGCGGCGTCGAGCGGGGCTTCTCTCTGGACCGGCGCCCCGGCCCCTCGTGCGGTGGAGCGGCCGAAACCACGGTGGCCGGCCTCCTCTGTGTCTTCCGTCGGGAGGAAGATGAAGCCGAGGCGGGAGGAGAGAGAGACCGAGGCGGGCCCCGCGTGTCGGCGACCGCAGCCCGGCCCCGCCTGGCCACGTCATTTAAGTGGAGGGCCAGCGCGGTTGGGACGGCCCAGCGTCAACAGCAGCAGTCGCAGCAGTTTGGGCCCATGCAGCCCAAATGAACAGGGCACTTTAATCTTTTCCGTAGAAAAAAAAACCGGTCAGGGACCCAGAAGTAATTATTTGTATTACAGAAAGGTCCCTTCCACTTCATTCGGCCACAACTTTTTACTCGTGACTCCGATTCAGGTGAAACCAAAGCCCACGTCTTCGTCTCGTCGAGCCCGTTCTGTTGGTATCATTTTCACAAGGTTGTTCCACTGTGAAAATGACCATTTTGCCCTTGCCCTCTATCAGCCCCCTCCGAGAGAGAACTTTTCCGGCGAATTCTTCCGCGGCTTCACCGCACTTCTTCCCGGAGTATTCTTCGACCCCAGGCAAGCCGACCATCTGATATATGCCCTAAAGCTTTGCTCTGTGATACTTCTTGCATGTTTAAATTAATATGCCTGTGCTTGTCTGTGTAGTAGTGAGCTGTATGTGTCTCTGACGAACCCTTGCTTGCACTTTCTTCGGTGACGGCACCACGCCTGTGTTCTGAGCTGTTTCCGGCCGTCCGGGGTGGATGCCGACTTTTATTTCTCTTGTCAGTAATTGTCCGTGTTCTGAGCTGCTTTTCGGCCGTCTCGGGCAGCTGTTGAATTTCTTTCCGTAGTAGTGACCCTATGCTCTGAGCTGTTTCTCGGCCGTCTTAGGGAGCTGCTACATTCTTCTTATCAACACCGTCTCATGCTCTGAGCTACTTTCCAGCCGTCTTGAGCCGGGGTTGAGTTATTCCAGTAATGTCCCAGATCTGAGTTGTAAAGACCGTTCTGGTGGCTACTGGTTTCTTTGCTGGTTTTGTGCAAGGGTTCCGATGGTTGTCACTTACAGCTAGAACTTGTAAACTGATAACTTGCCATTTAAATATTGTTTCACTAGTGACTCATTGTGATGGAGATAGGTTGTTATGTTTCCATAGTTGTTATCTCATACATAGTTACCACCATGTTAAGTTATTGTGATGAATCACTAAGATTGCTAAATGGACTTAGTCGGTTGATCTTGAGTCACCTGTCTGGGCTTATTCGTGCAACCACATTTGCCGGTATGGGACAGCCTTGACTTGGTCTGATCGCGTGCTCTTTCACCGGTGCCACCCGACAGGGAAGGTTATGCGTGCGCGCTACCCTGGCCCGGTAGGCGGCGATAACCTTGTGAGCCCAGTTGTTTGTTTGCGCGCGGTCCCCGTTTGGGACAGTTTAGTTTGGCCATGACGGTGGCAGGTGTCACGAGGTGACACAGGGGCCACCCAGCGCTTGACTCCGGGGGAGAATGATTACCGGCGGTACGGTGGAGGAGTCACGGGTTAGGCAGGTTTCGTTGGAGCAACGCTGGTCCACCTGAATGGGATCACGAGGTCAGGTGCTCCATGGTGTGGGTAAAGTGCGCAACCTCTGCAGAGTGTAAAATCTATTCGAATAGCCGCGTCCACGGTATTGGACAGCCCGTCCAGACCTCACTAGGTGGTCAACCGTAATAAGGATAATAATGATGGAAGAACTCGTCTTGTGTAGACATCAGATGATGTCAGGAATATGATATGTTAGCCATGGGATGGCTATATGATGAGTGGTCGGATGACCACATGAGTTGGATCGGATTTGGATCGGATTCAGGTTGGATCACGAGAATGTTCGGAGTATGGAATATTTACCTAATATGCTTTACCTTACTGCATTTACTTCAGTAGTTATCTTGCTGGATAAACCTGCTATAACATGATAATTGATATTGCTAGCTAGTTATGCTATGTCATGACAATTAATATTGCTCTAACAACAAGTGCATGCTTGAATGCCATGGATTGCTTTGCTTGGTGTATATGTTAGTTTGGTTTGCTTGCGAGTACATTCAAAAGTACTCAGCGGCCTTCAATGTGGCCAGGTTCACATAAGGATCCGTCGTCCGTCGATGAGGAGCCGGAGCGTTCGTGGGCTAGGAGCGTAACCCAGTCAGATCCCTGTGGATTGGAGCCGCACCAGGACCATGCTGCCCTAGATAGAGCCTTTCCGCTGCCATCACCTCTGTAATATATCTCATGTAAGACTTATATATCCATTAATAGAAATGCCTGTGTTCATGATACTTGTTGTAAGCGCGCATGCCAGAGTGATTTCCTGGGCTGGTATGTGTGGCGACCGTCTGGCTACAGTGGTAATCAGGCAGGGCGCTACACCCTCGTTATCTCTTAGTAGCTTGATGTTCAAGATAACATCAGCCACAACCAGGTCTTTCATCTCAAAGTTCTAAGATAGAAACTGTTGGGGAACGTCGCATGGGAAACAAAAATTTTCCTACGCTCACCAAGATCAATCTAGGAGATGAACATCTACGAGAGGTGAGATTGCATATACATACCCTTGTAGATCACTAAGCGGAAGTGTTAAGAAACACGGTTGATGTAGTCGAATGTCTTCGCGATCCAATCACGATCCGTCCTGTGAACTCCCGATCCAAGTGCCGAACGGATGGCACCTCCGCGTTCACCACACGTACGGCTTGATGACACCTTCACCTCCTCGATCCAGCAAGCGATGGTGAAGTAGTAGCTCAAGTCCTCTGGCAGCACGACAGCGTGGTGACGGTGGTGGTGGTGGAATCTCAGCAGAGCTTCGCTAAGCACTACGAAGAGGAAGAGGGCTACGAGGGAGAGGAGGGGCAGCGTTGTGGCGTGTAGGGGTGCGGCTGCCCTCTCTACCTCTCCATATATAGGGGGAAGGTGGAGGAGGGGGCGCCCTAGGGTTTCCCTAGGGGAGCCGACGGCCACAAGGGGGAAAACCGTAGATGGGTTTAGGCGCCCCACCTAGGAGGCTTGGCTCCCAAGGCAAAGAGGGTGGCAGCCCTAGGGGGCGCCCCCCCCCTCCTTTGGTTACGTGAGATTTTTTTTTGAGGATCCTTTGGTTACGTGAGATGGGGTGAGGGGGTGCGCACAACCCCTTAGTGGGCTGGTCTGCCCCCTCCCCTTGGCCCATGATCCCCCCCCCAACAGTTGCCGGGGGCCCCCGAAACCCCTTTCGGTCATCCTGGCCATAACCCGGTACCCCTGGAACACTTCCGAACTCCGATACCCTTCGTCCTATATATCAATCTTCACCTCCGGACCATTCTGGAGTTCCTTGTTACGTCCGGGATCTTATCCGGGACTCCGAACAACCTTTGGTAACCACCATAATGACTCAACTATACTTATATCATCATCCAACGTTAAGTGTGTAGACCCTACAGGTTCGAGAACTATGCAGACATGACCGAGACACCTCTACGGTCAATAACCAATAGTGGGACCTGGATGCCCATATTGGTTCCTACATATTCGACGAAGATCTTTATCGGTCGAACCTCGATGTCAAGGATTCAGCTAATCCCGTATGTAGTTCCCTTTGTCTATCGGTATGTTACTTGCCCGAGATTCGATCGTCGGTATCTCCATACCTAGTTCAATCTCGTTACCGGCAAGTCTCTTTACTCGTTCCGTAATACAAGATCCCGTGGCTAACTAATTAGTCACATTGCTTGCAAGCTTATTATGATACTGTATTACCGAGTGGGCCCTGAGATGCCTCTCCGTCATATGGAGTGACAAATCCCAGTCTTGATCCATGCCAACTCAACAGACACCCTCGGAGATACCTGTAGAGCACCTTTATAGTCACCCAGTTACATTGCAACATTTGGTACACACAAGGTACTCCTCCAGTGTCAGTGAGTTGCATGATCTCATGGTCACAGGAACATATACTTGACATGCAGAAAATGATAGCAATAAACTTGATACGATCATATGCTAAGTTTATAGTTTGGGTCTTGTTCATCACGTCATTCTCCTAATGATGTGATCCCGTTATCAAATGACAACTCATGTCTATGGCTAGGAAACCACAACCATCTTTGATCAACGAGCTAGTCTGGTAGAGGCTCACTAGGGACACGTTGTTGTCTATGTATCCACACATGTATTTGAATTTCTGGTCAATACAATTATATCATGGATAATAAATGATTATCATGAACAAGGAAATATAATAATAACCACTTTATTATTGCCTCTAGGGCATATTTCCAATAGTCTCCTACTTGCACTAGAGTCAATAATCTAGTATTACATGGTAATGAATCTAACACCCATAGAGTTCTGGTGTTGATCATGTTTTGCCCGTGGAAGAGGTTTAGTCAACGGATCTGCAACATTCAGATCCGTATGTACTTTGCAAATGTTTATGTCCTCCTCCTTGACTGCATCATGGATGGAGTTGAAGCGTCGCTTTATGTGTCTGGTCCTCTTGTGAAACCTTGGTTCCTTGGCTAGAGCAATGGCACTAGTGTTATGACAGAACAGAGTCATTAGGTTCAGTACACTGGGCACAACTCCAAGATCCGTCATGAACTGCTTCATCTAGACACCCTCCTTCGCTGCCTCCGAGGCAGCTATGTACTCCGCTTCGCATGTAGAATCAGCTACCACACTTTGGTTGGAACTGCACCAGCTTACCGCTCCCCCATTCAGAATGTATACGTATCCGGTTTGAGACTTAGAGTCATCCGAATCAGTGTCCAAGCTTGCATCGACGTAACCCTTCACGATGAGCTCTTGATCACCTCCATAAACGAGAAACATTTCCTTAGTCCTTTTCAGGTACTTAAGGATATTCTTGACCGCTGTCCAGTGTTCCACTCCTAGATCACTTTGTAACCTTCCAGCCATACTTATGGCAAGGCTGACATCCGGTCTTGTGCACAACATCGCATACATGATAGAGCCTATGGCAGAAGCATAGGGGATGACACTCATCTTTTCTCTATCCTTTGTAGTCGCTGGGCATTGAGTCTTACTCAACTTCACACCTTGCAAAACAGGCAAGAACGCCTTCTTGGACTGATCCATTTTGAACTTCTTCAAAATCTTATCAATGTATGTGCTTTGTGAAAATCCTATTAAGCGTCTCGATCTATCTCTATAGATCTTGATGCCTAATATGAAAGCAGCTTCTCCTAGGTCCTTCATAGAAAAACTCTTGTTCAAATATTCCTTCACGTTTTCCAAAAGTTCTATATTGTTTCCAATCAGCAATATGTCATCCACATATAATATTAGAAACACTATAGAGATCCCACTCACTTTCTTGTAAATACAAGATTCTCCAAAAACTTGTATAAACCCAAACGCTTTGATCACCTCATCAAAGCAAAGATTCCAACTCCGAGATGCTTGCACCAGTCCATAAATGAATCGCTGGAGTTTGCACACTTTGTGTCAGCATTCTCTAGATCGACAAAACCTTCTGGTTGCATCATATACAACTCTTCCTTAAGGAAACCGTTAAGGAACGTTGTTTTGACATCCATCTGCCAGATTTCATAATCGAAAAATGCAGCTATTGCTAAGATGATTCTGACGGACTTGAGCATCGCTACGGGTGGGAAAGTCTCATCGTAGTCAACTCCTTGAACTTGTGAAAACCCCTTTGCCACAAGTTGAGCTTTATAGACGGTGACATTAGCTTCTGTGTCCGTATTCTTCTTGAAGATCCATTTATTCTGAATGGCCTTTCACCCTTCAGGTAATACTTCCAAAAGTCCATACTTTGTTTTCATACATGGATCCCATCTCGGATTTCATGGCCTCTAACCATTTGTCGGAATCCGGGCCCACCATCGCTTCCCCATAGCTCGTAGGTTCACCGTTGTCCAACAACATGACCTCTAAGACAGGGTTACCGTACAACTCAAGAGCTGTACGTACCCTTGTCGACCTACGAGGTTCGATAGTAACTTGATCTGAAGCTTCATGATCATCATCATTAGCTTCCTCTTCAACTGACATAGGTGCCACATAAACATCTTTCTGTGCTGCGCTATTCTCTGGTTGAAGTAAAAGTTCAACAACCTCATCAAGTTCTATCTTCCTCCCACTCAATTCTTTCGAGAGAAACTCTTTCTCGAGAAAGGACCAGTTCTTAGCGACAAACACTTTTCCTTCGGATCTGAGATAGAAGGTATACCCAACCATCTCTTTTGGGTATCCTATGAAGACACATTTGTCCACTTTGGGTTCGTGCTTTTCTGGCTGAAGCCTTTTGACATAAGCATCACAGCCCCAAACCTTAAGAAATGACAACTTAGGTTTCTTGCCAAACCACAGTTCATACAGTGTCGTCTCCACGGACTTAGATGGTGCCCTATTTAAAGTGAATGCCGCTGTCTCTAATGCATAACCCCAAAATGATAGTGGTAGATCGGCAAGAGACATCATAGAACGCACCATATCCAATAATGTACGATTACGATGTTCGGACACACCATTACGCTGTGGTGTTCCAGGTGGCGTCAACTGTGAAACAATTCCACATTGTCTTAAGTGATTTCCAAACTCATAACTCAGATACTCTCCTCCTTGATCAGATCGTAGGAATTTGATCTTCTTGTTACGATGATTCTCAACTTCACTCTGAAATTTCTTGAACTTTTCAAACGTCTCAGACTTATGCTTCATTAAGTAAATATACCCATATCTACTCAAGTCATCGGTGAAGGTGAGAAAGTAACGATATCCACCACGCGCGTAAACGCTCATCAGACCGCACACATCAGTATGTATGATTTCCAACAAGTCACTTGCCCGTTCCATTGTTCCGGAAAACGGGGTTTTGGTCATCTTGCCCATGAGGCATGGTTCGCATGTGTCAAGTGATTCAAAATCAAGTGACTCCAAAAGTCCATCAGTATGGAGTTTCTTCATGCGTTTTATACCAATATGACCTAAGCGGCAGTGCTACAAGAAAGTTGTACTATCATTATCAACTCTACATCTTTTGGCATCAATGTTATGAACATGTGTATCATCACTATCGAGATTCAATAAGAATAAACCCCTCACAATGGGTGCATGACCATAAAAGATATTACCCATATAAATAGAACAACCATTATTCTCTGATTTAAATGAGTTACTGTCTCGCATTAAACAATATCCAGATATAATGTTCATGCTCAACGCAGGCACTAAATAACAATTATTTAGGTTCATCACTAATCCCGATGGTAATCGAAGAGCGAGCGTGCCGACGGCGATCACATCAACCTCGGAACCATTTCCCACGCGCATCGTCACTTCGTCCTTTGCTAGCCTCCGTCTATTCCGTAGTTCTTGCTTTGAGTTGCAAATGTGAGCAACCGAACCGGTATCAAATACCTAGGCACTACAACGAGAGTTGGTAAGGTACACATCAATAACATGTATATCATATATACCTTTGTTGACGTTGTCCCCCTTCTTGTCGGCCAGATACTTGGGGCAGTTCCGCTTCCAGTGGTCAGTTCCCTTGCAATAGAAGCACTCAGTCTCCAGCTGGGGTCCAGCCTTGGGTTTCTTCACGGGAGGAGCAAATGCTTTGCCACCTTTCTCGAAGTTTCCCTTCTTTCCCTTGCCTTTCTTGAAACTAGTGGTTTTATTCACCATCAACACTTGATGCTCCTTCTAGATGTCTGACTCAGTGACTTTCAGCATCATGAACAGCTCGGAGGCTGACTTGTTCATCCCTTGCATGTTATAGTTCAACACAAAGCTCTTGTAGGTAGGTGGTAGCGATTGAAGAACTCTGTCAGTGACAGCCTCTGGCGGGAGCTCAACTCCCAACTCAGCCAGACAGTTGTATTACCCAGACATTCTGAGTATGTGCTCACTAACAGACCCGTTCTCCTCCATCTTGCAGGCATAGAATTTATCGGAGGTCTCATACCTCTCGATCCGGGCATTCTTCTCAAAGATAAACTTCAACTCCTGGAACATCTCATATGCTCCATGATGTTCAAAATGTCTTTGAAGTCCCGGTTCTAAGCCATACAACATGGCGCACTGAACTATTCAGTAGTCATCAACACGCGACTGCTAGGCGTTCACAACATCCACAGTTGCTGGAGGCGGTGGCGCACCAAGTGGTGCATCAAGGACATACGACTTTTGGGCAGCCGTGAGAATAATCCTCAGATTACGGGCCCAGTCCACAAAGCTACTTCCATCATCTTTCAGCTTAGCTTTCTCTAGGAACGCATTGAAATTTAGGGGAGCTACTGCGCGAGCCATTGATCTACAACATAAATTTGCAAAGATAACTTAGACTATTGTTCATGATAAGTGAGTTCAATTAATCATATTACCTAAGAACTCCCACTCAAATCAACATCCCTCCGGTTGTCAGAGTGTAACACGATCCAAATTCACCAACCCAAGTCCAATCATCACATAAGATGAGGTGGTTTCAATGGTGAACATCTCCATGTTGATCATATCTACTATATGACTCATGTTCAACCTTTCAGTCTCTTGTGTTCCGAGGCCATGTCTGTACATGCTAGGCTCGTCAAGTTTAACCCAAATGTTCCGCATGTGCAAAACTGGCTTGCACCCGTTGTATGGGAACGTAGAGTCTATCACACCCGATCATCACGTGGTGCTTCGAAATGACGAACTTTTGCAATGGTGCACACTTGGGGAGAACACAATTTTATCTTGAAATTTTAGTGAGGGATCACCTTATAATGGTACCATCGTCCTAAGCAAAATAAGATGCATAAAAGGATTAACATCACATGCAAATCATAAGTGACATGATATGGCCATCAACTTGTGCTTTTGATCTCCATCTCCAAAGCACCGGCATGATCTCCATCGTCACCGGCATGACACCATAATCTCCATCATCGTGTCGTCATCGGGGTTGTCACACCAACCATGCTTCTACTACTATTGCTACCGCTTAGCGATAAAGTAAAGCATTACATAGTGTTTAATGATTGACATGCAGGTCATACAATAATTAAAGACAACCCTATGGCTCCTGCCGGTTGCCGTATGCATCGACATGCAAGTCGATATAAACTATTACAAACATGATCATCTCATACATCAAATGTATTTAATCATGTCTTTGGTCATATCATATCACAACATACCCTGCAAAAACAAGTTAGACGTCCTCTACTTTGTTGTTGCATGTTTTACGTGGCTGCTATGGGTATCTAGCAAGAACGATTCTTACCTACGCAAAGCCACAATGGTGATATGCAAGTTGCTATTTAACCTTCTACATGGACCGCCTTTGTCGAATCCAATTCAACTAAGGTGGGAGAGACACACACCCGCCAGCCATCTTTATGCAACAAAGTCACATGTCAGTCGATGGAACCTGTCTCATGTACGTGGACATGTAAAGTTGGTCTGGGCCGCTTCATCCCACAATACCGCCGAATCAAGAAAAGACCAAGGAAGGAAGCAATCTGAATATCAACGCCCACAAACTCCTTTGTGTTCTACTCGTGATGTCATCTACGCATACACCTAGCTCATGATGCCACTGTTGGGGAACGTCGCATGGGAAACAAAAAATTTCCTATGCTCACCAAGATCAATCTAGGAGATGAACATCTACGAGAGGAGAGATTGCATCTACATACCCTTGTAGATCGCTAAGCGGAAGTGTTAAGAAACATGGTTGATGTAGTCGAACGTCTTCGCGATCCAATCACGATCCATCCCGCGAACTCCCGATCCAAGTGCCGAACGGACGGCATCTCCGCGTTCAACACACGTACGGCTTGATGACGCCTTCACCTCGTCGATCTAGCGACCGATGGTGAAGTAGTAGCTCGAGTCCTCTGGCAGCATGACGGCGTGGTGACAGTGGTGGTGGTGGAACCTCAGCAGAGCTTCGCTAAGCACTACGGAGAGGAAGAGGGCTACGAGGGAGAGGAGGGGCAGTGTGGTGGCGTGTAGGGGTGCGGCTGCCCTCTCTCTACCTATCTATATATAGGGGGAAGGGGGAGGAGGGGGCTCCCTAGGGTTTCCCTAGGGGGGCCGGCGGCCACAAGGGGGAAAACCCTAGATGGGTTTAGGCACCCCCACTTGGGAGGCTTGGCCCCCAAGGCAAAGGGGGTGTCAGCCCTAGGGGGCGCCCCACCTACTTTGGTTACGTGAGATGGGGTAAAGGGGTGCGCACATCCCCTTAGTGGGCTACTGTGCCCCCTCCCCTTAGCCCATGAGCCCCCCCAACACTTGCCGGGGGCCCCCGAAACCCCTTTCGGTCATCCTCGCCATAACCCGGTGCCCCTGGAACACATCCGGACTCCAATACCCTTCGTCCTATATATCAATCTTCACCTCCGGACCATTCTGGAGTTCCTTGTTACGTCTGGAATCTCATCCGGGACTCCGAACAACCTTAGGTAACCACCATAATGATTCAACTATACTTATATCGTCATCAAATGTTAAGTGTGTAGACCCTGTGGGTTCGAGAACTATGCAGACATGACCGAGACACCTCTACGGTCAATAACCAATAGCGGGACCTAGATGCCCATATTGGTTCCTACATATTCTACGAAGATCTTTATCGGTCGAACCTCGATGTCAAGGATTCAGCTAATCCCGTATGTAGTTCCCTTTGTCTATCGGTATGTTACTTGCCCGAGATTCGATCATTGGTATCTCAATACCTAGTTCAATCTCGTTACCGGCAAGTCTCTTTATTCGTTCCGTAATACAATATCCCGTGGCTAACTCATTAGTCACATTGCATGCAAGCTTATTGTGATACTGTATTACCGAGTGGGCCCTGAGATACCTCTCCGTCATACGGAGTGACAAATCCCAGTCTTGATCCATGCCAACTCAACAGACACCCTCGAAGTTACCTGTAGAGCACCTTTATAGTCACCCAGTTACGTTGCGATGTTTGGTACACACAAGGTACTCATCCAGTATTAGTGAGTTGCTTGATCTCATGGTCATAGGAACGTATACTTGACATGCAGAAAACGATAGCAATAAACTTGATACGATCATATGCTACGTTTATAGTTTGGGTCTTGTCCATCACATCATTCTCCTAATGATGTGATCCCGTTATCAAATGACAACTCATGTCTATGGCTAGGAAACCACATCCATCTTTGATCAACGAGCTAGTCCGATAGAGGCTCACTAGGGACACGTTGTTGTCTATGTATCCACACATGTATTTGAGTTTTCGGTCAATACAATTATAGCATGGATAATAAACGATTATCATGAATAAGGAAATATAATAATAACCACTTTATTATTGCCTCTAGGGCATATTTCCAACAGAAATGACTTGACCTCATCAATGACTTTGAGGTTGGTTCCGAATATCAGTATGTCATCAACATACAAGCACAGTATAACTCCTTCGCCCCCACCATGGCGATAGTATACACATTTGTCGGCTTCATTAACAACGAAGCCAACAGATGTCAGAGTTGTATTAAACTTATCATGCCATTGCTTAGGTGTTTGTTTCATGCCATATAAAGATTTCAGCAACCTACACACTTTTCCTTCCTGACCATCTATCACAAAGCCATGTGGCTGTTGCATGTAGATTTCCTCGTGTAGCTCTCCATTCAGGAAAGCCATCTTAACATCCATCTGGTGGACGAGAAGACCATGCGAGGCCACCAACGAGAGTAATACTCGACTGATGGTCTGTCTGGCCACAGGTGAATAAGTATCGAAGAAATCTTCCTCTTCTTTCTGGTCATAGCCCTTGGCCACAAGCCTAGCCTTGTACTTTTCAATCGTAATCGAGCCTAAGCTTCTTTTTGAAAACCCACTTACATCCCAATGGTTTGCAACCATAGGGACGCTCAGTGATCTCCCATGTCCCATTAGCCATGATGGAATCCATCTCACTATGGACCGCATCCTTCTAGTAGTCAGCTTCTGGAGAGGCATACTGCAGCATCGAAAGTAGGTCTAGAGGGGGGTGATTAGACTACTTGACCAAATAAAAATCTAACCTTTTCCCAATTTTAGTTGTGGGCAGATTTTAGCAATTAACACAAGTCAAGCAATCAACCTACACATGCAATTCTAAGAGTGTAGCAGCGGAAAGTAAAACATTGCACATGAAGGTAAAGGGAAGTGTTTGGAGAGTGCAAACGCAATGGAGACACGGAGATTTTTGGCATGGTTCTGATAGGTGGTGCTATCGTACATCCACGTTGATGGAGACTTCAACCCACGAAGGGTAACGGTTGCGTGAGTCCACGGAGGGCTCCACCCACGAAGGGTCCACGAAGAAGCAACCTTGTCTATCCCACCATGGCCATCTCCCACGAAGGACTTGCCTCACTCGGGTAGATCTTCACGAAGTATGCGATCTCCTTGCCCTTACAAACTTCTTGGTTCAGCTCCACAATCTTGACGGAGGCTCCTAAGCAACACCTAACCAATCTAGGAGACACCACTCTCCAAAAGGTAATAGATGGTGTGTTGATGATGAACTCCTTGATCTTGTGCTTCAAATGATAGTCTCCCCAACACTCAACTCTCTCTCTCAGATTTGGATATGGTGGAAATATTATTTGAGTGGAAAGCAACTTGGGGAAGGCTAGAAATCAAGATTCTTGTGGTAGGATTGGTATATCTTGATCTCAACACATGAGTAGGTGGTTCTCTCTCAGAAAATGTATGCTGGAAGTGTAGGCACATTCTGATGGCTCTCTCACAAATGGAGAAGGGGTGGAGGGGTATATATAGCCTCCACACAAAATCCAACCGTTACACACATTTGATCCTACTTGGTCAGACCGAATAGATGAACTCGGTGAGACCGATTTAGTTCAAAATGTGAACGTTAGGAATCTTGGTGGGACCGACTGGAATAACTCGGTGGGACCGATGTGCTAGGGCTTAGGGAAAACATCAACTCGGTGGCACCGATTGCATCAACTCGGTGAGACCAAAGTGAAGCAATAAGGCAACAGAGTGAATGTCAAGCTAACTCGGTGAGACTGATCGCTATTTCGGTGAGACCAAAATAATTGCAACAGGCAACAGAGCGTTGGCAAGGCCATCTCGGTGAGACCGAGATTCGTATTGGTGTGACCGAACTGTTAGGGTTTCTGGCAGTGGCTATGTCATATGAACTCGGTGGCTCCGGATAGGATGATTTGGTGGGGCTGAGTTTGACTTTGGGTCTTGGACATATTTGGAATGAGAAAGTGGTTGAGGACTTTGGAGCAATATCACTAAGCACTTTGAGCAAGCAAGCCATTAAGCAACACCTCATCCCCTTTTAATAGTATTGGCTTTCCTATGGACTCAATGTGATCTTGGATCACTAAAATAAAGATGAAGAGTCTTGAGCTTTTGCCAATATGTGTCCTTAGCATTTTGAGGGGTCCACATTCCTAGTCCATGCCATGCCATTCATTGAACTTTCTGAAATATTAAACTTGAATGGATATTAGTTCAATGAGCTATATGTTGTTATGAATTACCAAAACCACCCGGGGATTAGTTGCACTTTCATTGGTAATTGATGACAACATATAGATCAAAGCTTCGACAAATGATAATATGAATGGAATACATCGTCGCTTAGAGAAGTATGTGATAAGCAAGAGCTCCCCCTAAATTTGTGCATTATTTGGAATTTGCATTTGAATGCAAATGCACAATCGATTAGGATCATGGTGCACTCTTCCATGTCACATACATCTTGGTGGAGCGCACAAAATGATAAGAATGAAATAACATGCACTCATCACCAAATATACAAGTGATTGATCATACACAAATAATCATAGAGGCAATCATGCAAGCACACATTAAGCGTAGTATGATCAAACACATGATCTCACAAAGTATCTCACGAGCATAACACATAAGTAGCAACAACCAACCAAACCAAAGTAGCAATAAGCAAGGCAAATGAAAAACCAACAAAGGCAAAAGACACACACACACTCTCTCTCTCTCTCTCGAAGCCTATGATCTATACACTTTCTCCCCCTTTGGCAACAAGTTACCAAAAAGTTTGAAAACATATAGTGCTATACAACACTCTAGGCACGATCTCCGGGAGCTCCTGAAGGGGTCTTCTGGCTTGAAGCTTCATTATGCGTAGACGGCGTTGAGAGGAGTCCATCTACAAATGCTTTTGCTGAAGTCTGTAGAGCTGGTGGAGTAGATACTGGAGGAGCAACTGTGGCTGTGGTGGCAAGATCAGAATGAGTAGGTCTCAAGTTTGCAACTGGCTCAGCAGAAGACCTCTGTGCCCTAGGCACTGACTGGAATCTGTCTGTAGTGGGTTTGTCATCATTATCCTCAGCATCATCCCTCAGCTTCTCAACTATGGTCTGAATCTCTGTGACCTTCACATCAAGGTCATACATCTTGCTCTCAACAATCCTCTCTAAGCTCTCCTGATTCTGAGTCAAGGTGGCCAAGCTCTTCTCAGTCCTCATGGTAGCCTCTAGCAGATATGTGAGCTGATCTTGCTTGGTCTTGAGATTTGCAGTTGAAGCATCTGGAGCACTTGCTGCCTTTGCTGCTTTTGTAGCCTTTGCCTTCTCAATCTTCACCTGGGCCTCTGCAGAAGTAGGATGTGATGCATCCATGAAAACTTCATTGTCTTCAAAATCAGGCCTAAGAGGTAGGTGCTCTTTGTCAAGCAGATATGTCCCTGTTCCAACCTCGGAGTTGATCAACATCTGGATGTGTGGGGCATATCCACAAGACCTCTTCTGGTCGGCTGCTGTCCTCTTGACTGTCTCAACTATCAAGCTCATGACTTTGAATTTTTGGAGAACATCAAACAAGTGTAGCAAGTTGATAGAATGACCACGTATCATTCTATGATCTCCTGACTTGGGCAACAAAGTATGCCTCAAGATGGTGTTCATGGTGGTTAGTCCAGCAAGCAGGTAGTAGATTGATCCAAGCTTGTGAGTTTCTAAGGCTGCATCAGGAATAGGCTTATACATGTTAGCCATAGAGTTGTGATCCTTCCTGGGTTTGCCATAAACATCAAGATCATTTTCTTCTTCCTTTGGAGCCACTACAAAAAAAATACACTTCCGTGTTGATACGTATTTGTCACAGTAGGTCACGTTTTCTGTCATTCATGTACATCCATGACGATTTTATGACAGAATCAAGATAGTCATACCTGTGCTGTCGTAGAAGTGTTCCATGATAATACCAAAATTATCATCACGGAAGTGTTGACTTCCATGACGATAAATGACGCGTCATGGAAGTGCTTTCGTCAAGGGTAACCGACACGTGGCATCCACCGTAACGAGTCGCCGTTAATCTATAGGGTCCAGTTTTGGATCTGATAACCCGTTAACAGTAACGACCAATGGCGATTTTCCATGTGTAAAATTCTCATTGGCCGGAGGAAACACGTGTCAGCTTGTCATTGGGTCAGATACGTGCCTATGATATGTCAACACGTGCGACGGCCCAACACTGGCCCATTTAGCTTACAAAGGTCGGCCCATTTAACTTGGTCAAAAGATAGCGGGCCGACCCATGAAAAGCCTGTTAACGGTCTGTTCGCTTATAGCCCATTTTACGGCCCGGTAACTCACGGCCTGTTATGGCGTTCCCGAAATCGGCCCAACAACGTCATGTGGGCCATCCAGTATAATATGAGCCCGTTTCATTTTTGGTCCATGTATGGCCCATGACGTCTTTTGGGCATACGAGGACTTTCGTATCTTTGGGCCCTTTAATGGGCCGTGGTGACTCTGGCCCATAATAAACAGTAAATTTCTTTATGCCCAGTAACGACCCATGATTCACATGGGCCGTTTCCAGCCCGTGTTAGCTTTCGGCCTACTGATGGCCCATACATTCTTGGGCTCCTTTCCAGCCCTCGATTACCTCCAGCCCGTTACTGGCCTATTCCCCTAATGGGCCAAATTTGGCCCGTGGTTAGAATCGGCCCGTTTGTGGCCTGTTAACCCATTGCGCCGTTTCCAGCCCGTCCTATATTCTGGCCCATTAACGACCCGTTATGCCCATGACAGAATTAAGCCTTTGCTGTCTTCTGGCCTGTTAACGGCACGTTACCGTGCTGGCCCGATACAAATTACACCCGTTTACGGCCCATGTGGGCCCATTTATCCGACGGCCTGAGGCCCACTGAATCTACGGGCCGTTGGAGGCCCGTTTATCCAACGGCCCGTAGGAGGCCCATGGATCCTACGACCCATAGCAGGCTCAAGGTTACCACGGTCCATATATGGCCCATGGTTGTTACGGCCACAAGCAAACCAAGGAAAAAGAAGACTAGGGAAATAAATAAGCTAGAAACTAACGCTGGGCTATTAAGGTGATTGCACAGATTATATCCACTGGGCATCAAAGTTCGCCACCAGTGCAAATGTAGGGAACACCCTATACTATACAAAAATGGCTTGCTATTTTCTTCAGCCGGTCGCAACAAAACAAATTACAACCATAAAACAAAAGGAAGGTTGGCATAAAAGTTAACAGTCCGGCAGATAAATGTACCACCAGAAGTTCAGAAGCTCAGTTCATTTGACTTGACTGTTATGTTTTCATGTTGTACTGTCCGACGGAGCACCATAACCCTCGCCTTCATTTCTCCTAGGCTCCTAAACAACATAGCAAATGTCTGATAGGCTGGTTTCAAAACCATGCATATCTTGACGACATTGAACAATGGCTGTCCTTGTTTCACAAAGGGTCTCTGTTAGGGAATGGACTTGTGTCTGGAGCGCAGATATAACATTGTTTTGAGTTTGCATATCTTGATCATAAGGCAGTTTGGACGAGATTGCCTTAACAACCAACCCAGTATTACGCAGGAACCTGCTTTTGGCACTGCTAGTGGACAGGTATTGACCCACTGCAGCAAGAGGTGACATTGCGGTTATAGTTGCCTCGTCACCTTCAGAAGGTGGCGATTCCACCATTTGTTCCATAGCTTGCTGAAAAGTTGAGTTTTTACATTAGTAGTACCAGAACAGAAGATACTAAGGAGGCAGCAAAACCAAACAAAATAGCTTTGGTCTATATACATAACTTATTCTGGTGAACCCGTGTAAAATATCATTTGTATTTTACTGCAAAGTACATAATAAAAACCAGGTTCCAAACATATGACCATGTACCATGGCTAATTTATTGTCTATTTCTTCACATTGTATTGATAGCTAAGGATAAAGAGACAAAGTTTATAATCCGGTAAGCATAGTATGACATCATTCATATCACAAAACAACTGAGAACAGATAAACATGCAATTGTAACATTGTGTAGACAAGTCCAGCACGGAACTAGATTACAGATCAAGATCAAAGGAACATCACTCCTCTCTTTTAAACCTTGTAAGGTGCAATGATACGCTAAGACAATTGTGTATAAAATTGAAAAGAGTAATAGACATTGGCTGCAAACCGTGCAGTTCAATGCACAAGTCAGAGTAAGTAGTAGTTAAAAGGCATGAGGATTAAGGACTTACAACAGCGGCTTTGACTAGTGTAGTCATGCCCTTCGTCTTGCTAGTGTGACAGTCCTTGAAGATTTCCACAGCATTTGGTTCAGGTACTTTTTGGTCCTTCTAGGCTTTCCTTTGCATTTGGAACAAGTCAATATAGATCTGATAATATGGCAGATGTCCTCATAGGACTTAGTTGCGAGGCCATCATGTCGAGTGGTAGATCGAAGGGGTTAGGTGGACACGAAGCGGACAAGGATTTACCCAGGTTCGACCCCTCTTGGAGAGGTAAAAGCCTACGCCCTGCTTTGGTTGTATTGGTGATGATCTCGATTACAAAGGTGCGCTTGGCAGGCCTAGTTCTCGAGAGGTTGTAGCTTGTCCTGTCTAACCCGAGGCTCCCCTTTATATATAGGTTGAGGCCCGGGGTGTACATTAGAGTCCGAGCCGGAATATGGTCCGTGCCCAAGCCTATCTTGCCTTCCAAGTAAGGAAAGTTCATATGGCGGTTTACAATTGGGCCTAAGCCAGTGCTTCGCAGGCCGGCCCACGGAGTAGGCGGCTTAATCTCCTAGGCGAGTCTCCTGGGCGAGTCTTCTGATAAGCCACGGCCCACCTGGCCTGGCCCTTTTGTAAGTCGCCGCTTCTGTTGACCCGGCCCTGGATGGGCGGGTCATATCCTGGGGTTATATCCCCAACATTAGCCCTCAGGTTGATTTGAGTATGTTCATGTCAAGCTTCTAGACCCTTCTGGATTCTGGCGGGTCTTCCGCTCGTGCCGGCTTAAGATCCGGCTCATCAATGTCTTTCCAGACTTGTCTTTTTTCTTTCCTCTTGAAAATCTTCATGACGTCATCCAGTCAATCGTAACGAATCTTTTATGACGTCATCCATACCTTGAGTGGATCTAACAGGCACGATAATCGAGGCATCTGTTTGGCACTGTAGATCCTTATTTTTCGCGCCTGCCTTTTCCCCTTCTGGTTTCTTTTAAATACCCCCCTCGGGGTCTCATTTTTCAGTTGTTGCTTCGACGTCTTCTTCCACCTCCCGACGCCTGCGCCCTTCGAGGTTCTGCCGCCTTCCGCCTTCAAGCTCGCCGGTCGTCAAGAACTCAGGCCCTCTCCGGCGCATCTCCGACGATCGTCTCCTGCCGCGCGCCGTTGCTGGTCACCGCCGACCAGGTACATACCACCATCCCCCCTAGGTCACCTCTCCATTGCGACCTAGCTCTGCACCTCGGCCACATCGCCATGACCGTCGTAGACCCCCAGTCTAGTCGCTCTGCCTAGGAAAAATGAACCTCTTCACTGGCCACAAACAAATCTCAGATCTGGTGTACCTTCACTTTGGTAGAAAATGCGATCTGACCTAGTTCCTTTCCCAGCATATGAACTCGTCAAGAACTGTATTATTCCCCTTTAAACAGAATATTTAGATCCGAAATTTCCTCCACTTTGTTTGAAAGTTGTTGTTGCAACACTTGTAGAAATTTGCGTGCTCCATTGTAGGATCAGCCACCTCTGTAACTAGGGCGACTTAAATTGTTACGCACCGTAAGATGCTAGCGCTTGTCCTAGTATGATTTCTATGAGCTGAACTCTAAGAATCCTTGCCCTTGTGATGTAGACTGATCACTGTCCCTGTTTTAAATAGCCTAAATGATAAAGCGGCTCATTACTTGTCCTCTTAAGCCGCCCGCCATGTGATGTCCAGTTATAAATCACCTCTGACGTTCTTTTATTCTTTAAATCATATCTAGGCCACTTGAAAACATGTCGAGAAACAAAACCAAGGAACTGAATGTCTGCAACTAGGTCGCTTCCCAGGTCTTAGATATCGTTATGCAGGATTACATAAGCTAGGGACTCTTGTCAGCGATAGAGGCTGCCACCTGCCGGGTTCCAATGGGCGAGTGTCCCCCAACACCCAAAGACGGGGAGGTCGTCATCTTTACTGACCACTTGCTAAGGGGTTTTTCCCCACCCGGCTCAAAATTCTTTAGAGACGTTCTCCACTTTTACGGTCTACACCCACAAGACCTTGGCCCTAATTCCATCGTGAATTTATGCCAATTTCAAGTCATGTGTGAGGTGTATTTACAAGTAGAGCCGTCAGTGACTCTCTTCAGAGAGTTTTTCTACGTCAACAAACAGTGCGAATCTGCAAAGGGCCTTAGCCTGGAGCTTGGAGGAATTTCCTTCCAGAGGCGAAGGGACACTATTTTCCCTGCTGCTCAACTGCCGAGTCATCCAAAGGGTTGGAACAAGACTTGGTTTTACTGTAAGAATACTGCGCCAGAGGGTGAAAATCCTTTGTCGGGCTATCGCACAACCCGGCTCTCTCTTTCGGCGGTTTACCCTGGCTGGCCTACACCCAAGGAACGGGAACAAGTAAGCGGCCTTTGCTCAAAGGTAGGCGTGCTAGTGGCCAATGGGTTGACAGGGATCGACCTAGCACGTTGTTGGATCTCTTGGCGGATAATACCATTGAGCCACCGTCTCAGCTTGATGCATGCCTATAATGGTGAAACGACTGATCCTCAGCGGAGCAGCCCGACCAATTTTACGGAAGTAGAAGCTGATGAAGCAGTAAGATCTCTGATCAAGGTCCCTCCATCAGATAGCGGCAACTTTGAGCTAGCTCCATTTTCTGTGTCTAACCCGCCACTCCCTGTAAGTGTTGAAAATGATGTTTTAACCTTAGCTTTACACGCCCTTCAAGCATATAATCCTTTGATGTTTTTCTTGGCAGGAGAACGATCCTTTCTGGAGTAGACGACCAATGGTGAAGATGACATCTGCTAAGCGTCGTAAGGCTGTGGCGGGTGAAGATCCAAAACAGAAGAAAAGGGCCAAGACCATCTCTAATCTGGAGGCTTCTGAAGAGTCACCCGAGGATGACCCAGCTCTTAATGAATCGCTTCAAGATGATGATTCAGAGGTAAGCTTCCTTCTCTCTGATTAACTTGTTTCCCTTTAACCGTGTTTATACAAATCCAACTATCAATGCTTTTCCTAGGATGACGCAAGTAAGAGCCGGGCCGAAAATGTTGAGGTAATCCATATCTCATCTGATTCTGATATTCATGTTCCCAAGAAGCTGAGAAGAACAGTGAGAAAAGTGCCCTTTTCTCATCCACTTGCTTACTTGGACCCTAATTTCTTAATAAAGAAAACACAGTACGCCGGCTCATCATGACAAGGGGCAGGTGGCGACTCTGGTGCCACGATGGGCGGTTCAGATTCTTCACCAAACCCTCCCAAGCGTGCCAATGAGGTGCCTCACAGTCCAACTCCCTCTTGCCCTCAAGTCGGCTCATTTAAACAGCCTCTTAACTCATCTGATTCAGACTATTAGGAGTAACCATTAACGTCAGAAGACTCGTCAGGATCTCAGTTGGCTCCAATGATTATCAAGCCCGGGTAAGTATGCATGTGATCAGGTCATATTTCTTTGACCAAGTTTTGGATGTATTTCAACATTGCTATACACCTTGTGACTTTGTAGAGCCAAGGCTAAGAAGAAGAAGTCTGGCGAGTCTGGCTCGACATTAGAGCCAGTCGAGGCTCATGTAGAAACTGCCAAGGACCAAACTGAGGAAACTCATGAGGTCTTGGAGCAAGATAACCCGCCACCAGGTGATGGCACGGAGGGTCAAGCAAAGGATATGTCGTGGAATTGTCATGGAAGATGCCCTAGCATGAGGACTTAGGTGTGGAGCCATCGTCACGTAGTTAGCTTGAAGGGGTTAAACAGGACAAAGGACATGGAGAGTTTACCCAAGTTCGGCCCCTCTCAACGAGGTAAAGGCCTACTCCTGCTTTAGGTTGTATTGCTTGGGTCTCTATTACTAGGGAGCGGATACGCTTGACCTAGCTCTCGACTTATGGTTTCTTGCCTTAACCCGCCGCCGGGTCACCCCCTTATATACACGGGTTGATGCCCGGCGGCTTACAGAGTCCCGGCCGGCTCATACACAATGTGTCCGACCCAGTGACCAATACTAAACTTTCCTTAACATACAAGTTAAACATCTGACGGTTTATGCCCATGGGCCTCAAGTCGCCTCCGGGTCTTGGGCCTTCGGTAAGCTTGCTACATGAGCCGCCATCTTCAGCATCTTCTTGGGCCTTCTCATCATGAACCGCCAGTGGTATAACCCGGCCCCTCCTGGGCGGGTTATACCCAATAGTTATATCCCCAACATTAGGCCCCAGGTTGATGTGAACTTGTTCATATCAATCTTCCACACTTAGAAAAAATCCTTCATCGTCAGTCCTTATGAAATCTTATAACCCGCCATGACGTTTGCTCACAGAATTGCACTAACCCGCCATGATGTCATCTCGCATTAATATCACACAAGGCCCAAATCTCACCCTCCTCGATTCACTGCCTTATAAATAGGGGCAGGGGTCCTTTTCATTTTCCCCCCCTTGCCTCCTCATCTTCATCCTCTTCTTCACCACGCCACACGCGCCCGAGCTCCGCTGCCGTCGACCTCGCGAGCTGCTTCCACTCCGGCCGCTGCATCGACCTGAACGCACCAGAGCACCGCCGCGTGCCATCGCTGTCCAACTGCCCCGGTAAGCTCCCCTCTTTTCCTCACCGCAGATCTCCATTAGGGTTTGCTCGAGCTCTTCAGTTCATTTTGGTTCATCTTCATTCCTCCCTAGACCGTGTAATTCTTGATCTAAATATAGCTCCAATCCTGTGCGGTAGCAGTTTAGCACTCATTTTTAACATCTGAACGCCTCCCCTCCATAGGAGATCTCATCTGAGCACGCGAGCTGTCCTGCTACCGCCACTCAAGGTTTAAAATTTTCTTCATTATCTGAACTGCTGTAGATCCAAAATTATAACACCGATCTGTGAAAACTGTTTGTCCAACACTTAGTAATCTTTCACTCATAGATCTGAAAACTGATAGCTATGTAGGCAGCTTAATTGATAAACCATAACCCTCCAGGTACCATTAGTCCCCTCTTAAGCCGCCAACAGATGGCTCTGCATTTCAACACTATCCTCCGGCTTAACACACTGCATGTTTATGGGTTTTACCTTTGAACCAATGACCGGCTTAATAACATAATCTCAAACTGGCAATATTTCCTTTCCAGATCTTCATCATCAACAATGACTAAGACCTTCACTTCATGCCATTGGGCTGCGTCCCGGGTTACTGAGGAAGACTTGAACAATTTTTTTCAGATTGGCGTCTTAGCCAAAAAAGATGACATCCATTGGAGGGTCCCAGGCACTGAAAATCCTCCTGAGCCCAAAGAAGGCAAAATAATCGTTTTTACTGATCATATGATCCGGGGGTTTACCCCGCCCGGTTCAAAATTCTTCTGAGACGTGCTACACTTTTTCTAGCTCCATCCTCAGGATATTGGGCCCGATTCTGTCTCCAACATCTGCAACTTCCAAGTTTTTTGCGAAGTTTATCTTCAACAAGAGCCCACTGTCGAACTATTCAGGGAATTCTATTACTTGAACCGGCAGACCGAATTCACAGACGGACCCAGCTTGGAGCTAGGCGGAATTTCAATTCAGAAATGGAAAGAAGCCACCTTCCCATATGCCAAACTGCCCAGTCATCCTAAAGACTGGAACCAGACTTGGTTCTATTGCCAAGATACATCTCCAGAAGGTGAAAACCCCTTGCCGGGTTACCGTGAACACCGGCTTAGCAACACACATCCACTCCCAGAACGGATCAGCACAAAGGAACGGGCCAAGTTTGCGCCCATATTTTCAAAGATTAGAGCCTTCATGGCTAACGGCTTAACCGGCATCGACCTTGTTCGGTGCTGGGTCGGCTGGAGAATTCTGCCGTTAAGCCGCCGCCCTGGTTTAATGTGCAAGTACACCGGCGACTTAAAAGATCCACAACGCCACTGCGAGATCCAATTGACTGATGAAGATATCAATGAGTCGACCAAGGCTTTATTGAACGAAAGCTTGGCAGCTTGCAGCAAAACCGGACTCAATCCTTTCTGCACCCTCAACAAACCGCCAGCTATAAGTTTTGTATATAATCTTTCAGTTAATCATGTTTTCATAAAAACTGCCCTCATACTCATCTGACTTCCACAGGCCGATTCCCCTTTCTGGAAGAAGAAGCTGCAGGAAAAACCGGCCAAGAAGACCCGGACAAAGACCAAGGCTACCAAAAAACCTGCCAAGAAGAAGACCGACCCCTCCAAGTTACTTAACTTGGATGACAATGATGATGATGATGAGTCGGAGGTAGAACTTGATTCTCTTGGCTCATTTTTTGTACATCTCATTGACAACGATTATTATCAGGATGACGCGAAAGCCAGCCGTGCGGGCGATGAAGAGGTAATTGTTCTTTCCTCTGGCTCAGAACCTCTGCCAAAACAGAAATCTCGACAAGCAAGCCGGAAAGTAAGGTTTTCTCATCCTTTAGCTCATTTGGATCCCAACTTTATTTTGAAGACACAGCAACATGAAGCTCGCCGCACAACCCGAAACAGCGGAGGCGGGATCCTTTCCTCCGGCTTACCGAACACACCAGCCCCTCGCAAACGTCGTCCAGAGGTCTCACCAATTTCCGACTTAGCTTATCCCAAGGCTGGTCTTTTTCGACAACCTCTTAATCCTTCCGACTCAAATTATCAGGGAACATCTCATTCCTCCTCTGGCGATTCAACGGGAACTCACACCCAGTCTTCAAGACTGTGCCTGGGTAATGTTAAATCTCTGCTTTCCATCATATACTCAATTGCTGTGTTAACCTCGTCTTGTGCTGCATTTACAGAGCTATGGCAAAGCCCAGAAAGAAGTTGAAGGTGACAAAAACAACCGAAAATCCTTCTGAACCGGAGAAACAGTCAGTAGAAACTTCCCTCCATGCCACTGAAGCCACCGTTAATGAACCGCTACTGGAAGAACACAACATCACCATTGATCATATGGATGTTGACCCAGCCACCACCAAGCCGCCAAGTTCCATCAAGCCTACTGAAGAAAAGGCTGATGATGTTGTCATTACTGGGCTTGGTTATACAGCGCCAGGCAATCCCACTGTCTTGTCAAAACACAGTGCCAAGGAAGAAATATCTGTTGCTGACAAAGGCAAGTGGTCAGTGAATTTAGAGAGCTATGCTCACTATAGTGCTCAAGAGATCCCCTCTGGGTACTTGAACCGTCTGCACACAAGCCGTGACTTCGAGGCCGGCCTAGTAAATCTCATGAAGGAACGTTTTGAGGTAAACGCTAGCCTTCTTCATATAAACATACTTTACCAGCCGCCAACTGGACATGATAGAATTGAATGTACTGTAGACTTTAGATAGCCTTATAGATCTAATCAAGTAGCCCCCAAGGGCCGGCTTACACTTTCAAGATAAACCGGAACTTCAAATAGTAATGATTCAATTTTGCACCTGTAGCCCCCAAGGGCCGGCTTAAACTGTTAAGATTAGCCGGGTCTCATTACCATAGTTGTCAATAAAATCCCAGTATATAGCCCCCATGAATCGGCTATAGACACAATAGCGTAGCCGAGTCATCATGAACTTGTCTTTGAACAGAGCAATGTGCATTAGCCCCCAAGTGCCAAGTGAAATACTTGTATTGTGCTTGGGACTTTAAACAAAATGGCTGTAATAGCACCTGTCGTTTGCATACTGCAGGCTGAACCCAATGCAAAATAATTCCAAGTCACCGACCTTCAAGAAAATATCAAGTCTCAACAATCTGAAACCGCCAAGGCCAAATCAGAACTGACAACCGCCTTGGAAGAAATGGAGAAGTTGAAAAAGGACTTCAAGGCTGACAGGACAAACTGGGAGTCTGACAAAGCAGCTCTGTTGAAAAGAGCGGAAGAAGCAGAGGCGGCCCTTAAGCCGGTGACTGAAGAGCTTTTCGGTTTAAAACATCAAATTAACACCATGACCGCCGCTGTCTTTGGTAAGTAACAGTATTCCAATCTATTACCATACATGTAGTTGAATAATCATTCATCCGACTTATCAATTTGTTTGCTAATGCAGGCTCCAGAATCGCCCATCTTGGTGCAGACATGCGTATGAAGCTGAAAGCCGCCTATACTCTTATCGAACAATTGCATACTAGCGTGCAACGAGCTATCTCTGCAGCTTATCATAGAAAACAACCACCAACTCTTATCAAAGACACTCTGGAAAAGCTGTCTGTCTTGCCCCAAAGAGTAGAGGATCTAAAGCTATCAACTGCTAGAGCCGGTGCCATCACTGCGCTAACCCGGGCCAAGGCGTGGCAAGTAGATCTGGACCCAGAAGACTTGGCCAATGGCTACCCAAGCGTAAAGGAGGACGGGTCCCCCTTCAGTACTGAGGACTTTGCGGCAATAGCAAGAGAAATGCGCCCTCTAGCAAGCAAACTGGCTGAAGATACGGACCTATCTCATTACCAGGCGGCTTATAATGCTGATAACAAGAAAGTGAAGGCGCCGGTTCATGACTCCCAGCAGCTTATTCCGCCAACCGGTAAGCACACCTTTGCTCCTGATATTGACCCATCAACACTTATTGATGACGAAGCTGTGTTCAAAGCTTTGACTGGGATCAATTGGGCCACCTCTGAATTCCAGCCAATGGGTGACGAAGAAGAAGATGAACCGGTGCAAGATGACCCGGAATCCTCTACTCGCCAAGGTCAAGATCATTAATCCAAAGGCCGGCTTAATCTGCCCGTTGGACTACCTTATGCCTCAAAACACTTATTCTTTTGGGTCGTTCAGTTCCTTGTAATAGGCTAGCTTGAAAACAGTGATCTACCATGCCATCGTGCATGTTGATTTGCATAACACGTATGAGCCATTTTGATCTTATCTGACGATCCACCGTTTATGCTCGTAATCATTGTCATCTTTGCTGATCATGTTGTCTTAACCCCTGCATACAAACAGAGAACAAGTGCCTGTGATATTTATTCATACTGCCGGCTTACAACGCCGCATGTAATAAGGGTAACAGCCCAAAGCCTCAGAGCGCAGCGCTCTGTGTAATTTTATTCATACTGCCGGCTTACAACGCCATAGACAGCAAAGGGTATCATCCCAAAAACTTAAAAGTATAGAACTCCAAGCATATAATCATCACACACTGGCGACTTATCGTCCAAAGCCAGGCCGGGTTATCAAAGCACCGGATATTTTCAAATATGAATCATACGATCAAGGCAACATGGCCCGAATCAACTTTCAACCATATATCAATATGGTATAAACAGAAATCACCAAAAAGATTCCAATTCAATATAAACCAGAAAAACAAGGCATTCAAAGGCTGCCAAGCCTCAACATTAATTGCTATTCAAGGGCTGCACAGCCACTGAGTTACTCCTTAATTCAAACCTGTAAGCCGGGCCTCACATAACCAATCGCCGTTTTAACTTTGACAAGTTCAGGGTCTTTACAAGATTAACTGTCAAGAGTACGGCGAGTCATTCCAGGATTACCTGGTCGGAGTGGCAAGCATACAAAGGTAGGATAACCCGGATTTTTGGTGAATACACCTGGCGTCCAAGCCCATTACAAGGGTCAACAAAGCTCTGTTCATTTAACAAGGAGCCCCCAAGTAATATTCCGATCCAGGCGTACAAGCCAGACCTATAGGGTAGTCATAGCTATGCTGAATGAGCAGGAAGCCCCCCAAATATTTTGCAATCAAGGCGTACAAGCCGGATCAAAAGGGTAATCATAGCTATGCTTAATGAGCAGGAAGCCCCCCAGTGACCTTATGAAGTGACAATAAAGACTTAGATTCTCAGAAATGAAACGACAGAGGCCCTGAATCATCAGGGATGCCGGCTTTATTATACTAATCATAATATATACATTAGCAAAAGTATGTACATCACAAGAGCCGGTGGCTCAGGTGTAATAAGGCCAAAGATGAGCAATATTCCACGGCCGGTGGGTCTCCTCCTCCGACGCGCGTGAGTCCTTGTGGATTCAAACATCGATAAGGTAGTATGACCCGTTGTTCAGATTTTTACTGACCACAAAGGGCCCTTCCCAAGGTGGGGATAGCTTGTGCATATCAGTTTGATCCTGGATGAGCCAGAGCACCAAATCTCCTTCTTGAAAAGTCCTGGTTTTAACCCGGCGGCTGTGATAACGACGCAGATCTTGCTGGTAAATCGCTGAATGAGCCACCGCAAGGTCACGCTCCTCATCCAAAAGGTCAATAGCATCCTGACGTGCTTTCTCATTATCAGCTTCAACATAAGCCGCCACGCGGGGCGAGTCGTGACGTATGTCACTAGGGAGAACCGCTTCTGCTCCGTAAACCATGAAGAAAGGCGTGTATCCCATAGATCTGTTGGGGGTGGTATTGATACTCCAAAGCACTGAGGGCAATTTGTCCACCCAACAACCCGGCATCCTCTGCAAAGGGACCATAAGCCGGGATTTGATACCTCTCAAGATTTCTTGATTGGCTCTTTTAGCTTGACCATTATACTGGGGGTGAGCCACCGATGACACATCAAGCCAGATATGCTCTTGCTGACAGAATTCTTTCATTGCACCCTTAGACAGATTAGTACCATTATCAGTAATGATACTATGAGGGTATCCAAAATGAAAGATCACCTTTTTAATGAACTGAACCGCCGTTGCTGCATCACATTTGCTGAACGGCTCAGCCTCAACCCATTTTGTAAACTTGTCAACAGTTACCAGGAGGTGAGTCTTTTTGTCCTTGGACCTTTTAAAAGGCCCAACCATATCCAGTCCCCAGACTACAAACGGCCAAGTAATTGGAATCATCCGCAATTCTTGAGCCAGCACATGAGCTCGTCTTGAAAATTTCTGACAGCCGTCGCATTTATTGAGCAGATCTTTCGCATCAGCATGAGCCGTCAGCCAATAAAACCCATGACGAAAAGCTTTAGCAATGAGAGACTTAGAGCCGACATGATGGCCGCAATCTCCTTCATGAATTTCTCTTAAAATTTCAGGCCCTCCTCAGGAGAAATGCATCGTTGAAACACCCCTGTAACACTGCGTCGGTGTAACTCACCATTGACAATAGTCATTGACTTAGACCTCCGGGTTACTTGCCTGGCCAGAGTTTCATCATCAGGTAACTCGCCCCGGGTCATATAAGCTAAATATGGAACAGTCCAATCAGGAATAACATAGAGAGCCGCCACCAACTGTGCCTCCGGGTCAGGAATTGCAAGATCCTCCTCCGTAGGCAATTTAACTGATGGATTATGCAAAATATCGAGGAAATCATTAGGGGGCACCGGCTTACGCTGAGACCCCAGCCGGCTTAAAGCATCAGCGGCCTTGTTTTTCCTGCGATCGACATGCTCCACTTGATAACCCTTAAAATGACCAGCAATTGCAGCAACTTCTCTGCGATAAGCCGCCATGAGTGGATCCTTGGAATCCCAAGTCCCTGAAACTTGTTGAGCCACTAAGTTTGAGTCGCCAAAACACCTCACCCGGCTTAGATTCATCTCTTTAGCCATTCGAAGACCATGGAGCAAAGCTTCATACTCAGCTGCATTGTTAGTACAAGGGAACATCAACCTCAAAACATAACAAAATTTATCACCTCGTGGGGAAGTCAAAACAACTCCAGCCCCCGAGCCTTCCAATTGCCTGGATCCATCAAAGTGAATAGTCTAATATGTGGTATCCGGTTTGTACTCAGGCATCTGCAGCTCTGTCCAATCATTGATGAAATCCACAAGTGCTTGGGACTTGATAGCCGTCCTAGGCATATACTTCAAACCATGAGGTCCGAGCTCAATAGCCCACTTGGCTACCCGACCTGTGGCTTCTCTGTTTTGAATAATATCCCCCAAGGGAGCAGAACTAACCACAATGATGGGATGACCGAGGAAATACTGCTTCAACTTGCGGCTAGCCATGAACACACCGTAAACCAATTTCTGCCAATGTGGGTATCTCTGCTTAGATTCAATGAGCACCTCACTGACATAACAAACCGGCCTGTGAACCGGATACTCCTTGCCTGACTCTTTCCTTTCAACCACAACTGCCACATTGACAGCTGTTTGCAGCCACATATAAAAGCAAGGGCTCCTTCTCAATAGGAGTTGCAAGAACCGGCAGTTTAGCCAGCTGTCTCTTAAGTGCTTCAAATACCTCATTGGTAGCATCACTCCAGACAAAGCTATCTGTCTTCTTCATCATTTGATACAAAGGGATAGCCTTCTCTCCAAGGTGGCTTATGAACCGGCTCAAAGCTGCAATACGACCTGCCAACCGCTGGACGTCATTGATACATGCCGGCTTAGCCAAAGAAGTGATAGCCTTGATTTTCCCCGGGTCAGCTTCAATGCCTCTCTCAGAAACCAGGAAACCCAATAGTTTACCCGCTGGCACGCCGAAGACACACTTGGCCGGGTTAAGCATCATTTTATAGACCTGAAGATTGTAAAAGGTTTCTTTCAAATCATCTATCAAAGTCTCCTTCTTCTTGGATTTCACAACAATATCATCCACATAGGCGTGAACATTGCGTCCAATCTGGTCATGGAGGCAATTCTGAACACACCGTTGGTAAGTCGCCTGGGCACTCTTGAGCCCAAAGGGCATAGACACATAGCAGAAGGCTCCAAAGGGAGTGATGAAAGTTGTCTTCTCCTGGTCCTTAACTGCCATCTTGATCTGATGATAACCAGAGTAAGCATCCAAAAAGCTCAAACACTCACAACCCGCCGTAGCATCAATAATCTGATCAATACGAGGGAGAGCAAAAGGGTCAGCCGGACAGGCCTTATTAAGGTCTGTATAATCCACACACATACGCTAAGTGCTGTTTTTCTTAAGCACCAGCACCGGGTTAGCTAACCACTCCGGATGAAAAACCTCAATGATGAATCTAGCAGCCAAGAGCCGGGCCACTTCTTCACCAACTGCCTTGCGCCTCTCTTCATTGAAACGACGAAGAAACTGCTTGACCGGTTTAAATTTTGGATCAACATTAAGAGTGTGCTCAGCGAGTTCTCTTGGTACACCTGGCATGTCAGAAGGTTTCCATGCAAAGATGTCCCGGTTCTCACGGATGAACTCGATGAGCGCGCTTTCCTATTTTAGATCCATATTAGCACTGATACTGAACTGCTTGGATGAGTCGCCAGGAACAAAATCGACCAACTTAGTGTCATCTGCCGACTTAAACTTCAACATGGGGTCATTCTCTGTAGTGGGCTTCTTCAAAGGTGTCATATCCGCCGGGTCAACATTATCTTTATAAAACTTCAACTCCTCAGCGGCACAGGCCGACTCAGCATACACAGCATCACCCTCTTCACAATCCAGAGCAATCTTCCTATCACCATGCACCGTGATGGTGCCCTTATGACCCGGCATTTTAAGCTGCAAATAAATATAACAAGGCCGTGCCATGAATTTGGCGTAAGCCGGCCACCCGAATAAAGCGTGATACAGGCTTTTGATCTTGACCACCTCAAAGGTCAATTTCTCACCTCTGGAATCATGGTCATCTCCAAAGGCTACCTCCAGGGTTATCTTACCCACTGGATACGCTGACTTACCAGGCACCACCCCATGAAAAACAGTAGAAGATGTCTTAAGATCTTTGTCAGTCAAATTCATACGATGAAAAGTATCATAGTAAAGGATATTGATACTACTGCCCCCATCCATGAGCACCTTTGTAAGCTTATATCCTCCTACCTGAGGAGCCACCACCAATGCCAATTGACCCGGATTGTCAACCCGGGGCGGGTGATCCTCACGGCTCCATACGATAGGTTGCTCAGACCACCTCAAGTAACGAGGTACTGCCGGCTCAACTGAGTTCACCGCCCGCTTATGGATTTTCTGATCTCGTTTGCACAGACTTGTGGTGAACACATGATATTGACCACTGTTCAATTGCTTTGGATTACTTTGATAACCAGACTACTGCTGCTGATTTCCTTGGCCAGATTGTTGATTAAAACCGCCCTGATTGCCTTGACCCTGAAAACTAGAACTTGAACCGCCACCTCCAAATCCAGGTTCATGAGGGCCGGACCCTGAACTGCCATGTGGGCCATGATTATTCTGGAAAAAATTAGAGTTCCTATATTCCCTCATGATGAAGCAATCCTTCCACAGATGACTGGCCGGCTTTTCCTAAGTTCCGTGCTTTGGGCAGGGCTGATTCATCATGGCCTCAAGATTGAACTTCGGCCCTCCAAACCGGGGTGCTGACGCTTTCCCCTTACGACGCCGGTTATTACCCTGCGCATTGGTGTTAGCCACAAAGTCTAAACCGCCGTCAGCCTTGTGCTTACCATTGCCTCCTTGACCCGCCATGTTATGCTGTCCCTTTGTATTGCCACTCTTTTTCCCTTTACCAGCTTTCTCCTCCTCAGACTCAGGGTCTTTAGTGCTATCAGAGTTGGCATATTTGACGAGAGCCGCCATGAGCTCCCCCATATCATTGCAATTGCGCTTAAGCCGCCCCAATTTTTGCTTAAGGGGAAGAAAACGACAATTCTTTTCCAATATCAGGACTGCTAAACCGGCATTCATACTGTCCGACGAGTGTATAATAGTTGAGATCCGGCGCACCCAACTGGTTGTTGACTCACTTTCACCTTGGACGCAAGAGTCCAAATCCAGAATCGACATAGGCTGCTTGCACGTGTCTTTAAAATTTTGGATAAAACACGCTTTCAACTCTGCCCACGATCTGATGGAGTTAGCGGGCAGCCCTTTTAACCAAGTACGAGCCGGCCCATCCAACATCATGGTGAAATACTTGGCACATGCAGCATCACTAACATCCAACATCTCCATAGCCATCTCATAGCTTTCAATCCAAGCCTCCGGGGGTTGATCCGCCATGTAGTTAGGCACCTTACAGGGGCCCTTGAAATCCTTAGGCAAGCGCTCGTTGCGTAGAGTCGGCACTAAACATGGCACGCCCAAGGTTCTAGAAGTCACCCCTGTCTCCACAGACGCTGTCAGATAAACCGGAGGTTGCTGTTGAGCTGCCAACTGAACCGCCAGCTCAGCCTCACGCCGCGCCCTGCCCTGGTCCATCAAAGCCTGAGCATCATTATCAGCACGTGGCGGGTCAGGCCTACGAGGCTGATTACGGTGCCGCTCACTGCTCGATACGGCCGGTTCATCAATGTGTCTGCTATAACTCCGACTTGGACGCGGGGTCGAGTGAATCCGTTCACGACTGTATGAATAAGCCGCCTGTTGAGCCCCAGCCGTCTAAAGAAGTTCTCCGGCTCACCATATTTCCATCGCCGCCGGTGACTCATCTTGAACTGGGAGAGCCGCCAATCGAGTAGCCGCAGCTATCATGTTATGCAGAGGATTAGAGTAATGACCCAGGGGCGTCGGAACATGCTGAGGAGGGGTCAGATTCAAACATGGGGGGTCTGCAGTACGTGGCTGAACCGGTGCTCCAGCCGCCGGCGCCTCAACGGTCTGATACACCACAGGCGGGTTACTGGTTCCTGCCCCAGGCGTGTTGAAAAGGTTTCTCGCATCGTAAACCGGGGGTAAACGACTCCCATGCCTTCTGTTAAAGACATCGTTTGATGCGTCCCGGTCCAAGCTCAAGCGAAGATTTTCTGCTTTAAGCCGTTCTGCCTCCCTCTCCAAGGCGGCTCGCTCCGTCACCATCCGGGTGTTCTCAGCGTTCAGATCCTCCTTTGCTTGAGCTATTTCATCATGCAACTTTGCAACGTCCACATTATGTTGTGTTTGGTTTGCCGGGGTCACCTTCGCCGTCAACAACTTTGCCAAAGCCTCCAACAGCTCAGATAAAACTTGAGCTGGCGGGCGCACAAGGCCTCCTGCCCCAGCTGCCGTTGCCTTTGCTGAACCGGAGATCAATGCCGCCGCAGTTGAAGAATTCTGCCCTGGCCGTGTACCGGCCATGAAGATTGTAACCCGGTTTGGCGGCTCATAGGGGTTCGGAATACTGTCGCCAATGGAGCAGCCCCCAAGCCCACCATCCTGAACTTGATACATGGAGTTGGTCTCATCGGATGAGGACTCATCGCCTGAATAGACGGCCGTCTCACCACTGGACTCAGATCCCCCTTCCAGATCTACTCCTTGAGTAAATCCCACAAAGACATGCTTCGGGGCGGCTTGAACCTTGGCGGGTCGTGCGCGCTGAGCCGTCTCGACGATGTCGGCGCAGGTGTCCGGCTCAGCTTCCGACTCACCAATCTTGCCGATGAAGACATGAATTCCGCTGAAGGGGACCCGGTACCCGTACTCGATTGAGCCGGCCTCGGGGCCCCAGCCCGCGTCGTCGATGTAGAGCTTGCCGCGATGACTTTTAGTCATCCGGCCCACAGTGTATCCCTTGAGCCCTGCGAAGCTGCCCTTCAAGAACTCGAAACCACCATGCGCTGGCCCCATGGTGGGCGCCAACTGTCGTGGAATTGTCACGGCAGATGCCCTAGCATGAGGACTTAGGTGTGGAGCCATCGTCACGTAGTTAGCTTGAAGGGGTTAAATGGGACAAAGGACACGAAGAGTTTACCCAGGTTCGGCCCCTCTCAACGAGGTAAAGGCTTACTCCTGCTTTAGGTTGTATTGCTTGGGTCTCGATTACTAGGGAGGGGATACGCTTGACCTAGCTCTCGACTTATGGTTTCTTGCCTTAACCCGCCGCCGGGTCACCCCCTTATATACACGGGTTCATGCCCGGCGGCTTACAGAGTCCTGGCCGGCTCATACACAATGTGTCCGGCCTGGTGACCAATACTAAACTTTCCTTAACATACAAGTTAAACATCTGGCGGTTTATGCCCATGGGCCTCAAGTCGCCTCCGGGTCTTGGGCCTTCGGTAAGCTTGCTACATGAGCCGCCATCTTCAGCATCTTCTTGGGCCTTCTCATCATGAACCACCAGTAGTATAATCTGGCCCCTCCTGGGCGGGTTATACCCAATAGTTATATCCCCAACAGGATGTCAACAATCAGTCGGAGGTTAACCCGTCCTCTCCTGCTTGTGAGCTGAAGTAAAAAATAGTGGCTGACGAAGCAACAACATCTCCTCCCCAGGACGACCTTACCATTACCAGAACTGAGTTCAAGGCTCCTGAGTCGTCACAAACTTTGGCGAAAGTGGTATCTAAGGGCGAGTCACAAGCTTCAATCAAAGGGAAAGAGAAACTGGAGCTATCAGACTTGGAGGGGCTGAATGCCGCAGAGCTGCATGAGACATTTTTTACTCGGCTGTCTGAGAGCCGGAATATGGAAGCCAACATGGTCAACATGCTTATATGAAACTATGAGGTATGTCTTGAGCCTTGAGAATTTACCACTTAGATATTTATATCCGTGATAGCCGCCCAAACCTGGATACGAATAAGACACTGCTGATTTGTATGCAGAGTTGTAATAGCATAGTTGTTAGACATATAGTAGGCCCCAAGGGCCGGCTTGCTTCTTCAGAAGTAGCCAGGTCTTTGTAATATTTGAAAATTGCTTGTGTAGCCCCCAAGAGCCGGCTAGCTTCTTAGAACCAGCCGGGTCTTGAAGTAACCTTTTCCTTCTGAGCTCTTACAAAAGAGCATTGTGATAGTCGCCAATGGCCGGTTCATCATGGCAATGTGGGCCGGCTCTTATTATTAGATAAATAAGATTTCGAAAGTGCATTAGCCCCCAAGTGCCATGTAGAGTACTGGTAGTCTGCTTGGGACTTTCACATTGTTTTACTCCGTGTAATTTCTGTGTGTACAGGAGCTGCTGTCTGAAGCACAAGGCAAGTTAACCAGCTGCCAAGCAACCCTGAAAGTTGAGCAAAAGTGACGAGCAGATGCCGAATCAATCGCTGCTGACCGAGAGAAAGCAGTGTACGTGGTGGATGAAAAACTTAAGTCCCAGCTTGCGGAACATGAAAAAGAGAAAAAAAATCTCTTATAAAACTTGCACAGGACGCAGAAGGGCGGCTCAAATCCGTAACTGAAGAGCTCTCCAGCTTGAAGAAGCATATTTTTCAGATGACTCAAGCTGTTTTTGGTAAGTCGCCAAGTTCTTTTTCCTTGTGATGTTTAGAATGATATGTCAATAGTGAAAAACTGACTTAAACGTTCTCGTCTTTGAAGGCAAGAAAAGTATGAGCCTGAAGAAAGAGCCTCTTGTGCAGTTGAAGGTGGCTTATACCTTACTTGAGCAGTTGTACACTGGAAGTCTGCGTACCATCCGCCATATAGTGGGTGCAGCCGATATGCCAAAGACGATCAAGGAGACACTCAATCTTCTGTCAACATTGCCGAGTCAAGTGAAAGAACTGAAAAGGTCATCAGCTCGCACAGCCGCCATGTATGCACTCACCCGGGCCAAGGCACACAATGAAGACATGGACGTAGCTGAATTGGCTGACGGCTTTCCAGAGTTCAATTTTGATGGTAAAAATTTTACCAGGGATGATTACACCCGCCTGCGGAAGGAGACCCGGTCCGTGGCAACCAAACTTGCACATGAAGTAAATTTGGATAGGTACCAGGCGGGTTTTGACACGGCGGGTAAACGCATAGAACAAGCCAGCTTCAAGATAGTCAATCTGATTCCTGCCGGACATAAGGACTGCTTTTCCCCTGATGTTGAACCCTCCGAACTTATTGAAGAGGGTGGTTTCTTTGAGGCTTTGTCAACCATTGATTGGGATGCTGATGATGTTCAGATCACCGAAGCAGCGAAGACGGCGCAGGGTGATGAGGAGGCGGCTCAAAAGTAGATTGACTTGGCAGATAAAGCTGCTGTTGGCGCAAGCTCAAAATGGAAATACTGCTTTATATTTTGAGAGCCCTCCTGTGGCTATGTAATAGGGTAGTAAAAAACCTTTGGATGTGCCATCGTGCACAATTCCGACGTCTGTTGAACGTGATGGGGTTAACCCACCCGATTGCCTTTGTTTAAAGGGTTCTGATTCGAATGAAAATCCTTTGGCGACAAAGGGCGACTTAGGACCGATGCCTTAAATTCCTGTGACAGGGGTATATGAACCAGATGTGTTAAATGCACATAATGGCGACTTAACCCAGAATAAGGTAACTTGTAAATGTTTACGATGTAACCGGTGTAGAAGGAACCGGGGCTCATGGCCGATAAACATTAAAGATAACCTATAATAGAAAATCACAAAAAAATTAATATGTTAAGTCGGCTTTTGAGGCTCGACAGACTTTGCTTTCGGGGCTTAAGTCTCACTTCAAAGAAGCGTATGGCGTGATAGCCCTTGGAGTATCCTCGCTACTGTAAACCGGCTCTCACATGACATAATTGACGTTTGAACTTTGCGAGGTCAGGGTCGCCATAGCGAGTAACCCGGCAAGAGTACAGCGGGTCATCTGATCGGAGAAGCAGCAAATAAACAGGCGGGTTTAACCAAGATGGGGTGGCGTTTTCATGCCGGTCAAAAGGGTGAGATAGCTAAACTCGTGGAGTTGGAAGCCCCCAAGTGACCTATGATCAGAAAAAAGCTAAAGACTCATGCACAGAGATTGAGATGAAACGACAGAGACCCCGAGTTTCGGAGGTGCCGGCTTTATTTATTGATCATAATAGTATATATACACATAGGTATGTACAAAGAGAACCTGAGACAGAGCTCTAGGTGTAATAAGGCCTTAGGTAAGCTATGTTCCAAGGCCTGGTGGTCTCCTCCTCGGATGTACGAGATTCCTTGTCAGGACGGAGATCGACCAAGTAGTAAGATCCGTTGTGAAGGTTCTTACTGACGATGAAGGGCCCTTCCCAAGGGGGTGAAAGCTATGCAGATTGGACTGATCCTGAATCAGCCGGAGCACTAAGTCGCCCTCCTGGAAAGTGCGGCTGCGAACTCTACGGCTATGATAGCGGCGTAGGTCTTGTTGGTATATGGCAGAGCGGGCTGCGGCTAAATAACGCTCCTCCTCCAGTGCATCCAAAGAATCTTGACGAGCTTGTTCGTTGTCATCTTCAATGTGTGCCATAACCCGGGGCGAGTCATGACGTATGTCACTAGGTAAAACGGCTTCTGCGCCATAAACCATAAAGAAAGGCGTAAAGCATGTTGATCTGTTGGGGGTGGTCCATATGCTCCATAAGACAGAGGGAAGCTCCTCAACCCAACAACCCGGCATGCGCTGGAGAGGAACCAGAAGCCAAGGCTTGATACCTCTTAAAATCTCTTGATTAGCACGCTCGGCTTGACCATTGGATTGAGGGTGCGCAACAGACACCACATCGAGCCGGATGTGCTCTCTTTGACAGAACTGCTCCATAGCTCCCTTGGAGAGGTTTGTACCATTGTCAGTAATGATGCTGTGTGGAAAGCCAAATCAGAAAATTAACTTCTTGAGGAACTTGACCGGCGTAGCTGCATCACAATTGCTGATAGGTTCCGCTTCAATCCACTTGGTAAACTTATTGACAGCGACCAAGAGGTGAGTCTTTTTATCTTGGGACGGCTTAAATGGACCAACCATATCAAGCCCCCAGACCGCAAAGGGTCAAGTGATTGGAATCATCCTGAGTTCTTGAGCCGGCACGTGAGCCTGTCGTGCAAACTTCTGACATTTATCACACTTTTTGACTATGTCCTCAGCGTCAGCATGAGCTGTGAGCCTGAAAAAACCATGATGAAAAGCCTTTGCCACCAAGGACTTTGAGCCGGCATGGTGGCCACAGTCGCCAGAGTGGATCTCATTGAGTATCTCACGGTCTTCCTCAGGTGAAACACAACGTTGAAAAACTCCTGTGATGCTTCTCCTGTGTAACTCGCCGTTGACGATGGTCATGGATTTAGAACGCCTGACAATCAGGTGAGCTGTAAGCTCATCATCAGGCAGGACACCATGGGATGAGTAATCCAAGTAAGGGACTGTCCAATCTAGAATAGCATGTAGAGCCGCCACGAGTTGAGCCTCCGGGTCAGGAATAGCAAGATCCTCTTCCGATGGCAATTTGACCGACGGGTTATGGAGGACATCGAGAAAAGCATTAGGAGGAACCGGCTTGCACTGTGAACCTAGGCGTGACAAAGCATCAGCCGCCTCATCCTGTTGTCGATCGATATGATGTACCTGATATCCTTTGAAGTGACCAGCAACGTTGGTGACTGCTTGTCGATAAGCCGCCATGAGGGGATCTTTTGAGTCCCAAGTGCCAGAAACTTGTTGAGCCACCAGGTCTAAGTCGCCCAAACACCTGACTCGGCTGAGGTTCATCTCCTTAGCAATACGGAGGCCATGAAGAAGGGCCTCGTACTCAGCTGCATTGTTAGTACAAGGAAACATGATTCTCAACACATAACAAAATTTGTCACCTTGAGGGGAAGATAAGACGACTCCAGCCCCCGAACCCTCAAGCTAACTGGATCCGTCAAAGTGTGTAGTCCAATACGTATTGTCTGGTCTCTCCTCAAGTGCCTGGAGTTCAATCCAATCGTTGATGAAGTCCACCAGTGCTTGAGATTTGATGGCCGTGCGAGGTACATACTTGAGGTTATGTGGACCTAGCTCAATAGCCCACTTGGCTATCCGGCCTGACGCTTCCCTGTTGTGGATGATATCACCTAAGGGAGCCAAGCTAACCACTGTGATATGATGTTCCAAGAAGTAATGCCTCAACTTCCGACTTGCCATAAACACGCCAAAAACCAGTTTCTGCCAGTGAGGGTAACGTTGCTTGGATTCTGTTAAGACCTCACTGACATAATATACTGGCCTCTGAACTGGGTACTCTTTACCCGCCTCCTTCCTTTCCACCACAACTGCTACGCTGACTTCTTTGTTATTAGCAGCAATGTACAGGAGCATAGGCTCTTTACTGATTGGAGCAGCAAGGACAGGCGGCTCAGCCAATTGCTTCTTGAGAGCCTCAAAGGCATCGTCTGCAGCAGTACTCCACTGGAAGTTATCTATTTTCTTCAGCATCTGATAGAGAGGGATTGCTTTCTCACCGAGGCAGCTTATGAACCGACTCAAGGCGGCAATGCGACACGCCAGGCGCTGAACGTCATTGAGATTCTTTGGCTTAGCTAGCGAGGTGATCGCCTTGATCTTCTCTGGGTTGGCTTCAATGCCACGTTCTGAGACCAGGAATCCAAGTAACTTGCCAGCGGGAACACCAAAGACGCACTTGTCCGGGTTAAGTTTCATCTGGTATGTGTGAAGGTTGGCAAAGGTCTCCTTGAGGTCATCCAGCAGAGTCGCCTTCTTTGCTGATTTGACCACAATATCGTCAACATAGGCATGAACATTGCGTCCAATCTGATTGTGAAAACAGTTCTGAACACAACGCTGATAAGTCGCCCCCGCACTCTTAAGCCCGAAGGGCATGGAGACATAGTAGAAGGCTCCAAAGGGGGTGATGAAAGCCGTCTTCTCTTGATCCTCGATGGCCATCTTGATTTGATGATAGCCAGAATAAGTATCCAAGAAGCAGAGGCTCTCGCAGCCTGCCGTGGCATCGATGATTTGATCAATGCATGGGAGGGCGAAAGGGTCACTGGGATAGGCCTTGTTGAGGTCTGTGTAGTCAATACACATGCGCCAAGTGCCGTTTTTCTTGAGAACAAGCACTGGGTTGGCGAGCCACTCAGGATGAAAAACTTCGACGATGAACCCAGTTGCTAGGAGCCGGGCCACCTCTTCACCAATTACCTTGCGTATCTCCTCATTAAAATGACAGAGGTATTGCTTGACTGGTTTGAATTTAGGATCCACATTAAGGCGGTGCTCGGCGAGTCTTCTCGGTACACCCGGCATGTTAGAAGGCTTCCATGCAAAGATGTCCCGATTTTCACGGATAAACTCGACGAGCGCGCTTTCCTATTTGGGGTCCATGTCGGCCCCAATAGTGAACTTCTTGGATGAGTCGCCCGGGATGAACTTAACGTCCTTGGTATCCTTGGCCGATTTGAACTTGAGCGGCGGGTCAGCTTCAGTGGTGGGCTTCTTGAGAGGTGCCATATCGGCCGGGTCTACGTTGTTGCTGTAGTACTGAAGCTCCTCCGCAGCGCAAGCCGTCTCGGTGTATGCGGCGTCACCTTCTTTGCACTCTAGGGCGATCTTCCTGTCACCACTGACCGTAATGGTGCCACGAGGGCCAGACATTTTGAGCTTAAGGTAGACGTAGCAAAGCCGAGCCATGCATTTGGCATAAGCCGGCCGTCCAAAGAGGGCATGATACGGGCTCTTGATTTTAACCACCTCAAAGGACAAAGACTCACATCTAAAGTTGGTGTCTGAACCAAAAGCCACATCCAACTTGACCCGGCCAACTGGGTAGGCCGACTTGCCAGGGACAATTCTATGAAAAACTATGGTGGATGGCGAGAGGTCTTTCTCAGACAGGCCCATGCGCCGCAAGGTGTCATAATAGAGAATATTAATACTGCTCCCCCCGTCCATAAGCACCTTGGTGAGAGAATAGCCCCCAACTTGAGGCGCCACTACCAAAAGCCAAGTGACCTGGATTATCGACCCGGGGTGGGTGATCCTCCCGGCTCCAGGTTATGGGACACTCTAACCATCTCAGGTACTGTGGTGCCGCCGACTCAACCATGTTGATAAGGCGCTTTTTAAGCTTGCGGTCCTTTATGTCTGTGTTCGTAGTGAACACGTGGTACTGACCACCGTTTAGCTTTTTTAGGGTTACTCTGATAACCAGATTGATTGCCCTGCTGCTGGTTCCCCGGTTGCTGATTGTTTCCACCGTGTCCCTGATAGTTCCCACCTGAGCCGCGAGGTCCTTGATAACTCTGTTGGTGGTACCCTCCAGATGAGCCGCCGCCGGTGGATCCTGGGTCGCCGCCACCACCTCCTTGGCGGTTCTAAAAATGCTGTGAATAGGCTCGCATGATGCTACAGTCCTCCCAAGAATGAGTGGCCGGCTTGTTAGGCAGGCTATGTTTTGGACACGGCCCCTTTAGGCCTTCCTCGAAATTCTTGGGTTTAAAGTTCTTTCCACCATCGTTTTTCTTCGGATACTTGTATCCTGTATTAGTGTTTGCGACCAGGTCTGACCCGCCCTCCGGGTTCTTGCGCTTTCCACCGTTGCCAACATTATTCTGTTGATGGCCCTTCCCACCGTTGCCCTTCTTCCCCTTGCCGTTCGGAACCTCATCCGTGCTGGGGTCTTTGGTAGAATCAGAGTCGGCGTACTTGGTGAGGGCGTTCATGAGCTCCGCCATATTTGTGACGCTTCGCTTGAGCCGCACAAGCTTCTGGACAAGGGGATCGTAGTGACAGTTCTGCTCCAGTATCAGGACTGCCTAAGCCGCCGTGATGTTGTCTGAGGAGTGGTTGATCTCTGCGACCCGGCCCACCCAATGGTGAGCTGACTCATTGTCGCGTTGAATGCAGTGCTGAAGGTCGATGATAGTTTTAGGGCGCTTGCAGGTGCCTTGGAAATTTTTGATAAAACGCTCCTTCAACTTAGCCCATGTGTTAATGGAATTGGCAGGCAAGGTTTTCAACCAACTATGAGCCCGCCCTTCCAACATCATGGTTAAGTATTTTGTGCATACAGCGTCACTGACATCCAACATATCCATGGCGAGCTCATAGCTTTCTATCCAAGCCGCCGGCTCAAGATCCGCCGTGTAATTGGGAACTTTCCTGGGGCCCTTAAAGTCCTTGGGCATGCGCTCATTGCTTAGAGCCAAAGCTAGACAAGGTATTCCAAGAGTCCTTCCAGTAGGGGTCAATTGGGTTGTGACCGGTGGAGACAGAGCCGCCTCATTTGCTGCCTCAGCCGCCCGCTAGGCCCGCGCGGAGTCAACAATGTCCTGGGCATTGGGGGCTCCCATATGCGGCAAAGCTCGAGGCGGCTCACGATGTTGACGAGCGTTGCTGGACACAGCCGGTGAATCACCATGGTGACTCCTACTCTGGCTGTGACTTGGGACTGGGGTAGAGTGGAGGCGCTCCCTGCTATAAGAGTAATTGACCTGCTGGACCACTGTAGTCTTTAGCATCTCGATGGCGTTGCGCGCTTCTCTCTCAATGGGAGTATGGCCCGTGATAGGGAACGCTACCAAGTTGGTTGCCGTGGCAACGAGGTTATCCACCGGGTTGGTAAAATGACCCACCAGCATTAGGAAACGACGAGGGGGGGGGGTCTCATGATGTGGACCCGGCTCCCGCTGAGGTTGTAGTGTTGGTTGAGCGGCACGACCCGGCGTGGGCTGAACTCCCAAGTTTGGTGGCACGACGGGTGACCCCGGCACATCTGTTTCTGGGCCGCGGAGGCGTGTATCTTGAGGGGTGGTGAACAGCTAAGTGAACTCAAGGTTGGGCGGAAGGCGACGATTCCTCCGCTCGTGAACCGCCTCTGAAGCGCTCCAACGTTGCTCCAGGTGCCAGGCCTCGGTCCTTAGTCGCTCAGCCTCGGCCCACATCTCAGACTGCACACCCGCCAGGCGGATGCTCTCTGTATCTATGTCAGCCTGGATCTTCGTTATTTGATCGCGATGCTTGGTTATCTCAGCATTGCTTTCAGCCTGGTTCTCCAGCGTCACTGGCGTGGCGAGGAGCGTGGTGAGAGCCATAGCCAGCTCGGTCAGAGCCTGAGCCGGGGATGATGCCAACGCTGGGTTGAAGGTTCCTGTTCCAGCCGTGGCAGCCGCCGCTGCCGGATCAGTCGTGAGGGCCGTACCAGCCATGTAGACTGCGGATCGAGCGGGCGGGTCAAAAGAGTCTTGGGCCGGTTCATCCTGAACGTGGCTCCCAAGGAAACTATCGTGAAGCGGGAAGATTGACTCGCCAGTGCTTGATGAAAAACTGTCGTCGGAGTGAATGATTGTGTCACCGTCGGAGGTCGAGCTGTCAGAATAGTCGACTCCTTGGGTGAAGCCGACGAGCGTGTGCCTCGGGCAGGCGGTCTGCTTGTCTGGAGCCAGCTTGACGATGTTGGTGAAGATATCCGGCCCAAGTTTGGACCCGCCAGCTTTGCGAGACGTGGCGGGTCTTATGGTGGCTCTAGCGACGGCGGGTTGCGTGTGCCGAGCCGATTTGATGATGTCGATGGAGGCGTTTGGCTCGGGCTCAGATCCGCCAGCTTTGCCGATGAAGACGTGGATTCCGCCGAAGGGGACCCGGTACCCATACTCGATTGAGTCGGCCTTGGGGCCCCAAGTCGAATCATCGATGTAGAGCTTGCCGCGGTGACTCTTGGTCATGCGGCCGATGACGTACCCTACGAGTCCCGGAGGAGGGCCCTTCGAAAACTCAACACCACCGTGCGACAGCCCCACGGTGGGCACCAACTGTCGTGGTAATTTCACAGCAGATGTCCTCATAGGACTTAGTTGCGGGGCCATCACGTCGAGTGGTAGATCAAAAGGGTTAGGTGGACACGAAGGGGACAAGGATTTACCCAGGTTTGGCCCCTCTTGGAGAGGTAAAAGCCTACATCCTGCTTTGGTTGTATTGGTGATGATCTCGATTACAAAGGTGCGCTTGGTAGGCCTAGTTCTCGAGAGGTTGTAGCTTGTCCTGTCTAACCCGGGGCTCCCCTTTATATATAGGTTGAGGCCCGGGGTGTACATTAGAGTCTGAGCCGGAATATGGTCCGTGCCCGAGCCTATCTTGCCTTCCAAGTAAGGAAAGTTCATATGGCGGTTTAGAATTGGGCCTAAGCCGGTGCTTCGCAGGCCGGCCCACAGAGTAGGCGGCTTAATCTCCTAGGCGAATCTCCTGGGCGAGTCTTCTGGTAAGCCACGGCCCACCTGGCCTGGCCCTTTTATAAGTCGCCGCTTCTGTTGACCCGTCCCTGGATGGGCGGGTCATATCCTGGGGTTATATCCCCAACAAGCCTTGTAGTGTGCAATATAGCTATGAGATCCTGTCATCTATTGGAATTTCACTTCCGTACGGTTGGCCTTGTCCTTTGAACAGTTCACCTACGAGAAGATAGATTTGTGAGGCACATGCGTAAATAGGAGTTCAACATGTGATCTGATCACATATATATAACGTACTTGATACTTTGGATCAGACCAGTGTTTAACGAGGCCTCTCCAGTCTTCATCCGATATATTTTCCACTGGAGATGTTTGGTCAAGTTCACTGTTAGCCTTGCCTTCAAAGTGAGTTTTCCTCAAGTTATACCGATACTGTCGCAGAGCAGACTTGAAAACATGGGTGCATGCTTGTCTGGTTGCATCATCTTGGCTATCCAACTTGAACCTCATTTGTTGAAAATTATGGGAGTCTCATTACCAGCAACCTAGAAAGTATGGGACAGACCGAGACGATATTACTAATTTCCATACATAACCATACTTACAGATAAATGGTCGAGGAAGGTGTTGAACTGGGTTTCGTCTTTGTCATTCCTGTACTGAATCCATGTTGGGAGGATATGTGCATGACACCTAACGGCAACCGCTGCCTCTGATACTAACTTGGCTGACTCTGTAGCATCACGTGGCCTTTTTAAACCTGCCTCAAAATCGATCTCCATTCTTCCTCCTCGATTTAGTTAACCTATCGAGCATTATCCCTGATGTCTGTTTCCTCTTGCACCTAGGTGCTAGTCCAACAACGAACATAGGCAGTGTTAGTGTACATCAAACTATGAGACTACATATAAAGAAGCATGCAATTGTAACTTGACTCCAGCAACTACCTTCTTGCTGTTGAAGCTCACAAGGTTCATCTGATCTTGCCAACTCGTCTTGTGTCAAGAGTGCTTCGGAAGTAGTGTCAGGTGGCAAGGGAGCTTGGGAACGTGTTGCTAGCTGAGTTGACAAATGAGTAACTCGTCCAACTGGTGGTACTATGGAAGGTGTTGCAACAACTAGGGCTGTCACTGCTTGTTTGGTGGCAGCTATTAGTTTCTGTTTGGATTGTTTTGCAGCTGGTGTAGCATGGGATACCGTGTTTGTACAATTTTCCGGTGGACTTTGACCTTCTATTGCACCATCAGTACCGACAGAATCTGCATAATTCTTCCGCTTCCGTTTCCATGCGTCCTGAGTACTAACACCATCCCCTGCCATTCTGTGTTCCTTCCTCTTTCTCTGTGCCATGTCAAGTCAAGCTGACAAGAAAAAGGAATAAAAATTTAGTTCTTCAGAACAAATTGATGTGTGATACAGATGAACTGAACTTTGATGTTAGACAACCGCATGATAGGAGGATGTAATATGTACAAAAAACAGGACGGCATGAGATAATCAGAACTATGATGTGTAAACTAAGCAGAAGGCATTTCAATAAATTAGAAGTAATGTAATGGAAGGTAGACACCATATGAAAGATGCTACAAATATCGCTCTGCCAAGTTAACAGTGTCTCGTCATAACTGGCATTTAAACAAATGTGAAGCAGTACAAGAAATAAATCATATGCAAGATGCAAACAACATCACACTACCAAGTTAAAGGTCTCTCGTCATTAGTGCCATTGCATATTCACAGCTATGATGTGTTAACTAAGCAGAAGGCATTTCAACAAATTAGAAGCAATGAAAGCTAGACACCATATGTAAGATGCAACGAATATCACTCTACCAAGTTAAAATTGTCTCGTCATTAGTGCCATTTCAACAAATTAGTAGTACAAGCTAGAAAATAATGCGAGATGTAAACTATATCAGACTCCCAAGTTAAACGTGTCTTGTGAAAAGTGATTGTTGCAGGTTACACAATAGTAGTACTTTGATGTAAGAACATGGTGTGATAGACAGATATTGTATGTTCTAGAAACAGGAACACGTGTCTTATTCACAAGTATAATGTGTAAAGTAAGCAGATGGAATTCAACAAAATTAGAAGCAATACAAGCTAGACATCATACATAACATGCAACCACATATAACAGTGCCATGTTAGAGGGAGCACCTGTGATGGTGGACAAGGGGAGACATGCTCATCATCAACACAACTACATTGAGTGTCTATGCATGTGTTGTCTTCCAAATCTTGTTGGGGGGATGGCGGAGTAGAATGTGTAGAGGCCCTCTGTTTCAGTTTATTGGAAGGAGCACCTTTATCCACTGCCTTGCTAATTTCCTTCTGCTTTATTGATTTTGCATTGTCAAGTAAAACCGACAAGAAAAAGCAATAAAATTCACTCTTTAGAACTCATTCATGCATGATACTGACAATCACTACCTTGATGTAAGGCAAACACATGTTATGAGGATGGAATATGTACGAAAAACAGGACGGCATGGCATATTCACAACTATTTGTGTAAACTAAGCAGAAGTAATTTAATCAAATTACAAGTAATACAAGCTGGACACCGTATGCAACATGCAAGACAATATCACACTGCCAAGCTAGGGAAAGCACCTGGGATGCCGGTTTCGCCAGAAGACCGCCATCAGTCCGTGCCTTAATTTTTTCCTTCCTCTTTCTTAATTTTATTGCCTTGTCAACTCAAACCCACAAGATAAATGAATAAAAATTCGCTTTTCAGAACTCATTGATGCAGGATGCTGACGAGCACTACTTTAATGTAAGGCGACCGCATGATAGGATGATTGAATGTGTAAGAAAAAAGGACAACATTGCATATTCACAACTATGATGTGTAAACTAAGCAAAAGGCATTTCAACAAATTAGAAGCATTGAAAGCTAGACACCATATGAAAGATGCAATGAATATCACTCTACCAAGTTAAAACTGTCTCGTCGTAAGTGCCATTTCAATAAATTAGAAGTAGTACAAGCTAGAAAAGAATGCGAGATGTAACCTATATCACACTCCCAAGTTAAACGTGTCTTATGATAAGTGATTGTTGAAGGTTACACAACAGTAGTACTTTGATGTAAGAACATGGTGTGATAGACAGATATTGTATGTTCTAGAAACAAGAACACGTGTCTTATTCACAAGTATAATGTGTAACGTAAGCAGATGGAATTCAACAAAATTAGAAGCAATACAAGCTAGACATCATACATAACATACAACCACATATAACAGTGCCAAGTTAGAGGGAGCACCTGTGATGGTGGACTAGGGGAGACGTGCTCATCATCAACACAGCTACGTTGAGTGTCTATGCATGTGTTGTCTTGAAAATCTTCTTGGGGGGATGGTGGAGTAGAATCTGTAGAGGCCCTCCATTTTAGTTGTTTGGAAGGAGCACCTTTATCCACTGCCTTGCTAATTTCCTTCCACTTTATTGATTTTGCATTGTCAAGTAAAACCGACAAGAAAAAGCAATAAAATTCACTCTTCAGAACTCATTCAGGCGTGATACTGACAATCACTACTTTGATGTAAGGCAAACACATGATACGAGGATGGAATATGTACAAAAAACAGGACGACATGGCATATTCACAACTATTTGTGTAAACTAAGCAGAAGCCATTTCAACAAATTAGAAGCAATGCAAGCTAGACACCACATGAAAGATGTAACCAATATGGCTGCCAAGTTAAAAGCATCCCATCATAAATGGCGTTTCAACAAATTAGAAGCAGTGCATGCTATAAATCATATGAAAGATGCAACCAATATCACTCTGCATATACTAAAGGTGTCTCGTCATAATTGATTGATGCGGGATACAAAAAAACAGTAGTTTTATGTAAGGACATGCTTAATAGACAGATGTACTATGTACCAAAAACAGGAAGGCATGTCACATTAACAGGTATAATGTATAAACTAAGCAGAATAGCACATGCAATTTAACCAGATTGGAAGAATTACAATCTAGACACTATATGCAACATGCAACCACATATCACGCTACCAAGTTAGAGCAAGCACCTGCGATGGTGGTGTAGGGGAAATGCGGTCATCAACTACTGAGCTACGTTGACTATCTTCATCTAACATTGCTGTTTCTTGAGAATCATGTGGGGAGGCTGACACTGCATTCTTTAAAAGAGGATCTTTTCTCACAGTAATCCATTGGCCTGATTGTCTCATCATAAGTGATTGATGAGGGATACACAAGAACATTAGTTTGATGTAAGAACATGGTTAATAGACATATGTTGTAGTATGTACCAAAAACAGGAAGGCATGTTATATTCAAAGGTATAATGTGTAAGCTAAGCGATGCAATTTAACCAAATTGGAAGCAATACAAGCTAGAGACCCTACTGGAGTGGTGAGCATGATCATCGAGGACCAGAGAGCCTGGTGGGAGGCGGGTTGCTTCGCCACCACCATGGCTTTTTAGTTGGATTGCAGGTGATGCCTGTCTGTGCTGGGCTTGTCACTGGCTCGGCCAGTGCCCTGACTAGCTATTTGGCTTCTGGTGCTCCCGGGATGGTGGTTCATGTAAAAAATATCTTTCCATATCTTAATAAAGACGGACTTCTGCCTTTCGAATACAAGCTAGACACCATATGCAACATGCAACCACATATGACACCGCGAAGTTAAAGCAAGCACCTGGGATGGTGGTTTATGGCGAGCGAGATCATCAACTCCAGAGCTACGTTTACCATCTCCATCTGTTGAACATGCAACCTTTAAAGTGCCGAGACGTGTCTTGCCTGCCAACGAAGAAAGCAGGAGCGACTTCTCTCATTTATTTTGTGCTTTTGTCAACATTTTGGCAGTGGCTGAAATACCCATGCATAAAAAAACAATAGTGAGAGTATGGGTGAAGTGTGTGCAGAGCTAGTGCACTGCAAAAGTAGCAGATAGCAGGTGGCTGAAAAATAAATGACAGGAGACATATGATAGCTCTACAACATTGCATGGCAAACAAAATTAGATTCTACTCCGTATGATTTTGTAATATATGAGCACAGGGATGGCTGGGAAATGCAGGTACTCCTCCAGCACACCACCACATGTGGTCCTATCAAAATAACACTCGACTGAAAATAAATAGGTCAGTCGATTTTTTTATGAACCGTCCGATCTACAAGGAATGGGCAGATGGCCTTCGTCTACCTCCCGCCAGTCAATGTTGACGATCTTTCTCGAACCGCCAGCGACCACCGGCCTAGACCCCTGCCTCCGCCGCCCCGCCCTCCCCTTGACCTCACACCACCACCGTGCTTGGCAACGCCCCCGACCATCCCTTTAAGCCTGGCCGACCTCCAGATCAGGCACTAGCAGCTCCTAGGCCCCACACACACCCCTAAGATAAACACCGAGGCGCTGCTTCCCTGGCGTAATAGGCGGACTAGCGCCTATTCCGTCGGGGAATGCTTCCTTTAATTGGGAATCAACTGACCAGGAATTGAAATCCAGGGGGGCGACGGACCTCTAGCTAAGGTGAAATAGTATATGAGGAGAAACCTTATGCATTGCGAGTTACTAGGAACATCTAGTATCAGGAAGAAGGTGTAGGAAGAAGCGGTCAACTAGTGTCTTCTGTGGGATGAATACCGTGCAAGCAGACACATAAGATTTGCACGAATAAGGGAAGAGGAGTACCAGTTCCGGTTGCCAGTGCTATGTCCTCCTGATATCGCGGCGATGTTCTTCTTTTTACTGGGGGGAACCGATGTTTTGGAGGAGGGTGGAGCCTTGGACGAACCCATGGCCAAATTGTTGACTGTGTTGCGGTGGCCGTCTGTCGGCGGAGGGGAAGCAGATCCGAGGCGGCGAAGGACGGCGTAGCAGGAACAGCTCTGGTGCGGTGGACGGTGGCGATGTTGGAGCGGCAGCGGTGAGGCGCAGGACGGCGTGGTTGAACTGGCTCGGGTATGATGCACGTCGGCGTCTTGTAGGCAGCTCGGCCTCGGCTTCAACTAGTAGCCGTGGAGGGCATTGCGATTGTGGTTGCGGTGGACGACGACGTCGGGGTATTGGCTCCGGCGTGATGGAGGAGGGCGGCGGTTGATGGGTGGGATGGGGGTGGCGAACGGAGGACGCCGGGGTTTCGCGGCTGGTGGAGAGGTAGTTTTGGCGCCCACGGAGTACGAATGGGGAATCGGACCGGGGGGGGAGCTAAGGGGGAACCATGTTTCGGTCTGGGACGCGCTTGTTTTTGTTTTTTTTTAACAGATGGGACGCGCTTGTTTGAAATTTGGGGAAAGTACAAACTTTGCCCCCCTCTTAAATTTCAGACCTACTGCAGGTCGGGGGTAGGACAGTAATCCCAGGTTTCCCAAATAGTGGGCGGGAGCGATTTTGGCCGAGCGAATGTGTGTTTAGGCGGCCACGGTGTATGAATGTTTTTCGGAGGCGGTTGCGTGACATCTAGATGAAGTTACAAACCTACCCCGGTTTCGACCTATAGAGATCGGGCCGGTAGGCTTCATGGGTCGAAATTAGAAAAGTAATTTCCTTTCTACCAAACATTGGTCTCACGCGGTTTCGGGCGGGTAGAGGCTCTTTTGGCGCTTCGTTCGAAATTTTGAAACAGAAGCATTCACGTTTAGAGTACTCTTGAACTTTGAGGATTGACCTAAATAGACAACGTTAAATTTGACCTTGTATGTTTGAAAACCTCATTAAATTATGCGCTTCTTTTTGAAATTTTGACACTTGAAAATCCTATAACTACGATTATTTTGGAATGGAGGATGTAAATTTGAATCTATTTTGTACACGACTATATATGCTATTATGTACAAAAGCAGAGCAAAGATTGGTGCCCCCATAATTTAGGTATGATTTACAAATGCCATGATCTCGAATTCAAATAATTGAATGGACTTCATGTTGAATTCGATTTTTTTAAACCTCCTTAAGTTGAATTCAAATGTATGCTAGTTCATAGCTAGCTATTTATAATGTTCATTGTGTAACTTTTTTATGTATAATGTGCTTTACACACACAACATGAACTATACTCACGTTTATATTTGAATTGCTAAAGCGATGCATTGTCTGGAGTTCAAAATACTGACTCTATGGATCAATTATGTTGAATAATAACATAGACATGCTCAAATTTGATAGAATATAGATGTCTGATGGATCAATGACCGTTCCTTACACGAATTGCAAATATCATGATCCCATCCTAATATTTGGATACAATTTATATTTTTAATCAATGTGTACATCAGTCTTTTACGTGTAGTTTCACTCTCAATAGGCCCCTCCTCACACACGCGCTAACTTTCTCTCTCACACATACGCGCACATGGTGTATATCCATCGGTGGTCTCTCACACATGCTCACACACTCTCTCCCGAGGTGTCTTTCTCACACACATGCTTTCGATATCACCCTCCCTCCCTCTCGCAACCATTTACGACTGTTTTCACTAACCTTTATCACAAGCACTCTTCCTCTCACACGCATACGCACACACAATGCCCATCGACCCTTTCTCTCTACATAGACCTGCCTGCATGTTTCCCGCACACACATTATCTTTAGGCCTGTCTCGCACGCATTGTCTCCACCTCTCTTCCTAATTGACGAGTATGATTCCAGCAGGGCATTCTATAGGATGCCCCTTAAAGTTAGGTTGGATGAATGGTAATATCAGAGATAAGAGGTTACCTTAGTCCGAGGACCTAGGGTTAGAAATCCTAGCCGGCTTTGTCAGTGGACACAGAGTCCTTCACGACTCTGGTATCTTTGTCTTGTACCACTAGTCCTCCATGGGTCTCCTGAATGCGCCACGGGCCGACCAATGTGGCGCAGGATGGAACCGAACCAAGGGCCTCACCTCGGCCCATCGGACCTCACGCGGTGACACACCCTCTGCCCCTAGGTCTTGTTATCTTCTCACACCCACACATACCAACACAGACACCACACAAAATATTTTCTCCTCATGCCTCTATCCCCTCCCCCCTTGCATATACACACTCAAGGGCATCTCTCTCCGTGACATCCTATTCGTCTCTCTCTCTAGACCTCTCTCTTTTCTCGTGCTATCTCTCCCACGTCGCCCCCCCCCTCGCCGGCCCCTCTATCCATGCCTCTCTCGAATACGTAATACGTACACATACCTTCTCTAGGCCCTACCAAATACGTCAACTACACATTCACACATGTTACATCACGTACCCCATTGATCTAAAAAGCCCTCTCTTCACGTTTATTTCGCATACAACATTCCTTTTGAATAAAATCACACAAAGTGTGGCCAAAAAATTATTTTAGAATTTCTACATATATACAACATTACAAAGTTATATGGAGGAGTATGAACGTTAATTTGCATTGCATGGTGCACTCAATGATATTTATTCCGCACTGTGAATTTTTATATTTTTATACTATATATAAAGTTAGTCATAATAAAGAGAAACGAAGAGCATCTCTCTCTCCATCGCATACACACCCTCTACGCCCCTTTCACGTACACACACAAACTATCTCCAGGTCCTCTAAAAGTACGCCCCTAGCACATTCATGCATGTTTCATCTTTCTCTCGCGATATATACAGTGACGATCATTGTATTTGAAGCGAAAGCACGATACGTACATTGGACTTCAGAATCCACTCATTATTGTCACCATTTACGTTTTGTGGTTATTATACAGTCACGGGTTCACCGTACAGCTCTGTATTTGCTCAAGACACGACTAGTTGACCAGTTAAACGCTCCACATGGCACCTCTAGTTTTTCATCACATTATCTCACTACCATTGGGCCCACCTGTCGGCGTGTATAAGAATGAAAACAAACGATAAAAAAATATTGGACGGTGGTTCGAAGTCAGGACCACGGGCACAGCGGACAAGGTGGCCTTGTATTGTTATGCTCAGCCGTCTATTTTAAAACACAGGAGCTGGTGTGGTGATTATACACACACGCACGCATGCATATGAACTACATGCACGCAACACTCACACGTACACACGCAGCCACGCACGCATGCAACACTCACACGTACACATGCAGCCACGCACGCACGCAACACTCACATGCACACACGCACGCATGCATGCACAGACCACACGACCAACACACACGCTCACGCTCAAGTGCTCAACCTACACGTGCATGCGCACATATCCGGCCCTGATAGACACATACACAACCAGGTGGTTCCTGCGCACAGGCTGGAGTCTTGTCGCGCCTGCGTAAATTTGTGTTTATCTTATCTTTTTCCTATGCGAACTGATAGGTGGGACCCACAAGGAATGTGGTCAATTTAATCAGTCAACATAGTGCCATGCAGACTATTTGGCCGATCAACAGAGTGCAATCCGATGCTGAACGGTGAGCAAGTGACCGTATAATCACCGCAAAACGTATGTAGTGACCGTAATGAGCGTATTCTGAAGTCCGGTGACCGTATTACCCTTTTCGCTTGAAATACACTGACCGCCAGTGTATTTATCTCTTCTCTTGCTCTCTCTCTGTGGAGCCGAGTAGGCCAATGTGCCAGTGCCTAAATTGGTGCACGCCACCCCATTATTGCTGTACTGGTTTCGTAAGAGTGAACAAGCATTCACGTCTACTGTACAAACTGTAGATATGAGTTACAAATGCTATGAAGATGAATACAGATATTTGAATCCACTTTATGCCCAATTTCTCTCTGTAGGCCCTCCAAAAGTACATCTCTACACGTTCTCGCATGTTACATCTAACAACTATGCAATACAACACTACTACTACACTCTAACACAATAAATCATATGTGTTTTTAGTTTTACTAGATCTCATATTGTTACTTAATTATTCACTTTGCATACATTAAAATTGCCTTTGAAATGTATGGCTAGTATCATCTACCGCGCGGGAAAAATCCCGCCCTTGCCTGTTTAACCGGGTTTGTATCGATGGGTCGTGCGAAACAGCAAAACTATAGTAGTACTACAGTACAAGTAACAGTTCACTAGGCCGCCGTGTCGTGTACTCTTCCGTCGTAAGAGCGGAGCACTCGCTTTCATAAATGTTCTAGTCCCTTTTGCCGACATGTGGGACATCAAGCAACCGGGTCAATGTTCCATACCGAAATAACAGTGCAGAGCAGCAGCGGTGAAGCACCCCAGTCATGGCGCCGGCGTAGTAATGAGCAATGAGGCGTCAAATCACAAAGCTGCACCTTTCCCGCAGTTAAGTTGGAGGGACGAAGTAATGCTAAAAAAAGAAGTTGGAGGGACGAAGCAACCATCATTTCACTCGTTGCTGAATCTGCTTCTCCCTCATCTTCTTCAAGTTAACCACGTGTTGCTTCTACCATTGTTCTGCCTCATGTGGGATGCGGATCGGCTTGGTAAAGCACTGACACGTGGGACCGCATGTTAGCAAACCACCAGGCCAATGTCCTCTAAAAATAAGAAACCTCCCCCGCCTTCTGCGCGGCAAAATCACCTCCTTTTTACTAATCTTGATACTATAATTTTTTAGGTCAATATAATTGAGATTTGTATAGATAGCACACAGGATCAAAACCAAGTGTTACGGTTAAGGGCGTCCACAATGTGTAGCCAAATGTGAAAATAGCTTTTGGCATCGATGGGAACCATTGTGGAGGGTGCTGCCAAAGACAAAAAGATGGAACCGAAGCTCCCTAATTGATTGATTGAAGGAATAGAAAAATGCAACCTCTCTCCTCTTTCTCCCGTGCTTGGACGCATGTACAGTATAGAGCACAAAGTCTACTCCCCTGTCCCTTCTATCACAAATCACAAAGCAGTGAGGTGTCAAATCACAAAGCACGGACGAAGCAACCATCATTTCACTCTTCGCTGACTCCGCTTCTCCATCGTCTTCTTCGAGAAACCACCTTACCGCATTAAGCTTGACGAACGACGCTATTGTGTAGTACTAGTACATTTACGTCTCCTTTGGTTCAACGGACTTCCTGGATGCAAAGAAGGCGATTGTCTCAGCTTGCAGGCGGCACTTGCGAATGACTTACCGTGGTCTCCCTCAATGGTGTGCTCTGTCGAACGCACTTCGCCAAAGCCACAACGTTCGAGATATCATCGATGTCACGGCAATGGGGAAGGAAGTCAAATAGTTACTACCTCTATTTTTTTTGTATACAAGGCCAGTATCAAAATTACAATTTGCAGAAGGCCACTAACAATAATCGAGGGAAAATTGATGGGGTTTGCCTCGTACTAGCAACCAAGGACATTAATATACCCTTGCATGCATGCAGAAGTGAGAAGGTTGGTTTGCATGGCGCTGCATTAATCAAGCAATGAGGAGTGAGATGGTTAGCTCTTTGGGCGTTGGAGAAAAATATACGCATTAATTGACACGTCAAATGAGGATTTGTATCGATCAATCCCGCGAAGGAAAACCCCGCCTTTCTTTTTTAACACAAGTAGTACATACGTACTTGTATCCTGTTTGGGTCTAGGCCTTGCATTGCCATACTTCACCACACATTTTTACCAAGCTTGCCTAAAGTTTTTCAAAATGAAAAGGAGGTACACTTGCGCACGGCTGTCGCGGTCGCACCGCACCCTCACACAGTCGCTTCTGCACGCCGCAAACCCAACCAAGGGAACGCACCCTCACTGACACGTGCTACCGCATGTGATCAAACCAAACTCAGCCATCCTACCGCTGACACATAATTTTCGTTCATACATTATGTTTATCCAACCGCATGTTGGGAAAGATCCGTGCGGCCCGTGCGGTGGTCTGTTGGGGAAGAAGAAGAGGTGAGGAAAAAAAGGGTTAGGAGACGTAGGATATTCATCCAACCGCCTAAAATGGTCGACTGACCCAAATGATGAAAGTCAGGCGACTTGCATAAATATATGTTTTTACACAGCAAAAGATCCCTAAAAACAACAACATAAAGAGAAACTATCACTGCTCACGGAACGAGACGGTCTCGTCGTCTTTGGCTGCCGGCGCGAACTAGCCGTAGCTGCCGACGTGTGTCTTCGCACCGTGGTTGTCCTCGGCCTCCAGCTACTCGTTCACGCGGAGCATGCGGGCGCTCTGCAAGGACGTGAGCACCGCCCGGTTCACGTCCACAACGTTCAGTTCCGCCTGCAGGAGGGCCTCGATGGCAGCGGCATCCGCGCGCTTCGCGTCGAGTTGAATCTCCGTCGCCCAGTTCAAGTCCAGGACGTCCGGTTCCGCCTACAGGAGGCCCTCGATGGCAGCGGTATCCGCGCACTCTGCATCGAGTTGAGCCTCCGCCTCCCGGTCCTCATTTAGGATCGCCAGGTTGAACCGCTGGTCCGCCTGCACCATGGGGGACTCGGATGCCGGCACGAAGTCGACATCCATCGTCTCATACGCATCGGGGGCCTTCTGCGCCGTGACCTCCGCCATGAACATTGGATCGGCTTCCTCCTCCTCGGAGCTTGGCTCCAGAGAACTCAGGGATTGGCCGGCCGCAAAACGAGCTTGGGAACGGAGGTTTGTGGCACCGACCGCCGCCGCAATTTCTGCGCAGTGCTCCGACGTCAGCATCTTGTAGTACGTGATCTTGCAGTGCACCATGGCTTTCCGGCGAAGTAGGGGACGGCTGATGCGGGCTAGGGGATCGAAAGGTGGGGGAATGGGCTAGAGAGGAGGTGTGGTTTTGGTGCAGTGGTGACCGGCCAGCAAGTAGCTGGCGTAGGCCAAGCAGCGAAGGTTCTGGTGGGAATGGTGGTTCCGGTGACGACCGGTTAATCGGTTTTGACTGTGCGGAGTTTGCAAAGCCGGACGGCTGGAGCCTGGAGAGTTATGGGGTGGGATGGGACCAAAGTTTCGGAGTTTCACGTGGCAGACGTCCGGACCTCCCCACCGTTCCTGTCAACGACAAGGCGGTGACTTCGTAAATCTCAAGATGACTAGCAAGATGCCCGTGCATTGCACGGAACACCAGGATGCATTTTTTTTATGATATCTCGAGAATTTCATTGAAAAATGTTATTTCGAGAATTTCATCAAAAAATGATATCTCAAGAAAGATGAGAGATAAGGTGAGGAGGAGTGGGGCACGGTGGTGATTGGTGGTCGGACTTAGCAGAGGCATGGAGATGGACGACGCCGGCAACAGCCACCATGCCAGATTGTTCTAGAGGCTTCCTTTTTTAATTACTCAACAATGAAGTTGTGGAGATAAGGATGAATGATAGAGGTGCGGGTATCCTTTTGCAAAATTGCCATAGTTTGATTTCTATCTGTCAGATATAGATCGGACGGTCTATATTGCAAGATGGCAGGCACACCATCATCACCGAGAGTAGAGATAGAGGTATGATGGCTCAGTCTCTTGAAGGTGCTCATAGGGGTAGGGTGTGCGTGTGTGCGTTCATAGGGGTGAGTGTATGCGCGCATGTATGAGCGCTTGCGTCTGTACTGTGTTAAAAAAAGGAGTACTCGAAGTATGCAAGTTCATAAGGAACGGACGGTGTACATCACTCTTGTCACGTTTGCGTTGCACCCCGGCATGCTGGACTCTCCACGTCACTCACCAAATGGAACACGCTTCATCTTGCATTTTCGCTCACTTGTGGGACCGCAGTTGAGAGCAAACCGACGTCCCTCCCCCTCCCCCGCCCGCATCATTTATACTACTAGAAGAGAGATAGAGAGGCCGAGTGTTACTAGTACTCCCTCCGTTTTTATTTACTCCGCATATTAGTTTTGGTCAAAGTCAAGCTTTACAAACTTTGACAAAGTTTATAGACAAAAATATTAACATATACAATAACAAATCAATACCATTAGATTCGTTGTTGAATGTACTTCCACATGATATAGATTTGTTATGCTAAATATTTATATTCTTTTCTATAAATTTGGTCAAACTTTACAAAGTTTTACTTCAGTCAACTCTAATATGCGGAGTAAATAAAAACGGAGGGAATGGTATACTACTAGTACTATGAGTACTGCATACTCTACTGCAGATGTTGTCAGTACTCCACTAGTACTACTACTTCTACTACTATTGGATAGGGAGCTTAAAAAAAGTTACTATTGGACTGGCTATACGTGGCAAAATCCTAGTAGGAAGAGCATGCGCGAGAACAAGCATTCACGTGTTTGAAAACAAATTGGAAACCATTTCTGTTTGAATACAAATCTAGGAGTACGTACGAATCTAACAATATTGATTGGGCGTTGTTGAATGTTGATACTTTTTTCTGTAAGTTTGATCAAAGTAGAGATACTTTGACTACACATAAAACTTATATCTAAACTAGAAAGGATCAGAGGGAGTATATTGTACGTTCAAAAGTGAAACGAACATTGAATACCCTTTATATATGATTTGCTAATGCTATGATCGCCGGTTCAAAATTTTGAATCCACCTTAGGTATCACACATGCACCCACTCGTTCTCTCTCGGTTTCATCTCGGGGTCTCTCTCCCTCCCTCTCTCTCTCTCTCTCTCTCTCTCTCTCGCACACACACATACCACCTCTCTTCCTCTTTGTGCTTGTCAAACCTAATTGATCTCCCGAGGTATCGGGATTGTATCTCGCTCGGCGTCAGGTCGCTCCTCGGCACACGCCTAGGTCACTCTACCATGCACTAATTGTAACCAAGCATTTCACCTATCTTTTTTTAAGCATACATTCATCCTCTCCGCCCCTCTCTAGATCGGTCGATCTCCGGATCCACCCTAGTCCTCTTTCAATCGATCTAGCTAGATGGTACATGACCGACATGCACACACAGACCCCCCCCCCCTCGATCATTTCTATCATAGAAACACACCAAACCTTTATGTCCTTGCACGACACGCACTTGATCTCTCAACATCAATCGATCTCGTCAAGATGTGTCGGGGCATGAACCGAATGGGATGTCAAAACTAAGATGGGAAGCGGCACGTAGTAAAGGCAAAGCGAAACTTTAAATGAACCGTTTGTCTGTATGCATGTCGGACAAATTACAACATTGGAAATACAAGCATGGTCTAGGCCCACATGCAAATGACACTCAACGGAATGTTCAAATGAGGCATGCGGGAGGATGGACTCGACCGGAGGGCGGCATGATCGATGGAGAAGAGGGTTGGAGAGGAATGAGAAATAAGCAACGCCACATGATTATACTTGAACGGCTCAAATAAACATTAAGTTGTCTCGTTTTCCCTTCCGTCTTGGTCACGGACTAAGATACTTTGTCGGGGGGATGACCCCCGGGTAGGCCCAAGACGGCGAACGACGCTTCAAAACTTTGCCAGGGGAGTGCCCCCTGGCTGGAACCTGGTGGGCTGGAATCTGGCTGGCTAGAACCTGGCCGGGTTCTCCCTGGCCGGGTTCTCCCGGGCTGGGTTCTCCCTGTCCGGGTTCTCTCGGGCTGGGTTCTCCCTGTCCGGGTTCAGCCTGGCCAAGTCAACTAAGACGTCCCGTCGGACCTGCGCAGACATGACGGCCATACTCTACAGTGGAGCACTATACATGAGCGGATGGCACTGTAGATGAGCAACTGGCACTGTTCCTGCATCATGTGACACCTCCAACAGTGCATAGTTGGTCATATGTCCATTCCAACAGTGTAGTTAGGCCATGTGGGCCACCACTTGTCCCTTGGGCAGCCCTATATAAGGTGACCCAGGGAGCCCACTTTCCATCAGGCACACTCCCTCTAACTCTCTCGTTCACACACTCACACATGAGGCAGAGAAGAGGAGCGCTCCCAGCCTCCTTCTTCCTCCTCCAGATACAGCTCCAGGAGCAACTCTATACTGCATATCATATATACATCAGACATGTAGGAGTAGGGGTATTACCTCCCCACGAGGGCCCCGAACCTGGGTAAACCACCGCGTGCTGCTTGCCCAATCCCGTCCCCTAATCTCCACTGCAGCCTTGCCCTCACCTCAAGCCACCCCATGGCATTTGTCATCTCGCGAACCCGCCCGCGAGATAACCACGACATACTCCCTCCGTTTTTATTTACTCTACATATTAGGTTTGACTGAAGTCAAACTTCATAAAATTTGACCAAATTTATTGAAAAAAATATGAACATTTACAATAGCAAATCTATATGATGTGAAAGTATATTCAATAATGAATCTAATGGTATTGATTTGTTATTGTATATGTTATTATTTCTGTCTATAAACTTTGTCAAGGTTTACAAAGTTTGACTTTGAGCAAAGCTAAAATGCGGAGTACATAAAAACAGAGGGAGTAAGTAGGGACTAGTATAGTTACTACTGCCGGAACATGGTAAGTTGGACCCCTAAATGCGGGCACGGATCGGGCACACCTCAATTATTCCTTCAAACAGTCGGACACCTAAATTAGCACGCCATCCGGCTACTTAATCAAGTGTTACGCTTCACGAGTTGAAAAGGAAAAGGGTGGTACTGTACCCAAAACCACCACACTCGGGGCTAGGGTAACAACTTGGTACTGTACCACATTTAAACCAGGGCATAAAAACCACCTGTTCTGTGCCTAATGCGTAACGCGGAGCACTGACGCACGAATTTGGCCGGGAAAACAGGGAAACCGACATGTGGGGCACACCTGTTGGGATGAAGTGGTGCAGACTAGTCCAATGGAGGAGCTGGCCCACGACCTCCTCGCCACCGGCAACCGTTCATGTGGGTCATGGGGCCAGCAACGTGGCGCAACTCGCGCACCACCTCTGGACACGGCAACCGCGGTGAGCGACACGCTCATTGTCGCTAGACACGCTCGACTTCAGGGTGTTGAGGGTGGCGCTACCGCTGTGGCACGACCAGTAGATCAACACCCGGCTCGTCGAGGATCCACGGGGCGCCGAAGTGCGCGCGCGTCGCGACGCGTCCGTGGAGTGTTCTAGCACGGCCAACAGCATCCCCAGGACCTGAGACCATGCCGGGTCGTCTTGCTTTTTCAATGACATGTGCGGATCGCACGTGAGCAATGGGCATCTCCAACATTGCCATGGCCACAGCTGACTACCCTGGCACACCAAAACCCTCGTCCCTCGCGCCGTCGCGCGCGTGCGTTCCTAGTCGGCGCCAGCTGCCCGCATTCATGCCGTCTGTCTGTATGCCGTCATTAAGCAGACTCGGTGCCCGAAGAACCAACTCTGGCAACTTAATGACGCACTCGGACGCTTGGCCTCACCGGAATGCGCTACTTAAAGCGGCAACACCCAGCTAAACTCCACAACAAAGCGCATCCTCCTACCTGGTACCACATCCACCATGACCGCAAGCGCGAACGCTCTGCGGGAGAGCTTGTCTTCGGGGATGAAGCTCGAGGTCGCTGCCCTCGCTCAAGTCGTCACTCGCAACGCAATAGCGGCGTAGCCGGACGCGGATGCGACCGCACAAGCGGTGGCCACACCGGCGGCCGATGACAGGAGCACTATCAGCCACGCTTCCTACTTGCCGCCGTCCAACGTTCGGTGGCGCATGTGGCAGGTGAAGCAACGGACCGTCCACGTCCATCATCATCGACCTCACATCCACCGGCACCGCCGAGGTCGGGGACTCCTTCAAGGATGAGTAGGGCATGGTGTGCCAACTGGCCAGTCCGTCTCCCGTGTTCTACTCTTCCTCGCCGGAGACCGCACCTTCACTTCACGGGTCTTGAACCCCGCCCCCGTACATGGAGATGGCAGATGGAGGACGTCGGTCGCCACCGTAGAATAGGTTTAGGGTCGGGTTTCTTTTATTTTTCTGTCCTATAAAAGTTCGAAATGTAATGAAAATCTGCCGTGTTTGCATGAATCTCGTCCGGTGTATATGAACTTTCACAATAATAGTAAGATATATTGTATGAAAATATATGGAATGATGATTCGTTTTTGTGTGTATAAACTTAGAAGGTTTGACCCGAGACAAAGCTAACATGCGAAGTAAATAAACACATAGGGTCTACATACACAATTTATCTTAGGCACTCCAATAGTATGTCCACTACACATTCACGCATTTCACATCTTTCTACATCTATGGGAACCTACGAAAGGGTTAAGATAAATTGCCTCTCTCTCCCCCCTGATTTTCATGGTGGTGGGCCCCTCCCTCGCCCCAATCTCCAATCAACAGCCCACACGTTTCACATTACGTTAATTACGTAACTGGGATTACGTAGGTGTACCATTACTCGTCCTAAAAAAACCAACTAAGCCAACCTCCCAGCATATTGTGCGGGAAAAGACCCGACCGCGCCGTTTTAGTCGGGATTACCGGATTACTAGTAGTAGTATCGATGGATCGCGTGAAGCACCAAGTTTAAAAGGAAAAAGGCGGTACACTCACAGCACGCCTGTCACGTTCGCATTGCACCCCTCACACGGTCAGTCTTGCACACGGCTCACGCAAACGAAACGCGCTTTGGCTTGCCTCTTCATTGACACGTGGGACCGCATTTGGAGAAAACGACCATGCGCCAAACTCCCCCGCCCACCGCGCGAAAATTCCCCCCAAATCCCAAATTCAACTGCCCTTAGGCCAACTAGCCAATAATATTCCCCAAACCCCCCTCCCCCCGGCCCCCTCCACTCCATTCGCTCCGCCAAAGCCGCCCTCCCCGTCGCGCCGATACATTGGCGCCACGGTTCATCGAGGGGACGCACGGCAATCCTCTCACTCCCACAGTACGCTCTCCTAGACTGCCGTCCTCTAGCCACGCTGCCACCGCTGGCGACATTCTTGTGGAGACGCACGGCGGTCAGCTTCTCCCACAGTACGCGCATTCTAGACTGAGGCCCCGTGCATGTCGGAGTAGCGCTGAATGTTAGCCGATAGACGCTGTTAATCTCACTGTTTGCGGAAATAGTTTACAGTTAATATGCTCTGCTTAAGAAGCTTCCTTGCCCTGTTCTGCACTCAATCTGCTTAGCTGAGATGGCATGCCACGCCCGATTAGTTGCTAAAATATCCTGCCATATATTTATTATGAAGTAGATTGCCATGGTCTAGTAGCCAATCTGTTAGGTGAAATAGCTCGACACCATTTTATACTCGATCTTTGTTGCTGAGATGGCCTTCGATGGCTGTGTGCTCAGCCTCATTGACTGCTGAAATAGCATGCCATAATTTAGCACTCAAATCTGTTTGCTGAATTAGCTTTACATTTATTTCGTTACTTAGATCTACTTGTCCAAATATCTTGCCATAGCTTTAGACATCGACCTAGGTATTTTTTTTGGACTTCATAAAAAAGCATATATGTTTTTCCTGTAATATCTAGTAGAAGAACTAATTTGTATGTCTAATAGGTGGACAAGACTTGGATAACTTCTGCTCGAAGATTCTCCGCTGCATATGTCGAGGGGGTTGAAAACTTCATGAACTTTGTTAGAGTTGAGTACGGTGGTCCGAAATCAGATATGCTCTGCCCGTGTAGCAGTTGTATGAATTCAGTTACAAGACCCCAGTCAACTGTGCAAAATCATCTACACTTGTATGGGATGTCGGTTACATATACTAGGTGGGTTCATCATGGTGAAGCTGTGAACGTCAATGTTACTGACTATGTGCAAGCAGCAGATCACCATCTTGATCTGCCTGATGCTCAGGTGGAAGAGGAGGAGGAGGAGGTGGTGGTGGCGGAGCCAGTGAGTTTGACCAACATTGAAACAATGCTACGAAATCCTCACGCATTTCGTGAACTTTCACTTGCAGAAGAAAAACGGTGGGCCCGCAGGTTGGAACAATGCAACGTGGCTGTCACCCCAGGAAATAAGCTATCAGTATTCTCAACTATGGTCACATTTCTTCAGGTGAAGACATCTGAGCGGATGACCAACAAATCATTCGATGCGATGTTGGCTGCTTTCCGCAAATCTTTCCCAGATGCGTCTGAGCTACCACACACCTACAGTAAAATGAAGAATTTCCTTCGTGCAGTTGGAATTGGATATGATATGATCCATGTTTGTAAGAATAATTGTGTTCTATTCCGGAAGGATTATGCCAACTTAAGTGAATGCCCAAAATGCAAATCATCAAGATGGAAAGATGGCGATGCTGTGAAGAGGATTCCTCATAATGTTCTGAGACATTTTCCAATTATACCAAGATTGTAGAGGTTGTTTCATGACGCTGAAATAAGAGATGATGTACTGTGGCATTCTAGGAACCAGGAGTACATAGATTAGAATGTAATGAGCCATCCATCTCATGGTAGTGACTGGAAAAGCTTCAATCAGAAACACAAAAAGTTTGCTGCTGACCCGAGAAACATTAGACTTGGCTTAGCTACAGATGGATTTAACCCATTTGGCCACTAGAGTGCCACATATAGCATGTGGCCAGTGCTTGTTATCCCTTACAACATGCCACCAAATGTCTGCACCAAAGAATCAAACTACATGATGGCCTTGCTCATCCCAGGTCCAAAAAGTCTTGGAAAGGATTTTGATTTATTCATGGAGTCTCTTGAGGAGGAACTTCAACAGCTATGGAGGGGTGTTCTCACTTGAGACCTATATAGCTGCCCACCAGCTGATTTCTTTCTGCGTGTTGTTATAATTTGGTGCATCCATGATTATCCGGCTTCGGGCACTATGTCAGGGCGAATGACACATGGTTACAATGCATGTGTTCGTTGTGACAAGAATCCGCTGTCATATGCAATACTTAGCAAGATCTATTACATTGGACACCACCGTTTCCTTGCCAAGGACAAGCCATGTCCTACAAAATATCGAAGACATGTGTTCAATGCAAAGCATGAAAACCGTGATGCGCCAAAGAGGCTCAACGGTGATGAGTTGCAAGTGGAATTAGAGAAGGTCAGGCATATTACACCAGGAAACCATCCTGATAATGGTAGCGGGAAAAGGAAGCGTGGCAGGGCAGAAGAGAGATTATTGTTGACCCGCAGGTCCACTTTGTGGGACTTGGAGTATTGGAAAGATTTGGATCTGTGGCATAATCTTGATGTGATGCGCATCGAGAAAAATATATGTGACAGCATTATCGGCACACTTCTTAATATTGAAGGCAAGACGAAAGATACCTTAAAATCTAGGATTGATTTGACACACCTGGGTATCAGAAAAGATTTGCAGGTGAAAGATGAAGGTAAACCACGGGATATGGCACCAGCTGTGTATGTCTTGGACACGGTAAAAAGAAAAGAATTCTGCAAGGTCATGTCATGTGTGAGATTCCCACATGGATTTGCTTCCAACCCTGAAAGGAGAGTCAGTGCAGATGGAAACAAGGTACAAGGGTTGAAAACTCATGACTGCCACGTCCTACTTCAAAGGGTTTTACCTGTTATCCTTAGAGGATTGGGCCGCCCTGACTTATACAGAGCAGTTGCAAAGTTGGGACAATTCTTCAGGGAACTCTGCAGTAGAAATATCAGGATAGATGCTTTGGAGCGTCTTAGAGACAAGATACCAACTATCCTATGTGACCTTGAGAAGATATATCCTCCAGCCTTCTTTGATGTGATGGTGCATTTGGCTGGTCATCTACCTGATGAGGCACTACTTAGAGGTCCAGTACAGTATGGCTGGATGTACCCTATTGAAAGGCGGCTAGGCACTTTCAAGGGCTATGTTAGGAACAAAGCTAGACCTGAGGGTTCCATTGTATAGGCCTACATTGCTACAAAAGCGTTGGCATTCTGCTCAAAATACATTGAAACAGCTGATCAGCTTAGCAAAGAGGTGGGTGAAGACAATCCTGAGCTCAATGTTTTCGATTGTTCTGTTCGAGTTACAGGGAAGAGTCGACAAGACGACAAACCTAAAGATTTGGACAAAATGGTTTGGTATGTGTTGAATAACTGTCCTGAGATTCTACCTTATATCGAGTAAGTGCTAAGTACTGCAGCTTATACATCGTAATCTACTAAACTTGCAGCACATTCTTATATATTTAGATGTTTGACGCGATCACTATGTTGTACAACATCTACAAAAAGGAGTTACTGCCGCAAAGTCAAAGAAACATTGACAAACTGGTTATGGCAGGATTTGCGAATGGTTCAAGAGCCATGTAAGCTTTTGAATTGCACTGTTAGTTTTTTTAACATATTGAGTACATACGATGATCAGCTTGTCTATTTTCTAACCATAGGTTAAGAAGATGCGGGAGGATGGGCAGGCAGTTAATGATGCCCTTTACGCACTAGCAATAGGTCCTTCTACTCGGGTAAGACATTATGAATCTTGTGTTGTTGGAGATGTGCGCTACAACACCCTTGCATGCGACGAAGGCAGGAAGACACAAAACAGTGCCATCATGAGCACGGATACGTATGGCAAAGAGACAACTGAAATGTATGCTAACATAACAGACATTGTTCAGTTGCAGTATATCTCCAGTTTTGAGGTTCATCTGTGTGTGGTTCTGTTGTGCTGTCGTTGGTGTAACCTGTTTTCCGGGATCGCAAAACCCAGAGCTAATGATTATTTCAAATCCATCAATGTCAAGGTGGCGTACTAGACCGACGAACCTTTTATTTTGGCAAATCAAGCAAAACAGATATTTTTCTTGGAAGACACATATGCATGTAGCGATGACTGGAGAGTATTGGAAAGGTTTGAGCAGAGGAACTCTTTTAATGAAGTTGCACAACAAGATGATGCTTACACTGCTCCTGATGTAGAAGATTCCACAGATGTTCCTAATATCTTTGAGAACCATCACGTCAATGACGCTGGCGAAAAGATTGCCTGTCGAGCTGTGGACATACGAGAGTTGATCAATAAGACGCCAACGTTCGAGGACATTGAGGATGAAGAAGAAGATGACACTGGGGGGAATTACGATTCACACTGATACACATGGCAAAGATGTTGACGCTGCTGCTACGGATGATGATTAGATTGCTTTGGTCGTATTTGCCTATGAGATGACGACTTTTTATCTACTATGTGAAATTGTGTTTGCTATGACAACTGAAACCTGATGAAGTTGTTATTTAGTATTTTGATGTGAGAACATCACTTATTATGTATGTTGATTTGTGTTTGGTGATTGTATGATGACTAAAACATGATGACATTGTTGTTTAGTTGTACTCATATTTGGCTGTGAAACTTGTATTTGGTGACATAGTTTGCTGTTGGACTGCAATTTGCTCTACGTCTTCGAATGGGAACGAAGCTGACCCGACAGGGCCTCTGCTAATTTATTTATTTATTAGCAAAAGGGCCTCTGCTATTTATTTATTTATGAGCAAAAGGGTATAACCCCCGATTTCCTTTAATAGAAATCATTAGATGTTCACAACACTACGCCCAGCCTCCTAAATATGTTTCATTCATTACTAGTTTCAGCAAAGTGCTCATGTCGTAGCCACTGAATACATCACAAGTGCTACATACACTGCAAATAAAGAGACAATCATCCTACAGAGCACAACGATTTTGCCCATTATCTTCACAAGCTCTTTCATCTCCTCATTCTTGTCAAGGCCGTTCAGCAGATGTTGCTTGGCCATGATCAGAGGAACTGCATCTTTAACCTTCTGCTCTGCATCTTCCTCTTCTGCCATTCCTTCAGTTACTTATCCAACACCCCAACCTGTTGGTATTAGGATTCCTTGGCTAACCAAATTATCAGCGTAGTTCCATTCCCCCACATTAGCAACTTCCCAGAAATACAAATCACACGAATCTTCCCTTTTCTGAACGAATCAAATTGGAAGATCATCAACCAAACTATTAAAAAAATCAGCAACTGAAAGCAGTGGAAGAACACTTAAACATATTATTACCCCATGATTGGGGCATTTGTAGAAGACTCGGACAGGGTTGAGGATTGTGGTTGAGACACGACGGATGACTCTGCGTGATTTGCAGCAGTGGCACCACACCAACAGCAGCGGGTTGCGATGAGCAACCGGCTGCGGTGCGTGTGCCGGCGGGGGTGTGATGAGACCCACAGGCGATGGTACGAGTAGCGACTTGGCGCATATCTGGTTGTTGCCTACTGAAGAGCAGGTGGACGAGCTGCCAGCGGACATGGTTGATGTGGCTAGAGCTTCTGATAATAGGCAGAGTAAGTAGAGAAGAGGAGAAGCGAATGTTGGATATGTCAGTTTCATTAATTGCAGAGTAGCATAGCACCATATATAGTCATAGTCTAGGTTTGGATTCAAACTAGCTACAGGAGCATGTCTCTCTTTTTTCTAAAACTCAGCAACGTCTCTTTATTGGTACACTAGCTTGTTCTGTATGCCTTCTCAAGTCTTCGATTTTCTTTTTTTTTTGCGAGGATGGAAGGAGGAGAAAATTGAGGGTTCCTGGGACTCGAACCCAAGACCTCTCGGTTGAAAACCAAGGGTGCTAGTCACTTATGTGGCGAATGTCCCCTGGGAGGAGGATGGCAAACGAACGCATTTTCCTGGCAGTTTTAGTTGCGACGCAAGATCAAATGGTCGCATTTTCGGGAATGTTATCTGGCAAACGAGCCTAGTTTTTCTTTTCTTCCTATAAAAAAGTATGCTATGTGGTGTCAGCTTAGTCAACAAATGATTGTGCAAACCCTGACCGTTGGATTGACATTCAACGTCTGTCGTGTTTCTTCAGTCTCTTCTTCCCCCAGCGCCAAAGCCAAACCAGCGCCGGCGGGACTGTTGCTCCCGCCTCCCATGGCTGGCTGTGCTAGCACGCACGCATCATGGCCATATCGCACCCTAAAACTCTGCGCATCTTCCCCGGCTCCTGTTTGTTCCCGTCCAACGCCTCAGCATCATTCTCTGCCTTGGTTCGCTCGCCGCTGTGCCGCCCTCCGGTGTTGTCAACATTGTCAATGACCGAGAGGAATAAGGAGATGACTGTAGAAGGTGAGGATGATAGTAGGGACCCACCAAGATCATGGCAGTAGGCAAGCAAGTGCCTCCTTTATTACAAGAAAAAAAAGGGTTCCTCCTGATGGTTTCCTGACATCTGCGTCGCACGCCACTGTCAATGTAGTCAATAAGCGAGATAACTGCACAAGGAGCGGCTAACACTCGGGACCCAGCAGCGCGCGCAGTATTTTTTTTCGGGACGGAGAAGGGTATCAACTGGGTTGTGCGGGAGCTGTGGCCTATCTAGCCCAGGCTTTTATTTCATATGTTTACCACATGACCAGCCCAGTTTTTTTCCTTTCTAAAAATTGTTAGCCCAACTATTTTGTTTTTTGCAGAATAACAAACGTAGGCCTACTTGCTTTTCTACGCCCTGCTGGGCCGAAAATCTTTCAAGACGAGGAGGGATGCATTCGGGCTTGCCCAGAAAATGGGCTATAAGTAATAAGAAAAGGGCTATAAGTAATAAGAAATGGGCTGTAAAATGAAAAAATACAGCAAACAGGCAATTAGTTCCAAAATACTTTTTTCTTTCGGATTTTGATATTTTAAATTTCATTGTTTTTGTGCGGGTAAAATTTCATTGGATTTAAATTAAGGTATGTTTAGTTTTTAAATTAATTTGAATCTGGCTAGAAATTTCGGGCTGTAGGCTGTTTGGGACAGATTTGGAGGCTGACTTGTGGGTCTACTAGGCTGACATGTACGAAAGGCTTTGTCAACTTAGTCCACAAACGATTCTAGCAGCAGTGACCGTTGGATGTTAATCCAACGACCGTGCTGCTTCTTCAATATCTAATCTTCTTGCTCCAGCAGCCCAAACCAACGCCGGTGGGACTGCCTACTGCCGCCTCCCATGGCTGGCTGTGCTGCCGCATAGGCCGCACCGCCCCACCCTATTCCATCGTTGGCCAGGCCATTCCTCTACCCACCCACACCTCCTGTTATTTTCCAGCAATGGCAGCCAAACCGGTAAACCCTCATACTCCCCACCGTGTGGGCAACCACTGCCGAGTCCTCCCCGGCTCTGGGTTGTTCTCTTCCTAGGCCTCGCCGTCGTCCACTGCCCTGGTGCTATCGGCGTGGCATGGTGAACATGGTCAATGAATGACATCCATCGGAAGAGGACTGTATGTGGAGAGGCTGACAGCTGGGTCCACGGCCGTACGCAAGTAAGTGCCTCCTTATTACGCGCAAAATAAAGATTCCTCCACCCGACAACGAGGACCCACTTGAAGGGTCTCTGTATTTCGCGAAAAAAATGTTCCTCCCGCTGACAGCTCGGACCCACCAGCTATATCTTCGCACACAAGGAAGTGCCTCCTTATTACGCACAAAAAAAAGAATACCCCCATGCTAGCTGGGACCCACCATATTTGGAGGCTGACATGTGGGCCTACTAAGTTGACGGGGATGCAGGATTTGTCAACTTAGTCAATATAAATGATTCTAGTTGCTGCGACTGTACGATGTCCATCCAACGCCCGTCGTGCTTCTTCAACCTCTGGTCTTCTTGCTCCAGCCGCCCAAACCATCGCCGGCCGTGCCACCTGCTCCTACGTCCCATGGCCGACTGTGCTGCCGCGCAGGCCTCACCACCCCACCCTACTACCATCGCTGGCCTGGCCATCCCTGCACTCACCCAGACCTCCTGTTATTCTCCGTCGACGGCAACCTCACACTACAGCCGAAGCAGTAAACCCTCATACTCCCCTCCGCATGGGAAACAACTGCCGAATCTTCCCCGGCTCCTGGCCATTCCCTTCCTAGGCCTGCCGTCGTCCCCACCTTTGTGCTCTATACGCGGCGTGGTCAACATGGTCAAGGAACAACTTCCATCGGAAGAGGAGTATACGTGAAGAGGCTGACAGCTGGATCCACGGCCGCAGCAAGGAAGTGCCTCCTTATTACACGCAAAATAATGATTCCTCCACCTGACAGCGGGGACCCACCGGAAGGGCCACCGTATTTTACAAAAAAAAAATGTTTCCCCCTGACAGCTGGGACCCACCAGCTACATCTTCGCACGCAAGGAAGTGCGTCCATATTACGGGAAAAAAAATGATTCTTCCCCCTGACAGCTGGGACCCACCAGCTATATCTTCGCACGCAAGGAAGTGCGTCCTTATCCTCCCTGACAGCTGGACCCACCCGGTCGAAGCGTACGTAGCGTTGTCTGTCTGGTCACGAACGTGTACGTACATACTAGTCTACCGGTCTCTCTGCAGCGATGAACTGTGGCCGAGTAAGGAGCGGTACGTGTTGTAGTAGAGGCGCGGACGTAGCATGTCACGCAGTCCCGTCTATATCGTGTACACGTACGTAGAGCCACGCTGCAAGAAAGTAAATACAGCTACGTACGTACATACGGGCGGGGTCTCGAACGCGTAGAGCGATGTTGACCTATTCATCGGCAGCCAACCGGCTGGGTCGCAATGGAGGAAACAACGTCGTTATCATCAGGAGGCAACGGAATACGTCGTGTTCATCGGGAGCCAACCGGCTTGGACGGAACAGCCAAAACGAGGTCTGGCGTACCACAGAACGAAGGAAACAGGCATTCTGTTCGACCGCGTACGTTCAAAACGGGGTCCTGTTCATCCGGAAGGGTCTGGCGTACCGCAGAACGGCGGAAACGGACTTTTGTTCGAGTGCCTACGGTCAAAATTGGGTCCTGTTGATCGGGAGGGGTGTGGCGTACCACAAAACGGAGGAAACGGACTTATGTTGGAGCGCTACGGTCGAAACAGGGGTCCTGTTCATCGGGAGGGGTGTGGCATACTGCAAAACAGGACTCCACGGGCTACTTTTCACCCACCGTCGACTTCCTTCAGCATCCACATGCACTATTCATCCACCGCGTCTTCCTCCTGCCTCCACCAGCTACTGTTCATCCACGGACTACTGTTCATCCAGCCCTCCACCGGCTACTGTTAAACCAGCCCTCCACGGGGTCCTGTTCATCCACCCCCAACCAGCTAGGCTATGGTGGCCTCCTCTCGGGGTCCTTTTCATCCAGCGGCAACGGCCTACTACCACGGGGACCTGTTCATCCAACCCCGACCGGGAACTGTTCATCTACAGCCAAAACCAACCGGCTCGACTCACCACGTCTCGACTCATTCTACGTACCACGCGCATGGTAGCAACAGTCACTGTTCATCAAGAGGCAACCCAACATCGGCTGGCTACGTCTCGCACGGGGGCTCGATCGGCTTCAGTAAGCAGCAGCACTGATCGATCGCTCGGGTTCAGTTAGCAGTAGCAGCGAAGGAATCGCCCGGGTTCAGTCAGCAGCGAATGAATCGCTCGGGTTCAGTTAACAACCAAGGGATCGATCACTCGGGTTCAGTAACGTAGCTAGTGCAATCGCTCGGGTTCAGTAAGCGAATGCCTCGCTCGGGTTCAGTTAGAGCCCAACGCCTCGCACACACGCGCGTACGTATATGAGAGAAAACGCGCAAACCTCCGTGCATTGCTCGGCCCCGACCACCCACCGTAACTAGGAACTCCCTGATATTTTCCTCACCCTCGCTTCTACCATGATTTTTTCCATCATGGACGGCCCAAAGAATGTAATGCAGCTGCGTCTCAGGCCCGCCCAGGATGAAAAGCCCATTTTCTGTCATGATTTTTTGTCATAGAAGTAGGAGCCCACCACATCTATGATGATACGTGTTTTTGTCACAATTATCGTCATAGAAGTGTCATAAGCATGACAGAAAAAAAAATTGTTCGGGCCAAAATGTCACGGATGTGTCTTTTTTTGTAGTGAGCATTGATGAGCTCAGCCCATTCAGAGATTGTTGACTGGTACTTGGTTCCTTCAGTCATCCAAACAATCTTCCCATCTGGGTAAAAGTGCGCAGTGGAGTAGAACTGCATAATCATCTCATCATTCCATTTGGTGAGCTTCTGTCCAACAAATGTATCAACTCCATTCAGCCTGAAGCTCTCATGAACATGGGGAAAATAGTCTTCATTCTCATCAATGTATTCCCAATCAACCCATTTCATATCATAGACTATGGGCTTCTTGTCCAGCAACACAGTCTCATAGAAGTCTTGCTGTTCTCTAGTATGGAAACGATAGTCAACAGCAGTCCTCCTCCTTGTGGCATATGGATCTGTCTTCCTCCATAGTCTCAAACCTACATCTTTTCTCAACTTCATGTTCTCAGCCACTGGATGTTCATCATTGTGGTCTGGAATCTTTGGCTTTAGTTTTCTGACCACTATTGGCTCATCATCCTCTTGGACCTCAGGCACTGGGGCCTTGTTCTTCTCTGCAGCTGGGATATTTCTTGTGGATCTCTTTGGAGCTGTTGACTTGGGTGTAGCAGGTGGAGGTTTTGTCTTGGGCTTGGAAGGAGCAATAGTAGACTTCATAGCATCACTCATGAGCTTTTGTGTCTTGGCAGGGGGTGCTTCTGCTTGCTCTTCCTCCTCCTCATCATCACTTCTTCTCATAGAAGGTCTTCCAAGCACTCTAGCAGTAGTAATTCTGGCCCTCTTCTTCTTCTTTCCATCTCCAGCCTCATCATCAGATTGTTCAAGAGTGAATTGCATTGTCTATTGAGTTGGAACTTTTCTAGGCTTTGACATTGGATTTCTCCTAGCAGGAGCTTTCTTGTGTAGGCCTAGCTTGGTGGTGGCAGCAGCACCAACATACTCTTTCTTGACCACTTTCTTCTTGGAAGTTACTTCTTCCTCAACCACAAAATCCTCATCTTCACTTTCAAAATTCCTCTTCTTCCTCTGTCTGGTAGCAGCCTTCGGCAAGTTGCTAGGGGTGCTTCTGCTACCCTCATCATAGCTGCTGCTTTGACCAGATCCCTCACTGAGGTTAACTTCTTCCTCTGACCTGTTCTGACTATCACTGGCCTCTGACATCTCTGCAACTGACCCTGTGAATAGATGGATATAGGTAGAGTGGGATGAGCATCACAAAATACAGATGGTTTTTGCAAAAATTGATTCAAAATCTTAACTATAGTTTTCTGCAGAAAGCATTTCAGAGCTACTGATTTGATAATCTCGATGATACCGAAGCACTTAACAGAGTCTAAACATGCAATTTCGGTCAGACCGAGTTGCAGTTCGGTGACTCAGAGATGCTAGGGTTTCACTGAGAAATTGCTTTCAGTCTCACCGATCAGTACGTTTCGGTCAGACCGAGTTGTACTTAGTGCAATGGCCTGAGCTAATCGGTGGGACCGAAAACTTCATTTCGGTCGGTCCGAGATGAGTTCGGCGGAAACCTAACCCTAAGATTTTGCATCAAATCTAATCTAACGGAGTTTTTGTGTGGATAGGAATCTTTCAATCGTGGCAAGAATACAGGCATTTACTTTGTGCGTTGAATCGGAGAATGGAAATTGCACAAAGGGGTCGAACCATACCCTAACTTGGTGATGACTTGCTACGGCGGCAACGGCGGAGGCGATTTCAGTTGACGGCGGTGGAGACCTACGACGACGATTCGCAGGTGGAGATGATGATGATCCGGAGACCAAGAGCGGCAGCAATGGGGGGGCACCGGCTCGAGTGTTTGAAGGAATTTCCAAACGTCGGGCCGTAGTATATATACCCATTAGCTGTCGGTGGCGCCGAGTGGAACGGTTCGGTAGCACCGAGATGCAAAACTGTTGTAGTTGCTACAACTCGGTGAGACCGAATGGTTCTAATCGGTGGCACCGAGGTGAAAACCTAGATCAACTTAGTGGTTTCGGTGGGACCAAATATGAATGACTTGGTCTGACCAAAATTCACTAAGAGGTTTTGGAAGTTAGGACTTGACAGATCGGGGGCTCCGAGTGCTCCTCACCCGGAGGGTCCGAAAAAGACTTGTTCAAATTTTGTGATGTAGCATGAATAGAATTTGAGAAGAGAAAAAGCATAGATAGCTAGAGGGAGTACTTAGGCATTCTTGTCCATCCATTTGGCCAACAAAAACCAAACAATCAAAACTACAAATGGATGTTCTCGAATGGAGAAAATTATGCAACCAACATGCTCACACAATAAGATAGCAAATGAAACATGTGACAAAGCATGCACATACACTCTAGCATCTATCAAGCAATTGGCGATGACTAGGTCATCTATATATGAGTATATTGACTAAGGAGTCAAATGAGAACATTTGATCATAGGTCATACTCATCGTTTAAGCACAAGTGGGGTTACCACTTTTACATAAAGCGTTGTTGTGTTCACACCATTAGAGTTGCTTTAGCTCAATTCTTAGAGCAAAGCTCCCCTAGATGTGATATCCCCCCTAAGAGGGATGCACTAGCCTTGGGTTTTGTCGATGATGACTTCATGTAGATAGTGAAGATGTGGATGCTCAATGTTGATGTAGATCTTTTGGAGCAATCCATTGGAGTGTGTTGCACTTTCAATACCTACATGGGCTAGTCCCACAAGGAACATACAAGGATATCCATAGACATAGAGTGAATTACACATATGATGATGTCCATGAAAGCATTAGGTTACCCTGTCCCTTGTCTTACCAACAAGAGGGTTTGTGACTCCATGAACCTGTGCAAGATATGAAAGTTTATTGCACATGTTCTTGCCAAAATGAATATGAATGAAGTATGTTGGCGGAGTCACCCTCAAGAACTCTCTAGTTCTTCTTCTTTGGGATCCACATCAACTTGATGGGAATCCTTGGAGTTGTAGTCATACTTGATGAAGTAGAACTTGACGTAGTCTTGGGAACCCACTTGACCATGGCCTTAGGAGCTTCTTCAAATGAATCAATCTCTTCTTGAAGCTTGTCCTTGCCTTTTAGCTTGTGGTCTTGTGGTGGAAGATCATCTTGAGCTTGTGTTCCCTTGAAAGAAGTGGGATCATACTTCTCTTGTTGAGGAACAAACTTCGTCTTGGGGTATTGATCTTCTTCCCACTCAGCTCCATTGGCATTGAACTTTCGTTCAAAACCAACACCTTGATTCTTCCGGTGCCTTCCTTGCTTGCGTACAATTTCCTCAAATTGCTTACTTCCGGCAAGGCTCTTGTAAACACCTTTCTCTATAATTCCCTTCAATAAGCTATTTTCTTGCTCAAGTGTAACTTGGCTAAGAGGATCATTAGTGGAATCAATAGAACTACTAGAAGCAACAATATTGGATTTAACATTGTTATTGTTACTACTAGAAGAAGAATCTTTCTTGCTCTTATTGCTAGATTTTACTTGTAGCATGTAAGTAGACAAGAGTAAATGCTTGGCAATGTAAGAACAACTCTTCTTTTGAAGATCATCATTGATAGCTTTTAGAAACCCATGCTCTTGCTCTAAATTTAGCTTCTCAAAGCGTAGCTTCTCATGAGTTCTTAGGAGCTCTCTATGATCCTCTAGAGTTGTTTCATGAGCTAACTTAAGAGTGTTTAGTTCTTTAGCTAGATGCTCAATCTCCTTCTTATCATTGTCATTCGTTTCATCTTGATTAGCATGAATACTAGCAAGTTCATCATAGTATTCGTCACTAGTGTTGGCAACAAGTAAATCATCATCACCTAGCAAATCATCTTCATCACTATTGAAATCAACATACTCGGGGTGTGATACCTTAGGGCCTTTAGCCATGAAGCGTCTTCCAATTCCTTCATTTGGTGAGTCAAATATGTCGTAGGAGTTGGATGACACAAGTGCAAGACCGGCAACACCTTCATCTTGAGTATATTCGGAGTCAGGGTGATAGCTTCTCTCAGAGTAGTTGTCGGAGTCAGAACCGGATACCCATTCACCAACATGAGCTTGATGTCTTCGTCTTGTGTAGCTCTTTGATGACTTGTCCTTCCTTTCCGAATCCTTGCTTCTACGAGAGGGTCTTCGTTCATAACGATCATCTCTACTCCTTCTCTCTCTTGGTGGCGATTCATATCTTCTACTTCTCCTTTTTGGTGAATCTTCTCTTTTCTTGTAGGGAGCCGTACACTCATTGGAGTAGTGTCCGGGTCTTCCGCAATTGTAGCAATTGCGAGCACGACTAGAAGATCTTTTGTCATTGTAGGATCTTGACTTGGAGCTTCTCTCTTTGCTTCTATTCTTGTAGAACTTGTTAAAGTTCTTCACCATTAAGCTCAATTCTTTATTGGAGACTTGCTTCTCACTTGATGTTGTAGGAGCATCACATGAAGCTTTGTAAGCACCGCTTGACTTGTTGTGGAGCTCTTCCTTATCCTTGAGTGACATCTCATGAGCAACAATTCTACCAATCACTTCCGTGGGCTTGAGATCTTTGTAATTGGGCATCATTTGGATCAAGGTGCACATGGTATCATATTTTCCATCCAAGGCTCTTAGGATCTTCTTGATGATGAATTTGTCGGTCATCTCTTTGCTTCCTAAGCCGGCAATCTCATTTCTGATGAGAGCAAGCCTAGAGTACATCTCGATGACTCCTTCACCATCCTTCATCTTGAACTTGTCAAGTTGACTTTGAAGCACATCCAATTTGGATTCCTTGATGAACTCGGTACCTTCGTGCATATCAACCAATGTATCCAAAATTTCCTTTGCATTCTCAAGGCGGCTGATTTTCTTGAAATCTTCAGGACACAATCCATTGAAGAGAATATCTCAAGCTTGAGCATTGTATTGCAACATATTCATTTCTTCTGCTGTCGCTTCATGATCCGGTTCTTTTCCATCCTCAAAGAAATCACCTTGCAAGCCAATACGCACAACAGCCCAAACAGCGGGGTTATGACCAAGAATATGCATTTTCATCTTATGCTTCCAACTAGCAAAATTAGTACCATCAAAGTAAGGACTTCTACGGTGGTAATTTCCCTCACTAGACGCCATACTCTCCTAGGTTATGAAACCAAGGCTATGATCACCAAAGCTATGGAAATCAAGTCAAATGGAGACCAAAGCTCTGATACCACTTGTAGGATCGAAAGTAGGTCTAGAGGGGGTGAATAGACTACTTGACCAAATAAAATCTAACCTTTTCCCAATTAGTTGTGGGAAGATTTTAGCAATTAACACAAGTCAAGCAATCAACCTACACATGCAATTCTAAGAGTGTAGCAGCAGAAAGTAAAACATTGCATATGAAGGTAAAGGGAAGGGTTTGGAGAGTGCAAACGCAATGGAGACATGGAGATTTTTGGCGTGGTTCCGATAGGTGGTGCTATCGTACATCCACATTGATGGAGACTTCAACCCACGAACGGTAACGGTTGCGCGAGTCCACGGAGGGCTCCACCCACGAAGGGTCCACGAAGAAGCAACCTTGTCTACCCCACCATGGCCATCGACCACGAAGGACTTGCCTCACTCGGGTAGATCTTCACGAAGTAGGCGATCTCCTTGCCCTTACAAACTTCTTGGTTCAACTCCACAATCTTGACGGAGGCTCCCAAGCGACACCTAACCAATCTAGGAGACACCACTCTCCAAAAGGTAATAGATGGTGTGTTGATGATGAACTCCTTGCTCTTGTGCTTCAAATGATAGTCTCCCCAACACTCAACTCTCTCTCACATATTTGGATATGGTGGAAAGATGATTTGAGTGGAAAGCAACTTGGGGAAGGCTAGAAATCAAGATTCTTGTGGCAGGATTGGTATATCTTGATCTCAACACATGAGCAAGTGGTTCTCTCTCAGAAAATGTATGCTGGAAGTGCAGGCATGTTCTAATGTCTCTCTCACAAATGGAGAAGGGGGTGGAGGGGTATATATAGCATCCACACAAAATCCAACCATTACACACATTTAACCCAACTCGGTCAGACCGAATAGATGAATTCGGTGAGACCGATTTAGTTCAAAATGTGAACGTTAGGAATCTCGGTGGGACCGACTGGAACAACTCGGTGGGACCGATGTGCTAGGGCTTAGGGCAAACATCAACTCGGTGGCATCGATTGCATCAACTCGGTGAGACCAAAGTGAAGCAATAAGGTAACCGAGCAAATGTCAAGCCAACTCGGTGAGACCGATCGCTATTTCGGTGAGACCGAAATAATTGCAATAGGCAACAGAGCGTTGGCAAGGCCATCTCGGTGAGACCGAGATCCGTATCGGTGTGACCGATCTGTTAGGGTTTCTGGCAGTGGCTATGTCATATGAACTCGGTGGTTCCGGATAGGATGATTCGGTGGGGCCGAGTTTCTGGCAGTGACATATTTGGAATGAGAAAGTGGTTGAGGGCTTTGGATCAATATCACTAAGAACTTTGAGCAAGCAAGCCATTAAGCAGCACCTCATTCCCTTTTAATAGTATTGGCTTTCCTATGGACTCAATGTGATCTTGGATCACTAAAATAAAGATGAAAAGTCTTGAGCTTTTGCCAATATGAGTCGTTAGCATTTTGAGGGGTCCACATTCCTAGTCCATGCCATGCCATTCATTGAACTTTCTGAAATATTAAACTTGAATGGATATTAGTTCAATGAGCTATATGTTGTTATGAATTACCAAAACCACCCGGGGATTAGTTGCACTTTCACGTACGCTTTTGAAATAGAAGTGGGAGTATCAGCCACGAGGTACACGAAGAAATCATCACCAAAGGTCTTTGCAGTCCTTTGTCTCTTGCCCCTACCAAGGGTTTCCTCGTAATCCTCCTTAGGATTTACATCATGTGTTTTGTTCATAATATTCCATAGGAATGGCAGGCTCAGGAGTCTCCTCAGATTTTTGTCTAGAAGTGCTTTGCATATCTCATAGGAAAAATATCCTCAGAGAATGTAGCATCCTTAGACTCCATAATTGTACCGACCTTCTGGTCAGGTACCTCAGATTTCACTACTAGAAATCTATAGCCAACGCTATTCTTAGCGTATCCCAAATTAACGCAATCCACAGTCTTTGGTCCAAGCTTACGCTTTTTAGGGATAGGCACATTGACTTTTGCCAAATAGCCCAAGTACGCAAGTACGAGAGTGTTGTCTTTCTCTTCGCCCATATCTCATAGGGAGTGATCTCATTATCCTTTGTTGGAACTTTATTCAGGACATGACATGTCGTCAATATAGCCTCCCCCCACCATTCCTTGGATAAACCTGATGTATCTAACATGGCGTTAACCAAATGAGTTAGAGTATGGTTTTTCCACTCGGCAACCCCATTTGACTGGGGTGAATAGGGAGGCGTCCTCTCATGAATAATGTCGTGTTCCGCACAAAAAGAATCAAACTCACTCGAGAAGTACTCTCCACCACGATATGATCGGACTCGTTTAATTTTCTTTTCAAGTTGATTCTCAACTTCTGCCTTATAGATTTTAAAGTAGTGTAGAGCCTCATCTTTAGCATTTAATAGATACACATAGCAATATCTAGTGGAATCATCTATCAATGTCATGAAGTATTTCTTTCCACCTTTAGTCAACACACCATTCATCTCACAAAGATCAGAATGTATGGGTTCTAATGGTGCCAAGTGTCTCTCCTCCGCAGCCTTGTGAGGCTTGCGAGGTTGCTTAGCTTGCACACATGAAAGGCACTTAGAACCTTTGGCTAAAGTGAAATTTGGGATTAAATTCAACTTGACTAGCCGCGTCATAACACCAAAACTAATGTGACAAAGACGTGAATGCCAAACTTCAGATTCATTAACACTCGAATGAATATGATTCTCGACTATATTACAAAAATCTGCGAGGGAAAGGCGGAACATCCCTCCGCTCTCATAACCTTTTCCAACAAATAGTCCATACTTAGTAACAACTAATTTATTAGACTCGAAAACCAACTTAAACCCTTCTCTACATAGAAGGGAGCCACTGACGAGATTCTTCTTGATGGCGGGGACATGCTGCACGTTCTTCAGCTACACGATCCTTCCTGAAGTAAACTTCAAATCGACCGTGCCAACACCATGAACAGAAGCACTCATGCCATTCCCCATCAATACGGACCCGTGGCCTGTGACCTGGTAAGAACAGAACAATGACATGTCAGCACACACATGAACACCTGCACCTATGTCCACCCACCAATCGGTGGGTTGAAACACTGAAAAGACAATAAATAAATTACCGTACCCAGAAGCACCATTCTCATTGTTGCCCTTAATCATGTTGACAGACTTGGAGTGCTGTCCTGGCTTCTTATACTTGTTTGGGCACTTGTTGGCCCAATGTTCAACCGAACCACAAGTGAAGCAGCCCTCATCCTTCTTGTTCTTCTTGAAGGTCTTCTTGCCCTTCTTCTTAAAGTCGGTATTGTGTTCGACACCATTATTTCCCTGGGCTTGTGGGAGTTGAAGTTCCTCTGGTTCACCAGGTTGGCGACAGAAGTTCCTTCAACCCCTTTTCCGTGTGAGTCCTTTGCCCTTGAGTTCTGCTCAACACTCAGATGGGTGATGACATCCTCTACTGAGAATTCACGCCTCTGATGTTTCAGAGTGGTAGCAAAGTTTCTCCATGAATTAGGGAGTTTAGCGAATGTACATCCCGCGACAAACTTGCCCGGTAAATCGCACTTAAGAAGCTTAAGCTCCTTAACGATGCATATTACCTCATGAGCCTTCTCCAATACAGGATGGTTCTCAACCATCTTGTAATCGTGGAACTGCTCTATAATATACATCTCGCTCCCAACATCGGTGGCCCCGAATTTAGGTTCGACCGCCTCCCACAAGTCCTTGGCAACATGCACATGCAAATATGCGTCAACCAACTTATCTCCGATCACGCTAAGAACTGCTCCGAGAAATACGACAGTGGCCTCCCTAAACGCCTTCTCCTGTTCAGGAGCAATCATTCTTGTGGAGACACCGGCGACCCAGAACACATTCATAGCCGTGAGCCATAAAGTGGTCTTAGTCTACCAACGCTTAAAGTACGTACCGGTAAACTTATCCGGTTTCAGTGCAGCGGCAAAACCACTTGCCGAAAAATTCGTACACATAATAGGTTTTTGGATTGTTGAATAAGTAGGCAAATTTTTTATTAATTTAATCCATGAATAAATCACTAGCATGGCATTGACAGAATTAACAACATGCTGATATTGAACAATGCAAGCACACACTATGCTAATGGCAGACATATCTACGTATAACGCTAGCATGGCTATAACAGAAAACAGTAGGAGCGGGATTAACGAGTTATACCCTCCAGTAGGCCAGGCAGAAGCCGCGGCGACGGTGGCAGCAGTGGCGTCCTCAGCTGCCTTCTTCTAGGCCTCGAGCTTCTCAGCGGCGAGATGGTCGGCTTCGGTCTGAGACATGGTGTTGACAAAGACGACGCGGACGTAGACGAAGTAGTGGATCGGAGGCGAGCAGTCGCGTAGTCGCTTCCTAAAAACCTATTCGCCCCTCTCTCGTATAGGATCCGGAGAGGCGGGGTTTCGAAGACCTGCTCTCCCGTTGACCATGTACGTGGCGGACGGGATGGAGTCACCGGCGGCAGCAGCAGCAAAGGAATGACGATGGGCGGTGCGCGTGGAGCAGATGTGATCTGTTCATGGCGGCTAGGGTTAGGAGACACCTCACACTTATATAGGCGCAGCCGCGTGGAGAGAAGTGGGCTCGACCCACGTCTGAGTCTGTGACAGCCCATGACCCGACGTCTCAGATCGTGGCCCAGTTGTCAGAAAACTCTCCGTTACTGACTGGCAAAAATAAGCGCATAGGTGTGAGCTCGGCTCGGCTCATTCCCCCAACCCACGGCGCGTCGTGACGAGGTGTGGCATGGCGTGGCGAGGCGGGCGGCGGAGGAGGAGTGATGTAGTCACCTATTACAGGTAGGGTCAAAGACCCATCATTTGGGACCCACATGGGGCCCATCACCATCATAGGTAGGTCCTTGGACCATGCCAGCATTCGGATGCATACATCAGGAGGATCACTCGGACGGCTCTGTAGCACTCGGACAACCACACATCACTCGGCGGACGATCAACCACTCGGACGTACAGGGCAAGAAGGCGTCATGGGAGCTGCAACGGTCGAGGGATCCTAAGTCGTCCACTAAATAGAGTTATAACTACCGTTACCTGTAACTGCTGTAGTATAGGCTCATTACACTAGTAACTGCCTCATTCAATGGCATTAATTGCCCCGGCAGCGTGGGAGACATGGGGCTGCAGTGCACTCTATATAAGCCGCACTCCCCTCCATAGCCGGGCACGTTCAACTCTGTAATCTTATCTATCAAATCAAAGCAAGCCTCAGGGCACGAGACGTAGGGCTTTTACCTCCACTGAGTGAGGGGACTGAACTCGTTAAACACCGTGGGTTACACCTACGCCGTAGCTAGGCTCTGCCCCTTATTCGTACCCCTAGTACACATTGTCCGTATCATAACCCCGATAGTTGGCGCCCACCGTGGGGCTAGGCGTCTAGCAAAACTTCACGGTGTAGGTGGATTTCTTCATCATCATCATGTCAGACGGCTGCGAAATCCGCTTCGGGATGATCTCCTTCATCGCCAACGACTCAGCATGGCTACAAGAAGCCCCGCTGGACATGGAGGCATTGCCCGCCCGTGGCGCGACGCACTTCCGAGCTTCTTCCTACGGAGTCGTTCTCCAACTGCCCTCGGCTCCGTACCGAGTGGTCGTCCATCCCACCGTTGTGCACCATCGCAAGCGCTCTGGGCGTTCGTGGCTGCAGCGTTGGATCAAGCACGCTGTCGCCACTGAGGCAGCAGCAGAACAAGTGGTGGCTATTGAGTTCGACGAGCCCACCCTCGACCTCTCGAATGGATCAGTCGACGATTCCTCAGAGGAGTCCGAGTCCGAGAGCATCGAGTCGAATGCCGAGATCCTTATGGCGGATAACTCTGAGCACCGCGTACCCCCGGGCTACCTGGAGCCCAAAGACGATCATGTGGGTGCATCCCACGCCAACACCAATGGCGGCTTCCCGGGGCATGAGCCGTACGTGCCTCAAGCTCTCACTTGGGAGCAGTGGGACGAGCTTTGCCGCCAAAACAATCAGCTCCTGAACACTCCCATCACCGGAATGACTCCCAAGGCGCTGGCCATGGAGTTGACTCGCCTGGCTACTTTGGCCAAGCGCGATCGCCTTGATTGGCTTCGGAGGGAACTGGATGAACGCGAGCGCCGTCAACCCAGCTCCAGTCGGCACAAGTGTTGGCTCTATTCGAGTGACCAGCCTCGTAAGTATCAAGTTCTTAGTACTACATTACAAAATTTAGCAGCTACCACTCGAATCGCGGATTCCATTTAGCCCTCCGGCTCTTCGGCCGGGGAAGGGATTCGTCAGATCCAAGCGCTCCTCAAAACAGCACTGTCGCAGAATGCGGCGGTGTCCCAGTCCAGGGACCGAATCCATAGCGCATCCGTGCGTGCGGAGACCGTCTAGTCGGCTCATAGCCCACTCGGTTCGGGCAGGCACCGAGCTATTTCCTCCTCCAGAGACCGTCACGAAGATCGGAGACATGATCGAGTCGCGTCGCCCTGGCGTAACGACGACTACGATCGTGCACTGATGCCTCCACCCCGGGACATCGCGTACGGGCGCCAGCCCTACGACGACAGGCGGACGCACGGCGGTGACCGCAGGCCGAGTCCTACTTGTCCGTCGAGGGACGCTCGAGACCCGTTGTTCAACGTGAGATCCATTCTCGCTTAGAACTTGGTCGACAGGGGCCGGGCCTTGCGGGAGGGCCAGGAGCACGACGTGCTGAGTGGTTCCGTACCATCAGGCCCCGAATGCGTCAGCCGTTATATACGAGCGGCTGGGATTCCCAACAACTTCAGGTTGGCCACGGGGATCAGCAAGTTCACCGGTGAATCCAAGCCTGAAATTTGGTTAGAAGATTACCGAGTGGCAGTCCAGATCGGCGGCGGCAACGACAACATGGCCATGAAGCATTTTGTCGCTGATGCTAGAAGGCTCTGCTCGGGCTTGGCTGACACAGCTCCCGCCGAGTAGTATCCTTTGCTGGGAGGACCTGGTGAAGGTATTCGTCAAGACCTTTCAAGGCACGTACAAGAGAGCAGGAGGTTTGACCGAGTTACAGCACTGTGTGCAAAAGCAGAATGAAACTCTCCGAGAGTACATCAAGCGGTGGACCACTCTACACAACACGGTGGAGAATGTCACCGAGCACCAGGCAATCTGTGCCTTCAAGGCCGGAGTCAAGTACCGGGAGCTGAACATGAAGTTCGGCTGAACTAAGACCCCGACTCTCAGTCGGGCTATGGAGATAGCCAACCGGTACGCCAATGGTGAAGAGGAAGACCGACTGAGAAGTGGCAAGAGCCGAGCTGGCGACGCACATCAATCGGAGAACAAGGGCAAGAAGCACAAGCAGAAAGTAGATGCTAGAGGGAATGCCGAGGCCGTGGCTCTGGCCAGCCAAGGCAAAAAGAACTCCCAAAAGCAGAAAAAGGATTGGAAAGGAAAGAAGCAAGTCACCATGAAGAGCGACATCCTCGACCAACCTTGCCAGATTCACACGAAGAAAGATGAGGAGGGTAACTTGATCTTGCCCAAGCATACCACTCGGGAGTGTTGACTCATGAAGCAAGAGATGTGGCAGGATTCTTCCGGAGAAAGAGATGATGATGACGAAGACGGAGGCAAAGGTACTTTCGGGTACCCCAACATTGAGAACGTCCTCATGATTTTTGCTGCTGTTGAAAGCAAGAGCCACCTCAAGGTGATCAAACGAGAGGTCAACATGGCAGTTCCGACTGTCACCAAATATCTCGACTGGGCCAAGACACCAGTAACGTTTGACCAGTCGGACCATCCGGCTCACATACCAACCCCCGGGCGACATGCCTTGGTGGTAGATCCAGTTGTGGGAGGAGTCCAATTGCACAAAGTCCTAATGGACGGCAGCAGCGGGCTTAACATCATCTATGCTGACACCTTAGAGGCGATGGGCATCCCGATGACCCGGCTCAACAAGAGCAATAAGCAGTTCCACGGGGTAATCCCCAGGAAGAAGGCCAAGTCACTCGGCCATATCGCTCTCGACGTCGTATTCAGTGAAGAGAAGAACTTCTGAAAGGATCGGCTGACTTTCGAAGTGTTAGACTTCAGAAGCGCTTACCATGCCATCCTGGGTAGGCCTGCCTACACGCGTTTCATGGCCCGTCCATGTTACGTGTATCTTAAACTCAAGATGCCAGGGCCTAAGAGCGTGATCACTATCACAGGCAATCGGAAGTTGGCCAAAGAATGCCTCCAGAAGGGCTCCCAGATCGCTGATGAGCAGATGGCGATGGCCGAGTTGGACGAGTACAAGAAGGCGGCAGACCCAAGCGAACTTTTGAAGTCCAAAAGCCGACTGTGGAATCCGCTTTCCAGTCAGCAAGAGAGACGAAGTCGGTGCACATCCATCCTGAGGACCCGAACGCTACCCCGACCAACATCTCCACCACCCTGGACAGCAAATTGGAAGCCGCGCTCGCCCAGTTCCTCCGTTAGAACTGGGACATCTTCGCATGGAAGTCTTCTGACATGCCGGGTGTTCCCAGGGAACTGGCCGAGCACAGACTCTGTGTCGATTCGACGTCGAAGCCAGTTAAAGAATATCTTCGACGATCTTCAACCGAGAAGCGCAAGGCGATTGGCGAGGAGATAGCACATCTCTTAGCCGCCGAATTCATCCGAGAGGTGTACCACTCCGAGTGGCTCGCCAACGTCATCATGGTTGTGACACCCTGGTTTTTGGCAAAAAAAAAATTCAAAATCTCTTTGGTTTTATTTGCATTTTGGTGGGTTTCTCACTTGACTTTGGACTTATGAATCTTGAACCTTTTCCCAAGTGACCTAAAGCCCTCACCACCTTGCCAAAACTTTGCCACACATCTCTTGAATCCAACTTCAATTTTAATCTTTTCCAATAATTTATTTTCTTCCTTTGGGAAAACTATGTCATCACTATGGGTTGTGAAGCAACCTATAGTTCTGATAATCAGAAGAATCCCAAACTCATGTCACACCTTCTTATCATCATCTACTCCCACAATCTTCAAAAAACATTCCATAGTCCAGTACAAAATTTTGGCCAAAATAATTATTTTCTTTCTGGTCAGAATTAGTCAATTGTGAAGCAACCTCTATTTTCCTAGCCCAGAAAACTCTCAGAAAATTCCCTGAGATATTAGGGAACCTATCTAGCCATATTATCCAAAAATATCACTTTGGCCAAAACAACTTTTTAGCAACAAGGCTCTGCCAAGTTTCTGCTCATTATGAACCTCAGTGAAGGAAGTACCATCTAGAGGTATCTTTTTGAGCTGAAATTTTTATGGCATCTTCTACACACCAAATGACTCCCACACACCAAAATTTACCTTCAGCAGATCAACCATGTGAGTGAACCAAGCTGATCCAGTTTTTGGACCAGTATGGCAGTTTACACATGAACTATATCCAAAACCTTTCCATATTCTTTCAAATCTGGTCAGTTTGTAGTCCTTCCAACCTAAACCACTCCAGACATTTCCACTGGCTTCATCTCCAGCTCACCTCTCCTCTAGATCTCTCTCAAGATTGCTGTCAGAAACTATAGCTAAAGCTACACTTCACAACAGAGTGAATCTAGCCAAACCAAGCATGTAGAGGCACTAAGTGACCAAAGGAGAAGACCCCAGACATGTTGCGCTGGACTTGGACGGCCTCGAGACATCACTTCCCATGGTGAGCACGGTACTGGAATGCCAGTATGCGTGCTCTACACCACGCCGGCGATGACCGAGGTCATTCTAGAGACCTCGTGCTGTCATTTGATGTCTGGACGTGCCGACTTCGTCGATGTCGTCCACATACCCCTCTTCCGCAGCTTCTCCTCGCCGAAATCGGCCTCGATGGCCGCCACGGCACCTGGGCACTATGCCGCCCGTGGCTACACTGTGGCCTGCGGTGCGTCTTCTTCCTCCGCTAGCCTTCACCGCCGCATTAACTCTCTCTGCCCTCTCCTATCCCGTCGACCGTACCCAGCCAGCCAGCGCGGCATCCTCGCACCGGCGACGTGGCCCGAGCCCCGCCGCTTCCAGAGAGCTCGCCCGAGCTCGCTCCCTGCCTATAAAAGGCCACGGCCAGCCCTCCAGAGCTCCTCAACCCACTCCTCCACCTCCCAATCGCCCTCCCGAGCAGCGAGCCATGGTCGAGAGGCCCTCTAGCCTCGAACCTCACCAAAGATCCCCCGCCACCCGAGCCTAGTCGCCTCGCCGTTCTACTCCTCCCCAGGCTCCATCGACTCTTCCAACGAGCTCAGCTCATCCTCCTGGTCACGCCCGACCTCTTGCCCGAGCAAATCATCGCCGGAACCGCCATCTCCGATGACACCCGAACGCCACCGCCGCCAGAGAAGAAGGGGACGACGCCGTCCAGCCATATCTTACTGACCTACGGGTACATGCGTGATCGCCGCGGTGAGCTTGTCCCATCCCCACTCTCTCCCGACCTCACAACCGCCTGTATCGCCGGCGACGATCGCCAGAACCCTGCACTTCTCTGTTCTCTCTCTCTCTCTCGCCGGTTTGAACCCAGCCGCGGGGCCCACTCGTCAGCGGCTCAGCTGCGTGCACGCCGAAGCGGTAAGTGGAAGCGCCTTTCCACTTTAGGCTTTCGACGTGGCCTCCTGTTTGTTTTTCCATTTTCTGTTTTATTTCATATTTGACCAGTACCTTTGACCAGCTATATCTTTTTAACTATAAGCCCAAATTGACTAATTCTTTTTGCAATTGGTTGGTCTTGAGCCCCTCTAATTTCTGGTAAAGTTTTGGTATTTTTCTCACACTCACAGAATTTCTGGTGGATAAAACAATGGTATGTGACATTTCCAATTGCTATTTTAAAATATTTTCAGAGGGAAACCTTGGTGATTTTGAAGACCAGGAGTTTGTGGGCAACCCAATAGAGCAAGGAAGCCAGGACACTAATTTCATGAAGCATTTCAATAGCATTGCATATTTAAATGAATTACTTCTATTTACTTGCTATATAATAATTCATAGTGAATTAATTTAATGCATAGCGGCTGTCATCATAAGTTATTAAGATAAACCACTACACTTGCTAAAGGAAACTTAGTCGGGTGATCTAGAGTCACCTGTCCGGGCTTATCCGTGCAACCACATTTGCCGATATGGGACGGCCTTGACTTGGTCTGGCACCGTGCTCTTTCACCGGTACCTCCAGACAGGGAGGGTTATGCGTGCATGCTACCCTGATTAGGTAGACGGCGATAACCCTGTGAGCCCAGTGAGTATTGTGCCGGCGTCCCCGTTTGGGATAGTTTAGTTTGGCCACGACGGTGGCAGGTGTCACGAGGTGACACTGGGGCCACCCAGGGCAGGACTCCGGGGGAGGATGATCGCCGGTGGTACGATGGGAGTGTCACGGGTCAGGCGGGTTTCGTTCGAGCAACGCTGGTCCACCCGAATGGGATCATGAGGTCAGGTGCTCCATGGTGTGGGTAAAGTGCGCAACCTCTGCAGAGTGTAAAATATATTCAAATAGCCGCATCCACGGTATTGGACAGTTCGTCCAGGCCTCACTAGGTGGTCTACCGTAACAGTGATAATAATGATGGAAGAACTCATCGTATGATCGGAAGTACTCGATGAGATATGAGTATTCCATGGGTTGTGGGACAACCCGGAAGAGAGTAAGTTGATAACCGATGACAGTAAGTGAATCACTTAAGAAGTTAACATGTTGATTACCATGCTATTGTTTGCTGCATTACTTGGACGTCATGAGCTTGCGAGTATATTAAAAGTACTCACCTGGCGTATCATGCCAGATGCAGGAGAAGCCGAGGACGGAGGTCCCGATGGTTCGTGCTACGCTAACTAGGCTGTGTCCCAGCAGTGTCCCTGTGGATGGAGTTTCCGCTATGTTCCGCTATGCCGTAGAGTTTCCCTAGTAGTTTCGAGGCCGCTATGTTTCACAAACAATGTAGATATTGTCATAGCACCAGGTGTGCCTTTGGCCTTGCTATCGATGTAAAATATGAGCATGTACCCGAAGTTTATCAATAAAGATCAGTTCCGTTCTGTTCCAAGTTGTTGTGTGTTTCCAGAAGACATGATCTCTGGGTTGGAAACACAGGTAATCCGGTTCTTTGAGCCAGGGTGCCACAACGCTCGGTATCAGAGCCGTGCTAACTGTAGGACACCCTAGTTAACCCGCGCTAGAACCACGATTAGTGTAGGCTCTGAGTGTGCATCTTGCTTGCTGCATTTGATTATTGCATGGCATGCATCATGATTCATTGTTTTACTAACCGTTGGCATTGTGTGTGTAGATGGCACCAGTTCCGTACCACTACCATCATGAGCCAGCACCGTTCACTTTTCTAGTACTACTCCGTAGCGTCTGGCTTTGGCTGTGCCCCAACGGCGAAGACCCAGTATACCAGGTGTTTCGGGAGCAGCTTGCCGAGTCAGTGTATGAGTATCACGCGGAGGCTTTTCTGACCGCGAGTTCGGATACTGGTAGCTACTCTCGCTATTCTAAGGGCAGAACGGCTTCCACTCCAGAGCTGGCGATCCAGTTTGCTGCGATGGAGGCTCTCACTGACTTGTGCTTCCACGAGGTCGAGATGCAGACTCATCCAGGTTTCATTCACTACCCCATCCTGTCGCCTATGACAAGGCGAGTCATTTTTGGGCCAGTTGACCCGGCGAGTGATCGTGCGACTGGTGTTCTATCTCGCTATCTGAATGCCAGTTATCGTATGATCATCTCCTTGGTTGAGGAGATGTCTCGTGTCTAGGAGGCACTTGCTGCCATGACTACAGTACCATCTCCACCTCAGCCTCCATTTCCACCTATGTACCCACCGCCAGTTCCACCTCCACGTAAGCTTGATACTCCTTCTAGTTCCACTACACCACCAGGCTTTTCGTATGGTAGCCGACGTGAGACCCTGGCAGAGTGGGCCTCACTCTTAGCCACTCCAGCTACTCCGATGCTGAGGCGTCGTGCTCCTTCTTCCTCGGAAGGAGAACCGTCTCAGCAGCGTCGTCGTGTTTCCTTTGATCCGGAGGATGTGATCCACATCATCAGTTCCGATTCCGACTCTGGATCAGATGACGAGGAGTCTTCAGTCTGGCAGTGTTCGTGCCACCCGCACCAGTAGAGTGGAGACTTGAGTTGTAGTGCATGCATCTTTGCATATGTCAACTGCCGTATGAGCAGTTTAGCCATGACATTCCCCTACTAGCTTGCCATGTATGATGTTGGGTTATCTTGTATAATTATGTTGCTCTCTTTATTCACCCTTTTTCGTGAATTTTCTTTTGGTGTCATATTACTGTGTTTCCCTTATGGATGTTGCTCATCGATTCGGTATTTTGCAATGGGAACAAATTTAGGATGAAGAGATGTAGTAGCCAAGGCGGCGATGGAACTCCTGTTCGTCGATCCGCCAGACAGGCAGGACAGCCACCAGAAGATCTACCACCTCCACCACCTCAGGCACCGACCACTGATCAGATCATGAGGATGTTTGAGGAGAAAATAAATCAGGATCTCATGGAGTTTTTGAAAAGCATGCAGACTATGGTGGGCCAGAATAACAACAATGGGACACACTTTAAGTTGTCTGACTTTCAGTGCACCAAGCCACCTAGTTTTGGTCAAGCTGTGGACCCTATGGAAGCTGATGATTGGCTGAGAACCGTGGAAAAGAAGCTGGAAATAGCTTGCTGTGAGGAGTCAGATAAGGTTCCTTTTGTCACTCACTACCTAGAAGGGCCAGCAGCCATATGGTGGGACAATACAAAGATAATGTGGCCTTCTGTAGAAGATATTTCCTGGGAGAAGTTCAAGGAGTTATCTTGCAAGTATCATATTCCTACCGGCATAATGAAGGTAAATCAAAGGGAATTTCTTGCTCTTACGCAAGGAAATATGTTCGTGGGGGAGTATCTGAAGAAGTTCAACAATCTGGCACGGTACTCTACCCATGACGTATCCACCGAAGAAAGGAAGATAGACCGATTCCTAGGAGGACTGAATCATGCCCTCCATTGTCAGCTCTGTATGCTGGACTTTCCTGACTTCCAGACTTTGGTGAACAAGGCCTTCATAGCCGAACGAGAGCATAAGTCCGGGTACGATGACCGCAAGGGAAAGTTTGAACCCAAGAAGGACAACCATGAGCAGTTTGTGCAGAAGCCACGCATTTGGCAGGCAGGTCCATCTGAATACAAGCCCGTATGGAACAATGGCAACAACAACAATAAGACAGTCAGTCAGAACAAGACCTTCGGCAAACAGCCAGTGATTGAGGACTGCCGCCGCAATAACACTTGCTTTACTTGCGGCCAAAGCGGACACTACTCAAAACAGTGCCCTGCCAACAATAGGAATCCATCATCCGACTTCAAGCCACAAGTCAACACTATTGGATGCCGCCCCAACCATAACTTTTGCCACAGACGCGTCCATCATATCTCCACCGAGGAAGCCTACGAAGCACCAGATGTAGTCCTTGGTATGTTTTCTATTAACAACATACCTGCAGTTATTTTATTTGATTCTAGGGCTTCCCATTCGTTTATTTCGCGGAGTTTTGCCACCTTGCACATATTTTCCCCTTCGCTTTTGGATAAAATCATGGTGGTACAATCCCCTGGCTCCCTGCTAAGAACAAATCTGATATATAAAGGTCTAGAAATCTCGATACATGGAGTTAAATTTCCAGCTACGCTCGTTACCATTGAATCCCCTGGATTAGATATAATACTGGGGATGGACTGGTTGACACCACACCAACTGTGCATCAACTGCGCCACCAGAATAGTGACACTGGTTAACCCGGCAGGACAAACAGTTCAATTCCTTGCCAGCAAAATGATGTCAAGAAAGGGAATGGCATACCAAACTTCTGATATGGATATGAACTTGATTCCGGTAGTCTGCAAATTCCCAGATGTATTTCCCGAGGAACTACCGGGGATGCCACCCGACCGGGAATTGGAATTTGCAATCAAGGTGATTCCCGGTACTGCCCTGATTTACAAGAAATACTATCGTATGCCGAGTCCAGAGCCGGTGGAATTGAAGAAGCAGTTGGATGAATTGTTACATAAGGGGTACATTCGTCCAAGCATCTCGCCATGGGGATCACCCGTACTGCTTGTCAAGAAGAAGGATGGAAGTCTATGAATGTGTGTGGACTATCGCCAGTTGAATGAGGTCACCATTAAAAATAAGTACCCGCTCCCTCGCATTGACGATCTGTTCGATCAGCTAAACGGAGCACGGGTATTCTCCAAGATTGACCTTCGAACAGGGTATCATCAGCTAAAAATCAGAAAAGAGGATATTCCCAAGACAGCTTTCACCACCCGGTATGGCCTGTATGAATTTACGGTCATGTTGTTTGGACTGACAAACGCCCTAGCTTATTTCATGAGCCTGATGAACAAGGTCTTCATGGATTTCCTGGACAAATTTGTGGTGGTGCTCATTGATGACATCCTGATATACTCCAAGAATGAACAAGAGCACAAACAGCACCTCTGTGCTGTCCTGGAAAGATTAAGGACCCATCGCCTGTATGCCAAGTGCAGTAAGTGTGAATTTTGGCTAAAAGAGGTGGGATTTCTGGGACACATTCTGTCAGGGCAAGGAGTAGCTGTCGACCCCATCAAAGTAACTGCAGTTTTGAACTGGAAGACGCTAGCCTCGCTGACCGAAGTACGTAACTTTCTGGGATTGGTAGGCTATTACCGTCGTTTCATAGAAGGCTTCTCTAAGATAGCCAAGCCACTGACTGAGTTGCTGAAGAAAAATCAAAGGTTTGTCTGGACGGCAGAGTGCGACAGCAGCTTTATAGAGCTAAAGACAAGGCTAACTATGGCCCCTGTCTTAGTCCTTCCAGACATCCACAAGAGTTCTGACATATATTGCGATGCTTCCAGACAAGGAATCAGCTGCATGTTGATGCAAGAAGGGAAGGTTGTAGCATATGCATCTAGACAGCTATGATCTCATGAAGAAAACTATCCCACGCATGATTTGGAATTAGCAGCCGTGGTACATGCCTTAAAGATTTGGAGGCATTATCTCATTGGGCCACGATGTGAAATATACACAGACCATAAGAGTCTCAAGTATATTTTCACTCAGCCCGACCTGAATCTCAGACAGCGAAGATGGCTTGAACTAGTCAAGGATTATGACCTTGGAATAAATTATCACCCGGGAAAGGCTAATGTGGTTGCTGATGCTCTTAACAGAAAACAAGGCACCATGAATACACTAACCGCAAGTATCCAGCCACAGTTACAAGAAGAGTTTGCCAAACTCAATATGGTGCTATGCGGTCCAATTAACCCGGATACCTTGGAAATTACTCCAACACTTATGGAAGAAATTAAAAAGGCTCAAGAACTAGATGAAGAAATAAAAGAGATTTAGGAATTGATTCAGCAGGGGAAGGCCAAGTCTTTTCGTGTGGATGACCAAGGCACCTTATGGTTTGAGAAACGGATATGCGTGCCTGATCAGAACAATCTGAGACAGCAAATACTCAGAGAAGCTCATGAGTCCATGTACTCTATCCACCCGGGAGGCACAAAGATGTATCAGGATCTGAGGGAAACCTTTTGGTGGCCAGGAATGAGAAGGGATATAGCAAACTATGTTGCCTGCTGTGACATCTGCAACAAAGTCAAGGCTGAACACCAGAAACCCGCTGGGCTACTGCAACCTTTACCAGTTCCCCAGTGGAAATGGGACGACATATGCATGGACTTCATTGTTGGACTACCCAAGTCAACAAGAGGCCATGATGCTATCCGGGTCGTCGTGGATATACTCACCAAAGTTGCTCACTTTATTCCGGTAAAGACCACTTTCAACGCAAATCAGCTCGCACAACTCTACATGTCCCGGATAGTCAGCCTTCATGGAGTACCCAAGTCTATCACCTCGGATAGGGGCTCCTTATTCACCTCAGCATTCTGGTTGCGATTGCACCAAGCCTTGGGAACCATGCTAAAGCATAGCACGGCGTACCATCCGCAGACAGATGGACAGACCGAACGAGTAAACCAGATACTAGAGGATATGCTTTGGTCCCGTGCTCTCACGTATGGACCCAAATGGGAGGATAGCCTACCCTATGCGGAATTTTCCTATAACAACATTTATCAGTCAAGTCTTAAGATGTCACCATTTAAAGCACTGTATGGGCGGAAGTGCCACACCCCATTAAATTGGTCTCAGATAGGAGACAGTCGTATCTTTGGCACGGACTTGATGCTCGAGGCTGAGAGACAACTCAAGGATATTCAGGAGCGTCTTCAAGTAGCCAAGTCCCGTCAAAAGAGTTACTATGACCCAAAGCACCGAGAAGTGACTTTTGAGCCCGGAGAATATGCTTACCTTCGAGTAACTCCCATGAAGGGAGTAAAAAGGTTTCATACCCAGGGAAAGCTTGCACCAAGATACATTGGTCCCTTTCCAATAATTGCTAGGAAAGGCAGGGTAGCAAATCAGTTGGAATTACCACCGGAGTTGTCTGACGTCCATGATGTTTTCCACATATCACAGTTAAGAAAGTGCATTGCACCACTTATCAAGCAAGCAGATATGAGTGAGCTAGAACTGGCTAAAGATCTGACCTACGAGGAGAAACCTGTCAGAATCTTGGATGAAATGGAAAGGACTACCAGTAGTAAGGTGATCAGGTTTTACAAGGTACTGTGGGATCACCACACTGAGGAAGAGGCTACCTAGGAAAGAGAGGATTTTCTAAGATCTGCATACCCGTACTTGTTCCCTGAGCAACCGAATCTCGAGGACGAGATTCATCCTAAGGGGGTAGGTTTGTGACACCTTGGTTTTTGGCAAAAAAAAAATCAAAATCTCTTTAGTTTTATTTGCATTTTGGTGGGTTTCTCAGTTGACTTTGGACTTATGAATCTTGAACCTTTTCCCAAGTGACCTAAAGCCCTCACCACCTTGCCAAAACTTTGCCACACATCTCTTGAATCCAACTTCAATTTTAATCTTTTCCAATAATTTATTTTCTTCCTTTGGGAAAACTATGTCATCACTATGGGTTGTGAAGCAACCGATAGTTCTGATAATCAGAAGAATCCCAAACTCATGTCACACCTTCTTATCATCATCTACTCCCACAATCTTCAAAAAACATTCCATAGTCCAGTACAAAATTTTGGCCAGAATAATTATTTTCTTTCTGGTCAGAATTGGTCAATTGTGAAGCAACCTCTATTTTCCTAGCCCAGAAAACTCTCAGAAAATTCCCTGAGATATTAGGGAACCTATCTAGCCACATTATCCAAAAATATCACTTTGGCCAAAACAAATTTTTCGCAACAAGGCTCTGCCAAGTTTCTGCTCATTATGAACCTCTGTGAAGGAAGTACCATCTAGAGGTATCTTTTTGAGCTGAAATTTTTATGGCATCTTCTACACACCAAATGACTCCCACACACCAAAATTTAGCTTCAGCAGATAAACCATGTGAGTGAACCAAGCTGATCCAGTTTCTGGACCAGTATGGCAGTTTACACATGAACTATATCCAAAACCTTTCCAAATTCTTTCAAATTTGGTCAGTTTGTAATCCTTCCAACCTAAACCACTCTAGACATTTCCACTGGCTTCATCTCCAGTTCACCTCTCCTCTAGATCTCTCTCAAGATTGCTGTCAGAAACTATAGCTCAAGCTACACTTCACAGCAGAGTGAACCTAGCCAAACCAAGCATGTACAGGCACTAAGTGACAAAGGAGAAGACCCCAGACATGTTGCGCTGGACTTGGACGGCCTCGAGACATCACCTCCCGTGGTGAGCATGGTACTAGCATGCCAATATGCGTGCTCTGCACCTCGCCGGCATCGGCCGAGGTCATTCTAGCGACCTCGTGCTGTCATTTGATGTCTGGAGGTGCCGACATCGTCGATGTCTTCCACATACCCCTCTTCCGTTCTCCTCGCCGGAATCGGCCTCGATGGCCGCCACGGCACACGGGCACTGTGCCACCCGTGGCTGGACTATGGCCTGCGGCGCGTCTTCTTCCTCCGCTAGCCTCCACCGCCGCATTAACTCTCTCTGCCCTCTCCTATCTCGTCGACCGCAACTAGCCAGCCAGCGCGGCGTCCTCGCACCGGCGATGTGGCCCGAGCCCCGCCGCTTCCAGAGAGCTCGCCCAAGCTCGCTCATTGCCTATAAAAGGCCACAGTCAGCCCTCCAGAGCTCCTCAACCCACTCCTCCACCTTCCAATCGCCCTCCCGAGCAGCGAGCCATGGCCGAGAGGCCCTCTGGCCTCGAAACTCGCCGGAGATCCGCCGCCACCCGAGCCTAGTCTCCTCGCTATTCCACTCCTTCCCAGGCTCCATCGACTCTTCCAACGAGCTCAGCTCATCCTCCTGGTCACGCCTAACCTCTTGCCTGAGCAAATCATTGCCGGAACCGCCGTCTCCCACGACACCCGAACACAGTCGCCACCGGAGAAGAAGGGGATGACGCCGTCCGGCCATATCTTGCTAACCTACGGGTACGTGCGTGATCACCGCGGTGAGCTCGTCCCATCCCCACTCTCTCCCGACCTCGCCGCAGCCTGTATCGCCGGCGACGATCGCCGGAACCTTGCTCTTCTCTGTTCTCTCTCTCTCTCTCTCTCGCCGGTTTGAACCCAGCCGCGGGGCCCACTCGTCAGCGGCTTAGCCGCGCGCGTGCCAAAGCGGTAAGTGGAAGCGCCTTTCCACTTTACGCTTTCGACGTGGCCTCCTGTTTGTTTTTCCATTTTCTGTTTTATTTCATATTTGACCAGTACCTTTGACCAGCTATATCATTTTAACGATAAGTCCAAATTGACTGATTCTTTTTGCACTTGGTTGGTCTTGAGCCCCTCTAATTTCTAGTAAAGTTTTGGTATTTTTCTCACACTCACAGAATTTCTAGTGGACAAAATAGTGTTATGTGACATTTCCAATTGCTATTTTAAAATATTTTCAGAGGGAAACCTTGGTGATTTTGAAGACCAGGAGTTTGTGGGCAACCCAACACAGCAAGGCAAGCCAGGACACCCATTTCACGAAGCATTTCAAAAGCATTGCATATTTAAATGAATTACTTCTATTTACTTGCTATATAATAATTCATAGTGAATTAATTTAATGCCTTGCTGCTGTCATCATAAGTTATTATGATAAACCACTATGCTTGCTAAATGAAACTTAGTCGGTTGATCTAGAGTCACCTGTCCGGGCTTACCCGTGCAACCACATTTGCCGGTATGGGACGGCCTTGACTTGGTCAGGCACCGTGCTCTTTCACCGGTACCTCCAGATAGGGAGGGTTATGCGTGTGTGCTACCCTGATCAGGTAGACGGCGATAACCCTGTGAGCCCAGTGAGTATTGTGTCGGCGTCCCCGTTTGGGATAGTTTAGTTTGACCACGACGGTGGCAGGTGTCACGAGGTGGCACCGGGGCCACCCAGGGCAGGACTCCGGGGGAGGATGATCACCGGTGGTACAATGGGAGGGTCACGGGTCAGGCGGGTTTCGTTGGAGCAACGCTGGTCCACCCGAATGGGATCACGAGGTCAGGTGCTCCAGGGTGTGGGTAAAGTGCGCAACCTCTACAGAGTGTAAAATCTATTCGAATAGCTGCGTCCATGGTATTGGACAGTCTGTCCAGGCCTTAGTAGGTGGTCAACCGTAACAGTGATAATAATGATGGAAGAACTTGTCATATGATCGGAAGTACTCGATGAGATATGATTATTCCAAGGGTTGTGGGACAACCCGGAAGAGAGTAAGTTGATAACCGATGACAGTAAGTGAATCACTTAAGAAGTTAACATGTTGATTACCATGCTATTGTTTGCTGCATTACTTGGATGTCATGAGCTTGCGAGTACATTCAAAATACTCACCTGGCGTATCATGCCAGATGCAGGAGAAGCCGAGGACGGAGGTCCCGATGGTTCATGCTACGCTAACTAGGCTGTGTCCCAGCAGTGTCCCAGTGGATGGAGTTTCCGCTATGTTCCACTACGCCATAGAGTTTCCCTAGTAGTTTTGAGGCCGTTATGTTTCATAAACAATGTAGATATTGTCATAGCACCAGTTGTGCGTTTGGCCTCGCTATCGATGTAAAATATGAGCATGTACCCGAAGTTTATCAATAAAGATCAGTTCCGTTCTGTTCCAAGTTGTTGTGTGTTTCTAGAAGACATGATCTCTGGGTTGGAAACACAGGTAATCTGGTTCTTTGCGCCGGGGTGCCACAATGGTGCCGAAGAAAGATAAGTCTCTTCGAATGTGTGTAGATTTTAGGCACATCAATCGGGCCTGCCCGAAAGATCATTTTCCTCTCCCTCGCATAGATCAGATAGTAGATTCTACTGCTGGATGTGGGCGGTTATCATTTCTGGATGCGTACTCCGGGTACCACCAGATCCGATTGTATGTCCCTGATGAAATAAAAAACAGCGTTCATCACCCCATTCGGGTGTTTTTGCTATATCACGATGCCATTCGGGTTGAAAAATGCTGGGGCCACATTCCAGCATAAGATCCAGAAGTGCTTATGAAAGCAAATCAGTCGGAACATAGAAGCTTATATGGATGACATTGTGGTTAAGTCTAGGAAAGGTTCTGACCTCCTGACTGACCTCGCTGAGACCTTCGCAAATTTGCGAGCGTTCGGCATCAAACTCAACCCAACTAAGTGTACATTCAGCGTACCCGCAGGAAAGCTACTTGGTTTCCTTGTTTCCGAATGAGGGATCGATGCCAATCCCGAGAAGATAGGGCTAATCATCTAAATGAAGCAACCGGAACGTCTACACGATGTGCAACGCCTCACAGGCTGCCTAGCGGCCCTGAGTAGATTCATCTCCAGACTCGGTGAAAAAGTCATGCCGCTTTACCGACTGATGAAGAAGTCTGACAGGTTCGAATGGACTCCCGAAGCGCAGGCTACATTCCAGGAACTTAAAGCCCTGCTTTCCACCCAGCCGGTGCTAGCTGCTCCGAGCAGTAAGGAGCCTTTGCTCTTATACATCGCGGCCACGAGCCCAGTTGTTAGCATGGTCCTCACTATGGAACGGGAAGAAGAAGGCAAAACCTTCAAGCTCCAACGACCAGTCTACTACATCTCTGAAGTCCTCACACCTTCCAAGCAAAGGTACCCGCATTATCAGAAGCTAGTATATGTAATTTATCTAACTTCAAAGAAGGTGGCACATTATTTTCAAGAGCACTCGGTCATGGTGATAAGCGACGCTCCTCTATCTAAAATCATGAACAATAGAGATGCCACTGGCCGAGTGGCCAAGTGGGCCATTGAGCTCCTCCCGTTAGACATCAGGTTTAAACCAAGAAGGCCATCAAATCGTAGGACTTGGTAGATTTCTTGGCCGAATAGATCGAGCAAGAACAGCCTGTCCCGAGTGTTCCCGAACACTGGACGATGTTCTTCGATGGCTCCAAGATGCTTCATGGCTCCGGGGCCGGAGTGGTCTTGGTGTCTCCTAAAGGCAATTGACTCAGTTACATTCTTTAGATTCACTTCGACTCCTCCAACAACGAAGCTGAATATGAAGCTCTCCTGTATGGGTTGCGAATGGCAATCTCTCTTGGGATTCGCCGACTGATGATCTATGGTGACTCGGACCTAGTGGTGAATCAAGTCATGAAGGAATGGGACATCCGTAGCCCGGCAATGACTGGCTACTGCAATGCTGTCAGAAAGTTAGAGAAACACTTCGAAGGGCTGGAGCTTCACCATGTGCCGCGTCTCAAGAACCAAGCGGCTGACGACCTGGCCAAGATGGGTTCCACTCGGAAGCCAGTACCCAAGAATGTGTTCCTAGAACACTTTCACTCGCCCACTACCAAGGAAGATCCTTTTGTGGAAGAGCCCATGCAGCCAGTTGGACCTTCTAATCCGACTTAAGTAGATATTCCTGCAGTAATTGATCTGGTCCAAGAGGTATTGATCATCACTCCCGAGTGGACCGAACCATATCTGGCATATTTGCTCCGGCAAGAGCTCCCAGAGGACGAGGATGAGGCCCGCCAAATCATTCGTCGATCCAAAGCTTTCACTGTCATGGGAGATCAATTGTACAAGAAAAGTACAACTGGAGTCACTCAGCGATGCATATCCCCAGAGGAAGGGCAACAGATACTGCAAGAGATTCACTCGGGAACATGCGGGCATCATGCATCCTCTCGAACCTTGGTCGCCAAAGCATTCAGAGCCGGATTCTATTGGCCCCGGGCCAATGAGGCCGCCCGTGACATAGTGGATCACTGCGTCGGGTGCCAGTTCTACGCAAACTAGTCGCACAAGCCAGCGTCCGCCCTGAAGACTATCCCCCTCACCTGGCCATTTGCTGTCTGGGGACTCAACATGGTCGGCCCTCTCTGGACCAGAGTGGGTGGCTTCACGCATCTGTTAGTAGCAGTGGACAAGTTCACCAAATGGATCGAGGCCAAACCCATAAAGAAGCTGGACTCAGCCACCGCAATTCAGTTCATCAACAAGATCATCTTCAGGTTCAGAGTCCCACACAGCATCATCACCGACAACGGGTCTAACTTCGACTCAGACGAGTTCCGTGAGTTTTGTTACACCCAGGGCACTCGGGTTCATTACGCCTCTGTGGCGCACCCGTAGTCAAATGGACAAGCCAAGAGGGCAAATGGGCTCATACTTCAGGGATTGAAACCTCGCCTCATGCGTGATCTGACCCACGCGGCAGGCGCCTGGGTGACCGAACTACCGTCAGTCCTCTGGGGCCTGCGAACGACCCCAAATCTATCCACTAACCGCACCCCATTCGTCATGGTGTACGGGTCAGAGGCAGTCTTGCCGAGTGACCTCCTCCATAATTCTCCCCAAGTGGATCTTTACTCGGAAGCTGAAGCCGAGGAAGCAAGGCAGGATGGCCTAGACCTTTTGGAGGAAGAGCGTGAGCTAGTGCTCATAAGATCTACATTGTATCAACAAGACTTACGCCGCTACCACGACAGACACGTCAGAGGACGTGCCTTCCAGGAAAGAGACCTGGTCCTTCGAGTGGATCAACAGAAACCTCACAAGCTAGCGCCCCCCTGGGAGACCATTCACTATCTCCAAGGTCTTGCACAATGGAGCATACAGATTGTACAACTTCACCAGAGGGATAGAAGAGCCCAGAGCTTGGAATGCAGATCTGCTTTGCAAGTTTTATACTTAGAATAAAATTTCTCCCTTGTAATAGTTAGTCCGAATGAACTTAGATGAATAAAAGTCTCGCTTTTTCCATATATCGTCTAGTTCGACCTACGGTCGCATTTCACTCAGGTGATTAATTGCATTCAGAAACTAACACACCTCCAGTGGGTGATAAGAGGTGAGAAAGCTTAGCTGCGAACTAGTCTTTGCCTAAGTTCAAAAACAATCCGAGTGAGGATCCGCTCCATACTCGGGGGCTTAGCGGCGAACCAGTCTTCGCCTAAGTTCAAAAACAATCCGAGTGAGGATCCGCTCCACACTCGGGGGCTTAGCTGCGAACCAACTTTCGCCTAAGTTCAAAAATAATCCGAGTGAGGATCCGTTCCGCACTCGGGGGCTTAGCCGTGAACCAGCTTTCACCTAAGTTCAAAAATAATCCGAGTGAGGATCCACTCCACACTCGGGGGCTTAGCCGCGAACTAGCTTTTGCCTAAGTTCAAAAATAATATGAGTGAGGATCCGCTCCACACTCAGGGGCTTAGCCGCAAACCAGCTTTCGCCTAAGTTCAAAAATAATCCAAGTGAGGATCCGCCCCACACTCGAGGGCTTAGCCGCAAACCAGCTTTCGCCTAAGTTCAAAAATAATCTGAGTGAGGATCCGCTCTACACTCGGGGGCTTAGCCACAAACTAGCTTTCGCTTAAGTTAAAAGACAATCCGAGTGAGGATCCGCTCCACACTCGGGGGCTTAGCCGCGAACCACCTTTCGCCCAAAGTCAAACAAAACACGAAACAAATAGAAGCGCAAAAAGTTTCAAATTAAAGATTCGATCCGTCCGAATGTCCTCAAGGCAAAACTAGTCCAAGGCTCGGCGAAATGTTCCATTACATCAACCACCCGGCATTCTGGGGCAAATTCAATCAAGTGTTTTTAAGCTCCAGGCGGAGGGTTGGCTGGATCAACGGAGGTCTCCAGATCGATCCCATCGGCGATGCGAGTGGCGGCTTCAGTGAAGGTCTCCATAAAATCCTTAAACTTGAGGTTCTTCTTGTTCACCACTCGGAGGTTCTTCAGCTTCTCTTCGTCCACGTTCTTGCAATGAAAGCGAACGAGTGACAGCGCCACATCAGCACCAGTCCGGGCGGCAGATTTCTTCCAAGCCTTCACCCGAGCGGGAACATCATTCAACCGCGTCAGGATCGACTCCAGGTCCTTTTGGGTCTCTTCACCCGGCTGCAACTCCTCGTCAATCTGACCTGCTGCACCTTTCGCCCGTGTGATGAAGCCCAATGCATTCTCCAATCGGTCTTCAAGCCAAAGGATGGCAAGGGCGGCGTTGTCAGCAACAAGTGACCTAGAAAGGTCCAGATCTCTCTCTATCCTCTGTAGCTCCAGTTCCTTGTTATAGCAATGCTCTACGTCAAAAAGGGCGATCTGTGAGCAGATGATCAAGGAAAATTTGGCAATACACAGATTTCACTCGGACGAAGAAAAACTTACCAACGAGCTTCTCACTAAACTCTTCACAGACGTCTTCCATATGCTTCTCCAAGGCATCCTTCTTGTCAGTCAGCTGGGTGACCTTTTCTCCTCTAGCATGACCTTCTCCTGAGTGAAGACCTCGGCGGCAGCCTTGAGGTTCTTGATTTCCTCCTCCAACCTACCGACTGAAGCCAGCTTCTCGTCGGCAAGTTTGGCCTTGGTCCTTGCTTCCTTTTGGGCCAACACCAGATCCTTATCCTTGTTCTCCAGAGCCTGCTTCATAGTTTCCAAAGAAATAGAAGTCCTGAGCCTCATTACCAGTTGGGTGTTCCCACTACAAACATTTGTCGGAGCAAAATTATTCAGATCAAGAGGGAGCAACAGCATTCAACTATCAGTCGGAGAAAATAGCTTACCTCCCATGGCCTTCTTCTCCTGCTCCAACCGGGAGTTCTTGAGTTTCTCAGCCTCCAAGTCAAGTCGAAGGGCTGTCACCTCCTTCTCTATCGTGGCATAGTGGGATCCCATCTCGCAAGTCCTCTGCAACATGCAAAAACAGTCAGTCGGAAGATCCTGAAAGGAAACCAAAAGCAATAACTGACAAACACCCGAGCAGACACCACTGGAAGGAACAAACTAGACCAATACCAGATCCTGAAGTACCCTCTGACTACCGAGTGGACTCCTCACTTGGTCGTACTCTCCCCAGGAGGAACAAGCTCGACCAATACCAGATCTTGAAGTACCCTATATTTTGTCCTCACTCAGCTGACTCCTGAGTCGACGATGAAGAAGATAGAGGACAACAACACAAGATGACCTACTCCACTCGGCTGACCGCTGAGTCGGTGATGAAGAAAATAGAGGACAACAACACAAGATGGCCTACTTCACTCGGCTGACTCCCGAGTCGGTAACGAAGGAAATCTTACTTATTATCTTACCAGCACACAAGTGTCGTAGGGCGCCCCGAACGCCTAATGACAAGTTCTAAAGGCTACCACCGATCGCCAGCGATTAGTGTCAGCCTCGGGGACTACACCCAGTGGGTGCACTCAGCGTGCCCCCACTGGAAAATGACTCGTCAATGAGCTAAAAAAACTCTAAGACTACCGCCGACTGCTCCAGTCAACGGTAGCCTCGGGGACTACACCCAGTGGATGCACTCAGCGTGCCCCCACTGGATCATGTCCATTCGAATACGCTCTGGCTAGATTCCGAGTGGACATAAGAAAATTCAACAGTTAAAGACTCCCGCCGACTGACTCCAGTCGACTGGAGTCTTAGGGACTACACCCAGTGGGTGCACTCAGCGTGCCCCCACTCAATCAGGGACAAGTACTGATACGTCTCCAATGTATCTATAATTTTTTATTGTTCCATGTTGTTATATTATCATTTTTGGATGTTTTACAATCATTTTATAACAACTTTATATCATTTTTTGGGACTAACCTATTGACATAGTGCCCAGCGCCAGTTGCTGTTTTCTGCTTGTTTTTTACTTCGCAGGAAATCAATACCAAACGGAGTCCAAACGCAGCGAAACTTTTTGGAGATTTTTTTTGGACCAGAAGACATTCAGTGGGCTAAAGAAGTACCGAAGAGGGGGCCCGAGGTGAGCACAAGACACCAGGGCATGCCTGGGCCCCTAGGCGCACCCTGGTGGGTTGTGCCCATCTCGGAGACCTCCCGCACCGCCTCTTTGCTCTATAAATACCTCAATATTCCAGAAACCCTAGGGGAGTTGACGAAAATCAATTCCAGCCGCCACAAGTTCCAGAAACCACAGATCCAATCTAGACACCATCACGGAGGGGTTCATCATCCTCATTGGTGCCTCTTCGATGATGCATGAGTAGTTCATTGTAGACCTACGGGTCCGTAGTTAGTAGCTAGATGGCTTTCTCTCTCTCGTTTGATTCTCAATGCAATGGTCTCTTGGAGATCTATTTGATGTAACTCTTTTTGCGGTGTGTTTGTTGGGATCTGATGAACTTTGAGTTTATGATCAGATCTATGTTTTTATCCATGAAAGTTATTTGAGTCTTCTCTGATCTCTTATATGCATGATTGCTTATAGCCTCATATTTCTTCTCCGATATTTGGGTTTTGTTTGGCCAACTTGATCTATTTATCTTGCAATGGGAAGAGGTGCTTTGTGATGGGTTCGATCTTACGGTGCTTGATCCCACTGACAGAAGGGGAAACAACACGTATGTATCGTTGCTATTAAGGATAACAAGATGGGGTCTATTTCTAGATAAATAGATCTTGTCTACATCATGTCATCGTTCTTATTGCATTACTCCGTTTTTCCATGAACTTAATACACTAGATGCATGCTGGATAGCGGTCGATGTGTGGAGTAATAGTAGTAGATGCAGGCAGGAGTCGGTCTACTAATCTTGGACGTGATGCCTATATAATGATCATTGCCTGAATATCGACATGATTATTTGAAGTTCTATCAATTTCCCAACAGTAATTTGTTTACCCACCGTTTGCTATTTTTCTCGAGAGAAGCCACTAGTGAAACCTACGGCCCCCGGGTCTCTTCTTTAATACATTTGCCTTCGCGGTCTATTTTTATTTGCTTTTATTTTCAGATCTATTAATCCAAAAATACAAAAATACCTTGCTGCAATTTTTACTTATTTATTTTATCGCGCGTTCCCGCGAGATCTATTTATCCAATCTACTACAATTTTACCTATCCTTTTTACCCATGAGGGATTGACAACCCCTCTCTTACGTCAGGTTGCAAGTATTTGTTCTTTGTGTGCAGGAGCTGTTTACGTGGTGTTGCATGGTTCTCCTACTGGTTCGATAACCTTGGTCTCATCACTGAGGGAAATACCTACCGTTGCTGTGCTGCATCATCCCTTCCTCTTTGCGGAAACACCGAAGTAGTTCAAGCAAACATCAAGTACCTCGATGGGCGGCAGGTCCTTGTGGAAGGCTGGCACCAACCGAGTTCCCCATGGATTGTCGCGGGCGCAAGTGATGGCCTTGATCTTGGAACCCACCTCCTTCTCGGTGAGATCTTCTGGATGCACCCGAGTGGAGTCGCCCAGCCCCTCGTACAGCCACATGGGGTGGGCCCTGGCCTGCAGCGGCTGGATGCGCCGAGTGAAGATGGTCTCCAGCAAGTCCATGCCGTTCACCCCACCATTCATAACGCCTATTAACGCGCCGGACAGGATGTCGACACCCACCTTTTCCTCCTTCTCTATGGTGAGGGTCGGTGGAGCCCGCACCCTCTCGGTTTAGTACGGCGGAAGGCCCGACTGGCTGTTGGCACTGGGGACATCTTTGCAGTAGAACCAAGTTCCCTGCCACTCCTTAACGGAGTCGGGAAATCTCATCTTGGGAAATGACCTCCCCCCACGGACCTGGATGCCTAGACCCCCGCACAGCTGGGTGACGTGGGTTTTCTCACCAGTCGGCGAGTCCTTCTTCACCGACATCGACCGGCAGGTGAAGATGTGTTTGAAGAGATCCCAGTGAGGATGGCAACCCAGGAAGTTCTCACAGAGGGAGATGAAAGCCGAAAGATAAATGATGTCATTGGGGGGAAGATGGTGGAGTTGAGCGCCGAAGAAATCGAGGAATGCTCGAAAGAAAGGGTGCGGACGCATCAAGAAACCTCGCTCGACGTGGGTGACGAGCAGGACGCGCTCGTCTGCCTCAGGCGCCGGATCGATCTCTCCCGTGCCCGGGCGACGCCACCCATCGGGTGGGATCAGTCCCTCCTCCGCCAAATCCTCCAGTCGCCGAGCGGAAACACGCGGCGGGAGGCATTCCCCCGATGCGCCACCAGCCGCCGCAGCGCTCGAACTGGAGGAGGTGGCCTTCCCCGCCTTCTTCGCCCTCTCTACCTTCGCTATGGAACCTCTCGCCATCGCCGTGCACTCGGGTGGAGAGAAGAAGCGGGGGAGTCGAAACGGAAGAAAGGGGATCTGAGGCCAAGAACTCTGCCGCCGAACCTTTTATATCAACAGACAAAATCTCGAGATGAATCTCTCACCGCCAATCCCCGAATCGATGGCCCGCGCGGCAGTGCTTTGCGCAGGACAGCCGCGGCACGTGGCGGAGATCATGCATGCAAATCGAGGAGCCACGCCTCCACTTTCCCACCAACGCACGACGATACCGCTTCAGCGCGCGAACGCACGAATTCAAATCCTGGGATTTCCGGGACAGATCAATCCGATTGATTACCAGCGATTCCTTTCCTAAAGGACGCATGTCGGTCCGACTGACCACCCTCCGCAGGGACCCGTGCATTCGGCCACATTAAACACCCGACTGAAGTCTTCTTCAGGATCGTTATGTGACGAGCTTGATGCCCCTCTGCGGGTTCACTTGGCCCTCTCAGAAGTCTCCAAGGCGCATGACTCCTAAACCTGGACTTGTAGAAGGCCTGCACTGGCATTCCCCTGGGAAAAGGAGTTGCGTCTCTCTGGAGAATCAGACCACACGCCGGCGTCGCCTCTCGAGTTGCCATGGCATGCCCTCACTCGGGCCCCTAGTCTATCTCTTCCGCAAGACAAACGAATGCCACCGGGTTTTTCTCGACGATCAACAACACCCGGTCATCTGGGTAAAATTAAAGTCCAGAATCCGTTGTGTTTTTGTCCAAGGAACAGCGAATCACGATTCAAAAACATATTCCGAGTGACCCTGTAGCACTCGGACTTAACCGAAAGGATCGGTTCATCTGTTCTACGAAATCCCAACCGATTCGGGGGCTAATGATGTGGTCACCTATTACAGGTAGGGTCAAGGACCCATCATTTGGGAGCCACATGGGGCCCATCACCATCATAGGTAGGTCCCTGGACCATGCCAGAATTCGGATGCATACATCAGGAGGATCACTCAGACGGCTCTACAGCACTCGGACAACCACACGTCACTCGGTGGACGATCAACCACTCGGACGTATAGGGCAAGAAGGCGTCGTGGGAGCTACAACAGTCGAGGGATTCTAAGTCGTCCACTAAATAGAATTATAACTACCGTTACCTATAACTGCTGTAGTATAGGCTCATTACACTAGTAACTACCTCATTCAATGGCATTAATTGCCCCGGCGGCGTGGGAGACATGGGGCTGCAACGTACTCTATATAAGCTGCACCCCCCTCCATAGCCGGGCATGTTCAACTCTGTAATCTTATCTATCAAATCAAAGCAAGACTCAGGGCACGAGATGCAGGGCTTTTACGTCCACCGAGTGAGGGGCCTAAACTCATTAAACACCGTGTGTTACACCTACGCCGTAGCTAGGCTCTGCCCCTTATTCGTACCCCTAGTACACATTGTCAGTATCATAACCCCGACAAGGAGCGCGCGAGGGCCTCTTCTATTCTCAAGCTCCAATAGCATGTGGAAGAGAAACCCTTATATGGAGGTCCAACTCCTCTCCAACTTCCGGGGTGGGACTAAACTTCCCACTACACCTAGTGCCAATTAAACCCACATGGGCCCTTAGAGTTTTTAGAAATTGTTAGATGGGCCCTAGGCCCACCCTAATATTTCAACAGCTGCACCTTCTTCAACTCCACCTCCACGGTACCCTACAAAATGCGTACTTGACAGAACGAAGTTCCCTAGCCTGCTAGATCACTCTCATAATGTGGTTCGAGAGGCTGGAGCACAGTGTTTGTCCCCATGGAGAGGAGGAGTAGAACCATTGTTGCACAACCACTTGGGTGTGTCTACATTGTCCAGGAGGAGCATCGTCAGATCATATGGCGGCACCTTATAGGTGCCCATGATAGATCCATTGGTGTCCTTCTCGACACACTAACTCGATGTTGATGTTATCCTGGCAAAGGTTCTCCTATGTGGAGCTAATTAGCCGACTTGACATCTAGGCTAGAGTGAATGCCCCTCTCATTTACTCGCTTGTTTCTCATTTGTTTATAATTTCCTATGTTATATTGATACATTCATGTCCGGTGGGTTGCACTCTATTGGAGCAAAACCTTATTCAATACTTGACGATTGGATGATGTTTGCATTCATCCAATTATTCCTTTATTTGATTATGATAGCTTGTTATGTTCTAAAATATGTGCATTTATAATTTATGTAGCTTTCTTCCTTGCTACATTATATTAACTAGCACATATGCCCGTGCGTTGCAACGGTAAAAAAAGGCCATATGTTCTTATTATAAAAAGCATTGCTCAAGATGCTCTACCGATCTACATCTCATATTTCAATATGGCATCTCACCTGTGTCACAACTTATACTCTTTCTCACCCTCGTCGATAGTGGTTGCGGTGTTTATCTGATTGTAATATGTTCGAATGTAGTTAAGCCCAAGATGAGCTCGGACAGGACACAGGACACGAAACACTTGCCAAAACATCAACATCATAATACTCTCCCAGTCTAGCACCATCATCCATGTGTCGCTCTCGTCTCTAGCATCTCCTTTCCATCCGACTCCCCTCACACACACCTTCATGACGAACTACTTGTAGCTCGTATGTAACATGCCCATTATTTTTCTACCTTTTCTTTTGATGCAAAGATACATAGCCATGTGTCTATATATACACGCCCGTGCATGTAGATTTGTACAACTTTTTTCAAAGAAAAACAACTTTTTTGTGGCCTGTGCAAAAAAGGCAAAACACTGTGCTGCGGAACACTTATTAGAAGCATTGAAATTTGTCTTTTTTGCAGAGACAAAATAAAAAGACTTTTTTCAGAAAACTTGTGCCGCGGATATATTTTTGCGAACATATATGCACAAAGGTATGTGCTTTGTGAAAGTCCTATTAAACGTCTCGATCTATCCCTATAGATCTTGATGCTCAATACGTAAGCAGCTTCACCGAGGTCTTTCATTGAAAAACTCTTATTCAAGTATCCTTTTAAGCTATCCAGAAATTCTACATCATTTCCAATCAACAATATGTCATCCACATATAATATTAGAAATGCTACAGAGCTCCCACTCACTTTCTTGTAAATACAGGCTTCTCCGAAAGTCTGTATAAAACCATATGCTTTGATCACCTCATCAAAGCGTATATTCCAACTCCGAGATGCTTGCACCAGTCCATAGATGGATCGCTGGACACTTTGTCAGCACCTTTAAGATCGACAAAACCTTCTGGTTGCATCATATACAACTCTTCTTTTAAGATATCCATTACGGAATTCAGTTTTGATGTCCATTTGCCAGATTTCATAATCATAAAATATGGCAATTGCTAACATGATTCGGACAGACTTAAGCATCGCTACGGGTGAGAAAGTCTCATCGTAGTCAACTCCTTGAACTTGTCGAAAACCTTTTGCGACAAGTCGAGCTTTGTAGATAGTAACATTACCATCGGCGTCAGTCTTCTTCTTGAAGATCCATTTATTCTCTATGGCTCGTCGATCATCGGGCAAGTCCACCAAAGTCCACACTTTGTTCTTATACATGGATCCTATCTTCGATTTCATGGCCTCAAGCCATCTGTCGGAATCTGGGCTCATCATAGCTTCTTCATAGTTCGTAGGTTCGCCTAGGTCTAGTAACATGACTTCCAGTACAGGATTCCCGTACCACTCTGGTGCGGATCGTGTTCTGGTTGACCTACGAAATTCTGTAGTAACTTGATCTGAAGTTTCATGATCATCATCATTAGCTTCCTCTCTTGTTGGTGTAGGCATCACGGGAACGGTTTTCTGTGATGAGCTACTTTCCAATTCGAGAGAAGGTACAATTACCTCATCAAGTTCTACTTTCCTCCTACTCACTTCTTTCGAGAGAAACTCCTTCTCTAGAAAGGTTCCATTCTTGGCAACAAAGATCTTGCCTTCAGATCTCTGGTAGAAGGTGTACCCAATTGTTTCCTTAGGGTATCCTATGAAGACGCACTTCTCCGATTTGGGTTCGAGTTTATCAGGCTGAAGCTTTTTGACATAAGTGTCGCAACCCCAAACTTTAAGAAACGACGGCTTAGGTTTATTGCCAAACCACAGTTCATACGGTGTCGTCTCAACGGATTTAGACGGTGCCCTATTTAATGTGAATGCAGCTGTCTCTAATGCATAACCCCAAAATGATAGTGGTAAATCTGTAAGAGACATCATAGATCACACCATATCTAATAAAGTATGGTTACGACGTTCGGACACACCATTACGCTGTGGTGTTCCAGGTGGCGTGAGTTGTGAAACTATTCCACATTGTTTTAAATGAAGGCCAAACTCGTGACTCAAATATTCACCTCCATGATCAGATCGTAGAAACTTTATTTTCTTGTTACGATGATTCTCCACCTCACTCTGAAATTCTTTGAACTTTTCAAATGTTTCAGACTTGTGTTTCATTAAGTAGATATACCCATATCTGCTCAAATCATCTGTGAAGGTCAGAAAATAACGATACCCGCCATGTGCTTCAACACTCATCGGACCACATACATCGGTATGTATTATTTCCAATAAGTCATTAGCTCGCTCCATTGTTCCGGAGAACGGAGTTTTAGTCATTTTGCCCATGAGGCATGGTTCGCAAGTATCAAATGATTCATAATCAAGTGATTCCAAAAGTCCATCTGTATGGAGTTTCTTCATACGCTTTACACCAGTATGACTTAAACGGCAGTGCCACAAACATGTTGCACTATCATTATCAACTTTGCTTCTTTTGGCATCAATATTATGAATATGTGTATCACTACGATCGAGATTCAATAAACCATTTATATTGAGTGTAAGACCATAGAAGGTTTTATTCATGCAAACAGAACAACAATTATTCTTTGACATAAATGAATAACCGTATTGCAATAAACACAATCCAATCATATTCATGCTCAACGCAAACACCAAATAACATTTATTTAGGTCCAACACTAATCCCGAAGGTAGAGGGAGTGTGCGATGGTGATCTTATCAACCTTGGAATCTCTTCCAACACACATCGTCACCTTGCCCTTAACTAGTCTCTGTTCATTTCGCAACTCCTGTTTCGAATTACAAATATTAGCAACTGAATCGGTATCAAATACCCAGGGGCTACTATGAACACTAGTAAAATACACATCAATAACATGTATATCAAATATACCTTTGTTCACTTTGCCATCCTTCTTATCCGCCAAATATTTGGGGCAGTTCTGCTTCCAGTAACCGTTTCCTTTGCAGTAGAAGCACTCAGTTTCAGGCTTGGGTCTAGATTTGGGCTTCTTCATGGGAGCGACAACTTGCTTGCCATTCTTCTTGAAGTTCCCTTTCTTTCCCTCGCCCTTTTTCTTGAAACTAGTGGTCTTGTCAACCATCAACACTTGATGCTCTTTCTTCATTTCTACCTTCGCCGATTTCAGTATCGTGAAGAGCTCGAGAATCGTTTTCATCATCCCTTGCATATTATAGTTCATCACGAAGTTCTAGTAGCTTGGTGATAGTGACTAGAGAACTTTGTCAATCACTATCTTATCTGGAAGATTAACTCCCACTTGATTCAAGCGATTGTAGTACCCAGACATTCTGAGCACATGCTAACTGAGCTATTCTCCTCCATCTTGTAGGAAAAGTACTTGTCAGAGGTTTCATACCTCTCGACACGGGCATGAGTCTGAAATACCAATTTCAGCTCTTTGGAACATCTCATATGCTCCGTGGTGTTCAAAACATTTTTGAAGTCCCGGTTCTAAGCCGTAAAGCATGGCGCACTAGACTATCAAGCAGTCATCATATCGAGCTTGCCAAACATTCATAACGTCTGCATCTGCTCCTGCAATAGGTCTGTCACCTAGCGGTGCATCAAGGATATAATTCTTCTGTGTAGCAATGAGGATAATCCTCAGATCACGGACTCAGTCCGCATCATTGCTACTATCATCTTTCAACTTAGTTTTCTCTAGGAACATATAAAAAACATAGGGGAGCAACAACGCGAGCTATTGATCTACAACATAATTTGCAAATACTACCAGGACTAAGTTCATGATAAATTAAGTTCAATTAATCAAATTACTTAAGAACTCCCACTTAGATAGACATCCCTCAAATCATCTAAGTGATACGTGATCCAAATCAACTAACCCATGTCCGATCATCACGTGAGATGGGGTAGTCATCAATGGTGAACATCTCTATGTTGATCATATCTACTATATGATTCACGTTCGACCTTTCGGTCTCCAGTGTTCCGAGGCCATGTCTGTACATGCTAGGCTCGTCAAGTTTAACCCGAGTATTCCGCATGTGCAAAACTGTCTTGCACCCGTTGTATGTGAACGTAGAGTCTATCACACCCGATCATCACGTGGTGTCTCAACACGATGAACTGTCACAATGGTGCATACTCAGGGAGAACACTCATACCTTGAAATTTAGTTAAGGGATCATCTTATAATGCTACCACCGTACTAAGCAAAATAAGATACATAAAAGATGAACATCACATGCAATCAAAATATGTGACATGATATGGCCATCATCATCTTGTGCTTTTGATCTCCATCTCCAAAGCATCGTCATGATCTCCATCATCACCGGCTCGACACCTTGATCTCCATCGTTGCGTCGTGGTCGTCTCGCCAACTATTGCTTCTACAACTATCGCTAACGCATAGTGATAAAGTAAAGTAATTACATGGCATTTGCATTTCATACAATAAAGCGACAACCATAAGGCTCCTGCCAGTTGCCGATAACTTTTACAAAACATGATCATCTCATACAACAATGTATATCACATCATGTCTTGACCATATCACATCACAATATGCCCTGCAAAAACAAGTTAGACGTCATATACTTTGTTGTTGCAAGTTTTACGTGGCTGCTACAGGCTTCTAGCAAGAACCGTTCTTACCTACGCATCAAAACCACAACGGTAATTTATCAAGTTTGTTGTTTTAACCTTCAACAAGGACCGGCCGCAGTCAAATTCGATTCAACTAAAGTAGGAGAAACAGACACCTGCCAGCCACCTTTATGCAAAACTAGTTGCATGTCTATCGGTGGAACCGGTCTCATGAACGTGGTCATGTAAGGTTGGTCCGGGCCGCTTCATCCAACAATACCGCCGAATCAAAATAAGACATTGGTGGTAAGCAGTATGACGATCACCGCCCACAACTCTTTGTGTTCTACTCGTGCATATCGTCTACGCATAGACCTGTCTCGGATGCCACTGTTGGGAAACGTAGCATGCAATTTAAAAAAAATTCCTACGCTCCCGCAAGATCTATCCATGGAGATGCATAGCAATGAGAGGGGGAGAGTATGTCTACGTACCCTCGTAGACCGAAAGCGGAAGCGTTTGACAACGCGGTTGATGTAGTCGTACACATTCACGATCCGTCCCGATCAAGTACCGAACGTACGGCACCTCCGCGTTCAGCACAGGTTCAGCTCGATGACGTCCTCGCCTTCTTGATCCAGCAAGAGGGGCGAAGTAGTAGATGAGTTCCGGTAGCACGACGGCGTGGTGACGGTGTTGGTGAAGAACAATTTCCGCAGGGCTTCGCCAAGCACAACGGAAACTATGACGGAGGATAAACTAGAGGGACGGGGTTGCCGGCACACGGCTTGGTGTTTCTTGATGTGTCTTAGGTGCTAGCCCTGCCCCTCTATTTATAGGTTGAGCCTTGGTGTCGAAACTTGGAGTAAAAGCCTCCTCAAAGTCAGTTTTGCCCGCAAGGAAGAGTCCTTCCCGGAATTCCAGGACCAGACGCCATAATCCTTGGCGTCTGGCCCAGACGCCATGCGCCTCGGCGTCTGGCCCAGGGCCAGACGCCAGGGTCTCCGGCATTTGGCCCCCTGTCCTCCACAAAACTCCTTTTGCACTGACCTAAAGCCCCGTGGGCTTTACCCCTTGGCCAAACCATATCATCCTATATATCAATCTTTACCTCCGGACCATTCCGGAGCTCCTCGTCATGTCCATGATCTCATCCGGGACTCCGAACAACATTCGATCACCAACATACATAACTCATATAGTACTATATCGTCAACAAACATTAAGCGTGCGGACCCTACGGGTTCGAGAACTATGTAGACATGACCGAGACACCTCTCTGGTCAATAACCAATAGCGGAACTTGGATGCCCATATTGGCTCCTACATATTCTACGAAGATCTTTATTGGTCAAACCTTATGACAACATACGTAATTCCCTTTGTCTATCGGTATGTTACTTGCCCGAGATTCGATCATTGGTATCTTCATACCTAGTTCAATCTCGTTACCGGCAAGTCTCTTTACTCGTTCCGTAATACATCACCTCGTGACTAACTCCTTAGTCGTTTGCTTGCAAGCTTGTGATGTGTATTACCGAGAGGGCCCAGAGATACCTCTCCGATACTCGGAGTGACAAATCCTAATCTCGATCTATGCCAACCCAACAAACACCTTCGGAGATACCTGTAGAGCATCTTTATAATCACCCAGTTACATTGTGACATTTGATAGCACACAAGGTATTCCTCCGTTATCCGGGAGTTGCATAATCTCAGAGTCGAAGGAATATGTATTTGACATGAAGAAAGCAATAGCAACAAAACTGAATGATCATTATGCTAAGCTAACGAATGGGTCTTGTCCATCACATCATTCTCCTAATGGTGTGATCCCATTATCAAATGACAACTCATATCCATGGTTAGGAAACCTTAACCATCTTAGATCAACAAGCAAGTCAAGTAGAGGCTCACTAGGGACACGGTATTTGTTTATGTATTCACACATGTATTTAGGTTTCCGATCAATACAATTCTAGCATGAATAATAAACATTTATCATGAATAAGGAAATATAAAATAACAACTTTATTATTGCCTCTAGGGCATATTTCCTTCAAACATGTTACAAAAGGCTTCCTTCGTTTGACACAGGGCTATACTGCACTAAAATAGTAGCACCGCCCGTGTACACTCGCCTTAAGACTGTTACTAGAAGCTCTAAACTTTTCTGCCTCTGATGCGATAGGTTAGGCCACCCCGGACTTAGGATGATGAGAAATATAATTAACAACTCGCTTGGTCATAATGTTAACGTGAAAAACTTCCTGAATCCCGATGATTTCGTATGCTCCGCATGCACTACGGGGAAGTTAGTCATTAGGCCATCACCCCTCAAGGTGAGGGATGAAATCCCCGCGTTCTTGGAATGTACCCAAGAGGACATATGCGGTCCAATTCAGCCCCTCATGGGGCCTTTTCGGTACTTCATGGTGCTCATTGATGCTTCCTCTAAATGGTCCAATGTTTGCTTGCTGTTAACACAGAACCATGCCTTTGCAAAGTTGTTATCTCAGATCATACAAACAAGGAATAATTTCCCGATTATCGTATAAAGTCTATTTGAATGGACAACACCAGAGAATTTACTTCGAAAGCGTTCGATGATTATTGCATGGCAATGGGAATCAAAGTTGAGCATTCAGTATGAACGTTCATACACAAAATGGACTTCCTGAGGCATTGATTACAAGAATTACATTCATTGCGAGACCGCTCCTTCAGGGTTGTAATTTACCAACTACATATTGGGGCCACGTAGTGTTACACGCGGCCATTCTCATCAACTTTAGACTGTCAGCCTACAACATCCACTCTCCTGTTCAGCTTGTGCAAGTGTTGGCACCGAAAAATTCCCACCTTCGTAGGTTCGGTTGCCAGGTATATGTACCAATACAACCACCCTAGCTATCAGCAGTGGGCCCGCTCCGTAAGTCGGGGATATACGTTGATTATGAGACTGTGTCCATAATCAGGTATCTAGACCCCATGATAGGTGACTATCATACGGCTCATTTTGCCGATTGCATTTTTGGCGAGGATTTTTTTCCTGACTTTAGGGGGAGAGAATCAACCCCTTGATGCTAAAAGTCAAGAAATGGTGTGGCAAGCCATGTGAAACCACACTCATGACCCGTGCACTGCTGTGATAGCGAGAGAAGTCCAGAAAGATAATAGATTTGAAGTCCTGAGCAAATAAACTGCCGATTACTTTAGTGACCTAAAGATTGTGACAAAGTCGCATGTGCATGTCTGCAATGCACCAGAAAGGGTTGAAATACCGAGGAAAATGATGGTATACCTTCTCCCATCCATAGGCCTAAAAGGACGAGAAATCTGGCTTCTTAAACCCTAAGTACTCGGGGACGCCTGACGAAAAAGGAAAAGAGAGATTTATCACAGCCTGTCACCAAAGTTCCCCAAAGTGAAACGGGGAGCCAGTTGAGACCTGGCACAAGTACGAAAAATTCAGTGCACGGAATTCTAGACTTAAACTTTCCCATAGAGGAAACACCCAGCGGAGATGTGTGTTGATACGTCTCTGTCGTATCTACTTTTCCTAACGCTTTTCCTCTTGTTTTGAACTCCAATTTGCATGATTTGAATGAAACTAACCCGGACTGACGCTGTTTTCAGCAGAACTACCATGGTGTTGTTTTTTGTGCAGAAATAAAATTTCTCGGATTGGAACGAAACTTTGCGAGGATTTTCTATATAATAAAAGAGAATTACTAGAGCCAAGAACCACCGAACGGGGGCCCTGGGTGGGCACAACCCACCAGGGCGCGCCGCCCCTCCTGGCACGCCTAGGTGGGTTGTCCCCACCTGGTGGCCCCGCTGACCCTATCTCCGACGCTATAAATTCACATTTTCGGGGAAAAATGGGGGAGAAAGAATTATCGCGTTTCAGGAGACAGAGCCGCCGCCACCTCTTGTTCTTCATCGGGAGGCTAGATCTGGAGTCCGTTTGGGGCTCGAGAGAGGGGGATCTTCGATCTTCTTCATCACCAATTCCATGATGCTCCACATTGGGAGTGAGTAATTCCTTCATAGGCTCGCTGGTCGGTGAGGAGTTGGATGAGATTCATCATGTAATCGAGTTAGTTTTGTTAGGGCTTGATCCCTAGTGTCCATTATGTTCTGAGATTGATGTTGCTATGACTTTGCCATGCTTAATGCTTGTCACTTTGGGCCTGGGTGCCATGATTTCAGATCTGAACCGTTTATGTTATCACCATTATATCTATGTTCTAGATCCGATCTTGCAAGTTATAGTCACCTATTACGTGTTATGATCCGTAAACCCCGGAGTGACAAAAGTCGGGATACTTTCCGGTGATGACCGTAATTTGAGGAGTTCATGTATTCACTATGTGTTAATGCTTTGTTCCGGTTCTCTATTAAAAGGAGGCCTTAATATCCCTTAGTTTCCATATGGACCCCGCTGCCACGGGAGGGTAGGACAAAAGATGTCATGCAAGTTCTTTCCATAAGCACGTATGACTATTTACGGAATACATGCCTACATTATATTTATGAATTGGAGCTAGTGCCGTATAGCCGTTGGTTATGACTATTATATGATGAATATCATCCAACGAATTCACCGATCCAATGCCTACGGATTTCTCTTATATTGTTTTTGGTAAGTTACTACTGCTACTATTACTGTTACACTTGCTGCAAAATCATTGCTATCATTGTTACCGTTACTGTTACTATCACTACTGCTATCAAAACTATCATACTACTTTGCTACTAATCACTTTGCTGCAGATAATTAATCTCCAGGTGTGGTTGAATTCACAACTCAATTGCTAATACTTGCAAATATTCTTTGGCTCCCCTTGTGTCGAATCAATAAATTTGGGTTGAATACTCTACCCTCGAAAACTTTTGCGATCCCCTATACTTGTGGGTTATCAAGACCTTTTTCTGGCACCGTTGCCGGGGAGCATAGCTATATTTGTTGTGTCACTTGGATTATTATCAATTTATCACTATGAAGAATCTGAAGGATACCAAGACTAAGATTTTTCCCTCTAAGACGAGGGGAGGTAAGGAACTGCCATCTAGCTCTGCACTTGATTCACCTTCTGTTATGAGTAGACTTGCAACACCACCACATGCTATTAATCCTGATATGTCGCAAGTTATTGATGATGCTACTTCTATGAATACTACTTATGATGATGCTAGTACCTTGCTTGATGATGGTGCCACTAGGTGATTTTCTTGATGAACAAATTTCTAGAGTTAGAGAGAAAGAAATTATTGAAACTGATGAGATCACGGAAACTGATGAAGTACTTGAAATTGAAAATTTAGAAACACCTGTTAGACCTAGTTCTCCTAGACCTGAATTGCCTGAGATACCCGAGGGTTATGTTATGGATGGAGAGGTAACTAGGGATATTCTTGCTTGTAAGGATAGAGATGATCTGAAAAAATTATTATGCAAGTATAAAGAAAAGACTTTGAATGCTAAAATGAAATGTGATCCTCAGTTTGCAACTTCACCTATCTTTGTTGATGATAAGGACTATGAATTCTCTGTCAACCCAGAGTTAATTACTTTGGTTGAATCTGATCCTTTCCATGGCTATGAAACTGAAACAGTTGTGGCAGACCTTACCAAATTAAATGATAAAGCCACCCTGTTTGCTCATGAGGATAAAATTCGCCATTACTATATCCTCAAGTTATTTTCGTTCTCATTAAAGGGTGATGCTAAGATATGGTACAATACTCTTGCTCCTGGCTGTGTGCGTAGTCCCCAGGATATGATTTATTACTTGTCTGAAAAAAAAATTCCTGCTCATAAGAAACAAGCTGCCTTACAGGAAATATTTAACTTTGTGCAAATTAAAGAAGAGAGTCTCCCACAAGCTTGGGGGAGGCTTCTCCAATTGCTTAATGCTTTGCCTGATCATCCACTTAAGAAAAATGAAATACTTGATATCTTCTATAATGGACTAACCGATGCTTCTAGGGACTTCCTAGATAGTTGTGCTGGTTGTGTTTTCAGGGAACGAACTATTGGACAAGCTGAGGAATTATTGAATAATATATTGAAGAATTATGATGATTGGTCCCTTCCTGAACCACCGCATAAGCCCACTCCGAAGAAGAGGGGTATTTTATATCTCAGTCCTGAAGATATGCAAGAGGCAAAGAAATCTATGAAGGAGAAAGGTATTAAAGCTGAGGATGTTAAAAATTTACCACCTATCGAAGAAATACATGGCCTCAACACACCACCACCATCACAGGTGGTAGAGGTAAATTATTTATTAAAGTTTGATGAAGGTGACATCCCTTATAATAAACATCCTAGTCAATGCCTTTATGAGTTTGATAATTACATTAGAAAACAAGACCACTTCAATGCCAATGTTATGAAACAATTGAAATATAATTCAGATATGATTGCTCGCTTGAGTGACTTGTTATTTAGAATCTCAAATGATGTTAGAGGTATAGGAAAACATGCCTCTATGGTTCAAACTCAATTAGAACAAGTTGCTAAATCTCAAAGAGAATTGCTTGATGGAATGAATAATAATATACATGACTTTGCTGTTAGAGTAGCTACTAGAGGAGGTAAAATGACTCAGGAACCACTTTATCCTGAGGGACACCCAAAAAGAATTGAACAAGACTCTCAAAGAGCTAACACTGATGCACCTAGTCCTTCTAAGAAGAAAAAGAAGAAGAAAAATGATAGGACTTTGCACACCTCTAGTGAACCTGAAGTAGAAGAACCTCCTGAAAATAATAATGATGTTTCTATCTCTAATGCTGAAACTCAATCTGGTAATGAACATTCACCTAGTGATAATGAAAAAGATAATGAGGATGTTCATGAAGACACTCAACCAAACAATGATAAAGAACCGTATAATGATGTTGAGATAGAACCAGCTGTTGATCTTGATAACCCACAACCTAAAAATAAAAGATATGATAAAAGAGACTTTGTTGCTAGAAAACATGGGAAAGAAAGAGAACCTTGGGTTCAAAAGCCCATGCCCTTTCCACCTAAATCAACTAAGAAAAAGGATGATGAGGAGTTTGAACGGTTTGCTGAAATGCTTAGGCCAGTCTTTTTGCGCACTCGCTTGACTGATATTTTAAAGATGGCACCTTATGCAAAATATATGAAAGACATCATCTCTAATAAAAGAGAAATTCCGGAAGCTGAAATCTCCACTATGCTTGCTAACTACTCTTTTAAGGATGGAGTACCTAAAAAACTTGGAGATCCGAGGATACCAACTATACCTTGTTCCATAAAAAGAAATTATGTTAAAATTGCTTTGTGTGATTTAGGAGCTGGTGTTAGTGTTATGCCTTTCTCCTTATATAAAAGACTTGATTTGAATAAACTCACACCTACTGAAATATCTTTGCAAATGGCTGACAAATCAACCGCCATACCTATCGGTATTTGTGAGGATGTGCCCGTTGTTGTTGCAAATGTTACTATCTTGACTGACTTTGTTATACTTGAGATGCCCGAGGACGACAACATGTCGATTATCCTTGGTAGACCCTTCTTGAATACTGGAGGGGCTGTTATTGATTGTAATAAAAGCAAGGTTACCTTTCATATCAATGGTAATGAGCATACGGTGCACTTTCCAAAGAAACAATTCCAAGTGAATGGTATTAATGTTATTGGAAAATCTCCGACACTCACTATTGGAAGTTTTCAATTACCTCGACCTACTGCCAAAAAGAAATATGAAATGCTTATTGTTGGGGACATGCATATCCCCGTTAAGCTAACTTAGTGTTTTACGAAAGTTCTTCGGTTTCATGCTAATCGAAAGTGGTTGTTAATAAGACTTTATCAACCTTATTAATGGATCATTTTTGAGAGGTATGAGGTTGATGAATTTAGTAAGCACTACCTTCTGTCCTTACCTTTTGTTTTCTATTTTTATTAGTCATTTGAAATAAAATATCATGTTTTGCCTATTTTCTAATTTTCCCGTGCAATAAAAAAATGACTCAGAAATAAAAGTTCTCAGAATGCACTGAAAATTTAACATGATTTTTTCTGAATATTTAAGAATTTTTAGTGCAAATAACATCAGAGGGGGGTGCTCCAGGTGGGCACAACCCACCTGGGCGTGCGAGCAGCCCTAGGCGCGCCTTGGTGGGTTGTGGTCCCCATGTGGGCCCCCTCACTTATCTCTTTAGCCCATGTCATCACCTACCCCCAGAAAAAAAATCACCATTGCTCTCTCCCTCGTGTTCTTGCTCTCAAACCCGTGGATTTTGATCTCTTTGCTCGAAGCTCCGCTTATGAAACTGTTTTGGGGGATTGCTATGGTATGTGACTCCTCAAGTGGTCCAATTAGTTTTTGCTGTAGTGGTTTATATTTTGAATAATTAGTTACTCTTGGTGCTGCTGTAGATGAGCTTGCATGTTGAATTCTTAGAGTTCTAAGTAGTTTGAATGCTTGATATGGCCTCTATGCATCCCTATGAGTAGTTGCTATCAATCTTGTGAAGTTTTGTTGACAAAATTTTGTGGACTAAATTTTTTCAGAATTTTGTTCATAGGAATAAGAAGAGTTTCTTTAGGAAGTTTTCTTCCAAGAAGAACTCCAAGGGGGTTATTGGGGAGTCATCGGACAATGATCTCCGCAATCAGAGAATGGCGGAGGTGCGGCCATGCGAATGGCCGCACAACCCCTTCACGGATGAAGCTGGAATCCGTCACGAGTTTGCACAATTTGCCGCTAATGTCGGCCTCACCGACTTCATTGCAGCTGAGTGTGAACAGTATCATCTCCCCACAAATTCTTTTGTGCAAAGTTTCCATTTTTTGAGTAGGAATAACCCCCCTGAGGTGCAGTTTAATCTTTATGATGTACCCCGTCAGATACCACTTACTGAATTTTGCGACATATGCTTGATCCCTTCTGACGGGGAAATAAGGGAGCCTAGGCCTGCAGAGTTCGAGGGCTTTTATCGTACTTTGTCCGTGGGAGACGAGAGAGGGGTATCGAGTGCCACTGCCACTAGCTTGCATTTTCCTTCTATGCATTATTTTGCTCTATTCATTGCAAAGTGTTTACTTGCTAGAGAGAAGGTTGGTGCACTCAGTGCCCCAGATTTCGGTGTCTTACGCCGTGCGCTTTATGGCGATAACACTTATAGCTTAGGAGCTATTGTGGCACGTCGCCTCCACCTTAATAGGTCCAAGGGTAAAATTCATGGCGATATTTATGTTACTCGCTTAGCAAGTCACTTTAACGTTCAGATACACCAGCATGATTATCCCTTGCCCAAGGTTTGCTTAGATCGCTAGGCTATGGCACATCATCAATTTATTGATGGTGAGAACACTACTATTGATATTCCCTACAACCTGGTTTTTAGCGAGAACACCCGTGATATTATTCCGTTGCCTGCACCTGCTTTGTTTGATTCTATTGCCAGGGGCTGATATAGGATCATGCCAGATGACATCATCACCTACCGGAACGCCATGGCTGCTACAGACGAAGAGCCTTAGGAGTGGGACACTCAGGTGCCTGCTCCCCAGCACTTCAACGTGTGACCTGATGGCTACTTCGAGTGGTGATTACCAAGCTAGGCCAAAAGCCTAAGCTTGGGGGAGTACGTATTTCCACCGACACTACATTCATGTTCACACATTTCATTCCAGTTGTCGATGTCCACACTTTTTCATTGTATTATCCATGCTAAATTTATTTTCTCGCTTTCTTCTTGTGTGTTTGAGAAACTTTGAGAAAATCCAAAAAAAAATGTTTCTTGCTTCTTTTTAGTTTTTCTTTCTAGTTTAGTTAGTTGTAGTACTAAAAAGAAAACCCAAAAAGATTTCCTTATTCTTCTTTTGCTTGTTGGGAGTTGTCCCGTGTAAATAGTTTTTCTCGTTTTTGTTTTTCTTTTCTTTAATTTGCTTTCTTCAAAAAAACTAAAAACTCCAAAAACATTTCAGTGTGTTTCTCTGAATTTCTTTTCTTTTTATTGAGTCATACCGAGGAGAAGTCCACGATGAAAATGTCGAGTGGCTCTCATATGCATTATTGTTGATCTAACAAAGAGCCCAAATTACCTTGTCTTCTCCTTTGAATAAATTGTTTGCAGATTCCAGCTTAGTCCACGGCACTCTTGCACTATTATTATTTTCAAATCATTCGGTCATGCAAGTGAAAGGCAATAATGACGATATTTGGTGAACTGGCTGTGGCAGAGGGAAATGGGTATGAACTCAACTTGTTTTGTTTTTGTAAATATGTTTAACCTAGTATCCATGATTCAGCCTATTATGATCAAACATGTTTGCAATGACAATTAGAGATTATAGTTTCTCATGCCATGCTTAAGTAGCTAGGAGTGGATAATGATTTATCTTGGTTGTCAACATTGCGTTAAAATGATTGTGATGTAGTATGATGATATGGTATCCTCCTCTGAATGTTCGAGTGGCTTGACTTGGCACATGTTCATGCATGTAGTTGAATCAAAACTAACATAGCCTCTGTGATATTTATGTTCATGGTGTTCATATCCTACTCATGCTAGTATCCAATGTTACTTATGCATAATACATGTTCATGACTGTTTTCACTCTCTAGCTGGCCACTTCTCAACCTATTTGCTAGCCTTCACTTGTACTAAGCAGGAAAACAGCTTGCACATCAAAATCCTAAAACCCAAGTTATCCCAGATGAGTCCACCATACCTACCTATATGCGGTATTACCCTGCCGTTCTATGTAAATTTGCATGTGCCATCTCTAAAAACTTCAAATAAACATCCATTTTTGTGTGCCTGGATTGTTCATAGAGTGACAGGAGGTAGTCAATATCTTCCATGCTAAACGGGTTATTCTCATGATGAGTGTTTATTCACTCGTCCTTGCATGAGAGGGGTGGTAATAGGGATGCCCAGTCCCAAATTCAAAATTGCAAATAATTAAACAAAACTCCCCCAGGATTGTTGCTGGTATGGACGGTACCATGGATTCGGTTAGCCGTGGAGTGTGTTTGTTGGTGGAGGGGGAGTAAACCTTTACTTTTATCGCTTGGGAACCGCCACTAATGTGTTTAGCATGGAAGATATCGATAACTGATGGTCACGAAGTAAACAGGAAGGGTGCATTTCTCAAAATTTCATTTACCTCTGTTTTAAAAACTTAAGCTCTGGCACCACTGCAAATCACTACTTCCCTCTACGAAGGGACTATCTATTTACTTTTATATTGTGTCATCACCTTCTCAAATAAGCGCTATATCTGAGAGCACTATTGTCATCATCATGCATTGTGTATAGCTAATGTTGGGTGCATCATGACTGGATCTTTTCTACCATGAATTACAATGTTTAGTCACTGCTTGAACTTTGGAGGTGCTCTGCATTTATGTTTTGCGGTCTCAGAAAGGGCTAGCGAGATACCACTATTGTCATATTATATCATGGTTGTTTTGACAAAGTGTTGTCATTTGAGATATTTTATTATTGCTCGCTAGTTGATTATGTCATTGATATGAGTTAATATAATTTTTAAGAGTCATTGTCGACATGGTTAGTCATGATCTTTGCTGAAAACCCGGGTGCTACTTAAGCCTATTTATGTAAACAAGAGCAAAAGAGTTCGTAAAAGTTTTTCTTTTTCACTTTCAGTTTATCAACTGAATTGCTTGAGGATAAGCAAAGGTTTAAGCTTGGGGGAGTTGATACGTCTCCATCGTATCTACTTTTCCTAACGCTTTTCCTCTTGTTTTGAACTCTAATTTGCATGATTTGAATGAAACTATCCCGGACTGACGTTGTTTTCAGCAGAACTACCATGGTGTTGTTTTTTGTGCAGAAATAAAAGTTCTCGGATTGGAACGAAACTTTGCGAGGATTTTTTATATAATAAAAGAGAATTACTGGAGCCAAGAACCACTAGAGGGGGCCCCTGGGTGGGCACAACCCACCAGGGCGCCCCCCCCCCCTCCTGGCGTGCCCAGGTGGGTTGTCCCCACCTGGTGGCCCCGCTGACCCTATCTCCGATGCTATAAATTCACATTTTCGGGGGGGAAATGGGGGAGAAAGAATTATCGCGTTTCACGAGATGGAGCTGCCGCCACCTCTTGTTCTTCATCGGGAGGCTAGATCTGGAGTCCATTTGGGGCTCGAGAGAGGGGGATCTTTGATCTTCATCATCACCAACCCTTCTCCATCGCCAATTCCATGATGCTCCACACCGGGAGTGAGTAATTCCTTCGTAGGCTCGCTGGTCGGTGAGGAGTTGGATGAGATTCATCATGTAATCGAGTTAGTTTTGTTAGGGCTTGATCCCTAGTGTCCATTATGTTCTGAGATTGATGTTGCTATGACTTTGCCATGCTTAATGCTTGTCACTTTGGGCCCGGGTGCCATGATTTCAGATCTGAACCGTTTATGTTATCACCATTATATCTATGTTCTAGATCCGATCTTGCAAGTTATAGTCACCTATTACGTGTTATGATCCGTAAACCCCGGAGTGACAGAAGTCGGGATACTTTCTGATGATGACCGTAATTTGAGGAGTTCATGTATTCACTATGTGTTAATGCTTTGTTCCAGTTCTCTTTTAAAACTAGGCCTTAATATCCCTTAGTTTCCATATGGACCCCGCTGCCACTAGAGGGTAGGAAAAAAGATGTCATGCAAGTTCTTTCCATAAGCACGTATGACTATTTACAGAATACATGCCTACATTATATTTATGAACTGGAGCTAGTGCTGTATCGCCCTAGGTTATGACTGTTATATGATGAATATCATCCAACGAATTCACCGATCCAATGCCTACGAATTTCTCTTATATTGTTTTTGCTAAGTTACTACTACTACTGTTGTTGTTACACTTGCTGCAAAATCATTGCTATCATTGTTACCGTTACTGTTACTATCACTACTGCTATCAAGACTATCATACTACTTTCCTACTGATCACTTTGCTGCAGATAATTAATCTCCAGGTGTGGTTGAATTGACAACTCAGCTGCTAATACTTGCAAATATTCTTTGGCTCCCCTTGTGTCGAATCAATAAATTTGGGTTGAATACTCTACCCTCGAAAACTGTTGCGATCCCCTATACTTGTGGGTTATCATGTGCACACACATCGGCACGGGAAAACTAAAGGTCCTTGCTCCCAGAATGGGAAATTTTGGTAGAGAAAGAGTTAGCGCTAGATGCACTCCATGACAAAATGGCCATAAATTAAATGAATGCGGGAAAGTCCATGAACCAAGCAACGATAATTGTCAAAATTAACTTTGCTAAGAAAATTGCCTCAATCATAGATCTTAACCCCAAGCCTAATACGTTTGCTGAAAGGTCGGGTTGGAAAGATTGGTAGCTGGCAATTACAGCTGAATTATTATCTCTCAACAAAAGGTGTTTGGATCGGTTTGTCTAACTCCTCCCCACATACTCCCTGTTGGCCATAAGTGGGTTTTTGTTTGGAAGAGAAATGGAGATAATAAGGTAGTATGGTACAAAGTAGGACTCGTCGCTCAAGGATTCACTCAATGACCTAGATTATTGATCTCAATGGCAGTAAATATGGACATGAAAATGAAACTAATTGATGTTATCACTGCTTACTTATATGGTAACTTGGATTCAAACATATACATGAAAGTTCCCGTAGGTATCCTTGTTCCGAACCATGATAGAGCAAACAGGGGTCTATACAGTGTTCAACTTCAAAAGGCATTGTATGGACTCGGATAGTCTGGTAAGATGTGGTATAATCGCCTAAGCGGTTTTCTTCATCAGAAGGTCTACACGGGCAATGAACATTCCCATGTGCTTTTATACGGCAATCCCGTGATGGATTGTGTATAATCTCGGTGTACATGGACGATTTAAAAATAATTGGTACACCTGAGGATATTGAGGAAGCGAGTTCTTACCTAATGTCGGAATTCGAGATAAAGGATTTGGGTAATACCAAGTTCTGTCTAGGTTTGCAACTTGAACATTCCCCTGCTGGGACTCTAGTGCACCAGTCGATCTACACCTAGAAGGTGTTGGAAAGATTTGAATTTGACAAAGCATATCCTTCGATGACCCCGATGATCGGGAGATCTTTACAGCAAGAAAAGGACCCGTTCATGTCTAAGGAAGAGGGGGAGGAAATTCTAGGACCATAATTCCCTTACCTGAGTGCAGTTGGAGCACTCATGTACCTCGTAATTTGTACATAACCGGACTTTGTGTTCGCCATCAATTTGCTTGCCAGGTACTGTTCTGAGCCTACCAATAGACATTGGAAAGGCGTTAAGGACATCTTCTCTTACCTGTAAGGGACCAAAGATCTTGTCATGTTTCATTGAAGGAATCAAGACCTATTGCTTATAGGCTATGCTGAATTTGGGTGCCTGTTGGACCCACATACTTCTAAGTCATAGACTGGATAAGTTTTTCCTTTGTGGTGGAACTGTGTTTTCCTGTTCAAGCAAAGTCTTGTATCGATTTTCACGAACCACTCGGAAATCATAGCGCTATACGAAGCATCATGAGAGCGTGCATGGCTTCGACGGATGATCGACCACATTCAGAAGACATGTGGGCCGAACACTGTACAAACCCCTACCATCATCTATGAGTATAATGTTGACTGTGTTGCGCATGTTCAGATGGGTTATGTGAAGAGTAATCCCACAAAGAATATTAATTGTAAGTTCTTCTATGCACATGAGCTGCAAAAGATGAACGAGGTGAGAATCTTGCATACTAAGTCACGTGACAATCTTGTTGATTTGTTCACTAAATCATTACCAACGTCATCCTTCGAGAGATGTGTGCGTGGAATCGGTATGACGAGACTTAGACAAATGCAAGGTTTAGGGAGAGAAACTTCACAAACTCATCGTTAAAATCTCGGTCCCGGTGATCGAGTACTCAACTTGATGGTTGAGTGGATTGTACTCTTTTACCTTGAGTGAGTTTTCTTGATTTTTTTCAGACGAGGTTTTTGACGAGGCAATTCGTGCAATACAACAACATATATTATGTGCTATTTCTCCATATTTTTTACCACTAGGTTTTTTCGGAGTTTTGAGACATGGATATATTGATAACTGCCTAGGGGGGGGTGGGAAACTTGGGCCTTCCGTGGAATAAGTCATTGGCCCGTTATGGACCAAGTCCCTCCACCTAACGTTAAAGTGGGCACTTATCCCCCACCCCTTAGTTAAAAGAGGAGAGCACCCCATTGTACATACAGTTGATGATGATTAATAAAGGAAGACTCCCCTCTACATCTCTGTGTCAATTTACTTTCTGTACCTCTGTATGATCGACTACGACGCTCGCTTTCGCTCCGCAACCTTGGACCGCACTCACCAGCAGGAGTTGCGGAACAGTGTGTGCGGTTCTGGAGATCTTTTGTGCGTGCATGTTGGGTCCATGACGGCAGGTTCTGCACTTTGGATCAGGAGGTAAAAGCACTAGAGGTCCTAGAACTTGTCCAGGATGTGATGGTTTAGTCCTACAACTTGTAAAAGTGCACTATTTAGTCCTAGAACTTGTTCAAGATGTGCAAGTTTAGTCTTGGGCCAATCACACACAGCCAAGTGGCACCAGCTGGACCGTGCCATTCAACTATTGAACATTTGTAGATACCCCCCTGAAATTTCATGAATTTAACCCGCAACACCCATCGAATGAAGATAGAAGCAAAAAAATCAAAAGCAAAAATTTACCCGATTTTTCTGCCAACTATTACATTCAGATAGCTCTACTATTTTAACTATAGAATTATATTTAAATATCTTGGTATGATCATAAAGATAACAATAATTAGAGAACATCATTGATGAGCCACTGGCCATGTCAGATTCACGTGACAGTCAATCGAGCATCGACGAATAACAGAGCAAGTCATGAGGCACATGAATTGACACGGCAGAGAACTAGTCAACTGTAATAGTATCATAATTCTTTCATTGGATATCATAAAAAAACTTTCATAGGACCATGTCCCAAAGCATTCGTGTGGCAAGATAAACTGAGATTCGGGTCCAATATGTACTAGCAATGTGCCACCTAGCAATGGTGCCCATAAGTTTGTGAAGTACTCTACCTAGTGTAAATCTTCGTGGTTCGACAATGATGATGACGATGGTCTTGCAACTTCAATTTGTTGAGAGATCCCTAGACGATCGAATATCCATCCTCAAAAATACTAGAGCTCTTCATCCTGTCAGCAAATGATTTGCTCAAAGGAACTAAACCATTGAAAACAGCACACCCACCTAAAAAGTCTCGGGGTTCAGCAGAACACTTGCTATGGCTAGAGCACCTGTGGAGACAAAATGGAAATCAAATTCTCAGTAAAAAAATTCTTCAAACCAGAAATGATTGGATGCATATTTCACCGCCGTACCTCCTTGGCTTAATCCACAAACAAAAATGTTTCTAGGAATCGTCCCGGCAGCCACTTCTTTGTCTAACATTTCGTACACATGCTCAAGAACTTCTAGGACTTCTTCCTTATCTCTAACAGTGGTCTAAGAAACAAATTGGGAACAATGAGAAAATCATATAATGTTAAAACTCTCTAAAATGAAAAGGTGTTAGCCTGTAAATGTTTAGCGACTGGGAACAGTTTAGCTGTTCTTCATCCAATTTGGTGGTGTAATACAAGGATACATAAGTACTCGAACAATAGAACAACAATCCACTCCTCTCAGTATACCTAGGCTCTAGTTAATCTACTTTTATAACATTATTAGAACACGTAGTGATGTGCTTGAATATCCATGAGGATTCCATACACTTGGTGCCAGAGTTTCATTATAGTGCAAAGTGCTATAAAACTTGCTTTGTATTTAAAATATTCAAATATAGATTTCTGATGCTGATGAGAAAAAACTTGCTTTGTATTTAAAATATTCAAACACTGATGTGAAAAATGATGTCATATCATTCATAAAGTAACAGTGAAAAGATAATAAACCTCATTAATCTTGAACAATGTTCACTTTGTAATATAGATTGACCTACAAATAGCACTCTAGCAGTTCTAGTTTACTGATTATTTGTTGGAGGGGGATCACTGCCAGAATCAAAGTGTGAAGCAAGCTTTATTTCTGACACATGCATACTCTAAAGAATCAGCGAATAACACTAACCAATTCTTTAGAAAAAAATTATGACACACTGAAGAGAGATTGCGAATGGGACAATGGCTACAGTATACATAAATCACTCAATAGCAAGCCATTATTTCTGGTAGTAAATTGAGATGGGGATGATTACGGTGGTTATGGGGACCTCCGAGATGCTGAACCGCGCGGCAACACCTCAAATCGATCGAGTTACTGAATAAAATCGTAGTTGTGTTTCCAATCCCCATTGAATCAGGAACAACAAGTGCGTGGTTCAGCGAGCATACCATAGCAGGCGATGAGGGCGGTGGGGAAGGAGAGGCGGACGGCCAGCTAAAAGTGCAACCAATCCCCGGGTTGTTTTGGTAATTAATAACAACATATACATCATTGATCTAATATTCATTGCAAATAGATTTTAGAAAAAGATCAAAAATTGGCATGGCAAGGACTAATGGATGTGGACCCCTCAAAATGTCAAGGACAAGAATCGGCAACTCCAAGACTCTACATTTTTGGTTTAGTGATCCAAGATCACATTGAGTCCCTTAGGAAAGCCAATACTATTAAAAGGGGATGAGGTATTGATGATGTGGTTGTTGGTCAAGTGCTTAGTGATATTGCTCCAAAAACCCTCAGTCATTTTCTCAAAACACATCTGTCCAAACCCTAATTACTTATCTCGGTCCAACAGAAACTATCCCATCCGAACCCACCTAGATGAACCTATAAAATGCCACTGCCAAACCCTAGCAATTCGGTTTGACCGAAATGGATCTCAAACCCACTGAGATGGCATTGCCAAGTTTCTGTGATGACATTGTTTCACTTCGAAATCACTGAGTTGAAACAATCTGAAATTCTGAGACTGGGTTTTGCCCTAGCCATCGCACTTTGGTCCCACCGAGTTGTTCCACTTCGGTCCCACCGAAAAGCCCAACGTTCATATCTTTTACACTAATCAGCCTCGCCGAGTGTATATTCAGTCGCACCGATTTGGGTCAAAAGTGTGTAACAGTTGGATTTTAGGTGAAGGCTATTTATACCCCTCCACCCCCACCTACTCTCCATGAGATCCATCAAAACGAAACATAACTTCCACAATTTGTTTTCTAAGAGAGAACAACCTACTCATGTGTTGAGATCAAGAGATTCCATTCCTACCATTTGAACCTTGATTTCTAGCCTCCTCGAATTGCTTTCCACTCCAATCCTTCTCCTACCCAAGTCACTTGGAAGCCTCCAAGATCATGTGGAGTTGAACCAAGGAGTTTGTAAGGGCAAGGAGATCGCCTACTTTGTGAAGATCTACCCGAGTGAGGCTAGTCCTTCGTGGACGTAAGCCATGGTGGAATAGGCAAGGTTGCTTCTTCGTGCGTGGAGCCCTCCATGGACTCGCGCAACCGTTACCCTCCATGGGTTGAAGTATCCATCAACGTGGACGTACGATAGCACCACCTATCGGAACCACGCCAAAGATCATCGTGTCTTCATTGCGTTTGAAATCTCCAATCCCTCCTTTACATTCATATGCAAAGTCTTTACTTTCCGCTGCACAACTTTTAGACTTGCATGCGTGGGGTGTATTTGACCTGGTAGATTTTCTAAAACTTGCCCAGAACTAAAATTAGGAAAAGGAACAGTTTTTATTTGGTCAAGTAGTCTAATCACCCCCCCCCCCCTCTAGACATACTTTCGATCCTACAAGTGGTATCAAAGCATTGGTCTCCATTGCATTGGTCTCACAACCTAGGAGAGTATGGCGTCTAGTGAGGGAAACTACCACCGTAGAGGTCCATATTTTGATGGTACAAACTTTGCTAGTTGGAAGCAGAAGATGAAAATGCATATTTTTTGTCATAACCCCCACCGTTTGGGTTGTTGTTCATGTTGGCTTGCAAGATGAACTCTTTGAGGATGGTAAAGAACCATATCGTGAAGCAACCGCTGAAGAATTGAAGATGTTGCAATACAACGCTCAAGCATGTGACATTCTCTTCAACGGTTTGTGCCCCGAGGAGTTCGACAAGATTAGTTGCCTTGAGAATGCAAAGGAAATTTGGGATACTTTGGTTGATATGCCTGAAGGTACCGAGTCCGTCATGGAATCCAAGTTGGATGTGCTTCAAAGTTAACTTTACAAGTTCAAGATGAAGGATGGTGAAGGAGCGCCGAAATGTACTCTACACTTGCACTCATTACCAATGAGATTTCCGGCTTAGGAAGTGAAGAGATGACTGACAAATTCATCATCAAGAAGATCCTTAGAGCCTTGGATGGAAAATACAATACCGTATGCACTTTGATCCAAATGATGCCCAATTACAAAGATCTCAAGCCCACGGAAGAAATTGGAAGAATTGCCGCTCATGAGATGTCACTCAAGGACAAGGAGGAGCTCCACAAAAAGTCAAGTGGTGCATACAAAGCTTCAAGTGATGCTCCTACAACATCAAGTGTCAAGCTAGTATCCAATGAGGAATTAAGCCTAATGGTGAAGAACTTCAACAAATTCTACAAGAACAGAAACAAAGAGAGAAGCTCCAACTCAAGGCAATATGAGCAAAGATCATCAAGTCATGACCGTAATTGCTACAATTATGGAATATCCAGACACTATTTCAATGAGTGTACGGCACCTCACAAGAAAAGAGAAGACTCACCTAGAAGGAAGAGCAAAAGAGATGAATCACCTCATAGAGAGAGGAGGAGTAGAGATGATTGTTATGAATGAAGACCTTCTCGAAGAAACAAGGAATCAGAAGGAAAATACAAGTCAACCAAGAGCTATTCTAGAATAAGACATCAAGCTCGTGTTCGTGAATGGGTTTCCGGCTCTGACTCTGACAACCACTTCGAGAGAAGTTATCACTCCAACTCTGACTATAATCAAGATGAAGGTGTTTCTGGACTTACTCTCATATCCTCCAACTCCCATGACATATTTGATTCACCAAATGAAGGAATTGGAAGATGCTTCATGGCTAAAGGCCCCAAGGTATCACACCCCGAGTATCTTGATTTCAATAGTGACGAGGATGAATTACTAGGTGATGATGATTTGCTTGTTGATAAAACTAGTGATGTGAGCTATAATGAACTTGCTAGTAACCATGATAGTCAAGATGAAACGAGTGATAATGCTAAGAAGGAGATTGAGCGTCTAACTAAAGAACTAAACACTCTTAAGTTAACTCATGAAACTACTCAAGAAGATCATAGAGAGCTTCTAAGAACTCATGAGAAGCTACGCTTCAAGAAGCTAAATTTAGAGCAAGAGCATGAGCTTCTTAAAGCAATCAATGATGATCTTCGAAAGAAGAGTTCTTATTACATTGCCAAACATCTCCTCTTGTCTACTTTTATGCCACAAGTTAAATCTACTCAAGCTAGTAACAAGAGTAAGAAAGGTTCTACCTCTAGTAGTAACAATAACAATGCTAAATCCAATATTGTTGCTTCTAGTAGTTCTATTGATTCCACTAATGATTCTCTTAGCCAAGTTACACTTGAGCAAGAAAACAATTTATTGAAAGAAATTATATAAAAAGGTGTCTACAAGAGCCACGCCAGAATTAAGCAATTTGCGGAAATTCTGCGCAAGCAAGGAAGGCACCGGAAGAATCAAGGTATTGGTTTTGAACGAAAGTTCAATGCCAATGGAGTTGAGTGGGAAGAAGATCAATACCCCAAGATGAAGTTTGTTCCTCAACAAGAGAAGTATGGCCTCACTTCTTTTGAGGGAACACAAGCTCAAGGTGATCTTCCACCACATGAACACAAGCTAAAAGGCAAGGACAAGCTTCAAGAAGAGATTGACTCATTTTAAGAACCACCTCAAGCTTTGGTTAACTATCTTCCTAGGGACTCATCAAGTTCTACTTCATCAAGTGCTACTACAACTCCAAGGACTCCCATCAAATTGATGTGGGTCCCAAAGAAGAAGAACTAGAGAGTTCTTGAGGGTGACTCCACCAACAATCTTCACTCGCGTTCGTTTATGGCAAGAACTTGTGCAGCCAACTTCAACATCTCGCACTAGTTCATGGAGTCACAAACCCTCTTATTGGTAAGACAAGGGACAAGGTATTCAATGCATTCATGGACATCATATGTGCACTTCACTCTATGTCTATGGATATCCTTGTTTGTTCCTTGTGGGACTAACCCATGTAGGCATTGAAAGTGCAAAACTCCAAGGATTACTCCCAACTCTTGATGGTCTACATCAACATTGAGCTTCCACAACTACACTATCTACATGAAGTCATCATCGACAAAACCCAAGGTTAGTTCATTCCTCTTTGGGGGGATATCACATCTAGGTGGAGCTTTTGCTCTAAGACTTGAGCTAAAGCAACTCTAATGGTGTGAACAGATTAATGCTTTATGTAAAAGTGGCAACCTCACTTGTGATTAAGCGATGAGTATGACCTATGATCAAATGTTCTCATTTGGCTCCTAAGTCAATATACTCATATATAGATGACTATGTCATCACCCATTGTTTGATAGTTGCTAAGTTTTGTTTGTGCATGTTTGACACAGATTTCATTCGCTAGCTTATTGTGTGAGCATGTTACTATGCATATTCTCATTTGAGGACATCCATTTGTAGTTTTGTTGATTTGGTTTTATTTGGCCAATTGGATGTACAAGAATACCTAAGAACTTCCCTTAGCTATCTATCTCAACTTGTCTCAATTCATTCTTGCTATCAGAAAAACTTGAACAAGTTCCTTTTGGACCCTTCGGCTGAGGAGCACTCGGAGCCACTGATCTGACTAGGGCCGGCCTCTAAAGCCCTCCAAGTGACTTTCGGATAGACCAACACGCAACCATTCGGTCTCACCGAAATCACAAGTATTGATCTGATTTTCAATCTCGAAGAAACCGACTTGAAGTTCTAGGAGCCACCGAGTCGATGTGCTCATAGCAGTTACTTACCTCGGTGCCACCGATCCATTTCACTTGTTCTCACCGATAGCTCATGGGTATATATATCGTGCGGGCCGTACGTTGAAATTTCTCAACAATCACGTTCTCTCACACCCCGTTGCTGCCGTCGCCCGTGGTCCCCGGATCATCTACTTGTCTCCAGCGCGCCTTGCCGTCGGATTCTATCGCTGTCAACGGCATTCCTCACCGTCGTTGCCGCCGTAGAGGATCTCCACCGAGTTAGGGTGAGATTCGATCCCCTGGTGCTTCAAAATTCTGAATCTATGCACTAGAGTAATTGCGCCCGCATGTTCCCACTGTTTGAGATTTCCATCCCAACAAAATTTCGTAGAAGTAGATTTCAGCAAACATTTTAGGGTTTGGTTTGCGCAGAACTCATCTTGGACGGACTGAATTGAAAGAATTGGACTCACTGATTTGGCCTCTGGCCATTGCACATTGTACATCTCGGTGTCACTGAGTCGTACAAATTGGTGGATCCGAGTCTAAAATCTCAGTAGAACCCTAGCGTGTCGGAGAGACCGAAACACATTTCGGTCAGACCAAGACTATGTGTCGAAGTCTCTGTAAGTGCTTCGGTGCTACCGAGATGATCTACTCAGAATTTTCGAAATCATTTCTGTGAAAACCTAAAACTGAAGTTTTAACTCAAAATGGTGTGTTTTTGTGATGCTCATCTATTCCACTCTACCCCATCTACTTCACAGGTGCAGGTGTTAGCATGTCAGACCTCAGTGACAGCCAAAATAGATCTGAAGAGCAAACTGTTGATCTTGATGCAGGATCTAGTCCAGAGGAGAGTTACCATGAGGGAGAAACAAGTTCTCCAGACTTGCGTAAAGCAGCCACCAGGACCATAAAGAAGAAAAACTCAGATGATGAGGATGAAAACTTTGTTGCAGAGGAAGTGACCTCAAATAAAAAGAAAGGTGTGCTTGCCAAGGAGTATGGCACTGCTGCAAGTATAAGGCCAGCTGCAAGCAAGTCAATGGCCAAGGTTGCAGGAAATAAGAGAGAAAGGAAGAGGATTGTGCATGTTGTAGGCAGACCCATCGCCATGTTTGAGGATCCATAAGAGAGAGAAGATGAGCCTCCAGCCAAGCAACAATAGCTCATGGCTGATGCTATGAAGACTGCCACCTCCTCCAAGCCTAAGAAGGTTACTGCAACCAAGCCCAAAGGCAAGACTATCAGAAACATTTCTGCATCAGAGAAGAAGAAGGCCCTAGTGCCTGAGAATGATGTTGATGATGAACCTTCAGTTCTGAGGAAGCTATGACCCATATTGCCTTAGCAAAATGACACACATCCAGTGGCTGAGAACATGAAAGAGAGGAAGGACAAAGGCCTAAGAAAGTGGAGAGAGTCAGACCCATATGCTATAAGGAGGAGAACTGCTGTAGACTACCGTTTTCACACCACGGAACAACAGGATTTCTATGAGACTCTGTTGTTTGACAAGAAGCCCATAGTTGGTGATATGAGATGGGTGGACCGGGAATTCATTGATGATAATGAAGACCACTTTCCTCATGTGCATGAGAGCTTCAAGACGATAGGCATTGATAAGTTCATAAGGAAGAAGTTGACTGCTTGGAATGATGAGATGATCATGCAATTCTACTCCACAGCTCATTTCTATCCCAATGGCGGGACTGTATGGATGACAGAAGGTGTTCGATATGAGTCCAATGTTGAAGAATGGGCAACTTTGCTAGATGTACCCGAGCCCGAAGAAAATGACATTCATGTGTATGCCAAGCGCAAGATGGATCACAATTCCATGGCCAATATGTACAAGGAAATTCCTTTGGATGACCTCAAGACTCACAAGCTAGGCTCAGTATATCATCTGTTGGCAGGACTTGCTACCTCCAACATGATCATGAAGCACACTTTGATGACCAAGTCAGGAGATGAGAGGATGAGCAGAGGATGATACATCTCCAACGTATCTATAATTTTGATTGTTCCATGCTATTATATTATCATTTTTTGATGTTTTATATTCATTTTATAGCAACTTTATATCATTTTTTGGGACTAACCTATTGACATAGTGCCCAGTGTCAGTTGCTGTTTTTTGCTTGTTTTTTTACTTCGATGAATATCCATATCAAACGGAGTCCAAACGCAGCGAAACTTTTTGGAGATTTGTTTCCTCCCAGAAGACAACTTGGGAGCCAAGGAAGTGCAGGAGGGGAGGCCCGTGGGGCCCACAAGACACCAGGGCACGCAAGAGGCCCCTGGTGCCCAGGTGGGTAGTGGGGCCCACGGAAGTCCTTTCCACCGCCTCTCAGCTCTATAAATACCCAAATATTCCAGAAACCCTAGGGGAGTCGATGAAACACAATTCCAGCCGCCGCAAGTTCCAGAACCACAAGATCCAATCTAGAGCCCTATTCCGGCACCTTGCCGGAGGGGAACATGATCATGGAGGGGTTCATCATCCTCATTGGTGCTCCTCTGATGATGCGTGAGTAGTTTACCACACACCTACGGGTCCGTAGGCAGTAGCTAGATGGCTTCTTCTCTCTTTTTGATTCTCAATACAATGTTCTCCTCGATGTTCTTGGAGATTTATTTGATGTAATGACTTTTTGCGGTGTGTTTGTTGGGATCCGATGAATTGCGAGTTTATGATCAGTTCTATCTATGAATATTATTTGAGTCTTCTTTGATCTCTTATATGCATGATTTTTATAGCCTCGTATTTATTCTCCGAAACTTTGGTTTGGTTTGGCCAACTAGATTGATTTTTCTTGCAATGGTAAGAGGTGCTTTGTGATGGATTTGATCTTGCGGTGTCCTCACCCAGAGACAGAAGGGGTAGCGAGGCATGCATGTATCGTTGCTATTAAGGATAAAAAGATGGGGTCTATTCCTTCATGAATAGATCTTGTCTACATCATGTCATCGTTCTTATTGCATTACTCCGTTTCTTCATGAACTTAATACACTAGATGCATGCTGGATAGCGATCGACGTGTGGAGTAATAGTAGTAGATGCAGGCAGGAGTCAATCTACTAATCTTGGACGTGATGCCTATATACATGATCATTGTGACGCCCCCGGCTTAATCGTGCACTAATCATACACGCAAATGCACATGATCAAGCCTAAGGACTCACTTGAAGGAACCACAACACAACTCTAAAACATAAATAAAGTCATACAAGCTTTATATTACAAGCCAGGGGCCTCGAGGGCTCGAATACATAAGCTCGCTTACAAGCGTCAGTGGAAGCATCAGATATCTGAGTACAGATATAAAAGATAAAATAGATAAGCCTTTAAGAAGGTGGGGCAAAACAAAACACTACGATCAAAAAGGCGCAGGCCCCCTGCCTGGGACTCTCTGATCCTACTCCTAGTCGTCGGCAAGCTCGAAGTAGTAACCACCCTCGGGGTGGTAGTAGTAGTCGTCGACGGGGGCAGCTGGCTCCGGGGCTCCGTCATCTGGTTGCATCAAACGGATATGGGGAGAAAAAGGAAGCAAAGCAACCGTGAGTACTCATCTGAAGTACTCAGCAAGCAAGGATCTACACTACATATGCAACATTATCAAAGAAGGGCTGTATATGTGGACTGGGCTGCAGAAACGCCAGAATAGAGAGAAGGCCTAGTCCTATCGAAGACTAGCATCTTCAGCGGTCTTGCAGCATTAGAAGAGTGTAGATTAGCACAGTATAAAGTAGTAGCAGTATTAAGTATCAACCTCGGCCAGAGATCCTTTCTCGACTCCCTATGAGAAAGCAATCCTAGAGCCCTAGTATCTATTTCTATCCAGTTCTATTTGTATCGATCGGGATACAACTCCGAGTGTCCGTTACCGAGGATCCGGCTATGCATAGATTAGTTCTTCCCTGCAGGGGTGCACCAACTTACCCACCACGCTCGATTAACTCCGGCCGGACACACTTTTCTAGGTCATGCCCGGCCTCGGCCAAATGAAACGTTGCAACCCGACCTAGGCTTAACAGAGAGGTCAGCATGCCGGACTAAACCTATGCCCCCAAGGGTCTTGGGCCATCGCCCCGGACGCTCCTGCACGTTGCGTACACCGCCGGTGAGCAGACCTAGCAACCCCTTAATACAAGCGCGGTTGCATTCCCAGTCCAACCCAGTGTGTGCCGCTCAGTCGCTAACGTCTATTAAGCTTCGGCTGATGCATACGACGCAGAGTGCCCATAACTATTCCCACGTGATGGTTAGTGCTATCGGGCCAGAGGCCCACTCGGATCAAATATCCAAATCGTTAGTGTATTGGGGTTATGCGGTAATGAGCAGAGACTCACGATCGATGTGACCCCGTCGCACCGTCTCGAGGACTTACCGCAAGGGCTAAGAATGCCCGGCCACGCCTCGTATTTAACTCTCGAGTACCCTCCAGGTCGACCCGTCTCCACATCACTCGTGGGTACCCCTCAGGGTCGACCCGCCTTTCCAAGTAACAGTTGTAAAGTCCATGTATTCGTGTGCCCATAACATCAGGGAATCCGAGGTATCACCCTCGTTTGATTCCTACTTGATGTATCCGTCAAGGTGAACTTAGGAGGAATCACCCTCGAAGTTCACACTTGAGGTGTTGCACGACAGCGTCGTTATCGGGAGTGATGAAGGAGGAATCACCCTCGATGACCACGACCGGATATCTACTCTACAGAGTTAACATCGGAAGTGCTAAACGAGGTATCACCCTCGGCACTCGATAGTAATGCTGCAGTGTCGTATAACTAAGGGGGGTGATGTGCGGTGCTGGGGCCTGGTCGTCGAGTCTTCCGGTGATCCAGTGGGGTAACTGGGACAAGTGGGGTCACTGGGGTTTACTAACCAGCCTATTCTAAGCAGTTTAGGATAAGTAGGTAATTATCAAAAGCAGGTTACAAAATCAGGTCATGCATCAGAATAGGTAAAGCAGTAACAGCAGCAATTCTAATGCAAGCACAAGAGAGAAGAGAATAGGTGATATAGGCATGCTCAAGGGGGGTGCTTGCCTAGTTGCTCTACGGCAAAGGCAAGGTCGTCAACGGTGTCATCAGGCTCCTGAGATGCGTCGTTCTCGGGAACTGCGTTGGTACCGGGGTCTACCGAGAGATAAGAGGGGGAGGAAACAAATAAATACACAGCAAACATATGCAACACAGAGCATGCTAGGCTAACGTGCAGTGCAGGGTTGCCTAAAAGCATGTCTTAAACATTTTAGTTTTTTTAGGATTTAAGTTGGAATTATTAACCGGTGTATATGCACTATTCATCTACCGGAAACGGGCAAGAAGTTGTGGGTTCACCTCCGTAGAGGGTCCCTAAATGGAAATAGATAGCACGGTCGGCTTTGTCTCATCGTTCTGAGCAACTTTCATGTATAAAGTTTTTCGATCCGAGCTACGGTTTAAATTCTACAAATTTTCAAAGATTAAAGACATTTTCTGGAATTTATTTTATTCATCTAATTCAACATTATCCAGAACAGTGTTTGGTGACATCAGCATGACGTATGGGTGATGTCAGCAGTCAGCAGACTCGCTGACCAGGTCAAACCTGACCAGTGGGTCCCACATGTCATACACAGAGAGTCTAACAACAGTTTATTTTAATTAAACTGAGTTAATTAGCAGCTGGGCCCCACATGTTAGTGACTAATTAGTTAACTAATTATTTTTATATCGAAAAATGTTTTAATTAGGTTACTTATGCGGTGGGGCCCGCCTGTCAGTGACACAGGGGTGCCCAGTCAGCACGTTGACTGGTCAAACCAGTCAACGGGGCCCCTGGGCCCACTGGCAGTGACCCTGCGGGTGGCCCCGGGTGTGCCACATCGGCGGCGGGCGGCGGCTGAACGCCGGCGACCAAAAATACGGCGGAGGCGCTCGGGTGCTCGCCGGAAATGCGCTACAGAGCGCCGTTTGGCGCGCGGCTAAGCTCGTTCGAACGAGTCGAGCGAGCCGCGTCAAATGGTGGCGGTGGCCTTGCCGGAAATGCCAGGAATCGACGCCGGCGATGAGCGGAGGCGGCAGCGTTCCTGGGTGCACGTCGGGGATGGCGAAGCAGCGCGCGTGCGAGCGGACTAACGGGCCAGGCCGCACCTCTAGGGTGCCCCGAGCATGATGGCGTGCTCGGACGGCCATGACAACAATGAGAGCTACGGCGGTGGCGACGACAGCGGACGGTGGAGCATGGCAACGCGGCGGGGCGGCTACGGCTAAACAGCCGCAGCCAGCGAGGGAGGAGAGGAGTGTGGAAGCTCACCGAGCGGTCAAGAAAGACCCTTGACAGCTTAGGACCAGCAGAGCTCGCCGGAGACAACGGAGATCGCCGGCGACCAAAGCAAAAGGGGCGGCTCGATCCAGGCGATGCAGAGCTCGCCTGCTCGCGCGCGTGGTCGAGGCTGGGGTAGTCGAGGACAGCGGAGTCGACGGACAGGTCGGCGAGGCGAGGTGTTGGCTGTGGCCGCGGTGACGACTGAGGACGGCGGCGATGGCGCTCGGCCAGTGGGGAAAAGAGATAGGGGCGAGCGCTGGGGAAGGGGAAGAATGGCGAGGGAGGCCGGGGGGATGGACGAGGCCGTGGCCTTATCCCCTCGCATCGGTGGGCGTCGGTGGCGTCGCGCTGTCGTTGTTTCACCGGCGCTCGCCGGCGCGGCCACGGGCGTGGCGACACGCACAGGAGAGAGAGATGGGCCGGCCTCAGGCACTATGCACTTAGGCCCAGTGCACAGTGGCCTTTTTTCCTTTTTCTTTTCCAGCTTTCTGCTTCTTCTTTTTCAGAGAGGGTTTTGCAATATTTTGAGCCACCAAATGATTTTGTAAAAATGTGAAACTTGGTCACATAAGTACATTGGGATATTCTGCATTGCCACAAAAAGTTTGGGGTAATTTTGGAATCCTTTTGGATTTTTCAAAAATGGAAATGGCATTAACAGTGCTGTTTTGGCTCTATTTTAAATGCTTAGGCCCATTTTGAATTGATGATGATGTTGTATTCCTTAACAGCAAATGGTTTTGGAATATTTGCTAGAAGGTGAACATTTTTCCAGCAATTTTTGAACCACTTTATTTTGCACTTGAACTTGAATTGATTTTCAGAGAGAAATTTGAATTGAGTTGAGCTAACACTGTGATCAAGCATTGCATAGATGATGACTTGGCATGTTTAACAGAGAGTCACAGTGCTAGGTTACATAGGGGTGTTACAATCATTGCCTTGGATATCGTCATAATTATTTGCTCTTCTATCAATTGCCCAACAGTAATTTGTTTACCCACCATATGCTATTTTCTCGAGAGAAGCTACTAGTGAAATCTATGGCCCCGGGTCTATCTTTTATCATATTGTTTTCAGATCTATTATTCCAAAAAAATACCTTGCTGCACTTTTTCTTTATTTATTTTATTTTGTGTTTTCGCTAGATCTATTTATCCAATCTCACACAATTTTATCTATCTTATTACCGAGGAGGGATTGACAACCCCTCTTACGGGTTGGGTTGCAAGTATTTGTTATTTGTGTGCAGGTACTGTTTACATAGTGTTCCTTGGTTCTCCTACTAGATTGATAACCTTGGTTACATAACTGTGGGAAATACTTACTGTTGCTGTGCTGCATCATCTTCTCCTCTTCGGGGAAATACCAACGCAGATACAAGCAATCAGAGGACATTCCATCAATATGCTTTATCACATTGATCGATCTGAGAGATTCAAGGCCGTGGATCTCATTGTAGAGACTATCACAAGGACTGCCATGGATCAGAAGAGGTCATGTGGATTTGCTCCACACATTAAGGTTCTTAGCAACTCCAAGGTTGGTAACAAGACATGTCTGCTTGACCATGAGCATTTGCCGCTTAAGCCGGAGTTTGAGGACAACACAGTGACGATGGATCCATCCCATCCCACTTCAGCCACAGCATATGCAGAGAAGGAAGCATGAGCATAGGCTGTTAAGTCTGCAGAGCCCAGAGCCACACCTACTCTGTCATTAAAGACCAAGGCCGATCAAATTAACTATCTTCTTCGAGATACTCAAAGGATCGAGCGGAGTCTAGCCAACATCGCTGAGAACAAGAGGAGTTTTCAGAGGATCGTTGAGACGAAATTCTATGATCTGGATGTCAAGGTGACAGGGATGCAAACTAAAATTGAGAGCCTGAAGAAAGAGGTGGATGAGACAAAGCTTGCTGGCAGTGATGATGACGAGCATCGTGGTTCAGTACTTCCCACGACTACTCGGTTCTGGACCCAGCCCAGGTCAGCAGCAGTTCCAGACATTTCTCGAGCACAGTTTCAGCTCCAGCTGCTGCACCATCAGTTGCTCTAGCCATTGCCACTCCTCCACCAGTCCCGTGGACTTCTTCCGAGGCATTTGCAGATGCACTTCTCTCTACTCCGACATCAACGCACACCAGCACTGCAAGTCAAAGGACTTCACCACTAGGAGATGCCGGAGATCGAGCCCAGAGCGACGTCTAGCTATGTACTTCTTCGAACTGTTTGGTACTTGTTGCCAAAGGGGGAGAATTAGTATAGATCATTAGGGCTTCGAGAGACCAAGTGTTTTGCTTTTTCTCATTTGGTTTCATTTGTGTGATACTTTGTATGCTACTTTTGTTCGTTGCTCATTTGGTACTACGTTTGTTTGTGGTTGATCATATCGTACTTTGATGATGCTATACTTATATATCTATTCATATGCTCCTTGTATGATCATTCACTTGTTTGTTTGGTGATGGGTGCTTATGTCATTGCAATCATATTATTTTGAGAGCTCCACCAAGATGTATGTGACATGCGAGAGTAACCCATGATCCTAATCGATTGTGCATTTGCATTCAAACACAAATTTTTATTAATGTAGAAATTTAGGAGGAGCTCTTGCTTATCACATACTTCTCAAAGCGACGATGTATTTCACTCTTTATATCATTTGTCGAAGCTTTGATCTATAAGTTGTCATCAATTACCAAAAAGGGGGGAGATTGAAAGTGCAACCAATCCTCGGGTGGTTTTGGTAATTAATAACAATATATACATCATTGATCTAATATTCATTGCAAATAGGTTTCATAAAAAGATCAATGATTGGCATGGCAAGGACTAATGGATGTGGACCCCTCAAAATTTCAAGGACAAGAATTGGCAACTCCAAGACTCTACATTTTTGGTTTAGTGGTCCAAGATCACATTGAGTCCCATAGGAAAGCCAATACTATTAAAAGGGGATGAGGTATTGATGATGAGGTTGTTGCCCAAGTGCATAGTGAGATTGCTCCAAAAACTCTCAGTCATTTTCTCAAAACACATCTGTCCAAACCCTAATTTCCTATCTCGGTCCCATCGAAACTATCCCATCCGGACCCACCGAGATGAACCTATACAATGCCACTGCCAAACCCTCGCAATTCGGTTTGACTGAAATGGATCTCGGTCCCACCGAGATGGCATTGCCAAGTTTTTGTGATGACATTGTTTCACTTCGGAATCACCGAGTTGAAACAATTGGAAATTCTGAGACTGGGTTTTGCCCTATCCATTGCACTTCGGTCCCACCGAGTTGTTCCACTTCGGTCCCATCGAAAAGCCCAACGTTCATATCTTTTACACTAATCGGTCTCAATGATTTGGGTCAAATGTGTGTAACGATTGGATTTTGGGTAAAGGCTATTTATACCCCTCCACCCCCACCTACTCTCTATGAGAGCCTTAACAACGAAACACAACTTCCACAATTTGTTTTCTGAGAGAGAACCACCTACTCATGTGTTGAGATCAAGAGATTCCATTCCTACTATTTGAACCTTGATTTCTAGCCTCCTCAAGTTGCTTTCCACTCCAATCCTTCTCCTACGCAAGCCAAATATGTGAGAGATATTGAGTGTTGAGGAAACTATCATTTGAAGCACAAGAGCAAGGAGTTCATCACCAACACAACATCTATTACCTTTTGGAGAGTGGTGTCTCCTAAATTGGTTAGGTGTCACTTGGAAGCCTCCAAGATCATGTGGAGTTGAACCACGGAGTTTGTAAGGGCAAGGAGATCACCTACTTCGTGAAGATCTACCCGAGTGAAGCTTGTCCTTCGTGGACGAAAGCCATGGTGGAATAGGCAAGGTTGCTTCTTCGTGCGTGGAGCCCTCCGTGGACTCGTGCAACCGTTGACTCGCTCTATCTAGCTGGCGCCACTTGGCTATGTGTGATTGGCTCAGGACTAAATTTGCACATCTTGGACAAGTTCTAGGACTAACTAGTGCACCTTTGTAAGTTGTAGGACTAAACCATCACATCCTGGACAAGTTCTAGGACCTCTAGTGCTTTAACCTCCCGGATCAGGGACTCAATGCAAGTCGTGGAAGCATGGAACTCGGTTTTCCGTGTCTGAGAGGAAAAGATAAGGCCGATTGACCCAACTCACATAAAAGGCTGGTGACGGAGGCAGCGAAGGAACCAAACAAAAAGTTAGTCCGCAAGTTCAGGAGAAGGTGGAGCGATTCAGCTACGGCAGATATCGGTCTGCATTATGGTGAGAGGCTTCACGGCAATTTCTGAAGGGCGGACAGGGACGGTGCGATTCAAGGTTCTTGGTAGATCGCGGACTGTGTTGTGGCTTCGGACAAAGAATTTGGGATCAGTGATCTTTTTCGTGAGAAAGTCACAGAGAAAAACAAGAGCGGTCAGACCGGCGGCAACAGGTTGGTTAGATCGTGGCTCGGCATGACGAGGGTTCACCAAGTTTGATGTGGAGAAATTCGATGACACGGATAACTTTGGTCTATGGCAGACAAGAGTCAAGGATCTTCTGGCACAATAGGGAATCTTGAAGGGTTTGCAGGAGACGAAGCCCGCCAAGGTTGACGACGATGCGTGGGAGGATATGCAAGTGCAGGCGGCTGCTACCATATGGCTTTATCTTGCGGATCAGGTCATGTATCATGTCATGGACGAAGATTCTCCTAAGGGAATTTGGGACAAGTTGGCAAGTCATTGTATCTCCAAGTCAGCGACCAATAAGCTATATATGAAGCAAAAAAAGTTCTATGGGCTGAAGATGCACGAGGGGTTGGATCTTGTGGAGCATGTGAATGTCTTTAATCAGTTGGTCACGGATCTAGCGCGTCTAGATGTGAAGATTGAGGACAAGGATAAGGCACTACTTCTTCTTGTTTTGTTTCCACCATCCTATGATCATTTGGTCATTACGTTGACACATGGAAAGACAACCGTCAATAATGAGGAAATCACTGCAGCATTGCTTGTACATGAGTTGAGGAAGCTAAAGAATGCCGCTGAAAGGGATAGTACTCAAGGTTTGGCGTTGGCAGTTAAAAGTTATCAGCTCAGGAAGGGACAAGAGGCGGAGAAGAAAAGGAAGAAAAAGGTGCATTGCTACAGGTGCAATGATTGGGGACATGTAAAGAGGGAATGCCCAGAACTGAAGGGCGGGGCAAGTGCTAATGTGGCTACTCAGGGTGATGCCTCGAACAGTGATAGTGATGTTCTTCTAGTATCAAATAGACGGTCAACAAAAGATGAAGCGTGGATGTTGGATTCGGCAAGCTCTTTTCATGCGACGCCCAACCGGGAGTTGTTTTCTTCGTACAAGTTTGATGAGTTTGGTTTGGTCTATGTGGGCGATGACACAGGTTATCGTGTTGCTGGAGTAGGTGGCATCAAAATCAAGATGTTTGACGGAGTTGAGCGGATGCTTCAGGCAGTCGGCATGTGCCAGGGCTAAGGAGGAATCTAATTTCTCTTGGTGTTCTTCATGATGGTCGTATGGAATTCCGTTGTGGTCGGGATAAGAAGACCATGAAAATCATGAAAGATGGGGTGACTGTGATGTTAGGAGAGAGGACGGCTTCGCATCTTTACAAGTTGCAAGGGAGCACTATTGCAGGTGGAGCCATGAAGAGTGAAGCTGCAGGAGTAGCAGTGGAGTCCCACGGTGGTGGCGGGTCTGACCCGTCGGATAGCTCTCAATAAGCTACAAAGAAGACAACCCAAGTCTAGAGTACATAGAGGTTCGAGCATGGACGACTTCCAGGTGGTGGAGAATATTCCCCAAGGTGGAGTTTGTTATATCTGTGTCAAATATTATGTACGCAAGGGGTTACGTGGACTTGGAGTTGTAATTGGTGTGGATAGATATGAGTCGTGTAGGAGTCGGACACGTTGTATCCCAGGCCTCTTATATATCGAGGGGCACCACACGTTGTAACCCATGACGACTTGATAGTAGCAGGTACGCGGGGGGAGCCGATGGCTTGTGCCGGCAGCCGGTGTTGCGGTATCTTGGGGAGGAGAGCCCGTAGTCATTGCCCTGGGATGTAGCCATATTGGTGAACCTTGTTAACAAATAGGGCGGTTTTTGGTAAGGCCTCTATCGGTTGCACAGCAGGCAATACATAGATGCTCGAGTGAATCATGCCCCCTCAAAAAGGAATGTCCCATAAAAAAGGACTTATACTATGATTAGTAGGAGTGTGAGGAACCAATCTGTGGTTGCATGGTTAAAATGACAGTGATATCCCCTGCTTATTAGAGTTCAAGTCCCAGACCTGACAGTGGTGCTTGCATTTTCCTGGATTTATTTCAGGGCTTTCGGCGATGTGCGATGTGCGATCTGCGGCAACTTCGTCAATTTCAAGATGATGTGTCGGTTCAGTCTATCGAAGATGCTCATAGAGGTAAAGTGTGCATGGATGCGTTCATAGGGCTGAGTTTATGCTCGTGTATGTGAGCATTTTCGACTGTACCGTGTTAAAAAAAAGTATGTGTGTCGCGTGGCAGTGCATGTACCGCCAATGTACCAAGCCACCAAATGGTATGTTTCGGTTGACCTGTTCAAACGAATTATTACTGCGAACCATTGTTCCTTTTCATTCCAAAAAATCAAAAAATGTCATGAAGTTAAAAAATTATTCAATAAAAGTTATTTTTTTTCAAAAAAAACTAGGGTTTTCATGAAATGTTTATGTTTTCAGAAAAAAAATGGATTTTAAAACATTCTACACTATTGTCAAAACAGAAATTGTTTGCATTTTCCAAAAATATTTCCAGAACGTCAAATATTGTTTGCTGTTCTAGAAAATAGTAACGTTTCAAAAAAAGTAGGCATTTGAAAAAGTTGACTTTTTAAATTTTTTTCAGAGGAAAAAAAAATGAACTGGTACAGCGCTGAGCTGGTACACTAACAACCGCTATAGTACAATGCCCCTACAGTGGTCGTTTGCGACAAATTGCTACATGAGCCGGCCAAGTTGGGAGCTGTGCGTGCAAATATGAGCGCAGCTCCGATATAGCGCGTAGGTCGCTTCGAAGCGACGTAGCGCATACCCCCTTGCGCGCTCCTGTTTCAATGGGCCGGCCCATTTCTGGGTTTCATCCCCATCCGGTTTTGAGAAGGTTCTAGGACCTTCCCCGAACAGGTTTTTTCTGGTTTTCTTTCGTTTTCTTAATTTTTTCCTTTTTCTTTTTTGTTCCTTTTTGTGTTTTCTTTTATGTTTTTATGTTTTTTTATTCTTGTTTTTTTAATTTGCGAAAATCTTTAAAGTTCTGTTTTTATTTTTTTTTCTCCTTTCCTTTTTCATTTTTTGGCCATTTTTCAAATCTGCGAACATTTTTCAAATTGCCGATTTTTTTTTTGAATTGATGAACAGTTTTTTGAAATTCGTGAACATCTTTTCAAAATCATGAACATTTCTTGAAATCGTGAATTTTTTTTAAATCTTAAACATTTTCTAAATTCATGAATATTTTATTGGGAACATTTTTCGACAGTGGAATATTTTTCAACTTGCCAAACATTTTTTTTAATTGATGAAAGGTTTTTAGAAATTCGTGAACAATTTTGGAAAAAAACTGAACATCTTTTCAAAATCATGAACATTTTCTGAAACGTGAACATATTTTTTACATCCTAAACATTTTTTAAGTTCGTGAACATTTTTCTAAATCATGAACATTTTTCATATTCACGAACAATCCAAGAAATTGCGTACATTTTCTGGAAAACGTGAACATTTTTTGGAATTCTATGAATTTGTTGAACATTATCTATATTTGGGAACTTTTTAAAAATTCTTGTACAATTTTTTAATATTGTGAACATTTTGGTAGAAATTCATGAACATTTTTTAAAATTGTAAAAAAACTGAATAGCCGAACATTATTTTTGAGATTGCGAACATTTTTTGAATCTGTGAGCATTTATCATTTCGTGAAGAATTTTCAAATCATGAACAATCTTTGAACTCACAAACAATTCAACAATTTTGCAACTTTTTATAAAATCCTGTATTATTTTAAAAAAATAAAAAATCTGAAAACAGAAAAAAAAACGAAAAACACAAGGGGCTCCCCCGCCCCGCACATGGGCTAGCCCATGAGGGCGCGCGGGCGAGCGGGGAGGTGCGCGCTCCCGTGGCTGCTGGCGCGTACGGTGCCATATAGGAGCTCCCATGATCTCCCGAACTTGGGAGGCATAATTTGCTCCGAGTTTCATAATGGGCTGGACCGGGTGCGATGTACTATATGCAATAACAACAAGACCTTGGGCAGAAAAACCCGTCTTTGCTTGCACAATTTTGCCCTATCAGTCTTTGTAACGTGCTCTATAAGATAGCTTCAAAAGTCATAGCTAATCGCCTGAAGCTAGTACTTCCAGAGATCATCTCGGTGGAGCAGTCGGCCTTTGTTCCTGGCCAGCTGATTAGATACAACATTATTGTGGCGTATGAATGCTTGCATTTTATGAAGAGGAACGGGGCTATTAAAAACCGTCATTGTGCTCTTAAATTGGACATGATGAAAGCATATGATAGGGTCGAATGGGATTATTTGAGAGCCATAATGCTGAAGTTGGGGTTCTCTCAAAGGTGGGTAAAGATTGTCATGGGCCTGGTCAGCTCAGTCTCATATTCAGTTCTTTTCAATGGGAAGAAGCTGGAGGAGTTTAAACCTAGCAGAGGTATCCGTCAGGGAGATCCGATCTCCCCTTACCTATTTTTGTTGGCAGCGGAAGGTCTTTCAGGCCTATTGAAAAATTGAAGTGAGTCATCTCAACTTGGGGGATACAAGTGGCGTCATCGGCACCACCTGTCAACCACCTTTTATTCTTAGATGATAGCATGTTGTTCTTCACAGCAAATGGTAGAGGGGCGTCTGAGTTGCCAAACCTGTTGGATGTATACTGTCAAGCTTCAGGTCTGTCGGGCCCGTGGGACTGGGGGTACCCAGGCCCGTCTGCCTGCGGCCCAAGGCGCAGCGCATGCCGTGGGCCCAGCATGGCCCACCTTCGGACTTCATGAGCAAGGCCCTCGTGAGGGCCTCCTCCTCGTGAGGCGCACGCCAGCAAGCATCACCAGTAGCCTCGCGAGGCCCTCTCATGAGGCGGCTTCCCAAGGCTTCCTTCCGAGGCCCTTTGTGAAGGCATACGAGGCAAGGTTCAGATGGAGGAGTCACGCGGCCCTGCGTCATCACGTGGGTGACGCGCGTGGCGATGGGCGGAGCTAGAAGGGCGCCAGCAGGCGCAGATAAGGATGTTTTCCTCTTTCGTGCTAAGGGAGCAAGGACAGCACATTGGTTCCCGAAGCAATCCCCAAAGGTTGCCACTTTGGTGCAAGAAGACCAGGACAGCGGGCCCGCCAAGACGGAGGTCATCACCGAGCCCACCGGAGCCTCATGGCGGGGAGCTTTAGCAGGCGAAGACAATCTTTAGTCAGGATAAGCTGTACTGCTGTCCCCTTTCGAATTTGGCCGTTGTGGCAACCCTTCCCGCCTAGTGTTTTGGGGGAAGAGGACCAGGGCCAGTATAAGTATAGCTAGGGCGCCACCTTAGAGGGGTTCGAAGCATAGATCCCCGGATCGATTCCTGAAGCCTCCCGAGGCCACTGCCCCTTTTACTCACATACTCATCCTCCCCCGCGAGGCAATCGATCCACAAAGCAGGAGTAGGGTCTTACACCACAAGGTGGCCCGAGCCTGGATAAACTGCTAATGTCTGTGTTCTTCTCCCCTCTCGCTCGGGCCCGCCGGAGCATCGCCATGAGATAGTGAGCTGAGAGGCCGGGCTTAGAGAGGTTCTGTGAGCACACCCCAGAGTTTGAACCTTTCTTGGGTCCCCGGAGCCCAGGTTCCGACATTTCACGCGCCAGGTAGGGGTGTGCCTGAGTTCTTCCGCTTCGCTCCGGTTCCTGCTCCGCCATCTCCAGTCCGATGCTCGTTATGTCCGTGCCGAGCGCCGGGCAGCTCGCGTAGCCCAGACGGAGCTTGCAGGCCGTGGAAACCACCGCCACTCCACCTCGGCCACGCCCAATGCTGCCACTGGCCGTGCCGCCCGCGAGTAGCAGGATTCCTCCATGAACCCTTCCATGCAGGCGGACGGCCGCACCGCCACGCCATCGCTCACCCCGGCTACGGCCTCATCGTCCCATGCCCACCGCAGGCCGGTGAATGCGCAGGCCGCGCTGCTCATGGCGTGCGAGCTACCGCACTACCGCCCGGCCAACGAAGGCTACGACGCCTGGCTTGGCCGCATCACCGAGATCGTCAACGCCGCGGGTGAGGCCCCGGCGCCCTCCCACTCGCTCCGTCCTCCGCCATCTCGCACTGGGGACGTGGCGCACGGCGCGCCTCCGCCTCCTCCTCTGCGTGATGACAACGCCGAACCCCGACACAACGCACGGCCGCGCGACCCACCGCGCGGAGCTCCTGCGTCGGCCTGAGACGAGGCCAACTGCCTGATCGTCCACCGCGCGCCGCCGGATGCCCGCGTGCTCCTCGAGCAGCGACAGCAGTGCCAGGACCGAGCCGTCTAGGAGGTCACGGCAGTGGGACGCCAGAACCGCGCTGCCCACGCACGAGGCACACCTATGAGCACCACCGGCTGGCGGGCCTTTACTCGCGAGCTGCGTCGGGTGGTTTGGCCAGTCAAGTTCAAGCCAGATCTGCCACCGCGCTACGTTGGCATCCCCGACCCCACGGAGTTCCTCCAGCTCTACGCGCTGAGCATCGAGGCGGCAAATGGAGACGACAAGGTCATCGCAAACTGGTTCCCCATGGCCCTCAAGGACGGCGCACACTAATGGTTCATGAACCTGCCTGAGGAATCCATCTCTTTGTGGGGTGAGCTCTACGAGGTGTTCGTCGCCAACTTCAAGGGCACCCATGACCACGCCCTCACCGTGAACACTAGTAGAAAACAGGGTATTAGTCCCGGTTCCAGAGGGCCTTTAGTCCCGGTTCTAGAACCGGGACAAATCAAACAGGACTAAAGCCCAAAACCTTTAGTCCCGGTTCGCTTACGAACCGGGACCGAAGGGGCTCCACGTGGCCGCTGCGGGGCGCCCAGGCAGGAGGACCTTTAGTCCCGGTTGGTAACACCAACCGGGACCAAAAGGAAGCCACGCGTCAGCAGCTCGCATGCGCTGGGGTTTTTGTTTTTTTTGAAAGGGGGGGGGGTTGGTGTTTTGGAGGGTTAATTTAGGGGTTTCATATTGTGTTAGCTAGCTAATAGAGAGAAGTGACCTCTCTTTCTCCGTGCTTGGTCGACGCTAGCTACTATACATATAGAGAGAACTCGACACGCTAGCTAGTAAGCAAATGAAGGAACCATTAATTACACAAGATCGTCATGAACATATACAGAGAGAAGTGACCTCTCTTTCTCCGAGAGATTGGTCAAACAACAAGTTTTCGTATATCTATCCAATGCTACTACATATATACAATATAACATCTCTTACAATCCCTAACATCTAAAATCCATTTCAATTTCCAGATGGTATTCTCCCTTCTCATTTATGACGTGATCAAAAAAGAATCCCGCCAATTCCTCTTGAATTGCTCGTATGCGATCATGTGGTAGGAGTTCATCCCGCATCTGCCACATCTAATTTAAAGAAGGGGGTCAATACATATATATGAATGAAACTCAACACAAATGATGGCAATAAAATAAAATTGTGAATATTATTGTTTATGTACTTCATATTGTCGGTCAGAGTAGCCCCGCTCAAAGGTTGATTGGCGGATGAACTCGCAAACGTAGTATCCACATAAATTATTCCCGCCTTCCTGCCACAAGCACTTTACGAGAATAGAGTTCAATCAAACTTATAATCAAGCATGATAAATGGTATTGATGAAACTAGAATCAATGGGAGATGCGCGGAACTAGCTAGTACTACTTACTTTCGGGTGTGTAAATCGCAGCTCCCTCGGCTGTCCCGGAACCATTCCGGTGAACTCTTTCCAAACCCTGCCAGACAAAGAAAATAATTACTTGATATCTGGAAATGAACAAAATTGCCGATTAGGATATGGTGCGATAATGATCGATTGAACTTACTTCTGGAGCATTGCAGTCATGTCCGCATACTTATTGGGATCTTTTCGTCTCGACTCTAAGACAGTTACTACTCCCCGGTCAAGCTTAATCTCTAGCAGAATAAAGTGGAAGCTGTGCACGCATGCATAACTCATCAATTACATTACTATAACCTCGAGTAAGCGAAACCGAATATGCACAAGACAGTAACACTCACTTGAAGTTGTAAGGAAAGAGTATTTTCCCTTTGTTTTAATTTTGAAGTAACGATTTTAGCAAGTTGTCCTCGGTATCTTTGTCTTTGTTTTGAACCGACCATTCATTTATGGTATTTGGATTAATGAACCCAATGTCATAGATTTGTGCTTTTTTGCATTCAACGATCTTCAGTCTACATAATATAGTGAGGATAATTATATATACATGCAATGAAAGAGCTGAGCTATAGAGACTTAATTACAGAGGTAATACTTACAGACAGTAGCAAGTCATGAGTTGTTTGTCGAGGGCGTCTTGATTGAATAACTGGAATAACTCCACAAATTCAACAGGCATCACCTCAGTTCCATTGAGGTTGTGCTCCTCTTTAATTCCCAGCATCAAACTATCCTTCCCAGACTTCCTGCAGGTATCCATGTACCATTCATGCAATCTTCGCATCATCGTTGTTAGAGGAGGATGATCAGGTTTGACGAGAGGCTTCCCGTACTCGTATCTGAAGATATCTACTACCTCTAACATTTCAAACTGTACATCATCGCCCAGGTAATCAGCAGGATTGGTACCGGGCACTAGCCCCGGATGATTAGCGACGATATCGCTAGACACCTTGAGCGGGGGGCACGATTGCTTCGCCTGTTCGCCGAGCTGGGGATTTTTTTCCCACTTTTTCATTTTGCTAGCCTTGAATCACTGCAAGTACTTCCCGACCGCCACACTTCAACATATGTCCATTCAATACAGCGGTCATAGTTGGATTTCGGCGGAGGCGGTGGTGGTCGCTTCAGGGCATCCAGAGTGCGCTTCACTTTCACCGGATCTGCCTTTTCCTTCGGAGGTGGAGGTTTCCGTTCAAAATGGGCCTGCACTTCGACTGCCACGATTTCATCGGTTTCCTCATCAGTCCTCTCATATGGTAACTTTGGAAGAGGCTTCAGGCTTGGACCAGCTTTGAATTTCTTGCCGCCTCTTGTACTGCTAGACGCCGGAGTGGCGGTGTCTCTCTTCCGCCGTTGCTGACGCGGCGGAGTCCGCTGACACACCGGAGGAGGCGGAGTGCTCCAACACGCCGGAGGAGGCGGAGGAGGAGGCGGAGTGCCCTCACGCGCCGGAGGAGGCAGAGGAGGAGGAGGCGGAGTGCCCTGATCACTCGCTGGAGGAGGAGGAGGAGGCGGAGTGCCCTGACTCGCCGGAGGAGGAGGAGGCGTCCAGTTTGGAAGCTTGATGTACTCCTTTCTCCATAGACAGGTACTCCTTAAAGCATAAACCAGATGAATCTCCCCTTCACCTGTAGGGTAGTCAAGCTCCAGCTCCTCAAATCCCTCTATTATTTCATCCACCGTCACAACAGCATAGCCATGTGGAATCAGACGGCAATGAAAAGTTCCCTCAGCTTGAGGAGGTGCAACAGAGCCAACTGCCGCCTTCAAGGTCAGGTTCTGGCATTTCGTCATTAGCTCGCAATGTTTAGCCTCCGTGATACTATCCACGGGGTAGCGAGGAGCCGTGAAATCAGGCTGAACGAGCTCCGTGGAAGCCACGCTGCTTCTCCGTTGAGATGGTCGGGTAGCTTCTGGGGCAGCGTCGAAGCAAGGATCTTCGTGCCGCTGAGATGGTTGGCCGGTAGCTCGCTGGCTCTCAAGTTCCTCTAGCTTTGCTATTCTTGCATTGAGCTTCTGCATTTTGCTCGCTTCCACTTTCCTCTTTCTCTCTCGGCTTCTGTAACCACCGCTCTCGGGAAACCCATGCAACCACGGAACGGAGCCTGGTGTGCCTCGTGTTCGTCCAGGGTGCTCAGGATTCCCGAGGGCCTCTGTCAGCTCGTCCTTCTCTCTGTCAGGAATGAACGTCCCTTCCTGCGCTGCCTTGATTGCTGCCTGAAGCTTCTTGATGGGTATTGCAAGTTGCTCGTCCGTCCAACGACACTCCCCTGTTTCTGGGTCCAAAGTTGCCCCAACCCCGAAGAACCAAGTCCTTGAACGATCTGGCCAGTTCAATGTCGCTGGTTGGACCCCTTTAGCAAGCAGGTCTTGCTCAGCTTTGTCCCACAACGGTCGGGCTTTGTAGTAGCCACCTGACCCCGTGTGATGGTGATACTTCTTCTTTGCAGCATTTTTCTTGTTTGTCAGTGACCTTTTCTTACCCTTCTCCGATTACTTGTAGGCCACAAATGCGGGCCAGTGATCTCTTATCTTCTCATATCGACCGGTGAATTCTGGAGTCTTCTCTTTCTCGAAAAACTTTGTGTTCAACTCTTTCTTCCAGTTCCTGAATAGTTCTGCCATCTTCTTAAGAGCATACGCCTTGACCTTTCGCTCTATAACTGGGTTATTCGGCTCCTCCTTTGGCGGTAGGCTGAAATTTGTCATCAGCGAGGTCCAAAGATCATCTTTCTGTCTATCCTGGACATAAGATACTTTAGGGTCGTCCTTACTCTTACTCCATCGCACGATGTTGATCAGGGCGTTGTCCCTAACAACAACTCCACACTGATGTACAAATGCGTCCTTGGTCCGCTTGGGAGCAATCGGTTGGCCATCTTTCGCGATTTCTGTGATCGTGAACCTTTCATCCTGGCGCAACCTTTTCTTCAGGCCTCGTCTCCTTACGAAAGTTTGGCTCGATCCGGAGGGCTGAAAGAAGAAAGAAGCGTTAATATATGTACATACCAAAACAATGAATGCATCAAGTTAGCACAGGCTTAATTAATATATATACCTCGCCGGACTTTGCAACAGCTCCATCCTCCGTTTGGTCACCGGAGCCGTCATCATGATCTCCTTCCTCTGCCATTCGGTCACCGGAGCCGTCATGATCTCCTTCCTCCTCCATTGTTGGATCACCAGAGCGTTCATCCTCTCGTTCCTGACCATCGGTGTCGTTGAGAAACGACAAGCGATCACCTCCGGCGAGGATTATATCCCCCAACAACTGTTCTTGTTCTAAGTCTCTTTCCATAGTTTCTGCAAATATTACAACATGGCAATATACAAACATGAGAGATGGATTAGTGGCAAACATAGACCTATAGCTAATCACAACAGGAATCATATGCATATATGAGCAATGGATTAGTTGCGGACCGCCTCTCTCATGCATGTCCGACGTCCCCCCTCATGTCGACGTTATCGGGGAGGGGGTAGATCAACAACGATGCTCTTTATTCTAGGGTTTGGGTGGCCTCGATAGTTGGTCGGGCGAGCGGACCGCCTCTCTCTCATGCATGTCCGACGTCCCCCCTCATGTCGAAGTTATCGGGGAGGGGGTAGATCGACAATGACGCTCTTTCTTCTAGGGTTTGGGTGGCCTCGATAGTTGGTCGGGCGAGCGGACCGCTTCTCTCTCATGCATGCATGTCCGACGTCCCCCCCTCATGTCGAAGTTATCGGGGAGGGGGTAAATTTTAACTTAGTGAGTCTTTTAATTAACTCATTTTGAATATATGAACATTTTAACTTAGTAACTTGGTAAGTTATCGGGGAGGGGGCTCGGCGTCGCGGCATACATCCATGGATCATCATTGCTCATATATCCATGGTCATATATAAAAACTTTCTATGAACAAAAAACTTTCTATGAACAAAAAAAAGTTCTATGAACAAAAAACTTTCTATGAACATCATTGCTCATATATCACTGCATACATCCATGGATCATCATTGCTCATATATCCATGGTCATATATAAAAACTTTCTATGAACAAAAAACTTTCTATGAACAAAAAAAAGTTCTATGAACAAAAAACTTTCTATGAACAAAAAACTTTCTATGAACAGAAAAAAGTTCTATGAACAAAAGACTTTCTATTAACATCATTGCTCATATATCAATGCATACATCCATGGATCATCATTGCTCATATATCCATGGATCATATATAAAAACTTTCTATGAACAAAAAAAAGCATACATCAATGGACAAAAAAATTCTATGAATAAAAAAAATCATACATCAATGCACACATATCCATGGATCATACATACATCTGCATATACATATACATACAACATCCATACATACATCAATGGACAAAAAAATGTATGAACAAAAAAAAGGCAGAGACCAGGCCAGGGCGGCGGCGGCGCGCGGCAAGCAGAGCAAGGGCACGGTGCGGCAAGCAGAGCAGGGGCGATGGCGCGGGGGAAGGGGGCTCACTGGGGGCGGCGTCGGGGCATGGGCAGAGGCACGGCGGCGTCGGGGCAGGGCAGGGGCGCGGGGAGCGGCGCCGGCGTCGGGCAGGGAGAGCGTCGGGGCAGAGGGCGTCGAGGGCGTCGACGGTGAGGTGGAGCAGCGTGATGGCATCGACGGGGCAGAGGGCGGCGACGGTGTCGACGGCGAGCTCGGGCAGCCTGGCGGCGCCGTCGGGGCAACTGCAGAGATGAAATCTGAAAAACACTAAGTGTTGGCTTATATAGCAAAGCCTTTAGTCCCGGTTGGTGGCACCAACCGGGACCAATGCCCCCCTTTAGTCCTGGTTCGTGCCACCAACCGAGACCAAAGGTCAATTTTCGTCAGCCCAAAGGGCGGAAAGCAGAGACCTTTGGTCCCGGTTGGTGGCACGAACCGGGACTAAAGGGGGGCATTGGTCCCGGTTGGTGCCACCAACCGGGACAAAAGGGTGGCATTGGTCCCGGTTCGAGCCACCAACCGGGACCAAAGGCCTGTGTCTGGCACAGCCGCGGTGCAGTTGGATGTTTAGTCCCACCTCGCTAGCTGAGAGGCTTCGACACTGGTTTATAAGCGCGGATGCGCCTACCACTTCGAGCTCCTCTCTAATGTAGGCCTACGGGCCTATGCACACTCTCTCTGCCTGTGGGACTACTTGGCCTTCTGCGGGCCTGCATCCTGGCCCAACTAGCGTGTTCGGTTTCTAGTCATATGCAGGCCATGGTGGCCCAGTAGGCGGCATTTTTTTAATTTTTTCCAGTATTTTTGTTTTGTTTTTTGTTTTATTTATTTTCTTTTGTTTCTACTTACAGCTAAATACTTAGAGTTTTTGAGTAGTTCTTTTTGCTTTAGGTCACAAAAATTATAAACTTTCTGTTAGTGCCACTAGGTTTCAAATTTGAATTCTTTAAAATTTGTGCGAATCACTAGTTGTGAATAACTTTACTTTAAAAATAGATTTTTGAGTGATTCTTTTTCCTGCTATTTAATATTAGTGTGTTTTATCATATATATTCAATTTGGTATTTTTAGGTTATTTTAAATGGGTGTTTTAATCAAAAACAGATTTTGTTATTTTAGTTTGCTATTAAAGTTTCTAACAAAAAATACTTTATGAAAATTCTTTTTGCTATTAATGTTTTGAACGAAAATACTTTGATAATTTTAATTGCATAAATTTTATTATTTTAGTTTCAAAAATCCTAGAGGTTTATAAAAGCTTTTTAGTTGATTCTTTTTGCTGTCGAAGAATATATTTTGTTTTAGTTAGATCATAACAGAATATTTTAATTGATTCTTTTTAGTTCATTCTTTTTTGCTATTAGAGTTTTATAAAAGTTTTCTAGTTCATTCTTTTTGCTATTAGTTCATTCTTTGAGCTAAATGACCCTGAAATTGAAAAGCACTACAAATGAACTCTGAAAAGGTTTTAAACTTGGCATGGTATCATCATTTCACCCACATAGCATGTGCTAAAAATTTGAGAGGGTTATGGCAATAACTTGATGCACTTCATGTACAAAATGGACAATCTCTTTCGAAGTATCAGGGTTTTGGACGAAAACTCATCCGTTACAAAGGGATTTCATTTTTTTTGAACTTATTTGAACTCCAGGCTTTTTGTGTGTTCAAAATGCACCATTCAAAGCCACATCATCAATTTTCAACGCTTTCTGACCTCATTTGGTATTTTTTTTTCATGCATTTGCTGATTTTTTTTGAGCTAAATGACCCTGAAATTGAAAAGCACTATAAATGAACTCTGAAAAGGTTGAAAGTTGGCATGGTATCATCATTTCACCCACATAGCATGTGCTAAAAAGTTGAGAGGGTTACGGCAAAAACTAGATGCACTTCGTGTACAAAATGGACAATCTCTTTCGAAGTATCAGGGTTTCGGACGAAAACTCATCTGTTACAAAAGGCATTTCATTTTTTTGAACTTATTTGAACTCCAGACTTTTTGTGTGTTCAAAATGCACCATTCAAAGCCACATCATAAATTTCCAACCCTTTCTTACTTCATTTGGTATTTTTCATGCATTTACTAATTTTTTTAGCTAAACGACCTTGAAATTGAAAAGCACTACAAATGAAGTCTGAAAAGGTTGAAAGTTGGCATGGTATCATCATTTCACCCACATAGCATGTTCTAAAAAGTTGAGAGGGTTACGGCAAAAACTGGATGCACTTCATGTACAAAATGGACAATCTCTTTAGAAGTATCAGGGTTTCGGACGAAAACTCATCTGTTACAAAAGGCATTTCATTTCTTCACATGTAACTGCAGTGATATTCTAGATCAAAAGCATCATCAGAATAGTTGTGGAGAGAAAGTCTTCACTTTTTTTTTGCTTGTGTCCTTTGCTTATTGCGCTGTAACCATGGATAATCTTCATCGTTTAACAGGGTGCTTGGTTCAGCCTTGACTTTGAAGGGAGGAATTTCATGAAACTTTTCATAATCTTTAGACATGTCTATCTTGCCATCCACTCCCATGATGTCTCTTTTCCCTGAAAGAACTATATGGCGCTTTGGCTCATCGTATGATGTACTCGCTTCCTTATCTTTTCTTTTTCTCGGTTTGGTAGACATGTCCTTCACATAGAAAACCTGCGCCACATCATTGGCTAGGACGAATGGTTCGTCTGTGTACCCAAGATTGTTCAGATCCATTGTTGTCATTTCGTACTGTGGGTCTACCTGTACCCCGCCTCCTGACAGATTGACCCATTTGCACTGAAACAAAGTGACCTTAAAATCATGTCCATAGTCAAGTTCCCATATGTCCACTATGTAACCATAATATGTGTCCTTTCCCCTCTTGGTTGCTGCATCAAAGCGGACACCACTGTTTTGGTTGGTACTCTTTTGATCTTGGGCGATCGTGTAAAATGTATTCCCATTTATCTCGTACCCTTTGTAAGTCAATACAGTCGAAGATGGTCCCCTGGCCAACGAGTACAGCTCATCAGAAACAGTGTTGTCACCCAAGAGATATGTTTGCACCCAACTGCCAAAACTCCTGATGTGTTCACATGTAATCCAGTCATCACACTGCTCCGGGTGTTTGGAGCACAGAATATTCTTGTGTACATTGACATACGGGGTCACCAAGGTAGAATTCTTTAGAACGGTGTAGTGTGCTTGAGACCAAGAATGCCCGTCCCTATATATTATTGAGTCTGCTCCTAGCGTGCCTTTTCCAGTCAGTCTCCTCTCATACCGCGATTGAGGGAGACCAATATTCTTAAGGTCAGGAATGAAGTCAACACAAAACCCAATGACCTCCTCTGTTTGATGGCCCATGGAGATGCTTCCTTCTGGCCTAGCACGGTTACGAACATATTTCTTTAAGACTCCCATGAACCTCTCAAAGGGGAACATATTGTGTAGAAATACAGGGCCCAGAATGGCAATCTCGACAACTAGATGAACTAGGACGTGCGTCATGATATTGAAGAAGGATGGTAGGAACACCAGCTCGAAACTGACAAGACATTGCGCCAAATCACTCCTTAACCTTGGTAGGATTTCTGAATCGATTACCTTCTGAGAGATTGCATTGAGGAATGCACATAGCTTCACAATGGCTAATCGAACATTTTCCGGTAGAAGCCCCCTCAATGCAATCGGAAGCAGTTGCGTCATAATCATGTGGCAGTCATGAGACTTTAGATTCTAGAAATTTTTCTCTACCATATTTATTATTCCCTTTATATTCGACGAGAAGCCAGACGGGACCTTCATACTGAGCAGGCATTCAAAGAAGATTCCCTTCTCTTCTTTGGTAAGAGCGTAGCTGGCAGGCCCTTCATACTGCTTTGGATGCATGCCGTCTTTTTCGTGCACACGTTGCTGGTCCTCCCGTGCCTCCGGTGTGTCTTTTGTCTTCCCATACATGCCCAAGAAGCCTAGCAGGTTCACGCAAAGATTCTTCATCACGTGCATCATGTCGATTGCAGAGCCAACCTCTAGGTCTTTCCAATAGGATAGGTCCCAAAATATAGATTTCTTCTTCCACATGGGTGCGCATCCCTCAGCGTCATTTGGAACAGATAGTCCGCCGGGACCCTTTCCAAAGATTACTTGTAAATCATTGACCATATCAAGTATGTGATCACCAGTACAGACGGCGGGCTTCTTTCGGTGATCTGCCTCACCTTTGAAATGCTTGCCTTTCTTTCGACATTGATGGTTGGTCGGAAGAAATCGACGATGTCCCAGGTACACATTCTTCCTGCATTTGTCCAAATATATACTTTCGATGTCATCTAAATAGTGCGTGCATGCGTGGTATCCCTTGTTTGTCTGTCCTGAAAGATTATTGAGAGCAGGCCAATCATTGATGGTTACAAACAGCAATGCATGTAGGTTAAATTCCTGCTGGTCGTGCTCGTCCCACACACGTACACCTTTTACATTCCACAGCTGTAAAAGTTCTTCAACTAATGGCCTTAGGTACACATCAATGTCGTTGCCGGGTTGCTTAGGGCCTTGGATGAGCACTGGCATCATAATGAACTTTCGCTTCATGCACAACCAAGGAGGAAGGTTATAAATACATAGAGTCACGGGCCAGGTGCTATGATTGCTGCTCTGCTCCCCAAAAGGATTAATGCCATCCGCCCTTAAACCAAACCATATGTTCCTTGCATCACCTGCAAAGTCCCCCCACGTTCTCTCGATTTTTCTCCACTGCGACCCGTCAGCGGGTGCTCTCAACTTCCCGTCTTTCTTACGATCCTCTTTGTTCCATCGCATCAACTTGGCATGCTCTTTGTTTCTGAACAGATGTTTCAACCATGGTATTATAGGAGCATACCACATCACCTTGGCAGGAACCCTCTTCTAGGGGCGCTCGCCCTCAACATCACCAGGGTCATCTCGTCTGATCTTATACCACAATGCACCGCATACCGGGCATGCGTTCAAATCCTCGTACGCACCGCTGTAGAGGATGCAGTCATTAGGGCATGCATGTATCTTCTGCACCTCCAATCCTAGAGGGCATAGAACCTTCTTTGCTCCGTACGTACTGTTGGGCAATTCGTTATCCTTTGGAAGCTTCTTCTTCAATATTTTCAGTAGCTTCTCAAATCCGTTGTCAGATACACCATTGTCTGCCTTCCATTGCAGCAATTCCAGTGTGGTATCGAGCTTTGTGTTGCCATCTTCACAATTTGGGTACAACCCTTTTTTGTGATCCTCTAACATGCAATTGAACTTCAACTTCTCCCTTTCACTTTGGCATTGTCTCTTTGCATTAACAATGACCCGGCGAAGATCATCATCGGGCACATTGTCTGGTTCCTCTTGATCTTCGGCTTCCCCCATTGCAGCATCACCGTATTCAGGGGGCAGATAGTTGTCATCATCCTCTTCTTCTTCGTTGTCTTCCATCATAACCCCTCTTTCTCCATGCTTGGTCCAAACATTATAGTGTGGCATGAAACCCTTCTCAAGCAGGTGGGTGTGAAGGGTTTTCGAGTCAGAGTAAGACTTCGTATTCTCACATCCAGGGCATGGACAACACATAAAACCATTCTGCTTGTTTGCCTCAGCCACTTCGAGAAAATTATGCACACCCTTAATGTACTTGGAGGTGCGTCTGTCACCGTACATCCATTGCCGGTTCATCTGCGTGCATTATATATAATTAAGTGTGTCAAAAACCATTACAGAACATCATTAATAGAGAAGTGACCAAATTAATAGAAGTTCATCATCACATTAAAACCAAAGTACAGTAGTGATCAAATGTTATTACTGAAAAAATAAATACATAAAGTTCATACATAGTTCTCATTGAACAACATATAGCTCTCTAGAGCATCTAATTAAAACATACATTGAAACTATGTAAACCATTTCAATGCAACAACAAATACGATCATAATCGCAACTAAGGTAACAATTGATCCAACGGCATAATGATACCAAGCCTTAGTATGAATGGCATATTTTTTAATCTTTCTATTCTTCAAGCGCATTTTATCCATCTTGATCTTGTGATCATTGACGATATCCGCAACATGCAACTCCAATCCCATCTTCTCGTCCTCAATTCTTTTTAATTTTTTCTTCAAGTAATTGTTTTCTTTTTCAACTAAATTTAACCTCTCGACAAGAGGGTCGGTTGGAATTTTCGGTTCACATACCTCCTAGATAAAAACATCTATGTCACGTTGGTCGGCATAATTGCCATAAACACTAAATGAAACAAATAGTTATAAAAGATAATATATACCACATCCGAATCATAGATAGGACGAGGGCCGACGGGGGCGGATACCAAAACCATCACACTATATAATAACAAACAATAATAAAAGTAAGAAAATTATACAAGTATCTACCTAAATCATACAAGTAAGAATTTTTTTTGTTTTAGAAAGAAGATAAGAACAAGAGGCTCACCACGGTGGTGCCGGTGACGAGATCAGCGCAGGCGATCGATGGTGGTGAGGACGGGAACGGGACAGGACGGACCGCCAAACCTAGACAAATCTTGAGGAAAATGGAGCTTGGACAAGGAGCTACGAGAGGAGAAAGCTTAAGTGTGGCTCGGGCATTTCATCAAACACCTCATGTGCATAGGAGGTGAGCTAGAGCACCACACACCTCTTCCCACGGCCGGCCAAAAAAACAGAGCAGTGGCTCTGTTCGCGGGGGTATATATAGGCTTCTCTTTAGTCCCGGTTTGTGGCTAAAACCGGGACTAAAGGACAACATTTGGTCCCGGTTCCAGCCACCAACCGGGACTAAAGGTGGTGGGCCAGGAGCGAGGACCATTGGTCCCGGTTCGTGTCTGGAACCGGGACCAAAAGTGTCAGACGAACCGGGACCAATGGCCCCCGAGGCCCGGCCGGCGCCCTGGCCTCACGAACTGGGACTGATGCCCCCTTTGGTCCCAGTTCGTGAGTGAACCGGGATTAATGCCCTTACCCAGGCTTCAACCAAAGCCCTGTTTTCTACTAGTGGAACGACCTGTGGCGCGTGAAGCAGCGCCCTGACGAGACCCTCCGCAAGTACATTCAACGCTTTAGCCAAGTGTGCCACAAGATTTCGCGCACCTCGGACGAAGCCATCATCATGGCGTTCACCAACGGCGTCAAGGATGTCCGCATGTACGAAAAGCTCGCCATCAACGACAACCTGAGCACGATGCTGGAAATGTTCAACCTCGCCGACAAGTGCGCCAAGGCCAAAGAAGGCCGCCTATTCCTCCACAACGACCCCGACGCTGCGCTCGACGACGGCAAGGCCAAGGGCAAGGAGGTCAAGCGCAAGGGCCCTGCCGTGCTAGCAGCAGAGCCCGAGCAGAAGCGCGGCCGCGACCGTGATGAGCCCGAATGGAGCAGCCGCCTGTTCTGCATCTACCACAACATGCGCACCCACAACACCGACGACTGTCAGGATCTCAAGGCACTCCGCGACGAGCGCTTGGGCCGTCGCCCCGACCGCAACGACCGTGGCTTCGGCCGTGGAGACGGCCGCGGTGGCGGCCGATGGGACAACCGCAACGGCAACCCTCGCCAAGGTTGGCGCGACCAGCCTCGCGACGGCGCCTGGTGCGATCAGCCTCGTGAGGCATGCCCTTAGGACAACGCTGGCCTTCCGCCCCTGCCGCCACCCCCCAAGAGGAATGACAACAACCAATAAGACGAGGGGGCCGGGGGCTACCAAGAGCCTCATGCGATAGCCTGCATCCTCAGCGGAGCTCAGGCTCCCATGTCCAACCGGCTCTTCAAGTAGTTCTCTCGCGAGGTGAACGCTGCCCTCCCGGGCTCGAGGCAGTGCGGCCCTTCATGTGGTCGCAGTACGCCATCACCTTCGCTCCAAGGACCACCTCAGGTGCTCAGCAACCGCTGGCGCACTCCCCATGCTGTGCACTCCCACCATCAGCAACATCTCGGTCACCAAGACCCTCATCGACGGGGGTGCCGGCCTCAACATGATCTCCATCGCGACCTTCGAAATGCTCCAGGTGCCCTACGACCAGCTGATGCCCACCAAGCCCTTCTCTCGGGTGACGGATGGATCGACCACTCCCAAGGGGCAGGTGCGCCTTCCGGTCACCTTCGGCACCCACAACAACTACCACACCGAGCTGATCGACTTCGACGTGGCCCACATCGGTGTCCCGTACAACATTATCCTAGGATACCTTGCGCTCACCAAGTTCATGGTGGCAACCCACCACGGCTACAACGTCCTCAAGATGCCTGGCTGCGGCGGCATCATCACTATTGCTTGTGACGAGAAGGACGCGGTCTGCTCCCTTGAGCAAGCCTACCGGGCCGCTGCGGCTGAAAACTCTGACACCGAGGGCGATGCTGTGCCTCCCGAGGCAGCCCCCACAAAGAAGAAGGAGCTCCTCCCCAAGAGCCGTCCCGAAGCAAAGGAGCAGTCGGCAAGTGGCGGCGCCTAGGGCCCCGCCCCTGCTGCCGGGGCTTGCCTTCCTCCTGCATAGGAAGGCGGCCCGGCGCCTCCCTCAGGGCAGGCTCGGGGGCTTCCACCTCGAGAGCGTCTGACCTAACCAGTATGACAATGGAGGTGCTCGGGCACCACTTGGAGGCATGCTTCGATGCGTGCCCCCGCAAGCAAGGAATGCGGCGCCAGGGGCACAAGAGTTCATCACCCAGGAAATCCACAAGCTGCAGGAAGCTCGGGCCATGCGTGGCGAGCGTCGCCCCGCGCGGCCCATCGACTCAGTTGCCGCTCCTGACGCGGGCTTCAAGCTGCGCATGTGCGTCGACATAGTGGGCCTCAACAGGGCCGGCTCCCAGGACATCTTCTGGCCATCATGCGTCGGCCGGAACAGGGGCGTCACCTCCAACTACGTCTGCATGCCCTTCGGTCTGCTGAACGTGGGCGCCATGATACGTCTCCATCGTATCTATAATTTTTGATTGTTTCATGCCAATATTATACAACTTTCACATACTTTTGGCAACATTTTATATGATTTATTGGACTAACCTATTGATCCAGTGCCCAGTGCCAGTTCCTGTTTGTTGCATGTTTTTTGTTTCGCAGAATATCCATATCAAACAAAGTCCAAACACGATAAAAATTTACGGAGAATTATTTTGGAATATTTGTGATTTTTGGGAGGCGGAATCAACGCAAACGGGGGCCCACAGCCACCACAAGACACCTAGGCGCGCCAGGTAGCCCAGGCGCGTGGTGGTGGGTTGTGCCCTCCTTGTAAGTCAGTTGGAGCTCTAATTTGGGCGCAAGGTAGCTTATATCCAGAAAAAAAAATCATGTTAAAATCTCAGCGCAATCGGAGATACGGATCTCCGGAAATTTAAGAAACGGTTTTCGACCAGGTCTGGGGAACGCGAAACAGAAGAGAACAGAGGGATAGATCCAATCTAGGAGGGGCTCCTGCCCCTCCGCCGCCATGGAGGCCATGGACCAGAGGGGGAACTCTCCTCCCAGATAGGGGGGAGGCCAATGAAGAAGGAGGAGGAGGGGGGCTCTCTCCCCCTCTCTCCCGGTGGCGCCGGAATGCCGCCGGGGCAATCATCATGTGACGGCAATCTACTCCAACAACTCTGTCATCTTCACCAACAACTCCATCACCTTCCCCCACCTATATTCAGCGGTCCACTCTCCCGCAACCCGCTATACCCTCTACTTGAACATGGTGCTTTATGCTTCATGCTATTATCCAATGATATGTTGCTATCCTATGAATTCTGAGTAGATTTTTGTTGTCCTACCGGTAATTGGTGAATTGCTATGGTTGGTTTAATTTGCTTATGGTTATGTTGCTGTCCTTTGGTGCCCATCATATGAGCGTGCATGTGGATCACACCATGGGGTTAGTTGTATGTTGATAGGACTATGCATTGGAAGGCAAGGGTGACAGCTGCTTCAGCCTAAACATAGAAATTTATACATACGGGATTGAAGGGGACCAATATATATCTTAATGCTATGGTTGGGTATTTTACCTTAATGAACGTTAGTAGTTGCGGATGCTTGCTAATAGTTCCAATCATAAGTGCATAGCATTCCAAGTAAGGGACGACATGCTAGCAGTGGCCTCTCCCACATAAAAACTTGCTATCGGTCTAGCAACGTAGTCAATTGCTATGGGACAATTCCGCAAATCCTACCACCACCAATCCACACTCATTTTACTAAATTTAATTGTTCCTTTATTTAAACAACACCTAACTTTTATTTTCACGTTCTTTATTTTCTTGCAAACCTATCCATACCTACAAAGTACTTTTAGTTTTATTCTTGTTCTAGGTAAAGCAAATGTTAAGTGTGCGTAGAGTTGTATCGGTGGTCGATAGAACTTGAGGGAATATTTGTTCTACCTTTAGCTCCTCATTGGGTTCGACACTCTTATTTATCAAAAAAGGCAACAAACGATCCCCTATACTTGTGGGTTATCAAGACCTTTTTCTGGCGCCGTTGCCGGGGAGCAATAGCGTGGGGTGAATATTCTCGTGTGTGCTTGTTTGCTTTATCACTAAATAGTTTTTATTTTGTGTTCTTGTTTTCTATCTTTAGTTATGGGTAGGAAACGCAAAATACCAAAAAAATTAGTTGTACCTACTAAACCAATGGTTGAAGAACCACCCAAAATCTATCATACAGCTGAAGCTTTCTACCTGGATCATCTTCGATCCCTATGTGCTCGTGCTGAAAACCCAACTAGTTTAGTTGATGGAAAATCATTAAATGAGCATGCTTATTTTGTGCGACACCGCTTATCTCAAAAAGGGAAACTTTTACGGCATCAAATTAATACTATGCAATGTTATGCTTGGTATTTATGTGAATTATATGATTTTACTTGTTGTTCTGAAGACCCTAAGAAACACCTTCCCTACCAATGTGAGTTTAGTGATAATGGAATCTTATCTTCTTATGCCAAAGGTGTTTATAATTACTATGATATTGAACAAATTGAAGAATTTGTTGCTTTTAAGGGTGCTTATGAAATTGCTTCTTTGATTGAAAAGTATGATGTTACTCTTTAGAAATCTGAAAATTTTGCCATACTTAAATATTGCTATGAAAACTATGCTTCTAATGCTTATATTAAACCATATATTGAGGACTCCTCCGCTGTCCAAGAAGAGTCTAATATTTTGCAGGAAACTATGGAGGAAGAAATTGCTGAAATTGTGACCTTATTGGATGAAAAATATGATGAGGAGAGCGAAGAACAAAAGGAGGAAGAGCGGATTAGCTACCCGTGCCCATCTTCTAATGAGAGTAACTCTCCAACTCACACATTGTTTAATTTCCCTTCGTTCTTACCAAAGGATGAATGCTATGATAATTGCTATGATCCCATTGATTCGTTTGAAATATCCCTTTTTGATGACCTTGATGCTTGCTATGCTTGTGGACAAGATGCCAATTTGAATTATGCTTATGGAGATGAACTTGCTATAGTTCCTTATGTTGAGAATGAAATTGTTGTTATTGCACCCACACATGATAGTCCTATTATCTTTTTGAATTCTCCAAACTACACTATATCGGAGAAGTTTGCACTTATTAACGATTATATTGATGGGTTGCCTTTTACCATTGCACATGATGATTTTGATGAATATAATATGCATGTGCTTGCTGCTCCTACTTGCAATTATTATGAGAGAGGAACTACATCTCAACCTCTCTATGTTTCCAACATGATAAAATTGCAAGAAACTGCTTATGCTATGTATTGGCCTTCACTTGATGTGCATGAATTGTTCTTTTATGACATGCGGATGCATAGGAAGAGAGTTAGACTTCATCATTGCATGATATATGTTGCTTTGTGCTCACTACTAAATGCCAAATCATTGTTAATTAAAATTGACTTTGATATACCATGGGATCCGGGTGGATCCATTACTTGAGCACTTTATGCCTAGCTTAATGGCTTTAAAGAAAGCGCTGCCAGTGAGACAAACCGGAAGTTTTAGAGAGTCATTTTATTCTGTTGAGTTCTTTTATAAAGTTTAAAAAATATATAGAGGGGAACTTAAAAAACTTTTTCAAAAAGAGAAGCGGTTGGAAGGTTATGCATTGGAGTAGTGAGGGTCGACCTTGAACACTTGTGTTCATGCTCATGGAAACAATGTAGAATTTTTTCATGAAAGTTTCTCACAAAAATAATTATCCCCTTGTACAAATCCATTGTGTTATAAAAATAATGTGCCAAAATTTGCCTTTAGGATGATTAGATTGCTTGTTGGTATGTGCGGTGCAAAAATAGAAACTTTGGCTGTAGTGCGTTATTTTACATTTTTTACTGGAACGTCAAAAGTTTCTAAAACTTTTTGCAAAGTGTTGCTATAATTTTTTTTATTTTTTCCTAATTTTTCAGAATTTTTGGAGTAACAGAAGTATGGTTAAAGTTCAGATTACTACAGATTGTCCTGTTTAAGACAGATTCTGTTTTTGATGCATTGTTTTGCTTGTTTTGATGAAACTATTGATTTTATCGGTGGTATAAGGCATGGATAAGTTATAATACAGCAGGGATAATGCAAAAATAAAATATGAATTGTTTGCAGCAGTACTTAAAGTAGTAATTTGCTTATTATGCTAACGGCTCTCACCAGTTTTCTGTTAAGTTTTGTGTGGATGAAGTGTTCAAAGATCGAGGAGGTCTCGATATAAGGAGAAGGAGGAGAGGCAAGAGTTCAAGCTTGGGGATGCCCGAGGCACCCCGAGTAAATATTCAAGGAGACTCAAGCGTCTAAGCTTGGGGATGCCCTGGACGGCATCCCATCTTTCTTCAACAAGTATCGGTATGTTTTCGTCTTCGTTTCATTCATGTGATATGTGTAAATCTTGGAGCGTCTTTTGTGTTTAGTTTTCACTTTTGTTTTATGCACCATGCTGGTATGAGATAGTCCATGGTTGATTTATAGAATGCTCATTGCACTTCACTTAAATATTTTTAGTATGGCTTTATAGAATGCTTCATGTGCTTCACTTATATTATTTGAAGTTTGGATTGCCTGTTTCTCTTCACATGGAAAACCATTATTTGTAGAATGCTCTTTTGCTTCACTTATAATTATTAGATCATGGTATTTTGTAGAAAGAATTAAACTCTCATGCTTCACTTATATCTATTTAGAGAGTCAACAGGAATTGGTCAATTGCATGGTTAGTCATAAAATCCTACATAAAACTTGTGGATCACTGAATATGGTATGTTTGATTCCTTGCAATAGTTTCATGATATAGAGATGGAATATGTAGGAGGTACTAGTGGATGATCATGTTTAGTAAGAATATTGGTGTTAAGGTTTGTGATTCCCGAAGCATGCACGTATAGTCTCTCGTTATGCTATGAAGTTGGAGCATGATTTATTATTAATTGTCTTCCTTATGAGTGGCGATCGGGGACGAGCGATGGTCTTTTCCTACCAATCTATCCTCCTAGGGGCATGCGTAGTAGTACTTTGCTTCGAGGGCTAATAAACTTTTGCAATAATTATATGAGTCCTTTATGACTAATGTGAGTCCATGGATTATATGCACTCTTACCTTTCCGCAATTTGCTAGCCTCTACAGTACCGTGCATTGCCGTTTCTCACCTCGGGAGTCAGTGCAAACTTCGCCGGTGCATCCAAACCCCGTGATATGATACGCTCTATCACACATAAGCCTCATTATATCTTCCTCAAAACAGCCACCATACCTACCTATCATGGCCTTTCTATAGCCATTCCGAGTTATATTGCCATGCAACTTCCACCGCTTCCATTTTGATGACTTGAGCATTCATTGTCATATTGCTTTGCATGATCATATAGCTGACATAGTAGTTGTGGCTCAGCCACCATTCATCATTTTTTTTAAATGTTACGCTAGATCATTGCACATCCTGGTACACTGCCAGAGGCATTCATATAGAGTCATATTTTGTTATAGGTATCGAGTTGTAATATTGAGTTGTAAGTAAATAGAAGTGTGATGATCATCAATTTTCATTGTTAGAGCATGTCCCAGTGAGTAAAGGATGATGGAGACTATGATTCTCCCACAAGTCGGGATGAGACTCCGTACAAAAAGAGAGAGAGAAAAAAGAAAAAAGAAAAAAGAAATAAAAAAGAAATAAGAAATAAAAAAGAAAAGAAAAAAACAAAGAGAGAAGGGGCATGCTAGTTCCACACTTGTGCTTCAAAGTAGCACCATGTTTTTCATATAGAGAGTCTCCTATGTTGTCACTTTCATATACTAGTGAGAATTTTTCATTATAGAGTTAGATGCACACCCACTTAGTTTTCATATTGAGCTTTCATACACTTATAGCTCTTACTGCATTCGTTGCATGGCAATCCCTACTCCTTGCATTGATATCAATTGATGGGCATCTCCATAGCCCATTGGTTAGCCGTGTCGATGTGAGACTTTTTTACTTTTTGTCTTCTCTACATTTACTCCTATCATCATACTCTATTCCACCGATAGTGCTATATCCATGGCTTGCGCTCATGTATTGCATGAGGGTTGAAAAAGCTGAAGCGCATTAAAAAGTATGAACCAATTGCTCGACCTGTCATCGGGGTTGCGCATGATAAATACTTTGTGTCGAGAAGACAGAGCATGATAAGACTATATGATTTTGTAGGGATAGCTTTCTTTAGCGTTGATATTTTCAAAGATATGATTGTTTGTTGGGATGCCTGAGTATTGATGTCTTTATGTAAAATTATAGACTATTGCTTTGAATCACTTATGTCTTAATATTCACGCCATGATTAGACATATGATCAAGTTTATGCTAGGTAGCATTCCACATCAAAAATTATCTTTTTTATCATTTACCTACTCGAGGACGAGCAGGAATTAAGCTTGGGGATGCTGATACGTCTCCGTCGTATCTATAATTTTTTATTGTTTCATGCCAATATTATACAACTTTCACATACTTTTGGCAACATTTTATATGATTTATTGGACTAACCTATTGATCCAGTGCCCAGTGCCAGTTCCTGTTTGTTGCATGTTTTTTGTTTCGCAGAATATCCATATCAAACAAAGTCCAAACGCGATAAAAATTTATGGATAATTATTTTGGAATATTTGTGATTTTTGGGAGGTGGAATCAACGCAAACGGGGGCCCACAACGACCATAAGACACCTGGGCGCGCCAGGCAGCCCAGGCTCGTGGTGGTGGGTTGTGCCCTCCTCGTAAGTCAGTTGGAGCTCTACTTCGGGCGCAAGGAAGCTTATATCCGGAAAAAAAGTTGTGTTAAAATCTCAGCGCAATCGGAGTTACGGATCTCCAGAAATTTAAGAAACGGTTTTCGGCCAGATCTGGGGAACACGAAACAGAAGAGAACAGAGGGATAGATCCAATCTAGGAGGGGCGGAGGCCCTCCGCCGCCATGGAGGCCATGGACCAGAGGGGGGCTCTCCTCCCATCTAGGGGGGGGCAAGGAAGAAGAAGAAGGAGGGGGGCTCTCTCCCCCTCTCCCGGTGGCGCCGGAACACCGCCGGGGCAATCATCGTGTGACGGCGATCTACTCCAACAACTCTATCATCTTCACCAACAACTCCATCACCTTCCCCCATCTATATTCAGCGGTCCACTCTCCCGCAACCTGTTGTACCCTCTACTTGAACATGGTGCTTTATGCTTCATACTATTATCCAATGATATGTTGCCATCCTATGATGTCTGAGTAGATTTTTGTTGTCCTACCGGTAATTGGTGAATTGATATGGTTGGTTTAATTTGCTTCTGGTTATGTTGATGTCCTTTGGTGCTCATCATATGAGCGCGCGTGTGGATCACACCATAGGGTTAGTTGTATGTTGATAGGACTATGCATTGGAAGGCAAGGGTGACAGCAGCTTCAGCCTAAACATAGAAATTGATACATACGGGATTGAAGGGGGACCAATATATATCTTAATGCTATGGTTGGGTGTTTTACCTTAATGAATGTTAGTAGTTGTGGATGCTTGCTAATAGTTCCAATCATAAGTGCACAGAATTCCAAGTAAGGGATGACATGCTAGCAGTGGCCTCTCCCACATAAAACTTGCTATCGGTCTAGCAACGTTGTCAATTGCTAAGGGACAATTCCGCAAATCCTACCACCACCAATCCACACTCATTTTACTAAATTTAATTGTTTCTTTATTTAAATAGCACCTAACTTTTATTTTCACGTTCTTTATTTTCTTGCAGACCTATCAACACCTACAAAGTACTTTTAGTTTTATTCTTGTTCTAGGTAAAGCAAACGTTAAGTGTGCGTAGAGTTGTATCGGTGGTCGATAGAACTTGAGGGAATATTTGTTCTACCTTTAGCTCCTCGTTGGGTTCGACACTCTTATTTATCAAAAAAGGCTACAAACGATCCCCTATACTTGTGGGTTATCACGCCACATACCAGCGCTTCGCGAGGCTCGCGTTGGCATCTCGCGAGGCTTCGGCCCCTCGTGAGCCTCCATGGCCTCAGGAGCCGCTCGGCCCCTAAGGGGTGACCCTTCGCGGCATGCTTCGCCGACCACCCCGATGCTTCCGCAGCAGCATGATTTCTAGGTGACTTTTTGGTTTGTTCAATTGAGGGCGCCCCTCGGGCTGCATCATCCTCAGCTGGTCAGGGTCCGCCCCTGCAGCCACGTCGTTTTTGGTACTGTACCGGATTTGGTTATGCTTTGATGAAATTTTCTCGCTGGCTTAACTTACGTGGTTGGAGCCTCGACACCATGAAAGATGTCACGCTCTCGCGACCTTGCTCTTGACCATCTCATGACTGGGGGGTGGACATGGCATCTGTGCTCGGGTCCATCCCTACAGCGCTGATAAACTGTAACACCCCAAAAATTTAATCATTTTTTTACTAAAAAAAATTTGGCCAGAAATAAAATTTTGAGTTATATCAAGTCCTTTATGATCTTCAGGGTATTTTCTGTTTTTGTTTTCCAAGATTCTTCCCTCCATATAGAAATTTTTGGTAACAATATTTTGGTTTTGGTAGTTTTCTCAAAAATATTTCATTTATATTTTAATAACAGTAGGAATTAATTTCATAATAAAATTTGCCTCTAAATAATTATTTTAATAGCATTTCAACTCTTTAATTGCCTCTGTTGCACTACAACTATTTTAAATAAATCTTTTAAAATTCCACAAAAATTATGGGAGGTCATATGATGCCTATAAATCACTTTTATGCAAAAACCCAACTTGGTCTTTTAGAAATTTTGAGTGAAACAACCTCCTTTCAATTCTGTCCATTTCTTAGGTTATAACTACAACCCCTATTTTCCTTGCTCCATTAATTATTAAATTTTTCCCACTTTCAGTCCTTCCAACCAAACCCTTAAGTCCAAAATTTTAGCTCCATTGGAATCTTTTTAGTTCACCAAATATTCCTCTATATTTTCTGTCTAGGAATGAAATTCAGTACAACTTGCACTAGCAAGTTTTTCTTTTCGTCAAACCAACCCCACCATCATCTCTACCACCCAAAGATACCTAACCCTGCCAAGTCTCACTTCCAACAAAGCTTCCTAGATAGCCGTATCATTTTATCAAACAGGTTGTGAGCATGGCAGAAAATTTGTCTCTCTCTAAAACTACATTTGAGACTTAAGCATCTGATTCAACCAACATGTCCCTAAATCCCCTCATGCCTAGATACACCACTCTGCTAAGTTTGAGCCCATTTGGGCCAGCCTGGGTGGCCCTGGCAATTCGTCGAATGCCTAGTGTGAGTGCTCTGCCTACCCAGAGCGCGCCCACTGCACGCCCGAGCGCCGTGAGCCCCTGTCGCCCCGCTGCTGCCCTCCCCTGACTTGCCTCGCACGCCCCACCGGCCACCTGCACCTGCCACGACCTCCCCCGCACCGGAGCTTCCTCCCTAGCACCACCCTTCACCGACCAGCGCCGCCAACAGCTGCCGCACGTCACTGTCGGCACCGTCCAGGAGCCCCTGGCCAATTCTCCAACGCCAACTCGCCCTCGCATTAACACTCACCTACCTGAGCTTATCCACGGCTCGCCGACCGCTCCACCGGCCTCAACCACCTCGCCGCCGCCACGGTTCACCATTAATGGCCGCCCGCCATTGTGCCTTCTTCGTAAAGCCACGGGAACCGCCTCTCCCTCGCTATTTAAGCTCCTCCCGAGCTCACCAACACACACACAACACCTTCCCAACCCCTCAGCAGCCTCCATCCCGAATAATTTGAGCTCTTGTGCTCGTTCCTTTCGCTTACAGCCGGCGTTGCCACCCCGTCCTCTGCTCGAATTCGAGCTTCCCCGTGCCCCTCCTCTCCCTAAAGCACCACAAGAGCACCACCACAACCATCGCAGACCCCTCCCGTGCTCCATCTTCTCCTCCCCATGGCTGTAGCGCCGTGCTCATCATCGCCGTCACCACCTTCCGCCATGGCCGACAACGCGCTCAGCCTCGACCTTCCCAACGCCCAAGACCCAGCCAGGGGGTCGCGGCCCTCCTTTCCGAGCTCGCCGGTGTGCGGAGCTCCACCGGACGCTGCTTGGGTCGCCGGCGCGAACGGCGGCCGACCTCCTCTGCCGCCTCCTCTGTTTTGGGCGGGAGGAGGGAGATAGAACCTGACCAGCGGGCCCGGCTGGCCAGTGGGTAAGGAAGAGAGAGAAGGAGGAGAGACTGATTTGGCGGGCCCGCACGTCAGTATAAGTGGAGGCGGGGATTGCCGAAGCCGTCTTCACTTGAAGAAGACGTATAGCTGGAGGGCGCCTTCGACGTCACCGCCCAGCAGCAGTTGGGCCTGGCCAGTGGCGCCGTCCAACTAAACTGCACTGAGGGCGCGCCTCTGCCCTTCTCCTTTTCTATTTCAGCATATCTCAAATTAATTCCACAGCCACCTATGCAACTCCAAATCCAGTGATTCAAATTTTTAAATACTCCTAAAAATATGCTCTATTATTCCAGCTAGGGTGAACATTTTTAGTAAGCTTTATCTCCACTGGATCTTCTAAATAGTCCATTTCTTTAATTATTTCAACTTAGAAATTCTCTAGGAAAATCATCTCAACTCCAAACCATTTGATTGTTTTTCTGGTATTCCTTATTTTGCCTCTAGTTTATTTTAATATTTCTTTCAAAAATACTTGAAACACTTTTTAGCACTGTTTTTGTTTTATATGGTAATTTAAATAATTTTGAAAATAGGAAATGGAGGGAAGAGAATTTTCAAAACTTTTGGAGTGCACCCAACACTTCTACATACTCAAGGCAAGCATCTTGAATACTTGATATGGTGAATGCATGGTAGATTATTTTCTAGAATAATTAGAACATGACCATGTTGGATTCAAATTAAATTGGCATATTGCTAGTAGTGCTTGCATAATTTGAATTCGAGTAAAGTTTGCATGCATGTAGTGTTGGCATGTTTCATCGTACCGTGCATCGTGTACCCTTCATGACTAAGTTGCAGGAGCAGGCATAAGAGAAACACCGTTACCGGCAGAGGGTGATCATGTTGGAGCGTGATCATGCCCTGTTTGTTATGCATGTTGGAGCATGCAAGGGTTGTGGCCCTGTTGGTATTGCTGTTAAAAGGATGCTTTGTTGAGCTAACCACTGCAGGAAAACTTGAACCTCCTGGGTCGACCATAGATCGAGTCTTGTTCCGGTAACCCCCATACTTGTTTCGTGCTGCCACTTATCCCTGCCACAGGTAGGGTATGGTTTAGTAAGTTGTTAACCCCTTTCCATGCACACACCGTACAAAGGGCCACGATGAGGGTTTCCATGGCCATGGACTAAATCCTGTCATCGGGTCAGGGGGCATGGGTGTTACCGGTTGTTGCCGAGAGGGGGTGCCCCCTTGGAATCCGCACGTATTAATAGTGATCCCATGCTACTCGAGATTGTTGTCTCCCCAACTTAGAGTTTTTCTGGAATGATGCTTTGGGTGATTCCTGGCATCCGGACGGTTAATCTGGTGTGTGCTGGTTTGGTGTGTTTTCAACCCAAAGACCGTAAAAGGAATTAGTCAGTGTCACGGTACTGACTAGAGAAATCCTTTACTTGTGGGTAAAGAGTACACCCTCTGCAGAGTTTAAACCTATTCGAATAGCCGTGTCCGCGGTTAAGGATTACAGTCTGGGTTGGTCAAGTGTTGGTCTTAGTGTCGGTCTCCGGAGGAAATAATTAAAATATGCCTGAATTGTTTTTGCAGGATATCTATTGTCACCCTGATGCTATCATGAATATTTTTCTATGCTTGTTATACATATTATTGTGGACTAACCCATTTCTCTTATTTTATTTTCAAGACCTCTTCGTGGCGTCCCTCGAGTTATCAGGCGGTCTGTCACGCCACTACTCTTGTGGATACCCGATTGGCATTTATTTTCAAGACCTCTTCGTGGTGTCCCTCGAGTTATCAGGCGGTTTATCACGCCACTACTCTTGTGGATACCTGATTGGCGTTTCTTTTCAAGTCCGACCGAGGTGTCACTTGACACCCGACTGGCATTTCTTTTCAAGACCTACCGTGGTGTCACTTTAGACACCCGACCGGCATTTCTTTTATATACCTTTAACTTCCCTTGTTTATCACTAATATTTTCATATATTCATTTATTTGCACATGCTACTATTTTTTTACCCCATGATTTAACTCCTGTCAGCATGCATTTAACATAAGGCCATCTTGAGCATACGCATATAGTTTAGTTCATCATGATCATACATTTTGTCTGTTGCATTCGGTATATCTTGCGTTCATGATGTTTGCGAGTACATTCAAACATACTCACAGGCTTGTCCCTGGCTATTTACTTGGCCATGTCAGGAGTTCTACGAGGAGTACCACAGCGACGTTCGTGCGGAGCCTAGGATGGCAGCCACGCGGGATAGGAGTTGTCCAGGTCAGCCGTTCCTGTGGGAATGAGGCCCCATTGACGTTGGAGAACCACGAGTCGCTTCCGTCTTCCATCACCAGAATCAATGATGTATCATTAGACCTTCATGGTCTTGTATACAATTCTTGTAATTGCTTGGTAATCTGTAACAAGGACGTGTCCACCAATAACGGTAATCCTGGGCTGGTGATGACACGAGGGGTTAATTTCTGGGATTTCGTGTCCTGGCCCCGGCATAAACCCAAGTGACCGAGCTCTGTCTCGCGGACCAGCTCCCGTGCACGTCACCTCCAGAGGTCCTTGGTGTCTCGTCCTCTCATGGTACCATCGTGAGCGGGCAAGTAAGGGCGCGACTCAAGCTGTATGACTGCAATCTTGGTGCTTCGCCGCCACGGGCACCGTGCGCCGGGTAGCTCTTCCACATATCATATTCAGTGATCTACAAGTTTTATGTAGGATTTTATGACTAACCATGTGAATGACTGTAACACCCCTGTGTAATAAGCACTGTGACATAATGATAATCATGCCAAGTCATACCCATTTGCAATGCTAGATCACAGTGGTTAAACACTTCATTTCAAATTCTTCTCTGAAATAAATTCAAATTCAAAATGAAAATAAAAGTTGTTCCAAAGTGGAAACTAAAATGTTCATCATCTTGCAAATATTCCATAACATTTACTTGTTAAGGAACACAACACCACCATCAACTTGAAATGGGCCAGAACAAATTAAACAGAGCCAAAGCAGCAAGTTAAATGCCTTTTTCATTTTTAGAAAAATCCAAATGATCTCCAAAAATGTCCAAACTTTTTGTGGCAGTGCTGGATATTGCAATGTAATCATGTGACCTAGTTTCACACTTTTACTAATTCATTTGGTGGCTAGAAATAATGCAAAACTGCTGCTGTTTGTTTAAAACCAAAAAGAAAAAGGAAAGAGGCACTGTGCACTGGGCCTAAGTGCACAGTGCCCCAGCCCAGCCCACCAGGGCCTCTGCTTACCTGCTCCCCTCCCCGTGTCGTCGTCGCCATGGTCGGGCGTGCGCGCTCCGGCGAGTAGCCGACACCGCGACGCCCGTGGCCAGGCGAGGGGGATAAGGTTGGCCCCCTTGGCCATACCTCCATCCTCGTCCACTCGTCCCCTCTTCTGCCTCTCCCTCGCTCGCCTCGCTCTTCCCCCACCCTCGTCCGTCGCCGCCATGGTCGAACCTTGCTAGAACTCGCGGCCACAGTCACCCCCGTGCCTCGCCGCCACGTCCACGGGCTCCGCCTCGCTTCTCCACGCCGTCAGGTGTCGCTCGTTGGAGCCGGGACCCCCTGCAATGACCGCCTCCTCTTCGTCTTCGTCCTCGGGCAGTGGGGATCGCCGCCGTCGATTCGCCACCGTCCGGTCCTCCCCGAGCTCGCCGACCCGCCATCGTGACCACTGTGAGCCCGCGGCCCTTCCCCCTAGCCCCGTACTCTCTTTCTCGCCGTAGTCGTCGCCCTCGTCGATCCCGAGCTCCGGCCACCGCCTAACTCGCCGCCGACGCCTCCTCCGTTCACCCCCGCCCCTGCCGCTTGCTCCATTGGATGCGCCGCATCGCCAGCTACCATTAGCCGCAAACCGCGTTCGATTCGGTACCCTGTAGCGCCCGCGCGGTGGACTCCCGCCGTCGGTTTGGTCGTCGCCGGCGCAACTCCGGCGAGGCCGATGTGGCTACGTCATTAAGGGCCCTAATCACCAGTTTAATTAACCCTGTCTCTATGACAGGCGGGCCCCAGGCTTTTAATTAGAAAATGTTTTAGTTAAAATAATTAAACACTGTGTCACTTACATGTGGGGCCCGCGACACTATTTGTTTGGATAAGATGTGCATAGTCAGCTGCTGACTGGACCCCTGGACCCACCTGTCATTCTAATGGGCTGGCACACTCTGAGTGTAAAAAGAATTATGTCACTGTTTTGGATAATTCGAATTAAACAAAACCAGAAATTCCAGGAAATAATTAAATCTTTAGAAAATCATAGAAAATAAACCGTAGCTCGGATGGAAAAACTTTATACAGGAAAGTTGCTCAGAACGACGAGACGAAGCCGGATACGCAGTCCGTTCGTCCACCACACGTTCCGAACTATCCGAACATGGAACCGATCCCCTCCGGTCATCTGTCTAACAAATGTCCGAAACCAGGAAAACGTTCCCGGATGGATTCCCCCTTCCTCGGTGACATGCAACCTTACGTTAGGACACACCCATCACTGTTTATTGTCATGTCGTACTTTGTGTAGCACTTGTTTGCTTTATATTTATACTGTTTCCTCCCCCTCTTCTCTCTCGATAGAGCCCGGTGCCGACGCAGCTCCGGTGATTGGCTACATTACTGTCGACCTTGCCTTTGCCGCCGAGCAACCAGGCAAGCCCCCCCTTTGATCATCCCGATATCGCCTATTCTATTATCTCATGCTTGCATTAGATTTTGCTACTGTAATTGATTGCTCCTATTCTGCTGCATAGCCTGTTTATTGTAACCTGTTTTGTTACCTACCTGGATATCCTAGACTGTATAGTATAGGCTGGGTAGAGACCCATCAGTGACCCCACTTACCCCGACTGCCCCGCTGGAGTATCAGAAGACCCGATCAACGGGATCGAAGACCAGGACCCGGCACCGCACCTCACTTCCTCCTTAGTTGCTCGACACTACTGGGTTACTATCGAGTGCCGAGGGTGATACCTCGTTAGCACTTCTGATGATAACCTTGTAGGGTAGTTAATCGGTCGTGGTAAGCGAGGGTGATTCCTCCTACACCACCCCCGATAACGACGAAGTCGTGCAACACTTCTAGTGTGGACCTCGAGGGTGATGCCTCTTACGTCCATCTTGATGTTACATCAGGTGGGAGTCCAACGAGGGTGATGCCTCGGATTCCCCTTGATACGGTGACCACACGGATGCCTTACATTATTGTTGATACTGATACTTGAGAAGGCGGGTCGACCCTGAGGGGTACCTGCGGATGATGGATAGTTACCCGTGAGTTATTCCACGAGGCGCGGCCGGGCATTCTTAGCCCTTGCAGCAAGTCCTCGAGACGGGGCGACGGGGTCACATCTTTCGTGAGTCTCTGCTCGTTTCCGCAAGCCCCTAGTCCTAACGATTTGGATATTAATCTGAGCCGGCCTCTGGTCGGATAGCACTAACCATCACGTGGGCATAGTATGGGCGTTCTGCATCGTAACATCAGCCGAAAGCTCTGTCAGACGTCCAGTTCAGCATGGCGGCACGGTCGGATCGCGCCGAGGCGCTGGTATCCACCCTGCGCGCAACGAGCCGGAGTGCACAGGGCGATGGCCCAAGACCCCTGAGCACTTAGGAGGTAGACCGACGGGGACCTCTCTGCTGAGCTGTAGGTAGGGTTGCGGTGTGTCGTTTGGCCGAGGCCAGGCATGACTCAGGAAAGTGTGTCCGGCCAGAGTTAAGCGAGCGTGGTGGGTAAGTTGGTGCACCCCTGCAGGGAAGAAACTTCTATCGATAGCCGGTCCTACGGTAAAGGACACTCAGAGTTGTATCCCGATCGGTACAGCTAGAATTGAGATGATACTTGGATATGTGGCTCCGGGATCGCTTTCTCACAGGGAGACGAGGAAGGATCTCTGAGCGAGACTGTTGCTTGTTATTACCACTTCTATATTATACTATGCTATTATGTACTCTTCTAATGCTGCAAGACGCTCGAAGATGCTGGAAGGTGATTGAAGATGCTAGTCTTCGATAGGACTAGGCTTTCCTCTCTATTCTAGCATTTCTGCAGCCCAGTCCACATATACAACCTTCCTTTGATAATGATGCATATGTAGTGTAGATCCTTGCTTGCTGAGTACTTCAGAGTACTCACGGTTGCTTTGCTTTCTTTTTCTCCCCCTATCAGTTTGTCGAGAACAGTTGACGGAGCCCCTGAGATAGCTGCACCATCGACTACTACTACTACCCCGAGGTTGACTTCTTCTACGAGTTGGCTGACGACCAGGAGTAGGTTCGGAGGGTCCTAGGCAGGAGGCCTACACCTTTCGATCGTAGTGTTTTATTTTTGCCCTGCATTTTTAAAGGACTTTCTGTTTTCTTTTATATCTGTACTCAGATATCTGATGCTTCCGCTGACGTTTGTATGCCATCGAGCTATGTATTCGAGCCCTCGAGGCCCTGGCTTGTAATATAAAGCTTGTATGATTTTATTTATGTTTTAGAGTTGTGTTGTGATATCTTCAAGTGAGTCCTTAGGCTTGATCGTGTGCATTTGCGTGTATGATTAGTGCATGATTAAGCCGGGGATGTCACAGGTTGGTATCAGAGCCGACTGCCTCTAGGGATTCCCCTTTCCAACTCCTTGGCCGAAGTTGAGTCTAGTGGTCCAAAACTGTTTTACTAACTTGGTTGTGTGGCTTACGGGCCCACGTCGCCAATTGGGTGGTATTAGGATCTTTTACTCCTCGACCTTTACTCTGGGACTCGGCTCTCTCTTCTATTCGGGTTAAATGAATTTTACTAACGCCGACACTTAGGATCTCGTAAATCCCGTCTACCCGGAGAGCTGGATATCTGTGCGATTTCCCTGTCTTTGATCTGATTAGTCTGATAATCATTTTCCTTTCCATTGTTTTGTTTAACCTTTCCCTCCGAGATCGGTTAAACTTCTCCTTGTCATTTGACAATCATGAGTTTCCTCTGTTTCAGATGGATCGTTTGTTTCCACCTCACCCTGCGACGCAGCTACCAGCTGTTCGAGCAGGGATACATCCAGAGTACATCATTTATCCACTGGGGCAGATGTCAATCCATTATAATACCCCAGTACTTGCTCCTCCAGATTCTCGCAAAGATTTTGTGATCTATTGTGACGCGTCCCGTGAAGGATTAGGCTGTGTCCTAATGCAGGAGCGAAAAGTGATTGCCTATGGCTCTCAACAATTGCGTCCACATGAAGAGAATTATCCGGTACATGATCTAGAACTAGCTGCCGTCATCTATGCACTGCAATTGTGGCGACATTACCTCCTCGGTAATTGTTGCGAGATCTACACAGATCATAAAAGTCTGAAGTACTTGTTCACTCAACCATCTCTGAACCTCCGTCAGCAAAGATGGATGGAGACCATTGCTGACTTTGATTTGGGTATTTCTTATACCCCTGGCAAGGCTAATGTAATGGCTGATGCGTTGAGCCGCAAATCCTATTGCTGTGAACTTGAAGTTCAGCTAGAGCAACCACTCCTGTATGAAGAGCTTCGAAAGCTAAATATCAAGATAGTTCCTCAAGGATACCTATCAACCTTGGTTGTTGAACCAGACCTTGAGAAGGCTGTTAAGAGTGCACAAGCTAAAGATGCTGAAGTTGGTTTGATGAAGAAAGATCTTCACCTGGAAAAGTACAGGGATTTCACGCTGTCTGAAGATGGAACCTTGTATTTCAGAGACCGTATTGTAGTACCTCGCTTCGAGCTTATGACTGACAAAGTCATGAAGGAGGCACATGATACCCCACTGTCTATTCATCCGGGTAGCACCAAGATGTATCGTGATCTTCGACAAAGGTACTGGTGGTCTAGAATGAAGCAGGATATTGCTCGTTATGTTGCTGAATGTGATGTTTGCCGTCGCGTTAAAGCAGAACATCAGAAGCCTGCTGGAATTCTGCAACCGCTCCCTATTCCCTTGTGGAAGTGGGATAAAGTGCAGATGGATTTCATTACTGGTCTTCCCAAGTCTCAGAAAGGTCATGATGCTATTCTTGTCGTCGTCGACCAACTTTCTAAAGTTGCACATTTTCTGCCTGTCAAGGAGACGATCACTGCTAGTCAGTTAGCAGAATTATACATCTCCAGAATTGTTTCACTCCACGGTATTCCGAAAGAGATCAGTTCGGACCGTGGCGGCCTTTTCACTTCCAAGTTTTGGGAAAGTTTCCAACAAGCTATGGGAACTCATATCACCTGGAGTTCAGCATATCATCCTCAATCCCAAGGCCAAGTCGAACGAGTAAATCAAGTACTTGAAGACATGCTGCGAGCTTGTGTTATTTCTTTCGGTAAGAAGTGGGAAGAATCTCTCCTGTATGCCGAGTTCTCTTATAACAACAGCTATCAAGCCAGCTTGAAAATGGCCCCCTTCAAAGTTCTATATGGACGTAAGTGTCGAACCCCTCTGAATTGGTCAGAAACTGGGGAACGACCGCTCGTGGGTCCGGATATTATCCAACACGCTGAAGAGCAAGTCCGCATAGTCCGAGAAAATCTCAAGGCGGCTCAGGACCGCCAGAAGAGCAACTATGATCGCAAACGATGGGGTTTGACTTATCAACCTGGCGATCATGCTTATCTGCGTGTCACTCCCCTGAAGGGCACTCATCGTTTTGGAATCAAGGGCAAGTTAGCTCCCCGCTATATTGATCCTTTTTGCATAGTTGCAAGACGTGGACAGGTGGCATATAAATTGGAGTTGCCGCCGCAATTCTCTCATATCCACGATGTCTTCCACGTATCACAGCTTCATAAATGCTTTAAGGAGTCTCCGCACAGAGCAGTGGATCACGAGATGCTCGAATTGCAAGATGATCTATCTTATAAAGAGCATCCGATCCGCATCCTCGACGAAGCTAAACGTCGAACCCGTCAGAAGGTCACCAAATTCCTGAAAGTGCAGTGGTCAAATCATACCGAAGATGAATCCACTTGGGAACGCGAGGATCATCTTCGCAAGGAATACCCCGACCTCTTTCCTTCTACCTCCTGAATTCTCGGGACAAGAATTTCTTTTAGAGGAGGAGAATTGTAACACCCCTGTGTAATAAGCACTGTGACATAATGATAATCATGCCAAGTCATACCCATTTGCAATGCTAGATCACAGTGGTTAAACACTTCATTTCAAATTCTTCTCTGAAATAAATTCAAATTCAAAATGAAAATAAAAGTTGTTCCAAAGTGGAAACTAAAATGTTCATCATCTTGCAAATATTCCATAACATTTACTTGTTAAGGAACACAACATCATCATCAACTTGAAATGGGCCAGAACAAATTAAACAGAGCCAAAGCAGCAAGTTAAATGCCTTTTTCATTTTTAGAAAAATCCAAATGATCTCCAAAAATGTCCAAACTTTTTGTGGCAGTGCTGGATATTGCAATGTAATCATGTGACCTAGTTTCACACTTTTACTAATTCATTTGGTGGCTAGAAATAATGCAAAACTGCTGCTGTTTGTTTAAAACCGAAAAGAAAAAGGAAAGAGGCACTATGCACTGGGCCTAAGTGCACAGTGCCCCGGCCCAGCCCACCAGGGCCTCTGCTTACCTGCTCCCCTCCCCGTGTCGTCGTCGCCGTGGTCGCGCGCGCGCGCTCCGGCGAGGAGCCGACACCGCGACGCCCGTGGCCAGGCGAGGGGGATAAGGTTGGCCCCCTCGGCCTTACCTCCATCCTCGTCCACTCGTCCCCTCTTCTGCCTCTCCCTCGCTCGCCTCGCTCTTCCCCCACCCTCGTCCGTCGCCGCCATGGTCGAACCTTGCTAGAACTCGCGGCCACAGTCACCCCCGTGCCTCGCCGCCACGTCCACGGGCTCCGCCTCGCTTCTCCACGCCGTCAGGTGTCGCTCGTTGGAGCCGGGACCCCCTGCAATGACCGCCTCCTCTTCGTCTTCGTCCTCGGGCAGTGGGGATCGCCGCCATCGATTCGCCACCGTCCGGTCCTCCCCGAGCTCGCCGACCCGCCCATCATGACCACTGTGAGCCCGCGCCCCTTCCCCCTAGCCCCGTACTCTCTTTCTCGCCGTAGTCGTCGCCCTCATCGATCCCGAGCTCTGGCCACCGCCTAACTCGCCGCCGACGCCTCCTCCGTTCACCCCCGCCCCTGCCGCTTGCTCCATTGGATGCGCCGCATCGCCAGCTACCCTTAGCCGCAAACCGCGTTCGATTCGGTACCCTGTAGCGCCCGCGCGGTGGACTCCCGCCGTCGGTTTGGTCGTCGCCGGCGCAACTCCGGCGAGGCCGACGTGGCTACGTCATTAAGGGCCCTAATCACCGGTTTAATTAACCCTGTCTCTATGACAGGCGGGCCCCGGGCTTTTAATTAGAAAATGTTTTAGTTAAAATAATTAAACACTGTGTCACTTACATGTGGGGCCCGCGACACTATTTGTTTGGATAAGATGTGCACAGTCAGCTGCTGACTGGACCCCCGGACCCACCTGTCATTCTAATGGGCTGGCACACTTTGAGTGTAAAAAGAATTCTGTCACTGTTTTGGATAATTCGAATTAAACAAAACTAGAAATTCCAGGAAATAATTAAATCTTTAGAAAATCATAGAAAATAAACCGTAGCTCGGATGGAAAAACTTTATACATGAAAGTTGCTCAGAACAACGAGACAAAGCCGGATACGCAGTCCGTTCGTCCGCCACACGTTCCGAACTATCCGAACATGGAACCGATCCCCTCCGGTCATCTGTCTAACAAATGTCCGAAACCGGGAAAACGTTCCCGGATGGATTCCCCCTTCCTCGGTGACATGCAACCTTACGTTAGGACACACCCGTCACTGTTTATTGTCATGTCGTACTTTGTGTAGCACTTGTTTGCTTTATATTTATACTGTTTCCTCCCCCTCTTCTCTCTCGATAGAGCCCGGTGTAGACGCAGCTCCGGTGATTGGCTACATTACTGTCGACCTTGCCTTTGCCGCCGAGCAACCAGGCAAGCCCCCCCTTTGATCATCCCGATATCGCCTATTCTATTATCTCATGCTTGCATTAGATTTTGCTACTGTAATTGATTGCTCCTATTCTGCTGCATAGCCTGTTTATTGTAACCTGTTTTGTTACCTACCTGGATATCCTAGACTGTATAGTATAGGCTGGGTAGAGACCCATCAGTGACCCCACTTACCCCGACTGCCCCGCTGGAGTATCAGAAGACCCGATCAACGGGATCGAAGACCAGGACCCGGCACCGCACCTCACTTCCTCCTTAGTTGCTCGACACTACTGGGTTACTATCGAGTGCCGAGGGTGATACCTCGTTAGCACTTCTGATGATAACCTTGTAGGGTAGTTAATCGGTCGTGGTAAGCGAGGGTGATTCCTCCTACACCACCCCCGATAACGACGAAGTCGTGCAACACCTCTAGTTTGGACCTCGAGGGTGATGCCTCTTACGTCCATCTTGATGTTACATCAGGTGGGAGTCCAACGAGGGTGATGCCTCGGATTCCCCTTGATACGGTGACCACACGGATGCCTTACATTATTGTTGATACTGATACTTGAGAAGGCGGGTCGACCCTGAGGGGTACCCGCGGATGATGGATAGTTACCCGTGAGTTATTCCACGAGGCGCGGCCGGGCATTCTTAGCCCTTGCAGCAAGTCCTCGAGACGGGGCGACGGGGTCACATCTTTCGTGAGTCTCTGCTCGTTTCCGCAAGCCCCTAGTCCTAACGATTTGGATATTAATCTGAGCCGGCCTCTGGTCGGATAGCACTAACCATCACGTGGGCATAGTATGGGCGTTATGCATCGTAACATCAGCCGAAAGCTCTGTCAGACGTCCAGTTCAGCATGGCGGCACGGTCGGATCGCGCCGATGCGCTGGTATCCACCCTGCGCGCAACGAGCCGGAGTGCGCAGGGCGATGGCCCAAGACCCCTGAGCACTTAGGAGGTAGACCGACGGGGACCTCTCTGCTGAGCTGTAGGTAGGGTTGCGGTGTGTCGTTTGGCCGAGGCCGGGCATTACCCAGGAAAGTGTGTCCGGCCGGAGTTAATCGAGCGTGGTGGGTAAGTTGGTGCACCCCTGCAGGGAAGAAACTTCTATCGATAGCCGGTCCTATGGTAAAGGACACTCAGAGTTGTATCCTGATCGGTACAGCTAGAATTGAGATGATACTTGGATATGTGGCTCCGGGATCGCTTTCTCGCAGGGAGATGAGGAAGGATCTCTGAGCGAGACTATTGCTTGTTATTACCACTTCTATATTATACTATGCTATTCTGTACTCTTCTAATGCTGCAAGACGCTCGAAGATGCTGGAAGGTGATTGAAGATGCTAGTCTTCGATAGGACTAGTCTTTCCTCTCTATTCTAGCATTTCTGCAGCCCAGTCCACATATACAGCCTTCCTTTGATAATGATGCATATGTAGTGTAGATCCTTGCTTGCTGAGTACTTCAGAGTACTCACGGTTGCTTTGCTTTCTTTTTCTCCCCCTATCAGTTTGTCGAGAACAGTTGACGGAGCCCCTGAGACAGCTGCACCGTCGACTACTACTACTACCCCGAGGTTGACCTCTTCTACGAGTTGGCTGACGACAAGGAGTAGGTTCGGAGGGTCCTAGGCAGGAGGCCTACGCCTTTCGATCGTAGTGTTTTATTTTTGCCGCGCCTTTTTAAAGGACTTTCTGTTTTCTTTTATATCTGTACTCAGATATCTGATGCTTCCGCTGACGCTTGTATGCCATCGAGCTATGTATTCGAGCCCTCGAGGCCCTGGCTTGTAATATAAAGCTTGTATGATTTTATTTATGTTTTAGAGTTGTGTTGTGATATCTTCAAGTGAGTCCTTAGGCTTGATCGTGTGCATTTGCGTGTATGACTAGTGCACGATTAAGCCGGGGGCGTCACAATGACCAATTCCTGTCAACTCTCTAAATAGATATAAGTGAAGCAGGAGAGTTTAATTCTTTCTACAAAACATATGCCCACGCTCTAACAAATATAAGTGAAGCAAAAGAGCATTCTACAAATGGCGGTTTTTTATGTGTAGAGAAACAGGCAATCCAAACTTCAAATGATATAAATGAAGCACATGAATCATTCTATAAAGCCATACTCAAAAGATATAAGTGAAGTGCAAAGAGCATTCTATAAATCAACCAAGGACTATGTCATACCAGCATGGTGCATTTATTAAAAGAAAAATAAAAAGGCACACGACGCTCCAAGATTTACGCATATCATGTGACGAATAATAATATAGCTCCAAGTAAAATTACCGATGATCGTTAGAAGAAAGAGGGGATGCCTTCCGGGGCATCCCCAAGCTTAGTTGCTTGGGAGTCCTTGAATATTACCTTGGGGTGCCTCGGGCATCCCCAAGCTTAGGCTCTTGCCACTCCTTATTCCTTCATCCATCGTGATCTCACAACTTGAAAACTTCAATCACACAAAACTTAACAAAAACCCTCGTGAGACCCGTTAGTATAATAAAACAAATCACCACTTTAAGTACTATTGAAAACTCACTCATATTTTATTTTTGCATTGTAGCTGCTGTATTATAACTTTTCCATGGCTTATACCTGTTGGGAAACGTAGCAATTTCAAAAAAATTCCTACGCTCACGGAAGATCTATCTAGGAGATGCATAGCAACGAGAGGGGAAGCGTATGTCCACGTACCCTCGTAGACCGAAAGCGAAAGTGTTCGCTTAACGCGGTTGATGTAGTCGAACGTCTTCGCGATCCAACCGATCAAGCACCGAACGTACGGCACCTCCGAGTTCAGCACACGTTCAGCTCGATGACGTCCCTCGAGCTCTTGATCCAGTTGAGGACGAGGGAGAGTTTCTTCAGCACGATGGCATGGCGACGGTGATGATGAAGTTACTGGCGCAGGGCTTCGCCTAAGCACTACGACGATATGACCGAGGTGTGTAACTGTGGAGGGGGCACCGCACATGGCTAAGACAAATCTTGGTGTGTTTTGGGGTGCCCCCTGCCCCCGTATATAAAGGAGGAGAGGAGGAGGCCGGCCACCAAAGGGGGTGCGCCATGGGGGGGGGAGTCCTACTAGGACTCTACTCCTAGTAGGATTTGCCCCCACCCCCCACTTTTCCTTTTTCCGGAGGTGGAAATAGGGAAGGAGAGGGAGAGGGAGAAGGAAAGGGGGCGCCACCCCCTTCCCTAGTCCAATTCGGCCTCTTTCCTTGTGGGGGGCGCACCAGCCCCTTGTGGCCTGGTTAGCCTCCCTCCTATGGCCCATATGGCCCATATCTTCCACCGGGGGGTTCCGGTAACCCCTCCGGTACTCCGGTATGTACCCGATACACTCTGGAACCCTTCCGGTGTCCGAATACTACCTTCCAATATATCAATCTTTACCTCTCGGCCATTTCGAGACTCCTCGTCATGTCCGTGATCTCATCCGGGACTCCGAACAATCTTCGGTCACCAAAACACATAACTCATAATACAAATCGTCATCAAACGTTAAGCGTGCGGACCCTACGGGTTTGAGAACTATGTAGACATGACCGAGACACATCTCTGGTTAATAACCAATAGCGGAACCTGGATGCTCATATTGGCTCCTACATATTCTACGAAGATCTTTATCGGTCAAACCGCATAACAACATACGTCATTCCCTTTGTCATCGGTATGTTACTTGCCCGAGATTCGATCGTCGGTATCATCATACCTAGTTCAATATCATTACCGACAAGGTTCTTTACTCGTTCCGTAATGCATCATCCCGTAACTAACTCATTAGTCACATTGCTTGCAAGGCTTATAGTAATGTGCATTACCGAGAGGGCCCAGAGATACCTCTCCGATACACGGAGTGACAAATCCTAATCTCGATCTATGCCAACCCAACAAACACCTTCGGAGACACCTGTAGAGCATCTTTATAATCACCCAGTTACGTTGTGACATTTGATAGCACACAAGGTGTTCCTCCGGTATTCGGGAGTTGCATAATCTCATAGTCAGAGGAATATGTATAAGTCATGAAGAAAGCAATAGCAATAAAACTTAACGATCATTATGCTAAGCTAACGGATGGGTCTTATCCATCACATCATTCTCTAATGATGTGATCCCATTCATCAAATGACAACACATGTCTATGGTGAGGAAACTTTAACCATCTTTGATGAATGAGCTAGTTAAGTAGAGGCATACTAGGGACAATCTATTTTGTCTATGTATTCACACATGTACTAAGTTTCCGGTTAATACAATTCTAGCATGAATAATAAACATTTATCATGATATAAGGAAATATAAATAACAACTTTATTATTGCCTCTAGGGCATATTTCCTTCAGTCTCCCACTTGCACTAGAGTCATTAATCTAGTTCACATCGCCATGTGATTAACACGAATAGTTCACATCACCATGTGATTAACACCCATAGTTCACATCGCCATGTGACCAACACCCAAAGGGTTTACTAGAGTCAGTAATCTAGTTCACATCGCCATGTGATTAACACCCAAAGAGTACTTAGGTATGATCATGTTTTGCTTGTGAGAGAAGTTTAGTCAACGGGTCTGTCACATTCAGATCCGTATGTATATTTGCAAATTCCTATGTCTACAATGCTCTGCATGGAGCTACTCTAGCCAATTTGCTCCCATATTCAATATGTATCCAGATTGAGACTTAGAGTCATCTGGATTAGTGTCAAAGCTTGCATCGATGTAACCCTTTACGATGAACTCTTTATCACCTCCATTACCGAGAAACATTTCCTTAGTCCTCTAAGGATAATTTTGACCGCTGTCTAGTGATCTACTCCTGGATCACTATTGGTACCTCCCTGCCAGAGTTATGGCAAGGTACAAAATAGGTTTGGTACACAGCATGGCATACTTTATAGAACCTATGACTGAGGCATAGGGAATGACTTTCATTCTCTCTCTATCTTCTGTCGTGGTCGGGATTTGAGTATTACTCAACTTCACACCTTGCAACACAGGCAAGAACCCTTTCTTTGACTGATCCATTTTGAACTTCTTCAAAATCTTGTCAAGGTATGTGCTTTGTGAAAGTCCTATTAAGCGTCTCGATCTATCCCTATAGATCTTGATGCTCAATACTTAAGCAGCTTCACTGAGGTCTTTTTATTGAAAAATTCTTATTCAAGTATCCTTTTATGCTATCCAGAAATTCTATATCATTTCCAATCAGCAATATGTCATCCACATATAATATCAGAAATGCTACAGAGCTCCCACTCACTTTCTTGTAAATACAGGCTTCACCGTAAGTCTGTATAAAACCATATGCTTTGATCACCTTATCAAAGCGTATATTCCAACTCTGAGATGCTTGCACCAGTCCATAGATGGATCGCTGGAGCTTGTACACTTTGTTAGCACCTTTAGGATCGACAAAACCTTCTGCTTGCATCATATACAACTCTTCTTTAATAAATCCATTAAGGAATGCAGTTTTGACATCCATTTGCCAGATTTCATAAAATGCGGCAATTGCTAACATGATTCGGACAGACTTAAGCATCGATACGAGTGAGAAAATCTCATCACAGTCAACACCTTGAACTTGTCGAAAACCTTTTATGACAATTCGAGCTTTGTAGATAGTAACACTACCATCAGCGTCCGTCTTCCTCTTGAAGATCCATTTATTTTAATGGCTTGCTGATCATCGAGCAAGTCCATCAAAGTCCATACTTTGTTCTTATATATGGATCCCATCTCAGATTTCATGGCCTCAAGCCATTTCGCGGAATCTGGGCTCATCATCACTTCCTCATAGTTCGTAGGTTCGTCATGGTCTAGTAACATGACTTCCAGAACAGGATTACCGTACCACTCTGGTGCGGAACGTACTCTGGTTGACCTACGAGGTTCGGTAGTAACTTGATCTGAAGTTTCATGATCATCATCATTAGCTTCCTCACTAATTGGTGTAGGCATCATGGGAACTGTTTTTTGTGATGAGTTATTCTTCAATTCGAGAGAAGGTACAATTACCTCATCAAGTTCTACTTTCCTCCCACTCACTTCTTTCGAGAGAAACTCCTTCTCTAGAAAGGATCCATTCTTCGCAACAAAGATCTTGCCTTCGGATCTGTGATAGAAGGTGTACCCAACAGTTTCTTTTGAGTATCCCACGAGGACGCACTTCTCTGATTTGGGTTCGAGCTTATCAGGATGAAGCTTTTTCACATAAGCATCGCAACCCCAAACTTTAAGAAACGACAGCTTAGGTTTCTTGCCAAACCACAGTTCATACGGTGTCGTCTCAACGGATTTAGATGGTGCGCTATTTAACATGAATGCAGCTGTCTCTAATGCATAACCCCAAAATGATAGTGGTAAATCGGTAAGAGACATCATAGATCACACCATATCTAAGAAAGTACGGTTACGACGTTCGGACACACCATTACGCTGTGGTGTTCCAGGTGGCGTGAGTTGCGAAACTATTCTACATTGTTTTAAATGAAGACCAAACTCGTAACTCAAATATTCGCCTCCACGATCAGATCGTAGAAACTTTATTTTCTTGTTACGATGATTTTCCACGTCACTCTGAAATTCTTTGAACTTTTCAAATGTTTCAGACTTGTGTTTCATTAAGTAGATATACCTATATCTGCTCAAATCATCTGTGAAGGTCAGAAAATAACGATACCCGCCGCGAGCCTCAACACTCATCGGACCGCATACATCAGTATGTATTATTTCCAATAAGTCAGTAGCTCGCTCCATTGTTCCGGAGAACGGAGTCTTAGTCATCTTGCCCATGAGGCATGGTTCGCAAGCATCAAATGATTCATAATCAAGTGATTCCAAAAGTCCATCTGCATGGAGTTTCTTCATGTGCTTTACACCAATATGACCTAAACGGCAGTGCCACAAATATGTTGCACTATCATTATCAACTTTGCATCTTTTGGCATCAATATTATGAATATGTGTATCACTACGATCGAGATTCAATAAACCATTTATATTGAGTGTATGACCATAGAAGGCTTTATTCATATAAACAGAACAACAATTATTCTCTAACTTAAATGAATAACCGTATCGCAATAAACATGATCCAATCATATTCATGCTCAACGCAAACACCAAATAACATTTATTTAGGTCCAACACTAATCCCGAAGGTAGAGGGAGTGTGCGATGGTGATCTTATCAACCTTGGAATCACTTCCAACACTCATTGTCACCTCATCATTAACTAGTCTCTGTTCATTTTGCAACTCCTGTTTTGAGTTACTAATGTTAGCAACTGAACCGGTATCAAATACCCAGGGGCTACTATGAACACTAGCAAAATACACATCAATAACATGTATATCAAATATACCTTTGTTCACTTTGCCATCCTTCTTATCCGCCAAATATTTGGGGCAATTCCGCTTCCAATGACCATTTCCTTTGCAGTAGAAGCACTCAGTTTCAGGCTTAGGTCCATCTTTGGGCTTCTTCATGGGAGAGACAGCTTGTTTGCCATTCTTCTTGAAGTTCCCTTTCTTTCCCTCGCCCTTTTTCTTGAAACTAGTGGTCTTGTCAACCATCAACACTTGATGCTATTTCTTTGATTTCTACCTTCGCTGATTTCAGCATCGCGAAGAGCTTGGGAATCGTTTTCATCATCCCTTGCATATTATAGTTTATCATGAAGTTCTAGTAACTTGGTGATAGTGACTAGAGAACTCTGTCAATCACTATCTTATCTGGAAGATTAACTCCCACTTGATTCAAGCGGTTGTAGTACCCAGACATTCTGAGCATATGCTCATTGGTTGAGCTATTCTCCTCCATCTTGTAGGCAAAGTACTTGTCAGAGGTCTCATACCTCTCGACATGGGCATGAGTCTGAAATACCAATTTCATCTCTTTGGAACATCTCATATGCTCCGTGGTGTTCAAAATGTTTTTGAAGTCCCGGTACTAAGCCGTAAAGCATGGTGCACTAAACTATCAAGTAGTCATCATATCGAGCTTGCCAAACATTCATAACATCTGCATCTGCTCCTGCAATAGGTCTATCACCTAGCGGTGCATCAAGGACATAATTCTTCTGTGCAGCAACGAGGATATTCCTCAGATCACGGACCTAGTCCGCATCATTGCTACTATCATCTTTCAACTTAGTTTTTCTCTAGGAACATATTTAAAATAAAACAGGGGAGCTATACGCGAGCTATTGATCTACAACATAATTTGCAAATACTACCAGGACTAAGTTTATGATAAATTAAAGTTCAATTAATCAAATTACTTAAGAACTCCCACTTAGATAGACATCCCTCGAGTCATCTAAATGATCACGTGATCCAAATCAACTAAACCATGTTCGATCATCATGTGAGATGGAGTAGTTTTCCATGGTGAACATCTCTATGTTGATCATATCTACTATATGATTCACGTTCGACCTTTCGGTCTCCAGTGTTCCGAGGCCATGTCTGTACATGCTAGGCTCGTCAAGTTTAACCCGAGTATTCCGCATGTGCAAAACTGTCTTGCACCCGTTGTATGTGAACGTAGAGCCTATCACACCCGATCATCACGTGGTGTCTCAACACGAAGAACTTTCGCAACGGTGCATACTCAGGGAGAACACTTATACCTTGAAATTTAGTGAGAGATCATCTTATAATGCTACCGCCATACTAAGTAAAATAAGATGCATAAAAGATAAACATCACATGCAATCAAAATATGTGACATGATATGGCCATCATCATCTTGTGCCTTTGATCTCCATCTCCAAAGCACCGTCATGATCTCCGTCGTCACCGGCTTGACACCTTGATCTCCATCGTAGCATCGTTGTCGTCTTGCCAACTATTGCTTCTACGACTATCGCTACCGCATAGTGATAAAGTAAAGCAATTACATGGCGATTGCATTTCATACAATAAAGCGACAACCATAAGGCTCCTGCCAGTTGCCGGTAACTTTTACAAAACATGATCATCTCATACAATAGCGTATATCACATCATGTCTTGACCATATCACATCACAGCATGCCCTGCAAAAACAAGTTAGACGTCCTCTACTTTGTTGTTGCAAGTTTTACGTGGCTGCTACGGGCTTTTAGCAAGAACCGTTCTTACCTACGCATCAAAACCACAACGATTTTTCGTCAAGTGTGTTGTTTTAACCTTCAACAAGGACCGGCCGTAGTCAAACTCGATTCAACTAAAGTTGGAGAAATAGACACCCGCTAGCCACCTTTGTGCAAAGCACGTCGGTAGAACCAGTCTCATGAATGTGGTCATGTAATGTCGGTCCGGGCCGCTTCATCCAACAATACCGCCGAATCAAAGTAAGATGTTGGTGGTAAGCAGTATGACTATTATCGCCCACAAGTCTTTGTGTTCTACTCGTGCATATCATCTACGCATAGACCTGGCTCAGATGCCACTGTTGGGAAACGTAGCAATTTCAAAAAAAATCCTACGCTCACGCAAGATCTATCTAGGAGATGCATAGCAACGAGAGGGGAAGAGTATGTCCACGTACCCTCGTAGACCGAAAGCGGAAGCGTTAGCTTAACGTGGTTGATGTAGTCGAACGTCTTCGTGATCCAACCGATCAAGCACCGAACGTACGGCACCTCCGAGTTCAGCACACGTTCTGCTCGATGACATCCCTCGAGCTCTTGATCCAGCTGAGGACGAGGGAGAGTTCCGTCAGCATGACGGCGTGGCGACGGTGATGATGAAGTTACCGGCGCAGGGCTTCGCCTAAGCACTATGACGATATGACCGAGGTGTGTAACTATGGAGGGGGCACCGCACACGGCTAAGACAAATCTTGGTGTGTTATGGGGTGCCCCCTGCCCCCGTATATAAAGGAGAATAGGAGGAGGCCGGCCACCAAAGGGGGCGCGCCATGGGGGGAGTCCTACTAGGACTCTACTCCTAGTATGATTCGCCCCCCCCCCCCCACTTTTCCTTTCTCCGGAGGTGGAAATAAGGAAGGAGAGGGGGAGGGAGAAGGAAAGGGGGGCGCCACCCCCTTCCCTAGTCCAATTCGGCCTCCTCCCTTGTGGGGGGCGCACCAGCCCCTTGTGGCCTGGTTAGCCTCCCTCCTATGGCCCATATGGCCCATATCTTCCACCGGGGTGTTCCGGTAACCCCTCCGGTACTCCGGTATGTACCCGATACACTCCGGAACCCTTCCGGTGTCCGAATACTACCTTCCAATATATCAATCTTTACCTCTCGACCATTTCAAGACTCCTCGTCATATCCGTGATCTCATCCGGGACTCCAAACAATCTTCGGTCACCAAAACACATAACTCATAATACAAACCATCATCGAACGTTAAGCGTGCGGACCCTACGGGTTCAAGAACTATGTAGACATGACCGGGACACATCTCTGGTTAATAACCAATAGTGGAGCCTGGATGCTCATGTTGGCTCCTACATATTCTACGAAGATCTTTATCGGTTTAACCGCATAACAACATACGTCATTCCCTTTGTCATCGGTATGTTACTTTCCTGAGATTTGATCGTCGGTATCATCATACCTAGTTCAATCTCGTTACCGGCAAGTCTCTTTACTTGTTCCGTAATGCATCATCCCGTAACTAACTCATTAGTCACATTGCTTGCAAGGCTTATAGTAATGTGCATTACCGAGAGGGCCCAGAGATACCTCTCCGATACACGGAGTGACAAATCCTAATCTCGATCTATGCCAACCCAACAAACACCTTCGGAGACACCTGTAGAGCATCTTTATAATCACCCAGTTACGTTGTGACATTTGATAGCACACAAGGTGTTCCTCCGGTATTCGGGAGTTGCATAATCTCATAGTCAGAGGAATATGTATAAGTCATGAAGAAAGCAATAGCAATAAAACTTAACGATCATTATGCTAAGCTAACGGATGGGTCTTATCCATCACATCATTCGCTAATGATGTGATCCCATTCATCAAATGACAACACATGTCTATGGTCAGGAAACTTTAACCATCTTTGATGAATGAGCTAGTTAAGTAGAGGCATACTAGGGACACTCTGTTTTGTCTATGTATTCACACATGTACTAAGTTTCCGGTTAATACAATTCTAGCATGAATAATAAACATTTATCATGATATAAGGAAATATAAATAACAACTTTATGATTGCCTCTAGGGTATATTTCCTTCAATACCACCGATAAAATTGATAGTTTCATCAAAACGAGCAAAACAATGCATCAACAACAGAATCTGTCAAAAACAGGACAATCTGTAGCAATCTGAACATCTACCATACTTATGTAACTCCAAGAATTCTGAAAAATTAGGAAAAAATTAAAAAATTGTACAGAAGTACTGTTCAAAAAGTTTCAGAAGCATTTTACTTTCCACTAAAAAATGTAAAATCACGCACTACAGCCAAAGTTTCTGTTTTTGCACCGCAGAAACCAAACAAGCAATCTAATCATCCTAAAGGCAAATCTTGGCACATTATTTTTTATAATACAATGGATTTATACAAGGGGATAATTATTTTTGTTGAAAAGTTTCTGTAATTAAGATTCACAAAGTTTCCATGGGCATGAACAAAGTTCAAGGCATGCTCCCACTTTAACAATGCTCGTCTCTCTCACTTCCACTTTTCTTTTTGAAAAGGTTTTAGGTTCCCCTCTTTATTTTTTTGTTTTTAAACTTTATAAAAGCACTCAACAGAAATAAATGACTCTCTAAAACTTCTGGGTTGTCTCCCTGGCAGCGCTTTCTTTAAAGCCATTAAGCTAGGCATATAGTACTCAAGTAATGGATCCACCCGGATCCCAAGGTATATCAAAGCCAATTTTAATTAACAATGATTTGTATTTTAGTATTGAGCACAAAGCAACATATATCATGCAACAACAAAGTCTAACTCTCTTCCTATGCATTGGCATGTCATAAAAGAATAATTCACGCACACAAAGTAAAGGCCAATGCATAGTATAAACAGTTTCTTGCAATTTTATCGTATTAAAAACATGGAGAGGCGGAGATGTAGTTCCTCTGTCATAATAATTGCAAGTAGGAGCAGCAAGCACATGCATATTATATTTATCAAAATCATCATGTGCAATAGTAGAACGCAACCCATCAATATAGTCCTTAATAAGCGCAAACTTCTCCGATAAAGTGTAGTTGGGAAAATTCAAAAGGATAATAGGACTATCATGCGTAGGTGCAATAGCAACAATTTCATTCTTAACATAAGGAACTATAGCAAGTTCACCTCCATAAGCATAATTCATATTGGCATCATGGCCACAAGCATAGCAAGCATCAAGTTCATCAAAAAGGGATATTTCAAACGAATCAAAGGGATCATAGCAATCATCCTTCGGTAAGCACGAAGGAAAATTAAACAATGTATGAGTTGAAGAGTTACTCTCATTAGAAGGTGGGCACGGGTAGCTAATCCGCTCTTCCTCTGTTTGTTCTTCGCTCTCCTCATCATCTTTTTTATCTAATGAGCTCACAGTGTCATCAATTTCTTCTTCCATAGTTTCCTGCAAAATATTAGTCTCTTCTTGGACAGTGGAGACTTTCTCAATAAATGCATCAATATCGGCATTGTATTCATAATTCTCATAGCAATATTTAAGTATAGCAAAATTTTCAGGTCTGTAAACAGCATCATCAAGATTTTCACACTTTTCAAACAAAGATTCAATTTCATAAGCACCCTTAAAAGCAACGAATTCTTCTATTCGTTCCACATCATAGTAATCATATATACCATTAGCATAAGAAGCCAAGGTTTTATTATCATTAAATTTACATGAAAAGGGAAGGTGTGGAGCCTTCATCCTAGAGCAACAAGTATAATCATATCTCAAGCATAGTTCCCGAGCATACCAATGCAACATATGAATTTGATCCCATAACAGTTTCCCTTTTTGACTCAAGCGATAATCCCTAAAGTATTCACGTTGATCCAACGTGTCTCCCATTATATAATTGAATGGGGTTTTCTCAGGATTATTAAAGTAGTGCATAATATCTTTCACATAATGAGCATCGAGGGTTTTAGGAGGTTCCCCATCTCCATGAGTAGCAAGTACACCTAATTTTTTTGGTATTTCGTGTTCCATATCCATAACTAAAGATAGAGAACAACTTAGAACAGAAAATAAAATCTACTTAGTGATAAAGCAAACAAGCACACACGAGAATATTCACCCCACGCTATTGCTCCCCGGCAACGGCGCCAGAAAAAGGTCTTGATAACCCACAAGTATAGGGGATCAGTTGTAGCCTTTCCCGATAAATAAGAGTGTCGAACCCAACGAGGAGCTAAAGGTAGGATTTGTATTCCCTTCAAGTTCTATCGACCACCGATACAACTCTACGCGCACTTAACGTTCACTTTACCTAAAACAAGTATGAAACTAGAAGTACTTTGTAGGTGTGATAGGATAGGTTTGCAAGATAATAAAGAGCACGTAAATAAAAACTAGGGGCTGTCTAGATAAAGAAACAATAAGTTAGTTTTAGTAGAGAGCTTTTTGTCACGAGAAAGTTATTTGTCCCTAGGCAATCGATAACTAGACCGGTAATCATTATTGCAATTTTATATGAGGGAGAGGCATAAGCTAACATACTTTCTCTTTTTGGATCATATGCACTTATGATTGGAACTCTAGCAAGCATCTGCAACTACTAAAGATCATTAAGGTAAAACCCAACCATAGCATTGAAGTATCAAGTCCTCTTTATTCCCATACGCAAACAACCTACTTACTCGGGTCTTGTGACGCCCCCGGCTCAATCGTGCACTAATCATACACGCAAATGCACACGATCAAGCCTAAGGACTCACGGGAAGATATCACAACACAACTCTAAAACATAAATAAAGTCATACAAGCTTTATATTACAAGCCAGGGGCCTCGAGGGCTCGAATACATAAGCTTGCGTACAAGCGTCAGCGGAAGCATCAGATATCTGAGTACAGATATGAAACAGAAACAGAAAAGCCTTTAGAAAGGCGGGGCAAAAGAAAACACTACGATCGAAAGGCGCAGGCCTCCTGCCTGGGACCCTCCGAACCTACTCCTGGTCGATGGCAAGCTCGTAGTAGTATCCATCCTCTGGGTAGTAGTAGTAATCGATCGACGGGGCATCTGTCTCAAGGGGCTCCGTCATCTTGGTCACGTCAAACTGATATGGGGAAAAAAGGAAAACAAAGCAACCGTGAGTACTCAGAAGTACTCAGCAAGCAAGGATCTACACTACATATGCAACATTTTCAAAGGGAAGACTGTATATGTGGACTGGGCTGCAGAAATGCCAGAATAGAGAGGAGGCTTAGTCCTATCGAAGACTAGCATCTTCAGAGGTCTTGCAGCATTAGAAGAGTGTAGATAGTACCATACAAGGTAGCAGTATCATTAAGTCTCAACCTCACCAAGAGATCCTTTCTCGACGCCCTGCGAGAAAGCAATCCCAGAGCCATACAGTCATCAACCTCGTCCTGAGATCCCTTCTCGACTCCCTGCGAGAAGCAATCCCAGAGCCATAGTATCCAAGTATCCAGTTCTAAATTGTATCAATCAGGATACAACTCCGAGTGTCCTTTACCGTAGGACCGGCTATCGATAGAAGTTTTCTTCCCTGCAGGGGTGCACCAACTTACCCAACACGCTCGATTAACTCCGGTCGGACACACTTTCCTGGGTCATGCCTGGCCTTGGCCAAACGACACACCGCATCCCTACCTAAAGCTCAGCAGAGAGGTCCCCGCCGGTCTACATCATAAGCACTCAGGGGTCTTGGGCCATCGCCCTGTGCACTCCGGGTCGTTGTGTGCAGGGTGGATACCAGCACCGCCTCGGAGGTCGGTACGATCCGACCATGCCACAATGCTGAACTAGACGTCTGACAGAACTTTCGGCTGATGCCACGATGCAGAACGCCCATACTATGCCCACGTGATGGTTAGTGCTATCAGGCCAGAGGCCTGCTCGGATCAAATATCCAAATCGTTAGTACCTTGGGCTTGCGGTAACGAGCAGAGACTCACGAAAGATGTGACCCCATCGCCCCGTCTCGAGGACTTGCGGCAAGGGCCAAGAATGCCCGGCCGCGCCTCGTATTCTCACTCGGGCACCATACAGGCACCCGTCTTCACAACACTCGCCTCTCAGGCGCACGCGGGTACCCCTCAGGGTCGACCCGCCTATCCAAGTAACAGTGTAAAGTCCAAGTATCCGTGTGTCCATAACATCAGGGGAATCCGAGGTATCACCCTAATTGAATTCCCACTTGATGTATCCGTCAAGGTGAACTCAGAGGAATCACCCTCACTGGGTTCACACTTGATGTGTTGCACAACAGCGTCGTTACCAGAAGTAGTGAAGGAGGAATCACCCTCGATGACCACGACCGAATAGCTACTCTACAGAGTTAACATCAGAAGTGCTACACGAGGTATCACCCTCAGCACTCGGTGGTAACGCTGCAGTGTCGTTACAACTAAGGGGGTGAGGTGCGGTGCCGGGGCCTGGTCTTCAATCCCGTTGGTCGGGTCTTCTGATAATCCAGCGGGGCAGTCGGGATAAGTGGGGTCACTGATAGGTCTCTACCCAGCCTATACTAAACAGTTTAGGATATGCAGTTAATTATCAACAGCAGGTTACAATGAACAGGCTATGCATCAGAATAGGTAAAGCAGTAACAGCAGCAATTCTAATGCAAGCATGAGAAAATAGAATAGGCGATATCGAGATGATCAAAGGGTGGGCTTGCCTGGTTGCTCGGCGGCAAGGGCAAGGTTGTCAATGGTGTCTTCGGGCTCCGGAGCTGCTTCGGCCTCGGGGACGACGTCGGTGTCGGCGGCTACCGAGAGAGAAGAGGGGGAGGAAACAGTATAAATACACAGCGAACAAGTGCAGCACAAAGCATAACATGGCAATACGCGGTGACGAAGGTGATCTAACGCAGTGCCGGGTGATACTGGCGAAGGTGGGATTCATCCGGGAATGTTTTCCCGGTTCCGGACATTTGTCAGATAGATGACCGGAGGGGAACAGTTCCATGTCCGGATAGTTAGAGACATGTGGAGGACGAACGGACCGCGTATTCGGATTCATCTCGTCGTTCTGAGCAACTTTCATGTACAAAGTTTTTTCATCGCAGTTACGGTTTATTTAATATGATTTTATAAAGATTTAAACAATTTCTGGAATTTATTTAATCATTTAAACTAGAATTATCCGAAACAGTGATTGCTGACGTCAGCATGACGTCAGGATCAGTGGGTCCCACCTGTCATAGGCTGTTGGCTAATTAGTGGTTAACTAATTAATTAATACTTAATTAAACTAATTAACTAAATTAGATTAACCTAATCAGGATTAATTAACTTAATTAATTAACTAATTAATTGTTTTTATTTTTATTTTTATTTTATTATTTTCCTTTCCTTTTCTTTTTTTTTGGGGGGCTGGGCCCCGCGTGTAAGTGGCCCAGGGGGGGCTGGGCCCATACGTCAGTGGCCCACAGGCCACCGCGGGCACGCGGGCGCGCGGGCGTCAGGCGCCAAGCGGGCGCTCGCCCAGCAGGGGCGGCGAGGCCACGGCCAAGGCGCGGCCGGCCGGTCGGCCGGCGCTGGCCCGGTCGGGGCAAGGCGACGGCGGCGAAGAGGGACACAGGGAAGGGGCGGTGGCCGCGAGGGCGAGCAGCAGCGCGCGGGCAGCTGCAGGCGGCAGCGAGGCGAGCGGCGAGCGGGACCAGCACGGCGTGGGAGGCGCAAGGCAGGCGAGGCCGGGGCACGGGCGCGCGCGGGGTTGGTCGGGCACGGCGAGCGCTAGGCGGAGCAGGAGGGCGCGAGGGAGCACGGGCGGGCGCGGTCGGCGCGCGGCGAGCGCGAGCGCAAGCGCGCGTGCGCAGAGGGGAGGAGAGGAGAGGGGCGGCGGCTCACAAGCGAAGAAGAGGCGAGGGGCGGCGAGGCGTGATGGAGTCGTTGGGGGGGGAGTCGGGGACGGGCGCCGGCGATGTGCGGCGTGGCGGCGGGCGGCGACGAGGGAGCTCCTCCCTCCCGATCCGATCTAGATCGGGCTGGGGGGAAGTGGGGATCGAGGTGGGGGTGGGCTAGGTCAGGGGGGGAGTGGGGGGTTATGGGGATGGGGTGGGCCGGCCTGGGGGTCCAGCTGGGCCATGGCCCATTTGGGGGGGTCCTTTTTCTTTTACTTTGTTTTTCTTTTTCTTTATTCATTTCTTTTATTTATTCTCAATTCTCTGTTTTGTAAATAGTTAGGCCTCAAATTGAATTTTGTAAAACATGGCACTTGTTCCATTAAATGCTAGGCACTATCTACCACTGCCAAAAATTGGTTTGGAGACAATTGGAATTCACACAAATTTTATAATAAATAAGATGTATTAAACTTTGCTGTTTTGATAATGTTAGAGCCACCTAATTAATTTAGTATATGCTAAATATAATTTTAGAATAGCCTCTATAATATTTGCTATTTATCGAACATTTTAGTTTCTATGTTGGACAACTTTTATTTTCCACTTAAATTTTAATTTGAATTTTCAGTTAGGAGCTGAATGCACAATGGATGCAGATGATGATTAGGCACTGATAATCATGATGACATGGCAGTATCAAAAGGGTGATTACTGTGACTAACCACTGGGGGTGTTACAAATCTCCTCCACTAATAAGAATTCTCGTCCCGAGAATTAAGAGGTGGAGCAAGGGGAAAAGACTAGGTTACGAAATTCTAACGATTCTTCTCGGTCTTGGTTGCTCGTCTTGAAGAGGTCGACCCACTACGTTGATGTCTTCATTCCTTTGTTTCAGGTCCTCATGATGAAGTCGGCATCCTTTCTTCGGGAACTCCATCGTACTTATGAATAGGAAAGGGGCAACTCGGCAACGATAGAAGGCTATAAGGGGTAATCATCGGGGGTTATCCCATGAATGAACACATGGGTATCTCTCGAGTCGGTCAAATGAAACACATCAAGAGCCAAACAAGAAGGTACAGTAAGAAGTTTTAAGTAAATAGACAATCGCCCGATGTCTGAAACAAAGTGTGAAAGTGGTCTAGAGTAACGAGAATAAGTACTGCGTCTGATACCAGAATAGATCACTAGATGGGTGGCTCGTGATGTACTTACGAAGCCAAGCGCGAGAAACAATTTTGGAAAACAGGGATGTACAGGAGAGTCAGGTTTCGATCCTGTGGAACTGTGGGTTATGGGCCCACCATGAGGGTTAAAAGTAGAAAAAGCGATGACAGCTTGCATGGTCATGATAGCAAGGCACGTCAAAGAAGAGACTGTCAGTTACGTCAGGAACAACTTCGGTAACAAGGGCGAGGGATGAAGAGAACCATTTTCCTGCTCGTTGAACGAGGCGGACCAATAGGCAAAGTTCTCGTCCATCGGTGGTTACCGGAATGTCATTAACAATAGTAACAGGTTCTCACTGACAAGGTTGTTCATCGAAGTGTTTTATAAGCAGGGAATTATTTCTGCTTATATCATATAGATCAAAAGAAAGGTTAAACAAAACAATGGAAAGGAAAATGTGATCATCAGATTAAACAGAACAATGGAAAAGAAAATGTGTCTAAACACATATTCCAGGGGTATACCCTTCGCAAGGACAAGCAGAGCATGATATCCATGGCAGGATAGAAAATAGAAAACGCTTTAGGTAAGGGGAGATAAATTCCATGACATTACCCATACAATGGTGTTTGGATAATTGAAAAAGAAAATTTAGCATTTATACTTCAAATGTCCTTATTGAAAATCGGAGTACCACAGACAGGCTTCGAGATAGTATAGACATGGTCATCAAGTAAAGGTCAGTCTTTGGATACACAAAGGATCCATCGGAACAACTTATAAAATAATTCATACAATTTCAGCCAGGAAAAGATGAGGATAGGGAAATCAGCAACAATTCATTGAGGGGGCAAGGATAATATTTCTCACCATGAATTCTATTGATATCCTGGAAGAGCTCGGAATGTTGATGATGATTACGACACAATTGTCGAGAGATTTCATGAAGATGTAATTGGTCGGTGATGACATCAAGTCAAAGGAATGATGAAGCGAAAGGTTATTGGAACCACGGTTACGACACAAACTTGAAGTCAAGCTTGTTGTTCGAGGTGAAATGATAAGATGAGGAAGATCGACGTAAGATTAGTTCACCGTCAAAATTTTGTGCTCTGGGAAGAAGGACCAGGTAGCACTGTTAAAATTAGCTCGATAATATGTAGCCGATCAGGCTAGGGATGGCATGATGGAGTAGTAAACTTCCCAGCAACAAGTACTAGGAGTACTAAATCACAGAGCAGAATCGATTCATTGTTCGGTGGTCTCGGTTGACAACAACCCAGAACCCGTGGAGTGACTATGACAGGGAAAAGCTATCACTCCATCGGAGAATCCATAGGACGTAGTACAATAGGATGATATCCTCAAGACGGTAGGGGGGTAATACGTGAAGGTAGACCAAGATCGAGGTTGGGCAGGTGAAATGATCTGCAGAAGACAAGTATTTCAACTTGTCCCGGAAATGGAATCGAGGAGAAATATGGTCGGAACCACGATTGCAAAGGATCAATTCACCGGTACAAGATGAATTAGTACCAAGGAAACAATTCTTTTTACGAGCAGCTTCCATGATAAGTTCTACATCGGGTCCATGGGCATGAACACAAAGGTTCAAGGTCGACTCCCACTTCTTCAATGCATAACCTTTCATTTACTCCTCGTTTTTGAAGAAATTGTAGCGCGGAAGATTTATCTGGCGAAGTACTAGAAGAGTATGACTCGCATAACTTTCGAGTTCACACGGATTAGGGAAAACATAGGTTCAACCCATTGGGGCATCTTAGGAACATATACCATGAAGTTCAGGAGTAAATAACTCAAGCTCGAGAGCAGAGCAAGGTTGACAAAGCAGAGAATACAATTTACCAAAGGCAATATGTATCAGGGGAAGAGCGCACAAGATTTTGAATATGAAGGACACTGCCGAATAATAATCCAGCAAAGGATTCAGCGGTCCTCAATGGATGTAATGCGAGTATCCGTACTCAATCAGAAGAAGGAAAGAATGCAAAGGCATCAGATTATAGAAACAGCTGAATAATTTGACGTTCAAGTTGAAGGGAACTGGGTGGACAATCAATTGCAACATGATTAGCCGAGATCCAACTCATGTCCAGAATGAAGTCTGAGCAAGAAGGTCAAATTTCAGGGTTTGACTGATGATTGCGAGCATTCGTAGCAGATTGAATCAAGGACTCAAAATGGTAACGACAAGAGGCGTCAACGGAGATTACTAGACATATGGAATTAACCATAATGTCAGCAGGTAAGAATTTCCAGAGCAACATGCTACAGAGGATTTTCGGAAGATCGAATAGCACTTCGAAGAATTTTTGCGAGACACATGAACAACTGGGATGAACAGATCCTCGATAAATGTGGGGAATTAACCGTAAGGTTTTTCATTCGGAAAAGAACTGCAAGGCAGTAAACTCAAAGGATTATCGGGGCAACGGAGAATATTTCGAGGTATCTTGTAACAACAAGAGCGACGAGGAATGATCGTGTGAATGACAAGTGTAAGTAGTCATTTACAGGGATACATCGGTGGTAGGAATTACAAAGGCGATGAGCACAAAGGGCTTGGGATAACATCGATGGGAATTGTCAGAATCTTCCGATGAAGCAGGTGATCTTCTGGTATGAGGGCTCTCCGGGAGAAGTAGTTACGAGAACCTAGAGTCAGAGTTAGTAAAATCTTTTAACCTGAATAGAAGAGAGATCAGAGTCCCAGAGTATAGGTCGAGGAGTAAAAGATCCTAATACCACCCAATTGGCGACGTGGGCCCGTAAGCCACACAGCCAAGTTAGTAAAACAGTTTTGAACCACTAGACTCAACTTCGGCCAAGGAGTTGGAAAGGGGGATTCCTATAGGCAGTCGGCTCTGATACCAACTTGTGACGCCCCCAGCTCAATCGTGCACTAATCATACACGCAAATGCACACGATCAAGCCTAAGGACTCACGGGAAGATATCACAACACAACTCTAAAACATAAATAAAGTCATACAAGCTTTATATTACAAGCCAGGGGCCTCGAGGGCTCGAATACATAAGCTTGCGTACAAGCGTTAGCGGAAGCATCAGATATCTGAGTACAGATATGAAACAGAAACAGAAAAGCCTTTAGAAAGGCGGGGCAAAAGAAAACACTACGATCGAAAGGCGCAGGCCTCCTGCATGGGACCCTCCGAACCTACTCCTGGTCGACGGCAAGCTCGTAGTAGTATCCATCCTCTGGGTAGTAGTAGTAGTAATCGATCGACGGGGCATCTGTCTCAAAGGGCTCCGTCATCTTGGTCACGTCAAACTGATATGGGGAGAAAAGGAAAACAAAGCAACCGTGAGTACTCAGAAGTACTCAGCAAGCAAGGATCTACACTACATATGCAACATTTTCAAAGGGAAGGCTGTATATGTGGACTGGGCTGCAGAAATGCGAGAATAGAGAGGAGCCTTAGTCCTATCGAAGACTAGCATCTTCAGAGGTCTTGCAGCATTAGAAGAGTGTAGACAGTACCATATAAGGTAGCAGTATCATTAAGTCTCAACCTCACCCAGAGATCCTTTCTCGACGCCCTGCGAGAAAGCAATCCCAGAGCCATACAGTCATTAACCTCGTCCTGAGATCCCTTCTCGACTCCCTGCGAGAAGCAATCCCAGAGCCATAGTATCCAAGTATCCAGTTCTAAATTGTATCAATCAGGATACAACTCCGAGTGTCCTTTACCGTAGGACCGGCTATCGATAGAAGTTTTCTTCCCTACAGGGGTGCACCAACTTACCCAACACGCTCGATTAACTCCGGCCGGACACACTTTCCTGGGTCATGCCCGGCCTCGGCCAAACGACACACCGCAGCCCTACCTAAAGCTCAGCAGAGAGGTCCCCGCCGGTCTACATCCTAAGCACTCAGGGGTCTTGGTCCATCGCCCTGTGCACTCCGGGTCGTTGTGTGCAGGGTGGATACCAACACCGCCTCGGAGGGTCGGTACGATCAGACCGTGCCATAATGCTGAACTAGACGTCTGACAGAACTTTCGGCTGATGCCACGATGCAGAACGCCCATACTATGCCCACGTGATGGTTAGTGCTATCAGGCCAGAGGCCTCCTCGGATCAAATATCCAAATCGTTAGTACCTTGGGCTTGCGGTAACGAGCAGAGACTCACGAAAGATGTGACCCCATCGCCCCGTCTCGAGGACTTGCGGCAAGGGCCAAGAATGCCCGGCCGCGCCTCGTATTCTCACTCGGGCACCATACAGGCACCCGTCTTCACAACACTCACCTCTCATGCGCACGCGGGTACCCCTCAGGGTCGACCTGCCTATCCAAGTAACAGTGTAAAGTCCAAGTATCCGTGTGTTCATAACATCAGGGGAATCCGAGGTATCACCCTCATTGAATTCCCACTCGATGTATCCGTCAAGGTGAACTCGGAGGAATCACCCTCACTGGGTTCACACTTGATGTGTTGCACAATAGCGTCGTTACCGGAAGTGGTGAAGGAGGAATCACCCTCGATGACCACGACCGAATAGCTACTCTACAGAGTTAACATCAGAAGTGCTACACGAGGTATCACCCTCAGCACTCGGTGGTAACGCTGCAGTGTCGTTACAACTAAGGGGGTGAGGTGCGGTGCCGGGGCCTGGTCTTCAATCCCGTTGGTCGGGTCTTCTGATAATCCAGCGGGGCAGTCGGGATAAGTGGGGTCACTGATAGGTCTCTACCCAGCCTATACTAAACAGTTTAGGATATGCAGTTAATTATCAACAGCAGGTTACAATGAACAGGCTATGCATCAGAATAGGTAAAGCAGTAACAGCAGCAATTCTAATGCAAGCATGAGAAAATAGAATAGGCGATATCGAGATGATCAAAGGGTGGGCTTGCCTGGTTGCTCGGCGGCAAGGGCAAGGTTGTCAATGGTGTCTTCGGGCTCCGGAGCTGCTTCGGCCTCGGGGACGACGTCGGTGTCGGCGGCTACCGAGAGAGAAGAGGGGGAGGAAACAGTATAAATACACAGCGAACAAGTGCAGCACAAAGCATAACATGGCAATACGCGGTGACGGAGGTGATCTAACGCAGTGCCGGGTGATACTGGCGAAGGTGGGATTCATCTGGGAATGTTTTCCCGATTCCGGACATTTGTCAGACAGATGACCGGAGGGGAACGTTTCCATGTCCGGATAGTTAGAGACATGTGGCGAACAAACGGACAGCGTATTCGGATTCGTCTCGTCGTTCTGAGCAACTTTCATGTACAAAGTTTTTTCATCGGAGTTACGGTTTATTTAATATGATTTTATAAAGATTTAAACAATTTCTGGAATTTATTTAATCATTTAAACTAGAATTATCCGAAACAGTGATTGCTGACGTCAGCATGACGTCAGGATCAGTGGGTCCCACCTGTCATAGGCTGTTGGCTAATTAGTGGTTAACTAATTAATTAATACTTAATTAAACTAATTAACTAAATTAGATTAACCTAATCAGGATTAATTAACTTAATTAATTAACTAATTAATTGTTTTTATTTTTATTTTATTATTTTCCTTTTCTTTTCTTTTTTTTTGGGGGGCTGGTCCCCGCGTGTAAGTGGCCCGGGGGGGCCGGGCCCATACGTCAGTGGCCCACAGGCCACTGCAGGCACGCGGGCGCGCGGGCGTCAGGCGCCGAGCGGGCGCTCGCCCAGCAGGGGCGGCGAGGCCACGGCCAAGGCGCGGCCGACCGGTCGGCCGGCGCTAGCTCGGTCGGGGCAAGGCGACGGCGGCGAACGGGGACGCAGGGAAGGGGCGGTGGCCGCGAGGGCGAGCAGCAGCGCGCGGGCAGCTGCAGGCGGCAGCGAGGCGAGCGGTGAGCAGGACCAGCGCGGCGTGGGAGGCGCGAGGCAGGCGAGGCCGGGACACGGGCGCGGCGAGCGCTAGGCGGAGCAGGAGGGCGCGAGGGAACACGGGCGGGCGCGGTCGGCGCGCGGCGAGCGCGAGCGCGCGTGCGCAGAGGGGAGGAGAGGAGAGGGGCGGCGGCTCACAAGCGAAGAAGAGGCGAGGGGCGGCGAGGCGTGATGGAGCCGTTGGGGGGGTCGAGGACGGGCGCCGGCGACGTGCGGCGTGGCGGCGGGCGGCGACGAGGGAGCTCCTCCCTCCCGATCCGATCTGGATCGGGCTGGGGGGAAGTGGGGATCGAGGTGGGGGTGGGCTAGGTCACGGGGGTGGGAGTGGGGGGTTATGGGGATGGGGTGGGCTGGCCTGGGGGTCCAGCTGGGCCACGGCCCAGTTAGGGGGGTCCTTTTTCTTTTACTTTGTTTTTCTTTTTCTTTATTCATTTCTTTTATTTATTCTCAAGTCTGTGTTTTGTAAATAGTTATGCCTCAAATTGAATTTTGTAAAACATGGCACTTGTTCCATTAAATGCTAGGCACTATCTACCAGTGCCAAAAATTGGTTTGGAGACAATTGAAATTCACACAAATTTTATAATAAATAAGATGTATTAAACTTTGCTGTTTTGATAATGTTAGAGCCACCTAATTAATTTAGTATATGCTGAATATAATTTTAAAATAGCCTCTGTAATATTTGCTATTTATCGAACATTTTAGTTTCTATGTTGGACAACTTTTATTTTCCACTTAAATTTTAATTTGAATTTTCAGTTAGGAGCTGAATGCACAATGGATGCAGATGATGATTAGGCACTGATAATCATGATGACATGGCAGTATCAAAAAGGTGATTACTATGGCTAACCACTGGGGGTGTTACAGGTCTGTACTTCTGTCACTCACGCCACCCACCATAAGTGAATCATAAACGTATTGCAAACCCTACAGCAGGGATCCCTCACGCTTGCGCGACACGGAGAGCACCATAGGACAGCACCAAAAATAAAACATGCAACTCAAACCAATCACGATCATCAATCAATCAATAGGACAAAACGGATCTACTCAAACATCATAGGATAGCCATACATCATTGGGAAATAATATATAGCGTTGAGCACCATGTTTAAGTAGAGATTACAGTGGGGAGAAGAGGTGCTACACCGCTGCATAGAGGGGGAGAGAGTTGGTGATGACGGCGGCGAAGTTGTTGGTGTAGATCGCTGTCTCAATGATGGCCCCGGCGGCGTTCCGGTGCCACCGGGAGAGAGGGGGGAGAGCCCCCTCCTTCTTCTTCTTCCTTGACCTTCCCCCTAGATGGGAGAAGGGTTTCCCCTCTGTTCCATGGCCTCCATGGTGGCGAAGGGGCAAGAACCCCTTCGAGATTGGATCTCTCTCTCTCTCTGTTTCCTTCTGTTTCTGCGCTCCCTGTTTCTGGCCTTTCACTATTTCTTAAATTCCCGGATATCCGTAACTCCGATTGGGCTGAAATTTTAACACGATTTTTATCCGGATATTAGCTTTCTTGCGGTGGAGGAAGGGCACCAACCGCCTTATGGGGTGGCTACAAGGGTCCAGGGCGCGCCCCCGTCCTTGTGGCCCCCTCGGGCATCGTCTCGCGTTGATTCTTTTTCCCAAAAATCACATATATTCCAAAAAAAATCTCCGTAAGTTTTTATCCCGTTTGGACTCCGTTTGATATGGATTTTCTGTGAAACAAAAAACATGCAACAAACAGGAACTGGCACTGGGCACTGGATCAATATGTTAGTCCCAAAAATAGTATAAAAAGTTGCCAAAAGTATGTAAAAGTTGTATAATATTGGCATGGAACAATCAAAACTTATAGATACGACGGAGACGTATCAGCATCCCCAAGCTTAATTCCTGCTCGTCCTTGAGTAGGTAAATGATAAAAATGATAATTTTTGATGTGGAATGCTACCTAGCATAATCTTGATCATATAATCTAATCATGGCATGAATATTAAGACATGAGTGATTCAAAGCAATAGTCTATCACTTGACATTAAGACAATAATACTTCAAGCATACTAATAAAGCAATCATGTCTTCTCAAAATAACATGGCCAAAGAAAGTTATCCCTACAAAATCATATAGTCTGGCTATGCTCCATCTTCACCACACAAAATATTCAAATCATGCAAAACCCCGATGACAAGGCAAGCAATTGTTTCATACTTTTGATGTTCTCAAACCTTTTCAACTTTCACGCAATACATGAGCGTGAGCCATGGACATAGCACTATAGGTGGAATAGAATATGATGGTGGGGGTTGTGTGGAGAAGACAAAAAGGAAGAAAGTCTCACATCGACGCGGCTAATCAACGAGCTATGGAGATGCCCATCAATTGATGTCAATGTGAGGAGTAGGGATTGCCATGCAACGGATGCACTAGATCTATAAGTGTATGAAAGCTCACAAATGAAACTAAGTGGGTGTGCATCCAACTTGCTTGCTCATGAAGACCTAGGGCAATTTGAGGAAGCCCATCGTTGGAATATACAAGCCAAGTTCTATAATGAAAAATTCCCACTAGTATATGAAAGTGATAACCCAAGAGACTCTCTATATGAAGAACATAGTGCTACTTTGAAGCACAAGTGTGGAAAAAGGATACTAACATTGCCACTTCTCTCTTTTCTCTCATTTTTTTTTGTTTTCTCTTTTTTTCTCTCTCTTTTTTTGAGTGACTTCTTTGGCCTCTTTTATTTTTCCTCACATGGGGCAATGCTCTAATAATGATGATCATCACACTTTTATTTACTTACAACTCGATATCTAGAACAAAGTATGACTCTATATGAATGCCTCTGGCAGTGTACCAGGATGTGCAATGATCTAGCATAGCAAAAGATATCAAAAAAATGGACAAGCCATGAAAATATCATGCTAGCTATCTTACGATCATGCAAAGCAATATGACAATGAATGTTCAAGTCATGTATATGATGATGATGGAAGTTGCATGGCAATATATCTCAGAATGGGTATGGAAATGCCATGATAGGTAGGTATGGTGGTTGTTTTGAGGAAGATATAAGGAGGCTTATGCGTGACAGAGCGTATCATATCACGGGGTTTGGATGCACCGGCGAAGTTTGCACCGACTCTCGAGGTGAGAAAGGGCAATGCACGGTACCGAAGAGGCTAGCAATGATGGAAGGGTGAGAGTGCGTATAATCCATGGACTCAACATTAGTCATAAAGAACTCACGTACTTATTGCAAAAATCTATTAGTCATTGAAACAAAGTAATACATGCATGCTCCTAGGGGGATAGATTGGTAGGAAAAGACCATCGCTCATCCCCAACCGCCACTCATAAGGAAGACAATCAATACCTCATGCTCCAACTTCGTTACATAACGGTTCACCATACGTGCATGCTACGGGAATCACAAACTTCAACACAAGTATTTATACAATCCACAATTACCCACTAGCATGACTCTAATATCACCATCTTTATATCGCAAAACTATTGCAAGGAATCAAACATATCATATTCAGTGATCTGCAAGTTTTATGTAGGATTTTATGACTAACCATGTGAATGACCAATTCCTGTCAACTCTCTAAATAGATATAAGTGAAGCAGGAGAGTTTAATTATTTCTACAAAAGATATGCCCACGCTCTAACAAATATAAGTGAAGCAAAAGAACATTCTACAAATGGCGGTTTTTTATGTGTAGAGAAACAGGCAATCCAAACTTCAAATGATATAAGTGAAGCACATGAAGCATTCTATAAAGCCATACTCAAAAGATATAAGTGAAGTGCAAAAAGCATTCTATAAATCAACCAAGGACTATCTCATACCAGAATGGTGCATTTATTAAAAGAAAAATAAAAGGCACACGACGCTCCAAGATTTACGCATATCATGTGACGAATAAAAATATAGCTCCAAGTAAAATTACCGATGATCGTTAGAAGAAAGAGGGGATGCCTTCCGGGGCATCCCCAAGCTTAGTTGCTTGGGAGCCCTTGAATATTACCTTGGGTTGCCTTGGTCATCCCCAAGCTTAGGCTCTTGCCACTCCTTATTCCTTCATCCATCGTGATCTCACCCAAAACTTGAAAACTTCAATCACACAAAACTTAACAAAAACCCTCGTGAGATCCGTTAGTATAATAAAACAAATCACCACTTTAAGTACTATTGAAAACTCATTCATATTTTATTTTTGCATTGTATCTACTGTATTATAACTTTTCTATGGCTTATACCACCAATAAAATTGATAGTTTCATCAAAACGAGCAAAACAATGCATCAAAAACAGAATCTGTCAAAAACAGGACAATCTGTAGCAATCTGAACATCTACCATACTTCTGTAACTCCAAAAATTCTGAAAAATTAGGAAAAAAATAAAAAATTTGTACAGAAGTACTGTTCAGAAAGTTTCAGAAGTGATTGACTTTCCAGTAAAAAATGTAAAATCACGCACTATAGCCAAAGTTTATGTTTTTGCACCGCACAAACCAAACAAGCAATCTAATCATCCTAAAGGCAAATCTTGGCACATTATTTTTCATAATACAATGGATTTATACAATGGGATAATTATTTTTTTGAAAAGTTTCTGTAATTAAGATTCACAAAGTTTCCATGGGCATGAACAAAGTTCAAGGCATGCTCCCACTTTAACAATGCTCGTCTCTCTCACTTCCACTTTTCTTTTTGCAAAGGTTTTAGGTTACCCTCTTTATTTTTTTTATTTTTAAACTTTATAAAAGAACTCAACAGAAATAAATGACTCTCTAAAACTTCCGGGTTGTCTCCCTGGCAGCGCTATCTTTAAAGCCATTAAGCTAGGCATATAGTACTCAAGTAATGGATCCACCCGGATCCCAAGGTATATCAAAGCCAATTTTAATTAACAATGATTTGTATTTTAGTAGTGAGAACGAAGCAACATATATCATGCAACAACGAAGTCTAACTCTCTTCCTATGCATTGGCATGTCATAAAAGAATAATTCACGCACACAAAGTAAAGGCCAATGCATAATATAAACAGTTTCATGCAATTTTATCGACTTGAAAACATGGAGAGGCGGAGATGTAGTTCCTCTCTCATAATAATTGCAAGTAGGAGAAGCAAGCACATGCATATTATATTTATCAAAATCATCATATGCAATAGTAGAACGCAACCCATTAATATAGTCCTTAATAAGCGCAAACTTCTCCGATAAAGTGTAGTTGGGAGAATTCAAAAGGATAATAGGACTATCATGCGTAGGTGCAATAGCAACAATTTCATTCTTAACATAAGGAACTATAGCAAGTTCATCTCCATAAGCATAATTCATATTGGCATCATGGCCACAAGCATAGCAAGCATCAAGTTCATCAAAAAGGGATATTTCAAACGAATCAAAGGGATCATAGCAATCATCCTTCGTTAAGCACGAAGGGAAATTAAACAATGTATGAGTTGAAGAGTTACTCTCATTAGAAGGTGGGCACGAGTAGCTAATCCGCTCTTCCTCCTTTTGTTCTTCGCTCTCCTCGTCATCTTTTTCATCTAATGAGCTCACAGTGTCATCAATCTCTTCTTCCATAGTTTCCTGCAAAATATTAGTCGCTTCTTGGACAGCGGAGACTTTCTCAATAAATGCATCAATATCGGCATTGTATTCATAATTCTCATAGCAATATTTAAGTATAACAAAATTTTCAGGTCTGTAAATAGCATCATCAAGATTTTCACACTTTTCAAACAAAGATTCAATTTCATAAGCACCTTTAAAAGCAACGAATTCTTCTATTCGTTCCACATCATAGTAATCATATATACCATTAGCATAAGAAGCCAAGGTTTTATTATCATTAAATTTACATGAAAAGGGAAGGTGTGGAGCCTTCATCCTAGAGCAACAAGTATAATCATATCTCAAGCATAGTTCCCGAGCATACCAATGCAACATATGAATTTGATCCCATAACAGTTTCCCTTTTTGACTCAAGCGATAATCCCTAAAGTATTCACGTTGATCCAACGTGTCTCCCATTATATAATTGAATGGGGTTTTCTCAGGATTATTAAAGTAGTGCATAATATCTTTCACATAATGAGCATCGAGGGTTTTAGGAGGTTCCCCATCTCCATGAGTAGCAAGTACACCTATTTTTTTTGGTATTTGGTGTTCCATATCCATAACTAAAGATAGAGAACAACTTAGAACAGAAAATAAAATCTACTTAGTGATAAAGCAAACAAGCACACACGAGAATATTCACCCCACGCTATTGCTCCCTGGCAACGGCGCCAGAAAAAGGTCTTGATAACCCACAAGTATAGGGGATCAGTTGTAGCCTTTCCTGATAAATAAGAGTGTCGAACCCAACGAGGAGCTAAAGGTAGGATTTGTATTCCCTTCAAGTTCTATCGACCACCGATACAACTCTACGCGCACTTAACGTTCACTTTACCTAAAACAAGTATGAAACTAGAAGTACTTTGTAGGTGTGATAGGATAGGTTTGCAAGATAATAAAGAGCACGTAAATAAAAACTAGGGGCTGTCTAGATAAAGAAACAACTAAGTTAGTTTTAGTAGAGAGCTTTTTGTCACGAGAAAGTTATTTGTCCCTAGGCAATCGATAACTAGACCGGTAATCATTATTGCAATTTTATATGAGGGAGAGACATAAGCTAACATACTTTCTCTTCTTGGATCATATGCACTTATGATTGGAACTCTAGCAAGCATCCACAACTACTAAAGATCATTAAGGTAAAACCCAACCATAGCATTGAAGTATCAAGTCCTCTTTATTCCCATACACAAACAACCTACTTACTCGGGTCTGTACTTCTGTCACTCATGCCACCCACCATAAGTGAATCATAAACGTATTGCAAACCCTACAGCGGGGATCCCTCACGCTTGCGCGACACGGAGAGCACCATAGGACAGCACCAAAACTAAAACATGCAACTTAAACCAATCACGATCATCAATCAACCAATAGGGCAAAACGGATCTACTCAAACATCATAGGATAGCCATACATCATTGGGAAATAATATATAGCGTTGAGCACAATGTTTAAGTAGAGATTACAGCGGGGAGAAGAGGTATTACACCGCTGCATAGAGGGGGAGAGAGTTGGTGATGACAGCGTCGAAGTTGTTGGTGTAGATCGCCGTCACGATGATGGCCCCGGCGGCGTTCCGGTGCCACCGGGAGAGAGGGGGAGAGAGCCCCCTCCTTCTTCTTCTTCCTTGACCTTCCCCCTAGATGGGAGAAGGGTTTCCCCTCTGGTCCATGGCCTCCATGGCGGCGGAGGGGCGAGAGCCCCTCCGAGATTGGATCTCTCTCTCTCTGTTTCCTTCTGTTTCTGCGCTCCCTGTTTCTGGCCTTTCACCGTTTCTTAAATTCCCGGAGATCCGTAACTCCGATTGGGCTGAAATTTTAACACGATTTTTATCCGGATATTATCTTCCTTGTAGAGAAAGAAGGGCACCAACCGCATTACGGGGTGGCCACAAGGGTCCAGGGCACACCCTACCCCCTGGAGCGCGCCCCCGTCCTTGTGGCCCCCTTGGGCATCGTCTCACGTTGATTCTTTTTCCCAAAAATCACATATATTCCAAAAAAAATCTCCGTAAGTTTTTATCCTGTTTGGACTCCGTTTGATATGGATTTTCTGCGAAACAAAAAACATGCAACAAACAGGAACTGGCACTGGGCACTGGATCAATATGTTAGTCCCAAAAATAGTATAAAAAGTTGCCAAAAGTATGTAAAAGTTGTATAATATTGGCATGGAACAATCAAAAATTATAGATACGACAGAGATGTATCATTAGGCGCAAACCGCCTGAAGACTAAGGAAGGACCTCCTAAGCCCCGCGCTGGCTCATGAGCATCCAACGCCTCTGCAAGTTCTGTCGTGCCTGTGTCACGCGTACGAACGAAATAGGGTTGTGCACGCCCCGGAGGCTCTGTAACATAACTCCCGCCCACGCCCAGTGGAAGCCCCATGCCAAGCGCTGGCAGAATGGTCGAACTACGACCATGCCCATGCCCCAGTGGAAGTCCCATGCCCAGCGCTGGCGGAACGGTCGAACTATGACCATGCCCATGCCCAAGTGGAAGCCCCATGCCCAGCGCTGGCGGAACGATCAAATTACGATCATGCTCGCGCCCAAGTGGAAGCCCCATGCTCTGCGCTGGTGGATAATCAACTGAGGGTGCCCCATGGGCCATGTTAACCTTAGGATGGCCCGTGCCTGTCACGGCTGCCGCTCAAATTTTCTGCAACATGCACTCACAGCTCCCCCCTGAGCCTCACGCGAGCGGGGGCTGGACACGGTGCCTGTGCTCGGGTCAGTCCCAGCAGCGCTGAAATACCCAAGGGACCGGGCTCTAGCTCGCGGGCCTGCTCCCGTGCAACGTCACCCCACCAAGGCCCTCGGTCTCTGGTCTCCTCGCGTAACACTCAGGTGCAAGCTAGCAACTGCACGTCGTCCTGGACAGAACCTCTTGTGTACAGGTCCTCCTCAGGGGGCGACCGAGCCGATGCTAGCATTTTTCTATGCGGGCCGCTTGCGCGTCAAAGGGGGGCTCCCGAGCATCGCGCTTCAAGAGCCTTCACTAACTCCCGGAGCCCCTCACCTCCTGGCCTTGTCTAGGCATCGCGACCTGACATTCTAGCGATGGCTGAGGACCGCACGGGGTTGGGCCCTGTCGACGTAGAGTAAAAAGGCAAGCAAGCATGAAAAGGAAGCCCACAGATCACAAACAGTTATTACAAACATTGAGTATCTCACAAATTAAAACATTGTCTTATGCCTCTGTGAGGCGGGGGCAGTCTGTTGCAGGATGATAGAAGGAAGATTCAGGAAGAGGGGTCGCAGTGGCCATCGCCTACCTCGTCGTGCTCCGCATTGCCACTACAGGAGAACTTCCTGAGCAGCGCACTCACGTGGCTCTCGACAGCTTCTGCCAGGTCGGCGCGAGATTCTTCGGGGACGGGATTGTCACCTCGCCGAAGTTGAAGTTGGGATCGCGAAGGAGGAGGTGGCTGAAGACGCGCGCCGCCGCCATGGAGAAGAGGTCGCGGCATTCCTCCTCCAGGATGCCGTCCACCTTCAGGACCGCGCCCCCAAGCTCTTCCACGAGCTTGGAGGAAAGCTCAACATAGTCGGCATCGGGGGCTGTGAGCGGAACCTTGAACCTCTCCCTGCATATGGAACTCAGCGCCTTGCGGGCCCTGAATTTGAGCGAAGAGAAAGCGGCGAGGTCCGCCGCCGCCTTCGCGTCGGTGTCCTCCTGGACCTTCCTCTCCCAGGCATCAAGCTTGGCGTTGGTCTCAGGGACGTGCTTGGCGGGGGCCTCTTGGGCGTCGGTCACCTGGCGTTGCAGCGCCTCCAAGCACTCGCGCTTCGTGACTTGTTCGGCCGCCAGCTTCGCCAACTCAGAGTCGCGGTCCGCAAGCTTCGCCTCGCGGGTCTTGAGGTCATCCTTCCGCAGCTGGAGTTGTCGCGCCAGTGCGGCCCGTTCGTCCTGGACCACCTACAGGCTAGCTTCCGCTTTGTCGCAGCGCTTGGCAGCCGCCCTCGCCTTGGCGAGCACGCGGTCCATTTCCTCTTCTTCTCGGCGGCAGCCAACGCATCGTTGCCATCCTCGTGCGCCGCCCCAGGCTGCTCGCATAGCGCTCGGCATGGTCCCCACCAAGGCCAGCCAGCTCTCCACTCTTCCTGAGGACCTGGGGAGTCCCCCGGAGAGGCGCGGCTGCCGCCCCGCTTGCATGGGCCCCCGCCGTTGGTGGCTGGGTGGCCGCAGGACTGGGCCCCGCCTCCCTCACCGCGTCGGTGGGCCGAAAAGAAGCCGCCTGGGGCCGCTCGTCTGTGTCGTTGTCGTCCGGAAGGCGCGGAGAGATCAGTGGGGTGGGGCGGCGGCGCCCGGTCATTGTCGTCCTCCAACCCTTCCGAGTTCTCGTCGCTGTCACTTTCGCTAGAGGACAGCACCACAGGCGAGCTGGCGCGGTCGCTCGGCACAAGCCCCCACTCGTCGAAGACGGGCATCTCTGCGACCAACTCATCCTTGTCCTCAGAGCTGTACATTGGGGACGCAGCCTCAAGGGGGTCATCGGGGAGGTAGCCGAGCAGGGCCCCCAGGGCCCCGTCCAGCTCCTTGACCGTCAGACCCGCGGTGTACAGCCTCATCGCGTCCCCGACACCGGTGTACTCCCACACGGGCTTTGAGTGCGCCTAGAGCGGCGCAATGCGCTGCCCTAGGAACTCCTTCATGATCATCGGCCCTGACAGCTTCACGACCTCGTGCTCGGCTATCCGCTCCAGGACGGGCTTTGCCTTGGGATCGACAAGCTTCTTATGGCCCCACCCGGGGTTCTGCGTGGGCAGGGCCGCCGGGGTCTGCAAAAGCGGACTGACCCGACACACATCCATGAAGACCCAGCGCTGCCGGTAGCCCTCCTCCTTCTTTCCGGCATTTAGGCGGCCGCCTCCGCCTTTAACGTCAACAAAGGAGATGCACACGAAGCGCTGGTCTTGGGCGGTGAACCGCAGGTTGAAGAAGTGGCGGAAAAGCACCACCGAGGGCCTCACACCTACGAAGGCCTCGCAGTAGAAGGCGAAGATGGCCAGGAGGAGAATGGAGTTAGGCTAAAGGTGAAGGGCGTGGATCTGGTAATGGGAGAGGATGGCGTAGAAGAAATCAGAGAATGGCGGGATCAACCCGACGTAGATGTTGTGGAGGAAGAAGGGGTAGACGGACTCCCCCATGCCGCTCCGTGCTGCCGAGCCAGGCCAGATTTGGGTCGCTTGCCCTCGTTCTGGTCGCCGGCTACCAGTGGGAGCACCGGGTCTAAGTCCTCCTCCTCGGCGGTGGAGGAGGGTAGGAGCGCTGGCCCGATGACATGAGGGCTTGCGGCCAGGACCGCGGGCTTCGCCTTCTTCCCCACGGGCGTCATTCGCGCGTCGCGGCTGTGAGCAAGGTGGAGAAAGAGCCGCGCTCGAGATTGGATTGGCAGGAGCCTCGCGCGAGGGAAAGGAGGGCGCAACAAGGCAGATGCAAGATGGAGGCGAGACAGGGGAGCAATGATGGCCCCGCGCAGCGCCCGCCAGGCTTTATGTCAGCCCGAGCGGTTGCCAAGGCGCCATGGAGAAGTGGGGGCGTCCCGCGCCACGCGTCGCGCCTGACCCGCAGGCAGTTAGGACCCACGCCGTTTCGCCTCTTTCCTCAACGGACAGAGTAGCGCATGTCGCGGGCCCGGGGGCTACTGTCGGGCCCATGGGACTGGGGGTACCCAGGCTCGTCTGCCTGCGTCCCAAGGCGCGGCGCATGCCATGGGCCCAGCACGGCCCACCTTCGGAATTCACGAGCAAGGCCCTCGTGAAAGCCCCCTCCTCGCGAGCCCAGCAAGCATGACTAGTAGCCTCGCGAGGCCTTCTCACGAGGCGGCTTCCCGAGGCTTCCTCCCGAGGCTCTTCACGGAGGCGTATGAGGCAAGGACCAGATGGAGGAGTCACGCGGCCCTTCGTCTTCACGTGGGTGACGCGCGTGGCGATGGGCGGAGCCAGAAGGGCGCCAGCAGGCGTGGATAAGGATGTTTTCCTCTTTCGTGCTAAGGGAGCAAGGACAGCACGCCGATTCCCGAAGCAATCCCCAAAGGTTTCCACTTTGGTGCAAGAAGACCAAGACGGCGGGTCGCCGAGACGGAGGTCATCACCGAGCCCACTAATGCGTCATGGCGGGGAGCTTTAGCAGGCGAAGACCATCTTTAGTTAGGATAAGCTGTACTGCTGTCCCCTTTCGAATTTGGCCGTTGTGGCAACCCTTCCCGCCTAGTGTTTTGGGGGGAAGAGGACCAGGGCCAGTATAAGTATAGCTAGGGCGCCACCTTAGAGGGGATTGAAGCATAGATCCCCGGATCGATTCCTGAAGCCTCCCGAGGCCACTGCCCCTTGTACTCACATACTCATCCTCCCTCACGAGGCAATCGATCGACAAAGCAGGAGTAGGGCCTTACACCGCAAGGTGGCCCGAACATGGGTAAACTGTTGTGTCTGTGTTCTTCTCCCCTCTCGCTCGGGCACGCCGGAGCATCGCCGTGATATAGTGAGCTGAGAGGCCGGGCTTAGCGAGGTTCTGCGAGCACACCCCAGAGTTCGAACCTTTCTTGGGTCCCCGGAGCCCAGGTTCCGACAAGGTCAGAGGATTAATCATTCTAAATCAATGATATTTTTTAGCAAAGGATGCCCAACTAATATCAAAGAGAGATCAAAGGAATCCTAGATGTGCCAAACGAGACATTAAATGACAAGTATCTTGGTATTCCTTCGGACATAGGTACTTCAAAATTTGGTGCGTTCAAATATCTCAAGGATAGATTGTGGAGCAAGGTGAAGGGATGGATTGAGAAAACATTATCTTCGCGGGTAAGGAGGTCCTAGTTAAATCTGTTGCACAAGCAGTCCCGGTTTTCTCTATGTCTTGCTTCAAATTGCCAAGGGGTCTGTGCGAGCACCTAAATAAACTAATCAGGTAGTTTTGGTGGGGGAGTAAACAAGGAAAACGAAAACCGGCATGGGTAGCATGGAAGACCATGACTGAACCAAAATTTATGGGAGGGCTAGGATTCCGAGATTTTGAACTGTTTAACCTGGCCCTTCTTGCACGACAGTCATGGAGATTACTACAGCAGCCGAGCTCTTTGTGTGCGCGTATGCGTAAGGCGATATACTACCCGAGCATAACAATACTTTCAGCTGAGCTAGGCAGCCAACCCTCGTAGGTGTGGCGTGCTATCATGGAAGGGAGGGAGGTCATGTGCCACGGATTGATAAGGAGAATAGGTGATGGAACAACAACAAAAATCTGGGTTGATAACTGGTTACCACGGAATGCAACAATGAGATCTATTGCTTGTCTGTCTGCTAACCCACCCACGATGGTAAGTGAACTGATAATACAAGTGCTACTTGGAGGAGGGAGATCGTTGACCAAACCTTTCTGGCGGAGGACAAGAGTACGATCCTGAGTATCCCTATTTGCACTCGGCGTATAGACGATTTCTGGGCGTGGAATTTTGAGAAGAATGGTATGTTCACAATGAGATCAGCTTATCGCATGTTAGTTGACACAAAGAGAAGGAGAGAAGATTGGCTAGAAGGTAATGCGGGAAGTTTGGATTATGAAGCACATGCGAATAGTTGGACCTCTTTGTGGTCGGTTAAGGTACTGGGGAAGATCCTTAATTTTCTTTAGAGGCTTGCCGAACATTCAATCCCTACAGAGGATGTTAGACACAATATGAACATGGCCGAGGAGGATAAGTGTCAGTTATGTGGGATGCCAGACTCTTGGCGTCATTCACTATTGGATTGCTCAACAATATGGTGCATGTGGGCACTAGTAGATGAGGATGTGGCCGAGTGCGTCCAAGCTTCGGAGGAACCAAATGCTAAGTTGTGGTTATTTTCACTTATAGATGATCTACCGCATGCTAGTCTCATCAAGCTGGTCGTCACCCTTTGGGCAATCTGGGTAGCTCGGCGTAAAGTTATACACGAGGGGTTTTTGCAAAGTCCGCATGCAACACTTGCTTTTGTGATGAACTATATAGCCGAGCTAGATATAATTGTGGAACCTAGTAGCTCTGGTGTGCAAGTTGCACCACTGGGTGCAAGGCAAAGCGCGAGTCATTGGGGAGCACCGGACATGGGAGTGGCCAAGATCCAAGTTGATGGTGGGCTAGCTAGAAATGCAAGGAGCGGGGCAGCTGCAGCGGTGTGTCGCGATCATTCAGGATTTTATTTGGGTTCTTCGGCTATGGTCTTCAGGGACACAGCAAAACCATCGACGTTGGAGGCACTGGCCTGCCGAGAAGCATTGGCATTAGCACTCGACCTATCACTATCACTACACCGCATCGTTATTGTATGTGATTGCAAAGGAGTTGTAGAAGAGATAAAAAATGGATCGGAAGGAAGGCACAGTGCTATTATCAAGGAAATTTATGCTCGAGCGAGAGACTTTACTAGTTGCGATTTTATTTTTGAAGGACGTAGTATGAACATTGATTCTCATAATTTAGCCAAGTTTTCTTCTTCTTTAGATGTGGGTCGCTACTTGTGGATGGGATCTCCCCACGACCCGTTTGTAATTCCTGTAAACCGTACTCCAAACATTGAATACAATGTGGTTTACCCCTAAAAAAACAACAAGACCTTGGAAAATGGTCGGCTGAGCTGTGGCTCGCCGATAAACCAAAGCGTCTAAATCAACGCCAGGGCTAATTCTTGCCCGTACCGAGATGAACTCGATCCCCCCTTTGGGGGCGAGGGAGTATCGGTCCTCGAGTTTTCTTATCGGTTTTCTCTTGTTTCTCTTTTTTTTTGCTTTCTGTGTTTCTTTCTTTGGTTTTTATTTCTTTTCCTTTTCCTTTTTTAATACATATCTACCTTTTCATAGACATTACACTTTTTTGTACAGCATGAATTTTTTTTAAATGTTTAAGATTTTTCAAATACATGATTAATTTTTTTATCAAATATTTGCTTTTATGGCTACTTTTATCATACAATTGTACATTTTCCGTATACATGTAAAATATTTTTATACATATTTAACATTATTCAAATACGTACATGATTCATATTCTTCCCAAACACATGTTTTCGAACAGTTTTTTGAATGCATGATAACCATTTTTCAAATACACATTGAAACATTTGTTTTTGAATAATATGAATTATTTTTAAAATTAAAGGATTTTTACATTGTATGCAATATTTTTTTAAATGTCTTGAACATTTTATAGAAATGCGTAGACATTTGTTATATGTAATGTACATATTTTTTAATGGAAATAATCATGTTTGGAAGTAAATAAATATAATGTTTAATTGTATAAATATTTTTTAAATGTCATACATTTTTTGGAACGTGTGAACCATTTTTAAATGCTATGAACGTGTTAATAAATTTATATTCTTAGTTTTTATTTTTTAAGTAATCTTAGTTTTTCAGAATATATGTATTGAGTATATTTTTTCAAATTGAAAAATAGAAACAAACTAACCTGCAGGGAGCTACTTAGGCCGGGCCCAATAAAATGACAGGGAGGGCGCGCCTCGGAATATCGATAGGGGCCCTCTTATTCGGCGATTCAGCCGCCAGGAATCTCCCTGGCGCCCACGCGCCGACCATGATAGGCCGGCACATGTCCTCGATTGCATTTGAGAAAAAAAGAAAAAATCACATAAAAAAGGAAAAAAAATCTTGAATTCAAAAAAGTTCATGGATTTAGAAATTTATGAATTTGAATAAAGTTCATCAAAAAAAGAAAAAGGAAAAATAATAGAAGAAAGAGGAAAGAAGAAAAGAAAGAAAAGATACAACAAAACACATCGGGCTATTTGGCTTTGTGGTTACTGCAGGGCGCATTGAGCCGGGGGCACGGGTTCGATATTCTCGAAGAGCACTTTTGCGGATTAAAAAACAAAAGAAGAAAAAGCTAGCTGGGCCAACCTAGCGCAGGGGCGCTTCAGGCGCCCGTTTGTAAAATACTACACAGTAACGGTGCCAAATAGGAATCGCCGATCCATAGCCCCTCCCTTAAATCATGCCCCCTCATAAAAAAAAATGTCCCTTAAAAAAAGACCTCAAGGGGTATATTTTGGTTGATCTGTTCGAGCAAATTATTTGGGGGAAAATCTTCTGCCCTCGTTTCATTTTTACTTTTCTAGCTGGATTTCTTGTTTTGCTTTTTCCTGGTAAGTATAAGCCGTGATATTTTGCTTGTCGCGGCAAGAGTTAAGGAGCTAGCGTCCCCTAGTTTTGCTCCCCTTTGGCATCGCATGACATGACATGATGGCGAGGTCACCGGTGCTTGGGTAGAATGCATCTTGCTGTCATCAGAAAGCCACGCTAAGCTGTACCCGATGGGAGGGAACCATGTTCCTTGGCCATAATTTGGCACTAACTAGATGCGAACATGGATGCCAAAAAAAAGTAGAGACCCCATTGCCCCATGCAACCTTTTGTGTGAAGCTTGTGCCCTTACTTAGTTACTTTTGTTGCCCGTGGTTCTTTGGAAGTCATGGAAGAATTCAATTTTACACTCCTAGTATTGTATGGAGGTCACGGGTCTGAGTTGTGAAAACAACCTCTTGCAGAGAATACAGGAAAAGACTACATACAAACGACCCAAAGTGACCGGACACTTTCTTGGACCCTGCGCAAGTGGGAGTTATCTACACCGGGCTGCCCTTTTTATTTTGGTGTGGTACTTTTGCAAAGAAGACCTTTTATTATTGTCAAATTGACGTTGAAATGCTGATTGGAAACAACTTATTAATTGGGAGGTAAGACCAACTCCAACACGGCGACCTATTTCGTCAGGCTACGTCTGTTTGGGTTGGGACGGACAGAAAAAGCGGCCCAACGCATCGACACAAATAGATGGGGGTCCGTTTTTCTGTTCATTGCAACCCATTTTCGACCAAATCTGAGCCAGGTTTGCTTCGGCGCGGATGCGCGCGTCGCCTGTCCTTGTCACCCCTGACTCGCTCGTCGGTGGCACAACGCCTTTCTGTCCCCGCCCCCCTCCCCTCCACACACATTCCCCCACCTCGCCGTCCTCTCCGCAGCCACTCAGTTCCGGCCGTGACGACACCGCCTAGGCACGACTGCCGCATCCACCAACTTCCCCATTGCATCCACCGAGGCTGACGTCTGTGGCTGTCCGGCGCCGTCGTCGTAGCATGAGAAGGGACGCCTGGCAAGGGTCGCCGACACAACCCTCGCCTCCACGGTCACCACCAGAGGGCATGGACGTCGATAGGCTTGCTACCCTTTACCGTCTACCCCTCAACCACACCCAATTCTGTTTACCTCAAGCACTACCAGAAAAACTGGCGATGCCGACGGCCAAATATATGCCGACGGCCCCCCTCGGCATAGATAGGTGTATCCCGACGGCCCACCTAAAGCCGTCGGTGTAGATAAGCCGTCAGCATATATCCATCTATGCCGACGGGGGCCGTCGGCATCCCAAGAAATATGCCTACGGTTGCCGTCGGCATAGATCGGCTGTCGGCATACCATGTGGGCCCGGCTACCCGGGCGGCGACGGCGGTTTGACGGCGTGACGCCTACGCCGACGGGCTAACGGTGGCCGTCGGCATAGGTATGCGCACGTCATCGATTCTCGTCGTCTGCCACGTCATCGATCCGAGCCGCTCGCCGGTCCGTGGGGTGGCATATCTATGCCGACGGTCTTCCCGTCGGCATAGGCCTGGCCCATGGCCTTTGCCACGTCATCGATCCGCGCCCTACGCCACGTCATCGATCCATGGCTCTACCGTTTCGTGGCCGTAGCTATGCCGACGGCATTGCCGTAGGCATAGATTTCTAATAATATTTTAATATTTTATTTATTTTCTCTTTTTCCTTTTTATTTTTTTCCAAAACTAATTTGATTAACTTAAATGTGCCTTATGTACAGAAAACATATCTCGATTATATATATATAGATATATATATTATATATATATATATATATATTATATATATGATATCTATATTTATCGATTGCCCCCCCCCCCCCCACACGGGCCTTGTTTCCGTCGTGTCACGGAGAGGGGAGACGAGACAGGGTACCCGGGGCGTAGCAATGCCGCCAGGTGTTGCGGTGGGCCCTCCTACGCTTGTGGAAGCATGGTGGCAGGCGCAGGCACCCGGCACACGGCTCCGGGGTGTGCCCCCCCCCTCATGGGCGTCATTGCCGCCGTGTCCCGGAGGGGGGGAAACGGCCACGTCGGGCCGACACGGAGGGAATCTTGGGGTGGGTTGGGCCGGGACGGTGTTGGGAGGTGTAGCTATGGGCTGGGCTATGACAACCACATGAAAAGGTCCACCGGTCAAACCCCGTCCTGCGAAAGTAAAAGGGCAAGATCCGGCGGTCGTTTGTGTCAGGGTTAGACGGGACGGGGTACCTGGGGGGTAGCAATGCCGCCAGGTGTTGCGGTGGGCCCTCCTACGCTTGTGGAAGCGTGGTGGCAGGCGCAGGCACCCGACACGCGGCTCCGGGGTGTGCCCCCCCTCACGGGCGTCGCTGCCGCCGTGTCCCGGAGGGGGAAACGACCACGTCGGGCCGACACGGAGGGAATCTTGGTTATTCACAACATAAATGTGCCTTATCTAAACAAAAAAACATACCCCAATGGTATATCGATTGCCCCCCTCACGGATGTCGCTGCCGCCGTGTCACGGAGGAGGGAAACAGTCGACACAGAGGGAATCTGTTTAGAGGGGGAATCGGGGTGTAGCTATGCCACCGAAACATCGCACGGGTCGTGATGCATGTGTGAAAGTGTCGTGGCATGCGTAGACGCCCGTCTTGGGGCTCCGTGGTGTGGCCCCCCCCTCCACGGAAGGCAGTGCCGCCGTCACTTGGAGGGGGGATGGTGCGGGTGCGGTGGAACCGGAGGGAATCTAGTGTTGGGTTGGGTCCAGACCGTGTTCGACGATGTTGCTATGGGCTGACCTATCGCAACCAGGTGGAAGAGTCCACCGGTCAAAGCCCGTCCGGCCAAAGTCAAAGGGCTAGATCTACTGGTTAACTGGGATTCGGGGGGCATCGGGGTTGTGTAGCTATGCCACCGAAAACGCACGGGTCGTGATGCATGTGTGAAAGTGTTGTGGCATGCGTAGACGCCCGTCTTGGGGCTACGTGGTGTGGCCCCCCCTCCACGGAAGGCAGTGGTCGCCGTCACTTGGAGGGGGGATGGTGCAGGGGTGGCGTGGAACCGGAGGGAATCTAGTGTTGGGTTGGGTCCCGACCATGTTGGGGATGTGTGCTATGGGCGACCTATCGCAACCAGGTGGAAGAGTCCACGGTCAAGCCCATTCCGGCGAAAGTCAAAGGGATAGATCTACTGGTCAACTGGGATTCGGTGTGGCCTTCCGGGTGGAGCTATGCCACCGAAACATCGCACCGGTCCCGATGCATGTGTGAAAGTGTTGTGGCATGCGTAGACGCCCGTCTTGGGTCTCCGTGGTGTGGCCCCCCTCCACGGAAGGCAGTGCCGCCGTCACTTGGAGGGGGGATGGTGCGGGTGCGGTGGAACCGGAGGGAATCTAGTGTTGGGTTGGGTCCAGACCGTGTTCGGGGATGTTGCTATGGGCTGGCCTATCGCAACCAGGTGGAAGAGTCAACCGGTCAAAGCCCGTCCGGCGAAGGTCAAAGGGCTAGATCTACTGGTCAACTGGGATCCGGTGTGGCCTTCCGGGTGGAGCTACGCCACCGAAACATCGCACGGGTCCCGATGCATGTGTGAAAGTGTTGTGGCATGCGTAGACGCCCGTCTTGGGTCTCCGTGGTGTGGCCCCCTCCACGGAAGGCAGTGCCGCCGTCACTTGGAGGGGGGATGGTGCGGGTGCGGTGGAACCGGAGGGAATCTAGTGTTGGGTTGGGTCCAGACCGTGTGCGGGGATGTTGCTATGGGCTGACCTATCGCAACCAGGTGGAAGAGTCCACCGGTCAAAGCCCGTCCGATGAAAGTCAAAGGGCTAGATCTACTGGTCAACTGGGATTCGGGGTGGCCTTCCGGGTGTAGCTATGCCACCGAAACATCGCACGGGTCCCGATGCATGTGTGAAAGTGTTCTGGCATGCGTAGATGCCCATCTTGGGGATCCGTGGTGTGGCCCCCCCTCCAGGGCTAGATCCGATGGTCGTCTGTGTTAGGGTTAGACGGGACGGGGTACCTGGGGGTAGCAATGCCGCCAGGTGTCGCGATGGGCCCTCCTACGCTTGTGGAAGCGTGGTGGCAGGCGCAGGAGCCCGGCACGCTGCTCCGGGGTGTGCCCCCCCTCACGGGCGTCGCTGCCGCCGTGACGGGCATCGCACCGGGTCCCGTACACACTGTAAACTACTAAAAAACTAAAAATAATAATAATTGAATTTATAAAAAACACCGGCATCCATCATGGAAAACGGACTATCACCGTGAAACCTTCTGTGCCCGGGCACCGGGCCGGCTGCGCGGGCACTGAAAGTTTCATGGTAATTGTCCGTTTTCTTCATAGAAGTCTAATGAATACCGGAGCTTATAACGTATGGATTAGTGAACTATTTAAACAGGTCAAATTGCTTGTCCCTAGGTGAGGTGGGACTATATTTTCAAAAAAACTGGTTGCCATCTATGCCTACGGCCTTGCCATCGGCATAGGCCTCCTATCTATGCCGACGGCCTGGCCGTCGGCATATGCCTCTTATCCACTCGCCGGCCCTGTCCCTGGCAGGTGGGGACCAAACCTATGCCGACGGCGTGGCCGTCGGCATAGGGCCACCCTTATCTACTCGGGCCACCGTGGCCACTCATTCATCTGGCCCTCCTCCTACTCCCCGACCCCGACCCACGCCGCGCCGCCGCCCGACCCCGACCCCCACCCACGCCGCCGCCGCCACCGGATCCCGACCCGCCGCGCCACCGCCGCACCGCGCGCCGGCCCGCCTCGGCCTCCTCCACCCAAGCCCCGCCGCACCGCCGCCGCCCCTCCACCCAAGCCCCGCTGCGCCGCCGCCCCTCCTCGACCCCGGCCGTCCCTGCGTCGACGCCGTCCGGGCCTCCTGGCCCAAAGCCTGAGCATTGCACCGGCCGGCCGGAGCCCTAGCCTGGCCACGCCCCCTGCGACCCGCACCCCCTCGGCGGCCGTCGTGTGGTGCTGCTCCGGCCGCCGTCCCCTGCCCCGACCCGTACCCCCCGCCGCTCTCGTACTGCCCCCTCGGTGAGCTCCCCCGCCACCCTGGCCGCCCCCCCCACCCCCCCCCCACCCGCTGCTGTTTTCTTCTTCTTTTGCTACTGTTTTTGTAGTTAGGTAGTTAGATAAATAGATAGATAGTTAGATAAATAGATGAATGGATGGATAGATAGTTAGATAAATAGATTTTTTTGTATGTTTTTTTTTCTTCTTCTTGCTACTGTTTTTAGGTGGATGGATGTATGGATAAATTTTTGTTAGATGGATGCATGGATGTTGTTAGAATCATAGATGGTGGATGGATGGAATGTCGGTGAATTTTTTTAGAAACTTTGTTTGTCATAAATTTAATGTTAGGTCATGTTGATGAATGGATGTTGGTCAAGTTAATGATAGATGAATGGATGTTTGTTCATCACGGAGGAGTCTGCCAAAATGATGAAGTGGCACAAGGAAGGTATAAGGTACAATCCAAATAAAATCGTACATCCATCGGAAGGCGAAGCATGGAAGTCGTTCGATGAAGAATACCCTGAGAAAGCAGCCGAGGCTGGGAATGTCAGAATAGCCATATCAGGTGATGGGTTCAATCCATATGGTATGTCGTCCAATCCATACAGCTGCTGGCCCGTGTTTGTAATTCTGCTCAATCTCCCTCCCGGTGCTCTAATGCAACGCAAGACCATGTTCTTGTCGCTCATTATTCCGGGGCCTGAATACCCGGGGAAGCAATTGGGTGTGTTTATGCAGCCGCTTGTGGATGATTTGCACCATTCTTGGTACTTTCCGAGGTTGACATACGATCGGGATCTGCAGAGAAATTTCTTGATGAAAGTTTGGTTGCACTATTGCATGCATGACTTTCCCGGCTATGCTCTATTCTGCGGATGGTGTACAAGTGGAAAGATGCCATGCCCAGTGTGCATGCAGGCTCTGCGAATGATTTGGCTGAGTAAGGGTGGCAAGTATGTAGCCTTTGACCTGCATCGACAGTTCCTCCCTCCAGACCATCCAGACAGGGAAGACAAGAAGAACTTCACGAAAGGCAGGGTTGTTCATGAAGTAACCGAGATTCCAACATTTTCGGGGGCAGATGTTCTTGCTCAGCTAAAAGCTCTCAAGCCTAAAGTCAAAGGCAAAGGCAAAGCCAAAGCCAAAGGCTTTGAGGGATATGGTGAGACGCACAACTGGACTCACATTACCCCCTTCTCGTAGCTTCCCTATTTCAAGGACCTCAAACTTCCTTACAACATAGATGTGATGCACACCGAAAAGAATGTGGCAGAGTCCCTTTTTCGCACGATCCTCAACATTCGTGATAAGACGAAGGATGACGTTAAAGCTAGAGCCGATCAACATTCGTGATACAGAGGAGCACCAGAACAGCCGGCCTGATCCCAAAACTATAAATACCGGAGTGTACACCCCCGGTTAAAATTCAGTAGACTACTACGGAAGGGTACAAAATATATACGAGATTAAATTCCGCAAGGGGCGCGAGACCCTAAGTCTGCCTGTGTTCAAATGCCAATGGTTCGATCCGTGGGAGGGGGTAAAACATACGCCTTATATTGGTTTGGTCGAAGTTAAACCATCAACCGTCTATGCCGGAGCCGATCTCTTCATTTCGGCTACCCAAGCTACACAAGTTTATTATCTGCCTTACCCATGCCAGAAAGAGTACTAAAGGGTTGGGAAGTTGTGTTCAAGGTGTCGCCACATGGTAAGCTACCGGACCCGAATGAAGACGATTACTACAACATTAACCCCACGACATACGAGGGAGTGTTCTATCAAGAGCAACCTGATGATGATGATGTGGTTAGAAACGATGACACTAGACCATTGGGTGATGATGATGTGGATCCAAACGACGATGATGCATGGAATGATGGTGAGACCATTGTCAATGAAAATGACAAACTTATGCTAGAAAAGTTAAACGAAGACGTTGACGACGAGGAAGAGCCTCCACCTCCGTCAGACAACGAAGATGATATGATTGATAGTGATGATGAGACCGACCGAGAAAGAGGTTACAACAGTGACGATTCGTATGGGTTCTAGCAGATGTACGTTTCAAGTCTTTTTTTTCTATAGTTTAGGAATATGCCTTTTTATGCTTGTTTATTAATGTGTTTATTATTCCTTATTATTATGTCTTTTCCTTCATTTTATTAATGTACTAATTGCTTATTCTCTTTTCAATGCAGGTTCGTGGAACATGGGCAAGGGGAAGGCCGACGGCGTGGGTTTCCTACGCAAGGTCGTCGGCCTGCCTAGTCGGAGTGGTCGAGCACGTAATCCTCCCCCCCCCCCCCCCCGGCTACTTGACGATGACTCCTCATAGGGAGGTCGAGGGAGAGGTGCCCCTAGAGGAGGAGGGGGCGGGGGAGAGCCCCTAGAGGGCGAGGTGGTGGGGGGAGAGCCACTACAGGGGGTCGCGGCCAGAAAGAGCGCACCCTCACCGACTTAGGGGTGTTGTCTTCGAGGCCCTCCTCTAGTGAGGTACCCTCCTCTAGTGAGGTACCCTCTGACGAGGAGGAGGAGGAGGAGGTTCGGGATGGGGCCGAGGAGGAGGTTGGGGAGGGGGAGGAGGAGGAGGAGGAGGAGGCAGGCGAGGAGGAGGGTGGTGGCGGGGATGATGGTGGTGGCGCAGAGGGGGTTGGCAACAAGGGGTGGCTGCGTGGTAACGCAAAGCTACCAAAGCAGATTCCTGCTACTGAGGAGCAAAAGTGGCTCATTGAGCCCACGGGGAAAGAGTAAGTGCCACTTTATAAGAATTTCATTCTTTTGCTTGTCACATGCTCATTCCGGTAGTTATTTATTTTGCTTGTCACATGCTAATATTTCATTCTTTTGCAGCAACTGGATTTATCCTAAAGGGGCCCGTATTCTCAACGGCCTCATCATCGTCTTGCTGAAGTTACACTGGCCGGGGCTGTACTGTCCGGATCCAGTCAGGCACCCGGACCGTCGGGTTTTGGCCACGAGCTGGGACCACTGGGAAGCGGCCCTCCACGCGGACCATGAGACCCATGCCAAGGCCGTGATCACTACTTTCTGGGTGAGTTCTCTTCAGAAGCACAAGTCCATTCTGGTTTCATGAATGATTTAACTCATGGCTTCTTCCATTCTTGTTTCATGCATGATTGTAGAAATTCTATCGAGTTCTTCCGGAGCACTAGGCTAGAGCCGACCAGATCGTGCTGCGCCAAGCCAAGAAGAAGGCCCGCCAGCTCTAGTACGAGGTGCGCTGGGTGGCCATCTCGACATACTATCACGACGTTCTTGGTGTGAAGATGACCAAGGAAGAAGCGCGGAGGATGGGCAGTACCTTGGAGAGGCACGAGTACTTGGCGGTAAGTATAAAAGATTTTTCATTCCAATGTTTGTGGTACATTTCACCGTTTCGTGTTGACATGCCATTATGCTTTTATTATGTAGGTGTGTCCAAATTGGTGTTATGGAAAAGACGAGTCCTGGGCGGCATTGGTGGATCTTTGGTGTGATAAGGATGGAGCCTGGGCAGCTACGAGCATCAAAAACAAGGCTAACCGAGGGAAGGAGGGAGTACATGCTCAGGGAAACCGAAACCACTTTCTCCACAAGACACTTAATGTATGACTAACCTCATTAAACATTCTTCTTCTTCTATTTGCCGTCACTTTCTTATGTATGACTAACCTCTATTTGGTGGTGCAGGAGGAGAAACTGAAGCGGCCGCTCTCACACATGGAGGCGTGGGAGATCGCCCATACGCGGAAGGACTCCAAGCCTGGCGAGCCCAAGTACTACGGCAAGACCGCGCACAAGAAGAAGGCCTACTCCGAAGGGTATCTGAGGTTACATCCTGACACACCTGACCCCATTGCGGCGGATCTGGACGAGAGGGTGGTGGTGGGCATGGGGCCCAAGGAGCACGATCGGGAGGCGGTTCTGGATGCTGTGATCACTCCTACTATCTCCTACACACAGCTCCGTCGGATCGACCCGAGCCTGAGCCAGCGCACGAGCACGCCCATGACTAGTGCGCAGTCACAGTCCCTCTTTCAGGAGCGGCAATCTGTAAGTATTTTCCCTCTTATCTTCATTGCTCACTTTATTTTCTGCATTTAGTAGTTTTATGAGTTCCATCATGTCATACCGTAGGCCTACATGGAGTACACACGCCAGGAGACCATGGCGTGGCACGAGAGCCTTTTTGCATTCCATGAGCAGAACAATCGCATGATGCAGCACGCTCTTCAGGAAATGGTGGCCGGCAGGGTTCCTCAATTGCAACCAGCACCATCTCCTCCACCACAACCAAGGCTGCTTACCTTTGAGGAGTTTCTGGCTCAGAACGCTGGCCCCTCACCGGTTAGTTCATCCCCAATCTATTCACCTAAAGCATATCGTTTATTCAACACAGTCATATATCCCGTTAACATGTCTTTTCAACATCCAGGGAACCGGTGGATCGTCTACCGTTGGTGGTGGTCTTCGCAGCACTCCCGAGTCACGGAGCCCGATCACTCCGATCCACGGAGGCGGAGGCGGAGGCGGAGGCGGTGGCGGTCTTGGCGGTGGCGCTGCCGCTAGCAGTGACGACCTGGGCTTCGGCGGACTTGGCGGTGACGACCTCCGCGGTGCTCGACGTCCAGGCGCTTAAGCCTTTGGGTGACTTGTGGCGGTCCTGGTGGTGATGATACTTATATGCTTGTGATGTTACTTATTGTTGTTTGTGATATTCTTATATGCTTGGTGGTGATGATACTTATATGTTTATGGTTTGCGATGCTTCTTATGTTGTGTGATGATGCATTTGTTGTGTGATGCTGCCCCTTATTGTTATGTGATGCATATATTGCTGTATGATTCTTATATATGCTCTATATATTCAAATGAATTGAGCTGAAAAGAAATAGGAAAAAAAAAACAGACAGAAACTATGCCGACAGCCTAGCCGTCGGCATAGATATGGCGAGAGCTCCCAGTGGCTGCCACGTGGCAGCTATGCCGACGGTAGTTGTAAAGTATGCCGACGGCTAGGCTGTCGGCATAGCAGCCACGTGGCAGTCACTGGGCATTCTTGGGGCAGGGCTATGCCGACGGCTGAGCCATTGGCATAGATTTAAACTACGCCGACGGCTCAGTCGTCGACATAACCCTGCCCCAGGAGGTACAGCTGCGCGCCACATGGCACATATATGCCGACGGCCAAAGCCGTCGGCATACATGTGCCACGTGCCGCGCAGCTGTTGGTCTGCACTTGACGGCGGCCACCGTTAGGCGGGGACGTTGCCGACGGCCGAGGCCGTCGGCATAGATGTACGGACACCGTCGGGATAGGATCTATGCCGATGGCCTCCCGGGCTACGCCGACGGCCCTATGCCGACGGGGGCCGTCGGCATAGGCCTGTCCCGACGGGAATCAGGGCTATGCCGACGGCCATGGCCGTCGGCATAGGGGCCGATTCTGGTAGTGAAGCTCCAACCATAAACACAGACGTCGTTGGGCGACAGGTTGAACCAGATACTATCTTTTTCCAGTTCTTTGAACCATACAAGATTCTGGCTCGCATTGGTAATGACGTGTATCACCTTGATCTACCCAAGTCAAGTAAGGTGCAATTAGTGGTGCACGTGTCTCAACTCAAGCGCCATGTTCCACCAGCAACCAAGGTCAGTGACAAACTGAATTTGCTTGCCTTTACTGTTCCTGAAGAAATCATCAGCTCGGAGACATGCACGCACAGAACAACTACAACGGGCAGGATACTTGTCAACTGGTCAGGCTGGCAGCCATCCTGTGCGATTTGGGAGAAGGAAGGGGATTTGCGTCGTCGTTTTCCTCGTGGACCGGCATGGGGACATGCTATCTAAGGCGGGGGGAATGTCACGGCCCACAGGTGTACCGGGCTGCGTCCCGTGAGTCGGGCCAGGCCCATGTAACGACCCTGAGCATGTAGGCGTGGTGTGGCCTCGTCCTCTTGAGGCGTGGTAGGTGAGGAGAGGAAGGCATCAAATGTGTGATGAACTACTTTCCTTCCTGAATCTGAACACTCCTCTGTCTATCTCCCGATCCCCAATTCCCTCTCCAACCCCCCTTCTCATGAACCCTAGTTGGTGACAGTGCTACCGAGATTCTGTTCATATGTTTATTTCTGGGGACAAGGAGCACTCTAAAGCAATATAGATTCTTCAATGGAGCTAAACATTTTTGGCTTTTGTGTAGTAGTTATAGTATATATCCGCTAAAAAGTACAAATGTTGTTTCATACAAATGATCAACCGAGTGGATAGCACTCTAAAGCGGACGAGTAGAACATGCATCTTTTCTTCAAAAACTAAGGGCCCAGGCCCCAGGGGTTAGAGTGGAAGCAGCAACAAGAGAATTTAGCACATGCCGAAGATGGTATAGTATCATTATTATCGCTTTCGTGTTCTACCTTGTGACGCCACGGCACCTGTATTTGAACAGTGTCCGCGGCTGAGTTGCACCATGGCATGATCTTCTGACCAAATGATTAGGACAGTGAAAACTGGAAAAGAAAAGGAAAGCCATGCACGTCAAAACCTAAATACGGCAGAGTGAATGTGAAAGCGGGTATACATTTGTTGCTGCGGTATCACGCATATGAGGCGGCAGTGTGGTTCCCCCACCCCACAGTAGCCCGTATGACTGCATACGACTGCGAGTAAGACAGCCACTGCCTACTGGCTGATGGGACAGCAGTCCGTATGGATCGGAGAGGCCAGTACCTCCCACGTGTTGTGCTGCATGCAGCAGCGGCTCGCTCCGTTTTACAGCCCGGACAAAATTTCTGTTAAACTTTTGTGCTAACAAAATTAAGAATTGACCTTGTTTGCAAAGAAATTTTAAATCTGACATTTTTTTGTCACGCCAAGGACGCCAGACTTGGTGGCGTTTGGTCTGGCCCACACTAGTCTAGCTGGCGCTGAAGTGACACGGCCAGACGCCATGAATCTTGGCGTTTGGGCAAACACCATGGAGCCTGGCGTTTTGGGTTCTTCCATTGCGTGTAAACAAGAAAATCATGTGGAGCCTGTTTGATTATTCTCGTTCAATGTTCATTAGTGTGGTTGTTTAATCAGTGTGAAGGCAGAAAGCCAAAATATCACGTCAGTAGGGAATTTGCGTTTTTTCAGAAGACATGCGGTTTGAATGGATTAATCTCATGTTAAGTGGCCGTGTACCTAAAGTTATTTAGGGCATCTCGAACGTCAATCCGCAAACTTCTTGCTACCGTCCGGACCACGGAAGCTATCCAACGTCGATCTGTATCGGTCTGTGGCGTGGTCCGAACACGATTTCTCCCGCAAACCAGAGACAAAAGTGGGGTAGGTTTGCGGGAGTCCTGACCGAACTCAAGCCCGTTGTTGACCGTCCTGGACCACCAAAAACCCCTTCCGCCTCCCGCGCGTGTTTGGTCAGCACCGTTCCAGAGGGTCAGCGCCCGCATTCATGCCCGGCCAGAGCGGACGCAACCGCTCACTGGCACCGGCATTGAAGCGGCGCGCCGACCGAGAGAGCGCCGCCCGCGCCGCATCCCGTTGTAGGCAACTGTCGCGCGTTCAAACGACACGATGGCCACCCGTTCGTCTATCTGCCGCCCGCATTGATGACACGTGGTTGTCGAGGCGTCTCCTCCGGCGCCACCCGTCCATCCCTCTGCCGCCCACCGGTGCTATACAAATCGATGCCTCGGTCATAGCCACAGTCATCCCTCTCCGCACCACTCCCCACCATGGACCACCCCCCCACACCCCCACCCCACAACAACCCCACCCCCCCCCGGCAGCCAAAGCTCTCTGGGACGGGCTGACGTCGGAGTAGAAGAAGGCCATGGCCGCCATTACTGCCGACTGGCAGGTCGGCAGGCAGCCGGAGGACGCCTCCTTCGACGAGCCAGCGCCACCCTCCTCTTCCTCCGTGGCACCCTTCTCGTCCGCTCCACCGTCACCGGTGCATTGCACCATGACCATCGGCAAGGCTCGTGCCCACTATATGGACATGGGGCTGGAGGAGCGGGAGAACCAGTTTCGAAAGGCGCAGGCCGACGCCAAATACAACCACAACCTCCTATAGGAGCATCCACAGGCAGAGGAGTAGGTCACCGCCAGTAGGGCCGCCGGGCCGGACGAGGACCTGGCGGAGCAGGAGGCGCTGCTCGAATCCTACCGCTCCGCCAGCGACATATGCCTCGCCCGCTGGTGGTATCGGCAGCGGGTAGCGGAAGTGGCGGCCGCCGGCAAGAAGTGCGACGATGAGGAGGGCGAGGCGTTGTTCGGCGACACCAACGATGAGGAGGCCGCGCCCCGGCGCCACGACCACGAAGAAGCCAACACGTCCGCGGGCACCGCCGACAACGAGGAAGAGTAGCGCACGGTAGGTCGTCGCCACTCGTGTCCCAAAAAGGCCACCACTCCTCCCGTCCCGTCGACGCCAAGCTTGGGGGCGACATGGAGGCGGACAACTTCAGTTCTTGTATAGAGGCGGCACGTGCGGGTTGCCGTTGAAGATGCCCTTTGCACCCCCTAATAAGCGCCCATGTAACCATATAGTATGTTTGGATGGTTTCCTAAGTTCTAGAATATTACCTCCGTCCTAGTTTATTGGTCTCCATTGTAATCTGTGCCAAATTTTAATCATAAATTTGACTAACAAAATATTTATGCATGTCACAAAAAGATATATCATTAAAAACTACATTCAAATACGAATCGAATGATATAATTTTTGTTCACATGCACTAATTTTTTGCCAATTAAATCTTTGATCAAAATTTAACACAAATTACAAAAAGAACTAATAAACCAGGACGGAGGTAGTAAACGCATACTACTTTTTTTCTCTAAATAAAAGCCTACTACTAATTCTTTATAGTTTCCTGATAAGATTAATTAACCTACTACAATTATTGATGGAAGCAAGTCCATTATTGATGCATGCATGCAGCGGAGTTTCTACATGAAACGTAGCTCCCAAATGTCAATATATGTGCTTTTCTTGTCTACTCATAATGGATGGGCTCAAAACGCTAGGCTCCATGGCGTTTGCCCAAACACCAAGATCCATGGCGTCTCGCCGTGCCACTTCAGCGCCAGCTAGGTTAATGTGGGCCAGGGCCAAACGCCATCAAGTCTGGCGTCTCCCATGCAAGCCAAACGCCAAGGATGTTGACGTGACCAAAAAAGTCAGATTTAAAATTTCTTTGCAAACAAGGTCAATTCTTGATTTTGTTAGCATAAAAGGTTAGAACAGAAATTTTGTCCTTACAGCCCTGCCCCCTCGCTATCTTACCTTTGGTCCGGTAAAGAAGATGTCATCCATGGCCTGAAGCCCTGAACACGCACATACAAGCTCGTCCTGCATGTCCGTCGCCGTCTCACCGGTCACCACACCACGATCAGTAGAGGCAAACAGCTGGGACCTCTGGATGTTTTCCAGCAACGACGTCGTACGCCAGCGCGCGGCAGCAATCCCACGGCTGGAAAAGGACTACACCACAAGGCCACATGTGCCCATCGTTGATGCCGCCGGCCGGTCGGCCGGTCGGTTTTGTTGGTCGGAAGGTGCGCACGCATATATGCAGCCGAGCCGAGCTACTCCCCGTCGACCAGTCTCCATCTATCAGCATGGTTCCCAGCGACTGCACGCGCTGGTCGACCACTTGCTGTGGCATGGCGTGGCATGGCACACGGCCGGCATCGCCTCCCTCATGTATCAATACTAGATCGGAATCGCGCGTGCCGGTCCCAATGTTTTGGTCAAGCAGGTAATGGTAAGTTAGTAGGAATCCAGATTTAGCATATGCATTGATACAGGACAACTACCGAGCGATCCATTAAATAGGGATTTCATAATCTGAAACATTAGTTACTGCATCAGTCAGTACATACCAGGAAAAAACATGAGAACAATACACTTCCTACCAAAACATATGCGTCCTCTAAAATCAGAATTGACATGGACAAACAAAGGAATTGTTGACGAACACTTGGACGAAGCAAATCATTCTAAGTCTACAATTGATAAGATGGCTGAGAACACATATGCCTGCCACGCAACTCTCTACCGGCCAGCCGCTGAGTGATGTATGTAAATAGGGATCTCACAATCTGCGACGATAGTTAGGAAAGATTTCATAAAGAAGAGCAAGGGTATTACTAATGGCAGGGGGCAAGCATTATTGGCATCTTGGCAGTCGCTTAATACGTCAATCTTTTGATCGTCATCTTCAACCTCCTTACATTCTGGACATCTTCTCCTATAAATCACTTGAATGGTCTTCAAATAGCATTGCCCACGAAGATATGCATCACTACCGCAAGCCACGCCGATGCATACACCACAAGAAGGAGCAGCATCACATCCTCGTCCGTCTCTGCGGTGTCGCGGTTGTGCCTGTCCTGCGGAGCGCCGAGGAGTGACGGCGACCTAGGTTAGGATCGGCAGCGGCACGAACACGACGACGGTAAGAGAAATAGGGAAGGGCAGGTGCACGAAAGAGGCGGGTCAAAGCAGTGAGGACGTACCTTGAGGACGGCGCTACCCGACGTCGTCCTCCTTGATGACGAGGAAGCACCAAGGGCAGCTTGATACTTGCCGGTGGCCTCCCTGATGAATTGGAGCCGAGCACTACGGGGTCAAAGGTGCAGCGCCTCATGCTTCTCCCGCTGAGCACCAAGGAGAGGGAGGCCAGCTTGGGAGCGAAAGAGCCAGAAGTTGAATACATATAAGCAATCAACCAAGAAATTAGATGCTATATGTGAATAATATACAAATAAGGAGATGCTATACAAATGACCTGCAGCGTGCCTTGACACGCGGTGCTGGGACAGATTGTTGTGCCTAAGCGTGTGTGCCAGCCAGGCAAGCTTAGCATGTTTACTGGCCTATGATAAAGCAGAAGCATTTATCCTGATTAATAACAATAGTAGTTGAGCTGCATCCATTCAAGCCTTGCATAGTTTAGATCCATTACGACGTGTTTGTAGCGTTTTTCATGTACCTAATGGCTGCCACAGCTGCAGAATCTTCAGCCACTTCCTCAATGGCAGAGCGAACACCAGTAATTGTCATCTGCAGTGGATTGATTCCATTAATCTGCGCAGAGGTGTAGAAGAGCATGGTGACACTGTCTATGTCCTGTGAGTATTGCCTTCGACGGTAAATGGCGTCGGGTATGTTAAGCTGCACTAACAAGAGACTAAGCATCATTCTGGCTGGCACCCTTATAGTGGCTGGACCAATCGGTATCGGCTTTTATTAAGACAAATATACAGTGTTTGGATCAATCTGCCTCATGACATGCTTTGGAATTAGAGTAGTAGACCCAGAATAAGAATATAGATACATGCACACGCAGATACAGTTTAGGGTCTCCTAACAAATAGAATTTAGAACTATTCTATCTGATTGTTTTATTAATTTTTTGGATGAACATGATATGTGCAGAGCGTAAAGCTACCAGGAAATAGAGCGGTGAAGTTTGACTAACCTGGACATCTGGATGGATTATTTTGTTAACCGACAATGTAGATCCAAGTGAGGCCCGGTCGTAGATCTCGTCGTTATCCATAGTGGCCGCAAAATCTTCTCTAAAGAAGAGACGTGTTGAAATCCAAAGATCATAGGCAAGAAAAACTGAAAAGAAAGTACCTTTTCTTGGTGAAGTTCTTGTTGCCCGGAGTTTCGTGGTAGAAGACGCCTCCTATTGCGCCGCTAGGTTCTGTTTGCACACAGTAGAAGGGAACCAGAAATATTATGTCGGCCTTGCTCATTTTTTGTAAGGCGTGGAACAAAGAAACGAGCCTTTTACTGTGTCTATATGGTCCTACCTGGTCGCCTCGAGTTGAAAACAAAAGTGACACGCTACAGGCCTTCATATCAATATAGAGAAGCTGAGCTTAGGTGTATAAATTACGAACGTTTGTTCTGCTACATAAAAAATAGAAGGATCAGTATGGTCATGTACTTGGAATTGTAAAGACAAATTTATCAAGTATCTGCTGCTGATAAAAAAAATTATAACAAGATTTAGTGAAATGTCAGTAGGCTCTTAGGATCAGGGCAGCAGTCTTCGCCGTCTAAAAGTCTCTTGTTTGTAATTACACAAAAATGGAGTTTCATTTGTTTGTAATTACAAAAAATGGAGTTTGCTAATGCAATCACATGTAGCAGCGTTGTTCAATCAATGGACAGCAGGGAATGATGTATACACTAAGCACCACAAAGTCGTGTAACACAAAACAGAGGAAAAAAACTGAAGGAAGAGGCAAAGATGGCCTTAACTTCACAGGAGAGGTAGACATGCCTTTGCCGGGAGAGGAGCAGGGTAGCGGTCATCGCCGTCGCCGGTAGGAGGTGTCTCCAGTGAGAAAAGACATGGAAGCAAAGCTGGAGATTCGCAACTCAGCCACAATGAACTCCATTAAAATCCTTTGAAGCATTCAATTGCTGCAACAGACCTAGAGGAAAATAGCCCAATTACCTCACCCGCTCACCAAAAATAAGAAATGGAGGGAAAGAAATCCAAGAACACAAACATGCACTACAATGGGTGAGTGGATAAGAAACAGAAACATGTAGCAATACAATAAGCCTCTGAAGCAGACATGGAGGCTCAGCGGTGACCTTCACGGCAAGAGAGGTGGGCCGCTGGCTAGCATCCTCTTCAGGCTCAACGTAGTGCCTACAAAGAAATGTACCCCTTTAGAAATACCGAACCATTACAAATGCAGCCTCTCATAAAAATATAACCCTCTTCTGATAATAATAAAACTTCTGGTAAATACATATTTCATTAGCAAGAGAGGGGGCAACCTCTTTGTTTGTTGATAGCTTAGCAGGCTCCAAAAGCAGGGAAAACTCTTGTTGGTTGATAGCTTGTAAGTCACTAAAGGTAGTTTGAGGTCCCCACACAAAAATGAAGTCCTCTGAGATCACATAAGAGACATAATATAAATTTCAAATATTTACAAATAAAGTCGCTGTTTGGTTTGGTCTGTTCCCTTGAAAGAAAATTGTAATGCCCATCTAGCATTAGTACTACAAATCCATCTTTCAACAATTAAGTATAAAATAATACATTCAACTATCTGAGCATAGTTCTCAGGAAGAATACTTGTTGTGTGGGATGGGTCAGTCGGTAAGAAACAGAACAAATAATATTAAGATAACTATGATGCATCTCAATTAAGATGGGCCACTGACCAAAGGGTTATAAGCATTGCAATGTTATATACTGACCAAATTAGTATTGCTCAGTATAATTGTAAGGCCTCTTGTTTAGGACAAAGGATAGATATTTGATATATCACACGAAATGCAGCATGATATAATAGTATCAGGAGTACATTACATAGCTCGAAGGATTTATAATAATTAGACCAGGTCATAATAATTAGTACAACACAAAAATGTAATGCAAGCCTTTCTTTCTAAGGCCACCACTGGGTGATAATGAAAAAGGGAATGCATGCTACATCGAGTACTGAAGGTAAAAGTATTTTTGGGTGGCTGAGAAGGGTAACGTGTTCCTCATTTGATAGGCATGGCTGCACCTCAAACTAATCAATCAAAAGCCTGGATGCTTACAGGAATGAGGTTACACTACGTGCACACATATGAAGATTTATGATTCACCATGAAATTTGTTAAAATAGGAATGCCTTATTATTAGGTAGCATATTAGAAGCATTCCATCCAAAACTTTATGCATATTAGTCTATCTTAACATGCTTATATAACCCAACACAGATTACATATTTCAACTTTCAAGTATGGCAAATGGAGATTCATGAGCATAGTTACTATAACCCACCTCTCAACTCTCAAGCTCATCTTTCTCCAGAATAGAAGTGCTCGGCGCACTTGGGGATTACAATTTTGGTTCCTTCTGATATGCCTCGTGCCACCGGGTTTTCCGAAGGGCACTCACATATGCGATTGCCTTCCTTGCAATTATCCTAGGGTGCAGATTCTTTGTGTTAACTTTCAAAGGTTCCTAGACAATGATTGGTACATCCATGCAACTGGTACAGTTTACGTAAACATGTGTATATCAATTAGCAGGAATATAATATTGGCAAACTGATTTTCTCCTATACCAAGCGCATCATGCAGAACGGAATCTATGACACACTGGTGAAAACAATGCTGCAATTAGCGATAAGACATGGGATTTTATGACAAAAATAATGGCTAATTACACGAGTGGTATCAGGTTTCAAAGATTTTGTAGATACCAAGATTACTAAAGTATACTGATTAAAAGGGAAACATGATTACTGAACATTATTTATTGCCAAATTATTATCTTCGAAGAAGTCCCACAGAAAAAAAAATAGATAAGTTGTAAAGATCACCGTGCATTTTCACTAAATCTTGAACTAAATTCAGTTCATAAATTTAAAAAGCATTCTCTCAAGGGCTTGAACTAAGAAAGATGATGAGCCGAAGATTAACTACATTGGAGGTTTCAACAACATATACATAGCAACAACTCTTATAGATCCTACCTAATAAATGCAGTATAAATATTTTGGTAGGGAATCAAAGATAAATAAAATTTATCTGGTTCCTAACCATTTATGTGGGGTTACATGATGTATTCAATGACCCTGAGAATAGTGCAGGGAATTTAAGGGTATGGATTCATACTTGTCTGCAGTTATAAAAGAAGAGTTGCTTGTCTGCTGCGTGAGTTTAAGAGCGACGAACGTGAATGGTTTCAAGGAGGTTAACAGTCGCACTACCAGTTCACTACAGTTCAGTCGCTCGACACCATAACCGACGGTTGCGTCCTTTAATGGTTTGATTCAAACTATCATTGGTATGCTTCCTCCTTCCGTGCATAAACTCCCAGGGATAAATTCATCTACAGGGTAAAAAATACGTGCTGGATTAATGCATATTCAGAACTTGGGACCAAGAAAGAAGTCCACAATTGCAGAGTAATGCATTATTGGCAGAAATAGAGAAGTAGCTATAATTATTAAAAACGCCAAGAGCCTTCACTAAATGATTTGGTGGCAGAAATAGAGTAATATAGGAATCTGTTTAAAAAACTTCTAATCTGATTTGGTGGCAACTCTTGCTGCAATGACAAGTGCACATGCATCTGATAAAATATAAACCTTCTAGTTAATTTACAGGCGTGGGATGAAACATATTATCGTGAGCATTTGTAATAGATATATCCATTTGTCAAACATGAATCAAAACGCACTAACTTGGCATCTAAAGTAACTTTATCTTATTTCCGTGAAATGTGTGCGGCATCTGGAAACATTGAACTGAAAGTAAAGATGAAAATGTGAAATGCAAACTGGTAGAGGCTTAGGGAGATAGGTAGCGTTGTGTTGAATTTAATTTCTAGGTGGAAATCATGTAAAACCAACACTATATTGCAACCATGTGATTTCTTTCGCATTGGATACATGTTCTGGTTCATTTTTCACAGCCTATCAACCCTAACATTTGAGAAAAGAGCATCGGTCGCTGCGTTGGAAGATCAGTAGAAGGGTTTATGCCCGCCCCCACCCCACCCCCAATAGATGTAGTAGCACCATTTCTGAATTTGCAATAGATCGGTAGTCATACCTTTGCAATTGGGGCTTCATAGAGGATGATTCTTCACGTAGTCAATCCCTTGAGCATAAATGACTTCAAAGAAGTAATACGTGATTAGAGATTATTTTCCTGGCAGAAAGCCAGCATGAAATGGAGGCTCCTCATGTTCCTGCAAATATCACCTGAAATAAAAGTAACTAAGCTCATGATTTAATAAGCCACAATCAATACATGACAAACAGTTTCTAAGTTAGAACATGCAAAAAAATATTAAACAAAGAAACTGATAAAGAATATCACCTGCAATTGGACTGTCGACCAAAAGGAGAACCAACAGATCCTAGCATTCCAACGGACAAGAGCACCAGCAGAGGGCAACCAGCAACGACAAAACTAACGAACAACCACCAGCCCAAATCGCATCCTGCACAACACAAACAATTAAGCCTAGACGAACAAAAGGACAACAAGTCTAGATAAGGCCAAAACAGTAATACGAGACCTAGATGAGGCCGTCCGATCTAGTCAATTAGACCAAACACTATATTAAATGAAAATGGCGGAAATCTGTTACATATTGGTAACAACAAATAACATGATTGGTAAGATGCACCAATAAAATAACCACATAATATTCTGTTGCACGCTACCAAGTATTTCTGAATCACAGTGAGTTCACAAATTTTGTGCACACAAGAAGACAAAGGAGCATCGAGTTATGTTCAATTATTCATGAGTGGAACCACCGTCTTCTTCAAGGACTGGGAATCATAATAGTAGCAATACCGAAATATTATTCATCCTGATCATCATCCTATTTGAGAGGAACATTTGGTCTTTGAGCTATAAGGGTAACTATCAGCATGGATCAAGAGACCATAACAATTTAAAAATAGCAGAGTATCCAATGAATGCGGCCAAAAGGCAGGCTAATCGATAACAAATCTACATCTACACAATAATCAAATCAAATAATAATAACTGAGGCCTAATCCTTAACTCATAGTAGCTAAATAAGCTAGTTGATTGCTTATGAGTTCTGATGCAACCTCCACTAACAAATGCAGTACAAAATTATGCTTTAATTAAAGATCTGGCAAAAAGAAATATACCTCCAGTCCTCCACACATCCTTGGTTCTTTAAACCCAGCCATGTAGGATCTCCCCAGCAGCAAGAATAGAACTGCAGCTGTGAGGAAGGCCGCTGCCTAGTCCTCCCATGCATAGGCAATACGCCATCCACCGCAACAACCATGGCTGCGCAACGAAAGTCGAACGTGTGGTCTTCTGTACTTGTGGCTGTGTATGATCAACTTGCTTGCCGAACCCTAGCACCGCCAACACCCGTCTACGACACCTCCAAACCGCGGCCCCCATCCAGATGAAACCTCGCCATTCATGTCGGTGCGCATGCCATCGGGAGGCACGACTGGAGGAGAAGCGAGAGAGCCAACCAATCAAATAAAGTGCCATGTTATCGATATTGGCAATCATTGCTCCTTCCAACTCGAGGTCGCCGCTCTCTGGTCTCCTCCTTAGCCTCCCCAGCCTCGCCCCTGCAGTCTCAAACGTAGCATCCAGCCCTGCACCACAACCATAAAAAGCTACAAAATTTACGATTCGTTCATATCAATCAAGTGATGGCAACCTATAGGAGTTATGACAACAATATGCAGCATAATTTCTCAGTAATCCCTTGCTTCAAAGGTTATTTCCATTCAATTTTCTAGTGTTCTGTTCTAGAGTAGTACATAGCATTATTACCCTGATCCATCTAGTTCACAATTAATCATTAACAGAACAGAGTGCATGATTGAAAACATACAGCTGTAGCTAATGCACACATATTAGAGGATCTGACAGAACCACGCAGAAGGATGCAAAGCTCGGAAACAAACAGATCGAGGGAGAAAAAAAAAGCGAAGCGAGATCTAGCATGCTGCTGGCGGGTGGTGTACCTCTAGGACAGCGGTGGTCTGCGCGAGCTTGAGCGGCCTCTCGACGGCGGCGAACAGATCCTCGTGCCCTGGCCGGAGCAGCGTCGCCACTGCGAAGTAGAAGAGGTGAGGATCAACAGCTGACTGCCTGAGCGAGGGAGGGGACGAGGGAGGAGATTACCTTGCTTTCAGGCACCTCTTCAACGCCACGTCTCCCGGCTTGCTGCGGACGGCCGTCTCGGCATGGTGCGGCGGCCCCCCGTGCTGCCTCTGCCGAGGACTGTGGAGAGGAGAGGGGGATGGGAGGGCGGGTTCGCCGTCGCGCGATGGGGGCGGCGGCTAGGCTGGAAGGGGAGGGGGTGCCGGCAGCTCGGGTGGAAGGGGAGGGGGCGGCGGCGGCTCTCCCTCGTAGCGATTGGGGAGGAGAGGAAGTCGATTGGGGAGAAACCTATTGGAGCTGGGCTTTTATACCTCGTAGCGAAATTACCAAAATGCCCTGGCGAGGCACAGGAATTACAGGCGGTGGCACGAACGAGGCTACACTATTCATTGCCACAGTGTTACGGTTTGATCCGGTGGCTGAGGTTGTTCAGGAGCGAGATCCGGCGGCCCAGATCGCATCAAAGAAATGATCGGACGGCCGAAAGTGCCTGAGATCTGAGGAGGCCGGGGGGCTCCTGTCTCTCTTATTTCTCGACTAGATCGGGTACGCGCCTTGGCGCGAGGGTGCCGGTCCGAACATTTTGGTCAAGCGTGTATTGTTAAGTTAGTAGTAACCCAGGCTGCTATTCCGACGATAAGAAGGGGCAATGAAAGCTTGATATTATCACCATGTGTTCAAATGGGACTAACAACGTCTGAAGTAACTGAAGCTGTAAATAGATGGCCGACAAAATGCACCTAAAAATACTGGTATTCGCTTAATATCACCTATTCATAATGCAGCCTCAGAAACCTCCAAACACCCATCCATGAAGCTATTGTATATATAAATAAAGATAAATATTATATCTTGAGTGCGTGAGGTAAAAGGGTGCATGTCAAGTTGTTCTAAACCAAACAAAGTACGAAATAGTGACGTCAGGAGTTGATTGTAAAGTTATTAATTGTAAGTAAGCTAAAACGAAATGAAACCATATCAATAAGTTAAATGGAGATGCAGATATAGCAGGAAGTCAAATGGAAATAATGATCTAATCAGAATCAAAATGATCGAAGCAAGTATTGTCCCTTATCTAACACGAGCGTAGAAAGCATCATAGGAGAGTAAGCATACACGGTGGAATGCATTTTCAGCCATGATAAAAAATGAACTACCGAAGAACCAATCGGAATCAAAGCTTGATCATATGCAGATCCGGGTAGGTAATCTGCCAGTGACCCCAGCCCTTGGTAAGCCCCTTGACCCGCAGATTCCTTTTTTCCACCTTAGCCTTCAAATCTCTGATCTTCCTGTCCTTCTCGTCGACACTGCCCGACAGGTACTTCATCTCGGTCTTAATTTTCTGCATTTGAGGGCAGTCAAATTCAATATCCATGGTGGCCTGAAGATGCTCCAAGCACCGAGGAGCAGCATTTTGCATGGCCCATTGGCATCCACAGCTGGGTCGCCATTGATCCTCATATGCTCTGCCGCTGCAGACGAACGCGACTGTGATGGCCAGAAGATAGCAGTAGCCGCCACACGGCCACGGTAAGATGCGCAGGTCTTGTACTTCACCTCGGGTAAACCATCTTCAGCAAGAACGGCGCTAAGCATAGCCTTCGGCCTAACCGTGACAGAATGCTTCATCTATTCAAATATGTAGAGTGGTAAGTCATTTACACATAGTACAGACCACAACAGGAATACGCGGAAATATCATGCTACTAAAGCAATAGAAAAATGGAAACGCATTAGCCTTTATCGGTGACGGGTTCAGGACAAGCAAAGCAAACGTGCAACAGAAACCTGAAAAACAAACCAGAGATCTGCAACAACACAACGACGATGTAAACATGCTTTTAAGTAAGGCTGGGCACATTCTTTAAAGGCAGCAACACAACGACGATGTAAACCGCTTGAATATAAATTTAGTTCTAGTACTGTCATTCCTGTTTGTAAATACCATGGATTTACTGATAGTTCTAAGCTTCTAATTATTATATATTAACAAAGCTACCACCTAATTATCAGTTTGGACAAAGCTGCACCATAAACATATATCAGACAAATACTCCTACCCCTAGATTGTCCTAGAACCTATTATTAAAGCTGAAGTGTGTATACCAAAGAGAAAAATCTAATTTTTTTCTTGCATGCTCATAAAATATTTCATAATACAAATCATGATATGTTTCTCATGATTACAAAATGCAGGCAGTTCTTATACAGAGTGTTGTGCAAGAAGACGCATATTTCTTCCCATAAAACAATCTAACACAGATTAAGAAAAAGGAAATCATCTGATTATGAAAGAGACGTACCAACGATGAATTCATATGACATGCAAGCTATAGCACCTAATGCTAATAGCTAGGCGAGTGACATATATAGATGAAACTGACATCGAGAATAAATAGTGCAGCAAACCGTTAATTCTTCTGCCGCACAAAAGCCTCACAAAGTAGTAATTTTGTCCATTGATAAGAATTAGAGGAAAGAACTCTAAACAGCAGATGAGACGAAGCAACAACCATACTTAAAGATATTCGCGGAAAGATACGGTCTAATTAGGGAACCACATGTGTAGCATTTAAATGGTGTGCATAATCACATCATCATTTATCTGAAATATGATGGCATACTTTGTTTAACACACATAGTTTAGTAGTACATCATAGAGAAAAGCATACATGTATTTTAGAGCTGGAAGGAATTACAGAAGCATGAGCATTACTCGTAGACTGTAAATCCAAAGCCACAAAAAATCTCAAGAACTAAATGAAGTTGGTCTGACATAGCTTCTGGCCAAGTAGCCAAGGTCTAGGATCAGAACCTCGGTCTGGTGACAACGGCAGAATCCAAATCATTCCAATGGCACAATGGATCTGAATCAATGAACAACATCATGTAAAAGATTGCAAAGGCTATATTTATTCCCTACAAAATATGTCTCTTGTACAATTATGAGATTTCCCCACAAAGGATATGAAGCATCCAAGTCCAGCACTACCTGAAGATACACGTCCATAATAATTTATATATCACACAGGTAAAATAGAAAGGATGCTTACTGAAGAAGACTCAACTATCTAAAACAAATAATAAATTAACATTTATAGCCTACCATCCTGTTTAATTTAGATATACATAGTGCTATTCTGTCAATCATGCCTAATAAATCTTACCATGACTTCACCTCTAAAATTAATCACAACACACATGCACGCCTGCACATAACAATAACACTCTAGATCTAAAACTAATTTAGCTCAGTTAACTTGTACGCACCACATGTGTCCGTGTGTGCCCATAAAATATACGCAGAGTATGTTGCAGTGCAAATGAAGAACACTTAGGAAAGACAGTATGTGCAGGGGATACTTATACATAAAGATCAATACTACCTTATCCGATGTCAAAATGGAGAGGGGTATGCCATTGTCGTTGAGCTTCTCTGGATCAACGCCATGACCATGCCTACATACATCTGGTGTTAAACAAAGTATTTCTTTCTTTGACCATAAAATATGCAATGAGAACCTTTATCTAATCAAATAACCTTGAACTACAAGTTAAAATACCCTGCTATTCCAGTAATAATGCATTAAGACTTTCAGGGAACAAAATGTTGCTCGGGTCCTAAGGCCAAGAACAAAAGGAAAAATAATAATACCTAAATGGTTAGCCCAAGATCGATGACACCATGTTTTAGCCGCTCTCGGAAGATCTCAAGGCCCTTTCGCGATATGTAGCTGAACCGGTGCACGTCAATGTCGATCTCGAAGTAGTTCGATCCCTACATCACAATGAACAAACAGATGAACATGTTTCAGTCAGGACTGGAGGTGCATCAAGAATTTCTAATTTGAGCACATGTGGGTTGATGGAGATGTGAGGAAGCATGTATAACTGGTTACTACCTTGTAGAATTTGTATTGGGGTCTTGTCAGCACTGGCTTCTAATTGTAGTACAAGCCTTCTCTCGGTTGCACTGATCTGCAGGTCTTCAGGGTTTACAATGCCGGCTAGGATTTTCAGCCTCTCTGTGTAGGGCACGTTGCTGTCCATCGGGAACCCCTTGACCTTCTCCATTTCCTCATTCATAACACTCTGCATGACCATGAACTCATCAGAAATTTGTTCATGGGTACTCAAAATGGGTTACATTATGATGCCATGGAAATGCAATCAATTCGGCTTACCTTGATGTTGTCCTTGAGCTGCGGAGAAATCTCCTTGTCGAAGCTGTCGAATATCTTGAAATAGAGGACCAGGCTTACACCGTCGCCGTCGTTCTCACAGAACATGGTAGTGGGATAGGTAGGCAACTGTACAGATCATTTATTAACCTGTTAAGCTCAGACTAAGCAATCATTTTCTCAAAAAAATGTACTAAGCAATCAACACTACTTGGTTAAGTAGGTGAAGAAATACGAGTGAATTACTGAATGTTCACAATGAGAAGCGAAGGGAAGGAGCCGTGGGGCTTCAGCGACAGGAGCGCGATGTGGTGCACTTTCCTTGCGCAAGCAAACATGTCTGCTCTGATCGGGGTGTAGGGGGAGCAGTTTGGGGCTGGGGATTTCCTCTTGTATCTGCGGTCAATTTCAAAAGCTTCAGTCAGGCATACTGACAGAAGAAATACACAGTGGATGAATGCATATCAGGAGTTTCAGTAACATTGCTTCTTACTTGAAGAAGCCTTCCCCCCTCTGACTCTGAACACCGACGGCTCGAGGACCGACCAGCAGCCCTCCAACGGTTTCTCGTCGACTGAATACGGCAGCGTCAGGCCTGCTCTCGGCCGGTACAGGTACTTCGCTGAGCCAGCTGAATTGATCGTCTGTTTTGTCAGGAAAGCATAAACGAAATGCTGACGAACAATTTGAATGATACTGCTGGATCAGTAGGTGAAAGTGCTGGTGTTGACTCACTCATTTTGGTCATTTCATTGCCCTTGTACTATCTCCACCGGAAGGAGAGCCCGACGATGGCCGATTTCTTCCTCTGGTGGTGCGGGCTGAACCCGGCGACAGGCATCGGCTGGACCTTGTAGCTCGGGATAGAGCCCAGGAAAGGCCGAGGCGAGCACGACACCACGCTCTACCATTCTTTCAGGCTACCAACAACAACAGGAGCAGCAGCATCCGGGTCCTCGCTTTTCTCGGGGGGTCACCCTGGCACGCCTCCGCGTCCGCGATGCTCCGGAGGCGTTGCACGGTGTCCACCAAGCACACCGCGTCCTTGCACGGCGCCGTGTTCGTGCCGCCGGTGATGTCTTCCAGGAGAGGACCTGGATTTGCAAGGAAGGGGAGCATCTGATGCTGAGTACACAGCGAGCCTGAAACTGCACTATAGGGCATGAGAAACCAGGCGAGCACAATACCTCGACTGACGCTGGAGTAATCGTTGTCGTCGTCGTCGAAGCCGGCCGAGTCTCCCAGCATGCTGACGGAGTCGTACCATGCCTCATCGCAAATCACTGCAAAAACAAAACAAAAATCAGGGGTCTGGTCGAGCAGGTCGGCGCCAGCCGGAGAATACGAGGCGTTGGTTGGTTTCGTTCGTGTCTCACCATTTCCTGCGTCCATCTGGATGTTCTGTCACTGCAGCTGCGTGAGGTGGAGCGTGACGACCGTGGCCGTCGTGCCGTCGACACGGACGACCCCGTGGCGCCCAGCGAGGCAGCCGGTCGTGTCGCCGTCGATCGCCGCGGACACCTTCCAGTGGAATTTGGTCGCCGTGGCCGAGAGGTCCTTGGGCCTCCTCCGCCGCCTCGTCGTCGACACGCAAGAACCCATGGTCAGCACGCACACCTGGATGGACCAAACCAAGAAGCACACACTTCGCAGAGTTAGCAGGACAAGGCCGGTGTTTTTCAGGAGACGACCCTTTGGTGGTCATGCTGAGGGAGGCACGGCTAACTCGCCGGAGACGTCCACCTCCTTCACCCACCATCGTGCGGGGAGAGATGACCGTGCAAATCCTTTGTCGCGGGGCTCGGGCAAGGCAGAGGAGCTCATCAGCGAGCTGGATCTCAGCCGCCACGGCTGGATCTGGCTGGCTCGAATCGCACGTGACGCTTTAGGGAGGAGAACGACAGCAACGAGGCAAGCTTGTGACGGACGGTGATGGCTTGGGAGGCGGCCGGATTTGACCGGGAAACAGCCGCCGGTAGCCTCGCGCGTTGGGTGGGAGGCGGGTGACCTCGGGTCATCTTCTCGCCCTCGCGCTGTGCGGCTAGAAAGGAAGAGGAGTGAGCGGCATCGCGACCTGCGATGGAGAGAAGAGACATGGCTGGGAGGGCGGGGCAAGGGAGGTGAGGAGGCGGGGCTGGTGCCGTGGCGGCGAGAGGGGGGCGAGAGGACGAATGCGCGAGGGGGGAGGAGGACGAATGGGAGCACGAAGAGGCAGCAGTCGCCCTCCTCATCCAACCACGGGCCAACCAGCGAGTACCACGCAACGGGCCGACATGTGAAAAGACAAAAATGCCCCCGGCGGGCCACATAATTCACACGCGGTGGCACGAGATCTTTTACCGCGGGAGGTAACTATTCATTGCTACAGGGTCTTCGGTTTGATACAGCGGCCCAGATCGTCCGCAGGCTTGATCCGACGGTCGAAAATCCATCAAGCCAGCGAAACGGACGGTCGGATGTGCCAAATCGCTGAGGAGGCACGGGGGCTCCTGTCTCTCTTATTTCTCGATACGACGGAGCTCGGCCGGGGGTCCGCTTTGAAAGGTATGGCGCCAATCAATCGGGCGGCCGACAGGGACGCCTGCCTGCAGGGGAGCATTTATGGCCTCATGTGCTTCTCATGCATGCTCCGATCTGAGGAGGGCAACTGGCCGCGGGAGGCTACAGGCCGGTCGATCGGGATCATCATCAACTCGACCGGAGTGTGTGCCCGCGCGCGCCTGCTGGTGTCGTGCATGCCGGGGAGTGGGGATCGATCGGCCGATGCATGGATCAAACATGGCCTATAAGCCAGCCGCCGCTCGTGGCAGGGCGACCCCCCTGCGCCCATCATTGTATCGGAGAGAGAGAGAGAGAGAGAGAGGGGGGGTTATTCCGAATCTGATTCATCGAATTTGGTCGAGAGGCTCCTCGTCGAATTTGCTTTGTTGTGTGCGTTGCTCTGCCCGAATCCGAGGAGGTGATCGTTTCCGGCTAAAGTCGCCCGCCAACTGTCAGGGACATGACCTTGGGCAATGCCAGTGACTTTAGTCTCACCTCGGATATGGGAGGAGGCTAGAAGAGAGTGCCACACTCCCTTCAGGCCGGTCTTTTGGGATGTAGTGGACTCTCCGCTTGTAGTGGAGTGTCCGATGCGCACCGAAAACATCCGAACATATGCCGATGGACCGGGAGCTAGGCCTGGGTTGCTAACACCAACCCATGCATGCGTGTAGATGCTTCAGCCTGCTTGTTTGGGTGTGGACGGATGAATTATGCTGGCTGCGATGTGAACCTCTATGCGGGGCTCAAAAAATGAGTTGCCGTTCCCAAAATTTGTTGAGGCTTATAAATTAGTAATTCCATAACTAGTTGAGAAGCTCCAATGAATGAGGAAGACGGCTTATAAGAAAAGTTGGAGAGGAGGCGGCTTATTTTTTAGGTCATCAAAAGAACCGGCCCTCATGCTGCTTATATGCAGTATATCGTTCCTGAATAAAATTGGGCCCAACTAGGGATAACTCGGCTGAAAAAAAATGGGATCAGTCGATTTTTTTTCTCAGTGCAGTAGAATTAAAAAATTGATTTGCACAAAATTTTGTCCGTCAATTTTATTAGAGCGCTCGGCCCTTTGCAACCAAAAAGCCAGAAGTCCATCAAATACTTGGGCTTGGTTTGAAACATACTAGAAACTCATGTAATACATGGTAAGACACAAGACACAAACAGAAACAAACGAATAAAAATAAATTAAGGAAAAAAATGAAGTTTCATAGAAAGAATGAATCAGTGACATTGGCATTACCTTTTATGGAAAAAAATAAAAAAAATAATAAAAAATAACACAATTTACATAGAAATCATTTTTATAGTATGCAAGAATAAGCATATACTAGTGGATTTTCACAAAAATGAAGTTTACTAAGAAATAAAAAATTAGTGACATTTTTTGCGGGTAAGAACTAGTGGCATTGGTGTTACCCTAAAAAAAGAATGAACTGAAATAAAAAGTAAAAATGAATATAATGATGTATCGTAAGAAATGAATTAGTGGCATTAGTATTATACCCTTTAAGAAGTACAAAAATATATAATCTTTAAAAACTTACTCACAATTTTGCACTGAAATTGCATGTTTTGTAATATGCAAAAGAGTAAGCATATACCAATGCAATTTTACACTCTAGTGTAGTATACACACATATTGTATAATACTTGCATGTATACTTATGCACACAAAAATAAAAAATGATGTTTGATAAAGAACAATGAATTAGCATCACTAGTATCACCCTTTAAGAAGAAGAAAAAAATTGCGCACATATGACACATAAATTGTGCTTTTTTTACAAGATGCAAAAATAAGCATATAATAGTGTATTTTTTTGCAAAAAAAAATTTTCTAAGAAGGAATAAATTAGTGGCATTGGTATTACCCTTAAAAGAAATAAATAAAAACTAGTGAGTAAGACAAATAATTTTTTTCTAAGGAAGAATAAATTAGTGGCATTGGTATTGCTTTTTAAGAAAAATATTGCACATAACTTTGCATTGAAATTTCACTTTATATAATTGCAAAGAATAAGCATGTAGTAGTGTAATTTTTGAACTCTACGATAAGTTACACACATATTGTATAGCACTTGCGTGTATACAGTTACACTCATCCAACATAAAAAAAATACCTATAAAGAGAAAAAAAACCGACTAAAGAACAAAGGCAAAAAACGCATAAAAACCAAAAAAATGAGTAACGGGCTTCAAGCCCAATAAGAAAATGGACTGACCCAGACAGGGACAACTAAAAAATTGAGCTCAAGAATCTATGAAACAGCACAAGGGGAAAAAAGACGGCACACTTGACAATAATCAATGATTAGAAAAAACGACATACCCAAATTAAAAAACAGGCAACTTAAATATAACTAGGGTGAATAAAGTAAGTAGTACACCGCAGAAAATCCATCACAACTCTACTTCATTGTAGCACTGCAGTTGGTTTTAGCAGATGATTGTGCCAATGAGAATTTTTTGGGTGGACTAAACAACATGCATATGGAATGTTATAACTGATCAGTTAAACCACCCTTCACAATGATATGGGGTCAAATGCCCTAGCGGTCTTCTTCTTTATCTAGACTACTTCCCCCACCCACCCCTTATACTAAACTGAAATAAAAACTGAAACCAAATAATATTAATAAAACATACGGTTTCCTAAGAAATATTGAATTAACGGAACTGATATTAACTTTAAAGAACAAAGAAAATGAAAAAAATGACAGAACTTGAACATAATTTGCACAAAAAATGATTTTTTTATAAAATGCAAGAATAAACATATACTAGTGAAATTTTCTCAAAAATAAATATTTTAAGAATGAATGGATTGGTGACATTGATATTACTCTTAAGTAAGAAAAAAAAAGTGATGACAAAAACTTGCACACAATTGGTAGAGAAATTTCACTTAAAATATACTCCCTATGTAAAGAAATATAAGAGCGTTTAGATCACTAGTTTAGTGATTTAAATGCTGTCGAGGCAACGAACCTGACAATGGGTACTAGGGGTACGAACAAAGGGCGGAGCCTAACTACGGCACATGTGTATCACTCGGATTTAGTGAGTTCGGGCCCCTCTCGGGGAGGTAATAACCCTATGTCTCGTGCCCGGAAGCTTGTGTTTTCTCTTGGGTATGTCATTACAACAGGTGCTGAACCCTTGCCATGGAGTTGAGGGGAGGCTTATATAGAGTGTGACGGTGTCCTGGACTAGGGGGTACTCACCACGTCGTCTCCCGACAAGTGGGTCGGGCCGAGGACCCCCATGGCGGTTCACTAATGGGCCACTTTGGGCAGCTCATGACATATACGAGGAAGATTCCACAAGACTTGGTGATCAAGACAAGGGCTCCTCTCCACCGATGTAGCCGACTAGGACTCTTGTTATCCTAGACCTCCAGTACATTATATAAGCCGAGGCTAGGCTAGTCGATAGATCATTATGACATTCATCATTATACCCCTATGGTTTAGACCACAACTTAAGATCTCGAGGTAGATCAACTCTGTACTCGATACATCATCATCAATATTAACAAGAGGGCCCGAACCTGGGTAAACATTGACTCCCTTCTTCCTGTTACCATCGATCCAAGATCCATAGCTCTGGACCCCCTACCCCGAGGTCTGCCGGTTTTGACACCGACAATGGTGTTTTCATTGAGAGTTCCGCTGTGAGATCGACGAAGGATCAATGGCAAACCTGCAGATCAACTGCGACGTCGGCATCTTCGTCGCCGGCTCGACTAGTCACCTTGACTCGACCGAGGACTGCGCTCCGCCTCAGATCGTCATGTTCGGACGAGGGCCTTCATCAACATCAACTCTGATCTCTATCAAGATCATAGAGGAATCATCCATGGAGCTCAGGGCCTCAACGTCAAGATTGCCCTCGGGCGATCGTGCTATTTTTCTGGACAGAGAACTAGTATCCGCCGCCACCACCTCCTCGACCGTCGCTTTGATGATTGCTTCAGCGAAATTGTGTGGAATTGAGTCTACAACAACCCTGTAAAATTTCGTCACATTCCGATGGAGGAATCTCCAGCGATCTCCGATTTATCGGAACCCTGTCGAATCTGGATGGGATTCTGGACAAGTTTAGGGAGAAGGGTCCAGCACCCAGATCAGGCTTCCGTTGGAATATCCCACCATTCATTAGCTGCAGAATTACTATATCGGCAACCCCTCAAAATTTTAGCTCGATCCGACTGTTGAAACTACGGGAAACCTCCGATGAGTGCATTGATTTTTGGATCTGTTTTCTGCGCGAGAACGAATCTGACCCGAGTTCATCTTTTTTATGAACGGGATTCTAGACATCCTTTTTTAAGGAAGTTTTATATGGGGTATTGTGTTTTGTTCTCAACCACGTGCCCACTAATTTTAAAACCTTTTCCGAGGTAATCTTCACCGTCGCGCCGGTGTCAAACCAGCCCGACAATGTTGCTCCATGGCTGCCGACCTGCGCCAGCATAGGCTGCGCCGTCGCTCCGTCGAGCTGATGACAACCATCTCGGATCATCAGCTCGGCAAGCCGACCAAGAGTTCGACATCGTGAAGGACAAATAATAATCAAGACAAGATTGTCGCCCTACGGATTGCACGGGTCGGGTGCGCCAGCATCACCGCGCGGTCACTTCTCAAGTCGGCATTGACCGTGTCACAAGTTCCGACCTGCATGGCATCACCACGTCGTTGCTTCTTTAAACCGATGTCCACCCCGCCGACCTGCTTCGACACCTCAGCTGGCATGGCGGCTGCAACGTCACCAGTCGACCAGCTTCGTCACGTTAGCTGGACCGGGGGCTTCACCTCACTGCATCGATCGTGTTGCGTCGCCACTTCGTCAAGCCGAGCTCCTCACTCGGTCACCTCGGGCTTGGGGGCTGGGACCTCGGCCAGGCCGAGGACTACATCTTCGTCCCGTCACAAGCCCGGACCACATCATCAACACCGAGCACATTAACCAGCTAAGTCGCTTTCATGCTCATAGTTCTTCCAATCTTTTAATTTTTATTCGGCTCGACCAAGCGTTATATTTGTGGTAAACAAAAAACTTAGTTTGTTAAAAACGTTATTTGTTAAAAACACTTCTCTTACCCAAGTTAACTGGGAGCTCTTAAATTTATATGAACCGTTTTATAATAATTGTTTTCTTCTTAGTCGTTACAAAGTCTTTTTCTATCACTCCTTTTTTCGACGCGAGTGTGTGGTCAATAGCCGGGTAGCCTGGTTTCTCTCTCAAGCCGCTCAAGTTTAGTTAGCTAAACTGGCCTAACGAGAAGCACTCCGCCTTTGGGATAGGAGGTTGAAGCTGAAGACTGACCCGCTCGAAGTCTTGAGATCGGATGTGTCATGTTAAAGCATGTTGGAAACACAAACTAATTTTAAGACCAATGTTCGAATTGGTACCAAAAAAACTTGATTTAATGTAGACGTAAAATTTTACTAAATTGTTTCGGTTTTCTGAATTTATGTCACCTTTAACCTATTTGTATGTTTTTCTTTTAAGGGGGAGGGATATCCTCCTGACTGAGGTGCCCTGTGTAATAATTTAGCTTGGAAAAAAAATTCTGGCCCGCAGCTCGACATCTTTCCTGCCGACTTGCACCTCGACGTTGACAAAACACACACCACATGTAGACTAGTTCCCGAGCAGTGCAACGCCAAACACCCTTAAAGCATCGGCAATATTAACGGGGGGCTGAGACTACAGCCGAACCCACCAAAAGCCAAGGTACTCCATGGAGTCCTCGGCAAAACATTCTCGGATATTGCTTTATGTGCATCGGTTTCGAATTGTGTCTTCAGTCAATAGTTGGGTTGCCTGGCTCTTGTGCTTGCCTCCTATGTTCCGCTTTGTTCGGCTAGGTGTGCAAAGGGAGAACCACTGCGATTGTGCTTCCAGCTCGAATGGTTAAGCGCCTCAGTGGAGAAAGCCGAAAATCGACTGTCACAATGGGTGTAAACTGGCCAGCGATCTGATGACTGTGTCAAACTATAGATCGATAGAGTTTACCCCGTGTTAAACGATGGGCCTTTCATAAAATTGGCCGAAGTGTTAATGGCTTGACCTCGGCTGACACCGAACACTAACCGGGGGCTAGTAACTGGCCTCCCAATTTTAACCTCCTGTGACTAAGTGAAAGTTATAAAGCCTGCATATCTGATTGCCTCGTTTCCGCTAACGCAACCGCCTTCGGGTACCGAGACGTCGGCTAAGGGTTGTCTTGTTACCACGGAAACACCCTGTGTAGCACGTACAAAGGGGTAGAAGCTGACGATGGACCACTTTCAAATGATAAACGGTCGCAACAGAGTCAAAATAAACATACATCATCAGCGTTTGTATTTAGTATACAAGCGATGCCTTCCGTAATCATCGTTATAAAGCCATAAATATGAATCAAATTTGACTTAAGATTTTGGCCAAGCTGGGTTGCCTGGCTGCTGTGCTTACCCCCTACGCTCGCGATAGTTCGGCTAGGGGGTAAAGGGAGCACCTATGTGATTGTTACTTCCGGTTCATCCGGGTTAGTACCTCAGACTGGGTGAAGCCAAAAGCTAGCCATCTTAAGAATATAATTGGTCGACAATGATGGAAGTGAAAATTTAGGTTCACTAAAGACCACAGAGTTCGGGAACTTTCCCCAAACTAAATCCTCAATATTTTCCTCCCACATTGATCGGACTTGAGGTTTCATGATCATGGTCAACATGATAGCCTGGGAAAAGAACTTATAAAGGAACTATTTTTCCCAGAAGATGTTTCTTACATTAAAAAGTAATATAAAATATCTCTCCGCGTACCTTTGTTTATAAAACTGTATGGCCGGATTGCCTTGTTTGCCGTAAATCTTTGCCCTCATAAAGGCTTTATAAAGTAGGACAAACACTCCCCGGCTACTGGCCGAGGAGGTTGAAGCTGATGGTCGGTCAACAAAGTTTTGTACAATGCGGATCCGAGCATTAATGATGTAAAGTACTTGGATATATAGAATCATTACACATAAATTGCTAGTACAAGTCAATTTACTGCGGCCCATCTTTTAAAGAGTCAAGGGCACAATCTCCCTGAGACAACCGAGCAGCTGACATAACGCTCTCATAATTCCCTATTGGCATTGATTTCCTATCTATTAAGCCCCTTGGGGCCGACCTTGGTGAGCTCGACTTTCGCTAACTCTAGCTCCTTTAAGAGATCTTTATTCTCTTTTCGAGAAGTCTGTGTTAAACACAACAAAATTTTCTATCAAGCGGATATCAATCCTTAATTCGGCCACCCGTGCCCACATTAAGGCTCGAGGGCTACTCGGCTTCGCGCTTCTCACTTATCCCAGGGGAACGCCAGCGCGGGCCATCTTCGAGTCCAAATTTATGAGGCTTGCGCCTTGAAGCCTAGAAGAAGGGCCAAGTTAACCCGTGGAGGGGCGTCAAGCTCATCCCATTACAATCCTGAAGGTGACTTCAGCCGGGTGTTTTACGTGTCTGAGTGCACGGTGACTATTGGAGGGTGGTCGGTCGGACCAGCGAGTGTCCCTTAGGAAAGGAATAGAGAGAAATCAATCGGATTGATTTGTGGCTGAAATTTCGAGATTTGAAACCATGCGTGCGTGCGCGCGCGAGCGGTTATGTCGTGGTTAGTGGGGAAAGTGGGGCACGACGCCTCGATCTCTGCCCCGAAATATGCAATGTGTCCTTCTTTTCCTATGTGTGTAATCATTGTGGGCGCCGTCCGGTCCAGGGATCAGCGGTTGTGGATCCGTGAAGTGATTTTAACCGTGGTATAAAAAGCGGGTGAACTAGGGTAATTCCTCAGATCCCATTTTCCTCTCGTCTTCTCCACTTTCCGTCACTACCCGCTTCTTCACTCACCGCGCTCGAGCACTTGAGGCCATGGGGAAGACTCGACGGCCAAGTTGAAGAGGGCGAAGAAGGCGGGGAAGGGCATGTCATCGAGCTTCGGCCCGCGCGGTGGGCCGTGCCTTGGGGGATTGGATTCCCTTGCACATCACGATGAGGTGACTGGAGGAGCTCGCCGACGAGGGATTGATGCCGGCGAATGGATGGAGGCGGCCGGAAGTGGGCGAGATCGAGCCAGCATCGCAGGGTGACGAGCGCGTCCTCCTTGCCACCCATGTCGAGCGAGATTTTTTGATGCCTCCTCACCCTTTCTTCCGCGCGTTTTTGGATTACTTTGGGGCGCAGCTTCACCACCTTCCTCCCAATACGATAGTCTATTTGTCCACTTTTGTTTCACTCTGCGAGAACTTCATCGGCTGCCATCCGCATTGGGGCCTGTTTAAGCACATTTTTACTTGCCGGTTGATGACCGTGAAGAAAGACTCGCCGGATTGGGGAGAAAACCCATGTGAGCCAGAAGTGCAGTGGACTGCGCATACAGGTCAGGGGGTAGAGTGCCTTCCCCACGATGAGTTTCCCCGACTCCGTCAAGTGTGGCAAGACAGCTGGTTCTACTGCAGGGACGTCCCAAGTGCAGGGTCTCCAAATGGACTTCCCCCGTACTCGAGGGCGAGAGTCGCCACTCCTCCATCCCTCAAGGTGACCAAGGAGGAGAAAGTGGAGGTAGGGATTCTGGCCAATGCCCTGGTTGGAGTTGTGAGGGCCGGAGTCGATGGGATGGACCCACTGGAGGCTTTTCTCAGTTGGCGGAGCCAGCCGCTGCAAGCCAGAGCGCACCCCATGTGGATGTACACCGGGACGAGTGATCCCACTCGGGTCCATCCCGAGGACCTGACTGAGAAGGCCGTGGAAGGGAAGATCAAGACCATCGCGTCCGCATGGGACAACCCGCGGGGCGCTAGTAGAGTGCCTGCCTACGACCGGGAGCACCCACCCGTTGACGTAAGTTAGCGACCTCCTAGTCATTCTTCGTAATGATCCTACCATGCTTGGATCTGACTTCATTGTGATTTGTTTTTCTTCAGCAGAGCTTCCAGCAGATGGTCTCTCGGGTGCCAATGGTCGACCGGTCTACCGGTGATGTTTCGAGTGACACCGAGCGTCCTCATTCCGAAGAGGAGGAAAGTGACGAGGGGAGAGCACCGGGAGGGGGAGGAGGCGGAGTCCTCCTCATCAGAAGAAGTTCCTAGGGAGCCCCGCACCAAGGTGCATCATGACCCAGTGTCCGCGCGGGTGGCGTTCAAGCGCCGAGTGGTTCGAAGATGACTGCGGCAGCTCCCATGACTCGTAGCTCGAAGCGGGCGAGCTGAGTCTATGGAGTTGGCTGAGAAGCAGCCCAAGCATATCTCCGCCAAACCTCGGAAGGTTGTTCTGCCGAAGATCAAGGTGGTTGTGCCAGTGGCTTCAACGTATGTAATGGATGCAAAGTGCTTCGTCTATGCAAACTTGTCTTGATTATTGATCAAGTGATCTCGTGCCTGTAGCAACGAGACATCGATGACCACGCCGGACCCGAATGCCCTTGGGAAAGGCTAGACTGAAGCTGACGCTGCCACTTCAAAAGGTACCGACTGGTTTGTTTTTTGGACCTTGCTCAAATGATTTGTAGACTGATTGTTTCATCACTCGTACGAATGCAACCCCAACCGACGTGATGCATCTCGACAATGATGACAAGGCCGACCCGCGAAACCCCGAAGCTGACAAGAGGGTGCCGACTGGCACTGCCATAATCATGCAGGATGCTTCACCAAGCCGAGTGGGCCACGCTTCTCCCACCAAGGCTGCTATGAAGCCCGCGAGTCTAAGTCCTCCAGCTCAGGTTGGTGCCGAGTTCATGGCCTCGGCCCCGACACCTAAGTCCGCACACATGCTGAACCCAACCCCTGTCACCACCTTTACGCCGCATAGGGTCCTGGAGGACCAAGTGGGGGCGAGCAAGGAGGCTCTGATCCAGGTCACGGTGTTGAACAAGCGGCTGAAGGAGGCATATGACGTGAGTGAGGCGCTGCAGACTAACATGAGTTTGTACCATTGTAAGTACGATTTTCAGTCGGAGTCTTGAAGTTTTGAGTTTTCTTCTGTCCTCCAAATGGGTAGTGTATTCTCGTCAGTGGGTTTGCACGGGGCACACCCACTGGGTATTTTTCGTTCCAGTGGGGGCACGCTGAGTGCACCCACTGGGTGTAGTCACCGAGACTACCATCGACTGGAAGCAGTCGGTGGGAGTCTTAGAACTTAGTTTTATTTTTTATTTGGTTTTTCACTAGGATTAGCCGAAGCTTTTCCCAAGTTAGTTGATTCCAGTGGGGGCACTGAAAGTGCGTTATATCGACTAGAGGGGGGGTGAATAGGCGATTTTTCAAATTCATCACTGAGGAATTTCAAGGTGAGGAAATTCCTAAGCGACGAATTACTTAGCAGCGGAATAAGTACTCAGATGCAAGCATAATAGAGCAGTAGCACAGTCATCATGATGAAATGAAAACAAGCACAGAGTACGAGTAGCGTAAACACAGGATAAGCAGGCTGAAGACAAACTGACTGAAGAAATTGAACTGAGGAAATTGAGAAAGTCTTCAGTCAAAGTCTTCAAACAGTAATGATCAAATACATAGCAAGTATGCGAGGAAATGAAAGGGTTGAGGAAATAGAACCAGTAGCTCGGAGAAGACAATGATTTGATAGACCAGTTCCAACTGTTGTGACAGTTGTACGTCTGGTTAGAGCGGCTAGGTATTTAAACCTGAGGACACACAGTCCTCACCGTATTCTCCTTGAGCTAAGGTCACACAGACCTCGCCCAATCACTCGTGGTAAGTCTTCAGGTGACTTCCAAACCTTCACATACTCGGTCACTCGGCAATCCACAATTTCCTCTTGGATGCTCTAGACCATGACGCCTAACCGTCTGGAGGATGCACAGTCCTCAAAGGTAAAAAGCATCGGTTCCACACAGGAACAATCTCTTCAGTGATGCTCAATCACTTTGGGTTTGTAGGTGTTTGGGTTTTTGGGTTTTTCCTCACTTGATGATTTTCGCTCAAAGTCCTCGGAGGATGGGATGCTCTAAATGACAAGTGTCAATCTATCTCTCGGAGCAGCCAACCAACTAGTGGTTGAAGGGGGCGGCTATTTATAGCCTAGGGAGCAGCCCGACATGATAAGACATAAATGCCCTTCAATGATATGACCGTTAGGTGGGTAGCATATTTGGACAGCTGGCGCGCAGCACAGCAACGGTCGGATATTTGAGTATCAAATTCCTCAGGGCTATCATGTTCCTCACTTGTAGGCAATCCGCACTGGCGAATTCCTAACTCCTCAGTCAGAACAAATTCCTCAGAGAACAAAAGAACTTCGTCTCTGTCACTGAAGAACTTGACTAAACTGAATGAGATTTCCAATGGCTTCACTCGAAAGGATTGGGTAGGTGTAGGATTTTGAGTTGAGCATCACTTGGAAACTTTTCCTTAGTTTTACCTCGACCCCCTTTAACAGTACGGTGTTTCCTATGACTCAAGAAGAAGAAAATGAAACTACGAAAACAAAAGTCTTCACGCTTCATAATCCTCACATGAATATCAAGTCTTCAGGGTCACACCAATTTCTTCACTTTCAAAGTCTTCAAGAAAACCAAAGTCTTCAGTTGAAGACATTCATTTTTAGGGGTCGACAATCATCGTAAATAACAAACTCCTTATAGACTTATAGACCTGTGTACACTCACAAACGCATTAGTCCCTTAACCTATAAGTCTTCAATACACCAAAATCACTAAGGGGCACTAGATGCACTTACAATCTCCCCCTTTTTGGTGATTGATGACAATATAGGTTAAGTTTTCAACGGGGATAAACATATGAAGTGTAAATACTGATATTGAGGAATTTGACTGCAAGATATAGAAGAACTCCCCCTGAAGATGTGCATATTTGAGGAATTTGCTTTGAAATAGCAAATGCACATTGTTGAGTAATATCATGGAGATCTCCTCCTATATCTTGAAATTCATACACGCATTTAACATATGATATGAAGAATTTGAAATGCATGATGAAATATGGTGTCTGACGAAATTCAGCATGCGTGCATTATGGTATTGAGGAAATAGCATGCAGAAAAATAGAGCAAAAGTATCAGACCACCATAGGACTTAAGTTTACAACTCATCAGAGCAAACACCTCAGAAGAGCAAGAGTTGAAACTTAACAGAAATATAGCCCATATATAAGACCCGCTTGAAGACTAACTCAAATTTCTCCCCCTTTGTCATCAAATGACAAAAAGGGATGAAAAATGAGGACTAACGCCCCTGAAGAATATCACCATGATGTCGATGGAGGAGCGCCAGCATTGTTGGGGTCGTCCGTTGGAGTAGGGCCTGCCGCAGTGTCGTTCAAGTCTTGAGCTTCATCCGTCTCGCGCGATGAAGAATATGAACTGGCAACAAGCTGAGGAACTTTGACTTTCTTGAATTTCTTCGAAGGTGGTTGAGACCAGTCAAAGTCCTATTGGAATCTCATCTCCTTGAGTTCTTCAGCACTATGAAGATTAGACAGAATGGCCCAAGTGCGGTCAAAAACTTCATGCAAGTAGTAGTGATTCTTCTTCACAGTATTTTGAGTGACTATCATGTTCTGAAGAATTGCACCAAACTGACGCTTGACCCACTTGTGATTTCGATCAACTTTCTGATGAAGACTAAGGAGAAGTTCACCATCAGTCATCACACGCGGAGCTGTGGCTTGAGGAATATGTTCTGAAGCTTTGGCGGCAGAATCTTGAGTTGCAGAGTCATCATTGGTGGAATAGGAAGTAGCTTTGCGAAACTGTTCGTCCAATGGATGAGTACCTTCATCAATAACAGCAGCCTTGCCCTTCTCGTCAGCTGAGGAAATAGTCCGTTTGAGGACTTCAATAGGGGGCAAATAGCTGAGATGATTTTGAAAATCAGCCTTATAATGAATTGAAGACCTTGATTTGATGAACTTCATGATCCAGGGAGCATAAGGCTTCAACTCAAAAGGTGACAGAGCAGCATTGGGCAAAGTCCTCATGAAGAAATCGTGGTAGTTGATAGGAATACCGTGAATGATATTGAACAGCAGATTCTTCATAATGCCAACAACTTCTTCATCATCAGAGTTGTGGCCCTTGATTGGACTGAGGGTTTTGGTCAATATGCGATAAACTATCCTTGGTACATAGAGCAGTTCCTTGATGAGGAATTTGGTCCTTGGAGCTTGGCCTGGCTTCAAAGGCTTCATCAGCACTTGCATCAGATGATCAGACAGTTCAGTTTCAACATAGAGAAGCCTTGCACCTTCAGTGGGAGGACTGACTGGGACGGCATGAAGCAATTCAGAGGCCGGTGCTTTGAAATGAGTATTATCGGTCATCCAGTCCAATACCCATGAATTGACATCATCAACATTTCCAGTAATGTGCAGCGTGGCGAAGAATTGAAGAATGAGTTCTTCATTCCAATCACAGATGTCGGTGCAGAAATTGAGTAACCCAGCGTCATGAAGAACACTGAGGACTGGGGTGAAGCAGGGTAGCGATTCCATATCTACATGAGGAATTTGCTCATGTTCAAAGATCTTATCCTTATCAAACAACAATGAGGAATAGAAGTTCATCTGGCTTGCAGTCCAGAAGCGCTTGCGACGAAGTCGAGCAGAGTCATAGGGATTGTAGTCAGTGAAGAATATGTGCTCATTGAAGAAATCCTCAGCATTAAACTTCTGCTTCTTGGAGTGAGGGTTCTGTGGCTTGGGCTGAAGATTAACAGTTGAAGAATTTACAGCCTCTTGAGGTATAGCCACTGGAGCCACAGGCTGAGGAATTTCAGCAGCAGCCTTGGCCTTCATTTCTTCAGACATATGTACATCAGCGCTAGTGACTGGAACTTCTTCAGGAATAGAATGAAGTGAAGCTTGACGTTCATCAGAGCCCGTATGAATTTCTTCAGTTGGCACAGGGGACTGAGGAACTTGATGTAGAGGGGTTGTCAGAGGTGAATTGGGGTGATGACTTTCCCAAAAGTCATCATTTAGAATAGGTGTTGTAGACCCAATATCCACATCCTCATCTTCTTCAATTTCTTCGACGCCTGCCTCTTCAGCTGTGAACTGAGGCATGGGCGATGATACCAGTGGGGTTGAAGGGAAAGTATCCACTTTAATTTCTTCATCCATCTGCTCTGTCGAAGCAGCAGAAGGATCTTCTTCCTCAGATTTACTTGGAATTTCATATTCCTCACCAAAGGGAATGATCTCCTTTGATGGCATGCTTGATATTGGAATAGCATCAATTGGGTTTTCAGTTGAACTCGTCAAAGTCTTCAATTTCTTGGGAGCTGAAGACTCTGAAGATGCAGATGCTTTCCTTTTCTTCACAGCTGCTCGCTCCACAGCCTTGGTTTTCTTCGCTTCTGTTGCAGAAGGAAGGTTGATGCTTGTCATCGGTGCAGGAGGAGCAGAGGAAATTGGTTGAATTTCTTCAGGCACAAATGATGCAGTTGCCCTGGCTTGTTCAGATTCCTCAGGCACAGTAGCAGATGCTTCAACTGGCCCGGATTGCTCTTCAGGCGCAATATTGGAGGTTGCCCTGGCATTTTCTTCAGAGACTGGAATTTCTTCATCAGCTCTGGCGCTTTCATTTTCTTCAGCAGACTGAACAGATGTTCCAGTCTGAGAAAATTTGGGTTGCGATGAAGCTGCAACACTTGGAGTAAATCCTTTTGCCATTCTGATGAATCTGACTTTGGCACCTAGCCAATCTGCACGGAATGCATGACATTCATCACTGAGTGCTTTGATCTCAGCCTGCATAGACACAAGTTCTTCAGGAGACATTTTCACAACATTGTTCTTCAGAAAACGCTCCTTCTTGTACTGAGCCTTCTTCACCTGCCTGGCCTTTTCAAATTTCCATTTCTCTTCATTTATGAAGGCCGTCAACATGTGACTTTGACCAGGAGTGAGGTTTAATTCAGGCAAAGGTGTATTTGGATCCTTGTGCCATAGATCGATGAAATCAAGGATCTTCCTTGGATCCAGCATGAGGGGCACAACACTGCCTTTGGCACTAGAGGCCCTTTGTTGTCGATCTCTGATGATCTCAGCTAATTCTTCATCATCAGCTTTGTCTTCGCTTGACGGAACCTGAAAGGCGACTTGCTTCTTGTGAGGACTTGGCCTTGTGCCTCGTCCAGCAGTGGCCTTTTTCTTCAGCAAGGTCGGAGTTGTTGAAGACTGAGGTGGAGCTGAAGAACTTGCAGAGACTCCTGAAGCAATTGAGATTCCAGTAGTCCTTTGGCATATGGCAAGATGCATAGGTGCTGAGGACTTTGCAGGAGCAGCTGAGGATTTTGCAACTGAGGGAGTTGGAGCTGCTTTTGAGGAATTTGCTTGAGGAACAGGCCATGAGGGCTTTGAAGAGCTTGGCCGTGAGGACATTGAAGAGCTTGGTCGTGAGGGCATTGCAGCTGAGGAACTTGTCTTGACAGCTGATTTCTTCAGCATAGCCTTCTTAGGCTTGATAGCAGAGGCCTCAGCGGCGGCAGCAACAGAATCTTCATTGAATTTCTTCCCTGCCTCTTTAGCCACTTTGGCCAGCTTGGCTTGACGCTTAGCCCACTCCTGAGGAAATTCCTCACCTCTTCTGATGCTAGTGGGATCAGCTTCTTGGCCAGGAGCCAATGGAGGTCTTGGACATGGAGGGTTAACAGCGAATTTCTTCATGTACTTGGGAGTGACATAGCGATATTCCCTCCATTCTCTTGCCCATCTCCTCTCAATCTTCTGAATGCGCACTTTGCGCTGATTTTTGTTCTCCTTGCCATGAGTTGCTTCATCAAGAGTACAATATTCATCATAGATGTCATCAGGGATCTCAAAAGCAGTATTTGTTTCTGGCCTCTTTCCTCCCTTCTGAGGTCTTTTACCATCAGCCATTTTCTTCACTTGAGGATTTTGAACAATCGAATTTTCTGATGAGGTATGCAATTTTTCTTCAAGGAACGCTGCAAATGAGTTAAGTTGATGAGAACCTAGAGATTCAGCAGCGGACATGTGTACCTATGAACAGAATATAGGTGCGAAGAGTTTTGGAGAGGTCATATGCGTTCTCAGAAGATTTTCAAAAGTATCAAGTTTGAGGAATTTGACCAGGGGTGTCTTGAGGAATTTCACTAAGCATTTTGACTTAGGTTCCAGAGTTGTGTAGATTGAAAATCCACACAATTGAGGAATCTTGAAGAAAAACGTTGCTTAGAGAAACTAATCAAGGACAGAAGCAAGTTGGTGTTTAAGAACATGAAAGTTGAAGAATAAAAACCTTTTGAAGATTTTGTGGAAATCATCAGAATCAACAAGGGCAGTAAAAATAAAATTTATTTACCCTTGACGAAGAACACGACGAACTGAGAGTAGCAGTGGAGAAGTTTGTCCGTTCAGATGTTCCACGCCCTAACTTGGCGATGGAAAACAGCTACGGCGGCGGCGGAGTGAAGATTTCCGCGGCCGGCGTGAGTACGACGGCGACGAGGTCGAGGCAGTGAAGCTCTTCCTCACCAGCGACGATGGAGTGTAGCGGCGGCACTAGGTCTGAGAGCTCGAGCGAGGGGAGTGAGATCGAGTGTGAGGAGAAATCTGAGGAGGGTGAGGGGGGTATTTATAGCCGAGGTGAAAAACCGCATGTCCGAGGAAAATGGACGAACATGCCCCTGACCCTTCTCATCCTAGCGACATGTGTCACCCACGTACTGTGAAGTAGAGATCGTGTTAGATCGTGGGTGAATAGATAAATCTTATCGAGGGATATGGAACGGTTTGAGCGGCAAAAGCTAAAAATTCAGATAAGAATATTTTAATGTTTCGTTCGCAAATTCTTCAGCTGTCAAGGACACAGTGAAGACTTTGAACGGGTTTCAAATAGAACGCACATGAAGAATTTGTGAACGGACTGGATTGAGTTTAGCATAGAGGGGGAAAGGGTCCGATCACATTCACTTAGAAGAAAAACAACTTGAAGAATTAGCAATAAGTGAATGCTGTAGAGGACAGAAAACTCAAATATATATATAGTCAATAAAGAACATAGTCGGAAAGAGTGAAGATTTTGCAAAGTTGAAGAATTTGAAGAATTTGCACAATGATGAAAAACTCAAATTTTGAAGATTTTCAACTTTTTGTGGTGGCGTGACCCACCGTGGAAGAATGATGATTTCAGACACCGCGTACAATTGTCGTAGGGCTCTGAGAATCAAATTCTTCATTAATTTCTTCACACTTAGAGGGTTAGTCTTCATTGATTGAAGAAAAACGTTTCTTCGTGTGTTGCACATCTAAGTCATCAATTTCCATAAGTGTTAGGATGTGTGTCCTTTTCAAAGGACATTCGAAGATTCTAAGATATTTAGCTCACACCGCAACTTGCTAAATCTCTTCTCATCCAAGGGCTTTGTGAAGATATCCGCTAGCTGTTCTTCAGACTTCACGGGATCAATAGAGATGTCACCCTTCAACACATGATCTCGAATAAAATGATGATGAATCTCGATGTGCTTTGTCTTCGAGTGCTGAACTGGGTTATGAGCAATTTTGATGGCACTCTCGTTGTCGCAGTAGAGTGGCACATTCTTCACATTGATGCCGTAGTCCTTGAGGGTTTGCTTCATCCACAGCAATTGAGCACAGCAAGAACCAGCAGCAATATACTCAGCTTCAGCAGTAGAGAGTGATACGCAGTTCTGCTTCTTCGAGGACCAACATACTAAGGATCGTCCGAGGAAATGGCAGGTGCCTGATGTTGACTTGCGGTCCACACGATCACCAGCATAGTCAGAGTCAGAATATCCAATGAGATCAAAAGCCGAGCCCTTGGGATACCATAATCCAAGTGTTGGAGTGTGAGCTAGATATTGAAGAATATGTTTCACAGCCTTATGGTGTGATTCCTTCGGTGTAGCTTGAAAACGGGCACACATGCAAACACTAAGCATAATATCCGGCCTAGATGCACATAGGTATAATAAAGAGCCAATCATGGAGCGGTATACCTTTTGATCGAAATCTATTCCATTTTCATCAGTGCATAGATGGCCATTTGTGGGCATAGGGATTTTGACGCCTCTGCATTCTTGCATACCGAATTTCCTCAGAACGTCCTTGAGGTATTTCTCTTGAGAAATGAAGATGCCATTGCATTGTTGACGAATTTGAAGACCTAAGAAGAATTTCAATTCTCCCATCATGGACATTTGATATTCCTCACTCATCATGTAAGCAAATTCGTCACTGTAATGTTGGTTAGTACAGCCAAAGATAATATCATCAACATATATTTGGCACACGAATAATTCATCATCATAGGTTTTGGTGAAAAGAGTTGGGTCGAGTGAACCGGGTTTGAAGCCTTTCTTCATGAGGAATTCCTTCAAAGTATCATACCACGCCTGAGGGGCCTGCTTGAGGCAATAGAGGGCCTTATTGAGTCTGAAGACTTTGTCAGGATGCTTAGGATCTTCAAAACCTGGGGGTTGAGCAACATATACTTCTTCCTCAAGCTTACCATTGAGGAATGCACTTTTCACATCCATTTGATATAAGATGATATTATGATGGTTAGCATAAGCAAGCAATATGCGAATAGCCTCAAGTCTAGCAACAGGTGCAAAAGTTTCATCGAAATCAATTCCTTCAACCTGTGTGTAGCCTTGAGCTACAAGACGAGCCTTGTTCCTCACCACTAGGCCATTTTCATCTTGCTTGTTGCGGTAGATCCATTTGGTACTGATGATATTGTGCTTGCATGGGTCCGGTCGCTTGACAAGCTCCCACACATTGTTCAGCTTGAATTGATGTAATTCCTCTTGCATCGCTTGAATCCATTCAGGCTCCAGAAATGCCTCATCAACTTTGGTGGGCTCTATGATAGAGATGAAAGCAAAATGCCCACAAAAGTTAGATAAATGTGAAGCTCTTGAGCGAGTCAGAGGACCTGGTGCGTTGATGTCGTTGATGATTTTCTCAATCTGTACTTCATTTGCAACGCGGGGATGAGCAGGTTGACGACTTTGATTTGGCTCAGCATTTTCTTCAGAGCCATTTTCTTCAGATGCGCCAGCATGCTATTCTTCATGTTCTGGAATGATTTCTTCAGCAGATTCTTCAGTAGGAATGACATCCTCAGTAGCTTTGAACTTGATGGTTTCCTCAGGCGTCTTTTCATCTAGCACAGGAGGTAGGTGCTCTCTTTGTGAGCCGTTAGTCTCATCGAACCGCACATCTACAGTTTCAACAACCTTGTTGTGATAGGTGTTGAAGACCCTGTAGGTGTGCGAGTCCTTTCCGTAACCAAGCATAAAACCTTCATGTGCTTTCGGTGCAAATTTAGAATTGTGATGAGGATCTCTAATCCAACATTTAGCACCGAAGACTTTGAAATAACTCACATTGGGTTTCTTGTCAGTGAAGAGTTCATATGAGGTCTTCTTGAAGAATTTGTGAAGCCCTGTTGATGATGTGGCATGCAGTATCAATTGCCTCAGGCCAGAAGTGACGAGGTGTCTTGAATTCATCAAGCATGGTGCGAGCCATCTCAACAAGAGTCCTGTTCTTGCGCTCCACAACGCCATTCTGCTCAGGAGTGTATGGGGCAGATAGCTCATGAATAATACCAAGTTCATCGAGATAGTCATCAAGACCAGTATTCTTGAACTTGGTCCCATTGTCACTACGTATATGCTTGATCTTCACACCGAAATTCGTCGAAGCCCTTGAGGAAAATTGTCTGAAGACTTCCTGCACTTCAGTTTTGTAAGTAATGACATGCACCCATGTGTAACGAGAATAGTCATCAACAATGACAAAGCCATATAGAGATGCTGCATTTGTTAGTGTGGCATAATGAGTAGGGCCAAAGAGATCCATATGAAGCAATTCAAAAGGACGAGAAGTAGTCATGATAGTCTTCGAGGGGTGCTTGGCTCTGGTCATCTTTCCAGCCTCACAAGCCCCACAAAGATGATCTTTGAGGAATTTGACACCCTCGATGCCAATGACGTGCTTTTTCTTCACGAGTGTGTGTAAGTTCCTCATGCCAGCATGACCCAGTCGTCGATGCCATAGCCAGCCTTCTGAAGCTTTAGCAAGTAGACAAGTGGCAGGCTGTGGTCCTGCAGAGAAATCAACAATATACAAGTCTCCTCTCCTAAAGCCTTCGAAGACTTTGGAATTGTCAGATTCCATGAGCACTAAGCAATGATATTTGCCAAAGACAACAACCATATCAAGATCACAAAGCATTGAGACAAACATGAGGTTGAATCCGAGGGACTCGACAAGCATGACTTTATCCATGTGTCGATCCTTTGAGATTGCAACCCTACCTAGACCCAATACCTTGCTTTTGCCATTGTCAGCGTAGGTGATATGCTTCAAGTGTGATGGAGATAAAGGAGTGTTCATCAGTAAGCTCTTGTCACCGGTCATGTGATTTGTGCATCCACTATCGAGGACCCACTCAGTAGCTTTGGGTAAATCATCCTGCAGATGAATTAGTGCATCTTACGAACTCATATACTTCAGAGTGAAGAATATGACATCAAATTCATCAGACATATTTCATCAATTAAAGCAACATATGTATATATATAGCAATGTGAGGACGTGAGAAATGAATAAATCATTTCTTCATGATTAGCTTGCGTCCTTTCAAGCATTTCAGGTCTCCAGCAAATTCTTCAGACGATTTAGTTCGTCTGGAGACCTGACCCTGCATAAGAGATTAGTTCTTTTTCTTCACCACCCACATCTGAAGGGGTGGCAAAGAGTTCATCATTCTGCGAGCTCCATAAGAGAAAGGTGGCATTGAGGCCAGAGTGCTTCGTTTCACAGGAGAGGGATTAGCATAGACATATGAGTAAGCAGAGAAATTCTTCGAGGACTTGTGAATATAATGATTTGAAGAATAATGCACATAATCAGAACTCTTAGATTTTCCCTGCGAAACAGAAGCGTTAGCATGGTGATGATCATGAGAGGACTTGGATCCATGTGAGGAATTTGATCCATAAGAGGACTTGGATCCATATGAAGACTTTGGTCCATATGAAGAATTTGATCTGGGGTTCTTATTCTTCACAGGTGGTGTCATGAGGACATTCACCTGAAGACTTTCAAGGCACCTTTTGGGAACCCAGATTTTCTTCATAGGGGGACCATTCCTGCAGTTAGATCCAACATATCTAGCAAATACCTCACCATTCTGATTTTTGAACAGTTTATAGTTTGAGTCAAATGACTCATCAGATGAATATGAGGATTCACAAGTAAATCCAGATAAAGTGGATGGATCTACGGGAGGTCCCTTCGCAGCAACCCATGAGGTTTTGGGATACTGCTCAGGTTTCCAGTAGGTTCCATCAGCATTGAGTTTCCTCTCAAAGGCAATACCCTCTTTCCTAGGGTTCCTGTTCAAGATCTGCTTTTTAAGCACATCACAAAGAGTCTGATGCCCTTTGAGGCTTTTGTACATGCCTGTCACATATAGTTCCTTCAACCCTACATTTTCGTCAGTGATACTAGTGATATCCTCAGATGAGGAATTTGTGACCACAGAGATAGTTGAAGAATTTGCAGCAATAGAAGCATTTGAACATTCAGGTGAAGAATTAGCAGTTTCATGTTCAATGCATTTCAAGCATGGTGGAATAAATTCTTCCTGAGCGGAACTGATCTGTTGAGCAAGCAAAGAATCATTTTTCTTCTGAAGATCTTCATGACTCACCCTTAGCTTCTCAAGATCTTGCTTTCTTTGAAGAAATTCATAAGAAAGCTTCTCATGATCGGCTAAGAGAGTTTCATGACGACCTTGAAGGGTGTCAAACTTAGACTGTAGTTGCTGAAGATTATCAGTCAGTGTTTGAGTTCGATCCATTTCCTCACCTAACAGTTCATCGCTTTTGTCTAGCATATTTTGAACCTTTTCCAAAGCCTTTTGTTGTTTAATAGCAATATTAGCAAGTTTGGAATAGCTGGGTTTGAGGTTATCATCAGATTCATCCTCACTTGATTCAGAGGAGGGATATTTGAGTACCTTGGCACCTTTTGCGATGAAGCAATAGGTGGGAGCATAGTCATCGTTGCCGTCATCAGCAGTGTTGGGGAAGCCATTTTCCTCAGTGTTGAAGATGGACTTGCTAACGTAAGCAGTAGCGAGGGCTAGGCTCGCCACACCAGAGTCTGACTCCTCAGATGCCTCCTCTTCCTCATGTTCCTCAGATTCAGCTTCAGAGTCCATTTCCTTGCCAATGAATGCCCGAGCCTTTTTGGAACTGCTCTTCTTGTGAGATGAAGACTTTGAAGATTTTGACGATGAGGACTTTGAAGATTTCTTTTTCTTCTTTGAGTCATCGGAACTATCATCCTTGTATTTCTTCTTCTTTGATTCCTTCTCCCACTGAGGACAATCAGTAATGTAGTGACCAGGTTTCTTGCATTTATGGCAAGTTCTCTTCTTGTAGTCACGGGATGAGGAATCTGATTTCATGTAATCACCTCTTGAGGATTTTCCAAATCGGCCACGTCTAGAGAACTTCTGGAATTTCCTCACGAGCATTGCTAGCTCCTGACTCAGTTCTTCAGGATCACCAAGGCTGCTACCAGAATCTTCATCTTCAGATTCAGAGGCTGCCTTGGCTTTCAGTGCAGGAGATCTACCATAGCTCGGTCCGTAGAGATCTCTCTTCTCAGCTAGTTGGAATTCATGAGTGTTCAGCCTCTCAAGAATGTCAACAGGATCAAGTGACTTGTAGTCTCCACGTTCTTGAATCATCAGTGCCAGTGTATCGAATGAAGAATCGAGTGACCTCAGCAATTTCTTCACCACTTCATGGTCGGTGATGTCAGTGGCACCCAGTGCTTGAAGCTCATTTGAAATGTCAGTGAGGCGATCAAAGGTTTGCTGAACATTTTCGTTGTCGAGTCTTTTGAAGCGGTTGAAGAGATTGCGAAGAACGTCAACTCGAGAGTCACGTTGAGTTGAGACTCCTTCGTTAACCTTGGACAGCCTATCCCAGATAAGCTTAGCTGTCTCCAAAGCACTTACTCAGCCATACTGCCCTTTGCTCAGATGGCCACATATGATATTCTTCGCTTGAGAGTCGAGTTGCTTGAATCTCTTCACATCAGCAGCGTTTACGGAAGGAGTGACAGAGGGAACGCCATTTTCCATAACGTACCAGAGATCGTTGTCAATTGCCTCAAGATGCATGCGCATCTTGTTCTTCCAGTAGGGGTAGTCCGTCCCATCGAAGGTAGGACACCCAGCCGAGACCTTGATCATGCCTGCAGTCGACATAACTAAAACTCCAGGTGGTTAAACCAAAATCACACAGAACAAGGGAGTACCTTGCTCTGATACCAATTGAAAGTGCGTTATATCGACTAGAGGGGGGTGAATAGGCGATTTTTACAAATTCATCACTGAGGAATTTCAAGGTGAGGAAATTCCTAAGCGACAAATTACTTAGCAGCGGAATAAGTACTCAGATGCAAGCATAACAGAGCAGTAGCACAGTCATCATGATGAAATGAAAACAAGCACAGAGTACGAGTAGCGTAAACACATGATAAGCAGGCTGAAGACAAACTGACTGAAGAAATTGAACTGAGGAAATTGAGAAAGTCTTCAGTCAAAGTCTTCAAACAGTAATGATCAAATACATAGCAAGTATGCGAGGAAATGAAAGGGTTGAGGAAATAGAACCAGTAGCTCGGAGAAGACAATGATTTGATAGACCAGTTCCAACTGCTGTGACAGTTGTATGTCTGGTTAGAGCGGCTAGGTATTTAAACCTGAGGACACACAGTCCCGGACACACAGTCCTCACCGTATTCTCCTTGAGCTAAGGTCACACAGACCTCGCCCAATCACTCGTGGTAAGTCTTCAGGTGACTTCCAAACCTTCACATACTCGGTCACTCGGCAATCCACAATTTCCTCTTGGATGCTCTAGACCATGACGCCTAACCGTCTGGAGGATGCACAGTCCTCAAAGGTAACAAGCGTCGGTTCCACACAGGAACAATCTCTTCAGTGATGCTCAATCACTTTGGGTTTGTAGGTGTTTGGGTTTTTGGGTTTTTCCTCACTTGATGATTTTCGCTCAAAGTCCTCGGAGGATGGGATGCTCTAAATGACAAGTGTCAATCTATCTCTCGGAGCAGCCAACCAGCTAGTGGTTGAAGGGGGTGGCTATTTATAGCCTAGGGAGCAGCCCGACATGATAAGACATAAATGCCCTTCAATGATATGACCGTTAGGTGGGTAGCATATTTGGACAGCTGGTGCGCAGCACAGCAACGGTCAGATATTTGAGTATCAAATTCCTCAGGGCTATCATGTTCCTCACTTGTAGGCAATCCGCACTGGCGAATTCCTAACTCCTCAGTCAGAACAAATTCCTCAGAGAACAAAAGAACTTCGTCTCTGTCACTGAAGAACTTGACTAAACTGAATGAGATTTCCAATGGCTTCACTCGAAAGGATTGGGTAGGTGTAGGATTTTGAGTTGAGCATCACTTGGAAACTTTTCCTTAGTTTTACCTCGACCCCCTTTAACAGTACGGTGTTTCCTATGACTCAAGAAGAAGAAAATGAAACTACGAAATCAAAAGTCTTCACGCTTCATAATCCTCGCATGAATATCAAGTCTTCAGGGTCACACCAATTTCTTCACTTTCAAAGTCTTCAAGAAAACCAAAGTCTTCAGTTGAAGACATTCATTTTTAGGGGTCGACAATCATCGTAAATAACAAACTCCTTATAGACTTATAGACCTGTGTAAACTCACAAACGCATTAGTCCCTTAACCTATAAGTCTTCAATACACCAAAATCACTAAGGGGCACTAGATGCACTTACAGGCACGCTGAGTGCACCCACTGGGTGTAGTCCCCGAGATTTTCGTCGACTGGAAGCAGTCGGCGGGAGTCTCAGAACTTAGCATTTTTACTCTGGGCTCAGTTGCCAAATGTTTTTATGTGTGAATCATCCGAGTGGACGTCCTCCAGTGGGGGCACGCTGAGTGCACCCACTGAGTGTAGTCCCCGAGACTGTTGTTGATTGCGGGCAATTGGCGGGAGTCTTTTTAGAACTAAATTCGCTGGATTAGCACTTGGAGTGCAACCCTCCACTCAGCTGGCCGAGTGGGTTGCTTAGCAGGTTTGTAAGTGCGAAAAAGTTCTGACTATGAACTACTCATGAATCAGAGTCAGAGCTTAAGCATCCCAAGTAGGTTTTAAGTGCGAAAAAGTTTCGACTGTGAACCACTCATGAATCAAAGTTTGGGCTTAAGCATCCCCAGTAGTCGCGAATTTTGCTAAATTTGGCATCCGACTGATTGTCTGATTGTTTTGCAGCAGAGGGCCTGCGAGCTTGGGACTCACTACGCCGCCATGGAGAAGGAGGTGTTGTAGCTTTGAGTGGACTTGGATGCTGAGAGGCACAAGAGTGAACGCCTCGCTCAAGAGAGATGCGGCCTGTGAAGTAAGCATTGCCATCCGACTATTTTGCAAAACTTGCTTTCCCTTTGATTCGAATGAACTCGCTTTAGCAGATGTTCATAGCGAGAACGCCCAACTTGTAAAGGGGCCCAGGACTGCTATTTCTTTAGAAACGATGAAGCGGGCCCTTGAGGACAAGGACAAGCAGCTAGCAGAGGCGTGGAAAAATGCGAAGGACCAGATCAAGGCAGTCGAACACAAACTGAAGGCAGTCGGGAAGCTTGAGGAGGAGAACAAGACTGAAGGCCACCGCCGAGGTGGCAAAAAATGAAATCTTCGAGCTCAAGAAGCACTATGCCGAGTGGGAGACGAAGTACAACACCCAGGCAAGTGCTTTTGAGCAGGAGAATGCGACGCTGAACGACAAAGTCGCCCTGCTGATATGTCTCCGTCGTATCTATAATTTTTGGTTGTTTCAAGCCAATATTCTACAACTTTCATATACTTTTGGCAATATTTTATATTAATTTTGGGACTAACATATTGATCCAGTGCCCAGTGCCAGTTCCTGTTTGTTGCATATTTTTTGTTTCATAGAATATCCATATCAAACGATGTCCAAATGCGATAAAAATTTAGGTAGATTTATTTTGGAATAAATGTGAATTTTCGGAAGAAGAATCAACGCAAGACGATGCTCGAGGGGCCCACAAGGCACCAAGGCGCGCCCAGGAGGTAGGGCATGCCCAGGTGTGTTGTGGGCACCTCGTAAGGCGGTTGCAGCCCTTCTTTCATTGCAAGAAAGATAATATCCAGAAAAAATCGTGTTAAAATTTCAGACCAATCGGAGTTACGGATCTCCGGGAATTTAAGAAACAGTTTTCGGCTAGAAAACAGGAACGCGAAACAAAAGAGAACAGAGAAAGAGATTCAATCTCGGAGGGGCTCCTACCCCTCTGCTGCCATGGCGGCCATGGACCAGAGGGTGAACTTTCCTCCCATCTAGGGGGAGGCCAAGGAAGAAGAAGAAGGAGGGGGGCTCTCTCCCCTCTGTCCCGGTGGCGCCGGAGCGCCGCCGGGGCAATCATCATGACAGCGATCTACACCAACAACTTCACCGCTGTCATCACCAACTCTCTCCCCCTCTATGCAGTGGCGTAACACCTCTTCTTCGTTGTAATCTCTACTTAAACATGGTGCTTAATGCTTCATATTATTATCCAATAATGTGTTGCCATCCTATTATGTTTTAGTAGATTCGTTTTGTCCTATGGGTAGATTGATGATCATGATTGGTTTGAGTTGTATGTTTTATTTTGGTGCTGTCCTATGGTGCCCTCCATGTCGCGCAAGAGTGTGGGGTTCCCGCTGAAGACTGTTGCAATACGTTCATGATTCACTTATGGTGGGTGGAGTGAGTGACTGAAACACATACCTGAGTAAGTGAGTTGTTGCGTATGGGAGTAAAGAGGACATGATACTTAATGCTATGGTTCGGTTTTACCTGAATGATCTTTGGTAGTTGCGGATGCTTGCTAGAGTTCCAATCATAAGTGCATATGATCCAAGTACAGAAAGTATATTAGCTCATGCCACTCCCTCATATAAAAATGCAATAATGATTATCGGTCTAGTTAACGATTGCCTATGGACAAATCTTTCTCTTGTGTTACAAAAACCTTTCTACTAAACAACTAACTTTTATTATATTGCAAATTACTCATAGTTTTATTCTCGCTAAGTACATATAGTTTTATTCTTGCAAACCTATCCTATCACCTACAAAATAGTTTCATACTTCTTCTAGGTAAAGCGAACGTTAAGTGTGCGTAGAGTTGTATCGGTCGTCGATAGAACTTGAAGGGAATATAAATCCTACCTTTAGCTCCTCATTGGGTTCTACACTCTTATTTATTGAAAAAGCTACAATTGACCCTGTTGGGGATATAACCCCACGGTGTAACCTGCCCAGGAGGGGCCGGGTTACACTGTTGGCGACTCATAAGTGAAAGCCTAAATAGGCCCAAGAAGCCAAGACCAGAGAGACTTGAGGCGGCTTACAAGGCGGGCCAGTTGAAGGCCCAAGACCCGGAGATGGCACATAACCCGGAAGTGTGAGCCGCCCAATGGCGACTTGCTTAGCAAGGCAAGGTGACTTAGAACCGTGGTTGGTCATGTTGTATGATCCGATCTGGACACTTGTAAGCCCAGGGCCTCAACCTGTGTATATAAAGGTGAGACCCTGCGGCGAGTTAACTCAAGTTACAATCGATCGAGTGCTAGGTTAAGCGATTCCGCTCCCTTGTAATCGATACTCAATCAATACAACACAAAGCAGGAAGTAGGCTTTTACCTCGTCAGTGAGGGGCCGAACCTGGGTAAACTCGTGTCTCTCGTCCCGTTCAACCCCTTCAAGCTAATCATCGTAGCGATGGCTCCACACCTAAGTCCTTTTGCTAGGGCATCTGCCGTGTTAAACCCACGATAGTTGGCGCCCACCGTGGGGCAGGCGCACGGTGGTTTCGAGTTCTTGAAGGGCTCTTTCCCAGGGATCGAGGGATACGCCATTGGCGGGATGACCAAGAGTCGCCGCGACAAGCTCTACATTGACGACGCTGGTTGGGGCCCCGAGGCCGACTCAATCGAGTACGGGTACCGGGTCCCCTTTGCGGGATTCACATCTTCATTGGCAAGATTGGCGGATCAGAGCCTAAGGTGGACATCTGCACCGACATCGTCGAGCCGGCTCGGCGTGCGCAACCCGCCAGGGCTCAACCTGGCCGGAAGCGTGTCTTCGTTGGATTCGCGCATGGCACGGATCTTGCTGAGGATTCTATATCTGGGGGAGAGACTCTCATCTACTCAGGTGATGAGTCCTCAACCAGAGAGACGGAGTCGATTTACCAGCTTCAAGACGGCGGGCTAGGGGTTATTCCGATGGTGACAGTATTCCGGACCCCTATGAGCCACCGCTTCGGGCTGCTATCTTTATGGCTGGCACATGGCCGACTCTCAATTCATCAACAACTGCAGCTATGCCATCTAGCTCAGCGGCTGCGGTGGCTGGAGCCGGCGGGTCAATTCGGCCATCGACTCAGGTTTTGTCAGAGCTCTTGGGCACTTTGACAACCCTGTTAGCAACAGAGGTTACTGCGGCAAATCAAACACATCATAATGCAGAGATTGCAAAGGTGCGAGATGACGTGGCCAAGGCCGAGGAGGATCTTAACGCAGAGAACGCCAGGATGGCGACAGAACGGGCCCTGATGGATGCCGAGTCACAGTGTATAAGGGCAGAGGCTTTTCGCTTGAGTCTAGATCAGAATGCGTTAAATGTTGTTCTTCGAAGGAGATACCAAACCCGCCTGCCTTCTTAGTATGAGGCGCGGAACCTTTTTAACATGCCTGGGGCAGGACCGAGTAACCCGCCAGGTACAGCCCAGGCTGCAGAGGCGCCAGGGAGCGGGGCGGCGGCTCAGCCTCGACTATCAGACCCGCCCCGTAGGGATCAGACCCCGCCTCGGCGTTTTTTGACACCATCTGGCCATTATTCTAACCCGATGGATAACAAGATAGCAGTAGCTAGCCGGCTCAATGCGCTCCCTATTACTGATGAGACGCCCTTTGCAGCTGAGGCGCGAAACGCAATTGAGCTCCTACAAACAGCGGTTGCACAACAAGAGAAATACTCATACAGTCGTGACCAGGTGCACTTGACCCCCCTCCCAAGCCGCAGTTACAGTCGGTGCATTGAATCGCCGGCGGTTTCCAGTAGTGAACGATGTCATCGATCGCCCCAGGATGACCCGCCCCGTGGGAATAACCCGCCCCTTACTCATGCTCAGGCAATTGTGGACGAAGCCAGAGCCCGTCGAGAGGTGGAGGCGGCAGCGGCGGCTCAACTAGGGGCTTATCAGCAGCCTCCGGTGACCCCTTCGGCCTCGGTAGGAGCTGGTGTAATTTCCAGGTCTGTTGGGGTGCCATGTTTAATACCAGCTTTACGTAACGAACGTCTGCCTAAGGATTTCAAGGGTCCTCGCAAGGTGCCCAATTATACAGATGATCTCCCTCCTGAAGGCTGGATCGAGAGTTACGAGTTAGCCATGGAGATGTTGGATGTCAATGACGCGGTCTGTGCCAAGTACTTTACTATGATGTTGGATGGGCCAGCTCGTACATGGTTAAAAGGATTGCCTCCTAACTCCATCAACTCATGGGCAGAGCTGAAGGCGCGGTTCATTTAGAATTTTCAAGGGACATGCAAGCAGCCTCTGATGATTATCGATCATGATAACTGTGTGCAGCATGAGGATGAGTCGGCTCACCATTGGGTCCGGCGGGTCTCAGCGATTATTCACTCGTCAGATACTATTGCAGCGGGTCAGGCGGTTCTGGTCCTGGAGAAGAACTGTCACTTTGCCCCCCTTAAGCAAAAACTCGAGCGGCTTAAGCATCATTGCAATGACATGGGTGAGCTCATGGCGGCTCTCATTAGGTATGCAGACTCTGATACCACTAAAGACCCCGGATCTGATGATGAGAAATCCAGCAAGGGAAAAAAGAGTGGTAATGGTAAGGGTCAGCAGCAGAACGTGGCAGGGCAGAATGGCAACAACCAGGGTAACGGTGGTAAGCGCAGACACCCCGACGGTGGGTCAGATCTAGTGGCTAACACCAACACCGGGTATAAGAACCAGCGCCGCAACGACAATGGTAAACCGCCCTATGGTGGTGCAAAGCCTTTTAATCTTGAGGCGGCACTTAATGACCCATGCCCGAAGCACAGTCTTCCCAATAAGCCATCCACTCATGCTTGGAAGGATTGTTGGGTTATGCGAGAGTTCAGGAATTACAACCTCAATCAGAATCATGGTAATAATAATGGGCCGCCCGGCGGGTCTGGATCCGGCTCGCAGGGGTCCGGATTTGGTGGCGGCGGCTCAAATTCTGGCTATCAAGATCAAGGTAACCAGGGTGGTTATAATCAACAGTCCGGTCATGGTAACCATCAGCAAGGGAATCAGTCAGGATATCAGAGTAATCCAAAGCAGCTCAATGGTGGCCAGTACCATGTTTTCACCACAAGTCTTTGCAAACGAGATCAGAAGGTTCACAAGCGGGCGGTTCATGCGACAGAGCCGGCTGTTTCGCAGTATTTGAGATGGTTTGAGCACACGATATCGTGGAGCAGGGCGGATCACCCGCCGCGGGTTGATAACCTGGGTCAATTAGCCCTTGTGGTGGCCGCTCAAGTTGGTGGTTATAAGTTTACTAAGGTGCTTATGGATGGTGGCAGTAGCATCAACATCCTGTATTATGACACTTTCTGTCGGATGAATTTAACTGACAAGGATGTTAAGCTGTCTTCCGCAATCTTCCATGGTGTGGTGCCTGGCAAGTCAGCATATCCTGTCAGAAAAATTGCCCTGGAAGTAGCCTTTGGTAATGACTATGATTACAGAGCAGAGACACTGTGGTTTGAGGTAGTCAAAATCAAGAGTCCGTACCATGCCTTGTTCGGACGGCTGGCTTATGCTAAGTTCATGGCTCGCCCTTATTATATTTATCTACAGCTCAAAATGCCAAGGCGGAAGGGTACAATTACGGTCTATGGGGATCGAAAAGTCACCTTGGACTGTGAGGAAGGAGATGCAGCTTATGCAGAGTCGGCTTGTGCTACTGAAGAGCTGAAGTTCTACAAGGATAATGTTGACCCGGCTGATATGACCCCTCTCAAGAAGCCCACCACTGAGCAGGACCCTTTGTTGAAATTTAAGTTGGCTGATGATACCAAACAGGTTGATTTTGTCCCTGGCGACTCATCTCAGCAGTTCACAGTGGGGGCTAATATGGATCCTAAATAGGAAAGCGCGCTCATCGAGTTCATCCGTGAGAATCGGGACATCTTTGCATGGAAACCTTCTGACATGCTGGGTGTACCGAGAGAATTCGCTAAGCACACTCTTAATGTGGATCCTAAGTTTAAGCTGGTCAAGTAGTTCCTCCGTCGTCTCAATGAAGAGCGACGTAAGGCTATTGGAGAAGAGGTGGCCCGACTCTTAGCGGCTGGGTTTATCATGGAAGTTTTTCACCCTGAGTGGTTGGCTAACCCTGTGCTTATACTCAAGAAGAACGACACATGGCGCATGTGTGTTGATTACACAGATCTTAACAAGGCTTGTCCAGCTGACCCGTTTGCTCTACCCCGTATTGACCAGATCATTGATGCAACGGCGGATTGTGAGAGTTTATGCTTCCTGGATGCTTATTCTGGTTATCATCAGATCAAGATGGCAGTCAAAGACCAAGATAAGACGGCTTTCATCACACCTTTTGGGGCTTTCTGCTATGTTTCTATGCCTTTTGGGCTCAAGAGTGCTCAGGTGACTTATCAGCGTTGCGTTCAGAATTGTTTTCATAGTCAGATTGGGCGCAACGTTCATGCTTATGTGGATGATATTGTGGTTAAGTCTAGAAAGAAGGAAACTCTCCTTGATGATCTGAAGGAAACTTTTGACAATCTCCGGGTCTATAAAATGATGCTTAACCCGGCCAAGTGTGTCTTTGGTGTGCCTGCAGGTAAACTATTGGGATTTCTGGTCTCAGAACGGGGCATTGAGGCTAACCCGGAGAAGATAAAGGCCATCACTTCACTCTCTAAGCCGGCGTGTGTCAATGATGTCCAGCGTTTGGCAGGTCACATCGCGGCTTTAAGCCGGTTCATAAGTCGCCTGGGAGAGAAGGCAATACCTTTATATCAGATGATGAAGAAGATGGATCACTTTGTTTGGAGTGATGCTGCCAATGAAGCTTTTGAGGCGCTCAAGAAGTAATTAGCTTAGCCGCCCATCCTTGCTGCTCCGATTGAAAAAGAGCCTTTGCTCCTGTATGTGGCTGCTAATAACAGGGCAGTCAGCATAGCAGTTTTTGTGGAGCGCAAGGAGGCGGGTAAGGAGTACCCAGTTCGGCGGCTGGTTTACTATATCAGTGAGGTGTTGACTGTGTCTAAGCAACGATATCCACATTGGTAGAAACTGGTGTTTGGGGTGTTCATGGTGAGTCACAAGCTGAAGCATTACTTTCTTGGACATCCTATTACTGTGGTCAGCTCTGCTCCTTTAGGAGATATTATTCAAAACAGAGAAGCCACGGGCCAGGTTGCTAAGTGGGCAATTGAACTTGGACCTCATAATTTGAAGTATGTGCCAAGAACAGCCATCAAGTCTCAAGCTTTGGTGGATTTCATCAATGATTGGACAGAGTTGCAGACACCTGAGGAAAAGCCTGACAACACATATTGGACAATCCACTTTGATGGATCCAGGCAGTTGGAAGGCTCGGGGGCTGGAGTTATTTTGACTTCCCCACGAGGTGGCAAATTCTGTTATGTTTTAAGATTAATGTTTCCTTGTACTAACAATGCAGCTGAGTATGAAGCTTTGCTCCATGGCCTTCGTATGGCTAAGGAAATGAATTTAAGCCAGGTCAGGTGCCTGGGCGACTCAGACCTTGTGGCGCAACTGGTCTCTGGCAAGTGGGACTCTAAAGACCCGCTCATGGTGGCTTATCGCCGGGCGGTTGATAATATTGCTGGTCACTTTAAGGGTTATCAAGTGGATCATCTTGATCGACGAAAGAACGAGGCGGCTGATGCACTATCCCAGCTTGGGTCTCAACGTAAGCCGGTGCCCCCTAGTGTATTCCTCGATGTGTTACACAATCCTTCGGTCAAGTTACCGTCTGAAGAAGACCTTGCTGTCCCTGACTCGGAGGCACAGTTGGTGGCGGCTCTTCATGCTATTCCTAGCTGGACGTTGCCTTATCTAGCTTATATGACCCGGGGCGAGTTACCCGAAGATGAAACTTTGGCACGACAGATCACCAGGAGGTCTAAGTCTATGACTATTGTCAACGGCGAGTTACACCGATGTAGTGTGACATGCGTGTTCCAATGGTGTGTTTCTCCTGAGGAGGGCCGTGAAATTTTACGAGAGATTCATGAAGGCGATTGCGGTCATCATGCTGGCTCAAAATCTTTGGTGGCTAAAGCCTTTCGTCATGGGTTTTATTGGTTAACGGCTCATGCTGATGCAGAGGATATCGTTAGCAAGTGTGATGGATGTCAAAAAATTTCCACACAAGCTTATGTGCCGGCTCAGGAATTACGTATGATCCCAATATGGGAGGAAGTTTCATTGCGTTTTACGATACGGAGCCACCACCACCTCCTCTTCTTCATCGGGAGGCCAGATCTGGAGCCCGTTCGGGGCTCCGGAGAGGGGGATTCGCCACCATCATCATCATCAACCATCCTCCAAAACAAATTTCATGATGCTCACCGCCAGGAGTGAGTAATTCCTTCGTAGGCTTGCTGGACGGTGATGGGTTGGATGAGATTCATCATGTAATCGAGTTAGTTTTGCTAGGGCTTGATCCCTAGTATCCACTATGTTCTGAGATTGATGTTGCTATGACTTTGCTATGCTTAATGCTTGTCAATAGGGCCCGAGTGCCATGATACGTCTCCAATGTATCTATAATTTTTTATTGTTCCATGCTATTATATTATCAACCTTGGATGTTTTATATGCATTATTATGCTATTTTATATCATTTTTTGGGACTAACCTATTAACCTAGTGCCCAGTGCTAGTTGCTGTTTTTCCTTGTTTTTGTCTTTACAGAAAATCAATACCAAATAGAGTCCAAACGGATCGAAACTTTTTGACGATTTTTCTTGGACCACAAGACACCCTGGAAGCTTCGGGAGGAGGCCAGAAGAGCCACGAGTGCATGAGAAGCTCACAGGGCGCGCCTTGCAATCTTGTGGGCCCCCCATGACTCTTATAACCCTAATTCTTCTCCTATAAATACCCAAATATTCCCCGTAGACCTGGGGGCACACCAAAAATACTCTTCCGCCGCTGTAAGTTTCTGTCTTCATGAGATCCCATCTGGGACCTTTTTCGGTACTCTGCCGGAGGGGGATTTGACCATGGGGCGCTTCTACATCAACCTTGCTGCCCTTACGATGATGTGTTAGTAGTTTACCACAGACCTACGGGTCCATAGCTAGTAGCTAGATGGCTTCTTCTCTCTCTTTGATCTTCAATACAATGTTCTCCTGGATGTTCTTGGAGATCTATTCGATGTAATCTTCTTTTGCGGTGCGTTTGTTGAGATCCGATGAATTGTGGATTTATGATCAGATTATCTATGAATATCATTTGAGTCTTCTCTGAACTCTTTTATGCATGATTAAGATAGCTTTGTATTTCTCTCCCTATTGGTTTGGTTTGCCCAACTAGATTGATTTTTCTTACAATGGGAGCGGTGCTTTGCAATGGGTTCAATCTTGCGGTGCTCAATCCCAGTGACAGATAGGGACATGACACGTATTTGTATTGTTGCCACTAAGGATAAAAAGATGGGGTTTATTTCATATTGATTGGATCTATCCCTCTACATCATGTCATCTTGCTTAAAGCGTTACTCCGTTCTTGTTAACTTAACACACTAGATGCATGCTGGATAGCGGTCGATGTGTGTAGTAATAGTAGTAGATGCATCCAGGAGTCGGTCTACTTGGCACGGACATGATGCCTATATTCATGATCATCGCCTTAGATATCGTCATAACTTTGCGCTTTTCTATAAATTGCTCAACAGTAATTTGTTTACCCACAGTATGCGTTCTTTCAAGAGAGAAGCCTCTAGTGAAAACTATGGCCCCTGGGTCTAACTTTTATCATATTTTTTCCAGATCTACAAAACCAAAAACCCAAAAATACCTTTCTGCAATTTATTTACCTTTATTTTATTTTGCACTTTTACTTATCTTTTATACCTATCTCTATCAGATCTCATCCTTGGAAGTAACCGTGAAGGGATTGACAAACCCTTTATCACGTTGGGTGCAAGTATTTGTTTATTTGTGTAGGTGCAATTATTGGAGACTTGTGTGTTCCTCCTACTGGATTGATACGTTAGTTCTTAACTGAGGGAAATACTTATCTCTACTTTGCTGCATCACCCTTTCCTCTTCAAGGGAAAAACCAACGCAAGCTCAAGAAGTAGCAGGAAGAATTTCTCGCGTCGTTGCTGGGGAGGATGTACATCAAGCCTACCAAGTACCCATCATAAACTCTAATCTCTTGCATTTACATTATTCGCCATTTGCCTCTCGTTTTCCTCTCCCCCAATTCTAAAATGTTTTTAGAAAAAAAAATTGCCTTCTTTCCGTTCACTTTTTCTGTTGCTTTTTGTTTGCTTGTGTGCTAGATTGCTTTCTTTGCTATCATGGCTAGTCCTTCTCTCATAGCATGTACCTCGGAAAGTGAGGTTCTTAATTTTAAACAAAGGGAAAGAGAGAATTTAAAAGATGCTTGGTATAGTATTTGCGATGCTCAGAATAGATCTACCCATAAGAAATCCACTACAGTTCTTCTTCGAAATTTTTATGTGGCTGTTACTATTTGGTATAGATTTGTGTTAGACACTATTACTGGGGGTAATTTCTGGGGTAGTCACCCTATGGATGCTTTTAATGCTATGGGAAATTTGGTGGGATCACCACAAATCATGATTAATGAAACAACTTTAACCTTGGAACATGTGATGCAAAGGCTTGATATTATTGAGAATAAAATTTCTACCGTAGAGTATATTGAAAATTTGGATAAAAAGATTCATAATCATATTACTCAAATTGGATCAAAGGTAGGAATCACTTTAAAAACCCTAAAGGAGAAGGAGCCTATAATTGATGAGAGGGTAGAACAAGGTTCCACTAGAATCGATAAGTTGGAGGATATTATTACCAATTTGGGTTTCGCTTTTGCTTATGTCAAGAGTACTCCAAAATTTCCTCCTAATAAAACTACTAAGTTTATTTATGTTCCTAAAAATAAGGGTCGATCTTCTATTAGAGGAAACGAGGATCTTAAGATGATAAGTATTTGCCCTAGTATTATCAATATGATTAAGGAATCTATTCTTACGAACGAATTTCATGATTTTCTACCTAGGAGTGTCATCATTAGCAAACCTAATGAAATCCCTAGGAAGTATGGATGTGTAATTGGGGGATTGAATACCAAATATGATAATACCTAGATCTATGCAATATGACTAGCTAGGGGCGTAAAACAATAGCGCTTATTGGGAGGCAACCCAATTTTATTTTATGTTTTTGCTTTTTGCTTATGTTTTTCAATAAATATGAAATTATACTTCTGTTATGATTGTGTTTTAGTATTTTAATTAGTGTTTGTGCCAATTAAGACCTTTGGGATGATTTGGAAGATCGTTGATTTGATTCTGAGAAAAAAAAATAGAAACTTTTGCGTCTAGTAGCATAATTGTTAAAATATGCTGGAACATGGAAAAATTCTGAATTTTTTACACAAGATTGATATAAATATTGCCTACATTGTCCTTATTTTTCAGAATGTTTGTAGTTACATAAGTATGATCATAATTTGGTTCTTTGTAGACTATTCTGTTTTTGCTAGATTTTGTTTTCATTGTGTTGTTCGCTTGTTTTGATGGATCTATGGGTAGTATCGGGGGTATGAGCCAGGGTGAAGTTATAATACAGTAGACATAATGCAAATATAAAATTGGAATGAGTTTACAACAGTACCTAAAAGTGGATAATTGATTTATTATACTAACGGATCTCATGAGTTTTTTTGTTGAGTTTTGTGTTGTGAAGTTTTCAAGTTTTGGGTAAAGGTTCGATGGCCTACGGAATAAGGAGTCGCAAGAGCCTAAGATTGGGGATGCCCAAGGCACCCCAAGGTAATATTCAAGGACAACCAAGCATCTAAGCTTGGGGATGCCCCGGATGGTTTCCCCTCTTTTGTCTTCAATCTATTGGTAAATTACTTGAGGCTATATTTTTATTCACCACATGATATGTGTTTTGCTTGGAGCGTTTTGTATTATATGAGTCTTTTATTTTTAGTTTTCCACTATCATCCTTTCTGTACACACCTTTTGAGAGGGACACACATTAATCATGAATTTATTAGAATACTCTATGTGCTTCACTTATATTTTTTGAGCTAGGTAGTTGCCCTAGTGCTTCACTTATATCTTTTAGAGCACGGCAGTGGTTATATTTTGAAGAAATTGTTGAACTCTCATGCTTCACTTACATTATTTTGAGAGTCTTATAAATAGTATGGCAATTTTCTTAGGTTATGAATTTAGTCCTAATATGATAAGGTATTCGAGAGGGATATAATAAAAACTTTCATGAAGATGATTGAATATATGAGAAGTTTGATTCCTTGCATTTGTTTTGAGATATAAAGATGGTGATATTAGAGTCATGCTAGTGAGTAATTGTGGTTTACTAAGAATATTTGTGTTAAGGTTTGTGATTCCCGAAGCATGCACGTATGGTCTCTCGTTATGCGATGAAATTGGAGCATGATTTATTTTTGATTGTCTTTCTTATGAGTGGCGGTCGGGGAGGAGTGATGGTCTTTTCCTACCAATCTATCCCCCTAGGAGCATGCATAGTAGTACTTTTCTTCGAGGGTAATAAACTTTTGCAATAAGTATATGAGTTCTTTATGACTAGTGTTGAGTCCATGGATTATACGCACTCTCACCCTTCCGCATTTTGCTAGCCTCTTCGGTACCGTGCATTGCCCTTTCTCACCTTGAGTTGTGGTGCAACCTTCGCCGGTGCATCCAAACCCCGTGATAAGATACACTCTTTCACACATAAGCCACCTTATATCTTCCTCAAAACAGCCACCATACCTACCTATTATGGCATTTCCATAGCCATTCCGAGATATATTGCCATGCAACTTCCACCGTTCCGTTTTATTATGACACATACCATCATTGTCATATTGGTTTGCAAGATCATATAGTTGACATAGTATTTGTGGCTTGGCCACCGTTTATATTTTTTATACATGTCACGCTAGATCATTGCACGGTACACCACCCGAGGCATTCATATAGAGTCATATTTTTGTTCTAGTATCGAGTTGTAAATAAATAAAAGTGTGATGATCATCATTATTAAAGCATTGTCCCATGTGAGGAAAGGATGATGGAGACTATGATTCCCCCATAAGTCGGGATGAGACTCCGGACTAAAGTAGAAAAAAGAGAGGCCAAAGAGCCCAAAATAATAAAAAAAGAGGCCAAAGAGCCCAATGAAAAAAGGGGAAAAAATGAGAGAAAAAGAGAGAAGGGACAATGTTAGTATCCTTTTCCACACTTGTGCTTCAAAGTAGCACCATGTTCTTCATGATAGAGAGTCTCCTATTTTGTCACTTTCATATATTACTAGTGGGAATTTTTCATTATAGAACTTGGCTTGTATATTCCAATGATGGGCTTCCTCAAATGCCCTAGGTCTTCATGAGCAAGCAAGGTGGATGCACACCCACTTAGTTTTCTTTTGAGATTTCATACACTTATAGCTCTAGTGCATCCGTTGCATGGGAATCCCTACTCCTTGCATTGACATCAATTGATGGGCATCTCCATAGCCCGTTGACTAGCCTTGTCACTGTGAGACTTTCTCCTTTTTTGTCTTCTCCACACAACCTCCAACATCACATTCTATTCCCCCATAGTGCTATATCCATGGCTCACGCTCATTTATTTCGTGAGAATTGAAAAAGCTAAAGCGCGTTTAAAAGTATGAACCAATTGCTTGGCTTGTCATCGGGGTTGTGCATGATAAATACTTTGTGTTAAGAAGATAGAGCATGACAAGATTATATGATTTTGTAGGGATAACTTTTTTAGCCATGATATTTTGAGAAGACATGATTGCGTTTTAGTATGCTTGAAGTATTTTTGTTTTTATGTCAATATTAAACTTTTTTTTAATCTTATGGATCTGAATATTCATGCCACATTAAGAAAGATTACATGATAAACATGTTAGGTAGCATTCCACATCAAAAATTCTGTTTTTATCATTTACCTACTCGAGGACGAGCAGGAATTAAGATTGGGGATGCTTGATACGTCTCCAACGTATCTATAAGTTTTGATTGTTCCATGCTATTATATTATCAACCTTGGATGTTTTATATGAATTATTTTGCTATTTTATATCATTTTTTGGTAATAACCTATTAACCTAGTGCCCAGTGCCATTTGCCGTTTTCCCTTGTTTTTGTCTTTACAGAAAAGCAATACCAAACGGACTTCAAACGAAACGAATTTTTTTGACGATTTTTCTTGGACTACAAGACACACTGGAAGCTTCAGGAGGAGGCCAAAAGAGCCACGAGTGCATGACAAGCTCACAGGGCGTGCCCTGCAAGCTTGTGCCCCCCCCCCCCGTGACTCTTCTAACCCTAATTCTTCTTCTATAAATACCCCAATATTCCCTGTAGACCAGGGGGCACACCAAAAATACTTTTCCGCCGCCGCAAGTTTCTATCTTCGTGAGATCCCATCTGGGGACCTTTTTCGGTACTCTGCCAGAGGGGGATTCGACCATGGAGCGCTTCTACAGCAACCTTGCTACCCTTCCGATGATGTTGGAGTAGTTTACCACAGACCTACGGGTCCATAGCTAGTAGCTAGATGGCTTCTTCTTTCTCTTTGATCTTCAATACAATGTTCTCATCGATGTTCTTGGAGATCTATTGGATGTAATCTTCTTTTGCAGTGTGTTTGTTGAGATCCGATGAATTGTGGATTTATGATCAGATTATCTATGAATATTATTTGAGTCTTCTCTGAACTCTTTTATGCATGATTAAGATAGCTTTGTATATCTCTCTGATCTATTGATTTGGTTTGGCCAACTAGATTGATTTTTCTTGCAATGGGAGAGGTGCTTTGTAATGGGTTCAATCTTGCGGTGTCCTCACCCAGTGACAGAAAGGGTAGCGAGGCACGTATTTGTATTGTTGCCATTAATGATAAAAAGATGTATTTTATTTCATATTGATTGGATTTATCCCTATACATCATGTCATCTTGCTTAAGGCGTTACTCTGTCTTGTTAACTTAATACACTAGATGCATGCTGGATAGCGGTCGATGTGTGGAGTAATAGTAGTAGATGCAGGCAGGAGTAGGTCTACTTGTCACGGACGTGATGCCTACATTCATCATCATGGCCTTAGATATCGTCATAACTTTGCGTTCTTTCAAGAGAGAAGCCTCTAGGGAAAACGATGCCCCCCGGGTCTATCTTTTATCATATTATTTTTAGATCTACAAAACCAAAAACCCAAAGATAAATTGCTGCAATTTATTTACCTTTATTTTATTTTTCACTTTTACTTATCTTTTATACCTATCTCCATCAGATCTCATCCTTGCAAGTAACCGTGAAGGGATTGACAACCCCTTTATCGCGTTGGGTGCAAGTATTTGTTTGTTTGTGTAGGTGCAATTATTGGAGACTTGTGTGTTCCTCCTATTGGATTGATACCTTGGTTCTTAACTGAGGGAAATACTTATCTCTACTTTGCTGCATCACCCTTTCCTCTTCAAGGGAAAAACCAACGCAAGCTCAAGAAGTAGCATGCCATGATTTCAGATCTAAACCGTTTATGTTTTCACCAATATATTTGTGTTCTTGATCCTACCATGAAAGTTATATGCACCTATTACGTGTTATGATCCGTATACCCCAAGGTGAAAATAATTGGGTTTCTTTCCAGTGATTACCGTAATTTGAGGAGTTCATGTATTCACTATATGTTAATGCTTTGTTCTGATTCTCTATTAACTCGAGGCCTTAATATCCCTTAGTTTCCTTATGGACCCCGCTGCCACGAGAGGGTAGGACAAAAGATGTCATGCAAGTTCTTTTCCATACACACGTATGACTATATACATAATAAATGCCTACGTTATATTGATGAATTGGAGCTAGAGTCCTGTGTCATCCTAGGTTATGACAATTACATGATGAATATTATCCAATGTTATCACCAATCCAATGCCTACGAGCTTTTCACATATTGTTCTTGCGAAGTTACTATTGCTTTTGCTACTGTCACAAGTGCTACAAAATTATTGCTACTGCTATTACCGTTTCTATTGCTGCTATCACTATCAAACTATCATACTAGCGTGCTACTGATCACACTACTACAGATATTTAGTCTCCAGGTGTAGTTGAATTGACAACTCAAATGCTAATACTTAGAAATATTCTTTGGCTCCCCTTGTGTCGAATCAATAAATTTGGGTTGAATACTCTACCCTCGAAAACTGTTGCGATCCCCTATACTTGTGGGTTATCAAGACCTTTTTCTGGCGCCGTTGCCAGGGAGCATAGCTATATTTGTTGAGTCACTTGGGATTTATATCTGTTGATCACTATGAAGAATCTTAAGGATGATAGAACCAAGATCGTTCCCTCTAAGACGAGGGGAGGTAAGGAACTTCCATCTAGCTCTGCACTTGATTCACCTTCTATTTTAAGGAAACTTGCAACACCACCACCTGCTATTAATCTTGATATGTCACGAGTAATTGATGATGCTACTTCTTCTATGGATGATGCTAGTACTTTTCTTGATAAGACTGTGCCACTAGGTGAATTTCTTGATGAACAACTTGCTAGAGCTAAAGAAATTGAGAATGCTGAAACCGATGAGATTACTGAAACTGATGAAATTATTGAAACTGAAAACTATGATTCACCTATTGGAACTAGTGCTCCTAGATATGAATTGCCTGAGATACCTGAGGGTTATGTTACGGATGGAGAGGTAGCTAGGGACTTCTTGCTTGTAAGGATAGAGATGATCTTAAGAAATTATTATGCAAGTTGAAAGAAAAATCTTTGAATGCTAGAATGAAATATGATCCTAAGTTTGCTACTTCACCTATGTTTATTATTGATAAGGATTATGAATTCTCTGTTGACCCAGAGTTAATTACTTTGGTTGAATCTGATCCTTTCCATGGCTATGAAATTGAAACTGTTGTAGCACATCTTACCAAATTAAATGATATAGCCACACTATTTACTCATGATGAAAAAATTCGCTACTACTATATTCTTAAGTTATTTCCTTTCTCGTTAAAGGGTGATGCTAAGATATGGTATAATACTCTTGCTCCTGGTTGTGTGCGTAGTCCCTAGGATATGATTTATTACTTCTATGAAAAATATTTTCCTGCCCATAAGAAACAAGATGCCTTATAGGAAATATTTAACTTTGTGCAAATTGAAGAAGAGAGTCTCCCACAAGCTTGGGGGAGGCTTATCCAATTACTTAATGCTTTGCCTAATCATCCTCTTAAGAAAAATGAAATACTTGATATCTTCTATAATGGACTAACCGATGCTTCTAGGGACTACCTAGATAGTTGTGATGGTTGTGTTTTCAGGGAATGAACTGTTGAAAAAGCTGAGGAATTATTGAATAATATATTGAAGAATGATAATGATTGGACAATTCCTGAAACACTGCCTAAACCTACTCCGAAGAAGAGGGGTATCTTATTTCTCAGTCCTGAAGATATGCAAGAAGCAAAGAAATGTATGAAGGAAAAGGGTATTAAAGCTGAAGATGTTAAGAATTTACCACCTATTGAAGAAATACATGGTCTTGACACACCACCATAGGTGGTAGAGGTAAATTCACTTATAAAGTTTGATGAAGGTGACATCCCTTATAATAAATCTCCTAGTCAGTGCTTGTATGAACTCGACAACTACATTATTAAGCAAGATCATTTCAATGCAAATGTTATGAAACAGTTGAAACAAAATGTTTACATGATTGATTGCTTGAGTGACTTGTTGTTTGGAATTGTAAATGATGTCAAAGGTGTTAGTAAACATGCTTCTATTGTCCAAACTCAGTTAGAACAAGTTGCTAAATCTCAAAGTGAATTGTTCAATGAAATGAATAATAATATGAATGATCATGCTGTTAGAGTAATGACTAGAGGAGGTAGAATGACTCGGGAGCCTCTTTATCCTGAGGGACACCCTAAAAGAATTGAACAAGACTCTCAAAGAATTAATGTAGATGCACCTAGTCCATACAAAAATAAAAATAAAAATGATAGGACTTTGCATACTTCTAGTGAACCTGAGATGGAAAAACCTTCTGAGGATAATAACAATGATGTCTCTATCTCTGATGCTGAAAGTCAATCTAGTAATGAACATTCACCCAGTGATAATGAAAATGATAATGATGATGTTCTTGTAGATGCTCCACCAGATAATGATAAAGAACTTGACAATGATGTTGAAATAGAACCTGATGTTGATCTTGATAACCCACCAGCTAAAAATAAACGATATGGTAAAAGAGACTTTGTTGCTAGAAAACATGGTAAAGAAAGAGAACCATGGGTTCAAAAACCCATGCCCTTTACGCCTAAACCATCTAAGAATAAGGATGAGGAAGAAGTTGAACGCTTTGCTGAAATGCTTAGGCGAGTCTTTCTGCGTACTCGGTTGACTGATATTTTGAAGATGGCCCCTTATGCTAAATACATGAAAGATATTGTCACTAATAAAAGAAAAATGCCTGTAGCTGAAATCTCCACCATGCTTGCTAATTATTCTTTTAAGGATGGAGTACCTAAGAAACTAGGAGATCCCGGAATACCAACTATACATTGCTCCATCAAAAGAAGTTATGTCAAAACTGCTCTATGTGATTTGGGAGCTGGTGTTAGTGTTATGCCTTTCTTTTTATATAAAAGACTTGATTTGAATAAACTCACACCTACTGAAATATCATTGCAAATGGCTGAAAAATCAACTACCATACCTATCGGTATTTGTGAGGATGTGCCCGTTGTTGTTGCAAATGTTACTATTTTAACAAACTTTGTTATACTTGAGATGCCCGAGGACGACAACATGTCGATTATCCTTGGTAGACCCTTTTTGAATACTGCAGGGGCTGTTATTGATTGCAACAAAAGCAAGGTCACTTTTCATATCAATAGTAATGAGCATATGGTGCACTTTCCGAAGAAACAATTTCAAGTGAATGGCCCGACAACTATTTTTGGAAGCTTTCAACTCCCTCTTCCTACTGCAAAAAAGAAATATGCAATACTTATTGATGAGGATATGCATATTCCCATTGAGGTAACTTAGTGTTATACGAAGATTCTTCGGTCTCATGTTAATCGGAAGTAGTTCTATAAGACTTGATCAACCTTATTGATGGATTATTTTCGAGAGGCATGTGATCGATGAATTTAGTAAGCACAACCTTCTGTCCCCACCTTTTGTTTTCTCTTATTTTTAGTTAAATGCAATAAAATGCCATGTTTATCCTATTTTCTGAATTTTTGTGTAATAAAAATGGCCCAAATATAAAAGTGCTCACAATGACCTGATATTTTGACACGATTTTTTTTCCTAAATATTTGAGAATTTCTGGTATTAAATACACTGCAAGGGGGTGCCCCAGGTGCCCACTAGGCACCAGGGCACGCCACACCCACCTGGCGCGCCCTGGTGGGTAGTGGGCCCCACAAACACCCCTCACTCACACCTTTAGCTCACTTCGTCACCTACCTCCAGAAAAAAAATCTTTGTATCTCTCTCTCTCTCTCATGTTCTTGCTCCCAAACCCACGAATTTCGATCTCTTTGCTCGGAGCTCCATTTCCGAAACTGTTTTGGGGGATTGCTACTTGGTATGTGACTTCTCCATTGCTCCAATTGGTTTTGTTTTAGTGGTTTATATTTTGAGTAATTAGCTACTCTTGGTGCTACTGAAAATGAGCTTGCATGTTGAATTCTTTGAGTACCAACTAGTTTGAATGCTTTATATAGCCTCTAGACATCCATATGAGTAGTTGCTATCAATCTTGTGAAGTTTTATTGATATCATTTGGTGACCCAAATTTTTTAGAAATTGTTCGCAGATAAAATGCATCTCTTTAGGAGGAGCTGTTCAAGGCGAAGATCCTCGGAGGCATCGTCGAGTGAAAGCTCGATAAGACAAGCCTATGTTGAATCATGGGCAAGTTCGGTGCGGGATACCGACACCAGATCATGCCTATGACTGTGTGACGAGTTTATGATAGGTGCGGGTATTAAAGAAGAATTTGATCAGTATGTTCATAACACTGAGCTCGCTCCCTTCATCGCAGATAAGTGTACTCAGCATTACAACCTTACTGAATCGTCCACCAAAAAGTTTAAGTATCATTCTCGTGATTCTAGAGTCTCATTTTGCCTTTATGATAGAACCTATAGTATTCCCTTAGAAGAATTCTACGATGCATGCAAAATTCCATATTGGGGCTCATTAGATGAACTACCAAAATCTGACTATGAAATGTTCCTGAGCAGCCTCTGTTGTGGTGAGGATAGGGGAGTTGCACAAGCTAGAATAAAAGGTATACAATTTCCTTCTATCCGTTACTTTGCACTCTTTAATGGCAAATGCGTCATAGGTAAACAAGACTGCAGCACAATCTGTGCCCCAGATTTGAGCGTTATACATACTGCTTTAACAGGCATTAAACGACATAATCTTGGAGCCATTATTGCATGGAGGCTACAACATAATCTGATAGTGGTCATTTATATGGAGGAATTTATGCCTCCCGCGTAGCTGCAAGGCTAAGACTTTCACCTTTGTGAAATGATCCTATTTTACCTAATAAATTTTTAGACTTTGATGCGATGCAGCGCCATAAGTTCATTAAATATGGAGCCACGAACTACAATTATAACTTTATGTTTGATAAAAAAAACCTATTGTACCTGTTATTTTGCCTGCACCTGTTCTCTTTGATTACCAGGGTAAAGGAAGGTATTACATTTATGAGAGAGAGGCACAAGAGTACAACGCAGCAGTGGAAGCTGCCCGTTAGGCTGAGGAGGCAGCACCTAGAGCCTCCACGACCTATCATTTTGACTATTACCCAAGCCAGGGATGGTGATCACCAAGCTAGGCGAAAGCCTAAGCTTGGGGGAGTACGTATTTCTCACCGAAATTACATTCATGTTCACACTTTCATTTTGGTCATCGGTGTTCATCCTCTTTCATTGTATTATCCATGTTATAATTTTTTCTCGCTTTCTTCTTGTGTGTTTGCAAAACTTTGAGAAAACCCAAAAATATTTCTATCTTCTTTTCGGGTTTTCTTTCTAGTTTAAATTAGTTGCAGTATTAAAAAAAACCAAAAAGATTTCTTGTTCTTCTTTTACTTGTTGGGAGCTTTCCCGTGTAAATAGTTTTTCTCGTTTTTGTTTTCTCTTCTTTAAATTTCTTCCTTCAAGAAAAACTAAAACCTCCAAAAATATTTCAATGTGCTTCTCTGAAATTCTTTTCTTTTGTTGAGTCATACTAAGGAGAAGACCACGATGAAAATGTTGAGTGGCTCTCATATACATTATTGTTGATCTAACAAAGAGCCTATATTATTTAGTTTTCTCCTTTGACTAAAATGTTTGCAGATTCCAGCTTAGTCCATGACACTCTTGCACTATTATGATTTTCATATCATTCGGTCATGCAAGTGAAAGGCAATAATGACGATATATGATGAAGTGACTGAGGCAAGGAAGGGTGGGTATGAACTCAACTTGTTTTTGTTTTTGTTTTTGTAAATATGTTTAACTCAGTATCCATGATTCAGCATATTATGATTAAACATGTTTATGATGACAATTAGAGCTTATAGTTTCTCATGCCATGCTTAAGTAGTTAGGAGTGGATAATGATTTATTTTAGATGTCAACATCCATTAAAATGGTTGTGATGTTGTATGATGATATGGTATGCTCCTCTGAATGTTTCGAGTGGCTTGACTTGGCACATGTTCACACATGTAGTTGATTCAAAACCAACATAGCCTCCATGATATTTATGTTCATGGTGTTTATATCCTACTCATGCTATTATTCAATGTTAATTATTCACAACACATGTTCATGACCGTTTTCGCTCTCCAGCTGGTCGCTTCTCAACCTAATTGCTAGCCTTCACCTGTACTAAGCGGGAATACTGGTTGTGCATCCAAATCCTTAAACCAAAGTTATTCTAGATGAGTCCACTATATCTACCTATATGCGGTATTACCCTGCCGTTCCAAGTAAATTTGCATGTGCCACGTCTAAAAATTGAAATGAACATCTATTTTGTGTGCCCGTACCGCTCATGGAGCGACAGGGGGTGGTCAGTATCTTCCATGCTAAGCAGGTTATTCTCACGATGAGTGTTTATTCACTCGTCTTGCACGAGAGGGGCTGGTAATCAGGATGCCCAGTCCAATGATCAAAATTGCAAATAATTAAACAAAACTCTCCCGGACTGTTGTTGGTATGGAGGGCCCCTGAGGATTCGGCTAGCCATGGCTTGTGCTTGTTGGTGGAGGGGGAGTAAACTTTATTTTTACCGCTTGGGAACCGCCGCTAATTTGTTTAGCATGGAAGATATTGAAAACTCTTGGTCGTAACGTTGACAGGAAAGGTATACCTCCCAAAATTGTATTTATCTCTGATTTAAGCTTTAAGCTCTGGCACCTCTGTAAATCCCTGCTTCCCTCTGTGAAGGGCCTATCTATTTATTTTTATGTTATTTTACCTTCACTACTGCAGGATGCTGCTAACGTGACACTACAATCAGAGACCCTTCGACGAAACTGTGTGCGATGCATTAATCGCAAATGGTGATGTAAAAAACCCATCAAAAAAGATGCAAAACATTTGCGATGGCGGATACATCAAACACGGTTAAGATTTTACTTACATGTGCGATGAGGGGCATACGGTTCACTCCCATGAACTGTTTGCGATGAGGCAGAACAACAGAAACGGGCAGCTAGATGAATGTGTGTGCGATGTACGGCATACAGTTCGCTCCGATGAACCATTTGTGTTACGCAACAGAACAGAATTGGTCAGCCAAATCAAGGTGTGTGTGATTGACGGCATACAGTTCACTCAGATGAACTGTTTGTGATTAGGCGGAACAAAAGAAATGGTCAGCCAGACCAAGGTGTGTGCGATAGAGGGAAACAGTCCACTCGGATGAACTATTTGCATTGAGTGAAGAGAACAGAAACGGTTCAATTTAACAAGATGTGTGTGATACGCGGCAAACAGGTCTGTAATCAGAAATGTGTGCGAAGACTGATAATAACACAGATGATTGCTTCTAATATGACATGTGTGTTGTGCGATGGGATTGCATACAGAACAACAACATATATATATACACACTTATAAGGACATGGTTGCATAACCAAATTAAACATCGAATTACATAGGTGGCTACTACACACATGACATTTCCACACACCAAAGTAAACTGTATATTACATGCATAATTAACTAGGATAAACGATCATCTGATCATCATCTACTCCTTGTGACACTTGCCGCTACTGCTCTGCTTGTGGCTCGATCCGGCCGCGTCAATTTTGGGAACGAGGCACTTCCTCATGTCAACGATCCGCCTGTGCATCTCGTAGCATGCGTACACGCTCTTGGCCGCGAACCTGAGGTGAGGTTCATCCAGTTGCCGCATCCAGGCCCCGTGCCAGGATACGGGACTTGTTTTGTTGGCATCCTACTTCATCTTTTCGTAGTTGGGGTCGATGATGGCCGAGGCGAGTTTAACCAGGGAGTCCTTCTTCGTGCTTCCCCAGACCCTATAGTGGTCACGGATTTCGACAAGGTTCTTGCAGGCCAAGCCCGTAACCATGAGCGCTTTTACATCGTCGGAGGTTTCCACCGTAGTGAACTTGTAGTCGGTGCTTTTGACAAACCTGGCAAAACGGTCGCAAGGCTCTGTGGCCATGCAGTAGTGGTAGATGAGGACATGATGGCGCATGCACAACTGGGCGACGACAACCTTCTGATCTTTGCCAGGACGACCGCCGGTGTACTGGAGGTCGATGCCGACCACCATGTACTTGTCTCGAGCAAGCAACTGCTCCACGGTGTTGATGTAGTCCTCCACCACGGCTGAGTCGATGGTGTACACCACCGAGAGATCTGTCTCCCTCGCGTGGGTCTCCACTTTATGCTCGTCGAACTCCATTGGAGCGCCGCTAGATATCCTCTCTGTATGTGTCGTCGTGGGTGTGCTTGTTGTGTTGTGGCTTTGGGGCGAGATCGAAAGGTTGAAGAGACTAAGGTTATAATGGCCGCGGGAATTAATGGGGAAGCCGGACAGCCTGGAATATTCGCACGCCCGGATGGTAGTTCTAATATGCAGCGCGTAACTCCATCGTGCCGCATGTAACTGCATCGTGGCCACGCTTGCGGCGCAACCGCATGCATATGGGCCCCCCAACATGATTGTGCGCAGGCCCCAACCGCTGGCAGAGCGCGCGCGCCGGGACGGGAGCAGAGCGCTCCGCGGCGCCTCAACAGTGAGCAACCATATATATGCATATAGCAGTTGAACACACAGGGAAAAGCTGTCCACAAGCTGAGCGCGTGGAGGTACGCGAGCAGAGCGCGCCGCGGCGCCTAACGGCGAGCACAGCGCGCTGCGGCGCCTAACGGCGAGCAGAGCGTGCCGAGGGACGTGAGCCGAGGCCAGCACAGTGATACGCGGCAAATAAGACAAACTGTGTGAGCGATGGCGGAGACATCAAGCACAAATCAGATTAGAGTTGCGTGTGCAATACGTGGCATACATTTTATCCATCCGAGCTGTTTGTGATGGAATAAGCCATGTGTGTTGTGGGCAAACGCTTGTTGGTATAGAACCGTTTGCGATTGATGAATTCATCACCGATAGGTTACCTAGTGTGGTCCGTGTGCGATGTGATATGCTTTGTCTACACAAGATCTATGCTCTGTGTACAGAAGAACAACATATATATACTTATAACAGGACATGATTGCAAAACCAAATTAAATATCAAATTACATTATATAACAAATACCATAAATATTGCAAGGTTCAAATTCCAGCATTACAAGGCCCAAATTCAAAGATTACAAGGTTCAAACTATTCAGACACATAAAATTCATCTTCTTCAGAATCTTTTTCATGCATTATTTTTGCAAAAGGATCAGCCACCGAGAAATCATATAGCGGCTCGATACAGTGACTTCCGAATAATCTGTCATATGAAGTTACAAACTAAAATTCAGCTTGTGCAGAACCTTTTCCATTCAGCTGTAGACTCCTGCGCTCTTTAGCAATCCATTCACTTCTGTGCAGTAAATATAGGGCAAACCTCATTACCTTGAGCAACCTTGCTTTCTCAACAAAGAACCTGGTGAAATTAATTTCTGGTCTGGTTCCTCGGTACTCGTTAAATGTAATTTCTGTGAGATGAATATCAAGGCATTCAATGGGATTGTTATATTCCCCAACATTTTCTACTTTCGGGCCTGCTAGTATCTGCAAACGAAGACAACATATTAGTGGCTAGCTACAGATTTGAACACTTCAGGCCTCTTTGATTTGGAGGATTTCTAAAATACACGAAAAGAGTGAAATGCCACCTTCAATCTTTCATGATAAACTTTTATCACGAAAGCATGTCGGGCGAAGGAATAAAACGCGTACAACACTAGCATCTTAAAAAATATATGTATTGAAATCCTCCAAATTTCCTTTAGAAATCATTCTACATTTGTCATTGTAATCATGGGTAAAAGTAACAAAAAATTGAGCTCTGTTGTGGTTAACAATTAATAGGAAAGGAGCATCACCTCGATGTATAGCTTCTCCATGCAAGGAAAGCATCTAAGGAATCTAACAACTTCATCCAGATCGGGCCAGACAGATTGTAGTGCCAAGATCTTCACTGTGCGTAGAGGCCGGGTCAAGCTTGTGGGAATCATTTTCTGGATGACAGGCGAACATATAGATCAACAACAATTAGATAAAATGTGTTGTCCAATAATATATAAGAAGGAGAAGAAGAAGACTATTGTACTTGAATGGATAATGATCCAGTAACAAGTTCGTTCAATTCAGCACATGAAGAGGCCAACACTGTCAATTTTGGTGCGTGAGTGACCCTGATTCTTGCTGGACCTAATTTATCAAGTACATACAATCTCTGGAGGAAAGGCACATTCTCAATGACAATATTGTGAAACACCTCAACTGACAGCCTTGGGCGGCGCCAGCAATGCACATAAATCACACGGACATTCGTCGAGGTGATGTGGAGGCTAATGAACCCATCCATCGCATGAAGATGAAGGTACTCGAGCGTTGTACAGCCGACGAGCAGGCACTCTAAATCCTCCTTTGAGATGCGGACGACAATGAGCTCGAGGTGCTTAAGTTTAGGGAGATGAAGAGCGTGCGCGGCATCGATCCGGGGAAAAATGCACCACCTGAATGTAGCGGGGCGCAGCGTGGGCGCGAGGTGGAGCACGGACGGCGGCAGCGAGCAAGGACGTCTAGCATGAAGGCTGAGCTCCTCGAGCCGATCCAGGGCTGGGGATAGGAACCAGTAGTGTAATCTGGGTTCGGTCTTGTTGTGGGGACTGAGCCTGCCGATATCAAGGCGTCTGACCGGCCCAGGGTGCGTGGCGAGGACGTGGGACAATGCGTCCAGGCGTTCTTGCTCCCCGCTGTAGAACTCATGGTCGAAGATGAGGTCCAGGGGGGTGGAGTGCCAGAGGGGGCACCACCGCCACGAGAGGATAGTGGTCCGCACGCCATATTTGATGGGGAGGTGGGATATGATGGTTACCAACATCTCGTCGGGGAGGCTGCTGATGAAGTCCATGTTCGCCGGAGTCTCTTGCGGTTCTAGCTCGACCCACCCCCGCTTGTTGGCCGGCTCATCCTCCATCTCGCAGAAGGTGGCGATCCTCAGCGGCGATGCTTGTAGATGAGAACGGAGGACTGTTCTACGTACCTTCCCAAGGCGGCCGAAACAAAAGTCCAAAACCAGCAATAAATTGCAGTGCTCGCGGCAGACTGCTCACAGTCATCCCGTCTAATCAAACAGCTGCCCGCGGTAGTAAATGGTTAGTTGAACGCCCACGGTTGGACTAATACGACCGTTTGTGATAATAACATGGTGGCTATTTGTTAAAAATGCCTAGGAAAATCAATGTATAAAAAGGCGAAACGAACCCTGAATAATTTCATATGTTTAGCACAGTTGCATGTTGCCTCTGTAAAATAAATCAAGGCGGGAAGATACAACGTATGTCATTTCGCACATAGATCATGTGACCAAGTTCCATCTCGGAACCATGAGGCTTCTTGATAGAAGCTTCTGTTTGTATGAAAGAAAATGTGGGTCAAAGCCGAGTAGAAAAGGGCAGTAATATCTAACCCCAGCTGACAGAAGGTACAAAAGCACGATGATTAATTGTTGAGTAGGTTTACACAAAATCCAGATTGAACAGGACAATAACAACTAACTTAACCAAAGTTTTCGGTAGTCACGATCGAATGGATTGGTCTGATCCATAAAATCAAGATCCTGGACCAGAAAATCTACTGGTACATGAAGACAAGTTGTTGTAAATAGAAGCCGAGCACGTTCAGAAGCCCTTTTGTCCACCTGAAACTTCTTTTTATGTTGTTCAACGTGTCCATCCGTGAGAAAGTTTTTGTTAAAAAAACTTAATCCTCATGGACAATAGTACTCTCGCATTCAACAGGAAGATTGTGACAAAGCTAGTGTTTGCATGGTTGAATGCATATCCTTCCAGCGTTATTGTCCTCAAACGAATGTCATGAGAACTGAGAAAATCCTGGTGCTTCTTATGCCACCGATTGGTTATACCATTTTGTCCATGTCCTTTAGCCTAAATAGACATGAAGATTGAAAACAGTTAATGTCTAAAAAAATAGTACAACTGAACGGTTAGTTTTAGTAAAGTATATCAATGTGCTTGATATCATCACCTCTATATACAAATTCTCCAGACATGGAAAGCATATCGCAGCAAGCCGATAAACATGTTCAGATCAAAACACCACGTACTGATATGTAAGGTCTTGACAGAATCCAGCATCATTGGTAGGGTACCCATGGACAAACTCTTCATTGAGCATAGAACATAATATTAGTACCAAAAGCGTACTCCAAGATTATATAAAACTTATGCGCACAAATGAAAAATGCAGCTTATGATTACAAAAGTGTTGATGATATAAAACTTATGCGCACAAATGAAAAATGCAGCTTATGATTACAAAAGTGTTGATGATATAAAACTTACGCACACAAATGAAAAATGCAGCTTATGATTACAAAAGTGTTGATGATAATATACAGTACCTGAATATGTGTGGTGCCAACCACCATCTTGTAACCTTTAAACGGATCAGGAATTACACCCAAGGTCTCCAGTTTAGGCACAGAGACCACAGTTATTTGCCAAGGTGCATAACGATAATCAAGGAGCAGCCTTTGGAGTGAAGGGGCGTCTTTGATGATGAGCTCCTCTCCTTTAAAGCAAATTCCAATGCTTACAAGGTGAGGCGACTTTATTTGGAGACAACGGATACGGATTTATTTTCCAAAAACAAGCAGCAAGCGCTCCAGGGCAGGGCAGCAGGAGTGGATGATGGTGTGCAGTGAGGCCACGGACAGATCGACCACCACAAGCGCGAGTTTTTTTAGCAGTGGGAGTCGAAGCTTTTGTACTAGATTGTTTGGTAGATGACACAGGGTGGTGGTGTGGAGAGAGGAGGAAAACCATGAGATGGACATTGGTGGTGAGGGCACAGCTACAACGGTTGGTGGACAACTATTTGCATAATAATGGTAGAACTCAAGATGCTGGAGTTTTTCGAATTGACGGAATGTCAGCCAGGCGTCCACCATGCAGGGTATGTGCAGCAGGCAGCATGCCGGGATGCATCGGCATTGAACGGAGCCCTGGTGGGAGGAGATGATGGCTCCGTGGAGTTCAAAATCATGAATGACAGATAGCCAGCGACAGTCGAGATTAAGAGGTGCGGCACGCCACAGAGTGCACCACCGAGATGCGAGGACCTGTGTGCGGCATCCATCCTTGGTGGGGAGAAGGAAGATGATCTCCCCAAGGATGGCATCCGGGAGATCGCTGATGCGGTCCGCCCGATATTCTACGGGTTCCTCAGATCCAGGGGGTGTGGCCGCTTCTGCCAGCGCTGCCGGGTGCAGGATCTACAACCGGCGGCGCCACTGGCCGGAGCCTCATTTGTGTACATAGCAATCTGGAAAAAAGGCAGAAACATATATGTAGGACATTCAAAATCAATTCTCAAGATCTGGCTATGAATTATTAGCACGCACGCTAAACCTAGTCGGATTATTAGCAAAAAAATCATTTGTACATAACAAACAATTAATCACTAACCATAGATACCATTCAAACAACCAATACACTACACGGATCTAATGAATCTTACTCTGATTTCATGGGCTGGGTGAACATAACCAAGGGTTTCTGTTCCCAAAAAAGGGGCGGCGGGGGGAGGGGCTAACCGGTTTTCCGTCGGAGTCGGAGTCGTTGCCGGAGTAGCTGTGGACCTCCGGCTCCAGCTGGGGAGGCACGACGACGGCGACGAAGTCAAGGTCATGCTGCTGCCGCGCGAGACCTCGTCGGCGGTGATAGCAACCTCTCCGCCTAGCTTCATGCGTTGCGCGGGTGCTTCACCAGCCCCGGCGTCGCCACTCCCACCGATGGTGCGCTTCGGCAAAATCCTAATACACTCCATGCGGTGGTGACAACTGTGGACGGGGTGTGCGGCCGCCTATTACGACCAGCGGATCGGGCGCGCCATTAATATGGAGCAGTGGGAGCAAGGTGGGCGGCGGTCAAAGGGCTGGCTCCCCTCTCGGTGAGCCTGCGCAGCAGACTACTGGCATACCTACCGTCATTTCACACAGCTACTAGCACACCCCACGGTGAGTGCGTAGCGAACACGCACATGACTCAGCCTCCCGGTCTGCCTGCTAGCATGTGTCTCGTCAACTCACGCATGCTCGTACGGCACACGGGAGCGTGTGCGGCACGTATTATATTGTTTTTTCCTTTTTGATGATTAATTCAGCCGCTTTATTGCTTAACTGAAGCACGGCACATACATTTGTTGGTCTAACGCACACGGTTCGAATAAAGAGTCCGTTTGCGATATTGGTTGATAATTATTTATAATTTCCTGTATGTAAGAAGATTATATCAAAAATTGTCTCAAATTTGAAAAAAAAATATCAGTCTATTGGTGTCCATATGACACCACGATAAGTTTCATGAATTTCAACTTAGTTTTGGATTTACAGGATTTTAAAATCAAGATTCTCGATGTTAGAAATTTCTTGCATGGGGACTAAACATGCACCCAGGGACACGTACAAATATGATTTTGCAATCCATTTTCGTGCACTATCACGGGTTTCATGTAGATCAAATTTGATTTTTGGACATTTAAATCCCTGGAAATCAATCAATGTATAAAAAACGAACAAATGTTATCAATTTTTTTCAATTTTCAGCACTAAACTCCTTTGGTCGCATGTTCGCTGCAGAAAAAGTTTGACATGCATCTTTGGGCCACATGCACGCGGTGGTCCTAGGACACTCACTCGCGTGGGCTCGCGAGGTCGCCGTCCATCACTATGACATGCGATGAGAGAAGTTAATTTGACCAACAAGGATGGTCATTTTTTGCTTTTGTTACGTACGGTAGGAGTATATATATAGTACGCATTGAAGAGGGTGGCCGGGGGCAATACTACGCGTCATATAGGACAGTCACTCGCATGCGATGCTTCCATCCGTGGGCCCGCAAGGTTGTCCTCTATCACTTTGAGCCAACAAGGATGTTTCTTTTTGGGTTGTGTTGCGGTAGGAGTATATATAGTACGCATTGAAGAGGGTGGCCGGGGGCAATACTACGCGTCATATAGGACAGTCACTCGCATGCGATGCTTCCATCCATGGGCCCGCGAGGTTGTCCTCCATCACTTTGACCCAACAAGGAGGTTTCTTTTTGGGTCATGTTGTGGTAGGAGTATATAGTACGTGTCGAAGAGGGGAGGAGGGGGCCGGGGTAGCACATACTACACACACGTTATGAACGATCTCGCTCCGTGTGGGGGCTTTTCGGTTTTCGAGGCAGGTGCCACAAAGAAGTTGTGCATATTGGGTATTAAAAACATCGCCAACACATTGGGCCACGTGCAGATGATGGTTGTCACTCATTCGCCTGCGACTCTTCCCTCCATGGGCCCGTGAGGTCGTCGTCCATCTAATATATGACACAACGAGAAAGGTAATTTGACAAACAAGGAGGATTATTTTCGGGTTGTGTTACGGTACGTAGGAGTATATATTACACGTTGAAGATGGGAGGAGGCAACATATATATACTACGTGTCATGAACCTCGGTTCATGTGGGAGACTTAAAGGTTTTCGAGGCATATGCCACATCAAAGTTCTGCATATATATTAGGTATTCAAACATCACAACCACACATCTGCAAACATGTGTTTGGCCCGCAAGCAAGCAATGGCGGTTGTCCTCTAGCACTCACTCACGGGGCCAGTTATCGGCGAGATGCTTCGTCCATCTCTGTGTGCCCGCTTGGTCAATCACTTCGACCAATGGCGATAGAGGTTAATTTGACTTATAATTAGGAGGGGATTAAATTTTGGTTCGTCTTATATGGTACGGTACATGCAACTATACTTCGAGCGCATGTGTACACACGAATCCCTCCCACCGGGTTGAAGTGGGGGGTGGGGGCGAGCACGCTATGCGTCATGAACCAGATCTGTGTGAGGACTGTGTGATTTTTGACGCATGCATGAGCCACATCAAAATGTTGTGCTTTTGGTATTCAAACATATATGCATGCATCATGCATCTCCATACATATGTTTGGGGCACATACATGCAGTGGTTGTCTTTGGACACTCTCCCTCACTTGGTTATCATCGACGGCCTATATATTCATGGGCCCGCGTGGACATCCATCACTTCGACCAACAACGTGAGAGAGGTTACTGCTACTTCTTGAGCTTGCGTTGGTTTTTCCCATGAAGAGGAAAGGGTGATGCAGCAAAGTAGAGATAAGTATTTCCCTCAGTTAGAGAACCAAGGTATCAATCCAATAGGAGGCACAAGCAAGTCTCCAATCTATGCACCTACACAAACAATCAAACACTTGCACCCAACGCGATAAAGGGGTTGTCAATCCCTTCATGGTCAATTGCAATTGTGAGATCTGATAGTGATAGATATAAAAGATTACTAAAATGTAAAATAAAATAAAAGTAAATAAATTGCAGCAAGATATTTTTGGTTTATAGATCTGAAAATATAATAGGGAAAATAGACCCGGGGGCCATATGTTTCACTAGAGGCTTCTCTCTTGAAGGCAAATAATAAGGTGGGTGAACAAATTACTGTCGAGCAATTGATAGAAAAGCGCAAAGTTATGACGATATCCAAGGCAATGATTATGCATATAAGCATCACGTCCGTGTCAAGTAGATCGAAACGATTCTGCATCTACTACTATTACTCCACACATCGACCGACTCCTGCCTGCATCTAGAGTATTAAGTTCAAGAGAACAGAGTAACGCATTAAGTAAGATGACATGATGTAGAGGGATAAACTCAAGCAATATGATGAAAACCCCATCCTTTTATCCTTGATGGCAACAATACAATACGTGCCTCGCTACCCCTACTATGTAACTTGGTGAGGACACCGCAAGATTGAACCCAAAACTAAGCACCTCTCCCATTGCAAGAAATACCAATCTAGTTGGCCAAACCAAACCGATAATTCAAAGAGAAATACAAAGATATAAAATCACGCATATAAGAATTCAGAGAAGATTCAAATAATATTCATAGATAATCTGATCATAAATCCACAATTCACCGGATCTCGATAAACACACCGCAAAAGAATATTACATCGGATAGAACTCCAAGAACATCGAGGAGAACATGGTATTGAAGATCATAGAGAGAGAAGAAGCCATCTAGCTACTAGCTATGGACCCGTAGGTCTGAGATAAACTACTCACGCTTCATCGAAAGGGCAATAGGGTTGATGTAGATGCCCTCCGTGATCGAATCCCCCTCCGACAGATCACCGAAAAAGGCCCCAAGATGGGATCTCACGGGAACAGAGGCTTGCGGCAGTGGAAAAGTATTTTTGTGGACGCTTCTGGTGGTTTGGGAATATTTGGGAATTTATAGGCCCAAGATTAGGGTTAGAGGAGCTCCGAGGGACCCACAAGGCAGGGGGCGCCCCCCTGGGGCCCGCCCTGCACCCTTGCCGTCGCCTCGGGACTCCTTTTCCTTGGTCTCCAAGTCCTACGTGTGTCTTCTGGTCCAAGAAAAATCATCGTAAAGTTTTATTCCGTTTGGACTCCCTTTGATATTCCTTTTCTGCGAAACTCAAAAACAAGGAAAAAACAGAAACTGGCACTGGGCTCTGGGTTAATAGGTTAGTCCCAAAAATAATATAAAATAGCATATTAATGCATATAAAACATCCAAAACAGATAATATAATAGCATGTAACAATAAAAAATTATAGATACGTTGGAGACGTATCAAGCATCCCCAAGCTTAATTCCTGCTCGTCCTCTAGTAGCTAAATGATAAAAACAGAATTTTTGATGTGGAATGCTACCTAACATATTTATCCATGTAATTTTATTTATTGTGGCATGAATATTCAGATCCATAAGAATCAAAACAAAAGTTTAATATTGACATAAAAACAATAATACTTCAAGCATACTAACAAAGCAATCATGTCTTCTCAAAATAACATGGCCAAAGAAAGTTATCCCTACAAAATCATATAGTCTGGCTATGCTCCATCTTCATCACACAAAGTATTAAATCATGCACAACCCCGATGACAGGCCAAGCAATTGTTTCATACTTTTGATGTTCTCAAACTTTTTCAACTTTCACGCAATACATGAGCGTGAGCCATGGATATAGCACGATAGGTGGAATAGAATATGATGGTTGTGGAGAAGACAAAAAGAAGGAGATAGTCTCACATCAACTAGGCGTATCAACGGGCTATGGAGATGCCCATCAATAGATATCAATGTGAGTGAGTAGGGATTGCCATGCAATGGATGCACTAGAGCTATAAGTGTATGAAAGCTCAAAAAGAAACTAAGTGGGTGTGCATCCAACTCGCTTGCTGACGAAGACCTAGGGCAATTTGAGGAAGCCCATCATTCGAATATACAAGCCAAGTTCTATAATGAAAAATTCCCACTAGTATATGAAAGTGACAAAATAGGAGACTCTCTATCATGAAGATAATGGTGCTACTTTGAGGCACAAGTGTGGAGAAAGGATAGTAGCATTGCCCCTTCTCTATTTTCTGTCATAAGTTTTTTTGGGCTCTCTTTTTTTCTTCTTCTTTTTTTCTTTTCTCTCTTTTTTTTCATCCGGAGTCTCATCCCGACTTGTGGGGGAATCATAGTCTCCATCATCCTTTCCTCACATGGGGCAATGCTCTAATAATGATGATCATCACACTTTTATTTACTTACAACTCAAGAATTACAACTCGATACTTAGAACAAAATATGACTCTATATGAATGCCTCCGGCGGTGTACCGGGATGTGTAATGACTCAAGAGTGACATGTATAAAAAATATGAATGGTGGCTTTGCCACAAATACGATGTCAACTACATGATCATGCAAAGCAACATGACAACGATGAAGCGTGTCATAATAAACGGAACGGTGGAAGTTGCATGGCAATATATCTCGGAATGGCTATGGAAATGCCATAATAGTTAGGTATGGTGGCTGTTTTGAGGAAGGTATATGGTGGGTGTAATGCACCGGCGAAAATTGCGCGGTACTAGAGAGGCTAGCAAAGGTGGAAGGGTGAGAGTGTGTATAATCCATGGACTCAACATTAGTCATATAGAACTCACATACTTATTGCAAAAGCCTATTAGCTATCAAAACAAAGTACTACATGCATGCTCCTAGGGGGATAGATTGGTAGGAAAAGACCATCGCTCGTCCCCGACCGCCACTCATAAGGAAGACAATCAATAAATAAATCATGCTCCGACTTCATCACATAACGGTTCACCATACGTGCATGCTACGGGAATCACAAACTTTAACACAAGTATTTATACCAATCCACAATTACTCGCTAGCAGGACTCTAATATCACCATCTTTATATCTCAAACAATCATAAGGAATCAAACTTCTCATAGTATCCAATGCACTTTATATGAAAGTTTTTATTATATCCCTCTTGGATGCCCATCATAATAGGACTAAATTCATAACCCAAGAAAATTACCATGCTGTTTAGAGGCTCTCAAAATAATATAAGTGAACAAGAGAGTTTAACAATTTCTATAAAATAAAACCACCGCCGTGCTCTAAAAAGATATAAGTGAAGCACTAGAGCATATTGCCTAGCTCAAAAGATATAAGTGAAGCACATAGAGTATTCTAATAAATTCATGATTCATGTGTGTCCCTCTCAAAAGGTGTGTGCAGCAAGGATGATTGTGGCAAAATAAAAAGCAAAGACTCATATCATACAAGACGCTCCAAGCAAAACACATATCATGTGGTGAATAAAAATATAGCCTCAAGTAAATTTACCGATGGATTGAAGACGAAAGAGGGGATGCCTTCCGGGGCATCCCCAAGCTTAGGCTCTTGGTTGTCCTTGAATATTACCTTGGGTTGCCTTGGGCATCCCCAAGCTTAGGCTCTTTCCACTCCTTATTCCATAGTCCATCAAATCTTTACCCAAAACTTGAAAACTTCACAACACAAAACTCAACAGAAAACTCATGAGATCCATTAGTATAAGAAAATAAAATCACCACTTTTGGTACTGTTGTGAAATCATTATTTATTTATATTGATGTAATATCTACTATATTCCAACTTCTCCATGGTTCATACCCCCCGATACTACCCATAGATTCATCAAAATAAGCAAACAACACATAGAAAACAGAATCTGTCAAAAACAGAAGAGTCTGTGAAGATCCGAATTGTTCTAATACTTATGTAACTCCAAAAATTCTAAAAAATAAGGAAAACATAGGAAATTTGTATATAAATCTTGTGTAAAAAAATTCAAAGTTATTCGTCGCTTCTGTGAATTATTAAAATTATGCAACTGGACGCAAAAGTTTCTGTTTTTCAGCAAGATCAAATCAACTACCACCGTAAGCCATCCCAAAGGTCTTACTTGGCTCAAACACTAATTAAAACACCAAAACACAATTACTACAGAGGTAAAAATTTGTATTTTATTCAAAAACAGAAGAAAAACAAAAACATAAAAATAAAATTGGGTTGCCTCCCAACAAGCGCTTTTCTTTAAAGACTTTTAGCTAGGCATTGATAATTTTAATGATGCTCACATGAAAGATAACAATTGAAATACGAAGAGAGCATCATGTAGCATGTGAAAAACAAGTTTAATTCTAACATACTTCCTATGCATAGGCATTTTATAGGGAAAATATTTATCAAGACAAGCAAAAACTAGCATATGCATGGAAGAAAGAAACAATAGCAATCTCAACATAACGAGAGGTAATGTAGTAACATGAAAATTTCTACAACCATATTTTCCTCTCTCATAATAATTACATGTGGGATCATATTCAAATTCAACAATATAGCTATCACATAAAATATTCTCTTCATGTTCCACATGCATGCAAAGTTGACACTCTTCCAAAATAGTGGGATTATCATCAACTAAAGTCATGACCTCTCCAAGCCCACTTTTATCAAAAAATTCATAAGATTGATCATTCTCCAAAATAGTGGGATCATTATTACCTAGAGTTGACACTCTTCCAAAACCACTTTCAATATTATTACAAACATATTCATCATGAGGCTTGAATAAATTTTCAAGATCATAAAAAGAATCACCCCAATCATGATCATTGCAATATGTAGTGGACATATCAAAATTAGCATCCCCAAGCTTAGGGTTTTGCATATTATTAGCACACTTGAAATTAATAGAATTTATAATAACATCATTGCAATCATGCTTTTCTTTCAAGGAGTTATCGTGAATCACTTCATAAATTTCTTCTTTTAATACTTCATAACAATTTTCAGATTCACGAATTTCAAGCAAAGCTTTATAAAGATAATCTAGTGCACACAACTCACTAGCAATTGGTTCATCATAATTGGATCTCTTAAAAAGATTAGTAAGTGGATGAGGATCCATAAACTTTTAGCTTTATGATTTTCAATAAATACACAATTATTCCAAGCAAACAAGCAAACAAACCAACTAAGACATAGAGACAAACGAAAAGAAGGTAAATAAAAAGGCAATTTTTTTGTCATTTTCTGAAAATGTTTTAGAGGTGGGGGAGAGGAAAACGAGAGGCAAATGGCAAATAATGTAATGCAAGAGATGAGAGTTTATGATGGGTACTTGGTAGGCTTGATGTAGAACCTCCCCGGCAACGGCGCCAGAAATTCTTCCTGCTACTTCTTGAGCTTGCGTTGGTTTTTCGCTTGAAGAGGACAGGGTGATGCAGCAAAGTAGAGATAAGTATTTCCCTCAGTTAGAGAACGAAGGTATCAATCTAGTAGGAGGCACAAGCAAGTTTCCAATCTATGCATCTACACAAACAATCAAACACTTGCACCCAGCGCGATAAGGGGGTTGTCAATCCCTTCACGGTCAATTGCAATGGTGAGATCTGATAGTGATAGATATAAAAGATCACTAAAATGTAAAATAAAATAAAAGTAAATAAATTGCAGCAAGATATTTTTGGTATTTTTGGTTTATAGATCTGAAAATATAATAGGGAAAATAGACCCGGGGGCCATATGTTTCACTAGAGGCTTCTCTCTTGAAGGCAAATAATACGATGGGTGAACAAATTACTATCGAGCAATTGATAGAAAGCGCAAAGTTATGACGATATCCAAGGCAATGATTATGCATATAGGCATCACGTCCGTGTCAAGTAGACCGAAACGATTCTACATCTACTACTATTACTCCACACATCGACCGACTCCTGCCTGCATCTAGAGTATTAAGTTCAAGAGAACAGAGTAATGCATTAAGTAAGATGACATGATGTAGAGGGATAAACTCAAGCAATATGATGAAAACCCCATATTTTTATCCTTGATGGCAACAATACAATACGTGCCTCGCTACCCCTACTATGTCACTGGGTGAGGACACCACAAGATTGAACACAAAACTAAGCACCTCTCCCATTGCAAGAAATACCAATCTAGTTGGCCAAACCAAACCGAGAATTCGAAGAGAAATACAAAGATATCAAATCATGCATATAAGAATTCAGAGAAGATTCAAATAATATTCATAGATAATCTGAACATAAATCCATAATTCATCGGATCTCGACAAACACACCGCAAAAGAATATTACATCGGATAGAACTCCAAGAACATCGAGGAGAACATGGTATTGAAGATCATAGAGAGAGAAGAAGCCATCTAGCTACTAGCTATGGACCTGTAGGTCTGAGATAAACTACTCACGCTTCATCGGAAGGGCAATAGGGTTGATGTAGATGCCCTCCGTGATCGAATCCCCCTCCGGCAGATCGCCGGAAAAGGCCCCAAGTTGGGATTTCACAGGAACAGAGGCTTGCGGCGGCGGAAAAGTATTTTTGTGGACGCTTCTGGTGGTTTGGGAATATTTGGGAATTTATAGGCCCAAGATTAGGGTTAGAGGAGCTCCGAGGGACCCACAAGGCAGGGGGGCGAGCCCTGCACCCTTGCCGTCGCCTCGGGACTCCTTTTCCTTGGTCTCCAAGTCCTACGTGTGTCTTCTGGTCCAAGAAAAATCATCGTAAAGTTTTATTCCGTTTGGACTCCGTTTGATATTCTTTTTCTGCAAAACTCAAAAATAAGGAAAAAATAGAAACTGGCACTGGGCTCTGGGTTAATAGGTTAGTCCCAAAAATAATATAAAATAGCATATTAATGCATATAAAACATCCAAAACAGATAATATAATAGCATGGAACAATAAAAAATTATAGATACGTTGGAGACGTATCAGTTACCAGGGTGGATTCTTCTTCTCTTGGTTCGCGTTACTGTATAGTCGTACGTCGATCATGGTGAGATTCGAGACCTAAGTTCGAGGGCTCGCATAGATACACATGAATCCCTATATATATATAGTATATGCGTCATGAAACCCTCGCTCCATGTGGGGACTTTTCGGTTCCAAAAGCACGCTGCCACATCAAAGTTGTGCATTGGGTATATTCAAACACCACATGACACTTCATACATGTGTTTGGGCCACATGCACGCAGTGGTTGTCTTCAGGCACTTCCTCGCTTGGTTTATCGGCGACAAGCTAGCCTATTCTATGGGGCCGCGTGTGGACGTCCATGCATGACTTAGACCCAACAACAAGAGAGGTTATACGACCAAGGTGGTGATTCTTCTTGATCAGTCTTACAATACGCCTTGGTGAGATGCCCCCTCCCACCGAATCAAAGTGTGTGTGTGTGGGGGGGGGGGGGGGCACAGTACTACTTCGTACTAGATGAACCTCCGTTGGGTCGGGGATGTCCGGTTAATTTGCGATGCACATGTGCCACATCAAATTTGTGATTTGGTTATTTAAATATCACACCACATCGTTTTCACACACACACACACACACACACACACACACACACATATCGGGCCACCCTCAGGTGTGGTTCGTATGTGGTCTCACCCATCTAACGCCAGAAGAACACATCTGTGGGCCCGCACATGGTCCACATTTGATCGGAACCAGGGGGTTGACCATGATGTACTCCTTTCGGTTTTGTGTTACGGTAGGGTGAGATGTCAGAACTAGCTACTTGGGGGCATGCATTCATAGCTAGGATTCCCCTCCCGGCAACACGAAGTGTGTGTGCGTGTGTTTGGGGGGGGGGGCTAGCAATAATAACGTGCGCTTTGTGCGACAGGTGCCACATCAAAGTTGTGCATTGGGTATTTGAACATCAAACCACCCTTTTCATACATATATTTGGTCCACATGCAAGTGTGTTCGTGTTCTGACCCTTTCCCGTGTTTTTTCGCCAAATTTATAAATAGCAGACGAGTCGGACTCAACAACCATCTGTGATCGGGTACGAAACAGACATAGTTCCCTAGGACTACCCGTGTGCCACTAATGTCCGCTAGAACTACGTCGGTTTTTCCCCAGAGAGGGAGGGATGATGCCGCACAGCGATGGTAGGTATTTCCCTCAGTGATGAGACCAAGGTTATCGAACCAGTAGGAGAACCACGCGACACCACGTAAACAACTCCTGCACACAAAGAACAAATACTTTCAACTCGACGTGTTAAAGGGGTTGTTAATCCCTTTCGGGTAACGAGATAGATAAAATTGTAGTAGATTGAAAGATGCAAATAAAAGCAAATAAAATTCAACAAGGTATTTTTGGGTTTGTGGATAAATAGATCTAAAAATAAAAGTTGCAAATAAATAAAAGAGCGAATAGCAAAATAGATCTTGAAGGCAAATATATTAAAGAAGAGACCCGGGGGCCGTAGTTTTCACTAATGACTTCTCTCAAGAAAAATAGCAAATGGTGGAAACAAATTACTGTTGGGCAATTGATAGAACTTCAAATAATCATGATGATATCCAGGCAATGATCATTATATAGGCATCACGTCCAAGATTAGTAGACCGACTCCTGCCTGCATCTACTACTATTACTCCACACATCGACCGCTATCCAGCATGCATCTAGTGTATTAAGTTCATAGAGAAACGGAGTAATGCAATAAGAACGATGACATGATGTAGACAAGGTCTATTTATGTAGAAATAGACCCCATCTTGTTATCCTTAATGGCAACGATACATACGTGTCGTTTCCCTTTCTGTCACTGGGATCAAGCACCGTGAGATCGAACCCATCACAAAGCACCTCTTCCCATTGCAAGATAAATAGATCAAGTTGGCCAAACAAAACCCAAATATTGGAGAAGAAATACGAGGCTTTAAGCAATCATGCATATAAGAGATCAAAGAAGACTCAAATAACTTTCATGGATAAAAAGATAGATCTGATCATAAACTCAAAGTTCATCGGATCCCAACAAACACACCGCAAAAAAAGAGTTATATCAAATAGATCTCCAAGAGACCATTGTATTGAGAATCAAACAAGAGAGAGAAAGCCATCTAGCTATTAACTATGGACCCGAAGGTCTACAATGAACTACTCACGCATCATCGGAGAGGCACCAATGAGGATGATGAACCCCTCCGTGATGGTGTCTAGATTGGATCTGGTGGTTCTGGAACTTGCGGTGGCTGGAATTGATTTTCGTCGACTGCACTAGGCTTTCTGGAATATTGGGGTATTTATAGAGCAAAGAGGCGGTGCGGTGGGCTCCCGAGGTGGGCACAACCCACCGGGGCACGCCTGGGCCTCTAGGCACGCCCTGGTGGGTTGTGCTCCCCTCGGAGCACCCTCAGGTGCTTCTCTGGCCCACTGGATGTCTTCTGGTCCAAAAAAAATCCACAAAAAGTTTCGCTGCGTTTGGACTCCGTTTGGTATTGATTTCCTGCGATGTAAAAAACATGCAGAAAATAGCAACTGGCACTGGGCACTATGCCAATAGGTTAGTACCAAAAAATGATTATAAAATGATTGTAAAACATCCAAGAATGATAATATAACAGCATGGAACAATCAAAAATTATAGATACGTTGGACACGTATCAGCATCCCCAAGCTTAATTCCTGCTCGTCCTCGAGTAGGTAAATGATAAAAACAGATTTTTTGATGTGGAATGCTGCCTAACATGTTCATCACATATTCTTTTCTTAATTGCATGGACATTTGGACTTTTATATGGTTCAAAGCAATAGTCTAGTTTTGACTTGATAACTTAAATACTCAAGCATATCAACAAGCAACCATGTCTTTCAAAATATCAGCGCTAAAGCAAGTTATCCCTAGCCCATCATGCTCAATCATTGATCTATTCATGAAACACACTCGAATATTAGCTACACCCAATGCTCAAGTACGATCATAGTGCCCCTTAGTTGGTGCTTTGTAAGAGAAGATGGAGACTCAAATTAAAAATAAAATTGCATAAAGTAAAAAAAGACCCTTCGTGGAGGGAAGTAGGGATTTGTAGAGGTGCCAGAGCTCAAAGCTTAAATTGAGAAATAAAAACATTTTGAGAGGCATACTTTTCCCACCAACGAAAACGACTTAGAGCTCCCCACACTTTCCATGCTAGATATATCATAGGCGGTTCCCAAACAGAAAATAAAGTTTATTCCTTTTTCCACCATTTCTTTCACTTTCCATGGCTAGCCGTATCCACGGGTGCCCTCCATACCAACACTTTCCAAGGAATTTATTATTTGACAACATAAAGTAAATTCATTTTTCATTTCGGGACTGGGCATCCCTAATACCTTTGCCGTACTCTCGTGTAATGACAAGTGGATAAACACTCATCGTGAGAATAACACATCTAGCATGAAAAATATCGGACACCCCTCACCGCCTCGCGAGCGGTACGAGCACACAAAAGAGAAATTTATTTTGAAAATTAGAGATGGCACATACAAATTTGCTTAGAACGGCATGGAAATACTGCATATAGGTAGGTATAGTGGACTCATATGGCAAAACTGGTTTAAAGGGTTTTGGATGCACAAGTAGTGATCATACTTGGTGCAAATGAAGGCTAGCAAAGAGATTGAGAAGCGCCCAACCAAGAAACGAATAATCTCGTAAGCAAGCATTAAGCATAAGTAACACCGAATAGTGCACCATAAGTAAGATATAATTTCATTGCATAACTATTGACTTCGTACTTGCATAGGGAATCACAAACCTTAACACCAATATTCTTACTAAAGCATAATTACTCATTAACATGACTCACATATCACCATCATCATATCTCAAAACTATTACTAAGAATCAAGTTTATTTTGTCCAATGATCTTCATGAAAGTTTTTATTATATCCTTCTTGGATATCTATCACTTTGGGACTAGTTTTATATGTTGCTTTTAATAAGCTCAAACAAATACAAGTGTAGAACATGAGCATAATATTTCTTTCTCTCAAATTAATCTAAGCGAAGCAAGAGAGAATTTCTTCAAAATTTTACTAACTCCCAAATAAATCTAAGTGAAGCATGAGAGCATTTCTTCAAAAATAACAAAGCACACCGTGCTCAAAAAGATATAAGTGAAGCACTAGAGCAATTCCAAGGCTCTAAAAATTTAAGTGAAGCATAGGAGCAAGCATAGCATAATTGTTTGCACTCTCAAAAAGGCGTGTCCAGCAAGGATTCAAGACTCAAAATAAAAAGCAAAACAAGCAAAGACTCATATCATACAAGACGCTCCAAGCAAAACTCATAATATGTGACGAATAAAAATATAGTTCCAAGTAAAATACCGATGGTCGTTAGAAGAAAGAGGGGATGCCACTCGGGGGCATCCCCAAGCTTAGTTGCTTGATACTTCTTGAATATTACCTTGGGGTGCCTCGGGCATCCCCAAGCTTAGCCTTTTGCTAATCCTTATTCCTTCATCCATCGTAATATAACCCACAACTTGAAAACTTCAATCACACAAAACTCAACAAAACCTTCGTGAGATCCGTTAGTATCAGAAAACCAATCTTTACTTTAAGTGTTGGGGAACGTAGTAATTTCAAAAAATTTCCTATGCACACACAGGATCATGGTGATGCATAGCAACGAGAGGGGAGAGTGTGTCCACGTACCCTCGTAGACCGAAAGCGGAAGCGTTAGCACAACGCGGTTGATGTAGTCGTACGTCTTCACGATCCGACCGATCCAAGTACCGAACGCACGGCACCTCCGAGTTCAGCACACGTTTAACTCGATGACGTCCCACGAGCTCCGATCCAGCAAAGCTTCACAGGAGAGTTTCGTCAGCACGACGGCGTGGTGACGGTGATGATGATGCTACCGACGCAGGGCTTCGCCTAAGCACCGCTACGATATGATCGAGGTGGATTATGGTGGAGGGGGGCACCGCACACGGCTAAGAGATCAATGATCAATTGTTGTGTCTATGGGGTGCCCCCTGGCCACGTATATAAAGGAGTGGAGGAGGGGGGAGGGCCGGCCTAGCTATGGCGCGCCCTGGAGGAGTCCTACTCCCACCGGGAGTAGGATTCCCCCCCTTCCAAGTAGTAGGAGTAGGAGAGAAGGAAGGGGAAGAGAGAAGAGAAGGCAGGAGGGGGCGCAACCCCTCCCCCTAGTCCAATTCGGACTAGGCCTTGGGGGGCGCGCGGCCTGCCTCTCTCTCTCCCCTAAAGCCCAATAAGGCCCATATACTTCTTCCTCGTATTCCCGTAACTCCGAAAAATACCCGAACCACTCGGAACCTTTCCGATGTCCGAATATAGTCGTCCAATATATCGATCTTTACGTCTTGACCATTTCGAGACTCCTTGTCATGTCCCCGATCTCATCTGGGACTCCGAACTACCTTCGGTACATCAAAACACAGAAACTCATAATACAAATCGTCACAGAACTTTAAGCGTGCGGACCCTACGGGTTCGAGAACTATGTAGACATGACCGAGACACGTCTCTGGTCAATAACCAATAGCGGAACCTGGATGCTCATATTGGTTCCTACATATTCTACGAAGATCTTTATCGGTTAAACCGCATAACAACATACGTTGTTCCCTTTGTCATCGGTATGTTACTTGCCCAAGATTCGATCGTCGGTATCTCAATACCTAGCTCAATCTCATTACCGGCAAGTCTCTTTACTCGTTCCGTAATACATCATCCCGCAACTAACTCATTAGTTACAATGCTTGCAAGGCTTATAGTGATGTGCATTACCGAGTGGGCCCAGAGATACCTCTCCGACAATCGGAGTGACAAATCCTAATCTCGAAATACGCCAACTCAACAAGTACCTTCGGAGACACCTGTAGAGCACCTTTATAATCACCCAGTTACGTTGTGATGTTTGGTAGCACACAAAGTATTCCTCCGGTAAACGGGAGTTGCATAATCTCATAGTCATAGGAACATGTATAAGTCATGAAGAAAGCAATAGCAACGTACTAAACGATCAAGTGCTAAGCTAACGGAATGGGCCAAGTCAATCACATCATTCTCCTAATGATGTGATCCCGTTTATCAAATGACAACTCATGTCTATGGTTAGGAAACATAACCATCTTTGATCAACGAGCTAGTCAAGTAGAGGCATACTAGTGACACTCTGTTTGTCTATGTATTCACACATGTATTATGTTTCTGGTTAATACAATTCTAGCATGAATAATAAACATTTATCATGAAATAAGGAAATAAATAATAACTTTATTATTGCCTCTAGGGCATATTTCCTTCAGTCTCCCACTTGCACTAGAGTCAATAATCTAGTTCACATCGCCATGTGATTTAACACCAACAGTTCACATCACCATGTGATTAATATCCATAGTTCACATTGTCATGTGACCAACACCCAAAGGGTTTACTAGAGTCAATAATCTAGTTCACATCGCCATGTGATTAACACCCAAAGAGTACTAAGGTGTGATCATGTTTTGCTTGTGAGAGAAGTTTAGTCAATGGGTCTGCCAAATTCAGATCCGTATGTATTTTGCAAATTTCTATGTCAACAATGCTCCGCACGGAGCTACTCTAGCTAATTGCTCCCACTTTCAATATGTATCCAGATTGAGACTTAGAGTCATCTGGATCAGTGTCAAAACTTGTATCGACGTGACCCTTTACGACGAACCTTTTGGCACCTCCATAATCGAGAAACATATCCTTATTCCACTAAGGATAATTTTGACCGCTGTCCAGTGATCTACTCCTAGATCACTATTGTACTCCCTTGCCAAACTCAATGTAGGGTATACAATGGATCTGTTACACAGCATAGCATACTTTATAGAACCAATGACTGAGGCATAGGGAATGACTTTTCATTCTCTTTCTATTTTCTGCCGTGGTCGGGTTTTGAGTCTTCACTCAACTTCACACCTTAAAACACGGGCAAGAACTCCTTCTTTGACTGTTCCATTTTGAACTACTTCAAAAACTTTGTCAAGGTATGTACTCATTGAAAAATCTTATCAAGCGTCTTGATCTATCTCTATAGATCTTGATGCTCAATATGTAAGCAGCTTCACCGAGGTCTTTCTTTGAAAAACTCCTTTATGCTTTCCAGAAAATTCTACATTATTTCTGATCAACAATATGTCATTCACATATACTTATCAGAAATGCTGTAGTGCTCCCACTCACTTTCTTGTAAATACAGGCTTCACCGCAAGTCTGTATAAAACTATATGCTTTGATCAACTCATCAAAGCGTATATTCCAACTCCGAGATGCTTGCACCAGTCCATAGATGGATCGCTGGAGCTTGCACACTTTGTTAGCATCCTTTGGATCGATAAAACCTTCAGGTTGCATCATATACAACTCTTCTTCCAGAAATCCATTCAGGAACGCAGTCTTTACATCCATTTGCCAAATTTCATAATCATAAAATGCGGCAATTGCTAACATGATTCGGACAGACTTAAGCATCGCTACGGGTGAGAAAGTTTCATCGTAGTCAACTCCTTGAACTTTGTCAACAACCTTTTTCGACAAGTCTAGCTTTGTAGATAGTAACACTACTATCAGCGTCCGTCTTCCTCTTGAAGATCCATTTATTTTCTATGGCTTGCCGATCATCGGGCAAGTCAACCAATGTCCATACTTTGTTCTCATACATGGATTCCATCTCAGATTTCATGGCCTCAAGCCATTTCGCGGAATCTGGGCTCATCATCGCTTCCTCATAGTTCGTAGGTTCATCATGGTCTAGTAACATGACTTCCAGAACAGGATTACCGTACCACTCTGGAGCGGAACGTACTCTGGTTGACCTACGAGGTTCTATAGTAACTTGATCTGAAGTTTCATGGTCATCATCATTAGCTTCCTCACTAATTGGTGTAGGCATCACTGGAACTGATTTCTGTGATGAACTACTTTCCAATTCAAGAGAAGGTACCACTACCTCATCAAGTTCTACTTTCCTCCCACTCACTTCTTTCGAGAGAAACTCCTTCTCTAGAAAGGATCCATTCTTAGCAACAAATATCTTGCCTTCGGATCTGTGATAGAAGGTGTACCCAACAGTTTCTTTTGGGTATCCTATGAAGACGCACTTCTCCGATTTGGGTTCGAGCTTATCAGGCTGAAGCTTTTTCACATAAGCATCGCAGCCCCAAACTTTAAGAAATGACAGCTTAGGTTTCTTGCCAAACCACAGTTCATACGGTGTCGTCTCAACGGATTTAGATGGTGCCCTATTAAACATGAATGCAGCTGTCTCTAATGCATAACCCCAAAACGATAGTGGTAAATCGGTAAGAGACATCATAGATCGCACCATATCTAATAAAGTACGGTTATGACGTTCGGACTCACCCTTACGCTGTGGTGTTCCAGGTGGCATGAGTTGCGAAACTATTCCACATTTTAAATGAAGACCAAACTCGTAACTCAAATATTTGCCTCCGCGATTAGATCGTAGAAACTTTATTTTCTTGTTACGATGATTTTCTACTTCACTCTGAAATTCTTTGAACTTTTCAAATGTTTCAGACTTGTGTTTCATTAAGTAGATATACCCATATCTGCTCAAATCATCTGTGAAGGTCAGAAAATAACGATACCCGCCGCGAGCCTCAATACTCATCGGACCGCATACATCGGTATGTATTATTTCCAATAAGTCCGTAGCTCGCTCCATTGTTCCGGAGAACGGAGTTTTAGTCATCTTGCCAATGAGGCATGGTTCGCAAGCATCAAATGATTCATAATCAAGTGATTCCAAAAGTCCATCAGTATGGAGTTTCTTCATGCGCTTTACACCAATATGACCTAAACGGCAGTGCCACAAATAAGTTGCACTATCATTACTAACTTTGCATGTTTTGGCTTCAATATTATGAATATGTGTATCACTACGATCGAGATTCAATAAACCATTTACATTGGGTGTATGACCATAGAAGGTTTTTATTCATGTAAACAGAACAACAATTATTCTCTGACTTAAATGAATAACCGTATTGCAATAAACATGATCCAATCATATTCATGCTCAACGCAAACACCAAATAACATTTATTTTGCAATAAACATGATCCAATCATATTCATGCTCAACGCAAACACCAAATAACATTTATTTAGGTTCAACACTAATCCCGAAAATAGAGGGAGTGTGCGATGGTGATCTTATCAACCTTGGAATCACTTCCAACACACATCGTCACCTAGTCATTAACTAGTCTCTGTTCATTTTGCAACTCCTGTTTCGAGTTACTAATGTTAGCAACTGAACCAGTATCAAATACCCAGGGGCTACTATGAACACTAGTAAAATACACGTCAATAACATGTATATCAAATATACTTTTGTTCACTTTGCCATCCTTCTTATCCGCCAAATACTTGGGGCAGTTCCACTTCCAGTGACCAGTCCCTTTGCAGTAGAAGCACTCAGTTTCAGGCTTAGGTCCAGACTTGGGCTTCTTCCCGGGAGTAGCAACTTGCTTGCTATTCTTCTTGAAGTTCCCCTTCTTTCCTTTGCCCTTTTCTTGAAACTATTGGTCTTGTTAACCATCAACACTTGATGCTCTTTCTTGATTTCTACCTTCGTTGATTTCAGCATCACGAAGAGCTCGGGAATCGTTTTTGTCATCCCTTGCATATTATAGTTCATCATGAAGTTCCAGTAACTTGGTGATAGTGACTAGAGAATTCTGTCAATTACTATCTTATCCGGAAGATCAACTCCCACTTGATTCAAGCAACTATAGTACTCAGACATTCTGAGCACATGCTCACTGATTGAGCTATTCTCCTCCATCTTGTAGGCAAAGTACTTGTCAGAGGTCTCATACCTCTCGACACGGGCATGAGTCTGAAATACCAATTTCATCTCTTTGGAACATCTCATATGCTCCGTGGCGTTCAAAACGTTTTTGAAGTCCCGATTCTAAGCCGTAAATCATGGCGCACTAAACTATCAAGTAGTCATCACATCGAGCTTGCTAAACGTTCATAACGTTTGCATCTGCTCCTGCAATAGGTCTATCACCTAGCGGTGCATCAAGGACATAATTCTTCTATGTAGCAATGAGGATAATCCTCAGATCACGGAACCAGTCCGCATCATTGCTACTATCATCTTTCAACTTAGTTTTCTCTAGGAACATATCAAAAATAAAACAGGGGAGCTATACGCGAGCTATTGATCTACAACATAATTTGCAAATACTACCAGGACTAAGTTCATGATAAATTAAAGTTCAATTAATCATATTACTCAAGAACTCCCACTTAGATAGACATCTCTCTAATCATCTAAGTGATCACGTGATCCAAATCAACTAAACCATAACCGATCATCACGTGAAATGGAGTAGTTTTCAATGGTGAACATCACTATGTTGATCGTATCTACTATATGATTCACGCTCGACCTTTCGGTCTCAGTGTTCCGAGGCCATATCTGCATATGCTAGGCTCGTCAAGTTTAACACGAGTATTCTGCATGTGCAAAACTGGCTTGCACCCGTTGTAGATGAACGTTGAGCTTATCACACCCGATCATCACGTGGTGACTCGGCACGACGAACTTTGGCAACGGTGCATACTCAGGGAGAACACTTTTACCTTGAAATTTAGTGAGAGATCATCTTATAATGCTACCGTCAAACAAAGCAAAATAAGATGCATATGGGATAAACATCACATGCAATCAATATAAGTGATATGATATGGCCATCATCATCTTGTGCTTGTGATCTCCATCTCCGAAGTACCGTCATGATCACCATCGTCACTGGCGCGACACCTTGATCTCCATCGTAGCATCGTTGTCGTCTCGCCAACTATTGCTTCTACGACTATCGCTACCGCTTAGTGATAAAGTAAAGCAATTACAGGGCGATTGCATTGCATACAATAAAGCGACAACCATATGGCTCCTGCCAGTTGCCGATAACTCAGTTACAAAACATGATCATCTCATACAATAAAATATAGCATCATGTCTTGACCATATCACATCACAACATGCCCTGCAAAAACAAGTTAGACGTCCTCTACTTTGTTGTTGCAAGTTTTATGTGGCTGCTACGGGCTGAGCAAGAACCGATCTTACCTACACATCAAAACCACAACGATAGTTCGTCAAGTTAGTGCTGTTTTAACCTTCATAAGGACCGGGCGTATCCACACTCGGTTCAACTAAAGTTGGAGAAACTGACACCCGCTAGTCACCTGTGTGCAAAGCACGGCGGTAAAACCATTCTCGCGTATGCGTACGCGTAATGTTGGTCCGGGCTGCTTCATCCAACAATACCGCCGAACCAAAGTGTGACATGCTGGTAAGCAGTATGACTTGTATCGCCCACAACTCACTTGTGTTCTACTCGTGCATATAACATCTATGCATAAAACCAGGCTCTGATACCACTGTTGGGGAACGTAGTAATTTCAAAAAATTTCCTACGCACACACAGGATCATGGTGATGCATAGCAACAAGAGGGGAGAGTGTGTCCATGTACCCTCATAGACCGAAAGCGGAAGCGTTAGCACAACACGGTTGATGTAGTCGTACGTCTTCACGATCCGACCGATCCAAGTACCGAACGCATGGCACCTCCGAGTTCAGCACACGTTCAACTCGATGACGTCCCGCGAGCTCCGATCCAGCAAAGCTTCACAGGAGAGTTTCGTCAGCACGACGGCGTGGTGACGGTGATGATGATGCTACCGACGCAGGGCTTCGCCTAAGCACCGCTACGATATGATCGAGGTGGATTATGGTGGATGGGGGCACCGCACACGGCTAAGAGATCAATGATCAATTGTTGTGTCTATGGGGTGCCCCCTGGCCACGTATATAAAGGAGTGGAGGAGGGGGGAGGGCTGGCCTAGCTATGGCGCGCCCTGGAGGAGTCCTACTCCCACCGGGAGTAGGATTCCCCCCCTTCCAAGTAGTAGGAGTAGGAGAGAAGGAAGGGGAAGAGAGAAGAGAAGGAAGGAGGGGGCGCAACCCCTCCCCCTAGTCCAATTCGGACTAGGCCTTGGGCGGGGCGCGCGGCCTGCCTCTCTCTCTCCCCTAAAGCCCAATAAGGCCCATATACTTCTTCCCCGTATTCCCGTAACTCCGAAAAATACCCGAACCACTCGGAACCTTTCCGATGTCCGAATATAGTCGTCCAATATATCGATCTTTACGTCTCGACCATTTCGAGACTCCTCGTCATGTCCCCGATCTCATTCGGGACTCCGAACTACCTTTGGTACATCAAAACACAGAAACTCATAATACAAATCGTTACAGAACTTTAAGCGTGCGGACCCTACGGGTTCGAGAACTATGTAGACATGACCGAGACACGTCTCTGGTCAATAACCAATAGCGGAACCTGGATGCTCATATTGGTTCCTACATATTCTACGAAGATCTTTATCGGTCAAACCGCATAACAACATACGTTGTTCCCTTTGTCATCGGTATGTTACTTGCCCGAGATTCGATCGTCGGTATCTCAATACCTAGCTCAATCTCGTTACCGGCAAGTCTCTTTACTCGTTCCGTAATACATCATCCCGCAACTAACTCATTAGTTACAATGCTTGCAAGGCTTATAGTGATGTGCATTACCGAGTGGGCCCAGAGATACCTCTCCGACAATCGGAGTGACAAATCCTAATCTTGAAATACGCCAACTCAACAAGTACCTTCGGAGACACCTGTAGAGCACCTTTATAATCACCCAGTTACGTTGTGACGTTTGGTAGCACACAAAGTGTTCCTCCGGTAAACGGGAGTTGCATAATCTCATAGTCATAGGAACATGTATAAGTCATGAAGAAAGCAATAGCAACGTACTAACTGATCAAGTGCTAAGCTAACGGAATGGGTCAAGTCAATCACATCATTCTCCTAATGATGTGATCCCGTTTATCAAATGACAACTCATGTCTATGGTTAGGAAACATAACCATCTTTGATCAACGAGCTAGTCAAGTAGAGGCATACTAGTGACACTCTGTTTGTCTATGTATTCACACATGTTTTATGTTTCCGGTTAATACAATTCTAGCATGAATAATAAACATTTATCATGAAATAAGGAAATAAATAATAACTTTATTATTGCCTCTAGGGCATATTTCCTTCATTAAGTACTATAGAAAACCCATTCAAATTTTGTTCTTTCATTATATCTACTATATTCTAACTTTTCCATAGCAAAAACTCTTCAAAGAAAACCATACATTCATCAAAATAAGCACACAATGCAAAGAAAACAGAATCTGTCAAAAACAGAAAAGTCTTTAAAGATACGAATTGTTATCATACTTATGTAACCCCAAAATTTCTTAAAAATTAGGAAAACATAGGTAATTTGTATATAAATCTTTTGTAAAAAATTAAGAATTTTTGGTATCTTCTGTGAATTTGCAAAATTGTTTTACTGGACGAAAAAGTTTCTGTTTTCCAATAAGATCAAATCAACTATCACCCAAATCATCCCAAAGGCTTTGGTTGGCACAAACACTAATTTAAACCACAAAAACACATCTAATCAGAGGCATAATTGGGTATTTTATTGAAAATAGAAAGAAATCCAAAAAGCAAAAAGATACAAGTTGGGTTGCCTCCCAACAAGCGCTATCATTTTACGCCCCTAGCTAGGCATAACGCAAAAGATCTACGTGTTGTCAACTTTGTTTTTGTTTTCCTTGGAGGTGTTTTTCTCGGGAGGCTTTGTAAAAACAACATAAAACACATTATCCATGGAAACTTTAGCACAATCAAGTTGCTTATCATTATATCCCTTTTGATTTCCGGCAGTGACCCAAGAATAATGTTGATTAACATCATTAAAAACTTGTTGGATAATATCTAAAACAGGGACTTGCTTTTTAAGATTCTCATCAAAGATTTGATTATCCCCAAGTAAATGTCTTAAAGTATAATCACTATTATAGAGAATTTCATCTATCACGGGTTTTTCACGATTCATACCATAAAAATCAAAGATTTCCCTAGCTTCCCGTATTATGTAGTCAAATTCATTCATAAGAACAAGAGTGGCTAACTTTTTAGCTTTAGGATTCTTTATAACGGGTAACTCATAAAACAATCTTTGTAAGGTAGGATGAGTACGGATAAATCTATTTTCAAGTCTCAGAACTAGCGCTGAAATAGCTTCCGCGTAAGATTTAGTTCTTTTAAGTATAGGAGCATCATCAAGACTCAAATTTCCAACACAATTGAAAAATTCTTGGATATGTTCTTTTCCCATAACATTCCCCTGCCCTACAACAAATTTTTTGGCATCCAGATTACCCGTACGCTCCATTTTAGGAGTTAGGCCATCATCTGTTTTTGCCATACCAAAATCACTCATGATTGCAAGCAAAAAGATAGATCTGACAAGAAAACGGCGAACGAAAAAGAGGGCGAATAAAACGGCAAATTTTTGTGAAGTGATGGAGAGGAAAATGAGAGGCAAATGACAAATAATGTAAATTGCAAGGAAATGAGTTTTGTGATTAGGAACCTGGTTGATGTTGATGATGTCTCCCCGACAACGGTGCCAGAAACTCCTCTTGATGTCTGCTAGAACTACATCGGTTTTTCCCCATAGAGGGAGGGATGATGCAGCACAGCGATGGTAGGTATTTCCCTCAGTGATGAGACCAAGGTTATCGAACCAGTAGGAGAACCACGCAACACCATGTAAACAGCTCCTGCACACAAAGAACAAATACTTGCAACCCGAGGTGTTAAAGGGGTTGTCAATCCCAATCGGGTAACGAGATAGATACAATTGTAGTAGGTTGAAATATGCAAATAAAATCAAATAAAATTCAGCGAGGTATTTTTGGGTTTTTGGATAAATAGATCTGAAAATAAAAGTTGCAAATAAATAAAAGAGCAAATAGCAAAATAGATCTTGAAGGCAAATATATTAAAGAAGAGACCCGGGGGCCGTAGTTTTCACTAGTGGCTTCTCTCGAGAAAAATAGCAAACGGTGGAAACAAATTACTGTTGGGCAATTGATAGAACTTCAAATAATCATGACGATATCCAGGCAATGATCATTATATAGGCATCACGTCCAAGATTAGTAGACCGACTCCTGCCTGCATCTACTACTATTACTCCACACATCGACCGTTATCCAGCATGCATCTAGTGTATTAAGTTCATGGAGAAACAGAGTAATGCAATAAGAACGATGACATGATGTAGACAAGGTCTATTTATGTAGAAATAGACCCCATCTTGTTATCCTTAATGGCAATGATACATACGTGTCGTTTCCCTTTCTGTCACTGGGATCAAGCACCGTAAGATCGAACCCATCACAAAGCACCTCTTCCCATTGCAAGATAAATAGATCAAGTTGGCCAAACAAAACCCAAATATCGGAGAAGAAATACGAGGCTATAAGCAATCATCCATATAAGAGATCAAAGAAGATTCAAATAACTTTCATGGATAAAAAGATAGATCTGATCATAAACTCAAAGTTCATCGGATCCCAACAAACACACCGCAAAAAAAGAGTTACATCAAATAGATCTCCAAGAGACCATTGTATTGAGAATCAAACGAGAGAGAGAGAAAGCCATCTAGCTACTAACTACGGACCCGAAGGTCTACAATGAACTACTCACGCATCATCGGAGAGGCACCAATGAGGATGATGAACCCCTCCGTGATGGTGTCTAGATTGGATCTAGTGGTTCTGGAACTTGCGGTGGCTGGAATTGATTTTCATTGACTCCCCTATGGTTTTTGGAATATTGGGGTATTTATAGAGCAAAGAGGCGGTGCGGGGGGCTCCCGAGGTGGGCACAACCCACCGGGGTGCGCCTGGGCCTCCCGGCGCGCCCTGGTGGGTTGTGCTCCCCTCGGAGCACCCCCCCAGGTGCTTCTCCGGCCCATTGGATGTCTTCTGGTCCAAAAAAAATCAACAAAAAGTTTCGCTGCTTTTGGACTCCGTTTGGTATTTATTTCCTATGATGTAAAAAACATGCAGAAAACAACAACTGGCACTGGGCACTACGTCAATAGGTTAGTACCAAAAAATGAAATAAAATGATTATAAAATGATTGTAAAACATCCAAGAATGATAATATAACAGCATGGAACAATAAAAAATTATAGATACGTTGGAGACGTATCAGCATCCCCAAGCTTAATTCCTGCTCGTCCTCGAGTAGGTAAATGATAAAAACAAAATTTTTGATGTGGAATGTTGCCTAACATGTTCATCACATATTCTTTTCTTAATAGCATGGACATTTGGACTTTTATATGGTTCAAAGCAATAGTCTAGTTTTGACATGATAACTTAAATACTCAAGCATATCAACAAGCAACCATGTCTTTCAAAATATCAATGCTAAAGCAAGTTATCCCTCGCCCATCATGCTCAATCATTGATCTATTCATGAAACGCTAAAGCAAGTTATCCCTAGCCAAATTTTTGGTAGCCCCGCCATTTTACTCCCGCCTAGTAAAATTTTCAGTACCCGCGGCATTTCCTCAAACACCACCTTGGACCCCCTCCACACACCCCCCCAAATCCTTCGCTCACCCCAAATCCCCCGCTCACACACATACACACCACCCCTCCCTCTGCCGCGCCGCCTCCATCGTCAACCTCTGCCGGTCTGCTCGTGCAGTTTACCCACCGATATACATACCCTCGCCGCCCTGAGATTCTTAGATGACGCCTTCGAAACACCCCCTTTCCCAGAGATCCCCATCCCCACCCCCTCCCCCACTCCAGAGCGTCGCAGCCTAAGCCCGGCTACGCTTCCCGGGGAGCTCGAGGAGCGAATGGCCCAAAAGAGCTTTACCGCGGCCTCTTCGCCCGACGTCGGCGAGGTGGCCGCCGAGGAAGCTGATGACGATGACTGGACCTGGATTGAGCCTTTCAATCAGTGGGCTAGAGTATTCTGGCATGTCGCGGACGCCAGCTACAACATCGAGGTCGTCAACAGCGACGGCTTGACGTGGGCTATGTCAGAGGTTAAGTTTCCAACCCCCAACCCTTCGGGTTCGATAGCCGTCGATCTCATCGATGGCCCTGCTGCTGATCACCCGCGGCTCGTTATGAACAATTTGCCATCCTTCATCGCCATGGAGCCCCTTTTGTCATTTCTGAAGGACACATTCTGTGACGCTGGCTTGGGATCCTTAATTGGCAAGTCAGACCTCATCGACGGCGACCACGAGGACGAGCCAATCTGTGACAAGTGAGGAAACCCATGATTTGTTTTCTCGAACCCCTTTTGTAGTGAAAACCTGTCTAATATTTATTGCTATATTTGGTTGTTTGCATTACGCCTTGTTTATTTCTACGGTTTATGGTTGTTCGGTTGTTTGTAGTAGGATATGTCCAGTTTCAATTGCCATCTTTGGTTGTTCGTAGTATGCCTTGTTTATTTCAGCTATTCACGGTGTGATGTTCTATATGTGCTAGTATGAACTGTGCAGTTCAATTTAATCAATACCAATTTTAACAATAGCTCTATGAATGACTATATTTGGTTGCTATTAAGCATGTTGTACTCCCTTCGAATCTTTTTAGTTCGCATATAAGATTTGTCTAAAGTCAAGCCTCATAAAGTTTGACCAACTTTATAGAAAAAATACCAACATTCACAATATGAAATCATTATCAGTAGATGTGTCATGACTTAAATTTTTATATTGTATAACTTTAGCATGGTAGATGTTGATATTTTTTTCATATAAATAAGGTCAAACTTTATGAAGTTTGACTTCAGACAATTCTTATATGCAGAGTAAAAGGACCGGAGGGAGTATTAACACGCCTTTCCATTTGATTTAACAATGGCACTGTTTGGATACTCTAACTTAGCTAGAGATTAGAGTTAGTTTCTAGCTCATGACAGTTAAAAGGGAGAGAGAGAGATTGGTGGAATAGTTGATTGTATTGCTTGAGCCTCGTGGGCATATATATAGGAGTACATGGTCATCTTGGAGTACAAGTCAAGGTAGAATAAATCCTATGCTATCCTACGTTTCCTAAATAACAATGACTAACCCTAAACTAACTCTAACCAAAGAGGTGTTTGGATGACAGGGTTAGATTGACAATAAATGCACTAGGAGAACTAGTCCCAATTAGCACCTCTTGGGTGGAATAGTTGTTTTGGGTGGGTTAGACGCAACTAGCTCAATCTAGCCCTCATGTTTGGATACTTTAGGGCTATTTGAGCCCAAACTAGCTCAAACTAACTCTAACCCATGGATCCAAACAGGGCCAATAACTAGTGTACTTAGACCTGCACAATACAAGTTTGAATGACTATGTTTGCTTGTTTTTAAATATTAGGCCTGTTGCAGTTAATAACACACCTTTCCACTTCTTGTTTTTAAATATCAGGGTTTTAACAATTTGGTCATGCACATGTAGGTCCTGCTGTCTGAGGTTTTGACCCACTGTTCAACCCTTTTTGCATATGGGGAAATGAGTTGTCCATGAATATTAGTCAAGTCAAGAAACTCAGAAAGATTGTTAGGATAAAGAAATTAGCGACAAAAAACAACAAGATCTTTGTCTGCACAATGAAGAAAACATCAGTTCACTACAGCATGGTACTAACTGTTATACCTTGTCTTTTTAATTCCTTTGCGCCATTTCAAATCTAGAGAAGATATTTATGCATATCCTTGTTTTCAGGCCTTTCCAAAGCAATTCACTGATGATTACCTCTCAAACCACCTGTATGGTCAGGAGGCGAGGAAGGTATTCATACAACACCCACGGTTCAATATTGAAGTCTTCCTGAAAAGGTCGAAGGATGGACGGTCAATCATCCACATGCACTGGCCTAAAGTTGCAAAGACGTTCAACATCAATGAAGGTTCAATATTCGCCTTCCGCTTCAGCAGTTTTCCAGATGAGATTCATCTATCTATGTACTGTCGATGATGCTAATTTCCAAAGGTTATAGATGTTGCATGTGAAACTTGGTGCTGGTGCAGTTGTGTAGCTGAGTGCTTGATAACCCACAAGTATAGGGGATCACAACAGTTTTTGAGGGTAGAGTATTCAACCCAAATTTATTGTTTCGACACAAGGGGAGCCAAAGAATATTTGTAAGTATTAGCAGCTGAGTTGTCAATTCAACCACACCTGGAGATTAATTATCTGCAGCAAAGTGATCAGTACCAAGTAGTATGATAGTTTTGATAGTAGTAGCAACTGCAATAGTAATGGTAACAATGATAGCAATGATTTTGTAGCAAGTTTAATAGTAGCAGCAGTAGTGGTAACTTAGCAAGAAAAATATATGGAAAATTCATAGGCATTGGATCGGTGAATTCGTTGGATGATATTCATCATATAACATTCATAACCTAGGGTGATACGGCACTAGCTCCAGTTCATAAATATAATGTAGGCATATATTCCGTAAATAGTCATGCGTGCTTATGGGAAGAACTTGCATGACATCTTTTATCCTACCCTCCGGTGGCAGCGGGGTCCATAAGGAAACTAAGGGATATTAAGGCCTCCTTTTAATAGAGAACCGGAACAAAGCATTAGCACATAGTGAATACATGAACTCCTCAAACTACGGTCATCACCAGAAAGTATTCAGAATACTTTCACTCCGGGGTTTACGGATCATAACACGTAATAGATGACTATAACTGGCAAGATCGGATCTAGAACATAGATATAATGGTGAAAACATAAACGGTTCAGATCTAAAATCATGGCACCCAGGCCCAAAGTGACAAGCATTAAGCATGGCAATGTCATAGCAACATCAATCTCAGAACATAATGGATACTAGCACTGGTACAACGAGCTGCTATACAAACGGTTTTTAACCCCTTTCCGCGACGATGTTTTGAACCGTCGCCTAGTGACTGACTGCGATAGGGGGGGGGGTCCTTCCCACACGACCCAGAAACCATCAGGGATAGGCCCTCCTGGCACACACGCTCGGCAAAATGAGATCGTGTGCGACAGGCGAGCGATCAAATATGGTTATACATACAGTTGTGCTAAAAAGTACAATTATACAGGCCAAATCGTTTCCGGTCATAAGTACATCCCACACAGTCAGTTCCGGCTAAACGTTTCCGTACGTATGTACATTCCACATAGTCAATCCAAGGAATGCGTTTCCGTTAGTATGTACATCCCACACAGTTAATCCAAGAAGTACGTTTCCGTTCGTATATACATCCCACACAGTCACTCCAAGGAAAACGTTTCCGTTCGCAGGTACATCACACACAATTTTCCCCATTAAATCATTTCTGATAGCATTGCCATTGTACACGCTATTAACAATTTTATCGTTTGTGTTATTGAATGCATCACACACGGTGCGTAGAAGAAACTGTGTGGCAAAGGCTATCCATCACACACACTTTTTATGTGGTAAACGTTTGCGCAAGGTGGCCTAACGCAAACAGTTTTCAAGAGGAAGTCGTGTGTGATTGTTCATTGATCCAACATGGTTTATTCCTAGAAACTGTGTGCATTGCCCGAGGTCATCGCCCACGGTGTTTTCTCAATAACCGTTTGCAATAGAAAAACCCCATTATCAGGCTAATTGCCCTATTATTAATAATCCATTTATTAATCTAATTGACATTTCATATTAAGCACACAATATATTTCATTTTCATATTAAGGAAGCAGGATTTCATAATTGAAATACATCAGAGTACAACATCATATAGCTTCAGCACTCAGCTACCCATTACACAACTACACCAGCACCAAGTTTCACATGCAACATCTATAACCTTTCAAAATTAGCATCATAGACGGTACATAGACAGATGGATCTCATCTAGAAAACTGCTGAGGCGGAAGGTGAATATTGAGCCTTCATTGATGTTGAAGGTCTTTGCAACTTTAGGCCAGCGCCTGTCCTTCCTTCGTCCTCTTCAGGAACACTTCAATATTGAACCGTGGGTGTTGTATGAATACCTTCCTCGCCTCCCAACCATACAGATGGTTTGAGAGGTAATCATCATTGAACTGCTTTGGAAAGGCCTGAAAACAAGGATATGCATAAATATCTTCTCTAGATTTGAAATGGCGCAAAGGAATTAAAAAGACAAGGTATAACAGTTAGTACCATCCTGTAGTGAACTGATGTCTTCTTCATTGTGCACACAAAGATCTTGTTGTTTTTTGTCGCTAATTTCTTTATCGTAACAATCTTTCTGAGTTTCTTGACTTGACTGATATTCATGGACAACTCATTTCCACATATGCAAAGAGGGTCAAACAGTGGGTCAAAACCTCTGACAGCAGGACCTACATGTGCAAGACCAAATTGTTAAAAACCTAATATTTAAAAACAAGAAGTGGAAAGGTGTGTTATTAACTGCAACATGCCTAATATTTAAAAAGAAGCAAACATAGTCATTCAAACTTGTATTGTGCCGGTCTAAGTACACTAGTTATTGGCCCTGTTTGGATCCATGGGTTAGAGTTAGTTTGAGCTAGTTTGGGCTCAAATAGCCATAAAGTATCCAAACATGAGGGCTAGTTTGAGCTAGTTGTGCTAACCCACCGAAAACAACTATCCCACCCAAGAGGTGCCGATTGGGGCTAGATCTCCTAGTGCATTTATTGTCAATCTAACACTGTCATCCAAACACCTCTTTGGCTAGAGTTAGTTCAGGGTTAGTCATTGTTGAGTATCATTGTTATTTAGGAAGCATAGGATAGCGTAGGATTTATTCTACCTTGACTTGTACTCCAAGATGACCATGTACTCCTATATATATGCGCACGAGGCTCAAGCAATACAATCAACTATTCCACCAATCCCTCTCTCTCTCTCTCCCTTTTAACTGTCATGAGCTAGAAACTAACTCTAACCTCTAGCTAAGTTAGAGTATCCAAACAGTGCCATTGTTAAATCAAATGGAAAGGCTTGGTAAATACTCCCTCCAGTCCTTTTTACTCTGCATATAAGAATTGTCTGAAGTCAAACTTCATAAAGTTTGACCTTATTTGTATGAAAAAATATCAACATCTACCATGCTAAAGTTATACAATATGAAAATTTAAGTCATGACACATGTACGGATTTTGATTTCATATTGTGAATGTTGGTATTTTTTTCTATAAAGTTAGTCAAACTTTACGAGGCTTGACTTTAGACAAATCTTATATGCGAACTACAACGATTCGGAGGGAGTTCAACATGCTTAACAGCAACCAAATATAGTCATTCATAGAGCTATTGTTAAAATTGGTATTGATGAAATTAAACTGCATAGTTCATACTAGCACATATAGAACATCACACTGTTAATAGCTGAAATAAACAAGGCATACTACGAACAACCAAAGATGGCAATTGAAAATGGACATATGCTAACTACAAAGAACCAAACAACCATAAACCATAGTAATAAACAAGGAATAAGGCAAACAACCAAATATAGCAATAAATATTGGACAGGTTCTCACTACAAAAGGGGTTCGAGAAAACAAATCATGGGTTTCCTCACTTGTCGCAGATTGTCTCCTCCTCGTGGTCGCCGTCGATGAGGTCTGACTTGCCAGCTGAGGATCCCAAGCCAACGTCGCGGAACGTGTCCTTCAGAAATGAAAAAAGGGGCACCATGGCGATGAAGGATGGCAAATTGTTCATCACGAGCCGCAGGAGGTCAGCGCCAGGGCCATCGATGAGTTCAACGACTGTCGAACCCGAAGGGTTTGGGGTGGGCAACTTAACCTATGGCATAGCCCATGTCATGCCGTCGGTGTCGACGACCTCGATATCGTAGCCGGCGTCCGCGACATGCCAGAATACTCTAGCCTACTGATTGAAGGCTCAATCCAGGTCCAGCCATCATCATCAGCTTCCTCGGCGGCCACCTCAGCGATGTCGGGCGAAGAGGCCGCGGTAAAGCTCTTTTGGGCCATTCACTCCTCAAGCTCCCCGGGAAGCGTAGCCAGGCTTAGGCTGCAACGCTCTGGAGTGGGGGACGGGGTGGGGATGGGGATCTCTGGGAAAGGGGGTGTTTCGCAGGCGTCATCTAAGAAACTCAGGGTGGCAAGGGTATGTATATCGGTGGGTAAACTGCACGGGCAGACCGGCAGAGGTTGACGATGGAGGCGACACGGCGGTGGCGGCGGCGACCTAGCTAGGTTTGGAGCGAGGAAGGGGTGGTGTGTATGTGTGTGAGCGGGGGATTTGGGGTGAGCGAAGGATTTGGGGTGTGTGTGTGGAGGGGGTCCAAGGTGGTATTTGAGGAAATGCCGCGGGTACTGAAAATTTTACTAGGTGGGAGTAGAATGGCGGGGCTACCAAAAATTTGGATCAAGGGATCGAAGCAGAGCGGGGCGGGAGTAACGAACATCACACACGGTTAAAACATAATAGTCATGTGCTATCAAACAGAAAACCACTCCAGCAGAGCAGATATTTTTGAGATTGCGAGGGATGCAGGCGGGAGTAAAATGCCGGGGCTCCAGTTCAAAAAAATCTGGGGCTACTGAAAATTTGGATCAACTGATTGAAGCAGAGCGGGAGTAACCGACATCGCACACGGTCCACACATATGAATCGTGTGCTATCAAACAGAAAAACCCTCTACGCGGGTAGATATTTTTGAGATTACGAGGCAGTAGATATTTTCAAGAGCGGGAGACAAGCCTCGTGCAGCTCAATTGTCAGTGTCAAAACCGGCAGGCCTAGGGGTAGGGGGTCCCGAGCTGTGGATCTAGGATCGATGGGTAACAAGGGACGACGAACACAGTGTTTACCCAGGTTTGGGCCCTCTCGAAGAGGTAATACCCTACGTCCTGCTTGGTTGTATTGAATATATAACATGGTTTACAGAGTAGATCTACCTCAAGATCAGCATGAGCTAAACCCTAAGGCTATGAGGTGATGAATGTAGCTCTAGCCCTAAAGACTAAAAACCCTCGGTTTATATAGACACCGGTAGGGTTAGGGTTACCGAAGATAGATTACAATAAGGAATTAAAGAGATCCTCCGCCTTCTTAACTTGGAGGGCACACCATGGATTCGTAGATCTCCTGTCAGTATACGGCTTCACCAGTCCGGCCCATGTACAATGGGCCGTCGCCCCGAGGACCCCTTAGTCCATGACTCCCTCAGTAGCCCCCGAACTTGCCTCCAATGCCAAGACTTGTATCCGGTATCCATCCATCCGACCAGTATTCGGCTTGCGGGGTGAGTTCCTTAGTATGTCTCTCCCTTGTTCGGAACCAAGTGAGGTCCGGAATCTGAAACGGTAGTTTTACTTAACACCAAAGGTAATAATAAAAACATCGCTCAAGCGCAAATAGTGCCTTTATCTGACAACTCTTTCAACGAAGAGTCGCTTCCGGCCATAATGCCAAGCAGTTACTATTTCTCGAAGCGTGACTCGAAGCTGATGCCACGTTTGACATGTCCTCTCAAGGTGGAGATCGTGTCCTGCTTTTCGGGGGATATGGTTAATGATTTCGATTCCCCTCCCCGCTCATAATGTTGCGGAGATATCGGGAAGTGGAGAGGCCAGCGGTGTGGAAAAAGGAATCCCCAGCCTGCCAACAGTCTATAAAGGGGGCCGCTACGGTCTGCATCCCACGCCCTCTTCCACCTTCCGCTCATGCAGACCTTCAAAGCTTCATCGCCCTTTCTCTCTGCTTCCACAACGAATCCCACTTCACCTCCTTTAACCATGGCCGGATCTGGCACCAATGGGAAGTGGGAGGCCTCCTCCGTCACCAATGAGGACATTCTGAAGCTGAAGGAGGCCGGCTACTTGCCGGCCGATGTCGCCCATCATGCCCCCCAAGAGGGCCAGGTCATCCCTACGCCCGAGCCGGGCGAAAGGGTAGTTTTTCTCCTCTATTTCCTTAAGGGGCTTCGATTTCCTCTGCATCCCTTTGTGCGGGGGCTGATGTTCTTCTGCGAGCTGGATTTTCACGATCTAGCCCCCAACTCCCTCCTCAACATTTCAACCTTCATCGTCGTCTGTGAAGCGCTCCTCCGAGTCCAGCCGCACTTCGGTTTATGGCTGAAGGTGTTCAATGTCAAGCCCAAGGTGGTCGGCGGCGAGCATGCGGACTGCGGAGGGGCCATGATTAGTAAGCTAACACAGGTCCAGTGGCCGGACGGCCACTTTGTCGACACCGTCCGGATGTGGCAGAAGGAGTTGTTTTATATCACCGAGCCGAGGGAGGCCGCATGGGAAGCGGCCCCAGCATTCAGGTCCGGACGCCCTACCAGATTGGCCTCCTGGACCACCAAGAGCCCGGACTAGGGGTGTGTTGCTGTCACAAAAGCGCTGTAGAAGTGCATCTACAGCATAATAGAGACCGACGCGAAGCTGGTCGACGTGGTCCAGATCATGCTCCACCGCTGGCTCCTCCCTTGCCAGGCAAGGGCCAAGCCCATGTGGGAGTACGAGCCCGAGGATCCGGCCACCGTGCAACACCTCTATGGCACGACTCCTGACAAGATATGGGGCCAACTATTCTAGCCCCAGAAGTTGTGGCCAGTCGAGGGGAAGGACGTCGGCCTCGACGCCGCGAACCCCCCAAGAGAGGTAAGCGGCATTTTTTTCTTTGATGAGTGTTCGGATATTCATACCATGTTTGATTTGGTCTAACCCTGGTATGTGGATTTGGCAGGGCTGGCTAGCCAAGGCCAAGAAGATCTGCGGCCCAGTGCCTCTGCCGGAAGGGCCCTGATCAAAGCAGCTGGAAAAGCTGCTGGTCGTGGTGCCTTATAAGGCGCCCGCCAAAAAGGGCAAGAAGAAAGGAGAACCAGAGGCCAGGGAGGGCCTTCGCCGTAGGGTTCGTCCGGGCAATCGGTCCGGAGACGTTGCGGCCTCATCCGTACAGGATGGGGGCGAGGATGAGGACGAGGAGGAGAGTGCCTCCTCACATTCCAAGAAGAGGGCGGCGTCCGAGGACGTCGAGGAGGTCCAACCTTCTCCGGCCTCGAAGAGACGATGCCGGCCCAAGCTGGTCCTGTCTGATAGTTTGGACTCCGACAAGGAGTCCGAAGTGTCCGAGTAGGTTCCGGTGAAGGATCCCCAGGCCAAGCCCCCAGCCAACAGGTAAGGCGTTGGCATTTTTAGCTATCTTGTTTTTTGTAATTTGCTTTAGTTGAAGGTTAACCCCTCCGAGTTGCAGTCCCCCATGTGAACGCCCCACCGAGCAGACTTCGGAGGGGACGTCTCCGCCTGCTGAACTGGCGGACAGTGGGTCTATGGTGCACTATGCGCCTCCTCCGATCCCCGAAGAGGTTGAGGAGGTGCGGTCCCAAAGGACTCCTCCTCCTCCTCCGAACACAAAGGGGGAGGCAAACGCCATAATGACCGAGGTTAACACCTTGGTCACCGAAGACCAAGAGGGAGCGTCCCTCCCAGCTGGCGAGGGAAAGAAGTCCGGACCATCCGGACCCCAACCGTCGACCGCTCCCGAGCACCCAAGGCCTTCGACGGCACATGCTCCTCCCAGGGGGCGGAGGGGCTGGGGAGCCAACACCAGCGCCGAACACCTCCACACGAGTGGCAGCTGGCTGGCCAGACGTTCTAGAGGAGCTGGTGAGCAGCTCCGTCATCGTTGATGGGCACCGCACTCTAATGAGTGCGGTTATGCAGAGTGTTCGTTCCGTCCAATCCGGACTGAACGAAGCTGTCCAAGGCCTTCTAACAGGCTTTGAGGTAAGTCAAGTAATGCTCTTTCCTCATAATGCGATTGTAATTGTTAGTTTAGGTAGGCCGTATACATAGCATCCCCCGAGACTCTGCCAGGACCTCAGAGAGACCTGCAGAGGATCAAATTCGGTAAGCCGAATAATAATGTCAACATATTTTTTGCTGACGCAGGCATCTTCCGTGGCCACGGCTGCTAATCCTGCGGCGCTAGAGGAGATGGATCGGAAGCTCAAGCTTTTCGATAAAGAGCTTGACCTTGTCAACAAACGGCTTGACGAGGCGCAAGGTAAGCCCTGTGAGAAGATGTGTATTTTGCTTGACGCCGGATATTGACGATCCGGACTGTATGCTAATCCTTTATGTTGATGACCCTATAGCTGCTGCCGCTGAGGTCGAGGGCTTGAAGGAGGCTGAGGCGGTCGAGAAGAAGACGGCCGCTGAGAAGGCCGTGGCCGAGTTTGAGAAGGCCACGCTTGCTGCCGAGCAACATGAGGCTCGGGTGACCGAAGTCCAAGTGGAGCTCCAGGATGCCGCCAAGAAGCTGGAAGCCCTTGAGAAGGGGCAGGAGGAGCAATCCTCCTAGCTATCCAAGATGGAGAAGGAGCTTCAGAAGGCGTGGAGTGATGCTCGAGGTGTCCGGGAGGAGCTCCGACAAGCCGCGCAAAAAAATATCTACTGCAGAGTGTGTTCGGAGGCAACGGATTCGCCCTGCTGCCGAGGGTCTAGCACTCCGCAGGCGTCTTCACCGAACTTCCGAAGAATGCGGCGGCCGCAGTGAGGCACTATGCCACCCTCGAGGAGGACTCCATGTAGCGGCTCTTCTGGTCACAGTTTCCGCACTCCGAGCATCCACCCCTCCTCAGCGATCAAATGAAGCAGCTGATGGAGATGCATTGGATGTCCGAGCTGGCCTTGAAGGACCTCTGTGTCAGCCTGTGGCCGGTCGAGCCCATTTCGGACATCTACTTCGGCCTTGTGCAAAAGCTGTGGGAGGCGCCGCTCCGGATTGACGCCGTAAAGCGGTTAGCGTGCCTTGAGGGGGCGAGGCTCACATTTGCGAAGACTCTGGTTCATTGGCCGAGGATGAATCCAATGGAGATGGCCACTGGTCCTCCGCCCAAGGGGAAGGAGCATCGCCGCCCTGAGCAGTACTTCGCGCAGGTGATAGCTGGAGTGCGGGCGATAGAGGGCCAGTGTTCGAAAGATGTAATGTTTGAGTAGTTGTATTAAGTTTGTATCACGTGGGGCTTATGCTTCATTATGTGCCCGACGTACTTATTTTGATATTGTGATGGTTAAATTTTGACTCCTGTGTGGCCGTATGTTTATTCTGAAAGCTACCAGTCATCGGCTTCAGCCCCAAGGTGAATATCGCGAGGGGTGTTTTGTCTCCGCACTATTACCCTTAGCCAACGCCTTCGTGCCCAGAGGCGGTAGTGCGGGAGCGAAACCAGGCAATCAGACTATTCGGTTTTACTGCTTTCACTTAGCCTTAGGAGCTCGACGGTGGGGACTAGGGACTAGCCCCCGGTGTATTGTGATGTACTTGGGGATCAAACCCTGCCCTTTCCGATCACATGGTTTGTGTTAAGATAAACCCTTCATGTGACACGACGAAATCACCAACGATTTCAGAGTCAAACCTTGTCATCGGATCGCGGACCCGTTCGCGCTTACTATGACGGTCAGTTTTCGGCTTTTTCCTCCTGAGGTACTTGACCAGGCGAACCAGAAGTACAATCGCAGGGGTTCTCCCTTTGCCCTCTTAGCCGAACATGCGGAACATAAGAGGCAAGCATAGGAGCCGGGCAACCCAACTATTGACCCAAGACATAGTTCGGAACAGATGCATATAGTGCAATATCTGAGACGCCGAACACCTAGCGGAAAGCGGTGCCGGACTTGAAGATATTGAGCTGATACATAAATCGATCTCTTGACTAGTTAATATATTTTCATGCCGGGCTGTTCGAAGAGCGAGTGGGGAATCCGGAAAGATACAGAAAAAATTGCAAGATGCGGATATCCGAACACCGTAAAGGGTATTTTTATTATTTCTCATAAGCTCGGGATGTCTAACCGTACAATTCGAACTGCGAAGGTAGTAGTTGTAAGAGAGAAAGAAAAAGAAAATTTACAGAGTAAAGGTTGACACAGGGCCTTGATACATGAGTTGAAGCCTTCACTGTGCCCTGCTGCACGTCTGCGCCTTTGACTCTGATAGGTGGTTGTTGGGACATTCGATGAGACCTTGATGGGCAAGGACCCTGCTGATGGATTTTTTAAGTTTTGGGATATCCAGAATTGGTCCCCGGGTCGTCCGAAGATGAAGTAATTCTGAAGTTCGGTTTAACCGAATATGTACTTCGGATTAATGTATGCCTCACGGCTGCCCATGGTATTTTGAGTGTGAAGTTATGCTAACGAGGCACGTGGAGCGTGAAGAATGTGGGCATGTCATGGGGCGCGTATCCCTATTTGCGGTGAACGCATGTGGGTTCCCATGACGGGGAACGGGTTCGAACCCGTTTACTATTGTCTCTGGCCCTTACGGCGGGTCGGCATCCGGGCCTATATGGGCCGGTGTGGTCTTCGGCCGCTAGGGCCGTAGTGTGCTCTTCGGTTCGAAGTGAGCGTTCTGTGTTGCTGTTGATAGTTATGACGCCCGAAGGACCAGGCATCTTCAACTTGAGGTACGCATAATGCGGAATGGCATTGAATTTCTCGAACGCTGTTCGGCCGAGGAGGGCGTGATAGCCACTACGAATAGGTGCGATATCGTAGATCAAGTCCTCACTTCGGAAGTTATCTGGAGATCCGAACACTACTTCAAGAGTCACGGTGCCCGTACAACGGGCCTCCACTCCCGGAATGACCCCCTTGAAGGTGGTGTTACTGGGTTTAATCCTTGATGGATCGATCCCCATTTTCCTCACTGTATCCTCGTTAATCAGGTTGAAGCTGCTCCCTCCGTCCATTAAAACTCTAGTGAGGTGGAATCCATCGATGATGGGGTCTAGCACTAGGGCTACGGACCCTCCATGGCGTATGCTGGTGGGATGATCCCTACAATCGAACGTGATCGGGCAAGCTGACCATGGGTTGAACTTCAGCGCTACTGGCTCGATGGAGTATACGTCCCGTAGTGCTCGCTTCCTCTCCTTCTTCGGTATGTGGGTTGCGTAAATCATGTTTACCGTCTTGACCTCGGAAGGGAAGGGTTTCTAGCCTCCACTATTCGGCCTGCGGGGCTCGTCATTGTCCTCGCTTCATGGGCTTTTGCCCGAGTCTTCGGCTGTGAGTTTGCCGGCTTGTTTGATCACCCAACAATTTCAGTTGGAGTGGTTGGCGGTCTTCTCTGATGTGCCGTGGATCTAGCAAGGCCTGTCCAGAATTGTGTCTAGTCTAGACGGGCCATCACCATTGCCTTTAAGGGCTTTCTTTCGGGTTTTGGACTTCTGGTTTCGAAATCCGGCATTTACTCCCGTATCGTCACCTTCGCCGTCATTGTGGCGATGTTTATTCTTGCTGCGTCGGGGCTTCCCATTTCCGTCCCGAACCTCGAAGGTACCAGGTGTGTCTGGGTTGGTGTTCTTGCGAGCAAGCCAACTATCTTTGCCTGCGCAAAAGCAGGTCATGAGGGAAGTAAGGGCTGCCATAGTTCTTGGTTTGTCCTGGCCGAGCTGCCGTACAAGCCATTCATCCTTGACACTATGCTTAAAGGCAGCCAAGGCTTCGACATCCGGACAGTCAACGATATAATTTTTCTTGGTCATGAATCGGTTCCAGAACTGTCGGGCAGATTCTCCGGGTTGTTGTGTGATGCGATTTAGGTCGTCAGCATCCGGAGGCCGGACATAGGTGCCCTGAAAGTTTGCTCGAAAAGCGTCCTCAAGCTCTTCCCAGCAACCTATAGAGTCTTCGGGAAGGCTGTTCAACCAGTGTCGAGCTGGGCCTTTAAGCTTTAGTGGCAAATATTTAATGGCGTGGAGGTCATCTCCTCGCGCCATGTGGATGTGGAGGAGGAAATCCTCTATCCATACGGCTGGATCTGTGGTTCCGTCGTATGATTCGATGTTCACAGGCTTGAAGCCTTCCGGGAATTGATGTTGCATTACCCTCTCTGTGAAGCACAAGGGGTGTGCGGCGCCCCGAACTCGGGCTACGTCGCGTCAGAGGTCTTCGGCCCTCCTAATCTGCTGCTGCTACCGGACTCTATCATTTCGGTTTAACCAATCGTAGTATCCTTCCCAGTACACGGGCAGGTCCTCTCTGGGTCCATAGATGGACCTGATATGGCCTCCACGAGCGTCTTGGTCATGGCAGAGGTCGTACTCGTAAGTGGGCCGCACTTGATCCTTGCCGTGACGGCGAGGTGGGGCGGCTGGGTGTTTGGCCTCGTCAGCTTCCCTATCCCACCCTCTAGGGGGGCGGTTTGGCTGTTCGGCGTTTGTGTATATTGGGCGTGTGGGCTCTACGGCCTTGTCGTCGAACTGTGGCAGGATTCTTCGCTTGGGATAACTCCTGTTTGGCCGATCGCGGCCGTACCCCTCTTCGGTAGCTAGGACTTTAGTCCATCGGTTGTTGAGGGTGTCCTGTTCGGCCTTGATTTTGCGTTTTTGCTTCTTTAGGCTGCAAGCGGTGCCTAAAAGCCTCCGCTTGAACCGTTCTTGCTCCAGAGGGTCTTCGGGGACGATAAAATCGTCCTCCCCAAGACTGGCCTCCTCTTCAGAGAGTGGGAGGTAGTTGCTATCCTCGGAGTCGTCGGGGTTTTCTGAATTGAGTGGGTCCTCCTGCCCTGCGAGGTCATCCTGATGATGTTCAAAGGCTGCGTCTCCGGCGAGGTCATCCGTATTATTTACAGTGCCGTTCTCCGCAGATTCCACGTTGCTTGCATGGCTTCGACGTGGCTTTGATCGACGGCGCTGTTTTCGGCATTTGGGCGGCTCATCTCTGGGCTTGCCTCTGTCCTGATTGGGGGTGTCGTCGCCGTCGTTCGGGGTGTCCACCATGTAAATGTCGTAGGTGGAAGTGGCGCTACCAGCCACCGTAACTGGGGGGGAGGGGGGGGCAACATCGACACTGGCCATGGCTCCGTCCCCCTCTTCCATGTGTTCGGTATTCTCCGAATTATAGTCTAGCATATCGGTTAAATCATTGATAGTGGCTACCTAGTGGGTGGTGGGTTGGACGCAAAATTCCCTATAGTACACCTCGACGGGTTGACGATCATGAGTGAGGGAGAGATCCTCCTGGATAGTCATTTTCTGAATTTGGTCCAACGCCTCGTTTATCATAGCGAGGGTCACCGAACTCGAGGGCTCTAGGCCAAATTCTGTTGCAACGAGGGTAGTCAACGCCCTAGCCAGTCCTTGATGTCTACAAGCCGAGCTAAGCTCGGGGTGCGGGACCGGATCCTCAAGGGGGTCCGGATAGTCATCGGAAGTCAAGGACTGATTTTGATCCCTGCGTGTGGATTCCACGCCGGGGCTTGAGATTGAGTTGCTTCGGGCCGGGAGTAATTTCTGGCCATTGGCCGCCACTTCGTCGTGGGAGTTCACGGCTGGGTGAGCATTGTGGAGGAACGGTTCGGCCGAGATTGATTCCTGGCTTCCGCCTCCTGATCCTGCCTCGAAGGTCGAGGAAAAATCTTCCGTGGACATGATGGGTTCGGGTGAAGGTCGAGTCTGGCCGCCGCTCGAAGCGGAGCTCTCCTGGCTCGAAGCTGCTGGGGCCGATCCGTAGATCAGATTGGACGGAGACTCTGGGGTGGGCATGATGAGGCCTGCGTGGTTGCGGGAAGGGGTACTGAATCCAGCGAAGACCAGATCGCCCTGTGGCTCCGCCACATATTCCAGGTTGCCGAATCGAATTCGGAGTTCGGGGGCGAAGTTGTCGATCTGATCCAGACGACCAGTCGGGTCGGTGTGCAGGATAATGCTGCCGAACGCGAAGAGTTGACCAGGGACGAAGAAGTCCCCGGATCCGATGCCTTCTCCTATGATCAGGCGAGCCATCGATCCTTTCGGCGATCCCACAGCGGAACTCTCAATGAAAGCACCATTGTCGGTGTCAAAACCGGCAGACCTCGGGGTAGGGGGTCCCGAGCTGTGGATCTAGGATCGATGGGTAACAAGGGACGACGAACACAGTGTTTACCCAGGTTCGGGCCCTCTCGAAGAGGTAATACCCTACGTCCTGCTTGATTGTATTGAATATATAACGTGGTTTACAAAGTAGATCTACCTCGTGATCAGCATGAGCTAAACCCTAAGGCTATGAGGTGATGAATGTAGCTCTAGCCCTAAAGACTAAAAACCCTCGGTTTATATAGACACCGGTAGGGTTAGGGTTACTGAAGATAGATTACAATAAGGAATTAAAGAGATCCTCCGCCTTCTTGACTTGGAGGGCACACCACGGCTTCGTAGATCTCCTGTCAGTATACGGCTTCACTAGTCCGGACCATGTACAATGGGCCGTCGCCCCGAGGACCCCTTAGTCCATGACTCCCTCACCAATCTACTGTGCTGATGTGTGTGACTGCAGGGGCACGGGCGTGGCACACGGGTAGTCTGACCGAACCGTGTCTGTTGCGTACCCAATCGCAGACGGTTTCTACATCCAACTCGTGTGCTGTTTATAAATTTGGCAAAAAGAATAACGCGGGAAAGGGTCAGAACATGAACACACTTGCATGTGGACCAAATATGTGTATGAAAAGGGTGGTTTGATGTTCGAATACCCAATGCAGAACTTTGATGTGGAACCTGTCGCACAAAGCGCACAGTATTGCTAGTCAGCCACCCCCTACGAACCCCACTTCGTGTCGGCGGTAAGGAATCCTAGCTACAAATGCATGCCCCTAGATAGTTAGGTTTGAAATCTCACCCTACCGTAACACAAAACCTATAGGAGTCCATCATATATATGGTCAAACTTCCCCTTTCGCTTCCGAACAAAGGTGGACCGTGTCCCGACCCACAAATGTGTGCTTATGGCGGGAGATGGGTGAGACCACATACGAACCACCTGCGGGTGGCCCTATACTATATGTATGAAAAGGGTGTGGTGTGATATTTAACTATACCATTCACAACTTTGATGTGGCACGTGTGCCTCACAAAATAACCGAACTTCCCCGACCCCACGGAGGTTGCGGGTAGTGCGAAGTACCCCCCCACACACACGTGTTAGGGGGGAGGGCATCTCACCAAGACGTACTGTAACACGGACCAAACAGAATCCAACTTGATCGTACAACCTCTCTCACTCGTTGTTGGTCAAAGTGATGGACGTCCACACGGCCCCACAAAATGGGCTAGCTTTTCGTCGATAAACTTGCGAGGGAGTACTGTCTAAAGACAAAACCCACTCTGTGCATGTGGCCCAAGTATGTATGGAAGTGGTGTGTGTGGTGTTTGAATACGCAATGCGCAAATTTGATGTGGCACCATGCTTTGGAACCATAAAATCCCCACACTGATCGAGGGTTCATGATGCGTAGCATGCATGCGCTCAAACTTAATTAGGCCTAGAATGATTGATCTACTACTATACGGTAACACGAACCCAAGAAGAAGAATCCACCCTGGTAAACTTTCTCGTCGTCGGTCGAAATGATGGACGTCCACGGGGGCCCACAAATATATATAGGCTTGCCGCCCATATATAACAAGCGAGTGAGAGTGTGCAAAGATAACCATTGCATGCATGTGTCCCAAACATATTTATGGAGCTGCGTGATGCATGCATATGTGTTGAATTAATACCTAATGCACAACATTGATGTGGTGCATGCATTCAAAATCGCACAGGTCCCCACACAGAGCAAGAGGTTCTTGACGAGTCGTGTGCTCGCCCCCCCCCTTGATCCAGCGGGATGGATTCATGTGTACACATGTGATATTATATATGTAAAAATCTCGCCTATATCGTGAGACAAGCAAAAAATTAATCCCCTCCTAAGTGAAAATAATTAACCTCTCTCATTGTCGGTGAAAGTGATGGACCAAGCGGGCCGACAGATGGAAGCATCGCCGATAACCACGTGAGTTAGTGGCACAGGACAACCACCATTGCTTGCATGTGTGCCAACACATATATATGGAGAGGTGTATGGTTGTGATGTTTTGAATACCTAATGCACAACCTTTGATGTGGCATTTGCCTCAAAAACCGCAAAGTCCCCACACAGAGTGAGGTTCATGTGTGACACCTAGTATATGTTGGTCCCATCTCTCCTTCGACACGTACTATATATATACTCCTACCCTAACATAGCCATAAAAGAATTAATCCTCCGTGTTCGTCAAATGTGCCTCTCTCTCTTGTTGGGTCAAAGTGATGGAGGACGACCTCTCGTGGGCCCACAGATGGAAGCGCCGCACGCGAGTGAGTTCCTATAGGGCAACCACTGCCTGCATGGTATTGTGTGGTGTTTGAATATACCAATGGACAACTTTGATGTGGCACCTGCCTCGGGAACTGGAAAGTCCCCACATGGAGCGAGGTTATAACACACACACACACACACATATCCCACACCACCACCTCCACTCTAAGGCATGTCAAACTTTTTCTGCAGTGAACATGTGACCAAAGGAGTGTCGTGTTAAAGTTTGAAAAAAAAACAGAGATCATTCGACCCGTTTTATACATTGATTGATTTCCTAGGGATTTAATGTGCAAAAATCAAATTTGAGCTACATGTACACCAAAATGGATTGCAAAATCATATGTGTGTCCCTTGGTGCATGTTTCCCCGTGAAAGAAATTTCAAAACATTGATTTTTTAAATTCAGTAAATCCAAAACTTTAGTTGAAATTCATGAAACTTATCGTGGTGTCATATATGGACACCAGTAGACTGTGATATTGTATTTTTTTCGTCAAATTTAAGACAAGTTTTGATATAATCTACTTACAAACGGGAGATTGTTAATAACTAGCAACCAATATCTCATACGGAATATTTATTCGGACCATGTGTGTTAGACCGTGCCATGCTTCGGTTAAGCAGTAAAGCGGCATAATGAATCTAAAAAAACAAAACAAATATACGAGCCACACGCCCCGTGTGGCGTGCGAGCAGGCGTGGGTTGATGAGACGCATGCGAGCAGTCCACCGCGCAGGCAAACCGGGAGGCGTGCGTGCAGGTGTGTGAATTGACGGGAGGTGTTTTCGCTACGCAGTTTCACCTGGAGGCGTGCGAGTAGCTGTGTGAAATGATGGTATAGGAATGCTAGAAGTCCGCCGCGTAGGCTCATCGGGAAGCGAGACAGCCTTTGACCGCCGCCCGCCTCGCTCCCACTGGTCCGTATGAATGGCCCGCCCGAGCGGCCGCACCTCCCCATCCTCGCCACACACACAATCCTCTCTCTCCGTCCACATCCTCGATGCCGCTCTCAGTCCTCAAAGCCATCAGTGTATGAGGATGTCGCCGAAGCGCCCCATCAAAGGGAGTGGCGACGCCGGGGCTGCTGAAGCACCGGAGCACGGCGTGAATATGGAGACAGAGGTTTCTGTCACCGCCGACGAGGTGGAGAACGAGGCTGAAAACAAGTGGAGGCGGGTTGAGAAAGAACCGCAAGCGACTCCAACAGGCCTAGACTTCATCAGCAGCCTCCTCGATGGTATGTTGACAGTCATCATATCCCTCCTCCCAATCAAATATGGGGCGAGGACAACCGCCCTTTCCCGACGGTGGTGCCTCCTATGGCTCTCGACCCCTCTCGACCTCCTCGACGCCCAGGAGCTCTGCAATGGCTATCGCAAAAGCTTGGATGCATTCTCCCAGATCCTCGGCAGTTACCATGGCCCAATCAGAGGCCTTATCACGGGCAAGTTCCGTTCCAACAGCAAGGACCGAGCCAAGCTTGATGAGTGGTTCCGATCCCCCGCCCTAGATCAGCTCGAGGAGCTCAGTTTTAATGATGGGCATATGCGCTCGCTACCAACGTTCGTGCTTTGTTTCGCACCCATGCCGCGCCTCACCAAGTTCATGAACTGCCATCCCCCCCCGCTTAATGACCCGCTCGCTCTTTTTCTACCACGACTGAAGCACCTCGAGCTCGTCACCGTCTGCATCCCAAAGAATGTCATGGAGCGCCTGCTCCACGGCTGTACTGCACTCGAGTTCCTTCGTCTTCAGGCGATGAATTGGTTGAGTAGATTCCACATCACCTCCATGACTCTTCGGACTATTTATGTGTGTTGCTGGTGCTGCAACGAGATATCACAAAAGGTGGACCACAATATGGTCATTGAGGACACACCTTCACTTGAGAGATTACTTGTAGTTGATCAACAAGGTCCAACAAGAATCAATGTCATTTCTGCGCCGAAATTGACAATGGTGGGCTACTCGTCTGTCAAATAATTTCAGGTACAACAGTCGCCTTCTACCTCTCCTTCTTGATATCAACATTATTTCTAATTTTGAAGATGTATGTTCATCTGTCATCCAGAAAAGCTTCACCCAGATTTTGCGCACAGTCAAGGTCTTGGCACTAGAATCTATCAGCCCCAACCTGGACCAAGTTGTCAGTTTCCTGAGATGCTTTCCGTGCCTGAAGAAGCTGTATATCGAGGTGATGTTCCTTTTCTGTTAAATGTTAACCATAAGGGAGTTCAATTTTTGGCGCCTTTTCCCAAGTTTACAATGACAATGTACTACGATTTCTGAAGGAATTTTGGAGGATTTCAGGACATACACCCCCACCCCATATTGGTTGCTTGATTCATATGATTACAATCCATAAGCATTTCTCCTTTGGATTCATTTGTACTAGTTTCTTAGGGAATTTTTCATCCACTCCAACCTCTTGTGAAGAAGGCTACATTTTTCTAGACTGTAATCAAATGCCCATGTTAATCATGTCAGATCGAAGATGCATGGCACGTTGCACTAGTGGAAAAAGTGCTAGCCAGAACTTTCGTTGGTGGAGCGCCATTTACAACCAACGCCACCACTATTTTTTTCAAATAGTTGTGGCATTGGCCTATTTGGTACGACATTAGTAGGGGTATAATGGTGGCGTTGGAAAATAGGGTAGCGTCAAAAGTTTATGGGATCAACAATTTGTACCAGGCGTAATATAGTGCCGTCGTGGAATAGCAAGGAACGCTAGTACTATTATATTTAGTTGTGGCGTAATGTTGGTTCCGATGCCAGTATTGTTATTTTTTCAATGCCACCATTCTTATATTTTTTATAGTATATTATAGTTTACTTTTATTAAATTTCTATTATTTTAAAATGGAAATAATGACATTTTTTAAAATATGTACTTTGAGACTTTGAATTTACTTTTTTTTTCTTTTTAGTTTAAGACTTGAAATATATAGTTTAATTTGAGCATCCAAATATGTGGTTTGACACTTCCAATTTATTTTCTTTTTAGTTTTTTATGTGGTGATCTTTTTTATAGTATACAATAGTTTAGTTTTATTACATTGCTATTATTTTTAAATGGAAATAATGACATTTTTTAAAATATGTACTTTGAGACTTTAAATTTACTTTTTTTCTTTTTAGTTTAAGACTTGAAATATATAGTTTTGAGCCTTCAAATATGTGGTTTGACACTTCCAATTTTTTTCTTTTTAGTTTCTTCGACGGAGGCGGCGGAAGAGACGACAGTGGCGGTGGAAGCGACAGCGGCGGCGTACTGCTAGGGTTTATCGCCTCCATCTTCGTCCCTCGGTGAGTTCATCGCCTCCATCTTCGCAGTGGCAGTGGCATTTTGTAGTGGCATTTTTAGTGGCATTTTTTAAAATTGTATGGTCTTTGGTATTTGTAGTCTATACAATTTCTTTGCTTGTTTATCACTTTCATGTGGCAGTGGCATTTCGTAGTGGCATTTTTTAGTGGCATTTTTTTAAATTGTAGGGTCTTTGGTATTTGTAGTGTCATTTTGCATCAATGAACATATGACAGTGACAGTGGCATTTTTATCTGCATTTTGCATCAATGACAGTGGCCTAATGCTAAATATGTATCTTGTTCGTTATATGACAGTGGCAGTGGCAATTTGTAGTGTCATTTTGCATCAATGAACATATGACAGTGGCAGTGGCATTTTGTATCTGCATTTTGCATCAATGACAGTGGCCTAATGCTAAATATGTATCTTGTTCATTATATGACAGTTGCAGTGGCATTTTGTATCTGCATTCTGCATCAATGACAGTGGCCTAATGCTAAATATGTATCTTGTTCATTATATGATAGTGGCAGTGGCATTTTGTATCTGCATTTTGCATCAATGATCATCATGTGGATGTTTAGATCAGGGTTCCATTGTTTACTCCCATAAAAGAACATAATTTCCTTTGTTTACTTGACAAGTTGACATGCCTCTGTATAGATCAGTTAGGTTGTAGAATTTGTGTAAGTGTATTAGATCACTTGCCATACGTTGATTGGCATTATTATCAACTTGCTTGTTATTATTGTTATGATTGGCATTAGATCACTTGCCATACTTTGATTGGCATTATTATCAACTTACTTGTTATTCTTGTTTGATTAGCAAGGCAATATTATCAACTTACAAATCATTTTCCAACTTGCAACACATAGTAAAGATGGGCATGGATGCAACTTACTTGTTATTCTTGTTTGACATGTGTGTTTGGTTCTTGTCAGAACTAAGGAAATTTTTTGTTAGCACTAAGGAAATTCTTGTTTGACATTGTGATGCTATATATATATATATATATATATATATATATATATATATATATATATATATATATATTACTATATATAGGGTCGCGCTATTCGTCACCCTGGGTGAGGAATAGTTATTCTTCACCCCCTCTCTATTTTGAGGTCAATGCACCGTATTTTCAGGTTTCGTAAATTTTGTCTTATTTCATACGTAAAAAGAGAACGTAAGAAAATATATACTCGCCGTAAAAAATATTTTATGTTACATAAAATTACGAACGAAAAACATAGTGTAAAACATACATAAAATGCGATATTTCTGGTATTATAACCTATTTTTTTATTTTCTTATACCAAATTTTATGTAGTGAATCAATATGAATGTAACTATTTGTATTCCAAACGTAATTTATTTATGAAGCGATCGTAAGATTACCTCGGGTGAAGAATACCCTATTCTGCACCCTGGGTGATGAATAGGATTACTATATATTTGTAGTGATTGGCATTACATTGCCATGTGTGTTTGATTCTTGTCATAATAACCTATACTTGTCATTATTTTGAAGTTCCAGCCATGTCTAGCTGGAACCGCCACTACCAGTCCTCGTGCAACTTCGTGGCCTATGATGAAGTTGACAAAGGCGAAACGAGCACCAACCAGCACTACTAGGAAAAGGCTAATTAGTGGCGCACCTGTTTTGGCCATTAATGGCGCACTACAGGTGCGCCACTATCATCACACCACTAGTAACAAATACTAATGGCGCACCCCTGGTGCGCCATTAGTATACAAGACAATAGTGGCGCACCTGGCAGTGCACCATTAATATGTCAAATGGTGCGCCATTACTATCTGACTTAGTAATGGCGCACCACATAGAAGTGCGCCATTACTAACAATTTTTTTTCAAAAAAAAATTTCAAATTTTTTTTCAAAATTTTTTTTTCAAAAAAAAATTCTGACTTAGTAATGGCGCACCACATAGAAGTGCGCCATTACTAACAAATTTTTTTCAAATTTTTTTCGTTTTTTTCTTAATCTCGGGTCAATATGCTTAATCTCAAGTCAAATCGCACTAAGTGGTCAAACTTCCCAGAAGGTCACCCATCCTCACACTACTCCAGCCCGAGCACGCTTAACTTCGCAGTTCTATCCAACCCCAGCACCACCTCACTTAACAAGCACTTGTTGATATATCTATCATATCAATCCTATTAAACCTTGTTGATGTCTAGGACTTTGTTCATGTTCATGAGTGTGATGAAATTTTGAAAAAATATTTCAAACTTCCCGGTCATATTACGTATCATATTTTGAAAAAAAATTCCAAAAAAAAAATTCGAAACCAATTTTTTTTCTGTTACTAGTGGCGCACCTAGCAAATGGTGCGCCACTAGTAAGTTTGATTTTTTTTCCATTTTCCCCCCTCTAGATCTTAAAAGCCCCGTATCTTTCGTTCTGTTAGGTTTTTGGGGATTCTGGAAATGCTCAACGGGGTTCCCCCGATTGAATTCGGATGTAACTTTTCGAGTAGATGATTTTTCATATAAAAAACTTTTTCATCGTAGTTCGTATGCAAAAGTTATGCCCATTTTACAAATTCTCGAGAGATTTTGCAAAAAAGTCGAAAATTCATGTTTGTAAATTTTGCTAACAACTAGACCACATATCACATGGGAATCTTATTTTCTTTTATTTTTTTTTGAAACTGAAAAGGCGGTCCACGGGGGGGGGGGGGGGGTGCATTTTGTGATTTTTTGTAAGACTCAGAAAGTTAGTAATGGCGCACCACTTTTCCAATGCGCATTAGTAACCCTGCCTGGTTACTAATGGCGAACTGATTACGTGGTGCGCCATTACTAGTTTTGCAAAAAAAAAATTGTTAGTAGTGGCGCACCGTGGTTGTGGTGCGCCATTACTAGTTTGAACTAGTAATGGCGCACTGTACCCAGGTGCGCCATTACTAGTTTTGAAAAAAAAAAAGTAAAAAAAATTTGTTAGTAGTGGCGCACATAGTTTGTGGTGCGCCATTACTAGTTAAAACTAGTAATGGCGCACTGTGCCCTGGTGCGCCATTAATAGTTTTGGAGAAATAAAAAAAATTGCTAGTAATGGCGCACCTTGTGTCTGGTGCGCCATTAGTAATGAGGACACTAATGGCGCACCACATACATGGTGCGCCATTAATGTCCGTATTAGCTATAGCCCTTTTCCTAGTAGTGCAGGTAAGATTACAAAAACATCCATGAGCATTGCAAACACATGCATATATACATATATCATCTAACCATTCTTTATTGATGATTTCAAATATTTGACTTGCCAGGCGTATGTACGAGACCCATCTCCAGAACCGGTCCAGCAGCAGCTACCGGTACGTGACATGGACATGCTCAGCCATGAGCTTGTCGCGTCAAAGGAGAGTACAATGAAGGAACTTAATGAGTTGAATAACTCCCTGAAGAAAGAGAAGGACGATATGATCGACGAGATCTCCGATCTCTGCGATAAGAAATTGAAGCTCATCGACCAGAAGCAACTACTGGTCACCAAGATCAAGTCTATGAAGGAGATACGACTCCTGAAGGCCGAGAGGGAGGAGCTGAAGACCCACAAAGTCTATTTCAGAAAGGAGGAAGAGAGTAACAGGAACAAGTTGCGTCAGATGAGGATCATTCTTCATCGTAGCTAGTTAGCACGTGGATAACAACTTGCGTGAGATCGATGACGATACTTTTGCTTGTATAGAGCTAGCCACCGGATAACTTTTGCTTGTAGGTAGTAGCAAGCTAGTTAATGAAAATTGTAGTAATAGCTGGGTATATTTTGTGGATTTGAGACTTACCACTAGAAGTTTAAATGGCTGCATATATACTAATCGCTGGGTCTATTTTTTTTTATTGCTGAAAAATACAAATTGCTGGTGTTGCCTCAAAATAAACGCCATAGATAACACAATATATTGCTGGCGTTAGCCCGGTGGCCACGCCATCAGTACTAAAATACTGCTGACGTGTCTGCCAATGCCACCACTAAACTATTTTCACTAGCGCCATATTGGTGGCGTTGGGTCTCTACGCCAGCTAGGCACTTTTTGCCACGCCATAGCTAGGCTTTTTTCCACTAGTGTTGGTACATTTTACAAATCCTGCAAACCAAATAAGCCTGTAGTAGTGTTCAAAACTGCATGTAGGCACTAACACGTTCTCTTCTTTTGCAGATAATAATAGGCTTGGTGGTGGATAATGTTTATAACGACAATCACATCGAATGCCTGGATCTACATCTCTCAAAAATTACTTTGAACTCCTACCGAGGGACCTTACTGGAGATTATATTCGCCAGGTTCTTTGTTGCCAGAGCAAGGGTGTTGAAGGTAATGAGGTTGAACATGCATTTAAATAGGAAATATGAATGGTTTGTTGATGAGAGCCGGCAGCTACTGCAGAATGGAAGAGGCTCCAAAAATGCTAAACTTTGTATTGGAAATGCATATGACAGAGTAATTGGAAGTCATTGTGTCAACCCCATACATGACTTGTCAGCGGCTGATCCCTTTGCAGAAATGACGAGGTTTCGAAACCGGCCTTACTATTTTTATTTTTAGTTTGAACCTCTCTTATATCCATGTTCAGCTGATCAGCACGGGCGTTTGCAGCTGAATAAGCTGAATTTCATTTCTAATATCAGTTTGAACCTTGTAATCTTCGAATTTGAGCCATGTAACTCTGGAATTTGAACCTTGTAATATTTCGGGCTTTTGTTGTACAATCGTTGAAATGGCATCATATGAGACTCGTATATTGGTGTTACTATTTTGACCTTAATATGCAATAGACTTAGATTTTATTAACCATTCACGACCAGGGATGCTGCCGAAAGTAGAGCAATGGCAAACGTCGTCGCAACAAGATGTAGATATGCTCGTTTCTCCTAGTTTAGTATGCATGTAATTGCTTACTTTGGTGTGCGGAAATGTTATGTGTGTAGTCACTTATTTAATTGTATGCTTAATTTGGTTATGCAATGCTGTTCTTATAAGTATATATTTTGATGTTCCGTAGACAGAGCATATCACATCGCACACGGACCACACTAGGGAACCCGTCGGTCATGAATTCATCAATCGTTGACGGTTGTATACTAGCAAGCGTTCACCCACAACACACACGGCTTATTCCATCACAAACAGCTCAGGTGGATCTACTGTATGGCACATATCGCACACGCAACTCAAATATGATTCGTGCTTGATGTCTCCGCCATCGCTCGCACTGTTCATCTTATTTGCCACGTATCACTGTGCCGGCCTCTGCTCGCGTCCCTCGGCACGCTCTGCTCGCCGTTAGGCGCCACGGCGCGCTCTGCTCGCGTACCTCCACGCGCTCGACTTGTGGGCAGCTTTTCCTTGCATGTTCAACTGCTATATGCATATATATGATTGCTCACCGTTGAGGCGCCGCGGAGTGCTCTGCTCGCATCCCTACGCGCGCGCTCTGCCAGCGGTTGGGGCCTGCGCACAATCACGTTGGGGGCCCATATGCATGCGGTTGCGTCGCGCGCTTCGCCATGATGCAGTTACGTGCGGCACGATGGAGTTACGCGCTGCAAATTAGAACTGCCATCCGGGCGTGCGGATATTCCAGTCCGTCCAGCTTCCCCATTAATTCCCGCGGCCATTATAACCTTAGTCTCTTTAGCCTTTCGATCTCGCCCCACAACACAACAAGCACACCCACGACGACACATACAAAGAGGATATCTAGTGGTGCTCCAATGGAGTTTGGCGAGCATAAAGTGGAGACCCACGCGAGGGAGACGGATCTCTCAGTGGTGTACACCATTGACCCGGCTATGGTGGAGGACTACATCAACACCATGGAGCAGTTGCTTCCTGGAGACAAGTACAAGGTGATCGGCATCGACCTCCAGTACACCGCCGGTCTTCCCGGCAAAGATCAGAAGGTTGCCGTTGCCCAGTTGTGCGTGCGCCATCATGTCCTCATCTACCACTACTGCATGGCCACAGAGCCTTGCGACTGTTTTGCCAGGTTTGTCAACAGCACCGACTACAAGTTTGCTATGGTGGAAACCACCGACGATGTAAAAGCACTCAGGGTTACGGGCTTGGCCTGCAAGAACCATGTCGAAATCCGTGAGCACTACAGGCTCTGGGGCAGCATGAAAGATTCCCTGGTTGAACTCGCCTCGGCCATCATCGACCCGTACTACGAAAAGATGAAGCAGGATGCCAAGAGAACAAGTCCCATATCCTGGCATGGGGCCTGGATGCGGCAATTGGATGAACCTCACCTCAGGTTCGCGGCGAAGAGCATGTACACATGCTACGAGATGCACAGGCGGATCATTGACATGAGGAAGTGCCTCGTTACCGAAATCGACGAGGCCGGATCGAGCCACAAGCAGAGCAGTAGCGGCAAGCGTCACAAGATGTAGATGATGATCAGATGATCGTTTATCCTAGTTAATTATGCATGTAATATATAGTTGACTTTGGTGTGTGGAAATATCATGTGTGTAGTAGCCACCTATGTAATTGGATATTTAATTTTGTTATGCAACCATGTCCCTATAAGTGTGTATATATATATGTTGTTGTTCTGTATGCAATCCCAACGCACAACACAGGCGTCTTATTAGCAGCAATCGTCTGTGTTATTATCGGTCTTCGCACACATTTCTAATTACAGACCTGTTTGCCGCGTATCACACACATCTTGTTAAATTGAACCATTTCTATTATCTTGGCTCAACGCAAGCAGTTCATCCGAGTGAACTGTATGCCGTATATCACACACACCTTCATCTGGCTGCCCGTTTCTGTTGTTCCACCTCATCACAAAACAGTTTATCCAAGTGAACTGTATGCCGTATACCGCACATGCCTCCATCTGGCTGCCCGTTTCTTTTGTTCTTCCTCATCACAAACAGTTCATTGAACTGAACCGTATGCCTCACAACACACACGCAACTAAAACCTAAACCATGTTTGATGTATCCGCCATCGCAAACATTTTGCATCTTTTTTGATGAATTTTTTACATCACCGTTTGTGATTAATGCATCGCACACAGTTTCGTCAAAGGGTCTCTGATTGTAGTGTCGCGTTAGCAACATCTTGCAGTAGTGTAGGGATCAAGCCCTAACAAAACTAACTCGATTACATGATGAATCTCATCCAACTCCTCACCGACCAGCGAGCCTACGATGGAATTACTCACTCCCGGTGGGGAGCATCATAGAATTGGCAATGAAGGAGGGTTGGTGATGACGAAGATTGAAGATCCCCCTCTCCGAAACCCAAAACGGACTCCAGATCTGGCCTCCCGATGAAGAACAGGGGGTGGCGGCGGCTCCGTATCGCGAAACGAGATAATTCTTCCTCCCTGAATTTTTCTGGAAAAATAGGATTTTATAGCGTTGGAATCAGGGTCTGTGGGGCCACCAGGTGGGCACAAATCACCTGGGCGCGCCTGAGGGGGGGGGGGGAGGGGGCGTGCCCTGGTGGGTTGTGCTCACCTAGGGGCCCCCTCCGGTGGTTCTTGGCTCCAATATTTTTCTTTTATTGCATAAAAATTCTCCAAAAAGTTTTGTTCCAATCCGAGAACTTTTATTTCTGCACAAAAACAACACCATGGTAGTTCTGCTGAAAACAGCGTCAGTCCGGGTTAGTTTCATTCAAATCATGCAAATTAGAGTCCAAAAGCGTTAGGAAAAGTAGATACGACGGAGACGTATCAACTCCCCAAGCTTAAACCTTTTCTTGTCCTCAAGCAATTCAGTTGATAAACTGAAAGTGAAAAAGAAAAACTTTTACAAACTCTTTTGCTGTTGTTTACATAAATAAGCTTAAGTAGCACGCAGGTTTTCAGCAAAGATTATAACTAACCATGTCAACAATAACTCTTAGAAATTATATTAACTCATATCAATGACATAATCAACTAGCGAGCAATAATAAAACATCTCAAATGACAACACTTTGTCAAAACAATCATGATATAATATGACAATAGTGGTATCTCGCTAGCCCTTTCTGAGACCGCAAAACATAAATGCAGAGCACCTCCAAAGTTCAAGCAGCGACTAAACATTCTAATTCATGGTAGAAACGATCCAGTCATGATGCATCCAACATTAACTATGCACAATGCATGAGGATGACAATAGTGCTCTTAGGATCTGGCGCTTATTTGAGAAGGTGATGACTCAACGTAAAATTAAATAGGTAGTCCCTTCGCAGAGGGAAGCAGGGATTTGCAGCGGTGCCAGAGCTCAATTTTAAAAACAGAGGTAAATGAAATTTTGAGAAATGCACCCTTCTTGTTTACTTCGCGACCATTAGTTATCGATATCTTCCATGCTAAACACATTAGTGGCGGTTCCCAAGCGATAAAAATAAAGGTTTACTCCCCCTCGACCAACAAACACACTCCACGGCTAGCCGAATCCTCGGGTACCGTCCATACCAACATCAGTCATGGGGGAGTTTTGTTTAATTATTTGCAATTTAATTTTGGGACTGGGAATCCCTATTACCGCCCCTCTCGTGCAAGGACGAGTGAATAAACACTCATCATGAGAATAACCCGCTTAGCATGGAAGATATTGACTACCTCCTGTCACTCCATGAACAATCCAGGTACACAAAAACAGATGTTTGTTTGAAGTTTTTAGAGGTGGCACATGCAAATTTACTTAGAACGACAGGGTAATACCGCATATAGGTATGTATGGTGGACTCATTTGGAATAACTTGGGTTTTAGGATTTTGATGCACAAGCAGTATTTCCGCTTCGTACAGGCGAAGGCTAGCAAATAGGTTGGGTAGCGGCCAGCTAGAGAGCGAAAACGGTCATGAACATGCATTATGCATAATGAACATTGGATACTAGCATGAGTAGGATATGAACACCATGAATATAAATATCATAGAGGCTATGTTGTTTTGATTCAACTACATGCATGAACATGTGCCAAGTCAAGCCACTCGAACATTCGGAGGAGGATACCATATCAACATACTATATCACAATCATTTTAACGCAATGTTGACATCCAAGATGAATCATTATCCACTCCTAGCTACTTAAGCATGGCATGAGAAACTATAATCTCTAATTGTCATTGCAAACATGTTTGATCATAATATGTTGAATCATGGATACTAGGTTAAACATATTTACAAAAACAGAACAAGTTGAGTTCATACCCGTTTCTCTCTGCCACGGCCAGTTCACCAAATATCGTCATTATTGCCTTTCACTTGCACGACCGAATGATTTGAGAATAATAATAGTGCAAGAGTGCCATGGACTAAGCTGGAATCTGCAAACATTTTATTCAAAGGAGAAGACAAGGTAATTTGGGCTCTTCGTTAGATCAACAATAATGCACATGAGAGCCACTCAACATTTTCATCGTGGTCTACTCCTTGGTAAGACTCAATAAACGGAAAAGAAATTAAGAGAAACACACTGATTTTTTTTTGAGTTTTTAGTTTTTCTAGAAGAAAGCAAATTAAAGAAGGGGAAAACAAAAAAAGAGAAAAACTATTTACACGGGAAAGCTCCCCACAAACAAGAAGAAGAATCGAGAAATCTTTTTGAGTTTTTCTTTAATAATGCAGCTATTTAAACTAGAAAGAAAAAACTGAAAAGAAGCAGGAAATATTTTTGGGTTTTCTCAAAGTTTTTCGAACACACAAGAAGAAAGCAAGAAAATAAATCTAGAATGGATAATACAATGAAAAAGTGTGGACACCGACAACTGGAATGAAATGTGTGAACATGAATGTAATGTCGGTGGAAGTACGTACTCCCCCAAGCCTAGGCTTTTGGCCTAACTTGGTAATCATCATCAGTAGCCTGCGTAGTAGTCGGAGTGATAGCTCACGGAGGCTCTAGGTGCAGCCTCCTCAGCCCACCGAGCAGCTACAACCTTAGCATTGTGTGCGCGGGCCTTGCTCTAAAGAACATAATATCTTCCCTTGCCATGATAATCAAAGAGAGCAGGAGTAGGCAAAAAGGTGTGCACCATAGAATGTTTATTAAACAATAGGTTATAAATATAATCAGTAGCCTCGCCCTTGAGGAACTTATGGCGCTTCATGGCCTCAAAGTCTAAGTACTGGGTGGGTAGGATAGGGTCATTAGGCCAAGGTGATACGCCCAGTCCCCTCGCTAGACGTGAGGCATAAATTCCACCATAAAAGTCTCCACTACCAGCGTTGTGTTGAAGTCTATGTGCAATAATCGACCCAAGGTTATAGCATCTATCACCGGTGAGAGCAGTGTGTAAAAGACTCAAGTCATGAGCACAAAGCGTGCTGCAATCCTGCTTGCCTATGATGCATTTGCCATTAAAGAGTGCAAAGTATTGAATCGATGGGAAATCAATGCTCTTTATTCTACCCTGTGTCACTCCTCTAGTTTCACCATAGCAGAGGCTAGTCAAAAATGTTTCATACTCAGATCTAGGTGGTTCGTCTAGCGATTCCCAAAATGGAATTTTGAAGTGGTAAGCAAATCTCTCTAGAGGTATGGTAAATGGATTGTCATACAGTTTAAATGACACCCTAGACTCACGGGGATGAAATCTAAATTCTTTAGTAAATGATTCTATAAGGCTAAGATGTTCGGTGCACTTATCTTCCAGGTATGGACCGAGCTCGGTGTTGTGAACATATTGCTCAAATTCTTCTTTAATACCTGCTATCACCATAAAATTGTTGCATGGCCATAGGCAGGATTTGGTAGCTGCTTCTCGTATCGAACTTGAGCTTGGTTCAACATAAGACCGACGCACCGAATCACTACTAGAAGATGCCTCCGAAGACCTCCTCCTCAAAGAACTCCTAAAGAAACTCATCTTATTCCTATGAACAAAATTCTGAAAGTTTAGCCCACAAAATTTTTGTGAACAAAGCTTCACAAGATTGGTAGCAACTACTCACAGACATGCATAGAGGCTATATTGAGCATTCAAACTACTTAGAACTCTAAGAATTCAACATGCAAGCTCATCTACAGCAGCATCAAGAGTAGCTAATTATTCAAAAAATAAAACACTAAAGCAAAAACTAATTGGACAAATGGAGGAGTCACATACCAAGTAGCAATCCTCCAAAACAGTTTCAGAAATGGATCTTCGAGCAAAGAGATTGAAATCCGCGGGTTTGAGAGCAAGAACACGAGAGAGAGAGAGAGCAATGGTGAATTTTTTCTGGAGGTAGGTGATGACATGGGCTAAAGAGATAAGTGAGGGGGCCCACATGGGGACCACAACCCACCAGGGCACGCCTGGGGGTGCTGGCACGCCCAGGTGGATTGTGCCCACCTGGTGCACCCCACTCTGATGTTATTTGCACCAAAAATTCTTAAATCTTCAGAAAAAGATCGTATTAAATTTTCAGGGCATCCTGAGAACTTTTATTTTGGGTCATTTTTTATTGCACGGGAAATTCAAAAAACAGACAAAACATGGCATTTTATTTTATTTAACTAAGAAAAACACAAAACAAACATTGGGGGCAGAAGGTGGTGCTTACTAAATTCATCAACTTCATACCTCTCAAAAATGATCCATTAATAAGGTTGATCAAGTCTTATTAACAACCACTTTCAATTAGCATGAAACCAAAGAACTTTCGTAAAACACTAGGTTACCTCAACGGGGATATGCATGTCCCCCACAATAAGCATTTCATATTTCTTTTTGGCAGTAGGTAGAGGTAGTTGAAAACTTCCAATAGTGAGTGTCGGAGATTTTTCAATAACATTAATACCATTCACTTGGAATTGTTTCTTCGGAAAGTGCACCGTATGCTCATTACCATTAATATGAAAAGTGACCTTGCTTTTATTGCAATCAATAACAGCCCCTGCAGTATTCAAGAAGGGTCTACCAAGGATAATCGACATGTTGTCGTCCTCGGGCATCTCAAGTATAACAAAGTCAGTCAAGATAGTAACATTAGCAACAAGAACGGGCACATCCTCACAAATACCGACAGGTATGGCAGTTGATTTATCAGCCATCTGCAAAGATATTTCAGTAGGTGTGAGTTTATTCAAATCAAGTCTTTTATATAAATAGAAAGGCATAACACTAACACCAGCTCCTAAATCACACAAAGCAGTTTTAACATAATTTCTTTTGATGGAGCAAGGTATAGTTGGTATTCCCGGATCTCCAAGTTTTTTAGGTACTCCATCCTTAAAAGAATAATTGGCAAGCATAGTGGAGATTTCAGCTTTCGGTATTTTTCTTTTATTAGAGATGATGTCTTTTATATATTTTGCATAAGGAGCCCTCTTTAATATATCAGTCAAACGAGTGCGCAAAAAGACTGGCCTAAGCATTTCAGCGAAGCGTTCAAATTCTTCATCATCTTTCTTCTTAGTTGATTTAGGTGGAAAGGGCATGGGTTTTTGAACCCATGGTTCTCTTTCTTTTCCATGTTTTCTAGCAATGAAGTGTCTTTTATCATATCTTTTATTTTTAGGTTGTGGGTTATCAAGATCAACAGCTCGTTCTATCTCAACATCATTATCTGGTTCTTTATTGTTTGGTTGAGTGTCTTCAAGAACCTCATCATTATCTTTTTCATTATCACTAGGTGAATGTTCATTGCCAGATTGAATTTCAGCATCAGAGATTGAAACATCATTATCATTATCAGGAGGTTTTTCTATTTCAGGTTCACTAGAGGCATGCAAAGTCCTATCATTTTTCTTTTTCTTCTTCTTTTTAGAAAGACTAGGTGCATCAGTGTTAATTCTTTGAGAATCTTGTTCAATTCTTTTTGGGTGTCCCTTAGGATAAAGTGGTTCCTGAGTCATTCTACCTCCTCTAGTCATTACTCTGACAGCATGATCATTGATATTATTATTCATTTCATCTAACAACTCTCTTTGAGACTTAGCAACTTGTTCTAGCTGAGTTTGAACCATAGAGGCATGTTTTCCTACACTTCTAACATCATTTGAGATTCTAAATAACAAGTCACTTAAGCGAGCAATCATATCAGAATAGTATTTCAATTGTTTCATAACATTTGCATTGAAGTGATCTTGTTTTCTAACATAGTTATCAAACTCATAAAGGCATTGACTAGTATGCATATTATAAGGATTGTCATTATCATTAAATTTCATTAAAGAATTTACCTCTACCACCTTGGGTGGTGGTGTATCAAGTCCATGTATCTCTTCAATAGGAGGTAAATTTTTAACATCCTCTGCCTTAATACCTTTTTCCTTCATGGATTTCTTTGCCTCTTGCATATCTTCCGGAGTAAGATATAAGATGCCCCTCTTCTTTGGAGTGGGTTTATGCGGTGGTTCAGAAAGAATCCAATCATCAAAAAAATTCAATATATTATTCAATAATTCCTCAGCTTGTTCAACAGTTTGTTCCCTGAAAACACAGCCAGCACAACTATCTAGGAAGTCCCTAGAAGCATCGGTTAGTCCATTATAGAAGATATCAAGTATTTTATTTTTCTTAAGAGGATGATCAGGCAAAGCATTAAGCAATTGGAGAAGCCTCCCCCAAGCTTGTGGGAGACTCTATTCTTCAATTTGCACAAAGTTAAATATTTCCTGTAAGGCTGCTTGTTTCTTATGAGCAGGAAAATATTTTCTAGAGAAGTAGTAAATCATATCCTGGGGACTACGCACACAACCAGGAGAAAGAGTATTATACCAAGTCTTAGCATCACCCTTTAATGAGAACAGAAATAATTTGAGAATATAATAGTAGCGAATTTACTCATCATGAGCAAATAGGGTGGCTATGTCATTCATCTTAGTAAGATGTGCCACAACAGTTTCAGTTTCATAACCATGGAAAGGATCAGATTCAACCAAAGTAATCAACTCTGGGTCGACAGAGAATTCATAATCCTTATCATCAACAAAGATAGGTGAAGTAGCAAACTTGGGATCACACTTCATTCTAGCATTCAAAGATTTCTCCTTCAGTTTGCATAATAATTTCTTAAGATCATCTCTATCATTGCAAGCAAGAAAATCTCTAGCTGTCTCCTCATCCATAACATAACCTTCAGGTACCTTAGGTAATTCATATCTAGGAGAGCTAGGTCTAATAGGTGTTTCAAGATTTTTAGTTTCAAGTACTTCATCAGTTTCAGCATTCTCAATATTTTTAGCTCTAGCAATTTGTTCATCAAGAAAATCACCAAGTGGCACACCATCATCAAGCAAGGTACTAGCATCATCGTGAGTAGTATTCATAGAAGTGGCATCATCAATAACTTGCGACATATCAGGATTAATAGCATGTGGTGGTGTTGCAAGTCTACTCAAAATAGAAGTTGAATCAAGTGCAGAGCTAGATGGTAGTTCCTTACCTCCCCTCGTCTTAGAGGGAAATATTTTAGTCTTGGTATCCTTTAGATTCTTCATAGTGATAAATTGATAATAATCCCAAGTGACTCAAAAAATATAGCTATGCTCCCCGGCAACGGCTCCAGATAAAGGTCTTGATAACCCACAAGTATAGGGGATCGCAACAGTTTTCGAGGGTAGAGTATTCAACCCAAATTTATTGATTTGACACAAGGGGAGCCAAAGAATATTTGTAAGTATTAGCAGCTGAGTTGTCAATTCAACCACACCTGGAGATTAATTATCTGCAGAAAAGTGATCAATAGCAAAGTAGTATGATAGTTTTGATAGTAGTAGCAACAGCAATAGTAACGGTAACAATGATAGCAATGATTTTGTAGCAAGTTTAACAGTAGCAGCAGCAGTGGTAACTTAGCAAGAACAATATATGGAAAATTCATAGGCATTGGATCGATGAATTCGTTGGATGATATTCATCATATAACAGTCATAACCTAGGGCGATACGGCACTAGCTCCAGTTCATAAATATAATGTAGGCATGTATTCCGTAAATAGTTATATGTGCTTATGGAAAGAACTTGCATGACATCTTTTGTCCTACCCTCCCGTGGCAGCGGGGTCCATAAGGAAACTAAGGGATATTAAGGCCTCCTTTTAATAGAGAACCGGAACAAAGCATTAGCACATAGTGACTGCATGATCTCCTCGAACTACGATCATGATCAGAAAGTATCCCGAATACTGTCACTCCGGGGTTTACGGATCATAACACGTAACAGGTGACTATAACTTGCAAGATCGGATCTGGAACATAGATATAATGGTGATAACATAAACGGTTCAGATCTGAAATCCTGGCACCCGAGCCCAAAGTGACAAGCATTAAGCATGGCAAAGTCATAGCAACATCAATTTGCAGAACATAATGGATACTAGGGATCAAGCCTAACAAAACTAACTCGATTACATGATGAATCTTATCCAACTCCTCACCGACCAGCGAGCCTACGAAGGAATTACTCACTCTCGGTGGGGAGCATCATAGAATTGGAGATGAAGGAGGGTTGGTGATGATGAAGATCGAAGATCCCCCTCTTCGGAGTCCAAAACGGACTCTAGATCTGGCCTCCCGATGAAGAAAAGGAGGTGGCGGCGGCTCCGTATCGCGAAACGAGATAATTCTTCCTCCCTGATTTTTTTCTGGAAACATAGGATTTTATAGCATTGGAATCAGGGTCTGCGGGGCCACCAGGTGGGCACAACCCACCTGGGCATGCCTGAGGGGGGGGGGGCGCCCTGGTGGGTTGTGCTCACCTAGGGGCCCCCCTCCGGTGGTTCTTGGCTCCAGTATTTTTCTTTCATTGTATAAAAAATCTCCAAAAAGTTTCGTTCCAATCCGAGAACTTTTATTTCTGCACAAAAACAACACCATGGTAGTTCTGCTGAAAACAGCGTTAGTCCGGGTTAGTTTCGTTCAAATCAAGCAAATTAGAGTCCAAAACAAGAGGAAAAGCGTTAGGAAAAGTAGAAACGACGGAGACGTATCAGTGCTGAAGCTATATGATGTTGTACTCTGATGTATTTCAATTATGAAATCCTGCTTTCTTAATACGAAAATGAAATATATTGTGTGCTTAATATGATATGTCAATTAGATTAATAAAAAATGATTATTAATAATAGGCCAATTAGTCTGCTAATTACCAAATTGGCCTGCTAATTAGGTTTTTCTCTTGCAAATGGTTATTGAGAAAACACCGTGGGTGATGACCTCAGACAACACACACAGTTTCTAGGAATAAAACGTGTTGGATCAATGAACACACGACTTCCTCTTCAAAACTGTTTGCGTTATGCCACCATGCGCAAACGTTTACCACATAAAAAGTGTGTGTGATGGACAGCCTATGCCACAAAGTTTCTTCTACGCACAATGTGTGATGCAGTCAATAACGCAAACGGTAAAATTGTTAATATCGTCTGCAATGGCAAAGCTATCACAAATGATTTAATGGGGAAAATTATGTGTGATGTACATGCGAAACGAAATGTTTTCCTTGGAGTGACTATGTGGGATGAATATACGAACGGAAACATACTTCTTGGATTGACTGTGTGGGATGTACATACTAACGGAAACGTATTCCTTGAATTGACTGTGTGGAATGTACATAAAGCGGAAACGTTTAGCCGGGACTGACTGTGTGGGTTGTACTTACGACCGGAAATGATTTGGCCTGTATAATTGTATTTTTTTAGCACAACTATACGTATAACCATATTTGATCGCTCGCCCGTCGCACACGACCTCACTTTGCCGAGCGTGTGTGACCGGAGGGCCTATCCCCGATGGTTTCTGGGTCGTGTGGGAAGGACCCCCCTGTTGCAGTCACTCACTTGGCGATGGTTCAAAACGCCATCGCGGATAGGGGTTAAAAACCGTTTGTATAGCACCTCGCTGTACCAGTGCTTTATTGTTGAGTCATCACCTTCTCAAACAAGCACCAGTCCTGAGAGCACTATTGTCATCCTCATGCATTGTGTATAGTTAATGTTGTGTGCATCATGACTAGATCTCTTCTACCATGAATTAATGTTTAGTCGCTGCTTGAACTTTGGAGGTGCTCTGCATTTATGTTTTGCGGTCTCAGAAAGGGCTAGCAAGATACCATTATTGTCATATTATATCATGATCATTTTGACAAAGTGTTGGCATTTGAAATATTTTATTATTGCTCGCTAGTTGATTATGACATTGATATGAGTGAATATAATTTCTAATAGTCATTGTCTACATGGTTAGTCATGATCTTTGCTGAAAACCTAGGTATTATTTAAGCATATATATGGACACAAGAACAAAAGAGTTCGTAAAAGTTTTTCTTTGTCACTTTCAGTTCATCAACTGAATTGCTTGAGGACAAGCAACGGGTTAATCTTGGGGGAGTTGATACGCCTCCGTCGTATCTACTTTTCCTAACACTTTTGCTCTTGTTTTGGACTCTAATTTGCATGACGGGAATGAAACTAACCCGGACTGACGCTGTTTTCAACAGAACTACCATGGTGGTGTTTTTGTGCAGAAATAAAAGTTCTCAGAATTGGACGAAACTTTTTTTAAGAATTATTTTGGAATAAAAGAAAAATATTGGAATCAAGACCCACTGGAGGGGGGCCCCCGCTGCCAACTAGGCACCAAGGCGCGCTACCCCCCCTCTGGCGCGCCCTGGTGGGTTGGGGCCCATGAGGCTCCGCTGACCCTAATCTCGACCCTATAAATTCCTATTTTTTGAGAAAAATAGGGGAGGAAGTTTCATCATGTTTTATGATACGGAGCCGCCGCCACCTCCTGTTCTTCATCGGGAGGCCAGATCTGGAGCCAGTTCGAGGCTCCGGAGAGGGGGATTCACAGCCATCATCATCATCAACGATCCTCTGATTGCTTGTATCTACGTTGGTATTTCCCCAAAGAGGAGATGATGATGCAGCACAACAACGGTAAGTATTTCCCTCAATTATGAAACCAAGGTTATCAATCCAGTAGGAGGATCCACCCAAACTATGTAAACAGTACCTGCACACAAATAACAAATACTTGCAACCCAGCGTGTAAGAGGGGTTGTCAATCCCTCCTCGGTATTGAGATAGACTAATTTGTATGAGATTGGTTGAATAGATCTAACAAAAGCACAAAATAAAATAAATAAATAAAAATTGCAGCAAGGTATTTTTGGATTAATAGATCTGAAAATATTATGATAGGAAATAGACCCGGGGTCGTAGATTTCACTAGAGGCTTCTCTCAAGAAAATAGCATACAATGGGTAAACAAATTACTGTTGGGCAATTGATAGAAAAGCAAATAATTATGATGATATCCAAGGCATTGATCATGTATATAGGCATCACGTCCAAGCTTTGTAGACCGAAACGATTCTGCATACTCCACACACCGACCGCTATCCAGCATGCATCTGGTGTATTAAGTTCATGGAAAATGGAGTAATGCAATAAGAATGATGACATGATGTAGACAAGATCTATTCATGTAGGAATAGACCCCATCTTTTTATCCTTAATGGTAATGATACATGCATGTCATGTCTCTTTCTGTCACTGAGATTGAGCACCGCAAGATCGAACCCATCAGAGAGCACCTCTTCCCATGGCAAGAAAAATCAATCTAGTTGGCCAAACCAAACCAAAGTTTCGGAGAAGAAATACGAGCCTATTAAAATCATTCATAAAAGAGTTCAGAGAAGACTCAAATAATATTCATAGATAGAACTGATCATAAACTCACAATTCATTGGATCCCAACAAACACACCCGAAAAAGTCATTACATCAAATAGATCTCTAAGAACATCGAAGAGAACATTGTATTGAAGATCAAAAAGAGAGAACAAGCCATCTAGCTACTGCCTACAGACCCGTAGGTCTTTGGTAAACTACTCACGCATCATCGAAGGGGCAAGGGTGTTGATGAAGAACCCCTCTGTGATCGTTGACCCCTCCGGCAGAGTGTCGGAAAAGGCCTCTAGATTGGATCTTGTGGTTCTAGAACTTGCGGCGGAGAAAACTATTTTCTCTCGACTCCTCTAGGGTTTATAGAATATTAGAGTATTTATAGAGCTGAGAGGTGGTGGAGGGGGTGCCTATGGGCCCCACTACCTACCAAGGCATGCCAGGGGCCTCTGGCATGCCCTGCTGGCTAGTGGGCCCCACCGGGCCCCTTTGGTGCACCTCCTGGGCCTCCTGGGTGTCTTATGGGCAGAAAAAATTCTACAAAAAGTTTCACTGCAATTGGACTTCGTTTGATATGGATATTCTGCGAAGTAAAAAACAAGCAAAAAACAGCAACTGGCACTGGGCACTATGCCATAGGTTAGTCCCAAAAAATGATATAAAGTTGCTATAAAATGAATATAAAACATCCAATATTGACAATATAACAGCATGGAACAATAAAAAATTATAGATACGTTGGAGATGTTTCAGCATCCCCAAGCTTAATTCCTGCTCGTCCTCGAGTAGGTAAATGATAAAAACAGAATTTTTGATGTGGAATGCTGCCTAACATGTTCATCTCATAATCTTTTCTTTTGTAGCATGGACATTTGGACTTGTAGATGATTCAAAGCAACAGTCTATATTTGACATGAGGACATCAATACTCAAGCATATCAACAAGCAACCATGTCGTTCAAAATATCAACACTAAACAAAGCTATCCCTAGCCCATTATGCTCAATCATTGATCCATTCACGAAGCACACTCAAGTATTAACTATGCCTAATGCACAAGTATAATAATAGTGTTCCCTAGTTGGTGCATTATAAGAGAAGATCGAGACTCGATAAAAATTAAAATTGCATAAAAGTAAATAGATAGGCCCTTCGCAGAGGGAAGCAGAGATTGGTAGAGGTGCCAGAGCTCAAGGCTTAAATTGAGAGATAAAATTGTTTTGAGAGGCATGCTTTTCCTGTCAACAAAAATGACCGAGAATTCCTAATACTTTCCATGCTAGATAAATCATAGGCGGTTCCCAAACAAAAAATAAAGTTTATTCCTTTTTCCACCATTCTTTCACAATCCATGGCTAGCCGTATCCACGGGTACCTTCCATACCAACACTTTCCAAGGAATTTATTATTGAACAACATAAATAATTTTTTTTCATTTCGGGACTGGGCATCCCTATTAACTTGCCACACTCTCGTGCAATGACAAGTGAATAAGCACTCATCTTGAGAATAAAGTATCTAACATGGAAAATATTGGCCACCCCCTGCTGTTTCATGAGCGGTACGGGCACACAAAAAGGAAATTCATTTTGAAAATTAGAGTTGGCACATACAAATTTACTTGGAACGGCATGGAAATACCACATATAGGTAGGTATGGTGGACTCATTTGGCACAACTTGGTTTAAAGAGTTTGGATGCACAACTAGTATTCCTATTTAGTACAAATGGAGGCTAGCAAATAGATTGAGAAGCGACCAACCAAGAAATAAAAATGATCATAAAAGAGCATTAAACATAAATAACACCGAATAATGCACCACAAGTAGGATGTAACTTCATTGCATAACTATTGACTTTTGTGCTTGCATAGGGAATCACAAATCTTAACACCAATATTCTTACTAAAGCATAATTACTCACCAACATGACTCACATATTATTATCTTCATATCTCAAAACTATTGCAAGGAATCAAGTTTATAATATCCATTGATCTTCATGAAAGTTTTTATTATATCCCTCTTGAATATCTATCACTTTGGGACTATGTCGGTGTACTAAGTATTGGGCCATTAGTACCCCGTACTTGTGCACGGGCAGTTGTAGCCATACTCGTGGCAAGGCTTGTCGGGGAACAGTTCGAGGTTGACTCAGGCCACCAAAGAAATCCTTGAGTCAAAGATTTGAGGATTAGCAGATAAGAAGAGCTGGAATCCGAAGGCCAGCTTCCCCGGCAAGATCTTGCCGGGGTGGTGTGCGAAGCCCGGCAAGATTCAGCACCCGACAAGATTTTGTTGCTGTGCCACCGATCTGGCACAGCAACAAACCCGACATTCTGGGTCCTTCTTTGGATGCGTGGCGATGCGCCAGTGGAGGAGAGCTTAAGCGGTGCTGATGGGATGGCCCCTTTTTCCATCCCCAAGAAAGTGAGGACACCTAAACGGACACCTCACGGTGCATTAAATGCGTTCGTCCTAATCCGTCAGGGGTTAGGTATGACGACCCTGTAGCTACTTTACACCTTAATGTATGTACATTTTGCCACTGTGGTGACCCCTTTGTGATATAAAAGGAGGCCCAAGGCAACTGCTACAGGGGAGGAGGATCTTTTGGCCCATTCTGCATGCGTAGCTGCTCTTTGAACGTACTGTTCACTGCGAGCGCTCCTGGATCCTGGGCTCAAGAACACCGATAATAAAACAAGGCAGGAGTAGGGTTTTACGCTGATCAGCGGCCCGAACCTGGGTAAAATCGCCCCGCGTCGATCGTTGGTTCTGCTCTTTGCGCATACCTCTCCCCCTGCCGAATCGTAAAGGGGTCCCTTGGGATCCCATAGGTGTCGCACGCCGACATCTTTGGCACGCCAGGTAGGGGCGTTGTAGGTTGTGTGAACCTGATCCAGTGATCGGCGCCTTAGTTTCTTCATCATCTTCATCATCATGCCACCCAAGAAGAAGAGCGTTGCAACGGCGCAACCATCCACGTCCGTTTTGCCTGTGCCTTCGCATACGGGTGATGGCGTGGGTGCAGAAGGAAGAGGATTAGAACTCCCACGGCGTTCCGGTGATCCAAGCCAGGCGAGCGGCGTCGTTCGCAGTGGCAGCGGCAACCCACACACCGCTGGATCCAGAGACGGAGCTGTGTTGCCTACGGGTGGCACAACGAATTCCAGAGACCAGAGGACGCCTGCTGGAGCCCCCGCGCCGGCGCAAGCGTCACGGCCTACCCAGGTCGTGCACGACGAGCAACGTAATGGCGCTGGTGGTTCAGGGCGTCCCCATGAAAAGATTTCTGCGCATCGATCCCAAGATGCGCGGGCCCAGCATGCACACCGAGATGCCGGCGGAGGTGGCGCGCGGTCGCGTGACCATGACGGTGCTCCTTCTAACATGGCTAGGAGTCAGAGCACCTCACGTACCTGGCACCTGTCGCCGCCGCCTACACCAGCGGAAGCCTTGGCACGTGCGCAGCTGCTCCTCGATTTCCCTCCTACTCCGGAGAAGATGGAGGAGTGGCGAGCTACTATCCAGAGCCTTGTCGGCTTCACCAACAAAGATGGACCACAAGTGGCAGGGCCCTCACAGCGAAGGCTCGTCAATCCGGCGCGAGCCAATGTGGAGAAAACCGGAGGTGGTGCAACCACGGTGCACTCTCCTCCGTGACACCAGCGGCGGGCGACAACCCAGCAGGTCGATCGCCGTGATGATGGTTCCACGGCGTCGTCCGATCCACGGATGCGCCGCGACCAGTGTCAAGTTCTCCAGGAACGAGGCAAAGAGGACGCTCGAACTATCATCGAGCGGCGATGAGAAGCGCGCTATCAGTCTGATAAGTGCGCAGGGCCAGCTTTCGACGAGCCTGCGCCAGGGGACGTAGGAGACTTGCCTTACGAGGTAGGGACTCCAGCGTTTACCCATGAGCTGCGGCAAGTCCAGTGGCCCAATTCCCAAACCTTCAAGCCAGAGGTCCCGGAGAAATATGACGGCAAGACTCATCCCTCGGAGTTCCTGAGCATCTACACATTTGCGGTGCAGGCTGCCGGGAGCCGAGATGACAAGATACTTGCCAACTACTTCCCATTGGTGCTCAAACCCAACGTCAGGTCGTGGTTGATGCATCTGCCGGAGAATTCTATTTCTTCTTGGTCAGATCTGTGCCATCAGTTTGTTGGCGCCTTTGTTGGAGGGCACCAAGCTCCTGGCCAAGAGAGTGATTTGCATATCATCCCTCAGAAGGAGGGCGAATCCCTGCACAAGTTTATCCAGAGATTCAGCCGGGTGCAGTAAAATATTCCAGACGTTCACCCTGCCACTGTTGTTTGCGCGTTTCATCAGAACGTGCGTAACCGCAAAATGCGGGAAGAGTTGGCAATGAACAAAGTCAGGAGTATCGCCGAGCTTTACGCTTTGGCCGACAAATGCGCTCGAGCTGAAGAGGGAAGGAAACTCCCTGGCGAGGCTGTTGGCGTGGGGGCGAATCGGAAGATGAAGACGCTGCGGCCCCGTCGAGGAAAGGCCGGCGGCGGAACAAGAAACGCAGAGGCAAGGCCGTGCTTGCTGTCAAGGAATCCGGCAACCCCGGTGCCGCCAAGAAGGCCAAGGTTGACGACCCTGGCAAGGAACTTGCTGGGTGCCCTTCCTGTCAGGCCTTGGCGGCAGCCGACAAGTCCGAAAGCTCCGGCAAACAGTATTGCAAGATCCATCGCACCAAGGGCCACGATCTCCAAAACTGCTAGCAAGTTGAACAGCTTGCCGAGAAACAGAGGGCTGAGTATGAAAGGCGGGATAAGGAGAAGGCCCATGACGGTGCTGACGGATCCGGTAAGAAGCGCGGTGGCCGAAGGGGTCGCCGCGCAAGGCCAAGCAACAGAGGAAGAGGCCCGCTCGAGGCCGGGACAAGGAAGAAGATGATGACGAAGAAGACGATGAGTCCAGTGAGCAAGAATTCCAGAAAGCTACAAAGGCTATGTGTATCGATGGGGGCTCCTCACTGCATTCTTCCCACCGTTGACTCAAACAGTGGGTGCAAGAAGTCAATGCAACAGAGCCATCACCAGATGCATGTAAGCCCCTGAAGTGGTCCAACACACCTATCATTTTCGACGCCGAGGATCACCCTGATCGCACGACCGTGGTCGGGTGCTTGCCATTGTTGGTCTCACCAACAATCCGCAACCTCAGGGTGATGAAAATGCTAGTTGACGGTGGGGCCGGGCTGAACCTAATCTCACCAGATGTGCTCAAGACGCTTCAAATTCCTGATGAAGATCTTGAAGAAACGAGCACATTTCAAGGGGTCAATCCAGGAAGAACCCAGCCAAAGGGCAAGATTACGCTACCGGTGACATTTGGTAGCGAGCTCAACTATAGGACCGAGAAGGTAGTGTTTGATGTCGCCAAGATCCCTATGTCATACAATGGGATCCTTGGTCGGCCAGCGCTGGCTAAGTTCATGGCGGCATCACACTACGCGTATAATGTTTTGAAGATGCCTGGGCCATTGAGTGTCATTACTATCCATTCCGATAAGAAGGATGCACTCATCTGTGCCGACCAACTTACCGGGAAGCAGTTGCAGCACCTGCCGTCAAGGCATCTGCTCCTACCGCTGGAACTCCCGGGGGGAAGAAGAAGACCGGCAAGAATCTTGGCGCGAAATCTGGTAAGCGCGCCTCCTCGGAGTGCTGCGCTTCCATCGAGGATGCACCAGAGAGTTCCACCGGCAAGAACAAGAAATCCAAGGCTGCTCCACCAGAGACCAAGAAGGTGCCTGTCAGGGAGGACGGAACGGGAGGAACTTTCACCATAAGTTCCACCCTAGATGACAAATAGGAAAGCGCGCTCGTTGCCTTCCTGCGGGCGAATGTCGACGTGTTTGCATGGCAACCGTCTGACATCCCCAGTGTTCCCAGGGAGGTAATTGAGCACCACCTTGCTATCTATCCTCACGCGCGGCCCATCAAGCAGAGGGTCAGGAAGCAAGCCTTGGAGCGGCAAGAATTCATTGCCGAGGAAATCAGAAAGCTGGAGGCGGCAGGATTGGTCAGAGGAGTGCTTCATCCAACCTGGTTGGCCAATCCGGTTGTAGTGTGCAAAGCGAATGGGAAATGGAGGCTCTGTATCGATTATACAGATATCAATAAAGCCTATCCAAAAGATCCCTTTCCCTTGCCGTGCATCGACCAGATTGTGGATTCCACCACTGGTTGTGATCTCTTATCCTTCCTTGATGCCTACTCAGGGTATCATCAGATCTTCATGGCGAAAGAAGATGAAGAAAAGACCGCATTTATCACCCCATGTGGTACGTATTGTTTTATACGAATGCCTTTCGGGTTGAAAAGTGCTGGTTCTACATTTGCGAGAGCGGTCCAAATTGGTTTTGAGCCTCAACTCCATAGAAATATGGAGGCATACATGGATGACATAGTGGTCAAAACCAAGGACAAAGCGACGCTCATACAAGATTTAGAAGAAACATTTGCAAATCTGCGCAAGATCAACTTAAAGCTCAATCCTGAGAAGTGCGTGTTTGGTGTTCCTTCCGGCAAGCTCCTCGGATTCTTTGTATCTTGTTGGGGAATCGAAGCGAACCCCGACAAGATCAAAGCTATTGAGCAGATTAAAGCACCAAGACGCGTCAAGGATGTGCATCGTCTTGCCGGCTGTGTTGCTGCTCTAAGCAGGTTTATTTCCAAATCTGCTGAGCGCGCCCTGCCCTTTTTCAAAATTTTGAAAAAGGCAAGTCCAATGAAATGGACTCCGGAGGCGGAGGCTGCGCTGCAAGATTTGAAGAAATACCTTTCTTCTCCGCCGACGCTAGTCGCGCCTAAACCACAAGAGTCGTTGCTGCTGTATCTGGCAGCGACAAATCAAGTGGTTAGTGCTGCATTAGTGTCATAGAGAGAAGCTAATGAGGAAGCAACACCAGCGGTAGGACTGTCAGGTGACGCGGCAGGATCTTCCCCGGCAAGGGTTGATCCCGGCAAGACAAGATCTGTGCAGTCAGAAGAATCATTGCAGAAGAAAAAGGTGGTGCAGCGCCCAGTTTATTTTGTTAGCTCTCTTTTACAAGGAGCTAGGTCAAGATATTCTGGCGTGCAGAAGTTGCTTTTCGGCCTCCTTATGGCCTCGAGGAAGCTGCGCCATTATTTTCAAGCACATGAAATCACCGTCGTCACTCACTTTCCGTTGCAACGGATTTTGCGAAATCCAGAAGCAACCGGCAGGATTGTGGAGTGGGCGTTGGAGTTGTCGAGCTTTGGTCTCAAGTTTGAAAGCACTTCGACAATTCAGAGCAGGGCCTTGGCGGAGTTCGTTGCGGAATAGACCCCAACGCCAGACGAAGAGGTTCAAGAAACAACTCTCCCCGGCAAGGAAATCGATCAGGAATGGAGTATGGACTTTGACGGGGCTTTTTCGCTGCAAGGCACCGGTGCTGGCGTGCTGCTTGTCGCACCCACTGGAGAGCACCTTAAGTACGTAATCCAAATGCATTTTCCCCGGGAGAGTTCGACGAATAACACTACGGAGTACGAGGGCTTGCTTGTCGGTCTCAGGATCGCGGCAGACCTTGGTATCAAGAAGCTCGTCATCAGAGGCGATTCATAGCTTGTCGTCAGGCAAGTTAATAAGAGTTATCAGAGTCCATTGATGCAAGCCTACGTGGATGAAGTGAGAAAAATAGAAGAGCACTTTGATGGTCTGCAAATGGAGCACATCCCTCGTGCCGAGAACAGTATTGCTGACGACCTATCAAAGCGTGCTGCCCTCAAGTTGCCTGTGGAACCAGGAACTTTTGTGCTCCATTTGACTCAACCATCCGTGGCGCCATCAATGCAGCAAGAAAAGAGAAGAAAATTGAATTCTGGTCAGTACTTCCCGGCAGAGCTCCCGGAAGCCGCCGGCAAGGAAGTTGCCGGGATCAACGACATGCCTGCCGGGGAACAACAGGCTCCAGCAGGGGCTCAGGCCCTTGCCGTCGAGACAAACGTTCCCCCGGCAGAGGAGATGCCTTTAGTCCTAGCTGTCGAGCCCCAGGCTCCAGCATGGGCACATCACATTGTCCATTTCCTTCAAACAGGGGAACTCTCGGAGGAACAAGAAGAAGCGGAAAGAGTAGCCCGTCGGTCTGTTATGTACAAATTCGTTGATGACGTCCTGTACAGAAAGAGACCGAACGGTGTGAAATCGAAGTGCATTCCTCGGGAGGATGGACTAGAGCTGTTGGCAGAAATACATGGAGGCATATGTGGCTCTCATATAGGATCAAGAGCACTTGTCGGGAAAGCATTCCGGCAAGGTTTCTTTTGGCCCACCACTCTCCAAGATGCAACTGCACTAGTAACTAAGTGTGAAGCGTGCCAGTTTCATTCGAAGAAATTGCATCAACCAGCTCAAGCTCTTCAGACAATCCCTCTCTCCTGGCCATTTTCGGTCTGGGGGCTCGACATACTGGGCCCTTTCCCCCGTGCTACCGGGGGCTTTGAGTACTTGTACGTTGCTATCGACAAGTTCACAAAGTGGCCGGAGGTGGAAGCAGTGAGGAAGGTGACATCACAATCAGCCATCAAGTTCTTTAAAGGGATAGTTTTGCCGTTTCGGTGTGCCCAACGGGATCATCACCGACAATGCCACACAATTCACAAGTCGCACCTTCATGCAGTACGTCCAAGACCTTGGCGGCAAAATTTGTTTTGCCTCTGTTGCTCACCCGAGAAGCAACGGCCAAGCGGAGAGGGCCAATGCTGAAGTGCTGCGCGGTCTTAGGACCAGAACCTTTGACAGGCTGAAAAAGTGTGGAAGACGCTGGATTGATGAGTTGCCGACGGTTCTTTGGTCAATCAGAACAACACCAAATCGAGCCACCGGCCAGACACCCTTCGCTCTGGTCTACGGAGCGGAAGCAGTTCTCCCCACGGAACTCACATACGGATCACCTCGAGTGCTCGCTTATGATGAGCTTGAGCAAGAGCAGCTGCGGCAAGATGACGCTGTGCTCCTTGAGGAGAATCGTCTTCAGGCTGCTGTGCGAGCTACATGCTACCAACAAGCTTTGTGCCGCTACCATAGCCGCAAAGTTCATATCCGAAGCCTTGAGGAAGGCGACCTTGTTCTTCGACGGATTTAGTCCGCCAAGAATTCAAACAAGTTGACGCCGAAGTGGGAAGGCCCTTATCGGGTAGTACGAGTCACCAGGCCCGGCGCTGTCCGCCTGGAGACCGAAGATGGCGTTCCAGTGAGTAATTCCTGGAATATCGAACATCTTCGCAAGTTCTACCCATAAGGCGCGGTTACCGGGGGCCACCGGCAACCACCCTTTTGTACAAGTCTTGGCGGCAAGGCATATAATCCTTTGTATAAAGCCAGGCGCAGATCCTGAGCACAGATGAATAAGTTTACGTGTTGTGCATTTCCTTATTGATTTCCATGTTCATATATATATGCATGTGTGTCTAAGATGTTGTATGACACCTACTCCCGGTAAGTTCTAACGAACCGCCAAGGTTTCATATCTTTATTTTCTCTTCTTTCTTTTTCTTAAAAGACAGAAGGATTCCTCGCATGCACATTTGCCAGGGGGGAAGGGAGATATGAGTACCAGTTGGCGACGTTCAGAATCGACGCTTGCCGGAGGAAGGACAGCGACAGAAAGCTAAGTTCTAAAACTTAGAACAAGTTTCCTTTATTGCAAAGTTATTTCCTTGGACGATTTCGACTTTTGTATGGAAAATCTGCACGCGAAGGAACCCTTGTTGTAATCGGTTGCGCCCTTATTTTGTTTCGAGTCCACTCAACAATTTAAGTGGCTGCACTGAGAACGCCAAGGAGTCTTGCCGGCCGCTGCGCCTCCAGCAGGCTGCTGAAGTCCCGCACCCAGCGCTCGCGGCAGGTTGCACGCCGGCAAGTTTTTCAGTAAGCGTAGGGTGAACTCCATACATAAAGGAATCAGGCAAGGGAGATGGCATGCATGTATCCAAACATAAGCAAGTTATATTACATTAATAAGTTACCGCAGTTCTAACTTAAGACTTACTTGTCTTTGGCATGGAATGACGACGGCAAGAAGAGGTGGAGCAGTTAATCTTTGCGCTGGCCTTCGATCCTTTTGATTGAATCCACCTTCTCAAGGATAGGCTGACGAGCTCTTCAAGCGCCTCGAGATTTGCGTCCTTTGGCAGGTGGCCAAGCACGTTGGAGAGGTCGATGCCAGGATTGTTATGCACCACCTTGATAAGTACCTTGCGGAGGACGGCCCGGCAAAGCCGGCGGGACTCGTTGGCCATTTGGGTCGCCCGGTTAGACTGAAGCAACTTCAGGGCATCGATGATGCTTTCGAAGAACATCGTCAACCTGGCACTCGAAGATATCCTTTCCTCGGGAGAATACCTAAAGTTTGACAGGCCCATGGTTGACAGTTCTGCCGTAAGCTTCTCCGCAGCGTCGATGAGATGTCCAGTCCAGATTTTCACCCCCTTTTCGTAATCAACTTGGGCGGCGGTAGCACTCTTGAGCAGGTTCCTCTCTTCCTGGAGATCCTTGAGCAGGACCTTCTCGCGGGCCCTACCGGCCTCGAGAGACTTCTGCAACGTGGTCAGCTTCAATTCCAGAACTGCAATAGCATCATTTGCTGAGGAGAGCTGCTTGGTCTTGTTAGACATGGCAACTTGCATCTCCGCCAGGGTGTGGAGGGTTTTTTCCCTATCACCTTTGAGGGTCGAGAGCTCCTTGCCGTGTTCTTCGAGATCCACTTCCAGTTTCTTTACTTTGTCGCTCAGTTCATTCTTGGTGGCCTCTGCAGCCTCGGCAGCATCGACGGCCTCCTTGAGCTTGCCGGCGTGATCTACAGTTAGAGCTTCGAGCGCCTCTTTGTGTTTCTGCTCCAGCTCCTGGGTCTGCCGCGCGACAAGCTTCTCGATATCTTCATCTTTGCTGCGAAGCTTGGCGGCGAGCGCCTGCTCACGTGCGGTGAGATCTTCCTCGTGAGCATCAAGCGCAATGCGACGCCCCGTCAGGAGAGCATCTTCAGCAGCAATTCTTTGTGTAGCTTCCTCTTGCGCCTTCTCCATGTCAGATTGTTTCAGGAGGATTTCTGTCCACTGTTGGCTCACTTGTTCCCGGCTGGCAGTCAACTCCTGGAGGGCCTCGGCGTACCAGGCTTGCATTTGTTCGACGCGCCTCTGAAAATCTGCTTCGGCCGCCTCGACAACTGCCATTCTGGAATCCGCTTTCTCTTTCAGGGCGCGGTGAAGAGCCTCGAGCTTGCGGAAATTTTCGCCCATGGCCTGAAGGAGCTGATCCTCTTCAGATTTGCCGCTGCTAGCGCTTGGATCATCGACAACCTCGAGCCCGGCAGCAGCGATGATTTCTTCATCAAAGACTTCCCCTTCGGTCGGTGCCCCAATGCTTGCCGTCCCCGGCAAGTTGACAAATAGGTTCTCACCAACTTTGAGATATTTGCTGGATGAGGGGACTTCAGATGTTGACGGTTGATCCTCAACAACCACCTCATCAGTAGCAGGGGGCTCCGTGGCCGGCGTAGCGCCTGGCGCTCCTGCGGCAGGAATGCCGTCAGTACGGTCACCAGCCTCCCTGCCGCCCTCTTCAGTAGACTCTTTGGCGGGTTCCTCCTGTGCAGTCTTGGCGGCCTCCTCGACAGAAGCACCGCTGGCTTCTACGGTGGCATCCGTGGCGGCCTCGCTGGCAGTGATCTTGTCGGCTTCGGCGGCAACATCCCTGGCGGTCTCCTCGATGAAAGCGTCGATGTCCATGTCTTCCATCTCAGGGAATTCTAAAGGACAAGGGGGAGAAACAGAATGAGATCAAGATCGAAGTTCAAGAAGACAAAAGAAAGAGAGATAAAGGAAAGAATAGCAAACACGCTGAGGCAATTGGTTACCTTCATCGGGCTGTTGAGAGGTGGCCTCGCCCCTCCCGGCAACCTCGGTTGCCGGGGGTAAGATGCCAGCATCCATGGTTGTTGGCTCCTCCTCAACCAGGACAAGCTCGTCGGTCTGATCACTTGCCGGGGACGCGCTTGTGGGCGATGTGGTTGACAGAGGTGGCGCGACAAGGATATCTCCTGATAACTCCCTTTGTTGTCGTCCTTCTCCTGCAAGCCCAAAGATATCAGCGGCAAGGATAGGAACCTCAGCATTCCCCAACCGAAAAGAATAATGAACTTACGCTGGGGGCTGCGTCGAGGACTGAGATCCGGGCTGATAGTAGTAGTTTCCGGCACGCTCACGAAACCTGCCGGAGGCTCATCGCCTGTAGAAGTCTTTGTCCTCTTCGCCATCCTCTCCATCAAGGTTTCTGCATCACTGCGGAGACAATACAAGCAAGCCAATAAGATTGATTCAGGATTGGGAGATAAAGGCGGTGGCAAGGTACTCACTCTTCCTCTTCTCGCTCCGGACTGAAGCCGGAGATGTCGAAATCGACCTTCATTGCAGTGTCTGTGTGGGAAGGCGGAGGAGGGGTCCTAGATCGCTTGGCTGTAGTGGGTGCTGGGGGTTGGCGTGTTTCCGTCACCTCAGCTTCCGCCGCGGTAGTGCGAGACACCCCTGCCGCCTCAGCAGTTGCCGCTGATGTGGGTCTCGCACGCCGCGCAGGTTGCTGTCGGACTCCTTGCCGCAGCGCAGTCTTGCCGGTCACTTTCTTGCCGGGAGCCTCGTTGCTCGAGGAAGGTTGGTTTGCCGGGATGCCAGATGCGGCCTTTCCAAGAACACGCTTTGTCTTCTTCGGGGCTGGGAGCTCTTCTTGCGGTTCTTCTTCAGCCGTGTCTTCATCGGACGAACTCTCAGCGGCTGCGCTGCTCTGTTCCCCGGCAGCTTTGCCCTTCCCAGCAGGTTTTCCTTCCACCACTACCTCTGCGTCGCTAGTTTCCCATTCTGTGAAGCCGACGCTGCTAGCCTCCGCGGCAAGATTTGCCTCCTCCGCCCTAGTGGCGATGTATGCCACCTCTTCATCGGTGGTGTCTCAGATGAAGTCTGCTTCTTCCCGGACGGCCCTCTCCGTCAAGTTATCAAAAAACTTTTGTGCCTCTTCCTCGGATGGCTCAACCCATGTCGCGTCGAGGCTATGGGCATTGAACAGTGGCATGGTAGCGATAATTGACCCCAGGGCAGAGTTATTGCACAGAGGGACAATCCTTGCCGGCAACCGATGCTTGTTGTCGCGCTGGAACAACTTTTGACGGAGAGCGCCAAGTTGCATAGTAGTCAAATTGTTGTTCAACCCGGGGCGCAGTCTCATGATGCCTGCTACGTTTTGGTATTCCCAAGCTGGTCTTCCTTTATTCTGCAAGGGGGCAATACGGCGGCGGAGAAAATCGAAGCCAATCACCTCCATTGTCAGCCAGGCAGCTTTCAGGCGAAGAATCCTGGAGGTGGCGATTGTGAGTTTTTCATCTTCAGCAGCAAATTGCTCCAGCCACTGCCGCGGACCGCTTTCTGCTATCGAGGCAGACAGAACAGATGGGGATCTGTTTCCTTGATCCAGCACCACTCAGCCCGCCATTCATCCCACTTCTCGCGGTAAACCCCTTCTGGGTATATTTCCTTATTCCAAGCCCTTGGAATCCAGGCGATATTACCAGAGAGGGCCTCCCCTTTTTGGATACGAGGGAAAAAGTAGTGGCGGAAAAGGGCAGTATTGGGAACCACTCCGGCAAAGTTTTCACAAAGGTGAGCAAAGATGGACATGCACAATACCGCATTCGGCGTGAAATCGAGAAGATGGAAGCCGTATGTGTACATAATATCGTTGAAGAAGTCAGAAAATGGAGGACAGAGCCCGCAATAGAAGTATGCGATGAAAAAGGGATATCTGTCTGACCCACTCTTGGAGCAAGAACCTGGAATCACGCGAGTGGCGGGGTGAGCCTACGTCTCCCTTTCCCACATGCACTGGTACCGCCTCTTCAAAGCTTCCGCATCAAGCGACGGGGCGAAGACGACATATTTCTTCTGCATCTTCACCAGCTCGCTCTCCGGGACATCGGCTTTCGTCTCCTTGCCCTTGCCTTTGCTGGTCTTGGGCGGCATGGCGACTGCAAGGGTAGAAGCCAGGGATGAAGCGGGCGTGGAGGCGACGAGCGGATGAGGGAAAGCTTTGCTCTGAGCTCAAGAGGAGGAAAGCAATGGCGACGACCAGATTGAGAAGAAGAGGGGGGTATATAGGTTGTGCCTCTACGGATTCTCCTTTTTATGGGGAAGGAGCGGGACCGCCTCTTTGACTCCCCAATGTGAATGCGCCTCTGCAGGCGTGTTGCAGTTGTAGCTTTTGATGCACGCTTCCCACGTCGCGCATTCGGCGCGCGTAGTGGGGGGCACAGTAAATGGGATATTTACGAGCAGTTAATCCCCTGCCATGTGTGCCCGTGCACTGTTTGGGCCTAGCCCAACAATGCCTCGCATTCGTGTGTGGCCTAGGCCCGGGGGCTCCTGTCGGTGTACTAAGTATTGGGCCATTAGTACCCCGTACTTGTGCACGGGCAGTTGTAGCCATACTCGCGGCAAGGCTTGTCGGGGAACAGTTCGAGGTTGACTCAGGCCACCAAAGAAATCCTCGAGTCAAAGATCTGAGGATCAGCAGATAAGAAGAGCTGGAATTCGAAGGCCAGCTTCCCCGGCAAGATCTTGCCGGTGTGGCCTGCGAAGCTCGGCAAGATTCGGCGCCCAGCAAGGCTCGGCGCCCGGCAAGATTCAGCACCCGACAAGATTTTGTTGCTGTGCCACCGCTCTGGCATAGCAACAAACCCGACATTCTGGGTCCTTCTTTGGATGCGTGGCGACGCGCCAGTGGAGGAGAGCTTAAGCGGTGCTGATGGGATGGCCCCTTTTTCCATCCCCAAGAAAGTGAGGACACCTAAACGGACACCTCACGGTGCATTAAATGCGTTCATCCTAATCCGTCAGGGGTTAGGTATGACGACCCTGTAGCTACTTTACACCTCAATGTATGTACATTTTGCCACTGTGGTGACCCCTTTGTGATATAAAAGGAGGCCCAAGGCAACTGCTACAGGGGAGGAGGATCTTTTGGCCCATTCTGCATGCGTAGCTGCTCTTTGAACGTACTGTTCACTGCGAGCGCTCCTGGAGCCTGGGCTCAAGAACACCGATAATAAAACAAGGCAGGAGTAGGGTTTTACGCTGATCAGCGGCCCGAACCTGGGTAAAATCGCCCCGCGTCAATCGTTGGTTCTGCTCTTTGCACATACCTCTCCCCCTGCCGAATCGCAAAGGGGTCCCTTGGGATCCCATAGGTGTCGCACGCCGACAGACTAATTTCATATATTACCATTGCTACTAACAAGGCTCTCAAATAAATTTAAGTGAAGCATGAGAGCACATATTTCTTCAAAACAATTTTCATCTCTCAAAATAATAGATGTGAAGAAATGGGAGGATATTTCTTTAAATTTTTACTAACTCTCAAAATAATCTAAGTGAAGCATGATAGCATATTTCTTCAAAATTAAAGCACTAGAGCAATTCCATAGCTCAAAAAATTTAAGTGAAGCACATAGAGCAATTCTAATAAATCATAGCATAATAGCTCTCTTAAATAGGTGTGTCCAGTAAGGATGATTGTGGAAAACTAAAAAACAAAACAAGCAAAGACTCATATAATGCAATATGCTCCAAGCAAAACTCATGATATGTGATGAATAAAAATATAAGTCCAAGTAAAATTACCGATGGTCGTTAGAAGAAAGAGGGGATGCCTTCTGGGGCATCCCCAAGCTTAGTTGCTTGGTACTCCTTGAATAGTACCTTGGGGTTCCATGGTAATCCCCAAGCTTAGGATCTTTTCACTCCTTATTCCTTCATCCATCGTGATCTCACCCAAAACTTGAAAACTTCAATCACACAAAACTTAACAAAAACCTTCGTGAGATCCTTTAGTATAAGAAAACCAATCTTTGCTTTAAGTACTGTTGCAAACCCATTCATGTTTTGTTATTTCATTATACCTACTGTATTCTAACTTTACCATGGCTACCCCCCCCGGTATAGTCCATAGATTCATCAAAATAAGCACACAATGCAACGAAAACAGAATCTGTCCAAAAGAGAACAGTCTATAAAGACTCGAATTTTACTCATACTTCTGTAAATCCAAACCTTCTGAAACATTAGGACCACAGAGTCAATTCATATATCAATCTTGTGTAAAAAATTCAGAGTTTTTTGTTGCTCCAGTAATTTTTAACAATTCTGTTACTGGATGTAAAAGTTTCTGTTTTTCAACAAGATCAAATCAACTATCACCCAAGCCATCCTAAAGGCATTACTTGGCACAGACACTAATTAAAACATTATAAACACAATCATAATAGAGGCATAATTGTGTGAACACACAAAAACAGGAAAAAGGAAAAATATATTTTATTCATTGGGTAGCCTCCCAACAAGCGTTATCGTTTTATGCCCCTAGCTAGGCATAATGCATAGGTTCAAGTATTGTCATCTTTAGTTTTTGATCCATAGGTTGCCCTCATGATTGATTCATACGGTGGCTTAATTTTAGTTCTAGGGAAGTGTTCCATACCCTTCTTTAGAGGAAACTGAAATTTAATATTCCCTTCTTTCATATCAATCACGACACCTATAGTTCATAAAAACGGTCTACCAAGTATTATGGGACAAGACGGATTGCAATTAATATCAAGCACAATAAAGTCTATGGGAACATAATTCAAAGTTTCAAGAATAAGAACATCATTGATTCTTCCCAAAGGCTTTTTAATAGTAGAATCTGTCAAGTGCAAATTAAGAGAACATTCTTCAATATTGGTAAAACCAAGCACATCACGAAGAGATTTCAGAATTGTGGAAACACTAGTACCTAAATCACATAAAGCATTGCACTCATAATTTTTGATCTTGAATTTAATGGTCGGTTACCATTCAGCATATAATTTTCTAGGAATTGAAACCTCTAACTCTAACTTTTCTTCTAAGACTTTTAGCATGGCATCCATAATATGTTTAGTAAAAGCTTTATTTTGTTCATAAACATTGGGTGAATTTACCATGGATTGCAAAAAGGAAAAACACTCAATCAAAGAACAAATATCATAATTAAAGTCTTTGTAATCCAAAAGAGTGGGCACATCACTAGCTAAAGTTTTGACCTCTCCAACCCCACTTTTATCAAATTTTTCAACAAGATTTTCACCCTCCGAATTATGAGGACGCCTTGTAGCTAAAGTTGACTCTTCAGTCCTCTTATCATCAATTTTAATATTACTAAACAAGGAATCAATAGAAGAAACACTGATCATCTTAACATCTTCATCATTATTATGAAAGCAATCTGTCGAAAACGCTCTTTCTAAAAATTCTCTTTTAGCTCTAAGCATAGCGGTTCTTTTCTTACTTTCATCCATATAAACATATAAAGCTTTAATTGATTCATTAACATCAACCTTAGGTGGAAATTTTTTAATCTTGAGATTTTATACATCATGAGTAATTCTATCAATGCTTTTAGACATATTATCAATCTTATACAATTTTTCTTCTATCGTAGTATTGAAAACTTTTTGCGCATTGATAAATTCTTTAATATTACTCTCAAGATCAGAGGGTATCCTATTATTATTGTAAGAAGAATTACCATAGGAATTGCCATAATTATTAGAGAAATTTCCAGGGAAAGGCCTAGGATTAAAATTACCTCTATAAGCATTGTTATTAAAATTGTTTCGCGAGACAAATATCACAACTACGGGATCACTATTTTGCTCAATCAAAGTAGACAAAGGCACATCATTAAGATCAATAGGGGCATTTTTACTAGCAACCAACTTCATAAGAGCATCAACTTTTTCACTCAAAGTACTAATTTCTTCAACCAAATTAACTTTTTTACTAGTAGGTGCTCTTTTGGTATGCCATTGTAAATAATTTGCCATAATATTATCAAGCAATTTAGTGGCTTCACCCAAAGTAATTTCCATAAAAGTACCACCCGCGGCGGAATCCAAAAGATTTGTAGAAACAAAATTCAATCCCACATAATTTTTTTGTATAATCATCCATAGATTTAAACCATGAGTAGGACAATTTCTTAACATTAATGTCATTCTTTCCCAAGATTGTGCAACATGTTCATGCTCAAGTTGCTAGAAATTCATGATTTTATTTATAAGGGAAATAATTTTCGCGGGCCGAAAATACTTAGTAATAAAAGCATCTTTGCACTTATCCCAAGAATCAATACTATTGCGAGGCAAACATGAAAACAAAAATTTTGCACGATCACGCAAAGAGAAAGGAAATAATTTCAACTTCACAATATCAGTGTCCACATATTTTTTATTTTGCATATCACACAATTCTACGAAAGTGTTTAGATGGGAAGCGGCATCCTCATTAGGACTACCGGAAAATTGCTCTTTCATAACAAGATTGAACAAAGCGGCATTAATATCATAAGACTCCGCACTAGCGGCGGGAGGAGCAATCGGGGTACTAATAAAATCATTATTATTAGTATTTAAAAAATCACACAATTTGGTATTTTCTTGAGACATCGTGACTACGCAAACAAGATCACACGCAAACAAAAGATCGAACGAGAAAAAGGCAAATGAAAAGAAGGCAAATATTTTTGTGCTTTTCGCAAAAATGTTTTAAACTGGGGGAGATGAAAACGAGAGACAAATGGAAAATAAATTAAATTGCAAGGAGATGAGATTTGAGATTGGGTACTTGATAGATCTGGACATGATCCTCCCCGACAACGGCGCCAGAAATTCTTTCTGATTGCTTGTATCTGCATTGGTATTTCCCCGAAGAGGAGAGGATGATGCAGCACATCAACGGTAAGTATTTCCCTCAGTTATAAAACCAAGGTTATCAATCCAGTAGGAGGATACACCCAAACTACGTAAATAGTACCTGCACACAAATAACAAATACTTGCAACCCAATGCGTAAGAGGGGTTGTCAATCCCTCCTCGGTATCGAGATAGATTAAATTGTATGAGATTGGCTGAATAGATCTAAAAAAGAAAAAAAGAAAATAAATAAAGAAAAAGTGCAGCAAGGTATTTTTGGATTTTTGGATTAATAGAACTGAAAGTAATAAGATAGGAAATAGACCTGGGGGTCGTAGATTTCACTAGAGGCTTCTCTCAAGAAAATAGCATACGGTGGGTAAACAAATTACTGTTGGGCAACTGATAGAAAAGCAAATAATTATGACGATATCCAAGGCAATAATCATGTATATAGGCATCACGTCCAAGATTAGTAGACCGAAACGATTCTACATCTACTACTATTACTCCACACATCGACCGCTATCTAGCATGCATCTAGTGTATTAAGTTCATGGAAAAATGGAGTAATGCAATAAGAACGATGACATGATGTAGACAAGATCTATTCATGTAGGAATAGACCCCATCTTTTTATCCTTAATGGTAACGATACGTGCATGTCATGTCTCTTTCTGTCACTGAGATTGAGCACCGCAAGATCGAACCCATCACAAAGCACCTCTTCCCATGGCAAGAAAAATCAATCTAGTTGGCGAAACCAAACCAAAGTTTTGGAGAAGAAATATGAGGCTATAACAATCATGCATAAAAGAGTTCAGAGAAGACTCAAATAATATTCATAGATAGAACAAATCATAAACTCACAATTCATTGGATCCCAACAAACAGACCGCAAAATGTCATTACATCAAATAGATCTCCAAGAACATCGAGGAGAACATTGTATTGAAGATCAAAAAGAGAGAAGAAGCCATCTAGCTACTGCCTACGGACCCATAGGTCTGTGGTAAACTACTCATGCATCATCGGAGGGGCAAGGGTGTTTATGAAGAACCCCTCTGTGATCATTGACCCCTTCAGCAGAGTGCCGGAAAAGGCCTCTAGATTGGATCTCGTGGTTCTGGAATTTGCGGCGAAGGAAACTATTTTCTCTCGACTCCTCTAGGGTTTCTGTAATATTAGAGTATTTATAGAGCCGAGAGGCGGTGGAGGGGGTACCTGTGGGCCCCACTACCCACCATGGCACGCTAGGGGCCTTTGGCGCGCCTTGATGCCTAGTGGGCCCCACAGGGCCCCTTTGGTGCACCTCTTGGGCCTCCTGGGCAGAAAAAATTCTTCAAAAAGTTTTGCTGCAATTGGACTTCGTTTGATAAGGATTTTCTCCGAAGTAAAAAAAAGCAAAAAATAGCAACTGGAACTAGGCACTATGTCAATAGGTTAGTCCCAAAAAATGATATAAAGTTGCTATAAAATGAATATAAAACATCCAAGATTGATAATATAACAGCATGAAACAATCAAAAATTACAGATACATCAGAGACTTATCATCCTCCATCACCAATTTCATGATGCTCACCGCCGGGAGTGAGTAATTCCTTCGTAGGCTTGCTGGACGGTGATGGGTTGGATGAGATTCATCATGTAATCGAGTTAGTTTTGTTATGGCTTGATCCCTAGTATCCACTATGTTCTGAGATTGATGTTGCTATGACTTTGCTATGCTTAATGCTTGTCACTAGTGCCCGAGTGCCATGATTTCAGATCTGAACCATTTATGTTTTCACCAATATATTTGTGTTCTTGATCCTACCATGCAAGTTATATGAACCTATTACGTGTTATGATCCGCATACCCCAAGGTGACAATAATTGGGATTCTTTTCAGTGATTTCTGTAATTTGAGGAGTTCATGTATTCACTATGGGTTAATGCTTTGTTCTGGTTCTCTATTAAAAGGAGGCCTTAATATCCCTTAGTTTTCATATGGACCCCGCTGCCACGGGAGGGTAGGACAAAAGATGTCATGCAGGTTCTTTTCCATAAGCACGTATGACTATATACGGAATACATGCCTACGTTATATTGATGAATTGGAGCTAGTTCTGTGTCGCCCTAGGCTAAGACTGTTACATGATGAATATTATCCAACGTTATCACCGATCCAATGTCTACGAGCTTTTCACATATTGTTCTTGCTAAGTTACTATTGCTTTTGCTACTGTCACAACTGCTACAAAATTATTGCTATTGCTGTTACCGTTACTATTGTTGTTACTACTGCTGCTATCACTATCAAACTATCATACTACTGTGTTACTGATCATGCTGCTGCAGATATTTAGTCTCCAGGTGTGGTTGAATTGACAACTCAACTGCTAATACTTACAAATTATCTTTGGCTCCCCTTGTGTCGAATCAATAAATTTGGGTTGAATACTCTACCCTCGAAAACTGTTGCGATCCCCTATACTTGTGGGTTATCAAGACATGGCAGAGCATCTCAGTGGAGAAAGCCGAAAACTAACTGTCTGGGTAAGCGTAAACTGGTCAGCCGTCCGATGACCGCATCAAGCGATGTGTCGTTAGCGATCACCCGTGTTAAACGAAGGGCTTCTTTTTAGCATTAGCCTAAGTGGTCAGTGGCATAAACCCCGGCTAAATAGCTGACCACTCCACACACCGGGGGCTCATCATCGGCCCCTACAGTCAAGCTCCTATGACTAAGTGAAAGTTATAAAGCCGTTATTGTCTCATTGCCTAGTTCCTATGTGCACGGACCTCCTTCGGGAACCGAGACGTCGGCTAAGGGTCATGATTGCCTAAAGGAACACCTCTGTATACTGTACAGAGGGGTCGAAGCCGACAAATGGCCACTTTTTGTTTTACATAGTCAAACAGGAGTCAAAATAACAAAAACAAAATAACTCAGTCACATGATGGAATATAAAGCCGCATTCATTAAAACAAAAGGAAGTTTTGTACATCCAACCACACTTCAGCATTCCAAAGTACCACTAAAAAATAAAAGGTGTCCTTTAGACACTGGGCCTCGGTAATCCGGGACCCTTTTGCCACCTCGGCAAGGAACTGCTCCGCTGTCCGATCCTTCCCTTCGGGGGGTCCCGCGGCCATGTCCGCTGCTTCAACGTGTCGAAAATGCATCTTCACATAGGAGTATGCTTGCTGAGCCCCTTCCAGGTATGGGGACCACTTCCAGCGAGCCACTTGTGGGACGACTTCTTGAAGCCGAGCTAGGAGCCCGAAGAAGCTGGTCGGCAGCACCTCTGAAGGCCATAGATTGATGTAGAGGTAATGGAGTGCTGGCCTTGCCATACAGAGAAGCTCCACCAGCTGCCTCATCCGATGAATTAGCAGCTCGGGACATGGCGATGCCTAGAATTGTTGCCAGAATGCCTTCTCCACCTCGTGGCCCTCCAGTTTGCTGAACTGGCGGCTGGCGTCCAACGCGCTCTTTGGGAGATCCGCAAAGACCTCTGCGGAGCGCCACAGCTGGGTGAGCTTGACGAACCCCTTGCTGCCAAGCACACACAGAAGTAAATATGGCTTACCCGCGGCAATCTACAACTTGCTGGAGCACTTCACGGTTGGCCTAGGCCTGGGTCTAGAGCTTGGCGTGCACCAGGCAGAGCTTCTTGAGCTCTTCGCTCACCTTCTGCTCTTTGACCTGAAGGGCATCGTGTGCCTCGTACACGCCCTTCAGGGCCTCCTCAACCTCTAGGACTCGTGCCTGGTCCTTGTCCCTAGGCACCTTTTCAGCGGCTAGGTCCTTCTTAGCCTTGGCAGCCACAACCTTCTGCTGCTGGGCCTCTTGCCGAGCTTTCGCCAGCTCAGCCTTGAGCCCCTCAATCTCAGCCATAGAAGCTGTCATTGAAACAGTTCAGCGTTATCTTACAACTCAAATGAGCTATCCTTCCTCAAAGTAAATTTGACAACATCTCATACTTGTAGCTTACTTTGAGACTACTCGATCTTCTTGTTCATTAAATCGAGGTCCTCTTACGACCTCTTGAGCTTCCGGTTCATCTTTGCAATCTCCTCGGAGGCGGAGCTCGCAGCCGGGGTCGAAACCAGCAAACAAACAATTCTTACTTAGCCCCCATTCCCAATATAAATACACCGAACATACATTTTTTATGCCCGCCAGAGTGTTGGGGGCTACTTATTTATCACCTTATACTGCTCTGCTTCGACCCGAAAGACAGTTTCTCAAAACTAGCATTTTGCTCGGGGCCTACTCGCAGGCTACGCTATCTAAGTGATACAGATAAAAATGTCTTCGAGCAAAAGCACGGATCTACAAATATTTTTAAGCATGGAGGTTACTCTTAATACGAAAATGGGGAAATACCTTGAAGCTCGTGACGAGGCCCTTGAAGACCTCACGCATTCCGGCCTCTGCAGACCAGAAGCCCTATAGCACCACACTGATCAGCATGTGGTGCTCTTCCTTGATAGAGGAGCCCGTCAGGGCTACCTCCATCTCTTCGGCCCATCCCAGGGTAGCCCGCTCTGGGGCGGGAGGCGGGGGTGGTAAGACCTCGGAACCTAACAACCAAGTGTTGGGAACGAAGGCCTCCGGTTGTGGTGTTGGCGGCAGAGTCGGCTTTGGCTGGGTCGATGACTGGCCTAGCCCTTCCTTGATGACCTCAGGGATCTCGTCCCCTTGGCCTTGCTTGGCCGATGATTCAACCTCGGCCATAACGACCGATATCTCGCCTCCCGTAGTGTTGACTAGGGGGCGGATTGGATGCTGCTTCCCCCAGCCCCTCGAGAGCTAGAGGGGGAGTGGCAGGATCGGGCGTCCCACTGGTGGGCAGTAGGCCACTTGACGTGTCGCCGCTGAGGCGCACCTTCGGTGAACTGAAGAAAAATTACTCATATGACTTGTATCTTGATGAAAAAACTTGTTGAAAACTAGACATAGTGACGATAACATACCTCTGGGGTGCAGGCTTCTCCCTCCCCATCTCGAGATCGTCATCTGACTCATCAGAGAAGTTGATCTTCTCTGATGGAACTGGCCTGCCGACGGGCTCGGCAGAGGCCTTGCGCGACCTCTTTAGGCCCTTTGGCCGTACTTCGGCCACGGCGTCCTCGGACGCCGCCCTCTTCCCCTTGAGGGAAGGGATCTCTTCCTTTGTATCCTCTTTCACGTTGTCCTCATAAGTGGAGGAGCCGTGGGTCTCCCCAGATCGGGTGACCGAGGTCTCCCGTGTTCAAAGACCTGCCTTGCCCTTCTAGAGCTTTAACCCCTTAGGGATCACCACCTGCGGCTCCTCGACTAGGAGGGTCATGAGAAGGGGGTCCTCACCCCCTTAGGCAGTGAGCTGGGAACAACATCCGTTGTGCCTTGGAGATCCACATCTGCAAAAATAAGACCAATTGATTAGTCGAAGTTTGTAAAGCTCGAAGAAACACAGAGTATAGATATGTGCATCAAAAGATTACCTCTGGGGCATCGTATCTGGCCTCAAAGCCGACATAGCGTCCTTCCGAAGGAAATTCGTCCTCAGATGACTTGAACAGGCGCGTCGACAAGCTGGCCAAGGTGAAGCGGAAGAAGTTGAGGAATGGCCCTGCATCCTCAGACTTGTGCTCCCACATCGGGGTGGCCTGAAGTTGGAATGGGAGGATGCAGCAGTGGATTATGACGTTTACCACGTCTGCCAGCTGGAGGTTTTTCTGATCAGACCACCATAGGATGTTCTTAATCAGTGCCTCCACCTCCCTTGGGTTCCTCTAGGCAATGCCCTTCTTCTTCCAGGACACGAGCTCCCTCAAAGGCTCGAACGAGAACATCGGGACCTCGGCCTGGCTAGCGGCAAGCGGCTAAGTGATGTAAAACCACTCGCACTGCCACTCTATGACGGTCTCTATGAAGGTGCCTTTAAACCAGTCGACCTTATGATTCTTACTAATCATGGCACCCCCACACTCCGCGAGCTCGGAGCCGCTGGACTTTGGCTTGACACCGAAGATCTTCAGCCATAGGTCAAAGTGTGGCTCGACGCAGAGGAAGGCCTCACATACCATAATGAAGGAGGCGAGGTGGTGGATAGAATTTGGGGCCATATGATGGAAATCTAGCATGTAATAGAACATGACCCCACGCACGAAGGGGTGCAGCGGGAATCCCAGACCTCTGATGAGGTGGGGGACAAAAACCACCCTCTCCCTGGATTGGGAGCAGGTACCCGTTGGTTTGGGTCCGGCGCACGGGTGTTGACCTCTATGGAGATGTACCCCGTGTTGCGCAGCTCCAGGATGGTGCCCTCCATGACAGAGGAACCAGCCCAGTGCCCCATGAGGGTGGCATCGGCCATTGCTGGGAAAGGAAGCTAGGATGCACTACGAAGGAGGAGGGCAAGATTGGATATGGGCGTTGGAGCTCGAGAGGCAGCAGGCGAGGGAAAATGAGAGTGTACTTCTTTCCATCGCTGTGTTTTTACTCTTATAAGCTGGTGAAAGGCCAAGAGTCCCTCTGTTGCGCTGGGGAAATTGCCACTCCTCACAAAAGATGTCGTTATGCGTACAAGGAGAAACAAAATCTTAATGATATCCCTAAGAAAATGGGCACGATCTCCATTTCGATGGGACGTGCCAATGAGAAGTCTGCCTCGGGCCATGATTCGGGTGAGCAGTAACTGCTTAGCCAGTTCGTGAGCGGTGCCACTTTGATAAAGTTGTCAGGCTATAAAGCACTATTCACATCTATGCAATTGGCATTTGAGGCTAAGTAACCCCATGTCCTCGGGCACTGAGCGAATTTGGATGGGCCATGGTCGGGAAACGACACTCCTTCGAGAAGTGGCTCATAGTATCCTATAGAGGGAAGGAATCACGAATTACCAGAGAAGGAGACCTCATCTGTCAAGCCAAGGATTTCGGATCCAAAGTTATGTACATCAAGGAGGTAGACCTTGGCATAGAAGACCAGTTCGGGGGCTACTGATGGTGTCTTGGACTAGGGGGCACTAACCTAGTCGACCCATGGTCCTCGGGCCGGGCCAGTGGACCCTCATTCCCGCTAAGGTGGACTTCGGAAGGTACACGCTGGGAACGTGATCAAGATTGTATCTGCCGAAGACTTGATGTATACTTCAAGATATTTCATGTCGCCTCCATGCGATCCCCCTGGATACCGACCATGTAACCCTAGATGCCCTACCTGGCGTGTGTATATAAGCCAAAGGGTTTAGCCCATAGAGGGGACCAAATCACAATTACATTATCCTAGCCCTAGGGTTAGAACACAACTTATGATCTCGAGATAGATCAACTTTGTACTTGATACATCATCATCAATATAAACAAGAGCAGGAGGTAGGGTTTTAACTCCATTAAGAGGGCCCGAACCTGGGTAAATATCGTCTCCCTTGTTCCTGTTACCACCAATCTGAGATCCACAGCTTGGGACCTCCTACCCCGAGGTTTGCCGATTTTCACACCGACAGATGTGCTTGAAATTTATGCACATTTGTTAGGAGGTTTTATTCTTTGGCACCATGACAACATGGCGAGCCACTCAGAGTGGTACACTTCATGGATGAACTCGGCGGCTAGTAGCCACGCGATCTCCTCACCAATCGCCTTGCGCTTCTCCGTGGAAGAGCATCAGAGGTGCTCTTTGGCAGGCTTGATCTTCAGGTCGACTCGGAATCGATGCTTAGCCAGTTCCCTGGGAGCACCATGCATGTCAGAAGGCTTCCATGCGAAAATGTCCTAGTTCTCACAGAGGTACTGGATGAGCTCGCCTTCCTATTTGCTGTCAAGCATCATGGAGATGTTCGTCGGCACTGTATTCGGATCCTCCGGATGGACGTGAACCTGCTTCGTCTCTCTGGCCAACTAGAAAGCAGATTCCACAGTCAGCTTCTTCAATCTGAGCAGCTCAGTCGAATCGACTGCTTTCTTATGCTCGTCCAACTCTGGCATCACCATCTGCTCATCAGCTTTCTAAGAGCCCTTCTGCAAGCACTCTTCAGCTACTTTCCTGTTTCCTGTGATGGTGATCATGAAATTCAGTCCTGGCATCTGAAGCTTAAGATACACGTAACATGGTCTAGCCAGGAAACGTGCTTAGGCGGGCCTACTCAAGATGGCATGATAGGCACCGCGGAAGTTCACCACCTCAAAGGTCAGCCTCACTTTTCTGAAATTTTTCTTCCCGCCGAATACGACGTCCAAGGCTATCTAAGTGACTTTGCTTTCTTCCCGGGGATGACCCCGTGGAACTGCATGTTGCTTTTGCTCAGTCGGGACATCGAGATGTCCATCGCCATCAGAGTGTCCGCATAAATGATGTTCATACCACTACCACCATCTATGAGGACCTTGTGCAGTCAAACTCCACTGATGGCCGAATCAACGACCAGCCTGCCACCCGGGTGTCGGTATGTGAGATGGGTGATCCGACTGATCAAAAGTGACAGGTGTCTTGGCCCAGTCGAGATACTCGGTGATAGTTGGGACAACCATGTTAACCTCTTGGTTTATGACCTTGAGCCTGCTCTTGCTCTCGACGTCCGCAAAGATCATCAAGACTTTCTCCACATTGGGGGTAGCCAGAAGTGCGCTTGCCCCCTTCGTCGTCGTCGTCCTTATCTTTACCCTCTGAAAGTTCTTCCCGCATCTCCTGCTTAAGCAGTCGGCACTCCCGAGTGGCGTACTTCGGCAGAATCAGGTTGTCATCTTCATCTTTCTTCGCGTGAATCTGACAGGGTTGATCAAGGATGTCACCCTTTGAATTTCTCTTCTTCTTGCCAGCCCACTCTTTTTCTGCTTCGGCTGACCCTTGCCTTTTCTTTGCCCGGCTAGAGCCGCTGCTTCAGCATTATCGGTCACGCCGGCCTTCCGCTTCTGCTTTTTATTGGAATTATTGCCTAAATGATGGGTGTCTCCAGTCCAGCCTTTGCCACTTTTCATTTGGTTTTCTTCTTCGCCATTGGCGTACCGACTGGCTATCTTCATTGCCCGGCTCAGAGTCAAGATCTCAGTCTGGCCAAACTTCAGGACCAGCTCCCGGTACTTGATACTTGCCTTGAAAGCGCAGATTGGCTGGTGCTCAGTGACATTCTCCATAGTGTTATCAGAGTGGTCCGCTGCTGGATGTATTCCTGGAGATTTTCATTGTTTTTATGCACACAGTGTTGCAGTTCTGACAATCCACCCAGCTGCTTGTACATGCCTTCAAATTTCTTCACGAAGACCTGGGCCAGATCATCCCAATAGTATATGCTGCCGAGTGGGAGCTATTTGAGCCAGGCCCTTGCTGACCCCTCGAGCATCAACGAAAGATGTTTCATGGCCACATTGTCATTGCCACCACTGATCTAGACAGCCACTCGGTAATCTTCCAATCAGGTTTCTGGCTTTGAATCGGCAGTGAACTTGCCAATCCCCATAGCCAGACTGAAGTTGTTCGGGATGTCAGCGGTGTGGATATACGTGCTGAAACACTCAGGCCCCAAAGGTGTGGGCCCACTCGGCACATCATAGTTAAGGACGTATCTCTGGGCTCAACCCCTATCGACCAAGCTCTGAGCGAGGATAGATCACGTGTTGAACAACGGGTCCCGAAGACCTCGCGGGCGGTGTGGAGGACTCGGCCTCCGATCGTCTTTGTACGAATGACTGTCGTCATAGGGCTGGCGCCCGTATGCAACGTCCCATGGAGGGAGCATCTGGGTGTAATGATAATCGTCGCGTCGCCGAGGAGGAGTGATCTCATCATGTCTCCGGTCTCTGTACTAATCTCTTAGAGGGGGAGATGGCCTACGCCTCCCGGATGTGAGCGGACTGGGCCGTCTTGGCATGGAGTGACGTGCTATGGATGCCATCCCGAGACTGTGACATAGCTGCATTCTGAGATAGGGCCATCTTCAGGAGGGCTCGTATCTGGTGAATCCCTTCTCCAGCTACAGAGCCAGAGGGCTGGATGGAATCGGCGATTCTGGTCGCTGCCGCCAAGTTCTGCAGCGATGTGTTGAGTACTTGGTAATTCCGTGATTGATCACTTGGGAACAACCGCCACCGGTTTCGACTGGAGCTCGGCTGCTGACGGGCGTGATCATCTAATTCTTTCTGCAGCCTCTCTAGGCGGTCATGCTCACTAGTGTGGCCAAACGCACTGACTCCATGGCCAGTGCCTCAGCAGTCGTCCCTTCGATGGGGGCGCGCAGGGCCTGCTCGTTCCTCTGCCAAAGTTCCTCCTTGTGCTCCCTAGTGAGATCTCAGTGAACATACGGCTCGTGGCCAGCAGAGTGGTTGTTGCTGGCGCACCCTTACGAAGCGCCCGCATGGCCGTCGCAGGCACCCATGTACCCGGGGGACCATGCTGTTCCCTGCCAGCCGTAAGGACTTCGACCATAGACTCGATACTCTCGCACTCGGACCCATCCCTGGAGTCCTCGTGGAGACAGGCGAAAAGGTTGAGGGTGGGCTCATCGGGCTCGAGTGCTACCACCTACCCTCCCACAGCCTGGAGGGCCACAACATGCTTGACCCAGCGTTGGAGGTGTGAGCACCCGGAGCGCTTGTAATGACGGTCAGCGGGAAGAAGGGAGCCACCCTGTAAGGAACCGATGGCTAACGAAGAAGGACTCCGTATGATGATGCGCGTAAGTGTGCCGTGCCACGGATGGGCAGCGACTCCACGTCCAGTGGGGCTTCCCAAAGCCGCTGAATCGTCGGCGATGAAGCTAAGAGCTCCAAATCGGATCTGACTGCCGAGGATCATGGTGACCTACGTCGGATATTCGCTAGATGTGCAGCCCCATGTTGGGCGCCAATTGTCGAGGCAACAAACCTGACAATGTGTACTAGGGGTACGAACAAATGGCGGAGCCTAGATACGAGACATGTGTATCACTCGGATTTAGCGAGTTCGGGCCCATCTCGGAGAGGTAATAACCCTACATCTTGTGCCCGGAGGCTTGTGTTTTCTCTTGGGGTATGTGATTACAACAGGTGCTGAACCCTTGCCATGGAATTGAGTGGAGGCTTATATAGAGTGTGCCTCAGCCAATAAATACCACGTTACAAGGGAGTTGATTGATCATAACTACAACAGTTACTGGCAATGACAGCTATAACCACACTTGAAGTCCAACGTTAATCTACTCAGCCGTTGCAGTTCCCACATTGCCCCTACATCTCCTCTGTCCGAGTGCTATTTGCGAGGCCGACTGGAGGGAAGACGTCCGAGTGTTGTTAGTGGTCCTGGGACCTTCCAATGATGGTGTGGGGCCCTAGGTGGGCCTTAGATGTCAGGTCCATGACCCTACCAGTAGTAGGTGACCCCATCAAACGCTCTTAAATTTCTTTACAGAGGGAGTATAATAGTGTAATTTGCGCATTCTAATATAATCTACACACATATTATATTTTAATTTTTTGTATACTTACACACACATCCAACATTTACACATTACTCTTATAAAGGATGTTGGAGTACCCGCCTCCTGGGAGTCTCCGCGGTAGAGGAGGGCCTCTGCGCCATTCATTGCGCCAGGGCCTCGCACGGTTGGCTCCTTGGGATGTTCTAGGCCTTCCGGTCTGCGCGGCCGCCCAATATCCGGACGCCTTTCCTCCAGAGTGCATGATGGGCAGGCCTTGAGCGTAGTCGGGGCCACCTCTCTGTGGGGGGTTTTGGGCGCGCCCACGTGCGCCATCTAGGGCGTTGCCCCACGCGTAATGGGGAGGCCTGGCCCTCTTGTCGGCGTCGCACGAGACACTGATATTTACCATCGAGGTTTGCACATTGTCCTTTGGCTAATAGCACATTATTGTGCAATTGTAGGAACCATTCTAATATTTAGGGTTTTTATAATTTTGTCTTGCATATGTAGGTCCCGCTGTTAGTCACGTCAAGAAACTTGGAAAGATTGTCAGGATAAACAAACTCGAAAAGATTGTTAGGATAAAGAAATTAGCAACGAAAAACAACAAGATATTTATCTCCACAATGACAAAGACATCAGTCAACAATAGGATGGTACTAACTCTTAGACCTTGTTTTTTTTTCCTATTGGCCATTTCAAAATTTAGAAATGATATTTTTGCATATCTTTGTATTCAGTTCTTTCCAAAGTAGTTCACACATGATTACCTCTCAAACCACATGTATGGTCAAGAGAAGAGGAAGATATTCATACAACACCCACTATATAATATGTATGTCTTCCTCAAGAGGACGAAGGATGGGCGGGCAATCATCCACAAGCACTGGGCTAAAGTTGCAAGGACTTTCAACATCATTTAAGGCTCAATATCCGCCTTCATTTCAGAGAGTTTTCCAGATGAGATTAATTTCTCTATTTACCGTCTATGATGCTACTTTCCAAAGGTTTTAAATGTTGCATGTGAAACTTCGTACTGTTATGTAATGGGTCGGCTATATGGTGTAACTGAGTGTTGAAGCTATATGATGGTGTGCTGTGATGTATTTCAATTATGAAATCCTGGTTGTCGTTATAAATATGAAATATATTATGTGTTTGATATGAAATGTCAATTTGATTACTAAATGGATTAAACAAAATAGGGTAATTAGTGTGCTTATTGGGTATTGGGTTTTTTTCTATTGCAGACATTTACTTATACAACTTCGTGAGTGATGACCTCAGACAACCCACACAGTTTTCGGAAAGTACCTATGTGAGACCAATGAACAATCACACACAATGGTTGCACCACAACCGTTTGTGTTAGGCCACCTTGCACAAATGTTTCCACACTAAAAGTGTGTTTGATGGATAGCCACTGTTTCTTCTAGGCACCGTGTGTGATGTAGGTGAATAATGCCAACAATAAAATTATAAATATCATCTATGATGGCCACCCCTATCGCTGATGAGTTTGTGCAAAAAATTGTGTGTTAAGTACCATACAAACCGGAAAATTTGTTTGGGATTCATTGTGTGGGATGCTAAGCACATCTCACACAATTTGTTCGCATAATTGTTTGCGATGGCTCACTCGATCGCACACAAGCTCTTTTTTGCACCACGTGTGTGACCGGAGGAGTTACCGATGACGATTTTCAAGAGTCGTGTGGGATGGACCCCTCACACATTAGCAATGTGACGGTTTAAAAGAGTGTCATGTAAAGGTTGTAAAAACCATTTTCATAAGACATGTTTGCACTAGTGTGCAGTACATGGTTTCAGTGTCATTGTGTTGTGAGATCATGTGTCATATGTTAATGTCGGAATTGGGGCTCCGCGGACCCAAACAAGGTTCGAACTCTGGGGTGTGAACGAAGGATTCTGCCTAGCTATGACTCGCTGCTAACTGCCTCACGGCCTGGCCCCGTCGTGTTCGAGCGAGCGGGAAGAAGAAGTGGACACGGTGGTTTACCCAGGTTCGGACCACCTTGCGGTGTAAAACCCTACTCCTGCTTTGTGGTGGATTTCCTCACGTGGAGGATGAGTATGAACTAGTACAAGTGTGAGCTGCCTCAGGAGGGCTCAAGGGGTGATGGATCTGATCTGTCTCGTCTCGTCGCTTCTCTACGGTGGAGAATAGCCTATATTTATAGTGACCTTGGTCCTCTTCCCTCATGGCTGAGGCCAGAAGGGATACCACAACGGCCAATTTGAAGGGGGACAGGAGTACATCCTATCCTGACTAAAGGTGGTCTTCGCCTGCAAAGCTTCTGATTGTGACGCAGTGGTGGGCTCGGTGATGACCTCTGTCCTGCCGAGCCCGTGGCCTTGGTCTTGTTGCACTGGAATGGAAACCTTTGGGGGATTCCTTGGGAACCCGCATATGTCCTTGCCTCCTTAGCACCAAAGAGGAAACTGTCCTGGACTGCGCCCGATGGCACCCTTCTGGCTCTGGTCGTCATGGCTCACGTCACCACGCGCATCGCGAGGTGGGGTGCGTTCCAAGAGATGTCCGCTCCTTGGGAGGCAGCCTCGAGAGGCCGCTCCTCGGGAGGCCTTGATGTCATTCGCCTTGTGAGGCGGGCGCCCTTGTGAGGGTCTTGCTCATGAAGTCCTACTGCTAGGCTGCGCCGGGCCGTTGGTGGAGCCACGTGCTGGGCCGTAGGCAGGCCGGTCTGGGTACCCCGGGTCCCAGGACTCCGACAGTAGCCCCCGAGCCCACGGCATGCTCGGCCTGGCTTTGAGGCGAAGGCAAAGAGGGGAGGGAGAAGCAATGTGGGCCCTAACTACCTGCGGGCCAGGCTCGACGCGTGGCGCACAACAGGACGCGGACGCCCCCGCTTCCCCATGTCGCCTCGTCAACTGCCCAGGCTGACAAAAAGCCTGGTGCGCGTCGCAGGGCCATCATTGCTCTCCTACCTTGTGTCTTCTTTCTCCTATTGTGATCCCCTTTCTCTCGCATGAGGCTCCACCAGATCCAGACAGGGCGCTGCATTTCTTTCTCCTCCGCCGGCGCCATCGATCCCCCGAATGGTGCCCGCCGGGAAAGCAAAGTCCGCAGTTCCGGTTGCGAGCTCCTCCTCCTTCGCGCCGGCGCTCTTAGCCTCCTCCATCGCTAAATAGGAGGACCTCAATCCGATGCTCCCGCTGACGGCCGTCAACACAAATGAGTTGGGCGAGACCCAGATCTGGCCTAGCTCCGTGGCACGGAGCAGCCTGGCGGACTCCGTCTACCCCTTCTTCCTCCACAGCATCTTCGACGGGCTGGTCCCGCCCTTCTCCGAGTTTTTTCTCACCATCCTCGAGCACTACAAGATCCATGCCCTTCACCTCCAGCCCAACTCCATTCTGCTCTTGTCCGTCTTCGCCTTCTACTGCGAGGCTTTCACGGGCATGAAGCCCTCGGTGGCGCTCTTCCACCACTTTTTCAGCCTGTGGTTGACCTCCCGGACACATTCGTCCGCATGCGTCTCCTTCCTCGCTGTGTCTAGCGGGAACTCGCTCCTGAAGGCGGGGAAGAAGGTGGAGGGCTTCCGGCGGCGCTGGGTCTTCTTGGACGCCCGTGGCACTGACCCACGTCTACAGCTTCCGACGGAGCTGCCTGAGAAAATCCCCGAGTGGGGCTCCGTGAAGCTCACCGACTCTTGGGCGAGACCTGTCCTGAAGAAGATAGCCTCGGATATGAAGGCGGAGCTCCTGACAGGGGCAATGATCGTGAAGGAGTTCCTGGCGCACCGCATTGCGCCGCTCCAGTCGCAGACAAAACCCTTGTGGGAGTACGCGGGCACGGAGGACGCGGTAAGGCTGCATGCCCTCGGCCTGATAGGCGAGGACCTGGACGTGGCCATGTTTGCCCTGCTTGGCACGATCCTAGGGGACATCCCTGAGGTTGCCGCCCTGCTATATAGCCATGACGACAGGGAGGAGCTGCTCGAGGCCATGCCCATCTTCAATGAGTGGGGGCTTGAGCCGCAGAACCACCCTGGATCGCCAGTGGTGCTATCCACCGGTGACATTGGTGGCAGCGGGGATTCGGAGGAAATGAAGGATGACGGCCTTGGGGAGGCATCTCCATTATCACGGCGCCGGCTCCTCCTCGGCCTCGAGGACGACGATGCTAACGCTGACGAGCTCCTGGCCGCGGACTCCCCGCGCTTCATCAGGGTGTCCAGGAGGTCAGAGTCCTCTCCCCCGATCGCGCAAGCATCTGGTCAGGCGGCCTCTGGCGAGGGGGCGGCAGTACCCCCTCTGGAAGGCCCCCCATGCCCTACCGGGGCAGACAAGGAGATGGGCACATCCCCGCAGGACACGCCGTCGTCGGTCGCGGCGGCTTCCGCCGAGGCGGCCATGGCTTCGCTGGCCAAGGCCCCACAAGGGGACCCCCTCGCCCCTCCAGACAATGGCGCCGCAGCGGGGCCCATCAGGGGCCACTCCGCCAACCCCTGGGGTGAGACCATGGCCACGCCAAAGAAGAATGGGGGCGCGTCGGCCTCCGAGGAGGAGAAGAAGAGGAAGTGGGCTGCGCCAGACGAGTAAGTATCCTTGCCTTTCCTCCTGACCGTGCATTCATAGTTCATATGCTCATGCAGCCCCTCATCGCACCGAACAGGGGTGATGACGCAGAGAAGAAGAAGAACAAGAAGTCGATCGCCGATGCGAAGGTGCCCGTCGTCTTGAGGGCGGCCTCGACGCTCAGTCGTAGCCTCGGCGAGCGCGAGGGCGCGTAGCGCTGATCGGGCGCAACTCTCGGGCGCACGGGCGGCATCGCACCAGGGCATACGGGCATGTTGTCTCCTCCTGGTGCTTCGGCAGCACCGCCCGAAAGGCCGGCCAACAAGGACGCGGGGGCTTACCGCGCGGCGCTCCCTGTCGCCATCGCGGCAGCTCCGGTCATGGGCGAGGGGGCGACACACCACCTCCAATGGCCAAATCCGACTCAGGGCGTGCAGCGGCGTAGCCTCAAGTAGTGCCGACCCCCGCAATTTAGCAGGCCAAGGCGTCCGTCGCCCATGCCGTGTCGCGGGAGCCAGGTGCGGAGAAGGACCTGTTGGGGAACGTAGCATGGAATTTCAAAAAAATTCCTACGCTCATGCAAGATCTATCTAGGAGATGCATAGCAACGAGAGGGGGAGAGTGTGTCTATGTACCCTCGTAGACCGAAAGCGAAAGCGTTTGTTAACGCGGTTGATGTAATTGAACTTCTTCTCGTTCCGACCGATCAAGCACCGAACGTACGGCACCTCCGAGTTCTGCACACGTTTAGCTCGATGACGTCCCTCGAACTCTTGATGCAGCAAAGTGTCAAGGGAGAGTTCCATCAGCACGCCGGCGTGGTGACGGTGATGGTGAAGTGATCCGCGCAGGGCTTCGCCTAAGCACTACGTGAATATGACCGGAGGCGTAAACTGTGGAGAGGGGCGCCGCACACGGCTAACAATTGTTTGTGTGTGTTCTAGGTGCCTCCCCCCCCTTCATATATATAGGTGGGAGGGAGAGGGAGCAGCCAAGGGGGCGCCCAAGTAGGAGGAATCCTACTTGGGCCCCTAGTCCAATTCGGCCCCCCCTTTCCATAAGTGTCGGAGGGGGAAGGAAAGAGAGGGGGGAGAGAAGGAAAGGGGGAGGCTGAATCCTCCCCTTTCCTTCTCCCTTCCCCTCCTTCCTTCTCCTCCTATTTCGGCCTATATGGGGGCGCACCAGCCCACCAGGGGCTGGTCTGTCCCTCTCTTGGCCCATAAGGCCCATATCTTTGCTGGGGGTGCCCGGAACCCTTTTCCGGTGACCCAATATGTACCCGGTACCCTCGGAACACTTCCGGTGTCCGAATATTATCGTCCTATATATGAATCTTTACCTATCGACCATTTTGAGACTCCTCGTCATGTCCGTGATCTTATCCGGGACTCCGAACAACATTCGGTCACCAAATCACATAACTCATATAATACAAAATCGTCATCGAACGTTAAGCGTGTGGACCCTACGGGTTCGAGAACTATGTAGACATGACCGAGACACCTCTCCGGTCAATAGCCAACAGCGGAACCTGGATGCTCATATTGGTTCCCACATATTCTACGAAGATCTTTATCGATCGTACCGTAATGACAACATACGTTATTCCCTTTGTCATCGGTATGTTACTTGCCCGAGATTCGATCGTCGGTATCTTCACACCTAGTTCAATCTCGTTACCGGCAAGTCTCTTTACTCGTTCCGTAATACATCATCCCATAACTAACTCATTAGTCACATTGCTTGCAAGGCTTCTTATGATGTGTATTACCGAGAGGGCCCAGAGATACCTCTCCGATACTCGGAGTGACAAATCCTAATCTCGATCTATGCCAACCCAACAGACACCTTCGGAGATACCTGTAGAGCATCTTTATAATCACCCAGTTACGTTGTGACGTTTGATAGCACACAAGGCATTCCTCCGGTATCCGGGAGTTGCATAATCTCATAGTCGAAGGAATATGTATTTGACATGAAGAAAGGAGTAGCAATAAAACTGAACGATCATTATGCTAAGCTAACGAATGGGTCATGTCCATCACATCAATCTCCTAATGATGTGATCCCGTTCATCAAATGACAACACATGTCTATGGTTAGGAAACTTAACCATCTTTGATTAACGAGCTAGTCTAGTAGAGGCTTACTAGGGACTCGGTGTTTTGTCTATGTATCCACACATGTATGAAGTTTCCGGTTAATACAATTCTAGCATGAATAATAAACATTTATCATGATATAAGGAAATATAAATAACAACTTTATTATTGCCTCTAGGGCATATTTCCTTCAGTCTCCCACTTGCACTAGAGTCAATAATCTAGATTACATTGTAATGATTCTAACACCCATGGAGTCTTGGTGCTGATCATGTTTTGCTTGCAGAAGAGGCTTAGTCAACGGGTCTGCCACATTCAGATCCGTATGTATTTTGCAAATCTCTATGTCTCCCTGATACGTCTCCAACGTATCTATAATTTATGAAGTATTCATGTTGTTATATTATAATTCTTGGATGTTTACAATCATTTTATAGCAACTTTATATCATTTTTTGGGACTAACCTATTGACCCAGTGCCTAGTGCCAGTTGCTATTTTTGCTTGATTTTTACATCGCAGGAAATCAATATCAAACGGAGTCCGAACACCGCGAAACTTTTTGTTGATTTTTTTATGGACCAGAAGACATCCAGTGGGCCAGAGAAGCACCTGGGGGCGCCCCGAGGGGGGCACAACCCACCAGGGCGCGCCTGGGGGCCCAGGCACACCCAGGTGGGTTGTGCCCACCTCAGTGGCCTCCCGCACTCCCTCTTTGCCCTATAAATCACCAAATATTCCAAAAACCCTGGGGGTAACCCTAGATCAGAAGTTCCGCCACCGCAAGGCCTCTGTATCCATGAGATCCAATCTAGACCCCATTTCGGCACCCTGTGGGAGGGGGAGATCATCACCGGTGGCCATCTTCATCATCTCGGCGGCCACCATGATGAGGAGGGAGTAGTCCACCCTCGGGGCTGAGGGTTTGTACCAGTAGCTATGTGTTTAATCTCTCTTTCTCTCTCTCTCGTGTTCTTAAGATGCACAATCTTGATGTATCGCGGGCTTTGTTAATATAGTCGGATCATATGATGTTTTCCCCTCTCTATCTTGTTGTTATGAATTGATTTTTCCCTTTGAGATTTCGTTTTATCAGATTGAAGACTTTTATGGATTTGAGAGCACTTGATATATGTCTTGCATATGAATACTCGTGGTGACAATGGGGTATTATATTGATTCACTTGATATATGTTTTGGCACTCAACTCGCGGATTCCCGAGGTGACATTGGGGTAATCTATGCATAGGGGTTGATGCATGTTCTTGTCTTTGTTTCTCCGGTAGAAATCATGGGGCACTCTTTGAGGTTCTTTGTGTTGGATTGAGCATTACGAATCTGAATTTGGTTTGGTGTTATTTTAGTACGAACTCTTGGATAGATCGATCGGAAAGAATAGCTTTGAGGTGGTTTCGTACCCTACAAACAATTTATTCTTATGTTCTCCGCTAGATAGGAACTTTGGAGTGATTCTTCATCGCACTTTGAGGGATGGTTATATGATCCAATTATATTAGCATTGTTGAGAGATTGCACTAGCGAAAGTACGGACCCTAGGCCTTGTTTTCAAGCATTGCAATACCGTTTGCGCTCACTTTTGTCACTTGCTACCTTGCTGTTTTTATTTATTCAGATTATAAAAATATATTTCTACCATCCATATTACACTTTTATCACCATCTCTTCGCCGAACTAGTGCACCTATACAATTTGCCATTGTATTGGGTGTGTTGGGGACACAAGAGATTTCTTGTATTTGGTTGCAGGGTTGTTTGAGAGAGACCATCTTCATCCTACGCCTCCCACGGATTGATAAACCTTAGGTCATCCACTTGAGGGAAAATTGCTACTGTCCTACAAAACTCTGCGCTTGGAGGCCCAACACGAGTCTACAAGAATAAAGTTGCGTAGCAGACATCAAGCTCTTTTCTGGCGCCGTTGCCGGGGAGGTTACGTAAGCGGCACTCATGCCCCGTCAACGAAGCTCTTTTCTGGCGCCGTTGCCGGGGAGGTGAGTGCATGAAGGTATATCTTTAGATCTTGCAATTGAATCTTTTAGTTTCTTGTTTATCACTAGTTTGGTTTATAAAAGAAAACTACAAAAAAATGGAACTGAGGTGGTCTCATATTATTCATCTTTATCATGTCTTTCTTGAAAATGATGGAAAGGAAAATTGTGCTCAATTGATAGAAGAAGAATTCAATAAAATGTTTGGCATAAATGATGAGCATGATTGCAATGTTGCTAGTATGAATTCTTTGATTCTATGCAAAAACAGAAACTTTTGCAGTTGATGGGTACACAAATTAGTACAGAGATTCTTATCTTTTACTGGAATGCGGAAACATTCTGAATTTTTTATAGTTGATGGGTACACAAATTTTCTATGTTTTCCTAATTTTTCGGAAGTTTTGGAGTTACACAAGTATGACCTTAATTCAGATCTTTACGTACTTTTCTGTTTTCAATGCATAATTTGCTTGTTTTATGGTTTCCATGGATTATATTGCTTAATATAAGTTGTAGAAATTGTAGGGTACAGTAAGCATTGTGTGAGAACAATTATGAATCTTATCTTTACAGTACCAAAGTGAATGATTTGTCTTTATCATACTAACCTATCTCACGAAGTTCCTTTAAGTTTTGTGTGATTGAAGTTTTCAAGTTTGGGTGAGATGTCGATATGAGGAGAATAAGGAGTGACAAGACCCTAAGCTTGGGGATGCCCAAGGCACCCCAAGGTAATATTCAAGGAAGATCCAAGCAACTAAGCTTGGGGATGCCCCGGAAGGCATCCCCTCTTTCGTCTCCAACATTATCGGTAACCTCACTTGGAGATACATTTTTATTCGTCACATGATATGTGTTTTGCTTGGAGAGTCATTTTATTTTATTAGGATTTTCTTGCTGATAGTTATAATAATGTTTTTCATCTTTTATTTCAATAAAAGTGGCAAGGATAGCCATCACCATGCTTATTTTGCAAATATATGAGTTGCTGTTTCAAAACAGAAAGTTTATCGCTGTTGCAATAATTATCCAGAAAATTCAGAATGTGATAAAATGTTGAAACTTTTTGCACAATAAGCTCTGATAAATTTTCTATAGTGTGGCAAATTTTCATAATTTTTGGAGTTTAAGAAGTATTAATACTCTTGCATTCTTTACAGACTGTGCTGTTTTGGCAGATTGCTGTTATGTTTGCATTCTTTGCATATATTTGCTTGTTTAATGATTCTATTTGAGGATAGGAGTATTAAATATGCAGAGGCATTTAGTATGCAATGTTGAATAATAATTTTTGTGATTTTCTACAGTAGAGAATGATAAGGTTTTTGCATTGGTTTATACTAACTTATCTCACGAGTTCTTGTTGAGTTTTGTGTGGATGAAGTTTTTAAGATTTAGGGAAACCGTGATATAAAAGGAATTAAGGAGACACAAAAGCTCAAGCTTGGGGATGCCCAAGGCATCCCAAGATAATATTTCAAGAAGTCTCAAGCATCTAAGCTTGGGGATGCCCCGGTAGGCATCCCACCTTTCTTCATCAACAATTATCGGTTAGTATCGGTTGAGCCTAAGTTTTTGCTTCTTCACATGAGTTGTGCTATTCTTGGAATGTCATTTTGTTTTGTTTTGCTTTCTGTTTTAATAAAATACTTAGATCTGAAATTTTTTAAATAAGAGAGAGTCCACAATTAGCTACCTATTTACTTAACTACTCGCTTGATCTTCACTTATATCTTTTTGGAGTAGCTTGTCATTTACTCTTGTGCTTCACTTATATCCTATGACTAAATTGTTGAATGGATTGAATATCATGAAGTTGAAATTATATGTTCATATCATGCCTAGTGGTAGCTTCACATTGGGTTTAGAAAGTGAAATCTTTTGAGGCTTGACAATCACAATATTTGTCATACAAGCAATTCATGAATGATTAGTAGAAGGAAGAGAACTTTCACATGCAAATACACTATCTTGGAAATCTTTTGTGATTGTGAGCCCCCATCAAAATATTATATGCCAAAATTGTTGACGTTGGACAAGGAAGACAACGTAATGATTTATGTTTGTTCATATTCACATAGAAGTTATATTGTCATAGATCCTTCAACATGTGGTGCTTGCCCCCCATCTTTGCTAGCCAAAAATTCCGCACTAAGTAGAGATACTACTTGTGCATCCAAAAACCCTTAGACCCAAATCTTATTTTCAGGAGTCCCCCATTCCTACCTATGGATTGAGTAAGATCCTTCAAGTAAGTTGTCATCGGTGCAATAAGGCAATAAAAATTGCTTCTAAAAGTGTAAGATCATTTAGTGTAAGAGAAAATTGAGCGTTGTACGAACTTGTGATGGTAAAGAAATAAAAGTGACAGACTGCATAATAAAGGTTGCCATCACAAGGGGCAATATAACGGGACATTCTTTTGCACTAAGGGGTTGAGCATACAAACAAATAAGCGCATGGCAACCTCTTCTTCCCTCTGCGAAGGGCCTATCTTTTACTTTTATGCAAGAGTCAAAGTTTTTCTCTCTATTCCTTTTTTATTTTTCTCCTTTGGCAAGCATCATGTGGTGAGGAAAGATCTAGGCACATATGTCTAGTTGGATATGGGTGGCATGAGTTATTATTGTTGACATCACCCTTGAGGTGAATACGTTGGGAGGCGAAATTATAAGCCCCTATCTTTCTATGTGTCTGGTTGAAACGTTTTGCTCATGTGTATGCGGTGAGTGTTAGCATACACCGCATGAGTTATTATTGTTGACATCACCCTTGAGGTGAATACGTTGGGAGGCGAAATTATAAGCCCCTATCTTTCTATGTGTCCGGTTGAAATGTTTTGCTCATGTGTATGCGGTGAGTGTTAGCAATCATAGAAGACTATATGATGGTTGAGTATGTGGAGCTCTTACTTAGACTCTATTGAATAAGTTGAATTGCACTTGTTTGGTGACTGAGAACATAGGTTGTTGAGTTTCAAGAGAATTCATTGTTTGAACCTTAACATGTGAATTGGTTGCTACTTTAACATGAGAAGTTTTATAAGAAAGAATTGCTGTTATGATGCTAGGAAAAGTGATTGAAATTGTCATTGATCAAACTTGTGCACTTTGCTAGCATTCACACTTCATAAATTATTTCTTTTATCATTTACCTACTCGAGGACGAGTAGGAATTAAGCTTGGGGATGCTGATACGTCTCCAACGTATCTATAATTTATGAAGTATTCATGCTGTTATATTATCATTCTTGGATGTTTTACAATCATTTTATAGCAACTTTATATCATTTTTTTGGGACTAACCTATTGACCCAGTGCCCAGTGCCAGTTGCTGTTTTTGCTTGTTTTTTACATCGCAGGAAATCAATATCAAACGGAGTCCAAACACCGCGAAACTTTTTGTGGATTTTTTATGGACCAGAAGACATCCAGTGGGCCAGAGAAGCACCTGGGGGGGGTGCCCCGAGGGGGGCACAACCCACTAGGGCGCGCCTGGGGGCCCAGGCGCGCCCAGGTGGGTTGTGCCCACCTCGGTGGCCTCCCGCACCCCCTCTTTGCCCTATAAATCACCAAATATTCTAAAAACCCTGGGGGTAACCCTAGATCAGAAGTTCCGCCACCGCAAGGCCTCTGTATCCACGAGATCCAATCTAGACCCCGTTCCGGCACCCTGCCGGAGGGGGAGATCATCACCGGTGGCCATCTTCATCATCCCGGCGGCCACCATGATGAGGAGGGAGTAGTCCACCCTCGGGGCTGAGGGTTTATACCAGTAGCTATGTGTTTAATCTCTCTCTCTCTCTCTCGTGTTCTTGAGATGCACAATCTTGATGTATCGCGGGCTTTGTTAATATAGTTGGATCATATGATGTTTTCCCCTCTCTATCTTGTTGTTATGAATTGAGTTTTCCCTTTGAGATTTCGTTTTATCGGATTGAATACTTTTATGGATTTGAGAGCACTTGATATATGTCTTGCATACGAATGCCCGTGGTGACAATGGGGTATTATATTGATTCACTTGATATATGTTTTGGCACTCAACTCGCGGATTCCCGAGGTGACATTGGGGTAATCTATGCATAGGGGTTGATGCACGTTCTTTTCTTTGTTTCTCCGGTAGAAATCTTGGGGCACTCTTTGAGGTTCTTTGTGTTGGATTGAGCATTACGAATCTGAATTTGCTTTGGTGTTATTTTAGTACGAACTCTTGGATAGATCGATCGAAAAGAATAGCTTTGAGGTGGTTTCGTACCCTACAAACAATTTATTCTTATGTTCTCCGCTAGATAGGAACTTTGGAGTGATTCTTCATCGCACTTTGAGGGATGGTTATATGATCCAATTATATTAGCATTGTTGAGAGATTGCACTAGCGAAAGTACGGACCCTAGGCCTTGTTTTCAAGCATTGCAATACCGTTTGTGCTCACTTTTGTCACTTGCTACCTTGCTATTTTTATTTATTAAGATTATAAAAATATATTTCTACCATCCATATTACACTTTTATCACCATCTCTTCACCGAACTAGTGCACCTATACAATTTGCCATTGTATTGGGTGTGTTGGGGACACAAGAGATTTCTTGTATTTGGTTGCAGGGTTGTTTGAGAGAGACCATCTTCATCCTACGCCTCCCACGGATTGATAAACCTTAGGTTATCCACTTGAGGGAAAATTGCTACTGTCCTACAAAACTCTGTGCTTGGAGGCCCAACATGAGTCTACAAGAATAAAGTTGCGTAGTAGACATCAAGCTCTTTTTTGGCGCCGTTGCCGGGGAGGTTAGGTAAGCGGCACTCATGCCCTGTCAACGAAGCTCTTTTCTGGCGCCGTTGCCGGGGAGGTGAGTGCATGAAGGTATATCTTTAGATCTTGCAATTGAATCATTTAGTTTCTTGTTTATCACTAGTTTGGTTTATAAAAGAAAACTACAAAAAAAATGGAATTGAGGTGGTCTCATATTATTCATCTTTATCATGTCTTTCTTGAAAATGATGGAAAGGAAAATTGTGCTCAATTGATAGAAGAAGAATTCAATAAAATGTTTGGCATAAATGATGAGCATGATTGCAATGTTGCTACTATGAATTCTTTGAATATCCATGATGCTAATGATATGCAAAGCTACAAGCTTGGGGATGCTATGTTTGATGAAGATAATATTTTTAGTCCCCCAAGTTTTGATGTGCAAATTTGTTATAATGGTAGCATGCCTCCTATTTATGACAATTATATTGATGAAAGTGGGTTTGGAAGAGTGTCAACTCTAGGTACTAATGATCCCACTATTTTGGAGGGTGTTGAATCTTATTGTGATAATTATGAAAGTGGATTTGGAGAGGTCATGACTTTATTTAGTGATGAATCCACTATTTTGGAAGATGGTTCAATTGATTATGACAACAAAGTTGCTATCTATGATGATTATGGTGATGACATGTGTGCTATAAAGAATAATGATAACCATGAAACTTGTCATCATAATTTTAATGTTCAATTTGATTATGCCAATCAAGAATTCCATGATAGTTATTTTGTTGAGTTTGCTCCCACTACTATTCATGAGAATAAATTTGCTTATGTGGAGAGTAATAAATTTTCTATGCTTGTGGATCATGAAAAGAATGCTTTATGTGATAGCTATATTGTTGAATTCATTCATGATGCTACTGAAAATTATTATGAGAGGGGAACATATGCTTTTACATATAGCAATAATATCAAGTTTCCTCTCTTTTTGTTGAAAGTTTTGAAGTTGCACTTATTTTGCCTTCCTATGCTAGTTGATTCTTGTTCTCATAAGTTGTTTTCTCACAAAATCCCTATGCATAGGAAGTGGTTTGGACTTAAATGTGCTAGTCATATGCTTCACGATGCTCTTGTTATGTTTCAATTCTTATCTTTTATGCGAGCATCATTGAAATCATCATGCCTAGCTAAAAGGCATTAAAGAAAAGCGCTTGTTGGGAGACAACCCAACATTTACCCCTACTGTTTTGGTGTTTTCACATGATTAGGCTACTGTAGTAATCATGTTTCATAGGTTTTGTTTCAATAAAGTGCCAAGTAAAGCCTTTGGGATAGTGTGGATGATAGTTGACTTGATTCTGTGCAAAAACAGAAACTTTTGCGTCCAGTACAGAAATTCCTATCTTTTACTGGAACGAGGAAAAATTCTGAATTGTTTACAGTTGATGGGTAAACAAATTTTCTACGTTGTCCTAATTTTTCAGAATTTTTGGAGTTACAGAAGTATGAGCTTAATTCAGATCTTTACGTACTGTTCTGTTTTTGACAGATTCTGTTTTCAATGCATAGTTTGCTTGTTTTATGGTTTCCATGGATTATATTGCTTAATATAAGTTGTAGAAATTGTAGGGTATAGTAGGCATTGTGTGAGAACAATTATGAATCTTATCTTGACAGTACCAAAGTGAATGATTTGTCTTTATCATACTAACCTATCTCACGAAGTTCCGTTAAGTTTTGTGTGATTGAAGTTTTCAAGTTTGGGTGAGATGTCGATATGAGGAGATTAAGGAGTGACAAGACCCTAAGATTGGGGATGCCCAAGGAACCCCAAGGTAATATTCAAGGAAGATCCAAGCAACTAAGCTTGGGGATGCCCCGGAAGGCATCCCCTCTTTCGTCTCCAACATTATCGGTAACCTCACTTGGAGATACATTTTTATTCGTCACATGATATGTGTTTTCCTTGGAGAGTCATTTTATTTTATTAGGATTTTCTTGCTGATAGTTATAATAATGTTTTGCATCTTTTATTTCAATAAAAGTGGCAAGGATAGCCATCACCATGCTTATTTTGCAAATATATGAGTTGCTGTTTCAAAACAGAAAGTTTATCGCTGTTGCAATAATTATCCAGAAAATTCAGAATGTGATAAAATGTTGAAATTTTTTGCACAATAATCTCTCATAAATTTTATACAGTGTGATAAATAAACATAATTTTTGGAGTTTAATAAGTATTGATACTCTTGCATGCTTTACAGACTGTGCTGTTTTGGCAGATTGCTGTTATGTTTGCATTGTTTGCATATGTTTGCTTGTTTAATGATTCTATTTGAGGATAGGAGTATTAAATATGCAGAGGCATTTAGTATGGAATGTTGAATAATAATTTTTGTGAATTGCTCCAGTATTGTCACAAAAGATTTTCATTGGACTCGATGCACTAGGTATTACACCTAGATCGGATATGAACTCCTTCATCCAGACTCCTTCATTCGCTGCTTTCGAAGCAGCTATGTACTCCGCTTCACACATAGATCCCGCCACGACGCTTTGCTTGGAACTGCACCAACTGACAGCTCCACCATTCAATATAAATACGTATCCAGTTTGTGACTTAGAGTCATCCGGATCAGTGTCAAAGCTAGCATCGACGTAACCATTTATGACAAGCTCTTTGTCACCTTCATAAACGAGAAACATATCCTTAGTCCTTTTCAGGTACTTCAGGATGTTCTTGACCGCTGTCCAGTGATCCACTGCTAGATTACTTTGGTACCTCCCTGCTAGACCTATAGCAAGGCACACATCATGTCTGGTACACAGCATAGCATACATGATAGAACCTATGGCTGAGGCATAGGGAATGACTTTCATTTTCTCTCTATCTTCTGCAGTGGTCGGGCATTGAGTTTTACTCAACTTCACACCTTGCAACACAGGCAAGAACCCTTTCTTTGACTGGTCCATTTTGAACTTCTTCAAAACTTTATCAAGGTATGTGCTTTGTGAAAGTCCTATTAAGCGTCTCGATCTATCCCTATAGATCTTGATGCCCAATATATAGGCAGCTTCACTGAGGTCTTTCATTGAATTTTTTTATTCAAGTATCCTTTTATGCTATCCAGAAATTCTACATCATTTCCAATCAACAATATGTCATCCACATATAATATTAGAAATGCTATAGAGCTCCCACTCACTTTCTTGTAAATACAGGCTTCTCCTAAAGTCTGTATAAAACCATATGCTTTGATCACCTCATCAAAGCATATATTCTAACTCCGAGATGCTTGCACCAGTCCATAGATGGATCACTGGAGCTTGCACACTTTGTTAGCACCTTTAGGATCAACAAAACCTTCTGGTTGCATCATATACAACTCTTATTTAAGAAATCCATTAAGGAATGCAGTTTTGACGTCCATTTGCCAGATTTCATAATCATAAAATGCGGCAATTGCTAACATGATTCGGACAGACTTAAGCATCACTAGGGGTGAGAAGGTCTCATCATAGTCAACTCCTTGAACTTGTCGAAAACCTTTCGCGACAAGTTGAGCTTTGTAGACAGTAACATTACCATCAGCGTCAGTCTTCTTCTTGAAGATCCATTTATTTTCTATGGCTCGCCGATCATCGGGCAAGTCAACCAAAGTCCATACTTTGTTCTCATACATGGATCCTATCTCAGATTTCATGGCCTCAAGCCATTTATCAGAATCTGGGCTCATCATTGCTTCTTCATAGTTCATAGGTTCGTCATGGTCTAGTAACATGACTTCCAGAACAAGATTACCGTACTACTCTGGTGCGGAACGTGCTCTGGTTGACCTACGAGGTTCGGTAGTAACTTGATCTGAAGTTTCATGATCATTATCATTAGCTTCCTCTCTAGTTGGTGTAGGCGTCAAGGGAACAAATTTCTCTGATGAGCTACTTTCCAAATTGAGAGAAGGTACAATTACCTCATCAAGTTCTACTTTCCTCCCACTCACTTCTTTCGAGAGAAACTCCTTCGCTAGAAAGGATCCATTCTAAGCAACAAAGATCTTGCCTTTGGATCTATGGTAGAAGGTGTACCCAACAGTTTCTTTTGGGTATCCTATGAAGACGCACTTCTCCGATTTGGGTTCGAGGTTATCAGGTTGAAGCTTTTTCACATAAGCATCGCAACCCCAAACTTTAAGAAACGACAGCTTAGGTTTCTTGCAAAACCACAGTTCATACGGTGTCGTCTCAACGGATTTAGATGGTGCCCTATTTAACGTGAATGCAGCTGTCTCTAATGCATAACCACAAAACGATAGTGGTAAATCGGTAAGAGACATCATAGATCGCACCATATCCAATAAAGTACGGTTACGACGTTCGGACACACCATTACGCTGCGGTGTTCCAGGTGGCGTGAGTTGTGAAACTATTCCACATTGTTTGAAATGATGGCCAAACTCGTAACTCAAATATTCGCCTCCGCGATCAGATCATAGAAACTTTATTTTCTTGTTACGATGATTCTCCACTTCACTCTGAAATTCTTTGAACTTTTCAAATGTTTCAGACTTGTGTTTCATTAAGTAGATATACCCATATTTGCTCAAATCATCTGTGAAGGTCAGAAAATAACGATACCCGCCGTGAGCCTCAACACTCATCGGACCGCATACATCGGTATGTATTATTTCCAATAAGTCAGTGGCTCGCTCCATTGTTCCGGAGAACGGAGTTTTAGTCATCTTGCCCATGAGGCATGGTTCGCAAGCATCAAATGATTCATAATCAAGTGATTCCAAAAGTCCATCCGCATGGAGTTTCTTCATGCGCTTTACACCAATTTGACCTAAACGACAGTGCCACAAATATGTTGCACTATCATTATCAACTTTGCATCTTTTGGCATCAATATTATGAATATGTGTATCACCACGATCGAGATTCAACAAAAATAGACCACTCTTCAAGGGTGCATGACCATAAAAGATATTACTCATATAAATAGAACAACCATTATTCTCTGATTTAAATGAATAACTATCTCGCATTAAACAAGATCCAGATATAATGTTCATGCTCAACGCTGGCACCAAATAACAATTATTCAGATCTAAAACTAATCCCGAAGGTAGATGTAGAGGTAGCGTGCCGACGGCGATCACATCGACCTTGGAACCAATCCCGATGCGCATCGTCACCTCGTCCTTAGCCAATCTTCATTTAATCTGTAGCCCCTGTTTCGAGTTACAAATATGAGCAACCGAACCAGTATCAAATACCCAGGCGCTACTACGAGCATTAGTAAGGTACACATCAATAACATGTATATCACATATACCTTTGTTCACTTTGCCATCCTTCTTATCCGCCAAATACTTGGGGCAGTTCCGCTTCCAGTGACCAGTTCCTTTGCAGTAGAAGCACTCAGTTTCAGGCTTAGGTCCAGACTTGGGCTTCTTCCCGGGAGTGGCAACTTTCTTGCCATTCTTCTTGAAGTTCCCCTTCTTTCCTTTGCCCTTTTTCTTGAAACTAGAGGTCTTGTTAACCATCAACACTTGACGCTCCTTCTTGATTTCTACCTACGCAGCTTTGAGCATTGCGAAGAGCTCGGGAATTGTTTTCTCCATCCCTTGCATATTATAGTTCATCATGAAGCCTTTAAAGCTTGGTGGCAGTGATTGGAGAACTCTGTCAATAACACTATCATTTGGGAGATTAACTCCCAGCTGAGTCAAGTGATTATGATATCCAGACATTCTGAGTATGTGTTCACTGACAGAACTGTTCTCCTCCATCTTGCAGCTATAGAACTTGTTGGAGACTTCATATCTCTCAACTCGGGCATTTGCTTGAAATATTAACATCAATTCCTGGAACATCTCATATGGTCCATGACGTTCAAAACGTCTTTGAAGTCCAGATTCTAAGCCGTAAAGCATGGCACACTGAACTATCGAGTAGTCATCAAATCGAGCTTGCCAGACGTTCATAACATGAGCATCTGCTCCTGCAGCAGGCCTTTCACCTAGCAGTGCATCAAGTACATAATTCTTCTGTGCAGCAATGAGGATAATCCTCAAGTTATGGACCCAGTCCGTGTAGTTGCTACCATCATCTTTCAACTTAGCTTTCTCTAGGAACGCATTAAAATTCAAGGGAACGGTAGCACGGGCCATTGATCTACAACATAGATATGCAAAAACTATCAGGACTAAGTTCATGATAAATTAAGTTCAATTAATTATATTACTTAAGAACTCCCACTTAGATAGACATCCCTCAAGTCATCTAAATGATACGTGATCCAAATCAACTAAACCATGTCCGATCATCACGTGAGATGGAGTAGTTTTCAATGGTGAACATATCTATGTTGATCATATCTACTATATGATTCACGTTCGACCTTTCAGTCTCCAGTGTTCCGAGGCCATGTCTGTACATGCTAGGCTCGTCAAGTTTAACCCGAGTATTCCGCATGTGCAAAACTGTCTTGCACCCGTTGTATGTGAACGTAGAGCTTATCACACCCGATCATCACGTGGTGTCTCAGCACGACGAACTGTCGCAACGGTGCATACTCAGGGAGAACACTTATACCTTGAAATTTAGTGAGGGATCATCTTATAATGCTACCGCCGTACTAAGCAAAATAAGATGCAAACAAGATAAACATCACATGCAATCAAAATATGTGACATGATATGGCCATCATCATCTTGTGCCTTTCATCTCCATCTCCAAAGCACCATCATGATCTCCATCATCACCGGCTTGACACCTTGATCTCCATCGTAGCGTCGTGGTCGTCTCGCCAACTATTGCTTCTACAACTATCGCTAACGCATAGTGATAAAGTAAAGCAATTACATGGCGTTTGCATTTCAAACAATAAAGCGACAACCATAAGGCTCCTGCCAGTTGCCGATAACTTTTACAAAACATGATCATCTCATACAACAATGTATATCACATCATGTCTTGACCATATCACATCACAACATGCCCTGCAAAAATAAGTTAAACGTCCTCTACTTTGTTGTTGCAAGTTTTACGTGGCTGCTACGGGCTTCTAGCAAGAACCGTTCTTACATACGCATCAAAACCACAACGGTGTTTCGTCAAGTTTGATGTTTTAACCTTCAACAAGGACCGGCCGTAGTCAAATTCGATTCAACGAAAGTGGGAGAAACAGACACCCGCCAGCCACCTTTATGCAAAACTAGTTGAATGTCTGTCGGTGGAACCGGTCTCATGAACGTGATCATGTAAGGTTGGTCCGGGCCGCTTCATCCAACAATACCGCCGAATCAAACTAAGACGTTGGTGGTAAGCAGTATGACTATCACCGCCCACAACTCTTTGTGTTCTACTCGTGCATATCATCTACGCATAGACCTGGCTCGGATGCCATTGTTGGGGAACGTAGCATGCAATTTGAAAAAAATTCCTACGCTCATGCAAGATCTATCTAGGAGATGCATAGCAATGAGAGGGGGAGAGTGTGTCTACGTACCCTCGTAGACCGAAAGCGGAAGCGTTTGTTAACGCGGTTGATGTAGTCGAACTTCTTCTCTTTCCGACCGATCAAGCACCGAACGTACGGCACCTCCGAGTTCTGCACACGTTCAGCTCGATGATGTCCCTCGAACTCTTGATCCAGCAAAGTGTCGAGGGAGAGTTCCGTCAGCACGATGGCGTGGTGACGGTGATGGTAAAGTGATCCGCGCAGGGCTTCGCCTAAGCACTACGTGAATATGACCGGAGGCGTAAACTGTGGAGAGGGGCGCCGCACACGGCTAACAATTGTTGGTGTGTGTTCTAGGCGCCTCCCCCCTTCATATATATAGGTGGGAGGGAGAGGGAGCAGCCAAGGGGGCACCCAAGTAGGAGGAATCCTACTTGGGCCCCTAGTCCAATTCGCCCCCCCCCCCCTTTCCATAAGTGTCGGAGGGGGAAGGAAAGAGAGGGGGGAGAGAAGGAAAGGGGGAGGCCGAATCCTCCCCTTTCCTTCTCCCTTCCCCTCCGTCCTTCTCCTCCTATTTCGGCCTATATGGGGGCGCACCAGCCCACCAGGGGCTGGTCTATCCCTCTCTTGGCCCATAAGGCCCATATCTTTGCTGGGGTGCCCGGAACCCCTTTCCGGTGACCCGATATGTACCCGGTACCCTCGGAACACTTCCAGTGTCCGAATATCATCATCCTATATATGAATCTTTACCTCTCGACCATTTTGAGACTCCTCATCATGTCCATGATCTTATCCGGGACTCTGAATAACATTCGGTCACCAAATCACATAACTCATATAATACAAAATCGTCATCGAACGTTAAGCGTGTGGACCCTACGGGTTCGAGAACTATGTGGACATGACCGAGACACCTCTCCGGTCAATAACCAATAGTGGAACCTGGATGCTCATATTGGTTCCCACATATTCTACGAAGATCTTTATCGGTCATACCGTAATGACAACATACGTTATTCCCTTTGTCATCGGTATGTTACTTGCCCCAGATTCGATCATCGGTATCTTCATACCTAGTTCAATCTCGTTACTGGCAAGTCACTTTACTTGTTCCATAATACATCATCCCGTAACTAACTCATTAGTTACATTGCTTGCAAGGCTTCTTATGATGTGTATTACCGAGAGGGCCCAGAGATACCTCTCCGATACTCGGAGTGACAAATCCTAATCTCGATCTATGCCAACCCAACAGACACCTTTGGAGATACCTGTAGAGCATCTGTATAATCACCCAGTTATGTTGTGACGTTTGATAGCACACAAGGCATTCCTCCGGTATCCGGGAGTTGCATAATCTCATAGTCGAAGGAATATGTATTTGACATGAAGAAAGCAGTAGCAATAAAACTGAACGATCATTATGCTAAGCTAACGGATAGGTCATGTGCATCACATCATTCTCCTAATGATGTGATCCCGTTCATCAAATGACAACACATGTCTATGGTTAGGAAACTTAACCATCTTTGATTAACGAGCTAGTCTAGTAGAGGCTTACTAGGGACTCGGTGTTTTGTCTATGTATCCACACATGTATCAAGTTTTCGGTTAATACAATTCTAGCATGAATAATAAACATTTATCATGATATAAGGAAATATAAATAACAACTTTATTATTGTCTCTAGGGCATATTTCCTTCAGGACCCGGAGCTCCCGGTGCCCCAAGCAGATCGTACCATGGTCTCATCGGCCACTGTCCCAACTAGCGCGCCAGCGCCGCTCCGTCGTCACGTACTCGCGCTTGCGAACTGCGGCGCCCTGATCTGGCATGGCCCCCTGGCTGATGCTTGCGACGCGCTTGGCTGGTTCAAGGTGGACCTCCAAGCCACCGATAGGCGCCTTGCCAAGGAGCGCCTGGGGCTGGTCTCAGCGTGGCTCCAGGTCGATGCAGCGACCAAAGAGGCCTAGAGCCAGGCTGAGGCCGCCACTACAGAGAGCAAGAAGGAAGCCGCCGAGGCTAGGGCAGCCCATGATTATGTGCTGGCTGAGGCAGCAGCGGCCGTCAAGCATTGCGGCAAGGCGGAGGCTGACTTGAAGGCGCTCCAGGAGGAACAATGTTGGGGAACGTAGCAGAATTTTAAAATTTTCTACGCATCACCAAGATCAATCTATGGAGTCATCTAGCAACGAGTGAGAGGGGAGTGTATCTACATACCCTTGTAGATCGCGAGCGGAAGCGTTCAAGAGAACGGGGTTGATGGAGTCATACTCGTCGTGATCCAAATCACCGATGACCGAGCGCCGAACGGACGGCACCTCCGCGTTCAACACACGTACGGAGCAGAGACGTCTCCTCCTTCTTGATCCAGCAAAGGGGGAGGAGAGGTTGATGGAGATCCAGCAGCACGACGGTGTGGTGGTGGAAGCAGCGGGATTTCAGCAGGGCTTCGCCAAGCGCTACTGGAGGAGGAAGAGGTGTCACGGGAGGGAGAGGGAGGCGCCAGGGGCTGAGCTGTTTCTCCCATGCACCTCCCCACTATATATAGGGGTGGAGGGGGCTGGTTTCTTGCCCTCCAAGTCCATTGGGGCGTTGGCAAAGGTGGAAGGAAAGAAATCCCATCCTTTCCCTTCCCCACCGATTGTTATCCCCCTTTTTTAGGGATCTTGATCTTATCCCTTCGGGATATGATCTTATTCCTTCTAAGGGGGAATCTTGGTGCGCCTTGACTAGGGGTGTGGGGCCTTGCCCCCACTACCCACGTTCATGTGGGTCCCCCCATATATAAATCTTTACCTCCGGACCATTCCGGAACTCCTCGTGACGTCCAGGATCTCATCCGAGACTCCGAACAACCTTCGGGTTACCGCATACTAATATCTCTATAACCCTAGCGTCACCGAACCTTAAGTGTGTAGACCCTACGGGTTCGGGAGACACGCAGACATGACCGAGACGACTCTCCGGTCAATAACCAACAGCGGGATCTGGATACCCATGTTGGCTCCCACATGCTCCTCGATGATCTCATCGGATGAACCACGATGTCGAGGATTCAATCAATCCCGTACGCAATTCCCTTTGTCTATCGGTACGATACTTGCCCGAGATTCGATCGTCGGTATCTCGATACCTTGTTCAATCTCGTTACCGGCAAGTCTCTTTACTCGTTTCCGTAACACATCATCCCGTGAACAACTCCTTGATCACATTGAGCTCATTATGATGAAGTCCTACCGAGTGGGCCCAGAGGTACCTCTCCATTACATGGAGTGACAAATCCCAGTCTCGATTCGTGCCAACCCAACAGATACTTTCGGAGATACCCGTAGTGCACCTTTATAGCCACCCAGTTACGTTGTGACGTTTGGTACACCCAAAGCACTCCTACGGTATCCGGGAGTTGCACAATCTCATGGTCTAAGGAAAAGTTACTTGACATTGGAAAAGCTTTAGCAAACGAACTACACGATCTAGTGCTAGGCTTAGGATTGGGTCTTGTCCATCACATCATTCTCCTAATGATGTGATCCCGTTATCAATGACATCCAATGTCCATGGTCAGGAAACCGTAACCATCTATTGATCAACGAGCTAGTCAACTAGAGGCTTACTAGGGACATGTTGTGGTCTATGTATTCACACATGTATTACGATTTCCGGATAACACAATTATAGCATGAATAACAGACAATTATCATGAACAAGGAAATATAATAATAACCATTTTATTATTGCCTCTAGGGCATATTTCCAACAAACAAGCCACGCGCACGCAGCAACTTCAGCAGCGGGAGGACGAGCTTAAGGCTCGCAATGCGAAGCTTGTGGACCGTGACTCCACGCTAGCGAAGGTGGTCGTTGAGCAGGCCAAGGAGCGTGAGCACTTGACCAAGCTGCAGGATGAGGTGACCGAAGCCCAAGCGTCCCACACCAAGCACGTCTCTGAGGTAACGGCCCGATTGGACACCAGGGAGAAGATCCTTGCTGACATCTAAGGGAAAGCGGTGGCAGATCGCGACGCCTTCTCTTCCCTTGAGTTCAGGGCTCGCCAAGCGCTGCAGTCTATCTGCAGGAGAGGATTTGAGGATCCGCTCGCAATCCCCATGGGCGGCTACGTGGAGCTCTCCTCCAAGCTCACCACGGAGCTCGAAGGTGCCACCGCCAAGGTGGACTCCATCCTGGAGGAGGAGTGCCGCGACCTCTTCTCCGTGGCAGTGACGCGCGTCTTCAGCCACCTTTACCTCCGTGACTCCAGCTTCGAATTCGACGCGGTGATAGGCCCCATCCCTCGTGAGTCCTGCGCCACCACAGCGGAGACCGTGGAAGGCCATGTGGCCACGCTGCTGGGGAAGTTCACCTGCGACATCGATACCAGTCCTGCTGCGGCCGAGGCGGATGGCGGTGATGGTGGCAATGGTCCCTCTTCCTAGGCTTATCCTGCAATAACTGATCGTGCCTCGTGGAGGCGTTAGACTTTGTTTGAATTCGTGATACATTTGGTGCCTGTCACTACTACAGGATGCTGTTAACGCGACACTACAATCAGAGACCCTTCGACGAAACTGTGTGCGATGCATTAATCGCAAATGGTGATGTAAAAAACCCGTAAAAAAGGTGCAAAACATTTGCGATGGCGGATACATCAAACACGGTTCAGATTTTAGTTGCGTGTGCGATGCTAGGCATACGGTTGAGTTCAATGAACTGTTTGCGATGAGGCAGAACAACAGAAATTGGCAGCCAGATGAAGGCGTGTGCGATATACGGCATATAGTTCACTTGGATGAACTGTTTGTGATTAGGCAACACGAAAGAAACGGTCAGCCATATCAAGGTGTGTGCGATATACGGCATACGGTTCACTCGGATGAACTGTTTGCTTTGAGCCAAGAGAACAGAAACGGTTCAATTTAACAAGATGTGTGTGATACGCGGCAAACAGGTCTATAATCAGAAATGTGTGCGAAGACCAATAATAATACAGACGATTGCTACTAATAAGCCGTGTGTGTTGTGGGAAAACGCTTGGTGGTATACAATTGTCAGCGATTAATGAAATCATCACCGACGGTTTCCCTAGTATGGTCCGTGTGCGATGTCATTGCACACCGAACAACAGCATATTTACTTATAACTTATAAGGACTTGATTCCATAAACAGATTGAACATCCAATTACATAGGCGGCTAGTACACACATGACCTTTGCACACACCAATGTATGTTCCAAAATGCCTAGAAAACTCAAATAATGTATAAAAACACAAAATGAACCCTGAATAATTTCATATTTTTAGGACGACGCTCCTATAGTTCCATGTTGCCTCTGTAAAATAAATCAAGGCGGGAAGAGACAGCGTATGTCATTTTGCACACATAGGTGACAAGTTCTCTCTCGGAACCATGAGCCTTTTTGAGAGAAGCTCCGGTTTGTAAGAAGTTTGTACCAAAACTTGTCCGAAATTGGACAATTTTTTTACCACAACATGTTGGTGCCATGCCATAACACCATGCCAAGTTTCATGATTTTGAGGCGAGTTTTGGATTTACAGTAATTTTAAAACCAGGTTTCTCAATGTTTACTGTCGAGTCGGAACCGCCCTAGATATGCTTTTTCCTCGTGGGTCCCAAATGACAAATCCAAATCTGTCACTACCATGCAGCTTTTCTTATTAAGAATTACATCCCATTTGGTGTGCTAGCTAAAAATAAGTTTGTGGGTGCTGGTGGGCACTAAGAACTTGCGGTTCTGTAATGAACAAAGATCTCAAGGATACCGTGAGAGTGATGTTCTTTCCCTATGTTGTGAATGCTTATAATATTTATGTCTTAATTAAAGAAATGGCAAGCCATTGGCCCAGTATGAAAGAAAATATGGGTCAAAGCCAAGTTGAAAAGGGCAACAATATCTAACTCCAGCTTATAAACAGTACAAAAGCATGAGGATTAATTGCTCATCAGGTTTAGACAAAATCTAGATTGAATAGGACAATGACATCTAACTCAACCAAAGTTTTCGGCATTCACAATCAAATGGATCGGTCTGATCCATAAAATCAAGATCCCGGGCCAGAAATTCTACTGGTAAATGAGGACAAGCTGTTGTAAATAGAAGCCGAGCACGATAAGAAGCCCTTAGGTCCACCTGAAACTTCTTTTTATGCTATTCAACACTTGCAGCCATAAGAAATTTCTTGTCAAAAAACTTAATCCTCATGGACAATAGTGCCCTCGCATTCAACATGAAGAATGTGACAAAGCTAGTGTTTGCATTGTTGGATGCATATCCTTCCAGCGTTACTGTCTTCAAATGAATGTCATGAGATCTGAGAAAATCCCAGTGCTTCTTGAACCATCGATTGGTTATACCTTTTTCTCCATGTGGTAGTGCCTAAATAGAGATGAAGATTGAAAACAGTTAATGTCTAAAAAAGATTATGTTGAAGGAGTGATAGCTGAATGATTAATTATAGTACACTATATATGGGCTTTCAATGTGCGTGAAATCATCACCTTTATATATGAATTCTCCAGACATGGAAAGCATTGCAGCAAGCCAATAATCGTGTTCAGATCAAAACACCACATACTGATATGTAAGGTCTTGACAAAATCCACTACCACTGATAGGATGGACAAGCTCTTCATTGAGCATAGAACATAATATTAGTACCAAAAGTGTACTCCAAGATGATACTTAACTTATGCGCACAAATGAAAAAAGCAGATTACAAAAGTTTACGTGAATAATATACAGCACCTTAATCGGTGTGGAGCCAAACACCATCTTGAACCATCTAAAAGGATCACGAATTGCACCCAAGGTCTCCAGTTTAGGCGCAGAGACTACATTTATTTGCGAAGGTACTATAGTAGAATCAAGGAGCAACTTTGAAGTGAAGGGGCATCTTTGATGATGAGATCATGTCCAAAAAAACAAATTCCCATGCTTACAAGGTGGGGCGACTTTATTTTGAGAAAACAGATTCGAATTTCTATTCCAAAAACAAGCAGCAAGCGCTCCAGGGCAGGGCAGCTGGAGTGGATGATGCTGTGCAGTGCGGCATCCGACAGATCAACCACCACAAGCGCAAGTTTTTTTAGCAGTGGGAGTCGAAGCATTTGTACCAGATTGTCTGCTAGATGCCACCAGGCGAAGGTTGTGGTGTGGAGAGAGGAGGAAAACCACGAGATGGACATCGGTGGTGAGGGCACAGATACATCGGTTCGTGGTATGTTACATACATAGTCATGGTAGAACTCAAGCTGCTGGAGTTTATCGAATTGACGGGATGTCAGCCAGGTGGCCATCGTGTAGGGTATGTCCAGCAGGTAGCATGCCAGGATGCAGATGCGTTGAACGGAGCCCTGGTGGGAGGAGATGATGGCTCCGGGGAGTTTAGAATCATCATCGACAGATAGCTGACGACAGTTGAGATTAAGAGGCGCGGCGCGCCACTGAGTGCGCCACCGAGATGCGAGGACTTGTGTGCGGCAGCCATCCTTGGTGGGGAGAAGGGATTTGATCTCCCCAAGGATGCCGTCCGGGAGATCACTGATGCGGTCCGCCGGAGATTCTACTGGTTCCTCAGGTCCAGGGGGCGTGGCCGCTTTTGGCCGCGCAGCTGGGTCCAAGATCTACATCCGGCGGCAGCGCTGGCCGGAGCCTCATCTGTGTACATACCAATCTGAAAGAAAAAATGGCAGAAACATACATGTAGGACATTCAAAATCAATTCTCAAGATCTGGAAGAAAAAAGGCACAAACATATATGTAGGACATTCAAAATCAATTCTCAAGATCTGGCCATGAATTATTAGCACACACGCTAACCCTAGTCAGATTATTAGCAAAAATCATTTGTATAGAACAAACAATTAATCATGAACTCTATACGGATAACATTCAAACAATCAATACACTACGTGCATCTAACGGATCTTAATTACTCTGATTTCATGGACTGACAGAACATAACCATAGGATTTGTATTCCAAAAAAATTAGAGAGGGGGGGAGTAACCAGAGAAAACACATGATATGTTTGCCGCACAAATGGGTATATAGATGACTAACCAGTTTTCCGTCGGAGTCGCAGTCATTGCCGGAGTTGCTGTTGACCTCCAGCTCCGGCTGGGGGGGGGCACGATGGCGCCGACGAAGTCAAGGTCATGCTGCTGCCCGCGTGAGACCTTGTCGGTGGCGACGGCAACTTCTGTGCCCAGCTTCCCGTGTTGCGTGGGTGCTTCACCAGCCCCGGCGTCACCACTCCCTCCGATGGTGCGCTTTGGCGGCATCCTCATACACTCCAGAGTCCAGACGTTGGTGACCACTGTGGACCGGGTGTGCGGCCGCCTATTATGGCTGGCGGCTCGGGCGCGCAATTAATACGGACCAGTGGGAGCGAGGCGGGCGGCGGTCAAAGGCTGTCTCGCCTCCCGGTGAGCCTGCGCGGCGGACTTCTGCCATTCCTACCATCATTTCACACAGCTACTCGCACGCCTCCCGGTTACACTGCATAGTGAAAACACCTCCTGTCAATACGCACACCTGCACGCACACCTCCCGGTCTGCCTGCGTGGCAGACTGCTCGCATGCATCCCGTCAACTCACGCCTGCTCGCACGGCACACGGGGCACGTGGTAGCACATATATTTATTGGTTTATTGATAATTCATTCTGCCGCTTTACTGCTTAACCGAAGCCTGGCACGGTCTAACGCACATGGTCCGAATAAATAATCCGTATGAGATATTGGTTGCCAGTTATTAACAATCTCCCATTTGTAAGAAGATTACATCAAAACGTGTCTCAAATTTGACGAAAAAAATACAATATCACAGTCTACTGCTGTCCATATATGACACCATGATAAGTTTCATGAATTTCAACTAAGTTTTGGATTTACTGAATTTTAAAAATCTATATTCTCAATGTTTTGAAATCTCTTGCATGGGGAAACATGCACCCAGGGACACATATGATTTTGCAATCCATTTTGGTGCACATGTAGCTCAAATTTGATTTTTGCACATTAAATCCCTAGGAAATCAATCAATGTATAAAAACGGTCGAATGATGTCTGTTTTTTTTAATTTAACACGACACTCCGTTGGTCACATGTTCACTGCAGAAAAAGTTTGACATGCTTCAGAGTGGCTGTGTGGTGCGGGATGTGTGTGTCTGTGTGTGTGGGGGGTGGGGGGAAGGGGTCCGGCAGTACACTACGAGTTGTGAACCTCCGTGTGGGATTATTGATCATTTTGTGAGTCATATATGCCACATCAAAGTCATGAATTGGTTATTTAAAGCATTAAACAACCCTTTCATACATAATGTTTGGGCCACATGCATGTATTGGTGGTCCTCTCGGACACTCTCCCTCGTGCGGTTATCAGCGACGTGCCCATTTGTTAGCCCGCAAAGGTTTTCAGTTTCCACCAACAACGAGAGGCATTTGACCAAAAGGTGGATTCATCTTGGCATGTGTGTGGTGTGGATCATGGTGAGATTCCATATCAAAGTTTGAGCACATGCGAACACACCCTCCCACCGGCTTGAAGTGAGGGGCCTACGCATCGTGGTGTAGTGCGTTTCCGGTTTGCGAAGCATGTGCCACGTCAAAGTTGTGCATTGGGTATTCAAACATCACATAACACACGGGCACATGCTCATGGTGGTTTTGTCCTATGACACTCACTCACGTGTGAATCTCTCTATGGGCCCACAAGATCGTCGTTGATCAGTTGAACGTACAACGAGAGAGAGGATAATTTGACCAACAAGGATGGTTCTTTTTTGGTTTGTGTTACGTATATGCACGGTAGGAGTATGTACATGTCAAAGAGGGGGCAACATGAATACTCTATATATATGCGTGTCATAACCTCGCTCCATGTGGGGACTTTCCGGTTCCCGAGGCAGGTGCCACATCAAAGTTGTACATTATCTTGGTATTCAAACATCATGCAATACCATGCAGGCGGTGGTTGCCCTATAGGAGCTCACTCGCGTGTGGCGCTTCCATCCGTGGGCATGCGAGGTTGTCCTCCATCACTTTGACCCAACGAGAGAGAGGTTAATTTGACCATCAAGGAATGATTCTTTTTTGGTTTGTGCTATATAGTAGAAGTACATATATACCACGCGTCGAATGGGGGCATGCATATAGCACATACCACGCATCATGAACCTCGCGCTCTCTGTGGGGACTTTTTGGTTTCCTATATATTTGGTGCCACATCAAAGTTGTGCATTGCATATTCAAACATCACACAAACACCTCTTTGGGCCACATGCAGACGGTGGTACATAGTCCTATATAGGATGATTACTCGTGTGCGACGTACGCTTCGCTTCTATGCTGGGCCCGCGAGTTCGTCGTCCATCACTTTGACCCAACGAGAGAGAGGTACATTTGACGAACAAGGAGGATTAATTCTTTTAGGGCTGTGTTACTAGGTGTATAGTATGTGTCAAAGGGGGGGGTGACCAGCATATATATACTAGGTGTCACATGAACCTCACTCTATGTGGGGACTTTGCGGTTTTTGAGGCAAATGCCACATCAAAGTTGTGCATTAGGTATGCAAAACATCACAACCACACACCTCTCCATATATATGTTCTGGCACACATGCAAGCGCGGTGGTTGTTGTCCTATATATGGCACTCACTCACACGGTTATCGGCGATGCTTCCATCTGTCGGCCCGCTTGGTCCATCACTTTCACCGACAGCGAGAGAGGTGAACTAATTTGACTTAGGAGGGGATTAATTTTTTGTTTGTCTCATGATATAGATCATGATGTGAGATTACATATATATAATAGCGCATGTGTACACATGAATCCATCCCACTGGATCGAAGGGGGGGGGGGGCGAGCACACGACACGTCATGAACGACCTCTTGCTCTGTGTGGGGACCTCTACGATTTTCAATGCATGCACCCCATCAATGTTGTGCATTTGGTTGGGTATTCAACACATATGCATGCATCACACACCTCCATAAATATGTTCGGGACACACGCATGCAATGGTTTTCTTTGGACACACTCTCACTCGCTTGGTTATGGGCGGCAAGCCTATATATATTTGTGGGCCCGCGTGGACGTCCATCATTTTGACCAACGACGAGAAAGGTTACCAGGGTGGATTCTTCTGCTTTGCTTCGAGTTACCGTATAGTAGGTCGATCATTCCAAGCCTAATTAAGTTTGAGCGCATGCTACGCATCGTGAACCCTCGCTCAGTGTGGGGATTTTACGGTTCCAAAGCATGGTGACACATCAAATTTGTGCATTGGGTATTCAAACACCACACACACCACTTCCATATACATACTTGGGCCACATGCACAGAGTGGGTTTGTCCTCATATAGTACTCCCTCGCGAGGTTATCGGCGACAAGCTAGCCCATTTTGCGGGGCCGTGTGGACGTCCATGACTTTGACCAACAACGAGCAGGAGAGGTTGTACGACCAAGTTGGATTCTGTTTGGTCCGTGTTACAGTACGTCTTGGTGAGATGCCCTCCCCCCGACGTGTGTGTGTGTGGGGGGGGCTACTTCGCACTACCTGCAACCTCCGTGGGGTCGGGGAAGTCCGGTTAATTTGCGAGGCACACGTGCCACATCAAAGTTGTGAATGGTAGTTAAATATCACACCACACCCTTTTCATACATATAGTAGGGCCACCCGCATGTGGTTCGTATGTGGTCTCACCCATCTCGCACCACAAGCACACATTTGTGGGTCGGCACACGGTCCACCTTTGTCAGGAAGCGAAAGGGAAAGTTTGACCATATATATATGATGGACTCCTATAGGTTTTGTGTTACGGTAGGGTGAGATTTCAGACCTAGCTATTTGGGGGCATGCATTCGTAGCTACGATTCCCTTACCGCTGACACGAAGTGGGGTTCGTAGGGGATGGCTGACTAGCAATACTGTGCTTTTGTGCGACAGGTGCCACATCAAAGTTGTGCATTGGGTATTCGAACATCAAACCACCCTTTTCATACATATATTTGGTCCACATGCAAGTGTGTTCGTGTTCTGACCCTCTCTCGCGTTATTCTTTTTGCCAAATTTATAAACAGCACACGAGTTGGATGTAGAAACCATCTGTGATTGGGTACGCAATAGACACGGTTCGGTCAGACTACACGTGTGAAAGCACAAGTGCTCCCTGGGTGATTTTGGTAATTAATGTCAACATATCTCTTGTTGGACTAATATTTTCATCTAGTATATTTCAGATGAGTTCAACAGTGGAGTGGCAGGACAGGAGGATGTTGAACCCCTTCAAGATGCTAAGGACACATATTGGCAAAAGCCCAAGACTCTTCATTTTCACTTTAGTGATCCAAGATCACATTGAGTCCATAGGAAAAGCCAATACTATTAAAAGGGGATGAAAAGTTGCTTAATGGTCTACTTGCTCAAAGTGCTTAGTGATATGCTCCAAAGCCCTCAACCACTTTCTCATTCCAAATATGTCCTATACCTAAAGTCAAACTCGGCCCCACCGATTTGATTCATCCGGCGCCACCGAGTTCACTTGACATAGCCACTGCCAGAAACCCTAATCAGTTCGGTCTCACCGATGGGATCTCGGTCTCACCGAGATGGCCCTACAAACTCTCTGTTACCTATTGCAGTTACTTCGGTCTCATCGAGATACGCAGTCGGTACCACCGAGTTTGCTTGACCAAGTCTCTGTTTGCTTATTGCTGAAATCGGTCTCACCGAGTTCATGCAATCGGTCTCACCGAGATGAGGTTTCGCCCTAACCCTAGCGCATCGGTCTCACTGAGTTGACCTTGTCGGTCCCACCGAAAAGCCTAACATTCACATTTTGAACCAGGTCGGTCTCATCGAGTTTCACTATTCGGTCCCACCGAGTTTGGTAAATTGTGTGTAACGGTTAGATTTTGTGTGGAGGCTATAAACACCCCTCCACCCCCTTCTCCATTTGTGAGAGAGCCATCAGAACGTGCCTACACTTCCACTACTCATTTTCTAAGAGAGAACCACCTGCTCATGTGTTGAGACCAAGACATTCCAATCCAACCACAAGAATCTTGATCTCTAGCCTTCCCCAAGTTGCTTTCCACTCAAATCATCTTTCCACCATAGCCAAATCTGAGAGAGAGAGTTGAGTGTTGGGGAGACTATCATTTGAAGCACAAGAGCAAGGAGTTCATCATCAACACACCATCTATTACCTTTTGGAGAGTGGTGTCTCCTAGATTGGTTAGGTGTCACTTGGGAGCCTCCGTCAAGATTGTGGAGTTGAACCAAGGAGTTTGTAAGGGCAAGGAGATGGCCTACTTCGTGAAGATCTACACAAGTGAGGCAAGTCCTTCGCGGGCGATGGCCATGGTGGGATAGACAAGGTTGCTTCTTCGTGGACCCTTCGTGGGTGGAGCCCTCCGTGGACTCGCGCAACCGTTACCCTTCGTGGGTTGAAGTCTCCATCAATGTGGATGTACGATAGCACCACCTATCGGAACCACACCAAAAATCTCCATGTCTCCTATTGCGTTTGCACACTCCAATCCCATTCCTTTACTTTCTTGCAACTTGCATGCTTTACTTTCCGCTTCTCATATACTCTTGCCATGCTTGCTTGAAATGTATTGTGAATATTTAAACTTGTGCTAAAACTCCACCTTAACTTGAAGAAATTAAAAACTGCTACTTTTCTTTGTTGAGGGTCTAATCACCCCCCCCCCCTCTAGACACCTCTTCTCGATCCTTTCAACATGTGCCACGCCTGTGCCCTGCAGTCACTCACATCAGCATAGTAGATTTGGCTCCATGAGGCTTGCCTCCCGTTCTTGAAAATATCTACTGCCTTGTAATCTCGAAAATAACTATCGCCTGGAAGGTTTTAATGTTTGATAGCACACGATTAGTATGTGCAGACCGTGTGCGATGTCTGTTACTCCCGGTCTGCTTCAATCCCTTGATTCAAATTTTTAGTAGCCCCGGCATTTTACTCCCGCCTCTGCATCCCTCGCAATCTCAAAAATATCTGCTCGCCCTTGATTCAAATTTTCAGTAGCCCCACCTTGTTACTCCTGCCTCTACATCCCTCGCAGTCTCAAAAATATTTGCTCGCCCTTGATCCAAATTTTCAGTAGCCCATCATTTTACTCCCGCCTAGTAAAATTTTCAGTTCCCACGGTATTTCCTCAAACACCACCTTGCCCCTCCCCCTCCACACACACCACACTCCCCAAAACCTCCGCTCACATAGACACACACCACCCCTCCCTCGCTTGAAACCATTGGTAGGTCACCGCCATCGCCGCTGCCGCCACCTCCATCCTCAACCTCTCCCTGTGTGCCGGGGAGCTCGAGGAGCTAATGGCCAAAAAGAGGTTTATCGCGGCCTCTTCGCCCGACGCCGGCGAGGTGGCCGCCGAGGTGTCCCCGTCGTCCTCCGCGGGCTCTTTATCGATCCGCCGTCGCCGGTCGCCCGATCCGCCCGCCGCCGCACCCCAACGCCGGTTCGAGGACTTCCCCGTCCTCCCTCGGGCCCGGCCGGCGACGAGGTCCTACCTCGGGGTCCGGCAGCGGCGGTGGGGGATGTGGGTCGCTGAGATTACGGATCAGGAGACCCACACCCGCCGGTGGCTCGGTAGCTTCCACACGGCCGAGCTCGCGGCCATGGAGTACGACCGCTGGCAGGTCCGCTACCACGACGCAGTGGCTAGGCTCAATTTCCCCTTCGGCACACATCCGGTCGGCCTCGTTCCACCAGAGCCAGGGGTGGTGAGCTCGGCTATGGCGCGGCAGGACCGTGAGGCGTGGGAGCGCCTCGAGGCCGAGGCCGCCGACGAGGCCTACATGCAAGAGCTCCGCCGGCAGGACCCGGAGCTCATGGAGGTGGAGCGGGTGATCTTTGCCGGCGTGGAGGGCGGCGAGCTTATCATTCTCTCCTTCGATGACGAGGTCGAAGGCAGTGAGGATGGCGGCGTGGAGGGCGTCGAGGTGGGCGGCGAGGACGAGGAGATCGACGTCGACGAGTGGAGGAGTGTCTTCCCCAATGACGCCGACGACGGCACCGGCCAGGAGCCGGGTCGCAGCACACCGTACCTGACGAGGAAGGATTGGCTCGACCTCCACTTCAATCGAAAGTAGTTTTAAATTTATGTTTTATGTTTGGTTATGCAAAACTATCTATGTTTATGTTTGAATGCATGCTACTTTCGGTTGAACCTGCTTTAAACTTGATCAAATTGAAGTTTACAACATTAAGTTTAGGGGATCGACTAGAAACGGCCAAAAATTGCTGGAGTATATATATATATCCACTAAGGGTTTTAGTCCGTTAACTTTTAAAGGATCGGCTAGAGATGGCCTTATGCCTTGTTTATTTCAGTTCTTCACAATGTGATGCTCTATATGTGCAACTATTTGCCATGCAATTCAATTTCATCAATAACAGTTTCAACAATACCACTATGAATTACGATATTTGGTTGCTGTTAAGGATGTTGCAGTTAACATGCCTTTTCATTTTTTTAACAATAACTAGTGTACTTTAGACCTGCACAATACCAGTTTGAATGACTATTTGCTTCTTTTTAAATGTTATGCCTGATGCAGATAACACACCTTTCCACTTCTTGTTTTGCTTAACTAGCGTGCTTAAACCTGCACACTGAAGCTATCATTTGTAGATTATGTTGTCTACCATGGATATATTTGGTTGATGTTTAGCCTGTTGTGCTTAACATGCCTTTATATGTACTCATACAGGACAATATTGAGAACACTGTTGTTTTCCATCGAGGTTAGTTTCATCGCATTGCTTATATGTACTCACTATTCAGGATATCGGTAGCTGGTACCATATAGCCTGGGGGCTGATAAGGGATTAATCGTCCAATCGGACATTTCACTGAATATATCTGTAACCCATTTATCAGTAGGTTAACTAGGGTCATATTTAATATATCTGAGGCTACATAGCAACATGCATTGTACTGAATGACTAAATATGCAATCCCAGACTACATAGCAACAAAGAAGAGTGTTACCTTAATGTTTTGATGATGTCTAGATATACATGTAATAAAATCTTATATAATGGGATGGAGGGAGTGTTGTACTACATCATTTTGCAATTGTTGTTTAGCTTCTAATATTAACTTGGTGCTTTTAGGTACATATGTCATTGCCAAAGATCCACACTTTGACCCTTTCTGCGTATCGGGCAATGATATATTCATGAACCAGCATCAAGTGAGGAAACTGATAAAGATTGTTATTAAAATGGGTTAAAAGATGTCAATCAAACTATTTGTTTACACTTTATGCAAGACAACAGTGAACTGCAGGATGGTAAGTAAGAACTCTGTAGCCTTCTTTTTACTGCCCGTAATGAGTTGTGTTAGATGACTATGTCTGAATCTTTTTTCCTTTGTAGTGGATCCTGAAGCAGTTTACTCAAGATTACCTCTCAAACTACATGATTGGTGGTCGGCCATCACAAGGGGTTGGACTAGAGTCGTGCGTGCCTTCTGCATCCAGGAGAGCACAATAGGGCCATTCCGCTTCACCTTGTTCAGCGACCAGAATGTCTGTCGCCTCTTTCTTTACCATCTGTAATAGTACAAGTATAGAACCCTGGTTCATCATTCTTTATTTGGTGCTTATGTAATTCTTGAACATATGTACCTGTGAATCGAATAATGCATTGGTTGTTTGAACCTGATGGATATGAATAAAGCTATAGCCTACTTTCAAGTTCAAATGAGGTACAATTTTAAATAGCAGCAATTAAATTAGGGTGAAATTATGGTCTGCAGGTCATTACGGCGCACACGGTCTATAAAGCACAGCGTGTGCGATATACATCATAATCCGACAGGGTTCACGAAGAGGAAACATGTAACAATGCACACAGTTGCCGTTTGCAAAGCGTGTGTGATGTCAGACACTATCACAAACGGTGCGGGAAAACTAAATGTGTGTGATTGTCGACCTATCGTACATGGTTTACAATCATGAACTATTTGTGATGTGCCAGGCATCGTAAACGTAGAGCCAGTTTGGTACATGCCTGGAAAACTCCCGTGCCTGGAATGTGCCTGGTTTTAGATAAAACCGCAGAACTCCGACTGCGATGGCAATGCGAGCACAAACGAGTAGCAAGGATGAAGCGTTTGGGATATTCGAGATATCAGAAACCGTTTTATAGGGACAACTGTATGCATCAAGGTTCCGTATCCCCGACGGTTTCTGGGTCATGTGGGAAGGACCCCCCTATCGCAGTCACTCACTTGGCGACGGTTCCAAACGCCGTCGCGGAAAGGGGTTAAAAACCGTTTGTATAGCACCTTGTTGTACCAGTGTGTAATAACTGTTTGAACTCCGTAATTTCCTTTTCGTGCTTGATTTCCTTCATGCTTGCCTTTGTGCTCTGGGTCGGCAGGGCCCAGCCCCGCGCATACCTCGGCTGCCATTGGAATGTCAGGTCGCGATGCCTAGACAAAGCCAAGGGCCGAGGGGCTAAGGGACTAGTGAGGCCCCTGAGTCGTGATGCTCAGGGGTCCACCTTAACGTGCAAGCAGCCCGCATGAAAGAAATGTGGGCGATGGAGAGGTTAGCCCGGGGTCCGTCCTACCTTTCTCTCGCCAGCCTGCACCAGGGGGTTATGTGAGGAGACCAGACAACAAGGACCTTGGTGGGGTGACGTGCGCGGGAACAGGCCTGCGAGTCAGAGCCCGGTTCTTTGGGTTTTTCGGCGCTGCTGGGACTGACCCGAGCACAGGCACCGTGTCCAGCACCCGCTCGCGTGAGGCCCAGGGGAAGGGTACGAGTAGCATTGCCAAAGAGCAAAGAGGCCATCCTGAGGTTGATGCAACCCATTGGGCGCCCCCAGTTGTTCATCCACCAGCGCGGAGAATTAGGCTTCCTTTAGGCGTGGGCTTGGTCGTATTCGACCGGATCCGCCAGCGCTGAGCATGGGGCTTCCACTAGGCATGGGCATGATCGTATTGCGACCGTATCCGCTAGCACTAAGCATGGGGCTTCCACTGGGCGTGGGTAGGGATCTCTGTGCTAGAGTCTTCGGGTGTGTACAACCCTGTTTTGTTCGTACACGTGGCTGGCACGGCAGAACTTTGAGGAGGTGTATCTGGACGCTCGTGAGCCAGCGTGGGGCTCAGGAGGTCCTACCTCAAGGCAGGTTGCGCCTAGATTTTCGGCATGGAGAGCGCTTGTGAGACCTGAGTTAGGAGGGCGACCTGCACCGAGCGAGCGTCCAGAGGTTATCGCATGAGAAGGCCAGACACCAAGGACCCATAGGAGGTGACGTGTATGGGGCCGGCCCACCAGATAGATATCGGTCGCTTGGGTTTATCAACCCTGCAGGGACGGACCCGCGCACAGACGCCGTGTTAAGACTTCTCATGCAACAATCCAAGGAAGAACACTCGGCGCGTGGCTCCCGCGGTGGCGAAGCACTAAATTTGCGGTTGTACGAACCAAGCCACGTGCCCTTACTCACCTACCCTCGATGAGCTCATGCAAGGACAAGGCACCAAGGACCCTAGGAGGTGACGTGCACAACAGCTGGCCCGCGAGACAGAGCTCGGTCGCTTGTATTTAACAACGCTGCAGGGATGGACCTGAGCACAGACGTCGTGCCAGCCCTTAATCCTGAGGTGGTCGAGATTGGTCTCGCGAGGGCGCGGTGACATTCATGGTGACAAAGCATCGGACACGCAGGTTGAATCATCAAGGAAATCTTATCTAGGCATGGCCAGTTCTGATACATGAGCAAAGCGACACAGCTGCAGGGGCGTACCCTTACAGCCTGAGGATAATGCAGCCCGTGGGGCACCCTCAATTAAACAAACCAAAAAGTCACCTGGCAATGATGCTGCAGAGGCATCGAGGTAGTCGATGAAGCGTGCCGTGGTGGTTCGCTCCTCACGAGCCAAATGGCTACGAAGGCTCGGGAGGCTCACGAGGCCCAGGGGGCTCGCGAGGGTCCGGGGCCTCCTGAGACGTCATCGCCAAGCGTCGGGCCTCGTGAGACGCCATTGTGCGCTGCGCCAGACGCTGGTATGAGGTGCCAACATTTAGCAGGCTGAACAGCATGCAGACGTAGTTGCAGGGGAAGCCCCCGCTCCGACCGACACGAGACGACCAAAAGAGGTCCTGAGAAGCGGCCCTGTTGAGGCCTAGGATGTCGACGCAGGCACGCAGCCCGTCGCCCGCATCAGGGGCGGCAGCTGCACTGGTGGGGCGTGCGGGGCGGCCCTCGCTGCGCATGGCTTGCGCTTCCTGAAGTTCCTCGATCGCCTTGGTGATGAATTCTCGTGCTCCTGGCACCTCGCGGCTCGTTCTTTGCTAGGGGCGCGCGTCGAAACATGCCTCCAAGTGGTGCCCGAGCACCTCCCTCGTCGCACTGGTCAGGTCAGATGCTCTCCAGATGGGAGCCCCCGAGCCCGTCCTGAGGGAGGCACCGGGAGCCCTTCCAATGCGGGAGGGAGAGGCACCCCGGCAGCAGGCGCAGAGCCCGAGGCGTGCTCAAGGGAGCAGACCGCATCCTTCTCATCATAGGCGACTGTGATGATGCCACTGCACCCTGGCATCTTGAGGATGTTGTAGCCATGGTGGGTAGCTGCCATGAATTTGGTGAGGGCAGGGTATCCCAGGATGGCATTGTACGGGAGGCCGATGTGGGCCACGTCGAAGTCGATGAGCTTAGTGTGGTAGTTGTCGCGCTTGCCAAAAGTGACAGGATGGCGCACCTGCCCCAGGGGAGCGGTGGAGCCGTCGGTCACTCCAGAGAATGGCTTGGTGGGCATCAGTTGATTGTAAGGCACTTGAAGCATCTCAGAGGTCTCCACGGAAAGGACATTGAGGCCGGCGCCGCCATCGATGAGCGTCTTGGTGACTGAGACGTTGCTGATGGTGGGCGTGCACATCATGGGGAGTGCGCCAGCAGTAGCCGAACACCTAAGGTGGTCCTTGGAGTCGAAGGTGATAGCGTACTGTGACAACTTGAGGGGATGCGCAGCCTCAAGCCTCGGGATGGCTGCCTTCACCTCACGAGAGAACTGCTTGAAGATGTGGTTCGAGGCGTGTGCTTGAGCTCCGCCAAGGATGCAGGCAATCGCGCGAGGCTCCTGGTAGCCCCCAGCCCCTTCGTCTTGCTGGTTGTCACTGTTTCTCCTGGGCGGCGGCGGTAGAGGTGGAAGGCCAGCGTTGCCCTAAGGACGGGCCTCACGAGGCTGATTGTGCCACGCGCCGTCACGAGGCTGGTCATGCCAGCCACCCCCACGAGGCTGATCACGCCAACCCTAACGGGGGTTGCGGTTGTCCCAGCGGCCTCCTCCACGGCCGAAGCCATGGTCACTGCGCTCGGGGCGGTGGCCCAGGCGCTCATCACGGAGCACCCTGAGCTCCTGACAGTCATCGGTGTTGTGGGTGTGCATGTTGTGAAAGATGCAGAACGGGTGAGCATCCTTGGGGGGCTCGTCGCGATCACGGCCGCGCTTCAGCTCAGGCTCTGCCACTAGCATGGCGGGGCCCTTGCACTTCGCTTCCTTGACCTTGGCCTTCTTGTCTTCGGGATCGACGTTTGGGTGCTTGAGGAGGGAGAGGCGGCCTTCTTCGGCCTTAGCGCACTTGTCGGCCAGATTAAACAGCTCCAATGCTGCGCACAGGGCATTGTTGATGGCGAGCTCCTCGCTCATCCTGATGTCTATGACGCCTTCTGTAAACGCGGAGATGATGGCCTCTTCCGAAGCCTTCGGGATTTTGAGGCGAACTTGGATGAAGCGTTGAATGTACTTGCGGAGGATCTCGCCAGGATGCTACTTCACGCATCGCAGGTCGTTGACGGTGAGGGCGCGGTCACGGGTCCCTTGGAAGTTGGCAATGAACTACTCGCGGAGCTCATCCCACGAGGAGTTTGACCCCTCCGGGAGGTGCATGAGCCAGGAGTGCGTGCCGTCCTTGAGGGCCATGGGGAACCAGTTCGCCATGACCTTGTCGTCGCCATTCACCATCTCGATGCTCAACGCGTAGAGCTGGAGGAACTCCGTAGGGTCGGGGATGCCGTCATAGCGCGGGGGCAAATCTGGCTTGAACTTGACCGGCAAGACAACACGGCGCAGCTCACGAGTGAAGGCGTGGCAGCCCGCCATGCTCACGAGCGCGGCCCGCGCGAGAGGTTCTGGCTCCCACGCGCGGCAACCTCTAGAGCAGCCCAGTCTTGGTGCTGGCGCGGCGGTGCCAGTAGCGAACGCATGTCGTACTGCGGCTGCTGTATAACCTGGCAGCTGGCCTCGTCCTGGGCCGGCGCCGATGCTCCACGCGGCGGATCACGCGGACGCGCGTCGCGCTTAGGCTCGACGTCGGTACTGCACAGGGGAGGAGGTGGAGGTGCGCCGTGAGCCACGTCGCCCGCCTAGACGGCGGGGGACGGAGCAAATGGGAGGGCGCCGGGGCCTCGCCAGCGCCGTTGACGAGCTCGGTGATGCGGCCCAACCAGGCGTTGTAGCCTTCGATGACGGGGCGGTAGTGCAGCCGCTCGCGCACCATGACCAGCGTAGCCTGCGCGTTCACCGGCCCGCGACGAGCGTGCGAGGACGAGGCCGTGGCCGGAGTGAGGGAAGGCATGGTAGTGCGGCCATCACGCTGTAAGGAGGGTGGCAGCAAAGAGTCCTGCTGCTCGTGGGTGGCAGGGTCGGTGGCGGCGTTGGTTGCGGGAGAAGCGGAGCGGCGAGGGGTGCTGCAGCCCACCGGTGTCATTTAGGCGACACGGGCGGCCCGGCGCTCGGTGCGAACTCGACGAGCGTCGGCCATGGGAGTGGTGAAGCAAGGATGGAGCAAGGCAGAAGGAAGAACTTTGACACACCCCTACCTGGCACGCCAAATGTCGGAATCGGGGCTCCACGGACCCAAACAAGGTTCGAACTCTGGGGCATGAACGAAGGATTCTGCATAGCTACGACTCGCTGCTCACCGCCTCATGGCCTGGCTCCGTCGTGTTCGAGCGAGCGGGAAGATGAAGTGGACACGGTGGTTTACCCAAGTTCGGGCCACCTTGCGGTGTAAAACCCTACTCCTGCTTTGTGGTGGATTGCCTCGCGAGGAGTATGAGTATGAACGAGTACAAGTGTGAGATGCCTCGGGAGGGTTCAAGGGGTGATGGATCTGATCCGTCTCGTCTCGTCGCTTCTCTACGGTGGAGACTAGCCTATATTTATAGTGACCTTGGTCCTCTTCCCTCATGGCTTAGGCGGGAAGGAATACCACAGCGGCCAATTTGTAGGGGGACAGGAGTACATCCTATCCTGACTAAAGGTGGTCTTCGCCTGCAAAGCTTTTGGTCATGACGTAGTGGTGGGCTCGGTGATGATCTCCATCCCGCCGAGCCGGTGGCCTTGGTCTTGTTGCACTGGAATGGAAACCTTTCGGGGATTCCTTGGGAACCCGCGTACGTCCTTGCCTCCTTAGCCCCAAAGAGGAAACTATCCTGGACTGCGCCCGCTGGCCCCCTTCAGGCTCTGGTCGTCATGGCTCATGTTGCCACGTGCCTCGTGAGGTGGGGTGCCTGCCTAAACATGTCCTCTCCTCAAGAGACAGCCTCGGGAGGCCGCTCCTCGGGAGGCCTTGATGTCGTTCGCCTCGCGAGGCGGTGGCCCTCGTGAGGGTCTTGCTCATGAAGTCCTGCTGCTGGGCCGCACCGAGCCGTTGGTGGAGCCATGCGCTGGACCATAGGCAGACGGGTCTAGGTACCCCCGGTTCCAGAACTCCAACAGTTAACTCACAAGAGTTTGGGGGAAACAACATAGTGGCTGTTACTTGGAATATATGTGACCTAAGAGTTCTCATAACCCACAAGTATAGGGGATCGCAACAGTCTTTGAGGGTAGTATTTTACCCCAAATTTATTGATTCGACACAAGGAGAGCCTATTGAGTTGTCAATTCAACCACACCTGGCAAATAATATCTCTGCAGCAAAGTGTTTAGTAGCACATTAGTTTGATAGTTTTGATAGTAGCAATAGTAATAGAAACACTAATAGTTGCAGTTTTGTAGTGATTGTAACAGCAACAACAACAACAACAATAGTAACTTAGCAAAGATCAATATGAGAAAAGCATAGTCATTGGGTCAGTATTGGATATTTGTGTAGGATGATATTCATCATATAGCAGTCACCACCTAGAGCGATACACAGTAGCTCCAATTCATCAATTCAATATAGGCATGTATTCCATATGTAGTCATACATGCTTATAATAAGAACTTCCATGACATCTTTTTTCCTACCCTCCCGTGGCAGCAGGGTCCATGAGGAAATCTAAGGGATATTAAGATCTCCTTTTAATAGAGAACCGTGATAAAGCATTAACACTCAATGAATACATGAAGTCCTTATACTACGGTCATCACCTGAGAGAATCCCAATTATTATCTCCTTGGTGTCTACAGATCATAACACATAATGGGTGCATCCAACTTGCAAGATAGGATCTAAAACTCACTTATATTCATGAAAACATAATAGGTTTAGATCTGAAATCATGGCAGTTGGGTCCTAGTGACAAGTATTAAGCATAGCAAATTCGTAGCAACATCAATCCCAGAACATAGTGGATACTAGGGATCAAGCCCTAAAAAATTGCCTCAATTACAAGACAAATCTCATCCAACTCCATCACGGTCCAACAAGCATACGAAGGAATTACTCACTCCCGGTGATGAGCATCATGGAATTGTTGATGAAGAAGGGTTGATGATGAAGACGGTGATGAATCCCCCTCTACAGAGCCCCCAACGGACTCCAGATCAGTCCTCTCGATGAAGAACAGGAGGTGGCGGCAGCTCCGTATCGTAAAACGTGATGGTTTCTTCTATCTGATTTTTTCTTCGTCAGACAGTCTTTATGGAGTTGGTGTTAGGGCAAACAAAGGTCTATGGGACCCATGAGCTCACATGGCGCGCCCTAGGGTGGGCGCCACCTGAGCTTGTGGCTCCGTGGTGGGGCCCCTCTAGTAGGTCTTTTCGCCAATAATTTTCATATATTCCAGAAGTATTTTCCATAAATTGTCAATCCAATCCAAGAACTTTTATTTCTGAACAAAAATAACACCATGGTAGTTCTACTGAAAACAGCGTCAGTCCGGGTTAGTTCATTTGAATCATGCAAATTAGAGTCCAAAACAAGAGCAAAAGTGTTTGGAGAAGTAGATAAGTTTGGGATGTATCAACTCCCCAAGCTTAACTCATTGCTTGTCCTCAAGCAATTTAGTTCACAAACTGAAAGTGATAAAGAAAAACTTTTACAAACTCTTTTGTTCCCGTTATTGTATATATGCTTAACTAGTGTTCATGTTTTTAGCAAAGGTTATGAACTAACCATATGAATGATAACACTTAGGTCTCACATTACTCATGGCAATAACATAATCAACTAGCGAGCAATAATAAGATATCTTGAATGCCAACAATTTGTCCAAACAATCATGATATGATATGATAACATGTATCTCGCTAGCCCTTTATGAGACAAAAGACATAAATACAGAGCACCTCTAAAGTTCAAGCAGCGACTAAACATTGTAATTCAGGTTTGAAGAGATCCAATCATGGTCACATCCAACATTAACTAGACTCAATGCATGTTAAACTAAGAATGACAATAACTCTCTCCAACTTGGTGCTTGAATGAGAAGGTGATGACTCAACAATAAAAGCAAATGACATGAAAGTAAATAGAAAGGCCCTTCACAGAGGGAAGCAGAGATTTGCAGAGGTGCCGGAGCTCAAAGCTTAAAACATAGATGAATACATTTTTAGTGGTGTGCTTTTCGTGTCAACATCACGACAAAGGATATCAATATCTTCCATGCTAAACACATTATGGCGGTTCCCAAGTGGAAATGAAAAGTGTACTCCCCCTCAACCATACAAACAGAAGCCATGGCCAGCCGAATCCATGGGTGCCCTCCAAACAATCAACTTTCCGGGGGGAGTCTGTTTCATTATATTTTCCTTTTTTTTATTACAAGACGAGGCATCCAAATTACCAGCCTCTCTCATGCAATGACAAGTGAATAAACACCCATAATGAGAATAACCCGCTTAGCATGGAAGACATTGACCGCCCCATCGCTCCATGAGTGGTACGGGCACACAAAAAAGATGTTTATTTGAATGACTAGAGGTGGCACATGCAAAATTTAATTGGAACGGTAGGGTATACTGCATATAGGTAGATATGATGGACTCATTTGGGACAACTTTGGGTTTAAGGATTTTGAATGCACAAGCAGAATTTTTGCTTACTACGGGCAAAGGCTAGCAAATAGATTGAGAAGCGATGAACTAGAGAGCGATAACGGTCATAATCATGCATTGCGAATATTTAACGTTGAATACGAGCATGAGTAGGATATAAACACAATGAACATAAATATCACCTCATTGGTTTTGAATCAACTACATGTGTGAACATGTGCCAAGTCAAGCCACTTGAATTATTCAGAGGAGGGTACCATACTAACATACTATATCACAACCGTTTTAATGCATGTTGACACTCAAGATAAAGCATTATACCACTCCTAGCTACTTAAGCATGGCATGAGTAATTATAATCTCTCATTGTCATCACAAACATGTTAAACCATAATGTGCTGAATCGACATCTCCTGAGTTAAAGATATTTACAAAAACAAAAAACAAGAAGAGTTCATACCAGCTTTCCTTCACCGCAATCACTTCATCAAATCATTGTCATTATTGACTTTCACTTGCATGACCGAATGATGTGAAAATAATAATAGCGCAAGTGTGTCATGGACTAAGCTGAAATCTGCAAATATTTATTCATAGCAGAAGACGAGGAGGTAATGGCTCTTTCATTAGATCAAAGGTAATGCATATGAGAGCCACTCAACGATTAATACGAAGTCTTCTCCTAAAATATTTTTGGAGTTTTTAGTTTTTCTAAAGAATGCAAACGAAAGAAAGAAGAAAAACGAAAAAGTGAGAAAAACTATTTACACCGAAGAACTCCCAACAAACTAAAGAAGAAACGAGAAATCTTTTGGGGTTTTCTTTTACTACTACGAACAAACTATACAAGAATAAACGAAAAGAAGCGAGATTTTTTTTTGGATTTTCAAAGTTTTTCAAACACACAAAAGAAAGCAAAAAAAGTAACTAACATGGATATACAATGAAAAAGGGTACATGAATTTAATGTCGGTGAGAATACGTACTCCCCCAAGCTTAGGACTTTGGCCTAACTTGGTCTATGGCCACTTCTGGCCTAGATAGAACTCGTGGAAGTAGTTCGGGTTATACTCGAGTGCAGTTGCTACCACTTGGCGGGCTGCCTATTTCTGCCGAGCAGTCTCCTCTGCTGCTCTGTATACCTCACCCTCTGATATGTCTCAAACGTATCTACTTTTCCAAACATTTTTGCTCTTGTCTGGACTCTAATTTGCATGATTTGAATGGAACTAACCCGGACTGACGCTATTTTCAGCAGAACTACCATGGTGTTATTTTTGTGCAGAAATAAAGTTTCTTGGATGGAGCTAAAATTATATGGAGATTTTTTCTGGAATGTATAAAATATACTTGTGAAAAGATCTACCAGAGGGCCACAAGCTCAGGGGGCACGCCACCCAGGCTTGCGGGACCCTCGGGACTCCATTTGCCCTACCTCCAACTCCATTAGTACGGTCTCATGGAGAAAAAATCACAGAGAGGGAATCATTGCATTTTACGATACGGAGCCACCACCACCTCCTGTTCTTCATCGGGAGGGCTGATCTGGAGTCCGTTTGCAGCTCCGGAGAGGGGGGATTCTTCATTGTCATCATCATCAACCCTTCTTCATCAACAATTCCATGACGCTCACCGCCGGGAGTGAGTAATTCATTCATAGGCTTGCTAGACGGTGATGGATTTGGATGAGATTTGTCATGTAATCGAGTCAATTTGTTAGAGCTTGATCCCTAGTATCCACTATGTTCCGAGATTGATGTTTCTATGACTTTGCTATCCTTAATGCATGTCACTAGAGTCCAAGTACCATGATTTCCGATGTGAACCTATTATGTTTTCATGAATATAAGTGAGTTTTGGATCCTATCTTGCAAGTTGTATGCACCTACTACGTGTTATGATCGGTAGACCCCAAAGTGACAACAATTGGGATTCACTCTGGTGATGACCGTAGTATGAGGAGTTCATGTATTCATTGAGTGTCAATGCTTTGTTCCGTATCTCTATTAAAAGGAGGCCTTAATATCCCTTAGATTTCCTTATGGACCTCGCTGCCACGGGAGGGTAGGACAAAAGATGTTATGCAAGTTCTTAGTATAAGAAGGTATGACTACATACAGAATATAAGCCTACATTGAATTTATGAATTGGAGCTATTATGTATTGCTCTAGGTTGTGACTATTCTATGATGAATATCATTCAACACAAATATCCATCGCTAGTCCAATGCATACATGTTTCTCTTATTGATCTTTGCTAAGTTACTATTGTTGTTGCTACTATTACTATTTCTGTTACTGTTGCTACTACCAAAACTATCAAATTACTGTACTACTAAACACTTTGCTACATAGGCATTCTTTTACAGGTGTGGTTGACTTGACAACTCAACTGCTAAGGCTCATAAATATTCTTTGGCTCCCCTAGCATTGAATCAATATATTTGGGTGAAATACTACCCTTGAAGACTATCGCGAGCCCCTATACTTGTCGGTTATCAAGACCTTTTTCTGGCGCTATTGTCGAGGAGCATAGCTTTGTTTATTGAGTTCACTTGGGATTTACACATCTTCTTATCACTATGAAGAATTTGAACGACTCTAAAACCAAGTACATACCCTCTAAGACGAGGGGAGGTAAGGAACTGCCATCACACTCTACACTTGATTCACCTTTTATTCTAAGTAGACTTGCGACACCACCACCTGCTATTCAATCTGATATGTCACAAGTAATTGATGATGCTAATTCTATTATAAATGAAACTAGTGATGATTCTAGTACTTTGCTTGATGAACCTATGCCACTAGGTGAATTTCTTGATGAACAAATTGCTAAAGCTAAAGAACTTGAGGCTGCGGAAACCGATGCAAATTGTAATTCACCTATTATGACTAGCTCTCCTAATAGATATGAAATGCCTAAAGTACCTGAGGGTTTCGATATGGAAGGGGAGATTGCTAGAGAATTTCTTTCTTGTAATGATAGAGATAATCTTAAGAAATTACTGAGTAAGCTAAAAGAAAAAGCTATGATGGAGAAAATGAAATATGATCCTAAGTTTGCTACTTCTCCTATCTTTGTTACTGATAAGGATTATGAATTCTCCATTGATCCTGAACTGATTACTTTAGTAGAATCCTATCCTTTTCATGGTTATGAATCGGAAACTGTTGTGGCACACCTTACTAAATTAAATGATTTAGCCACCCTGTTTGCTCATGAGGAAAAAATCACTTTTACTATATCCTAAGTTGTTCCCTTTCTCATTAAAGGGTGATGCTAAAGAATGGTTCAATACTCTTGCTCCTGGTTGTGTGTGTAGTCCCGAGGATATGATATATTACTTTTTTGAAAAATATTTTCCTGTTCATAAGAAACAAGATGCCTTACAGGAAATATATAACTTCGTGCAATTTGAGAAAGAGCATCTCCCTCAAGCTTGGGGGAGGCTTCTACAATTACTTAATGCTTTGCCCGATCATCCTCTTAAGAAACACAAAATACTTGTTATCTTTTACAACAGAGTAACTGATGCTTATAGGGACTACCTAGATAGTTCTGCTCGTTGTGTTTTCAGGGAATGAACAGTTAAACAGGCCGAAGAACTATCAAGTAATATACTGAGAAATGTCGATGTTTGGACACTTTCTGAGCCACCACCCAAGCCAACTCCAAAGAAGAGAGGTATTCTATTCCTTAGTCCGAAAGACGTGTAAAAAGCAAAGAAATCTATGAAAGAAAAAGGTATTAAATTTGAAGATATTAAGAATCTACCACGTATTGAAGAGATACATGGACTTGATATTCTGACACAGGTAGTAGAGGTAAATTATCTTTATATATTTGATGAGGGTGATATTCCATATAATAAATCTCCTAGTTAGTGCTTGGATGAATTTGGTAACTTTGTTGTGAAGCAAGAACTTTAATATATATGTAAACAATCAACTGAAACCTAATTCCATCATGATTGAACGCTTGAGTCATTCGATGTTTAGAATTGCTAATGATGTTAAAGGCTTATGTAAACATGCATCTATGGTTAATACTCAATTAGAACAAGTCTCCAAGTCACAAAATGTTTTGCTTAGAGATGAATAATAAAATGAAAGATTGTGTTGTTAGAGTAGTGACTAGAGGAGGTAAAATGACTCAGGATCCTCTATATCATGAAGGTCATCCTAAAAGAATCGAGCAGGATTCTCAGAGAATTAATAATGATGTACATAGTTCACCTAAGAGGAAGAAAAGGAAGAAAAAAGATAGAACTTTGCATGCTTCTAGTGAACCTGTTATAGAAAAACCTTCTGTAATCCTAATAATGTTTCTATTTCTAATGCTGAGACATGATCTGGTGATGAATATCAACCTAGTGATAATGATAATGATGATGTTAATAATTATCATGTTGATGTTCAACCAAACAATGATAAATAATCAGATAATGATGTGGAAATAGAGCCTACAGCTGAGCTTGATAACTCACCTCGTAAGAATAAAAGATATGATAAAAGGGATTTTGTCGCTAGGAAACATGGTAAAGAAAGAGAACCATGGGTTCAAAAACCCATGCCATTCCCTAGTAAGGATGTGAAATATAAGGATGAAGAGGATTTTAATCTCTTTGTTGAGATGCTTAGACCTTTGTACTTGCAAAGCCCTTTTACCGATATCTTGAAAATGCTTATGTATGCTAAATATATGAAAGATATTGTCACCAATAAAAGGAAAATACCGGAGGCTGAGATCTCCACTATGCTTGCAAATTACTCTTTTAATGGAAAAGTACCTCAAAAATTAGGAGATGCAGGGATACCCACTATACCATGATCCATCAAAAGAAACTATGTTAAAATTGCTTTGTGTGATTTAAGAGCCGGTGTTAGTGTGATGCCTTTCTCTATATATAGAAGACTTGATTTGAATAAGTGGACACTTACCAAAATCTCTTTGCAAATGGTTGATAAATCAACTGCTATACCCATCGGTATTTGTGAGGATGTTCCCATTGTTGTTGCTAATGTTACTATCTTAACGAACTTTGTTATTCTTGATACACCTGAGGACGACAACATGTCGATTTTCCTTGGTAGACCCTTTTTGAATACGCAGGGGCTGTTATTGATTGCAACAAAAGTAAGGTCACCTTCCATGTCAATGGTAATGAGCATACAGTATATTCTCTGAAGAAACAACTCCAAGTGAATAGTATCAACTCTATTGAAAGAATTATGACAATTACTATTGGAGGCTTTGAATTTCCTCTTCCGACTGTGAAAAAGAAATATCAAAGTCTTATTGTTGGGTGTCGGGTGTTGGGTGCGACATATGCCAAGGGATGGCTTATCATGGTGGGAGCTAGTAGAACGTCGCCGGTGCCTGGAAGCGGGATGTGGCGTAGACACGATCGCCAGCGCGCTTTACCCACGTTCGGGGCTCTCCGGGGAGATAACACCCCTAGTCTTGCTCTGCGGGGTCTCCGCATGATCACTAAGGCACTAGTGAGTACAATGGTGCTCCTCGAGCTGTATGCCAGAGGTAGAAGAAAGCAGGGCCGGCTCTCTCCTCCCTCTGAGTGAGTCTAGGTCTAACTGGTCTCTGAACCCCTTGCATGGGTGCCCTGGGGGGGGGGGCTTATATAGGCCTACCCCCCCCCCCCAGGGGTACAATGGTAATCTGGTTAGGCGTAGGGCCCGGTCGTCGGTGTCTCTGGCCGCCGGCTTCTCCGCCGGCAGCTGGGGCCCGCCGCTGGGTGGGCCCCACCGACTGGTCCGGTACGTGGCCGTGACGTTGGTGACGCAGGCTTGGTCAGGGGAGCGTGGCTACCGCCCCATCCGCTGGCGGGAGATCACTGTAGCCACTCCGTGTCCCATCTGGTTGATGGCGCGCAGACCACGGGGAAGGTGATGGCCGCCTGCTTGAGGCCGGCCTCCCTCAGGTCCGACTTGTCAGACTCCCGCCGTCCTTTGGGCTCTCACTGTCTAGTAGGGCCCGCCACCTGCAGGCCGTACTGACAGGCCATCGTGGAAACAGGGTTCTACCTGTCAGGGGTGACGTCAAGGGCGGAGTGGCGACAGTGCCGCGCCGGGCGGAGATCTCCGCCCGTACGGAGCACCGTGGCCATGTCCTGCCCTGGATACAGGGGGGATGGGCTTCACTGTAGCCTCACCCTATCTCGTCTCTTTTAATGGAGGCGCAAACTCAGAGGGCGCCGTGGGCCAACCGCCAGGAGCCGGCCTCTCTGGAGGCCGCCTGGGAGGAGTCGGCCTGTCTTGATGCCATCTTCTGGAGCTCGGCCGTCCTCGGGCAGCCGGCTGCTCAGGACAGCCGGCCGTCAGAAGGCGGTGCTTCATCTTGGACGGTCATGGGCGTAGCCGGCCCAATGTCTTGAACAACTCAGGGACTCGGGTTAGGCTACCCGTGGCCCATTACTCCGACAGTAGTCCCCAAAGCTGATGAGGCGTCGGGGCCAATGAGTCGAGAAGCCTCAGCAGTTTCCTTCTCAGAGTGCTCTTCTTGAATCCGACCCCCGGCGCGCCGCCTTGTCGGGGGGTCGGACGCGCCTGGGCGGCTATGGGTGATGTTTTCGAAACATCAGGGCGGGTACCAAGTTGCGTGCTTGCCAAGCCTCTAGGCCTGCCGCCCGCTGCAAGTACGCCACGTGGCGCTAGCGAGCTGGGCCTGCCTGCCAGCCCACACTCAAGATGGGACATGACAGCAGGCCGGGCCCGCCACTACCGGGCCTCGGCGCGCAGGTGGATCCGCCGCGGCCGAGGCGAGCGGTTACGATTCCCGAGGGAGTTACAGCACAGTAACTTTGCGAAATAAACGCGGGGTCGTGGGGTTGCGGGCACAGTTAATCCCATGACCCCACGCCACGCCCCCTCGGCTTTGTAGCCCGGGGGTTATAAGTAGGGGGAGGAGGGGGAGCGGCAGAGCACGCGCGCCCTTCTCCCCCATTTTCATCTTCTTCCTCCTCTGCTGCTGCCGCATCTCCACGCCCAGCCGAGGCGCCGCCGTAGCTCGTTGCCGCGCTTTCTCCGTCAACCTCGCCTCCATGGCGCGCTCCGGTGCCTGGGATGGCTCCATCGTCCACGAAGATCACATCGAGTTCCTCCGCCAGACGCGGCGGTTGCCCGGCAAGGATTACGTGAAGGTCCACCTCGCGCCGGAGCAGGAGATCTCGCCGGCGCCGGAGGAGGGTGAGCGGGTTGTCTTCCGCTCGCACTGCCTGCGCGGCCTCGGCCTGCCGGCGAGCAGCTTCTTCCGGGCCTTCCTCGAATTCTACGACCTCCAGCCGCACCACCTCACCCCGAACACGATGGTGCTGATGTTTGCCTTCGTCACTCTATGCGAAGGTTTCCTCGGCGTGCTCCCCACCATCGAGCTCTGGGGGGAATTCTTCTACACCAAGCTCGGTACCATCACCGCGGGCGTGCCGGCTCAATGCGGCGCCTTCATCGCGGTGCGGAGACCGGCAGCCGACAATCCATTTCCTGCCATCACGCTGATCCAGTCGGTGAAGATGTGGCAGCGGTCGTACTTCTACGTGAAGAGCGTCTTCGCGGAGGGCGACTGGGTCAACCTGCCGGCTTACGTAGCCGGCCCGCCAGCGAGGAGGCGGCCCACCTGGTCGTATCGGGCCAGGACGATATCGCCCTCTGGAGCCGCCGCCATCGCGCGGCTCCGTGTGCTGACACAATCGGAGGGCCTGACCGGGCCCGACTTGTTGGCCGCCTTTGTGGCACGGCGGGTGCTCCTGCTCCAGGGCCGCCCTCATATGATTTGCCAGATGAGTGGGCATCGGGACCCAAGCCGGTTGTGCTCCAAGGAGATGCCTCACGCTGAGGTGGCTCATATGGTGAACTATCTTGCAAACTGCAAGCTCACGGAGGAGTGGCGGTTCGGCAAGGAGCCATACTCACGCGCCGACCCCCCGCCTATGGTAAGTTTCCTCCCCTTCTCTTTTTCCATTGCCGAGTTCTGTTTGGCCGACTCGATCAATCGGCTTTTCGAACAGAGCCCCCTCCTCCAGCTGGCGGCCGGCGCCGCGGGGCCGGAGCGTCGATTTCTCCCCGATCGGGCGGAGAGCGATGTGGACGACCCCGACTTGGGGGCAGCCACCTTGGACAATGATGCCGTGGGAGGGGGCGGCGAGGAAGGCGGCTCGGGGCTCGGGGCCGGCCTCGAGGACTGGCCGGACGACGACGCGGAAGAGGTCGCCCCGCGCCGCCAGCTGGGGCCCGATCAGCAGGGCGCGAGCTCGTCTGCCGCGCCGGTTGCCCGAGGCGGTGTGCAGAAGCGCCGGGCCACGCCGAGCCAGTTCGGCAGCCAGCCGAAGAGGCCCAAGGGCTCGGCAGCGGTGACCAGGCGGGCCGAGGCGGCCGCGAAGGCCGTCCGCTTCCGCAAGGCGGTGAAGGAGCCGCGGATGGTTTCCGCGTGAGTACCGACTTCCTCACATACTTTTCCCTTCCTTTATGCCAATATTCTTCTAATTTCTCTTTGTCTTGCGCAACGTAGATCTCCGCTTTCTCTCGAGCGGTCCGACGCCGCGTCCGTCATTGGGTCGGCGGAGACTTCCACCACCACCCGGCGAATCGATCCGGCCGCCGACCTCCAGGAGGCGCAGGATCGGAACGCGCGGGAGGCGCGCGAGGAGCTGGAGGCCGCCTGTAGGGAGAAGGCGGGGGCGGACAAGGCGGAAGCCGCCGCGTTGGAGAAGCCGGCGGAGGCCGAGGCTGCCGCCACGGCGAAGGATCGGGCCGAAGAGGCCGCGCGCCGCCAGTCGGCGTTATTCGTCGTCCCCCTGAGCTCCGCGCCACCACCACCAGAGTACGTGGCGCCGACAGGGGATGCCGGCGATGAGCACCCGATCATGGAGAGGGAGGGCGGCGATGTCGTCATGCCGGACGTGGTCGTGCCTCCATCATCGTCATCAGGGGGAGCGCGGGACACGCGGCTGGCTGACCCGCCAGCGCCGCCAACCGAAGGCGAGGTGGGGACAGGCCCGACTCCCGAGGTTCGCATACCAACGCGCCGCCGGCCTGCGAAGGCGGCCTCGGCACCACGCCCGCAGGAAGTCAGCACTGCGAGCTCTTCGATCCCGGACGCCGAGGCGACCAGCGCCGCGCCCGCTGTTTGGGTGCGGGTAGGCGGGACGGGCCCTCTGAACCGGGCGATCCTGGACATCCAGGCCAAGTTCCGAGTCGAGGCCGACGCTCTTAGGCATTGTAATAATGCGTTCTTGGAGTCGCGAGCAGCCGTCCGGGTATGCTTCTCGCTTCTCCATCTTTAACTTTTATACTTCTCTCGTGGGGGTGCGCTGGCGCACCCACTGGGTGTGGTCCCCAAGTTTCGGGCCGGCTGTTGAGCAGGCGGCTCGGAACTTTAATTGGCAAGCTCCGAGTACTAACATCATCTGATGTCTTCATTGTAGGATTATCACAACCTCCGTGCGACCATCTTCAACTCCAACGTTCAGGAGTTAACTCAACGGACCGCCGACCTGTCGGAAAGCCGGCATAAGTCTTTGTTTTCTTTCTCTGCGGGGGTGCGCTGGCGCACCCGCGGGCTGTAGTCCCCGAGATTCAGGCCGACTGCTGAGCAGTCGGGCCGGATCTCCCCGGCAACTGTGCTTCTTTCCTGCTGACTGTCGGTATCTTTTTCTTTCTCCCTTCTTGCAGGGGCCACCGCCACCCTACAGCAGCAGCTGGGCGAAGCCAACACCGCGCTGCGTGTCAAGGAGGTAGATTGCAGCAAGCTGGCCGAAGAGCGTGACCGGCTGGTCACACAATTGGCAGAACAGGCGGAGCTTCTCAAGAAGACCCAGAGGGAGGCGGAGGACAGGGAGGCCGGTCTCCTTGCTGAGTTCGAGACCGAACGCTCCGCCTGGACTGATAAGGAGGTGATGCTGACTACCGTTTTTGGCGAGATTGAAGACATGGTTGACGGTGAGCTTCCTTCTTTATTCTTTCTTCGAGCTGCCGGCTTCTGATCAGGCCGGCTTCTTGTTTCTAATTTTGGCTTTTTTGCTTTCTGCTTGAGCAGACTTCTTCCCTGGTCACTCTGGTGCTGCCAATCAGGCCATCGAGGCCGATCGCGAAGGGCGGAGGGCGGAAGGTGCGACGATCGCCGTGGACGCCCCCCGGACCCTTAGCGAACGGCTTCTTAGCATCCAGGCACGTCTTCAGCCAGCTCATCGGATGCTGCGCCGTCTTCAGCGTGTCGGGGCCCAAGCGATCTCCGCCCTTTGGCCGGACATGCCGGCTCCGCGCACTCCCAGTCGTACTGCCGACTGGCTGGAGGTGGCGGCTGGCCGACTCGAAGCTTGGAAGGGTTCCTCAGCCCGAGCTGGCGCGCGCCGGGCCTTGGAATTCGTCAAGGTGTGGTACCCTGGGCTAAATCTAGCCCAGTTGACCATGTTTCGGCAGGAGGCCCAAGAGGAGCTGGTGGCGGTGGAGCGCGATCTTGTCAGACGGGCAGCGGCGATCGCCGAGTACACCAACACCGACATCTTTGTTCCCGAGCTGGCTGAGGATGGTGCCGAGGCGCCGCCGGAGTGGTTCGGGCTGAACCCGGAGGACAACGAAGACTCGGCCGAGATGATCGACTCCAGCGACGAGGGGGAAGGCGAGGAGGGCGGGGAGAGCGAAGAAGATATGCCGGAGGTCGGGGCGGACGACCAGTCTCCGCTTGATCGTGCCTCAAACAACGAGCCGCGCTCGAGTGCGCCGACTGCTGCTGGAGGCGACCAAACGGAGACTGACCAGCCGTCCGCTCCACCAACCGGCACTACCGACTCCGCCCACCAGTCGGACCCCTCTGCCGTTCCCTAGGCCGCCGACTTGTCTTTTATTTTTCCTGTTTTATCAGTCTCGACAAACTTTGTTAAATTCGCACAATTCCACCCACGGGGTGTATTTCAAACTCTGTTGAATGCTGGCCAAGGGCCTATTGACATGTAGATGCTCTCCTACATAAGCTGCGCTCTCGCCGAGATCTGACTTTTCTTGCCTACCGCTCCTTGGCTTTTTTTTTTGCCGCCCTCCCTTGGCTGTTGTCTTGCCAGCCAAACAGCCGCTCTGCAGACTGTGGCTGGGTTAAGTACTTAACCACTTTCGGGAGAGCAAGTACTTAGCCGAGTAGAGCGTTAGTAAGATAAGTAGAAGCCGGCCGCCGGCTGCTCCGCAGCCGGTCAATGAGGCGGAAGCCGGCCTGAACTATGTGCGTGCTTTGGGTCCTTAGCCATTTTTCATGCGGATACCTTTTCTACTTTTAACCCCTGCCCACCGGACAGTCGCTCTGCGAGCTGTGGTTTTGGTAGGAGAAAGTTGAGGTGCCACCGCACTACTTGTCCGGCTGCAGGAAGCGCCACATAGTACAAGGCGGCGAGCCCCCGGGCCGACTGGTCGAACCCGGTGCCAGGCGAAATAAAGAAATGACACATTCATAGGCGTAATATTCATTACGCAGGTAAAAGAGGGTAGTCCCCGAGTTCATCTCGGGGGACCCGGAGTCTCTGTACTTAATACGAAAGGTAGCGTGGTACATACTGTATCAACTGTAAATTTTTTGAAGGAGGTTTGCATTCCACGGCCACTCTGTCTCCTTGCCAGAGTCGTCTCTCTTGCGTGCTCTGGGCTTCTGAGCATCGATCAGGTAGTAGGAGTCGTTGCCCAAAACTTTGCTGATGATGAAGGGGCCTTCCCAAGGTGCCGAGAGCTTGTGCTGGCCGGCTGTTTGCTGGATCAGCCGGAGCACAAGGTCTCCCTCTTGGAAAGATCTTGGCTTGACCTTCCGATTGTAGTATCAGCGCAGACTCTACTGGTAGATGGCGGACTGGCTGAGTGCCAATAGCCGGCCCTCTTCCAGCAGATCGACGCCATCTTCTCGTGCTTCTTTTGCCTCCTCCTCAGTGTACATGGTGACTCGAGGGGAGTCGAATTCTATGTCCGTCGGGATGACGGCTTCGGCACCGTAGACGAGGAAGAAGGGCGTGAAGCCGGTTGACTTGTTTGGAGTTGTACGCAGGCTCCAGAGGACGGCCGGCAGCTCATCGAGCCAACAACCGGCCGATCGCTCCAGAGGCTCGACCAGCCGGGGCTTGATGCCGGACAAGATGAGGCCATTTGCTCGCTCCACCTGGCCGTTTGACTGCAGATGGGCGACGGACACTAAGTCCAGTCGGATGCCCTGCGTCGCGCAAAACCGAGCCAAGGCACCCTTGGCGAAGTTTGTGCTGTTGTCGGTGATGATGCTGTGTGGTATGCCATACCGGGTGGTGATATCTGCGATGAAAGTCACAGCGGTTGGACCATTCAACTTCTTGATTGGTTTGGCTTCTATCCACTTGGTGAACTTGTCCACGGCGACAAGTAGATGAGTCATGCCGCCGCGGGCTGTCTTGAATGGTCCGACCATGTCCAGCCCCCAAACGGCAAAGGGCCAGGCGATGGGGATGGTCTTGAGTGCCGAAGCCGGCAAATGTGGCTTGGAGCAGAACTTCTGGCACCCCTTACATTTCTGGACCAAGTCTTTGGCGTCTTCTAGAGCAGTTGGCCAGAAAAAACCGTGGCGGAAAGCTTTGGCAACAAGTGATCTTGAAGCCGCATGGTGACCACACTCGCCTTGGTGGATATCTTTGAGGATTGCTTGGCCTTTCTCCGGCTCCACGTAGCGCTGGTACACACCAGTGACACTACGCCTCACAAGTTCTCTGTTAACAACGGTGTATGCTGCTGCCCGACGTTGCACTTGTCAGGCCGAGATTTCATCGGTCGGCAGCTCCTTGTTTATCATAAAGTTGAGGATGGGCTGTGCCCATGATGGTGCTTCGACTTCATCCACCGTCATCACGGCCACTGATACTAGGGCGGTTGGGTTGGGAGGTGGCAAGGTGGAGCCAACGACGTCTTGCTGCATTGTTGAAGTCCCCGGGCCGACTGCTGCAGCCCTCGGGCCGGGTTGTGGAGTCCCCAGGCCGGGTGCGACTGCTGCAGTCCCCAGGTCGCTTGGTGAAGTCCCCAGGTCGCTTGGTGAAGTTCCCGGGCTGACTGCCGCAGCCCCCGGGCCGGGTTGTGGAGTCCCCGGGCCGGGTGTGACTGCTGCAGGGGTCCTCCAGTCGAATCCGTCTCCCTTGGAGGGAGTTGGCACGAAGATGGAGTCTGATTCTGGTGACGGCTTGAGGAGGCGTTGTAGGGCGACGCCGGCTGGTATTGCTTGCCGGGTGGAGCCGATCCGTGCCAAGGCATCGGCTTGCTCGCTGTCGTTTCTTGGCACATGGAGGAACTCGCACCCTTCAAAGTATCCACTGAGTTGCTGGGCGAAGAAGCGGTAGCTCGCCATGTTTGCATCCTTGGCGTCCCAGTCGCCTGACGACTGCTGGACCACCAAGTCGGAGTCACCGTAGCACAGGATCCGGCGAATGCCGAATTCCTTGGCAAGCCGGAGCCCGTGTAAGAGTGCTTTGTACTCGGCCACGTTGTTGGAGGTAGCGAAGTGGATTTGCAGCGTGTATCTGAGCTTGTCGCCTTTGGGAGAGGTGAGAACGATGCCGGCTCCCAGACCGGTGCGCATCTTCGAGCCATCGAAGTGCATTCACCAATGGGTGGAGTCTGGAGCTGGCGGCAGGTACTGGGTCTCGGCCCAGTTGATGAGGAAGTCGGCCAGCGCCTGGGATTTGATGGCGGTGCAAGGCTGGTAGAAGATGGTGTAGGGGGCCAGCTCGATGGCCTAGTTGGCCACTCGGCCCGATGCATCTCTGCTGCCTATGATCTCTGCAAGCAGGGCGGTGCAAACAACCGTGATTGGATGTTCTTGAAAGTATGGCTTCAGCTTCTTGGCGGCGAAATGCACGCCATAGCACATCTTCTGATAGTTAGGGTAGTTCTGCTTGGAGGCGGACAATACTTCACTCAGGTAATACACCGGCCTCTGGACTGGCAATGCTTTGCCGTCTTCTTTGCGTTCCACAACTATGACTGTGCTAACCACCCGGCTGGTGGCGGCGATGTAGAGAAGCATTGGCTCTTTGGCGGTCGGAGCTGCCAGGACAGGCGGATTGGTCAACATCTTTTTGAGCTGGAGAAAAGCTTCGTCCGCCTTGTCATTCCACTCGAAAAAAGTGGTTTTCTTCATGAGTTGGTACAGGGGAAGAGCCTTCTCGCCCAGCCGACTGATGAAACGGCTGATGGATGCCAAGCAGCCGGTGAATTTTTGCACATCCAGCAGTCGGGTGGGTGCCTCCATCTTCTCGATGGCTTTGATCTTCGCAGGGTTGCACTCGATGCCGCGCTCTGAGACCAGGAAGCCAAGAAGCTGGCCGGCTGGTACTCCAAAGACACATTTCCCCGGGTTAAGCTTGATTTGAAAACGTCGCAAGTTTTCAAAGGTTTCCTTAAGGTCCTCCAGCAGGGTGCCACGCTTCTCTGTCTTCACCACAACATCGTCCACATAGACATGGGCGTATCTCTTGGGAGAGTGAACCCTTTGGGGAAGGGCTCGTCACGGATGCGGGGGCCAAAGCAAGGCGGACTCAATGCGTCTTCTTCTTCTAGCGCCAGGGACCGGTTGAGGCGGTCAATTCGGTGGCGGGCATCGTTCTCCCCGACTCCTTCTCGGCGGCCAAGGCGGTCGCCGAGTGTCGGGTGGTCGACAGGCGGCAGGGAGGTGCGCCTTTCCCGGCGCGGGGGAGGCGGACGACCATCCCGCCGTTCCACTGCTCGTGGGCGGCCGTCTTGGTCGCGCTCAATAGAGATGCGGGTGCGGCTGCGGCTAGCAGCCGGCTCTGGGTCTCTTCCGTCGCGGGCGCCGTTTATCGGCGTCTGGGAGGTCGCGCCGTGCTCTCGGCCAGGGGGAAGGTTCCCGGCCGATAAGCCGGGTTCCATCATGCGGCGGCCAGCTTCTTGCTGCGCGGCGGCCGAATCGATAAGCTGTTGGACGCGCTCCGTCATGCAGCGCCGCTCGTCGCCCTCTAGGTGGTTCTTCTGCCGCCGCCTGGGCGGCGCGCAGGTTCTCCATTGGCATGGCATAGACTGGGCGGTCGGCCCCCAACATGCTGGCGATGGCCGCACCACGCTGTCGGACCGTGCCGGCGCGGCTGGGCTCGCCGGCAGCCGGCGTGCCACAGACGGCGCGGTCGACCTCGCAGTGGTAAGCCTCGGTGAGGCATCTCATGGCCGCCAACTTGTTGGCGCTGTCGAGGAGCGCGACACGGCACGCTTCTAGCATTTCGCCGTTCGCACCGGGTGCTACGGGCGCGGACAGGTCCCGCATTGCCGCCTGCAGCGGGTCCTGGCCACTTCCGCCAGAGTGCTCGCCATGCTCGATGACAAGCACCTCCGTGACGGTGCCTCCGCCACCGTCCGCGCGAGGGAGCGGCTCGTCGTAGACCACCAAGTTGGCGGGGAATGTGTCGAGCGACACCATGTCGGAATCGACAAGCATCGGGTCGGAGGAACCAACCGACTCCAAGTCCGCAGCAGGCTCGCTGCCGACGTGGAGCTGGTCGAGGAGGTCGACGAGGCAGCTCTCGCGGTCATCCGCGCCTGCGTCAGATACGGTCTCGTCGGGAAGGCGAATCCCGCCAACAAGATCGGCGAGGCAACTTGCCGCGCAGACGACCTCCGCGCCACGCAGCGCGTCGGCGTAGACACCGTCTGGCGTGCCGGGTTGGCTGCGCTCGCCGGGAAGGAACAAGGTTCCCGTCCAGAACAGATCTCCGGACGACGGTGCACCTAGCCCCACGGTGGGCGCCAAATGTTGGGTGTTGGGTGTGACATATGCCAAGGGATGGCTTATCATGGTGGGAGCTAGTAGAACGTCGCCGGTGCCTGGAAGCGGGATGTGGCGTAGACATGATCGCCAGCGCGCTTTACCCAGGTTCGGGGCTCTCCGGGGAGATAACACCCCTAGTCCTGCTCCGCGGGGTCTCCGCATGATCACTAAGGCACTAGTGAGTACAATGGTGCTCCTCGAGCTGTATGCTAGAGGTAGAAGAAAGCAGGGCCGGCTCTCTCCTCCCTCTGAGTGAGTCTAGGTCTAACTGGTCTCTGAACCCCTTGCATGGGTGCCCCGGGGGGGGGCTTATATAGGCCTACCCCCCCCCCCCCCCCCCCCAAGGGTACAATGGTAATCTAGTCGGGCATAGGGCCCGGTCGTCGGTGTCTCTGGCCGCCGGCTTCTCCGACGGCAGCTGGGGCCCGCCGCCGGGTGGGCCCCGCTGACTGGTCCGGTACGTGGCCGTGACGTTGGTGACGCAGGCTTGGTCAGGGGAGCGTGGCTACCGTCCCATCCGCTGGTGGGAGATCACTGTAGCCACTCCGTGTCCCATCTGGTTGATGGCGCGCGGACCCCGAGGAAGGTGATGGCCGCCTGCTTGAGGCCGGCCTCCCTCAGGTCCGACTGGTCAGACTCCCGCCGTCCTCTGGGCTCTCACTATCTGGTAGGGCCCGCCGCCTGCAGGCCGTACTAACAAGCCATCGTGGAAACAGGGTTCTGCCTGTCAGGGGTGACGTCAAGGGCGGAGTGCCGACAGTGCCGCGCCGGGCGGAGATCTCCGCCCGTACGGAGCACCGTGGCCATGTCCTGCCCTGGATACAGGGGGGATGGGCTTCACTTTAGCCTCACCCTGTCTCGTCTCTTTTAATGGAGGCGCAAACTCTGACGGTGCCGTGGGCCAACCGCCAGGAGCCGGCCTCTCTGGAGGCCGCCTGGGAGGAGTCGGCCTGTCTTGATGCCGTCTTCTGGAGCTCGGCCGTCCTCGGGCAGCCGGCTGCTCGGGACAGCCGGCCGTCAGAAGGCGGCGCTTCATCTTGGATGTTCATGGGTGTAGCCAGCCCAATGTCTTGAACAGCTCAGGGACTCGGGTTAGGCTACCCGTGGCCCATTACTCCAACATTGGGGAAATGTATATCCCCATTGAGGTAACCTTGTATTATACGAAAGTTCTTCGATTTTCATGTTACTCGTAAATAGTTCGTTAATAAAACTTGATCAACCTTATTAAATGATTCTTTTTTAGGTGCATGTGGTCGATGAATTTAGTAAACACAACCTACTGTACCTATAGTGTGCCCTCTATTATTTTTAGTTTAATAAAGATTAATGCATTGATTATCCTGTTTTCTGAATTATCCGTGCAATAAAAATGGTCTCGAGAATAGAAGTTTCGGAATGTCTTGAAAATTTTGTATGATTTTTCCAGAATATTTAAGAATTTTTGGCACTGAACACACCCCAGGGGGGTGCACCTGTGAGCCATAAGCTCACATGGCACGCCCACCACCCTAGCACGCCGTGCTGGCTTGTGGGTCCCACAGGGACTCACTCACTTATTCGTCATGCCCACAACCTTCTTCCACCTTCAGGAAAAAAATCAAACTTGCTCTCACTCCCATGTTCTTGCTCACTTTCATGAAATTTTCAATCTCTTTGCTCGGAGCTCCATTTCTGAAACTGTTCGGAGGAACCTCTCCTTGGTATGTGACTCCTCCAACGATCTAATTAGGTTTTGTTCTAGTGGATTATGTTTTGCATATTTTGCTATTGTTGGTGACCATGCATATGAGCTTGCATGTTGAATTTATTTGGTTCTAAGTAGTTTGAATGCTTGATATAGCCTGTAGACACTTGTGGGAGTAGGTCCTATCAATTTTGATAAGTTTTTTTCACTTTTATTTTGGGGACTACAAATTTCAGAAATTTTCAGAGGAGAGAAAATGTTGAGGAGGATGTTGAGGGGTTCTTCGATCTGGAGTTCCGAGGAAACTTCGAAGGAGAAGCCCAAGTATAATCTCCCTCGCGCAGCTGAGGTGCGGCCGTTTGAATGGTCGTGCGATACTTTCTTGAGAGACGCGAGTATTCAAGAAGATTTATATCATTTGGCAAACAATGTCGGGATCATCTCATCCCTTGAAGATAAGTGTGATCACTACCTCCTCCTCACCAGTACTTTTGTGCAAAAGTATTGATTCATGCCTAGGGATGACCCACCTATGGTAACATTTCACCTATACGATCAATCTTGTGAAATGACACTTGATAGATTTTGTCAAGTATGCAAAGTTCCTAATGAGGCTAGCCCATTAGAACCACGCACTATAGATTTTGAGTACTTTGTGTCTGACGTAATTCTAGGAGAGATGAGAGGAGTCTCTAATGCTAGAGTTGCTAGTTTACATTTTCCCGTTTTGCATTACCAGCCATTATTTGCTGAGAGGTGTTTAACTGGTAGGTGGGAGAGTGGAACACTTAGTTCACCTGATCTTGCTATTTTATGTGATGCCCTTTATGGTGACAGAACTTTTAGTTTGGGAGCTATTGTTGCTCGACGGTTACACACTAACCGTTTGAAATGTGTTATTTATGGTGGTATTTATGATTCTCATTTGGCGAGACATTTCGAGATCCCTATCAGATATGATGGGGATGAGCTCCTACCCACAAAAGTCTTAGATTATTGTAGCATGACTGAGCATGATTTTATTATTACGGGTGAGCCTCGGTTCTAGTATAACTTGGTGTTTAGTCAGGGCACCCATGAGGAAATTATTTTGCCTGCACCCGGTTTGTTTAATCTTTCCAGTGGCAGGTACACCATCATGCCTAATTATCTTTGTACATATTGGAGCCTAATGATGGGGGTAGTCCCTGCACCAGCACCTACATATCAGTGGGAGCCTCCACAGCCTCAGTACTTTCCCGGATCAGACTATTACTAACCATGGCCGTAGATCAAGTTAGGACAAAAGCCTAAGCTTGAGGGAGTACGTATTTCTCAATGACATTACATTCATGTACCACACATTCATTCCTTATCGGTGTTATCCTTTTCCATTGTACATCCATGTTAGTTTTTACTTTGCTTCCTTTTGCGGGTTTGAAAAAACTTCAAAATTCCAAAAATATTTCTCGCTTCTTTTTGGCTTTTCTTTCTTGTTTAGTTAGTTCATAGTATTAAAGGAAAACCCAAAAGATTTCTTGTTCTCCTTTTGTTTATTGGGAGTTCTCCCGTGTAAATAGTTTTTCTCACCTTTTGTTTTTCCTTTAGTTTATTTTCTTCAGAAAAACTAAGAACTCCAAAAACATTTCAGTGTGTTTCTTTGAAATTCTTTTTTTCTTTCAGTTGTCATAAGGAGAAGACTATGATAGAATTTTTGAGTGGCTCTCAATTGCTTTGTTGTTAATCTAACGAAGAGCCAATATTACCTTGTCTTCTCCTTTGAATAAATGTTTGCAGATTCCAGCTCAGTCCACGACACACTTGCACTATTATCACTTTTCACATCATTTAGTCATGCAAGTGAAAGGCAATAAAGATGATTATTTGATGAAGTGACTGTGGCAAGGAAAAGCTGGTGTGAACTCTTCTTGTTTTTGTTTTTATAAATATATTTAACTCGGTAATCCTGATTCAGCATATTATGGGTAAACATGATTGTGATGACAATTAGAGATTATAGTTGCTCATGCCATGTTTAAGTAGCTAGGAGTGGATAATGACTTATCTTGAGTATCAACATGCATTAAAATGGTTATGATGTAGTATGTTAGGATGGTATCCTCCTCTGAATGATTCAAGTGGATTGATTTGGCACATGTTCACACATGTAGTTAATTCAAAACCAATGCAACCTTCTTGATATTTATGTTGAGGGTGTTTATATCCTACTCATGCTATAGGGAATGTTAAATATTTGCAACGCATGATTATGACCGTTCTCACTCTCTAGTTGGTCGCTTCTCAATCTAATTGGTAACCTTTGCTTGTACTAAGAGGAAATACTGCTTGTGCATCCAAAATTTGAAACCCAAAAGTTGTTCCAGATGAGTCCACCATACTTACGTATATACGGTATTACTTTGTTGTTCCAAGTAAATTTGTATGTGTCATCTCTAGTCATTAAAATAATCATCTGTTTTGTGTGCTTGTACCGCTGATGAGCGATGAGGCGATCAATATCTTCCATGCTAAGTGGGTTATTCTCATGATGGGTGTTTATTCACTTGTCATTGCAGGAGAGAGGCTTGTATGCCCAGTCCTGTAATAAAACACAAAGAAAATATAATAAAACAAACTCCCCCTGGAAGGTTGATTGTTTGGAGGGCATCCGTTGATTCGACTAGCCATGGCTTGTGTTTGTACGGTTGAGGGGGAGTAAACTTTTCATTTTCCTTCATGGGAACCACCGATAACGTGTTTAGCATGGAAGGTATCGAAATCCTGTGTCGTGAACCTTGACAGGAAAAGCACACCACTCAAAATGTATTCATCTCTATTTTAATCTTTTAGCTCTAGCACCTCTACAAATCTCTTCTACCCTCTACGAAGGGCCTTTCCATTTACATTGATGTTATTTACTTTTATAATTGAGTCATCACCTTCTCATTCAAGCACCAACTTTGAGAGCACTATTGTCATTCTTAGTTTAACATTCATTGAGTCTAGTTAATGTTGGATGTGAGCATGACTGGATCTCTTCTACCCTGAATTACAATGTTTAGTCGTTGCTTGGACTTCAAATGGTGCTCTACATTTATGTTTTGCGGTCTCGGAAAGGGCTAGCGACATACCATGTTATCATATTATATCATGATTGTTTTGACAAATTGTTGGCATCCGAGATATTTTATTATTGCTCGCTAGTTGATTATGTTATTATCATGATTAAATATAAGACCTAAGTGTTATCATTCATATGGTTAGTTCATAATATTTTCTGAAATCCTGAATACTAAATTAAGCATATATACAGCAACCGAACAAAAGAGTTTGTATAAATTTCTCTATATCACTTTCGGTTTGTCAAGTGAATTGCTTGAGGATAAGCAATGAGTTAAGCTTGGGGAAGCTGATACGTCTCAGACGTATCTACTTTCCAAACACTTTGCTCCTGTTTGGATTCTTATTTGCATGATTTGAATGGAACTAACCCGAACTGACGCTGTTTTCAGCAGAACTACCATGTTGTTATTTTTGTGTAGAAATAAAAGTTCTAGGATGGAGCTGAAATTTTACGGGGAATTTTTCTTGAATATATAAAAAATACCAATGAAAAGATCTACCGGAGAGGGCCACCAGAGGGCCACAAGCTCAGAGGTGCCCCCTAGGGCGCGCCACCCAGGTTTATGGGACCCTCAAGACTCCATAAGTGTCGTCTCGTGGTGAAAAAAATTAGTGGGAAGGAATCGTCGCATTTTACGATATGAGGCTGTCGCCACCTCATGTTCTTTATCGGGAGGGCTGATCTGGAGCCTGTTCGGGGCTCCGGAGAGGGGATTCATTGCCTTCATCATCATAAACCTTTCTTCATCAACAATTCCATGATGCTCACTGCCGGGAGTGAGTAATTCCGTTGTAGGCTAGCTGGACGGTGATGGAGTCGGATGAGATTTGTCATGTAATCGAGTCAATTTTTAGGGCTTGATCCCTAGTATCCTCTATGTTCTTAGATTGATGTTGCTATGACTTTGCTATGCTTAATGCTTGTCACTAGGGCCCTAGTGCCATGACCTCAGATTTGAACCTATTATGTCTTCATGAATATAACTGAGTTTTGGATCCTATCTTGCAAGTTGATGCACCTACTATGTGTTATGATCCGCAGACCCCAAAGTGACAACAATTGTGATCACTCCGGTGAAGACCGTAGTATGAGGAGTTCATGTTTTCATTGAGTGTTAATGCTTTGTTCTGGTTCTCTATTAAAAGGAGGACTTAATATCCCTTAGATTTCCTTATGGACCCCATTGCCATGGGAGGGTAGGACAAAAGATGTTATGCAAGTTCTTATAATAAGCACGTATGACTACATACAGAATACATGCCTACATTGAATTAATGAATTGGATCTATTGTGTATCGCTCTAGGTTGTCATTGTTATATGATGAATATCATCGAGCACAAATACCCATCGTTGATCCAATGTCTACGCGTTTCTCTTATTGATCTTTGCTAAGTTACTATTGTTGCTGCTACTGTTACTGTTTCTGTTACTATTGCTACTACCAAAACCATCAAATTACTGTGCTACTAAACACTTTGCTGCAGAGGTATTATTTTCCAGTTGTGGTTGAATTGACAACTCAACTGCTAAGGCTCGTAAGTATTCTTTGGCTCCCCATGTGTCAAAACAATAAATTTGGGTGAAATACTACCCTCTAAGATTATCGTGATCCCCTATGCTTGTGGGTTATCAGCCTCCTCCTCAAGTATGTAATATCTTTGTTTTCCTGAAAGGGAAAGAAGGCACGGGCAGGCAAGGTAATACGGATAACCTGACTCTTATTAAAGACAAGCATCTATATAAAGGGTGGATCTTCCCTTTTGAGAAGCTTATGGCGGGCCATAGCATAATAATCAAGGTAACAAGGAGGCAATTGGGGAACATTTTCTTTAATGGGTATACCAAGGTGAGTAGCTAAACAGGTAGCATAAATCCCACCAAAAAGATCGCCATCAAAAGAATTTTTATGTAAGCGACGTGCAATGATGGCCCCCATATTAAATTTTCCATCTCTCAATACCACACCTTTTAAGAATGCTTAAATCAGGAGCACGCAAGGTACTGAAGTCATGTTTACCATTTATGCATCTTCCTATGAATAGAGCAAAATAATGAATAGCGGGAAAATGAATGCTTCCAGTATTAGCTTGCGTTATGCCTCTAGTTTCCCCTCGGGTGATGCTCATGAGAAATTCATTACAATTACATTTATGGGGTTCAAGGCATGTCCCCCAAAAGGGATTCTACAAGCAGCACAAAACTCTTGAACACTCATGCGATAGGAATTTTCATACATGTTGAATATAACATCAAGAGAGGAGCGGTGATATACATACTTGATTTTCTGCACAAAGAAATGAGTGAGATCATGGTATTGGAGACACTTATCTGATAAGAAGTCCGTTAGCTCGGCAATTTGTACATACATATCTGATGTCCTCCAAGTGCACAAGGCTATGTAGCAATTTCGTGATAATTAAGGTTTTTCGATCCCACAGGGAGCGAATAGGTTGGCACCACAATCCCCGCAGCATGTTATCACTAACACAACCACGCTCACACCCAAATTAGAGTTTGGAAATAGCTCACTTAAGTAAGGTGCAAGGGAAAGTTAAAAACAAAGAATTAAACTAAACAAGAGAGAACGGGAAATAAATACTAAACTAAGCAGAGGAAATAAACTAAGAGAAGTATGTGATGTTGTAGATGAGATTGCTGGCATCTAAGTAAAGTCTCATTCGGTACCGGCGCGAAATGGAGCTAGGGTTTGACAACTATGTCACGTTGTGACTAAGTCAGTACCTGCATCCTAAGTCAGTAACTACATCATAGGATACAGGGGTCTACTTCTGGTGGGCGGTCCCTCACATAACATTATCTCTCAAGACGCACTGTATTGAGATAACTCATTCATACGTCTGCTACTTCTTGAGCTTGCATTGGTTTTTCCCTTGAAGAGGAAACGGTGATGCATGATAACCCACAAGTATAGGGGATCGCAACTGAAAGTGCGTTATATCGACTAGAGGGGGGGTGAATAGGCAATTTTTACAAATTCATCACTGAGGAATTTCAAGGTGAGGAAATTCCTAAGCAAAGAACTACTTAGCAGTGGAATAAGTACTCAGATGCAAACATAACATGGCATAAGTACAGTCATCATGATGAAATGAAATAGGCACAGAGTACAGGTAGCATGAAACACAGGATAAGCAGGCTGAAGACTAAATGACTGAAGAAATAGGATTGAGGAAATTGAGAAAGTCTTCAGTCAAAGTCTTCACATAGTAACGATCAAGTAAATCAACACATGAATGAGGAAATGAAAGAGTTGAGGAAATAGAACCAGTAGCTCGGTGAAGACAATGATTTGGTAGACCAGTTCCAACTGCTGTGACAGTTGTACGTCTGGTTGGAGTGGCTAGGTATTTAAACCTGAGGACACACAGTCCTCACCGTATTCTCCTTGAGCTAAGGTCACACAGACCTCGCCCAATCACTCGTGGTAAGTCTTCAGGTGACATCCAAACCTTCACAGACTCGGTCACTCAGCGATCCACAATTTCCTCTTGGATGCTCTAGACCATGACGCCTAATCGTCTGGAGGATGCACAGTCCTCAAAGGTAACAAGCGTCGGTTCCACACAGGAACAATCTCTTCAGTGATGCTCAATCACTTTGGGTTTGTAGGTGTTTGGGTTTTTGGGTTTTTCCTCACTTGATGATTTTCGCTCAAAGTCCTCGGAGGATGGGATGCTCTAAATGACAAGTGTCAATCTATCTCTTGGAGCAGCCAACCAGCTAGTGGTTGTAGGGGGCGGCTATTTATAGCCTAGGGAGCAGCCCGACATGATAAGACATAAATGCCCTTCAATGATATGACCGTTAGGTGGGTAGGATATTTGGACAGCTGGCGCGTAGCACAGCAACGGTCGGAAATTTGAGCTCTCAAATTCCTCAGGGCAATCATGTTCCTCACTTGGAGGCAATCCGCACTGGCGAATTCCTAACTCCTCAGTCAGAACAAATTCCTCAGAGAACAGAAGAACTTCATCTCTGTCACTGAAGAAATTGACTGAACTGTATGAGATTTCCAATGGCTTCACTCGAAAGGATTGGGTAGGTGTAGGATTTTGAGATGAGCATCACTTGGAAACTTTTCCTTAGTTTTACCTCGACCCCCTTTAACAGTACAGTGTTTCCTATGACTCAAGAAGAAGAAAATGAAACTACGAAAACAAAAGTCTTCACGCTTCATAATCCTCGCATGAATATCAAGTCTTCAGGGTCACACCAATTTCTTTACTTTCAAAGTCTTCAAGAAAACCAAAGTCTTCAGTTGAAGACATTCATTTTTAGGGGTCGACTTTCATCGTAAATATCAAACTCTTCATAGACTTATAGACCTGTGTACACTCACAAACGCATTAGTCCCTTAACCTATAAGTCTTCAATACACCAAAATCACTAAGGGGCACTAGATGCACTTACAATCTCCCCCTTTTTGGTGATTGATGACAATATAGGTTAAGTTTTCAACGGGGATAAACATATGAAGTGTAAATACTGATATTGAGGAATTTGATTGCAAGATATAGAAGAACTCCCCCTGAAGATGTGCATATTGAGGATTTTGCTTTGGATTGCAAATGCACATTGTAGAGTAATATCATGGAGATCTCCCCCTATATCTTGTAATTCATACACGCATTTAACATATGATATGAAGAATTTGAAATGCATGATGAAATATGGTGACTGATGTAATTCAGCATGTGTGCATTAACATATTGAGGAAATAGCATGCAGAAAAATAGAGCAAAAGTATCAGACCACCATAGGACTTAAGTTTACAACTCGATCCAACAAATACTTCAGAAGAACGAGAGTTGCAACTTAGCAAAAATTGCCCATATATAGAGACCCGCTTGAAGACTAACTCAAATTTCTCCCCCTTTGTCATCGAATGACCAAAAGGGACAAAAAATGAGGACTAACGCCCCTGAAGAATATCATCATGATGTCGATGGAGGAGTGCCAGCGTTGTTGGGGTCGTCCATTGGAGTAGGGCCTGCCGCGGTGTCGTTCAAGTCTTCAGCTTCATCCATCTCGCACGATGAAGAATATGAACTGACAACAAGTTGAGGAACTTTGACCTTCTTGAACTTCTTCGAAGGTGGCTGAGACCAGTCAAAGTCCTGTTGGAATCCCATCTCCTTGAGATCTTCAGCACTATAAAGATTAGACAGAATAGCCCAAGTGCGGTCAAAGACTTCATGCAAGTAGTAGTGATTCTTCTTCACAGTGTTTTGAGTGACTGTCATGTTCTGAAGAATTGCACCAAACTGACGCTTGACCCACTTGTGATTTCGATCAACTTTCTGATGAAGACTAAGGAGAAGTTCACGATCAGTCATCACACATGGAGCTGTGGCTTGAGGATTATGTTCTGAAGCTTTGGCGGCAGAATCTTGTGTTGCAGAGTCATCATTGGTGGAATATGAAGTAGCCTTGCGAAATTGTCCATCCAATGGACGAGTGCCTTCATCTATAACAGTTGCCTTGCCCTTCCCATCAGCTAAGGAAATAGTCCGTTTGAGGACTTCAATAGGGGGCAAAAAGCTGAGATGATTTTGAAAGTCAGCCTTATAATGAATTGAAGACCTTGATCTGATGAACTTCATGATCCAGGGAACATAAGGCTTCAACTCAAAAGGTGACAGAGCAGCATTGGCCAAAGTCCTCATGAAGAAATCGTGGTAGTTGATAGGAATACCATGAATGATATTGAACAGCAGATTCTTCATAATGCCAACAACCTCTTCGTCATCAGAGTTGTGGCCCTTGATTGGACTGAGGGTTTTGGTCAAAATGCGATAAACTGTCCTTGGCACATAGAGCAATTCCTTGACGAGGAATTTGGTCCTTGGAGCTTGGCCTGGCTTCAAAGGCTTCATCAGGAGTACAATATTCATCATAGATGTCTTCAGGGATCTCAAAAGCAGTATTTGTTTTTGGCCTCTTTCCTCCCTTCTGAGATCTTTTACTATCAGCCATTTTCTTCACCTGAGGATTTTGAACAATGGATGTTTCTGAGGAAGTGTGCAACTTTTCTTCGAGGAACGCTGCAAATGAGTTAAGTTGATGAGAACCTAGAGATTCAGCAGCGGACATGTGTACCAGTGAACAGAATATAGGTGCGAAGAATTTGGAGAGGTCATATGCGTTCTCAGAAGTTTTTCAAAAGTATCGAGTTTGAGGAATTTAACCAGGGATGTCTTGAGGAATTTCACTAAGCGTTCTTTTACTTAGGTTCCAGAGTTGTATAGATTGAAAATCCACACAATTGAGGAATCTTGAAGAAAAACGTTGCTTAGAGAAACAGATCAAGAACAGAAGCAAGTTGGTGTTTAATAACATGAAAGTTGAAGAATAAACACCTTTTGAAGATTTTGTGGAAATCATCAGAATCAACAAGGGTAGTAAAAATAGATTTTATTTACCCTTGACGAAGAACACAACGAACTGAGGGTAGCAGTGGAGAAGCTCGTCCGTTCAGATCTTCCATGCCCTAACTTGGCGATGGAAAACAGCTACGGCGGTGGCGGAGTGAAGATTTCCGCGGCCGGCGTGAGTACGACGGCGACGAGGTCGAGGCAATGAAGCTCTTCCTCACCGGCGACGATGGAGTGTAGCGGCGATGCTAGGTCTGAGAGCTCGAGCGAGGGGAGTAAGATCGAGCGGGGTAAATGAGATCTGAGGAGGGCGAGGGGTATTTATAGCCGAGGTGAAAAACCGCTTGTCCGAAGAAAGTGGACGAACATGCCCCTGACCCTTCTCATCCTAACGACATGTGTCACCCACGTACTGTGAAGTGGAGATCGTGTTAGATCGTGGGTGAATAGATAAATCTTATCGAGGGATATGGAACGGTTTGAGCGGCAAAAGCCAAAAAATTTAGATAAGAATTTTTAATGTTTCGTTCGCAAATTCTTCAACTGTCAAGGACACAGTGAAGACTTTGAACGGGTTTCAAATAGAACGCACATGAAGAATTTGTGAACAGACTGGGTTGAGTTTAGCATAGAGGGGGAAAGGGTCCGATCACATTCACTTAGAAGAAAATCAATTTTGAAGAATTAGCAATAAGTGAATGTTGTAGAGGACATGAAAACTCAAATATATATATATATATATAGTCAATGAAGAACACAGTCGGAAAGAGTGAAGACTTTGCAAAGTTGAAGAATTTGAAAATTTGAAGAATTTGCAAAATGAAGAAAAACTCAATTTTTGAAGATTTTCAACTTTTTGTGGTGGCGTGACCCACCGTATAAGAATGATGATTTCAGACGCCGCGTACAATTGTTGTAGGGTTCTGAGAATCAAATTCTTCGTTAATTTCTTCACACTTAGAGGGTTAGTCTTCATTGATTGAAGAAAAACGTTTCTTCGTGTGTTGCACATCTAAGTCATCAATTTGCATAAGTGTTAGGATGTGTGTCCTTTTCAAAGGACATTCGAAGATTCTAAGATATTTAGCTCACACCGCAACTTGCTAAATCTCTTCTCATCCAAGGGCTTGGTGAAGATATCCGCTAGCTGTTCTTCAGACTTCACTTGATCAATAGAGATGTCGCCCTTCAACACATGATCTCAAAGAAAATGATGACGAATCTGGATGTGCTTTGTCTTCGAGTGCTGAACGGGGTTATGAGCAATCTTGATGGCACTCTCATTGTCACAGAAGAGTGGCACATTCTTCACATTGATGCCGTAGTCCTTGAGGTTTGCTTCATCCACAGCAGTTGAGCACAGCAAGAACCAGCAGCAATGTACTCAGCTTCAGCAGTAGAGAGTGATACGCGGTTCTGCTTCTTTGAGGACCAACATACTAAAGATCGTCCGAGGAAATGGCATGTGCCTGATGTTGACTTGCGATCCACATGATCACCAGCATAGTCAGAGTTAGAATATCCAATGAGATCAAAAGCCGAGCCCTTGGGATACCATAATCCAAGTGTTGGAGTGTGAGCTAGATATCGAAGAATATGTTTCACAGCCTTATGGTGTGATTCCTTCGGTGTAGCTTGAAAACGGGCACACATGCAAACACTAAGCATAATATCCGGCCTAAATGCACATAGATACAGTAAAGAGCCAATCATGGAGCGGTATACCTTTTGATCGAAGTCTATACCATTTTCATCGGTGCATAGATGGCCATTTGTGGGCATAGGGATTTTGACGCCTTTGCAATCTTGCATACCGAATTTCCTCAGAATGTCCTTGAGGTATTTCTCTTGAGAAATGAAGATGCCATTGCGTTGTTGACGAATTTGAAGACCTAAGAAGAATTTCAATTCTCCCATCATAGACATTTGATATTCCTCACTCATCATATAAGCAAATTCGTCAGTATAACGTTGGTTAGTACAGCCAAAGATAATATCATCAACATATATTTGGCACACGAATAATTCATCATCATATGTTTTGGTGAAAGAGTTGGGTCGAGTGAACCGGGTTTGAAGCCTTTCTTCATGAGGAATTCCTTCAGAGTATCATACCACGCCCGAGGGGCCTACTTGAGGCCATAGAGGGCCTTATTGAGTCTGAAGACTTGATCAGGATGCTTGGGATCTTCAAAACCTGGGGGTTGAGCAACATATACTTCTTCCTCAAGCTTACCATTGAGGAATGCACTTTTCACATCCATTTGATATAAGATGATATTATGATGGTTAGCATAGGCAAGCAATATGCGAATAGCCTCAAGCCTAGCAACAGGTGCAAAAGTTTCATCGAAATCAATTCCTTCAACCTGTGTGTAGCCTTGAGCTACAAGACGAGCCTTGTTCCTCACCACTAGGCCATTTTCATCTTGTTTGTTGCGGTAGATCCATTTGGTGCCGATGATATTGTGCTTGCGAGGGTCTGGTCGCTTGACAAGCTCCCACACCTTGTTCAGCTTGAATTGATGTAATTCCTCTTGCATCGCTTGAATCCATTCAGGCTCCAGAAATGCCTCATCTACTTTGGTGGGCTCTGTGATAGAGACGAAAGCAAAATGCCCACAAAAGTTAAACAAATGTGAAGCTTTTGAGCGAGTAAGAGGACCTGGTGCGTTGATGTCGTTGATGATTCTCTCAATCTGTACTTCATTTGCAACGCAAGGATGAGTAGGTTGACGACTTTGATTTGGCTCAGCATTTTCTTCAGAGCCATTTTCATCAGATGCACCAGCATGATTTTCTTCATGATCTGGAATGACTTCTTCAGCAGATTCTTCGGTAGGAATAACATCCTCAGTAGCCTTTAGCTTGATGGATTCCTCAGGAGACATTTCATCTAGCACAGGAGGTAGGTGCTCTCTTTGCGAGCCATTAGTTTCATTGAACCACACATCTACAGTTTCAACAACCTTGTTGTGATAGGTGTTGAAGACCCTGTAGGTGTGCGAGTCCTTTCCGTAACCAAGCATAAAACCTTCATGTGCTTTCGGTGCAAATTTAGAAATGTGATGGGGATCTCTAATCCAACATTTAGCACCGAAGACTTTGAAATAACTCACATTGGGTTTCTTGTCAGTGAGGAGTTCATATGAGGTCTTCTTGAAGAATTTGTGAAGATATACCCTGTTGATAATGTGGCATGCAGTATCAATTGCTTCAGGCCAGAAGCGACGAGGTGTCTTGTATTCATCAAGCATAGTGCGAGCCATCTCAACAAGAGTCCTATTCTTGCGCTCCACGACGCCATTCTGCTGAGGAGTGTATGGGGCAGATAACTCATGAGTAATACCGAGTTCATCAAGATAGTCATCAAGACCAGTATTCTTGAACTCAGTCCCATTGTCACTACGTATATGCTTGATCTTCACACCGAAATTCATCGAAGCCCTCGAAGAAAATCGTCTGAAGACTTCCTGCACTTCAGTTTTGTAAGTAATGACATGCACCCATGTGTAACGAGAATAATCATCAACAATGACAAAGCCATATAGAGATGCTGCATTTGTTAGTGTGGCATAATGAGTAGGACCAAAGAGATCCATATGAAGCAATTCAAAAGGACGAGAGGTAGTCATGATAGTCTTCGAGGGGTGCTTGGCTCTGGTCATCTTTCCAGCCTCACAAGCCCCACAAAGATGATCTTTGAGGAATTTGACACCCTCAATGCCAATGACATGCTTTTTCTTCATGAGCCTGTGTAAGTTCCTCATGCCAGCATGACCCAGTCGTCGATGCCATAGCCAGCCTTCTGAGGCTTTTGCAAGTAGACAAGTGGCAGGCTGTGGTCCTGCAGAGAAATCAACAATGTACAAGTCTCCTCTCCTAAAGCCTTCGAAGACTTTGGAATTGTTAGATTCCATGAGCACTAAGCAGCGATATTTGCCAAAGACAACAACCATATCAAGATCACAAAGCATTGAGACAGACATGAGGTTGAATCCGAGGGACTCAACAAGCATGACTTTGTCCATGTGTCGATCCTTTGAGATTGCAACCCTACCTAGACCCAATACCTTGCTTTTGCCTTTGTCTGTGCAGGTGATATGCTTCAAATGTGATGGAGATAAAGGAGTGTTCATCAGTAAGCTCTTGTCACCAGTCATGTGATTAGTACATCCACTGTCGAGGACCCACTCAGTAGCTTTGGGTAAATCATCCTGCAGATGAATTAGTGCATCTTACGAACACATATCTTTAGAGTGAAGAATATGACATCAATTTCATCAGACAGAAATTCATCAGTTAATGCAACATATGTATATATAGCAGTATAAGGACATGAGAAATGAATGATTCATTTCTTCATGATTAGCTTGCGTCCTTTCAAGCATTTCAGGTCTCCAGAAAATTCTTCAGACGATTTAGTTCGTTTGGAGACCTGACCCTGCATAAGAGGTTAGTTCTTTTTCTTCACGACCCACATCTAGAGGGGTGGCAAAGAGTTCATCATTCTGCGAGCTCCATAAAAGAAAGGTGGCATTGAAGCCAAAGCACTTCATTTCATAGGAGAGGGATTAGTATAGGCATATGAGTAAGCAGAGAAATTCTTCGAGGACTTATGAACATAATGATTTGAAGAATAATGCACATAATTAGAACTCTTAGATTTTCCCTACGAAACAGAAGCATTAGCATGATGATCATATGAGGACTTGGATCCACGTGAGGAATTTGATCCATAAGAGGACTTGGATCCATATGAAGACTTTGGTCCATATGAAGAATTTGATCTGGGGTTCTTATTCTTCACAGGTGGAGTCATAAGGACATTCACCTGAAGACTTTCAAGGCACCTTTTGGGAACCCAGATTTTCTTCATAGGGGGACCATTCCTGCAGTTAGTTCCAACATATCTAGCAAATAGTTCACCATTCTGATTTTTGAACAGTTTATAGTTGGAGTCAAATGACTCATTAGATGAATATGAGGATTCACAAGTAAAGCCAGATAAAGTGGATGGATCCACGGGAGGTCCCTTCGCAGCAACCCATGAGGTTTTGGGATACTGCTCAGGTTTCCAGTAGGTTCCATCAGCATTGAGTTTCCTCTCAAATGCAATACCCTCTTTCCTAGGGTTCCTGTTCAAGATCTGTTTTTTTAGCACATCACAAAGAGTCTGATGCCCTTTGAGGCTTTTGTACATGCCTGTCACATACAATTCCTTCAATCCTGCATTTTCGTCAGTGATACTAGTGGTATCCTCAGATGAGGAATTTGTGAGCAGAGAGATAGTTGAAGAATTTGCAGCAATAGAAGCATTTGAACATTCAGGTGAAGAATTAGCAGTTTCACATTCAATGCATTTCAAACATGGTGGAATAAATTCTTCCTGAGCGGAACTGATCTGTTGAGCAAGTAATGAATCATTTTCCTTCTGAAGATCTTCATGACTCACCCTTAGCTTCTCAAGATCTTGCTTTCTTTGAAGAAATTCATAAGAAAGCTTCTCATGATCGGCTAAGAGAGTTTCATGACGACCTTGAAGGTTGTCAAACTTAGACTGTAGTTGCTGAAGATTATCAGTCAGTGTTTGAGTTCGATCCATTTCCTCACCTAACAGGTCATCGCTTTTGTCTAGCATATTTTGAACCTTTTCCAAAGCCTTTTGTTGTTTAACAGCAATATTAGCAAGTTTGGAATAGCTGGGTTTGAGGTTATCATCAGATTCATCCTCACTTGATTCAGAGGAGGGATATTTGAATACCTTGGCACCTTTTGCCATGAAGCAATAGGTGGGAGCATAGTCATCATTGTCGTCATCAGCAGCGTTGGGGAAGCCATTTTCCTATGTGTTGAAGATGGACTTGCTGACGTAAGCAGTAGCGAGGGCTAGGCTCGCCACACCAGAGTCCGACTCCTCAGATGCCTCCTCTTCCTCATGTTCTTCAGATTCAGCTTCAGAGTCCATTTCCTTGCCAATGAATGCCCGAGCCTTCTTGGAACTGCTCTTCTTGTGAGATGAAGATTTTGAAGATTTTGATGATGAGGACTTTGAAGATTTCTTCTTCTTCTTTGAGTCATCTGAACTATCATCCTTGTATTTCTTCTTCTTTGATTCCTTCTCCCACTGAGGACAATCAGTTATGTAGTGACCAGGTTTCTTGCATTTGTGGCAAGTTCTCTTCTTGTAATCACGGGATGAGGAATCTGATTTCATGTCATCACCTCTTGATGATTTTCCAAATCGGCCACGCCTAGAGAACTTCTGGAATTTCCTCACGAGCATTGCTAGCTCCTGACTCAGTTCTTCAGGATCACCAAGGCTGCTACCAGAATCTTCATCTTCAGATTCAGAGACTGCCTTGGCCTTCAGTGCACGAGATCTGCCATAGCTTGGTCCGTAGAGATCTCTCTTCTCAGCAAGTTGGAACTCATGAGTATTTAGCCTTTTGAGGATATCAGCAGGATCAAGTGACTCGTAGTCTCCATGTTCTTGAATCATCAGTGCCAGTGTATCAAATGAAGAATCAAGTGACCTTAGCAATTTCTTCACCACCTCATGGTCGGTGATGTCAGTGGCACCCAATGCTTGAAGCTCATTTGAAATGTCAGTGAGGCGATCAAAGGTTTGCTGGACATTCTCATTGTCGAGTCTTTTGAAGTGGTTGAAGAGATTGCGAAGAACGTCAACTCGAGAATCACGCTGAGTTGAGATTCCTTCGTTGACCTTGGACAGCCTGTCCCAAATAAGCTTTGCAGACTCCAAAGCACTCACTCTACCGTACTGTCCTTTGCTCAGATGGCCACATATGATATTCTTCGCTTGAGAGCCGAGTTGCTTGAATCTCTTCACATCAGCAGCATTCACGGAAGGAGTGACAGGGGGAACGCCATTTTCCACAACGTACCAGAGATCGTTGTCAATTGCCTCAAGATGCATGCGCATCTTATTCTTCCAGTAGGGGTAGTCCGTCCCATCAAAGGTAGGACACCCAGCCAAGACCTTGATCATGCCTGCAGTCGACATAACTAAAACTCCAGGTGGTTAAACCAAAATCACACAGAACAAGGGAGTACCTTGCTCTGATACCAATTGAAAGTGCGTTATATCGACTAGAGGGGGGGTGAATAGGCGATTTTTACAAATTCGTCACTAAGGAATTTCAAGGTGAGAAAATTCCTAAGCAACGAACTACTTAGCAGCGGAATAAGTACTCAGATGCAAACATAACATGGCATAAGTACAGTCATCATGATGAAATGAAATAGGCACAGAGTACAGGTAGCGTGAAACACAGGATAAGCAGGCTGAAGACTAAATGACTGAAGAAATAGGATTGAGGAAATTGAGAAAGTCTTCAGTCAAAGTCTTCACACAGTAACGATCAAGTAAATCAACACATGAATGAGGAAATGAAAGAGTTGAGGAAATAGAACCAGTAGCTCGGTGAAGACAATGATTTGGTAGACCAGTTCCAACTGCTGTGACAGTTGTACGTCTGGTTGGAGCGGCTAGGTATTTAAACCTGAGGACACACAGTCCCGGACACACAGTCCTCACCGTATTCTCCTTGAGCTAAGGTCACACAGACCTCGCCCAATCACTCGTGGTAAGTCTTCAGGTGACTTCCAAACCTTAACAGACTCGGTCACTCGGTGATCCACAATTTCCTCTTGGATGCTCTAGACCATGACGCCTAACCGTCTGGAGGATGCACAGTCCTCAAAGGTAACAAGCGTCGGTTCCACACAGGAACAATTTCTTCAGTGATGCTCAATCACTTTGGGTTTGTAGGTGTTTGGGTTTTTGGGTTTTTCCTCACTTGATGATTTTCGCTCAAAGTCCTCGAAGGATGGGATGCTCTAAATGACAAGTGTCAATCTATCTCTTGGAGCAGCCAACCAGCTAGTGGTTGTAGGGGGCGGCTATTTATAGCCTAGGGAGCAGCCCGACATGATAAGACATAAATGCCCTTCAATGATATGACCGTTAGGTGGGTAGGATATTTGGACAGCTGGCGCGTAGCACAGCAACGGTCGGAAATTTGAGCTCTCAAATTCCTCAGGGCAATCATGTTCCTCACTTGTAAGCAATCTGCACTGGTGAATTCCTAACTCCTCAATCAGAACAAATTCCTCAGAGAACAGAAGAACTTCGTCTCTGTCACTGAAGAAATGGACTGAACTGTATGAGATTTCCAATGGCTTCACTCGAAAGGATTGGGTAGGTGTAGGATTTTGAGATGAGCATCACTTGGAAACTTTTCCTTAGTTTTACCTCGACCCCCTTTAACAGTACGGTGTTTCCTATGACTCAAGAAGAAGAAAATGAAACTACGAAAACAAAAGTCTTCACGCTTCATAATCCTCGCATGAATATCAAGTCTTCAGGGTCACACCAATTTCTTCACTTTCAAAGTCTTCAAGAAAACCAAAGTCTTCAGTTGAAGACATTCATTTTTAGGGGTCGACTTTCATCGTAAATATCAAACTCCTCATAGACTTATAGACCTATGTACACTCACAAATGCATTAGCCCCTTAACCTATAAGTCTTCAATACACCAAAATCACTAAGGGGCACTAGATGCACTTACAGCAACAGTTTTCGAGGGTAGAGTATTCAACCCGAATTTATTGATTCGACACAAGGGGAGCCAAAGAATATTCCCAAGTATTAGCAGCTGAGTTGTCAATTCAACCACACCTGAAAGACTTAATATCTGCAGCAAAGTATTTAGTAGCAAAGTAGTATGGAAGTAACGGTAACGGTGGCAAAAGTAACGGTAGCAGTTTTGTAGTGATTGTAACAGTAGCAACGAAAAAGTAACTTAGCAAAGATCAATATGTGAAAAGCTCATAGGCAACGGATCAGTGATGGATAATTATGTCGTATGGCATTCATCATGCAACAGTTATAACCTAGGGTGACACAAAACTAGCTCCAATTCATCAATATAATGTAGGCATGTATTTCGTATATAGTCATACGTGCTTATGGAAAAGAACTTGCATGACATCTTTTGTCCTACCCTCCTGTGGCAGCGGGGTCCTAATGAAAGCTAAGGGATATTAAGGCCTCCTTTTATTAGAGAACTGGACCAAAGCATTAGCACTTAGTGAATACATGAACTCCTCAAACTACGGTAATCACCGAAAAGAATCCCAATTATTGTCACCTTGGGGTATGCGGATCATAACACATAATAGGTGTCTACAACTTGCAAGATAGGATCAAGAACACAAATATATTCATGAAAACATAATAGGTTCAGATCTGAAATCATTGCACTCAGGCCCTAGTGAGAAGCATTAAGCATAGCAAAGTCATAGCAACATCAATCTCAGAACATAGTGGAACTAGGGATCAAACCCTAACAAAACTAACTCGATTACATGATAAATCTCATCCAACCCATCACCATCTAGCAAGCCTATGATGGAATTACTCACACACGGTGGTGAGCATCATGAAATTGGTGATGGAGGAAGGTTGATGATGATGATGGCGATGAATCCCCCTCTTCGGGGCCCCGAACGGACTCCAGATCTGCCCTCCCAATGAAGAACAGGAGGTGGCGGCGGCTCCGTATCGTGAAACGCGATGAATCCCTCTCTCTGATTTTTTCTCCCCGAATAGGGTTATATGGAGTTAAAGTTGAGGTCGGAGGGGCTCCAGGGGGCCCACTGTGACGCCCCCGGCTTAATCGTGCACTAATCATACAGGCAAATGCACATGATCAAGCCTAAGGACTCACTTGAAGATATCACAACAAAACTCTAAAACATAAATAAAGTCATACAAGCTTTATATTACAAGCCAGGGGCCTCGAGGGCTCGAATACATAAGCTTGAGTACAAGCGTCAGCGGAAGCATCAGATATCTGAGTACAGATATGAAACAGAAATAGATAAGTCTCTAGAAAGGCGGGGGGTAAAACAAAAGCTATGATCGAAAGGCGCAGGCCTCCTGCCTGGGACCCTCCGAATCCTACTCCTGGTCATCAGCCAACTCGTAGTAGTAACCACCCTCGAGGTAGTAGTAGCGATCGTCGACGGGGGCAGCTGTCTCAGGGGCTCCATCTTCTGGTTGCATCAAATGGATATGGGGGAAAAAGAAAGCAAAGCAAATGTGAGTACTCATCCGAAGTACTCAGCAAGCAAGGATCTACACTACATATGCAACATTATCAAAGAAAGGCTGTATATGTGGACTGGGCTACAGAAATGCCAGAATAGAGAGAAGGCCTAGTCCTATCGAAGACTAGCATCTTCAGCGGTCTTGCAGCATTAGAAGAGTGTAGATTAGTACAGCAAAAGTAGTAGTATCATTAAGTTTCAACCTCACCCAGAGATCCTTTCTTGACTCCCTGCGAGAAAGCAATCCCAGAGCCATAATATCCAAGTATCAACCTCGGCCAGAGATCCTTTCTCGGCTCCCTGCGAGAAAGCAATCCCAGAGCCATAATATCCATTTCTCAACACAAGTATCCAATTCTAGTTGTATCGATCGGGATACAACTCCGAGCGTCTGTTACCAAGGATCCGGCTATGCATAGTTTAGTTCTTCCCTGCAGGGGTGCACCAACTTACCCACCACGTTCGCTTAACTCCGGCTGGGCACACTTGTCTGGGTCATACCCGGCCTCGGCCAAACGACACACCGCAACCCTACCTAGAGCTCAGCACAGAGGTCCCCGCCGGTCTACATCCTAAGCGCTCAGGGGTCTTGGACCGTCACCCTGTGCACTCCGGGTTGTTGCGAGCAGGGTGGATACCAGCGCCAACGGCACGATCGGACCCGGCCACAATGCTGAACTGGACGTCTGACAGAGCTGTCGGCTGATACCACGATGCAGAGTACCCATATTTATTCCTGCGTGATGGTTAGTGCTATTGGGCCAGAGGCCCACTCAGACCACATATCCAAATCGTTAGTGTAATGGTAGTGCGGTAATGAGCAGAGACTCACGATCGATGTGACCCCGTCGCCCCGTCTCGAGGACTTGCGGCAAGGGCCAAGAATGCCCGGCCACACCTCGTATTCATCACTCGGGCACCGCCCAGGTCAACCCGTCTCGCAAAAGACTGTCGGGAACTCAGGTCCACCTCTACTGGGTGGTACCGCCTGTCCCTCCAGTTCTGTAGTAAAAGTAACTCCCTCGGGTCGCCCTCGGGGCCGACCGATTTCTAACAAGGTTCAGGGGTAAAGTCACAGTAACCGTGTGTCCATAACATCAAGGGAATCCGAGGTATCACCCTCGACGGATGCCCACTCGATGTAACCGTCAAGTTGAACTTAGGAGGAATCACCCTAGAGGTTCACACTTGAAGTGTTACACGACAGGGTCGTATCGGAAGTGGGGAAGGAGGAATCACCCTCGATGACCACGAACAAATAGCTACTCTACAGAGTTAACATCAGGAGTGCTATACGAGGTATCACCCTCGGCACTTGATGGTAACGCTGTAGTGTCGTACAACTAAGGGGGGTGTTGTGCAGTGCGGGGTCTGGCTGTCGATCCCGTTGATCGAGTCATCTGATAATCCAGCGGGGCAACTAGGGACAAAGTGGGGTCTCTGGTAGGTCTCTACCCAACCTATACTAAACAGTTTAGGATAAGCAGGTAAGGTTTCAATAGCAGGTTACAATAAACAAGCTACGCATCAGAATAGGATAACTCAAAGCAGTAGCAAATTCTAATGCAAGTAGGAGGAAGAAAGAATAGGCGATATAGGCATGTTCAAAGGGGGGGTGCTTGCCTGGTTGCTCGGCGGCAAGGGCAAGGTCATCAATGGTGTCGTCGGGCTCCTAAGCTGCGTCGGTCTCGGGGACGACGTCGGTGTCGGGGTCTACCGGGAGAGAAGAGGGGGAGGAAACAAATAAAAACACGGCAAACATATGCAACACAGAGCAGGCTATGCTAACGTGCAGTGCAGGGTTGCCTAAAGACATATCTAAACCATATTAGTTATTTTAGGATTTAAGTTGAATTTATTAACCGGTGTATAAGCACTATTCATCTAATGGAAACAGGCTAAAAGTTGCGGGTTCACCTCCGTAGAGGGTCCCGACACAGAAACAGACGGCACGGTTGGATTCGTCTCGTCGTTCTGAGCAACTTTCATGTACAAAGTTTTTCGATCCGAGCTACGGTTTAATTTCAATGATTTTCTAAAGTTTAAAGTATTTTCTGGAATTAAATCTAATTAAATTATTTCATATTATCCAAAATAGTAACAGATGACGTCAGGATGACATCACTCTGGCGTCAGCAGTCAACTCTGACTGGCCAGAGTCAAACCTGACCAGTGGGTCCCGCATGTTAGTGTCACAGAAGTTAATTAGGGATTAACTAAAGTAATTACAGATTAATTAGGGGATGGGCCCCATTAGTCAATGACTAATTAGTGAATTAATTAGCTATTTAGATTAATTAGCATTTTAATTAGTATTTCTATTTATTTTTAAAACATTTTAGCGGTGGGGCCCGCGTGTCAGTGACACGGGTTGCCCAGTCAGCAGAGCTGACTGGTCAATGGACCCCACTAGGGCCCAGTGGCAGTGGCGCTGGGGATGTCCACGTGGACAGCCACATCAGTGACGCCGGAAACAGCGCCGGAGTTGCCTCCGGCAACCATATTCAGCGGTGGCGCGCTCGGGAACGGCCGGAAATCGGCTATGGGTGGTGGTTCGACGCGCTGAGGGCACCGCTAGATCGGGCGCGATGCGGCGCGTCGACAGGTGGTCGCCACATGAGCGGGGAAAGTCATAGGTGAGCACCGCATCGACCATGGTGGCGGCGGTGTTCGGCCTCGCGCGGGCACAGCATTGCAGCTAGCTAGCGGGCGGGCTAAGTGGCCAGGAGGCTCCACGGGATTGCCAGGAGCACGAGGGTGCTACGGAGGCAAGCCGAGGAGCTCGGCAGCTACGCTGGTAGCAATCATGGTGGACGGCGGAGCCGGAGCTCGCGGGGGCAGCAACTGGGCGTTCGACATGGCGCAAAAAGAAGGGCATTCGACGCGGCGCTCACCGTGGGGCACAAGGAAGGCCCGGCGAGGGAATCGGAGCAGCAGTGGCACCGTGGTTGGAGAAGATGGCCGGCGGCTCGAGCTTGAAGAAGAGCTCGATCCTGGAGCTGTAGCGGCCCCCGGCTTGAGCTGATGGCCGGAGAGGAAGGATAATAGGTAGGCGGAGCTGGTGAGCGCGTCGGCGAGGCGAGTGAGGGCCGGTGGCCGCGTGCTTCACGGGACCACGGCCATGATGGCGCTCGGGTGTGCGGAGGAAGGCGATGAAGAGGGAGGGGAGGCAGCTAGGGTTCGTCCTGGGGGTGGAGGAGGGGTTCTTATCCCCTCCACGATGAGCGCGGTTGGCCGCTGTCGAGCAGGGACGAGGGGGGCCAGGGCGCTGTGTGCGGGCGCGGCGACAGCCGCGCAGGAGGAGCAGTGCGGAGGTGGGAGGCGACAGGCGGTGGGCTGGGCCGCGGTTGACTTAGGCCCAGCCGCTGCGGGCTTTTTCTTTTTCTTTCTTTCCTTTTCTGTTTTTCCTTTTTTAGTTTCTGTTTTGTATTTTCTTTTCGCACTTTTCGAATTTTGTAAAACATGAGTCTTGCCCCAATAAATTCAGTGCAATTTCTAGCACTACTACAAAAGGTTTGGAGTCCTGATCTTTTCATTTGGATTTTAATTAAATGAATATGGATTAATTATTTCTGTTTTGGTTCTGTTTTAGGTTGCAAGAGTCATTTAACTAATCCAATTAATGTTGAGCTTATTTTTATAATTGCTTCTGGATTATTTGCAATATTATGAACATTTTAGTTTTCAAATTGGATCAACTTTTATTTTCACCTTAAATTAATTTGAAGTTTGAATTATGAGTTTGAAATGCATTATGATGCAAATGATGAATAGGCACTGTTAAACTTGCTGACAAGGCATTAACTAAGGGTGATCACTGTGGTTAATCACATGGGGTGTTACAATTCCCCTCCACTAATAAGAATTCTTGTCCCGAGAATTAAGAGGAAGACTGAAAGAAAGCGGGGTATTCTTGGAAGTTCTTCCGAAGAAACGTTCGGAAAATCTCGAACAACTGGAATGTTTTCGATCCCCTCAAGCGGAGAAGAGTTCAACGCATTCAAGGTGTATATTTTAGCCTCAGCATTTTGAGTTATCTGGGCACGGTAATTCACTAGCCCAGCGGTTGGGTGCATGAGATGTACAACTTTAGTGGCACAATTGATCGAAGCTATATGAGCTTTCAACCAATCCATCCCGAGGATGACGTCTATGGTGGAAGACTTCAAGATGATGGTTGAGGCAAGGAATTCCACTCCTTTAATTTCGACGGTAACGTTAGGTGCCATCACGTCAGCATGACAATGATCTTCGGGAGTTTTAACGACTAACGGAGTATGCATCTTCTCATAATGAATGGCATGCATGAATGCAAATTTTTCCAGAGATGAAATGAATGTGATGCTCCTGAATCAAATAAAATAGAAGCAGGTATTGAGTTAATGAGAAGGGTACCCATCACAGTGGCAGGTTGATCCTGGACTTCTTCAATAACAATGTTGTAAGCGTGTCCACGACCATGAGCAGTAGACCAAGTATTATAGTTGCGGGCCTGATTGTTGCCACGACCATTGCCATGGCCAGTACAAGGGAAAGCCAACTGATTCTGAGTCTGGCAGCAGTCCTTAGCAAGGTGGCCCGGTTTGCGACACTTGAAGCACAGACCATCTTCAGGACGAAGAGGAGCATTGGGTGGGATACGTGGTGTAGTATAGTTGTTACTTGGGGCAGGGGCAGCTTGACGGAACAAGTTGTTGGGGATCCAGACTTGACACTTCTGTGCTGAGCCCGAAGATGAGCCAACATCACGATGGCGCTTCTGCGACTCCTTGTTCTTCATTTGAGCAGTCTCAAGTAGAATAGCCTTGTTCACAAGACTAGTAAAGTCGGTGAAGTCTTGAGCAGCAAGTGCAAGCTCGATGTCTGGGTGGAGTCCATTACGGAACTTCTCTTGTCTACGGGCATCCGTGGTGATGTCTTCTTCAGCATAGTGGGGCAGGCCAAGGAATTCCCACTGATAAGCTTCGACAGTCTTATTGCCGTGAGTGAGGTTGCGGAACTGAGTTTTCATCCGGTCCATGATTCCTTGAGGAATATATCGGGCACGAAAAGCAGCCTGGAACTCAGGCCAAGTAACGGCTGTTCCAGCAGGCAGTGTACGTTTGTGGGTGTCCCACCATTGAGCAGTGGGACCCTTTAAGAAAAAGGACGCGAAAGCGACAAAGTTGGCAGGGGAGACATTTGTAGACTCCATCTCGTGGGTGATATCGTGAATCCAGTCATCAGCATCCAGTGGCTTCTCAGAGTGCGGAACTGATTGGGGTTAAGACGCATAAATTCTGGCAGAGTTATGAAAGGAGGGTTCTGGTTCTGGTTGTTCAGATGTAGGAACTGAGCCATAATCCCAGTCATGAACTGGCGGTTGAGCTCGAATTGTTGCATCATAGCTGCCATATAATCTGGCGGGGGTGGGCGTTCAGGGGCACGACCACGACCACCTGGTCTAACCATCCTACTAAGTTTCAACAGGGGTAGTTCAGTAAAAGCAGTTGCGAGTGTTTAGCGACAAGCATGATGTAACACGACAATAATTAAGCAGTGTAATAGATACTTAACAGTAGTCAATTAAGACATACAGATCCATACACAGAGTCGGGTACATGCAAATAGCATAACGGCGCAAATTCAAAAGCTAGATATGGTAGGTGGCGCGCAGACACGCGGTAAGGAAGTACACCACAAGTCATAGCAAAGGCTACATCAACGTCGGGAAGATCCACTAAAACGGGGTAACTGCAGGTGCGGACGACGAATGTTCGTCGCAGAAGGATCCTGCGCTCCATGTGCACTCTGATGCAGAATCCGGTATCGAGCTGTAAGAAGAGGTCCACGTGGAGGTGCGTGACCTCCAACAGCAGGCCAATCAATACCAGCATACATCTGAGTCTTGCGCGGATAAAGGATGTACTCCGGATGTATCCCTGCATGAACAGCTGGTAGCAACTGTGTCATAGCATCGTAGAGACGTGCTCGAGTGGCAAACAACTCGATGGCAAGAGCCCGAACAGTGCGATCCAGAGCCTGAGTGCACTGAACCAGAACGTGAGGGTCGTATCGACGATGCTCGTATGGGGCACAGATAGCTGTGTACTATCCAGTAGCATCTCCAGCAGGGGCATACGGAATGTATCGGAACTCAGAGGCATCCAAGCTAACGCTGGACTCTCCTCGGAGACGTGCGACAACAGAGTAGGCGGCATCATGGACTGCCATCTCAATCATCACACCGATACCGTGGAAAAGGTGCAGCTCAGTGTCTGAGTCATCGCGCTGATCATAGATACGAACATCAGCATGGTACTGCTCCTAGTTGAACTCGCGGTAATCCTCATAGACCATGTACTCAGGGTACCAGCGGTAGCCCAGTCTAGTGAGGAGGGCGATCAGGACAGCTGGAAAACTAGGGGCATCACGAGCCCAAGTGCGAAGCACAAGCTACATCGTAGGGCGTGGTGGAAACAAACGATCCATCTGAAACCGAGGAAATTCAGGATTGTCAAATGACAATGAGAAGTATAATACAACTCGGAGAGAAAGGTTAAACAAAACAATGGAAAGGAAAATGATTATCAGGCTAATCAGATCAATGGTAAGGAATTAAGCACAGATATCCAACTCTCTGGGTAGATGAGATTTACGAGATCCTAAAGGTCGGCGTTAGTAAAATTCATTTAACCCGAATAGAAGAGAGATCAGAGTCCCAGACTATAGACGAGGAATAAAAGATCCTAATACCACCCTATTGGTGACGTGGGCCCGTCAGCCACACAGCCAAGTTAGTAAATTAGTTTTTGAAGTCTAGACTCAACTTCGGCCAAGGAGATGGAAAGGGGGGTTCCTACAGGCAGTCGGCTCTGATACCAACCTGTGACACCCCCGGCTTAATCGTGCACTAATCATACACGCAAATGCACACGATCAAGCCTAAGGACTCACTTGAAGATATCACAACACAACTCTAAAACATAAATAAAGTCATACAAGCTTTATATTACAAGCCAGGGGCCTCGAGGGCTCGAATACATAAGCTTGCGTACAAGTGTCAGCGGAAGCATCAGATATCTGAGTACAGATATGAAACAGAAACAGATAAGTCTCTAGAAAGGCGGGGTAAAACAAAAGCTATGATCGAAAGGCGCAGGCCTCATGCCTGGGACCCTCCGAATCCTACTCCTGGTCGTCAGCCAACTCGTAGTAGAAACCACCCTCGGGGTAGTAGTAGCGATCGTTGGCGGGGGCAGCTGTCTTAGGGGCTCCGTCTTCTGGTTGCATCAAATGGATATGGGGGAAAAAGAAAGCAAAGCAAATGTGAGTACTCATCCGAAGTACTCAGCAAGCAATGATCTACACTACATATGCAACATTATCAAAGAAAGGTTGTATATGTGGACTGGGCTGCAGAAATGCAAGAATAGAGAGAAGGCCTAGTCCTATCGAAGACTAGCATCTTCAGCGGTCTTGCAGCATTAGAAGAGTGTAGATTAGTATAGCAAAAGTAGTAGTATCATTAAGTCTCAACCTCACCCAGAGATCCTTTCTCGACTCCCTGCGAGAAACCAATCCCAGAGCCATAATATCCAAGTATCAACCTCGGCCAGAGATCCTCTCTCGACTCCCTGCAAGAAAGCAATCCCAGAGCCATAATATCCATTTCTCAACACAAGTATCTAGTTCTAGTTGTATCGGTCGGGATACAACTCCGAGCGTCCGTTACCGAGGATCCGGCTATGCATAGTTTAGTTCTTCCCTGCAGGGGTGCACCAACTTACCCACCGCGCTCGCTTAACTCCGGCCGGGCACACTTGTCTGGGTCATACCCAGCCTCGGCCAAACGACACACCGCAGCCCTACCTAGAGCTCAGCAGAGAGGTCCCCGCCGGTCTACATCCTAAGCGCTCAGGGGTCTTGGGTTGTCGCCCTGTGCACTCCGGGTCGTTGCGAGCAGGGTGGATACCAGTACCAACGGCATGATCCGACCCGGCCACAATGCTGAACTGGACGTCTGACAGAGCTGTCGGCTGATACCACGATGCAGAGTACCCATATTTATTCCCGCATGATGGTTAGTGCTATCGGGCCAGAGGCCCACTCAGATCACATATCCAAATCGTTAGTGTAATGGTAGTGTGGTAACGAGCAGAGACTCACGATCGATGTGACCCCATCGCCCCATCTCGAGGAGGTGGGAGGCGACAGGCGGTGGGCTGGGCCGCGGTTGACTTAGCCCAGCTGCTGCGGGCTTTTTCTTTTTCTTTCTTTCCTTTCCTGTTTTTCCTTTTTTAGTTTCTGTTTTGTATTTACTTTTCGCACTTTTCCAATTTTGTAAAACATGAGTCTTGCCCCAATAAATTCAGTGCAATTTCTAGCACTGCTACAAAAGGTTTGGAGTCCTAATCTTTTCATTTGGATTTTAATTAAATGAATATGGATTAATTATTTCTGTTTTGGCTCTGTTTTAGGTTGCTAGAGTCATTTAACTAATCCAATTAATGTTGAGCTTATTTTTATAATTGCTTCTGGATTATTTGCAATATTATGAACATTTTAGTTTTCAAATTGGATCAACTTTTATTTTCACCTTAAATTAATTTGAAGTTTGAATTATGAGTTTGAAATGCATTATTATGCAAATGATGAATAGGCACTGTTAAACTTGCTGACAAGGCATTAACTGAGCGTGATCACTGTGGTTAATCACATGGGGTGTTACACCCACAAGCCAGCAGGGCGCGCCCCCAGGGCTTGTGGCCTCTTGGTGGCCCCCTCTGGTTGAATCTCTCGCCAATATTTTTTATATATTCCAAAACTATTCTCCGTCAATTTTCATGTCAATCCGAGAACTTTTATTTCTGCACAAAAATAACACCATGGCAATTCTGCTGAAAACAGCGTCAGTCCGGGTTAGTTCCATTCAAATCATGCAAATTAGAGTCCAAAACAAGGGCAAAAGAGTTTGGAAAAGTAGATACGATGGAGACGTATCAATGCAGCAAAGTAGAGATAACTATTTCCCTCAGTTTGAGAACCAAGGTATCAATCCAGTAGGAGGTACACGCAAGTCTCCAATATATGCACTTGCACAAACAATCAAACACTTGCACCCAACGCGATAAAGGGGTTGTCAGTCCCTTCACAGTCACTTGCAAGGATGAGATCTGATAGAGATAGATATAAAAGATTACTAAAACATAAAACAAAATAAAATTAAATAAATTGCAGCAAGGTATTTTTGGGTTTTTTGGTTTATAGATCTGAAAATATATGATGGAAAATAGACCCGGGGGCCATAGGTTTCAGTAGAGGCTTCTCTCTTGAAAGAAAATAATACGATGGGTGAACAAATTACTGTCGAGCAATTGATAGAAAAGCGCAAAGTTATGATGATATCCAAGGCAATGATTATGAATATAGGCATCACGTCCGTGTCAAGTAGACCGACTCCTGCCTGCATCTACTACTATTACTCCACACATCGACCACTATCCAGCATGCATATAGAGTATTAAGTTCATAAGAACGGAGTAACGCCTTAAGTAAGATGACATGATATAGAGGGATAAACTCAAGCAATATGATGAACACCCCATCTTTTTACCCTTGATGGCAACAATACAATACGTGCCTCGCTACCCCTACTTTGTCACTGGGTGAGGACACCGCAAGATTGAACCCAAAACTAAGCACCTCTCCCATTGCAAGAAGAACCAATCTAGTTGGCCAAACCAAACCGATAATTCGAAGAGAAATACAAACATATCAAATCATGCATATAAGAATTCAGAGAAGATTCACATAATATTCACAGATAATCTGATCTTAAATCCACAATTCATCGGATCTCAACAAACACACCGCAAAAAGAATATTACATCGGATAGAACTCCAAGGGCAATAGAGTTGATGTAGAAGCCCTCCGTGATCGAATCCCCCTCCGGTAGGGTGCCAGAAAAGGCCCCAAGATGGGATCTCATGGGTACAGAAGGTTACGTCGGCAGAAAAGTATTTTGGTGGACGCTTCTGGTCATTTAGGAATATTTGGGAATCTATAGGCCAAGAATTAGGGTTGGAGGAGTCCCGTGGGGCCCAAAAGCCAGGGGGCGCGCCCCTAGGGCGCACACTGAGGGCTTGTGGAGCCCTCGGGACTCTTCTGGCCCCCTCTCCAAGTCTGCTGGGTGTCTTCTGGTCCAAGAAAAATCATCGCGAAAGTTTTATTCCGTTTGGACTCCGTTTGATATTCCTTTTCTGTAAAACTCAAAAGCAAGGAAAAAACAGAAACTAGCATTGGGCTCTAGGTTAATAAGTTAGTCCCAAAAATAATATAAAATAGCATATATATGCATATAAAACATCCAAAACAGATAATATAATAGCATGGAACAATGAAAAATTATAAATATGTTGGAGACGTATCAAGCATCCCCAAGCTTAATTCCTACTCGTCCTCGAGTAGGTAAATGATAAAAACATAATTTTTTGATGTGGAATGCTACCTAACATATTTATCCATGTAATTTTCTTCATTGTGGCATGAATATTCAGATCCATAAGATTCAAAACAAAAGTTTAATATTGACATAAAAATAATAATACTTCAAGCATACTAATAAAGCAATCATGTCTTCTCAAAATAACGTGGCCAAAGAAAGTTATCCCTACAAAATCATATAGTCTGGCTATGCTCCATCTTCATCACACAAAGTATTAAATCATGCACAACCCCGATGACAAGCCAAGCAATTGTTTCATACTTTTGATGTTCTCAAACTTTTTCAACTTTCACGCAATACATGAGCGTGAGCCATGGATATAGCACTATAGGTGGAATAGAATATGGTGGTTGCGGAGAAGACATGAAGAACGAGATAGTCTCATAGCAACTAGGCATATTAACGGGCTATGGAGATGCCCATCAATAGATATCAATGTGAGTGAGTAGGGATTGCCATGCAACGGATGCACTAGAGCTATAAGTGTATGAAAGCTCAAAAAGAAACTAAGTGGGTGTGCATCCAACTTGCTTGCTCACGAAGACCTAGGGCAATTTGAGGAAGCCCATCATTGTAATATACAAGCCAAGTTCTATAATGAAAAATTCCCACTAGTATATGAAAGTGACAACATAGGAGACTCTCTATCATGAAGATCATGGAGCTACTTTGAAGCACAAGTGTGGTAAAAGGATAGTAGCATTGCGCCTTCTCTCTTTTTCTCTCATTTTTTTGTTTGGGCTTCTTTTGGCCTCTTTTATTTTTTGTAAAGTCCGGAGACTCATCCCAACTTGTGAGGGAATCATAGCTTCCATCATCATTTCCTCACATGGGACAATGCTCTTGTGATGATGATCATCACACTTTTATTTACTTACAACTCAAAAATTACAACTCGATACTAGAACAAGATATGACTATATGAATGCCTCCGGCGGTGTACTGGGATGTGCAATGATCAAGAGTGACATGTATAAAAAATATGAACTGTGGCCTTGCCACAAATACTATGCCAACTACATGATCATGCAAAGCAATATGACAATGATGAAGCATGTCATAATAAACGGAACGGTGGAAGTTGCATGGCAATATATCTCGGATTGGCTATGGAAATGCCAAAATAGGTAGGTATGGTGGCTGTTTTGAGGAAGGTATATGGTGGGTTTAATGCACCGGCGAGAATTGCGTGGTACTAGAGAGGCTAGCAATGGTGGAAGGGTGAGAGTGCATATAATCCATGGACTCAACATTAGTCATAAAGAACTCACATACTTATTGCAAAAATTTATTAGCTCTCGAAACAAAGTACTACGCGCATGCTCCTAGGGGGATAGATTGGTTGGAAAAGACCATCGCTCGTCCCAGAAGACAATCAATAAATAAATCATGCTCCGACTTCATCACATAACGGTTCACCATACGTGCATGCTACGGGAATCACAAACTTTAACACAAGTATTTCTACCAATCCATAATTACTCACTAGCATGACTCTAATATCACCATCTTTATATCTCAAAACAAATGCAAGGAATCAAACTTCTCATAGTATTCAATGCTCTTTATATGAAAGTTTTTATTATATCCCTCTTGGATGCCTATCATATTAGGACTAAATTCATAACCTAAGCAAATTACCATGCTATTTAGAGACTCTCAAAATAATATAAGTGAAGCATGAGAGTTCAACAATTTCTATAAAATAAAGAAACCGCCATGCTCTAAAAAGATATAAGTGAAGCACTAGAGCAAATTGCCTAGCTCAAAGGTCTTGCTTGGTTCAAACACTAATTAAAATACAAAAACACAATTACTACAGAGGTAATAATGTGTATTCTCATAAAAACAGAAAATAAAAATATTCGGTCGTCTCCCAACAAGCGCTTTTCTTTAAAGCCTTTTAGCTAGGCATTGATAATTTTAATGATGCACACATGAAAAATAGCAATTGAAACACGAAGAGAGCATCATGTAGCATGTGAAAAACAAGTTTAAGTCTAACATACTTCCTATGCATAGGCATTTTATAGGGAAAAGATTTATCAAGACAAGCAAAAACTAGCATATGCAAGGAAGAAGAAAGAAACAATACCAATCTCAACATAACGAGAGGAAATTTAACATGAAAATTTCTACAACCATATTTCCCTCTCTCATAATAATTACATGTAGGATCATAATCAAATTCAATAATATAGCTATCACATAAAATTTTCTCTACATGATCCACATGCATGCAAAGTTGACACTCTTCCAAAATAGTGGGATTAACATAGAATAAAGTCATTACTTCTCCAAGCCCACTTTTATCAAAAATTTCATAAGATTGATCATTCTCCAAAGTAGTGGGATCATTATTACCTAGAGTTGACACTCTTCCAAAACCACTTTCAATATTATTGCAAACACTATTATCAATATCATAATCATCATGAGGCTTAAATAAATTTTCAAGATCATAAGAAACATTATCGGCCCAATCATGATCATTACAACAAGTAGTGGACATAGCAAAATTAGCATCCCCAAGCTTAGGGTTTTGCATATTATTAGCACAATTGACATTAATAGAATTTATAATAACACCATTGCAATCATGCTTTTCATTTAAGGAGCTATCATGAATCACTTCATAAATTTCCTCTTTAAACACTTCATCACAATTTTCAGTTTCACGAAATTCAAGCAAAACTTCATAAAGATATTCTAGTGCACTCAACTCACTAGCAATTTGTTCATCATAATTGGATCTCTTAAACAGATTAGCAAGTGGATGAGGATCCATAAAAATTTTACTTTCTAATTTTCAATAAATACACAATTATTCCAAGCGAACAAGGAAACAAACCAAGTAAGACATAAAAGGCAAATGAAAAGAAGGCAAATTAAAAGGAAAATATTTTGTTGTTTTTTCTGAAAAAAATTAGAAGTGGGGGAGAGGAAAACGAGAGGCAAATGGCAAATAATGTAATGCAAGAGATGATAGTTTATGGTGGGTACTTGGTAGGCTTGATGTAGAACCTCCCCGGCAACGGCGCAAAAAATTCTTCCTGCTACTTCTTGAGCTTGCGTTGGTTTTTCCCTTGAAGAGGAAAGGGTGATGTAGCAAAGAAGAGATAAGTACTTCCCTCAGTTTGAGAACCAAGGTGTCAATCCAGTAGGAGGTACACGCAAGCCTCCAATCTATGCACCTGCACAAACAATCAAACACTTGCATCCAACACGATAAAGGGGTTGTCAATCCCTTCACGGTCACTTGCAAGGTTGAGATCTGATAGAGCTAGATGTAAAAGATTACTAAAACATAAAACAAAATAAAAGTAAATAAATTGCAGCAAGGTATTTTTGGGTTTTTTGGTTTATAGATCTAAAAATATATGATGGAAAATAGACCCGGGGGCCATAGGTTTCACTAGAGGCTTCTCTCTTGAAAGAAAATAATACGGTAGGTGAACAAATTACTGTCGAGCAATTGATAGAAAAGCGCAAAGTTATGATGATATCCAAGGCAATGATTATGAATATAGGCATCACATCCATGTCAAGTAGATCGACTCCTGCCTGCATCTACTACTATTACTCCACACATCGACTGCTATCCAGCATGCATCTAGAGTATTAAGTTCATAAGAACGGAGTAACACCTTAAGTAAGATGACATGATGTAGAGGGATAAACTCAAGCAATATGATGAAAACCCCATCTTTTTACCCATGATGGCAACAATACAATACGTGCCTCGCTACCCCTACTTTGTCACTGGGTGAGGACACCGCAAGATTGAACCCAAAACTAAGCACCTCTCCCATTGCAAGAAGAACCAATCTAGTTGGCCAAACCAAACCGATAATTCGAAGAGAAATACAAAGATATCAAATCATGCATATAAAAATTCAGAGAAGATTCAAATAATATTCGTAGATAATCTGATCATAAATCCACAATTCATCGGATCTCGACAAACACACCGCAAAAAGAATATTACATCGGATAGAACTCCAAGAACATCGAGGAGAACATTGTATTGAAGATGAAAGAGAGAGAGAAGAAGCCATCTAGCTACTAGCTATGGACCCGTAGGTCTGTGATAAACTACTCACGCTTCATCGGAAGGGCAATAGAGTTGATGTAGAAGCCCTCCGTGATCGAATCCCCCTCTGGCAGGGTGCCAGAAAAGGCCCCAAGATGGGATCTCACGGGTAGAGAAGGTTACAGCGGCGGAAAAGTATTTTGGTGGACGCTTCTGGTCGTTTGGGAATATTTGGGAATTTATAGGCCAAGAATTAGGGTTGGAGGAGCCCCGTGGGGCCCACAAGCTAGGGGCGCCCCCCTAGGACGCACCCTGAGGGCTTGTGGAGCCCTCGGGACTCTTCTGGCCCCCTCTCCAAGTCTGTTGGGTGTCTTCTGGTCCAAGAAAAATCATCGCGAAAGTTTTATTCCGTTTGGACTCCATTTGATATTCCTTTTCTGTAAATCTCAAAAACAAGGAAAAACAGAAACTGGCACTGGGCTCTAGGTTAATAAGTTAGTCCCAAAAATAATATAAAATAGCATATTAATGCGTATAAAACATCCAAAACAGATAATATAATAGTATGGAACAATCAAAAATTATAGATACGTTGGAGACGTATCAACGTCCATTTTGCATCATGATTTTCTACTGTTATTTCTGATTTTTTTATCAATATAATACTTTGTGATGCAATTCTAATGCCTTTTCTCTCTTAATTTGCAAGATTTACATGAAGAGGGAGATTGCCGGTAGCTGAAATTCTAGACCTGAAAAAGCTATGTCAGAGATACCTATTGTGCATAACTTCAAATGAGCTGAAAATTCACGGAGAACTATTTTGGAATATATAACAAATACTAGAGAAAAGAAATACCAGAGGGGCCGCACGAGGCACCAGGGCACGCCCACCCTCCCTGGGTGCGCCCTGGTGGCTCGTGGGGCCCCTGGCCAGCCTCTGTGGCCCATGTTCTGTTATATGAAGCCATTTTCCCTGAAAAAAATAAGGATAAGACTTTCGGGATGAAGCACCGTTGTCTCGACGCGGAACCTGGGCAAGAGCACTTTTGCTCTCTGGCGGAGTGATTCCGCTGGGGATACTTCCCTTCGGGAGGGGGAAATCAAAGCCATCGACATCACGAACAATCCTGTCATCATGGGAGGACCAATCTTCATCAACATCTTCACCAGCACCATCTCATCTCAAACCCTAGTTCATCTCTTGTATTCAATCTTTGTCTCAAAACCTCACATTGGTACCTGTGGGTTGCTAGTAGTGTTGATTACATCTTGTAGTTGATGCTAGTTGGTTTATTTGGTGGAAGATTATATGTTCAGATCCTTGATGATATTCAGTCCCCTTTGATCTTGAACATGAATATGATTTGTGAGTAGTTACTTTCGTTCTTGAGGACATGGGAGAAGTCTTGTCATAAGTAATAGTGTGAATTTGGTATTTGTTCAATATTTTGATGATACGTAAGTTGTTGTTTCCCTTAGTGGTGTCGTGTGAACATCGACTACATGACACTTCACCATACTTGGGCCTAAGGGAAGGCATTGTGGAGTAGTAATTAGATGATGGGTTGGTAGAGTGACAGAAGCTTAAACCCTAGTTTATGCGCTATTCCGTAAGGGGCTGATTCGGATCCATATGTTTCATGCTATGGTTAGATTTATCTTAATTCTTCTTTCGTAGTTGCGGATGCTTGTGAGAGGGGTTAATCATAAGTGGGAGGCATGTTCAAGTAAGAATAGGACCCAAGCACCAGTCCACCCACATATCAAATTATCAAAGTAACGAATGTGAATCAAACAAACATGATGAAAGTGACTAGATGAAACTCCCGTGTGTCCAGAAGAACGATTTTCTTATTATAAGAGACCGTCTCGGCCTCTCATTTGCTATAAAAAGGATTGGGATACCTTGCTGCAACTTTGTTACCATTATGACTTATTGCTTGTTATAAATTACCTTGCTATCAAACTATCTGTTACCGATAATTTTAGTTCTTGCAGACAATACCTTGCTGAAAACCACTTGTCATTTCCTTCTGCTCCTCGTTGGGTTCGACACTCTTACTTATCAAAAGGAATATGATTGATACCCTATACTTGTGGGTCATCAAGACTCTTTTTTTGGCGCCGTTGCTGAGGAGTGAAGCGCCTTTGGTGAGTGGAATTTGGTAAGGAAACATTTATATTACATGCTGAAATTTGCTGTCACTTGTTACTATGGAAAATAATCCTTTGAGGGGTTTCTTCGGGGTATCTTCACCTCGAACGGAAGCACAAAGAGTTGCCCCTCAACCTAATGTACCTGCTGAAAATATTTATTATGAGATTCCTTCGGGTATGATAGAGAAACTGCTAGCTAATCCTTATGTAGGAGATGGAACAATACATCCCGATATGCACTTAATCTATGTGGATGAAGTTTATGGATTATTTAAGCTTGCAGGTTTATCCGAAGATGGAGTTAAGAAGAAGGTTTTCCCTTTATCTTTGGTCTGAAAGGCATTGACATGGTATAGGCTATGTGATGATATTGGAACATTTGATTGGAACCGATTGAAATTGGAATTTCATCAGAAGTTTTATCCTATGCATCTGGTTCATCGTGATTGGAATTATATACTTAATTTTTGGCCTCGTGAAGGAGAAAGTGTCACTCAAGCTTGGGGAGGCTTAATTACATGATGTACACACTTTTATTTCCTTGATGGATATTCTGGTTTCTCTCAACTACCTGTGTCAACAGAAGATCAAGAGAAAACTACTTTTACTTGCCCTTTTGGAACCTATGCTTATAGATGTATGCATTTTGGTTTATGCAATGCACCTGCTACTTTTCAAAGATGTATGACTGCTATATTCTCTGATTTTTGTGAAAGGATTGTTGAGGTTTTCATGGATGATTTTTCTGTTTACGGAACTTCTTTTGATGATTCCTTAAGTAACCTTGATCGAGTTTTGCAGAGATGTGAAGAAACTAATCTTGTCTTCAATTGGGAGAAGTGCCACTTTATGTCAAATGAAGGTATAATACTTGGTCATAAAATTTCTGAACAAGGTATTGAAGTAGATAAAGCTAAAGTTGATGCAATGGAGAAAATGTCATGTCCAAAAGATATTAAAGGTATAAGAAGTTTCCTTGGTCATGCTGGTTTCTATAGGAGATTTATTAAAGACTTCTCCAAAATTCCTAGGCCTCTTACTAATATCTTGAAAAAAGATGTTCTGTTTGTTTTTGATGATGATTGTGTAGAAGCCTTTGAAATACTTAAGAAAGCCTTAATCTCTGCACCTATTGTTCAACCACCTGATTGTGTGGAGTAATAGTAGTAGATGCAGGCAGGAGTCAGTCTACTAATCTTGGACGTGATGCCTATATAATGATCATTGCCTGGATATCATCATAATTATTTGAAGTTCTATCAATTGCCCAATAGTAATTTGTTTACCCACCGTATGCTATTTTTCTCGAGAGAAGCCACTAGTGAAATCTACGGCCCCCGGGTCTATTCTTCTTCATATTTGCTTTCCGATCTATTATTTGCCACTTTTATTTTCAGATCTATTATTCCAAAAACCCAAAAATACCTTGCTGCACTTTTTTGCTATTTATTTCATTTCGTGTTTTATCGAGATCTACTTATCCAATCTATCACAAATTTATCTATCTTTTTAACGGGGAGGATCAAACAGTCTCCCGTCCACGATCCAATTTCTGGTGCCGTTACCCGTAGAGGGATTGACAACCCCTCCTAATCGTCGGGTTGCAAGTATTTGTTATTTGTGTGCAGGTACCGTTTACATAGTGTTGCTTGGTTCTCCTACTAGATTGATACCTTGGTTTCATAACTGAGGGAAATACCTACCGTAGCTGTGCTGCATCATCCCTTCCTCTTTGGGGAAATACTGACGTAGTTCAAGCGACATCAAAAGGAATTTCTGGCGCCGTTGCCGGGGAGGATCAAGTCAAGATAGTCTCCCATCAACTAGCCAATTTCTGGCATTGTTGCCGGGGAGACATCATCAACATCTATCAGGTTCCTCATCACAAATATGATCTCCTTGCAATTTACATTATTTGCCATTTGCCTCTCGTTTTCATCTCCCCCACTTCACAAAAATTTGCCTTTTTATTTGCCTTATTTTTTGTTTGCCTTTTTTCTCGTCAGATCTCATGTTTGCTTGTGTTGCCATGTGCCTTCTATTTGCTTGCATCTTCGCTTGCTAAAAATCTATTGATATGGATCCTCATCCACTTGCTAATATTTTCAAAAGATCCAATTATGATGAACCGATTGCTAGTGAATTGAGTTCACTAGATTATCTTTATGAAGTTTTGCTTGAGATTTATGAATCTGAAGATTGTGATGAAGTGTTAAACGAAGAAATTTATAAAGTGATTCATGATAGCTCCTTGAATGAAATACATGATTGCAATGATGTTATTATAAATTCTATTAATGTCAATTAAGCTAGTGATATGTAAAACCACAAGCTTGGGTATGCTTGTTTTGTTATGTCCACTACTTATTGCAATGATCATGATTGGGGTGATAATGATTCTTATGATCTTGAAAATTTATTTAAGCCTCATGATGAATATGCTTGCTATAATATTAAAAGTGGGTTTGGAAGAGTGTCAACTTTAGCTGAAAATAATCCCACATATTTGGAGAGTGTTTAATCTTATGAAGTTTTGATAAAAGTGGGCTTGGAGAGGTCATGACTTTATTTGATGATAATCCCACTATTTTGGAAGAGTGTCAACTTTGCATGTATGTGGATCATAAAGAGAATATTTTATGTGATAGTTATATTGTTGAATTTGATTATGATCCTACATGTAATTATTATGAGAGAGGAAAATATGGTTGTAGAAATTTTCATGTTACTAAATTACCCCTCGTTATGTTGAGATCGTCAATGTTTTATTCCTGTTCTTTGCATATGTGAGATGTTTCTTGTCTTGATAATTTGTTTGCTTATAAAATTCCTATGCATAGGAAGTATGTTAGACTTAAATGTGTCTGTCATATGTTTTATGATGCTCTCTTTGTGTTTCATTTCTTATCTTTCATGTGAGCATCATTGAAATCTTAAGCCTATCTTAACGGCTATAAAGAAAGCGCTTGTTGGGAGGCAACCCAATGAATAAAATTTATTTTTGCCTTTTTATTTATGTTCCTGAGTGTTTGCACAATTATACCTCTGTTATGATTGTGTTTTTTATGTTTTAATTAGTGTTTGTGCCAAGTAAAGCCTTTGGGATAGCTTTGGTGATAGTTGATTTGATCTTGTTGGAAAACAGAAACTTTTGTGTCCAGTAAAATAATTGTACAAAATCAGAGAAGCGACAAAACATTCTGAAGTTTTTACACAAGATTTATATACAAATTTTCTCTGTTGTCCTAATTTTTCAGAATTTTTGGAGTTACAGAAGTATGAGAACAATTCACATCTTTACAGACTGTTCTGTTTTTGACAGATTCTGTTTTCTTTGCATTGTGTGCTTATTTTGATGAATCTATGGTTTGTATCGGGGGCTATAAGCCATGGTAAAGTTAGAATACAGTAGATATAATGCAATAAAAAAATTAATGGGTTTTCTATAGTACTTAGAGTAAAGATTGGTTTTCTTATACTAACGGATCTCACGAAAGTTTTGCCGAGTTTTGTGTGATTGAAGTTTTCATGTTTTGGGTGAGATCGCGATGGATGTAGGAATAAGGAGTAAGAAGAGCCTAAGCTTGGGGATGACCCATGGCACCCCAAGTTATTATCCAAAGATAAACAAGCAACTAAGCTTGGGGATGCCCCCAAGTGGCATCCCCTCTTTCTTCTAACGACCATCGGTATTTTACTTGGAGCTATATTTTTATTCGTCACATATCATGAGTTTTGCTTGGAGCGTCTTGTGTTATATGAGTCTTTGCCTGTTTTGCTTTTTAGTTTGTATCATCTATACTTGCTGGACACACCTATTTGAGAGAGCCAAAATTATGCTATGATTTGTTAGAATTGCTCTATATGCTTCACTTAAATTTTTTGAGCTATGGAATTGCTCTAGTGCTTCACTTATATCTTTTTTTGAGCACGGTGAGCTTTAATATTTTTGAAGAAATGCTCTCATGCTTCACTTAGATTTATTTGAGAGTTAGTAATTTTGAAGAAATTCTCTCATGCTTCACTTATATTATTTTGAGAGAAGAAAATTTTATGCTCATGTTCTTCACTTAGATTTGTTTGAGCTATCAAAAGCAATATATGAAATTAGTCCCAAAGTGATAGATATTCAAGAGGGATATAATAAAAACTTTCATGAAGATCATTGGACAAAATAAACTTGATTCTTTGTAATAGTTTTGCGATATGATGATATAATATGTGAGTCATGTTGATGAGTAATTGTGCTTTAGTAAGAATATTGGTGTTAAGGTTTGTGATTCCCTATGCAAGCATGAAAGTCAATAGTTATGCAAAGAAATTACATCCTACTTGTGGTGCATTATTCAGTGTTAGTTATGCTTAATGCTCGCTTATGAGATTTTCCATTTCTTGGTTGGATGCTTCTCAATCTTTTTGCTAGCCTTCACTTGTACTAAGTAGGAATACTACTTGTGCATCCAAAATCCTTAAACCCAGTTTTGCCATATGAGTCCACTATACCTACCTATATGCAGTATTTCTGTGCCGTTCTAAGCAAATTTGTATGTGCCCCTCTCTAATTTTCAAAATAAATTTCCTTTTTGTGTGCTCGTACTGCTCATGAAACGGTAGAGGGTGGCTGATATTTTTCTATGCTAGATGTGTTATTCTCAAGATGAGTGTTTATTCACTTGTCATTGCATGAGAGTACGGCAAAGGTATTAGGGATGCCCAGTCCCGAAATGAAAAATGAATTTACTTTATGTTGTCAAATAATAAATTCCTTGGAAAGTGTTGGTATGGACGGTACCCGTGGATACGGCTAGCCGTGGAATGTAAAAGTATGGTGGAAAAAGGAATAAACTTTATTTTTTGTTTGGGAACTGCCTATGATATATCTAGCATGGAAAGTATTGGGAACTACTCGATCGTTTTCGTTGACAGGAAAGGCATGCCACCCAAAATGTTTTATCTCTATCTTTTTCGCTTTGAGCTCTGGCACCTCTACAAATCCCTACTTCCCTCTGCGAAGAGCCTTTCTATTTACTTTATGCAATTTTTTTTATTTGAGTCTCCATCTTCTCTTATAAAGCACCAACTAAGGGGCACTATGATCGTACTTGAGCATTGGGTGTAGCTAATATGCGAGTGTGTTTCATGAATGGATCAATGATTGAGCATAATGGGCTAGGGATAACTTGCTTTAGTGTTGATATTTTGAAAGACATGGTTGCTTGTTGATATGCTTGAGTATTGAAATCTTCATGTCAAAACTAGACTATTGCTTTGAATCATATAAAAGTCCAAATGTCCATGCTACAAGAGAAAAGAAAATGTGATGAACATGTTAGGCAACATTCCACATCAAAAATTCTGTTTTCATCATTTACCTACTCGAGGACGAGTAGGAATTAAGCTTGGGGATGCTAATACGTCTCCAATGTATCTATAATTTTTGCTTGTTCCATGCTGTTATATTATCATTCTTGGATGTTTTACAATCATTTTATAGCAACTTTATATCATTTTTTGGGACTAACCTATTGACATAGTGCCCAGTGCCAGTTGGCATTTTTTTGCTTGTTGTTTACTTCGCATAAAATCAATACCAAACGGAATCCAAACGCAGAGAAACTTTTTGGAGATTTTTTCTGGACCAGAAGACACCTGTTGGGCCAAAGAAGTACCAAAGGGGGGCTCTGAGGGGAGCACAACCCACCTGGACGCGCCTGGGGGCCCACGCGCGCCCTGGTGGGTTGTGCCCACCTCGGTGGCCTCCTGCACCACCTCTTTGCTCTATAAATACCCCAATATTCCAAAAACCCTAGGGGAGTCGACGAAACACAATTCCAGCCGCCGCAAGTTCCAGAAACACCAGATCCAATCTAGACAGCATCATAGAGGGGTTCATCATCCTCATTGGTGCCTCTCCGATGATGCGTGAGTAGTTCATTGTAGACCTTCGGGTCCATAGTTAGTAGCTAGATGGCTTCCTCTCTCTCTTTTGATTCTCAATACAATGGTCTCTTGGAGATCTATTTGATGTAACTCTTTTTTGTGGTGTGTTTGTTGGGATCCGATGAACTTTGAGTTTATGATTAGATCTATTTTATCCATGAAAGTTATTTGAGTTTTGATCTCTTATATGCATGATTACTTATAGCCTCGTATTTCTTCTTAGAATCTTTGGTTTAGTTAGGCTGACTAGATTGATTTTTCTTGCCATGGGAAGAGGTGCTTTGTGATGGGTTCGGTCGTGCGGTGTTCTTTCCCAGTGACAGAAGGGGCAGCAAGACACGTATTGATCGTTGCCATTAAGGATAACAAGATGGGGTCTATTCCTACATGAATAGATCTTGTCTACATCATGTCATCGTTCTTATTGCATTACTCTGTTTCTCCATGAACTTAATACACTAGATGCATGCTGGATAGCGGTCGATGTGTGGAGTAATAGTAGTAGATGCAGGCAGGAGTCGGTCTATTAATCTTGGACGTGATGCCTATATAATGATCATTGTCTAGATATCGCCATAATTATTTGAAGTTCTATCAATTGCCCAACAGTAATTTGTTTACCCACCGTATGTTATTTTTCTCGAGAGAAGCCACTAGTGAAATCTACGGCCCCCATGTCTATTCTTCTTCATATTTGCTTTCCGATCTATTATTTGCCACTTCTATTTTCAGATCTATTATTCCAAAAACCCAAAAATACCTTGCTGCACTTTTTTTCTATTTATTTTATTTCGCGTTTTATCGAGATCTATTTATCCAATTTATCACAAATTTATCTATCTTTTTACCAGGGAGGATCAAACAGTCTCCCGTCCATGTGCCAATTACTGGTGTCGTTACCCATAGAGGGATTGACAACCCCTCCTAATCGTAGGGTTGCAAGTATTTGTTATTTGTTTGCAGGTACCATTTACATAGTGTTGCTTGGTTCTCCTACTGTATTGATACCTTGGTTTCATAACTGAGGGAAATACCTACCATAGCTGTGCTGCATCATCCCATCCTCTTTGGGGAAATACCGATGTAGTTCAAGCGCCATCACCCACATCTTTATAAAGAAGGAGTAGATGGTATGATTAGACATTGTGTACCTAAGCATGAACAGGAACAAATCCTACGGAAGTGTCATTCCAAGGCATACGGAGGACACCATGCTGGAGATAGAACCTCACATAAGGTATTACAATTTGGTTTTTATTGCCCTACTCTCTTCAAGGATGCACGTAAGTTTGTCTTATCTTGTGATGAATTTTAAAGAATTGGTAATATTGGTAGACGTCAGGAAATGCCTATGAATTATTCACTTGTTATTGAACCATTTGATGTTTGGGGATTTGATTATATGGGACATTTTCCTTCCTCTAATGGGTATACATATATTTTAGTTGCTGTAAATTATGTTACTAAGTGGGTAGAAGCTATTCAAACTAGTAGTGCTGATCATAACACTTCTATTAGAATGCTTAAAGAAGTTATTTTCCCGAGGTTTGGAGTCCCTATATATTTAATGAATGATGGTGGTTCACATTTTATTCATGGTGCTTTCCGTAAAATTCTTGCTAAATATGATGTTAACCATAGAATTGCATCTCCTTATCATCCTCAGTCTAGTGGTCAAGTTGAATTGAGCAATAGCGAAATAAAGTTCATTTTGCAAAAGACCGTTAATAGATCTAGAAAGAATTGGTCTAAGAAACTTGATGATGCATTGTGGGCTTATAGAATTGCTTATAAGAATGCTATGGGTATGTCTTCATATAAAATGGTTTATGGAAAATCATGTCATTTACCTCTTGAGTTAGAACATAAATCATATTGGGCAATTAAAGAACTTAATTATGATTTCAAACTTGCCAGTGAAAAGAGGTTATTTTATATTAGCTCGTTATATGAGTGGAGAACCCCAAGCATATGAAAATGCCAAATTGTTTGAAGAAAAAGTTAAAATATGCCATGATAAAAGAATTCAAAAACGGGAATTCAAAGTGGGTGAGTATGTTCCGTTGTACTATTCTCGTTTCAGATTCTTTGCAAGAAAACTTCTCTCTAAATGGGAAGGACCTTACATCATAGAAGAAGTTTATCGTTCCAGAGCTATCAAGACCAACAACTCCGAAGGCACAAATCCAAGGGTGGTCAATTGACAAAGAATTAAACATTATATCTCATGTACATGTATTAATGTTGAAACCAACATTATTGAAACTATGACACCGGAGAACGCATAAGAGAGACCTTCCAGAACACTCTAGAACCCTGAAAAGGAATATGTATGTGATATGGTAAGTAAGCCGACTCCAAAAATTCCATAAAAATATTTTCTATCCATTTTGGAATATTAGAAAAAATACCAAAATGAGAAACATCCGAAGGGACCCACCAGGTGCACACGAGGCACCTGGGCGTGCCCACCCCCCCCCCCCCCCCCCTCGACGCGCCATGGTGGCTCGTGGGCCCCTCGTGTGCCTTCACGATCTGTTTTCTTCTGAAATACTTGTTTTGCAAGATAAAAATTCTTTATATATATACTCCCGGATGTTTTGACTACCGTATCGCAGAAACCTCGTCTGTTTTTGTTTCACACTATTTTTCTGACAGATTTGAAAGTATGTCGTCCAAAGACTCGGACGGAGAGAGCTATGTTTCCCACTATGTTGCAAATCCTAGGATTTAGGGAGACATGGATCCTTATGGTTGGTCCATGGAGGAGGAGCGAGTTGTTGATTTGAAGAGGATGGGGGATATGAGCTTGGAAGAAGATGAAGCCCTTTTACCTCAACTAGGGGATATGCATGTGGACTTCAAGAAATCGAGCCTCCCAAACACAGTAAATGGATCTAAGTTTCAATTTATTCCTTTTCGCCTTCTACAGGAAAACAAGAACGTATTATGTGAGAGGGTATTGGAGCTAGAGCAAGAAGTCAGCAAGCTGGAAGAGGAAAACTATGTTCTCAAGCGAAAGTTGAAGGACAAGCACACTACTCCATCATCACCATCATCACCGAAGAAAGAGACCTGAGTACATGGGTATGGGCACTCCCCTTGGCTTGTGCCAAGCTTGGGGGAGGTGCCCTGGTATCGTATCACCATCACTTTCATTATCTTTACCTATCTTAGTTCGATCCTTAGCTATGTCGTGATTTAGTAGAATAAAAGTTTAGCATGATCTACTTTCGAGTGCTAGTTTCATGATTTATCTATCTATGTAATCGAGTTGAGAGTTATATAATAAAGAGTAGTTTGAGTTTTGCTTCTTTACTTTTATGTTTCAATCTTAGCAATGAAAATAATGAAAATATCATATGCTAATCCCATGGAAAGTAATGACTTCACATAAAGAAAGTATAAGTGGTAAAATTTATTGGAAGTTAACAAACATAGTATTGGTCAATGATCCAATTCATTGAAGATTAATAAGGGAAGAGAAGATTCACATATAAATATACTATTTTGGGCACCTTTTATGATTGTGAGCCCCCATTAAGTATTCTATGTCAAATTGTTGATGTTGGACTGGGAAGACAATGTAATGAGTTATCTTTGCTTATGTTCACATAGAAGTTATATTGTTATAGATCGTCCAACATGTGGTGCTTGCTCAATATCTTTGCTAGCCAAAAATCCGCATGAAGTACAGATACTACTTGTGCATCCAAAACCCTTAAACCCAGTTTCATGTCATGAGAGTCCACTATATCTACTTATGGATTGAATAAGATCCTTCAAGTAAGTTGTCATCGGTGCATAAAGCAATAAAAATTGCTCCTAAAGATGTATGATCCTTTATTGTAAGGTAAAATAAACTTTATACAATCTTGTGATGGTAAAGAAATAAAAGCGATGGACTGCATAATAAATGTTGATATCACAATGGGCAATATAGAGTGACGTTCCTTTACATTAAGAGCTTGCAGATCCAAAAAATAAAAAGTGCATGACAACCTCTGCTTTCCTCTGCGAAGAGCCTATCTTTTACCTTTATGTATTTACTTTTCATGCAAGAGTCAATAGTGTTATCCTCTATTCCTTTTTCATTTTTTCTCTTTTGCAAGCATCATGTGGCGGGGAAAGATCTAGACATATATATCCAGTTGGATATGAGTGATCATGAGTTATTATTGTTGACATTACCCTTGAGGTAAATGAGTTGGGAGGCGAAACTATAAGCCCCAATCTTTAAATGTGTCTGGCTGAAACTTTTGCTCCATATATATGTCGTGAGTGTCAGCAATCATAGAAAACTAAATGATAGTTGAGTATGTGGACTTGCTAAACCAAATCTCTTACGTGAGACCCTTCCTGTAAATATGTTCAATTGTAATTGCCTTTTGTCGGCGTGGAAGCACGATCACCTATGGGGTAGGGGTGCCCTTTTGTGGTTTGGCAAGGGGACAGTCACATTGCACAAAGAGCAGAAACAGCAGGGGGCAGCGCGGCAATGACAGCTCTCTTTTACCCAGGTTCGGGCCGCTTTGCAGCGTAAAACCCTACTCCTGCTATGGTGGATTGATCTGGAGGTACACAAAGACACGACATGCTCCAGCCCGGCAAGAGTGCCTCGGGGGGAGCAGTGTGTGTGTATAAGAGTTGAGGGATCAATTGTTCGAACCCTTTGCTAGGTTGCCTCGGGCCTCCTTTTATAGGTTAAGGGGCGACCACAGTGGCAAAACAGTCATTTTAGGGTGATTAGATAGCTAATAGTGCTATCATACCTAACTCTGGTAGTCAAGACAAAGTGCATTAAATGCATTGCTAGGTGTCAAGCTGGTGTTGAAGCCCGGCAAGCCTGCCGCGCCGCTTATCTGCCTCTTCTTATTAGCGTGACACGTCCTCTGGACGGGTGTCAATAAAGCTAATCTCTTCCTTACCACGCTGCCACGTGCTTGATAGGATCCTCCTGGTTGCTTGATAGCTCGACACCGCACTGATTAATGGCTTGGGTGTGATGAGGTGGAGCGGTGGTGTCTTGGTGAAAGCCTGCTGGCAAGGAGCCTGAGGTGATCTTCCGCTGTCTTGCTTTTCTTGGGTTTTGACATGCCCAGCAGGGGCAGCTTGCCCCAGAGACCTTGCAAGTCTGTGCACCGGTCAGGGGGAAACAAATACTCCTGTTTGTGTACACCGATAGTAGTCCCCGGGCCTGAGCCATATGCGCCACGGGTGTCATTGGGTTAGGCTCAAACACTGCATAGACACGTGGCAGAAATCCTCTGGCCATGCGTTAATGATTCAACTGACCTGTCAATCACACGTCCATCCCACGCAGTTACTGTGGGTCATGGAATCATGGATTCGCATCGGTTACTAGGGTAGTGCGCCTGTTAAAGGATGTTTTGCAGCGGGAATAGTGGAGAGCCAGCCCCCTCGTGTGGTCCCTATAAAACAGGGGAGACACGAAGGAGCGCTGCTCATTCACACCCTTCGCCCCTCCCGCTTCGTCTTCTTCCTTGCGACAGAAACCGCCTCCGCCGCCACCACCCCTCTCTTCATCGCACCAGATCTCTCCCTTCCCATTGCCCGAAGGAATGGGGCGCAAGAAGAGCGCAGTGGAAGAAAGCAGGCGGCCAAACTAGAAGACCTGAGGGCAGAGGAGAAGAAGAAAGAGGCGGAAGCGCTGGTCCAGCGACGGCAGGAGAATGTGGTCTTCTCGCCGTCAGACCTGGATGACAATACTTTGATCCACAGGTACGCATACATGTGGGGGAGGAAAACCAAAGGCCATGGGGAACCAGTTGTTATCCCGATGGATCCAAGATTCCAGCACACTCTTATCACTTTTTCTGCGCATACTTCTATTGCGGGCTTTCTCCCCCCTTCTCCGACTTCTTCAGCGCCATGATGTATGCTTTTGGGTTCCGTCTGCTGGATTTCACGCCCAATGCGATGACATGCATGGCAGTGTTTGCTCATTTCTACGAGAATTTTGAGGGGGTCGCCCCCAACGTGGATCTGTTCCGCCACTTCTATATCCCCCGCATCAAGGACAAATCCCTTTCGGGGAATATAACATGGATTCCGCGGGGGAAGAAAGAAGACTGCGATTACCTTGGAGGGCAGCTGCACGACAAGTGGGAGGAGTGGAGAGGTGATTGGTGCTGGATTCAGGACCCCGAAGCCCCTTCGTTCTGCTTTGCCACGGACCAAATGTGTGGTGCGCGGCAAAGATTGGAGCAACCTGGGCGTTACTAACGAGAAGCTCCGTCCAGCTCTGAACAGAATTGCCCGCCTCAAAGCTGCCGGGATCACCATTGAGCACGTGGGAACCGACTTCCTCCAGCGCCGCACTGCATCATTGCAGCGAAGGGATCGCTTTGGTTGTGAATACAAGAACACCGCAGACTGGATGCGGCTTTACCCTGGCCTTGCCAACAACCTGACAGTCATGAGTCACGCCCTGCTATGCGAGCAGGTGTTCCACAAGGCCGGCACCTTCCACTTGCCAGCAAGGATTGTTCCGCTGCATATCAACTTTGCATTGGACCAGATCCTCAAGTGGATGCCAGACTGCAATGCTAATGCAGTCAAGGCAGACTGGCCACTGCCCAGCTTGGAGGACGAGATGGATTGGGCCTCTGGTTTAGAGGAGAGGGCCACCAGGAAAGAGACGGATTTTACCAAGGGCACCATCGAAGAGGAGCAAGAGTACATACTCAGCAGGCCTGCAGAAGCCCGAAGTAACAAGGCTGCCGGGCGAGCCGGCGATGATGAAGATGTGAACTGCTTAGATGAGGAGCGTGTTGACGACGAGATTGCCGAGCTTGAGGTGTTGGGGGCCGTGGCTGCCGGGACAGAAGCTGCCGGGGCAGAGGCTGCTGGGGCAGAGACTGCCGGGGCAGAGGAGGCCGCAGTGCCCGAAGAGGAGGATAGTTGAGGGGGGCCCTCAGGCTCCAGAGCAGAAGCGCCGGCTTCGCAACAGAGGTAGCCGAGAGCCGGTGGTCGTGTCTTCATCACGGGCTGGGCCCAAGGTGAAGAAGATGACCGCCAAGGGCACCAAGGAGGACACCGCCCGCCGTCATTCAGCTCGTCTTAGTCGAGCCCCTACACCGCCTCCCCGGCAGCGGGTTGTGAAGGCTGTTGATCCCATGCCACCATCAAGCCCAGCAACGGCAGCGAGCAAGACCCCACCGCCACTCAAGAGGGCCAGGGAATCACCCACGCCTCTGATATATGAGATGGATGCCATGCTCGATGACTCAGAGTGAGGAAGAACCTTGCTTTCTTAGTTCTGATTGTTCTTCTGCTTTCATTTGATTATCAGCTGATCATGTGTTGTTGGTTTTGATAGGGATGAAGGGGACACCCTTGAGCAACGGGCCAAGTAGGCCAAATCGACAGTGGGGCAGGGCTCGATGCCAGACGTTGAGCCGACAAGGGATGCCATGGATGACACTGTACTCAGCCCCCTGGCCAGCCCCCTCCACGAAGGCATGGGGCAAACCTCATTTGCTGGTGGACACGCTGAAGCCTCCCTCCTGTCGCCCGCCAAAGAGACCAGTGGAGGCCACCAAGGAGAAATCCAGCAGCAAGCGGTGGCCACGCCAGCTCATCCCGCAGGCGATGCTCAAGGATTGGGCTCGCCGGCAAGGACTTCCACGGCTGGGTCCGTTCATGCCGAAGCCACTCCTGTGAAAGAGGCGGTTGACAGTCGCCTGCCAACAAGTGCTGCCGGGGAAGAAGAGGTTTGTTCTCAACAGCCGCCGGCAGGTAAACCATTTACCCTCGAGCCTTTATCTAAAAACTTTTTGCTCTCTTGATTCTTTGGATTGAGCTTCTGAATTTTATGCCTCTCTTGCCTCCAATCTTCTTTTGCAGCTCCCGTGCCTGAAGAGAAGGAGCTTTTGGAGGAAGTGGCTAACATAGGGAAGGATGTCGCTCCGGAGGCCCTCAAGATCGCCACTGACGAGGGACACATAGAAGCCCCCAGGGATACCCATGAAGCCCCAGAAGGAACAGAGGGAATCCCTAGCAGCATTTCTAGCCCCGTCATGGAAGTTGAAGAGAAAGCACCTCTTCAGAGTGGCACTTCGAATTTGAGGGTGACTTTCCCGGCAAGCAGCTTGGCAATGATTGTTACTCACCCTACCCCGACAGCCCCCAGCTCATCGGTTATTGCCGGGGTAAACATTGATGAAGAGATCAGCCGCATATTGGCTCCTTTGACCCAAAGGACCAAAGAAGGTCCAAGGACTTGGTCTTCCTGGCGACAGCTCCAAGGACTTGGTCTTCCTGGAAACGGTGGCGGCCGGGCTCAAGGAAGTGCAAGAGAGGTATGGCCGGGGGTGGCAGGTAGTCCAAGAAGAGGACTGGGCCCAGGACGTGGCCACCCAGCAACTAAAGGACAAGGCGGAAGAGCTGCGCACTTTGTATAACAACCGATCCCGCAAGCTCAGGGACCAGGAGGAGAATATGGCCACTACAACAGAGAGAGCAAGAGCTCACGATGGTAGGCTGGCAGAGCATGAGGCGCAGCTCAACGCCAAAGCAAAAGATCTCGCTGCCCGTGAGCAGGCTCTGGTCGACACACTTTGCAGCAAGGATGCACTACAAAAAAAATACACTTCCGTGATGATACGTGTTTGTCATAGTAGGTCATGTTTTCTATCATGCATGTACATCCATGACGATTTTATGACAGAATCAAGATAGTCATACCTGTGTTGTCGTAGAAGTGTTCCATGACATTACCAAAATTATCATCACGGAAGTGTCCACTTCCATGATGATAAATCGCGCGTCATAGAAGTGCTTTCGTCAAGGGTAACCGACACGTGGCATCCACCGTAACGGGTCACTGTTAAGCTATCAGGGTCTGGTTTGGATCCGATAACCCGTTAACAGCCCCGACCAGTGGGGATTTTCCACGTGTAAAATTCTCATTCGCTGGAGTATCCACGTGTCAGCTCAGTATTGGGACATATGTCATCCAGCGAATGGACGGGACGCACCTATGATACGTCAACACGTGGCATGGCCCAACAGTGGCCCATTCAGGTCAAAAGGCCTGCCTATTTGACTTAGTCAAAAGGCAGCTGCCCGGCCCACCGAAGGCCTGTTAACGGCCTGTTCGCATATAGCCCATTTACAGCCCGCTAACTCACGGCCCGTTAAAGCCTATCTGAATTAGGCCCAGTAGCGCCATATGGGCCGTCCAATATGATTCCAGCCCGTTGTAACTTCCGGCCCATGTATGGCCCATGACGTCTTTCGGCCCATATGAGGCCCTTTCTAAATCTTGGCCCATAAACGGCCCGTGGTGAAACTGGCCCGTAATGAACAGTATATAGCTTTATACCCATTAACGGCCCATTATTCCATTGGGCCGTTTCAGCCCGTGTTATCTTTCGGCCTTCTAAGGGCCCATTTATTATTGGGCTCATTTTCGGCATTCGATTACTTACGGTTCGTTACTGGCATGTTCCGCTTGTGGGCCAAATTCAGCCCGTGGTTAAAGTCGGCCCGTCTGGGGCCCTTTAATCCGTTGGGCCATTTTCATGGCGTCATCACATATGGCCCATTAACGACCCGTTATGCCTGCCGTTCGAATTAAGCCCGTTGTACACATGGGCCTGTTAACGGCCCATAAACAGACAATTCCCATTATAGCCCGTTTACGGGCCATATTGCGGTCTGTTAATTGTCCACGAAAGTACGGCCCATGTTTGGCCAATCGATCATACGGCCCATAGAAGTCCCATTGAATCTACGGCCCGTAGAAGGCCCATGGACCATACGGACCTTAGGAGGCCCACTACAGCAGGCAGCAGGACTACTTCTAAATAAAAATGTTACCGCGGAAAAAGAACAGCAGCGACTACCAGCAAAAAAATAAACAAGACAATAAGGAAATAAATAAGCAAGCAACTTAAGCTAGGCTATTACGGCTATTACAAATATTACATCCACTGGGCATCAAAGTTCGCCACCAGTGCAAATATAGTGAACAAAGCAGCATATTACATACACTGGGCATCTAAATTGGCCACCAGAGAAAATAAACGCAGCACCAAAACAAGTCCACAACTGAAACCACTTCAGAAGAGCTCAAGAAATGATATCCTAGATACCCACCATGCTGGCAAGAAGCTTAGCAAGCTTATTAGTTTTCTCTTGTTTGGCGCTAAAATTGTCCAGCGCTTGCTGTTGCACGAGAAAGTATGCATCTAAATTCTGCAGGAACTTCCTCAGTCCTTCGGCTTCTTGCCGCAGCATAGCTGACTGATGCCTTTCAGCTTGTAGCTGAGACTGAAGAAGTTAAAGTGATTCAGGCAGCGAGTTCAAAGAGCTTGTGCTAGCGGTAGTGGCCAGTAACTTGAGCACTACATCAATGCAGGACTTTGGGGTTGTCTCACTGTCTACAAGATAGTTTTTATCACCTTTCTTGGAGACCAACAGGGTTGCCTCACTATCTTGAACCTTATCTGCATTACTTTCTCTACCATTGCATAATGGGGCGCTCTTCTCCAATATTCTGTTCGCATTCTACAAGAGAAACAAGCAGACACATCACAGGCTTAGCATGTAGTATATGAAACTCATTTTGGTAAACCAGTTCAGTAGTAAGGTGGACAGGATAACAACATGAAACAAACATATATCTATGTACTATGATCACTGTATTGTCCATATCATTCTAGTTTATGCTGCCAAATCAAGATAGAGACACAGTTCAAATCATATATTTTTAAGACACAACAGCATAGACAGAATATAAGTGTGGGAAACTACATAGCACTGACAACACTTGTAATGTGCATGACATGAGAACATAACTGTTTATACAACTGAAACTGAAATCAACATAGAGCAAGAAGTTAGAACAACAATCCAGTTAAAGAAATAGGTTTAAAACATACCTGTTGCACCATTGGAGTTTCAATTGGATCCTTCAAATTCAAAATTAGTTGGTATGAGTAAATACAGTGATGCAAGAGCAAAGGACTATAGACCATAGCTATGGAATCTGACCTGAGAATAGTTGCTCTTCTGCTTTAAACGTGGAGTTTGGGTTCGCTGTGGTGGTCTTCGTGCTTTGGGCACTGCAGTTGCTTTACAAACTGCTCGTGTGGGGGTACTCTGTGGTGGACATGGTGCTGTGTCAACTAGAAGTGGGTTACTATCCGCTGGGGTTGGGGTTAGATGGGGTGTAGCTGGTTCTCTATCCAACAGTGTAAGTGTACAATCTGGAAGAGTCTCGATTATGTGTGGTGGGGCTAGTTCGTGGGCCAGTACAACCATGGTTCTATCTGCATCGACGGGTAGCACCGTCTTTTGTGAAGAACGGGTTTTTACTCCCTTAGATACTGCCATCACCCCCTCCAATTCAAATGGCTGATAAACAAGAAAAGAAATTGAAAGTACAGACATTGTATGATAGACAGATGTGGTAATTCACATATATGTTGTCTAACCAAATAGGACAGCATGACACAATTTCACATATATGATGGCTAACTAAAAAGGATAGCATGACACAGTTTCAGATATATGATGGATAACTTAACAGGATATAATAGCATAATTCAACATATGATGAGTATCTAAACAGGATGACATGACAAAACTATATGATGTCTTTCTAAAATAGGTTGGGATGAAATAATTCACATACATGTTGTCTAAGTATACATGATGGCATGATATAATTCACATAATTGATTCATATACTAAGCAGCTGGCACTCGCATGTATGATCTCTAAACTAAGCAGATGGCATTGAATATTGTGTATATGATGTCTAAACTAAGCAATGCAAGACACCATATGCATGATATGAGAAATATAAACATTGCAAGTTAAGAGCATACACCTCAGGTGGGATATAGGACTGGTCATCTGTCTCTGAATCCTCCTCTGAGGAGCTACCTGTAACCATCGAGATATATGCTTCAACAGGTACCATTGCCTGCTCTGAAGACCTTGTTTTCACTCCAGATTTTTCCATAACCGGCTCAAATGGCTGATACACATGAAGAGTAGTTCAATATACACAGATTGTCAACAAATGGAATACGTAATGAAAAAAAGGATGGCACGAGATAATTCACATATATGATGCCTGGCTACATGGCGGTGCATAATTCACATATATGATAACTGGCTAAAAAACATGGCATTGCATAATTCACATATCTGATATAGAAAGCAAACATGAGGCATTCACACAAAGCATGTCTAATCTAAGTAGATGGCATGGCAATGAAAGACACCATATGCATGATATGAGCAATATAACCCTGCCAAGTTAGAGCATACACCTCCGGGGGGGAATACGACTGGTCATCTGTCTCTGAATCCTCCTCTGAGGAGCTATCTGTAACCAGCAAGAAACCTGCATCGACGGGTAGCACTGACTGCTCAGAAGACCTTGTTTTCACTCCAGATTTTCCCATGACCGACTCAAATGGCTGATGCACAGCAAGAGTAGATGAATGTATAAACATTGTTGACAAATGGAATACATTATGAAAAAAATGGCACGATACAATTCACATATACAATGACTGGCTAAACAGGATGGCATTGCATGATTCATGTATATGATGCCTGGCTAAAGAAGATGGCATTGCATAATTCACATATACTCCCTCCGTTCCTAAATATTTGTCTTTTTAGAGATTTCAAATGGACTACCACATACGGATGTATATAGACATATTTTAGAGTGTAGATTCACTCATTTTGCTTCGTATGTAGTCACTTGTTGAAATCTCTAAAAAAACAAATATTTAGGAACGGTGGGAGTATGATATAGAAACCAAACAGGTGGCATTCACACAAAGCAAATCTAAACAAAGCTGATGACATATAAGATGTATAATGTAAGCAATGCGAGGCACCATATGCATGATATGACCAACATCAGCATGCCAGGTTAGAGCAAACACCTCAGGGGGTAAATAGGAGTGGTCGGCTCCCTCTGAATCCCCCTCTGAACAGTTATCTTCCTCTGGAATACAATCTGGAATGGGGGGAGGGGGCCCACTTCGCCCACCATGGAGGGGCGTCTGCATGACATTATATTCCCACGTAACGGTCTTCTCTTTTTCTCTACATGTTCAATGTGATTGTGTACAATAACTGACATGCATAATAAAAAAACATAGTTAGATTATGTAAGGCCTAAGGGGTGCATGCAGAAATCAAGACTGATGGTAGCAAACGAGTGGATAGATCTAAAACTAATGACAGCAGGCAGATTATAGCTTCAGTTTAAAAAGATAGACGATGGATCATCTATTGTTTGTTGCCCACCCAACATGAACCACATAGAAGACCCCAGATGAACCAGATAGTAGACAGATACTATTCATTGTTGCCTCGATATGTGACCCACAGGCATTTTAAAACTCAAGTTTGAACATTAGTTTGGACCTGACTCGGAGTCAAAGAGGTGAATAGGACGATAAAGTAGCAGGTAATAATAACCGATGTATAACATAAGCAGACACGAAAGAGTGCGACCTCTCGTCCGGAACTGTGTAGTCCTCAGGTTCATCAGCTTAGTCAATGATGGTAAGCAGTTGGCGTGACTGCCGGCAACAGGGAAGATGATTTGAGGCGGCGAAAGAAAGTCTCCAGGGGGAACCTCTGCTGCAGTGAACGCTTTCGTCGATGGTGGACCTCAGGTGAGGTGGATGACGGCACGGCAGGAGCAGGACATAACACACAGAGTTTTCATTGACACCTATTTGAAAATGAAGTAAATATGTAAGGGCTCCTTAGAATTGGAGGATTCGAAAAATGCAGGGACAGGAAAAACACAAGAATAGGATAGGAATGCACGTGCAAAACAGAGCATTTGTAAACATAGGATTTCTGTCAACCTGGGTGTTTGGTTCACATGAATTGGAAGAACACAGGAATGGAGAAACATGGTCAAATTAAAGTCAAACCACATGAAAATGTAAAAAGAATCTTATTATGCCAGTAATGCAATTAGTCCTGTTCTTCATGCATATTAATTTGAAAAGGACGTCCAAGTGGATATTAAAATTCCTACGTTTGTTCTTTGAAAGAGACACCAAAGGAAAAAAATATCCTCCAATTTTGCTTTGCTCCATTCCTTCTAACCAAATGCACGAATAGTAGTACCATAGTAAAGTTTCCAATTCCTATGTTTTCCTTCACCTTTTCTTTGAACCAATGGCGATTCTAGTAGGCAGTCTTCAACAGGCTGAAGCCTGCCCTTGAAATATTTTGTGAGCTTAGATTTGGTCCACATGAGTATCATATAATGGCTATCTTCTAAAACAATTCAAATTGTGGTTCAAAAGAGCATTTAGTTTTCTCCCTATTAACTTTGGGACCATGATTCATTTATTTATAGATTTGCAACTGCTTTGAACCATAGGATCCCCGAGGAATCGACATGAATGCAGAGTAACAAAGTGATGCGACGAGTGTACAACCTCTTTGGCATAGCCTTGTCGACCTCAGCATCATTGGGTTGGACGTGGAGGATGGTGATGCTTGTGTGACTGTCAGAGGCGAGGAAGAAGATCTGAGGCCTCTGGAGACGGCGCCGAGGGTACTGCTCCGCTGTGATGGACGGTTCCGTTGTTGAAGCAGCTCTGGTGAGGTGTACGACGGCGAGGCTGAAGCAAGACAAGACAGACAACGTTAATCTGAAGTGGGGCTGTAATAGCATCTGCAATAGATGATGTAAAATACACCACCAAAAAGTGCTAGATGTAAAATGCATCAGCCGCGCCACGGCCGCTCCGACAGATGCTGTAAATACTGTTTACTCTGAACTTAACTAAAGAAACTAAACTTTACAGTCGAAACTAAACTTTACAGTCGAAACTGAATTTTACTGTCGAAACTAATTGAACTAGTAGCAGAGCATTGCAATAGAAGTTTAGGGTGTTCGAGCACTAGTAGCAGAGAAGCAGTGATCTAAATCAGCAGCTGCTCGAGCAGGGAACACACTAGCAGAGAGCAACTTGTGCAGCAGAATCGCGAGCGAGTGCTAAAGCAGCAACTCCTATAGCAGCCGCAGGTCATGCAGCAGCAGTGCGAGCGAGAGCAAGAGCAGAGTAGCAGCATGAATGAGAGCAAGAGCGGAGCAGCAGCATGAATAAGAGCAAGAGCGGAGCAGTAGTGCGACCGACAGCAATAGCAGAGCAGAGCAGCAGCACGAACGAAAGCAAGAGAAGTGCAGCAGCGCGACCGACAGCAAGAACAGAGCTGCAGCGCAAGCGAGAGCTGGAGCAGCAGTAGCAGCGTGAGCGAGGGTCGGAGCAGCAGTAGCTAGTGCTGGTGTGGAAGTCGCCGCCGAGGAAGCAACGACATGGGGGAGAGACGCCGTGGAGGAAGTGGCCGGCGACGGCGCCGTTGATGGAGACCCGCCATGGCTCCTCGGCATCGAGCACCGGCAGCCCCATGAGATCAAATAAAAGATAAAATGCAGCGGTGAGTGCAGAACCTCCTTGGTGGCGCCGAGTAGGCCTCGGCTTCATCGGAGGAATTGGTGAGGGTGCTACAGTTCCGGTGGGGCAGGTCAAGACAGCGCTGTGGGGATGGAGGTGGCGCGATAGACAAGGCGAACATCAGGGCAGCTCCTTGGAGGTGGAGGACGGGGCGGCTGATCCGGCGGGATAACGAGATCGACGATGGATCCTCATGCGGTGAGGTGGATGAGGGACGTTGAGCTATTGTTGTGGACGACGTCGTCGGGGAAGAGTCTCCGGCTGGGCGGCTGTCGGGAGGCCGATGGAGGAGCGTGGGGTTTCGCGGGTTTTGGCGGCCTTGGTGTACGAATGGGGGGGCGAAGGGGAAGGTAGGGGGGAGCCATGGCTTAGGGACACGCTTGTCCGAAATGTGGGGTAAGTTATGAACGTAAGCCCACCAGTTTTGACCAAGCGACGTCGAGGCGGCATTTCTAGCTGAGGGGTAGAAGGGGGATTTCGCGTGTCTGGGCTGCGGGACCGATTTCGGATGAGGAGGGAGTTTTCGTGCGCGTCAAAATTTCGGGATAACAAGGCGCGGCGCGGGTTGAAGAGGCGGGAGTTTCACAGCAAAAGAGACAAAAGATACTCGAGCTTGAAACTTTTGGGATAACAAGGCGCGGATTCCATGTTCGGCGGAACAAACTTAACATGTACAAAAAAAACAATTCATACAAGACACAAGAGAGTCATGTCCCCTTTTACTATATTGCTATAAATGCCATTAAAAAAACTACAAGAAAAATGTAAACAAAATCGAGAGAACAAGATTAGCATGTACAGTACCAAATCAATTTGCACTTCCCTCCACAACAACAAAAAACAAATCAATTCCCACCACAAGAAAGAGTCATGTCCCTTTTTATATGATTACAAATGCCAAGATCTCGAATTTCAATTTTTGAATCCATGTTATGTTGAATTCGAATATATCATTAGGTGATCCTGCGGTTTATAATGGATGTAGTCCTACATTTTGATCTTCCATCTTATATGAACATTTTACTCCACCCTATGAATATATATATTGTCGTCTACCATATGGACTAAATTTGAAATAATTTTCCTTGTTTGAATACAATTGTTGTCAAGTTATACCATCATTTAAATATTATCTTGATAACAGAAAACATGCATATAGTAGTAATCATATTTCAATATGAACTACATGTACCATACGATCTCCAATTCGAATATTTGTATCCATTTTATGTTGAATTCAAATCACAATACATTGATCTAGGTAGCGAGATGTTCAGGATAATCTAAACCCTGTTTTCATATGTATAAATTTTGGCCGAATTGGGACAAGTTTCGGTATAAGCTTCTTGCAAACCGGAGATTCTCTCAAGAAGCCTCGTGGTTCCAAGAGGGAACGTGTCACCTTTGTGTGCGAAACGATATACGCTGCCTCCCCCCTTATTTTATTTACAGAGGCAACATAGAACTATATGAGTGCCCTATTAAATTTTGGAATTATTCCGGGTTTGTTTGGCCTTTTTTATACATTAATTGGGTTTCTGGTCATTTAATGTGCATAATTCAAATTTGAACTACAAGCACATGCTCCAGTGCACCAAAATTGGTTGAAAAATAGCATGTGTGTCCTCGGGTGAATTTCTAGGTCCCATGCAAGAAATGGGAATGAAATTCAAACATCTGGGCATCGTGGCTCGGCCAAGAACATTGAGAAACTTGGTTTTTAAATTCTTGTAAATCCAAAACAAGCCTAAAAATCATGAAACTTGGCATGGTGTCATGTCATGGCACTAACATGCTGTAGTAAAAAATTTGGCCGAATTGGAACAAGTTTTGGTATAAGCTTCTTGCAAACCGGAGCTTCTCTCAAGAAGGCTCATGGTTCTAAGAGGGGACGTGTCACCTTTGTGTGCGAAACGATATACGCTGCCCCCCCCTTGATTTTCTTTACAAAGGCAACATAGAACTATATTAGTGTCGTGTTAAATTTTTGGAATTATTCCGGGTTTGTTTGGCCTTTTTATACATTAATTGAGTTCCTGGTCATTTAATGTGCATAATTCAAATTTGAACTAGAAGCACATGCTCCAGTGCACCAAAGTTGGTTGAAAAATCACGTGTGTCCTCGGGTAAATTTCTAGGTCCCATGCAAGAAATGAGAATGAAATTCAAACATCTGGGCGTCGTGGCTCGGTCGGAAACATTGAGAAACTTGGTTTGTTAATTCCTGTAAATCCAAAACACGCATGAAAATCATGAAACTTGGCTTGGTGTCATGACATGGCACCAACATGCTGTGGTAATTTTGCTGTCCGATTTGCGAAGGCGCACACATTAACAATCAACAAAGTCATTTTGGAACAAGTGTTGTCACATTACAATCGGAAACACAAGTATTATTGATACCATGGGAGTTCTACTTACCATTTACGTGCCGCCACGCATCCCCTTTTTTTATTGGCTAGGAGGCGTCGTGCGGGGTAGCTATTTGAGTACGGGAGGCGTGCGATCAGACCCCTGCGCGTGCTTATTGGGAGGAGAGCCCTTTGACCTCCATCTGCGCCCACCTCTCTCCCAAGGTCTCCATTAATGGCGCCCGAGCCCTGTTTAATGGCGTGGCTATGTCTCACTCGACTGAGATTTAAGAGAGAAAAAAGAAAATCTGAAAAGAAAATTTTGCACGGATCTTGATGTAAGATCCGACGGACCTATATAGCATCTACTGCGACTTATAGCAAGACTGATGAATATATAAGGACGACGACAGTGGATAATAATTGTCTTACATATTTAGGAAGATAATTAAAAAAGCCACATGCAGCTACGCCCGAAATACACAAGGGCAAAAGAAGAAGGAAGACGCATACAACGATCTGACTCGCTGATCTCTACTTTCTTGATGCACTGCAGGTCGCGGAGACTAGTTCTCGCGGCGAGCGGCAATGATCTCTTTCATCAGTTTCATGTCCTTAATACGCTTCTTGGCAGCATCCACGGATTCCTCCACCAGCCTTTCGCACTCGATGTAGAGCATGGCATTCTCGTCCATAAGTTTCTTGACGATGACGCCCGTCCTCTTCAACAAGGCAGCGGTCTCCTCCGCCCGCTTCGCCCGTCCGGCGATCTTCACCCTCAGCAGGTCGCGCTCGGTGCGGAGCTTCACCTTGTCCTCCCCTAGTCCCCGGATGACGGCGGTAGCATTTTCAAACGAGGCATTCATCTCGTCCTGCAGCTTCATCCAGCCGGAGATCCGACCCATCAGGCCATCGAGCATAGCGCGCATGCGCCTGTGAGAGTCCTCGCCTGCCCGCGAGACATTTTCCCAGGCCGCCGCGGCGCGGGAGGACCTCCCTGCTGCATTCGCGGTGCGGCGAGACATCTCTGCTGCTTCCGCGGCACGGCCGAACCAGTCTGCTACATCGACGGCGCGGCGGGACCTCTGTGCTGCTTTGGCAGCGCAGCGAGACCTCTGTGTTGCTACGGCGGCACGGCGGGACATGTCGGATGCTATGACAGCGAGGCTGGACATCTCTCGTGCTTCCGCTTCCATGCTTGCCTCCCCCTGGTAGGAATCTCTCGACCCAGAACTCATGCGGGCCATGGCAGACGCAAGGGAATGACGATGAAAGACTTGTTTGTTTTTGTGGATGAGGAGTTGAGGAGGAATGTGCAGTCATCTTGGAGTAGAGTATTTATAACCGAGTACTAATACGCTCCTAAGTGGGAAACCATTTAGGTTTTGATCGGTGTGAACAGGTTTGCAATTAGATATAGCATGGTAGTAATTTGGAATGTGACGAGACGCAAGCTCAAAATTTATTGACGGTTCTAGTTTCGAAGTGCGGCACTATTCCCGGATGGCGTAACGTGGGCACGCATTCTCGGCCATGGTGTAGTAGTTTTGTAATATGCCACGGTACTTCTTTTTCTACTGCTGTGTATGTGCAATAACTGGCATCGTCGGATACATATCTTACGGTTATTGGGGCGTTCACCAGGAATAGCCTCGTGGCGAGCTATAGACTAGTCTTTTTTTCAGACGCATTACATCGACACATATCATCTCTCTCCCTCTTTCCCACGCACACACCTTAGTCTCTTGAGACTTCTCGCACACACCATCTCTAGCTCCCTAGGTCGATGCCACCCACATACACTTGTACTCTAAGTTTAGTACGTTATACATGAAGAGAAGAGGTGCACGAACGCACTCGTCCTCTCTCACACACGCATCTGTAGCTACGAATTGTAGTGTTCTCAACCATCCGACTGGCTCTATAATAGGTTCCCGTTGCTCCTTGGCCTTGAGATTGAGAAGTTTAAAACACAGAGGCTAAGCTGGAGGCGAATTGTTTTGGTTAATGTGCAGGCCGCACACGGCACCAACACGACACGAGCTTCGTCTACCTGGTGCGCAGTCGGGTGAGTACTACTAGTCGTAGTACTACTTTTATGTGTCGCGTCAACTCGCAGAAGTATGCAACACTTCCTCAACAAACAAGCATATAAGCAGCTTATACTTCTTACCCAAAGGATATTTATGTCCAACAGACACAAAATATCCATTCCACTGTTGGAAATTACTTTAACTGCTGATCTGATGTCGAAGTAATTGCTGCATCACCACCAAAATCCACTTTCTCTTCAGCTAAAGTAGACCGAGCTAACCCCTATATTAGCATATTACTAAGATAAACAGAAGGCACTGTAGAATCATTTAGGAGGTGAGCTTGTCAATCTGAATGTGGAGGGGCACCGTCCTCGACAACCCAGCCCCGACCAGCAGCTTGGGCAGAACTGTGAAGAAGGTCAGCTCCTGCACGGCGACGGTGCCGGGATCCTTGCTGCTTGTCACCTTGATTTCCACCTTGACGGTGTTGGTCCTGCCTTTGGCCTCCCCCGGTGGGCCGTTCGTCCACAGCTTGGCCGCGTAGTGCGGCGGTGGGGACGGCCCCGCTCTGATGCAGACGACCGACACGGCGATAGGTGCACCAACGTCGAGCATGCCATCGACAAAGAAAAATGCGCGGCCGTCCTCCTCCGTGAACAGTAAGAGCCGCGGCTCCAAAACTGGCACTTGCAGCTAGAGCACCTTGCCGTACTGGATCCTATGCACGGGCATGGGATGCACGGTGCCGACGGCGGGCCTTCGTAGCCGTAGACGGGCACGGGGCATTTGCAGGGCGCGAGCGGACACACACTCTGGTGATCAGCGAGCTTGTGGTAAGTGACATAGAGCCCACAACCTTCATGCGGGCACTCCACCCTCACCGAGGAGAGGACGGCGTCCATTGCTGTGTTCCGCACGTCGAAGCCACCGCCATGCTTGCACTTCTGGCACCGCCGCTGGTTCCCGGGGCGCTCGCCGCGGCAGTCCGCGCAGGCCAGGTGCCCTCCCTTGCACTGCACAAATCAATCGAACATCACATCAATCAAGAAACCTGCACCTTGCTCGATCAGCCGAACGGACGAGGTGTATTCGAACCTCATACACTGGAGGCTTCAAGGGGTGGAGGCACAAGGGGCAGTGGAGCAAGGTGAGGTCCATAGAGACCATAGAGAGCTCCATCGTCAGGTCCTGTTCCGTCGGCATGATCTCACCCTCCTCGTGCACCACCATCTCTTGCTTTAGGGCTGGGGCATTAGAAAGTTTTACCATCACATATTCATACTACTTCTAGGTGCACTAAATCAACACATGCAAGTATCAAAAGAAAAGTCACGGCATGCATGCATGCATGCATGCGTTATAATTAATGCATCGGTAAACGCAAATTATTGAAATATATCGAGTGCAATGCTTTGATGTGTCGCGTCAACTCGTACAACAAGGAGAAGTTTGATTACAACGCCCTCTCCCTCCCCATGAGCGTGGTGGCTCGCAGGACTAGAGAAGCTTTCGCTACACGCTCTCCCTCCCGCACGCGGTGGACATGCAGCAGTTCATTCGGTGTCAGATGGCTAGAAGCATACTAGTAGTACTCCACTATAGTAGTACCATCATTGTTCGACTTCCAGAAGAGGCGAAGAGCCAAGTTCAACCCGAACGCTTGTGTGGCAGTTTCATGTGTATAGGGGAGGTAGTATAGTAACATAGTCTAGGATAGCGTGTACCGTGCCTCTAAGGTTAAAATCTTTGGAGTCGGCTCCATGCTATGAGGCCGCCTTGAAGCATTTTTTTATTAAAATAATCTTCTGGCCCTACCTGTCATCCTGGTTATTGTAGTTTGCACGCTGATCTGGTCAAGAGAGGAATATATATTTTAATTTGTGGTGGGGTAAATGTTAGAGGTTGCAGCAAATATTGTACAATGTGTGTCTTTTAGCCAAGTTTAGAGGCAAGCATGTGGGGCCTGTGCTATGATGTGTCGCGTCAGCTCGTACAACAAGGAGAAGCTTGATTACTAGTAGTATGCCCTCTCCCTCACCCATGCGCACGGTGGCTCGCAGACGAGGAGAGGCTTTTGCTTTTACTACTCCTACAACAAGCTCTCCCTCGCCCACGTGGTGGACGGGACATGCAGCAGTTGATTCGATACAGTAGAAGTAGTAACATCATTGTTTGACTTCTCGAAGAGGCGAAGAGCCAAGCGCAACCCAAACGTGGCAGTTGCTAGTAACATGCTTTTGTTACTAGTCCATGTTACTACCTTCATAATGGGTTGTAACATATGGATGGTAACATACAAGCCTTCATCAATTGAGACATAGACTCATTTTACCTCGGGGTGTGTTATGTTACAGTAACATATTATGTTACCACAAGCATCTCTCCCCTCATTAACGCCATGCCACATAAGCAAATTTGTCTTACTCCCACAATGACTAGCCTTAATAGTATAGCCCTGTAAATCGAAAAGGAGGAACTACTCCCTCCGTTCCTAAATATTTGTCTTTCTAGATATTTCAACAAGTGACTACACCGTAAATGAGTACATAGGGAGCAAAATGAGTGAATCTACACCGTAAATAAATACTCCCTCCGTTCCTAAATATGTCTTTTTAGAGATTTCAAATGGACTACCACATATGGATGTATATATAGACATATTTTAGAGTGTAGATTCACTCATTTTGCTCCGTATGTAGTCACTCATTGAAATCTCTAGAAAGACAAATATTTAGGAACGGAGGGAGTACGTATTAAGTTCTCTTGTTTTCCTCTCCGCCTTGGTCGCGGTGCGCAATATTGAGTATACTACTACTGAATAGTCTCTTTTTGACACGCATTTATGTTGATACAGCTTGAATGCCAATGAGGGAGAGGGTAGCGATTCCTGAAATGTTGAACGGTCAATGATGCCTCCGCATTCAATTAGCATGCAGAGGTAAGTAATTGGAGAAGCAGAATGGAGCCAGCACAATGTGAATGCAACGCAGTTTGGTCCCTCATATAAAGGCGCCCTACCACTCCAATCCATCTACTCCTAGTCTTTGTGCAACACTGCCCACTCCAATCCAAGACCAAGACCAAGTGACCAGAAGCCACAAGCACCCATGGCGTCGATGGACGCGAGCGGCAGTCGGCTGTGCCGGATCGTCCAAGATGCCGGCCTGTGTCCCCGCACCGTGCAACGTTTCCAGATGGTGCTGGCGACCGCCGGCGTCATAGCCCTCGTCGACACCGGCTTCGCCTCTCGCATGTGCGAGATAATGGTCCGCTCCATCTGCAAGTTCACCGTCGTCAAGAAGCACGCGGACGACCTTGCCGTACTACTCCAGCCCGTGCGCCAAGGCTCCTTGTTGCCTGCCACCCTCATCGGCCTCCAAGGTGATGAACTCTTTGAAGCACTGGTGGCCCTGCAGCTGCCGGAGGTCGCGACGAAGAATGTGCACCTCAAGGCCGCGCTCGCCACGCAGCGCCTCGCCATGCAAGAAACCGTCGACCTGCACATCCACGTCTACGAGGAAATCGTCTACTTAGGCCACTACAAGGCCAGCGAGGACAGAAATACGTTGGCCTTCTTCCAGCGGCTGGAATCTTTGGATGCTATTGTTCAGAAGCACGTTGACCTGGCCACAAAAGCCACTGCTACTTAGCCGCCATTCAGTGGGCTGGCGCCCTGAGTCGAGGAGGTGGACGTCGTTGATGGATGCATCTTTCTTCTTGCCTCATGTAACCAGCACTGCATCGCCTCATGGCCTTAATGTTTTATTAGTGTATGGCATTTTTATTCCAGTCGTAAATGACATGTGTAATCCCTTTCTCTTATTTGGCGTTAATTATATGTTGTATCACTGTCTTCATCCTGGTGTACTACCTAGGTCCTGGTTTATTAGTCCCTTTTGTAATTTGTGCTAAATTTTAATCAAAGATTTAACTGACAAAATGTTAGTGCGTGTCCACAAAAATTATATCGTTTGATATGTATTTGAACATAGTTTTCAATGATATAATTTTGGTGACATGCATGAACCTTTTGTTAGTCAAATTTATGGTCAAAATTTGGCACGGATTACGATGGGGAGCAATAAACTAGGACGGAGGTAGACTGGTCCGTCACCATCGTGTTTTGTGTCTAATTTTGACTTCAGTGACCCAACCTACATGGAGGGAGTACTGTATATATTGGCGCGACAACCAAACTTATATATTCAAAACTGAGCGTTACTACATGTCACGAGTTCAAAACGAGAAAGTGGAACAAGTACAACATGCCCATGCCGTTCGCGTCGCACCACCACACGGTCTGTCAGGCACGCCGCTCAATCTAGGGAACGCTTGTTGTCTTAGCATTTTCACTGTCAAGTGGGACCGCAGTTAAGCAAACCGACTATCGGCAAATCCCCACCTCGCCCACCACGCGTCGGCTGAGTTAGAATTGGAAGAGAGAAACGAGGGAGAAGAGCTAGCTGTAGCACGGATGCTGTTGTCAGATGGGACTCGTGTTGATAGAATAGGAGTACTGAATACTCGTACCTCTTTTTTTTAGGGAAAAAGTAGTCGTACGTCTAGTACCACTAGTTGGGTGCGCGCGACCTATACCTGTCATCACTTTAGGTCTCCTTTTCATTCACCTCCTTTTCGAACCGCAGCTACGCTTCATAGTACATATTTTTTCACGCATTTATCCTCCTATATGTACTCCTAGGCTATTTCCACGTGCTTTCTTTCGCCGACATGTGGGACATAGAGCATCTGGGTCGTAGTGCATGCACGACTCGGAGCATATGCAACCATGCCGGCGTACTTTACATTTCAGACCTCACGAATTACATGCAAACCACCCACAGAAGAATAAATAAATAAATGAATTACTACATGCAAACCAGATTATTTTCATAGAAACCAGAGCATGTTCATTAAATTTTGGACATAACACATTTACTCCCTCCGTTTTTATTTAGTTCGCGTATTAGCTTTTGTAAAAGTCAAGCCTTGTAAACTTTGACAAAGTTTATGAACAAAAATATTAACATATACAATAATAAATCAATACCATTAGATTCATCATTGAATGTACTTTCACATCATTTTGATTTTTTATGATAAATATTTATATATTTTTTCTATAAACTTGGTCAAACTTTATGAAGTTTGACTTCAGTCAACCTAATATGCAGAGTAAATAAAAACGAAGGGAGTATGAAAAACGACTGGACCTAAACCAGTCTATGGGCCTCTTTGATTCGTAGGATACTGAAAACACAGGAATGGGGAAAGTATGATGGCGATGAACCGAGAGTAGGAAGGGGAGGAGTACTATACATGCTAGAGACTGGACTGTAGCACATCGTTTTTTATGGCCATATCACCACATTGTTTTCTATGGCCTATCGCTTGCTGGTTCACTGGGCTGCCGTGGTTCGCACTCCTCCGACGTGAGTAGTACTAGTATATACACTATATATACCGCATGATTCTTTGCTCCTTCTTACTTCGCCGACATGTGGGAGAGCCAGCATCTAGGTCGACGTGTCATGCACCAGATTAGAGTGGGGAACGGAAGGGGGGCATCACCCCGGTCGTAGCGCCAGTAAGTAATGACTATAGTGAGTAGTCATATCACAATACCCCATCTTTCCAGCAGTAACGCGCCGTCAAATCGAACAGCCCTACCTTTCCAGCAGTAAGTTGAATCCGCTACTCCCTCACCCTCCTCGCCTCTCTGTCAAACCGGCTACGCAAAAACTGTCGTGCGTACTGCCCGGGAAAAGCCCCGTCCTCAACTTTTAATTACTCATAGTATAATTTTGTATCGATGAATTGTGCCATGGAGCAGAAAACCAAAAGAAAAAGGTGGTACATGTAAACAAATACAGTTCAAGCTCTAGCTAGCGATTTGGAATGTAAACCGTGCATGTGTTTATACGTATAGGTTACTTCAAAGTACTGAGTCCATTGATGCAATGTGGTCAAATTGTACCATCGATATCTCAAAGCCAAAATAGTTTGAGCTTGTTCGTTCTATATAAATAGTACTGTATGTTTATTCACCCGTGGGGTTGTTCAATGAATGGAGGGCCGGGGAGCACAAGTGAATACTACTACTAGTAAGTAGGAGTAGTACAGTTAGTCACGTCAAATAGAGAGTTTCTTTTCTTTAATGCCACGTACACAAATTGAAACGCTTGTCATGGAGAGAAAAAGATAATCACTCCACTATATATATAGGCAGGGGCCTGAGCGCTTGCTTTACTAGGGTTGCTCTCTTCATTCTCTCATCCTCTCCAGATCTAAACAAGACATCGGTAGCGACATTTTCTCTCTGCTCACCGCTGGTCAGAGATCCGGCCGGATCCCTTCGGCCGGTGTGTGTAGGGGACTAGGTGCATCGTTCATGCAGTCATCGGCGTCGAGGGAGGAAACCCACAGCTGCAGGCGGGTCCCGATCCTCTGCCCATGACGTTCTCTCTGACACAGCGCCAGCTCGGGAGGTCCTCTGACCCTTCTTCCTCCCTGCCGTATTGTGCGCAGATCCGACCTGCCACCGGCCTCCTAGCCACATCACGACGACCCTCAGGTATAAGTTCCTTCGAAAGCGGCCTTGCTCTACTGCCCCAGCTCCCCACGTGTCTGCATGTGGATCTTTTTCTACTTCCATCAGCTCTTCCAAAGCCACCTAAATTTTTAGTATTATTAGAGGTAAAGCTAGTTCATGCAGTCGAATCTAGGACTTGGTTCAAACAACGAAGAAAGGGGGAAAGTTGTAGCATGAATCTAGCACTTGATTCAAAGAGGAAATAACAGGGGGAAAGTAGTAGAGACTGGATACCCAACCGGTCTCTTGGTTGAAAAGGGAAATAAAGGGAAAAGGTAGTACACACTGGATAAGGAACAAACCTATTATTGGTTGAAAAAGGATAGAAAGTGGCGGCTGGTGGACAAGTCAACAGAGTATGTCCAGGATTAGATTTGCTGCCCTCACATAGTAAAAGGTCTCCAGGATTAGATTTTCTGCCCTCACAGAGTATGAACAAACTCGGCATCACCACTTTATGCCTCCTTGTAGGTACATTGTGCTGATGCGTCCACTGTCGCATGTCCTTATACCAACTTTTTGCTATTGTTAATGTAAGGGCGCATGTAAAATGAAGCAATCACACTGTTACCGTAAGGACATGTCTAACGAGTGTTATTGTTAATCTAATGCCTCCAGTAATATGATGCAATTAAACTGTGTTACAAATGGTACTTCTGCTATTTTCCCAGTATGATAAGTAAGTTGCTTCTTTACGCTGCTGAGTGTCCTGGTGTCCCCACTGTCCCATGCCCTTAAACCAACTCTTTAGTTGCTGTTGATCTACTGTATCTGGTAAACAAGCAATGCCACCTTAATGTTGCTCAATTTTAGTGCAACTACTAAAGAAGAACCTGTCAGCTCATGAGAGCAAGTACTTCTTGCTAGCTGCATGATGCAATCTTTGCTTCATTTCAGGCAGACTGCAGAAAAAGGTCGCATGAATTGAATCATCCGAGTGGATCTGTAGGTTCACCACATCGAGTCGTGGCGGCATAGGGCCCCTCTCTCAGTTATGGTTCCCATGACCGGGTATGTTCCTTTTTGGTTGATTTTGACTCTTCATCCAGCTAGTGATCTTGTGCTACTGTTTTGGCACTGCTACTGCCACTGATAAAATGAAGTAATAATACATTTAAAATAGAGCTACTGTCTTAGCTACCATTTCATTTCCAATGTAGATAGCTTGCCAAAGACCTATCCGGTAGAATCAAGTCCATGTGCACTGCATCAATCACATAGCTGCACTAAACTAGTTGAGTCCATCACGCCAACCGTTGAGGTGGCGCGGGCCACCTCTCTAACTGGCGGGCGCCACAATTTTAGTTGAACTGCACAAAAAAAGTGATCGAAATGAGTCGACGCTCCTCCTTCTACTGCCACACTGAGGTGTTAATGGATGTCAACGAATCGTCTTCATGGCAAGATACGGGGACATGAAGAATAACTTGATCTCCCAAAGTCATCTCACACAGGTCAGTACTGTCCTTTATCAACATGATTGTGCTTTTTCATACTGTGCTAACGTTGTATTTTTTTAATAAAGCTATTCTATCGCAATCTTTTCTCGTTTTGGAAATAAAGTTGCTTTAACTAGTGCCAATATTATAGTAATCATGCTCTTTCTTATCTATGCAAACAGGAATACTCAACTACAGATGTTGTGATGGTCAAAAGCATTCGCCCAGGGTTGTATGACATGGCTAGCCAAGATGGATTTAATCACGAGATTCACTTTTTCCAAAGGCTCTAAAGTGCCATGCGTGTGTGCAAGGTGGAAAGATATATTTCAGGACGTTGATTGATGATTCCACTAGATTCTGCTATGTGTATTTGTTAAATACTAAGGATGAGGCTCTATACACACTACTTCAAAATCTAGAAGGCCCTCTTGTGCATATATTGGAAGTGGTATTGCCACCAGTGAAGCAGAATATTTCAGCTGTCAATGTTTGACCTGCGTGGCCTTAAAAAGGACTGGTTTCAATGTTTAAGCAAATCCTTGGATCAAATTGCTTACATGAAGCATCAATCAATTTTTATTTATTTGTTCACATTCTCACAACGTTTGAGTTGTACACTTACGATTGGCTCTGAGCTATGTATCATTGAGATGTGTAGGCATCTTTGTTGTATTTATTATTATTTGAATCTAATGGGTTGGTTCTGAATCTTACAAGTTGGGAATCATTGTGATGTGTAGGCATGTTTGTTTTACTTATTATTTGAATCATATTGGTTGGTTCTGAATCTTGCAAGCTGGGAAACACGGCATGATGATGCAGAGGACAGCAACCATAACTAGTTGTTCAAACTTGGTAGTATTGTGTGTGTGAAAGTGCGGCAAATGAGCTGATCGTTTGCGTCCTGAGAATAATAATTCTAATTGCTGTGCATGTTGATTCGGTGGCACTGATAGAATGAGCCAATGCTTTGGTTGTTTTAAGAATAAATTTTAATGAAAGCTAATAAAATTTATGTAAAGTGACCACTAACACTTGCTATTACAGTACCAATACAGACCCGCTCGTGAACCCGAGGGGGCATGTTCTGCCGGGCGTGCAGCGGGCGAGGGAGGTGTAGTAACTATTGTCGCCTGTACACACTCAGTTTACTGTTGGATGCAGTTCCCGAAGAGCTGAAAAACGAACTGCTGCCGCCGCCTACCCACTCGTTCACCGTTGATTGCAGTTCCCTAAGATTGGAAAAAATGAACTGCTGCTGTGGCGGTGCCGCCCCCCAGTACCCCAGTACACACCGATCGTCTTCATCCCCACTGCCCCCAATCCCCACAAACGGGAACCGCCACATCAACTCTGCGTGAGAAGAGACTCCAATGGCGATCCGAGGGGTGAGCCTGCTGGATATGGACTTCAGCAAGGAGTTCACCTTTGAGTTCGCCGTTCAGACCCATGGCAGCACCAAGTTGAATGTGATGTGCATCAATGATCCGGACTCGGTGAAGCTCTGCCTCACTAAGTTCAAGCAGTACCCACAGGAGGAGAAAGCACAAGGTCGTGGGACTAGGCCTTGTGCCTATCCATTCGTCTCCTGACAGGGACCAGCGGATCGCCGTCGCCTAGGTATGCGTGCGGGACGAGGTTCTTGTCTACAACTGCTGTAGGGCCACCAGAGGTTCTGGAGCATCTGGTGCAACAAGCTTGTCGACACCCAGAAGCAATACAAGATCATCGACAACGGGCAGGAGAAGGACTCCATGGTTGACCTTGCCGCGACCATCATCGACCCATGCTACGCCAACATGAAAGAAGACGTCGATACCAAGAACCTGAACACGTGGGAGGTACCTCTGAATCTAGCCTACATAACCTACGCGGCCAAGGACGCATACGCATGCTACGACATGTACAGGCGGATCTTGGACATGAGGGCGTCTCTGCTTCCCGTAACCGACGAGTACACGGACAGCCGCAGTGTCATTATCAAGCGTGCCAGGAAGGTCTAGATGATGTACTTTATCTGTTTAAGCACCTTTATCATCTGAGTGTTTCATGCATTAGCCTATGCGTCGTAATTATCTGTTTTGTCCGAAATATTTCGTCTAAGAACCCATTAACCTGTTTGCTTTTTTTAGTGGCTATTTGCTTATCTATGTAACTAGTTCACTGGGCTGCCGTGCTTTGAATCTCCTTCCTTCCAACATATTCCCCTTCTCAGGTGGACCCAGCAGGTCTCGTACACAGACATCTGGGACCAACCACCTATCCATTTGTATTTCTTTATTTTGTTCAATCTTTCGTCCTCTTCCTACAGTGGCTGGCAGTGCTGCCGCACACGCCTCGGTGACCCATCCTAGCCTATGGTGCTGGCCAGGCCATCCCTCTACTCCCACACATTCTCCGGCGGCGGCAGCTCCACCGACCCACCCTGCACCCGAACAAGTCAACCCTCGTACTCCCCTCCGCCTGCGTCTTCCCCAGCTCCGGTTTGTTCGGTCCGAGGTCTCGACGTCGTCCTCCGCCTTGGTGCTCTCGCCACGGCGCCGTCATCTGTCGTTCCCAATATGGTCAACAAAACGAGAGGAATCAGGAGACGACTGTTCGTCGAGAGGCTGACAGTCCCGGGCCCATCAGGTCCATGGCCTAGGTTTTGTTGTTTAACATGCGCAGCCCACGACATGCAGACATAGTTGATCCAGCTGGTTTCAACTTTTTTTTGGGGTCCAGCAGGTATCAAGCGGCCTCTGGGCCTCCCAGCCTAGCTTGTCTATAACATCAGCAGCCCAAGTTACGTTTGTTTTTTCAAGACGACACACAGGTCAGTTCTATTTTTCTATAAGAATGCAAAACTGAACCTATGTTTTCCCTTCTATAATAGTATATATATTTATGTTTATATTTATATCTTATTTTATTACATATATATAATAGAAACAACATAAGGTTTCGTTAAACCTGTTGTTCGTCCAACCATTGTATAGACCTTCCCACTTCCTTTATTTTTTATTTTTATTAATCCTATATCTGAATTTTCTCCCACTTTCTTTTTCGATGTAATCTGAGTTTTCTCCCAGTACTTTTTCCTAGAACCAACTCAACTGTCCCACGTCTAGCCTGAAAAATAATAATACCCCACGTCCTATTAACTCATCAAATTAAAATGATATTTTATTTTGTAAACCGAAAACTGAAAGTTCTTACAAAATAATAATAATAATTGTTTATATATAACTTGGCAAGTTAACTCCTGGTGATTGCATACATAAGCTTGCAAAAAGATTTTACTGACTAATGCAGTAATAGACGTGCAATCATGTGTTTATGTTTTTATAACATTTCTCCGTCCAGCCCAACATGATATTTTCATCCAGCCCAGCAAGTCCGTGAATTTCGAGAAAAATGCAAATGGGCTTTAAATCGTTCCCTAATAATAAAGCACGCATTGAGTCTGTCGGGTTCACCGTCGCGGTGATTTTGCAAGAAAGTCCCTGTGTCTTTTGGTATTCGATGCGCAGTACATGAAATAAGTCAGCCAAACCGGTACGGTCAAGATAAAAGAAATAACCCACCATCACGACCCTGCCTCCCAATCCTATGTCCGCCTCCAGCACGCCGCCGCCTCCTGCCACGCCACACCCCCGCCACCACACGCCGCCGGCCCATCCCCGCGCCCCCACCCCCGCGCATGGCATCCATGGTTGGATCTGCCGGCTGCCCGGTCGATTTTGCCTTGAACGCGAACATGAGCTCGCGGGCGCCGCTGTAGGTGCTCCGACGGAAGTGTCGCGCCTGCAGATGCTGCTAATGCATCAGCAGCGGACTGATCAAGTGCAGTTCAGTTGCTTAACTGAACATGCAACGTCGAGTGAATGGGCTTACGGGCTGAGTGCGTGTGTTGGGTTGAGTAAGGGTGGGCCGCAGGCCTTGTAAGGGTGGCCCGATGGGGCAGCTACTTATGTACGCATCACCAGAGGAAATGGCAGCGAGTGGTTGAACGATCTTCCTTTCCCCTTCTCCAAGTCCCTCCCCTACTCTGTTCTCTCTCCCTCATCCCCAACTCTGGATCGAGATCTCCCCTGGGCATCACAGTTGGTAATCAGAGCCTCCACAAATCCGCCCAATTTTTTTCCGATCGCGGCCGCCGCTGCTCGCAAATTCTCCAGATCGAGCGGTAACACCCACCGAGCTAGGTGCGAGCCGCTCCGGCGAGCTCGCTCGAAATCCTACTCGGGGTTCGCCTCGATTCGGAGCGCGACCATGGCACCGTCCAAACCCTCAGCCCAGACTCGCCGCTTGCTGGACGCGATGACGGAGACGACGGACAAGCTGCAGAACCTTCTCGAGTCCGTCATCCGCCGCCTCGACGCCAACCAGAAGACGGCCGACGAGCGTCACCAAGCCTAGGTCGCCTACAATGACTAGGTCTCCAACGAGCTCAAGCATCTGGCCAAACAGATCGATCTAACGCAAGCAGATGTGGACGAGGCCCGCAAGTCCCCTCCGCCGCTCGACCCCGGCACATCCACGCCCGGTACGACGCCGGCCTCGGGCTCCTCCATCCAAGCGCCACCCCTTCCCCACCAACGACTCGTCCACCACCACCCCCGCTGCTCTACACGGAGGGCACCTCGCAGTTTCGTTCGCACGGCTCGTCAACCATGGGCCGTCGCTGCTGCTGCAGAACTCACCAACCGCGTACGAGCAACATCTGGGGGTCGATCACTACACCAAGCCGCCCAAGCACGACTTCCCCTGCTTTGACGGCGACGCGCCGCGCATTTGGCTCGAGCGATGCACCTCCTACTTCGAGCTCTACCGAGTACCGCAGCACAATTGGGTCACAGCAGCGTGTCTGTACATGGATGGACTCGCAGCAATGTGGCTACAGGCATATCGACAGACACACCCTGCTATGTCATGGCCTGCATTCAGAGCAGCTGTTGAAGCAGAGTTCGGCCCCGAAGAGTTTGAGGCACAGATGCACCACTTAGTACAATTGCGTCAGACGGGCAGTGTGCAGGAGTACCGTCAGCAGTTTGAGACATCCATGTACCATCTCCTCTCCTTGGATCCAACCTTGAGCACTCAGTTCTTCATATCTCAGTTCCTGCTTGGTCTGAAGGATGAACTACGGCTGGGCGTCAGGTTACAAGCCCCCACAAGCATTACCCGAGCTGCTGTGTTTGCACGAATTCAAGAGGAAGAACTGGAAAAACAAAGGGCACCGCACAACCGCATTGTTCCTGTGGGGCGACCACCACCACCAGCAGCCGCAACAGCTACGCAGGCTCGCGCAGCCGCCCAACCTCATCCAGGTGGCGATGAGTACGCTCAGGAATGACAACTCAAAGAATTCAGAAGAGCCAACGGTCTCTGCTTCCGCTGTGGCGACAAATACTCACGCGAGCATCAGTGCAAGCGCACCGGACAGATACTGATGATCGAAGTGGGTGACTTTGGAGAAATTCTTTCAGACGATACAGTGCACGCTCTGCAACTCTTGGACCCGCCTGACACCCACGAGCCGGAATGCTGTGCAATATCACAACATGCAGTTTCTGGAGAGGAAGCGCCCTCCACCATTCGCCTGCGCGCACAAGTTGGAGATCAATGCATGCTGCTGTTAGTGGATTCGGGCAGCTCACACAGTTTCATCAGCGACTCCTTTGTGCATCGAGTGTCAGCCCACACCGAGACATTACCAACGGTGTCAGTCCGGGTGGCTAACGGGCAGTGTTTGCATTGCAACAAGATTGTCCGGCAATTGGGATGGCAAGTACCTGGACACACTTTTCATACAGACTTCCGAGTACTGCCACTGGGAGCATATGATGGAGTCCTCGGCATGGACTGGTTAGCCTCACATAGTCCCATGATCTGCCATTGGAACTGAAGACGATCACATTTGAAACAGAAGGGAAAACAGTGCATCTCCAGGGTGTCATAACTTCCGACCTTCCACCAATTGCAGAATTAGATGCGTATGAACTCCATCGCATGGAAGTGGCTAACGATATTTGGACTGCAGCTCTAGCTACAGTTGAGAGGTCAGACAAAGGGATCCCAGAACCGGTTCCACCAAACATTCAGAAAGTGTTGTCAGAATATCAGGACGTGTTCGCTGAACCAACAATGTTACCACCTCGTCGACAGTATGATCATGGTATCCACCTCGAGCCGGGCACTGTCCCAATCAACACCAAGCCCTATCGATACTCACCTGCTTAGAAGGACGAAATCGAGAAGCAGGTGCAAGACATGCTGAAGACAGGCAACATTGCTCACAGCATGAGCCCATACGCTACACCAGTTCTATTGGTAAAGAAAAAGGATGGCAGCTGGCGATTCTGTGTCGATTTCAGACGACTGAATTCTGCAACTGTCAAGAACAAGTTTCCGCTGCCGGTTGTGGACGAGCTGCTGGACGAACTGGCAGGTGCTACCTACTTCTCCAAGATCGATCTGTGTGCCAGATATCATCAGATCCGTATGCGCGAGGAGGATGAAGAGAAGACAGCCTTCAAAACTCACCACGGGCACTATCACTTCAGAGTGATGCCATTTGGCCAGTGCAACGCCCCTGCAACATTTCAGTGCCTCATGAACACCGTGTTTGGGCGATACGTCCGTAAGTTCATCATCATATTTCTTGATGACATTTTAGTCTTCAGCACTGACCTGCAGGAACATGAGGAGCACCTGCGTCTCACCTTGCAACTGCTCCGCGAACATCAGCTTTTCGCCAAGGCAACCAAGTGCTCGTTCGCACAAACCAGCATCGAGTACTTGTGGCACGTGATATCGAAGGACGGAGTCACCGCCGACACAACCAAGACCAGCGCCATGCAGGCCTGGCCCGTGCCCACGACGGCCACCGAGCTCCGCGGGTTCCTCGGCCCGACCGCGACAAGATCTTCACCAGTGCCATGTGGCGCGAATTACTCGCCGCCGCAGGAACCAAACTGCTCTACTCCACCACGTACCACCCACAGACGGACGGCCAGACGGAGCGGGTCAACCAGTGCTTGGAGATGTACCTGCGGTATGCGGTCCACGACACGCCGCGGCAATGGCGCAAGTGGCTGCCGGCGGCAGAATTCTGGTACAACTCTGCAGATCACGCCTCCCTGAATTGCTCTCCCTTCAAGGCGTTGTACGGCAGAGCCCAACCTGGGAGGCTTGCCACACCTGAGCGCAGCGCTATCCAGCGACGCGGCATCGGGTGATTTGGATTGGACCGCGCACACGGACCTGCTGCGCGCGTAGCTTGCGCGTGCCCAAGCTCGCTTCAAGAAACAAGCCGATCGACACCGAGCAGAACGAGCCTTCGACGTCGGCGAACAAGTCCTCGTCAAGCTGCAGCTATATGCATAGTCCTCTGTTGCCAACCGCCCCTGCAAGAAGCTTGCCTACAAGTTCTTCGGTCCCTTCTTGGTGACAGAACGCATTGGCACGCTGGCGTATCGACTGCAACTGCCACCGGACAGCCGCATCCACCCGGTATTTCACGTCTCTCAATTGAAGCCGTTCAGCCCAGACTATACTCAAGTGTTCTCTGAACTACAGCGAGTGTCGGACCTCGCCGGTGAGCAAACTGAACCAATGGCAATCCTGGAACGACGCATGATGAAGAAGGGGGATGCTCTTGTGGTGCAACTGCACGTTCAATGGGCAAACATGCCGCCGTCGGCCACAACCTGGGAAGATTATGACGTCCTTCGCCATCGGTACCCGTCAGCTTGCATCTGGGAAGAGGCTTCATCGCAAGAGGGAGGCAATGTCGCGCCTGCAGATGCTGCTAACGCATCAGCAGCGGACTGATCAAGTGCAGTTCAGTTAACTTCTTAACTGAACATGCAACGTCGAGTGAGTGGGCTTACGGGCCGAGTGCGTGTGTTGGGTTGAGTAAGGGTGGGCCGCAGGCCTTGTAAGGGTGGCCCGATGGGGCAGCTACTTATGTACGCATCACCAGAGGAAATGGCAGCGAGTGGTTGAACGATCTTCCTTTCCCCTTCTCCAAGTCCCTCCCCTACTCTGTTCTCTCTCCCTCATCCCCAATTCTGGATCGAGATCTCCCCTGGGCATCACAGGAAGGAGCGGGAGATGACGCTGCTGGAGGCCGTGATTGGGGGAAGACGGCGGGGAGTATGACGAAGTCGGGGATGAAAGGTTGGAGGGATGGACGCGGGAGTCAAGCCGCCACGAACGACGAGTCAACGACATGTGCGGCACGGGCACGCGACCACCGTGTCTCCCGTCAATCCGGTCGCCCATGAGAGGGACGAATGCGATCACGAGTTCATGTCCATGTGCTGTGCTGGCGGTGGAGGAGGCGGAGGAGGGCTCAACTCGAGGTGGCTCATCCTTGCGTCGGGGTCGTCGACGGGGAGCAATTGACCACCGGCATGCAGTGGCTCAGGTCCGGACTACTGCGCGGCAATGGGGCCATGGCCAGGCGGATCCACAACGCCCGGGTCAACGAGAGCGTCGTCCTAGACCTCTACTCCTTCAACACGCTGATCCGAGGCTGCGGGTAGGTGATCTGGAGCGTGCACGGAAGGTGTTCGATGGTATGTTCTTCGGGCAGTTATGAAGAAAAGTGTGGATTACAGGTCTGTATTTAACCCTATTATCTGTGGGCATGCAAAGTAAGGTGCACGGGAGGCCGCACAAGAGATTCCTGCCAGCATGACACTCCGCGGTATCCCTCAATCACATTATCTGGTTGTTGATTGTTTCCTGAAGAATGAGCAAGCTGATGCAAAGACAACATTGAACAACATGATGGAATAGAGTCACTCACCAAGGCCAGCGCCATTCCAGTGTGTCTTGGTGGCACTTTTCATTGATGGTCAGGTTTAGACTGCAAGTACCGGTCATGAAGAGTATGATCGAGAAGGGAGTCACACAGAACATGGATAAGATTCTAGAAGCTCTCTTCATGACGGGCCATATGGAAGAGGTGTCTGGTCTTGTCAGTCTGATGGTGGAAAATGGTTGTATGCCTGATCTACATAAGTTGTCATTTTTACCCTTTTGATCGGTGTGGCAATTCCAAGGTTCGCTTTTTTGAACTTTCACTCATGTAGTATTTGAGAAGAGCATCGATTTTTGAACCAGTATTTAGCTTAGAGAGCCTCCTGCAGAAACAAAACTGCTTAAGAAAGTAGAGGTCTTAACCTTATCGCCTAGATATTTCTTGGATCTAAGCCATTAATTCAATTCGTGTACCCATCATAATGCATAAAAAAATAGTTCATACTTAGTTGGTTCTTTTATTTTAGAGAGAACTATAATTTACAGTCAATCAGTTATTTATTTGTTTTAATAAGCTTTCCAAGTTCTACATATTGTGAGAATATTGTGGAAAATAGGGATTAAATTTGAATTATTCATTTGTTTTATTATAACATCATGTTGAAATAAAGGACGGGAACCCGGGGGTGTCTTTTTTAAAATAGGAAGGGGGTATCCGGGCATATAATATATATTTTTCACCCGTTGCAACACACGGGCATTTTTCCTAACATTGATGTAATGTACAAATTGATTATATTTTTTCAGGTAGTACATCTGATGTAATGTACTGCTAGAGTTTTGAATTAGTTTCAAGCACTATGATTTTACATCGAGATGATATTTCTTTGTAACAGGGACGATGAACAAGATGGGATGAGGAGGATGCGGCCTATAGATGGTTGCTATGGATCTGGAGGTTGATACTGAACATGAGTTTACTACTAAACTGGAGTAGTAATATTGGATTATAGGTCACGGGTTAGTAGTTAACTACTCCCTCCGTTCCAAATTAGTTGACTTGAATTTGTCTAAATACGGATGTATCTATACTTGTTTAGTTTCTAGATACATCCGTGTCTAGATAAATATGGGTCAAGTAATTTGGAACGGAGAGAGTACATAATATTGAGCACATGTTAGTAGTTCACTGCAGAATAGACGTTCAGTAGTTAACTGAAGAGTATTTGGTCTTTGGGATACATGTGAAACAGAACGTCAGATTTTAATCCACATGCTCTGTTTTTCCTTCATAAGTACATACTCTATACATCATAAAATTCCGTGTTGTCTTGAAGTTCTCTCCTGCAAATTTAATAATGTGCCCAAGAAATTTGTGTTTTCTAACCAGGATTGCAAAAGACTTTCAAAACTGTAATTGTATGGTTCCTTTCCATTTACATTGTAATTGGTATGTGCCAGTCTGTATGGTGTATAGATTGGAGTGGAGTAAGTGGGAACCAGTACATAATTTTAAGTTGCAGCTTGCTAATTGTACGAATGTGTCGGTGTGCGTGCCGCATTTTCCTGAAACATGCAAAAAATGAACAATTTTTCGAGAGTATGAAGGTGGCTAGCTAGCACCATTTGGAACAAGTACATCAATCTTGGGTCTGAAGTGTCCAATTTGCAACTTCAAAAATTGTTTCAGAAAAGACAGCAAGGTTTGGCAATAATTTAGTAAGCAATTTTCATGATTGATGGGCTGGTATTGGAATTGTCTGATTGCGGATTGTGACCCGTCATGAAGGCCTCTACACGCCGCCGGTCGGCTGCCTGCATTACGGCACTCCAATCACCGTCTCTTTCTCTTTGACATCAAATGACCCTCTTGAGGGTCATCATGCTAATCTTTTAGGATCACTAACAATGTCCTATGACTGGTTTTATCAGACATGAAGGTGGAGCGGCCCAGCAAGGAGTCCACCGGAAGGGTGATTAATTTGCATGCCTGATTATGGTAGAAAGAAGCCCTTCTGAACATTGCTCATCCTCGATGAGGGGAGACTAGCCTAAGAGGTATGCCTTGGGTGCTGAACTTGGAATGGGATAATGGAACACTATCTGCTGTTACATTCTAATTTCAGTTGCTTTCGAGTTTTACGTTTTTTTCCTTTTAGCATGGTAATTTGCTGGGATCTGGGAGTCTTGATTTTAATTATTGCAGGATGGTAATCAGTTTTCTGTCGGTTTTATATTCTTAGGAGCAAGCAAATTATATTTCGTACTCATCGTTTTGACATTCAACATGTATGTACTACAATTTCAGAAGGCCAATAATACCCAATGCATTGCTTTCCATGAACTATCTTGGTCAGTTCTGTGGATGATTTGCTACCAACCCCATTTAATTCGGTGCCTAGGTAGTAGGTACTATTTTATTCGGCATCGGTTGTTAAAACATTCAGTACCAGTGCAGCTTATTATGCAAAACCTGAGCTGTGTATTTTGAAGGAAAAAAAGGCTCGTGTAGTATTTGTATGTCTCACTATTTGATTGTTTTTTGAGTATTTGAACTCCATGTTGCCCCCTTTGCACTATCTCAATATGGGAAGCATCAATTTTTTTTTGCCACAGAAATGATGGAAACTAGATATATGGATTAGAGAAATTCATGCTAAGTATTGATCTAGAGCTTGGATGTTGAGCCACTAAACTTCATTGTAAAACTGGGATATTTATCTCTCGTTGCAACGCATGGGCACATTTACTATCTACCCTTAATAATAAAGCAAATAGTGCTTCTGGTCGTCCGTCTAAATAATCGCCCTCGAATTAGCTATAAATTACCCGTTATACCACCCGTAAGTTAAGAAAACGATTCGGTTTTTATTTCCAAAGGCGCGCCATGTTCAATGGTTTTATAGATATGGTATCCTATCCACAACACAAACATACTGCTAGCGTGGTCGCCAGAGCCTGTTGCTCCTACCTTGGTGACCAGGGTTTGAATCCTGGTAATAACGATTTTTTGCCTCCTTTTTCTTAGGCACCCCCCCCACACCTTCATGGGCCGGACTACGGGTGTGACGCCCCTGTTTTTTTTGTTTGTCTTTTCTTTTCTCATTTCTGTTCTAGTTTTTTCTTTAAATTAATTTTAGAAATCCAAATTATAAAAAAATTCCAGTTATAAAAAATGTTAGAGAAAATATAAAATGTGAGTGAATTCAAAAACTCTTCGGGAAATCATAAATTTTCGCTGTTTCAAAAAATGTTGGTGATTTTATGAAACTGTTCGCAAATTAAAAAAATCACAATATGGAAAAACATGTCGGGAAGTAAAATCATGTTCATGATTTAAAAAAAATGATTGTGTATTCAAAACATATTCGTGAATCTGGAAAAAAATGTCCATGAAATTTTAGAAAATACTCAAAAAATCAAATGTTTTTTATGAAATTCAAAATTTATCCCGCAACTTAAAAATTCATCAATTCAAAAAATGTTTGTTGAGTCAAAAAATATCCATGAATTCAAAAACTATTCATGCATTTCAATGAATGTTTGTCTAAACAAAACAAATGTTCGTGATTTTTTAAAGATGTCCTAATTTAAAAAAGATGTTTGTTGATTCGAAAAATTGTTCGCCGATTCAGAAGTATTTTATGTCTAGGATTTGATTTGTTTTTGGAAAGCCTTTATATGTCTAGGCATTGGGAGTAGTTCGTGGTCGATGCGATATGTTTTTAAAGATTTAAATATTCCCTTACCACGTCGAATGCATTGTGATCACGTGGACATTGTGTCCATCATCAACGAGAGTGAGAAGAAAGATATGTGGCAACATGGTGAGCCACCGTGTTAAAACAGAGGACATTCATTTGTGTGGATATTGAGTCATACTTATTTGGCTAGCATGTATTTTTTGTGTCTCCCGTTGCAACGCACGGGCATGTTTGCTAGTTCTAACATAATATATAAACGGGCTGCATAGACGCTACATCATTGTTTTACCCAGCCCACCAAATGAACTAAAAAACCAAATGGACTGGCTGACATGTGGGCCAGTAGGTCGAAGCCTAAGCACTTTCGCAAAAAATAAAAATACAAAGGTCGAAACCTAAGCAAGGCGTTGAATTTACATTCAACGGCCAGCATTCTTCTTCAATCTCTCGTCTTCTTCCCCTAGCGCTGCCGGGACCGCCTGCTCCAGCCTCCGGCACCCAGCGGCACTGTTTTGCACGCCTCGCAGCTAAACGCTACCCCACCAACGGCCAGGCCATCCCTTCACTCCTCCGCACCTGCTGTTATTCTCTGCCGAGTGTAGGCCCACCCCGCACCCGAACAAGTCAAGTGTCCCACTCCTCTCTGTCTGTGACTCCATTGCCGCGTCTTCCCCATCTTCGGGGCGTTCCAGTCCGGGGCCTCGCCATCGTCCACCGGCCTTGGTGTGCTCTGCACAGTGTGGTCAACGTGGTCAACAAACGAGAGTCATCGAAAGATGACTTTACATGGAGAGGCTGACAGTGGGGACGCACCACGCCCATGGACGCATGCATGCAACTGCATCCTTTTTACCTTGAAAAATAATGTTTTCCCCCCCTGACAGCTGGGACCCACCAGCTACATGTTCGCATGCAAGGAAGTGCGTCCTTATTACGGGAAAAAAAAATTATTCTTCCCCTTGACAGCTGGGACCCACCAGCTATACTTCGCACGCAAGGAAGTGCGTCCTTATCCTCCTTGACAGCTGGGACCCACCCGGTCGATGCGTACGTAGCGTTGTCTGTGTACATACCGGTCGATCGGTCTGTCTGCCACGATGAACCGTGGCCGAGTAAGGAGCGGTAGCAGTTCAGGCAGTCCAGTCAAAATTGTGTACACGTACGTACATCCAGATGCCAAAAAATACGGCCACGTACGTACATACGGGCGGGGTCTCGAACGCGTACCGCGCATACGTACGACCAGGGCTCGTGTACATGGAGAGGCAACGGACGGCAGCAACGGCGTCCTGTTCATCGAAAGCCAACCGGCTGGGTCGGAATGGAGAAGCTGCGTCGTGTTCATGGGGAGGCAACTGAATGCGTCGTGTTCATCGGGAGGCAACGGAATACGTCGTGTTCATCGGGAGCCAACCGGCTTGGACGGAACAGCCAAAACGAGGTCTGGTGTACCGCAGAACGGAGGAAATGGGCCTTCTGTTCGACCGCGTACGGTCGAAACGGGGTCCTGTTCATCGGGAAGGGTCTGGCGTACCGCAAAACAGAGAAAACGAACTTCTATTCGTGTGCCTACGGTCGAAACGGGGACCTGTTGATCGAGAGGGGTGTGGCGTACCGCAAAACGGAGGAAACGGACTTCTGTTGGAGCGCGTACGGTCGAAACGGGGGTCCTGTTCATCCACCGTCTACTGCCTCGCTCCAGCCTCCACGGGCTACTGTTCATCCACCGTCGACCTCCTCCAGCCTCCACTAGCTACTGTTCATCCACGAGCTACTGTTCATCCAGCCTCCACCGGCTACTGTTCATAGAGCCTCCACGGGGTCCTGTTCATCCACCCCCAACCGGCTGGGGTGCGGCGGCCTCCTCGGGGTCCTGTTCATCCAGCGGCAACGGCCTACTACCACGGGGTCCTGTTCATCCAACCCCCACCGAGAACTGTTCATCGACAGCCAACCAACCGACTCTACTCACCACGTCTCGACTCGTTCTACATACCGCGCGCACGGTAGCAACGGTCACTGTTCATCGAGAGGCAACCCAACACCTGCTGGCTACGTCTCGCACGGGGGCTCGATCGGCTTCAGTAAGCAGCAGCAGTGATCGATCGCTCGGTTCAGTTAGCAGCAGCAGCGAAGGAATCGCTCGGGTTCAGTCAGCAGCGATTGAATCGCCCGGGTTCTGTTAACAGCCAAGGGATCGATCGCTCGGGTTCAGTAACGTGCGATCTCTCGGGTTCAGTTAGCCAACGCCTCACACACACGCGCGTACACGAGAGAAACGCGCAAACCACAGTGCATCGCTCGGCCCCGACCACCCACCGTAACCGGGAACTCCCCGATATTTTCCTCGCCCTCGCTTCTACCATGATTTTTTCCGTCATGTACGGCCCAAAGAATGTCATGCAGCTGCGTCTCCGGCCCGCCCAGGACGAAAAGCCCATTTTCTGTCATGATTTTTTGTCATAGAAGTAGGAGCCCACCACATCTATGATGATACCGGGTTTTGTCACAATTATCGTCATAGAAGTGTCATAAGCATGACGAAATATTTTTCGTTCGGCCCAAAATGTCACGGATGTGTCTTTTTTTTTGTAGTGATGACGAGTTAGAGAGCCTTGTTTTGCAACGGGTCAAGGATCTGGAGGACGGCCACAAGAAAGCCATCGACGCACAGACCCAGCACGCGGTAGCCAAACTCAAGGAAATCTCCGATAACCTTGCCGCAGCCTCCGAAGCCAAAACAGAGGTTGAGTCCCGAATGGGGAAACTGGAAGAAGATCTTGCCGAGAATAGGAAAGAGGTGGAGGCCCTCGGGGAAGAAGCGCGGAAGGCAGCCACCACGCTAGAGGGGCTGCAATCGCAGCATGCATCCAAGGACCAACGCCTGAAAACTGCTTCCGGCACCATTGAGGACTTGAATGTTAAGCTCGCCACCTTGGAAAAGGATCTTGAGCACGCCAAGGACAGAGAGAGTGCCTTGACGGAAGAAGTCAATACTACTGGCACTCTTTGGAAGGACGCATAGCTCAAACTCAAGGATCAGGTCGATCTGTACAACCTCTGGTGGAAGAGCCTGGTGGATATAGCTGAGCGCATCTCCTCTCAGACAGCAAGATGAACATGAAGAGCTGGACCTTCTCCGTCAACGAGCATGAGGCCCCGAGCGTCAAGCTAACACACTTCTTCGGGGGTCTCATTGAAGGATTGAAGACGTACGAAGATGACAGATCAGCTTGCTTCACCAGTGAGTCCCGGAAGTTTGCTCGAGAAGCCATCTTCACTATCCTTGTCAATTATGCACAGCGCCATCCTGACGTCGACCTCCCCGATGTCTTCAAGAGGCTGCCACCCGGGATGGACACCTCTACTACCGCTCAAGTTGTCGGGCCCTTAGCCGACAAAGTTCTTCGAGTGCCTCGGGTCCAAGGAGGCCGCCGGGACTAAATTCTCCTGCTCCGTTTGCTGCAATGCTGTCAGACAAAAAGATATATTTTGGCCTTGTGTTAGGCCTCGCTACTTCCTGGGATGTAATAGCACTCTTAAGTAGTTGTATGAACTAATGCTATCATTTAAGTTTATATCGCCCATCATTCTTGCATGATTATAAATCATGCGCATGCTGGGAGCTGCTGGGGCGGACACTAACTGTGCCGCTGTGGGGGCGGGCCCCTAGCGTTTTGCAAGCATAGGTGCCACCGGCAAGTTTCCCTTCGACGTCCAGGATGCGGCTACCTAGACTGTTGAGCGGACTCGAAACAGACGCAAACCCAAGCGATCATGAAAGAGTCCCTCCGCGTTCCGGATATCTCATGCAAGTGCTAGGGCTCAAACCAAGGGAGTTGCAAGGGATATATAAAAGAGTCTCGAAACCAAAGAAGGTTTCACAACTTATCTTTTCATAATCTTGTAGTTGTTGTTGTTGTCACGGAGGCACGAATCCTTCTCTCCCTTGGGAGTCTCACACATAGAAGGTAGTGCTCAATCCATACGCAACAAGGTTGCAACGCACTGCGACGTGTGGTGAGACTTGCCAGGATCAGATGGAAACATGCCTTGTCGCGATTCCCGTTCGCAACAACGTTGCTCTGTTGGCTGGGGCAGAGACCCGATAGATTTGCCGTAACCCACAGCTCAATTGAACATTCATCGCTGCGGGGAGAACGTTCTCACTGCCGGTCCTGGCTTATCGACAATCGGATTGGCTGCCTCTGCGTCGCTGTCGCCACATCCTATGCTCGAAGGAGACTGCGGTAAGAGCGACAGCAGCACTGCCTACGTTGACCGCGCCGCCCGTGGTGCCTACCCCGTCCACTGTAGCCGCGACGCCCGCGGCGCGTGCATCCATGGATGAAGGGACCGACGAAACGGGGAAGGTGCCGCCGCTCTACCCTTCTTCTTGGGAGCCATGGGCGATGCAGAAAATGATGGAGATCGATGCGCTGGCTAATGCTTCAGGTTCGCACAAGCGACTGCTCCTACCTGGCGCGCCAAAGATGTCGGCGTGGAAGCATGATCACCTATGGGGCAGGGGTGCCCCTTTGTGGTTCGGCAAGGGGACGGTCACATTGCACAAAGAGCAGAAATAGCAGGGGGCACCGCGGTGATGACAACTCTCTTTTACCCAGGTTCGGGCCGCTTTGTAGCGTAAAACCCTACTCCTGCTATGGTGGATTGATCTGGAGGTACACGAAGACACGACGTGCTCCAGCCTGGCAAGAGTGCCTCAGGGGGAGCAGTGTGTGTGTACAAGAGTTGAGGGATCAAGTGTTCAAACCCTTTGCTAGGTTGCCTTGGGCCTCCTTTTATAGGTTAAGGGGTGACCACAGTGGCAAAACAGTCATTTCTGGGTGATTAGATAGCTAACAGTGCTGTCATACCTAACTCTGGTAGTCAGGACAAAGTGCATTAAATGCATTGCTAGGTGTCAAGCTAGTGTTGAAGCCCGGCAAGCCTGCCCCGCCGCTTGTCCGCCTCTTCTTATTAGCGTGACACGTCCTCCGGACGGGTGTCAATAAAGCAAATCTCTTCCTTACCACGCTGCCACGTGCTTGATAGGATCCTCCTGGTTGTTTGATAGCTCGACACCGCACTGATTAATGACTTGGGTGCAATGAGGTGGAGCGGTGGTGTCTTGGTGAAAGCCTGCCGGCAAGGAGCCTGGCGGGTTTTGGTCGTGGTGGCCCCGGAAACCTTGCCGAGGTGAACTGGTCTCGTTCCTCAGGTCGTGCCTCGACTCGGCTAGGCTCTCCTGCCCAGCAAGGGAGGCTTCCCTGAGGTGATCTTCCACTGTTTTGCTTTTCTTGGGTTTTGACATGCTCGACAGGGGCAGCTTGCCCGGGAGGCCTTGCAAGTCTGTGCACCGGTCAGGGGGAAACAAATACCCCTGTTTGTGTACACCGACACCTTGATGACCGAGAACATAGCTTGTTAGTTTTCAAGAAAGTTAATGATTTGTACTTCGTTGTTGTGATGAATTTTACTTGCTCATGAGAAGTTTTATGATAATATATATATTGCTGCTATGATAATGATCATGATGCTACTATGTCTGTATTTTATGTTTATCGACACCTCTCTCTCTAAACATGTGGTCATGATTATCGATATCGGCTTTCGCTTGAGGACAAGCGAGGTCTAAGCTTGGGGGACTTGATACGTCCATTTTGCATCATGATTTCCTACTATTATTTATGATGTTTTCAATCAATATAATACTTTGTGGTGCAATTCTAATGCCTTTTATCTCTTAATTTGGAAGATTTACATGAAGAGGGACATTGCCAGCAGCTAGAATTCTAGACCTGAGAAAGCTATGTCAGTTCTGCACAACTCCAAATGAGCTGAAATTTCATGGAGAATTATTTTTGAATATATAAAAAATATTGGAGAAAATAAATACTAGAGGGGGGCCAGCAGGTGCCCACGAGGCACCAGGGCGCGCCCACCCACCTTGCGCGCGCCCTGTTGGCTCGTGGTGCCCCTGGCCAGCCTTTGTGGCCCATCTTCTTCTATATGAAGCCATTTGCTCTAGAAAAAATAAGGAGAGGACTTTTGGGATGAAGCACCGCCGTCTCGAGGAGGAACCTGGGCATGAGAACTTTTGCTCTCCGGCGGAGCGATTCCGTCGAGGATACTTCCCTCCGGGAGGGGGAAATCGAAGCCATCGACATCACGAACGATCCTCTCATCATGGGAGGACCAATCTTCATCAACATCTTCACCAGCACCATCTCATCTCAAACCCTAGTTCATCTCTTGTATTCAATCTTTGTCTCAAAACCTCACATTGGTACCTGTAGGTTGCTAGTAGTGTTGATTACATCTTGTAGTTGATGCTAGTTGGTTTATTTGATGGAAGATTATATGTTCAAATCCTTGATGACATTCAATACCCCTCTGATCTTGAACATGCATATGATTTGTGAGTAGTTACTTTTGTTCTTGAGGACATGGGAGAAGTCTTGTCATAAGTAATCATGTGAATTTGTTATTTGTTCGATATTTTGATGATACATATGTTGTTGTTTCCCTTAGTGGTGTCGTGTGAACATCGACTACATGACACTTCACCATACTTGGGCCTAAGGGAAGGCATTGTGGAGTAGTAATTAGATGATGGGTTGCTAGAGTGACAGAAGCTTAAACCCTAGTTTATGCGATATTTCGTAAGGGGCTGATTTGGATCCATATGTTTCATGCTATGGTTAGATTTATCTTAATTCTTCTTTCGTAATTGAGGATGCTTGTGAGAGGAGTTAATCATAAGTGGTAGGCATGTTCAAGTAAGAACATCACCCAAGCACCGGTCCACCCACATATCAAATTATCAAAGTAACGAACATGAATCAAACAAACATGATGAAAGTGACTAGATGAAATTCCTGTGTGTCCACAAGAACGATTTGCTTATTATAAGAGACCGTTCTGACCTGTCCTTTGCTATAAAAAGGATTGGGCTACCTTGCTGCACCTTTGTTACCGTTACGACTTATTGCTCGTTATAAATTACCTTGCTATCAAACTATCTGTTACCGATAATTTCAGTTCTTGCAGACAATACCTTGCTGAAAACCACTTGTCATTTCCTTTTGCTCCTCGTTGGGTTCGACACTCTTACTTATCGAAAGGACTAGGCTTGATCTCCTATACTTTTGGGTCATCACTCGTTCATCCTACTTCTTGTCCCATACCAGAGGAGGCTAACACAAAGACATTAAGGTCCTCGTGGTTTGAGGACCGGACGAAGGCATTAAGTTCTATGGACAACCGTGCTCCAAGAGTAATTGTGTTCCCCTCAAGATATCTACACCTGTCACATCGCAGGTCAATCGGTTTGCAGAACCACCTATATACTTCATGTGTGGTCGGGGGAGTTGGATGTCTCCAACTATGCCAATGGATAGGACATCTCCCATCACTAAATTACCGAAGGTAAATAAGCAACACAAAGCAACACACATAATTAGAAAACACATATCAAAATAACCACCTACTAATCGACCAAGCCATAGCCAACAATTACTCAAATAACATCACATATAAGGGGGTTCAAGAGTTGTTACAACCACTGTTCAGGAAATCGGTAACTGGTAGCTGTGCGGGCGACTTGGGAGTAGTGATTAATTAGTGAATCAACCTATTAACAGGATTAATTGGTCAACCATTAATCAGTAGATTAAATAGGAATTGACAACATATATCTAGTTTTTTTATGTATTATACCATACTCTCATGCTCTCAGCTATGTAATATACCAAAATACGCTAATGTTTGGTCAAACCCTAGCTATTGTGGAGCGGGAGGGGGATGGGAGGGGTTACAAGGAAAAAATTTAGGCATTGTTTGCCCACAAGTTAATGGGCCAGCATTGATTAATCGGCATAACAACTGATTAGTCGGTATAACGGGTCAATTAATCGGCGTGACAAGTTAACACGATGAATAGGTGTTATTCGATTCCGTCACCCTACGAGTAGCGATTCACTGGCTCGTTAACAGATTAATTGGACGAATTATTGAACAGTGGTTGATAACTCACAAGTGTAGGGGATCAATTATAGCTTTTTTGATAAATAAGAGTGTCGAACCCAATGAGGAGCTAAAGGTAGAATTTATATTCCCTTCAAGTTCTATCGACCACCAATACAACTCTACGCAAACTTAATGTTTTCTTTACTTAGAAAAAGTATGAAACTATAAGTACTTTGTAGGTCTAATGCTAGAACTACTTTGCAATAATAAAACTAGGAGTACTTATCAAGATAATAAAAGTTAGTTATTTAGTAGAAAGATGTTTCTAACACAAGAGAAGGATTTGTCCCTAGGCAATCGATAACTAGACTGGTAATCATTATTGCAATTTTATATGAGGGGAGGAATGAGATAACATACTTTCCGTACTTGGATCATATGCACTTATGATTGGAACTATAGCATGCATCTGCAACTACTAAAGATCATTAAGGTAAAACCTAACCATAGCATTAAGTAACAAGTCCTCTTTACTCCCATACGCAACAACCCCCTTACTCGGGTATAAGCTTCTGTCACTCTCGCCACCCACTATAAGCGAATTATGAACGTATTGCAACACCCTACAACGGTAATCCCACACACTTGCGCGACACGGAGGGCACCATTGGGCAGCACCAAAATAAAACATACAACTCAAACCAATAACGATCATCAATCAACCCATAGGACAAAACGAATCTACTCAAATATCATAGGATAGCCATACATCATTGGGTAATAACATATAGCGTTGAGCACCATGTTTAAGTAGAGATTACAACAGTGATAAGAGGTGTTACACCGCTGCATAGAGGGGGAGAGAGTTGGTGTTGACGGCGGCAATGTTGTTGGTGTTGATCGCCATCACGATGATTGCCCCGGCGGCGTTCCGGCGCCACTGGGAGAGAGGGGGAGAGAGCCCCCTCCTTATTCTTCTTGCTTGGCCTCCCCCCTAGATGGGAGGAGGTTTTCCCCTCCAGTCCATGGTCTCCATGGCTCTTGGAGGGCAGGAGCCCCTCCGAGATTGGATCACTCTCTCTATTCTCTTATGTTCCGCCTTCCTGTTTTATGGCCAAAAACCGTTTCTTAAATTACCGAAGATCCGTAACTTTGATTGGGCTGAAATTTTGAGGTTTTTTTATTCATAAATTTTATTTCTCTCGGTGAAAGAAGGGCATCAACTGACCTACAAGGTGCCCACAAGCCACTTGGGAACGAGTGCCCCCTGGCACCGTCTTGCGCTGATTCTTCTTCCCAAAAATCACATATAGTCCAAAATAATTCTCCATAAAATTTTACCGCGTTTGGACTTTGTTTGATGTGGATATTCTGCGAAACAAAAAACATGCAACAAATAGGAACTGGCACTAGGCACTGGATCAATATGTTAGTCCCAAAAAATAATATAAAATGTTGCCAAAAGTATATGAAAGTTGTAGAATATTGGCATGGAATAATAAAAAATTATAGATAAGACGAAGACGTATTAGCGTCCCCAAGCTTAATTCATGCTTGTCCTCGAGTAGGTAAATGATAAAAAAGATAATTTTTGATGTGGAATGCTACCTAGCATAATCTTGATCATACGATATAATCATGGCATGAATATTAAGATATGAATGATTCAAGGCAGTAGTCTATAATTTTATATAAAGACATCAATACTCAGACATACCAACAAACAATCACGCCTTTCAGAATAAAAATGCTAAAGAACTCTATCCCTAGCCCGTCATGCTTAATCATTGATCCAGTAATGATGCACACACAACATTAACTATACTTAATTCATAAAAATGACAATAGTGCTCTCCAACCGGTGCTTGAATGAGAAGGTGATGACTCAACAATAAAAGTAAAATAACATAAAGTAAATGGTTAGGCCCTTCTCAGAGGGAAGCATGGATTTGTAGAGGTGCCAGAGCTCGAAGCTTAATCAGAGATGAATATATTTTGAGAGGTATACTTATCCTGTCAACATTACGATCGAGGATTCTCAATATCTTGCATGCTAAACACATTATTGGCGGTTCCCAAGTGGAAAGGTAAAGTTTACTCCCCCACAACCATTCAAACACAAGCCATGGCTAGCCGAATCCTCGGGTTCCCTCCATACAATCATCTTTTCGGAGGAGTTTTTTTCATTATTAATTTTTTTTCATTTTGATTACAGGACCGGGCATCCCAATTACCACCCTCTCTCGTGCAATGACAAGTGAATAAACACCCATCATGAGAATAACCCGCTTAGCATGGAAGATACTGACCATCCCCTGCTGCTCCATGAGTGGTACAGGCACACAAACATATGCTTATTTGAATGATTAGAGGTGGCACATGCAAATTTACTTGGAACGACAGAGTAATACCGCATTTAGGTAGATATGGTGGACTCATCTGGAACAACTTTGTTTTAAGTGTTTGGATGCACTAGCAGCATTCCCGCATAGTACAGGCGAAGGCTAGCAAATAGATTGAGAAGCGACCAACCAAAGAGCGACAACGGTCATAATCATGGATTGTGAATAATTAACACCGCATACTAGCATGAGTAGGATATAACTTCGTCGCATAACTAGAGACCATACGTGCATGCTTCGGGAATCACAAACCTTAACACCAATATTCTTACTAAACCACAATCATTCACTAGTACCCCCACATATCACCATCTTGATATCACAAAACTATTGCAAGGAATAAAACATATCATATTCAATGATCTACAAGTTTTATGTAGGATTTTATGACTAAACATGTGAATGACCAATTCCTGTTGACTCTCTAAATAGATATAAGTGAAGCATGAGAGTTTGATTATTTCTACAAAAGACTTTCCCACACTCTAACAAAAACAAGTGAAGCAAAAGAGCATTCTACAAATAACGGTTTTCTATCCGTGGAGAAACAGGCATCCAAACTTCAAATTATATAAGTGAAGCACATGAAGCATTCTATAAAGCCATACTCCAAAGATATAAGTGAAGTGCAAAGAGCATTCTATAAATCAACCAAGGACTATCTCATACCAGCATGGTGCATTATTAAAAGAAAAATAAAAAGCACACGAAGCTCCAAGAATTTTGGCATATCATGTGAACAAAAAAACCAAAACATACCAATAATCATCAAAGAAAGATGGGATGCCTTCCGGTGCATCCCCAAGCTTAGATTCTTGAGTATCCTTGAATATTTACTTGGGGTGCCTTGGGAATCCCCAACCTTGAACTATTGCCTCTTCTTATTCTCCTCTTATCGATACCTCCTCGATCTTTAAACACTTCATCCACACGAAACTTAACCGAACTTTTTATTAGATGGTTTAGTACATATAACATCAAATCCCATCCTGTCCTGCTGCAACAATATTGTATAATTATAATAAAATATTACCTACTGTATGCTATCAAAATTCTATGGCTCCGAAGTCAACAGGGCTCAACAAGATATCAAACATAAGCAAATAACGAGACTATAACAACAATCTATCAAAATAGGACAGGCTGTAAAGATGCAGATGGTACATATACTTCTGTAACACCAAAAATTCTGAAAAATTAGGAAAATAAACAATTTGCATAGCAGTACTATGTAAACAATTCAGAAACTTTTGATGTTCTAGTAAAAAACGTAAATTCACGCACTATAGCCAAAGTTTCTGTTTTTGCACTACACACACCAAACAAACAATTCAAACATCCCAAAGGTAAATCTTGGCACATTATTTTTATAATACAATGGATTTGTACAAGGGGATAATTATTTTTGTGAGAAACTTCCATGAAAAATTATACATTGTTTCCATGAGCATGAACACACGTGTTCAAGGTCGACCCTGACTTCTCCAATGCATAACCTTCCAATCGCTTCTCTTTTTGAAAAAGTTTTAAGTTCCCCTCTATATTTTTTTGTTTTTAAACTTTTTAAAAGCACACAATAGGATAAAATGACTCTCTAAAACTTCCGGGTTGTCTCCCTGGCAGTGCTTTATTTAAAGCCATTAAGCTAGGCATATAGTGCTCAAGTAATTGATCCACCCAGATCCCAAGGTATATCAAAGCCAATTTTAATTAACAATGATTTGTAATTTAGTAGTGAGTACAAAGTAACATATATCATGTAACAACGAAGTCTAACTCTCTTCCTATGCATTGGCATGTCATAAAAGAACAATTCATGCGCATCAAGTAAAGGCGAGTGCATAGTATAAACAGTTTCTTGCAATTTTATCGTATTGGAAACATAGAGAGGCTGAGGTGTGGTTCCTCTCTCATAATAATTGCAAGTAGGAGCAGCAAGCACATGCATATTATATTCATCCAAATCATCATGTGCAATAGTAAAACGCAACCCATCAATATAATCCTTAATAAGAGCAAACTTCTCTCATATAGTGTAGTTAGGAGAATTCAAAAAGATAATAGAACTATCACGTGTGGGTGCAATAGCAACAATTTCATTCTTAACATAAGGAACTATAGCAAGTTCATCTCTATAAGCATAATTCAAATTGGCATCTTGGCCACAAGCATAACAAGCATCAATTTCAGCAAAAAGGGATATTTCAAATGAATCCAAGGGATCATAGGAATCATCATAGCATTCATCCTTCGGTAAGCACGAAGGGAAATTAAACAATGTATGAGTTGAAGAGTTACTCTCATTAGAAGGTGGGCACGGGTAGCTAATCCGCTCTTCCTCCTTTAGTTCTTCGCTCTCCTCCTCATATTTTTCATCTAATGAGCTCACAGTTTCAGCAATTTCTTCTTCCATAGATTCCTGCAAAATATTAGTCTCTTCTTGGACAGCGGAGGCGTCCTCAATATATTGTTTAACATAAGCATTAGAAGCATAGTTTTCATAGCAATATTTAAGTATGGCAAAATTTTCAGATTTGTAAAGAGTAGCATCATACTTTTCAATCAAAGAAGCAATTTCATAGGCACCCTTAAAAGAAACAAATTCTTCAATTTTTTCAATATCATAGTAATTATAAACACCCTTGGCATAAGAAGATAAGATTCCATTATCCCTTAACTCGCATTGGAAGGAAAGGTGTTTTTTAGGGTTTTCAGACAACAAGTAAAATCATGTATTTCACATAAATTCCAAGCATAGCAATGCAAACTATTAATATGATGCCACCAAAGTTTCCTTTTTTAGATAAGCGGTGTCCCAAAAAATAAGCATGCTCATATAATGATTTTCCCTCAACTAAGCTAGTTGGGTTTTCAGCACGAGCAAAAATGGATCGATGATGATCCAAGTAGAAGGATTCAGCAGTATGATATATTTTGGGTGGTTCTTCAACCATTGGGTTAGCAAGTACAACTAATTTTTTTGGTATTTTATGTTTACTACCCATAACTAAAGATAGAAACCAAGCGCACAAAATAAAAAGTACTTAGTGATAAAGCAAACAAGCACACACGAGAATATTCAATCCACGCTATTACTCCCTGGTAACGGTGCCAGAAAAAGGTCTTGATAACCCACAAGTGTACGGGATCAATTGTAGCTTTTTCAATAAATAAGAGTGTCAAACACAACAAGGAGCTAAAGGTAGAATTTATATTCCCTTCAAGTTCTATCGACCACCGTAATGTTTGCTTTACTTAGAACAAGTATGAAACTAGAAGTACTTTGTAGGTGTAATGCTAGAACTACTTTGTAATAATAAAACAAGGAGTACTTTGCAAGATAATAAAAGTTACTTCCTCTATAAACAAATATAAGAGCGTTTAGATCACTATATTTGTTTACAGAGGGAGTAGTTATTTAGTAGAAAGCTTTTTGTAACACAAGAGAAGGATTTGTTCCTAGGCAATCGATAACTAGACCGGTAATCATTATTGCAATTTTATATGAGGGGAGGCATGAGCTAACATACTTTCTGTACTTGGATCATACGCGCTTATGGTTGGAACTCTAGCAAGCATCCGCAACTACTAAAGATCATTAAGGTAAAATCCAACCATAGAATTAAGAAACAAGTCCTCATTACTCCCATATGAAACAACCCCCTTATTAGGGTATAAGCTTCTGTCACTCTCGCCACCCACTATAAGAGAATTATGAACATATTGCAACACCCTACAGCGGTAATCCCACCTGTTTACGCGACATGGAGGGCACCATAGGACAGCACCAAAATAAAACATACAACTCAAACCAATCACGATCATCAATCAACCCATAGGACAAAACAAATCTACTCAAACATCATAGGATAGCCATACATCATTGGGTAATAACATATAGCATTGAGCACCATGTTTAAGTAGAGATTACAGCAGGGAGAAGAGGTGTTACACCGCTACATAGAGGGGGAGAGGGTTGGTGTTGACAGCAGCGAAGTTGTTGGTGTAGATCGCCGTCACGATGATTGCCCCGACGGCATTTCGACGCCACCGGGAGAGAGGAGGAGAGAGCTCCCTCCTTCTTCTTCTTGCTTGGCCTCCCCCTAGATGGGAGGAGAGTTTCCCCTCTGGTCCATGTTCTCCATGGCTCCTGGAGGGTAGGAGCCCCTCCGAGATTGGATCTCTCTCTGTTCTCTTCTGTTTTGCCTTCCTGTTTTCTCGCTAAAAACCGTTTCTTGAATTCCTGAATACCCGTGACTCCGATTGGGCTGAAATTTTGAGGGGATTTTTATCCATAAATTATCTTTCTTGTGGCGAAAGAAGGGCATCAACCGACCTACGAGGTGCCCACAAGCCACTTGGGCGCGCCCAAGTGGCTTGTGGCCTCCTCGGGCACCGTCTTGCATTGATTCTTCTTCCCAAAAATCACATATATTCCAAAATAATTCGCCGTAAAATTTTATCACGTTTGGACTTCATTTGATATGGATATTCTGCAAAACAAAAAACTTGCAACAAACACGAACTGGCACTGGGCACTGGATCAATATGTTAGTCCCAAAAAATAATATAAAATGTTGCCAAAAGTATATGAAAGTTGTAGAATATTGGCATGAAACAATAAAAAATTATAGATACGACGGAGACGTATCAGTGGTTACAACCCTTCATGGAGACCATGATGGAGGAGGAAGAACGGATGGTGATGGTGGTGATGATGGCGGCGGCGTGGATGATGGTGATGATGATAGCGGCGCGGTGGTGATGGCTCGTGTCCGCATCAGTATTTTCCCCGAAGAGGAAGGGATGATGCAGCACAGCTACGGTAGGTATTTCCCTCAGTGATGAGACCAAGGTTATCGATCCAGTAGGAGAACCACATAACACTATGTAAACGGTACCTGCACACAAAGAACAAATACTTGCAACCCGACGCGTAAGAGGGGTTGTCAATCCCTCCCGGGTAAAAGATAGATAAATTTGTAGTAGATTGGATAAATAGAACTCGCGGAAATGCGAAAAAATAAAAAAAATTGCAGCAAGGTATTTTTGGGTTTTTGAAATAATAGATCTGAAAATAAAAGAGGCAAATAATATATCGGAAAGCAAATATGATAAAGAATATACCAGGGGCCGTAGATTTCAATAGTGGCTTCTCTCGAGAAAAATAGCATACGACGGGTAAACAAATTACTGTTGGGCAATTGATAGAACTTCAAATAATTATGCGATATCCAGGCAATGATCATTATATAGGCATCACGTCCAGGATTAGTAGACCGACTCCTGCCTGCATCTACTACTATTACTCCACACATCGACCGCTATCCAGCATGCATCTAGTGTATTAAGTTCATGGAGAAACGGAATAATGCAATAAGAACGATGACATGATGTAGACAAGATCTATTCAGGTAGGAATAGACCCCATCTTGTTATCCTTAATAGCAACGATACATACATGTCATGTCCCCTTCTGTCACTGGGATTGAGCACCGTAAGATCGAACCCATCACAAAGAACCTCTTCCCATGGCAAGAAAAATCGATCTAGTCGGCCTAACTAAACCAAAGATTTGAAGAAAAAAATACGAGGCTATAAGTAATCATGCATATAAGAGATCAAAACTCAAATAACTTTCATGGATAAAATAGATCTGATCATAAACTCAAAGTTCATCGGATCCCAACAAACACACCGCAAAAAGAGTTACATCAAATAGATCTCCAAGAGACCATTATATTGAGAATCAAAAGAGAGAGATAGGAAGCCATATAGCTACTAACTACGGACCCGTAGGTCTACAATGAACTACTCACGCATCATCGAAGAGGCACCAATGAGGATGATGAACCCCTCCGTGATGGTGTCTAGATTGGATCTGAGGTTTTTGGAACTTGCGGCGGCTGTTATTGTGTTTTGTCGAATCCCCTAGGGTTTTTGGATTTTCGGGGTATTTATAGAGCAAAGAGGCGGTGCGGGAGGCCACCGAGGTGGGCACAACCCCCCAGGGCGTGCCTGGGCCCCCAAGCACGCCCAGGTGGGTTGTGCCCCCCTCGGGGCACCCCTCTGGTACTTCTTCGGCCCAAGTTGTTCCTTCTGGTCTAAAAAAAATCTTCAAAAAGTTTCGCTGCGTTTGGACTCCGTTTGGTATTGATTTTTTGTGAAGTAAAAAACAAGCAAAAAACAGCAACTGGCACTGGGCACTATGCCAATAGGTTAGTCCCAAAAAATGATATAAAGTTGCTATAAAATGATTGTAAAACATGCAAGAATGATAATATAACAGCATGGAACAAGCAAAAATTATAGATACGTTGGAGACGTATCAGCATCCCCAAGCTTAGTTCCTACTCGTCCTCGAGTAGGTAAATGATAAAAATAGAATTTTTGATGTGGAATGCTGCCTAACATGTTCATCACATATTCTTTTCTTTTGTTGCATGGCCATTTGGACTTTTATATGATTCAAAGCAATAGTCTAGTTTTGACATGAAGATTTCAATACTCAAGCATATCAACAAGCAACCATGTCTTTCAAAATATCAACACTAAAGCAAGTTATCCCTAGCCCATTATGCTCAATCATTGATCCATTCATGAAACACACTCGCATATTAGCTACACCCAATGCTCAAGTACGATCATAGTGCCCCTTAGTTGGTGCTTTATAAGAGAAGATGGAGACTCAAATAAAAATAAAAATTGCATAAAGTAAATAGAAAGGCCCTTCGCAGAGGGAAGTAGGGATTTGTAGAGGTGCCAGAGCTCAAAGCGAAAAAAATAGAGATAAAACATTTTGGGTGGCATGCTTTTCCTGTCAACGAAAACGATCGAGTAGTTGCCAATACTTTCCATGCTAGATATATCATAGGCGGTTTCCAAACAGAAAATAAAGTTTATTCCTTTTTCCACCATACTTTCACATTCCACGGCTAGCCGTATCCACGGGTGCCGTCCATACCAACACTTTCCAAGGAATTTATTATTTGACAACATAAAGTAAATTCATTTTTCATTTCGAGACTGGGCATCCCTAATGCCTTTGCCGTACTCTCGTGCAATGACAAGTGAATAAACACTCATCTTGAGAATAACACATCTAGAATGGAAAAATATCAGCCACCCCCTACCGTTTCATGAGTGGTACGAGCACACAAAAAGAAAATATATTTTGAAAATTAGAGATGGCACATACAAATTTGCTTAGAACGGCACAGAAATACTGCATATAGGTAGGTATAGTGGACTCATATGGCAAAACTGGGTTTAAGAATTTTGGATGCACAAGTAGTATTCCTACTTAGTACAAGTGAAGGCTAGCAAAAAGATTGAGAAGAATCCAACCAAGAAATGAAAAATATCATAAACGAGCATTAAGCATAACTAACACTCAATAATGCACCACAAGTAGGATATAATTTCATTGCATAACTATTGACTTGCGTGCTTGCATAGGGAATCACAAATCTTAACACCAATATTCTTACTAAAGCATAATTACTCACCAACATGACTCACATATTATATCATCATATCGCAAAACTATTACAAAGAATCAAGTTTATTTTGTCCAATGATCTTCATGAAAGTTTTTATTATATCCCTCTTGAATATCTATAACTTTGGGACTAATTTCATATGTTGCTTTTGATAGCTCAAACAAATCTAAGTGAAGAACCTGAGCATAAAATTTTCTTCTCTCAAAATAATATAAGTGAAGCATGAGAGAATTTCTTCAAAATTACTAACTCTCAAATAAATCTAAGTGAAGCATGAGAGCATTTCTTCAAAAATATTAAAGCACACCGTGCTCAAAAAGATATAAGTGAAGCACTAGAGCAATTCCATAGCTCAAAAAATTTAAGTGAAGCACATAGAGCAATTCTAATAAATCATAGCATAATTTTGGCTCTCTCAAATAGGTGTGTTCAACAAGGATAGATGACACAAACTAAAAAGCAATACAAGCAAAGACTCATATAACACAAGACGCTCCCAGCCAAACTCATGATATGTGACGAATTAAAATATAGCTCCAAGTAAAATACTGATGGTCGTTAGAAGAAAGAGGGGATACCACTCGGGGGCATCCCCAAGCTTAGTTGCTTGTTTCTCTTTGGATAATAGCTTGGGGTGCCATGGGGCATCCTCAAGCTTAGGCTCTTCTTACTCCTTATTCCTTCATCCATCGTAATCTCACCCAAAACTTGAAAACCTCAATCACACAAAACTCAACAAAACCTTCGTGAGATCCGTTAGTATAAGAAAACCAATCTTTACTTTAAGTACTGCAGAAAACCCATTGAAATTTTGTTATTACATTATATCTACTGTATTCTAACTTTACCATGGCTTATACCCCCGATACAAACGATAGATTCATCAAAATAAGCACACAATGCAAAGAAAACAGAATCTGTCAAAACCAGAACAGTCTGTAAAGACTAGAATTTTACTCATACTTTTCTAACTCCAAAAATTCTGAAAAATTAGGAAAGAGGAGGAAATTTATATATCAATGTTGTGTAAAAAGTTCCGAATTTTTCGTTCGTTCTGTGAATCTATACAATTACTTTACTGGACGCAAAAGTTTCTGTTTTTCAACTAGATCGAATCAACTATCACCAAAGCTATCCCAAAGGCTTTACTTGGCACAAACACTAACTAAAACATAAAAAACACAATCATAACAGAGGCATAATTGTGCAAACACTAAAGAACAGAAATAAAAAGGCAAAAATAAATTTTATTCATTGGGTTGCCTCCCAACAAGCGCTATCGTTTTACGCCCCTAGCTAAGCATAAATCATAGATTTAAGTTTTGTCATCTTTCTTCTTATTTTCCGTAGATGTGTTTTTATCAGGAGGTTTTGCAAAAATGACTTGAAACACATTAGAGAGCATCATGTACTATGTGAAAAACACATTTAAGTCTAGCATACTTCCTATGCATAGGAATTTTATAAGCAAACAGATTATCAAGACAAGAAACATCTAGCATATGCAAGCAAGAAGAAAGAAACAATAACAATCTCAACATAATGAGAGGTAAATTAGTAACATGAAAATTTCTACAACCATATTTTCCTCTCTCATAATAATTATATGTGGGATCATGATCAAATTCTAAAATATATCTATCATATAAAATATTCTCTACATGATCCACATGCATGCAAAGTTGACACTCTTCCAAAATAGTGGGATCATCAAATAAAGTCATGACCTCTCCAAGCCCACTTTAATAAAAAATTTCATAAGATTGATCATTATCCAAAGTAGTGGGATTATTATTACCTAGAGTTGTCACTCTTCCAAACCCACTTTCAATATTATCGCAAACATATTCATCATGAGGCTTAAATAAATTTTCAAGATTACAAGAAGAATCACCCCAATCATGATCAGTGCAATAAGTAGTGGACATATCAAAATTAGCATCCCCAAGCTTGGGGTTTTGTATATTATTAGCACAATTGACATTAATAGAATTTATAGTAAAATCATTGCAATCATGCTTTTCATTCAAGGAGCTATCATGAATCACTTCATAAATTCCTTCATCACAATTTTCAGATTCACGAATCTCAAGCAAAACTTCATAAAGATAATCTAGTGCACTCAACTCACTAGCAATTGGTTCATCATGATTGGACCTTTTAAAAAGATTAGCAAGTGGATGGGGATCCATATCAATAGATTTTTAGCAAGTGAAGATGCAAGCATATAGAAGGCACATGGCAACACAAGCAAACAAAAGATCAAACAAGAAAAGGGCAAACGAAAAGAAGGCGAATAAAAAGGCAAATATTTTTGTGAAGTGGGGGAGATGAAAATGAGAGGCAAATGGCAAATAATGTAAATTGCAAGGAGATGAGATTTGTGATTAGGAACCTGATAGATGTTGATGATGTCTCCCCGACAACGGCGCCAGAAATCCTTTCTTGATGGCTCATGTCCGCGTCAGTATTTTCCCCAAAGAGGAAGGGATGATGCAGCACAACTACGGTAGGTATTTCCCTCAGTGATGAGACCAGGGTTATCGAACCGGTAGGAGAACCACGCAACACTATGTAAATGGTACCTGCACACAAAGAGCAAATACTTGCAACCCGACGCGTAAGAGGGGTTGTCAATCCCTCCCGGGTAAAAGATAGATAAATTTGTAGTAGATTGGATAAATAGATCTCGCGGAAACGCGAAATAAAATAAATAACAAAAAATTGCAGCAAGGTATTTTTGGGTTTTTGAAATAATAAATCTGAAAATAAAAGAGGCAAATAATAGATCGGAAAGCAAATATGATAAAGAATAGACCCGAGGGCCGTAGATTTCACTAGTGGCTTCTCTCGAGAAAAATAGCATACGGCGGATAAACAAATTACTGTTGGGCAATTGATAGAACTTCAAATAATTATGCGATATCCAGGCAATGATCATTATATAGGCATCACGTCCAGGATTAGTAGACCGACTCCTGCCTGCATTTACTACTATTACTCCACACATCAAGCGCTATCCAGCATGCATCTAGTGTATTAAGTTCATGGAGAAATGGAATAATGCAATAAGAACGATGACATGATGTAGACAAGATCTATTCAGGTAGGAATAGACCCCATCTTGTTATCCTTAATAGCAATGATACATACATGTCATGTCCCCTTCTGTCACTGGGATTGAGCACCGTAAGATCGAACCCATCACAAAGCACCTCTTCCCATGGCAAGAAAAATCGATCTAGTCGGCCTAACTAAACCAAAGATTTGAAGAAAAAATACGAGGCTATAAGTAATCATGCATATAAGAGATCAAAACTCAAATAACTTTCATGGATAAAATAGATCAGATCATAAACTCAAAGTTCATCGGATCCCAACAAACACACCGCAAAAAGAGTTACATCAAATAGATCTCCAAGAGACCATTGTATTGAGAATCAAAAGAGAGAGAGAGAGGAAGCCATCTAGCTACTAACTACGGACCCGTAGGTCTACAATGAACTACTCACGCATCATCGGAGAGGCACCAATAAGGATGATGAACCCCTCCGTGATGGTGTCTAGATTGGATCTAAGGTTTCTAGAACTTGCGGCGGTTGGAGTTGTGTTTCGTCGACTCCCCTAGGGTTTTTGGATTTTCGGGGTATTTATAGAGCAAAGAAGCGGTGCGGAAGGCCATCGAGGTGGGCACAACCCACCTGGGCGCGCCTGGCCCCCCAGGCGCGCCCAGGTGGGTTGTGCCCCCCCTCGGGGCACCCCTCTCATACTTCTTCGGCCCAAGTTGTTCCTTCTGGTCCAAAAAAAATCTCCAAAAAGTTTTGCTGCATTTGGACTCCGTTTGGTATTGATTTTCTGCGAAGTAAAAAACAAGCAAAAAATAGCAACTAGCACTGGGCACTATGTCAATAGGTCAGTCCCAAAAAATGATATAAAGTTGCTATAAAATGATTTTAAAACATACAAGAATGATAATATAACAGCATGGAACAAGCAAAAATTATAGATACGTTGGAGACGTATCAGGCAGCGGCGGCCCATGGCCCCGCCCTGCTGGCAGTGGCTCCCTTCCGGTCTCCCTCTTGGTTGTGCCCTTGGTGTTCTTTATGTGGCGGCGGCTGGATGTGGAGATGAAGCTTGATACAGATGAGAATGAAGCTTATGAATGGTGAATGGTGGTGGCTATGGTTGGAGGTGTTTATATAAGAGCTCTCCCATAGCCTCCTCCCTTGATGTAGCATCACCCCTTGGATCCAAGGGCTCTAGATGAGCCCAATCCTCTCCCAAATCAACCCTTGAAGGCCAAGGAAGTCGTGGGAACAAATGTGGACAAAATCCACGAAGAATCTCGTCTGAAAGGGCAACATTCGGAGCTATCTGCATGTCAAACGACCGCCGAAACGACCGTGTGTGGTCGTTCAAAAGGTCGTCTTTTGGTCTATCCTCTTCCGGTAAAATGGTGGCCATCTCTTCATACGAACTCAGAATTTGACGTTCTTGGGCTCGTTGGATTCGTATGAACGATGCCGATAAATTTATGGTTTTAGATCTTGATTTGGAGCATTTTGGTAAATGGCTTTTTCCACGTTCGAAATGGCTAAGTCTGGGTCCTGTGTGTTTCTCTAAAATAGAAAAAACTAAAAACTCCAAAAATATTCAGTGTGTTTCTCTGAAATTCTTTTCTTTTTATTGAGTCATACCAAGGAGAAGACCATGATGAAAATGTTGAGTGGCTCTCATATGCATTGCTATTGATCTAACAAAGAGCCTATATTACCTTGTCTTCTCCTTTTGAATAAAATGTTTGCATACTCCAGCTTAGTCCACGGCACTCTTGCACTATTATTCTTTTCATATCATTCAGTCGTGCAAGTGAAAGGCAAGAATGACGATATTTGATGAACTAGTTGTGGCAGAAAGAAACGGGTATGAACTCAACTTGTTCTGTTTTTGTAAATATGTTTAACCTGGTATCCATGATTCAGCATATTATGATCAAATATGTTTGCAATGACAATTAGAGATTATAGTTTCTCATGCCATGCTTAAGTAGCTAGGAGTGGATAATGATTTATCTTGGATGTCAACATGCATTAAAATGATTGTGATGTAGTATGATGATATGGTATCCTCCTCTGAATGTTTCAAGTGGCTTGACTTGGCACATGTTCATGCATGTAGTTGAATCAAAACCAACATAGCCTCTACGATATTTATGTTCATGGTGTCCATATCCTACTCATGCTAATATTCAATGTTAATTTGCATAATGCATGTTCATGACCGTTTTCGCTCTCTAGCTGGCCGCTTCTCAACCTATTTGCTAGCCTTTGCCTGTACTAAGCGGGAATACTACTTGTGCATTAAAATCCTAAAAACCAAGTATTCCAGATGAGTCCACCATATCTACCTATATGTAGTATTACCCTGCCGTTCCAAGTAAATTTGTATGTGCCACCTCTAAAAAATTTTCAAATGAACTTCTATTTTGTGTGCCTAGATCGCTTATGGAGCGACAGGGGGCAGTCAGTATCTTCCATGCTAAGTGGTTTATTCTCATGATGAGTGTTTATTCACTCGTCCTTGCATGAGAGGGGCGGTAATAGGGATTCCCAGTCCCAAATTCAAAAATTGCAAATAATTAAACAAAACTCCCCCAGGACTGATGTTGGTATGGATGGTACCCGTGGATTCGGCTAGCCATGGAGTGTATTTGTTGGTCGAGGGGGAGTAAACCTTTACTTTTATCGCTTGGGAACCGCGACTAATGTGTTTAGCATGGAAGATATTGATAACTCTTGGTCGTAACGTTGACAGGAAGGGTGTACCTCCCAAAATTACATTTATCTCTGTTTTTAAAACTTTGAGCTCTGGCACCGCTGCAAATCCCTGCTTCCCTCTGTGAAGGGACTATCTATTTAATTTTATGTTGAGTCATCACTTTCTCAAACAAGCGCCAGATCTGAGAGCACTATTGTCATCCTCATGAATTGTGTATAGTTAATGTTGGATGCATCATGACTGGATCTTTTCTACCATGAATTACAATGTTTAGTCGCTGCTTGAACTTTGGAGGTGCTCTGCATTTATGTTTTGCGGTCTCATAAAGGGCTAGCGAGATACCATTATTGTCATATTATATCATGATTGTTTTGACAAAGTGTTGGCATTTGAGATACTTATTATTGCTCCTGAGTTGCTTATGCCATTGATATGAGTTAATATAATTTTTAAGAGTTATTGCTGATATGGTTAGTCATGATCTTTGCTGAAAACCTGGGTGCTACTTAAGCTTATTTATGTAAATAACAACAAAAGAGTTCGTAAAAGTTTTTCTTTTTCACTTTCAGTTTGTCAACTGAATTGCTTGAGGACAAGCAAATGTTAAACTTACTGGAGTTGATACGTCTCCAACGTATCTACTTTTCCTAATGCTTTTGCTCTTGTTTTGGACTCTAATTTGCATGATTTGAATGAAACTGACCCGGACTAACGCTGTTTTCAGCAGAACTACCATGGTGTTTTTTTTGTGTGCAGAAATAAAAGTTCTCGGAATGGAACGAAACTTTTTGGAGAATTATTTTATAATAAAAGAAAAATACTGGAGCCAAGAACCACCAGAGGGGGGGCCCTGGCTGGGCACAAGACACCAGGGAGCGCCCTCCCTCTGGCGCGCCCTGGTGGGTTGTCCCCACCTCGTGGCCCCGTAAACCCTAATTCTGACGCTATAAAATCCTATTTTGGAGAAAAAATCAAGGAGAAAGTTTCATCGCGTTTCACGATACGGAGCCGCCGCCACCTCTTGTTCTTCATCGGGAGGCCAGATCTGGAGCCCGTTCGGGGCTTCGGAGAGGAGAATCTTCAGTCTTCGTCATCACCAACCCTCCTTCATTGCCAATTCCATGATGCTCCCCACCGGGAGTGAGTAATTCCTTCGTAGGCTCACTGGTCGGTGAGGAGTTGGATGAGATTTATCATGTAATCAAGTTAGTTTTGTTAGGGCTCGATCCCTAGTATCCATTATGTTCTGAGATTGATGTTGTTATGACTTTGCCATGCTTAATGCTTGTCACTAGGGCTCGAGTGCCATCATTTTAGATCTGAACCGTTTATGTTTTCACCATTATAACTATGTTCTAGATCCGATCTTGCAAGTCATATTCACCTATTATGTGTTATGATCCGTAAACCCCAATGTGACAGTAATTGGGATACTAGCTTTCCAGTGATGACCGTAGTTTGAGGAGTTCATGTATTCACTATGTGTTAATGCTTTGTTCCGGTTCTCTATTAAAAGGAGGCCTTAATATCGCTTAGTTTCCTTATGGAACCCGCTGCCACGGGAGGGTAGGACAAAAGATCTCATGCAAGTTCTTTCCATAAGCACGTATGACTATTTATGGAATACATGCCTACATTATATTTATGAACTGGAGCTAGTTTTGTATCGCCCTAGGTTATGACTGTTATATGATGAATATCATCCAACGAATTCACTGATCCAATGCCCACGAATTTTCTACATATTGTTCTTGCTAAGTTACTACTGCTATTGCTACTATTACACTTGCTACAAAATCATTGCTATCACTGTTATTGTTACTGCTACTATTATCACTGCTATCAAAACTATCATATTACTGTGCTACTGATCACTTTGATGCAGGTATTTAATCTGACGGTGTGGTTGAATTGACAACTCAACTGCTAATACTTACAAATATTCTTTGGCGCCCCTTGTGTCGAATCTATAAATTTGGGTTGAATACTCTACCCTCGAAAACTGTTGCGATCCCCTATACTTGTGGGTTATTAGTAACGGCGCCAGAAATTGGCAAGTTGACGGGAAAATATTTGTGATAGATTGGATAAATAGCTCTCGATAAAACGCAAAATAAAATAAGTAATAAAAAAGTGCAGCAAGGTATTTTTGGGTTTTTGGAATAATAGATCTGAAAATAAAAGCAAATAAAAATAGATCTCAAAGCAAATATGATAAAGAATAGACCCAGGGGCCGTAGATTTCACTAGTGGCTTCTCTCGAGAAAATAGCACACGGTGGGTAAACAAATTACTGTTGGGCAACTAATAGAAGATCGAATAATTATGACGATATCCAAGGCAATGATCATTATATAGGCATCACGTCCAAGATTAGTTGACCGACTTCTGCCTACATCTACTGCTATTACTCCACACATCGACCGCTATCCAGCATGCATGGAGAAACGGAGTAATGCAATAAGAACAATGACATGATGTAGATGAGATCTATTCATGTAGGAATAGCCCCCATCTTGTTATCCTTAATAGCCACAATACATGCGTGTCTTGCTGCCCCTTCTGTTACTGGGAAAGAACACTACAAGATTGAACCCATCACAAAGCACCTCTTCCCATGGCAAGAAAAATCGATCTGGTTGGCCTAACTAAACCAAAGATTTGAAGAAGAAATACGAGGCTATAAATAATCATGCATATAAGAGATCAAAAGAAGACTCAAATAATATTCATGGATATAGATCTGATCATAAACTCAAACTTCATCGGATCTCAACAAACACACCGCAAAAAAGAGTTACATCAAATAGATCTCCACGAGACCATTGTATTGAGAATCAAAAGAGAGAGAGAGGAAGCCATCTAGCTACCGCCTACGGACCCTTAGGTCTATGGTGGACTACTCACGCATCATCGGAGAGGCACCAATGAGGATGATGAACCCCTCCGTGATGGTGTCTAGATTGGATCTCGTGGTTCTGGAACTTGCGGCGGCTGGAATTGTGTTTCGTCGACTCCCCTAGGGTTTCTGGAATATTTGGGAATTTATAGGGCGAAGAGGCGGTGCGGGAGGTCTCCGTGGAGGGCACAACCCCCTAGGCGCGTCTGGGCTCCTGGGCGCGCCCTGGTGGGTTGTGCCCACCACGGGCCTCTCCTCTGGTACTTTCTTGGCCCACCGGGTGTCTTCTGGTCTAGAAAAAATCTCCAAAAAGTTTTGTTGCATTTGGACTCCGTTTGGTACTGATATTCTGCGAAGTAAAAAACAAGCAAAAAAATAGCAACTTGCATTGGGCACTATGTCAATAGGTTAGTCCCAAAAAATGATATAAAGTTGCTATAAAATGATTGTAAAACATCCAAGAATGATAATATAACAACATGGAACAAGCAAAAATTATAGATACGTTGGAGACGTATCACCTCCCCAAGCTTAAGTTCAAGCAATGGTTAGACACTTTTACCGTTGAGGTTCAAATAACCTCTCCTTTAATGGACATGGACCTTACTTCTACGATCTCCTTGTTGTGGTCCGGTGGCTGCCCTCCAATAGAACCTACTGAAAAACAAACTAAACAAGAAAACAAAGTATTTTTTTGCTTTTGAAGTTTTTCATTTTTTCGTAGCACAAGGGATTAGCAACACAAGTGATAAAAAACATTTGCCTCATAAAGATCGGTTTATCTACCTAAGCACCACACCCAAGTTGATAGACTAAGTCTAGGAGCCAACTGTGCTCCTAGATTATAAGTGAAGCATGTGAGAGACAAAATATGAAAACTAGTGTGCTGCACCTAAGTGCCTAATTAAAAAGAGGGTTCTCACTTAAGGTAAGAAACTTACAACTAAACAACTTTTATTTGGGGCTTCAAATTGGAAAACATTACCGGGTACTCGAAGTTCAAGCTTATCGAATCGTAGCAACCAAGTGGCTTGTGTGGATCTTCATACGGTTGGCACCATACCGTACACATCACCACATAAGGTTCAAGTCCCTGCGAAAATAACACAAAATAAAAGCATCGATTCGGTATACGAACGGAGTTCGTATACCCAACCAAAAAAGAAAAGAAAAGAAAACATAGGTTGGAAAAGATGTATTGGTCAAGGAGCTTGCAAGGTAATTAAATGAAATTAGAAAGCAAATAATCGGTTTAGAAGATACCCCATCGACCTCAGACATCGAAAATAAATAAATGGGGGTATATTGCCCTTATACGGGCGCACGTACGACCAGGTGCGGTAGTTCGGTACGCTGTCTTTTGCTCTGGAAGTCCTTGCCCATTGTCACCCTCTCATACGGGCGTGCATACGAGGGTAACCGCTCATGCGAAACTCCGTCTTTTGCTTTGTAGGATTGCTCTTCGTGGCCACCAAGTCATACGACCACGCATACGAGCGCGAGCACTCGTATGGTAGGCCGTCTTTCGTTCTGGTCTTTTTCTGCTCGCGGCCACGAGCTGATACGGGCGATAATACGACCAGAAGCAGTCGTATGGTACGCCATCTTTTCCCTTGGAGCTGCAAAACTTCGGGAAATTTTTCTGCTTCCTCCTCACATTAGTCACATAGCATTTTGCATCAAAAATAAGAGGAGGTGTGTAGCAAACTATTAGGCTACCGATATGCTAAATTTTGACCGACAAAAATCATTCCAAGATAAATTCTGATAGTAACTATGCAAAACAAAATAAAAGGGCCAACGCAAACATGAATGCAACTATACTCAAAGACACAAATCTAAGGAAGACACCTACTTACTTCCGGGTTGCCTCCCAAGCAACGCTTTCTTTATAGCCATGTAGCTGGGCTTCGGTGCTCCATTCGGTCATCCACCAGGATCCCAATGGATATCAACCCCGAGTTGGATGCCTACCTTCGACCGGGGTTTGGAGCTCCTCATAGCAGAGCTTGGTCGGAGGCGCACTCGCTTATGGTGCATCGACAACATATAAGTAAATTCATACTCGCTCTTTGGTGAGTACCATCGCACCGAGCTTATTGACCATGTCTCCTCATTTTTCTGCAATAAGAGGGTTAGAGAGATATATAAATTTAAATTCTTACCATGGCTATCATTGTGGGTGAACACTTCACGATTTTCTGTTGAAGCCAGTGATTCATCCTTTGAAGATTGCAACTCTAGCTCATCATTATGAATGAGTTTAGCAAATTCATTAAGACAATCGAAGTCCTCTCGAGACTTTTCATCGAGGATTTGGGCATCATATGAGTCATCACTAGAGATGGCATTGGTAGGGAGCGCATCCTCTTCTTCATTTTCCTGCAAGTCATTCAAAAGATTCTTTTCCTCCCAAGCGGTAGCTACTCGCTCCGGCATGTTAATCACTAAAGCATTATTGCAGAAATTATCAATGCAAAAGAGACTAATAGGATGCAATTGTACATAAGCGCTATGAAGCACAATGCAATCAACCCCTGGCCCTCCTATTCATTGTGAAACATCATGGGCACCCATATAGAGTACAACTTGTATGACCTTCATACTACCATTGCATTTATCTTCACTATTATAAGTTGCTAGCACTGGATCATAATTGTACTTACGTTGATAAGTGAAATGCCCTTCGGTTCCACAATCTTTACAAGTGATTGAATATTCTTCGTATATTAATGATGACCACTTGTCCAATTTTTGGAGCCATTCTTTTATGTTCTCGTCATCAATAGTGAATGGTGGGTTTATGTCTCTCTTGTGCTCCATGACAGTTTTCATCTATCCATTAAGAGAAATCTAGGAAGACATGATTAGTAGATTTTTACAACAAACAAAAGTTAACTAAATGTGAACGAGAAAGTAATATACAAGAGCTATGCTCCCCGGCAACGGGCGCCAGAAAAAGCTTTATGTCCTACATGTGCACAGGGCTATGTAGCAATTTTGTGATAAGTAAGGTTTGTCGATCCCACAGGGAGCGAATAGGTTGGTACCACAATCCCCACAGCTGTGTTGTCACTAACACAACCACGCTCACACCCAAACCGGAGTTTGTAAATACCTCACTTAAGTAAGTTGCAAAGGAAAGGTAAAAACAAAGAATTAAATTGAACTATAGAGAACGGGAAATAAATACTAAACTAAGCAGAGGAAATAAACTAAGAGAAGTATGTGATGTTTTAGATGAGCTTGCTGGCATCTAGGTATGGTCTCGTTTGGTACCGGCGTGAAATTGAGTTAGGGTTTCACAACTATGTCATGTTGTGACTAAGTCAGTACCTACATCATAGGATACGGTGGTCTACTTCTGGTGGGCGGTCCCTCACATAACATTATCTCTCAAGATGCGTTGTATTGAGATAACTCATTCATCCTACTTCGTGTCCCATAGCAGAGGCGGCTAACACAAATACATTTGGTCCTCATGGTTTAAGGACCAGAGGAAGGCATTAATTTTTATGCACAACCATGCTCCTAGAGTAATTGTGTTCCCCTTAAGATATCTGCACCTCCCACATCACAAGTCAATCTGTTTGCACAACCATCTACATAGTTCATGTGTAGCCTGGGGATTTGGATGTCTCCAACTATGCCAATGGATAGGACATCTCCCATCACTAAATTACCAAAGGTAAATAAGCAACACAAAGTAACACGCATAATTAGAAAACACATATCAAATAACCACCTACTAACCGACCGACCCATAGCCAACAATTACTCAAATAATAACACATATAAGGGGATTCAAGAGTTGTTACAACCCATGATGGAGACCGTGATGGAGGAGAAAGAAGGGATGGTGATGGTGGTGATGATGGTGGCGCGTGGACGATGGTAGTCATGACGGCGGCTCATGGCCGCGCCCCATCGGTGGCGGCTCCCTTTTGGTCTCCCTCTTGGTTATCACCTTGGTGTTCTTGATGTGGCGGCGACTGGAAGTGGAGATGAAGCTTGATGAAGATGAGAATGATGACGACGAATCATGAATAGCGGTGGCTAGGGTTGGAGGTGTTTATATAAGAGCTCTCCAATAGCCTCCTCCCTTGATGTAGCATCTCCCCTTTGATCCAAGGGCTCTAGATGAGCACAATCCTCTCCCAAATCACCCCTTGAAGGACAAGGAAGTTATGGGATCAAATGAGGATGAAATCCATGAAGAATCCCGTCTGCAAGGGCAACTTTCGGAGCTGTGTGCATGTCAAACGACCGCCGAAACAACCACGCGCGGTCGTTCGAAAGGCCGTCTTTTGGTCTGTCCTCTTCCGTTAAAACGGTTGCCATTTCTTCATACGAAGTCAGAATTTGATGTTCATGGGCTCGTTAGATTCGTATGATCTTGATTTGGAGCATTTTGGAAAATGGCTTTTTCAACGTTCGAAATGGCTAAGTCTGGGTCCTGTGTGTCCACCGTTTGAACTCCTTCCATCGTGCTAAGTGCTTGGGAATTCTGCATTACCTACAAGACGCACAAAGACAAAGAAAACTAATAAAAACCAACTAAGAATAAAGATTATACAATGCTCACGGTGAAAGGACAAAAACTAGAAGTCATGCATATGGACATATAATTGGCTCAGTGGAGCAAAATATGACTTGATATAAAAAGATAATGTGCAACAAATGAGCTCTAAAGATGTGTAAAATATGGAGCCATCAATATCAAATTCTTCCTTGATGCTGGCTCTGATCATGAAGGCATCGGACGGCCATTCACAGGCCTTCATGACGGCATCTTGAGGTGGGTCGAGATCCGGTTCGCATATTGCAGGCTTAGGGGAGCTATTGCTCAAAGAATAACCGTAGAGTAACTTCCTAAACACTTTCATTTCTCTAAAAAAATTCTGAAATTTTTAGTCATCCAAATAAAAGTGAACAAAACTTAACAAAATTGATAGCAACTACTCCCACAACTGTCTAGAGGCCATATCAAGCATTCAAACAACTTAGAACCATACAAATTCAACATGCAAGATCATATACATGGTCACCAACAGTAGCAAAATGTGCAAAACATAATCCACTAGAACAAAAACTAATTGGACCATTGGAGGAGTCACATACCAAGGAGCGATTCCTCTGAAGAGTTTCAGAAATTGAGCTCCGAGCCAGGAGATTGAAAATTGCACGAAAATGAGCAAGAACACGGGATGGAGAGCAAGGGTGATTTTTTATGGAGGTAGACGAAGGCAGTGGGCAGGTGCACTAAGTGAGGGGCCCCCGTGTGACCAATGAGCTCATATGGCGCGCCAGGGGGGTGGGCGTGCCGTGTGAGCTCGTGGCTCATAGGTGCACCCCCTGGGGTAAGTTCAGTGCCATAAATTCTAATATATTCTGGAAAAATCATACTAAATTTTTAGGACATTCCGAGGACTTTTATTTTTGGGACATTTTTTATTCCACAGGTAATTCAGAAAACAGAATAAACATGGCATTCTACTTTATTAAACTTTAAATAACAGAGATCAAACAATAGGTAGCAGGTTGTGCTTACTAAATTGATCGATCACATGCCCCTCAAAATGAATCCATTAATAAGGTTGATCATGTCTTATTAACAAACTATTTCCAAGTAACATGAAACTAAAGAACTTTCGTATAACACTAGGTTACCTCAACAGGGATATGCATTTCACCAACAATAAGAGTTTGATACTTCTTTTTGACAGCCGGAATAGGAAATTCAAAGCCTCCAGTAGTAATTGTCATAATTCTTTTAATAGAGTTGATACTATTCACTTGGAGCTGTTTCTTTGGAAAATATACCGTATGATCATTACCATTAACATGAAAAGTGACTTGGCTTTTGTTGCAATAAAAAATAGGCCCTGCAGTATTCAAAAAGGGTCTACCGAGGATAGTTGACATGTTGTCCTTGCCAGGCATATCAAGAATAACAAAGTCTATTAAGATAGTCACATTGGAAACAACAACGGGAACATCCTCTGTCGGGGCACGACACCTATGGGATCCCGAGAGACCCTTTTGTGATTCGGCGGGGGGGAGAGGTACACGCAAAGAGCAGAACCGGTGATCGACGCGTGAGGTTTTTACCCAGGTTCGGGCCGCTGATCAGCGTAAAACCCTACTCCTGCTTTGTGTTCTTATTGATGTTCTTGAGCTCAGCCTTCAGGAGCGCTCGCAATGAATAGTATGTTCAAAGAGCAGCTACGCATGCAGAATGGGCCAGAAGTTCTCCTCCTCTGTAGCAGTTGCCTTGGGCCTCCTTTTATATGCTCAAAGGGGTCTCCACAGTGGCAAAATGTACATACATTGAGGTGTAAAGTAGCTACGGGGTATCATACCTAACCCCTGACGGATTAGGACAGGCGCATTTAATGCACCGTGAGGTGTCCGTTTAGGTGTCCTCACTTTCTTGGGGATGGAAAAAGGGGCCATCCCATCAGCACCGCTTAAGCTCTCCTCCACTGGCGCGCCGCCACGCATCCATGGAAGGAGCCAGAATGTCAGACTCGTCATTGTGCCGAAGCGGTGGCACAGTGGCAGAATCTCGCCAGGCGCCGAAATTTGCTGGGCGCCAAGCCTTGCCGGACGCCGAGCCTTGCCGGGCGCCAAGCCTTGCCGGGCGCCGATCCTTGCCGGGCTCCTCAGGCCACCCCGGCAAGGATCTTGCCTGGGAGGCTGGCCTTCGATTTCCAGCTTTGCTTATTTGCTGATTCTCAGATCTCTGACTTGATGATTTCCTTGATGACTTAAATCGACCTCGAGCTGATCCCGGCAAGCCTTGCCGCGAGGACGACTACAACTGCCCGTGCACAAGTAAGGGGTACTAGCGGCCCAATACTTAGTACACCGACAGGAGCCCCCGGGCCTGGGCCATACATGAGTGCGAGGCGTTGTTGGGCTAGGCCCAAACAGTGCACGGGCACGCGTGGCAGGGAATTAACTGCTCGTAAAGATATTGTTTTACTGTGCCCCCACTACGCGCACGGAGCGCGCGATGTGAGAAGTGTGCCAAAAAGGCTGCAAACTGTTTCGCGCCCACTGAGGCGCATTCATATTGGGGGATAAACAAGGTGGCCCCGCTCCTTCCCCATAAAAAGGAGAAGTCGTGGAGGCGCAAACCCATTCACCCCCCTCTTCTTCCCAATCTGGCTATCGCCATCGCCTTCCTCTGCTCGAGCTCAGAGCGAAACCTTCCTTCTCTTCTGCTCGCTGCTCCCGCGCTCGTTCCGTCCTCCGGCTTCCATCTCCACAGCCGCCATGCCGCCCAAGACCAGCAAAGGCAAGGGCACGGACAAGGAGGCGAAAGCCGAAGTTCCGGAAAGCGAGCTGGTGAAGATGCGGAAGAGGCTCGTCGTCTTCCCTCCGACGCTTGACGCCGAAACCTTGAAGGGACGATACCAATGCATGTGGGCGAAGGGAACACAAGCCCACCCTGCCACACGCGTCATCCCAGGTGCTAGTTCCAAAGGCGGATCGGACAGATACCCCTTCTTCACTGCGTACTTTTATTGCGGGCTCTGTCCACCTTTTTCCGATTTCTTCAACGACATCATGTATACATACGGCTTCCGCCTTCTTGACTTCACGCCGAATGCCGTATTTTGCATGTCGATCTTTGCCCATCTTTGTGAAAATTTTGCCGGCGTGATCCCCAATTCTGCTCTTTTCCGCCACTATTTCTATCCTCGAATCCAAAAAGGAGAGGCTCTCTCTGGATCTATTGCTTGGATTCCAAGGGCCTGGAACAAAGAGATATACCCAGATGGAGTTTATCGCGAAAAGTGGGACGAGTGGCGGGCCGAATGGTGTTGGATCCAGGAAGCAGATCCTCATCCTTTTTGCCATCCCCGGCGACAGAAGGTGGTCCGCGGCAAGGATTGGGGCGATCTCGCCGCAGAAGACGAGAAGCTCACAATCGCTACTACCAGAATCCTCCGCTTGAAGACTGCCAGGCTGACAATGGAGATGATCGGCTTCGACTTCCTCCGCCGCCGCATCGCCCCTCTGCAGAATAGGGGAAGGCCAGCCTGGGAGTATAAGAACGCAGCGGATGTCATGAGGCTGCGCCCCGGGCTGAACAACAACTTGACTGTTATGCAGCTTGGCGCTCTCCGCCAGAAGTTATTCCAGCGCGAAGACAAGCACCGGCTGCCGTCAAGGATCGTCCCCTTGTGCAACAACTCTGCGCTGGGGTTGATCATTGCTTTCTTGCCGATGTTCAACGCCCACGGCCTTGACCCGACCTGGGTCGAGCCAAGCGAGGAAGAAGCGCAGAAATTCTTCGACAATCTGACGGAAAAGCCTGTCCGGCAAGAGCCAGATCTTATTCGCGCCACCACGGATCAGGAGGTAGCATACATCGCTACCAGAGTGGAGGAAGCGAATCTTGCCGCGGAGGCCGGCAGCGTTGGCTTCACAGAGTGGGAAGCCAGCGAGGCAGAGGTGGTAGTGGAGGTGAAGCCTGCCGGGGAGGACGAGGTTGCCGGGGAGGAGAGCGGCGCAGCCGCTGAAATCTCGTCCGGCGAGGACTCAGTCGAAGAAGAAGAGACGCGAGAAGAGCCCCCTCCCCCGAAGAAGAAGGCGAAGCGTGTTCTTCGGAAGGCTGCGTCTGACATCCCGGCAAGCCAGCCCTCTTCGAGCGGCGAAGCCCCCGGCAAGAAAGTGGCCGGCAAGACCGGACCGCGGCAGGGGGCCCGTCAACAGCCTACACGGCGTGCGAGGCCCGCACCAGCGGCCACTGCTGGGGCGGCAGGAGGGCCTCGCACCACCGCACCGGAAGCTGCCCCGGCGCCTGCCACAGCCAAGCGGCCTAGGACTCCTCCTCCGCCTCCCCACTCAGACACCGCAACGGAGGTCGACTTCGACATCTCCGGCTTTAGTCCGGAGCGAGAGGAAGAAGAGTAAGTACTTTGCCACAGCTTTTACCTTCCAATCTTGCATCAATCTTTACTGACTTGCTTGTATTGCTTCTGTAGTGACACAGAAACCTTGCTGGAGAGGATGGCGAAGAGGTCAAGGACTTCTATGGGCGACGAGCCCCCGGCAGGCTCCACTAGCGTGCCAGAGACCGTCATCGTGAGCCCGGAGCCTAGTCCTCAACGCAGCCCCCAGCGTAAGTTCATTGTCCCTTTTTCTGTTGGCTGGTGCCGAGGCTTCCATTCTTGTCGCTGATATCTTCGGGTTCGCAGGAGAAGAACGACAACAAGGAGAGGATTGCCCCATTGTGCCTCCTTCATCGACCGCTCCGCCCACAAGCACATCTCTGGCAAGAGATCCTGCCAACGAGCCCGTCCAGATTGAGGAGGAGCCGACAAGCACGGACTCCGGCAACCCACCCCCGGCAACCGGAGTTGCCGGGAGAGGCGAAGCTACCTCTCGACAGCCCGACGCAGGTACTCGATCGCCTCAAAGTGCTAGTTATTCTTTTCCCCTTACTTCTTTATCTTTGATCACTTCAAAATTTAAAAACTCGATCTTATTCTGACCTTCTCCTTCTCCCTTCAGAGTTCTCTGAGATGGAACATATGGACGTCGACGCCGTCTTCGAGGAGACCGCCAGGGATGCTGCTGCCGAAGCGGACAGGATCACTGCCAGCGAGGCCACCAAGGATGATGTTGCCGGGGCCGGTGATGCTCTTGACGGGGAGGCCGCCAAGACAGCACGAAAGGAAATCGCGGAAGAACCTGCTGAAGAGCGCGACAGGGAGGCTGGGGACCATACTGACGGCATTCCTGCCGCAGGAGCGCCAGGCGCTGCATCGGCCGCGGAGCCCCCTGTCACTGGTGAGGCGGCCACTGAAGACCAGCCATCAACATCTGACGAGCCCTCATCTAGCAAGTATCTCAAAGTTGGCGAAAACCTATTCATCAACTTGCCAGGGACGGCAAGCACCGAGGCACCAGCCGAAGGAGAAATTTTTGAGGAAATTATTGCCGCTGCCGGGCTCGAAGTTGTTGACGATCCCAGTGCTAGCAGTGGCAAGTCTGAAGAGGATCGGCACCTTCAGGCCATGGGCGAAAACTTCCGCAAACTCCAGGCTCTCCATCGTGCCCGAAAAGAGAAGGCGGACTCTAGAATGGCAGTTGTCGAGGCAGCCGAAGCGGATTTTCAAAGGCGCGTCGCACAAATGCAAATCTGGCATGCCGAGGCCCTTCAAGAGCTGGTTGCCGGTCGAGAACAAGTGAGCCAGCAATGGAATGAGGTCCTCCTGAAGCAATCAGACATGGAGAAGGCCCATGATGAAGCTGTTCAAAGGATCGCTGCCGAAGATGCTCTCCTGACGGGGCGCCGCGTTGCTCTTGACGCTTTCGAAGAAGATCTCACCGCATGTGAGCAGGCGCTCGCCGCCAAGCTTCGTAGCAAGGATGAAGACATTGAAAATCTTGTCGCGCGGCGGACCCAGGAGCTGGAGCAGAAGCACAAGGAGGCGCTCAAAGCTCTAACTGCAAGTCACGCCGGCAAGCTCAAGGAGGCCATCGATGCTGCCGAAGTTGCAGAGGCCGCCAAGAACGAGCTGAGCGACAAAGTAAAGAGGCTGGAGACGGATCTCGACGAGCATGGCAAGGAGCTCTCGACGCTCAAGGGGGACAGGGAAAAAACCCTCCACTCCTTGGCGGAGATGCAAGTCGCCCTGTCCGGCAAGACCAAGCAGCTCTCCTCTGCGGCTGATGATATTGCGGTTCTGGAGCTGAAGCTGACCACGCTGCAGAAATCCCTCGAGGCCGGCAGGGCCCGTGAGAAGGCTCTACTCAAGGATCTCCAAGGAGAGAGGAACCTGCTCAAGAGCGCTGCCGCTGCCCAGGCTGATTATGAAAAGGGAGTGGAGATCTGGACTGGCCGTCTCATCGCCACCGCGGAGAAGCTTACCGCAGAACTGTCAACCATGTGCTTGTCAAACTTCAGATATTCTTCCGAGGAAAGAATATCTCCAAGCGCCAGGTTGACGATGTTCTTTGAAAGCATCATCAACGCGTTGAGGGCGCTCCAGTCCAGCCGGGCGACCCAACTGGCGAACGAGACTCGTCGGCTTTGCCGGGCCGTCCTTCGCAAGGTGCTCCTCAAGGTGGTGCACAGCAATCCCGGCATCGATCTCTCCAGCGCACTCAGCCACCTGCCAAAGGATGCAAATGTTGAGGCGCTTGAGAAGTGCATCGCGCCGATCCTTGAGAAGGTGGACTCCATCAAAAGGATCGAAGGCCAGCGCAGGGATTGAGTGCTTCCCTTTTATTCTTGCCGCCACCATCTCATGTAAAAGACAGTTAAGTCTCGAGTTAAGACTGCGGCAACTCATGGATGTAATATAATTTAACTATGTTTAGGCTCATGCTAGCTACTTTTCTTGTCTGATTCCTTTATGTATGGAGTTCATCCTACGCTTACTGAAAAACTTGCCGGCGCGCAACCTGCCGCGAGCGCTGGGTGTGGGACTTCAGCAGCCTGCTGGAGGCGCAGCGGCCGGCAAGACTCCTTGGCGCTCTCAGTGCAGCCACTTAAATCGTTGAGCGGACTCGAAACAAAATAAGGGCGCAACTGATTACAACAAGGGTTCCTTCGCGTGCAGATTTTCCATACAAGGGTCGGAATCGTCCAAGGAACTAACTTGGTAAAGAAAAACTTGCTCTGAGTTTTTAGGACTTAGCTTTCTGTCTTTGTCCTTCCTCCGGCAAGCATACGATTCCGAACGTCACCAACTGGTATTCATGTCTCCCTTCCTCCCCCGGCAAATGTGCGCGCGAGGAATCCTTCTGTCTTTAAGAAAAAGAAAGAAGAGAAAATAAAGAGATGAAACCTTGGCGGTTCGTTAGAACTTACCGGGATCAGGTGTTATACAACATCTTAGACAAACATGCATATATGAATGTGAACATGAGAATCAATAAGGAATTGTGCAACACTTAAATTTATTCATCTGTGCTCAGGGTCTGCCCCTGGCTTTGTACAAAGGATCACATGCCTTGCCGGCAAGACTTGTACAAAAAGGTGGTTGCCGGGAGCCCCCGGCAACCGCGCCTTATGGATAGAACTTGCGAAGATGTTCGATATTCCAGGAATTACTCACTGGAACGCCATCCTCGGTCTCCAGGCGGACAGCGCCAGGCCTGGTGACTCGTACTACCCGATAAGGGCCTTCCCACTTTGGCGTCAACTTGTTTGAGTTCTTGGCGGACTGAATCCGTCGAAGAACAAGGTCGCCTTCCTCAAGGCTTCGGGCATGAACTTTGCGGCTATGATAGCGGCGCAAAGCTTGCTGGTAGCGTGCAGCTCACACAGCAGCCTGAAGACGATTCTCCTCAAGGAGCACAGCGTTATCTTGCCGCAGTTGCTCTTGCTCGAGCTCATCATAAGCGAGCACTCGAGGAGATCCGTATATGAGTTCCGTGGGGAGAACTGCTTCCGCTCCATACACTAGAGCGAAGGGCGTCTGGCCGGTGGCTCGATTCGGTGTCGTTGTGATTGACCAAAGAACCGCCGGCAACTCATCAATCCAGCGTCTTCCGCACTTTTTCAGCCTGTCAAAAGTTCTGGTCCTGAGACCGCGCAGCACTTCAGCATTGGCCCTCTCTGCTTGGCCGTTGCTTCTCGGGTGAGCAACAGAGGCAAAACAAATCTTGCCGCCAAGGTCTTGGACGTACTGCATGAAGGTGCGACTTGTGAACTGCGTGCCGTTGTCGGTGATGATCCTGTTAGGCACACCGAAACGACAAACAATTCCTTTGAAGAACTTGACAGCCGACTGCGCTATCACCTTCCTCACTGCTTCCACCTCCGGCCACTTTGTGAACTTGTCGATAGCAACGTACAAGTACTCAAAGCCCCCGGCAGCACGGGGGAAGGGGCCCAGTATGTCGAGCCCCCAGACCGAAAATGGCCAGGAGAGAGGGATTGTTTGAAGAGCTTGAGCTGGCTGATGTAATTTCTTCGAATGAAACTGGCACGCTTCACACCTGGTTACTAGTGCAGTCGCATCCTGGAGGGCGGTGGGCCAAAAGAAACCTTGCCGGAATGCTTTCCCGGCAAGCGCTGTTGACCCTATGTGAGAGCCACACATGCCCCCATGTATCTCTGCCAACAGCTCTAGTCCATCCTCCCGAGGAATGCACTTCAATTTCACACCGTTTGGTCTCTTTCTGTACAGGACGTCATCGACGAACTTGTACATAACAGACCGACGGGCTACTCTCTCCGCTTCTTCTTGTTCCTCAGGGAGTTCACCTGTCTGAAGGAAATGGACAATGTGCTGCGCCCATGCTGGAGCCTGAGGCTCGACGGCTAGGACTAAAGGCATCTCCTCCGCCGGGGGACGTTTGTCTCGATAGCAAGGGCCTGAGGCCCTGCCGGAGCCTGTTGTTCCCCAGCAGGCGTGTCGATCCCGGCAACTTCCTTGCCGGCGGCTCCGGGGAGCTCTGCCGGGAAGTACTGGCCAGAGTTCAACTTTCTTCTGTTTTCTTGCCGCGTCGATGGCGCCACGGATGGTTGAGTCAATTGGAGCACAAAAGTTCCTGGTTCCACAGGCAACTTGAGGGCAGCACGCTTTGACAGGTCGTCAGCAACGCTGTTCTTGGCACGAGGAACGTGCTCCATCTGCAGACCGTCAAAGCGCTCTTCCAATTTCCTCACTTCATCTACGTAGGCTTGCATCAACGGACTTTGATAATTCTTGTTGACCTGCCTGACGACAAGCTGTGAATCACCTTTGATAATGAGCTTTTTGATACCAAGGTCTGCCGCGATCCTAAGACCGGCAAGCAAACCTTCGTACTCTGCAGTGTTGTTGGTTGAACTCTCCCGGGAAAAATGCATTTGGACTACGTACTTGAGGTGCTCTCCGGTGGGTGCGACAAGCAGCACACCAGCACCAGCGCCTTGCAGTGAAAAAGCCCCATCAAAGTACATAACCCATTGCTGATCGATTTCTTTTCCGGGGAGACTTGTTTCTTGAACTTCTTCGTCCGGCGTCGGGGTCCATTCTGCAATGAACTCCGCCAAGGCCCTGCTCTGAATTGTGGAAGTACTTTCAAACTTAAGACCAAAGCTGGACAGCTCCAACGGTTGCCTCCGGATTTTGCAAAATCTGTTGCAACGGAAAGCGAGTGACGACGGTGATCTCATGTGCTTGAAAATAATGGCGCAGCTTTCTTGAGGCCATAAGGAGGCCGAAAAGCAACTTCTGCACACCAGAATATCTTGATCTAGCCCCTTGTAAGAGGGAGCTAACAAAATAAACTGGGCGCTGCACCACCTTTTTCTTCTGCACGGGCTCTTCTGTTTGCGCAGATCCTGTCTTGCCGGGATCATCCCTCACCGGGGAAGATCTTGCCGCGTCACTTGGCGGTCCTGCCGCTGATGTTGCCTCCTCATCAGCTTCCCTCTGCGCCACCAGCGCAGCACTAACCACTTGATTTGTTGCCGCCAGATACAGCAGCAACGGCTCTTGTGGTTTAGGTGCGACTAGCGTCGGCGGAGAAGAAAGGTATTTCTTCAAACCTTGCAGCGCCGCCTCCGCTTCCGGAGTCCATTTCATTGGACTTGCCTTCTTCAAAATTTTGAAGAAGGGCAGGGCGCGCTCAACAGATTTGGAAATAAACCTGCTTAGAGCAGCAACACAGCCGGCAAGACGACGCACATCCTTGACGCGTCTCGGCGCTTCAATTTGCTCAATGGCTTTGATCTTGTCGGGGTTCGCTTCGATTCCCCGGCAAGATACAAAGAATCCGAGGAGCTTGCCGGAAGGAACACCGAACACGCACTTCTCAGGGTTGAGCTTCAAGTTGATCTTGCGCAAGTTCGCAAATGTTTCTTCTAAGTCTTGAATGAGCGTTGCTTTATCCTTAGTTTTGACCACTATATCATCCATATACGCCTCCATATTTCTATGGAGTTGTGGCTCAAATCCAATCTGGATTGCTCTGGCAAATGTTGAACCAGCACTTTTCAACCCGAAAGGCATTCGTATAAAACAATACGTACCACATGGGGTGATAAAGGCGGTCTTCTCTTCATCTTCCTTTGCCATAAAAATTTGATGATACCCTGAATAGGCATCAAGGAAGGACAGGAGATCACAACCAGTGGTGGCATCCACAATCTGGTCGATGCGCGGCAAGGGAAAAGGATCTTTTGGACAAGCTTTATTGATATCTGTGTAATCAATACAAAGCCTCCATTTCCCGTTCGCTTTCCGCACTACAACCGGATTGGCTAGCCAGGTTGGATGAAGCACTCCTTTGACCAATCCTGCCGCCTCCAGCTTCTTAATTTCTTCGGCAATGAATTCTTGCCGCTCCAAGGCCTGTTTCCTGACCCTCTGCTTGATGGGCCGCGCGTGAGGATAGACAGCAAGGTGGTGCTCAATTACCTCCCTGGGAACACTGGGGATGTCAGACGGTTGCCATGCAAACACGTCGACATTCGCCCGCAGGAAGGCAACGAGCGCGCTTTCCTATTTGTCATCTAGGGTGGAACTTATGGTGAAAGCTCCTCCCGTTCCGTCCTCCCTGACAGGCACCTTCTTGGTCTCTGGTGGAGCAGCCTTGGATTTCTTGTTCTTGCCGGTGGAACTCTCTGGTGCATCCTCGACGGAAGCGCAGCACTCCGATGAGGCGCGCTTACCGGATTTCGCGCCAAGGTTCTTGCCGGTCTTCTTCTTCCCCCCGGGAGTTCCAGCGGTAGGAGCAGATGCCTTGACGGCAGGTGCTGCAACTGCTTCCCGGTAAAGTTGGTCGGCACAGATGAGTGCATCCTTCTTATCGGAATGGATAGTAATGACACTCAATGGCCCGGGCATCTTCAAAACATTATACGCGTAGTGTGATGCCGCCATGAACTTAGCCAGCGCTGGCCAACCAAGGATCCCATTGTATGACATGGGGATCTTGGCGACATCAAACACCACCTTTTCGGTCCTGAAGTTAAGCTCGCCGCCAAATGTTACCGGCAGCGTGATCTTGCCCTTAGGCTGGGTTCTTCCCGGGTTGACCCCTTGAAACGCACCCGTTTCCTCGAGGTCTTCGTCGGGAATCTGAAGCTTTGTGAGCACGTCTGGTGATATTAAGTTTAGGCCGGCCCCGCCGTCAACTAACATCTTCGTCACCTTGAGGTTGCGAATTGTCGGGGAAACCAACAATGGCAAACACCCGACCGCAGTTGTGCGATCAGGGTGATCCTCGGCGTCAAAGATGATAGGCGTGCTGGACCACTTCAGAGGCCTACAAGCATCGGGGGATGGCTCTGCCGCATTAACCTCCCGCACCCACTGTTTAAGTTGGCGGTGGGAAGAATGCAGCGAGGCACCCCCATCAATGCACATAGCCTCCGTAGCCTTCTGGAATTCCTGCTCACTGGATTCGTCATCTTCTTCATCATCATCTCTTTCTTTATCTCGGCCCCGAGCGGGCCGATCCTTCTGCTGTTTGGCCTTGCCGCGGCGACCCCCTCGGCCACCACGTTTCTTGCCGGACCCCTCAGCACCATCTTGGGCCTTCTCCTTGTCTCGCCTCTCGTATTCGGCCTTCTGCTTCTCGGCAAGCTGCTCAACTTGCCGGCAGTCCTGGAGATCGTGGCCCTTAGTGCGATGGATCTTGCAGTATTGCTTGCCGGAGTTCTCCGACTTGTCGGCAGCCGCCAAGGCCTGACAGGAAGGGCACCCGGCAAGATCCTTGCTGGGGGCGCTAACCTTGGCCTTCTTGGCGGCGCCGGGGTTGCCGGATTCCTCGACAGCAAGCACGGCCTTGCCTCCGCGCTTCCTATTCTGCCGCCGGCCTTTCCTTGACGGAGCCGCGGCATCTTCTTCTTCTGAGTTGCCTGTCGCACCAACAGCTTCACCGGGGAGTTTTCTCCCCTCTTCAGCTCAAGCACACTTGTCGGCCAAAGTGTAAAGCTCGGCAATACTCCTGACTTTGTTCATTGCCAGCTCTTCCCGCATCCTGCGGTTACGCACGTTCTGATGGAACGCGCTAATGACAGCGGCATGATGAACATCAGGAATATTGTATTGCACCCGGCTGAATCTCTGCATAAACTTGCGCAGGGACTCGCCCTCCCTCTGAGGGATGATGTGCAAATCACTTTCTTGGCCAGGAGCTTGGTGGCCTCCAACAAAGGCGCCAACAAACTGATGGCACAGATCTGACCAGCAAGAAATAGAATCCTCCGGCAGATGCATCAACCACGACCTGAAGTTGGGTTTGAGCACCAACGGGAAGTAGTTGGCGAGTATCTTGTCATCTCGGCCCCCGGCAGCTTACACCGCAATGGTGTAGATGCTCAGGAACTCCGAGGGATGGGTCTTGCCGTCATATTTCTCCGGGACCTCTGGCTTGAAGGTTCGGAGATTGGGACACTGGACTTGCCGCAGCTCACGGGTAAACGCTGGAGGTCCCACCTCGTAAGGCAAGTCTCCTACGTTCCCTGGTGCGGGCTCATCGACAACTGGCCCCGCGCGCTTATCAGACTGATAGCGCGCTTCCCGTCGCCGCTCGATGGTTGTTCGAGCGTCCTCCCTGCCTCGTTCCTGGAGAACCAGACGCTGATCACGGCGCATCCGCGGATCGGACGACGCCGTGGAAACTTCTTCATGGCGGTCGACTTGCTGAGTCGTCGGCCGCCGCTGATGTCACGGAGGAGAGTGCACTGTAGTTGCACCACCTCCGGTTTTCTCTCCACCGGCTCACATCGGATCGATGGGCTTCCGCTGAGAGGGCCCTGCCTCTTGTGGTCCATCCTTATTAGCGAAGCCGATAAGGCTCTGAATAGTAGCTCGCCACTCCTCCATCTTCTCCGGGGCGGGAGGAAAATCGAGGAGCAGCTGCGCACGTGCCAAGGCTTCCGCTGGCGTAGGTGGCGGCGACAGGTGCGAAGTACGTGAGGTGCTCTGACTCCTAATCAAGTTAGAAGGAGCACCGCCACGGTCACGCGACCGCGCGCCACCTTCGCCGGCAGCTCGGTGTGCATGCTGGTCCCGCGCATCTTGGGATCTATGCGCAGAAACCTTTTCGTAGGGACGCCCCGAACCACCTGCGCCATGATGTCGCTCGTCTCGCACAACCTGGGCAGGTTGCGAAGCTCGCGGCGGCGCGGGAGCTCCAGCAGGCGCTCTTTGATCCCTAGAGTTTGTTGTGCCATCCGTAGGCAACACAATGCCATCTCTAGATCCAGCGGCGCGCAAGTTACCACTGGCACTGCGAACGATACCGCTCGCTTGGCTTGGATCACCAGAACGTCGCGGGGGTTCCAGTCCTCTTCCTTCTGCACCCAAACCATCGCCTGTCTGCGAAGGCGCGGGCAAAATGGACCCGGACGGTTGTGCTGTCGCGATGTTCTTCTTCTTGGGCGGCATGATGAAGGAACTAGGGCGTTGACCACCAGATCAGGTTCACGCAACCTTCAATCGTCCCCTACCTGGCGCGCCAAAGATGTCGGGGCACGACACCTATGGGATCCCGAGAGACCCCTTTGTGATTCGGCGGGGGGGGGGGGGGGGGGGGGGGGGGAGAGGTACAACGCAAAGAGCAAAACCGGTGATCGGCGCGTGAGGTTTTTACCCAGGTTCGGGCCGCTGATCAGCGTAAAACCCTACTCCTGCTTTGTGTTCTTATTGATGTTCTTGAGCCCAGCCTTCAGGAGCGCTCACAATGAACAGTACGTTCAAAGAGCAGCTACGCATGCAGAATGGGCCAGAAGTTCTCCTCCTCTGTAGCAGTTGCCTTGGGCCTCCTTTTATATGCTCAAAGGGGTCTCCACAGTGGCAAAATGTACATACATTGAGGTGTAAAGTAGCTACGGGGTATCATACCTAACCCCTGACGGATTAGGACAGGCGCATTTAATGCACCGTGAGGTGTCCGTTTAGGTGTCCTCACTTTCTTGGGGATGGAAAAAGGGGCCATCCCATCAGCACCGCTTAAGCTCTCCTCCACTGGCGCGCCGCCACGCATCCATGGAAGGAGCCAGAATGTCAGACTCGTCACTGTGCCGAAGCGGTGGCACAGTGGCAGAATCTCGCCAGGCGCCGAAATTTGCTGGGCGCCAAGCCTTGCCGGACGCCGAGCCTTGCCGGGCGCCAAGCCTTGCCGGGCGCCGATCCTTGCCGGGCTCCTCAGGCCACCCCAGCAAGGATCTTGCCGGGGAGGCTGGCCTTCGATTTCCAGCTTTGCTTATTTGCTGATTCTCAGATCTCTGACTTGATGATTTCCTTGATGACTTAAATCGACCTCGAGCTGATCCCGGCAAGCCTTGCCGCGAGGACGGCTACAACTGCCCGTGCACAAGTAAGGGGTACTAGCGGCCCAATACTTAGTACACCGACATCCTCACAAATACCGATAGGTATAGTAGTTGATCTATCACCCTCTTCAAAGATATTGCAGTAGGTGTCAACTTATTAAAATCTAGTCTTCTATATAAAGAGAAAGGCATAACACTGACACCAGCTCCTAAATCACATAACGTGGTTTAACATAATTTCTTCTAATGGAGTATGGTATAGTAGGTATCCCTGGGTCTCCTAATTTGTGAGGTAGTTTTCCATCAAAAGAGTAGTTTGCAAGCATGGTGGAACTTTCTACTTCCAGTATTTCCTTTTGTTAGTGACAATGTCTTTATATACTTAGAGTATGGAGGCATTTTCAAGATATCAGTAAAACGTGTCTGCAAGTACATAGGTGTAAGCATTTCAACAAAGTGATTAAAAGCCTCCTCATCCTTATATTTAAACAGCCTTAAAAGGAAATGGCATAGGTTTTTGAACCCATGGTTCTATTTCTCTACCATGTTTTCTAGCAGTGAAATCACTTTTATCATATCTTTTATTCTTAGGAGGTGGGTTATCAAGATAAACTACAGGTTCTATTTCGACCTCATTATCAGACTCTTTATCATTGTTTGTTTGAGCATCAACATGAACATCATCATTATCATTATCACTAGGTGGATTTTGATTACCAGATTCTGTCCCAGCATCAGAAATAGAAACATTATTATGTTTGGTGGAAGGTTTTCTAAAATAGGTTCACTAGAAGCATGCAAAGTTCTATCCTTTTCTTGTTTTTCTTCCTCTTAGGTGAAAATAGGTACATCATTATTAATTCTCTGAGAATCTTGCTCAATTCTTTTAGGAAGGCCTTCAGGATATAGAGGATCCTAAGTCATTTTACCTCCTCTAGTCACTACTCTAATAGCATGATCATTTTTATTATTCCTCTCATTAAGCAAATCATTTTGTGAATTAGAGACTTGTTCTAATTGAGTATGAACCATGGATGAGTGTTTACTTAAGCCTCTAACATCTTTAGCAATCCTAAACATCAAATCACTCAAGCGTTCAATCTTGATAGCATTACATTTTAGTTGATTGCTTGCATAGATATTAAAATTCTCCTGCTTAACAATGTAATTATAAAATTCGTCCAGGCATTGACTAGCAGATTTATTATAAGGGATATCACCTTCATTAAATATATAAAGAGAATTTACCTTTACTACCTGTGTCAGGGTATCGAGTCCATGTATTTTTTCAAGAGGTGGTAAATTCTTAACATCTTCGGCTTTATTACCCTTTTCTTTCATAGATTTCTTTGCCTCTTGCATATCTTCTTGACCGAGGAATAGAATACATCTCTTCTTTGGAGTTGGTTTAGGTGGTGGTTTAGGAAGTGTCCAATCATTTACATTTCTCAATATATTATTCAATAGTTCTTCCGCCTATTCAACACTTCGTTCCCTAAAACCACAACCAGCACAACTATCTAGGTAGTCCCTAGAAGCATAGGTTAGTCCAGTATAAAAGATCTCAATATTTCATTTTTCTTAAGAGTATGATTAGGCAAAGCATTAAGTAATTGAAGAAGCCTCCCCCAAGCTTGAGGGAGATTCTCTTCTTTAATTTGCACAAAGTTAAATATTTCCTGTAAGGCAGCTTGTTTCTTATGAGCAGGAAAATATTTTTCAAAGAAGTAATATATCATATCCTGGGAACTACGCACACAACCAGAAGCAAGAGTATTAAACCATTTCTTAGCATCGCCCTTTAATGAGAAAGGAAACACCTTAAGAATATAGTAGTAGTGATTTTTTCCTCAAGAGCAAATAGGGTGCCTGTATCATTTAATTAAGTAAGGTGTGCCACAACAGTTTCAGTTTCATAACCATGAAAAGGATCAGATTCAACCAACGTAATTAACTGAGGATCGATATAGAATTCATAATCCTTATCAGTAAGACAAATAGGATAAGTAGCAAACTTAAGATCATATTTCATTCTCGTTATCATAGACTTTTCTTTCAGCTTACTCAGTAGTTTCTTAACATCATCTCTATCATTACAAGCAAGAAATTGTCTAGCTATCTCTCCATCCATAACATAACCCTCAGGTATCTTAGGTGTTTCAACTCTAGTGGGAGAGCTAGGCATAATAGGTGAATCATAATTTTCATCAATTCCAGCATTCTCAAGTTCTTTAGCATTAGCAAGTTGTTCATCAAGAAATTCACCAAGTGGCACAGTTTTATCAAGCAGAGTACTAGCATCATCGTAAGCATCATTCATAGTAGAAGTAGCATCATCAATTACTTTTGACATATCAGATTGAATAGCAGGTCGTGGTGTCGCAAGCCTACTCAAAACAGAAGGTGAATAAAGTGTGGAGCTAGATGGCAGTTCCTTACCTCCCCTCGTCTTAGAGGGTGCGATCTTGGTCTTGGAGTCTTTTAGATTCTTCATAGTAATCAACAGATATAATTCCCAAGTGACTCAACAAATAGAGCTATGCTCTCCGGCAACGGCGCCAGAAAAATGCCTTGATAACCCATAAGTATAGGGGATCACGACAGTCTTTGAGGGTAGTATTTCACCCAAATTTATTGATTCGACACAAGGGGAGCCAAAGAATATTTGCAAGTATTAGTAGTTGAGTTGTCAATTAAACCACACCCGGGGAGCTAAATATCTCCAACAAAGTGTTTAGTAGCACAGTAGTATGATAGTTTGATATTGGTGGTAACACTAGCAATAGTAATGGTAACGGTAACAGTAGCACTTTTGTAGTTGTTGTAACAGCAGTAGTAGCAGCAATGAAAGTAACTTAGCGAAGATCAATATGCAAAAGTGTAGGCACTGGATCAGTGATGGATATTTGTGTTGGATAACATTCATCATGTAATAGTCACAACCTAGAGCGATACACAAAAGCTCCAATTCAGCAATGTAATGTAGCATGTATTCCGTATATAGTCATACGTGCTTATAATAAGAACTTGCATGACATCTTTTGTCCTACCCTCCTGTGGCAGTGGGGTCCATACGAAAACTAAGGGATGTTAAGGCCTCCTTTTAATAGAGAACTGGAACAAAGTATTAACATATGGTGAATACATGAACTCCTCGAATTACAGTCATCCCCAGAGAGTATCCCAACTATTGTCACTTTGGGGTCTACGGATCAGAACAATAATAAGTGCATATAACTAGCAGATAGGATCAAGAACTCCAATATATTCATGAAAACATAGAGGGTTTAGTTCTGAAATCATGGCACTCGGGCCCTAGTGACAAGCATTAAGCATAGCAAAGTCATAGCAACATCAATCTTAGAACATAGTGGATACTAGGGATCAAGCCCTAACAAATTGACTCGATTACATGATAGATCTCATCCAACTCCATCACCATCCAACAAGCCTACGAAGGAATTACTCACTCCCAGTGGTGAGTATCATAAAATTGGCCATCAAGAAGGGTTGGTGATGATGATGGTGACGAATCCCCCTTTCTGGAGTCTCGAACGGACTACAGATCAACCCTCCCGATGAAGAACAGGAGGTGGTGGCGGCTCCGTATCATAAAACGAAATGAAACTTCTTCTCTTATTTTTTTCTCGGGAAGACGAAATTTATAGACTTGAGATTAGGGTGAGCGGAGCCACATGGGCCCCACAAGGTAACAGGGCGCGCCCAGGGGGTGACCGTGCCCCGTTGCCTTGTGGGCAATAGGTGGCCCCCCTTTGGTGGGTCTTGGCTCCAGTATTTTTCATACATTCCATAAAAAATCTCCAGAAAGTTTCGTCCAGTTTCAAGAACTTCTATTTGTGCACAAAAAACAACACCATGGTAGTTCTGCTAAAAACAATGTTAGTTCGGGTTAGTTTCATTCAAATAAATCAAATTAGAGTCCAAAACAAGAGCAAAAGTGTTTAGAAACGTACATACGACAGAGACATATTATTGGACACATGGCGTACTATGATTGGTCGATACCGATTCACGTTAAGTGATCGCGTGTGTGCCATCAGATTAGATCGAGATGGTAGGGTTTTTGTGGCTCATCGAAATCTTGCCGGAGAGTCACCGACAAATGCGAATGTGGCGGCGCTGGTTTCGGGTGTCCTCGGATTCGATGCTCCAATGGTTGTTGGTTCAGCAGAGGGCACGTACGGGCGTGGCTCATCGTCGTGGAGTTTTCGGGGTTCCTGGCAGGCCTCAGGGATGACAGAGATGGGGTTACCAGAGTTCGTAGAGAGGGCGAGGCCTTCGGACGTGGTCGCACTGCTCGAAAACAAGAGCATGCGGATGTGCCATTAGGGTCAAAGGATGTGCACAGGCATAAAAGGACATGGTCTCAGGACAAAACACTCACGGGCCTCGCGAGAGTTGTGCTCAAGGCAGCATTGGGCTCGGCTATCAATGAAGTCATCGCTCCACGAGACTTTGGGTGAAGCGCCGATGTCCAGGGGGTTCATCGGCGTGCGGTGGGTCAAATGGTTAAGGGGGCGGTATTTGGCTGGGGATTTCTAGGGCAGAGCGGTGGTTGCGGCTCTGTCGCGGGGCAGCCCGACGACGAAGTGCGTCGCAGCATGGGGCAAAAGGCATAGGGTGTCACTTCTGTAGGAATGCCTAGTAGTGGTGGGCGGGAAAATCCAATCAGTGGCGGGCCAGGGTCCCAGGCACGCCAGCCACCGACCTCCCGCCACTTCTATAATGACATTTGTGGCGGGCGCTCGCCCGCCACTTGTGGAGCATTTTCTGTGGCAGGCGCGTAGGATGGCCCACTAGTACTAAGGTTACTGCAGTGGCGGGCAGGGAGACACGCCCGCGAGTGCTTACAGTTTAAGCAGTGGCGGCCTTCATGCAGTGCCCGCCACTGATTGCTGCACCAGGCTAGAATGAAAAACTTTGTCGTGGTAGCATATATTATGTTGCCATAGCAGTGTTAGCTGATGCAAATAGGGGACAGTTATCAATTAAGTGCGAGCAAATCAGGAATAAAACTAGTGATAATAACTGAAAATAAAGAACAAGAAGTACATTAAGAATAAACGAGTTACACAAAATACATGCATGGTCATCAAATATAATGCATGGCGCCAAATATGCTTAGTCACGGTTTCAGTTTTGCCTGCTGCAATAAGCTAGGTTAGGCTCTTTTGTTGGTTGGACTCATCTTCTTCGGAGTTATTATAGAATAGGCCGAACAATGAGCGGACCTCCTTGTTTATGATAGTCGCAAACTTGACTTGTAGTTCTTCGAGCAGTAAGCCAGCTTCGGCCGAATTGCTTTGAACTTCTTAACCCTATTTGAGGATTTTATCATGCTGATTTAACATTTTCGCGGACCGTATGAATTCGTCCATGTGAATGCGAGTGTAGAAGCCATAGGTCAGACTAGTCGGCGGTTGTTGCATACAAGATAGAGTGTTCCATCTAAAGGCAATCATTTTCTTTCCACTTCCTTTGTAGTTTTTTTCAACCGTGTGGTCTCCTGTAGTGTTCCAATCAAAAAGACAATCATCGAGAAGATCCTTTAGGAGGGACCAGTCTTTTCCTGGGCTCTTCGTGGAATCCAACAAGTAACAATTGCACCTTTGTAGTCTTAACACTAGGAGAACCCAATGGTTGCTGTGCAAAACAGAATAAACATACCGGGATCATGACAAAGTTACAAATTTTGAGACGTGAAAACATATATGAAGGAAAAAGGTACAAAAGCGAAAGCGTAAATCCAGAGAAGGTAGTACATGGGTCGGTGGGGCACGAGGAGGAAGTTTTTAAGCTTGTTCTGTTGCATGAAATCCAGAAGGCAACTCTTCATGCACCGCCTTGGTTCCTCATTTTTTAGGTTTTCCTCGTTCATGAGATAAGGGTCAGCTATGGTGACATTGGATATATTCTTGCTTCTTACCTCAATGGCTTAAAAAAGCGCCCATAGCCTAATAAGGCAAATTTCAAGACTATAGAATCTGAACATATAGAAGATCTCTTTGGAATCTACATATATTTTGTCCCCGCTGAATTTTTCAAAGAATGTACATCCCGTTGGCACCTTTGCAGTGTAATGTGTTGGGTTAATGATGGATCCTTGCTTATTATTAGCCAGCTCTAATTCCACAATTTTGTCATGTAGAATCTTCATCTCAAGCCTCAGGTGCTCGTACACTTTGTCTGGTAGCATTCTCTGACCCGAAATATATATAGGTGCTTTTGGGTTGTCAGCACATTGTTCATATGCCAAGGACTTCTTCGGTCCCTTATTTACCGGTGGTCTGCCATTTGCATGTGTGGTGGCAGAAGGTTTTGCCTTAGTATTCCTTTTCACAGCCTTTAGATGCGTGTGTCTTTTTTTTCATTGGTTGGATGGAAACGGGCGGACAGGACATCGCTTCTTGGGTCACCGCATTCTTCAGTGTTGTTGGAGTAAACTTTGGTTTTTTTGCAAGGTTGCATCTCAGGATGGGCTGGTGTCGGTGCAACAAACCCCCAGGTGTGTTGCCCGGACTGTACACAGGCTCAAGAGCAAGGTTACGACATTCAAGACAAGGCCAAGCAGAAGAGATGGCTCATTGACAAATCAAAGGGCGGATCAAGAAGACCAAGACCAATCAAACAAGCAAGATATCACTAATGAAAAACCTCCCTTGCTGGGCAGGCGAGCCTGGCGGGGTCGAGGTTACCCCAAGACAAGCCTCAAGACTCCCCCGGCAGGCTTGCCGGGGATGCCAAGGGCGGATTACCCAGCCAAAGCTCCACCGCTGTACCTCACAGCAAGGCAAGTCAGCCTTCGGTGCGGTGTCGAGCCCCCAAGTGACTAAGTGGCTGTTATTTGGTGAGTGGCAGGCCATTTCTGAGGAAGATCATCCCTAAATGACACCCGTCCAGGCGACGTGGCACGCGGACAGGCGAAAAGGTGGCTGAATGGCATGGCAAGGCTTGCCGGGCTGCGCCACGATGTGATACTAAGCGGTGCATTTAATGCGCCCTGACCTGTCAGCAGAGTTAGGTATTGTTGGAAATATGCCCTAGAGGCAATAATAAAATGGTTATTATTATATTTCCTTGTTCATGATAATTGTCTATTGTTCATGCTATAATTGTATTAACCGGAAACCGTAATACATGTGTGAATACATAGACCACAACATGTCCCTAGTGAGCCTCTAGTTGACTAGCTCGTTGATCAATAGATGGTTGTGGTTTCCTGACCATGGACATTGGATGTCGTTGATAACGGGATCACATCATTAGGAGAATGATGTGATGGACTAGACCCAATCCTAAGCATAGCACAAGATCGTGTAGTTCGTTTGCTAGAGCTTTTCTAATGTCAAGTATCATTTCCTTAGACCATGAGATTGTGCAACTCCTGGATACCGTAGGAATGCTTTGGGTGTATCAAACATCACAACGTAACTGGGTGACCATAAAGGTGCACTACAGGTATCTCCGAAAGTGTTTGTTGGGTTGGCACGAATCGAGAATGGGATTTGTCACTCCGTATGACGGAGAGGTATCTCTGGGCCCACTCGGTAATGCATCATCATAATGAGCTCAATGTGACTAAGGAGTTAGCCACGGGATCATGCGTTACGGAACGAGTAAAGAGACTTGCCAGTAACGAGATTGAACAAGGTATAGGGATACCGACGATCGAATCTCGGGCAAGTAACATACCGATGGACAAAGGGAATTGTATACAGGATTGATTGAATCCCCGACATCGTGGATCATCCGATGAGATCATCATGGAACATGTGGGAGCCAATATGGGTATTCAGATCCCGCTATTGGTTATTGGCCGGAGAGGTGTCTCGGTCATGTCTGCATGGTTCCCGAACCCGTAGGGTCTACACACTTAAGGTTCCGTGACGCTAGAGTTGTTATGGGAAATTGTATGTGGTTACCAAAAGTTTTTCGGAGTCTCGGATGAGATCCCGGACATCACGAGGAGTTCCGGAATGGTCCGGAGGTAAAGATTTATATATGGGAAGTCCTATTTTGGCCACTGGAAAATGTTCGGGATTTTTCGGTATTGTACCGGGAAGGTTCTAGAAGGTTCCAGAGTGGGGCCCACCTACATGGGGGACCCACATGAACGTGGGTAGTGGGGGCAAGGCCCCACACCCCTGGTCAAGGTGCACCAAGATCCCCCCTTAGAAGGAATAAGATCATATCCCGAAGGGATAAGATCAAGATCCCTAAAAAGGGGGGATAACAATCGGTGGGGAAGGGAAAGGATGGGATTTCTTTCCTCCCACCTTTGCCAACGCCCCAATGGACTTGGAGGGCAAGAAACCAGCCCCCTCCACCCCTATATATAGTGGGGAGGTGCATGGGAGCTGAAACCCTTGCCCCTGGCGCAGCCCTTTCCCCTCCTACTCCTCCCCCTCTGTAGTGCTTAGAGAAGCTCTGCCGGAGAACCACAAGCTCCACCGCCACCACGCCGTCGTGCTGCCGGAGCTCTCCCTCAACTTCTCCTGTCCCCTTGCTGGATCAATAAGGAGGAGACGTCCCTGGGCTATACATGTGTTGAACGCGGAGGCGCCGTCCGTTCGGCGCTTGAATCGGATCTTCCGTGATTTGAATCGCCGCGAGTACGACTCCATCAACCGCGTTCTTGTAACGCTTCCGCTTAGTGATCTTCAAGGGTATGAAGATGCACTCCCTCTCACTTGTTGCTAGCATCTCCTAGATTGATCTTGGTGACACCTAGGAAATTTTTGAATTATTACTACGTTTCCCAATAGTGGTATCAGAGCTACGTCTATGCGTAGATTCTATGCATGAGTAGAACACAAGTAGTTGTGGGCGATGATTTGTTCAATTTGCTTACCGTTACTACTCCTATCTTGATTCGGCGGCATTGTGGGATGAAGCAGCCCGGACCGACCTTACACATACGCTTACGTGAGACAGGTTCCACCGACTGACATGCACTTGTTGCATAAGGTGGCTAGTGGGTGTCTGTCTCTCCCACTTTAGTCGGATCGGATTCGATGAAGAGGGTCCTTATGAAGGGTAAATAGCAATTGGCATATCACCGTTGTGGCTTTTGCGTAGGTAACGAACGTTCTTGCTAGAAACCCATAGCAGCCACGTAAAACATGCAACAACAATTAGAGGACATCTAACTTGTTTTTGCAGGGTATGCTATGTGATGTGATATGGCCAAAAGGATGTGATGAATTATATATGTGATGTATGAGATTGATCATGTTCTTGTAATAGGAATCATGACTTGCATGTCGATGAGTATGACAACCGGTAGGAGCCATAGGAGTTGTCTTAATTTATTGTATGACCTGCATGTCAATGAAAACGCCATGTAATTACTTTACTTTATTGCTAACCGTTAGCCATAGTAGTAGAAGTAATAGTTGGCGAGACAACTTCATGAAGACACGATGATGGAGATCATGATCATGGTGTCATGCCGATGACGATGGTGATCATGCCGTGCCTCGAAGATGGAGATCAAAAGCGCAACATGATATTGGCCATATCATGTCACTTTATGATTTGCATGTGATGTTTATCATGTTTACATCTTATTTGCTTAGAACGACGGTAGCATAAATAAGATGATCCCTCACTAAAATTCCAAGAAATGTGTTCCCCCTAAGTGTGCACCGTTGCGAAGGTTCGTTGTTTCGAAGCACCACGTGATGATCGGGTGTGATAGATTCTAACGTTCGCATACAACGGGTGTAAGCCAGATTTACACATGCGAAACACTTAGGTTGACTTGATGAGCCTAGCATGTACAGACATGGCCTCGGAACACGAGAGACCGAAAGGTCGAACATGAGTCATATAGTAGACGCGATCAACATGGAGATGTTCACCGTTGATGACTAGTCCGTCTCACGTGATGATCGGACACGGCCTAGTCGATTCGGATCATGTATCACTTAGATGACTAGAGGGATGTCTATCTGAGTGGGACTTCATTAAATAATTTGATCAGATGAACTTAATCATGAACTTAGTCTAAAATTGTCTTTACAACCTATCTTGTAGATCCAATGGCCCATGCTAATGTTGCCCTCAACTTTAACGCGTTCCTAGAGAAAACCAAGCTAAAAGACGATGGTAGCAACTATACGGACTATGTCCGTAACTTGAGGATCATCCTCATAGCTGCCAAGAAAGCATATGTCCTTGAAGCACCGCTAGGTGACGCACCCATTTTCCCAGCAACTCAAGACGTTATGAACGCCTGGCAGTCGCGTAGAGGAACATCAAGTGTTGATGGTGAATAAGACCACTAGTTTCAAGAAAGGCAAGGGTAAGAAGAACTTTAAGAAGGACGGCAAGGGAGTTGCCGCGCCCGGTAAGTCATTTGCCGGGAAGAAGCCAAAGAATGGACCCAAGCCTGAGACTGAGTGCTTTTATTGCAAGGGAAATGGTCACTAGAAGCGGAACTGCCCCAAGTACTTAGCGGATAAGAAGGCCGGCAACGCCAAAGGTATATATGATATACATGTTATTGATGTGTACCTTACCAGCGCTCGTAGTAGCTCCTGGGTATTTGATACTGGTGCGGTTGCTCACATTTGTAACTCAAAATAGGAGCTGCGGAATAAGCGGAGACTGGCGAAGGACAAGGTGACGATGCGCGTCGGGAATGGTTCCAAGGTCGATGTGATCGCCGTCGGCACGCTACCTCTACATTTACCTTCGGGTTTAGTTTTAAACCTCAATAATTGTTATTTAGTGCCAGCTTTGAGCATGAACATTGTATCTGGATCTCGTTTAATGCGAGATGTCTACTCATTTAAATCCGAGAATAATGGTTGTTCTATTTATATGAGAGATATGTTTTATGGTCATGCCCTGCTGGTCAATGGTTTATTTTTATTGAATCTCGAATGTGATGTTACACATATTCATAGTGTGAATGCCAAAAGATGTAAGGTTGATAATGATAGTCCCACATACTTGTGACACTGCCGCCTTGGTCACATTGGTGTCAAACGCATGAAGAAACTCCATGCAGATGGACTTTTGGAGTCTCTTGATTATGAATCATTTGACACGTGCGAACCATGCCTCATGGGCAAAATGACCAAGACTCCGTTCTCCAGAACAATGGAGTGAGCAACCAACTTGTTGGAAATAATACATACTGATGTATGCGGTCCAATGAGCGTTGAGGCTCGCGGTGGCTATCGTTATGTTCTCACCCTCATTGATGACTTAAGTAGATATGGGTATGTCTACTTAATGAAACACAAGTCTGAGACCTTTGAAAAGTTCAAGGAATTTCAGAGCGAGGTAGAGAATCAACGTGACAGGAAAATAAAGTTCTTACGATCAGATCATGGAGGAGAATGCTTGAGTCACGAGTTTGGCACGCACTTAAGGAAATGTGGAATTGTTTCACAACTCACGCCGCCTGGAACACCTCAGCGTAATGGTGTGTCCGAACGTCGTAATCGCACTCTATTGGATATGGTGCGATCTATGATGTCTCTTGCCGATCTACCGCTATCATTTTGGGGTTATGCTTTAGAGACTGCGGCATTCACTTTAAATAGGGCACCGTCTAAATCCGTTGAGACGACACCGTATGAATTATGGTTTGGGAAGAAACCTAAGCTATCGTTTCTAAAAGTTTGGGGATGCGAAGCTTATGTCAAGAAACTTCAACCTGAAAAGCTCGAACCCAAATCGGAAAAATGCGTCTTCATAGGATACCCTAAGGAAACTATTGGGTATACCTTCTACCTCAGATCCGAAGGCAAGATCTTTGTTGCCAAGAATGGATCCTTTCTAGAGAAAGAGTTTCTCTCGAAAGAAGTAAGCGGGAGGAAAGTAGAACTTGACGAGGTACCCCCTCTTGAACCGGAGAGTAGCGCAGCTCAGGAACATGTTTATGTGGTGCCTGCACCGACTAGAGAGAAAGTTAATGATGATGATCATGAAACTTCGGGTCAAGTTGCTACTGAACTTCGTAGGTCCACAAGGACATGTTCCGCACCAGAGTGGTACGGAAACCCTGTCCTGGAAATCATGTTGTTGGATAACGATGAACCTTCGAACTATGAAGAAGCGATGGCGGGCCCGGATTCCAACAAATGGCTTGAAGCCATGAAATCCGAGATAGGATCCATGTATGAAAACAAAGTATGGACTTTGACGGACTTGCCCGATGATCGGCAAGCCATAGAGAATACGTGGATCTTTAAGAAGAAGACTGACGCGGATGGTAATGTGACCGTCTATAAGGCTCGGCTTGTCGCTAAGGGTTATCGACAAGTTCAATGGGTTGACTACGATGAGACCTTCTCACCCGTAGCGAAGCTGAAGTCCATCCGAATCATGTTAGCAATTGCCGCATTCTATGATTATGAGCTCTGGCAAATGGATGTCAAAACGGCATTCCTTAATGGTTTCCTTAAGGAAGAATTGTATATGATGTAGCCGGAAGGTTTTGTCGGTCCTAAGAAAGCTGACAAAGTATGCAAGCTCCAGCGCTCCATCTATGGGCTGGTGCAAGCATCTCGGAGTTGGAAAATTCGCTTTGATGAAATGATCAAAGCGTTTGGGTTTATACAGACTTATGGAGAAGCCTGTATTTACAAGAAAGTGAGTGGGAGCTCTGTAGCATTTCTCATATTATATGTGGATGACATACTGTTGATGGGAAATGATATAGAACTTTTGGAAAGCATAAAGGCCTACTTGAATAAGTGTTTTTCAATGAAGGACCTTGGAGAAGCTGCTTACATATTAGGCATCAAGATCTATAGAGATAGATCGAGATGCCTCATTGGTCTTTCACAAAGCACATACCTTGACAAGATATTGAAGAAGTTCAATATGGATCAGTCCAAGAAGGGATTCTTGCCTGTATTGTAAGGTGTGAGATTGAGCGCAGCTCAATGCCCGACCTCGGCAGAAGAAAGAGAAAAGATGAGTGTCGTGACCTATGCCTCAGCCATAGGCTCTATTATGTATGCCATGATGTGTACCAGACCGGATGTGAACCTTGCCATAAGTTTGGTAGGGAGGTACCAAAGTGATCCCGGAATGGAACACTGGACAGCGGTCAAGAATATCCTGAAGTACCTGAAAAGGACTAAGGATATGTTTCTCATTTATGGAGGTGCCGAAGAGCTCGTCGTAAAAGGTTACGTCGATGCTAGCTTTGACACAGATCTGGATGACTCCAAGTCACAAACCGGATACGTGTACATTTTGAATGGTGGGGCAGTCAGCTGGTGCAGTTGTAAGCAAAGCGTCGTGGCGGGATCTACATGTGAAGCGGAGTACATAGCTGCTTCGGAAGCAGCCCAGGAAGGAGTCTGGATGAAGGAGTTTATCACCGACCTAGGAGTGATTCCCAATGCGTCGGGCCCGATGACTCTCTTCTGTGACAACACTGGAGCTATTGCCATTGCCAAGGAGCCCAGGTTTCATAGGAAGACCAAGCACATCAAGCACCGCTTCAACTCCAATCGTGAATATATTCAAGATGGAGACATAGATATTTGTAAAGTACATACGGATCTGAATGTCGCAGATCCGTTGACTAAACCTCTTCCACGAGCAAAACATGATCAGCACCAGAACTCTATGGGTGTTCGATTCATCACAATGTATCTAGATTATTGACTCTAGTGCAAGTGGGAGACTGTTGGAAATATGCCCTAGAGGCAATAATAAAATGGTTATTATTATATTTCCTTGTTCATGATAATTGTCTATTGTTCATGCTATAATTGTATTAACCGGAAACCGTAATACATGTGTGAATACATAGACCACAACATGTCCCTAGTGAGCCTCTAGTTGACTAGCTCGTTGATCAATAGATGGTTGTGGTTTCCTGACCATGGACATTGGATGTCGTTGATAACGGGATCACATCATTAGGAGAATGATGTGATGGACTAGACCCAATCCTAAGCATAGCACAAGATCGTGTAGTTCGTTTGCTAGAGCTTTTCTAATGTCACGTATCATTTCCTTAGACCATGAGATTGTGCAACTCCTAGATACCGTAGGAATGCTTTGGGTGTATCAAACGTCAAAACGTAACTGGGTGACCATAAAGGTGCACTACAGGTATCTCCGAAAGTGTCTGTTGGGTTGGCACGAATCGAGACTGGGATTTGTCACTCCGTATGACGGAGAGGTATCTCTGGGCCCACTCGGTAATGCATCATCATAATGAGCTCAATGTGACTAAGGAGTTAGCCACGGGATCATGCGTTACGGAAGGAGTAAAGAGACTTGCCGGTAACGAGATTGAACAAGGTATAGGGATACCGACGATCGAATCTCGGGCAAGTAACATACCGATGGACAAAGGGAATTGTATACGGGATTGATTGAATCCCCGACATCGTGGTTCATCCGATGAGATCATCGTGGAACATGTGGGAGCCAATATGGGTATCCAAATCCCGCTATTGGTTATTGGCCGGAGAGGTGTCTCGGTCATGTCTGCATGGTTCCCGAACCCGTAGGGTCTACACACTTAAGGTTCCGTGACGCTAGAGTTGTTATGGGAAATTGTATGTGGTTACCAAAAGTTGTTCGGAGTCTCGGATGAGATCCCGGACGTCATGAGGAGTTCCGGAATGGTCCGGAGGTAAATATTTATATATCGGAAGTCCTATTTTGGCCACCGGAAAATGTTCGGGATTTTTCGGTATTGTACCGGGAAGGTTCTAGAAGGTTCCGGAGTGGGGCCCACCTACATGGGGGGACCCAAATGAACGTGGGTAGTGGGGGCAAGGCCCCACACCCCTGGTCAAGGTGCACCAAGATCCCCCCTTAGAAGGAATAAGATCATATCCCGAAGGGATAAGATCAAGATCCCTAAAAAGGGGGGATAACAATCGGTGGGGAAGGGAAAGGATGGGATTTCTTTCCTCCCACCTTTGCCAATGCCCCAATGGACTTAGAGGGCAAGAAACCAGCCCCCTCCACCCCTATATATAGTGGGGAGGTGCATGGGAGCTGAAACCCTTGCCCCTGGCGCAGCCATTTCCCCTCCTACTCCTCCTCCTCCGTAGTGCTTAGCAAAGCTCTGCCGGAGAACCACGAGCTCCACCGCCACCACGCCGTCGTGCCGCCAGAGCTCTCCCTCAACTTCTCCTCTCCCCTTGCTGGATCAAGAAGGTGGAGACATCCCCGGGCTGTACGTGTGTTGAATGCGGAGGCGCCGTCCATTCGGTGCTTGAATCGGATCTTCCGTGATTTGAATCGCCGCGAGTACGACTCGATCAACCGCGTTCTTGTAATGCTTCTGCTTGGGGATCTTCAAGGGTATGAAGATGCACTCCCTCTCACTTGTTGCTAGCATCTCCTAGATTCATCTTGGTGACACGTAGGAAATTTTTGAATTATTACTACGTTCCCCAACAGGTATGATAGCACTGTGGCTATCTAATCATTGGATAAATGACTGTTTTGCCATTGTGGTAACCCCTTGACCTATAAAAGGAGGGCCGTGGCTACCATAGAAATGATTCGGACCCTTGTACGCTCGTACGCGTGTAGCTGCTCCCGCCCTGAGGCAACCTTGCCGGGCTAGAGCGGTGTCTCCACCACGGTCCCATCAATCCACCAAAGCAGGAGTAGGGTTTTACGCCTCGCGGCAGCCCAAACCTAGGTAAAATTGCCCGTGTCATCGTCGTCGTGCTGCTCTATGCTTTCCGCTCTTCGTGCAATGCGCTCTTCCCCCTTGCCGAACCACAAGGGGCCGATGGCCCCATAGGTGGCCGTGTGATACCACGACATCTTTGGTGCGCCAGGTAGAGGGAAGCGTTTGCGCGAACCCGAGAGTGTAAGCAGCGCGTCAGCTTCATCATCGTTTTATTGATCAACGGCTTCATCATCCATGGCGGCTAAGAAGAAATCCGGTGCTTCAGCTCACCCTTCCACCTCGAAGGCCCCCTCGCATGCGGCCTCTAATGCCGTGGGGGCTGCGGGGGAACATGGGAATGCCGACGCCGCGGGGAACATGACTGGCGCAGGCGGCGCCATCACCATTCCCCCTACGGCCGAAGCAGGAGCAGGAGGCACCGGAGGAGGGCGACACGAACAACAACCCAGCGGCCATGCTCTGCAAGGTGCGGGTGGGGAGAATGCTCCGTCTCCGCCTTCCCACCTCACCGAGGGACACAACCATAGCGGTGGCGCTCGCCCTGAAGCGGATCATAATCACCTAGCTGCCCCCGCCGAGGGTGCGGCTACGGGGCCTGCGCCACCCCCAGGACAAGCTAGCCGAGACGATGCACTGAATGGGGTCGTCAACCCCCAAGTGCATCCGCCTCGTCATCACGCCGCCCCGACGACTGGCTCGCGGCGGCGAGACCATGGCGCCGCCACTACAGGCACCATCAGAAGTCGGGCAACGTCGCGATCTGCGTCGTCGTCCATGCCAAGCACTGCTTCGGAGGCCATGGCGCGGGCCCAGCTCTTGTTGAGATTTCCGCCAGCGGCCAATCAAATGAATGAGTAGAGGGCCACTATCCAGAGCTTGATTGGTTTCGCTGAGGCGGGAGGATCATAGCAGGCAGGCCCGCCACGGCCTCCACCAATGACGGCAACGGTCCAAGCCGCTGGCCGCACCGAGGGAGCCGTTCCGACGATGCAGTCCCCTCCACGATAGCCAGGGCCACGCGACCAAGAACCCGACGATGTATCAATGGCTTCGTCTGATCCTCAGGCGCGTCGAGACTAGCGATGGGTCCAGGAAGACGGGCGGAGGGAAGACGCGCGCCTCACCATCAAGCGCCGCCACGGTACCCGCCGCCAGTCTGATAGGCGCAATGGCCCCGACATCGACGAACCCATGCCCGGTGGGGGCGGGTACCTGCCTTTCGAGGTTGGGTGCCCCGCCTTCACTTGTGAGCTGCGGCTAGTCCGTTGGCCATCTGCCCGTACGTTCAAGCCAGAGATACCAGAAAAGTACGATGGAAGATTGAACCCGACAGAGTTCTTGAGCATCTACACCATCGCTGTTCAAGCTGCCGGAGGAAGGGACGAGAGGGTGCTCGCCAACTACTTCCCTTTGGCACTCAAGCCAAACGTGAGGTCGTGGCTGATGCACTTACTAGAGAACTCCATCTCGACCTGGGCTGATCTGAGCCATGAGTTTATTGGCGCCTTCACGGGCGGCCATCAAGAACCAGGGCGGCCTAGTGACTTGCAGGTGCACCTGCCTTTGAGTCAATGACATGTGGACCCTACAGGTGGTGGGCCCACATGTCATTATCACAAAGGCAGAGGGGCGGTGGGACCGAGAGGGGTGAGGCACAAGTTGGGGGACGTGTGGTGTCATGGGTTCGAACGACATCATGGGAATCGCGTGTGGCTGTGGTAGAAACTTGATGGTCGCCGCAGTTCAGCTGGCCCACATGTCATGCACACAAAGGCAGAGGAGCAGTGGGGCCGAGAGGGGTGAGGCGCACGTCGGGGGACGTGGTGCCGTCGGTTGGAGCGGCGTTGTGGGAATCGCGTGCGGCAGTGGTAGAAATGTGATGGTCGCCGTAGTTCAACTTCCATGGACAAGCTGTCATGTCTACTGACACATGCATTGCATACCGATCACTGCAAGGAGTAGTAGAGAAAACTAGGCGGATAAATACCTCATTATAGTCAAGCAGACCTACGCTACTACACTTGTTCCAAAGACGTGCACACCAGCGAAATAGTTCATCTATATCAATGTACAGAGAGAGGAAATATTTTTTTACAAGAGAGGAAATAGTTCATCCATCTATAATGCCCTGCTGCTGGTGCAGCTTGTTCTTCTTCTTCTTCTTCTTCTTCTTCTTCTTCTTCTTCTTCTTCTTCTTCTTCTCATTTTCTGTGGGAGACGGCTTCGCAACAAGCTCTTTCGACCTTGCAGCTATCTCAAAACTCACACGGGCATTGAGGGCAGCATATTTTATTCGCTCGTAGGTTAAGGGATAATTCTCCCATCTAGATGACCTTAAACCCAGTGTCTCATCACCCTTCTCAAGATTTGTTCCGAGCATAGAATTTGCTACGTCGAATAGGGATGGTGTTTCTTTATCACAATCGTCTACAAGAATTCTTGTTTGTAGGTCAACGATGTTTTTCAAGTCAAGGTTGTACGGCACCAGCTTCTGTTTGTCCCCTTCGATGGCTGCCCCACACAAGTATATGTCCTCCCGAGACATGATATCGTGGAGCTCACCTGGTATGGAGGGCGCGTGTATGATGTGATACACAAAAACTTCATCTTCGAGGCACAGCTGAAGGACGGCGGCGCGTTGGATCATCCCAGTGGCACGCTCCGTGTACTCTGCGTCGAGACCGATGACCTTCATCTCCACCTTTTCGAGGGAGTTGGGTACATTGTTTATCCACTCTCGAACAACCCTTGGGTGGTCAGTGATGGTGGCAACTATGCTCAACGATCCTTCGACGATGACATGTTTGACGCTAAAAACCTGCATAGGGATCTCTTTCGCCATTTGGAACCATTCGACCGGAAGGCTATGGTTTGGAGAATTAGGATTAAGATGGCTAGTCTAACTGAAGAAGATGATTATTTAAAGGGGCTTCAGAATTACTCCAGGAGTATCTGAAGAGGTTAAAACAATGTGAATCCAGTGGGGTTTGAATGCAAATGAAGGAGAGATGAAGAAGCCGAGGAAAATCGGTTCCCGATGGAGAAGTAAATGGGAGAAGTGGCATGCAGGCAGTTGATTAGACGGCTAGGTAGACCAACCTGCAAAATGAAAAGGCTATGTGGGTAGCGCACTGAGGGGTGGTACGTGTCCGTGTACATGCCCATCCTTCTATCGCTACATGTGCCACTGGTTAGTTGAGGTCACTCTTTCGAATCACCATGGCGAAACATTTTATGATTCCTTTTTATTTCTGCACCCCTCCTGACAGGTGGGACCTATGCAAAACCCACTGGGTGGACAAACAGATATACAAACATATCCATCTCTTTGCACACAAAAATGTGTCGTAGATGGTTCGGATGGATATTGGCGCGTGCTTGAGAGACACAACCTTTTCTGGTTAAGGAATATGCGGTTATCCTCAAAAAATAAAAAGCCCTTCTTCGCGCTTCCGCATGCATGAGAATTTATGTCTGCTCGCAATATGGATGCTACTTGGAGGATGAAGTGAACCCAGAGGCATGCTAGCAAGGGAGACCTCTTTCCGCTATACAGTACTACTCCGTATGTTACTACTAGTAGTAGTACAACAATAGTACACTTGATGGTTAAAATATTATTCATCCGGTCCTCACAGTGAAGTGACAAGACCCTACGCCCAAGATGACACTAGTCCAGGCGGCGTGTTCGGGTTACCAAAGTCAGCCTCACCTTGTGCACTGTGCAGTCACTATCACCACTGCTGTATAGCATGCCTCGCCTCGTCTCCCTCTCCCCTAGCACCACTCCATCTCCATCTCCATCTCGCTGGAGATCCTGAGGTCACTCTTCATCATCTTATTGTGCCCCTGCGTACTCTCACCTCACTTCCCTCCCCAGTACCACTATTCCCTCTCTAGCCGCTCCAGCACTGAGAGCTTTCTCCCTTGTAAATCAAGACCCAAAAAACCCCACCTTCCAAACTCCACCATGGCCGAACGCGAACCACACAACATCCATATGAATCACGACTGGAGTGATCTCCCCAGTGACATCCTCGACCTCTGTTGTTTGCGTATGGATATGTTGAGCGCCGTGTGGCTGGCTGCATGCTCGAGGGACATGCACACGGCCATCGTTAAAGCAAGGCCTGAGCTTTTCAAGACACCCTGCTTGCTGCTATCTGCTCTTGCGAGATACGCTCACCATGATACGGAGGCATACATGATGCCCCTCGACTTCAATCCGACCTCCATTAGCTGAAACTTCTTTGCAGGTATGTACTGGGTCGCCGTACATCATGCCCCTCGACTTCGATCCGATCACCATCGCCTAAAACTTCTTGGCAGGTATGTACTGGGTCGGCATGAACTCCCATTGGATGGCTGCCGTCAGAGAAGACCAGAAAAAGTTGGTGCTCGTGAACTTCCACACCTCCCATGAGATTATCCTTCCTATGTTGGATTATGTAGGGTTTTACCGTCGTGGTCCAAGTCATCTAGATTACCACGTCAGTTGGACAGACCTTTTTTTGCAGAAGACACAATATGCGGATTACGCAGACTTCAAGCTAATTGCCTTGTTCGACTGCGGACTCGCCTATCTTTTTGTCAGTGCCTTCTTTAGCTGCAGACAACTCACCTCGTAGTGGATCATCAAAGCTGTACACAATTCTGTGATGCTATTGAACACAATGGCATCATCTACGCGATCGACAAAGTAGATGGCGCCACGTATTGCTGGGACGGCGCGTGTAAGTTGTTTTCGTCTGATTTTAATGATAACACCATGACACTTTTTGAACTTTTTTGATGATTGGCATATCCCTGTTTGAGTAGAATTTGAGTAGAGCTATGGCAATGTATTAGAGACGCCGTAATTCAGCTATATTTGGAATGAGTTAATTCATGCGATTGTGACCATGTCATTACAGCCAATTTGTACCCTTGAATAATCAAACGGTTAGGAAGATATGGATATTCTCCTAACTTTATAGTAATCTATATACTACTAAATATGAGTGTGTATCAATAGCCATGTTAGTTTCCTCATATTCATGATGTAAAAACATGCATCACACTGTTGGTTTCATCTAACCATACATTAGGGAAGTAAATGTGCATATGGAGAACTCTATATTTGGAAGTAGTGAAATCTTGTAATGCTTACCATGTGTACATACCTATATTTGCCCTTCAACAATCAATGGCTAGAATAATATCCTCACAAGAATTTTTATTACAGAACATGAGTATATAACAATACATGGTGTGTTAGTTTCCTTGAAGAATTTATTTATGAGGACAGAACATGATTATGTAACATGCATGTCATGGTAGTTTCCTGTGAAGAATCGATTGCGAGAGCCCAGTATACATTTCCCTATATTTTCAAGCATGGCATGGCACTTCTATATTTTCGAACCCAGTATACATTTCCCTATATTTTCCTCTTAGTTTCAACAGGGATAGAGCAATGTTGTTTCTTGCATTATCTTACTCATACTCTAAACAATGCTAATCTTACATTAACAATGCCTGTCCTTTCTGATATGATGCAGTGTCCCTGCAATTACTGCCCTTTGTAATGACATCACCTTTGCCAAAAATAGGGAAGCACAACTGGTTCCTTGCTCGATCAGACGACGACGACAAAAGACTGATGATCATTCGCACACATGAGCCGGCAAAGTTATATTGCAAAAACCCCACTATCTACAAGCACCGTGAAATACGTGAGTATCCAGAGAGTGGTTGTTACGTCTATGAGCAGGATAACAGCTTGTTGGGGCCTTCAGGATTTTTGAGTTGGAGGCGGGTAAACGGCCTTGGTTCACACTCTCTGCTTCTCGGACTCAATTATTCGATTAACCAGGAGATCACCGTTGGCAAGGACCTTGATGGCAGAGAGGCTCTGTTTGCTAGGGAAAATTGTGTCTACACGGTGAGCCCTAGGACTTCGGGAGCAAACTCCCCTGATTGTCAACGATACAGCATGCAGCCAAAAGAAGGTGAGAATGAAAAAGGCATCTGGATTAACTTTGATCCTTGGATGTCTCAACTCTGACAGGCAGTGATGTGGTTCAAGCCTTCAGGTTGATAGGTAATTGGGTTGTTGCGTCGAAAGGGTGGAGTCCTGGTGTCTCCGAATAACTGGTGGCTGATGCGGGGCTACAAATTTTGATGGTGTTGGATCATCCCTCTTCGAATGACTTGTTGTATTTGCTGCTTGTTCTGGATGGGTAGTTCTCTCTTTTGTTATGCAGACTCCTTGTCATTTGGTCATCCTCATCTATGTCACTCTTACTATGTAATAGTTGCCTCTCTTTAGAATGTCATTCTCGTCTGGATCAAGAGAGTCTGAGCGCTGCAAATGGGTGCATTTTGGTGGTCTAGCAAGACTTCTTATGAACTATCATGTCTTGCTATTTATGTCAGTAGTAGTCACTAGTCAGTGTTTTAATGTTGTATATATCGTTGTTTCAAACTGTTTATTGTCTCGAACTGCTGGTGGGCTAAATGAGGGCATCACCATTCTCTAGTGTTTAGTGTATATATCCTTTTTTCAAGTTATAATTTGAGCTCAGTGTCTTTTCGATGATGTACACTTGTTTGGGGCAATGTGAGGTGTCATTGAATATGGGCCGAGTAGTAACGCAATGCCAAACAAGTCAATTATGACTCTCAGGCCAGGCGCTCAAAAAAAGAAAGAAAAAGGACTCTTAGGCGACATGTGGGCACCACCGGTGTTTTCATGCGCTTGTGCGCCGAGATCGTATTGGCGCGTGTTCAAAATTCATGCTACCTTTTCATCCCCAATCTCCCGCCCCTCCCCCACCTCTGGAATCTCGATTCCTGCACCATTTCCCCCAAATCCCTCTCCTATACTCCCTGTACTCAAGCGCACTATCATGTCGCCGGTCAACATGGATCTCCGAGTCGGAGATCCTGAGGTCCGTCCTGCCTTCGGGCGCTGCATGCTGTCGCTCAACGGTGGCATGGCGGCGCTTGACGACCAGTTTGCTGGCAAACTGCTGATGGTAACCATCAACGGCAATCGGCCTCCCGCCTTACCAGACGACCTTGTCAAAGCTCTTGGCATTGTGCACGACATCCAAATAAGTGACTTGCTTGTCGAAGTCTGTCCGCCACCGGCTGATTTCTTCGCTAGGTTCTGGACAACTTTCGACTGTAGTCATGTGTTCGAATCTTCCCGGCACTTGTTCTACGATGGCGTGATGGTGAGCTTTGATCGGTGGCACCCAGGATGGGGCTCGGTGCCCTCTGAGCTTTAGTTTTTAACAAAGCTTACCTTCCACGGCATGCCTCGACGTGCTTGGAACAGCGAGTCCATGAATGAGCTTATCAACGACTTAGGAGGTGAGCTCGTAAGTATGTTTGTTCCTCCAGACAGCTGGGCTCTGATGAAGAAGCCATCACCATACCAAAGGTGATTGGTGTTGAGATATCGGTGTAGGAACCGGGGTTGTACTATTCGTCGCCACCAAGGCCGTCGCGGACCACGTTAGGGATGTACCTGTATCGAGTGTTCGTGCATGTCGAAGAAGTGGTCAATCCATCAATCGAAGTCCTGCCACTGCCGCCGGTGCCAGGGTCTGTCTACGACATCCATTACAGGAGTCAATGTCAGACTTTCCCCATGTTACTCAGAACGATGGATGGCACAGGGCCTACTCCATCGCGCGGCAGAGGCCACTGCTTCTTTGGGAGAAGAGGCAGGGTTGGCTGCCTGGATGTGCTCTAATTTGAGGTAACAACTGAATCTTCTCAGATACTAGTTAAATCTGAGCTATCGATGTGAAGCACTGATGTGCCAGTATATTTGATTGTGACCTGTTCTATTTTTGTACCTGAACTTTTTTTAGAAATGGGTGTACGTCAACTTAATGTGCTAGCAGAACTTATTGTGTTGTCTGTCTATTTTCTTTGCACATCATTCAAGATATTTCCCCTTCATTGATAAAGACAATGAACGGTTATGTACGGGTTTGTTGGTTTCAACATAGCCCTACCCGTAGCGATCCACTGCTTCCACCCTGATTGTTGCGCCTGCGTGAAATTTTTGTATGCAAGTTCAATGTGCTATGATGTTGTATATGATTGTGTCAACTATATAAGTTTTTCCTGAGCATCAGTAATGCATATGGCTGAAAGATGTATTCACGAGCACCGACCAATGGGTCTCTCTCTCTCTCTCTCACACACACACACGCACGCACACACATAAGTGGGACCCGTTGAATTATTTCTTCGCTCGTGATAGCTTTTAATTAGGTTTCACTGTACTCAAACTTTTTTCTTAAGTTATAAATTGAGCTCAGTGACTTCAAAAAGTTGTACACAAGCCTTGTTTGGGCCTTTTCAGGCGTCGCTGAATGTGGGCTAAGTAACTATGTAAAGTTGTACTGTACTGCTACACATGCCTTTTTCATTTAACATCAGCAATGCAACTGGGCCGACAGTTGTACACAAGATCCTAAATAAGCACAGCCTAGCCTATGTTTCTTTTAATAAAATGCATAACTCAGTTCATTTTTTATATAATAAGATTACCAAGCCCAACTTAAGGTTTTTTAATAATATTCATGTCTTATTATTATTATTTTTATACGAAATGCTCAGTCCAGACCATAATTATTTTTTCACCCATCCCAGAAAATGAGTCCATTTCTACTAAAATCAAATGGGTTGTAAATTATTAGAAATAATAAATGGGCTACATGTACGCAATATTAATTTTTTCACCTAGCCTAGTAAATAGGTGTATTCGAATAAATAATCAAATACGCTATAAATTATCATAAATAGTAAATCGGCTATTATTATTTTTACCCAGTCCAGGAAATAGATTATTTTTTGAGTCAAAGACCAGGAAATAGATGTATTGGCCAACAAAATGAAATTGCCTGTAAAACCTAAATAAATAGACTGCATTCCGCCACAAGTTTCGGAGTTGACTTTGTTGGCCCACTAGGACGAAGCCTGCGCAAGGTGTTGTCCATTTGGTGAACAAAACAATTTAATAGTCTACAACAAAAAGTCAACAAATTATTCTGACATCTGTATTCATTGGATTGACATCCAACGGCGATCCTGCTTCTTCAATCTCTGAACTAGTTGCTCTTGCTCCAGCCACCAAAACCATCGCCGGCTAGAGCGCCTGCATCTGCCTCCCGTGGTCGGCTGTGCTGCCGCGCAGGCCTCGCCGCCCCACCCTACTCCCAACAGTGGCCAGGACATACCTGTACTCACCCACACCTTCTATTATTCTCCAGCGGCGGCAGCCTCACCCCGCAGCCGAACCAGTCCCTCGTACTCCCCTCCGCCAAGGAATCCAGTGCCCCTTGTTCCACGACTCCAAATCGTTCCCATCCTAGGCCTTGCCATCTACCACCGCCGTGGTCTGCTCGATGATGCGTGGTCAACAACGAGAGCCAACATGGAGTAAGTAGAGAGTCTGATAGCTGGGAACCACCAGCCACATCTTCGCACGCAAACTAGTGCCTTCTTATTATGCGGGAATAAACAATTCCTCCCCCTGACAGGTTGGACCCACCAACTACAATATTCGCACGCAAGGATGTTCCTTCTTATTACGTGAAAAAAGTCCCCCCCCCCATGACAGCTGGGACCCACGAGCTACATCTTCACACGGAAGGAAGTGCCTCCTTATTATGCACAAGAAAAATGATTCCTGCCCCTGCTAGCTCGGACCCACTTGATTTGGAGGCTAACTTGTGGGCCTACTAAGTTGACACGTATGCAGGGCTTTGTTAACCTAGTTAACAAATGATTCTACCAGCAGCAACCGTTGGATTAACATCCAATGGCCGTGCTGCATCTTCAATCTCTAATCTTCTTGCGCGAGCCGCCGAAACCAGCGCCGCGGGACCACCTGCTGCTGCCTCCCATTGCCGGCTATGCTACCACCGCTGGCCATGCCATCCCTCTACTCACCCACACCTTCTGTTATTCTCCGGCGACGGTAGCCTCACACCGCAACCGAAGCAGTTAACCCTCGTACTCGCCACCATGTGGGAATCCACTGTCGCGTCTTCCCTGGCTCCATGTCGTTCCCTTCCTAGGCCTCACCGCCGTCCATCACCTTGGTGCTCTCGGCGCGGTGTGGTCAACGTGGTCAATGAATGACAGCCATCAGAAGACGACTGTACGCAGTGATGCTGACAGATGGACGTACCAGCTACATCTTCGGACACAAGGGAGTGCCGCCATATTAGCCGCGAAAAAAATGATCCCTCCCCTGACAGCTGGGACCCACCAGCTATATCTTCGCATGCAAGGAAGTGTCTCCTTATCCTCCCTGACAGCTGGGACCCACCTGGTTGAAGCATACGTAGCATTGTCTGTCTGGTCGCGAACGTGTACGTACATACTGTGGCACCCCGGCTCAGAGAAGACTGGGACGCCCCGTATTCCAGCCCAAGGACAAGTCTTCTGGAATACGGTACTGTTGGCATAGAACAAATCAGCTCTTTATTACAATGGATATGGCTACAAGGGTACAAGGTTTACATTGGCACGGCGACACTACGCCTGCCCAGGGTAGCTCTATGCTAGCAGCGGAACAGCCTGAGGTAGCAGAGTAACTCTCGACAGCGGAACAACGACGGCGGTGATGGACTCCACTCCGCAGGGACTCTCGCTAGAACGCGTATCCTAGCTCGCAAACTCGTGATCCTTGACAAGCAAGCAATCGTGGCATGACCTGCAAACTGGCATGACATGCCAGGTGATTACTTTGAATGTACTCGCAAGCTCACAACAAACATCAGCATTAAGGCAAGACAACATCATAGCAGTCAAGATTAGGTCAAGACTTATTGTAATTGAAGAAACAGTTGAGGGTGACAGTAATAGGCTACTCTGGATCAACCGACTAGGTTTAGCTTTACCAGTACTTAACAAACATGGTTATCTAGCAAGATAACTACTGAAGTAAATGCAGTAAGGTAAAGCATATTTAATCCATACTCCGAATAATCTCAGAATCCAATCTGAATCTGTTCCAAATCCAATCCAAATCATGTGGTCATCCGACCACTCATCTCATAGCCATCCCATGGCTAACATATCATGTTCCTGATACCATCTGCACTGCAAGTCTGACAAACTTACTCTCTCCCGGGTTGCCTCACAACCCTCAGAATACTCACGATCCACCGAGTACTTCCGATCTTACGATGAGTTCTTCCATCATTATCACTACTATGGTTGACCACCTAGTGAGGTCTGGACAGACTGTCCAATACCATGGACACGGCTATTCGAATAGATTTTTACACTCTGCAGAGGTTGTGCACTTTACCCACACCATGGAGCACCTGACCTCGTGATCCCATTCGGGTGGACCAGCGTTGCTCCAACGAAACCTGCCTAACCCGTGACTCTCCCATCGTACCACCGGCAATCATCCTCCCCCGGAGTCCTGCCCTGGGTGGCCCCTGTGTCACCGCGTGACACCTGCCATTGTCGTGGCTAACAACTGTCCCAAACGGGGATCTGGTACCATATAACTCAACTGGGCTCACAAGGTTATCGCCGCCTACCGGGCCAGGGTAGCACGCACGCATAACCTTCCCTGTCGGGAGGTACCGGTGAAAGAGCACGCGATCAGACCAAGTCAAGGCCGTCCCATACCGGCAAATGTGGTTGCACGGATAAGTCCGGACAGGTGACTCTGGATCAACCATGAAGTATCTTATCTCCGAATAATCTCTTCATCTCTTCATCATAACGGACACTTCGACAGCATAATAATCCCAGTGAAAACATTGACCAACCAGTAATCCAATAGCCACTATGTTCAAGCTACTGCTACTAATTCATCTCCACAAACTGCCGGACGAAATCCAAAATCATCATAGACGGTATTCTCAACGTCATGGCATCAACGAGTGGGTAAACTACTAGTCACTAACCATCCGGTACTCAACATGGTAGTCACCTATTCAAGAATTTACTCAAGCCTTGCATAATCTAATTCATTTTACAAGTACTTCATACTTGCTATTAAAGTAATTAGTTTGACTATGATATTGCAATGCAATTATGCAAATGAGAGTTGTGGCTTGCCTGGGGTGAAGAAACCATCGGGTTGGGGGTGCGGAGAGTCCGCAGAAATGATTGCCGGAAACAGTTCTCTCTAGGAGGAGGCTGTTTACGGGCAAGGGCAAAATGGTCATTTTCACAGTGTCAACACATTATGAAAATGATACCAACATGACGGGCTCGAAGAGACGAAGAAGTGGGCTTTGGAATCACCTCAATCGGAGCTACGGACGAAAAGTTATGTTGGTTTGAAGTACAGGGACCAATCTATAAAGATTTTATTCACAAATGGGTCCCTAGCTGATTAAACCGGTCGTGTCTTTCTCAGAAATACGCTTTCTAGCGGAGAAAGCGTAATCTGGCCCGAAGAGCAACCAAAGTGCGCTTTAGAGAGGGGAAGACGTATTCTGGAGAATACGCCTCCACTTAAATGACATGGCAGGGGCGGGGCCGGCTTTGAGGCGCTGGCAAGTGGGGTCGAGGGGAAACGCGGGGCCTGCCTGTCCTAGTCGTCGTCTTCCTCGTCTCGCTCCCGACAGCAAACAGAGGAGAGGCGGGGAGGCTCGGCCGGCGACTGGCCTGCCCGGCTCCGGCCGCCTCCGGCGAGGGCGCGAGTACCGGCGACCTCGGGGCGGAGCGCTGCGTCCAACTGGGCCGGTTGCGGACGCCGGGGAAAGGCAGTACGGCGGCTGCGGAGGAGGATAGTGATGAGCTCCGGCGAGGGGTCGGGCCAGCTCCGACCACCTCTGGACGGGCTGAGACCACCGGCGAGCTCAGGATGGTGGGGCGGTCCCGTCTAGACTCCTCACGCTCGCCGAGATACACCGGAGGGAGCACAGCCTCGACTTCGGCGGACGGCGGCTACGGGTGCTGGAGGGGCTCGCGGCCACGACGCACCCGAGGAGAAGGAGGAGGGTGGAGGAGCTTCGGTGGGCTGTGGGTGTTGCTATGATTGTGGTGGAACAGAGGGAGGGGCTCGGCAGTGAGCTAATTTAGGCGGCAGGGAGTGGCAGCTATGGCGGCCATGGAGGGCGAGGAGAGCTCCGAGAGCTTGGGGAAGAGGCTGGGGAGGGCTAGTGGAGCGCGGTAAGGGCGATGGTGAGCTCGGGGATGCACGAGGTGGCCTATTTATAGGTGGGCAGGGGAGGTTGGATGAGCTCGATGCCGCGGCGCCCTTATCGCCACACTGGAGCTCGAGGAGGACGTGGCTGTCCGTTTGCGGCGTCGGGAGGCTTCGCGGAGGGGTGGAGAGGGCTCAGGCGAGGTCGGGAATGCTCGGGAGAGCTCAGGTAAGCGGACGCGGTGGCGGCAGAGATGGGCACGTCACGGGCACGGCTGCCGCACCGCGTAGGAGGGGACGTGAGAGGGGTAGAGTGATCCAGAGCGAAGGCGACAACGAGGGGAAGCCCATAGACATGGCTAGGTGTCGAGGGCGAGGAGGAAACCGATGACCCAGAGGGTCCAACTGCTAGAGCACGCTAGCTGGTATGCCAGCCTTGTGGTCACCGCGTGAACTGGCACACGCGGTGCACCCTAACCGGCCAAAGCATGTCCAGTGAGTAGTCCCTCCAGGCTAGGTTACAACTGATTTGATGACTCGATGAAACACACTGTGGTTAGCTGGGAGTGATCACCTGAAGTTTGCTGTAGCAAACTTGACCACACCACTGTGATGAACAGAGAAGTGATAAGGGCCAAGGATGATGTTTGGGAGGTTTGGGATAGGATGGACTATGATCCTGTGAAGTTTGGAGAGAAATGGACCAAGGTTTAATATAGTTGCTTTGCAACTGACCAATCTGGTCCAGAAAACAAATCTTGATGTGCCACTCACATATAGTGTTTCCTAGGGCTCAAAATAGGCATGGCTTGATGATATGGTCATATGAGAGTGCCATAAAAATTTCATGCCATTTGGACAATCCAAAATGGTACTTCCTTCACAATGAACCTCTCTGACCAGAATCTTAGAAAAATTCTAGGGAATTATTGGGAAGATGAAATGTGCCCAAATTTTGTGGAGATAGGTTATATGGGTAGGAGAATGCTTTGGTAAATTTTCAGCAATTATGGAGCAGCAAAAAATATAGTTGCTTCACAATGTGAAAATCTGACCAGAAACCAAGATTTGAGGCTGTGATCACATAGATGATTGGATAGGGTTGAAACTTGGTGGAGAGTCATGATTTGAGCATATGAAGATGCTTGAAAAATTTCAACTCATTTGGATCATCCTAGCTAGTACTTCCTTCACAAAGCTTCCAGTTTACCAAAAACTTTGGAAATTAGCCAAGGGAGATTTAATAGCCAAAGGAAGTTGAATTTTGGCATGTGGCAATGATATGGATCGGAAAGAATGCCCAAAAAGTTTGAGACCAAGCAAGAAAATATACATAGTACTTGCTTCTCAAGTTGACAGCTGGGGCAGAAGCAGAAAAGGAATATTTGTGAAATATTTTTGAATATGTCAAGGAAGGGTTTTGACATATTTGTGGAAGATCTGACCCAAACAATTTATGATAATTATTTGGGAATCTGGGTTGCTTCACAACCCAGGGTAGACAGGGTTATTCCTTCAATGGAAGAAGGAATATTCCCAAGAAAAAGAATATTGGGATTGGTCCAAGATGGAAATGACATGGTCTTGGGATGGTTTTGAGGTTGACAAGCCACTCAGGAAGAGGAATCAAGGGTGATCCCTCTAGGTTGCAAGACCACTAAGCCACAAAAAGGCAAATCCAGACCAAAATCAAAAGGAAAAAAAGGGCAAAATCCAGGGTGTTACACATACTGGTCGATCGGTCTCTCTACAATGATGAACCATGGCCGAGAAAGCAGCGGCACGGGTCGTAGTAAAGCCCCCGACGTAGCAGTTCAAGCAGTCTCGTCTAAAACATGTACACGTACGTACAACTACAGGGCAAAAAATACGGTCACGTACGTACATACGGGCGGGGGTCTCGAACGCGTACTCACGCATTCATATGGCCAGGACTCATGTACATGGAGAGGCAACGGACGGCAGCAACGGTGTCCTATTCATTGGCAGCCAACTGGCTGGGTCGAAATGGAGAAACTGCGTCGTGTTCATCGGGAGGCAACAGAAATTGTGTTCATTGGGAGCCAACCGGCTTGGACGGAATAGTCGTAACAGGGCATGTGTACCGCAGAACGGAGGAAACGGCCTTCTGTTCGACCGCCTACGGCCGAAACAGGATCGTGTTCATCGGGAGGGGTCTAGCGTACCGCAAAACGAAGGAAACGGACTTCTGTTCGAGCGCCTATGGTTGAAACGGGGTCATGTTGATCGGGAGGGGCATGGCGTACCGCAAAACGGAGGAAACAGACTTCTGTTGGAGCGCCTACGGTCGAAACGGGGTCCCATTCATCGGGAGGGGTGTGGCGTACCACAAAATGGGACTCCACGTGCTACTGTTCATCCGCCGTGTACTGCCTCGCTCTAGCCTCCACGGGCTACTGTTCATCCACCGTCGACTTCCTCTAGCCTCCACCTGGTACTGTTCATCCACCGCCACTTCCTCCTGCCTCCACCAGATACTGTTCATCCAGCCTCCATGGGGTACTGTTCATCCACCCCCAACTAGCTAGGGTGTGGCGGCCTCCTCGGGGTCCTGTTCATCCAGCGGCAACCGCCTACTACCACGGGGTCTTGTTCATCCAACCCCCACAACCAACCGGCTCGACTCACCACATCTCGACTCATTCTACGTACCACGCGCACGGTAGCAATGGTCACTATTCATCGAGAGGCAACCAAACACCGGCTAGCTACGTCTCGCATGGGGGCTCGATCGTCTTCAGTAAGCAGCAACAGTGATAGATCACTCGAGTTCAGTTAGCAGCAACAGCGAAGGAATCGCTCGGGTTCAGTCAGCAGCGAATGAATCGCTCGGGTTCAGTTAACAGCCAAGGGATCGATCGCTCGGGTTCAGTAACGTAGCTAGTGCGATCGCTCGGGTTCAGTTAGCCAACGCCTCACACCCACGTGCGTAAAAGAGAAACGCGCAAACCAAAGTGCATCGCTCAGCCCCGACCACCCACCGTAACCGGGAACTCCTCGATATTTTCCTCGCCCTCGCTTCTACCACGATTTTTTCCGTCATGGACGACCCAAAGAATGTCATGCAGGTGCATCTAAGGCCCGCCCACAATGAAAAGCCCAATTTCTATCATGATCTTTTGTCATAGAAGTAGGACTGCACCACATCTATGATGATACGTGTTTTTGTCACAATTATCATCATAGATGTGTCATAACCATGAAAGAAAAAAATTTCATTCGGGCCAAAATGTCACGGATGTGTCTTTTTTTGTAGTGGTGCTACCTGTCGAAGAAGATATCTTGCTGGTTACAGATAGCTCCTCAGCGGAGGATTCAGAGACAGATGACCAGTCCTATCCCCCCACCCCCGAGGTGTATGCTCTAACTTGGTAGGGTTATATTGCTCATATCATGCATATGGTGTCTTGCACTGCTATGTCATCTGGTTAGATTAGACACGCTTGGTGTGAGTGCCACCTATTTAGTTTCTATATCATATATGTGAATTATGCAATGCCATCTTTTTTAGCGAGGCATCATATATGTGAATTATGCAATGCCATCCTGTGTAGCCAGGCATCATATATGCGAATTAGGTCATGTCATCCTTTTTCTTCATTATGTATTCCATCTGTCGACAATTTTTGTATATTGAACTACTCTTCCTGTGCATCAGCCATTTGAGTCGGTTATGGAAAAATCTAGAGTGAAAACAAGGTCTTCAGAACAGACTATGCTAATTGTTGAAGCAGATATCTTGCTGGTTACAGGTATCTCCTCAGAGGAGGATTCAGAGAAAGCTGACCAGTCCTATATCACACCTGACGTGTATGCTTGATACGTCTCCAACGTATCTATAATTTTTGCTTGTTCCATGCTGTTATATTATCATTCTTGGATGTTTTACAATCATCTTATAGCAACTTTATATCATTTTTTGGGACTAACCTATTGACATAGTGCCCAGTGCCAGTTGCTGTTTTTTGCTTGTTTTTTACTTCGCAGAATATCAGTACCAAACGGGGTCCAAACGCAGCAAAACTTTTTGGAGAATTTTTTTGGACCAGAAGACACAAGATGGGCCGAAGAAGTACCAGAGGGGAGGCCCAAGGGGAGCACAACCCCCCAGGGCGCGCCCAGGAGCCCTGGCGCCCTAGTGGGTTGTGCCCACCTCGGTGGCCTCCCGCACTGCCTCTTTGCCCTATAAATCCCCAAATATTCCAGAAACCCTAGGGGAGTCGATGAAACACAATTCCAGCCGCCGCAAGTTCCAGAACCATGAGATCCTATCTAGACACCATCACAGAGGGGTTCATGATCCTCATTGGTGCCTCTCCGAAGATGCGTGAGTAGTTCATCATAGACCTACAGGTCCGTAGGTAGTAGCTAGATGGATTTTTCTCTCTTTTTGATTCTCAATACAATGGTCTCTTGGAGATCCATTTGATGTAACTCTTTTTACGGTGTGTTTGTTGGGATCCGATGAACTTTGAGTTTATGATCAGATTTATATCCATGAATATTATTTGAGTCTTCTTTTTGTTGGGAAACGTAGCATGGAAAACAAAAAAAAATCTACGCACGCGCAAGATCTATCCATGGGGATGCATAGCAATGAGACGGGAGAGTGTGTCTACGTACCCACGTAGACCGTAAGCGGAAGAGTTTAGTAACGCGGTTGATGTAGTCGAACTTTTTTGCGCTCCAACCAATCGAGTACCGAACGTACGACACCTCCGCGTTCAGCACACGTTCAGCTCGGTGACGACCTCTGCCTTCTTGATCCAGCAAGACGGCGAGATAGTGGATGAGTTCCGGCAGCACGACGGCGTGGTGACGGCGATGGTGAAGTGATCTCCGCAGGGCTTGGCCTAAGCACTATGAAAATATGACCGGGGGTGTAAACGGTGGAGGGGGGCGCCGCACACGGCTAAGCAATTGTCGTGGTTGTGCTAGGCGCCCCCCCTCCCACATATATATAGGTGGGGGGAGAGGGGAGAAGCCAAGGGGTGCCCCAAGTAGGTCCGAATCCTACTTGGGCTCCTGCCCTAGGCCGGCCCCCCCTTCTTCTTTTGGCGCCAAGGGGAAGGAAGGAGGAGGTGGCGCCCCCCCTTTCCTTTCTTCCACAAGGAGGGAAAGGTAGGAGGAGGTGGCGCCCCCTCCTTTCCTTCTTCTAGGACCGGCGGCCAGGGAGAGGGCGCGCCAGCCCCTTTGTGGGCTGGTGTGTGCCTCTCCTTGGCCCATTAGGCCCATAGACCTCCCGGGGCCTCCCGGAACCCCTTCCGATGATCCGATGACTACACGGTGCACTCCGAAACTATTCCGGTGTCCGAATACCATCGTCCTATATATCAATCTTTACCTCTCGACCATTTTGAGACTCCTCGTCATGTCCGTGATCTCATTCGGGACTCCGAACAACATTCGATCACCAAATCATATAACTCCTATAACACTATATCGTCAACAAACGTTAAGCGTGCGGACCCAACGGGTTCGAGAACTATGTAGACATGACCGAGACACCTCTCTGGTCAATAACCAATAATGGAACCTGGATGCCCATATTGGTTCCTACATATTCTACAAAGATCTTTATCGGTCCAACCGTTATGACAACATACGCATTTCCCTTTGTCTATCGGTATGTTACTTGCCCGAGATCGATCGTCGGTATCTTCATACCTAGTTCAATCTCGTTACCGGCAAGTCTCTTTACTCATTCTATAATACATCATCTTGCAACTAACTCATTAGTCACTTTGCTTGCAAGGCTTCTTATGATGTGTATTACCGAGAGGGCCCAGAGATACCTCTCCGATACTCAGAGTGACAAATCCTAATCTCGATCTATGCCAACTCAACAAACATCTTTGGAGATACCTGTAGAGCATCTTTATGATCACCCAGTTGTGTTGTGACGTTTGATAACACACAAGGTATTCCTCCGATATCCGGGAGTTGCATAATCTCATAGTCGAAGGAATATGTATTTGACATGAAGAAAGCAATAGCAATAAATAGAACGATCAATATGCTAAGCTATCAGATGGGTCTTGTCCATCACATCATTCTCCTAATGATGTGGTCCCATTATGAAATGACAACACATGACAATGGTTAGGAAATCTTATCCATCTTTGATCAACGAGCTAGTCTAGTAGAGGCTTACTAGGGACACGGTATTTGTTTATGTATTCACACATGTATTTAAGTTTCCGATCAATACAATTCTATCATGAATAATAAACCTTTATCATGAATAAGGAAATATAAAATAACAACTTTATTATTGCCTCTAGGGCATATTTCCTTCAGTCTACCACTTGCACTAGAGTCAATAATCTAGATTACAAAGTAATGAATCTAACACCCATGGAGTCTTGGTGCTGATCATGTTTTGCTCGCGGAAGAGGCTTAGTCAACGGGTCTGCTACATTCAGATCCATATGTATTTTGCAAATCTCTATGTATCCATCCTTGACCTTTTCATGAATGGAGTTGAAGCGTCTCTTGATGTGTTTGGTTCTCTTGTGAAACCTGGATTCCTTTGCCAAGGCAATTGCTCCAGTGTTGTCACTAAAGATTTTCATTGGACCCGATGCACTAGGTATTACACCTAGATCGGATATGAATTCCTTTATCCAAAATCCTTCATGCGCTGCTTCCGAAGCAGCTATGTACTCCGCTTCACACGTAGATCCCGCCACGACACTCTGCTTGGAACTGCACCAGCTGACAGCTCCACCATTCAATATAAACACGTATCCGGTTTGTGACTTAGAGTCATCCGGATCAGTGTCGAAGCTAGCATCGACGTAACCATTTACGATGAGCTCTTCGTCACCTCCGTAAACGAGAAACATATCCTTGGTCCTTTTCAGGTTCTTCAGGATGTTCTTGACCGCTGTCTAGTGATCCACTCCTGGATTACTTTGGTACCTCCCTGCCAAACTTATGGCAAGGCACACATCAGTTCTGGTACACAGCATAGCATACATGATAGAACCTATGGCTGAGGCATCGGGAATGACTTTCATTTTCTCTATATCTTCTGCAGTGGTCGGGCTTTGAGTCTGACTCAACTTCACACCATGTAACATAGGCAAGAACCCTTTCCTTTACTGATCCATTTTGAACTTCTTCATAACTTTATGAAGGCATGTGCTTTGTGAAAGTCCTATCAAGCGTCTCGATCTATCTCTATAGATCTTGATGCCCAATATATAAGTAGCTTCACCGAGGTCTTTCATTGAAAAATTCTTATTCAAGTATCCTTTTATGCTATCCAGAAATTCTATATCATTTCCAATCAACAATATGTCATCCACATCTAATATCAGAAATGCTACAGAGCTCCCACTCACTTTCTTGTAAATACAGGCTTCACCGTAAGTCTGTATAAAACCATATGCTTTGATCAACTCATCAAAGCGTATATTCCAACTTCGAGATGCTTGCACCAGTCCGTAGATGGATCACTGGAGCTTGCACACTTTGTTAGCACCTTTAGGATCAACAAAACCTTCTGGTTGCATCATATACAACTCTTCTTTAAGAAATCCATTAAGGAATGTAGTTTTGACGTCCATTTGCTAGATTTCATAATCATAAAATGCGGCAATTGCTAACATGATTCGGACAGACTTAAGCATCGCTACGGGTGAGAAAGTCTCATCATAGTCAACTCCTTGAACTTGTCGAAAACCTTTCGCGACAAGTCGAGCTTTGTAGACAGTAACATTATCATTAGCGTTAGTCTTCTTCTTGAAGATCTATTTATTCTCAATGGCTTTCAGATCATTGGACAAGTCCACCAAAGTCCACACTTTGTTCTCAGGCATGGATCCTATCTCAGATTTCATGGCCTCAAGCCATTTATCGGAATCTGGGCTCATCATAGCTTCTTTATAGTTCGTAGGTTCGCCTTGGTCTAGTAACATAACTTCCAGGATAGGATTACCGTACCACTCTGGTGCGGATCATTCTCTGGTCGACCTATGAGGTTCAGTAGCAACTTGATCTGAAGTTTCATGATCATTATCATTTGCTTCCTCTCTAGTTGGTGTAGGCATCACGGGAACGGTTTTCTGTGATGTGCTACTCTCCAATTCGAGAGAAGGTACCATTACCTCATCAACTTCTACTTTCCTCCCACTCACTTCTTTCGAGAGAAACTCCTTCTCTAGAAAGGTTCCATTCTTGGCAACATTGATCTTGCCTTCGGATCTGTGGTAGAAGGTGTACCCAATTGTTTCCTTAGGGTATCCTATGAAGACGCACTTCTCCGATTTGGGTTCGAGCTTATCAGGCTGAAGCCTTTTGACATAAGTGTCGCAACCCCAAACTTTAAGAAACAACAGCTTAGGTTTCTTGCCAAACCAGAGTTCATACGGTGTCGTCTCAACGGATTTAGACGTTGCCCTATTTAATGTGAATGCGACTGTCTCTAATGCATAACCCCAAAACGATAGTGGTAAATCGGTAAGAGACATCATAGAACGCACCATATCCAATAAAGTACGGTTACGACGTTTGGACATACCATTACACTGTGGTGTTCTAGGTGGCCTGAGTTGTGAAACAATTCCACATTGTTTTAAATGTAGGCCAAACTCGTAACTCAAATATTCGCCTCCACGATCAGATCGTAGAAACTTTATTTTCTTGTTACGATGATTCTCCACTTCACTCTGAAATTCTTTGAACTTTTTCAAATGTTTTAGACTTGTGCCTCATCAAGTAGATATACCCATACATACTCAAATCATCTTTGAAGGTTAGAAAATAACGATACCTGCCGCGTGCTTCAACACTCATCGGACGGCATACATCGGTATGTATTATTTCCAATAAGTAATTAGCTCGCTCCATTGTTCTGCAGAACGGAGTTTTAGTCATCTTGCCCATGAGGCATGGTTCACAAGTATCAAATGATTCATAATCAAGTGATTCCAAAAGTCTATCTGCATGGAGTTTCTTCATGCGCTTTACACCAATATGACCTAAACGGCAGTGCCACAAGTATGTTGCACTATCATTATCAACTTTGTATCTTTTGTCATCAAAATTATGAATATGTTTATCACTACGATCGAGATTCAACAAGAATAGACCACTCATCAAGGGTTCATGACCATAAAAGATATTACTCATATAAATAGAACAACCATTATGCTCTGATTTAAATGAATAACCATCTCGCAATAAACAAGATCCAGATATAATGTTCATGCACAACGCGGGCACCAAATAACAATTATTGAGGTCTAAAACTAATCCCGAAGGTAGATGTAGAGGTAGCGTGCCGACGGCGATCACATCGACCTTTGAACCATTTCCGACATGCATCGTCTTCTCGTCTGTAGCCAATCTTCGTTTATTGCACAGCTCCTGTTTCGAGTTACAAATATGAGAAACCGAACCAGTATCAAATACCCAGGCGCTGCTACGAGCATTAGTAAGGTACACATCAATAACATGTATATCAAATATACCTTTGTTCACTTTGCCATCCTTCTTATCCGCCAAGTAATTGGGGCAGTTCCGCTTCCAGTGACCATTCCCTTTGCAGTAGAAGCACTCAGTTTCAGGCTTGGATTCAGCTTTGGGTTTCTTCCTGGGAGTGGAAACTTGCTTGCCATTCTTCTTGAAGTTCCCTTTCTTTCCCTTGCCCTTTTTCTTGAAACTACTGGTCTTGCTAACCATCAACACTTGATGCTCCTTCCTGATTTCTACCTCCGTGGCCTTAAGCATTGCGAAGAGCTCAGGAATCATTTTATTCATCCCTTGCATATTATAGTTCATCACAAAGCCTTTGTAGCTTGGTGGCAATGATTGAAGAACTCTGTCAATAACACTATCAACTGGAAGATCAACTCCCAGCTGAGTCAAGTGGTTATGATACCCAGACATTTTGAGTGTGTGTTCACTGACAGAACTGTTCTCCTCCATCTTACAGCTATAGAACTTGTTGGAGACTTCATATCTCTCAACCTGGGCATTTGCTTGAAATATTAACTTCAACTCTTGGAACATCTCATATGCTCCATGACGTTCAAAACGTCTTTGAAGTCCCGGTTCTAAGCCGTAAAGCATGGCACACTGAACTATCAAGTAGTCATCGGATCGAGCTTGCCAGACGTTCATAACATCTGCTTCAGCTCCTGTAGCATGCCTATCACCCAGCGGTGCATCAAGGGCATAATTCTTCTGTGCAGAAATGAGGATAATCCTCAAGTTACGGACCCAGTCGGTGTAGTTGCTACCATCATCTTTCAAATTAGCTTTCTCTAGGAACGCATTAAAATTCAGGGGAACGGTAGCTCGGGCCATTGATCTATAACATAGATATGCAAAACTATAAGACTAAGTTCATGATAAATTAAGTTCAATTAATGAAATTACTAATGAAGTCCCACTTAAATAAACATCCCTCAAGTTATCTAAGTGATACGTGATCCAAATCAACTAACCCATGTTCGATCATCACGTGAGATGGGGTAGTCATCAATGGTGAACATATCTATGTTGATCATATCTACTATATGACTCACGTTCGACCTTTCGGTCTCCAGTGTTCCGAGACCATGTCTGTACATGCTAGGCTTGTCAAGTTTAACCCAAGTATTCTGCATGTGCAAAACTGTCTTACACCTGTTGTATGTGAACGTAGAGTCTATCACACCCGGTCATCACGTGGTGCTTCGAAACATTGAACTTTGGCAACGGTGCATACTTGGGGAGAACACTTTTATCTTGAAATTTAGTGAAGGGATCATCTTATAATGCTACCGCCATTCTAAGCAAAATAAGATGCATAAAGGATAAACATCACATGCAATCAAAATATGTGACATGATATGGCCATCATCATCTTGTGCTTTTGATCTCCATCTCCAAAGCATCGTCATGATCTCCATCATCACCGGCTCGACATCTTGATCTCCATCGTTGCGTCGGGGTCGTCTCGCCAACTATTGCTTCTACAACTATCGCTAACACATAGTGATAAAGTAAAGCAATTACATGGCGCTTGCACTTCATACAATAAAGAGACAACCCTAAGGATCCTGTCAGTTGTCAATATTACAAAACATGATCATGTCATACATCAACATATATCACATCATATCTTGACCATATCACATCACAACATGCCCTGCAAAAACAAGTTAGACGTCCTCTACTTTGTTGTTGCAAGTTTTACGTGGCTGCTACGGGCTTCTAGCAAGAACCGTTCTTACCTACGGAAAAACCACAACGGGTATTCATCAAGTTTGCTGTTTTAACCTTCTTCAAGGACCGCTCATAGTAAAATTCAATTCAACTAAAGTAGGAGAAACAGACACCCGCCAGCCACCTTTATGCAAAACTAGTTGCATGTCTGTCGGTGGAACCGGTCTCATGTGCGTGGACATGTAAGGTTGGTTCGGGCCGCTTCGTCCCACAATACCGGCGAATCAAAATAAGATGTTGGTGGTAAGCAGTATGACTATCACCGACCACAACTCTTTGTGTTCTACTCGTGCATATCATCTACGCATAGACCTGGCTCAGATGCCACTATTGGGAAACGTAGCATGGAAAAAAAAATCTACGCACACACAATATCTATCCATGGAGATGCATAGCAACGAGAGGGGAGAGTGTGTGTATGTACCCTCGTAGACCATAAGCAGAAGCATGTAGTAACGCGGTTGATGTAGTCAAACTTCTTCGTGCTCCAATCAATCGAGTACCGAACATACGGCACCTCCGCGGTTAGCACACGTTCAGCTCGGTGATGACCTCCGCCTTCTTGATCCAGCAAGACGGCGACATAGTGGATGAGTTTCGGCAGCACGATGGCGTGGTGACGGTGATGATGAAGTGATCTCCACAGGGCTTCACCTAAGCACTATGAAAATATGACCGGGGGTGTAAACGGTGGAGGGGGGCGCCGCACACGGCTAAGCAATTGTCGTGGTTGTGCTAAGCGCCCCCTCCCACATATATATAGGTGGGGGGAGAGGGGAGAGGCCAAGGGGCGCCCCAAGTAGATCCAAATCCTACTTGGGCTCCTGCCCTAGGCCCCCCTTCCTTCTTTTGGCGCCAAGGGGAAGGAAGGAGGAGGTGGCGCCCCCCCTTTCCTTTCTCCCACAAGGAGGGAAAGGCAGGAGGAGGTGGCGCCCCCTCATTTCCTTCTTCTAGAGTCGGCGGCCAGGGAGAGGGCACGCCAGCCCCTCTGTGGGCTGGTGTGTGCCTCTCCTTGGCCCATTAGGCCCATAGACCTCCCGGGGCCTCCCAGAACCCCTTCCGGTGATCCGATGACTACCCGGTGCACTCCGAAACTATTCCAGTGTCCGAATACCATTGTCCTATATATCAATCTTTACCTCTCAACCATTTCGAGACTCCTCGTCATGTCTGTGATCTCATCCGGGACTCCCAACAACATTCGGTCACCAAATCATATAACTCATATCATACTATATTGTGAACAAACGTTAAGTGTGCGGACCCTACGAGTACGAGAACTATGTAGACATGACCGAGACACCTCTCCGGTCAATAACCAATAGCGAAACCTGGATGCCCATATTGGTTCCTATATATTCTACAAAGATCTTTATCGGTCGAGCCATTATGACAACATACGCAATTCCCTTTGTCTATCGGTATGTTACTTGTCGTGGAATTGTCACGGCAGATGCCCTAGCATGAGGACTTAGGTGTGGAGCCATCGTCACGTAGTTAGCTTGAAGGGGTTAAACGGGACAAAGGACACAGAGAGTTTTACCCAGGTTCGGCCCCTCTCAACGAGGTAAAGGCCTACTCCTGCTTTAGGTTGTATTGCTTGGGTTTCGATTACTAGGGAGCGAATATGCTTGACCTAGTTCTCGACTTATGGTTTCTTTTTTTAAGCTGCCGCCGGGTCACCCCTTTATATACACAAGTTGATGCCCGGCGGCTTATAGAGTCCCGGCCGGCTCATACACAATGTGTCCGGCCCGGTGACCAATACTAAACTTTCCTTAACATACAAGTTAAACATATGGCGGTTTATGCCCATGGGCCTCAAGTCGCCTCCGGGTCTTGGGCCTTCAGTAAGCTTGCTACATGAACCGCCATCTTCAGCATCTTCTTGGGCCTTCTCATCATGAACCGCCAGTGGTATGACCCGGCCCCCCCTGGGCGAGTTATACCCACTAGTTATATCCCCAACATTAGGCCCCAGGTTGATGTGAACTTGTTCATATCAATCTTCAATACTTGACTTGGAAAAAATCCTTCATCGTCAGTCCTTATGAAATCTTATAACCCGCCATGACGTCTGCTCACAGAATTGTGCTAACCCGCCATGACGTCATCTCGCATTAATATCGCACGAGGCCCAAATCTCAATATGCCTTCACTTTTAATGATCCTCCGAAAATCAAGGCATCTGTGCTGCCACATAATCATTTTTCAGCCTCCTCGATTCCCGCGCATGCCATCTATCCACTGCCTTATAAATAGGGACAGGGGTCCTTTTCATTTCCCCCCCTTGCCTCCTCGACTTCATCCTCTTCTTTGCAACGCCACACGCGCCCGAGCTCCGCCGCCGTCGACCTCGCGAGCTGCCTCAACTCCGGCCGCTGCATCGACCTGAACGCACCAGAGCACCGCCGCACGCCACCGCTGTCCAACAGCCCCGGTAAGCTCTCCTCTTTTCCTCACCACAGATCTCCATTAGGGTTTGCTCGAGTTCATCTCCGTTCATCTTTGTTCCTTCCTAGATCATGTAGTTTGTTATCTAAGTATAATACCAATCTTGTGCGGTAGCAATTTAGCACTCGTTTTTAATATCTGAACGCCTCCCCTCCATAGGAGATCTCATCTGAGCACGTGAGCTGTCCTGCTGCCGCCACTTTAGGTTTAGAATTTTACTTCATTATCTGAACTGCTGCAGATCCAAAATTATAACACCGATCTGTGAAAACTGTTTGTCCAACACTTAGCAATCCTTCACTCATAGATCTGAAAACTGATAGCTATGTAGGCAGCTTAATTGATAAACCATAACCCTACAGGTACCATTAGTCCCCTCGTAAGCCGCCAATAGATTGCTCTGCATCTCAACACTATCCTTCGGCTTAACACACTGCATGTTTATAGTTTACACCTTTGAACCAATGACCGGCTTAACAACATAATTTTAAACTGGCAATGTTTTCTTTTCAGACCTTCATCATCAACAATGACTAAGACCTTCACTTCATGCAACTGGGTCGCATCCCGGGTTACCGAGGAAGACTTGAACAATTTTGTTCAGACTGGCGTCTTAGCCAAAAAAGATGACATCCACTGGAGGGTCCCAGGCACTAAAAATCCTCCTGAGCCCAAGGAAGGCGAAATAATCGTTTTTACTGATCATATGATCCGGGGGTTTACCCCGCCCGGTTCAAAATTCTTCCGAGACGTGCTACACTTTTTCCAGCTCCATCCTCAAGATATTGGGCCCAATTCTGTCTCCAACATCTGCAACTTCCAAGTTTTTTGCGAAGCTTATCTTCAACAAGAGCCCACTGTCGAACTGTTCAGGGAATTCTATTACTTGAACCGGCAGACTGAATTCACAGACGGACCCAGCTTGGAGCTAGGCGGAGTTTCAATTCAGAAGCGGAAAGAAGCCACCTTCCCATATGCCAAGCCGCCCAGTCATCCTAAAGACTGGAACCAGACTTGGTTCTATTGCCAAGATACATCTCCAGAGGGTGAAAATCCCTTGCCGGGCTACCGTGAACACCGTCTTAGCAACACACATCCACTCCTAGAACGGATCAGCGCAAAGGTACGGGCCAAGTATGCGCCCATATTTTCAAAGATTAGAGCCTTCATGGCTAACGGCTTAACCAGCATCGACCTTGTTCGGTGCTGGGTCGCCTGGAGAATTCTGCCGTTAAGCCGCCGCCCCGGTTTAATATGCGAGTACACCGGCGACTTATGAAGATATCAATGAATCGACCAAGACTTTATTGAACGAAAGCTTGGCAGCTTGCAGCAAAACCGGACTGATGAAGATATCAATGAATCGACCAAGGCTTTATTGAGCGAAAGCTTGGCAGCTTGCAGCAAAACCAGACTCAATCCTTTCTGCACTCTCAACAAACCGCCAGCTGTAAGTTTTGTACATAATTTTCCAGTTGAATCATGCTTTCATAAAAACTGTCCTCTTATACTCATCTGACTTCCACAGGCCGATTCTCCTTTCTGGAAGAAGAAGCTGCAGGACAAACCGGCCAGGAAGACCCGGACAAAGACCAAGGCTAACAAAAAACCTGCCAAGAAGAAGACCGACCCCTCCGAGTTACTTAACTTGGATGACGATGATGATGATGATGAGTCGGAGGTAGAACTTGATTCTCTTGGCTCATTTTTTGTACATCTCATTGACAATGATTATTATAAGGATGACGCGGAAGCCAGCCGTGCGGGTGATGAAGAGGTAATTGTTCTTTCCTCAGGCTCATAACCTTTGCCAAAACAGAAATCTCGACAAGCAAGCCGGAAAGTAAGGTTTTCTCATCCTTTAGCTCATTTGGATCCCAACTTTATTTTGAAGACACAGCAACATGAAGCTCGCCGCACAACCCAAAACAGCGGAGGCAGGATCCTTTCCTCCGGCTTACCGAACACACCAGCCCCTCGGAAACGTCGTCCAGAGGTCTCACCAATTTCCGACTTAGCTTATCCCAAGGCTGGTCTTTTTCGACAACCTCTTAATCCTTCCGACTCAAATTATCAGGGAACATCTCATTCCTCCTCTGGCAATTCAACGGGAACTCACATCCCAGTCTTCAAGACTGTGCCTGGGTAATGTTAAATCTCTGCTTTCCATCATATACTCAATTGCTGTGTTAACCTCGTCTTGTGCTGCATTTACAGAGCTATGGCAAAGCCCAGAAAGAAGTTGAAGGTGACAAAAACAACCGAAAATCCTTCTGAACCGGAGAAACAGTCAGTAGAAACTTCCCTCCATGCCACTGAAGCCACCGTTAATGAACCGCTACTGGAAGAACACAACATCACCATTGATCATATGGATGTTGACCCAGCCACCACCAAGCCGCCAAGTTCCATCAAGCCTACTGAAGAAAAGGCTGATGATGTTGTCATTACTGGGCTTGGTTATACAGCGCCAGGCAATCCCACTGTCTTGTCAAAACACAGTGCCAAGGAAGAAATATCTGTTGCTGACAAAGGCAAGTGGTCAGTGAATTTAGAGAGCTATGCTCACTATAGTGCTCAAGAGATCCCCTCTGGGTACTTGAACCGTCTGCACACAAGCCGTGACTTCGAGGCCGGCCTAGTATATCTCATGAAGGAACGTTTTGAGGTAAACGCTAGCCTTCTTCATATAAACATACTTTATCAGCCACCAAGTTTATTGGACATGATAGAATTGAATGTACTGTAGACTTTAGATAGCATTATAGATCAAATCAAGTAGCCCCCAAGGGCCGGCTTACACTTTCAAGATAAGCCGAGACTTCAAATAGTAATGATTCAATTTTGCACCTGTAGCCCCCAAGGGCCGGCTTAAACTGTTAAGATTAGCCAAGTCTCATTACCATAGTTGTCAATAAAATCCAAGTATATAGCCCCCATGAATCGGCTATAGCCACAATAGTGTAGCCGAGTCATCATGAAATTGTCTTTGAAAAGAGCAATGTGCATTAGCCCCCAAGTGCCAAGTGAAATACTTGTATTGTGCTTGGGACTTTAAACAAAATGATTGTAATAGCACCTGTCGTTTGCATACTGCAGGCTGAACTCAATGCAAAAGAATCCCAAGTCGCCGACCTTCAAGAAAATATCAACTCTCAACAATCTGAAACTACCAAGGCCAAATCAGAACTGACAACCGCCTTGGAAGAAATGGAGAAGTTGAAAAAGGACTTCAAGGCTGACAGGACAAACTGGGAGTCTGACAAAGCAGCTCTGTTGAAAAGAGTGGAAGAAGCAGAGGCGGCCCTTAAGCCGGTGACTGAAGAGCTTTCCGGTTTAAAACATCAAATTAACACCATGACCGCCGTTGTCTTTGGTAAGTAACATTATTCCAATCTGTTACCATACATGTAGTTGAATAATCATTCATCCGACTTATCAATTTGTTCGGTAATGCAGGCTTCAGAATCGCCCATCTTGGTGCAGACATGCGCATGAAGCTGAAAGTCGCCTATACTCTTATCGAGCAATTGTATACTGGCGCGCAACGAGCTATCTCTGCAGCTTCTCATAAAAAACAACCACCAACTAAAGACACGCTGGAAAAGCTATTTGTATTGCCCCAAAGAGTGGAGGATCTAAAGCTATCTGCTGCTAGAGCTGGTGCCATCACTACGCTAACCCGGTCCAAGGCGTGGCAAGCAGATCCGGACCCAGAAGACTTGGCCAATGGCTGCCCAAGCGTAAAGGAGGACGGGTCTCCCTTCAGTACTGAGGACTTTGCGGCGATAGCAAGAGAAATGCGCCCTCTAGCAAGCAAACTGGCTGAAGATACGGACCTATCTCATTACCAGGCGGCTTATAATGCTGATAACAAGAAAGTGAAGGCGCCGGTTCACGACTCCCAGCAGCTTATTCCGCCAATCCGTAAGCACACCTTTGCTCCTGATATTGACCCGTCAACATTTATTGATGACGAAGCTGTGTTCAAAGCTTTGACTGGGATCAATTGGGCCACCTCTGACTTCCAGTCAACGGGTGACGAAGAAGAAGATGAACCGGTGCAAGATGACCCGGAATCCTCTACTCGCCAAGGTCAAGATCATTAATCCAAGGGCCGGCTTATTATCTGCCAGTTGGACTACCTTATGCTTCAAAACACTTACTCTTTTGGGTCGTCCAGTGCCTTGTAATAGGCTAGTTTGAAAACAATGATCTGCCATGCCATTGTGCATGTTGATTTGCATAACACTTAAGAGCCGTTTTGATCTTATCTGACGATCCACCGTTTATGCTCGTAATCATTGTCATCTTTGCTGATCATGTTGTCTTAAACCCTGCATACAAACAGAGAACAAGTGCCTTGCTGGTTTACCCCAAGGCGGGTCATAACACCCCATATGAAAACCAATGGTGACTACATGGTCCGTAACCAGGGCCAGTTTATCAAAACTTCATATAATCATAACAAAGCAAATATCATACCTGTGATATTTATTCATACTGCCGGCTTACAACGCTGCATGTAGTAAGGGTAACAACCCAAAGCTTTAGAGCGCAGCGCTCTGTGTAATTTTATTCATACTGCCGGCTTACAACGCCATAGACAGCAAAGGGTAACATCCCAAAAACTTAAGAGTATAGAACTCCAAGCATATAATCATCACACACTGGCGACTTATCGTCCAAAGCTAGGCCGGGTTATCAAAGCACCAGATATTTTCAAATATGAATCATAAGATCAAGGCAACATGGCCCGAATCAGCTTTCAACCATATATCAATATGGTATAAACAGAAATCACCAAAAAGATTCAAAGTCAATATAAACCAGAAAACCAAGGCATTCAAAGGCTGCCAAGCCTCAACATCAAGTGCTATTCAAGGGCTGCACAGCCACTGAGTTACTCCTTAATTCAAACCTGTAAGCTGGGCCTCACATGACCAATCGCCATTTTAACTTTGACAAGTTCAGGGTCTTTACAAGATTAACTGTCAAGAGTACGGCGAGTCATTCCAGGATTACCTGGTCGGAGTGGCAGGCATACAAAGGCAGGATAACCCGGATTTTTGGTGAATACACCTGGCGTCTAAGCCCATTACAAGGGTCAACAAAGCTCTGTTCATTTAACAAGGAACCCCCAAGTAATATTCCGATCCAGGCGTACAAGCCGGACCAATAGGGTAGTCATAGCTATGCTCAATGAGGAGGAAGCCCCCCAAATATTTTGCAATCAAGGCGTACAAGCCGGATCAAAAGGGTAATCATAGCTATGCTCAATGAGCAGGAAGCCCCCAGTGACCTTATGAAGTGACAATAAAGACTCAGATTCTCAGAAATGAAACGACAAAGGCCCTAAATCATCAGGGATGCCAGCTTTAATATACTAATCATAATATATACATTAGCAAAAGTATGTACATCACAAGAGCCGGTGGCTCAGGTGTAATAAGGCCGAAGATGAGCAATATTCCACGGCCGGTGGGTCTCCTCCTCCGACGTGCGTGAGTCCTTATGGCCTCGAACATCGATAAGGTAGTATGACCCGTTGTTCAGATTTTTACTGATCACAAAGGGCCCTTCCCAAGGTGGGGATAGCTTGTGCATATCAGTTTGATCCTGGATGAGCCGGAGCACCAAATCTCCTTCTTGAAAAGTCCTGGTTTTAACCCGACGGCTGTGATAACGACGCAGATCTTGCTGGTAAATCGCTAAACGAGCCGCCGCAAGGTCACGCTCCTCATTCAAAAGGTCAACAGCATCCTGACGTGTTTTCTCATTATCAGCTTCAACATAAGCCGCCACACGAGGCAAGTCGTGACGTATGTCACTAGGGAGAACCGCTTCTGCTCCGTAAACCATGAAGAAAGGCGTGTAGCCCGTAGATCTATTGGGGGTGGTATTGATACTCCAAAGCACTGAGGGCAATTCTTCCACCCAACAACCCGGCGTCCTCTACAAAGGGACCATAAGCCAGGGTTTGATACCTCTCAAGATTTCTTGATTGGCTCTTTCAGCTTGACCATTAGACTTGGGGTGAGCCACCGACGACACATCAAGCCGGATATGCTCTTGTTGACAGAATTCTTTCATTACACCCATAGACAGATTAGTACCATTATCAGTAATGATACTATGAGGGTATCCAAAATGAAAGATCACCTTTTTAATGAACTGAACCGCCATTGCTGCATCACATTTGCTGACCGGCTCAGCCTCAACCCACTTTGTAAACTTGTCAACAGCTACCAGGAGGTGAGTCTTTTTGTCCGTGGATCTTTTAAAAGGCCCAACCATATCCAGTCCCCAGACTGCAAACGGCCAAGTTATTGGAATCATCCGCAATTCTTGAGCTAGCACATGAGCTCGTCTTGAAAATTTCTGACAGCCATCACATTTACTGACCAGATCTTCCGCATCAGCATGAGCCGTCAGCCAATAAAACCCATGACGAAAAGCTTTAGCAACGAGAGACTTAGAGCCGGCATGATGGCCGCAATCTCCTTCATGAATTTCCCTTAAAATTTCAAGGCCCTCCTCAGGAGAAATGCATCGTTGAAACACCCCTGTAACACTGCATCGGTGTAACTCACCATTGACAATAGTCATTGACTTAGACCTCTGGGTTACTTGCCTGGCCAAAGTTTCATCATCAGGTAACTTGCCCCAGGTCATATAAGCTAAATATGGAACAGTCCAATCAGGAATAACATGGAGAGCTGCCACCAACTGTGCCTCCGGGTCAGGAATTGCTAGATCCTCCTCCGTAGGCAATTTAACTGATGGGTTATGCAAAATATCGAGGAAAACATTAGGGGGCACCGGCTTACGCTCAGACCCCAGCGGGCTTACAGCATCAGCGGCCTCATTTTTCCTACGATCGACATGCTCCACTTGATAACCCTTAAAATGACCAGCAATTGTATCAACTTCTGTGCGATAAGCCACCATGAGTGGATCCTTGGAATCCCAAGTCCCTGAAACTTGTTGAGCCACTAAGTCTGAGTCGCCAAAACACCTCACCCGGCTTAGATTAATCTCTTTAGCCACCCGAAGACCATGGAGCAAAGCTTCATATTCAGCTGCATTGTTAGTACAAGGGAACATCAACCTCAAAACATAACAAAATTTATCACCTCGTGGGGAAGTCAAAACAACTCCAACCCCCGAGCCTTCCAGTTACCTGGATCCATCAAAGTGAATAGTCCAATACGTGGTATCTGGTTTTTCCTTAGGCATCTGCAGCTCTGTCCAATCATTGATGAAATCTACAAGTGCTTGGGACTTGATAGCCGTCCTAGGCATATATTTCAAACCATGAGGTCCGAGCTCAATAGCCCACTTGGCTACCCGACCTATGGCTTCTCTGTTTTGAATAATATCCCCCAAGGGAGCAGAACTAACCACAGTGATGGGATGATCGAGGAAATATTGCTTCAACTTGCGGCTAGCCATGAACACACCATAAACCAATTTCTGCCAATGTGGGTATCTCTGCTTAGATTCAATGAGCACCTCACTGACATAATAAACCGGCCTTTGAACCGGATACTCCTTGCCTGACTCTTTCCTTTCAACCACAACTGCCACACTGACAGCTCTATTGTTTGCAGCCACATATAAAAGTAAGGGCTCCTTCTCAATAGGAGCTGCAAGAACCAGCGGTTCAGCCAGCTGTCTCTTAAGCGCCTCAAATGCCTCATTGGCAGCATCACTCCAGACAAAGCTATCTGTTTTCTTCATCATTTGATACAAAGGGATAGCCTTCTCTCCTAGGCGGCTTATAAACCGGCTCAAAGCTGCAATACGACCCTCCAACCGTTGGACGTCATTGATACATGCCGGCTTAGCCAAAGAAGTGATAGCCTTGATTTTCTCCGGGTCAGCTTCAATGCCTCTCTCAGAAACCAGGAAACCCAATAGTTTGCCCGCTGGCATGCCGAAGACACACTTGGCCGGGTTAAGCATCATTTTATAGACCCAGAGATTGTCAAAGGTCTCTTTCAAATCATCTATCAAAGTCTCTTTCTTCCTGGATTTCACAACAATATCATCCACATAGGCATGAACATCGCGTCCAATCTGGTCATGGAGGCAATTGTGAACACACAGTTGGTAAGTCGCCTGGGCACTCTTGAGCCCAAAGGGCATAAACACATAGCAGAAGGCTCCAAAGGGAGTGATGAAAGTTGTCTTCTCCTGGTCCTTAACTGCCATCTTGATCTGATGATAACCAGAGTAAGCATCCAAAAAGCTCAAACGCTCACAACCCGCCGTAGCATCAATAATCTGATCAATACGAGGGAGAGCAAAAGGGTCAGCCAGACAGGCTTTATTAAGGTCTGTATAATCCACACACATACGCCAAGTGCCGTTTTTCTTAAGCACTAGCACCGGGTTAGCAAACCACTCCGGATGAAAACCCTCAATGATGAATCCAACAGTTAAGAGCTGGGCCACTTCTTCACCAATTGCCTTGCGCCTCTCTTAATTGAAACGACGAAGAAACTGCTTGACCGGTTTAAACTTTGGATCAACATTAAGAGTGTGCTCAGCGAGTTCCCTCGGTACACCTGGCATGTCAGAAGGTTTCCATGCAAAGATGTCCCGGTTCTCACGGATGAACTCGATGAGCGCAATTTCCTATTTCAGATCCATATTAGCACTGATGCTGAACTGCTTGGACAAGTCGCCAGGAACAAAATCGACCAACTCAGTGACATCTGCCGACTTAAACTTCAGCAGGGGGTCATTTTCTGTAGTTGGCTTCTTCAAAGGTGCCATATCCGCTGGGTTAACATTATCTTTTATAAAACTTCAACTCCTCGGCGGCATAGGCCGACTCAGCATACGCAACATCACCCTCTTCACAATCCAGAGCAATCTTCCTATCACCGTGCACAGTGATGGTGCCCTTATGACCCGGCATTTTAAGCTGCAAATAAACATAACAAGGCCGTGCCATGAATTTGGCGTAAGCCGGCCGCCCGAATAAAGCGTGATACGGGCTTTTGATCTTGACCACCTCAAAGGTCAATTTCTCAGCTCTGGAATCATGGTCATCTCCAAAGGCTACCTCCAGGGTTATCTTACCCACTGGACACGCCCACTTACCAGGCACCACCACATGAAAAATAGTAGAGGACGTCTTAAGATGTTTGTCAATCAAATTCATACGACGAAAATATCATAGTAAAGGATATTGATACTACTGCCCCCATCCATGAGCACCTTTGTAAGCTTATATCCTCCTACCTGAGGAGCCACCACCAATGCCAATTGACCCGGATTGTCAACCCGGGGCGGGTGATCCTCACGGCTCCATACTATAGGCTGCTCAAACCACCTCAAATAACGAGGTACTGCCGGCTCAACTGAGTTCACCGCCCGCTTATAGATTTTCTGATCCCGTTTGCACAGGCTTGTGGTGAATACATGATATTGACCACTATTCGATTGCTTTGGATTGCTTTGATAACCAGACTGCTGCTGCTGATTTCCTTGGCCAGATTGTTGATTAAAACCGCCTTGATTGCCTTGGCCCTGGAAACCAGAACTTGAACCGCCACCTCCAAATCCAGGTTCATGAGGGCCGGATCCTGAACCGCCATGCGGGCCATGATTATTCTGGAAAAAATTAGAGTTTCTATATTCCCTCATGATGAAGCAATCCTTCCACAGATGATTGGCCGGCTTTTCCTGGGTTCCGTGCTTTGGGTAAGGCTGATTCATCATGGCCTCAAGGTTGAACTTCGGTCCTCCAAACCGGGGCGCTGACGTTTTCCCCTTACGACGCTGATTATTACTCTGCACATTGGTGTTAGCCACAAAGTCTAAACCACCGTCAGCCTTGCGCTTACCATTGCCACCTTGACCCGCCGTATTATGCTGTCCCTTTGTATTGCCACTCTTTTTCCCTATACCAGCTTTCTCCTCATCAGACTCAGGGTCTTTAGTGCTATCAGAGTCGGCATATTTGACGAGATCCGCCATGAGCTCCCCATATCATTGCAATTGCACTTAAGCCGCCCTAAATTTTGCTTAAGGGGAAGAAAACGGCAATTCTTCTCCAACATCAGGACTACTGAACCAGCGTTGATACTGTCCGACGAGTGTATAACAGCTAAGATCCGGCGCACCCAATTGGATGTTGACTCACGTTCACCCTGGACGCAAGAGTCCAAATCCAGAATCGACATAGGCTGCTTGCATGTGTCTTTAAATTTTTGGATAAAACGCGCTTTCAACTCTGCCCATGATCTGATGGAGTTAGCGGGCAGCCCTTTTAACCAAGTACGAGCCGGCCCATCCAACATCATGGTGAAATACTTGGCACATGCAGCATCACTAACATCCAACATCTCCATAGCCATCTCATAGCTTTCAATCCAAGCCTCCGGGGGTTGATCTGCCGTGTAGTTAGGCACCTTCCGGGGGCCCTTGAAATCCTTAGACAAGCGCTCGTTGCGTAGAGTCGGCACTAAACATGGCACGCCCAAGGTTCTAGAAGTCACCCCTGTCTCCACAGATGCTGACGGATAAACCGGAGGTTGCTATTGAGCCGCCAACTGAGCCGCCAGCTCAGCCTCTCGCCGCGCCCTGCCCTGGTCCACTAAAGCCTGAGCATCATTACCAGCACGCGGCGGGTCAGGCCTATGAGGCTGATTGCGGTGCCGCTCACTGCTCGATACAGCCGGTTCGTCAATGTGTCTGCTATAACTCCGACTAGGATGCGGGGTCGAGTGAATCCGTTTACGACTGTATGAATAAGCGGCCTGTTGAGCCACAGCCGTCTGAAGAAGTTCTCCGGCTCGCCATATTTCTATCGCCGCTGGCGACTCATCCTGAACTGGGAGAGCCGCCAATCGAGTAGCCGCAGCTATCATGTTATCCAGAGGATTAGAGTAATGACCCGGCGGCGTCGGAACATGCTGAGGAGGGGTCAGATTCAAACGTGGTGGGTCTGCAGCACGTGGCTGAACCGGTGCTCCAACCGCCGGCGCCTCAACGGCTCGATCCACCACAGGCGGGTTACTGGTTCCTGCCCCAGGCGTGTTGAAAAGGTTTCTCGCATCGTAAACCGGGGGTAAACGACTCACATGCCTTCTGTTAAAGACAGCGTTTGATGCATCCCGGTCCAAGCTCAAGCGAAAAATTTCTGCTTGAAGCCGTTCTGCCTCCCTCTCCAAGGCGGCTCGCTCCATCGCCATCCGGGTGTTCTCAGCGTTTAGATCCTCCTTTGCTTGAGCTATTTCATCACGTAACTTTGCAACGTCCACACTATGTTGCGTTTGGTTTGCCGGGGTCACCTCCGCCGTCAACAACGTTGCCAGAGCCTCCAACAGTTCAGATAAAACTTGAGCTGGCGGGCGCACAGGGCCTCCTGCCCCAGCTGCTGTTGCCATTGCTGAACCGGAGATCATTGCTGCTGCAGTTGAAGAATTCTGCCCTGGCTGTGTACCGGCCATGAAGATTGTAACCCGGTTTGGTGGCTCATAGGGGTCCGGAATACTGTCGCCATCGGAACAGCCCCCAAGCCCACCATCCTAAACTTGATACATGGAGTTGGTCTCACCGGTTGAGGACTCATTGCCTGAATAGACGGCCATCTCACCACCAGACTCAGATCCTCCTTCCAGATCTACTCCTTGAGTAAAGCCAACAAAGACATGCTTCGGGGCGGCTTGAACCTTGGAGGGTCGCGCGCGCCGAGCCGTCCCGACGATGTCGGCGCAGGTGTCCGGCTCAGCTTCTGACTCACCAATCTTGCCGATGAAGACATGAATTCCGCCGAAGGGGACCCGGTACCCGTACTCGATCGAGCCGGCCTCGGGGCCCCAGCCCGCATCGTCGATGTAGAGCTTGCCGCGATGACTTTTAGTCATCCGGCCCACAGCGTATCCCTTGAGCCCTGCGAAGCTGCCCTTCAAGAACTCGAAACCACCGTGTGCTGGCCCCATGGTGGGCGCCAACTGTCGTGGAATTGTCACGGCAGATGCCCTAGCATGAGGACTTAGGTGTGGAGCCATCGTCATGTAGTTAGCTTCAAGTGGTTAAACGGTAAAGGCCTACTCCTGCTTTAGGTTGTATTGCTTGGGTTTCGATTACTAGGGAGCGCGCTTGACCTAGTTCTCGACTTATGGTTTCTTTTTTTAACCTGTCGCCGGGTCACCCCTTTATATACACAGGTTGATGCCCGGTGGCTTACAGAGTCCCGGCCGGCTCATACACAATGTGTCAGGCCCGGTGACCAATACTAAACTTTCCTTAACATACAAGTTAAACATATGGCGGTTTATGCCCATGGGCCTCAAGTCGCCTCCGGGTCTTGGGCCTTCAGTAAGCTTGCTACATGAACCGCCATCTTCAGCATCTTCTTGGGCCTTCTCATCATGAACCGCCAATGGTATGACCCGGCCCCTCCTGGGCGGGTTATACCCACTAGTTATATCCCCAACATTTCTTGCCCGAGATTCGATCGTCGGTATCTTCATACCTAGTTCAATCTCGTTACCGGCAAGTCTCTTTACTCGTTCTGTAATAAATCATCTTGGAACTAACTCAATAGTCACTTTGCTTGCAAGGCTTCTTATGATGTGTATTACCGAGAGGGCCCAGAGATACCTCTCCGATACTCGGAGTGACAAATCCTATTCTCGATCTATGCCAACTCAACAAACACCTTCGGAGATACCTATAGAGCGTATTTATGATCACCCAGTTATGTTGTAACGTTTGATAGCACACAAGGTATTCCTCCGGTATCCGGGAGTTGCATAATCTCATAGTCGAAGGAATATGTATTTGACATGAAGAAAGCAATAGCAATAAACTGAACGATCAATATGCTAAGCTAACGGATGGGTCTTGTCCATCACATAATTCTCCTAATGATGTGATCCCGTTATCAAATGACAACACATGTCTATGGTTAGGAAACCTTAACCATCTTTGATCAACGAGCTAGTCTAGTAGAGGCTTACTAGGGATACGGTATTTGTTTATGTATTCACACATGTATTTAAGTTTCCGATCAATACAATTCTAGCATGAATAATAAACCTTTATCATGAATAAGGAAATATAAAATAACAACTTTATTATTGCCTCTAGGGCATATTTCCTTCACTTTTGATCTCTTATATGCATGATTATTTATAGCCTCGTATTTCTTCTTCGAATCTTTGGTTTAGTTAGGCCAACTAGATCAATTTTTCTTGCCATGGGAAGAGGTGCTTTGTGATGGGTTCGATCGTGCGGTGTTCTTTCCCAGTGACAGAAGGGGCAGCAAGACACGCATGTATCATTGCTATTAAGGATAACATGATGGGGGCTATTCCTACATGAATAGATCTCGTCTGCATCATGTCATCGTTCTTATTGCATTACCCCATTTCTCCATGAACTTAATACACTAGATGCATGCTGCATAGCGGTCGATGTGTGGAGTAATATTAGTAGATGCAGGCAGGAGTCGGTCTACTAATCTTGGACGTGATGCCTATATATTGATCATTGCCTTGGATATCATCATAATTATTCGATCTTCTATCAATTTCCCAACAGTAATTTGTTTACCCACCGTGTGCTATTTTCTCGAGAGAAGCCACTAGTGAAATCTACGGCCCCCGGGTATATTCTTTATCATATTTGCTTTGAGATCTATTTTTATTCGCTTTTATTTTCAGATCTATTATTCCAAAAACCCAAAAATACCTTGCTGCACTTTTTTGTTACTTATTTTATTTCATGTTTTATCGAGAGCTATTTATCCAATCTACACAAATTTTATCCCGTCAACTTGATAATTTCTGGCACCGTTACCCATAGAGGGATTGATAACCCCTCCTAATCGTCGGGTTGCAAGTATTTGTTCTTTGTGTGCAGGTACCGTTTACATAGTGTTGCTTGGTTCTCCTACTGGATTAATACCTTGGTTTCATAACTGAGGGAAATACCTACCGTAGCTGTGCTGCATCATCCCTTCCTCTTTGGGGAAATACCGACGTAGTTCAAGCGACATCAAAAGGAATTTCTGGCGCCATTGCCGGGGAGACATCATCAACATCTATCAGGTTCCTAATCACAAATCTCATCTCCTTGCAATTTACATTATTTGCCATATGCCTCTCGTTTTCATCTCCCCCCACTTCACAAAAATTTGCCGTTTTATTCGCCCTATTTTTCGTTCGCCGTTTTCTCGTGTGCAATCTTGTTTGCGTAGTCATCATGCCTCAAAGAAAATATTATGATGTTCCTTACCCCAATATTGTTCTTGAAATTGAGAAAAGTACTAAGGAATATATGACTACACAATTTGAGCATAATAAATATTTTACCGAAGAACTTAAGGAGCACTCTATTGTGCTAGATTCTATAACAAAATAACTTGATGATATTAGTAGAGACGTTTTTAATCTTCAATCCAAGTATGCTCATGCTGAAAATTTGCTTGGCAAAATACCCGATGCCCAAGCTACCCTAGTAAATCAAATGGCCGCTAAGCTAATTTCTTTAGAAGATAAAAATGATGAAGATCTTAAAGTGATTGGTGTTTATTCTATTGATCCTTATTTAGTAAAATTAAAATTGATGATAAAGGGACTGAAGAAGAGTCAACTTTCGTTAGACGGCGTCCCGATAATTCGGAGGGTGAAAATCTTGACAAAAAAACTGATAAAAGTGGGTTTGAAGAGGTCAAAACTTTAACTAGTGATGTGCCCACTCTTTTGGATTGCAAAGAATTTAATTATGATAATTGCTCTTTGATTGATTGTATTTCTTTGTTGCAATCCATGATAAATTCACCCCATGCTTATGAACAAAATAAAGCTTTTACTAAACATATCGTTGATGCCATGATGAAGGCTTTGGAAGAAAAGTTGGAATTAGAGATTTCAATTCATAGAAAATTGCATGATGAATGGGAACCTACTATCAAAGTCAAGATTAAAAATTATGAGTGTTTTGCTTTATGTGATTTGGGTGCTAGTGTTTCCACAATTCCGAAATCTCTATGTGATGTGCTTGGTCTTACCGATATTGAAGAATGTTCTCTAATTTGCACTTGGCGGATTCTACTATTAAAAAGCCTTTGGGAAGAATTAATGATGTTCTTATTGTCCCATATAGGAATTATGTGCCCATAGATTTTATTCTTCTTGATATTGATTGCAATCCATCTTGTCCAATTATACTTGGTAGATCGTTTTTACGTACTATTGGTGCCGTGATTGATATGAAAGAAGGCAATATTAAATTTCAATTTCCACTAAGAAAGGGAATGGAACACTTCCCTAGAACAAGAATTAAGCCACCATATGAATCAATCATGAGGGCATCCTATGGATCTAAAACTAAAGATGACAATACTTGAATCTACGCATTATGCCTAGCTAGGAGCATAAAACGATAGCGCTTGTTGGGAGGCAACCCAAGTATGTTTTAAACCTCTCTCTTTAACTGGATTGCTGCTCTAAATTCTTGCTCTATGTTGATTTCAGTTTCAATTGTATAAACAGTTATCTTCTCATGTCATGCACATTATAAGTGTTGTTAGTGCTGTGTAGTTTTACACTCTTATACTGTCTATGATGCTTTCTCTTACACATATATGATTTGAATTGTGTCTCTATCTTGATTTGGCAACATAAACGAGGATGATATAGACAATACAGTGACCATAGTACATAGATATATGTTTGTTTCATATTGTTTCATGCTGAGAAGACAACTTAGTATAAGCATGTCAACATTACTACTGAGCTAGTTTACAAAAATGAGTTTCATATACTACATGCTAAACCTTTGATGTGTCTGCATGTTCCTCTTTTAGAATGCCACCAGAATATTGGAGAAGAGTACCCCGTTATGTAATGGTAAAGCAAGTAGTGTAGATAGTGAGACAACCCTGTTGGTCTCCAAGAAATCTGATAAAAACTATCCTGAAGATAGTGAGACAAACACAAAGTCTTGCCTTGATGTAGTGTTCGAGTTACTGGCCAGTAATGATAACCCACAAGTATAGTGGATCAATTGTAGCCTTTCTTGATAAGTAAGAGTGTCGAGACCAACAAGGAGCTAAAGGTAGGATTTATATTCTCTACAAGATCTATCGACCACCGATACAACTCTACGCACACTTAACATTCGCTTTACCCAGAACAAGTATGAAATTATTTTGTAGGTGATAGGATAGGTTTGCAAGAATAAAACTATGAGTAATTTGGAAGATAATAAGAGTTAGTTGTTTAGTAGAAAGGTTTTTGTCACACAAGAAAGTTATTTGTCCCTAGGCAATCGATAACTAGACCAGTAATCATCATTGCAATTTTATATGATGGAGAGGCATGAGCAAACATACTTTCCATACTTGGATCATATGCACTTATGATTGGAACTCTAGCAAGCATCCACAGCTACCAAAGATCATTAAGGTAAAATCCAACCATAACATTAAGTAACAAGTCCTCTTTATCCCATACGCAACAACCCCCTTACTCGGGTATAAGCTTCTGTCACTCTCGCCACCCACCATAAATGAATCATGAACGTATTGCAACACCATACAGCAGGAAACCCACATGCTTGCACGACACAGAGGGCACCATAGGACAGCACCAAAATAAAACATATAACTCAAACCAATCACGATCATCAATCGACCCATAGGACAAAAAGAATCTACTCAAACATCATAGGATGGCAACACATCATTGGATAATAATATGTAGCATTAAGAACCATGTTTAAGTAGAGATTATAGCGGGGAGAAGATGTGTTACACCGCTGCATAGAGGGGGGAGAGTTGGTGATGACGGCGGCGAAGTTGTTGGTGTAGATCGCTGTCACGATGATTGCCCCGGCGGTGCTCCGGCGCCACCGGGAGAGAGGAGGAGAGAGCCCCCCTCCTTCTTCTTCTTTCTTGGCATCCCCTAGATGGGAGGAGGTTTTCCCCTCTGGTCCATGGCCTCCATGGCACCCGGAGAGGCAAGAGCCCCTCCGAGATTAGATCTCTCTCTCTCTCTGTTCTCTTCTGTATCTCGTTCCTGTTTTCTGGCGAAAAACCGTTTCTTAAATTCCCGGAGATCCATAACTCTGATTTGGCTGAAATTTTGAGGGAATATTCTTCCAGATATTATATTTCTTGCAGCGAAATAATGGGGTCAAATGACTTACGAGGTGCTCACCAGCCACCAGGGCACGGCCACCCCCCAGCCGCGCCCTGGTACCTCGTGGCCACCTCGGACACCGTCTTGCGTTGACACTTCTTCCCAAAAATCACATATATTCCAAAATAAATCTCCGTAAAATTTTATCGCGTTTGGACTTTCCTCACTGGCACAATGCTCTAATAATGATGATCATCGCACTTTTATTTACTTACAACTCAATATTACAACTCGATATCTAGAACAATATGACTCTATATGAATGCCTCTGGCGGTGTACCAGGATGTGCAATGATCTAGCGTAGCAAAGATATCAAAAAATGGGCAAGGCATGAAAATATCATGCTAGCTATCTTACGATCATGCAAAGCAATATGAAAATGAATGCTCAAGTCATGTATATGATGATGATGGAAGTTGCATGGCAATATATCTCGGAATGGCTGTGGAGATGCCATGATAGGTAGGTATGGTGGCTATTTTTAGGAAGATATAGGGAGGCTTATGTGTGATAGAGCATATCATATCATAGAGTTTGGATGTACCAGTGAAGTTTGCACCAACTCTCGAGGTGAGAAAGGGCAATGCACGGTACCGAAGAGGCTAGCAAATTGCGGAAAGGTAAAAGCGTGTATAATCCATGGACTCACATTAGTCATAAAGAACTCACATACTTATTGCAAAAGTTTATTAGCCATCGACGCAAAGTACGACTACGCATGCCCCTAGGGGGATAGATTGGTAGGAAAATACCATCGCTCGTCCCCGACCGCCACTCATAAGGAAGACAATCAATAATAAATCATGCTCCAACTTCTTAGCATAACAAGAGACTATACATGCATGCTTCGGGAATCACAAACCTTAACACCAATATTCTTACTAAACCACAATAATTCACCAGTACCTCCCATATATTACCATTTCTATATCAAAAACTATTGCAAGGAATCAAACATATCATATTCATTGATCTACAAGTTTATGTAGGATTTTATTACTAACCATGTGAATGACCAATTCCTGTTGACTCTCTAAATAGATATAAGTGAAGCAAGAGAGTTTAATTCTTTCTACAAAAGACTTGCCCACACTCTAATAAATATAAGTGAAGAAAAAGAGCATTCTACAAATAACGGTTTTCCATGTGAAGAGAAACAAGCATCCAACTTCAAATGATATAAGTGAAGCACATGAAGCATTCTATAAAGCCATACTCAAAAGATATAACTGAAGTGCAAAGAGCATTCTTAATCAACCAAGGACTATCTCATACCAGCATGGTGCATTAAAGAAAATCATAAAATAAACACAAAAGGTGCTCCAAGAATTTGCGCTTATCATGTGACGAATAAAAATATAGCTCCAAGTAAAATTACTGGTGGTCGTTAGAAGAAAGAGGGGATGCCTTCCGGGGCACCCCCAAGCTTAGTTGCTTGGGAGTCCTAGAATATTACCTTGGGGTGCCTCGGGCATCCCCAAGCTTAGGCTCTTGCCACTCCTTATTCCTTCATCCATCGTGATCTCACCCAAAACTTGAAAACTTCAATCACACAAAACTTAACAAAACCCTCGTGAAATCTGTTAGTATAATAAAGCAAATCACTACTTTAAGTACTGTTGCAAACCCATTCGGGTTTTATTATTGCATTATACCTACTGTATTCTAATTTCACCATGGCTTATATCACCCGATACAATCCATAGGTTCATCAAAACAAGCAAACATCGCAACAAAAACAAAATCTGTCAAAAATAGAATAGTCTATAGTAATCTAAAAATTGACCATACTTATGTAACTCAAAAATTCTGAAAATTCAGAAAAAAATAAACAATTTGCATAGCATTACTATGTAAAAATCTCAGAAACTTTTGACATTCCAGTAAAAAATTTAAATTCACGCACTACAGCCAAAGTTTCTGTTTTTGCACCGCACATACCAAACAAGCAATCTAAACATCCTAAAGGCAAATCTTGGCACATTATTTTTATAATAGAATGGATTTGTACAAGGGGATACTTATTTTTGTTTAAAATTTTCTGTAATCAAGGCTTGCAAAGTTTCCATAGGCATGAACAAGGTTCAAGGAGCTCCCCCACTTCAACGGTGCTCGTCTTTCTTACTTTCAATTTCCTTTTTGAAAAGTTTTAAGTCCCCATCTATATTTTTTTGTTTTTAAACTTTATAAAAGCACACAACAGAATAAAATGACTCTCTAAAACTTTTGGGTTGTCCCCCTGGCAGCGCTTTCTTTTAAAGCCATTAAGCTAGGCATAAAGTGCTCAAGCAATTGATCTACCCGAATCCCATGGTATATCAAAGTCAATTTTAATTAACAATGATTTGTAATTTAGTAGTGAGCACGAAGCAACATATATCATGAAATGATGAAGTATAACTCTCTTCCTATGCATCGGCATGTCATAAAAGAACAATTCATGCACACAAAGTAAAGGCCCATACATAGCATAAGTAGTTTCTTGCAATTTTATTGTATTGGAAACATAGAGAGGTGGAGATGTAGTTCCTCTCTCATAATAATTGCAAGTAGGAGCAGCAAGCACATGCATATTATATTCATCAAAATCATCATGTGCAATGGTAAAACACAACCCATCAATATAATCCTTAATAAGTGCAAACTTCTCCGATATAGTGTAGTTGGGAGAATTCAAAAAGATAGTAGGACTATCATGTGTGGGTGCAATAGCAAAAATTCCATTCTTAACATAAGGAACTATAGCAAGTTCATCTCCATAAGCATAATTCAAATTGGCATCATGGACACAAGCATAGCAAGCATAAAGTTCACCAAAAAGGGATATTTCAAACGAATCCAGTGGATCATAGCAATTATCATAGCATTCATCCTTCGGTAAGCACGAAGGGAAATTAAACAATGTATGAGTTAAAGAGTTACTCTCATTAGAAGGCGGGCACGGGTAGCTACTCCGCTCTTCCTCCTTTTGTTCTTCGCTCTCCACATCATCTTTTTCATCTAGTGAGCTGATAACCCAGAAGTATAGGGAATCGCAATAGTTTTCGAGGGTAGAGTATTCAACCTAAATTTATAGATTCGACACAAGGGGAGCCTAAGAATATTTGTAAGTATTAGCAGTTGAGTTGTCAATTCAACCACACCTGGAGATTAATTATCTACAGCAAAGTGATCAGTAGCACAGTAATATGATAGTTTTGATAGTAGTGATGATAGTAACAGTAACGGTAACAGTGATAGCAATGATTTTGTAGCAAGTGTAACAGTAACAGCAGCAGTAGTAACTTAGCAAGAACAATATGTGGAAAATTCGTAGGCATTGGATCGGTGAATTCGTTGGATGATATTCATCATATAACAGTCATAACCTATGGCGATATAAAACTAGCCCCAGTTCATAAATATAATGTAGGCATGTATTCCGTAAATTGTCATACGTGCTTATGGAAAGAACTTGCCTGACATCTTTTGTCCTACCCTCCTATGGCAGCGGGGTCCATAAGGAAACTAAGGGATATTAAGGCCTCCTTTTAATAGAGAACCGGAACAAAACATTAACACATAGTGAATACATGAACTCCTCAAACTACGGTCATCACCGAAAAGTATCCCAATTACTGTCACTCTGGGGTTTACGGATCATAACACGTAATAGGTGAATATGACTTGCAAGATCAGATCTAGAACATAGATATAATGGTGATAACATAAATGGTTCAGATCGGAAATCATGGCACCCGGGCCCAAAGTGACAAGCATTAAGCATGGCAAACTCATAACAACATCAATCTCAGAACATAATGGATACTAGGGATCAAGCCCTAACAAAACTAACTCGATTACATGATGAATCTCATCCAACTCCTCACCGACCAGCAAGCCTACAAAGGAATTACTCACTCCCAGTGGGGAGCATCATGGAATTGGTGATGGAGAAGGGTTGGTGATGACGAAGATCGAAGATCCCCCTCTCCGGAGCCCCAAACGGGCTCCAGATCTGGCCTCCGATGAAGAACAGGAGGTGGCGGCGGCTCCGTATCGTGAAATGCGATAATTCTTTCTCCCTGATTTTCTTCTCCAAAAATAGGATTTTATAGCGTCAGAGTCAAGGTCTGCAGGGCCACTAGGTGGGCACAACCCACCTGGGCACGCCTGGAGGAGGGGCGCGCCCTGGTGGGTTGTGCTCACCCAGGGGGCCCCCTCCGGTGGTTCTTGGCTCCAGTATTTTTCTTTTATTCCACAAAAATTCTCCAAAAAGTTTCGTTCCATTCCGAGAACTTTTATTTCCGCACAAAAACAACACCATGGCAGTTCTGCTAAAAACAGCGTCAGTCCGGGTTAGTTTCATTCAAATCATCCAAATTAGATTCCCAAGCAAGAGCAAAAGCGTTAGGAAAAGTAGATACGACGGAGACGTATCATGAGCTCAAAATTTCAGCAATTTCTTCTTCCATAGTTTCCTGCAAAATATTAGTCTCTTCTTGGACAGCGGAGACTTTCTCAATAAATTCATCAATATCGGCATTTTATTTATAATTATCATAGGAATATTTAAGTATAGCATAATTTTCAGATCTGTAAACAACATCATCACAATCTTCATACTTTCCAAACAAAGATTCAATTTCATAAGCACCCTTAAAGCAATAAATTCTTCTATTCGTTCCACATCATAGTAATCATATATACCATTAGCAAAAGAAGCCAAGGTTTCATTATCATTAAATTCACATGAAAAGGGAAGGTGTGGAGCCTTCATCCTAGAGCAACAAGTATAATCATATCTCCAGCATTAATCCCAAGCATACCATTCCAAACAATCAATTTGACCCCATAAGAGTTTCCCCTTATGAGTTAAGTGATAATCCCTAAAGTATTCATGCTGATCCAACGTGTCTCCCATTATCAAGTTGAATGGGGTTTTCTCTGGACTATCAAAGTAGTGTTTAATATTTTTCACATAACGAGCATCGAGGGTTTTAGGAGGTTCCCCATCTCCAAGAGTATCAAGTACAACTATTTTTTTTGGTATTTCGTGTTCCATATCCATAACTAAGGCTATAAAACAACTCAGAATAGAAAATAAAAAGTACTTAGTGATAAAGCAAACAAGCACACACGAGAATATTCACCCCACACTATGGCTGCCCAGCAACGGCACCAGAAAAAAAGGTCTTGATAACCCACAAGTATAGGGGATCAATTGTAGCCTTTCTCGATAAGTAAGAGTGTCAATCCCAATGAGGAGCTAAAGTTAGGATTTATATTCTCTTCAAGTTCTAACGACCACCGATACAACTCTACTCACACTTAATGTTCTCTTTACCCAGAACAAGTATGAAACTATTTTGTAGGTGATAGGATAGGTTTGCAAGAATAAAACTAGAAATACTTAGCGAGAATAAAACTACGAGTAATTTGCAAGATAATAAAAGTTAGTTGTTTAGTAGAAAGTTTTTTCTCACACAAGAAAGTTATTTGTCCATGGGCAATCGATAACTAGACCGGTAATCATCATTGCAATTTCATATGAGGGAGAGGCATGAGCTAACATACTTTCCGTACTTGGATCATATGCACTTATGATTGGAACTCTAGCAAGCATCCGCAACTACCAAAGGTCATTAAGGTAAAACCCAACCATAGCATTAAGTAACAAGTCCTCTTTATCCCATACATAACAACCCCCTTACTCGGGTATAAGCTTCGGTCACTCTCGCGACCCACCATAAGCGAATCATGAAAATATTGCAACACCATACAGCGGGAATCCCACACGCTTGTGCGCCATGGAGGGCACCACAGGACAGCACCAAAATAAAACATACAACTCAAACCAATCATGATCATCAATCAACCCATAGGACAAAAAGAATCTACTCAAACATCATAGGATGGCAACACATCATTGGATAATAATACATAGCATTAAGCACCATGTTTAAGTAGATATTACAGCAGGAGAAGAGGTGTTACACCGCTGCATAGAGGGGTGAAAGTGCAACTAATCCTCGGGTGGTTTTGTTAATTCATAACAACATATAGCTCATTGAACTAATATCCATTCAAGATGAATATTTCAGGAAGTTCAATGAATGGCATGTCATGGACTAGAAATGTGGACCCCTCAAAATTCTAAGGACACATATTGGCAAAATCTCAAGACTCTTCATCTTTGTTTTAGTGATCCAAGATCACATTGAGTCCATAGGAAAGCCAATACTATTAAAAGGGGATGAGGTGTTGCTTAATGGCTTGCTTGCTCAAATGCTTACTGATATTGCTCCTAAACCCTCAACCACTTTCTCCATCCAAATATGTCAAAACCCTAAACTCCAACTCGGCCCCACCGATTCATTCTATATGGCATCACCGAGTTCATATGACATAGCCACAGCCAGAAACCCTAACAGTTCGATCACACCGATAAGGATCTCGGTCTCACCGAGATGGCCTTGCCAACTCCCTGTTATCAGTTGCATTTATTTCTGTCTCACCAAAATTGCAATCGGTCTCACCGAGATGGCTTGACCAATTCTCTGTTGCCCTATTGCTTCACTTCGGTCTCACCGAGTTGATGCAATCGGCGCCACCGAGATGAGGTTTGCCCTAAGCCCTAGCACATCGGTCCAACTGAGTTGTTCCAATCGGTCCCACCGAGATTCCTAACGTTCACACTTTGAACTAAACGGTCCCACCGAGTTTAACTATTCGGTCTCACCAAGATGGGTCAAATGTGTGTAATGGTTGGATTTTGTGTGGAGGCTATATATACCCCTCCACCCCCTTCTCCATAGGTGAGAGAGCCATCAGAACGTGCCTACACTTCCACCATACATTTTCTGAGAGAGAACCAGCTACTCATGTGTTGAGATCAAGATATTCCAATCCTACCACAAGAATCTTGATTTCTAGCCTTCCCCAAGTTGCTTTCCACTCAAATCATCTTTCCACCATATCCAAATATGTGAGAGAGAGTTGAGTGTTGGGGAGACTATCATTTGAAGCACAAGAGCAAGGAGTTCATCATTAACACACCATCTATTACCTTTTGGAGAGTGGTGTCTCCTAGATTGGTTAGGTGTCGCTTGGGAGCCTCCGTCAAGTTGTGGAGTTGAACCAAGGAGTTTGTCAGGGCAAGGAGATCGCCTAATTCATGAAGATCTACCCAAGTGAGGCAAGTCCTTCGTGGGCGATGGCCATGGTGGGATAGACAAGGTTGCTTCTTCGTGGACGCTTTGTGGGTGGAGCCCTCCGTGGACTCACACAATCGTTACCCTGCGTGGGTTGAAGTCTCCATCAACATGGATGTACGATAGCACCACCTATTGGAACCACGCCAAAAATCTTTGTGTCTTCATTGCGTTTGCACTCTCCAAACCGTTCCCTTTACCTTCATATGCAATGTTTTACTTTCCGCTGCTACACTCTTAGAATTGCATGTGTAGGTTGATTGCTTGACTTGTGCTAGTTGCTAAAATCTGCCCACAACTAAAATTGGGAAAAGGTTAGATTTTTATTTGGTCAAGTAGTCTAATCACGCCCCCCCTCTAGACATACTTTTGATCCTACAAGTAGTATCAGAGCTTTGGTCTCCTTTTGCCTTGATTTTATAGCTTTGGTGATCATAGCCTTGGTTTCACAACCTAGGAGAGTATGGCGTCTAGCAAGGGAAATTACCATCGTAGAGGTCCTTACTTTGATGGTACTAATTTTGCTAGTTGGAAGCATAAGATGAAAATGCATATTCTTGGTCAGAACCCCGCCGTTTGGGCTGTTGTGCGTATTGGCTTGCAAGGTGATTTCTTCAAGGATGGAAAAGAACTTGATCATGAAGCGACAGCGGAAGAAATGAAGATGTTGCAATACAATGCTTGAGTTTGCGATATTCTCTTCAATGGATTATGCCCCCGAATAATTCAACAAAATCAGCCGCCTTGAGAATGAAGGAAATTTGGGATACTTTGGTTGATATGCACGAAGGTACTGAGTCCGTCAAGGAATCCAAGTTAGATGTTCTCCAAAGTCACCTTGACAAGTTCAAGATGAAGGATGGTGAAGGAGTCGCCGAAATGTACTCTAGGCTTGCTCTCATCACAAATGAGATTGCCGGCTTAGGAAGTGAAGAGATGACCAACAAATTCATCATCAAGAAGATCCTAAGAGCCTTGGATGAAAAATATGATACCGTGTGCACCTTGATCCGAATAATGCCCAATTACAAAGATCTCAAGCCCACGGAAGTCATTGGTAGAATTGTTGCTCATGAGATGTCACTCAAGGATAAGGAAGAGCTCCACAATAAGTCAAGTGGTGCTTACAAAGCTTCAAGTGATGCTCCTACAACATCAAGCGAGAAGCAAGTATCCAATGAAGAATTGATCTTAATGGTGAAGAACTTCAACAAGTTCTACGAGAATAGAAGCAAATAGAGAAGATCCAAGTCAAGGTCCTACAATGACAAAGGATCTTCTAGTCGTGATCGTAATTGCTACAATTGTGGAAGACCCAGACACTACTCCAATGAGTGTATGGCTCCCTACAAGAAAAGAGAAGATTCACCAAAAAGGAGGAGTAGAAGAGACGAATCACCTCCAAGAGAGATAAGGAGTAGAGATGATCGTTATGAACGAAGACCCTCTCGTAGAAGCAAGGATTCGGAAAAGAAGGACGAGTCATCAAAGAGCTACACAAGATGAAGACATCAAGCTCATGTTGGCGAATGGGTATCCGGTTCCGACTCCAACAACTACTTCGAGAGAAGCTATCACTCCGACTCCGAATATACTCAAGATGAAGGTGTTGCCAGTTTTGCACTTGTGTCATCCAACTCCTACGACATATTTGACTCACCAAATGAAGGAATTGGAACATGATTCATGGCTAAAGGCCCTAAGGTATCACACCCTGAGTATGTTGATTTCAATAGTGATGAAGATGATTTACTAGGTGATGATGATTTACTTGTTGACAACACTAGTGATGAAAACTATGATGAACTTGCTAGTAATCATGCTAATCAAGATGAAATGAATGACAATGATAAGAAGGAGATTGAGCGTCTAACTAAAGAACTAAACACTCTTAAGTTAGCTCATGAAACAACTCTAGAGGATCATAGAGAGCTCCTAAGAACTCATGAGAAGCGACACTTCGAGAAGCTAAATTTAGAGCAAGTGCATGAGTTCCTAAAAGTTACCAATTATGATCTTCGAAAGAAGAATTCTTCTTATCTTGCCAAACATCTCCTCTTGTCTACTTATATGCCACAAGTAAAATCTAGCAATAAGAGCAAGAAAGATTCTTCCTCTAGTAGTAACAATAATCATGTTAAATCCAATATTGTTGCTTCTAGTAATTCTCTTGATTCCACTAATGATTCTCTTAGCTAAGTTACACTTGAGCAAGAAAATAGCCTATTGAAGGGAATTATAGAGAAAGGTGTTTACAAGAGCCTTGCCAGAAGTAAGCAATTTGAGGAAATTGTACGCAAGCAAGGAAGGCACCGGAAGAATCAAGGTGTTGGTTTTGAACGAAAGTTCAATGCCAATGGAGTTGAGTGGGAATAAGATCAATACCCCAATACAAAGTTTGTTCCTCAACAAGAGAAGTATGACCCCACTTCTTTCAAGGGAACTAAAGCTCAAGACGATCTTCCACCACAAGATGACAAGCTAAAAGGCAAGGACAAGCTTCAAGAAGAGATTGACTCATTTGAAGAAGCTCCTAAGGCCATGGTTGATGGAAATATGCCCTAGAGGCAATAATAAAGTTGTTATTATTATATTTCCTTATTCAAGATAAAGGTTTATTATTCATGCTAGAATTGTATTGATCGAAAACTTAAATACATGTGTGGATACGTAAACAAATACCGTGTCCCTAGTAAGCCTCTACTAGTAGACTAGCTCATTGATCAAAGATGGTTAAGGTTTCCTAACCATGGACATGTGTTGTCACTTGATAACAGGATCACATCATTAGGAGAATGATGTGATGGACAAGACCCATCCGTTAGCTTAGCATATGATCGTTTAGTTTATTGCTACTGCTTTCTTAATGTCAAATCCATGTTCCTACGACCATGAGATCATGCAACTCTCGGATACCGGAGGAATGCCTTGTGTGCTATCAAACATCACAACGTAACTGGGTGATTATAAAGATGCTCTACAGGTATCTCCAAAGGTATTTGTTGAGTTGGCGTGAATCAAGATTGGGATTTGTCACTCCGTGTATCGGAGAGGTATCTCTGGCCCTCTCGGTAATACAGCATCACAAGAAGCTTGCAAGCAAAGTGACTAAGGAGTTAGTTCCGAGATGATGTATTACGGAACGAGTAAAGAGACTTGTCGGTAATACGATTGAACTAGGTATGAAGATACCGACGATCGAATCTCACGCAAGTAACATACCGATAGACAAAGGGAATTGCGTATGTTGTCATAAGGTTTGACCGATAAAGATTTTCGTAGAATATGTAGGAACCAATATAGGCATCCAGGTCCTGCTATTGGGTATTGACCGGAGAGGTGTCTCGGTCATGTCTACATCATTCTCGAACCCGTAGGGTCCGCACGCTTAACGTTCATTGACGATATAGTATAATATGTGTTATGTGATTTGGTGACCGAATGTTGTTCGGAGTCCCGGATGAGATCACGGACTTGACGAGGAGCTCTAGAATGGTTCGGAGGTAAAGATTGATATATAGGAAGATGCTATTTGGTCACCAAAAAAGTTTCGGGTTGTGCCGGGTATTCATCGGGTCACCGGAAGGGGTTCCGAGAGGCCTACAGAGATTATATGGGCCTAATGTGCCAAGGGGAGGCACACACCAGCCCACAAGGGGCTGGCGCACCCTCTCCCTGGCCGCTGGCCCTAGAGAAGGAAAAGGGGGAGGGCTGGCCCCTCCTGCCTTCCCCTCCTCATGGGAGAAAGGAAAGGGGGGCGCCACCCTCCCCTGCCTTTCCCCGCGCGACTAAGAAAGGCAGGGGGTGGCTAGGGCAAGGCCCAAGGTGGCCGCCGGCCTCTTGGGGAACCCTAGGCTACCTCCCCTCCTCCCCCCACCAATATATATGTGTGGAGGGAGAGGGGCAACAAACACCACGATCCCCAAGCATTGTGCGGAGCCCCTCTCCCTCTAGTTCACCCTCTTTCATATTTTCGTAGTGCTCGGGGAAGCCCTGCGGAGATAGTTGCATCACCACCATCCCCACGCCATCGTGCTGCCGGAACTCATGTACTACTTCGCCCGTCTTGCTGGATCAAGAAGGTGAGGACGTCATTCAGCTGAACGTGTGCTAAACGCGGAGGTGTCATACGTTCGGTATTTGATAGGGCGGATCGTGAAGGTGTACGACTACATCAACCGCGTTGATAAACGCTTCCGCTAAATGGTCTATGAGGGTACGTAGACACACTCTCCCCTCTCGTAGCTATGCATCTCCATGGATAGATCTTGCGTGTGCGTGAAAAACAAATTGTTTTCCATGCAACGTTTACCAAAACTGGTATCAGAGCCAGGTCTATGCGTAGATGATATGCACGAGTAGAACACACAGAAGTTGTGGACGGTGATGATCATACTGCTTACCACCATGTCTTATTTTGATTCGGCGGTATTGTGGGATGAAGCGGCCCGGACCAACCTTACATGTCCACGCACATGAGACCCGTTCCACCGACTGACATGCAACTTGTTTTGCAAAAAGGTGGCTGGCGGGTGTCTGTTTCTCCTAATTTAGTTGAATCAAATTTGACTACAGCCGGTCCTTGAAGAAGGTTAAAACAGCAAACTTGATAAATCACCATTGTGGTTTTGCGTAGTTTAGAATGGTTCTTGCTAGTTGCCCGTAGCAGCCACGTAAAACTTTCAACAACAAAGTAGAGGACGTCTAACTTGTTTTCGCAGGGTATGTTGTGATGTGATATGGTCAAGACGTGATGTGATATACGTTGTTGTATGAGATGATCATGTTTTGTAATATCGACAATCGGCAGGAGCCTTAGGGTTGTCTCTTAATTATTGTATGAAATGCAAACGCCATGTAATTGCTTTACTTTATGGCTATGCGTTAGCAATAGTTGTAGAAGCAATAGTTGGCGAGATGACCCCGACGCAACGATGGAGATCAAGGTGTCGAGCCGGTGACAATGGAGATCATGACGATGCTTTGGAGATGGAGATCAGAAGCACAAGATGATGATGACCATATCATGTCACATATTTTGATTGTATGTGATGTTTATCCTTTATGCATCGTATTTTGCTTAGAATGACGGTAGCATTATAAGATGATCCCTTCACTAAATTTCAAGATAAAAGTGTTCTCCCTGAGTATGGACCGTTGCTAAAATTCATCGTTTCGAAGCACCTCATGGTGATCGGGTGTGATAGACTCTATGTTCACATACAACGGGTGTAAGACAGTTTTGCACAAGCAGAATACTTGGGTTAAACTTGACGAGCCTAGCATGTACAGACATGGGCTCGGAACAATGGAGACCGAAACATCGAACGTGAGTCATATAGTAGATATGATCAACATAGAGATGTTCACCATTGATGACTACCCCATCTCACGTGATGATCGGACATGGGTTAGTTGATTTGGATCATGTATCACTTAGATAACTTGAGGGATGTTAATTTAAGTGGGATTTCATTAGTAATTTGATTAATTGAACTTAATTAATCATGAACTTAGTCTTAATAGTTTTTGCATATCTATGTTGTAGATCAATGGCCCGTGCTACCGATCCCCTAAATTTTAATTCATTCCTAGAGAAAGCTAAGTTGAAAGATGATGGTAGCAACTACATGGAATGGGTCCGTAACTTGAGAATTATCCTCATTGCTGCACAGAAAAATTATGTCCTTGATGCACCGCTAGGTGACAGACCTGCTGCAGGAGCTACTACTGATGTTATGAACGTCTGGCAGACTCGATCTGATGACTACTCAATAGTTTAGTGTGACATGCTTTACGACTTAGAACCGGGACTTCAAAGACGTTTTGAACGCCACGGAGCATATGAGATGTTCCAAGAGCTGAAATTGATATTTCAATCTAATGCCCGGGTTGAGATATATGAAGTCTCCAACAAGTTTTGTAGCTGCAAGATGGAGGGGAACAGTTCTCTCAGTGAACACATACTCAAAATGTCTGGGTATCATAACCAGTTGACTCAGCTGGGAATTGATCTTCCAGTTGAGAGTGTTATTGACAGAGTTCTTCAGTCACTGCCACCAAGCTAAAAAGGCTTCGTGATGAACTATAATATGCAAGGGATGATGAAAACGATTCCCGAGCTCTTCGCAATGCTTAAGGCCTTGGAGGTATAAATCAAGAAGGAGCATCAAGTGTTGATGGTTAACAAGACCACTAGTTTCAAGAAAAATGGCAAGGGAAAGAAGGGAACTTAAAAAAGAATGGCAAGAAAGTTGCCGCTCCCGTGAAGAAGCCCAAAGTTGGACCCAAGCCTGAAATTGAGTGCTTCTACTGCAAAGGGAATGGTCACTGGAAGCGGAACTGCCCCAAATACTTGGCGGATAAGAACGATGGCAAATTGAACAAAGGTATATTTGATATACATGTTATTGATGTGTTCCTTACTAATGCTCGTAGTAGCGCCTGGGTATTTGTTACTGGTTCGGTTGCTCATATTCGTAACTCGAATCAAGAGCTGCAGAATAAATGAAGATTGGCTAAGGACGAGGTGACGATGCGCGACGGGAATGGTTCCAAGGTCGATGTGATCGCCGTCGGCATGCTACCTCTACATCTACCTTCGGGATTAGTTTTAGACCTCAAAAATTATTATTTGGTGCTAGTGTTGAGCATGAACATTATATCTGGATCTTGTTTAATGCGATACAGTTATTCATTTAAGTCAGAGAATAATGGTTGTTCTATTTATATGAGTAATATCTTTTATGGTCATGCACCTTTAATGAATGGTCTATTCTTGTTGAATCTCGATCGTAGTGATACACATATTCATAATATTGATGCCAAAAGATGCAAAGTTGATAATGATAGTGCAACATACTTGTGGCAGTGCCGTTAAGGTCATATTGGTGTAAAGCACATGAAGAAATTCCATGCGGATGGACTTTTGGAATCACTTGATTATGAATCATTTGATACTTGCGAACCATGCCTCATGGGCAAGATGACTAAAACTTCGTTCTCCGAAACAATGGAACGAGCTAATGACTTATTGGAAATAATACATACCGATGTATGCGGTCCGAGGAGTGTTGAGGCACGCGGCGGGTATCGTTATTTTCTGACCTTCATATATGATTTGAGTAGGTATGTATATATCTACTTGAGGAAACACAAGTATGAAACATTTGAAAAGTTCAAGGAATTTCAAAGTGAAGTGGAGAATCATCGTAACAACAAAATAAAGTTTCTACGATCTGATCGCGGAGGCGAATATTTGAGTTACGAGTTTGGCCTTCATTTAAAACAATGTGGAATTGTTTCACAACTCACGCCTCCTGGAACACCACAGCGTATTGGTGTGTCCGAACATCGTAACCGTACTTTATTAGATATTGTGCGTTCTATGATGTCTCTTACCAATTTACCACTATCATTTTGGGGTTATGCATTAGAGACAACCGCATTCACGTTAAATAGGGCACCATCTAAATCCATTGAGACAACACCATATCAACTATGGTTTGGAAAGAAACCTAAGCTATCGTTTCTTAAAGTTTGAGGATGTGATACTTATGTTAAAAGGTTTCAGCCTGATAAGCTTGAACCCAAATCGGAGAAGTGTGTCTTCATAGGATACCCTAAGGAAACTATTGGGTACACCTTCTACCACAGATCCAAAGGCAAGATCTTTGTTGCCAAGAATTGGTCCTTTCCATAGAAGGAGTTTCGATCGAAAGAAGTGATTGGGAGGAAAGTAGAACTTTATGAGGTAATTGTACCTTCGCTCGAATTGGAAAGTAGCACATCAGAGAAAACTGTTCCCATGATGCCTACACCAACTAGGGAAGAAGCTAATGATAATAATCATGAAACTTTGGATCAAGTTACAACAGAACCTCTTAGGTCGACCAGAACATGTTCCGCACCAGAGTGGTACGATAATCCTGTCCTAGAAGTCATGTTGTTAGAGAAGGGCGAACCTACGAACTATGAAGAAGCTATGATGAGCCCAGATTCTGATAAATGGCTTGAGCCATGAAATCTGAGATAGGATCCATGTATGAGAACAAAGTATGGACTTTGGTGGACTTGCCCGATGATCGGCAGGCCATTGAAAATAAATGGATCTTCAAGAGGAAGACAGACACTGATGGTAATATCACTGTCTACAAAGCTTGACTTGTCGCGAAAGGTTTTCGACAAGTTCAAGTGATTGACTATGATGAGACTTTCTCACCCGTAGCGATGCTTAAGTCTCTCTGAATCACGTTAGCAATTGCCGCATTTCATGATTATGAAATCTAGCAAATGGATGTCAAAACAGCATTCCTTAACGAGTTTCTTAAAGAAGAGTTGTATATGATGCAACCAGAAGGATTTGTCGATCCTAAAGGTGCTAACAAAGTATGCAATCTCCAGCGATCCATCTATGGACTGGTGCAAGCATCTCGGAGTTGGAATATACGCTTTGATGATGTGATCAAAGCATATGGTTTTATAAAGACTTATGGTGAAGCCTGTATTTACAAGAAAGTGAGTGGAAGCTCTGTAGCATTTCTGATATTATATATGGATGACATATTGTTGATTGGAAATGATATAGAATTTCTATATAGCATAAAAGGATACTTGAATAAGAATTTTTCAATGAAAGACCTCGGTGAAGCTGCTTATATATTGGGCATCAAGATCTATAGGGATAGATCGAGACGCTTAATAGGACTTTCACAAAGCACATACCTTGACAAAGTTCTAAAGAAGTTCAAAATGGACCAGTCAAAGAAAGGGTTCTTACCTGTGTTGCAAGGTGTGAAATTGAGTCAGACTCAAAGCCCGACCACAGCAGAAGATAGAGAGAAAATGAAAGTCATTCCCTATGCCTCAGCCCTAGGTTCTATCATGTATGCTTTGTTGTGTACCAGACCTGATGTGTGCCTTGCCATAAGTTTGGCAGGGAGGTACCAAAGTAATCCAGGAGTGTATCACTAGACAGTGGTCAAGAATGTGACGCCCCCGGCTCAATCGTGCACTAATCATACACGCAAATGCACACGATCAAGCCTAAGGACTCACGGGAAGATATCACAACACAACTCTAAAACATAAATAAAGTCATACAAGCTTTATATTACAAGCCAGGGGCCTCGAGGGCTCGAATACATAAGCTCGCATACAAGCATCAGCGGAAGCATCAGATATCTGAGTACAGATATGAAACAGAATAGATAAGCCTTTAGAAAGGCGGGGCAAAACAAAAGCTACGATCGAAAGGCGTAGGCCTCCTGCCTGGGACCCTTCAAACCTACTCCTGGTCGTCGGCCAGCTCATAGAAGTATCCACCCTCGGGGTAGTAGTAGCGATCGTCGGCGTGGGCAGCTGTCTCAGGGGCTCCGTCATCTGGTTGCATCAAAAGGATATGGGGAGAAAAAGAAAGCAAAGCAACCATGAGTACTCATCCGAAGTACTCAGCAAGCAAGGATCTACACTACATATGCAACATTATCAAAGGAAGTCTGTATATATGGACTAGGCTGCAGAAATGCCAGAATAGAGAGAAGGCCTAGTCCTATCGAAGACTAGCATCTTCAGCGGTCTTGCAGCATTAGAAGAGTGTAGATTAGTACAATATAAAGTAGTAATATCACTAAGTCTCAACCTCACCCAGAGATCCTTTCTCGACACCCTGCGAGAAAGCAATCCCAGAGCCATATAGTCATCATCCTCGTCTCGAGATCCCTTCTCGACTCCCTGCGAGAAGCAATCCCAGAGCCATACTCATCACAAGTAACCAGTTATAGTTGTATCGATTGGGATAAAACTCCGAGTGTCCTTTTCCGTAGGACCGGCTATCGATAGATGTTTTCTTCCCTGCAGGGGTGCACCAACTTACCCACCACGCTCGCTTCACTCCGGCCGGACACACTTTCCTGGGTCATGCCCGGCCTCGGCCAAACGATGCACTGCAACCCTACCTACAGCTCAGCAGAGAGGTTCCCGTCGGTCTCTATCCTAAGCGCTCAGGTGTCTTGGGACATCGCCCTGTGCACTCCGGGTCGATGTGTGCAGGGTCGGGACGAGCACCACCGCAGTCCTGGATGGCACTGGCCCGGCCCGGCCACGAGGCTGAACTGGACGTCTGACAGAGCTTTCGGCTGATGCATACGATGCAGAGTGCCCATAACTCTTCCCACGTGATGGTTAGTGCTATCAGGCCAGAGGCCTGCTCGGATCAAATATCCAAATCGTCAGCGGACTAGGGGCTTGCGGTAACAAGCAGAGACTCACGATCGATGTGACCCCATCGCCCCGTCTCAAGGACTTGCGGCAAGGGCCAAGAATGCCCGGCCGCGCCTCGTATTCACATCTCGGGCAGCCTCCAGGGCAACCCGTCTCCACAACACTCGCCACTTAGGCTCACGCGGGTACCCCTTAGGGTCGACCTGCCTTTCCAAGTAACAGTGTAAAGTCCAAGTATCCGTGTGTCCATAACATCAGGGGAATCCGAGGTATCACCCTCGTTGGATTCCTACTTGATGTATCTGTCAAGGTGAACTCGAAGGAATCACCCTTGATGGGTTCACACTTGATGTGTTGCACGACAGGGTCGTATCAGAAGTGGAGAAGGAGGAATCACCCTCGATAACCACGACCAAATAGCTACTCTACAGAGTTAACATCAGGAGTGCTATACAAGGTATCACCCTCGGCACTCGATAGTCACGCTGCAGTGTCGTTACAACTAAGGGGGTGATGTGCGGTGCTAGGGCCTGGTTGTCGAGTCTTCTGATGATCCAGCGGGGCAACCGGGACAAGTGGGGGTCACTGATAGGTCTCTACCCAGCCTATACTAGACAGTTTAGGATAAGCAGGTAAGGTATCAATAGCAGGTTACAATAAACAGGCTATGCATCAGAATAGGTAAAGCAGTAGCAGCAGCATTTCTAATGCAAGCATGAGAGAGAAAGAATAGGCGATATCGGTATGCTCAAGGGGGGGTGCTTGCCTGATTGCTCGGCGGTAAGGGCAAGGTCGTCAACGGTGGCGTCGGGCTTCCGAGCTGCGTCGGTCTCGGGGGTGACGTCGGTGTCGGGTCTACCCAGAGAGGAGAGGGGGAAGAAACAGTAAATATAAAGCAAACAAGAGCATGTCATGACAATACGCAGAGCTAGGGGTGTTCTGACGCGGTGCTACACGGTATAGGTGAAGAGGGAAAACATCCGGGAATGTTTTCCCGGTCCCGGACATTTGTCAGACAGATGACCGGAGGGGATCGGTTCCATGTTCGGATAGTTAGGGACGTGTGATGGACGAACGGACCTCGTATTCGGATTCGTCTCGAAATTCTGAGCAACTTTCATGTACAAAGTATTTTCATCCGAGTTACGGTTTATTTTTTATTAATTTTCAAAGTTTTATATAATATTTTGAAATTATTCTAATTATTAAATCCAACATTATCCGAAAGAGTGCTTGCTAACATCAGCATGACATCACAAGTCAAACCCAGCTGACCAGGGTCAAACCTGACAGGTGGGTCCCACCTGTCATAGACAGAGGGTCTAACATCAGTTTAATTTAAATAGACAGAGTTAATTAGCCAGTAGGCCCCACATGTCAGTGTCTGATTAGGTTACTAATTAAGTTTAGTTATAAAATCATTATAATTAACTTAATTACGTGGTGGGGCCCGTCTGTCAGTGGCTGTGGCTGACACGTCAGCACAGTTGACCAGGTCAACTGGTCAAAGTGGGGCCCCTAGGCCCACCAGTCAGTGGCCCAGGCGGTGCCACGATGGCGCCACGCCAGCGGGGGCTACCAGAGCTGCGCCGGCGAGCCCGAGAGCGGCGGAGCACTCCGGCGAGCTCGGGATCCGCGTATAGGGGCTCATTTGGCACACGGCTACCGGCGTTCGAACGGGCACTTCACCCAGCGTTGATCTGTGGCATCGGTTGGCGTGGGGGCAGCCGGAATCATCGCCAGCGTCGAGGCCCGCGGTGGCGTGATTTCGGGCTCTGATGAGAACGGTGGAACGGCACGTGAACGATTGAACTCTAACTGGGGAGGCCCTACGCGGCACGGCGAGCACGTTGGTCACGCGCGGGTGACCAAATGGTCACCGGAGAAGCACCGGCGACCAAACGAGGCGGCGGTGGGTTCAGGCTTCGTTGGGGCAGTGGCTACGGGCGGCTAGAGGGGGCAGGGGAGGGCGCGTTCAGCGCAGGAGCTCACCGTGGGAGCGTGGGGTCTAGGCAGAGGGCTCGGGGAGGTCCGGTGAAGCAGATCGGCGGTGAGGTCGTGCGTCGGCCGTGGGCGGAGGCGAGGTCGAATGCGGCATCGGCGTTGCTTCCCAGTCTCGATCCGGTGTCGAGGAAGAAGAGGAGGACCACGCCGGAGCTCCTGGACTTGACGGGGCGTCGAACGGGTGCCGGTGGCCATGCCTACGACAAGGCGTCGGCGGCGAGCCCGCTCGGGCGAGCGGGATCTGAGAGGAAGAGCGAGGAGGAGGGGGGAACTGGGGGCGCTAGGGTTAGGAGGGGTGGCGCGGCGTCGTCCTTAAGGGCGCGGGCATCGCGCTGTCGACCAGAGAGGAGGGGGGCCAGGCGCGATGAGCGCGCGCGGCGATAGCGCGCGCGCGGCGATAGCGCGCGGGGAGGAGCAGTGCGAGGTAGGGGACCGCGCCAGGTGGGCTTGGCCTTTCTGTAGCCACTTAAGCCCAGGCAATTGGGCCTTTTTCTTTTTTTCCTTTTCTATATTTCTATTTTCTTTTGTTTTCTGCTTTTCTAAAATGTGTGGCCTCACATTTAGTTTTGTAAAATATGTGAACTAGCCACAAAACTCCAGTGCAACATCAACTAATGCCATAAAATGGTTTTGAGTTCATATCATTTCATTTGCAATTTTATAAAACTAAACGAGATTAAATATTGCTGTTTTGACACTGTTAGAGTCACTAAATTAATTTATTAATTGTTGGTTACAATTTTAGAATGGTCTCTGGAATATTTGCTATTTACTGAACATTTTAGTTTCTGTCTTGAATAACTTTTATTTTCCACTTTCAGTTTGAATTTCCATTTGAATTTGAATTTGAAAAGAGATATGATCCAAATGATGTTTAAGCACTGTTGATCATGATGACATGGCATTATCAAAAAGGGGGATTACTGTGGCTAACCACTGGGGGTGTTACAAATCTCCTCCACTAATAAGAATTCTCGTCCCGAGAATTAAGAGGAAGACTGAAAGAAAGCGGGGTATTCTTGGATGTTCTTCCGAAGAAACGTCCGAAAAATCTCGAACGACTGGAATGTTTTCGATCCCCTCAAGCGGAGAGGCGTTCAACGCTTTCAAGGTGTTTATTTTGGAGTTATCTGGGTCCGGTAATTCACTAGCCCGGATGACTAACGGAGTATCCATTTCCTCATAATGAAGGTCATGCATGAATGCAATTTTTCAGAGATGAATGAATGTGATGCTGCTGAATTAAATAAAACAGAAGCAGGTACTGAGTTAACAAGAAGGGTACCCAATTCGATGGCAGGTTGATCCTGGACTTGTTCAATATCAATGTTGTAGGCATGTCCACGTCCATATGTTTTTCGCTTCTATGTTGAGCCCGAAGATGAGCCAACGTCACGATAGCGCTTCTGCGAGTCCTTATGCTTCATTTGAGCAGTCTCAAGCAAAATAGCCTTGTTCACAAGAGTAGTAAAGTCGGGGAAATCTTGAGCAGCGAGTGCAAGCTCGATGTCTGTGTAGAGTCCATTATGGAACTTCTCTTGTCTACGGGCATCCATGGTGATGTCTTCTTCAGCATTGCTGGACAGGTCAAGGAATTCCCGCTAATAAGCTTCGATGGTCTTATTGCCCTGAGTGAGGTTGCGGAACTGGATTTTCATCCGGTCCATGATTCCTTGAGGAATATATCGGGCACGGAAAGTAGCCTGGAACTCATGCCAAGTAACGGCTGTTCCAGCAGGCAGTGTACGTTTGTGGGTGTCCCACCATTGAGCAGCGGGACCCTTTAAGAAAAAGGAAGCGAAGGCGAAAAGTTGGCAGGGGAGACATTTGCAAACTCCATCTTGTGAGTGATATCGCGAATCCAGTCATTAGCATCCAGTGGCTTCTCAGAGTTGCGGAACTGAGTGGGGTTAAGACGCATAAATTCTGGCAGAGTTATTGAAGGAGGGTTCTTGTTCTGGTTTTTCAGATGCGGGAACTGAGTCATAATCCCAGTCATGAACTGGCGGTTGAGCTCGAATTGTTGCATCATAGCTGCCATATAATCTGGCGGTGGTGGGCATTCAGGGGCACGATCACGACCACGACCACCTGGTCTAACCATCCTGCTACGTTTCAACAGGGGTAGTTCAGTAAAAGCAGTTGCGGGTGTTTAGCGACAAGCATGATGTAACACGACAATAATTAAGTAGTGTACTAGATACTTAACAGTAGTCAATTAAGACATACAGATCCATACACAGAGTCGGGTACATGCGAATAGCATAATGGCGCGAATTCAAAAGCTAGATATGGTAGGTGGCGCGCAGGCACGCGGTAAGGGGGTACACCACGAGATATAGCAAAGGCTACATCAACGTCGGGAGGATCCACTGAAATGGGGTAGCTGCACGTGCGGACGACGAGTGTTCGTCGCGGAAGGATCCTGTGCTCCATGTGCACTCTGATGCAGAACCCGGTCTCGAGCTGAAAGAAGAGGTCCGTGTGCAGGTGTGTGACCTCCAACAGCAGGCCAATAAATACCAGCATACATTTGAGTCCTGCTCGGGTAAAGGATGTACTCTGGATGTATCCCTGCATGAATAGCTGGTAGCAACTGTGTCATAGCATCGTAGACACGTGCTCGAGTGGCAACCAACTCGACGGCAAGAGCCCGAACAGTGCGATCCAGAGCCTGAGTGCACTGAATCAGAACATGCGGGTCGTATCGTCGACGCTCGTACGGGGCACAGATAGCTGTGTAGTATCCAGTAGTATCTCCAATAGGGGCATACAGAATGTATCAGAACTCAGAAGCATCCAAGCTATCACTCAACTCTCCTCGGAGATGTGCGACAGCAGAGTATGCGGCATCATGTACTGCCATCTCAATTGTCACGCCGATACCATGGAAAAGGTGCAGCTCAGTGTCTGAGTCATCGCGCTGATCATAGATACGAATATCAGCATGGTACTGCTCCTGGTTGAACTCGCGGTAATCCTCGTAGACCATGTACTCGGGGTACCAGCGGTAGCCCAGCCTGGTCAGGAGGGCGATCAGGACAGCTGGAAAACCAGGGGCACCACGAGCCCAAGTGCGAAGCACAAGCTGCATCGTAGGGCGTGGTGGAAACAAACGATCCATCTGAAATAGAGGAAATTCAGGGTTGTCAAAAGTCAATGAGAAGTATAATACAACTCGGAGAGAAAGGTTAAACAAAACAATGGAAAGGAAAATCATTATCAGACTAATCAGATCAATGGTAAGGAATTAAGCACAGATATCCAGCTCTCCGGGTAGACGAGATTTATGAGATCCTAAGTGTCGGCGTTAGTAAAATTATTTAACCCGAATAGAAGAGAGATGAGAGTCCCAGAGTAAAGACGAGGAATAAAATATCCTAATACCACCCAGTTGGCGACATGGGCCCGTAAGCCACACAGCTAAGTTAGTAAAACAGTTTTGGACCACTAGACTCAACTTCAGCCAAGGAGTCGGAAAGGGGGAGTCCTACAGGCAGTCGGCTCTGATACCAACTTGTGATGCCCCGGCTCAATCGTGCACTAATCATACACGCAAATGCACACGATCGAGCCTAAGGACTCACGGGAAGATATCACAACACAACTCTAAAACATAAATAAAGTCATACAAGCTTTATATTACAAGCCAGGGGCCTCGAGGGCTCGAATACATAAGCTCGAATACAAGCATCAGCGGAAGCATCAGATATCTGAGTACAGATATGAAACAGAACAGATAAGCCTTTAGAAAGGCGGGGCAAAACAAAAGCTACGATCGAAAGGCGTAGGCCTCCTGCCTGGGACCCTCCGGACCTACTCCTGGTCGTCGGCCAGCTCGTAGAAGTATCCACCCTCGGGGTAGTAGTAGCGATCGTCGGCGTGGGCAGCTGTCTCAGGGGCTCCGTAATCTGGTTGCATCAAAAGGATATGGGGAGAAAAAGAAAGCAAAGCAAACATGAGTACTCATCCGAAGTACTCAGCAAGCAAGGATCTACACTACATATGCAACATTATCAAAGGAAGGCTGTATATGTGGACTGGGCTGCAGAAATGCCAGAATAGAGAGAAGGCCTAGTCCTATCGAAGACTAGCATCTTCAGCGGTCTTGCAGCATTAGAAGAGTGTAGATTAGTACAATATAAAGTAGTAATATCAGTAAGTCTCAACCTCACCCAGAGATCCTTTCTCGACTCCCTACGAGAAAGCAATCACAGAGCCATATAGTCATCATCCTCGTCCCGAGATCCCTTCTCGACTCCCTGCGAGAAGCAATCCCAGAGCCATACTCATCACAAGTAACCAGTTATAGTTGTATCGATCGGGATACAACTCCGAGTGTCCTTTTCCATAGGACTGGCTATCGATAGATGTTTTCTTCCCTGCAGGGGTGCACCAACTTACCCACCACGCTCGCTTCACTCCGGCCGGACACACTTTCCTGGGTCGTGCCCGGCCTCGGCCAAACGATACACCGCAACCCTACTACAGCTCAGCAGAGAGGTCCCCGTCGGTCTATATCCTAAGCGCTCAGGGGTCTTGGGCCATCGCCCTGTGCACTCCGGGTCGGTGTGTGCAGGGTCAGGACGAGCACCACCTCAGTCCTGGATGGCACTGGCCCGGCCCGGCCACGAGGCTGAACTGGACGTCTGACAGAGCTTTCGGCTGATGCATATGATGCAGAGTGCCCATAACTCTTCCCACGTGATGGTTAGTGCTATCAGGCCAGAGGCCTGCTCGGATCAAATATCCAAATTGTAAGCGGACTAGGGGCTTGCGGTAACAAGCAGAGACTCACTATCGATGTGACCCCATCGCCCCGTCTCGAGGACTTGTGGCAAGGGCTAAGAATCCCGGCCGCGCCTCGTATTCAAATCTCGGGCACCCTCCAGGGCAACCCGTCTCCACAACACTCGCCACTTAGGCTCACGCGGGTACCCCTCAGGTTGACCCGCCTTTCCAAGTAACAGTGTAAAGTCCTAGTATATGTGTGTCCATAACATCAGGGGAATCCGAGGTATCACCCTCGTTGGATTCCTACTTGATGTATCCGTCAAGGTGAACTCGGAGGAATCACCCTCGATGGGTTCACACTTGATGTGTTGCACGACAGGGTCGTATCGGAAGTGGAGAAGGAGGAATCACCCTCGATGACCATGACCAAATAGCTACTCTACAGAGTTAACATCAGGAGTGCTATACGAGGTATCACCCTCGGCACTCGATAGTAACGTTGCAGTGTCGTTACAACTAAGGGGGTGATGTGCGGTGCTGGGGCCTGGTCGTCGAGTCTTCTGATGATCCAGCGGTGCAATCGGGACAAGTGGGGGTCACTGATAGGTCTCTACCCAGCCTATACTAGACAGTTTAGGATAAGCAGGTAAGGTATCAATAGCAGGTTACAATAAACAGGCTATGCATCATAATAGGTAAAGCAGTAGCAGCAGCATTTCTAATGCAAGCATGAGAGAGAAAGAATAGGCGATATCGGTATGCTCGAGGGGGGGTGGGTGCTTGCCTGGTTGCTAGGCGGCAAGGGCAAGGTCGTCAACGGTGCCGTCAGGCTTCCGAGCTGCGTCGGTCTCGGGGGCGACGTCAGTGTCGGGGTCTATCGAGAGAGGAGAGGGGGAAGAAACAATAAATATAAAGCAAACAAGAGCATGTCATGATAATACGCAGAGCTAGGGGTGTTCTGACGCAGTGCTACACGGTATAGGTGAAGAGGGAAAACATCCGGGAATGTTTTACCGGTCCCGGACATTTGTCAGACAGATGACCGGAGGGGATCGGTTCCATGTTCGGATAGTTAGGGACGCGTGACGGACGAACGGACCGCACACTCGGATTCGTCTCAAAATTCTGAGCAACTTTCATGTACAAAGTATTTTCATCCGAGTTACGGTTTATTTTCTATTAATTTTCAAAGTTTTAAATAATATTCTGAAATTATTCTAATTATTAAATCCAACATTATTCGAAAGAGTGCTTGCTGACGTCAGCATGACGTCACAGGTCAAACCCAGCTGACCAGGGTCAAACCTGACAGGTGGGTCCCACCTGTCATAGACAGAGGGTCTAACATCAGTTTAATTTAAATAGACAGAGTTAATTAGCCAGTAGGCCCCACATGTCAGTGTCTGATTAGGTTACTAATTAAGTTTACTTATAAAATCATTTTAATTAACTTAATTACGCGGTGGGGCCCGTCTGTCAGTGGCTGTGGCTGACACGTCAGCACAGTTGACCAGGTCAACTGGTCAAAGTGGGGCCCCTGGGCCCACCAGTCAGTGGCCCAGGCGGTGCCACGTCGGCGCCACGCCAGCGGGGGCTGCCGGAGCTGCGCCGGCGAGCCCGAGAGCGGCGGAGCACTCCGGCGAGCTCGGGATCCGCGTATAGGGGCTCATTTGGCACGCGGCTACCGGCGTTCGAATGGGCACTTCACCCCGCGTCGATCTGTGGCATCGGTTGGCGCGGGGGCAGCCGGAATCGTCACCGGCGTCGAGGTCCGCAGGGGCGAGGTTTCGGGCTCCGATTAGAACGGCGGAACGGCACGTGAACGATCAAACTAGCTAACTGCGGAGGCCCTACGCGGCACGGCGAGCACGTTGGTCACGCGCGGGTGACCAAATGGTCACCGGAGAAGCGCTGGCGACCAAACGAGGCGGCGGTGGGTTCTGGCTTCGTCGGGGCAGTGGCTACGGGTGGCTAGAGGGGGCAGGGGAGGGCGCGTTCAGCGCATGAGCTCACCGCGGGAGCATGGGGTCTAGCTAGGCAGAGGGCTCAGGGAGGTCCGGTGAAGCAGATCGGCGGTGAGGTCGTGCGTCGGCCGTGGGCGGAGGCGAGGTCGAATGTGGCGTCGGCGTTGCTTTCCGGTCCCGATCCAGTGTCGAGGAAGAAGAGGAGGACCACGTCGGAGCTCCTGGACTTGACGGGGCATCGAACGGGTGTCGGTGGCCATGCCTACGACGAGGCGTCGGCGGCGAGCCCACTCGGGCGAGCGGGGTCCAAGAGGAAGAGCGAGGAGGAGGGGGGAACTGGGGGCGCTAGGGTTAGGAGGGGGGCACGGCGTCGTCCTTAAGGGCGCGGGCATCGCGCTGTTGACCAGAGGGGAGGTGGGGCCAGGCGCGGTGAGCGCGCGCGCGGCGACAGCGCGCGGGGAGGAGCAGTGCGAGGTAGGGGACGGCGCCAGGTGAGCTGGGTCTTACTGTAGCCACTTAGGCCCAGGTAACTGGGCCTTTTTCTTTTTTTCCTTTTCTCTGTTTCTATTTTCTTTTGTTTTCTGCTTTTCTAAAATGTGTGCCCTCACATTTAGTTTTGTAAAATATGTGAACTAGCCACAAAACTCCAGTGCAACATCTACTAATGCCATAAAATGGTTTAGAGTTCATATCATTTCATTTGCAATTTTATAAAACTAAACGGGATTTAATATTGTTGTTTTGACACTGTTAGAGTCACTAAATTAATTTATTAATTGTTGGTTACAATTTTAGAATGATCTCTGGAATATTTTCTATTTACTGAACATTTTAGTTTCTGTCTTGAATAACTTTTATTTTCCACTTTCAGTTTGAATTTCCATTTGAATTTGAATTTGAAAAGAGATATGATCCAAATGATGTTTAAGCACTGTTGATCATGATGACATGGCATTATCAAAAAGGGGGATTACCATGGCTAACCACTGGGGGTGTTACAAAGAACATCCTGATGTACCTAAAAAGGACCAAGGATATGTTTCTTGTTTATGGAGGTGACGAAGAACTCGTCGTAAATGGTTACGTCGATGCTAGCTTCGACACTGATCCGGATGACTCTAAGTCACAAACCGGATACGTATTTATATTGAATGGTGGAGCTGTCAGTTGGTGCAGTTCCAAGTAGAGTGTCGTGGCGGGATCTACGTGTGAAGTGGAATACATAGCTGCTTCAGGAGCAGCGCATGAAGGAGTCTGGATGAAGGAGCTCATATCTGATCTGGGTGTAATACCCAGTGCATCGAGTCCAATGACAATCTTTTGTGACAACACTAGAGCAATTTCCTTAGCGAAGGAATCCAGGTTTCACAAGAGAACCAAACACATCAAGAGACGCTTCAACTCCATTCGTGAAAAAGTCAAAGATGGAGACATAGAAATTTGCAAAGTACATGCGGATCAGAATGTGGCAGACCCGTTGACTAAACCTCTTCCCCGGGCAAAACACGATCAGTGTGTTAGATTCATTACAATGTAATCTAGATTATTGACTCTAGTGCAAGTGGGAGACTGATGGAAATATGCAGGTGTTTGTGGAGTTGGCGTGAATCAAGGTTGGGATTTCTCACTCCGTGTATAGGAGAGGTATCTCAGGGCCCTCTCGGTAATACATCATCACAAGAAGCTTGCAAGCAAAGTGACTAAGGAGTTAGTTACGAGATGATGTATTACGGAACAAGTAAAGAGACTTGCCGGTAACAAGATTGAACTAGGTATGAAGATACCGACGATCGAATCTCGGGCAAGTAACATACTGGCAGACAAAGGGAATTGCGTATGTTGTCATAAGGTTCGACCAATAAAGATCTTTGTAGAATATGTAGGAACTAATATGGGCATCCAGGTCCCGTTATTGGTTATTGACCGGAGAGGTGTCTCGGTCGTGTCTACATCATTCTCGAACCCGTAGGGTCCGCACGCTTAACGTTCGTTCACGATATAGTATAATATGAGTTATGTGATTTGGTGACTGAATGTTGTTCGGAGTCTCGGATGAGATCACGGACATGACGAGGAGCTCCAGAATGGTCCGGAGGTAAAGATTGATATATAGGATGATGCTATTTGGTCATCGGAAAGGTTTCGGGATGTACCGGGTATTCATCGGGTCACCGGAAGGGGTTCCAGGAGACCTACGGGGATTATATGGGCCTAATGGGCCAAGGGGAGGCACACACCAGCCCACAAGGTGCTGGCGCGCCCTCTCCCTGGCTGCCGGCCCTAGGGAAGGAAAAGGGGGAGGGCTAGCCCCTCCTGCCTTCCCCTCCTCATGGGAGAAAGGAAAGGGGGAGGGGGCACCCTCCCCTGCCTTTCCCCGCGCGCCTCAGAAAGGCAAGGGGGCCGCGGATAGGGCAAGGCCCAAGGTGTCGGTGCAACAAACATTTGCATTTGTTGCCCGGACTTACACACAGGCGCACGGGCATCATTTGTTCAGCATCAACACCCAAGCCAGAGAGCCAACTCTTAGTGAGATCAAAGAGCGGATCAAGAAGACCAAGAATAAGCACGACAGAAGAATATCACCTTGGGAAAGCCTGGCCGGGTTGAGGCCACCCCAAGGATAAGTCCAAGACTTCCCCGACAAGCTTGCCGGCTCCGCCAGGGGCGGGATCCCCGCCAAGACACCACTGCTCCACTGCACAGCGACACAAGTCACTTATCAGTGCGGTGTCGAGCCCCCAAGTGATTAAGTGGCCTCTGCTAAGCACATGGCGGCCCATTGGAAGAAAAGATTTATCCAAGTGACACCCATCCAGAGGCGTGTCAAGATGATAAGCAAGAGATGGTTAAGTGGCTCGGCAGGCCTGCCGGGCTTCGCCCTCAGCATGACACCTAGCAGTGCATTTAATGCACTTTGTCCTAACTGCCAGAGTTAGGTATGATAGCACTGTTGGCTATCTAATCAGTTGATAAAGACTATTTTGCCATTGTGGTTACCCCTTAAGCTATAAAAGGAGGTCTAAGGCGACCTAACAAAGGATTCGGACCCTCACACACTTGTACGCGCGTAGTTGCTCCCCCCGAGGCACCCTTGCCGGCTTGAGTGTTGCGTGCTCGTTGTGTTCTTCCACTCAATCCACCAAAGCAGGAGTAGGGTTTTACGCTATCCAACGGCCCGAACCTTGGTAAAAACCACCAGTGTCACCACCATCGTGTTGTTCCATGGCTTCTGCTCTTTGTGCAACATGATCTCCCCCTTGCCGAACCACAAGGGGCTCATGGCCCCATAGGTAATCATGATCCACCACGACATCTTTGGTGCGCCAGGTAAGGGGATCGCTTGTGCGAACCTAAAGTCGTAAACAGCGCGCTGAACTCCATCGTCGATCATCATCATCCTCGCGCATGGCGCCTAAGAAGAAGTCCGGCGCAACCGCGCACCCTTCCACTTCAAAGGCCCCCTCTCACGCGACCGCGGACGCCGCTGGCGCTGCGGCGGTGTTGGGTGAGGTGGGTACCACGGGAGGCACCACCGGCGCAGGCGGTGCTGCCATTGTGTCCCCCGTGGATGAAGCTAGAGCGGGAGGCGTCGGGGAAGGACATCATCAACAAAATCTAGACGGGCATGACCCGCAAGCTGCGGATGGAGGGGGCGTTCAGTCTCCACCACCCCGCCGCACCAGCAGACACAGCCACGGCGACGACACCCGCTCTGGAGCGAGTCGTGACCCTCTAGCCATGCCTGTTATGGGCGCGGCCACTGGACACGCACCTCGCCCAGGACAAGGCAAGCAAGCCGATGTGCCGAACGGGGTCACTGATCCTCGGGCGCAGCCCACTCATCATCCGACCGCCTTGGCAACCGATCCGTGATGGCGTGGTCACGGTGATGCCCCTGCTGGTACTACCAGGAGTCGAGCAACGTCGTGATCTGCCTCGTCAGCTATGCCAAGCACAACTACGAAAGCCATGGCACGGGCCCAACTCCTACTAAGATTTCCACCGGCAGCTGATCAGATGGATGAGTGGAGGGCCACCATCCATAGCTTGATCAGCTTTGCTGAAGCTAGAGGATCACGGCGGGCGGAGCCATCGCGGCACCCGCAAGCGACGACAACAGCTCGAGCTGCTGGCCACGTTGAGGGGGCCTCACTAATGGTACAGTCCCCTCCGCAACAGCAAGCCCAGAGGTAGCAACAAGAGCAACGTGACCATGAGCCCGACGAAGCTTCGATGGCCTCGTCTAATCCACGAGCCCGTTGAAATCAGCGGCAGGTCCTAGAAGATCGGCGAAGGGAAGATGCGCGCATCACTATAGAGCGGCACCGAGAGACCCGCCATCAATCTGACAGACGCAATGGCCCAGACGTCGACGAACCCGCGCCCAGTGAGGGTGGGTACCTACCTTTTGAGGTTGGGTGCCCTGCCTTCACTTGCGAGCTGCGGCAAGTCCGTTGGCCATCTGCCCGCGTTTTTAAGCCAGAATTGCCAGAAAAATATGATGGAAAGCTGAACCCGACAGAGTTCTTGAGCATCTACATGATTGCCGTTCAAGCCGCCGGGGGAAGGGATGAGAAAGTGTTTGCCAACTACTTCCCTTTGGTGCTCAAGTCAAATATGAGGTCGTGGCTGATGCACCTGCCGGAGAACTCTATCTCATCATGGGCTGACCTATGCAATGAGTTTTTTGGCGCCTTCACGGGCGGCCATCAAGAGCCAGGAAACCCCAGTGATTTGCAAGTCCTTCCACAGAGGGAAGGGGAGAGCTTGCGAAAGTATATGCAGAGATTCAGTCGTGTGCACCGCAACATTCCAGAGATACACCCTGCAGCTGTGATTGCTGCGTTCCATTCGAACATGCGCAACAAAAGGATATGTTCTAAGATGAACGTCCGACTGCCCTAGACCGTCAATGAGTTGTACAACTTGGCGGACAAATGCGCTCGAGCTGAGGAAGGGAGCCGACTTCCTGGAGAGGAGTAAGGAGCAGAGGTTGATTCGGACAACGATGACGAGGCCACTGGCCTGAAGAAGAAGGGCCGGAGGCGCAACAAGAAACGCAAGGAGAACAGTATTGGCCGTTGAGGGTTTTGGCGATCTCAGCACCGGCAAGAAGGCCAAAACCGAAGCCCCCGGCAAGGAAGCTGCCGTGTGCGCTGATTGCCGGGAGGCTGCGGCAGCAGAGAATGCTGGGAAGTCCGATGGGTCATACTACAAGATCCACCATACTAGAGGTCATGATCTCCAAGAATGTCACCAAGTCGAGCGGCTCATTGAGAGGCAGAAGGCGGAGTATGAAAAGTGTGACAGAGAGAGACCAAGAAGTGGCTAGCGGGAAGGCCGTAGCGGCAGAGGGGGCCGCCGCGGCAAGACCCATCAGCAAAAAGAGAAACCCGCCAGAGGCCGTGAGAAAAAGAAAGGAGATGATGAGAGTGATGAAGGAGATGAACAAGAAACCAGTGAGCAAGAATTCCAGAAAGCAACTGAAGCCCTGTGCATTGACGGAGGTGCATCCTTGCACTCCTCTCACTGCCAACTCAAGCAATGCGCGCGAGAAGTCAATGCCGTGGAGCCAGCTGCGGATTCCCGGAAGCCGCTCAAATGGTCCCGCACACCTATCATCTTTGATGAAGAGGATCACCCCAACCTTACTACGGTGGTATGGTGTTTGCCGTTCTTGGTCTCACCAACAATCCGCAATCTCAAAGTCACAAAGATGCTAGTTGACGGCGGGGCTGGGCTGAATCTAATCTCTCCCAAGGTAGTCAGCAAGTTACAAATATCAGATGAAGAACTCAAGGTCACTGGCACATTCCAAGGAATCAACCCCGGTAGGAGTCGTCCTAAGGGGAAGATTACACTATTGGTAACGTTTGGCGGAGAACTGAATTACCGGACTGAGAGGGTTGTGTTTGATATTGTCGATCTTCCTCTGCCTTACAATGGGATCCTTGGCCACCCAGCTCAGGGAAAGTTCATGGCAGCATCCCACTATGCTTACAATACCTTGAAGATGCCAGGGCCGATGGGCGTCATCTCTATCCCGTCAGACAAGAAAGAAGCAATCATATGCGTGGATAAGATGTACCGAGACGCGGTAGCTGTTGAGGCCGCTGAAGCTGCAGCTCCCGCCAAGGAAACAAAGTAAGGAAAGAAGGCTAGCAGATACGCCGGCAAGGAATCCTGGAAGCGCGCCTCATCGGAGTGTGCTGCACCTGTTGATGACTTGCCAGAGAGTTCCACTAGTAAGAGGCCCAAGATCGCTTCACCTGCTGTGAAGAGGGTCCCGGCAAGGCAGGATGGTGCTGACGGTACGTTCGCCATCAGCGCCGCCCTTAATGACAAATAGGAAAGTGCGCTCGTTGCCTTCCTGCGGGCTAATGTCGATGTGTTTGCTTGGCAACCATCTGACATCCCCGGCGTTCCCAGGGAGGTAATCGAGCACCACCTTGCTGGCTGCCCTCATGCTCGGCCCGTCAAGCAGAAGGTCATATATATATATATATATATATATATGGGTGGGTCTTCCCCGCCAATATGCTTGATATACCATATCAATATTCGGGTTGCATCAATATTCGGGCAAATTTTAAATATATTGGTGATATATATATTGGATATATATATTAGTATATATTTAAAATTTGCCAGAATATTGATGCAACCCGAATATTGAAGTGGTATATCAATCATATTGGCGGGGAAGACCCACACATATATATATATATAAAATGTTTGATGCATCAGATTCCAGAATATTTGCATCAGAGAAGAAGGCAGAGTTCAGGATTCAAGCCAACGGTGGGAGCAATCTCTGTGCATTGCTCATATAATTAGAAGACACTGGAGGCAAGCCAATCATCCACCAGGAGACAACGCCCATGTGAAGAAAGGCGAAGATTCCTGAAGATTGAAGTCTGTCGGGCACTTTCTCTCGTGCCTATCCATATTTTAGAAGGACACGCATGTACCCTAGTAGGACACGCGTGCATGCTACCGTATGTAAAATAAATAAGTGAGGGCATCACTGGCAGTCGAGCGGAGGCTCCCGAAGGCTTCACTGGCAGCCGTTTAGCGGCTATAAAAGGAGGCGCTCTCTTCAGAGACACAGACAGGAAGACAGAGAGAGAGAGAGACAGAGGCAGAGCACTCAAGCCTGAGAGGGAGCACTCAGCCCTCAAGCAAGAGCCAGCTCTCCTCTCCCTTAGTAGATTAGCCACTCCACTAAGTAGTATAGCCAAGAAGGCGCTGAGATCACCAAGAATATCAAGGTAATCTCCTAGTTCGTGTGTAATCCCTTCGGGGTTTCCCGAAAGGGAAAACCATATGTAAATTATGTTGTTGAAATGATGTAGTTTCTTTGGTTTCACTTGGTGTTTTTATTTCTGAATTTATGGGAAGAGTTCTTATGCTAGGGATCCTATAGGAGAAACCTCTGCGTGTTTGTTCTCCGTGTAGCCCAGAGTTGGCGTTGAGTGAGAACCCGTTGCCGTAGAGAAGTGTTCCCTTCGGGTGGAACTGCTTGGGAAGACGATAAGAATTTTGCCTAATAAATTTGCAATTAAAACCGTCAAGTGAACGTAACTAGCTACATCTGATGCAATGTAATGATAAATATGGTGAGTACCGAGTAGGAATTTCACAACCTGCGAAGAACGAACAGGACGAATATCTGGTCCCGGCAACCAGCTAATAGATCCTGCATATTGGTTGAAGTTAAGCAAGAATTAGCTGTGTTAACTATCAGACACACGCATATCATTGAAATAGTGGCAAAGAATTGAATATTGCTGCAAATAGTGAAATACTTTTCTAAATAGTAAGGCACCAATTATTTGCATAGTGCCAAATAGTAAGCTGAATATTAACCGCAGATACTGATCAGCATCAAATAGCACTGCATATATATATTGTTCGCGCACACTGATATAGGCCGCAGAATATTGGTAAAATATATTGGATATATATATTTGTGTATATATTTATATTTGATATAGTTGGGGACCTCCCCGAATATTGATGCAACCCGAATATTGATATGGTATATCAATCATATTGGCGGGGAAGACCCACCCATATATTAAAAAAAAATGTTTGATGCATCAAATTCCAGAATATTTGCATCAGAGAAGAAGGCAGAGTTCAGGATTCAAGCCAACGGTGTGAGCAATCTCTGTGCATTGCTCATATAATTAGAAGACACTGGAGGCAAGCCAATCATCCACCGGGAGACAACGCCCATGTGAAGAAAGGCGAAGATTCCTGAAGATTGAAGTCTGTCGGGCACTTTCTCTCGTGCCTATCCATATTTTAGAAGGACAAGCATGTACCCTAGTAGACACGCGTGCATGCTACCGTATATAAAATAAATAAGTGAGGGCATCACTGGCAGTCGAGTGGAGGCTCCCAAAGGCTTCAGTGGCAGCCGTTTAGCGGCTATAAAAGGACGCGCCCTCTTCACAGACAGGAAGACAGACAGAGAGAGAGAGAGACAGAGGCAGAGAGCACTCAAGCCAGAGAAGAGAAAGAGCACTCGAGAGAAGCAAGCCGCCAGCTCTCTTCCTTGCTTAGTAGATTAGCCACTCCACTAAGTAGTATAGCCAAGAAGGCGCTGAGATCGCAGAGAATATCAAGGTAATCTCCTAGTTCGTGTGTAATCCCTTCGGGGTTTCCCGAAAGGGAAAACCATATGTAAATTATGTTGTTGAAATGATGTAGTTTCTTTGTTTTCACTTGGTGTTTTTATTTCTGAATTTATGGGAAGAGTTCTTATGCTAGGGATCCTATAGGAGAAACCTCTGCGTGTTTATTCTCCGTGTAGCCCAGAGTTGGCGTTGAGTGAGAACCCGTTGCCGTAGAGAAGTGTTCCCTTCTGGTGGAACTGCCTGGGAAGACGATAATAATTCTGCCTAATAAATTTAAAATTAAAACCGTCAAGTGAACGTAACTAGCTACATCTGATGCAACGTAATGATAAATATGGTGAGTACCGAGTAGGAATTTCACAACCTGCGAAGAACGAACAGGACGAATATCTGGTCCCGGCAGCCAGCTAATAGATCCTGCATATTGGTTGAAGTTAAGCAAGAATTAGCCGTGTTAACTATCAGACACACGCATATCATTGAAATAGTGGCAAAAAATTGAATATTGCTGCAAATAGTGAAATACTATTCTAAATAGTAAGGCACCAATTATTTGCATAGTGCCAAATAGTAAGATGAATATTAACCGCAGATACTGATCAGCATCCAATAGCACCGCATATATATTGTTCGCGCACACTGATATAGACCGCAGAATATTGGTAAAATATATTGGGTATATATTTGCATATATATTTATATTTGGTATAGTTGGTGGACCTCCCCGAATATTGATGCAACCCGAATATTGATATGGTATATCAATCATATTGGCGGGGAAGACCCACCCATATATTAAAAAAAAATGTTTGATGCATCAGATTCCAGAATATTTGCATCAGAGAAGAAGGCAGAGTTCAGGATTCAAGCCAACGGTGTGAGCAATCTCTGTGCATTGCTCATATAATTAGAAGACACTGGAGGCAAGCCAATCATCCACCGGGAGACAACGCCCATGTGAAAAAAGGCGAAGATTCCTGAAGATTGAAGTCTGTCGGGCACTTTCTCTCGTGCCTATCCATATTTTAGAAGGACACGCATGTACGCTAGTAGGACACGCGTGCATGCTACCGTATGTAAAATAAATAAGTGAGGGCATCGCTGGCAGTCGAGCGGAGGCTCCCGAAGGCTTCACTGGCAGCCGTTTCGCGGCTATAAAAGAAAAGAAGAAAGGAAGACAGAGAGAGAGAGAGAGAGACAGAGGCAGAGCACTCAAGCCTGAGAGAGAGCACTCAGCCCTCAAGCAAGAGCCAGCTCTCCTCTCCCTTAGTAGATTAGCCACTCCACTAAGTAGTATAGCCTAGAAGGCGCTGAGATCGCCAAGAATATCAAGGTAATCTCCTAGTTTGTGTGTAATCCCTTCGGGGTTTCCCGAAAGGGAAAACCATATGTAAATTATGTTGTTAAAATGATGTAGTTTCTTTGGTTTCACTTGGTGTTTTTATTTCTGAATTTATGGGAAGAGTTCTTATGCTAGGGATCCTATAGGAGAAACCTCTGCGTGTTTATTCTCCGTGTAGCCCAGAGTTGGCGTTGAGTGAGAACCCGTTGCCGTAGAGAAGTGTTCCCTTCGGGTGGAACTGCCTGGGAAGACGATAAGAATTTTGCCTAATAAATTTGCAATTAAAACCGTCAAGTGAACGTAACTAGCTACATCTGATGCAATGTAATGATAAATATGGTGAGTACCGAGTAGGAATTTCACAACCTGCGAAGAACGAACAGGACGAATATCTGGTCCCGGCAACCAGCTAATAGATCCTGCATATTGGTTGAAGTTAAGCAAGAATTAGCCGTGTTAACTATCAGACACACGCATATCATTGAAATAGTGGCAAAAAATTGAATATTGCTGCAAATAGTGAAATACTATTCTAAATAGTAAGGCACCAATTATTTGCATAGTGCCAAATAGTAAGATGAATATTAACCGCAGATACTGATCAGCATCCAATAGCACCGCATATATATTGTTCGCGCACACTGATATAGACCGCAGAATATTGGTAAAATATATTGGGTTTATATTTGTATATATATATAAATTTGGTATAGTTGCTCTCCAACTATACCAAATTTAAATATATATATACAAATATATATTACAAATATATTACCAATATATATTTTACCAATATTATGCGGTCTATATCAGTTTGCGCGAACAATATATATATGCGGTGCTATTTGATGCTGATGGGTATCTGCGGTTAATATTCAGCTTACTATTTGGCACTATGCAAATAATTGGTGCCTTACTATTTAGAAAAGTATTTCACTATTTACAGCAATATTCAATTCTTTGCCACTATTTCAATGATATGCGTGTGTCTGATAGTTAACACGGCTAATTCTTGCTTAACTTCAACCAATATGCAGGATCTATTAGCTGGCTGCCGGGACCAGATATTCGTCCTGTTCGTTCTTCGCAGGTTGTGAAATTCCTACTCGGTACTCACCATATTTATCATTACGTTGCATCAGATGTAGCTAGTTACGTTCACTTGACGGTTTTAATTGCAAATTTATTAGGCAAAATTCTTGTCGTCTTCCCAGGCAGTTCCACCCGAAGGGAACACTTCTCTACGGCAACGGGTTCTCACTCAACGCCAACTCTGGGCTACACGGAGAACAAACACGCAGAGGTTTCTCCTATAGGATCCCTAGCATAAGAACTCTTCCCATAAATTCAGAAATAAAAACACCAAGTGAAACCAAAGAAACTACATCATTTCAACAACATAATTTACATATGGTTTTCCCTTTCGGGAAACCCCGAAGGGATTACACACGAACTAGGAGATTACCTTGATATTCTTGGCGATCTCAGCGCCTTCTTGGCTATACTACTTAGTGGAGTGGCTAATCTACTAAGCAAGGAAGAGAGCTGGCTGCTTGCTTCTCTCGAGTGCTCTTTCTCTTCTCTGGCTTGAGTGCTCTCTGCCTCTGTCTCTCTCTCTCTCTCTGTCTTCCTTTCTGTGTCTCTGAAGAGAGCGCCTCCTTTTATAGCCGCTAAACGGCTGCCAGTGAAGCCTTCGGGAGCCTCCGCTCGACTGCCAGCAATGCCCTCACTTATTTATTTTACATACGGTAGCATGCACGCGTGTCCTACTAGGGTACATGCGTGTCCTTCTAAAATATGGATAGGCACGAGAGAAAGTGCCCGACAGACTTCAATCTTCAGGAATCTTCGCCTTTTTTCACATGGGCATTGTCTCCCGGTGGATGATTGGCTTGCCTCCAGTGTCTTCTAATTATATGAGCAATACACAGAGATTGCTCACACCGTTGGCTTGAATCCTGAACTCTGCCTTCTTCTCTGATGCAAATATTCTGGAATCTGATGCATCAAACATTTTTTTTTATATATATGGGTGGGTCTTCCCCGCCAATATGATTGATATACCATATCAATATTCGGGTACTATATCAAATTTTTATATATATACAAATATATACCCACTATACAAATTTTAAATATATACTAATATATATTACCAATATATTTATCCAATATTCTGCGGTCTATATCAGTGTGCGCGAACAATATATATGCGGTGCTATTTGATGCTGATCAGTATCTGCGGTTAATATTCAGCTTACTATTTGGCACTATGCAAATAATTGGTGCCTTACTATTTAGAATAGTATTTCACTATTTGCAGCAATATTCAATTCTTTGCCACTATTTCAATGATATGCGTGTGTCTGATGGTTAACACGGCTAATTCTTGCTTAACTTCAACCAATATGCAGGATCTATTAGCTGGCTGCCGGGACCAGATATTCGTCCTGTTCGTTCTTCGCAGGTTGTGAAATTCCTACTCGGTACTCATCATATTTATCATTACGTTGCACCAGATGTAGCTAGTTACGTTCACTTGACGGTTTTAATTGCAAATTTATTAGGCAAAATTCTTATCGTCTTCCCAGGCAGTTCCACCCGAAGGGAACACTTCTCTACGGCAACGGGTTCTCACTCAACGCCAACTCTGGGCTACACAGAGAACAAACACGCAGAGGTTTCTCCTATAGGATCCCTAGCATAAGAACTCTTCCCATAAATTCAGAAATAAAAACACCAAGTGAAACCAAAGAAACTACATCATTTCAACAACATAATTTACATATGGTTTTCCCTTTCGGGAAACCCCGAAGGGATTACACACGAACTAGGAGATTACCTTGATATTCTTGGCGATCTCAGCGCCTTCTTGGCTATACTACTTAGTGGAGTGGCTAATCTACTAAGGGAGAGGAGAGCTGGCTCTTGCTTGAGTGCTCTACCTCTGTCTCTCTCTCTCTGTCTGTCTTCCTTTCTGTGTCTCTGAAGAGAGCGCCTCCTTTTATAGCCGCTAAACGGCTGCCAGTGAAGCCTTCGGGAGCCTCCGCTCGACTGCCAGCGATGCCCTCACTTATTTATTTTACATACGGTAGCATGCACGCGTGTCCTACTAGGGTACATGCGTGTCCTTCTAAAATATGGATAGGCAAGAGAGAAAGTGCCCGACAGACTTCAATCTTCTGGAATCTTCGCCTTTCTTCACATGGGCGTTGTCTCCCGGTGGATGATTGGCTTGCCTCCAGTGTCTTCTAATTATATGAGCAATGCATAGAGATTGCTCACACCGTTGGCTTGAATCCTGAACTCTGCCTTCTTCTCTGATGCAAATATTCTGGAATCTGATGCATCAAACATTTTTTTTTAATATATGATACCAACTATACCAATTTTTTTATATGTATACCAATATATATTACCAATATTCTGCGGTCTATATCAGTGTGCGCGAACAATATATATGCGGTGCTATTTGATGCTGATCAGTATCTGCAGTTAATATTCAGCTTACTATTTGGCACTATGCAAATAATTGGTGCCTTACTATTTAGAATAGTATTTCACTATTTGCAGCAATATTCAATTCTTTGCCACTATTTCAATAATATGCGTGTGTCTGATAGTTAACACGGCTAATTCTTGCTTAACTTCAACCAATATGCAAGATCTATTAGCTGGCTGCCGGGACCAGATATTCGTCCTGTTCGTTCTTCGCAGGTTGTGAAATTCCTACTCGGTACTCACCATATTTATCATTACGTTGCATCAGATGTAGCTAGTTACGTTCACTTGACGGTTTTAATTGCAAATTTATTACGCAAAATTCTTATCGTCTTCCCAGGCAGTTCCACCCGAAGGGAACACTTCTCTACGGCAACGGGTTGTCACTCAACGCCAACTCTGGGCTACACGGAGAACAAACACGCAGAGGTTTCTCCTATAGGATCCCTAGCATAAGAACTCTTCCCATAAATCCAGAAATAAAAACACCAAGTGAAACCAAAGAAACTACATCATTTCAACAACATAATTTACATATGGTTTTCCCTTTCGGGAAACCCCGAAGGGATTACACACGAACTAGGAGATTACCTTGATATTCTTGGCGATCTCAGCGCTTTCTTGGCTATACTACTTAGTGGAGTGGCTAATCTACTAAGGGAGAGGAGAGCTGGCTCTTGCTTGAGGGCTGAGTGCTCTCTCTCAGGCTTGAGTGCTCTCTGCCTCTATCTCTCCCTCTCTCTCTTTCTGTCTTCCTTTCTGTGAAGAGAGCGCCTCCTTTTATAGCCGCGAAACGGCTGCCAGTGAAGCCTTCGGGAGCCTCTGCTCGACTGCCAGTGATGCCCTCACTTATTTATATTACATACGGTAGCATGCACGCGTGTCCTACTAGGGTACATGCTTGTCCTTCTAAAATATGGATAGGCACGAGAGAAAGTGCCCGACAAACTTCAATCTTCAGGAATCTTCGCCTTTCTTCACATGGGCGTTGTCTCCCGGTGGATGATTGGCTTGCCTCCAGTGTCTTCTAATTATATGAGCAATGCACAGAGATTGCTCACACCGTTGGCTTGAATCCTGAACTCTGCCTTCTTCTCTGATGCAAATATTCTGGAATCTGATGCATCAAACATTTTTTTTATATATATATATATGGGTGGGTCTTCCCCGCCAATATGATTATTTGATGCATCAGATTCCAGAATATTTGCATCAGAGAAGAAGGCAGAGTTCAGGATTCAAGCCAACGGTGTGAGCAATCTCTGTGCATTGCTCATATATATAGAAGACACTGGAGGCAAGCCAATCATCCACCGGGAGACAACGCCCATGTGAAGAAAGGCAAAGATTCCTGAAGATTGAAGTCTGTCGGGCACTTTCTCTCGTGCCTATCCATATTTTAGAAGGACAAGCATGTACCCTAGTAGGACACGCGTGCATGCTACCGTATGTAAAATAAATAAGTGAGGGCATCGCTGGCAGTCGAGCGGAGGCTCCCGAAGGCTTCACTGGCAGCCGTTTCGCGGCTATAAAAGAAAAGAAGAAAGGAAGACAGAGAGAGAGAGAGAGAGAGAGAGAGAGAGACAGAGGCAGAGCCCTCAAGCCTGAGAGAGAGCACTCAGCCCTCAAGCAAGAGCCAGCTCTCCTCTCCCTTAGTAGATTAGCCACTCCACTAAGTAGTATAGCCAAGAAGGTGCTGAGATCGCCAAGAATATCAAGGTAATCTCCTAGTTCGTGTGTAATCCCTTCGGGGTTTCCCAAAAGGGAAAACCATATGTAAATTATGTTGTTGAAATGATGTAGTTTCTTTGGTTTCACTTGGTGTTTTTATTTCTGAAATTTTGGGAAGAGTTCTTATGCTAGGGATCCTATAGGAGAAACCTCTGCGTGTTTGTTCTCCGTGTAGCCCAGAGTTGGCGTTGAGTGAGAACCCGTTGCCGTAGAGAAGTGTTCCCTTCGGGTGGAACTGCCTGGGAAGACGATAAGAATTCTGCCTAATAAATTTGCAATTAAAACCGTCAAGTGAACGTAACTAGCTACATCTGATGCAACGTAATGATAAATATGGTGAGTACCGAGTAGGAATATTACACCACTGCGCGCACCGTCGGACGAACTGACTAAGCCTCGTCAGCTCCTAATAGATCCTGCATATAAGCGAATATTAGCCAAATTAATATCCAGACAAGCACCAATAATTGGAATAGTAACGAAAAATAAAGCCAATAGTACTGAATTGTAAAGCAAATAGTCTCAAATAGTAAGCTGAATATTAACCGCAGACACTAATCAGCATCAAATAGCACCGCATATATATTGTTCGCGCACACTGATATAGACCGCAGAATATTGGTAAAATATATTGGTAATATATATTTAAATTTGGTATAGTTGGTATCAGGCCAGAATATAATCATTGAAAGGTTAAGGTATTTAAATTTAGAAGTTAGTACAGGTAAGGTAATAAATACTAAAGAAGATATTAATATAAGGTGCAGAATAAATCCCTCTGAGAAGCATATTTGGCATACATCTCATAGTCAGCTAAATATTGTAGTCGATTTGATATATAATTTTTACATATCTTGGGGGAAAAGGCAAGATATACTTGAGCAAAAATTTGAAAGCATATTCAAAGAATATCAAAAACTCGCAGAAAAGTGCTCCGGGTTAAATAATAAAATAAATATCATTCTTCATAAACTTGAAGAAGCAAAAGCAAGACAGAATATTATTTGCAAGAATAACGACTATATTAAAGAAGAAGTGTTGTCAATAGGCCGTTATCTTTGTAAAGGTAAAGACTCGTCGTCACGCTTTGAATCAAGTCAAGACATTCCTGAAATAAAAAGGTTAGTTCAAGAGGTAAAAACTCTTATCCTCTCTTAGTTATATGAACGAATATAGCAAAGCTTTAACGAAGTTGCTATACATTTGTCACCCCCTGTCAGATTTTCTGATCACGACTCACCAAAAGAAGACTCTAAAATTATAATAAGGCAGAATAACACTATCCTCCAGCTTTTAATCCGAGTTTTGGAAAAGCTAAATAGTGTTCAAAGCAACAAAGATATTGTGTTATCCTCATCTGGAATAGTATCTTCATCAAGAAATATTAATTCAGAAAGATGGATGTACCTAACAGCGTCTCCAGAAGAGACAAATTCCTCCAGGTAATAAGACAAGACTCTAAGCCTCTTGCAATGAAGCATAGATTATCATGCAAAGCTGATGATGTTGATAGCATAGAAGAAGTTATAGATTTGCAAAAAGATTTAGAAAGATATCAAAAAGATACTCTAAGAAAAATAAAACCACAGCAAGTTTATCATATGGGTTTGTTTGAAAGCAAGAGTAGTTTATATAGAATATCTAGAGAAGTAGAGCTAAGTGTTTTAACGCACCCAGTAGATCTACGTATTGTAAGCAAGAATATTGAAAATGATTTAAGATATTGTGGTTATAAATATATTCATCAAGGAATGTATATCATAGGAGTTAAAGGCATGACAAGAAAGAAATTAGGAGCAAAAGTGCTAATAACACTATTAGACAGAAGATGGGAATCAATTGATAAAGCGGCATTAGGCTTTCTGGAAGGAGATATGAATGAAAATAAACTAATAACATACATAGCTCCAGACCTAATAATGCCTGTTAAAGAATTTATTGAAAAAATGAGTTTTGGTTTCCAAACTAAAGGATATGAAGATTTTAAAGGAACAAATTTGTTAGTAAGCATAGAATTTATAGGAAGGCTCACTAACAAAAGTAATTCTAGATATAGAGTAAACATAAATAATGTAATTGATAGCATGCAATCTAAAGGCATACAATTTATGAATCCTCTGACAATTAGTTCTGAAGAAAGAGCAGGAGAAGAATGGAAGATAGGTGAATTAATAGAAAAGAAGGAATTAACACTACCTGAAAACTACATAAGTTATCAAAATTGTGAAGGAGGTAGTAGTATCAGATTCATGAATTATAGATCAGCATCCATAGAAGACACATAATCTTTTATGCCAGAAACAGAAATTAGTGATAATAAAAATAAAGGTGTAACCGAATGCATGGAAAAAACTAATATAGATGATGAAATAATTCATTGGGAAAAGAAACTAAAGCATATAGAATGGGAATATAGTCATTCATGGACAGCAGACTGGCCTAAGATAAGAGAAAGAGAATTATTTTTCATTAGAGAAATTTCTAGATTAAAAAGATTAAAAAGTGAGAAAAAGCCAGCAATTAGTTGTTCTCGTGTGATAAATAACACCATAGCAGCAGAAGTAAAGAAAGATAATATTAATAGTAATAATAATGTTACCACTGAAAATAATGATAAAAATAAGAATATTGCTCAGAGCCACAAAGATGAAGTTGTGGATGAAGAAGAGCAATGGGATATAAATAATAAGCTTTTATTAGAAAGTTATGAAGAAGAAGAAGAAGAAGAGTTAGAAGATAAAAATTATGGTGATGCAGAACAAAATAATGATTTTTATAACTCACCAGATGATGTGGGATTGCATAATTTAGACAATGCAATGGAAGCCATGGAAGTAGAAAATAGTGGAAAAAGAAGAAGGGGATATGGAGAATCATCAGTAAGAAGAGATGAAGAAAGGGAGAGACCTACCAGATCAGCTGGACAATGGCCTCCAGAAAAAGATGACTACCAACCCACGTATATCCCTGGACAATATAGATATATGGGTACCAAGAGAAGAGATTTTGAAAGGCCAGTACAATTTCAAAATTATAAAAATGATGGTGCTATTTTAAATTTAGCAGCCCATGGTCCGATAGATTGGCCGAATATAATTAGCATATGGAAAAGTTTAATAGTTCAAAAATATATACAAAACCAGCATAATATTGGCACAAAGGTTGAAGATATGTTAACATATCTTGAAACATTTTTAGGAGAATCTGTAAAAGTCCTATGGGAACAATGGGTAGAAGCATGCCCTGATCAATACCAAGAATTAAAAAGAGCAGGAAGCAATCCGAATAACTTTGCAAATGTTATTTCAAATATGATCATAGCAGAAGATCCAGAATTAGGACATACTGCATTACAAAATGAAAGATTAAGAGAAATAGAAAAATTAACTCTAACAAGCTGGAAAGGCATAAAAGAATTCTCTCAGCATTACTTATATAATGCTACCACTGCTAAGCAAGGCTTTAATATAGGAGTAGTAGAAAGATATTTTAATAAGTTGCCTGACCCTTTAGGATCTATAATATTTGAGGAATATAAAAAGGAATCAGGAGGAAATATTGTAAACATATCTCAAGCCATAACATTTGTCTTTAAACAGCTAAGAAAGATATGTACAGGCATACAAGCTCAAAGATCTATGAAGAAAACAGATTATAATTTCTGCAATAACATTGTCCAAATACCATTAACATATGGAGAAGAAAGGTATAAGAATAAAAAATATTATAAATCCCAAAGGAGAGATAATAGAAATTTTAGAACTAAGAAAAGGTTTTTCTTAAGAAGGTCAGATAATAGAGCCCCATTTCTACATAAAAGAAATGTAAGAAGATATGATCCTAGAAAAACTTATGATAAAACATGTAGGTGTTTTATATGTAACTCTCCAGATCACCTAAGTAGAACTTGCCCTAATAAAGACCAGAAAAGATACTCTAGTAAATATGAAGAGCAAGAAAGAGTTCTAATTATAGATAATGTTAATGAAAATATATTAACATGTGATGAAGAAATAAAAGATGATGAGTCAATATATTCAATTATTGAAACAGATGAAGTAGAAAATGAGACTCAAGAATATGATTCAAGTGAAGATGAGATAGACTTAATAGATGAGTTATCAGGTTTAAAAATAGAAATGATGAATCAAGTAGATTGCGAACATGATTGGGTTAAAGGAAAAGGTGATTATAATATCAAATGTGCTTTCTGTATATATTATCCAAGCCAAGATAATAGGTTCACATGCAGCTTATGTCTAAGGCAAGCTTGTGCCTCCTGTCTAAAAGCCAAAAATCAAATATGGAGACAGGAAATAGAGTTTGGACCAGAAGAAAAAATATTATCTAGTAGAATCAGAAATCTAGAAAATAGGATGAATATACTAGAAGCAATGCTAGAAATATTAAAAGATGAGCTAAAGAATAATAAAGAAGAAGAATATGGTGCTGCTGGAAGCACAGAAATAAAGGAAGGAATGGTTATAAAGTAATATTTGAGCATATTCGAGCATATCAAAGAATAATGGTTTATCTGACATATCCTCTTGATCACTAATTCTACAGATATGGAGAGAAGACTTCACCCCCACGGGTTCGAAACAATCAGCTTTGGAGCTGAGAATAGTCTGAAGATATTTGAGCCAAATACTTTTAATTTCAGGCCCAAGAAATATATGTATCTAGATGAAATTCAAGGATGCATACTTGATAATTTTTGGAATCAATATAATAACAAAAGAGATGATAAAGGTTATATGCTATCAATCCTGAATAGCCTAGCAGAATATTTCAATATGTTAAATAGAGGAAAAATGATGAATAAAGGACAAATGTCCGCAGAGAATATGGAATATCCAGAGCACAAGACGTTATATGTCTTGTTTGAAGGAAAGAGGCCAGGAATATATACTTCATATGAAGAAATAAGTATAGAAAAACTAATAGCAAAGAAAAATGGAGAAAGCATAAACTGGAAAAGTTATGCTTGGGCCGATGAAGCTTTAAAACATGCAGAGGCTGTCATAGGACCTGTATATTATATAGAGCCATCAACCGAAGAATATATCCACAAGGTCCATAAGAGAAATAATGCCAATCCGGCAACAGCAGTTCTCAATAAGTTGAAAATAGATGAATCAAGCTCCGAATATGAAAAAGATAATATTTCTCCAAAATATAAATCATATAAAGAATGCCTTGTCAAAGGAGTGGATTCTTTAAATGGGGAATATATAGATATGAAAATAGATGAAAAATGGGAAGATATGTCAAAAGTGTGGAAAGAAGAATTGAAAATAGATTTGAAAGAAGAAATATTAAAGGAATTAAGACAAGAAATAGTTGAAGAAATAAAGAAAGAATGTAATCGAAAATATGTTTCTTATTTGTCAGACGATGACCATATGGACATCACTGGACATGGGCAGCATATTGATTAGCAATTAATGATACGTGAATATTGGTATTAATCAATAGGCCATATACTTGAATTGATATTGCTATCAATTTTTCGGGCGCGGAGGACCCCCCCCCCCCTGAATATTGATGCAACCCGAATATTAATATGGTATATCAATCATATTGGCGGGGAAGACCCACCCATATATAAAAAAAAATGTTTGATGCATCAGATTCCAGAATATTTGCATCAGAGAAGAAGGCAGAGTTCAGGATTCAAGCCAACGGTGTGAGCAATCTCTGTGCATTGCTCATATAATTAGAAGACACTGGAGGCAAGCCAATCATCCACCGGGAGACAACGCCCATGTGAAGAAAGGCGAAGATTCCTGAAGATTGAAGTCTGTCGGGCTCAAATATTACTTTATAACCATTCCTTCCTTTATTTCTGTGCTTCTAGCACCATATTCTTCTTCTTTATTATGCTTTAGCTCATCTTTTAATATTTCTAGCATTACTTCTAGTATATTCATCCTATTTTCTAGATTTCTGATTCTACTAGATAATATTTTTTCTTCTGGTTCAAACTCTATTTCCTGTCTCCATATTTGATTTTTGGCTTTTAGACAGGAGGCACAAGCTTGCCTTAGACATAAGCTGCATGTGAACCTATTATCTTGGCTTGGATAATATATACAAAAAGCACATTTGATATTATAATCACCTTTTCCTTTAACCCAATCATGTTCGCAATCTACTTGATTCATCATTTCTATTTTTAAACCTGATAACTCATCTATTAAGTCTATCTCATCTTCACTTGAATCATATTCTTGAGTCTCATTTTCTACTTCATCTTTTCAATAATTGAATATATTGACTCATCATCTTTTATTTCTTCATCACATGTTAATATATTTTCATTAACATTATCTATAATTAGAACTCTTTCTTGCTCTTCATATTTACAGAGTATCTTTTCTGGTCTTTATTAGGGCAAGTTCTACTTAGGTGATCTGGAGAGTTACATATAAACACCTACATGTTTTATCATAAGTTTTTCTAGATCATCTCTTCTTACATTTCTTTTATGTAGAATGGGGCTCTATTATCTGACCTTCTTAGAAAAACCTTTTCTTAGTTCTAAAATTTCTATTATCTCTCCTTTGGGATTTATAATATTTTTTATTCTTTACCTTCTTCTCCATATGTTAATGGTATTTGGACAATGTTATTGCAGAAATTATAATCTGTTTTCTTCATAGATCTTTGAGCTTGTATGCCTGTACATATCTTTCTTAGCTGTTTAAAGACAAATGTTATGGCTTGAGATATGTTTACAATATTTCCTCCTGATTCCTTTTTATATTCCTCAAATATTATAGATCCTAAAGGATCAGGCAACTTATTAAAATATCTTTCTACTACTCCTATATTAAAGCCTTGCTTAGCAGTGGTAGCATTATATAAGTAATGCTGAGAGAATTCTTTTATGCCTTTCCAGCTTGTTAGAGTTAATTTTTCTATTTCTCTTAATCTTTCATTTTGTAATGCAGTATGTCCTAATTTTGGATCTTCTGCTATGATCATATTTGAAATAACATTTGCAAAGTTATTCGGATTGCTTCCTGCTCTTTTTAATTCTTGGTATTGATCAGGGCATGCTTCTACCCATTGTTCCCATAGGACTTTTACAGATTCTCCTAAAAATGTTTCAAGATATGTTAACATATCTTCAACCTTTGTGCCAATATTATGCTGGTTTTGTATATATTTTTGAACTATTAAACTTTTCCATATGCTAATTATATTCGGCCAATCTATCGGATCATGGTCTGCTAAATTTAAAATAGCACCATCATTTTTATAATTTTGAAATTGCACTGGCCTTTCAAAATCTCTTCTCTTGGTACCCATATATCTATATTGTCCAGGGATATATGTGGGTTGGTAGTCATCTTTTTCTGGAGGCCATTGTCCAGCTGATCTGGTAGGTCTTTCTCTTTCTTCATCTCTTCTTACTGACGATTCTCCATATCCCCTTCTTCTTTTTCCACTATTTTCTACTTCCATGGCTTCCATTGCATTGTCTAAATTATGCAATCCCACATCATCTAGCGAGTTATAAAAATAATTATTTTGTTCTGCATCATCATAATTTTTATCTTCTAACTCTTCTTCTTCTTCTTCTTCATAACTTTCTAATAAAAGCTTATTATTTATATCCCATTGCTCTTCTTCATCCACAACTTCATCTTTGTGGCTCTGAGCAATATTCTTATTTTTATCATTATTTTCAGTGGTAACATTATTATTACTATTAATATTATCTTTCTTTACTTCTGCTGCTATGGAGTTATTTATCACACGAGAACAACTAATTGCTGGCTTTTTCTCACTTTTTAATCTTTTTAATCTAGAAATTTCTCTAATGAAAAATAATTCTCTTTATCTTATCTTAGGCCAGTCTGTTGTCCATGAATGACTATATTCCCATTCTATATGCTTTAGTTTCTTTTCCCAATGAATTATTTCATCATCTATATTAGTTTTTTCCATGCATTCGGTTACACCTTTATTTTTATTATCGCTAATTTCTGACATAAAAGGTTCTGTGTCTATTTCTTCTATTAAGTCTACTTCGTTTAATGCTACACTATATTCACTCACAAAACTATGAGAGAATAAGAGTTTTTACCTCTTGAACTAACCTTTTTATTTCAGGTATATCTTGACTTGATTCAGTGCGTGACGACGAGTCTTTACCTTTACTAAGGTAACGGCCTATTGACAACACTTCTTCTTTAATATAGTCGTTATTCTTGCAAATAATATTCTGTCTTGCTTTTGCTTCTTCAAGTTTATGAAGAATGATATCTATTTTATTATTTAACCCGGAGCACTTGTCTGCGAGTTTTTGATATTCTTTGAATATGCTTTCAAATTTATGTTCAAGTATATCTTGCCTTTTTCCCCAAGATATATAAAAATTATATATCAAATCGACCACAATATTTAGCTGACTATGAGATGTATGCCAAATATGCTCCTCAGAGGGATTTATTCTGCACCTTATATTAATATCTTCTTTAGTATTTATTACCTTACCTGTACTAACTTCTAAATTTAAATACCTTAACCTTTCAATGATTATATTCTGGCCTGATACCAACTATACCAAATTAAATATATACTAATATATATTACCAATATATTTTACCAATATTCTGCGGTCTATATCAGTGTGCGCGAACAATATATATATGCGGTGCTATTTGATGCTGATCAGTATCTGCGGTTAATATTCAGCTTACTATTTGGCACTATGCAAATAATTGGTGCCTTACTATTTAGAATAGTATTTCACTATTTGCAGCAATATTCAATTCTTTGCCACTATTTCAATGATATGCGTGTGTCTGATAGTTAACACGGCTAATTCTTGCTTAACTTCAACCAATATGCAAGATCTATTAGCTGGTTGCCGGGACCAGATATTCGTCCTGTTCGTTCTTCGCAGGTTGTGAAATTCCTACTCGGTACTCACCATATTTATCATTACGTTGCATCAGATGTAGCTAGTTACGTTCACTTGACGGTTTTAATTGCAAATTTATTAGGCAAAATTCTTATCGTCTTCCCAGGCAGTTCCACCCGAAGGGAACACTTCTCTACGGCAACGGGTTCTCACTCAACGCCAACTCTGGGCTACACGGAGAACAAACACGCAGAGGTTTCTCCTATAGGATCCCTAGCATAAGAACTCTTCCCATAAATTCAGAAATAAAAACACCAAGTGAAACCAAAGAAACTACATCATTTCAACAACATAATTTACATATGGTTTTCCCTTTCGGGAAACCCCGAAGGGATTACACACGAACTAGGAGATTACCTTGATATTCTTGGCGATCTCAGCGCCTTCTTGGCTATACTACTTAGTGGAGTGGCTAATCTACTAAGGGAGAGGAGAGCTGGCTCTTGCTTGAGGGCTGAGTGCTCTCTCTCAGGCTTGAGTGCTCTCTGCCTCTGTCTCTCTCTCTCTCTCTGTCTTCCTGTATGTGTCTCTGAAGAGAGCGCCTCCTTTTATAGCCGCTAAACGGCTGCCAGTGAAGCCTTCACTTATTTATTTTACATATGGTAGCATGCACGTGTGTCCTACTAGGGTACATGCGTGTCCTTCTAAAATATGGATAGGCACGAGAGAAAGTGCCCGACAGACTTCAATCTTCAGGAATCTTCGCCTTTCTTCACATGGGCGTTGTCTCCCGGTGGATGATTGGCTTGCCTCCAGTGTCTTCTAACTATATGAGCAATGCACAGAGATTGCTCACACCGTTGGCTTGAATCCTGAACTCTGCCTTCTTCTCTGATGCAAATATTCTGGAATCTGATGCATCAAACATTTTTTTATATATATATGGGTGGGTCTTCCCCGCCAATATGATTGATATACCATATCAATATTCGGGTTGCATCCAACTATACCAAATTTTTATATATGTGCAAATATATATTACCAATATATTTTACCAATATTCTGCGGTCTATATCATTGTGCGCGAACAATATATATGCGGTGTTATTTGATGCTGATCAGTATCTGCGGTTAATATTCAGCTTACTATTTGGCACTATGCAAATAATTGGTGCCTTACTATTTAGAAAAGTATTTCACTATTTGCAGCAATATTCAATTCTTTGCCACTATTTCAATGATATGCGTGTGTCTGATGGTTAACACGGCTAATTCTTGCTTAACTTCAACCAATATGCAGGATCTATTAGCTGGCTGCCGGGACCAGATATTCGTCCTGTTCGTTCTTCGCAGGTTGTGAAATTCCTACTCGGTACTCACCATATTTATCATTACGTTGCATCAGATGTAGCTAGTTACGTTCACTTCACGGTTTTAATTGCAAATTTATTAGGCAGAATTCTTATCGTCTTCCCAGGCAGTTCCACCCGAAGGGAACACTTCTCTACGGCAACGGGTTCTCACTCAACGCCAACTCTGGGCTACACAGAGAACAAACACGCAGAGGTTTCTCCTATAGGATCCCTAGCATAAGAACTCTTCCCATAAATCCAGAAATAAAAACACCAAGTGAAACCAAAGAAACTACATCATTTCAACAACATAATTTACATATGGTTTTCCCTTTCGTGAAACCCCGAAGGGATTACACACGAACTAGGAGATTACCTTGATATTCTTGGCGATCTCAGCGCCTTCTTGGCTATACTACTTAGTGGAGTGGCTAATCTACTAAGAGAGAGAGAGAGCTTCCCCCCCGAATATTGATGCAACCCGAATATTGATATGGTATATCAATCATATTGGCGGGGAAGACCCACCCATATATTAAAAAAAATGTTTGGTGCATCAGATTCCAGAATATTTGCATCAGAGAAGAAGGCAGAGTTCAGGATTCAAGCCAACGGTGTGAGCAATCTCTGTGCATTGCTCATATAATTAGAAGACACTGGAGGCAAGCCAATCATCCACCGGGAGACAACGCCCATGTGAAGAAAGGCGAAGATTCCTGAAGATTGAAGTCTGTCGGGCACTTTCTCTCGTGCCTATCCATATTTTAGAAGGACACGCATGTACCCTAGTAGGACACGCGAGCATGCTACCGTATGTAAAATAAATAAGTGAGGGCATCACTGGCAGTCGAGCGGAGGCTCCCGAAGGCTTCACTGGCAGCCGTTTAGCGGCTATAAAAGGAGGCACTCTCTTCAGAGACACAGACAGGAAGACAGAGAGAGAGAGACAGAGGCAGAGAGCACTCAAGCCTGAGAGAGAGCACTCAGCCCTCAAGCAAGAGCCAGCTCTCCTCTCCCTTAGTAGATTAGCCACTCCACTAAGTAGTATAGCAAAGAAGGCGCTGAGATCGCCAAGAATATCAAGGTAATCTCCTAGTTCGTGTGTAATCCCTTCGGGGTTTCCCGAAAGGGAAAACCATATGTAAATTATGTTGTTGAAATGATATAGTTTCTTTGGTTTCACTTGGTGTTTTTATTTCTAAATTTATGGGAAGAGTTCTTACGCTAGGGATCCTATAGGAGAAACCTCTGCGTGTTTGTTCTCCGTGTAGCCCAGAGTTGGCGTTGAGTGAGAACCCGTTGCCGTAGAGAAGTGTTCCCTTCGGGTGGAACTGCCTGGGAAGACGATAAGAATTCTGCCTAATAAATTTGCAATTAAAACCGTTAAGTGAACGTAACTAGCTACATCTGATGCAACGTAATGGTAAATATGGTGAGTACCGAGTAGGAATTTCACAACCTACGAAGAACGAACATGACGAATATCTGGTCCCGGCAGCCAGCTAATAGATCCTGCATATTGGTTGAAGTTAAGCAAGAATTAGCCGTGTTAACCATCAGACACACGCATATCATTGAAATAGTGGCAAAGAATTGAATATTGCTGCAAATAGTGAAATACTTTTCTAAATAGTAAGGCACCAATTATTTGCATAGTGCCAAATAGTAAGCTGAATATTAACCGCAGATACTGATCAGCATCAAATAGCACCGCATATATATTGTTCGCGCACACTGATATAGACCGCAGAATATTGGTAAAATATATTGGTAATATATATTTGTGCATATATATTAATATTTGGTATAGTTGGTATCAGGCCAGAATATAATCATTGAAAGGTTAAGGTATTTAAATTTAGAAGTTAGTATAGGTAAGGTAATAAATACTAAAGAAGATATTAATATAAGGTGCAAAATAAATCCCTCTGAGGAGCATATTTGGCATACATCTCATAGTCAGCTAAATATTGTGGTCGATTTGATATATAATTTTTACATATCTTGGGGAAAAAGGCAAGATATACTTGAACAAAAATTTGAAAGCATATTCAAAGAATATCATAAACTCGCAGACAAGTGCTCCGGGTTAAATAATAAAATAGATATCATTCTTCATAAACTTGAAGAAGCAAAAGCAAGACAGAATATTATTTGCAAGAATAACGACTATATTAAAGAAGAAGTGTTGTCAATAGGCCGTTACCTTAGTAAAGGTAAAGACTCGTCGTCACACACTGAATCAAGTCAAGATATTCCTGAAATAAAAAGGTTAGTTCAAGAGGTAAAAACTCTTATTCTCTCATAGTTTTGTGAGTGAATATAGTGTAGCATTAAACGAAGTAGACTTAATAGAAGAAATAGACACAGAACCTTTTATGTCAGAAATTAGCGATAATAAAAATAAAGGTGTAACCGAATGCATGGAAAAAACTAATATAGATGATGAAATAATTCATTGGGAAAAGAAACTAAAGCATATAGAATGGGAATATAGTCATTCATGGACAGCAGACTGGCCTAAGATAAGAGAAAGAGAATTATTTTTCATTAGAGAAATTTCTAGATTAAAAAGATTAAAAAGTGAGAAAAAGCCAGCAATTAGTTGTTCTCGTGTAATAAATAACACCATAGCAGCAGAAGTAAAGAAAGATAATATTAATAGTAATAATAATGTTACCACTGAAAATAATGATAAAAATAAGAATATTGCTCAGAGCCACAAAGATGAAGTTGTGGATGAAGAAGAGCAATGGGATATAAATAATAAGCTTTTATTAGAAAGTTATGAACAAGAAGAAGAAGAGTTAGAAGATAAAAATTATGATGATGCAGAACAAAATAATGATTTTTATAACTCACTAGATGATGTGGGATTGCATAATTTAGACAATGCAATGGAAGCCATGGAAGTAGAAAATAGTGGAAAAAGAAGAAGGGGATATGGAGAATCGTCAGTAAGAAGAGATGAATAAAGGGAGAGACCTACCAGATCAGCTAGACAATGGCCTCCAGAAAAAGATGACTACCAACCCACATATATCCCTGGACAATATAGATATATGGGTACCAAGAGAAGAGATTTTGAAAGGCCAGTGCAATTTCAAAATTATAAAAATGATGGTGCTATTTTAAATTTAGCAGCCCATGATCCGATAGATTGGCCGAATATAATTAGCATATGGAAAAGTTTAATAGTTCAAAAATATATACAAAACCAGCATAATATTGGCACAAAGGTTGAAGATATGTTAACATATCTTGAAACATTTTTAGGAGAATCTGTAAAAGTCCTATGGGAACAATGGGTAGAAGCATGCCCTGATCAATACCAAGAATTAAAAAGAGCAGGAAGCAATCCGAATAACTTTGCAAATGTTATTTCAAATATGATCATAGCAGAAGATCCAGAATTAGGACATACTGCATTACAAAATGAAAGATTAAGAGAAATAGAAAAATTAACTCTACCAAGCTGGAAAGGCATAAAGGAATTCTCTCAGCATTACTTATATAATGCTACCACTGCTAAGCAAGGCTTTAATATAGGAGTAGTAGAAAGATATTTTAATAAGTTGCCTGACCCTTTAGGATCTATAATTTTGAGGAATAAAAAAAGAATCAGGAGGAAATATTGTAAACATATCTCAAGCCATACACTTTGTCTTTAAACAGCTCAGAAAGACTGTACAGGCATACAAGCTCAAAGATCTATGAAGAAAACAGATTATAATTTGCAATAACATTGTCCAAATACCATTAACATATGGAGAATAAAGGTATAAGATAAAAAATATTATAAATCCCAAAGGAGAGATAATAGAAATTTAGAACTAAGAAAAGGTTTTTCTTAAGAAGTCATAATAGAGCCCCTTTCTACATAAAAAATGTAAGAAGATATAGATCCTAGAAAAACTTATGATAAAACTGTTAGGTGTTTTATATGTAACTCTCCAGATCACCTAAGTAAACTTGCCCTAATAAAGACCAGAAAAGATACTCTAGTAATATGAAGAGCAAGAAAGAGTTCTAATTATAGATAATTTTAATGAAAATATATTAACATGTGATGAAGAAATAAAAGATGATGAGTCAATATATTCAATTATTGAAACAGATGAAGTAGAAAATGAGACTCAAGAATATGATTCAAGTGAAGATGAGATAGACTTAAGGATGAGTTATCAGTTTAAAAATAGAAATGATGAATCAAGTAGATTGCGAACATGATTGGGTTAAAGGAAAAGGTGATTATAATATCAAATTGCTTTCTGTATATATTATCCAAGCCAAGATAATAGTTCACATGCAGCTTATGTCTAAGGCAAGCTGTGCCTCCTGTCTAAAAGCCCAAAATCAAATATGGAGACAGGAAATGAGTTTGAACCAGAAGAAAAAATATTATCTAGTAGAATCAGAAATCTAGAAATAGGATGAATATACTAGAAGCAATGCTAGAAATATTAAAAGATGAGCTAAAGAATAATAAAGAAGAAGAATATGGTGCTGGAAGCACAGAAATAAAGGAAGGAATGCTTATAAGTATATATGGGAGCATATTAAAGAATAATATTCTATCTGACATATCCTATTTACAGATATGAAGAAAAGTCATTCGCAGGTGGAAGTGAATGCTGCATATTTCGGGAAATAATAATAGTATAAAGATATTTCCACCAAATACATTCAATTTCAAACCAAAGAATCATATCCATGTTGATGAGCTCCAAAGATGCATATTGGATAATATGAATATACTTGAAAGAAAAAGGAAAGGATACATGCTATCTAATCTCAATAGTCTTACAGAATATTCTAATATGGTGAACAAAAATATACCAAGACCAACAAATATTATGTTCGATAGAAGTAAATCTGGAATACATATGACATTGGAAGAAATAACATATGATAAAGTCAATTATGCCTTGAATTGGGCAAAGATAATGAATAGTTGTTATTTCAATTATCGAGAAATGATGCGGAGAATATGAAAAAGAAGATATCTCTCCAAAATATCAAACATATAAAGAATGCATCATCAAAGGAGTGGATCCTTTGGATGGAGAATATATAGATATGAAAATAGAAGAAAAATGGGAAGATATGTCAAAAGTATGGAAGGAAGAATTGAAAATAGAATTGAAAGAAGAAATATTAAAGGATTTAAGACAAGATATAGTTGAAGAAATAAAGAAAGAATGTAATTGAAAATATAATTTCAATTTTTCTGACGATGATCCTATGTTAGACATCGCTGGACATGGGTAGCAGCCTGAATAAACCAATAGACTATATACTTGAATTGATATTGCTATCAATTTTTCGGGCGCGGAGGACCTCCCCGAATATTGATGCAACCCGAATATTGATATGGTATATCAATCATATTGGCGGGGAAGACCCAGCCATATATTAAAAAAAAATGTTTGATGCATCAGATTCCAGAATATTTGCATCAGAGAAGAAGGCAGAGTTCAGGATTCAAGCCAACGGTGTGAGCAATCTCCGTGCATTGCTCATATAATTAGAAGACACTGGAGGCAAGCCAATCATCCACTGGGAGACAACGCCCATGTGAAGAAAGGCGAAGATTCCTGAAGATTGAAGTCTGTCGGGCACTTTCCCTCGTGCCTATCCATATTTTAGAAGGAAACGCATGTACCCTAGTAGGACACGCGTGCATGCTACCGTATGTAAAATAAATAAGTGAGGGCATCGCTGGCAGTCGAGCGGAGGCTCCCGAAGGCTTCACTGGCAGCCGTTTCGCGGCTATAAAAGAAAAGAAGACAGGAAGACAGAGAGAGGGAGAGACAGAGGCAGAGAGTACTCAAGCCTGAGAGAGAGCACTCAGCCCTCAAGCAAGAGCCAGCTCTCCTCTCCCTTAGTAGATTAGCCACTCCACTAAGTAGTATAGCCAAAAAGGCGCTGAGATCGCCAAGAATATCAAGGTAATCTCCTAGTTCGTGTGTAATCCCTTCGGGGTTTCCCGAAAGGGAAAACCATATGTAAATTATGTTGTTGAAATGATGTAGTTTCTTTGGTTTCATTTGGTGTTTTTATTTCTGAATTTATGGGAAGAGTTCTTATGCTAGGGATCCTATAGCAGAAACCTCTGCGTGTTTGTTCTCCGTGTAGCCTAGAGTTGGCGTTGAGTGAGAACCCGTTGCCGTAGAGAAGTGTTCCCTTCGGGTGGAACTGCCTGGGAAGACGATAAGAATTTTGCCTAATAAATTTGCAATTAAAACCGTCAAGTGAACGTAACTAGCTACATCTGATGCAATGTAATGATAAATATGGTGAGTACCGAGTAGGAATTTCACAACCTGCGAAGAACGAACAGGACGAATATCTGGTCCCGGCAGCCAGCTAATAGATCTTGCATATTGGTTGAAGTTAAGCAAGAATTAGCCGTGTTAACTATCAGACACACGCATATCATTGAAATAGTGGCAAAGAATTGAATATTGCTGCAAATAGTGAAATACTATTCTAAATATTAACGCATCAATTATTTGAATAGTACCAAATAGTAAGCTGAATATTAACCGCAGACACTGATCAGCATCAAATAGCACCGCATATATATTGTTCGCGCACACTGATATAGACCGCAGAATATTGGTGAAATTTATTAGTGAATATTAAAAATACATTAGTATATATTTAAATTTGGTATAGTATACCAACTATACCAACTTAAATATATATGTGCAAATATATATTACAAATATATTTACCAATATATATTTTACCAATATTCTGCGGTCTATATCAGTGTGCGTAAACAATATATATGCGGTGCTATTTGATGCTGATCAGTGTCTGCGGTTAATATTCAGCTTACTATTTGGCACTATGCAAATAATTGGTGCCTTACTATTTAGAATAGTATTTTACTATTTGCAGCAATATTCAATTCTTTGCCACTATTTCAATGATATGCGTGTGTCTGATAGTTAACACGGCTAATTTTGGCTTAACTTCAACCAATATGCAGGATCTATTAGCTGGCTGCTGGGACCAGATATTCGTCCTGTTCGTTCTTCGCAGGTTGTGAAATTCCTACTCGGTACTCACCATATTTATCATTACGTTGCATCAGATGTAGCTAGTTACGTTCACTTGACGGTTTTAATTGCAAATTTATTAGGCCGAATTCTTATCGTCTTCCCAGGCAGTTCCACCCGAAGGGAACACTTCTCTACGGCAACGGGTTCTCACTCAACGCCAACTCTGGGCTACACGGAGAACAAACACGCAGAGGTTTCTCCTATAGGATCCCTAGCATAAGAACTCTTCCCATAAATTCAGAAATAAAAACACCAAGTGAAACCAAAGAAACTACATCATTTCAACAACATAATTTACATATGGTTTTCCCTTTCGGGAAACCCCGAAGGGATTACACACAAACTAGGAGATTACCTTGATATTCTTGGCGATCTCAGTGCCTTCTTGGCTATACTACTTAGTGGAGTGGCGAATCTACTAAGGGAGAGGAGAGCTGGCTCTTGCTTGAGGGCTGAGTGCTCTCTCTCAGGCTTGAGTGCTCTGCCTCTGTCTCTCTCTCTCTCTCTCTGTCTTCCTGTCTTCCTTTCTTCTTTTCTTTTATAGCCACGAAACGGCTGCCAGTGAAGCCTTCGGGAGCCTCCGCTCGACTGCCAGCGATGCCCTCACTTATTTATTTTACATACGGTAGCATGCACGCGTGTCCTACTAGGGTACATGCGCGTCCTGCTAAAATATGGATAGGCACGAGAGAAAGTGCCCGACAGACTTCAATCTTCAGGAATCTTCGCCTTTCTTCACATGGGCGTTGTCTCCCGGTGGATGATTGGCTTGCCTCCAGTGTCTTCTAATTATATGAGCAATGCACAGAGATTGCTCACACCGTTGGCTTGAATCCTGAACTCTGCCTTCTTCTCTGATGCAAATATTCTGGAATCTGATGCATCAAACATTTTTTTTATATATATGCGTGGGTCTTCCCCGCCAATATGATTGATATACCATATCAATATTCGGGTTGCATCAATATTCGGGGAGGTCCTCCGCGCCCGAAAAATTGATAGCAATATCAATTCAAGTATATAGCCTATTGGTTTATTCAGGCTGCTGCCCATGTCCAGCGATGTCTCTTTTAATATTTCTTCTCTCAACTCTTTCTTTATTATTTTTGACCATTCTTCAAATATTTTATTCATTTCTTGGTCTATATATTCACTTTCTAAAGGGTCAAGCCCCTTTAGAAGGCATTCTTGATATGACTGATATTTTGATGATCCTTCTTTTATTGGAGCCTTTGAGCTCGAAGCTTCTCCTTTTGAGGGAACTGGTGGAGTGGGTATATTCTTAATTATGCCCCCTCTCCCTTCAATATATTCTCTGGCTTCGGGATCTACATAATAAATTGGTCCTATTACTTTTCCTGCCCATTTCAAGGCTTCATCGATATTATCATATTTTCTATATGATAGATCTTTGTCTTTGCTCTTTTCTGCTGCAAGCTTCTCTATTTGAATATCTTCCCAGTGCATATATATTCCTGGTTTCTTTTCATTAAATAATATATATAGATCTTTTTGTGTCTCAATTTTTGATGGTGTTGGGCTATTTTTGTTCAACGTATTGAACATATGGAAATATTCTGCAAGACTATTCAGATTAGATAGCATATAACCTCTTTCTTCCCTTTTTACGGCATATTGAAACCACATATTATCCAATATGCATCTTTGGATTTCACCAAGACGAATATGGCTCTTTGGCTTGAAATTGAATGTATTTGGAGAGAATATTTTTAATTTATTGTCCTCTCCAAATATGAAACATTCATGTCCGCTTGGGAGAGTTCCTTTTGATATTCCCTTCATCTCTGTAAAATTGATGAGCGGGAAAATATGTCAGGCAAACTATTATCCTTTCCTTTGATATGCTCAAATATTACTTTATAACCATTCCCAGCTATGGTGTCTTCAAATAAGACCCATCTTCTAGTTGAGCTTTTCTTACTATTAATTTTATTGTAATATCGGCATATGGCTTCACAATCTGTTCGAACCGTAAATTCTTTAAATCCAAGATATAATCTAAAAGCATTTATTGCATTTACGACTGCGAGGATTTCCCTGTCAATATTATTTACTGTCTTTAATTTGTAACTTCCTGAAGCATATAATTGGTGCCTTACTATTTAGAATAGTATTTCACTATTTGCAGCAATATTCAATTCTTTGCCACTATTTCAATGATATGCGTGTGTCTGATAGTTAACACGGCTAATTTTGGCTTAACTTCAACCAATATGCAGGATCTATTAGCTGGCTGCTGGGACCAGATATTCGTCCTGTTCGTTCTTCGCAGGTTGTGAAATTCCTACTCGGTACTCACCATATTTATCATTACGTTGCATCAGATGTAGCTAGTTACGTTCACTTGACGGTTTTAATTGCAAATTTATTAGGCCGAATTCTTATCGTCTTCCCAGGCAGTTCCACCCGAAGGGAACACTTCTCTACGGCAACGGGTTCTCACTCAACGCCAACTCTGGGCTACACGGAGAACAAACACGCAGAGGTTTCTCCTATAGGATCCCTAGCATAAGAACTCTTCCCATAAATTCAGAAATAAAAACACCAAGTGAAACCAAAGAAACTACATCATTTCAACAACATAATTTACATATGGTTTTCCCTTTCGGGAAACCCCGAAGGGATTACACACAAACTAGGAGATTACCTTGATATTCTTGGCGATCTCAGTGCCTTCTTGGCTATACTACTTAGTGGAGTGGCGAATCTACTAAGGGAGAGGAGAGCTGGCTCTTGCTTGAGGGCTGAGTGCTCTCTCTCAGGCTTGAGTGCTCTCTGCCTCTGTCTCTCCCTCTCTCTCTGTCTTCCTGTCTGTGAAGAGAGCGCCTCCTTTTATAGCCGCGAAACGGCTGCCAGTGAAGCCTTCGGGAGCCTCCGCTCGACTGCCAGTGATGCCCTCACTTATTTATTTTACATACGGTAGCATGCACGCGTGTCCTACTAGGGTACATGCTTGTCCTTCTAAAATATGGATAGGCACGAGAGAAAGTGCCCGACAGACTTCAATCTTCAGGAATCTTCGCCTTTCTTCACATGGGCGTTGTCTCCCGGTGGATGATTGGCTTGAATCCTGAACTCTGCCTTCTTCTCTGATGCAAATATTCTGGAATCTGATGCATCAAACATTTTTTTTATATGGGTGGGTCTTCCCCGCCAATATGATTGATATATATATATGCATGGTAAATGCAAAAAATGACTCAAATATAGCAAACGAGATCTCAAATGCACCAGAAAATCAAACCTTAAGGTACAATGGTGATTTCTTACCGTGGAGAAAAAATCGAGGCGAAACGATGAACTCATGTTTTCATTCAAACGAAAATATGTTGTTACTTCATATAAATGTTTTCAAATAGCACACGATTCACTTACGAAAGCCGTGTGCCTACTAAACCGTGGCCGATGCCCCCCTGCTGCGCACGCGATCTGAGTCGTGCGTTCTGATTGGCCAGAATCCAAACCACAAGGATCGTACGT